>OY728127.1:1860145565-1865145565 GCA_963277665.1 Viscum album | reverse complement strand
GTTTCCATACCCTCAGTGCTAGTTTCTAACCCATGACCTTTTGGAGGCAGGCTTAGGGGATCACTCTAATCATTGCTGCCAGTATAGGAGGGGTCCTAGTAGGGGAAGGTCGTGAAGGAATGCATTTGAGATATGTTTTAGAGTTAGGATGAATATTAGAATTATACACTGGTGAGGACTACATGGGTTTGGTTGGGAATCTATTTCAATCAAACTTATCCTGTGATGTAGCATGATAAATCAACTAGGACATAAGAGTTTATCACCCCCTATGATATAATACAAGGAACCTAATCTTACTAAATGTACAAAGTATGATGTTTATTATTATGTGTTAGAGACCTATGAATGGTACATGCATCGTGCTATTTGTACTAAATTTTGGATTTGGGTGTTTCTAGGAAAGTCAAATGAATTTAAATAAATGATCTTAAATGAATTACATGTTTTTGGGATTAGAATTTATTTTCATATATATTATAGAGATAACTAGTTTTTATCTTCCATGTGTGGTTTAGGTTGACGATGTTCAACTAAATGCTTTAGTTGACCACAGAGGCCAAAACCTAATGGGGATGATGAGTCTTGAAGGAATATGTTGTTGGATTTCTTGATAGATATATTCCGTGAATCCTAATATGTATATAAAACATGTTAAATTATATTGTAAGGTACAATATAGGGATGTTGTATATGATAATAATCAAGGAATTCCATGTATAGGAATATAATTTACTAGGATATAGTGATATCATAAGTCTTTTTACTAATCTATTTATACTATAAAAATGGATATATCACAAGGAATTAAAAATCATTATGAATGATTCTTATTAATCCCTATGAATTAGAATGATAGATGAGTTTTAAGTGTGAAAATTTAAGAAATATTCCACATAATCTAAGATATCATTGATTAAATGTTTCATAAGATAAAACACAAGGAGATGACCGGGGGTTAAAAATGGTTTGTAACCAATGGAATCACTCAAACATTTCATAAAATTTTTATTAAATTAATATTTACTCAAGGAGTATCCTCTATGGATATAAAAGATATTCTAGACACTGAGATGGGTTGGTTTGTATAATCCATAGCTTCTTTACAATTCTTTTATACCCAAAGCTCTCTTATTATTCCTCCTTTACCATTAAATGTACTAACAAACCATAGAGAGAAAAATAATCCCACCCAACTGTTGGGTGATTCGATTTAGCTCATAGATACACCATGGAGTAGGGAGTATGATGGATACCTATTTGATAACTTCATCAAGTGCATGATGGAAGATAGAAGTAGTGGAATTCATCAATTCAGGGTACTCATAGTGTTCTCCATTTTGATTTTTTTACATGGTTTAGGTTTCATATATTTTATTATTGGGATTTATGGTTTATTTTGGGACAAAATCCCTCATGATGGTGATTTTGGGTTGAATGTGTTTGTTAACAAGGTTTGAGGTTATTGAAAAAGGATGGTTGTCAAAGAAGTCATGAAGAGTTAACATAAATGTTTTATCTCATAGTTAGCATGAATGTATCATCTTGCGGAAAGTGTGAATGTATGATATCATGAAAAGCATGAATTTATAATATTGTGAAAAGTGAGAATGTATAATCTCATAGAAAGTGAGAATGTATGATTTTGTAGAAAGAAAAAATGTCTGATCTCACAGAAATAATGAACATCTAATATCGTGCAAAGCGTAGATGCTGAATGGATCATGTGAAGTGTGAGTGCTAAACTGATCTCGCGGAGTGCAAGTTCTGAACTGATCTCACAAAGCATGAGTGATAAACAGGTCTCATAGATTGTGAGTGCTGATATGATCTCGTAGAGCGCGATACGTTCAATCTCCTAAAAGCACATGAAGATAAATAAAAATATAGAAATTATGTAGGTATCTCATGGTTTTTCTAGATCTTGGGAAGTACATGATGACAAAGAGTGATTGTCTTTAGATCTCGTGATGAGATCTTGCACAACACACATGATTGTCTTTGGATCTCATGATGAGATCTCATTCAGTGATCATGGTTATCTTTGGAACTTGTGATGGGTCACACAAAGAACTATAAAACAACATAATTGACCATCTCAAGAATAACTTTGATATCACAATGAGGAATCATGGAGAATGAGTGCTGAGGTGGTGGAACAAAATATTGTCCACAATTTGTAGAGTTATGGCGGTGGGTTTATGCTTATAAATACCCCTTAACCCATACTTAAACATCAATGTAGTTTTTCTTAAAATATTGATCTAAAGAAAAGTTCAGGAAGAAGGTTCATATAGATATACCAAAAAATAGGTTCATGGATAGATATTGTGAAGGGGTATACGTGATTGACATCGTGTAAGTGTTGCACATGATCCGAACAGGGTCTTGTATAAATTGAGAAAGTGGACTCACGAAAGCTGACTCGCAAAAGAGGACTCTCTCTAGGGACTCACACAAAGAAAAAAAGAGGTATTTTACTAGGGACTTGCAAAAAATTTGAAATCAGTCTCGCACTAGGCACTCATGCTTAGTGAAAAAGAGGATTCATGGAAGGGACTCATGCAAGGATCTCACACCAAAGTCTCATGCCAAGATCTCACACTGAGGTCTTGCACCAGGGTCTCACACCAGGGTCTTATGCCGGGATCACATGTAAGGGGTTACGTGCCAGGATCTCATGTAATGGGTTACATTCCAGGGTTTCACATAGGGGTATCACACTAGAACCATGCTCAAGGATATACATTCCTACTTTACCCTATGAGCAGTATCGTTTTCATATCTGAATTCTGAAAGAGAAGAAGAAGATATAGGATCTTCACCATTCAATAATACTTGAATAAGTAGTTTATTCACTGATACATTCAAATATGTGAAAGTAAAACTTGTTTTCACTTGAAGATCTTGCCAATGTAGAGGTAATTTTTGTGTTTACAACAAAGAGAAGTCTGTTTTAGTTGTCTGAAAAGTGGAAGTGATGCATCTAGGTTTTTTCAGAGAAGTGAAGGAGCATATTAGAAAAAACTTCAATAGATAATTTACATATAGTTGAATATGTATTAATTATTGATAATTAAGGGACCTACATTTACATAAACTATGTATGGATCCTTTTTAGAGTAGTGAGAAAAAGAAGAGGAAGAATGTGATAATTTTCACCAGCAGTGAGCCTTTAAAAGAATTTTAGGGAGTGAACCTTGGTAAATTAGTGAGATGACCCTAAATATTGTAAAGGCAAAGAGCCTAGGCATAAAAGTTATCTATCCTAAACATTATATTTTAGTATCGATCCTTAGTAGATTTGGTATATCAAAAAATTGTCATTGTATGCTCATTGAATGTAGAACAATGAGAGTGAACCAAGTAAAATTGTTGTGTATCATGTATTCTTTAATTTATGTACATATATTTCTACAATAAAGGGAGAAAAGGTGTTTTGTTTAATGAATAAAAAGGATCTAAAGGGGAATTTATTTTAATCTATCATACCCAAATTCACCCCCTCTTAGAGTATTTAACTTAGTTGGGATAACAATTGGTATCAGAGATAAAGGTTGAAATTCAGTGGTTCTCTCTTAGTAGAAGTAATGTAGGTTTTCAATTACAAAGGAATTCTGATCTTTAATGGAAACAATTTTCAATTATGAAAGAATCAGATGCAGTACTACTTCCAATATTTAGGAATGGATGTATTTATGGAATTGATTCATGGAATTTTGGCTAGTATCAATAGTTGTGATTTATCAGAAGATGACCGAAGGGAGTTGGATGCTGACGCCAAAGAAATAAATGCTTTAGGGTGAGCCTTATATAATGATATCTATACAAAGGTGATGTCATGTAAGTCATATCATTCTATGTGGGAAAATTTTATAAATATTTATAAGGGAAAATTAAAAGTTATTGATGCAATGATCTAGGCTATATGGAACAAGTATGAGGATCTCAAAATGTACCCTAATGAGTTTGTAGATACATTATTGGACCGGGTGAATGTTATTGTGGAAGACGTGAGTGGTATTAGAGAAATTATTGAAGATGTAAATATTTTCAAAGCCATCTTGAGAAGACTTCCACCTTGATTCAATATGAAAGTTTATATATTGGAAGATAAAGACCCAAAGGAGCTAACATTGGATAGCTTGCATAATACTCTTATTGTATACGAGATGATAAATAATGATAACGAGTTTGTATAAAAGGGGAATTCTAAAGAAGTGGAATTCAAGGCCATGAAGAATCTCACTATTTAAGATGGTAAATAAGAATAATAGATATATGAAGTAATGCCATTACTTTCATCAAAGTTATGAAGATGAAAAGGAAAGTTCAAAGGGAAACTCCCACTTACATTATTTCAATGTGGAAAGGTTGGACATCTTGTAGTGAGGTGACCTAAGAATTTTCAAGATGATGATGAGGATGAAGTTAAGATTCCCAAGAATAATTATTCATCATACATGAAAGGTAATAAATATTTTAATAAAAAAAATTGAAAAAGAAGAATCTGGTTTCAAAAGAAGATGACAGTTCAGAAGAATCTGAGGTAGAAGAGTTGGAGGACAACAAGGATCATGAAGCGGATCCAATGTTGGAAGTTGTCAAGAATTCCCAAACAAGAGAATAAAGTGACACTGAAGAAGGATAATTCTAAGGAAGAGTTGACCTTTAGGTCTAATTAGAAGTTTCACTTAAATAGATAGATATTTGGAGATCCAAAACAAATAAAGTAAAAAGGGTGGTTTGTGATGCCAAAATATTTATGCAGGAGTAGGAAGAAGATAAGTCTGAGCTGATAGATGAAATTGAAAATCATAAGTCTTAATGTCAAAATAACTCATATATGATCAGTGAGTACATGATCAAAGTTGAATAAAAAAAAGATGAGAGATGGTTTGAATAATACAAAAAATATGAAGACAGAATCATAAAAAATCTTGAGGAGGAGGTTGTCAACCTGAAAAGGAAAGTGAAAGATTAGAAGAATCTATTCACTCTAGAAAAGTAGGTTGCAAAGGTAGTATAAAATGGAAAATTTGAGTTCAAAGAACCAGTGAAATAGAGAAAGGAATGTCAGGAGAAGAAAAATATATATACAAACATTATAGATGGAATGGTTCTTGATCAAAAACATAAAGCAGTAATGGTTGAAGTCAAACCACAAGCACCCACTCCAAGATTGAAGATTGATTTGGGTATGAATTAGAACCCTAATATTTATAGAACCCAAGGGAAAAATAGTAGTGCAATACTGAAACATATGAATTCACCCCACATTATATGTTATTGTTATGGAAATATGGGACACTCAAAAAGTTCCTATTCTATTTTGAAGAGGTATAGAAGGGAACAAGACCAATATAGGCATCCATATAGAGCTCAATATTCTAAGATACCATTTTATGGTCACTATTTCAGGTTTGGAGGATTCAGGTACATGGAAAGATATTTCTCATCAAAAATGAAAAGGAATGTGCCAAAGTATACTGAATGTAATCATAATAAGTATCTAAATGTACCATCAAATGAGATGAAAATGAAAAATCTATTTGTAGCTCTTCAAGATTAAGTTGGTCCATCATAATATAAGGAAGATTAATATTATCAATCCATACCAGGTATGAAATCAAAAACCTGGATAAAAAAGAAGAGAGATGAACATGCAGTGGTTTCATAAATTGATTTCAAAGCATCATATCACACTGGAATATGGATCATTGATAGAGGATGCACCTACCATATAATAGGAAATAAAGAACTAGTGATAGGACTCAGATAAAACAAGGAAGGTATCATGATATTTGGTAATGATGATTGCCTAAAAATTTTTGTCTTAGGAAAATCCAAGTTTGGGGTAAAAGACATGAGATGTGTAGATGTATTGGTTGTTGAAGGTCTTAGTCATAATTTGTTAAGTGTATGTAAATTGTGTGAATCAGGAGATGCCATAATATTTTCAAAGAAATTATGTATCATTAGAAAAAATATGGTGTGATTTTTTTGTAGGGAAATTGTATAAAGGGGAATCTCTTCCTTGTAAGTGGAGAAAAAGATATGTGTTTTTTCCAAGGAAGAAGAAAATAAGTTATAACATAAAAATCTTTTTTATTTGATCCAAAAATCATTGGAAGATCGGGTGAAATGTGATACTTCTTAAGACCTCTCTAGGTTATCACATTATCACACCCATATGTGCGATGCATATCAAAAAGGGAAGATCATTCAAAATACATATAAATAAAAAGATCAAAGGTCAGAAAAGTGCTTGAGTCAATGAATATTGATGTGCATGGACCTATTTCACCAAGATATATTGATGGGAGGAGATATTATGTTCTCTTAATTGATGATATTAGTATAATGGCATGGGTTTCATTCATCACTCACAAGTCTAAGGTGTTTGGTTTCATAACAACTTATCGAAGGGAATTTGAAAATATGCTAGGTCAAAAAAATCCAGAAGATCTGAATATATAATGGAAAAGAGTTCACAAATAGCCAAGTGGGGGATTATCTTAAGTAATATGGGATAAGGAGGAAAGTTTTAGTAGTAATAAATACACAACATAATGGATAAGTTGAGAGAAGAAGTCGAATTATCAACAACATAGATAGAACAATTCTCATTGATAAAGACCTTATATAGAATTTTTAGAAAGAATCAGTGATGAAAACAGTATACACATCAAATAGACCATTATTATATCCAAAATAAGAAAGGAATCCAAATGTGCTATGGTATGAAAAGAATCCAACATTGAAGTACTTTTGAGTCTTTGAAAGTAAGTGTTTCATTATAAATAAGGAGAAACACAGGAAGTTTGAATCCCATGGACATGAAGAGATATTTCTTGGATACTCAAAGAAAAGAAAATATTATAAATTATTCAATAAGAGGTTGGGAAAGGTAGTTGAAAGCAATGATGTAACTATAGTAGAGAATGAGAAGAATCTTTAGTAAATAAATGATCAGTCTCGGGAGGATAGTGATGAAGAAATAAATAGATCAGGGGATGTTCCTGTTCTAGATTTTGATTCAGAATAAGATTCAGACAATTAAAAGGATGATCACAAACCAATATATGAACAAAGATCGAATATAAGAGCTAAAATTGATATAAAAAACATAATCGGTGATCAGAAAATTCTGGTGCTGACAAGGAGGATGAAGACTCTACAACAAGCATCGTTTTAATCATAGGTAGAGCCTAAATGTTTTGAGTAAGTAGCTGGTGATGACAACTAGGTTCATGTTATGAATGAATTGCTAGACCAAATTGAGAAGAATCATACATGAGAGATTGTTTTGAGACCAATAAATAAGATTATCATTGGAAAAATGGGTCTTTTTCAAAAAGATGAATTAAAATGGAATAGTGATTCGAAACAAATCATGATTGTGCAAAAAGGGTACTCCCAAATAGAGGGTATTGATGTTGATGAAAAATTTTCACCTGTTGCAAGGCTAGGGACAATAATATTATTCTTGGCCATAACCATGCAAATATAGTTCAAAGTTTTACATATAGATGTCAAATTTGTATTTCTAAATGGGTTTATGGAAGAAGAATTTTATATTGGGAATCCAAATGGTTTTTCCATTCATGAAGATGAGAACAGAGTTTTTCGGCTGAAGAATGAACTATATGGGTTAAAGAAAGAACCAAAAGAATGGTATTCAAGAATAGATCAATTTTTGAAGAAGCTCAGTTTTTAACATGGTGGAGTTGATTACAATATATATATATATATTAATAATGATAGTAATAAAAGTATTATGGTGCTGGTATATGTCGATGACATAATATTTGGTGGATCATATGATGCATAGTGAAATCAGTTCATGAAATTTATGAAAAGTGAGTTCAAAATGTCAATGATTGGTGAACTAAAATTTTTCCTTAGTTTATAGGTGACATAAGGAAATAGTGGAACATTAATTTATCAATATAAATATTTCAATGAGATTTTGAGAAGATTTTTAATGGATAATTCCAAAGAGATGATGACTCCAGTGGTTATCTGGATGAAAATGTTATAGAATGATGAAGGCAATGTCGTTAATGTCACATAATACAGGAAAATCATTAGTAGTCTATTCTACTTGACAAAATAAGACCTAATATTATTTTTTCAACATTCTATGTAGTACGGTATCAAAGAAATCCCAAGTAAATCTAATTAATTTTTGTAAAAATAATACTTTGGTATATCAAAGGGATGATGGATTTTGGTTTTTTGTACAATGAAAAATGCCAGTAAGAGTTATTGGGCTATAGATATGTAGATTTGTCCAATTCAGATGTTGATTGAAAATCAACATCAGGTGGTTCATTCTATCTTCTTGGTTTTTTTATTTCTTGGATAAACAAGAAGCATGATTGCATTTCATTGAGCACTACAGAAGCAGAATATATTGAATCCACTCAAGATTGCACATAGTTATTGTGGATGAAGAAACAACTTGATGATATGGGAGTTTTATTGAAGTCTATGATAGGAGTCCATTTTGATAATTCAAGTTCTATATATTTGTGAAAAAATACTGTCCATCACTCAAGGAAAAAGAGAATTCAAATAAATTATCATTTTATCAAGGAAAATGTAGAGAAAGGGCTTGTAAAGTTGGAGTATGTGCCTACAGAACTACAGGTTGTAGAAATTATGACAAAAGACTTACCCAAAGAATCATTTGAATGACTTCGACTGACTCTTGGATTTCAGTCAACTCCTTGCAATTGAAAAAGTGTTGAAGTGGGACCCCTTGTCCCTGAGGTATGATTTTTCCCCTAACATGATGATATGAGTTCTTTACCCTATTATAGACCATAATGAAGTAAACTTTGGGTTCATTGAAAAATGGGGAGAAATTGTGGCTATAAAAGGGGAGAAAATGTATTAATAAAGATAGGGGGAGAATCTGATAGGGGGAGTAGTGAAGTAAGAAAAGTAAGAAGAGATTTAAATATGATGATGATAAATATGATTGATCAAAGGATATATATCACAATAGATAAGGTTCATGATGAAAGCAGTAGAGTGGTTTTGGAATTAAGTGTTTCATTGATGAAATTTTCATGCCACTCTTGTTTCTCATGTCGAGCATGGATCATGTGGGATTAAAGTGTGTTTTGAAGAAATCTATGATCTCTATCGGAATCACAAGAAGAATTTTTTTGTAAGAAAATGGAAGAAGCTTTAATGTGGTATCAAAATTTGAAGAGTTTTCAAAAAAACCAAAGGAGGAGATTATTAGGAAAAGTCCCTCATGATGATGCTTTTAGGTTGATTGTGTTTGTTGACAAGGTTTGAGGTTATTTATAAAGGATAGTTGTCAAAGAAAGCATGAAGAGTTACATGAATGTTTGATCTCACAGTAAGCATGAATGTATTATCTGAAAAAAAGTGTGAATGTGTGATCTCACAAAAAGAGAAAATGTATAATCTTGTAAAAATCATGAATGTATAATCTCACAGAAAGCATGAATGTCAGATATCATGAAAATCATGAATGCATGATCTTATAGAAATAAAAAATGTATGATCTCATAGAAAGCGCAAATGATGAATTGATATCATAGAGAACGAGTGATGAACTAATATCATGGAGCACACATGTTGAACTGATCTCATGGAGCATGAGTGTTGAAAAGGTCTTATAGTGCATGAATGCTGAGTTGACCTCACATACCACAAGATGTTTGATCTAAAAAAAGTGCCTGAATATAAAGAAAAATATGGAAATGAAGGTGGTAACTCATGATTATTTGAGATATTTCAAAGTACATGATGATAGAGAGTGATTGTATTTGGATCTCGTGATGAGATCTCGTGCAACACACATGATTTTATTTGGATCTCATGATGAGATCTCATGCAGTGTGAACGATTGTCTTTGGATCTTGTGATGAGATCATGCACATTGATCATAGTTGTCTTTGGAACTCATGATGGGTCACATAATGAACTGGAAGACAACATCATTGATCATCGCAATACTAAATTTTATCTCATAATGAGGACTCATGGAGAACGAGTGCTGATGTGGTGGAACTAAAAATTGTCTATGATTTTTGGAGTTAAGGTGGTGGGTTTATACCTATAAATACCCCCTAACCCATCCTTAAACATTGATTAAGTTTTTCTTAAATGATATATCTAAAGCAACGTTTGGGAATAAGGTTCACTGAGAGATCTCACAAAAGAGGTTTTGGGAGAGATCTTGTGAAGGATACATACGATTGACATCACATAAGTGTTTCTCGTGATCTGAATAGGGTCTTGTGTAATAAATGAAAGTGGACTCATGAAATCTGACTCGCAAAAGTGGACTCACACCAAGGACTCATGCAAATCACAGAAGTGGTCTTACACTAGGGAATCACATAAAGTGCGAAAGTGGTCTCACACTAGTAATTCATTCTCATCATGAAAGAGGAATCATGGTAGGGTATCACACTGGGATCTTGAACTAGGGTCTCGTGCTAGGTTGTCACACCAGGGTCTCACTCTTGGGTCTTGTTCCAGGATCTCTTATAAGGGGTTACACACTGGGATCTTGTGCAAGGGGTTATGTTCCAGGGTTTCACATAGGGGTATCACACTAGAATCATGCACAAGGACATACAAATCTACAATAACTTATGAGAAATATCATTGTCATATCTAAATTCTAAAGGATAAGAATAAGACAAAAGATATACACCATTCGTTAATACTTGTAGAAGGACGTTATTCAGTACTACATTCAAAACAATAAAAGGAAGACTTATCATCACTTGAAGATATTACCAAAGAGAAGGTAATTGTTGTGTATAAAGTAAAGAGAAGTCTATTTCATTTGTTTGGAAGGTGGAAATGTTTCATCTAGGTGTTTTCAAAGAAGTGAAGGAGCATCTCAGAAAGAACTTCAATAGATAATCTACATACAGTTGAGGATGCATTCATTATTTATAATTAAGGGACCTACATGTCCATAAACTGTGTGTGGATCCTTTCCAAAGTAGTGAAAAAAGGAAGAGGAAGAAGTTGATCCATTCCATCGGTAGTGATCCATCGAAATAAAGTTAGGGAGTGGCCCTTGGGAAAGCAGTGAGATGAACCTAACATTGTAAAGGTAATGAGCTTGGGAATAGAAGTGATCTAACCCGAACTTTGTATTTTAGCAGCGAGCCTTAGTATATTTGGTACATCGACACATTGTTATTTTATGCTCCTTGGACATAGCCTAGTGAGGGTGAACCGAGTAAAATTTCCATGTCTCATGCATGCTTTTATTTCTATTCATACATTTATATGGTAAAGAGAGCGAAGGGTGTTTTGTTTAACGATGAAACAAGATCCGAGGGGCAATTTTTTTAATCTGTCATACACTTATTCACCCCCCTATCGTGGTATTTAACCTAGTAGGGATAATAGTTTCTAATTTATTTTTCTACATTTATTAAGTGTTAATTGACCCTTATAAACCTAATGGTGGTATCAAATCTTCACTATGCTCCTTGATTAAAGAAATAGTGTTTAAAAATGAATAAAATTATTTATCATTTTTGTATCATATTGGACATCATTAAAAATTATATAGATAATGAACTATATATATCTATATGAAATAAGATGTCATAATCTATGATAGAATCCCTACATATAATATATTATAGTGTAGCGTATGATATAGGAAATTGTATGCGATGATAGTGCTAATTGCATGTTTTAAAACCATAGCATCGTATCAAAGGGACGACATCATGCCTCTTGTAAAATATGATTCACAAGCTACTAAAAGGGATACCGTAGAGAAAAGACCATATATCATAAAATAAAATAGATAATGAGGGATTCCATGACTTATGATATACTGATATTGTAAAATATGATATGGATGCGAATTTTTTATTTTTCAAATTTTCAATTATAAATTGATTTTTATAATCTATAAATTGTTTATAAATTATGGAAAAAGTATTTTTTTGACATTTATTTAATATATAATTTTTTATAAAATAATTAATTAAATATTGTTTATAATTAATTATTTATCATTTTTGAAACATTTAATAAATAAATATTCCATAATATTAAATTTAAATATCAAATACATTTTTAAATTATATGGAATGAATTATAATTTATATTTTAATTATCTATATGAAAATTATAAAATTATTTTTTAAAATTATAAAATATGGGAAAATATAAAAACTTTATATTTAATATTATGAATTGTTTATAATATTTAAATTGAATTATTTAAATTAAAGTCCTTATTTGAGAAATTATTTTTAAAAAATCAAAATAAGTTTTGATAATTGATAAGATTAAGTTTAAAGTATTATTAAATATGTGATATTTTGAATTTTTATATAATATATGAATAGTTTATTTATATATTTTATATATTTCAAATGTCATGAGTTTAGATAAAATTTCATATAAATGATAATATGAAGGATTTCATATTATAAATAAATATAAAGTGTTTTTATTTATCTAATTATGGAATGTCCATAATTCATGACTAAATTATAAAGTTTTTATAATTTTTTTGATTTATAAATTGTTAATAAATAGTCTATTTCATGTTTGAATATATGAATTTTTCATTTATTTAGTTTATTATCTACTTTATTCATGGCTATAATTTTTATATTATGAATGACTGTATGTTTTATTTTAAAGAGTTAAACTGATTCTATAATTTTTCATACAAGCATATAAGGAGTTACATTATAGTTATAATAATTGATTTAGTTTTATCATATGTTTAATTTAGATTTTTATAGGTTATAAACTTTCATTTTAAGGTTTATTATAGTTTATAAATATTAGGTGTTAGAGTTATGATGTAATTGAAGTCTATTAAGAAAATTATCCTTGGGTAGAGGGACTTTGGATCAGATTGCTCACTGTCCTGAAGTCTTATGCCCTGTCTAGAAAAGTGCAGGTTGGATATGTGTCACTCAAAGCTTATTATTTTGGGGATTTTTGATTTCATATGATTCCAATCCTTTACATTAAAGGTTTTAAGATACATTATTGATGGGGTACATTTAGATATGTATGAATATAGTTGGATTTTAATTTGGGTTAGTGACACAAGCTATGAGTTGTGTAAAGAGTTACACATCAATATGGTTTGAATATATTGATTTAGTGGAAGTCATAGGATTATAAACTAAATAATTAGAAGCATGAATACTTGTAAAGGGAATAAATGAGATAATATGGTTAAATTAAATCCACTTATAAAAATACTAAGTGTTATATTCCTTCCCAAGTGACACTTTTCAAGACCTTGAACATCCAACCATGCAGGCCATGCCAAATCTGGATGCCTAGATATTATCTTGTGTTAGGAAAGAAAGTTATGAGGCAACCCTAACCATTATGTGCCTCGTTTAGGGTATTTTTGGTTATATTTAGCTGAGAAGCCCTAACCATTAGGATAATAGAGGAATAATTTGAGTAAATCCATATGATGTATTAGGGTAAAGAGTTATCCACTCAGTCATCCAAGATTCATATATGATACAATTGAAATGATTATCTACCAGAAATATTCATGACTTATTTACATGCTTAAATGGTGAAAGTCATGATGAAATATAGATCTTGTCCCACTAATGGATTTGATTATTTTAAAAGGGTTCATCATTTTAGTGGGAGCACATTTTATAAAAGTCCTTATTAAATGAATGAAAAACATGATACTGATATAATAAAAGATTCTATTGTTGATATAATTCCACCATCATCATCGAACACTACTTTGATATTAAACTAGGTAAATAAGAATTTTAATGTAAGAAATTTCCTAGACCAGTATAGAAACTTAAGAATCATTCTTAAGGAAAATTTTATGAATTAGAGAAATACCTTCTTAAGTAACTAAAATATTAAAGCTGTTCAAAAAGTTAATTTAGATATTTTTGAGTAGCATATAAGAAATCAATTAAGGTTTCATTGACATTAGATACAAAATTATATCAGGATATTTAGTCACCACTCATATATTCAATGTGATTTAGTGTACCTATGACTTAGTGATATAGAAGATAATCTCTAAGGATACGTTTGACTATTTTATTCATTCAAGATTTATTATTAGAATGGTTTTGATAATGTGAATGAGTTCAAAAAATATTTAAAATTTTCCGATAGTTTTGAGGATAGATGAACTGGGAATGAGATGTACAGGTTTTAGTATAGTACTAATAATTAAAAGTTGGTAAAAGAAAAAAATTGAAAGAAGAAAGGTTAGTTATAAAGTCCAATGGTGTTTCTTAAAATAATTGGTAAAAGTCATTGAAAACTAAAGATAATTTCATGAAGTTAAGAGATTTTTTAATAGGAAAGAATTGTTTGAGATATTTTAAGGGATTTAGAAAATTATATGGAAATTTCAAGTCAGATATCAGTGTTATATAAATTCTTCATTTTTGAAGGGTATGAGACACCAAATGTGTATATTACAACTGTTTTAAATATAAGGAGTTAAAAATCAAGGAAATAATTAATAAATAATATAGTTTTTATTAAAATTATGAATCAAAGGGTTGTTAAATAATGAATTTGAATATAAAAAAATATAGCAATATAAAATTGATCTAAATAAAGAATTTGAATTTTAATCTTATATGGTATGATGAATTTCAAAACACATAGTTTATGATTCATTAAATTCTATAACATGCATGAAAAAAAGGTAAGGATAAAAGGATTTTTATCTAGGATAAAAAGTTTACCCATGATATTTTTTAAAATATTAGGGAAATGAATACCACCACATTAAATAGAATATTTTAAATAATAAATTTTTATTTTCATTTAAATACTCTAAACACATAGAATACCATTTTATGATATTTCTAATAGTTATTTTTTTAAAATTATCAAAGATTCAAATGAGTTTTATTTTCTAAACACAAATATTTTTTGTATCTTAGTATGATATTCTGAAGTGAATATAGTGTCTAAAAGACTAGTGGGAATATATTTGGGCTTAAAGAAGTTAAAAGTTAACAAATAAAATAATATACAAGTCAAAATATTAAGTTAACTCCACTTAATATCCTAAAAGGTTTAATTTATTTCTATAAAAGTTTACATAAAAGACCCCAAGGAAACATTTTGATGGAATAGGTTCCAAGTATGATGATGATGATGAACTTAGAAATTCTTCCAAGTATACAATATAATTTATTAACATTGAAACATTTGGTTCCATGAAGTTATGGATTTTGAATACTTGTTGAGGGAGTTAAACATTAAGAATATGATTCTTAAGTATCACTATTATTCAAATATACTTTATTTATATATGTTATTAAAAAATTTAGTGAGAGGGTTTTATTTTACGGTCATATAGATATGTGATAAGAATTATATAGAGATTTAATGAGTTTAACAAAACCCTAAAAGTGAAACAAACATATGGATGATCTAGTAGTATATAATATGTGATATGATAATACATGAATTTACGTATGGTTTGGTTAAATTTTTTAAGAGGTTTAAGAATATAAAATGTACCATGTTATAAAAAAACAACCTGCAATTTATTTTTGTTTCACGCTGTATGCATATATTACCTAAAGTGAAATGACAATGACCTATAAAAGTATGAATTCTAGTAACCCATAAATAATTTTTATTATGGAGTATTATACCCAAGAATATATTCACAACTGGGGGGGGGGGTTGAATCAATGTTACTTTTTATAATTTTATTTAATCTAAAATAAAACATTATAACTTTTTAGATTTTCGATCTACTAAAAATAACTAAATCATTCTAACCCATATATAAGAAATGTAAATGAAAACAAGGAACATAGGATTTCACAATTTTCACCTAATTTAGGTGACAACATATTTTTTTTGTTCAATTATTATCTCTAGACATAGATCATCACTATATTACATAAGTGAAAATATAATGGTCTATCTTCTGATAGGACTCTTCTATCTTTTAACAGGTAATAGAATCACCTGATTATATTCTTTATATAAGATCCTACCAATTTATAATGAATCCACACACTAAAAAAAGAAATATCACTTCTATATTATATAATATCAAACAAAAAATATGATATTCCTATAAGACTTCAACAATTTGAATTTAATGCATTCCCTCCATCCTCAAAAAATTTAACCAAAAAAATTTATAACTTTTTGATATCACACTATCCTAAATTTATATATATGGAAATTATTTGACTATAACATATGACTTTGACTACATTTCTAGGTTCAATAAATAGTAATACTCAATATTTAAATCTCCAAAACTTGTGCTCTAATCTATTCATAGCTTCAATTTTATGTACTTAGACACTACAATATTCTGAAACTCTACCTACGGAATATTAAACATTTATAACTTTAAGTTCTAAAGAACTTAGAATTATTATGTATTTTTCTCTACTTTACTATGCACTCATATTTTCTTTTCTATACAGTAAACTCAGCTCTGATATGCTTTACACTATTTATAATCAGTGTACTTCTAATATCCAAACAATGATACCTTCTCACATTCTTCCCAAAACTTCATAATTTCACTAGAAATTAAAAAATATATATTAATGGTGAAATTAATCCTTATTTATATAAATAATCATAAACATGTCTATTAGTGATCAATGATTCCAAAAACTATGACTAACTACTCAATCCCTTACAACTCTAAAGAAAATGATTCCCTCTATTCACATAGTGTACTATATTTTATCTGTAAACTTAATTGAGTTCACTCAACCTTTTTTGATCCTATAAATCAAGGTTATTTTTGATCATAAATAAAAAACCATGTCTCACCATTGTGATACTCCTTCTTTTGGGCAATGTAAGATCCTAAATATTTAATGAGGTACATTTCTATTTAAATTTTTGTTAAACTATTTTTAAATAGATTTTGGAATGATTATTGGGAGTAGGTAAGGTCTCAAGATCATCCCATGGGTTTAATACTTGTAAAAGAGGTAAAATAGATATTATAATTAATAGCACACAATTAGTTCACAATTAGGACTAAAATTGAACCATGACCATGCAAAATGGTTTATAGGAAAGAAAAGTTGTAAAAATATTATGATGCGGCCTAGAAACGATGTGAAATTTGTCTGGATCTATTCTCATGGGTTCCACATGGTTTTAAAAACCACAAGGGTGGTCTAGGATACCATAAAAACCGTGTTTTCCTTGGATATATGAGGTTTCATGGTTGGTGCAAGGTTTAGAAAATCGTGTAACCAAACCATGTGGATCATTAAAAGAGAAAATTTTATGATTTTACCTCCCAATTTTATATCTATCTTCCCTGATTCCCCCAACCTCATGTCACTCCCATCAACCTAGGGTGAAAATAAAATTCTCCCTTATATCACAATGGTGCAGATTCTTTGATTCTATGGTGTTTCAAGTGTCATTTCTTGTGATTTGAATACCCAAGTAAGTCTAAGAGTCCATTTCCTCCCATTTTCTAGATGATTCACATCTTGGCTATTCCTCTTCTTCAAAGTTTAATGAGACCTTTTTACTAGGAGTTCTTTTATTTTTTGGTCGCATCCATTTTTTATTGAATCAAAGGTTAGGGTTAGATGAGTGTTTTTTATGAACCTATGGTATCTGGTCTATAAGAAATTTCCCACAGTCTTGATTATTTTTAATGTGTATGTGGTGAGTAATAATATTATAATGTGTTGTGAAATTTCTTCCTTATTTAAAAATAATAATTTTAGAATTTAAATATTGTTCTTGACCCTTAACAGATCCCATTAGGTTCTTTAACAACTATGAGATCAGGCCTATGGTAACCCCTGGGGAATTAAAATCCCTTGAAAATGGTAAAGTGGGATAAAAATTATGGAATAAAGGGTATATGAGATTAAACCAATTGCACCTATTTTTTAGCATGTTATCATGGCATTAGGGACTGTGTTGCTTAACATGAAAAATTAAATTGGTTGTGGCATGATAAAGAGAAGAAATGATAAATGGTCAAAAAGGGATTGTTAAGTTCTTAAATGGTTTTAAAGAACTTTTAGTAGTTAATATAAATGAATAAATAGTGAAATGGTTAAATTATGAAATTGGATTAAAAGTGCATATAATTTATTATACCATGGGAAATAATGAATGTTGATAAAGGTTCATCCCTATTATTTTAATTATGTTAAAATATTAAGTATGCCAGACCTATGAAATTGGTTGTTAATGGAATGGTAAAAGGTATTAGACATCGAACTATACACTCATGGGTAAGGATGTTGGACATGTAACTCTACATCATTGATTGGGATTATTTGGACATGACATTCCACGTCCCTTATTTTGGGATTTTGGACATGGAGTTCCACGTCATCAATTGGGATCATCATACATGGTGCTTCATATAACAAGATGAATACTTGGACTAATTATAATTTATTAAAATGTGTGATCCATATGGAATATTTTTTAGATAATCGAAATGGGACAAATCAGGTTTGATTGGATTGGGTGTCACCTAGAACCTAAGGGCCAATGAGGTTAATTAAATCACTATTTATTATGAAATATATTATCATTATTTTACTATCCATTTTTTCCCTTGTACCTTTTCATACACTATTGTTGTTATATTGGAAATTTATTTACACACCGTAGGTAGTGGCCTACTAAGTTGTACTCACACACTGCTCGGGATGCATTGGTACTCGAGTAGATTTTATGGGTTCATTCCTAGATAAGGGAAAAGGTCCTATGTTAGATAGATAATTTGGGACTTGGGATGGATCATGGATGAGGTGACTAGTTATTATGTTAGGAACCATTTTGGGAATTGTCAATGTGTCTTTATTTTTGGGTTTCTTTGAAGCATGGAATGTTTAGTGTATTAGTTTGTTGGATTTTTCCTAGTTTCTAGAATATTTTATTTGATGTATGGTTATTTACACATATGGTTTCACATTATTTAATATTATTTATTCTTTTTATTTACTCTGATAAAGAGGGTATACTCTACCACCATTCTTTATTAGACCCTCACTTCTAGTCATTGTAGTTCCCAGATCAGTGTAAGGCCACTGAGAGGGAGAGGGGCTGAATCAATGATCCCTTTTTCTTTTTATTAATTGTCCATTTCTAATGAAATATATTTTTCTAATTAAACCCTTTATCTATTATTCTTATGTCACTAAGCCTTACCTTGAATAATACTATAAAGTAAAGTCTCAAAACACAAGGATTTATAAGGTTTTCTACAAAGTCCTACTCCTTTCCATGTTGGTTATTCCCCCCAACATGGATTATCCACTATATGAGAAGGTGAATACAAATAGTAATTGGTTATAAACCAAAATTACTATATTTTTATACCCCTAGCTCCAATACACCTTCACCAGTGGTTTATACCTCCAACTGCACCTTATTCTTTAGTGATTGGTTATACCCCCCCAATCACATCTGGTTAAACCTTATAACTATAACATCCCTCTTTGAATTACTTGATACACTATAGAAAAACCTTTTGATGATACTCATACATGATATTTATGGATCAAACTTGATCATGTATAGTTAAATTACCTTTACGATGATGCTGGTTTTTCTTATACAACTTTTGATCACAATAGATAATCAGCTGCTTTAGTGAAACATTTCTCGGGCTATGTTTCCTTTTAATTGAAGACCCGACCTCATTACTATGTGTGCAAGTTGCAAAAAAAATATTATTCAATATTTTATTCAAGTAAAATACATTAATAATCTCAAATCTATTTTACTTTATTCTTTTATTACATGGAATCCAAAAGTTTTGGTTTGGGTATCTAAAGAGTTCTTCATGTGTTCATGAATGCATGCATGTGCTACATTTTTTATGAAAACCTACACACAAAATATCCACCTTTATTTATTCAGGAACACTTGTGTAAGGTTGTGTGAACCACACTACTCAATTATTTATTATCAATGCATTTATTTCTTATATCATAAAAGAACATATTCAAGCACACCAAGTGTGTGAGAAACTTTCACTATTAATTTTCTTCTTGTGTGATAACTCGAATGGGTGTTAGCTGTTTATTTATACAAGATATTTTTCATGAGATATAGTGTAAGTGTACACTATCTCATTGTCTCAAACTTATTTATGTAATTCAAGGAACTTTCTCCATGCAAGACTTTGTGAAAACACTGGTTCTCAGTGTTCTTTGTGCAAACCCGTGAGATGTGTTATTAAGTTGTCCCTATTGGTTTGAGGAAACACATTTCTTCACGAAGAAATTCAAAAATTCTTTATATAAGTTTAATTCCCATAGTATTATCCTCCACATAATAAAAAAACGTTTCAAAGTTCTTTTTGCCTTTCATGAACCAGAGGGGTTCATTGATACTTAGTTTTTATAAAAGAATGAGAGCTTTTCACCAATGAATATTGGTAGCCATCCATAGTAGAGGTGCTTCTACTTTTATAAGATATGAGAACCACCTAAGACTTAGTGTTGATTCCACATTTAGGATTCATTAAATGCCCAAAAAATACCATTGAGTCACAGACTTTTAAATTCTCAAAGATCTCAGGTTCTTTGAATCTTCACGCAATGTCAAAAAACAAGGAACCTTCATGTTGGTCCTTTGAAGTGATAAACTCGCATGCATGTGATGAGGATCACATGAACTTCACCACAATTAAGCTTGATCTCATTTAATGGAAGATTCTCAAAAAATCGAATGAAACTTAATTTGAATTCGGACGAATCTCACTCTTCTATTTATCCACATGCATACAAGATGGATATTGCAGGCATTGAGTATGATAAATACCAAATATGTCATTTTGTCAGCATCATCATGAAATATGGGAAATTTATCATTCCTTAGAAATTAATCCCAAGTTCCGACATACTATAAATCATTGAGGAGATCTGAGGAAGAATACAATCATGTGGTGGAAAATGGATGACTCAGATCATCCACATTGAGTGGCCAATATTTTATATGTCATTTTAATGATGAAAGAATAGAACTATTCTCATTTGTATCCCACAAAGATTCTATATAGCAGCTTTACCATAGTTTATCAATAAAGTAGTGACTGATTCTCTTTCAAGTTAGATTTTTGGGATCAGCACCAGATACACCCACACACACAAACACCGGTCTTTGGCCCGGTGAGCTTTAGGCCCATAATCATGCTTTCTTTGGGCCTTATTCATGGGATTGCCATGAAAGTGCTCTCCTGAACCCACCAATGACCCCTTCAAGCTTTTCTAGGATAGTTCCTATGGGAGTGGTTGACCTCAAGGTCCCACATGAGCCCATGGTTGAGATGTCCTAGGCATCCCCTTGGGGTTGGACCATATTTTAAATAATTGCATAATAAATACTTAGAAAAATTATAAGTATAGAAAATAATAACAATCCTTCCTAAAAAATGCCAACCAATTATTTTATTATTCTCTTCTAAAATGTCTTCTTCATGAAAATTCATTCAAAATATAAGTGTATTTTTCATGGAAATTTTTTAATATATTCTTTACATCACGCAATATGAAATTCATATTGCATGGCCTTCTTTAATCTTCTAAAAATTATTGTAAACAATGTGTCCTTAACACATGTAATGGAAATTTAAGATCAACAAAAAAATCCTTAGAGTTTTTCAAGGAGAATTGTCCAAGTATGAAATCCAATTCCATTAGATGAATAATAATTATCCAGGCATCACCATTTTATCCAAACTCACAAAACACATATTGACACATCATTTACCAAAAATGCAATAATTAACCCAATAATATCTCCCTTTGTATTCTTTTTCAATATCTTTTTCACGTATTCAAAATTAAATATGTGTGATTAAAACTCTCCCCCCTTTGACAATAAAATGAAAAAGATAAGTGGGGGATTTTTCCTCATGTCAATTTTATTTGGAAAACAATATCATCTCCTTTATATGAAAATTCCATGATAACTCCTAGGAGAGGAATAATCTCACATGGTTCAATTAAGAAAGAGACTTTATTCAATAAAATCTAAGTATATGTTGGATAACACGGTATAGGAAAAGAGAGAGATAAAACCAGGGATGTCTAAGCTATAACACCCCAAGCTTCCACAGTATGTTTCCCTTTGAATAATGCAGTAGTTTGCGTTGTACGCAATTTGGAGTTTTAACACACCACGACCAATCAAAGTAGTCATTATGAATAGTAATACCCAATTTTCAAAATTTTCTAAATTTTATTTTTCAAAATGTACTTCATTTTTGGATTCGGAATATCAAAATTATCTTAGGGTGAATTTTTGGTATTTTTCTGAAAAACCATCAATTTTTGATGAATAGTGAAAAACACTCCGTTATTGTTTAAAACCGACTTTTTATTTAAGTAATTAGTTATTTTATTTTAATTTCTTTTAGGTAAATATAGATACATAATAACTATATATTTTCAATGTAACTCATTGGAGTCATTTTATAATAAGTTTAGATATATAAAATTTTATTGAACTTTTTACCGTCTTTTACCCACCTTCTAGGAGCATTTGAAAATTTGCATAAAACATGATTTTAACACTTCTTTGAGTTAAATTTAAAAAATCCAAGAGACATGGTTAACATCAATAAGTGAAATGTGGTTCAATAAGATGAAAATATTTTTTGGTGAAAAGTAGCTTTTGACTTTTATTTACTGCGGTTAAAAGTAAATAGTGTAATTAAGGGTAAAAATGATATTATAATTATCCTAACACATGTCCTAATTCTATTTTATAAGTGTAATTAGACAAAAAATAACATTATAAATAAAATATGACCACCTTTGGTCCACTTGGATTAGATTGGGACATTTATTATAATTTTATTTAAAGAAAAGTTAAAAGAGTTAAATTCAATTTTTAATAACTAAACCATTTTTAATATAGGGTTAAACACAATATAAATTCAACTATAAATATTAATTATAAAGATAAAAATATTTCCTACATAATGGTATTTTATTTATAATTTTTATACACTAAATAATTTAATTTATTTATGACATAATGATGATGCAGTAATTACCTTATTAATGAAAGATTAAAATAATTGATATTATAAATATCCAAATAAATGTAAATTGAGAATTATGATGAATTAAACTAATTTTTAAGGTAAATATAAAATTTTAGGGGTGATTAAATAATTTTTTTTCTATGTAATCATGATGTTATGATTTTCAAAAAAACCAAATACTAAATAGTGTCAAAATTGACATAATTGAGTTTTTAAAACAAATACTATATTATTAATTGATATAATATTTCTAAAAATCTAAGGTTCAGAAAAAGGACTTAGATAAGGTTATATATATTAATAATGAATCACTTGGGGTTTTCTTGTCCTGTTATAGTAAATTTATTAACCATATAATATAAAAATACAAAGAGACATGGTAAATGTCAAACTATTTAACTAAGAGTTAAATCTAAAAGATAAGGTTACAATGGTGACCTAAACTTATATAAAACCGATTGGTCGAGAGGTTTTAGACCCATCCCCACCTTATACTTGAAATAAATCATTTCTGGGCCATTAGAAACTGAAAATTATTTTATTATAAAACAATATTTCAAGCTTTTCATAAAGTGACCCTCACCTCTCTTATAAAAGGGTACTTCCCTTTATCTTACATTCACACCTTAAAATCCATTTGGATCGTCCAAAACCTACCCAAAAATCCTCTAAACTATCCTCCATTATACCTAGAGGCCTTATTTGATCAGAAAGCCAACCTAAAGATCCCTTTTGATCAACTCAAGAGGAAACACCCGAAGCAGAGGTAATAATTTCACCACCCTTTTTCAAATTCTTTTCTTCTTCCACTTCATCTTTCTTTGTTGTTTCCATACCAGAATAATAAATATAGTACCTTCTACATACTGTTATATTATTATAAATATTTTACAACCATATTCGTTATTCTATCCATCCTATAAATGAAAAATTCACCATACGTGCGTAAGTACGGCTTACCGTCTCCACGTCGTGGTGTAGTTTGTTATTCAAACACTTAATTATTTGGATGGGTATAATAATGAGTATAACTGATGTAAATAATAAATATAACATGTTAATTATTCTGTATATATGATATACCATCCAATTACATACGATTTCACCATCAGTATAATGAAATTGTCGCTTGTGCGTACGTACGAATTACCGTCTCCACGAATGCGATGAGATTCATTCCCCATCGTAATCATTCAAGAATAATTTTTATGATTAAAAATAACTTTTATGAACATAATATCATTCTGTATATGAATTAAATACATCTTATCCATAACAAACATGGCTTACATAACCAAGCATATAAAGGAAAACGAATCAGTTAACACCCGAAACGATGATACTACTAAAATATTATTAACAAAGCAATACTATAAGATCATATATGATATCATATTTATGTATATGATTCTTGTATAATTTAAAAACATTGTTTTAAATATTATATAGTAGGTTAACATACCATCGACTAAGGACAAGTACAAGGTAATGGTTAATTCTACAATCTCTTTACTTATCTGAGGTTGTTAATACGTAAGTATCTACTGGGACCTCTTTATCATCCACCTTAATGTTTTCTTAAAAATTTAATTCAATTTTTTTTAATATTTACTAGACTATGGGTTAAAGTCATTTATACCCTTATTTGACCATATATGTTTTTAAAGGAATCTTTTCATCATTTTTTGAACAAGGTACTTCATGACCTTTTTGAAAAAATTAAGGTAAGAATGTTTTTTTAACTTATACGGAGGGTGCGGATATTTTCTGCCATTATAACATCGTGGAAGCTTCCCATACAAGATTATAAGAATATTTTAAAAATAAATGTTTTCTTTTATAACTATGTGACTTTTAAATGATTTCAAAATAGAAAGATATATTTATTTCAAATGGTTCTCATTTCATCTATGCCAACATCCTTTGATGGATTTTAAACTTGTTTGAAGTTGATTTATTATGATACAAATATTTCATATTGCATTGAAGGTTTTGTGATATGCTTGATTATGGATGTGTTATTTTTATACCATTCATGGTTTATAGTTAAATTATTAACATTTCATATGATAGTTTTAATACGAATGTTTATGTTATTATTAAACCTTTTCATATGAGGAATACATTGGACTTAGTAAGTGACAGGTGGAGCCTGATATAGCTCCTTGATGCATCGGTTGGTCCCATGAGACAAGCTAGTGTCTTAGCACAAGGTATTGACAAAATCTTATTTGTATTCTTGGCACAAGGCCTTGACTATGTGGTTATGAAGTCTGGTATTATGCATTCCATCATTATGAAATTGGCTATTGATATTGCATGTGATTATTCGACTAGTAGAATATCCATGTGAATAAGTAAATGGAATTATTTGATTTATATTGGAAATATTATGTATAATTTTATGTTTAAAAGGCTTATGTTTTAGTCTTATACATTTCCTTAATTGTTTATCCTTATTTATGAAAGTTCCCGCTATATTGTTATCCTTACTGGGCATCTGAGCTCACCCCTTTCTATGTTTTATTTTTCCCAGGATGTGAAGAAATATTTTATGGTTGACCTATAGGGATAGGATAAGTATATAAGTGTTGTCATTGGTGACAAAAAGTTGTTGATGTTTTTATTTCATTATGTAATGTAAAACTTATAAATGTATCTAGTACTTCCAAGGCTACTAAACTGATCGGTCTTTTAGGATTTGATCCCTTGTGATCATGACAATGTTATGTAATAATGCATCGACTCTGGGTAATTGGGTTCGGGGCATTACAGTTGGTATCAGAGGAAGTTTAGTACAAACCTTGGAAGCTAGATTTAGAAAAACTCTTATTAGAGAACATTACCCTAAGATAGACTCTGAGGATTAGTATAGAAGAACTTCCTAGAATTTTGTTAATGTAGATATTTTGTGAGTTTTCCAAGCAATGCATCCCTATCTGGATATGAGTAGGTAGAGGTCGCTCTGGAATAGATGTACCTAGGGGTAAAACCTGAAAACACTTCTTTGAGATAGACTCAAACAGGAATTGGTGCATGGAAATGGGCCTTGCTGTACTCTTGGTTATGACAATCCTGGGGGATATGCTTAGGATAATTCAAATTTTGTTTACAAACCATTATTAAGGATTTATGAGTATATACCTCCTCAAATATTTTTTTTATGATTATGGATTATATTCATAAACTTTTCAATTTATGTTAAGTGCTTTACAAGTTTGGAATTATGTTTTGCGATTCATAAACTAATCTACTATATGCCATTATTTAGAAATGGAACCTAGTGGATGGAATGGAAACCATATCAATGCACGTAATCCATCTAGGTATTTCCCTCCTACTCAAGATAATTACATTGGAGATGGTAATGCAACTGGTGCTGATTAACTTATCACCATACTAGGACAACTCACTCAGGTTATGAATAATAACCTTACCCGTATGGAGTACCCTGATCCACAATGCGAAGGATCAATGTTAGACCTCTTCATGAGGAAACAACCACCAACATTCAATGGGAGTAAAAATCTATTAGTAGATAAGAAATGGATAAATTTTTTAGAGAAAATATTTCATGCTTTGGGGAGTAGCGAAAGGGGAAAAGGTTTCATGGTAGTTTATCGCCTCACAGGAGATGCAGATCAATGGTGGTCATTAATCAAAAAAACAAATGAATATGAAGAAGTATATAACATGTAATGGAGGGAGTTTAAAGAGATTTTATTAGAAAAATAATTTCCTCATGACCATCGAGCGGATATGGAAAGACAATTTCTGAGTCTAAGGCAAAAGGAGGATGAGAATGTCGCAAATTATGAGGATAAATTTACAAGGTTAGCAAGGCATGTAGGAGATTATATACGTATCCCAATGAGTAAGATTTATTGATTATTTTATGGGTTAAAACCATTTCTCTATTTAGTATTAGTCTCACAATCCTTCTAATTGTACGAAAATATAGTCTCATGCACTATCAATATAGAAAATGAATTCTCTAAGTCTTGTGACTTTAAAGAAAAGAAATAGAAAAAGAGATCTACTGAACACTCTGGAAATGGAAATAAGGGGAAGAAGGGAAAAGTTTAATATCCATCCTATGGTAAATGTGGGAAGAAAAACCCTGGTACTTTCCTAAAGGGAATGAGAGTCTATTACAAGTGTGGTGAAAAAGGACACCATGCTCGTGATTTCAAGGGGAAGAAAGAGGATGTCAATGTTAACTGCTACAATTGTATAGAAAATGGGAATTATGCAAATGAATGTCCTAAGTGCAAAGGGAACTTACCTTAGAAAAGTCCAAGGGAGAAAGGAAAAGCTTATGCGATCACTACTGCTGAGTTTGAAGCTCCAAAATACGTGGTGGTAGGTAATTTAATGGTTTCCTCAAGTTTAGCCAATGCTTTATTTGATTATGGATCATTGCATTGTTTCATATCTTCCTAGTTTTCGAAGAAAATTAGGTATTTTTAATTTAAATTAACAAGGGAGTTGTCAGTCAAAACACCTAAGGGTGGTATCATCGCAACAAAGTTTTGTGAATCGGTTCCCATTAGGGAATATAAATGTTCTTTATCTACTGATCTCATCATCATACCCATGATTGAATTTGATATAATCCTCGAAATGGATTGTATTTCAGATGATGATGTGAAAATATATTGTAAGAAGAAGGAGGTTACAATTTTCGATGATGATAAAGAGTACCTTATCTTTAGAGTAGAAATTTCACCACCTGGTTCTTATCTAGACCCGCCCCCAATAGCTCTACTAAATTCAATTATTGGTGAAGAAGAGAATGAAATAACTATGGGTGAGGAAAATAACATTTGAATAGAGGACGTACCTATTTTTCAATAATATGTTGATGTGTTTACATAGGATTTACCTGGACATCCTCCAAAATGAGAAATTGAGTTTTCCATTGATTTAATTCCTGGTTCAAGGCCCATATCGAAGACCCCTTATAGTATGGCCACTATGAAATTAGTGAAAATAAAGAAAAAACTATAGAAATTGATTAATAAGGGATTTATTCACCCTAGTGTTTCTCCATGGGGAGCCCCTATCCTTTTTGTTAAGAAGAAAGATGAATCTATGAGTGTGTGCATTTACTATAGGGTGATCAATGCTATAAAAATAAAGAACAAGTATCCCCAACCTCACATTGATGATTTATTTGATCAACTTCATAGAGCTCAATATTTTTCAAATATTGACCTTCGACCTGGATACCATCAGTTGTGCGTGAAGAAGGAAGACATTCTAAAGACAACATTTTGAACCAGGTACGAGCATTACGAGTTTACAGTAATTCCTTTTGGATTGAATAATGCACCCTCTATCTTCATGGACCTAATGAATAGAGTTTTCAAGGAATATCTTGATGAATTTGTTGTGGTATTTATTGATGATATCTTGGTATACTCCAAAATCTACGAAGATCATGAAAATAACTTGCTCATTATTATAAAGACTCTTAGAATAAATGAATTATATGGGAAGTTTAGCAAGTGTAAATTATGGCTTCAGGAGATTTATTTTCTTGGACATATTGTCTCTAAGGATGGAATTTCTGTTGATCCTTCAAAGACCAAGGCAATCCAAGAATGGCTAGCACCAACGAGTATAAATTAGGTATGTAGTTTTATTGGTTTAGCAGGTCATTATCGACGTTTCATCTATAATTTTTCTCAGTTGGATAACCCGTTAACCAATATCACACGTAAATGGGTTAAATTTGTTTGGAAAAAAGAGCGTGAAGAATGTTTTGAAGAAATGAAGAGAATATTAGTCAATTATCCTATATTGACTCTACCATCAGTGAACGATGGGTTTTTATTTATAGTGATGCTTCGAAGAAAGGACTTGGTTGTGTCCTTATGAAGAATGATAGAGTTATTTCCTACGCATCACGACAGCTAAAAATTCATGAGAAAAACTATCATACTAATGATCTTGAGTTAGCAGTTGTAATCTTTGATATGAAAATACGGAGACACTATCTCTATGGTGAAAAATGTGAGATTTATACTAATCACAAGAGTTTGAAGTATATTTTCTCACAAAAAGAACTCAACATGAGGAAAAGACGATGGCTTGAACTACTCAAAGATTATGATTTCACTATACACTACTACCCGGTGAATGAAAATAATGTAGAAGATGCTTTGAGTAGAAAGGATCATGGATTTTTGAACAAGATGAGAGTTGAAAGGGATCCTATTTTTGTGGATCTAGTAAAGATGGATATGGGAATAACCATGGAAGGTGAAACATAAATACTTTTTCAAATGGTTTCCAAACCATATTTACTAGAAAGGATAAAGAGTTCACAGACTAATGATGAGGAGTTTCAAAAGAAGATTAAAGCTGTGAATGATGGGAGATTGAGTGACTTCATATATGAAGATGGAATTTTGAAATTTGGGAAGAGAATTTGTGCTCCTAACATACCTGATCTAAAAAATGAATTATTACATGATTCTCATAGCTCCAATTTCTCTATACACCCTGGGATCACCAAGATGTATAGATATTTTAAGGAACATTTTTGGTGGGACAACATGAAAAGGTAGATTACTGATTTTGTGTCAAGATGTATGGTTTTTCAACAAGTGAAAGTTGGAAGGTAACAGCCTAGAAGATTCATGAAACCTCTTCCCATACCTGAGTGTAAATGGGATAATATTATGATGAAATTTGTCATGGGGCTACCAAAGAATCCTAGAAGTAATGATGTAATATGGTTCATTGTTGATCGTCTTACCAAGTCAACATATTTTCTTTCTATAAGATAATATTTACCACTTGAACGTCTGGAAAGACTATATATTAATGAAGTTGTAAGACTTCATGGAGTACCCCTATCGATTGTTTCTGATCGTGATCCTCATTTTACATCAATATTCTAGAAAAGTCTTCAGAAGGCCCTGGATACTGAACTTTATTTGAGAACTGCCTACCACCCTCAAACTGATGGAAAATCAGAATACACTATTCAAACCTTAGAGAATACATGTTGAGATCTTGATCACTTGACTTTCTAGGTATGTGGGATCATTATTTACCTATGGTAAAATTTTTCTATAACAAGAGCTTCCATTCAAGTATTCAGATGACACCATATGAAGCGTTATATGGAAAGAGATGTCACACACCAACTTGTTGGGATGATGTTGGTGAAAGAAAACTCGTAGGCTCAAAACTTGTTGTGGAAACAATGGAAAAGGTAAAGGTTATCCAAACCCACATCAAAGCATCCCAAAGTAGGAAAAAGAGCTATGCCGATAACTGAAGGGAATATTTATAATTTCAAGTAGGAGACCATGTTTTCTTGAAGGTATATCCATGAAAGGGTGATATATGTTTTGGTAAGAAGGGTAAATTGAGTCCTAGGTACATTGGACCTTTTGGAATTTTAGAACGAATTGGAGTTGTAGCTTATCATTTAGCAGTACCTCTAAGTCTCTCCAAAGTTCATCATGTGTTCCACGTATCACTGTTGAGAAAATACATGCCTGACCCAATGCATGTAGTCACCTATGAGGAAATTGAAATGGAACATGATCTGTCTTATTGTGAAGATCCTATAAAAATTCTTGATACCAGAGAACAAGTGCTGAGAAACCGGATGACTCGTCTGGTAAAAGTTCAATAGAGAAACCATAAGATGGAAGAGGCAACATGAGAACCCGAGGAAGTTATGATGAAGAACCACCCGAATCTTTTTAGGCAATAATATTCTAGAAATTTAGAGGATGAAATTATTTTAAGGAGGGGAGAATGTAACACCCCAAGCTTCCATAGTATGTTTCCCTTTGAATAATGCAGTAGCTTACGTTGTACGCAACTTGGAGTTTTAACACACCACGACCAATCAAAGTAGCCGTTATGAATAGTAATACCCACTTTTTAAAATTTTATAAATTTTTATTTTCAAAATGGACTCATTTTTGGATTTGGAATATCAAAATTATCTTAGGGTGAATTTTTGTTATTTTTCTGAAAACTTTCAATTTTTGATGAATAGTGAAAAACACTACGTTATTGTTTAAAACTGACTTTTTATTTAAGTAATTATTTATTTTATTTTAATTTATTTTATCTAAATATAGATAAATAATACCTATATATTTTCAATTTAATTCATTGAATCCATTTTATAATAAGTTTAGATATATAAAATTTTATTGAACTTTTTACCGTCTTTTACCCACCTTCTAGGAGAATTTGAAAATTTTCATAAAACATAATTTTACCCCTTATGTAAGTTGAATTTAAAAAATCCAAGAGACATGGTTAACATTAGTAAGTAAAATGTGTTTCAATAAGATGAAAATAATTTTTTGTGAATAGTAACTTTTGACTTTTATTTACCACGGTTAAAAATAAATAGGGTAATTAAGGGTAAAAATGATATTATAATTACCCTAACACATGTCCTAATTCTATTGGATAAGTTTAATTCTACCAAAAACAACCTTAAGAATAAAATATGACCCCCTTTGGTTCACTTGGATTAGATTGGGACATTTATTATTATTTTATTTAAAGAAGAGTTAATAGAGTTAAATTCAAAGTTTAATAACTAAACCATTTTTAATATAGGGTTAAACACAATACAAATTCGACTATAAATATTCATTAGAAATATAAAATTATTTCCTACATAATTTTATTTTATTTATAATTTTTAGACATTAAATAATTTAATTTATTTATGACACAATGATGATGCAGTAATTACCTTATTAATGAAAGATTAAAATAATTGATATTATAAATATCCAAAAAAATGTAAATTGAGACTTCTGATAAATTTAACTAATTTTAGAGGTTAATATGACATGTTAGGGTTAATTAAATAATTTTTTTTCGAAGTAATCATGCTGTTATGATTTTCACAAAATCCAAATACTAAATAGTGTCAAAATATTCTGATGCGGCCTAGAAACGATGTGAAATTTGTCTGGATCTATTCTCATGGGTTCCACATGGTTTTAAAAACCACAAGGGTGGTCTAGGATACCATAAAAACCGTGTTTTCCTTGGATATATGAGGTTTCATGGTTGGTGAAAGGTTTAGAAAATCGTGTAACCAAACCATGTGGATCATTAAAAGAGAAAATTTTATGATTTTACCTCCCAATTTTATATCTATCTTCCCCGATTCCCCCCACCTCATGTCACTCCCATCAACCTAGGGTGAAAATCAAATTCTCCCTTATATCACAATGGTGCAGATTCTTTGATTATATGGTGTTTCAACTGTCATTTCTTGTGATTTGAATACCCAAGTAAGTCTAAGAGTCCATTTCCTCCCATTTTCTAGATGATTCACATCTTGGCGATTCCTCTTCTTCAAAGTTTAATGAGACATTTTTACTAGGAGTTCTTTTATTTTTTGGTTGCATCCATTTTTTATTGAATCAAAGGTTAGGGTTAGATGAGTATTTTTTATGAACCTATGGTATCTGGTCTATAAGAAATTTCCCACAGTCTTGATTATTTTTAATGTGTATGTGGTGAGTAATAATATTATAATGTGTTGTGAAATTTCTTCCTTATTTAAAAATAATAATTTTAGAATTTAAATATTGTTCTTGACCCTTAACAGATCCCATTAGGTTCTTTAACAACTATGAGATCAGGCCTATGGCCACCCCTGGGGAATTAAAATCCCTTGAAAATGGTAAAGTGGGATAATTATTATGGAATAAAGGGTATATGAGATTAAACCAATTTCACCTATTTTTTTGGCATGTTATCATGGCATTAACATGAAAAATTAAATTGGTTGTGGCATGATAAGGAGAAGAAATGATAAATGGTCAAAAAGGGATTGTTAAGTTGTTAAATGGTTTTAAAGAACTTTTATTAGTTAATATAAATGAATAAATAGTGAAATGGTTAAATTATGAAATTGGATTAAAAGTGCATATAATTTATTATACCATGGGAAATAATGAATGTTGATAAAGGTTCATCCCTATTATTTTAATTATGTTAAAATATTAAGTATGCCAGACCTATGAAATTGGTTGTTAATGGAATGGTAAAAGGTATTAGACATCGAACTATACACTCATGGGTAAGGATGTTGGACATGTAACTCTACATCATTGATTGGGATTATTTGGACATGACATTCCACGTCCCTTATTTTGGGATTTTGGACATGGAGTTCCACGTCATCAATTGGGATCATCATACATGGTGCTTCATATCCCAAGATGAATACTTGGACTAATTATACTTTATTAAAATGTGTGATCCATATGGAATATTTTTTAGATAATCGAAATGGGACAAATCAGGTTTGATTGGATTGGGTGTCACCTAGAACCTAAGGGCCAATGAGGTTAATTAAATCACTATTTATTATGAAATATATTGTCATTATTTTACTATCCATTTTTTCCCTTGTACCTCTTCATACACTATTGTTGTTATATTGGAAATTTATTTACACACCGTAGGTAGTGGCCTACTAAGTTGTACTCACACACTGCTCGGGATGCATTGGTACTCGAGTAGATTTTATGGGTTCATTCCTAGATAAGGGAAAAGGTCCTATGTTAGATATCTAATTTGGGACTTGGGATGGATCATGGATGAGGGGACTAGTTATTATGTTAGGAACCATTTTGGGAATTGTCAATGTGTCTTTATTTTTGGGTTTCTTTGAAGCATGGAATGTTTAGTGTATTAGTTTGTTGGAATTTTCCTAGTTTCTAGAATATTTTATTTGATGTATGGTTATTTACACATATGGTTTCACATAATTTAATATTATTTATTCTTTTTATTTACTCTGATAAAGAGGGTATACTCTACCACCATTCTTTATTAGACCCTCACTTCTAGTCATTGTAGTTCCCAGATCAGTGTAAGGCCACTGAGAGGGAGAGGGGCTGAATCAATGATTCCTTTTTATTTTTATTAATTGTCCCTTTCTAATGAAATATATTTTTCTAATTAAACCCTTTATCTATTATTCTTATGTCACTAAGCCTTACCTTGAATAATACTATAAAGTAAAGTCTCAAAACACAAGGATTTAAAAGGTTTTCTACAAAGTCCTACTCCTTTCCATGTTGGTTATTCCCCCCAACATGGATTCTCCACTATATGAGAAGGTGACTACAAATAGTAATTGGTTATAAACCAAAATTACTATATTTTTATACCCCTAGCTCCAATACACCTTCACTAGTGGGTTATACCCCCAACTGCACCTTATTCTTTAGTGATTGGTTATACCCCCCCAATCACATCTGGTTAAACCTTATAACTATAGCATCCCTCTTTGAATTACTTGATACACTATAGAAAAACCTTTTGATGATACTCATACATGATATTTATGGATAAAACTTGATCATGTATAGTTAAATTACCTTTGCGATGATGCTGGTTTTTCTTATACAACTTTTGATCACAATAGATAATCAGCTGCTTTAGTGAAACATTTCTCGGGCTATGTTTCCTTTTAATTGAAGACCCGACCTCATTACTATGTGTGCAAGTTGAAAAAAAATCTTATTCAATATTTTATTCAAGTAAAATACATTAATAATCTCAAATCTATTTTACTTTATTCTTTTATTACATGGAATCCAAAAGTTTTGGTTTGGGTATCTAAATAGTTCTTCACGTGTTCATGAATGCATGCATGTGCTACATTTTTTATGAAAACCTGCACACAAAATATCCACCTTTATTTATTCAGGAACACTTGTGTAAGGTTGTGTGAACCACACTACTCAATTATTTATTATCAATGCATTTATTTCTTATATCATAAAAGAACATATTCAAGCACACCAAGTGTGTGAGAAACTTTCACTATTCATTTTCTTCTTGTGTGATAACTCGAATGGGTGTTAGCTGTTTATTTATACAAGATATTTTTCATGAGATATAGTGTAAGTGTACACTATCTCATTGTCTAAAACTTATTTATGTAATTCAAGGAACTTTCTCCATGCAAGACTTTGTGAAAACACTGGTTCTCGGTGTTCTTTGTGCAAACCCGTGAGATGTGTTATTAAGTTGTCCCTATTGGTTTGAGGAAACACATTTCTTCACGAAGAAATTCAAAAATGCTTTATATAAGTTTAATTCCCATAGTATTATCCTCCACATAATAAAAAAAAGTTTCAAAGTTCTTTTTTCCTTTCATGAACCAGAGGGGTTCAGTGATACTTAGTTTTTATAAAAGAATGAGAGCTTTTCACCAATGAATATTGGTAGCCATCCATAGTAGAGGTGCTTCTACTTTTATAAGATATGAGAACCACCTAAGACTTAGTGTTGATTCCACATTTAGGATTCATTCAATGCCCCAAAAATACCATTGAGTCACAGACTTTTAAATTCTCAAAGATCTCAGGTTCTTTGAATCTTCACGCAATGTCAAAAAACAAGGAACCTTCATGTTGGTCCTTTGAAGTGATAAACTCGCATGCATGTGATGAGGATCACATGAACTTCACCACAATTAAGCTTGATCTCATTGAATGGAAGATTCTCAAAAAATCGAATGAAACTTAATTTGAATTCGGACGAATCTCATTCTTCTATTTATCCACATGCATACAAGATAGATATTGCAGGCATTGAGTATGATAAATACCAAATATGTAATTTTGTCAACATCATCATGAAATATGGGAAATTTATCATTCCTCAGAAATTCATCCCAAGTTCCGACATACTATAAATCATTGAGGAGATCTGAGGAAGAATACAATCATGTGGTGGAAAATGGATAACTCAGATCATCCACATTGAGTGGCCAATATTTTATATGTCATTTTAATGATGAAAGAATAGAACTATTCTCATTTGTATCCCACAAAGATTCTATATAGCAGCTTTACCATAGTTTATCAATAAAGTAGTGACTGATTCTCTTTCAAGTTAGATTTTTGGGATTAGCACCAGATACACCCACACACACAAACACCGGTCTTTGGCCCGATGATTTTTAGGCCCATAATCATGCTTTCTTTGGGCCTTATTCATGGGATTTCCATGAAAGCACTCTCCTAAACCCACCAATGACACCTTCAAGATTTTCTAGGATAGTTCCTATGGGAGTGGTTGACCTCAAGGTCCCACATGAGCCCATGGTTGAGCTGTCCTAGGCATCCCCTTGGGGTTGGACCATATTTTAAATAATTGCATAATAAATACTTAGAAAAATTATAAGTATAGAAAATAATAACAATCCTTCCTAAAAAATGCCAACCAATTATTTTATTATTCTCTTCTCAAATGTCTTCTTCATGAAAATTCATTCAAAATATAAGTGTATTTTTCATGGAAATTTTTTAATATATTCTTTACATCACGCAATATGAAATTCATATTGCATGGCCTTCTTTAATCTTCTAAAAATTATTGTAAACAATGTGTCCTTAACACATGTAATGGAAATTTAAGATCAACAAAAAAATCCTTAGAGTTTTTCAAGGAGAATTGTCCAAGTATGAAATCCAATTCCATTAGATGAATAATAATTATCCAGGCATCACCATTTTATCCAAACTCACAAAACACATATTGACACATCATTTACAAAAAATTCAATAATTAACCCAACAATATCTCCCTTTGTATTCTTTTTCAATATCTTTTTCACGTATTCAAAATTAAATATGTGTCATTAAAACTCTCCCCCCTTTGACAATAAAATGAAAAAGATAAGTGGGGGATTTTTCCTCATGTCAATTTTATTTGGAAAACAATATCATCTCCTTTATATGAAAATTCCATGATAACTCCTAGGAGAGGAATAATCTCACATGGTTCAATTAAGAAAGAGCCTTTATTTAATAAAATCTAAGTATATGTTGGATAACACGGTATAGGAAAAGAGAGAGATAAAACCAGGGATGTCTAATCTATAACACCCCAAGCTTCCACAGTATGTTTCCCTTTGAATAATGCAGTAGTTTGCGTTGTACGCAATTTGGAGTTTTAACACACCAAGACCAATCAAAGTAGTCATTATGAATAGTAATACCCAATTTTCAAAATTTTCTAAATTTTATTTTTCAAAATGTACTTCATTTTTGGATTCGGAATATCAAAATTATCTTAGGGTGAATTTTTGGTATTTTTCTGAAAAACCATCAATTTTTGATGAATAGTGAAAAACACTCTGTTATTGTTTAAAACCGACTTTTTATTTAAGTAATTAGTTATTTTATTTTAATTTATTTTAGGTCAATATAGATACATAATAACTATATATTTTCAATGTAACTCATTGGAGTCATTTTATAATAAGTTTAGATATATAAAATTTTATTGAACTTTTTACCGTCTTTTACCCACCTTCTAGGAGCATTTGAAAATTTGCATAAAACATGATTTTAACAATTCTTTGAGTTAAATTTAAAAAATCCAAGAGACATGGTTAACATAAATAAGTGAAATGTGGTTCAATAAGATGAAAATATTTTTTGGTGAAAAGTAGCTTTTGACTTTTATTTACTGTGGTTAAAAGTAATAGGGTAATTAAGGGTAAAAATGATATTATAATTATCCTAACACATGTCCTAATTCTATTTTATAAGTGTAATTAGACAAAAAATAACATTATAAATAAAATATGACCACCTTTGGTCCACTTGGATTAGATTAGGACATTTATTATAATTTTATTTAAAGAAAAGTTAAAAGAGTTAAATTCAATTTTTAATAACTAAACCATTTTTAATATAGGGTTACACACAATATAAATTTATCTATAAATATTAATTAGAAAGATAAAAATATTTCCTACATAATGGTATTTTATTTATAATTTTTAGACAATAAATAATTTAATTTATTTATGACATAATGATGATGCAGTAATTACCTTATTAATGAAAGATTAAAATAATTGATATTATAAATATCCAAATAAATGTAAATTGAGAATTATGATGAATTAAACTAATTTTTAAGGTAAATATAAAATTTTAGGGGTGATTAAATAATTTTTTTTCTATGTAATCATGATGTTATGATTTTCAAAAAAACCAAATACTAAATAGTGTCAAAATTGACATAATTGAGTTTTTAAAACAAATACTATATTATTAATTGATATAATATTTCTAAAAATCTAAGGTTCAGACAAAGGACTTAGATAAGGTTATATATATTAATAATGAATCACTTGGGGTTTTCTTGTCCTGTTATAGTAATTTTATTAACCATATAATATAAAAATACAAAGAGACATGGTAAATGTCAAACTATTTAACTAAGAGTTAAATCTAAAAGATAAGGTTAAAATGGTGACCTAAACTTATATAAAACCTATTGGTCGAGAGGTTTTAGACCCATACCCACCTTATACTTGAAATAAATCATTTCTGGGCCATTAGAAACTGAAAATTATTTTATTATAAAACAATATTTCAAGCTTTTCATAAAGTGACCCTCACCGCTCTTATAAAAGGGTACTTCCCTTTATCTTACATTCACACCTTAAAATCCATTTGGATCGTCCAAAACCTACCCAAAAATCCTCTAAACTATCCTCCATTATACCTATAGGCCTTAATTTGATCAGAAATCCAACCTAAGGATCCCTTTTGATTAACTCAAGAGGAAACACCCGAAGGAGAGGTAATAATTTCAGCACCCTTTTTCAAGTTATTTTCTTCTTCTACTTCATCTTTCTTTGTTGTTTCCATACCAGAATAATAAATACAGTACCTTCTACATACTGTGATATTATTATAAATATTTTACAACCATATTCGTTATTCTATCCATCCTATAAATGAAAAATTCACCATACGTGCGTAAGTACGGCTTATCGTCTCCACGTCGTGGTGTAGTTTGTTATTCAAACACTTAATTATTTGGATGGGTATAATAATGAGTATAACTGATGTAAATAATAAATATAACATGTTAATTATTCTGTATATATGATATACCATCCAATTACATACGATTTCACCATCAGTATAATGACATTGTTGCTTGTGCGTACGTACGAATTACCGTCTCCACGAATGGGATGAGATTCATTCCCCATCGTAATCATTCAAGAATAATTTTTATGATTAAAAATAATTTTTATGAACATAATATCATTCTGTATATGAATTAAATACATCTTATCCATAAAAAACATGGCTTACGTAACCAAGCATATAAAGGAAAACGAATCAGTTAACACCCGAAACGATGATACTACTAAAATATTATTAACAAAGAAATACTATAAGATCATATATGATATCATATTTATGTATATGATTCTTGTATAATTTAAAAACATTGTTTTAAATATTATATAGTAGGTTAACATACCATCGACTAAGGACAAGTACAAGGTAAGGGTTAATTCTACAATCTCTTTACTTATCCGAGGTTGTTAATATGTAAGTATCTACTGGGACCTCTTTATCATCCACATTAATGTTTTCTTAAAAATGTAATTCAATTTTTTTTTAATATTTACTAGACTATGGGTTAAAGTCATTTATACCCTTATTTGACCATATATGTTTTTAAAGGAATATTTTCATCATTTTTTGAACAAGGTACTTCATGACCTTTTTGAAGAAATTAAGGTAAGAATGTTTTTTTAACTTATACGGTGGGTGCGGCTATTTTCTGCCATTATAACATCGTTGAAGCTTCCCATACAAGATTATAAGAATATTTTAAAAATAAATGTTTTCTTTTATAACTATGTGACTTTTAAATGATTTCAAAATAGAAAGAGATATTTATTTCAAATGGTTCTCATTTCATCTATGCCAACATCCTTTGATGGATTTTAAACTTGTTTGAAGTTGATTTATTATGATACAAATATTTCATATTGCATTGAAGGTTTTGTGATATTCTTGATTATGGATGTGTTATTTTTATACCATTCATGGTTTATAGTTAAATTATTAACATTTCGTATGATAGTTTTAATACGAATGTTTATGTTATTATTAAACCTTTTCATATGAGGAATACATTGGACTTAGTAAGTGACAGGTGGAGCCTGATATAGCTCCTTGATGCATCGGTTGGTCCCATGAGACAAGCTAGTGTCTTAGCACAAGGCATTGACAAAATCTTATTTGTAGTCTTGGCACAAGGCCTTGACTATGTGGTTATGAAGTCTGGTATTATGCATTCCATCATTATGAAATTGGTTATTGATATTGCATGTGATTATTCGACTAGTAGAATATCCATGTGAATAAGTAAATGGAATTATTTGATTTATATTGGACATATTATGTATAATTTTATGTTTAAAAGGCTTATGTTTTAGTCTTATACATTTCCTTAATTGTTTATCCTTATTTATGAAAGTTCCCGCTATATTGTTATCCTTACTGGGCATCTGAGCTCACCCCTTTCTATGTTTTATTTTTCCCAGGATGTGAAGAAATATTTTATGGTTGACCTATAGGGATAGGATAAGTATATAAGTGTGGTCATTGGTGACAAAAAGTTGTTGATGTTTTTATTTCATTATGTAATGTAAAACTTATAAATGTATCTAGTACTTCCAAGGCTACTAAACTGATCGGTCTTTTAGGATTTGATCCCTTGTGATCATGCCAATGTTATGTAATAATGCATCGACTCTGGGTAATTGGGTTCGGGGCATTAAAGTTGGTATCAGATAAAGTTTAGTAAAAACCTTGGAAGCTAGATTTAGAAAAACTCTTATTAGAGAACATTACCCTAAGATAGACTCTGAGGATTAGTATAGAAGAACTTCCTAGAATTTTGTTAATGTAGAGATTTTGTGAGTTTTCCAAGCAATACATCCCTATCTGGATATGAGTAGGTAGAGGTGGCTCTGGAATAGATGTACCTAGGGGTAAAACCTGAAAACACTTCTTTGAGATAGACTCGAACATGAATTGGTGCATGGCAATGGGCCTTGCTGTACTCTTGGTTATGACAATCCTGGGGGATATGCTTAGGATAATTCAAATTTTGTTTACAAACCATTTTTAAGTATTTATGAGTATATACCTCCTCAAATTTTTTTTTTTATGATTATGGATTATATTCACAAACTTTTCAATTTATGTTAAGTGCTTTACAAGTTTGGAATTATGTTTTGCGATTCATAAACTAATCTACTATATGCCATTATTTAGAAATGGCACCTAGTGGATGGAATGGAAACCATATCAATGCACGTAATCCATCTAGGGATTTCCCTCCTACTCAAGATAATTATAGTGGAGATGGTAATGCAACTGGTGCTGATTAACTTATCACCATACTAGGACAACTCACTCAGGTTATGAATAATAACCTTACCCGTATGGAGTACCCTGATCCACAATGCGAAGGATCAATGTTAGACCGATTCATGAGGAAACAACCACCAACATTAAATGGGAGTAAAAATCTATTAGTAGATAAGAAATGGATAAATTTTTTAGAGAAAATATTTCATGCTTTCGGGAGTAGCGAAAGGGAAAAAGGTTTCATGGTAGTTTATCGCCTCACAGGAGATGCAGATCAATGGTGGTCATTAATAAAAAAAACAAATGAAGATGAAGAAGTATATAACATGGAATGGTGGGAGTTTAAAGAGATTTTATTAGAAAAATAATTTCCTCGTGACCATCGAGCGGATATGGAAAGACGATTTCTGAGTCTGAGGCAAAAGGAGGATGAGAATGTCGCAAATTATGAGGCTAAATTTACAAGGTTAGCAAGGCATGTAGGAGATTATATACGTATCCCAATGAGTAAGATTGATTGATTATTTTATGGGTTAAAACCATTTCTCTATTTAGTATTAGTCTCACAATCCTTCTCATTGTACGAAGATATAGTCTCATGCACTATCAATATAGAAAATGAATTCTCTAAGTCTTGTGACTTTAAAGCAAAGCAAGAGAAAAAGAGATCTACTGAACACTCTGGAAATGGAAATAAGGGGAAGAAGGGAAAAGTTTAATATCCATCCTATGGTAAATGTGGGAAGAAAAACCCTGGTACTTTCCTAAAGGGAATGAGAGTCTATTACAAGTGTGGTGAATAAGGACACCATGCTCGTGATTTCAAGGGGAAGAAAGAGGATGTCAATGTCAACTGCTACAATTGTATAGAAAATGGAAATTATGCAAATGAATGTCCTAAGCGCAAAGGGAACTTACCTTAGAAAAGTCCAAGGGAGAAAGGAAAAGCTCATGCGATCACTACTGCTGAGTTTGAAGCTCCAAAATACGTGGTGGTAGGTAATTTAATAGTTTCCTCAAGTTTAGCCAATGCTTTATTTGATTATAGATCATTGCATTGTTTCATATCTTCCTAGTTTTCTAAGAAAATTAGGTATTTTTAATTTTAATTAACAAGGGAGTTGTCAGTCAAAACACCTAAGGGTGGTATCATCGCAACAAAGTTTTGTGAATCGGTTCCCATTAGGGAATATAAATGTTCTTTATCTACTGATCTCATCGTCATACCCATGATTGAATTTGATATAATCCTCGAAATGGATTGTCTTTCAGATGATGATGTGAAAATTTATTGTAAGAAGAAGGAGGTTACAATTTTTGATGATGATAAAGAGTACCTTATCTTTAGAGTAGAAATTTCACCACCTGGTTCTTATCTAGACCCGCCCCCAATAGCTCTACTAAATTCAATTATTGGTGAAGAAGAGAATGAAATAACTATGGGTGAGGAAAATAACATTTGAATAGAGGACGTACCTATTTTTCAATAATATGTTGATGTGTTTACATAGGATTTACCTGGACATCCTCCAAAATGAGAAATTGAGTTTTCCATTGATTTAATTCCTGGTTCAAGGCCCATATCGAAGACCCCTTATAGTATGGCCACTATGAAATTAGTGCAAATAAATAAAAAACTATAGAAATTGATTAATAAGGAATTTATTCTCCCTAGTGTTTCTCCATGGGGAGCCCCTATCCTTTTTGTTAAGAAGAAAGATGAATCTATGAGTGTGTGCATTTACTATAGGGTGATCAATGCTATAAAAATAAAGAACAAGTATCCCCAACCTCACATTGATGATTTATTTGATCAACTTCATGGAGCTCAATATTTTTCAAATATTGACCTTCGACCTGGATACCATCAGTTGTGCGTGAAGAAGGAAGACATTCTAAAGACAACATTTTGAACCAGGTATGAGCATTACGAGTTTATAATAATTCCTTTTGGATTGAATAATTCACCCTCTATCTTCATGGACCTAATGAATAGAGTTTTCAAGGAATATCTTGATGAATTTGTTGTGGTATTTATTGATGATATCTTGGTATACTCCAAAATCTACGAAGATCATGAAAATCACTTGATCATTATTATAAAGACTCTTAGAATAAATGAATTATATGGGAAGTTTAGAAAGTGTAAATTATGGCTTTAGGAGATTTATTTTCTTGGCCATATTGTCTCTAAGGATGGAATTTCTGTTGATCCTTCAAAGACCAAGGCAATCCAAGAATGGCTAGCACCAACGAGTATAAATGAGGTATGTAGTTTTATTGGTTTAGCAGGTTATTATCGACGTTTCATCTATAATTTTTCTCAGTTGGCTAACCCATTAACCAATATCACACGTAAATGTGTTAAATTTGTTTGGAAAAAAGAGCGTGAAGAATGTTTTGAATAAATGAAGAGATTATTAGTCAATTCTCCTATATTGACTCTACCATCAGTGAACGATGAGTTTTTATTTATAGTGATGCTTCAAAGAAAGGACTTGGTTGTGTCCTTATGAAGAATGATAGAGTTATTTCCTACACATCACGACAGCTAAAAATTCATGAGAAAAACTATCATACTAATGATCTTGAGTTAGAAGTTGTAATCTTTGATATGAAAATACGGAGACACTATCTCTATGGTGAAAAATGTGATATTTATACTAATCACAAGAGTTTGAAGTATATTTTCTCACAAAAAGAACTCAACATGAGGAAAAGACGATGGCTTGAACTACTCAAAGATTATGATTTCACTATACACTACTACCCGGTGAATGAAAATAATGTAGAAGTTGCTTTGAGTAGAAAGGATCATGGATTTTTGAACAAGATGAGAGTTGAAAGGGATCCTATTTTTGTGGATCTAGTAAAGATGGATATGGGAATAACCATGGAAGGTGAAACATCAATACTTTTTCAAATGGTTTCCAAACTATATTTACTAGAAAGGATAAAGAGTTCACAGACTGATGATGAGGAGTTTCAAAAGAAGATTAAAGCTGTGAATGATGGGAGATTGAGTGACTTCATATATGAATATGGAATTTTAAAATTTGGGAAGAGAATTTGTGTTCCTAACATACCTGATCTAAAAAAGGAATTATTACATGATTCTCATAGCTCCAATTTCTCTATACACCCTGGGATCACCAAGATGTATAGATATTTTAAGGAAAATTTTTGGTGGGACAACATGAAAAGGTAGATTATTAATTTTGTATCAAGATGTATGGTTTGTCAACAAGTGAAAGTTGGAAGGTAACAGCCTAGAAGATTCATGAAACCTCTTCCCATACCTGAGTGTAAATGGGATAATATTATGATGGAATTTGTCATGGGGCTACCAAAGACTCCTAGAAGTAATGATGTAATATGGTTCATTGTTGATCGTCTTACCAAGTCAACATATTTTCTTGATATAAGATAAGATTTACCACTTGAACGTCTGGCAAGAATATATATTAATGAAGTTGTAAGACTTCATGGAGTACCCCTATCGATTGTTTCTGATCGTGATCCTCATTTTACATCAATATTCTAGAAAAGTCTTCAGAAGGCCCTGGATACTAAACTTCATTTGAGAACTGCCTACCACCCTCAAACTGATGGAAAATCAGAATACACTATTCAAACCTTAGAGAATACATGTTGAGATCTTGATCACTTGACTTTCTAGGTATGTGGGATCATTATTTACCTATGGTAGAATTTTTCTATAATAAGAGCTTCCATTCAAGTATTCAGATGACACCATATGAAGCGTTATATGGAAAGAGATGTCACACACCAACTTGTTGGGATGATGTTGGTGAAAGAAAACTCGTAGGCTCAAAACTTGTTGTGGAAACAATGGAAAAGGTGAAGGTTATCCAAACCCACATCAAAGCATCCCAAAGTAGGAAAAAGAGCTATGACGATAACTGAAGGGAATATTTATAATTTCAAGTAGGAGACCATGTTTTCTTGAAGGTATATCCATGAAAGGGTGATATATGTTTCGGTAAGAAGGGTAAATTGAGTCCTAGGTACATTGGACCTTTCAGAATTTTAGAACGAATTGGAGTTGTAGCTTATCATTTAGCAATACCTCTAAGTCTCTCCAAAGTTCATCATGCGTTCCACGTATCACTGTTGAGAAAATACATGCCTGACCCAATGCATGTACTCACCTATGAGGAAATTGAAATGGAACATGATCTGTCTTATTGTGAAGAGCCTATCAAAATTCTTGATACCAGAGAACAAGTGCTGAGAAACCGGACGACTCGTCTGGTAAAAGTTCAATAGAGAAACCATAAGATGGAAGAGGCAACATGAGAACCCGAGGAAGTTATGATGAAGAACCACCCGAATCTTTTTAGGCAATAATATTCTAGAAATTTTGAGGATGAAATTATTTTAAGGAGGGCAGAATGTAACACCCCAAGCTTCCATAGTATGTTTCCCTTTGAATAATGCAGTAGCTTACGTTGTACGCAACTTGGAGTTTTAACACACCACGACCAATCAAAGTAGCCGTTATGAATAGTAATACCCACTTTTTAAAATTTTATAAATTTTTATTTTCAAAATGGACTCATTTTTGGATTCGGAATATCAAAATTAGCTTAGGGTGAATTTTTGTTATTTTTCTGAAAACTTTCAATTTTTGATGAATAGTGAAAAACACTACGTTATTGTTTAAAACTGACTTTTTATTTAAGTAATTATTTATTTTATTTTAATTTATTTTATCTAAATATAGATAAATAATACGTATATATTTTCAATTTAATTCATTGAATCCATTTTATAATAAGTTTAGATATATAAAATTTTATTGAACTTTTTACCGTATTTTACCCACCTTCTAGGAGCATTTGAAAATTTTCATAAAACATAATTTTACCCCTTCTATAAGTTGAATTTAAAAAATCCAAGAGACATGGTTAAAATTAGTAAGTAAAATGTGTTTCAATAAGATGAAAATAATTTTTTGTGAATAGTAACTTTTGACTTTTATTTACCACGGTTAAAAATAAATAGGGTAATTAAGGGTAAAAATGATATTATAATTACCCTAACACATGTCCTAATTCTATTGGATAAGTTTAATTCTACCAAAAACAACCTTAAGAATAAAATATGACCCCCTTTGGTCCACTTGGATTAGATTGGGACATTTATTATTATTTTATTTAAAGAAGAGTTAAAAGAGTTAAATTCAAAGTTTAATAACTAAACCATTTTTAATATAGGGTTAAACACAATATAAATTCGACTATAAATATTCATTAGAAATATAAAATTATTTCCTACATAATTTTATTTTATTTATAATTTTTAGACATTAAATAATTTAATTGATTTATGACACAATGATGATGCAGTAATTACCTTATTAATGAAAGATTAAAATAATTGATATTATAAATATCCAAAAAATGTAAATTGAGACTTCTGATAAATTTAACTAATTTTAGAGGTTAATATGACATGTTAGGGTTAATTAAATAATTTTTTTCGAAGTAATCATGCTGTTATGATTTTCACAAAATCCAAATGCTAAATAGTGTCAAAATTGACATAATTGAGTTTTTAAAACAAATACTATATTATTAATTGATATAATATTTCTAAAAATATAATGTTTGGATAAACGACTTATATAAGGTTATATATATTAATAATGAACCACTTGGTGTTTTCTTGGATTGTTATAGTAAGTTTATTAACCATATAATATAAAAATACAAAGAGACATGGTAAATGTCAAACTATTTAACTAAGAGTTAAATCTAAAAGATAAGGTTAATATGGTGACCTAAACCTTTCTAAAATCTATTGGTTGAGAGGTTTTAAACCCATAATTACATTATCGTCGAAATAAATCATTTTGGAGCCATTAGAAACCGAAAATTATTTTATTATAAAATAATATTTCAATCTTTTCCTAAAGTGACCCTCACATCTCTTATAAAAGGGTACTTCCATTTCTCTTAAATTCACACCTCCAAAGCCATTTTACTCGGCCAAAACCTACCAAAATATCCTATAAACTATACTCCCGTCTACCTAAAGGACTTAATTTGATCATAAAGTCAACCTAAGGAGCCCTTTTGATCAACTCAAAAGGAAACACCCGAAGAAGAGGTAATAATTTCATCACCCTGTTTCAAGTTCTTTTCTTCTTCCACTTCCTATTTCTTTGTTGTTTCCATAAAAATATAATAAATACAGTACCTTATAAATACTATGATTTTATTATAAATATGGTACAACCATATTCATTATTCTATCCATCCTATAAATGATAAAGTCACCATACGTGCATACGTACGGCTTACCGTCTCCATGTCGTGGTATAGTTTGTTATTCAAACACTTCATTATTTGGATGGGTATAATAATTATTATAACTAATTTAAATAATAAATATAACATGTTAATTATTCTTTATATATGATATAACATCCAATTACATATTATTTCACCATCAATATAATGATATTGTCGCTCGTGCGTACGTACTGATTACCGTCTCCACGAACGTGATGAGATTCATTCCCCATCGTAATCATTAAAGAATAATTTTTGTGATTAAAAATAATGTTTATGAACATAATATAATTATGTATATGAATCAAATACATCCTATCCCTAAAAAACATGTCTTACGTAACCAAGCATATAAAGGAAAACGAATCAGTTAACACCCGAAACGATGATACTACTAAAATATTATTAAAAAAGCAATATTATAAGATCATATATGATATCATATTTATGTATATGATTATTGTATAATTTAATAAAAATGTTTTACCTGTTATACAGGAGGTTAAAATACCATTGACTAAGGAAAATTACAAGGTTAAGGTTAATTCTACAATCTCTTTACTTATCTGAGGTTGTTAATACGTAAGTATCCACTGGGACTTATTTATCATCCACATCTGTGTTTTCTTAAAAATGTAATTCAAAGAATTTTTAATATTTACTAGACTATGGGTTAAAGTCATTTATAACCTTATACGACCATATGTTTTTTGAAAGGAATCTTTCTGTCATTTCTAAACAAGGTACTTTATGACCTTTTCAACAAAATTAAGGTAAGAATGTTTTTTTAACTTATACAGAAGGTGCAACTATTTTACACCATTATAACATCGTCGAAGATTCCCATACAAGCTTATAATAATTTTTTCAAAATAAATGTTTTCTTTTATAACTATGTGACTTTTAAATGATTTCAAAATAGAAAGAGATATTTATTTCAAATGGTTCTCATTTCATCTATGTAAGCATTATTTGAGGGGTTTTAAACTTGTTCGAAGTTGATTTATTATGATAAAAATATTTCATATTGTATTGAAGGTTTTTTTATATTCTTGAATGTGGAGGTTTTATTTTTATACCATTTATGGTTTATGGTTATAGTATTAACATTTCATATGATAGTTTTAATACGAATATTTATGTTATTTTTAAACCTTTTTATATGAGGAATGCATTGGACTTAGTAAGTGACAGGTGGAGCCCGCTATAGCTCCTCAATGAATCAGTAGGTATCATGAGACAAACTAGTATCTTGGAAAAAGGACTTGAAAAAATATTATTTGTAGTCTTGGAACAAGGCCTTGACTATGTGGTTATGAAGTCTGTTATTATGCATTCCATCATTATGAAATTTGCTATTGATATTGCATGTGATTATTCGACTAGTCGAATATCCATGAGAATAAGTAAATGTAATTATTTGATTTATTTTGGCCATATTATACAGAATTTTATTTTTAAAAGGCTTATGTTTTAGTCTTATACATTGCCTTAATTTTTTATGCTTATTTATGAACATTTCCACTATATTGTTATCCTTACTGAGCATCTGAGATCACCCCTTTCTATGTTTTTTTCCCAGGATGTGAAGAAATATTTTATGGTTGAACTACAGGATAGGATAAGGATATAAGTGTGGTAAATGGGGAAAAAATATTGTTTATGTTTTTATTTCATGATGTAATGTAAAACTTATGAATTTATCTAGTACTTCCAAGTCTACTAAACTGATCGGTCTTTCAGGATTTGATCCCTTGGGATCATGCCAATGTTATGTAATAATGCACCAAATCTGGGTAACTTTGGTCGGAGAGTTACATAAGCTGTCCATAAAATTCCATGTACTTGAAATAATGATCAGAATGTATCAATTTTCATTCAAGGGTCTGTAAATAATCAGATTTATCAATGAAATTATAAATCCTGCAACATACTTTAACAAACACATCATAATTTTTATATGGATAATACATAGCTCCCCCCTTTTCTCATTTTTAAATCAATCAACTACCCCCCTTAATTGATATGATAAAAAAATTAAGATTAAGTGATGGAAGTGTGGTTGACATACCTTGACCTTCAATTTTGAATTTGTTCAAAGCTTTTTAGATTTAGTCTCAAGGTTTCTCTCCCTTAAGGTATGCACACTTTTATTTCATTTCATGGAAGTCAATAGAATCCATGAATTAGTATTTATTCATGATTCCCAATAGTGATAGCCTCAAAATTCTCCTTCATTTATCTGCATATTCACTCAAAACACATAAAATAATAGGGAATAAGGAGTGACACTTTTGGTTTCTTAGAAATAAAATTCAAACTGATTGCTTCTTCTCAATCAATAATTCTTATTCTTATTTTATTTCTTATAAGGTGTGATTGATATTTCCTCATCAGTTGAAACTTCTTACATGGATGTAATTTCCATTTTAGCATTATATGCATTTCTTTTTTACTTTCCATATCTTCTTAATTCCCTCTTCTTGGGTTGATAGAATTTTCGTACAATATCTTATGTCATGACCAGTTAGTTCATGCCATTCACACTTAATGATTTTCAAGTCATCACATATGGATGAATTTTCATCAAATTTATGTGTAATAACCTTTTACACCTCATATTTTTTAATGACTTGATCATGTTTTTTAGATTCCTATAATTTCTTGAACAATTTTAGTTGGTTTGGACAAACAACTAGGAATTTTTTCTTAACTTTTTTCTTTCTTCTCAGAATCTCCTCAAGACATGCCACTATTTTTCTGTTGAATCTTTTTCCCTATCTCAGCATAGGGAATATATTCTAGAAGTCTTATCAAGAATTTCTCATCTTTGTGACCTTATTGACCACATATACAATAAATTATCTTCAATAATTAACGTTTGTTTTGTGTTGAAAATTTTGATGATTTCTTGGTCACATACCTCTCTTTCTGATAATCTAATCTCATTTTTTTAGTATTTCTCCTTCTTGATTCATGCCTCATTACTGGTAGTGATATTTTATACTATTATGAATAATATTTATGACCAAAAACTCCACAAAATCATCATTAGCCTCTAAATCTTGATCTTCCTGATGGATAATAATGATTATGATTTAAATATTTTTATTGATGTATTTTCATAGATTTTGGGTGTTTCTGCTTAGGAGGAAACCTTCCAGATGAATTATTAAAATCTTCCTTTACATAGTATTTTTTCTCATTTTTTATTTTATTCTAGCCAAATTAAGTATTTCCCCTCAAACCTTCACTGTTAGAGGTGATAGATATACATTGAGACTGTTTATGAGTATAAAAAACCTGTCTTAGTTGGCCCTTATTCATAGTATCTTGTGACGACTCACCTTTAAGTTCAAGATCGTTGGTGAATTATTATATCATTTTCTTTAACTAATTTTCATTATAAATACACATTGACTATGTATGAAATAATCCATCCACTTTATCAGTAAAAGTTTCACTTAGATCATTCACCATCTTCTTATATTCATCTATTTTCAATCTGTATTGTTTATTTTCTTCAAAAAGTTTTTATTCTTCCTTTCCAATTGTTTTTTTTCAATATTTTTCATCTTAACTTATAACACATATATATTCATCTTATATACCCTTATTTCTTTAATATGTGTCTCATATTTCTTGAGACATTCATTATTTTCAAAGGTGATTTTATCAACTTTTGTATTCAACCTTTTCTTTTCCTTCCTGAGTTTCATATTGGTTATAAGTGTATCTTCAAGATTTTATTTTAACATCAATTATAGTTCAATTATTTTATCACCTTCATCATATTCAAATGATTCTTCACGATTCTTGGATTTACCCACAAGAAACATTATATTATTATAAGATCTCCCATCTTCTAACTCACTACTTGTTGATGAAGATTCACTCGTTTATCTACTCATCAAATTTCTCTTGTTGGAACAAAACTTATTATAATTATTCCCCTTTATTTTGTGGTAATTATTTCCATCTTCATTTGATTAATTGTTAAAAACCTTCTTTTTTGGGAATTCACCAACAAAATGACCACTCCTTTGGAAATCACAACATCTGAGTGAATTTTTTACTTTTATATTCCACCTTACCCTGTTAAAAATTATGGTAAATAAGGATATAATTTTATTGAAGTCCTATTCACCTTCCTCATCTATAGAATCACATGATCTTGGTTTTTATTTGATTCTTTCTTTAAATTTTATCATGGTTTGAAATGACTTTTTAATTTTTTATTTCTTCTTTAAAGATGGAATTTTTATCACTTTATATATAATGAGAATATTATGAAGTTCATACATTGATATATGTTCTAAGTATTCCATAACTTAATCCTTTAGATCAAATATTTCTAGAAAATTTCTCATCAGTTTTTTCACAATGGTTGAGTCATCTAGTTTCTTAAAAATATTATAATGCGAGTGAAAATATAATTTACTCTGGTAATGTAGACATCAAAAATTTCATCATCATCTATTTTAATATCTTAAAACCTACTTATCCAGATTTGAAACTTCACTTCTTTGACTTTGAAATTTATTTTATAACTACTTCTTAATTTACCCCAGACCACCTTAGTAGTTTGGAGTCCCATCACTTTAGTGTATACCTTTTTAGATAGAGACATAAAGATTTCATTTTGATCCTTTCCATTCATCACCAAGTTCCTCTTATTTTTAAAATTCCTAGGAGAATTATCATCATTGGGTATAAATCCCACTGTAGCTATATATCTTACTTATACTAAAAGTGATAGAAGATACAATATCATCCTATCTCTCTAACCATGATAGTTATCACCATTGAAAATGGGAAGACCATTTCTATTTACCTAATTCATGTTCTCCATCCCCAATATTCTATTGGTTATTTTAGAGTTAACCTTTCTCAAATACCAATTGTAGTTCCCATATTAGTGTAAGGTCACTGATTAGGGGAGGGGTGAATCAGTGATCCCTTTTTCTTCTTATGAATTGTCTATTTCTAATTCAACATATATGGATAGTTAAATCCTTGATCCACTATTTTTGTGCCACTAATCCTTAACTCTAATAATTATATATAGTAAAGTCACAAAACACAAGGATTTATAAGGTTTGGTACAACGACCTATACCTTGTTGTGTTGGTTATTCCCCCCAAAATAGATTCTCCACTCTATCAAAAGATGATTAGAAACAGTATTTTCTTATACCCACCAATTACAAGTTGGTTATAACTCCATCTCCAACACACCTTCACTAGTTGGTTATACCCCCCAAATACACATTCTTCTTTAATGATTGGTTATACCCCCCAATTAAAATCAGTTATACCCCCCAACTGTAACCTCTCTCTTCAAAGGGACCGATCCACTGTAGAAATATTTTTGGGTGATCCTCCTTTATAATTTTTATGGATAAAACTTTCTCATGTACAATTCAAGTACCTTTTCACCACTGTTTTACTTGCTAAAATGACTTCTGATCACAATATATAGTCATCTGCTTCAGTGCTACATTTCTCAGGCTATGCTTCCTTCTGATTGAAGACCCGACCTCACCACTATGTGTGAAAGTTGTGAAAAAAATATATTTCAATATTTTATTCAAGGAAAATAATTTATTAGTCTTAAATAAATCTCACTTCATACTTTTATTTCATGGTATCTGAAAGTCTTGGTTCAGGTATCTTAAGAGTTATTCACATGTTCATGATTATGAATGAATGCATGCATGTGCTACCTATTTTATAAAAACCCACATAAACACTATACACCTTTATTTATTCATGTAAAATCACAAAAGTGTGTGTAAACCACACTGCTCACTTCTTGATTCTAAATGAATTCACTACCTATATCGCACAAGAACCTATTTAAGCACACCAAGTGCATGGGAAGCATGCACTATTCATTTTATTATTTCACTCTAACCCAAATGGGTGTTTTCTGTTTATGAGTGAAATCTATTATTCATGATATGTAGTGTATGTGTACATTGTATCATTATCTCAAAATTATTTTCACAAATCAATGGATCTTATTGACATAGAAATTAATGCAAACACTGGTTCTCAATTTCCTTCACGCAAAAAGTGAAGGCACATTATTACACTATCCATATTGCTTCTTAGAAACAAGTTTATTTGTGAAGAAATTCCGGATTGATTTTCACAAGTTTTATTCTCATAGTATTATACTTTATTCAAGTCAAAATTCATCATGGATCTGTCTTCCATTCGTGAACCAGATGGGTTCATCGATACTCCATTTTCCTAGAATAATGAGAGAATATCAACAATGATGATCGAAACCCATTTGTAATAGAGGTGATTATACTTTTATAGGTTATGATAACTACCTAAGATACATTTTTGAATCCCTGTCAAGGAATCCTTTAGTACCCCCAAAAATACTACTAAGTCATGACCTTTTAAATACCTGAAGATCTCTGGTTCTTTGAATCTTCATGCAGCACTAAAAAATAAGGCACCTTCATGTTTATTTTTTATGGTGATAAACTCAAATTAATGTGATGAGGATCACATTCCCTTCAACTAAATTAAGATCAATCTCCATGAATGGAGGACACTTGAATATCCAAATTCAACTTCATTTTCATTCGACTGAATCTCATTCTTCTCTTTATCCACATTCATCCAAGATAAAGATTGTATGCATGAATTCAGATCGATCTCAAATAAATCACCATGTCAGTATCACCATGAATGACAGATGGGTTCTAGTTCAATATACATTCATCCTGAGTTCTAGTGTATTTTAAATTCATGAGGAGAACATAGAAAGAAGATGATCACATAGTGGTGAATGGACGACTCAGATCCGCCACATCGAGCGACCAATGTTTTATCCATCATTTTAATGACACTAGAAAAATACTCAACTCATCTATATCCTACATAGAATATCCGTAGTGTCTTTTCCATAGTTTATCAATCAATTAGTGACTACTACTTGTTCAATATGGATTCTTGGGATCACCTCTAGATACACCCTCACACACAAACACCAGTATTCAGCCCATCTAGCTTTAGGCCTATCCTCATGCTTGCTGTGTATCTTATACATGGTTTATCCATGAAATCTCACTCTTTATCCCACCCATGATTACTTTGGGATTTCCTTGGATAGTTATTATGTGTTTGGTTAAACTTAGGGTCCTATATATGCTCATGGTAGAGCTAGACTATGTATCTACTTCGGGTTGGGCTATATTTTAAAATAGTCCCATAATAAATACTTAGAAAAATTATAATTATAGAAAATAATGCCAAGAATTACTAAAAAATTACAACAAAATCCTTTATTCTTCACTCAACAAATGTATTCTTCACGCAACTTCATGAAAAATGTAAGTGTATTTTTGATGTCCACCTTTTAATATCATTTTTACTTCATGAAATATGAAATTCATATTACATGGACTTCTTTAATATTTTAATAATTGTTATAAAAAATGTGTTCTTCTTAACACATGTCTTGGAAAATTAAGATCATCACAAATAATCATCATATTTTTCTAAGGAGAATTGTCCAAGCATGACATCCAATTATACTAGATGAATCCATAAAAATTCTCTAGGAATCACCACTTCATCAAAACTCACCAAACACATATTGACACATAATTGACAAAAAATAAAACTATGGGACCAATAGTCAGTAGCCTCTGTCATATGGGGAGGCACACCTAAGGTCATGTGGAAAACTGGTTCAGCTATTAGTTAGAGTGAGCAGGGTTGATTCATTACAAAGTGGTATTAGAGCCATTATTTTATATTTTTTAATACTTAGGAAACTTATACATGAGACTAGGATGGGTTGAGAAATGGTAATGGGATTGTTCATGGGAGTAACTAACCCATGTATGGGGGAAAGTACAAGTACATAATGTGGAATTGTGGTTTATGATGTCCTCTTGTTGTAGTTGAAATGTTATTTCAACTTGGGTGATACACTTGTTGTGTGAAGTTATTTTTTTTGAGGTTTTACTCATGGTAAGACATGGAATAACATTTTTTATTAATGTATCATTTTTGGAACTAAATGATTTATGTGACATGCATCATATTAGGTACACATGTGGAAGCACGTTATGGTTTGGCTATGGAAAATAAAATAATTTTCTATTTATTTTGTGATCATAAAGAAATAGTGTATAATAATGAGGTTACAACTATTTAAATTAAAATTTGTTAATTGAAATGGTTAAAATGGTTTCAAATGAAAATATTTTGATTTGGAATTTTTTTTACCCTAAGTTATCTAATGGCCTTGGATAGGGATGGTTGGGGGTAATAACAGTATTGCAGTTATGACCATAGGGATAATTTATGTGGAGTATCTTGTTTGTGGCTAGTTATTCCACCTCATTTACGTAACCAAGTAAACTATATTTTATGTTCCCTAAGATGTTAATTTTTCATTATATAGGGATGCTTCCATGATGAAATTTATTGGTGGGGATACATGAGGACATTGTTGATAATGAAGCTCTGGTTGAGGGACCATAACCCCTTTGGTTATGGGTGATAGGGAAGAAGATAAGTTTCAGGATAATTTTAATCACTTTATGAAATTTATAGAGAGAGACACCATAAAGACTATGCCTAGTATGTTTGAACTGAATAGGGAGTTTTATTTGTATCATCCTCTAATGTTTTCCATAGAGGGTGGACCATAGGTAGTTGAGTTCTAGATTGAGTTTATCCAGATGATTTTGGATCACATGGAGACTCCAATGAAGAAGAGGTTTATGTTGGTAGATTATATATTGTGAGGACCAAAAAATCAATGGTGTTACATTCAGGTTCGAGATGAGAAACTAGAGGAAATTTATTGTATGTAATTCCAAGAGAGGTCATTAGAGAATTTCTACCAAGAAAATTAGAGATGGGTGAGAGATACAAAGTTTATGAATCTAAACTAGAAGAATATTTCATTTATATATTACAATGTATGATTCCTTGACATGATATGTGTTTTTATTAATGTTGGTAGGATATGAGGTAGATATATATAAACTTTTTAAATATGCACTTAGATGTGAGATTAAGTATATAGTGAATATATTTCATTTGAAGAAGTTCACTATGGTGATAAATCAAGCCCTCATTTCTGAGAGGAACCTGAAAGAGGATTCTAGTGGTGGATAGGTATCATAATCTTGGAGATATAGAGGTGAATCCTTATATAGTAGGAAGAATAATTAAGATACCTTTTTCCAAGGTGGTGATAGGAAAAGTATCCAGTGGAGAGGATCATCCTCTCATTCAAGTGATTAAGTGAATTTTTATCTGTGTGGAAAGCCTGGTCACACGAGTGGTCAGTGTCCTCGACCATTAGTGGAATATTGAGATTTTGGTAGGATGATACACTCATAATTGTTCTATAGGAACACCCAACATATGGGTAGTAATGTAGGACCTGGGTTAATGAAGATCACCAAAATGGTGTTTTATACCTCGTATCAGTTTGGCAATTAGAGTTCTACTAGCCATACCAAATAGGGTGGGGGATGAGGTACTCTAGGACATGAACGGTTGTATCAACAGAGTTGTGAATCACATGAGACTCAGATAGTATATGAATTTATTGGTAAAATTTAGATATATGATATTCATCATGCATCCATTAGTAGAAATGTTGGGTCATTGAATATTTGAGGTATGATTTTTTTAGATTCTATGATTTCTAGTATTTTATTTGATACACGTGCTTCACATCCTTTCACATATTCTCATTTTTTAATGGTTTAGGGCTAGTGGTAGAGTTATTATTTAGGGTTATATTGATTAACTTTCCTTTGTGGGTGTGATCAGAGGGAATATATATTTGTAAGGGGTGTACCCTTGAGGTTAGAGAGAACCATTTTCTTTGGAATTTGTTTGTACTGGAGATATCCGGTTTTGACATAATATTGGGGATGGATTGGTTGTTTTTATATCAATATCACATTGAATGTTATAGTAATAGAGTGAATTTAATATCTCTAGATGGTGACATCTATGTTCATCATGGGGAATGAGATATATGAGTAGGCCATGTAAGGCCTATTGATCATCAACTCGGTGAACTCACATACTAGGATTCAATTCATATGCTAGATGATAGGGGAGTGGAGTAGGATGTATTACCTCCTATAGTGGATATGTTTTATGATGTGTTTATTGAGGAGTTTTTAGGGTTTCCTCCTGATAGAGAAATTGAGTTTAATATTGATATAATTATTGGATCTAAGCCATTTTCCATTCCACATTATTGAATAGCACCAACAGAGTTTCAAGATAATATGAGTCATCTGGAGGAATTGGAAGATAAAGGGTTTATTCAACTGACTACATTACCTTGGGGATCTATAGATCTATTTTCCAAGAAGGATAACAAAAAATCAAACTTATGTGTCTATTATAGAAATTTTAACTAGATTATAATAAAAAACCGGTATCCCCTTCCTTGTATTGATGATATCTTCATCTAGCTGAGGGGTTCCTATGTGTTCCCTAAGATTGATTTAAGATAACTATATCATCAACTGAGGGTAAGACCTTTTGATATACCACATACTGATTTTAGAATTAGGTATGGATTATATGAGTTCATCATGATGCCATTTGGACTGAAAAATGATCCTTCTATGTTTATAGACTTTATAGACTAAATCTTTCACCCATACTTCGATTAGTTTGTTGTTGTCTATGTTTATGACATATTAGTGTACTCCCAGGATTGAGATGACCATTGTAAACATATTGACATCATCCAGAGTACAATGAGAGAGAATATGCTCTTTTCTAAGCTATCTATGCATCATTTAGGGATTGATATGGTTTGTTTCTTGGGTCACATCATCTCAGTTGAAGGTATGTTAGTGGATCCTGAGAAGGTCTGAGTAGTTATTTCTTAGGAATAACCAAAGAATGTTTTTTCTTTTTTGAAGATTTCTGGGTTTATAAGGTTATTATAAAAGGTTCATCAGATACTTTTCTCACTTGGGAGTTCCACTATCAGTACTGAACAAGAAGGTTATAAAGTTCGAGTGGTCCAAATCATGTGAGAATGCTTTCCAAAAATTGAAGAGATTTTTGACCACATCACTGATTTTGAACTTATCTGAATCGGGTAAGGAGTATACCATGTATTTTTATGCATCCTAAATTAGATTTGGGTAAATGTTGATGTAGGTAGATCGAGTTATTTCTTATAGACCATGATAGTTGTTTCCACATGAATGAAACCATCCTATATACGATCTTGTGTTAGCTGTGGTATTTCATAACTTAAAATGTTGGTGGAATTATCTCCTAGGTGAAAGGTTTGTTTTCTATAATGAAAATAATATAATTAAGTATATATTTTCATATCATGATCTAAATCTCTAGTAGTGGATGTAGGATGAATATATGAAATAATTTTTTCTTTGATCTAGCTTATACATCGAGAAATGGAAAGAGTATTGCTAATGATTTGAGGCTGAAGACGTGGACTCAAGAAGATCAAGAGTCTAGTTTTGAGTGGAAGATGATGGCCTTGTTCTCTAAGATAAATATAGGCATTCATGAGGTGCAAGAATAGATGAATTTCATGTATTTATATATTGTTCCCTCTATGATAAATCATATCAAGAGGAGGTAGTATGAGGATCTAGAGTTCCTGACATTGAGTGACAACATTGATGGTGGGGAGTCACCTTCAGATTGGAACATCGATGGGGATGAGATAATTCATGTTCATGGATATATTTGTGTGACTACTTGTATATAGTTGGAGTTATGTGTTATTTTCATGCTTCAATGTGGGTGATGTACCCTGGTTTGACCAAAACACACCATGAACTTCATAGATAGTACCAGTGGCTAGGAATGAAAAAGAATATTGTAGATTTTTTGACATGATGATACATTTTTTAGTAGGTGAAGGATAAGAATCACTAACATTATGGTCTTTTATATAAATTTACTATTCCTAAATGGAAGTGGGAAGTTGTAAGCATGGTTTTCATGCTGTTTATACGAAGGACTCCTTGGAAGAGTGATTCAATATGGGTGAATGTGAATCTTTTGAAAAAGGAAGTGAATTTATTACCGATTTGGGAGACTTTCACCATTAATTAGTTAGGAGAATTATATGTTTAAGAGATAGTATGCTTGTATAGTTTTCCTCATATTATTGTTTTAGATCATGAAACATGTTTTAATTCACATTTTTTGCAATTTTTATAGAAAATGGTTGGCACTCAGCTATTTTTTAGTAAAATTTACCACTCATAGATGGATGACCATTCAGAACATACTACATAGGTGTTAGAGGACATATTGAGTTAATGAATCCTATATTTTGGTGGAAAATGGGAGAATCACTTAGCACTTATTGAGTTTTCCTATAAAAACAATTATCATGTGACTATTCAGATGACACCATATGAGGTAATCTATGGTAGGCCACATATATCACCTTTATTCTAGATGGAAGTGGGAGAGTCAGAGATTTTGGGGATGAGTCTTGTGCAAGATTTTTCGAAGCATTTCTAGTTGATTTAGAAGCATATGGATACATCCCCGAGTGGATAGAAATCATATGTTGATAAAAACCATTTACGTCTTGAGTTTATATTAGGTGAATTTGTGTTCCTTAAATTGATGATGAGATTGGTTCACCATCATATCCAAAATCAGGGTAAGTTAGTTCCAAGGTATGTTTGGTCATTCAAGATTGTGGAGAAAATCAGTTTGGTAGCATATCGATTGGATCTTCCATAGCTATATACTTATATGAAACATTTTTTTTCATGCGTCACAAATTCAACTGTATCACCTTACCCCTCTCATGTGACTGATATTGATGATTTTTATCTTGATCCAGATGCGTCCTTTAAGGAGAATATAATTTCTATTATAGATCACAGTGAGAAAATTCTTCAGGGTAAGACCTTGACTTTGGTCCGAAAACTATGGAAGTATGATCATGTTTAAAAGGAAATATGGGATAGGGAAACTGATATGAAATACCAATGGCCTAAAATTTTTACCTTGGAGGCTTAGTAACACTGGGGTGTGAAACTCAAGGATGAGCTGTTGTATGGTGGGGATATTATAAGATACTGATTCTTTAATAAGGTACATTTTTAATTTAATTTTGGTTAAAATCCTTTTAAATGTATTATAGAATGATTATTTGGAGTATTAAAGGTCTTGGTAGTATATATAGGGTTCAAAACTTATAAAATAGGGAAAATAGATCTTACAACACATGATTCATGGTTAGCTCATGGTTAGTGCTAAAAGTGTGCCATGATCATGCAACATGGTTCAAAGGGAAGCAGGATTGTAAAAACCATGTGAGGTGTCCTATAAACCATAAGGCATTTTTTCAAATCCATTTTCATAGAATCCACATAGTTTTTCAAATAATGAGGATTAAATATGATACTATGCAACCCATTATTGCCTTGGACATTGGAGGTCGTACGATTGGCACATAGTTTGGAAAACTGTGTGACCAAACTTTTCACCACATTAAAAGTGGAAATTCTATAATTTTTCACTCCTGATATTATATATATCATCCATAATTTTCCTCCTTATCTCAATCCCAATAGCCAAGGGTGCAGACCAAAGTATCCCTCCCCACCTAAGGGTGTATTTAATTCGATTATAAATAATTCAAAGTGTCATTGATTATGATTCAAAGTCTGAAGTAAGTCTCTAAATCTGTTTCATCATATTTTCTAGATTATTCATAGCATGGAGATTCCTATTCTTCCAAGTCTAATGAGCCCATTTTTGAGGGAGTTCTTTGATTTTTTTGGTTTCATCCATTTTAGCTTAAATCAAATGCTGGGTTTAGATGAGTGTTTTCTACGTATCTAAGGTAGGTGGTCTACAATATATTTCCCATAGTGTTGATTATTGTTCATGTTTATGTGGTGATTTCTATTTCTCCAATGTTCTATGTAATTTATTCCTTGTTTTATAATAACAAATTGGGTATTTAAATGTTGTGTTAGACCCTTAACAGATTCCATTGAGTCCATAGAAGACCATGAGACCGAGCCTATGGCCATCCATGGGGTGTTCCAATCCCTTGAAAATGGTAAAGTGGGCTGTAAATGAGGGAATAAAGTGTTTATGAGATTAAATATTTTATAATTGTTGTTTGGCATGTTATCATGGCATGAGGGGATGATTAGCTTAATGTGGAAAATTAAATGGGTTGTGATCTGATAAAGAGAAGAAATGATAAATAGTTAAAAGGGATTTCTATGTTATTAAAATGTTTTTAAGAACATTTAGTGGTTGAGATAAATGTATAAATAGATAAATGGTTAAATTTTGAAATTGGGTTAAAAGGTGTATTGAATGTAATGGACCATGGGAAATAATGAATGTTGAAAAAGGTTCATCCTTGATGTTTTAATTATGTTAAAATGTTAAGTATGTTGGAAAGAGGAAATTAGTTGTTAATAGAATTGTAAAAGATGTTGGAAATGACACTTCACATCTATGGGTGAGGATGTTGGACATGGTGCTCCACATCGTTGTTTGGGATTATTTGACATGGCATTCCACACCCATTAATTTGGGATGCTGGATATGGATCTCTACATCATCGATTGGGATCATAAGACATGACACTGTATATATTAGGTTGAATACTTGGATTGATTTCCCTTGATTAAAATGTGTGACCCTTATGGAATATTGTTTAGCCAACCAACATGGGCAGAAGTAGGTTTGATTGGATCAAGTGTCACCTAGAGCCCAAGGGAAAATGAGGTTAATTAAATTACTATTTATTATAAAATAAATTATCATTATTATCATATCTATTATATCCATTTAACTTCTAAAAACACTATTATCATTAGAATATGCATTTATTTATACACTGTTGGTGCTGGAATACTAAGTTGTACTCACACCCTGCTTGGGACACCATTGGTATTAGTGAAGATTTTATGGTTGCTGGTCTGGATATGGAAAAAGGACATGTGTTAAATGGATGATTTGGGGCATGTTATGGAGCATGATTATGGGACCAAACATAAAATCAGGACACATTTTAGATATCTTCAGTGTGCCTTTATTTTAGTTTTCTTTTTACACATGACACTATTATGACATGGAATGTTTAGTGTATTGGTTTGTTGAAATTTTCCTAGTTTCTAGATTTTATTATGTGATGCATGGTTAATGCTGGACATGGTTTCACATTATTTATTATTTTTTCTCTATTTCTTTACTCTTATAAAGAAGGTATAGTCTCCCCACATTCTTCATTAGACCATCTCTTCTATTTGGAAACCTCTGGTGTATGGGAAGGAATTCTTGAGGTCATGTGGTGAACCCGTTCGACAACTAGTTAGAGTGATATAGGCCAGGACATTACATGAAAAGTCATATTTAAACTATTTCATCACTCAAATAATATAAGAGCCTTAATATGTTTTTTTCTCAAACAATTGGAAAAAATAACTTCTATTGTTTTTAGATTTTTTATCTGAATTTATCTTTCCACTCTTCAACCATATTAGTATAATATTTTCTAATCTCTTAATATTCTGATTGACTAGACTTTACTTATGATCACCAATGATTATGATCAATATGAACTTTGATCATCATATTACTATACATATATTTCTATCTTCATAATTTTTTCTAATTCAAATTTCGATCATCTGAGGATTAAGATACTTCAAATTCATCTATAAGTTTTAGTTTTTCATCTTTTAGTGACATCACTAATCACATCTCATTCTATCACATTCTATTAAAGCTTCAACCTTAACCTTTATTCACATTCCTTAAAATATTATTATATTTAATCATGAATTAATTTAATCAATACTAATGTTTAATACTCCAAAGATCATATGAATTAATTTTTTAAACCTTTCAGATAGTTCAATATTAACAGCTCACCCAGTTACCTTATCTTATAGACATCTCTCATCTAATCATTCACAACACATCTTTTGGAAAATTCATAAACTCTAACTACAACTATTTTATGTGAAAATGAAATTCAATAGTCTGTGACTATAACTTTAAGAGGACAACCTCTGATCACTTAACATTTGTAACTTTTAGTGAACCTTCATCATTATTCTTCTACTATCTTCTAGATGATTAATTTCTAGGAACTAATTCTTCTATCTTCAACAAAAATTCAACTCAAAAACATTCTTTCACATATAATGTTGAAAAAAGTATAATACTCTCAATAATTCAGTTGGATATTCAACCCCCCTTTATTTTTGTTGTCAACTTCACTCAACTCTTTTAAAACTGAATAATTCACACCAAAATCATCAAATCACAACTTTTTTCTAATAAGAAGTTTCTTAACAGCACAATATCGAATAAGGAAATGATTTTAAGACAATTCCATCCCTCAGTAAAAATAAATTTTATGGGAAATCGATTTTAATGAAATCTTACTAAATTCACTCACTTTAACTTTTATCTCTCCCTTTTTAAAATAAATCCAACAACTCTAGCTTTAGACTCAAAAAATATATTAGTAATGTTTCTCTACTCCCCCATTGATAAAAAATTTAAAGTATATCAGGGGTGTTCTCCTAACCTCTTTAAGTGTGAGGGGAAGGCCTAACATGAAGTTTCATCCTTAATCCCAAAAATCTATACCTTGGCATAACTTTAGTGAACATATCAACAATTTAATATTTTTTGACATCTCCATTGATAAATTTATACTTTATGAAGTGATATTTTATAAAAACGTGTTTATATCTAGAGTTTTGAATTGGATTCTTTGAGATATCAATTACACTGTGATTATCACAAGTTATTTTCAATTTTTTTCAATATTCAACTTTAGATCTACCATTTGGACTCTCATCCACATCATTTTAGTATAGGCATGTTTGGAAACAACATATTTAGCTTCAACTATACTTAATTTCACACAACTTTTCTTATTACTATTCTAAATTAAACAAATTTCCCCTCCGGATTTTTATTTTTACTAATTTCAATCTTTGATCCAATCAGCATTTGTGAAACCAAATAAATTCATTTTTCAACTTTTTCTTTACATTAAGCCAAAATTTTTATTCCCTTGATATAGTTGAAAATTATTTTAATGGACAACAACTATGATTCATTTGGATTACTTTGATATCTATCACATGTGGTTTATACATACACAAAACATGAATTTGATGATATAAAATAAATAATCTTCCAATTAACTTTTTGAAGTATTTCTAATTTACACTTATCCCTTCTTTATCTTTGATCATCTTTACACCAATAATGATGGGTGTAGAAACCTAATTTAAATATTTCATATCAAATTTATTCAATAATTTCTTATCATACTTTTCTTATGATACAAATATGTAACTTTAATTTTATACAACTTGTAATCCCAAAAATAAATTCATCTCTCGAGCATCAATATTTTAAAGTACATATTTATTTGTCCTACAAAATCTTCACAAGAATAATCCCTATCTTCTATAAAAATTATCTCATCAATATAGACTATGAAAATCATGGTTCTTATTCTATCCTCCTTCACAGATAAATTTTTATCAACTTTTCCTTTAAAAAACATAAACTACTTTAGAAAACAATCAATTTTAGAATACTAGGCATGAAGTGACTTATTTAACCCAGATAAGGATTTATTTAACTTTAATACCATAATTTAATCACTATAAAGTTTAAAACCTTCATGATTCTCAATGAAAACTTATTCAATAATAACTATATTTAAGAAAAAAATTTACATCCATCTAATAAACCTTGTAGAATTTTTGAGATACAAAAACTAAAAACAATATGATAGTTTCAAGTCTTACAATGGAAGAAAATGTTTCTTCAAAATCCAAAATTTCCAAATTTGAATACCCTTTATATAATAATATAACTTTATTTCATGAAATCTAATCCTTTTTATTGATTTTTTTTCTAAACACCTAATTGGAACCAATAAATTTTTTCCCTTTTGGTTGAGGAAAAAATTCCCAATTGGAATTATTCTAAATTTAATCTAACTCTTCATTCTCTATATATATCCATTCCTTATTCTAAAAAACATTGAAAAATGATTATGGATAAACCTGTGAAAGAAGTGATGTTTGATCACTAAGTCTTAACTTTCTTTTGGTCTGCACTAGAGATTCTTTACAGCCTATAATATTTTTTAGTTCAACCTATTTCTATACTTCCAAAAATTTAGTCTTTTAATTACATCATCACTTTCCTTATCACTATATTTATCAGAACATGTATGATCTAGAATGGAATCATGCCTATCTTCCTTTGTTATTCATAAATTTAGCATGTTATCATCTGTTTCTTGAACAAACTCTTCTCCACTTTCTTCTTTCAAGGTGGATTTATTCTCAATAACTTCCACATAATTGGATTTAATCAACTTATACAATCAATTATTTATACACTTTTAACATCTTCTATAAGATGAATATCCCATGAAAGCACCTTCCTCATAATTTTCATCAAAATTTCCCAAATATATATCTTATATCTTTATTAAGAATGGAAACCCAAATAATTTTAAATAATTGTCTATGGGTTTCTTCTGGTACCACATTTAATAAAAAGTCATGTTTGATTCTAACCTCAATAAAAAATTATTATGAATATGTAAAATAATTCTTAAAGCTTCCCTGTAGAATAATTTTGATAAATATATTCATTGTGCATGGTTCTTCCCATATCAAATAAACTTTTATTTTTCTTTTGCACAACTCCATTCTATTGTGAAGTGTTGGGAGAACCATGATGATGTTTACTTCCATGTTTTCCAATATAATTCAAATGAATTTCTTATGAACTCCTTTACATTATCTATTCTCAACTTCATGATATACCCTATAAGTTGTTTCTCATCTCCCTTTTTAATATTTAGAAAATATCTATATCTTTTGAATTGTTTTTCATGAATATCACATTTTTTATTTTGGTGAAGTCATTAATTAATGTGATGAAGTAAAGAGAATCCTTCATGGATTTATGCCTTATGAGTCTACATAAATTAGAATTTACAAGTTCAAGAGATCTGCAGGATATAATCACTATACTTTTGTGACTTATATAGACCATCCTTAAGTTTTTAAAAGTTTTACATATGGTATCATGTTTCCACTTTAGTTAAGTAAAATCTCTTACAACATATTCTTTAGATATTCTTGTTATGTTTTTTTGACAAAGATGGAAAATTACTCTATACCACAATTTATTTTCATCCCTGATACTCAAATAATAAGAATTTATAGGATCACTAATTTAGAACAAAACACTAATAGTTCTCTCTCTCATAGTGATAATTTTTCTATCTATCATGCATCAGATGATACCAAAAAAAATTTAGAAGATAACGCCATTACCATTATCATAGAGTAGTATAAAGCTTGACAAGTTATGTTTAAGTCTATCAATAAATAGAGTATCCTCAGACTTAAAATTATATGCCTCAATCTTAATCATGAAAATTCCTTTAATTCTTAAGGAACTATCATTCCTACAGGTGACTACCCCTCTATCATGTTATTTAATATTTTTCAAAATTTTCATACCACCTAAAATATGTAAGTAACAACTGCTATCAAGTATCCATATCTTATTTTTTGGATATATTTTAATAAAACTTAATTAATAGTAAATTTTATTTTTAACTTATGTTTTCCAACTATCTTATCATTTTATGTATAAGGAACCAGTACTTGTAAGGTGTTCATTCACTCTTTAATATAGTGAATCAGTTGATCAAATATTCCACACATCTACTCTATAGAATCAAATATATTTTAGCATATAGAATTTTTAATAATAGATTTTTCCTTCTTTGAGTCTTTATTAAACTTCTTAAAGTAACTTTCTTTTCTTCAAGAGTTCCCCTTGGATCATTCATTTTCTATATAAGTGACATGTTATGCTAGTATTTATAGGATTTGTTTCTAAATATTCTATAGCATATGAAATAACCCAAGAAACTAAATATTCTACATTGATATAAGTTTTATTTGGGAAATGATCCTTGACGTTTATTGATAGTTAGAGCTTTTTTTTCTTTTAACGTGGATTAATATTTTTCTTAAAGTTATGTGTGTCTTAATTTAGGGTAGATAAATATTTATCATAATTATTCCTCACCCAGACTCATTCTGTTTTAGATGATGATCTTACACTATTATTCAAAGTTAATTTATTTTTATGATTATCAAGAGTGTATTTCACCTAACTTTTCAGGATAAATTTCTCATTCTCCTAAGAAGTTTCAACTTTAACAAACATAAAATTGTTGAATCCTTCATTCATATTCTTTATATTTTTTTTTTCAGATTCAAGACACTTATATTTTGTCCTACTCATGTCTTCCTCCATCATAACATGCCCTTCATCAAGATCCTTCACCATCTTTTCTTAATCTACAAATTTTAACTTGAGTTTTTAATTTCTTAAATGTAACCATATTATCTTTTGATAAACTCTTATTTTCCATCATTCATATTTTCACCTAATTTATTTAACATCCAAATTTCCTTCCCGAGCTTTGTATCTTTCTCAAGAAAAGCCTCAATATCCATTTTCATCATGATATCCATGTAAGTTTCTTCACCTCCTCTTTCTTTATTTCATGAGGTTTCTTAACATGTTTCAACATGATCCATAAAGTTTCTAAAAATTTTATTATATTATTATTATGACTAACTACTTGAGTAGAAGTATTCAACTCCTTATTTACTCAATAGACTTCTTCTTTTCTTTCGTTAGAATCATTTATTGATTTCAGTATATTTTTAGATTCTTTTGAACTTTTACCCCATTTCTTTCTATTCATCCTCATATTTTCCACTTTTCATCCATGGATAATTAATTTAAAAATTCCCAATAATACCACATTCGAAACATTTAATTGAGTGTTTTCCTTTTTTACATACATTTTTTCCTTTTCTAAAGTTCTTTTAGATAAGATAAATAATTTTATTATACTAATTATCCTTATCATCTTCAAATTCTAATTTAATAAAATATTTTGTTAATTCATGAATTTTAATCTTTTTCAAATATTTTAATACCATATATTCCTTGAAATTATTCTTAAATTTTTTATATTTCCTTATCTAATATACAAAAAGTATATTTTTAAGTTCATCCATATATAAATCATAATTATCCACAAATATTAAGTCTTTAACATCAAACTGATCTAAAAATTTCCACATCAACTTTTCAAAAATAGTTGAATCTTTCTAGGTATCTATGAATCCCCTAATATTTTTGATGATTTTAGTGTTACTTTTTACAATTTCCTTTACCCTAAAATATACCTCTACAACTTTTTAGAGTTTTAATCTACTCAAAATGACTCACTAACTCTAACCTATATACAATAAATGTAAATAAAAACAAGGAACACAATATTTTTATAAGGTTCCCCCCATTGTGGATGACTACATCCTTTATTTTTTTAGTTATTATCCCTAGACATAAACATCACTATATTACACAATTGAAAATTAAATAGGATTTCTCCCAATATTAATCTTCTATCTCCCAACTAATAATACAATCTCCCAATTATTTTTGTTATATTGGATCCCACCAGTTTACAATGAATCCACACACTAAAATAAGGAAGATCTCATCTATATTCTATCTAATTCAGTAATATATATGATCTTTATATGATACTTCAATAATTTGAATTTAGTGATGTTGTCCATCCTTAAAAACATCAACCATTAGAATTTGTAACTTTTGATATGAAATAATCCAAAATTTATATTTTTGTAAAATATGTGTTTGTAACATATGTATCCAAAAAAAAGTTCTATTCTCAACTCATGGTACCAATCAATATTAAAATATTTTAAACTTATGCTGAAATATGTTGAAATATTAAATTTATAGTAATTTACCACTACAAAATTCTAAAACTCGGTGTTTAGAATGTTTAACTTCCAAAAATTTAAGTTTAATGGAACTTTACTCAAATTTTCATTTTTATTTACTCTACTATGTGGTCATATTTACTTTTATATATCCTTGATTCAACTATTATATGCTTTTTTACTTCTCATAATTAGTGTGATTCTTGTATTTGAACACCGACACCTTTTTAAAACCTTCCCAACACTTTATAATTTCCCTATATCTTTTAAAAGTAATTCTATTATAGGTGTGATTAATCCATATTTATAAAAATAATCATCAAAATAACATTTATACCTTATAAAATTTTAAAATCATGGATAACCACTAAATAATTTGTGAATATGAAGAAATTGTTTCCTTGTGTTCACACATTGTACTATATTTCATCTACAAAATTAATCAAGTTCTCTCAAACCTTTATAATTCCAAAAATCATGGAAATTTATGATCATAAAAAATAAAAAAACCTTGAGTTTTTGAAATGTTTCAACAGTTGAAAAATCCTTCCTCTACACAAAAATAATTATTTGAACCACTTCATCCCTCAACTCATGGAACAATCTTAGTCATCACTCTTCTCAAACAACCATAAAATATAAATTCCATTATTTATATCTTATGGTCATTTGACTTCATCCTTTTACTCTTAAATGATATAAATATAATAAATTATAATATCCCAATATTCTGATTGATTTAACTTAACATTTTATCTCCCAAACACTTGATCAATTTTACTTTCAATCATTATCTTCCTCTATAAGTACTTCTATATTCATAATTTCCACTACTTCAAATTCTTATCATATGAGGATCATGATGCTTCAAGGGTATCTATAAGCTCAGGTTCTTTAACTTCTAGTGGCATCACTGATTGCATCTCCTTTAGGACACCTTCTCTCATCACTTCAACATTATCCTTAATTCATCCCCCTTTTAAAAATCTTAGATCGAATCATGAATTAATTTAATTAATTATAATGCTTGATACTATGAATATCATCATAGAATCATATTAACCTTTTAGATAATACAATATTTATAACTCACCAAACCTCCTTATGTTTCAGATACCTCTCATATTAACATTTCTAAAATATCTTCTAGAAACTTCATCAAATTAAACTATTACTATATTATATGGAAATGACATCCAAAAGTCAGCTACTATAACTTTTGGAGGAAAAATTATATTTACCTAACATCTATAAATTTTTGTAAACTTGAAACCTCAACCTTATGCTATCCTCTAGATGATTAACTTATAAACACTGATTTTATCTTATTTAACACAAATACAACTCAAAAAATTCTTTCACATACAATTTTGACAAAATAATACAATAAATTCAATATATTCATTGTATCTTTAGTTTGGGATGATATTTTAAGGTTATAATTGGTAAAATTTCATAAATAGATACAAAATATTCCCATGAGAAAAATGGGTTTTGTACACTTGATAACTCATGAAGTAAACCACAAGGGTGTCATACACTATGTCTTTGGTATACTAAGGGTGTGTGTTTCATATTTTTATTTCTCTATGTTTGAGGTTGGTGAGATTCCTATCATGGTAACCTTCATACTTTGATTCCTTTCTTATGCAAGTTTTTAGGATTAAATAACCAATGCGTGGATGGATATGTTACTAGTCATTTCATTGGTTATATATATTAAAAAATAGGCATTTTCCTCTTATATAATTAGTATGACATCCCTTCCCTTGATTGAGATAAGATGTAGGAGTGTATAGTCATCCATAGATAATAAATATGATGTTCTTATCTATCGAATGATTGGAATATGATGTTATTATCCATAAGGCTGAATGATGTGTGATGGCCCTAAGAATGATGTTGGTTTTATAGGATGGGGGGTGAATCAATGAAAAATATTCCATTTTCCCTATTATGAGTTCTTGTTAAATTAACCACCCTCACTTGTTAGAGTGGGATATTTCATTACTAAAATATCACTCATCAAGGAAATAAAACATAAAAATAATACCCTATATATAATGTTTACTAATAAAAATGAGAAGATATTCCTCGATATGATCTAGTTAAACCAGAGATCATATAGTATACTATAATAACCATTGGTGATATAATAAGTAGTTTATATCCTCAACTTATAAAATAATAATGTTAATAATCAATATCCCAACATGTTTCATTGTTTCCTTGTGCTTTTATGATGTAGGGATTATCCTTATTACTCTAATTTGATTTTATTTTGATAATGTATAGTAATATCATAATTATTAAATATATAGAAGGTGTGACTTCTTCCTTATTCCTAAACAAAAAACACATGTGTGGTGATAAAACACCAAAATCAAGTGTGTACCCCTCCTCCTCTTCTTCTACTTTCAGAACCACAAGTACTCTCCTCCTTCTCCTCCTCATTCTCTATTTATGTGAACAATTATCTATAAACTATACTTAACCTATATCCAATTATTATCTATTAAAATTCATGTATGAACCCTATTCATATTCTTACACAACAATAACACCTTTTCCCTATTCAGATTTTAATTTCAAATTTAAAATTTAGACAAGTAAATAACTTCAACTACTATTCAAATTCTTCTCATTATAATCTAAGACCTTAGATTATTACAACATTTTTTAATCACCTTTGATTTATTTAAGATAATTTTAGATGATATTTTATCCCCATTAATTAATCTAGATTGTAAAGAATCAACTTCTATGTAGTTAGTTTTCAACTGCTTCTCAAGTCCATCAAAACCAATTTTTAGTGATGTCCGGAACACTTACTTATTGAGTAACATTAAATATCACTCTATTATAGATTGACCATTATGTATCCTAGGTAAACTTTTGGTAACTATTAAATAGCTTAAGAGTGACCCTTACATATTTTCTTTTACTTAGATCAACTTTTATGTACCATGAAGATCAACCTTTACGTATTTCCTTTTCCTCGGATCAACCCTTACATACCATGTAGATTAACCTTTATATATTACCTTTGTATCTGATCAACACTTATATATAACCATTACATATTGAATAATTTTCCATTTTTTGAAACTGGAAGGATCTCACATATCACCTTAAAAAACTTATATATCATATGAGATATATTACATATCATCTCAAATATATTTCACATCCTAGTATAAGCCTCCCCCTTTTCAAATATCAGATTATATTCCCTTGGAAAATATTACTTATCATTAGAATATCTTATGTATCAATCAAAGCTATATATTTTTTTTTTAATTTTCACTTATGTGAGAAATATCACTTATAGGTAAATAGATCTTACACATGAAATATAAATCTTACCTATGAAATAAAATTCATTTTTTTCCACACCAATTCTTCTTAGGAATGAACATCTTATAGACATATTCTAAACTTCTTATAAATACCACTAAAATTCTAAAAAATATTTTTTAACATTAAAAATCCTTCAATGTTCCTTAAATCACTCTAAAAACATCAAATGTACTTCACCTCTAATGAAACACCAGATAAAACTTGAGTTTGAACATGATTCATGTTTTAAAAACAAAATCCAATACAAGAACCATATATAATTATTCTCTTATCCAATTATCCTTCTTCTTAAGACCTCAACAGACTCCCCTAGGTCTAAACAATTTCACCAATGACACAACAACTTTATATATGAACATCTTCTTCATTAATAGTCTCAATATTCTCCCACTTTTGATTTTGTTGGAAACTACTGAAAATAAATCACTTTTCAAACTCAACACACATATAAATGAATAATAATTAAATAATTATAATCCCATTCCAGAGAAATTAGTTTATTAAATAAGAATATTGAATAATAATGCCATGTTTTACATTATAGTGACTATATATACTTCTTGGAATAACTTTTCTTTTACTTCTCAAAAACTATTCCTTGAACCTATGTTTAGAAATTTCCAACACACATGATCAACAAACAAGTTATAATTGTTCAAAAATAAAACAACCATGTTGATTTCATTGCTTAAATATTTTAAAAACCCCCTATAAATATATTCTCCCCATAAATAATATATCTCTCCCCTATTATATTAAATTAATATCTTTAGATTCTATACCTATATTATTATTCTACCCCTTTATAAATACATTAAGGGATAAACATAAAGGGATTTATTTTTTATTACTCCTAATTTGAAAAAAAATATCTAATGAAAAAGTGATATATGGGACACTTTCATAATAGCTTATACTTTTATGAGTGAAGTTTGAGATTTATTCTTCAATATCCATGGATTGGTATTCAAGTCCTTCTTTAACTGAAAAACACTTTGACCATCCAAATTCTTCTTCAAATCTCATTTTAAATTTGGAGAAATCATATTATTATTTAATTTGGAATTATAACATTCCAAATTATATTTATTCTTACCACTCATTACTTCAACTTCTTCTTTCATAACATTGACATAATTTTCTTGAAATTACAACAAATTCATCCTATTTCTCAATAATTTCTATTTTATCATCTTTATATATGGAACTTTATACTTGATGTGTAACTTCATTATTTGAGTATTCTGACACTTTAACATTAGAACTATAACTAATATTCCCTATTACTTAGATCATATTATATAAATTATTTTAACCAAGGTAGAAAATTATTATATATCACAATTGGTTTTCTTCTTTCGTGATCAAGTGGCATGAATTTCTAGCTTCACCAACCTAAAAAAGTTAACTCATGTTCATTTTATTCTCATAAAAACACATACATATTTTAAATTATTCAAAAATATATTTTTTATTTCAAAATAGAATTTCATTACCTTCATAACATAGTTAATATATTCATAGTAATTTTTGTTTCAACTAATTAACAAATAATGTTTTATTCAATTCCATATTTTCTTATCCAATGATTCTGGAACCAACTCATCTAATTTTGACTAACCGAAAATCTAAAAAGGTCAAAAATACTTTCTTTAACTTCTAAAAATCCTTATGCAGATTAAAATATCATTATATATGAGAATAATATCCATTATCCAAGATCTATAGATATTCCTCTTGAGATTCTTTGAGTGGAACTTAAACAATAAATATCTTCCCATTTCCTTTCTCTTTATTCTTATAATATTTTTTAAAATTATAATTTATATATAGGTGGGTAGGTAGAATTCTGGCATAATAATCAATAATGTAACCTGGCTGGTCACATCTTTCAAAAACCTCATCCAATGGTTGGAACTTATTCACAACATTCAACCTAGAATTTCCAAATTACTTCTGAACTTTTATTATTTAAGTGAGTTGACTCTAAATAAATATTAATCTCCCATAACATATGTAACCATAATTATGTTGTTAATTGAACTAATATCTTCTTTTCATGTTCCTAAATCCTCTATAATTTCATCTATATCTATAAAATGCATAATTTTCTATGAAAACTGCTTTCTTTATAGATGTTCACACTTGTTATTATTCCATATTTTAAACATAATTTTTGTATATTTTTTAAAAACCAAAATTTTTATACAATCCAAACACTTTAATCTTTACTATGTACTTATTATTTTAAAATTTCAAGTATCATTTATAGCAGTTTTCATTTTCATATCATTATTCCCAGAATTTTTAGATTTTTAAGAATCATCTTATTTTTCCCTAAATTTAAATTTATTTACTTATGACTTGGAATTAGTATTTTCACTAAAAAATTTGAGATATTTTTTCAAATTTTAAGTGTTATTTTTTGTACTACATGGATTTCATCAATCTATGAAACTTTATCTATTTCCATAATATTATCCTTTTAGCATTCTCCAACTTCGTACACAATTTTTTTGAAGTTGATTTTGAATTTTATCAATTAATTTTCATCTTATATCAATGTTTTTAAACAATTTTATGATCATTATTATTTTATATAACATTATATTTCATTTCAAATGTCAAAGCCTTATTCTCTTCATTAATAAACTTCTTCAAATTTTTAATCTTATTTTTCAACTTTCACTCTTTTTTATCATGTAAACTATCATTGTTGATAGATAACTGAAAAAACTTCTTCAAAACTTTATTCACATTTTACAATTGATAAATATTTAAGAGACACAATTTTATTTCACATTTTATCACGAACTTCATTTAAGTTTCCTCCTCACTTTCATCATTTATTATCTCATAACTTATGATTTATTATTCATTTACATTTGTAATTAGAAAACTTAAACTAGATTCATTGTATGTCTCTACTTGTTCATTATCCTCACTATTATTACTTTATTTAAGATTATATAAGAAGTTTCTATTATTGAATTTATATAAATTTTTACCTTTCTTAAAGGAAGAATATTTTGATTCTTTCTTTTTCAAGGAAATTATTATCTTCTCATCCTAATCATAAATAATATAATATTCTTCCAATTTAGCATAATTTTCTATAAAATGTATAGTATCACCGCAATAAAAAAATTTGAGTGAAATATTTACCTAAAACTTTCCTTTTCCACTTCATACACTTATAGAAATTAATGAAATAATATTTGTAAATTTCATTTTGGCATCTTCTTAATAAATATATTTTCCCTCATCTTCAATAATTTATTTCTTAATCTTCTATTTCTTCAAATACCAAAAGTAACTTTCCTTATCAGAATTGATCTTATTCTAGAAGACACTTAGACAACCATAGAGTCCGATAACTTCTCAGTAAAACCTCTGATGGTAATCACAATTTTATTAAATATGGTGAAGAGTTCATAAACTCTTTTATCATCACCCATATTGATATATTTATATTTTAATGAAAAAATTTATAGCATGTATTTATTCACTTTTGCATTATCATCATAGATATTTTCCAATTCATCTGAGATAACCTTTTCTATTTTCATCTATTTAACTTTGAGATAATCTTTTTTAGAAAGATATGAAAAATGGAATTTCAAACACAACTATATTTTTCCAAATTATTCTTATCTATCACTATCATCATAGCACCATCAACACAGGGACCAAAAATATCACTAGAATCCACCAAAACATCCTAACTAATTAACAGAATATATGGAATCATCCCATAATATCCTTAATTTTCAATGATACTGAAAACCCTATTTTTTAATAAATTATGAGTATTTTTATGTGAAAATGTAATTTTCTAATAAAAATAAAATAGTAAATAATTTAAAGGCATTATGTAAGGTTAAAACCTCAATTAAAACATTTGAATATTCTATGGAATATTTTCGAAGTCGGATAACAAGTTAATACAAGATTCTAGGGCCTGTAAATCCTCAATATTTATATAATAAAAATATTAAATATATTATATCATGCATGAAAAACTTTTATAATATGATGTAATATATCCCAAATTGTGTCTCATATGGGAAACATGATAAAAATATTAAATCTAAAATGTAGGTTTTACCCTATGTGTGATATAATACTTGTGTGCATCAGAGGTTTGGTTACATCACACATAAGGGTTATTTTATCCTTTTTCAGTTTAATAATTTTTATTTAAAGACATAATGATTGTTTGTAAATAATTTTATCAAATTATTTTTATTTTTTTGAACTGATAAAATTATTTGGTATCTAATTTTTTTTCAAGCAGTTAATAATAATAAGGATAATTGTATTGTTATTATTATTATCCATGTCAAATAAAAAATATGAAAATGTACATGTGTATTTAAATATTTTTGAATACTATTAATTGATGAGTGACATTTCTCTATGAGTGACTATTTATTAGAGGTTTATGTAATAATAGTGATATTATTACTTGTGTTGTATAAATGCAATTTTATGGATAATAAAACAAATGTATTTACTTTTATTCATTATTTAATGAAATATGTTTTTGAAATAAATACTGTGATAATAATTTCATAGATTTAATAATAATAATAACAAAATATTGTTTCTATTTTTATTTTTATTAAATTGAGAAAATAATATTTGTGTATAGAAATTTAAATTGTGTGTATATGTATATTTGAGATAAATGTATAAGTATATATATCCATGTGTAGGTGTATATACCGATGTGTATATATATATATTATGTTTATATGGGTTATATGTGTGTGTGTGTTTGTTTGTATGTGTGTAGGTATATATATATCTGTGTGTGTGAGTGATTATATCTATATATATATATATGGTTAAATTTTAATATATATATTAATGAAGGTTTTAATATATTTTAAAAGGTAATATTAATAAAGAAATATATATGTTGGGTGGAACATGGGCACATAACCCTCAACCCAGTTGGTGAGGACTCCTTAAGTGCATCCAAGAGACCCGGTATCAAATCCAGGTGGAGGCTATGTTCCGGGTACTATAGCAGGTACTGTAGCAGTACAGTAGCAGGAACTGTGCAGAACTATAGCAGGTACTACAGAAGGAAATATAGCAGGCACTGTTTGGCATTGTAGAAGCCAGGTATATTCCTCCGTTTGGGCCTTCAGGCCACCGATTTGGTCCCCGAGTGCTTTAAGGCCTTCGGGCCACCCAAGCCTTCTGGTCTGTAAGGCCTTCGGGCCACCTCAAGGCCTTTAGGCCACCTCAAGGCCTTCGGGCCACCTTAAGTGCAGATGCAAACCAGACAACCTACAAAGGAACAAACATTAGAAGGAGAATGAGCAAGGAGCTTTCATCATAGCAGAAGCTAAATGGATTGCAAGAATGAGAGGGTATGACACATGCCATCGGGACATGCCTGTGCATGTATGGGAAAGCCTAGCCGAACAACCATGCAAAGGTGGAGAGTTGATTTCATGATGAAGATGCCGGGGAGGAGTAGTTCCAAGTAGTTAGTCTGGGTTATATGTAATGTGTGAAGCCTATGGGAAATTAATTCCTCTAAGTCCTATGGGATATGTAATACTTACGCCTACGGGCCTTTTAAGGGTTCCACCTCACCCCTTGAAAGGTGGATTATCAAAAATCAATAAAAAATGAAGGCCTTCGTGCCATTTGATGGGTGGAACATGGATAAAATTAGCCATATAAGAAAGAAAAATTAGGTAATAAATTAAAGATGATAAAGAAAAAAAATATAAACAGAAGGGGGAATTTGGGGTATACACAATGTACAATGGATTTCCCCCAATGTCACACCTCTCTCTTTCCCCCTCTCTCTTACATACATATATATATATATATATATATATATATATATATTATTTTATTATACAAAACTTCTCTCTTCGATATCTTATCCGAAATTGATCAGATTGATGCACCGTTGGTGCCATTGGTTTTGTATTGACAAGAAGAAACTAAATCCTAATTTTGTTTCTAAAGGAAGTGAGTTATTTTCTTCATATTTAATTTAATATTTTTTTAATTATCAAATATGGTGATAATTCTAATAAAAATATTATTTAACTAGGAAATGTATCTTAGGGGTTCAATTAGACTCGTCCAGTGACCCTTGTGAACAGAACATCATTATACATAACGTAGAAAGTTCCTTAGATTTTTGGAATTTAATCTACACTTTCTTCTATGATGATTGTATTTATTAGAATTTTGATGACTGTTCATGATTTTGATCGCATGTGGGTGTGAGTATCCCATGTGACCACATTTTTTTGATTCCATGGGTGATATTAGTGTAGCTTTTTTCATGTTTGATTTTGATAACATGCTGTTATATATGATGCTATATACTCACAATGATATGCTATGTCTGCTTGTGTTCTCACCCAATATGTGTGTTACCATTCCCTAGTGGTTGTTAGTGATACTTTAGATAGGTTTAACATCATGAAATATTTATCCCTTAGAGGGGGAGTGCGTTGACTAGCGATGATGAAAACGAGGGACTTGAGCACAAGGTGGAGGTAAAGGTATCCATGGTGACATGTTGTGGATACACTTGAGGTAGCCTTGATTTTCCAAGTTCCATGCAGCATGAGGTAGCTTGGTTGATGTGAGTACTATATATTCTCAACTAGAGGAAACCAGGTGACATGGTCCTCTTAAGGGATAGATGAAGTCAGGTAGCATGTACAAATGACACAATGAGGATTCCATATAGGGGCTTTTTTGCTTACTACCGATATCTTCTTTTAGTCTTCCTACATGGAGGCACTAAAGGTACAACTGGGGGTTTGTGACTGCATAGTTCGTTCATTACCACTCGGTTTTGGATTTTATGCTTATAATTTCTATTCATATATTATTATCATGGAATACACTTGTTATACTTAAGAAAAATATGTTAAAGACACATTAGTGGTGTCCTATTGAGTCTTTTAATCACACCATACTTAGACATTTTAGTGTGCTTCTAGATTTAATGAGGGATTTAGTGAAGGGAAAGGGCTATATACCGAATGGCTGAGAAGAGTATCACGAATAAGTTGGAGGGCTGCGATGGACTTCAGAGGACACCCATAGTGATTTTTATTTATTTATTCCCTACTGCTTTACACTGGATAGACTTTTCACATTAGGATCTATTTTATTCATATGACATGTATTCCATTTATTTAGTTTCATCATGTTTACTTTGATTATTTATTATATTGCTTACTAGTTATTATTGATCCCATGACATGATGTTGAGGGTATAGTCTCCCCATTAAAGGACTCAGACCCACAATTCTAGTCAGCAGGCTCTTACATACAGAGAGGCATGGATGATTTCATGTGACCCTCTGGATCAGACTCAGTGGTTTGCTTTGGGGTGTTACAAAATGGTATCAGGGGACAAGGATCCACTAAATTTTTGTTCTCTTTATCTTAATTTTGGATAGGGTAGACAAGAGATAAGATGGTTGGGACTTGGGTAGGGGAACTTTGATTGTGCTTGTCTAGCAATGTATGTAGGACCTCTAAGTTTCCATAGTGTGGAAAATTATGTTTTTTCCATTAATGTTGATTAAATTCACCTTGGGTGATGCGCATGATATTGAAATATTATTTATGAGATTTTGGGTGCATTCATGTATCATTACTAGTCATGTAGGCTCACATGACATATATATGTACTTTTTGTTGCGATACATAGTATGGCATGACCTCTCCCACTAAAGATACCAAAATTAAGAGAGATAGATAATATCCCCCAAGTACCACCTCAAGTAGGCCTTGGGTTAGCGACTATTACTGAGGGTATATAAAAAATATCACAAATGGGAGGCATTAACCTATATAATAAAAAAGATCCGGAGTTAGGATGGTTCAACCAAAAACCAATCCATGATATGATATAAAAAAGAAATAAAAACCATCCCATGATTAATGTATAAATAAAATAGATATAGATAAACGTCTCTAAAGTAAATACCGAAAAGAAAAGATAAATAAATGACGCAAAAACTGTCCCGAGGCCCGAGATAGTAATATCCATCATGGTCCATGTAATCATCTTGGAAACCTAAAAATAGTTTTATATACATAGGGTGATCATACAAGTATACTTAGTAGAAAAAAAGACACTCATGCACATGTGAAGTAAGCATAAAAATGCACCCATGAGAAAAAAAACCAAAAAACACCTAAAAAAGTCAACTAACCAATCCCATCCTCACCATGAATAAATCACCAAATAACACAATCCAAGTATAAAGACATAATATGAATCATATCGATAAAGATTACCCTACACAACTTTAACACTAATTATCCACTCTCACACCCCAATTATGTATGTCATGGAACTACCATATATTCTATATAACATATAACACTCCCCCATAGCATGATCACATCACATATTGACCCAAGAAACCTAGGTAATCACATCACAACCATTACCAGAGTAGTAGGATATTGTGAACATAAAGGACATCAACCTTGTTCCATAATCCTTCCATGTACCACCCTCACCATAAGCCACCCCATAGAATTGTCTCATCACATCTCACCCAAAGACACTTGAGCCACCACCCCACAATATGGTCATATCAAATCTCACCCAAACACACTTGGGATATCTCCTAGTGCACTATCAAACCTCCATCCATCACATCCTATGCATATATACTCACCTAGAAAAGATACTAGGAAAGGGAAGGTATTCATCCATCCATCCTAATCACCAGGATGTTGGAAAAACACCTCCTTATAAATGTATGAGTGTCTTCACATAGTTCTTGATGTGGGTAGGGTGTGTATAGAAATCACAAGGAACATACAAGGTGTATATATAGCTGCACACACATGACCAACCTATTGGTCCACAATAAGAACTAACTAACTCACAACATCCCCTCTTTCAATACCAACTCTAAATGCAGAAACCCACACAAAAAAAAACAAAATCCACAAGACACTACCCACTTTTCGTTACAAGCTTATCTAATTTCATTTAAAAATACCAGTAATTTAATTATTTATCAACAACCACATTAAAACACACTTCTCATTTTAATTATTTCATTATCAATTTCTACCCCATTAAACAAAACAACCCAATCCATTTCAAAAATTCTTAATTATTTATTACTTCACTACCTGGGAATCTAGAACAACACAAAACCTCTCATATCAACCACCACATAACACAACCACACATTTCCACCCCACATCATGACCACATACCAACCATACATCGCCTCCCCACAACACAACCACACATCACCACCCCAGATCATGACCACATACTAACCAGACATCACCAAACATTTTACATATTTAACAGGGGGCGCTTTTATCACATTCTACTTCTTTATTTAGTGAATTATCATACAAGATATAATCTAGTGGAAGTCATTTTATCTAGAAAATATAAGTGGTTAACCAATTCAAATTTTAGGGTGAGGTCAAACAAATAAAAATAAGAAAGAGTTCCACCACTCATGCCAAATCAGCACAAAAAATCACCCAATGACCATAATTTTTAATAGGGAATTCATACCAGACAAATGAAACATCACAATAATATAAAATATATAAAATAATGTGAAACCCCCTTTCCCCTTCAATTTCAATTAAACTAGTTATTAATATTTATAAGACCAAATATACTATTTTCCTAAATATTAACAAGAGAAAACTCATCCCACATGATATTCAAGGTGATAAACAAAGGAAACCCTACCTCAAATAATCTTTTCCAACTCCCTGCACACTATAGAGAGAAGAAGAAATGTCCATAAACCACAATCACATGAAAAACCCCTAGATAAACATACACCACATCAATGGTTATAAAACATTAATCCCAAATCACACTAAAAACCTAAACCACACCATTTTAGTGGATTTACAGGAGAATAATGGAATAAAACAACCAAGTTGAAGAGAAGGGATTACCACTGATCACCAATGGGAATCTACCAGAACCAATAGATCAAGTAAAGATAGGGAGGGTTGGAATATCCCTAAAAAATGCCTAAGGATTTTCAAAAAATGAGAGGAAGGAATGTAATTTTAATGAAGAAAGATCATATAATCAACCCTTTTTAGAACCTTTATCCTTTGGATTTCACATCATGTATTCCTTTGACGATGTGAATTACATAGGTTTCAGTTTCCACTGATACTTCAGCCACATTGGATTGATTCAATTACACATCACGAATTCTATTTTCATGATGTGAATCCATATAATGGACTTCCCTTTTCCCCATATACAATTTTGAATCCAGATGACTACACAATTCATGAATTGCCAATTCACGACATGAATTTGGTTCATGTCATGAACTACCTCCTAAAACACACTATAGCTCTGACCTCATTGAACCCTCTAGATATCCTCCAAACACATCCAACCTCCCAAATGGAAATGTAATGATCCAAGAAGGCATGATTTGTTACATCGGATACCTCTCAAATGATTATTATCATTGATAATTGAAACCCAAAAAAATAAAGAGGTCCGAACTACAACTCCGTGAGATACCTCTCTAGGATCTCATCATACCATAAATGCTACCACTAGCCAAAATTTCTAACCAAAACACCCACCAACACCTCAAAAAACTACACTACCACATCTTAGTAGGAATAAAACCAAAAACATCTAGTACCAGCCACAAACCACCTCCTCTCACATAACCACACTCCCATCCACACAACCATGTCAAAATCCACACAACCTAAAAAAATACCACAACCAAGAAACTACACTACCCCAAACATACAAATTATGGAATTCCATCCTCAATGTTAAGATACTACCCACTTCGGGAGGCACTGAATCGCCTGCATGGGATTAATCACACCATATTATAATGCATATTCATTAGAAATTCGGTCATACTCTTTCCATATGTTAAAATATTTGTCACACAAAAAAAACATAAAAAAGAATAATACATCTCATAGAACTATGAGATAAAACATTACAAGGAAAAACAAGGAAGAAAAAACTCAAAAAACTCTAGTATCTAGTTAGTCCGCTTTGTCCGCCATTCTATCCAAGGGTGGAAGGAAGCGATGAGGCGTAATTGAGTTAAACAAATGATGAAATCCCCTCCAGAGTCATGAGGTAAAAAATTCAATAAAATATGAGATAATGGACCTCAAAACTCCAGGAAAATTCACCACCTCATCCAAAACACTCTTAGAAAAAACATACATGACACTTGGCTCCCTAATCGCTAGGAAGTAGGCCAATTTATTGAACTAATCCATGATTACCAAAATAGAATCACAACCTTTATGAGATCAGGGAAACCATATAATGAAGTCTATCACTACTTCATCCCATTTATACTAAGGAACATCTAAGGGATGAAAGAAATCATCGGGAACATGATGATCTACCATTACATACTAAAAAACCAAACACCAAGCTACAAAATCTGCCACCACCCATTTCATCTCAGTCCACCAAAACTACATCCTCAAGTCGCTGTACATTTTGGATACTCATAGGTATACCACTAAACGTGATCTATGAAACTCATGAAGGACTCCCTCACACATAACTATTTGAATAAATAGCCTCCCTTGAAATAGAATCTAGTTTCGACTATCCTCTATCTATCCCTACTAAGAATATTCATGGCCAACATGATTGTGCATTACATATTTCTGTAAGTATCCCCACTGAAAATCCTCTACCTAATACATCCAAGAATACTTTACCTTCATCTTACATATAAAAAATCTATTATCAACCACTCCTACATCCAAGTGCAGGGACACCAAATCCTCCATTCCCCTCCAAGAATCACCAGAATCCTGTACCAAATCCTTCTATGACTTCCTTCTCAAAGCATCAACCACAAAATTTCCTTTTTATGAGGTGTAGAAGATCTCAAAATCATATTACCAAAGAAACTATATCCACATTATTTACCACATATTCCGATCATGTTGATAAATATATACATCAAACTCTTGTGATCCATGAAGACCATAGAATGATCCCCAATGAGATAATGTCTCCATAAATTTAGTGAAAACACAACTTCTACTAGTTCCAGATCATGGATGGTATAGTTAAAATAATTGGGACATAACTTCATAAACCCATAAGATATCACCTCTCTTTATGGTATCAATACACACCCCAATCCTAGATAGAAGGCATCACAAAACACCTAAAACATCACCCCTTCCTCTAGAAACTAAAGCATTGGAGCACTAAATAACTTCCTATTTAGGTATCTGATTTCCACAAAGTACTGATCATTCCATGAAAAATCCTAGTCCATTCTAGTCAACAACTCCAACAGGGCTTCAAATCGAGAGAAATCAAGAACAAACCTCCAATAATATCCTACAAGACCAAGGAAAATACATACCTCTACCACGTTATTAGGTTCCATCTAAGAACAATTTCCTTGAACATTGATAGGTCTATTGTAACAACCTATTTAGACATAACATACTTGAAGAAATGAACCTATCATGTACAAAATTTACACTTGTACAACTTTACATAGATCTGGTGGCATAAATGAACATGCATGATAACTCTGAGATGATCGTCATGCTCATACTCTAAATTTGAGTAGATCAATATGTCTTTGATGAAAACAACTATGAACTGGTCAAGTAATTCATATAACAAAGAGTTAATGATCCCCATGAACATAACCGGTGCATTTGTGACACCAAACAACATGAACAAGAACTCAAAGTGCCTATACCTGCATTTGAAGGTAGTATTTGGGATATTTTCCTCCTTCACCCTCAATAGGTGATACCCAGACTATATATCAATCTTTGAAAACCAACTTTTCCCTATCTACTGGTAAAAAAGATCATCTATCCTCATAAGAGGGTAACTGTTCTTGATCATTATCTAATTCAACCTTTAGTAGTCTATATAAATCCTCATACTACCATCTTCCTTCTTATAGAATAACACTAGAGAACCCCCATGAGAACAAACTAGGCCAGATGAAACCTTTATACATCATATCATCTATCTAAGTCCTCAAATCCCTCAACTTAAAAGGTGTCATCCATTGAAGATCCATAAAAATTGGATAAGAATTAGGTTGTAAGTCTATCCAAAACTCTATATCATATTGAGGGGGTAGTGTTACAACCTCCTTGGGAAAATCATCCAGAAGCTCCCCAACAATCTCAAGATCCTCCTCCATCCTAGTGTCCACTAGTTCCATCAAAACATATCAATCAAGGAAAGAAGGGGATTCACATTCCGACTTCCTACCTGAAAACTCCACTCACCAATGAAAACCACATGCTGGTCATCCACATCCGATAATACGACTCTCCCATAGAAATAGTTGATAAAAACATGAACAGAATAAAACTATTTGATCATGAGTATGAAATATTATGGATGAATATTAAGTAAAAAATGTTTATATGGGACTGATGCAACCTTATCATTAGTTTACACCCTAGACACACATCAAACAAGCTTGTCTGGTCCCCGATTGGCATAGTAATCACCAAGTGAATGAAAATCCTCTACACCTATTCCTATATAATAAACTAGAGATGGTGAAACAAGTGAGTGTGAATCTCCTAAATTAAACAAGACATAAAAATGGGTATACGACAAAATGAGCATACCTCAAATGATCTCTGGAAACTCTAGCACTGCTACCTCCACTGTGTGAAACTGACCATTCCTAGCTCCTTTACCTATCTTCTAATGGACATATCCACAACCATACAAAGGTTGAGATCCCTAAACATGAGGAACATACTAAGGTTGGCCTCTACCTACTCTATTTACCCTTGGTGGGGCATAAGTATGCTTCCCCTATGGATAAAATGTCTTAACTATAAATCACTGTTGAGGATGGTGCTAAAACTTACCACCTCTACTAAAATGATCTCACAGAGCTATTGGTCACTAGTTCGGGTGATGTCCATGAAACCCACAGAAAAACATGCTTGCATGAAGTCTCTAGGAAAAACATGAAAACCACTAGCTCCAGAATCCCAGAAAGGAAGCTACTGAGGTTGACTCCCTGCTGGTCGAAACCTCAAAGGCCATAGCACTAGAGACCTACCACTGATAACTGTGCTCCTCAAGGAAGCCTATTGATTCTCCCCTCATAGTAAACCTCCTCATGTGTGTATCTGATTGATCACCTACACCTTCTTCTGAACCTCCAGATATATTGGAAATGTAAAAGGAGTAACTATATACTGGATCAAAGTAAGGAGTGCCTCCTCTAAATATCTCAGATGAGACTACTAATCTAGAAAAATATCCTGGTAAAACCACAAAAGTTACTTGTACTTTATTCTTAACTCTAGCAATGAAAAACCACTATAATGAAGAGAAATAAGTTCCCGCCTCTTCCCTACCTTTATGATAGATGAAATGAACTCTGCTCAAAACTAATTCTGAAATCCAACCCATGAAACATCTACCTCCTTCCACTCACCTAGAAATAATGACCACCACTAATGTAAAGTTCCTCGCATCAGATTAACTTCTAGAGGGTCCTAATACTCAACTAAGCCTCATGCCAGACTAAAGAAAATACCAAGATCACCCAACCATGTCTCTATTTCTACAACCAAAACACTACCCTCATACTTCCCCAAATCATTCCACTGAAAACCATGAAACCATTTTTTCCGCTGATCATCCTCCTCAACTAGATCAACCCTCTTGTGATTAATCAAAACAACCTGCTGAACCTCCACTAATTGAACCACATATGGATGATGACCAAGATCCATTTCTAAAAATAAAGGAGAACATCCTAATCCTGGTATAATGGATTTTTATTAAGATTAATTTAATTCATTTTACTTTATTTTCTCATCCCAGAACCACCCAATTCAAATAAGAACAAAAACCATCATGATGTATGTACCTCTCCTTGGTATCTACCCTGAAAACAGGTCCACCTCACTTGGTCATTCAACAAGGTCAAAGTCCGTGCACTAGATCATGGGGGGGGGGGGATAAAATCCCATTTCCTAGTCTGTTTCCCAAGCCTATGGAATATACTAAGGTCAACATGCATTGTCTCCATACCAACCCATGAAATCTTTAGTGTGACTAACTCTAAATTCCATAATATACCTCAACCATCACCTTTGATACCACTATATCATGGCCTCCTCCCATAAAAGATACCACAATGAAGGGAGAGAGATAATGAACCATGATTCCAACCTCCAATAGGCCCCAGTTTGGAGACTAGCACAAAGGGTATATAAAAAATCTCACAAATGGGAGGCATTACCCCTATAATAAAAACAAGATCAGGATATTGGATGAATCAACCATAAAAAAAATCCATGATATGATATAAAAATGAAACCAAAACCATCCCACAATGCATGTATAAATAAAAAAGATACGAAAAAAACTATGCAAAGTAAATAACCAAAAGAAAAGATAAAGTAATGATACAAAAAATAACCCAAGGTTCATACTATTAATGTCCAACACAGTCAATGTAATCCTATTGTAAACTTGAAAACAATTTTATATATGTAAGTTGAAAATAAAAGTATACTCAGTAGTAAAACCAAAGTCTCTCATGAACCTGTGAAATAAGCATATTAATGAACCCCTGAGTAAATAATAGAACCAAACAGTTCCTAAATAGGTTAACTAACCAAGCCTATCATAACCATGGAACACTCACCAAATAACGCAAGACAAGTATAATAACATAATATGAATAACATTGATAAAGGTTACCCCACATCGCTTTCCCAATGATTTTCCAGTCTCACACCCCAATTTTGTACATCATGGTGCTCGCATATCTTTTGTATAATATATACCACCTCTCAATAGCATGATCACATCACCTCACATCCATAGACACCTGAGCCACCACCCCACAACATGATCACATCATATATCTCCCAAAGACACCTAGTTCATCACATCACAACCATAACTAGAGTAGTAGGCTATTATGAATATAAAGGAAATCAACCTAATTCCCACCTCCTACAATTAATGATCCCCACCATAACCTTCCCCATAGCACAGTATCATCACATCTCACTCAAAGACACTTGGTACACTTCCCCACAACACAGTCACATCACATATTGATTGAAAATGCCCAGTCCATAACCTAGTGAACTATCAGACCTCTGACCATCATATCCTATGCATATATAGTCTCTTGGAAGAGAGAGTAGGAATGAGTGGGTATCCATCCATCCATCTTCATCACCAGAATGTTGGAAAAAACACTGCATGTATAAATGTATGGGTGTCAAGACATAGTGATCGATGTGGGTGGGGTGAATATATAAATTACAAGGAACATACAAGGAATATATATAGACACACACACACAATCCCAACCTATGGGTCCACTAAAATCACTAACCCACTCAAAACATCCCCACTTTCACTTCCACCTCTGAATATAGAAACCCACAGAAAAAACACAATCCAGAAGCCACTTAACACTTTTTGTAACAAGGTAATCTAATTTCATTTAAACATACCATTCCCTGAATTATTTTTCAACAAACTCATTAAACCACACATCCCATTTTAATTAATTTTTTAGACATTTCAAACCAATTAACCAACCCAAACCATGTCATTTCAAATATTATTAACCAGTTATTCCATCACTACCTAAGAATTTAGCACACCACAAACCCTATCATATCATCTTCCACATAACAAAACCACACATCACCACCCCACAACACATCCTCATACCAACCACACATCACGTCCCCATAGAAAAACCACATACTAATTACACATTTCCACCCCATAGCATGACCACATACTAATCACACATTTCTGAATATTTTTTATATTTATAAAGGGGTAATTTTATCACATTCAACTTATTTATTTAGTGAATTATCATAATAGAAAAAATCATAGGGTAACCATTTTATTTCCAAAATATATGTGGTTAACCAATTTCCATTTTAGGGTGATGTCAAAAAAATAAAAACAAGAAAGGGTTCCATAACTTGTTCCAAACCAACACAAACAAATCCCATAATGGCCACAATTTTCATCAAGGTATTCAACCCATACAAACACAATATCACAATAATATCAAAGCTATAAAATCATGAGAAAACATACTAATTTACCCTTAAATTTCAATTAAATTGGTTATTTATATTTATTAGTCTATATATACTATCTTCTCAAAGATAAAAAAGATAAAACCCCTTCTTATTGATACAAATGGTGAGATAAAAAGGAAACCCTACCTCAAAGAATCTTTTCCAACTCTCCGCACACTGCAGGGAGAAGAATGAATATCCATAAACCACAACCACATGAAAAACCCACAGATCAACCTACACTGCATTAATATTTATAAACAAATAGCCTAAATAATACCCCAAACCAAAATCACACCACCATAAAAGATCCATAGGATAATAATTGAAGAAAACAACCAAGGAAAATAGATGTGATTACTAGAAATCAACAATGAGGATCCACTAGAACCAAATGATCAAGGAAAGGAAAGGATTGATGAAAGTTCCTTAAAAAATTCCCAGGGATCTTACAAAAATGAGAGTAATGAAGGGTGTTCAAATGAAGAAATATCATCCAATAAAACTTTTTACAACCTAGATCCCATGGGGTTCACATCATGTATTCCTTTCACGAAGTGAATTCCACAGGTTTTGGTTTCTGGTAAAAATTCAGTAACCACATCATGATTAATTATATTCCATGAATTCGCTTTTCACACTATGAATTAATCTCATGGACTCCCCATTATCCTGCACAAAATCCATGAATATGGATATCTACACAAGCAATGAACCATAAATTCACAATTTGAATTAGGTTCATGTCGTAAAATACCTGCTACAATACTCTACAATTCCAGCCTCACAGAACCCTCTAAATCTATTTTAAACACCTAAAACTTCCCAAATAGAAAATTAACAAACTAGTAAGTAATATGCTATTACATAATAGTTCTTTAATTAAATTCTTTGATTTGTGTTATCGATTTGGGATCGTTTCTATTTTTATAGTGTATATTTGTTACCATACTGTTATGGCATGTATTTATTGGATTTAATTAGTTGAACTAATCATGTTGTTGTGTTAGTATATATATGATGAATGAGACTAACATGTAGGAAAGGAGACCAAAGTTAGTTTTAGAAGGGGTATACCTTGGGTTGAGGGTAGACTCTTAAGAGAACCTTGTGTGATCTCATAGACTGGATAAGGTATGTTTATGTTCTTAATATTATCAATATTTATAGATGATTCCTTAGAGACATAGGAGTGGGAGTATGATGTTTGATCTTAATGGCTTGAGTTGTTCAAACAAGTCCACTAGAGTTACTTCCTGAGGATGATAAGTAGATAGAGGGAGAGAGTTACAATATTCTTAATTTTAATGATAATTAAAACCCTATTTGTTAATAAATTATGATTATTTTTATGTGAAAATGTAATATTTCAATAAAAAAAACATAATAAATAATTTAAAGGCTTCACATAAAGGTAAAATCCTAGTTTACACCTTGGAATAATCTATGGAATATTTTCAGAGTTGGGTGCTGAGTTAGCATCAGAGATTGGAGCCTGTAGATCCTCGTTATTGATAGAACAAAAATATTAAATATATTACACCATGCATGCATAATTTTTATGAAATAGTGGAATATCTCTTGAATATTATTTTAGATGAGAAATCTAAGACCACCATAAAATCCAAAATGCATATTTTACCCTTGGAACGACATAAGAATTGTGTTCGTTGGGTGTTTGGTTACATCACACATAAGGGTAATTATTTTATCCTTTTTCGGTTTAGTATTTTTTATTTAAAGGTAGAATATATGTCTGTAAAGTATTTATCAATTTTTTTATTTTTAATTAATAAAATTATTTGGTTTCTGAATATTATTATTTGGATGTTAATAATAATAAAAATAATTGTATTATTATTATTATTATGGTTATTTTTATCCGTGTCGAAGAAAAAGGATGAAAAAATACATGTGTAATTAAATATTTTTTAATTACATTAATGAATGAGTTATGTTTTTTCATGGGTTAATATTTATTAGGAGGTTAGATAATAATAGTGATAGTAATATTTATGCCCCATAAATACAATTGTGTGTCTAATAAAAAAATTTATTTACTTTTATTCTGTATTTAATTTAATTTATTGTTGAAATATATATGGCTGTAATAATGAAATATATTTAATAATAATAATAATAATAATAAATTATTATTATTATTATTAAATTGGGAAAATAAAATTTGTTTGTGGAAATTTAAATTGGGTATATATTTTTATATGGGATAAATGTATATGTATATATATGTGTGTGCTTAGGTGTATATACAAATGTGTATATATATATTTTTTATATGGGTTATATATGTATACATGTGTAGGTATATATATATTTGTTTGTGTGTGTGTGGGTGGGTGTTTATATATATACATGGACAACTTTTAATATATATTAATGGAGGATTTAATATATTTTAAAAGATAATTTTAAAGAATAAATATATATGTGGAATGTCACGTGGATTAAAGATGAGTGGGAAAAAAGAATAAATTAGGAAATAAATTAAATAAGATAAAGAAAAAAAATATAAATACAAGGGGGAATTGGGGCTATGCACATCATACATGAGATCCCCCCCAATATCATGCCTCTCTCTCTCCCTATCTCTCTCATATTTTATTTTATTGTTTCAAAATTCTCTCTTAGATATCTTCTATGATATTGATTGGATTGACATGTCGTCAGTGTCATTGGGTTTATCTCTATGAGAAGAAACTAAATCATAAATTTTTAAAGGTAGCGATAAATTTTCTTTAGATTTAATTTATTATTTTTTAATTATCGAATATGGTGATAATTATAATAAAAATATTGGCTCACTAGGAATTTTCTCCTAGGGGGGAAATGGGACTCTTCTAGTAACCCTTTTCATAAAAAAATAATTATATATATGTTTGGAAGTTCCTTACCTTTTTGGGATCACATCTACAATTGTTTCCATGATGATTGTATTTTTTGAAATTTTGATGATTATGCTTGATTATGATAGTATGTGGGTGTGTGAGTATCCCATGAGACCATGGTTGATTTTTTTTATTCCATGGGTTATACTAGTGTAGATTTTTCCATGTTTGATTTTGATCACATGCTCTTATGTACACTACTATATAATCATGATGCCATGTTATTCCTGCTTGTGTTCTCACCTTGTATGCACGTTACCCTGCCCTAGTGGTTGTTAGTGGTACTTGATATAGGGGGACCATCATGAAATATTTATACCTTATAGGAGGAGTGCATTTACTTGTGATGATGGAAAAAAGGGAGATAATGGTGGAGGTATGAGGTATCCATTGTGGAAATTGTTGATGCACTTTAGGTATCCTTGATTTTCCAAGTACTATGAACCATGAGGCATCCTTGTTGATATAAGTAAAATATATTCTAAACTAGAGGAAACCAAGAGAAATGGTCCTCTTGAGGGACAGATGATGCCAGGTAGCATGTACACATGACACCGTGAGGATTTTGTACAAGGTTTTGTTTGGTTACTATTGAAATCTTCTATTAGTCATCTGACATGAAGCCAAAGCTGGTACAACTGGTGGTTTGTGGTGACTTGGTTAGCACAATACCACTCAATTTTGGATTGTATGTTTATGACCATTATAAATTTATTATTATTATGTAATACACTTATTATACATGAGAATAATATGTTAAGTATGCATTGGTGTCATCCTACCGAGTCTTATACTCACACCCTATATGGGAATTTCAGTGTGCTTATAGATTTTAGGAGGGATCTGATGAAGGGAAAGTTACCTATGGTGGATGGATGAGTAGAGGATCATGGAGTATACAGTGGACTAGGACATAATCTAGAGTACCCCTTCAATGCTGTTAATTTATTTATTTCCAATTACATTACACTGTATAGGCTTGCCACATTGGGAGCTGTTTTATTTATATGATATGTATACCATTTATTTAGTTTCCTCATGTTTACTATGATTATATATTATATTATTTATTGGTTATTATTGATCCCATGAAATTATTCTAAGGTTATAGTCTCCCCAATGATAGAATCTGACCCTCACTTCTAGTCGGTAGCCTCTTATTTATGGGTTGGCGGGCATGAGTTCACATGACCCTACGGCTCGGACCCAGTGGTTTAGGTTAGGGTGTTGTACATAAAATATTTTAAAATATAATATCTATTACCATAAAAAGTGGGAATAACCTTGATGTTAATTGAATTAATATTATACATGTTCATAATAAAAATTTAAAGACCAAATCTTTAAACATAGAGGAACACTTTTTGATTTTGAAAAAGAGAAAAAACTCAAACAAAAATTGAGTCCAACAACCTTCACGACAAAAAACATTAAACTTATTGATCTTCAAATTAAACCTAGAATGTTTTTATACCACTTAATATGGACCCATACATGGTTTTTATTCATTCAGAGAGGGTGGGGGTGATCAATGAACAATATTACATTTTATATTTTATCATTTCTTACAAAATCATCCATCATCACTTATTAGAGTAAAAAATCAAAACATTGGACTCTCACACACTAATTAAAATAGGAAAATAAAGAACACATGATGTTTATGGTTCACCAATAAAAATGATAAGGCAATACTTGGTATGATATAGAAAATCCCAAGACCACATAGTACACTAGAATAATAATAATAGATATAATGAGAAGGGTGTTTCCTTTACTCATGGTACACGAGTGTCAATAAAGTTGTCTCTATAAAAGTTACAATACCATATTGCACTTTTATTATATAGGGATTATAATTATACCAATGATTTTATTTTATCTTGATAATGTATATTTCTCTTATATTTCTTTGATATATTACACATGTGACTTATTCCATCTTCCTTAACATAGAACACATGTGTGATGATCACACACACAAACAAGTGTGTACTCTTCTTCTTTTACTTTCACAAATGAAAGTATTATTATCCAAATATTTATTATTTTCTATTTCTATAAACACTTATCTATACAATCTAATTTTACCCTCTCCTCTTACTCTATTAAAATTCATGCATGACCCCTATTCACAGTCTTAAACAACAACAACACATTTTCTCTCTTCAAATTTGAATTTTAAATTTGAAATTCCAAAAAACAACTAAATTCAACCACTATTAAACTTATTCTCATTGAAATATGGCCCCTAAGATCATCCGGATAATTTTAATCACTATTTATATATTTAATATACTTTTGGATGATATTTTATCCCCTCTGATTCATCCAGATCACAAAGAGGTAGTTAGTTTTTAGCCACTTCTCAAGTCTGCAAAAATTGATTTTTGTTAAGGTTTGGAACCCTTTATTATTAAGTACACTTACATATAACTCTATTATAGATTTAACCTTAGCTATCATAGGGAAAATTCTATTAATCCTTACACATCACAAGAGTGCCCCTTACGTATTTCCTTTACCTCAAATCAACCCTTACATACTATACAGATCAACCTTTATATATTTCCTTTGAATTGGAACAAATATTATGTATCACTCTTACATAATTGGGAATTTTGAATTTTTATCAACCAAAAGGTTCTTAAGAATCACCTTGAAAAACTTATACATCACACATGATATATTAATTATCATCTTAATTATATTACAAATCCTAGTGAAATCATTCCCTTTATCAAATCTCAAACTGTATTCCTTTAGAAATAATATGTATACTCATAATATATTAAATATCAATCATAGATCTAGTAAATTTCAAATTTTCACTTCCTTGAGAAATATTGCGTATTGGAAAATATATATTACATATAAAATAATTTACCATTTTTCATAAAAATTCTTCTTAGAATTAAATATCTTCCATACATCTTGCAAATTTATTCCAAATACCTACAGGCTTATAAATAACATTATTCAACATAAAAACCCCTTTCATTTTATTTTAATCAATTAAAAAATTTAAATGAACTTAAACTCAAATGAAACACCATGTAACACTTGAGTTTGAACATGATTTATACATTGAGAACAAAAGGAAATACAAGAACCTTTTCCTATTATTCTCTTGTAAAATTATTTTTCTAATTAAAACCACAAAAACTCTCCTTGGGTCACATCAGACTCACCAAGAAAATAAAAAATCTACATATTATCATATTATTTATTCATCAACACAATAAAGTATTCATTTATATGGTCAATTTATACTCAGATATTCAAGAAAGTATAAGTAGATATATGTGTTTAACAAAATCTATATCCCATGGTTATTTGATGTCTTAGAAAAAGAGATCATATTATAATTAATTATTTACCATGATAAAATTGGTGAACATATTTATATAGATACAAGTGTTTGATGATGATCATGATAGATCCATTTGTATCTTGAATAGAACCAATACTTTTCTAGAAATTACTCTTTTATTACATTTATGAATTCTATAATTCCTATTTGTTATCAATTCCATGAAGGCCCATGGGTTAAACTGTGTGGTTAAATAAATGGTAATTAAGTAATTTGAATCTCAAAGAGTTGATCTAAAATCATTTTAGAGTTGATTCAAAATAATTTTTGAATGTTTATTAATAAAGTGTTTCGTATGACATGATACATGGTAAATTTTATGGAGATGTGTAATTAATCCCCATATTTATATTATAAATTTCAACCTATATTGTAAGGTATGATATAGGTATGTAGTATGTGAAAATATTCAAGGCATGTAATGCATTGTAATATTGTTTATTATGATATAGTGATATCATAATGATTTTGTTTAAGACATTCATATTGTATGAATCAATATATCAGAATTCATGGAGAATCATTATGATCGATTCATATTGATCCCTACAATTGGTAATAGAATCTTATTTTTAAGTTTTATAATTTGGGTGACCTTCCACATAAGCTAATGTATCATTGATTAAATATTTAACAAGATAAAATTCACGGAGATGACCAATGGTTACAAATTATTTATAACAAATGGAAATATATGAACATTTCATAAATGATAAATTAAATTAATGTGTAATCAAGGAGTATACTTGAGGGATATAAAATATGGATAAGAAATTGAGATAGGTGGGTTTGTGTAAACCCAATATTCTTAACAATTCTACCATATCCAAAGATCTTTCATTCTCCCTCCTTTTCCATTAAAATTACTTTCATACTCTGGAGAGAAGGATAACCCCACCTAAATGTTGGGTGATTTGGTTCATCCCATGGATACACCATGGAGGAGGGAGTTTGATGGATGTATTTTAGAGATCTTAATTAATAACATTATGTTATAAAAAAGTATTTTCATTCATTGGTTCATGGTACACATAGTTTTATTTATTTTCATTTTTACAAAGTTTAATTTTCACACATTACGTAATTGAGATTTATGGTTTCTAATGTATTTCACTATACTGATTACGTGTTAATAAACTCTTAGAAACCTAAAAAATCTAATTTCTAATCTTGGTGAAGTATGAGGGGATTGTCTCTAACTAGTAGTTATAGAAGTGGTTTGAATATCTCAAGATTTATTTTAGTCCAATACATGCATGAAAGGATCATTGGAAACCATTTTCTATTATTCAGATAAGAGGTGATATTGATCAATGGTGGTTTCTATATATTAGTGACCATGAAGAGTTACTGGTTTCATGGGATGAATTTTAAAATATGTTTTATGTGTATTTTTTTCTGTGATGCTAAAGGTAGTCAGGAAGCTTAGGTTTACCTCTTTTCGATAGGGTAGAATGAGTGTGCTAGAGATTAGAGGCTGATTCAAGAATATTTATGATATTACACTAATATATTCTCTAATTAGGATCAATATATCAATATATTGAAGATATTTTTCATCCAACTATTTAGAATCAAGTCAATCATTTATGTCACATATATATCTGAAGGTGCTAGTTAAGAAAGATGTGATTAAGAAGATGCATGTGTGGTCTAGGTCATCTTAAGATGGTAATCATAAAGAACTACTTAAGGAGAAGATATAGATATGAAGGTTCTCAAATATTAAGTAAGTCAATGTTTCATTCATTAGAGAGTCGATCTTATCTCTCTTCATGCTTCTCCAGAGTTGGTAGTTATTAGGCCTCTATTGGGATTTCTGGCCTAGTGTGTTTTTCTTATGAGGCCATGTACATAAATGGTTTTAAAACCCAACCATTATCAATGGATAGAGTAACATAGGTAGTTATTTTTTTATATATCCTTATAAATATTTTCCTCTGAGGCCTTATCAATAGTAGGGCCAATAGACTTTCAGTCAATAGAGGGAAGATGGAGAATGAAGAGGAAAACCCCATGTTGTTCTCTATCCATGGACATAGGGATGAGTGTGGTCAAGGAGGTGTTCATTAGTAGTTTCAACATTGGAAATGAGTAAGGCATGGTTAGCTTCATTTAACTCTACGGCGATATCTACACTAGGTTTTCCTGAAATCATATGAGGTACCATATACTTATATTTTACCCTAGATTATGTAATGTTTGATTTAAGTGCATCAAACTCCTTCATAGTTCCTAAATTAGTTTTAGATCTAAGATATAATATAAAGATACTCCTAGTTCCCTTAGTGTTTTCTATTCTATTTAGAGGTAAATCTTGCTTACTTTAAGTGCATTAAGGTTGTGAGTTGATGATGGGACAAGATAAGTTTTGGGGTATTTCTTCTTACTGAAGATAAAACCATTCAATACCATTATTTACATATATTGTTCATACTCTATGGGTGTAATTATTAATTTACTATATAAGAGAGTTTTATTATTTTATGTGTAAATCCATCATGCAGTGATCATTGGTAAGTGAGAAAATCAGATTGGTCATAGGTTTATAGATCCCCTACCTTATCAGCCAGTGAAGTTATTATTGAGTTTAGTATAAGTATATGTGGTGGTGTCCCCAAAATTTATTAATGAGTTTATAGATGTATTCCCTAAAGAGGTTGTAATGATACCCCCTAAACATGGTATCAAATTTTGGATAGATTTGTAAATCAGTTTCTCTCTAGTTTTAATTAATCCTTACCATATTTCATGTTATGAGTTATTAGAGTTGAAAATTTAGATCAATGATTTGATGCCTAAGGGTTTAATTTGGCCTAGTGTGTCACATTGGGGTACTATAGTTTTGTTTTCTAATAAAGTGGATGGTATTATGAGGTTTTACATAGACTAACAGTGATTTAACTAGGTAATATTGAATAACTGTTACCCCTTCTGAGGATATATGATTTATTCAATTAGTTAAAAGGGGAAAACTAGTTTTCAAAGATTGATATGTGGTCTAGATATCATCATATGAGGACGAAGGAGAAATATATCATGAAGAATTATTTCAAGTGATATTATAGGAATTTCAAGTTCATGGTTGTACTATTTGATGTCATAAATACCCTATCTATTTTCATTGGACTCTTGGACTCCTTGTTTCATTAATTCTTGGATAAGTTCATGGTACTATTCATCGATGAAATGATTTTTTACTTGAAGTCATAAGTGGGATTTTCTGAACCGGATTCCACTTAAATGATGCCCCAAGATAGTGGGACACATGACCTCAAGTACTCCTCCCCGTACTCTATAGGATACTGAAAAGTAGTGAGGGTCCAAGGTGGTTCAGTGGGGAGACTATACCCTCATGATCATAGTAGCACAACAGTGAAATATATAGATGAATAGGAAAAGAAACATAAATAACTAATAATGAAAGGTAAAAGATACAATGATAATAAATAAATAATATCCAGTATTATATATAAAATGATGATATATCATATTTCTATAAAAATAATCATCCAAAAATGACAACATAAATACAATACAATTCATGCATCAAAAGAGTAAAAATACCACAAGAATATGTTTAATAGCATCACGAGACATAGCTCGATCCAGTGCTTCATCACTACCATGCTATACGAAACTCATGTATCAATAACTAGGTTCTTTCCCTTATCCCTACCTGTATCCACATAATTTGCTCAGGTACTATTGGCATCTTGGATAGGGTGTGAGATAAACTCAATAGGCCATCAGTAACAATGTCTATAAATATCCATTCAATGCATATAATATGGTAGTGTGTAGAGACAATATTGGTAAGAAGTAAATAAATTATAAAGGGGGTTGACTCTAGTTTTGGAAGGACACCATGATGAAGTTACATGCTTTAGCCTAAGTAAGATAGTCTCTGAATAATTAACCTTATGTATACACATATATAAACTATATACGTAGTGACGTCTACAACCATATATATGGATACTTATATTAGAATGGACTCATGACATAAATTAAGAATCCATAAGTTGTAGCATGAGTTTCACAAGTATCAAGGGACTCCATGCCCAGTATCACATGATTAGGGGACGCCATTCACATTATCACAATAATAGGGTCTCCATGCCTAGTATCATATCAAGAAGGGTCATCATGCCTATATATAACAATAAGGTTTATTATGATTGTATATCATAACCATAAGGGTCTCCATGACCAGTATCATAATCACAAGGGCCTCCATTCACATATCCTAATTGTACAGTCTTCATGACCATGTATTATAATATACAGTCACCATACTCATATCATACTCTTAAAGGATGTCATGCTCAGATCATATTATCAGAAGGTACTCCATGACCGTAAATATTAGTAATGAAGGGACTTAATGCCCATATATAGAAATAAGGAGGGGAATCCATGCCCAAATATAACCTAAAAATGGGACACATTTTCCATACATAATATATGAGGGTCACCGTGCCCAAATTATACTTATAACGATCTCCATTCCCGATTACATAAATTATAATAGTCAAGATATTTAATCAAATACAAGAGGTAATTCATATCACCTTTACATTCATTAATAAAAAGGGTTTAACCATTGTTCTATTTAATTAGGTTACATGGTTTCACCACTCACATCTATTCAATTCATCCTAAATTTATTAGTGTGTTAGCCATGCTATATCACAAAAATTGTCCATCATAAAATATGATATCACCATTTAAAAGTAAATCCAAACACACTAATAGGTGTTTTGGCTATATGACTATGAAATCCATTTTTACATGTAAAGGGAACACACATATGGATGGAATACATTGACTTTGATGACCTGACATGTGTCTTGGTATCTAAGAAGGTCATTAGGTTCCTGAACGGGACAACCAATTTATGATAGACACAATTTTGGGGAAACACAAAGTGAAATTGTCATTAAAAAAATAATTCATATTATAAAACATAATTAATTTAAGGGATAAATACTAGTAAACCTAACTTATTATTATAGTGGAGAACTCATAAAATACCAGCCTTTGGTTTGGTCCAGATCAAGAGAAAACATAAACATAGATGAACACATTGAAAATGGAGCATATGAATGTGTACCTAAAAAACTACTTTGAGAGAATGAAAAATTATGAAAGGTGAAAGATGAAAGAATATATTACTAACATAAATGCAATGAGATTTATAGATATCAATTTGAAGTCTGAATCATAATGTTATCAATGAACCAAGATTGAAGAAGTAAGGAGCTAAAAAGGGAGAGAAATGAACTATGTTCAGTGGAAAAAGGAAAGAAAGAAAATGTTTAAAGATATAAGTAATTAAAGGAAATTTGTTAAAATCACCCAATTTATTGGGTTTCATGGTTTGGCTACATAGTTGACCAAACCGTGCACCAACTGTGCACACCTCTCTGCCTCAAAACCCATCTTGCACGGTTCATGCGCATGGTTTGGGAAACCATGATTTTCACCTATGCTAAAAATTACAAACATTCTACATGGTAATGCGACCATTAGTGCATGGTTAGGGAAAAATATTAGTCATTATTTTTCCAATGAAATTCCCTATATAGTTACGAGAAACCATGTGGGATGAGATACACAGTTTCTACTAACCATGCAACCCAGTGAATTCTTCAAAAAAGTGGGGCTCTGAGATCCGAACAAGCCTCAGAAACCCTCATTTCCTCCATTTCCTCATTGGGAACCCATATTAAGTCAAAACAAAAGATTTAAATTTGATATTAAATGATTCATACCTCTTAGAAAACTAGGTTCTTACAGCCTTCCCCCACCCATAAAGGAACTCATCCCTGAGTTTCCCTTACAAGGTTGGTAAAACACTACCTAAGAACATCTCCTGCCACTGAGCATGTACGTCATCCTCCCTATAACGACCCATAATTTACATACATTGTTATTACTTCAGAATTAAAGCACACTTATTACAACATATAATAAAACCATGAAAGGACTGTATAGGTATAGTGTCTTTAGAAACTGGGAAACATAAACAACTGGTTAATAAAATATCTACATTGTCTCCCTTTTATTTTATCATATCTAGAGTCCCTTTTGGCATATCTTACTTAATATCATTATTCCAGACCTAGGGAAAATAAAATATACAAAAGGGTGAGCTCAAATTCTCAGTAAGGGTAAACAAAAGAAATATCAATCACATTATATTCATAATAACATAACATTTTGGAAATCTTAACCTACAAAAGAGATCATAATTTCATAACATGGGATAAATCATAGTAGTGAAATTTAATCACAATAATCATAACTTAAAACATGAAACTTTTTGGCATACACACATAATCATAGAGAATCATTTCTTAGTAGTCAGACTCATTGCCAAGACTATCTTAGCGGACAAAGTCCATTTCTGAACCGAGTTCACTCCTCGTTTCAGTCCTGTTTCACTAAACCGGTTTAACCTATCATTCCAGCCATGTATATCTCATGAGATATAAATCTTTACCCAATTCATTGGAGGGATATATAGGTCCCACCCATCTTATAATGAAACCATTCTTATGTGTGCCACAAAATCATAAATCATATGTCATGACCCGCCTTCACCAAAAGGAGGGAAGGGTCAGCAGATTGTCAGGCCCTTCCTTACTCAAGTTGAAGGAGAGATAATGACCCCCGAAACCCACCTTCAATAGGTCCCAGAGTGGCGACTAGCACCAAGGGTATAGAAATTTCTCACAAATGGAAGGAATTACCCCTTTTTGTTTTATAAGATTGAGAGATGAGATGATGAAACTCAACAAAACCAAGGTCAAAGAAAAGTAAAACCAAAAAGAAATAAACCATTCCCACATTAATGTTCTAAAAGTAAAGCCACAAAGTACAAAAGGCGACTACAAAGGTAAGTACCAAAGAAGAAAACAAGCAACTGCAACTGCCCCAAAGGTCTGAGCTAGTACGGTCCTGCGCGATCTACGAAGTCCTCCTGGAAACCTGAAAGCAGTTTTATATACGTAGGGTGAGCATACAAGTACAGTCAGTAGGGAAAACCAAAGACTCTCGTGCACAAGTGGGGGAACGTACTAAAGTCCCGTGAGAAAAAGAGTAAACCAAACACCTATCAAGGTAAACTATCCACCCCAGTCCTCACCAAGGCACACTCCCCAAATAACGCAAGTCAAGTAATATATATAATCAGAGAACATAGATGTTTGGGTACCCCACGCCACTTTCCCACTGGTTATTGAGGCATCCTATGCATCAGACCAATCCCGCCATTCTCACCGCAGTCCCACTGCCACACCCGCCCGCACACACTTGGGCCACAACCACACGCAGTCCCACTGCCGAAATCCCGCCCGCACACACCTGGGCCACACCTGTCACGCATAACCACGCCTGCAAACACCTAGCCTAGAACAACCACCACCACTCCCGAAGACACCTGGGCTAGAGAAGATCCACTGCCACGCCCGAAGACACCTGGGCCTCATCCTGAAAACACTTGGGAAACCACCTGCCTCACACACCTGGACAACCACCACACTACCCCACTCGAAGGTTCTTGGGCTAATAATGGACCTCAGGCCATCACAGCCTGCCCGAAGATACTTGGGCTATCCAGGAAAGGGAGAAGAAAAGGAGCTAATAACCAGCCACCAAGAATAGTGTTGGAAAAAACACCCTCCCCCATGAAATGGGGGTGTTCGGCACTTAAGTGCTCAACTTGGGTGGAGCGTGAATAAGAAACACAAAACTAAAAGAATAGATATAGGTAACAAGAAATCACCCAAATTCTAGGTTTTTCTAACCAACCTACATAACACAACACCACTACATCCAAGTCACAAGTCACGACTCTCGCTGAAAAAACCCATTTGTCCCATTCTTGTTTCATGTTCAATGAAAATGTTTAATTAAGTTTAAGCACTACCGGGAAACTATTAAGCATAGACACAAGTCTAGGAAAGTAAACAATCAAGCAACAACCATAACGCCCACACCTGGTTCTCAACAACAGAGGATCCCACCCCAATTCGTGATATAAACAAGTACCCACCCGGTCTTAAAACTCAAAACCACCGAATCCATACCCACAGGGGATCCCATCCCCAAATTCAAACAACCACCGAGGGTATAAAGACAGGGGATCCCATCCACTCCCATATCTCCAGCAATCGGCCTAAAAAATAAAACAACCAACTACCACCACCAACACAAGTCAGGGCCATGCCGGTATTTTTAGATTTAAACGACTTAACACACTCCATGATTTCAATTTTTGTGTGTTTTAATCGGGGTTATCACAGAAGGATTGATCCTGGTGCCTCAATTTATTTGGCCGGATATACGTGATTAACCAATTTACTTTCACAGTAGGAGTTTACAACCACAAACAAGCCATTTAAAACATCAGCAGGGGTTCATTAGTGCACAAAAACGACCACCAATGACCTCGATTTTCAGAATACATAAGCCAACACGACTAAACAAGATAGTCATAATATAAACAACATCAACGATCACAACCCCCCATTTCTTTATAGAATCCATTTAATTATCTTAATTTAGGTCTGGTTTGTCCAATTCTACAGAACAGAGCACGCCCACCCCGCATGATACACAAAAGAGAGATGCGAAGGAGAAAGTCCCTACTTGTTGATAGATGATCGACGTTTAGTCCGGGCGCGGAACTTTACGGATAATGATGCGGTGTACCCGATGCACCAGAAGCTGTTTGTGAAAAGTCGCGATCGAGGAAAGGAGAAACCACGACTAACCCTTATTTTATAAGAGCCGCGGACGGTTGAGGTGAGAACGTGAAACCGCGTAAGGCGCGGGGGTCGTGGGTTGACCACGCGGCTCCACTCATCATAAAAGGGGGTCGGGTGGTTTAAGCTGACTCATGAATTGATTAAGTATTTAATTAAAACTATTATGCGCATTACGGGCCTTTAAAACACGCTGAAACAGGTCAAAATAGGGTTTAAAACCCTATTTGCGCAAAAAGGGAGTGCTACTGGAAATAACCCGCGGGGTAGGCCAGCACCGGTAGTTGAGCTACCGGTAGGCTGCAACGACCGTTAGGCCGAGCTACCGGTAGGCTGCAGCTACCGGTAGGCCGAGCTACCGGTAGGCTGCAGCTACCGGTAGGCCGAGCTACCGGTAGGCTGCAGCTACCGGTAGGCCGAGCTACGGGTAGGCTACAGCTACAGGTAGACAGAGCTACCGGTAGCTGCAGCTACCGGTAGACCGAGCTACCGGTAGACCGAGCTACCGGTAGACTGAGCTACCGGTAGGATGCGGCCACTGGTAGACCGAGCTACCGGTAGGCCTGCTACTGGTAGGATAAGTCTACCGGTAGGCCTACACCACCGTGATTCCCAGACCCGAAAACCCAAAACGAGATTTTCACAAAGTAATGGACCCCAAAAACCCAGGCCATTACATCAGATACCTCTTAAACGATTCTCGTCCTCGAGAATCAAAACAAAACCAGAAGGGAAGAGAGGGTCCGAACAACCACCTCGAAAGATACCTCTTAGGAGCGAACCCATGCTAACTAAAACATTTCCCCGCCAAGAACCAAGCAACATACCATGCCAAACTTCCCGGGCATGTGGGTTGGGGAGTCTACTTCCCCATATCAAGATATTATCCGCTTTGGGCGGCACTGACTCACCCGCACGGGTTTAATCGGATCCACCTTAATGCGTCTTGATTAGGGGTCGGGTTCTCTCCTCCCCCATAGCTAGGGCTTTTCACACACAAACAGAGGAAAGAAAACCAGTACATTTCATAGCCAAAAAGGACAAAACGTTCTACCACAATAGGTACAACAAGGAACAAAACTCAAAAAAACTCTGGGTACTGGGTACGCATCTATGATTCCCTATCCCACGTACTCTCCTCAAGCCCACCATGTCTCCACAACACACGAACCAAGGGGATGGTTCACCCATGAAGCACCTTCTCCTTGCGATCCTCGATCATCACTGGTCTCTCTACAAAGGTCACGTCGTCCTCGATGTCCAGCTCACCCCAATCAAGGACGTGTGAATCGTCATGCAGATACCGACGGAGCTGGGAAACATGGAAGAAACCATGTATCCTCAGTAGCTGCGGTGGCAACGCTAGCTGGTAAGCCACCTCGCCGACCCGCCGCAACACTTCGAAGGGTCCGATGAACCTGGGGGAAAGCTTACTCCCCTTGTCGAACCTCCGCTGCCCACGCCGAGGGGATACCTTTAAGAACACGTGGTCCCCAACCTCAAACTCCAAGGGCCTCCTCCTGGTATCAGTATACGACTTCTGTCGGTCCTGGGATGCCTTCATCCATTCCCTTATGAGCTGAACCTTCTCTGTTGTGTTCTGCACCACCTCCGGGCCAAGGATTCCTACCTCTCCTACTTCGGCCCAACACACAGGTGAGCGACATGGCCTCCCGTACAAGGCTTCAAATGAGTCCATAACGATGGTAGAGTGATAACTATTATTGCAAGAGAACTCTACTAGGGGCAAGTGTCGCACCCCTGATCCTCCTGAGTCCAGAACACATGCCCGTAGCATATCCTCCAAGGTCTGGATGGTGCGCTCTGTTTGTCCATCTGTCTAGGGATGGAAAGTAGTGCTAAGGCGTAATTGTGTTCCAAATGCATGTTGCAATCCTCTCTAGACTCGCGAGGTAAACCGTGCATCCCTATCCGAGACTATAGACCTCGGAACTCCATGAAACCGCACCACCTCATCCACGTACTTTCGTGCCAAAGCGTCCACAGTACTCGACTCCCTGATCGCCAGAAAGTGAGCCGATTTCTTCAACCTGTCCACTACCACCCAGATGGCATCGTATCCCCCTTGGGCCTTAGGTAGTCCCATGATGAAATCTATCGAGATGTAATCCCACTTCCACTCGGGGACATATAGGGGTTGCAGTAGGCCGCCCGGAACTCGGTGTTCATCCTTCACTTGCTGACACACTAAGCACTTGGCCACAAACTCTGCCACCGATCGCTTAACTCCAGGCCACCAGAACTGCCTCTTCAGTCCCTAGTACATCTTGGAAACTCCTGGGTGTACCTCCAGGGGTGAGTTGTGGAACTCACTGAGAACCTTGCCATGCATCACTCCAGGAACAAAAAACCTTTTCTGGAAAAGCATCCGGTTCTGACCATCCTCTGTCGATCCTTCCGGAGCATTGCCCTAGTCAACTCGGTCACGCATCACTTCGCACTCTGGGTCTCCCCACTGAGACTCCTCCACTTGTCAAAATAGAGATGACTGCACTATCATCTGATATAGGTAGCCTCTGCCGCTATCCATCTTCGCATCCAGGTGTAAGGAAGCCAACTCCTCCATTTCCTTCCAGGCGTCTGCCGACTCTTGGACCGCATCCTTCTGCGTCTTCCTACTCAAGGCATCGACCACTACATTTCCCTTGCCCTCAGTATAAGAGATATCAAGGTCGTAATCCTGGAGGAACTCCACCCATCTCCACTGTCGCAAGTTTAAGTCCTGCTGGGAGAAGATATACCTCAAGCTTTTGTGATCCATGAAGACCACAAAGCGTTCCCCGATGAGGTAGTGCCGCCATAACTTTAGTGCAAAAACGACCGCTGCAAGCTCCAGGTCGTGGGTGGCGTAATTACGCTGATGGGGGTGTAGCTGCCTGGACCCATAAGAGATCACCCCTTTTCGCTGCATCAACACACATCCCAGGCACTGTCCTGAAGCATCACAGAACACCTCATAGGTAACCCCTTCTTCTAGTAATCTTAGCATTGGGGCACTAACCAAATTCTCTTTCAGATAGCTGAAGGCTGACTCGCACTGCTCACTCCACACGAAAGCCAGGTCTTTCTTGGTCAGGGCTGTTAAAGGGGCCGCAACTCAGGAGAAGTTGGGTACGAACCTCCGATAGTAACCTTCCAGCCCAAGGAAACTACGGACCTCTGCCACATTCTTGGGTGCTGCCCAGGAAACAACCGCCTCAACCTTTGACGGGTACACCTCTACCCCCTGCTCGGACACCACCTTCCCGAGGAAGTGCACTTCCCGTGTCCAGAACTTGCATTTCGACAACTTCCCATAGAGCTGCTGTTGTCAGAGGACCTCCAAAACTGTCCTCAGGTGTTCTGCATGGTCCTCTTCTGACCTCGAATAGATCAACATATCGTCGATGAACACAACCACGAACCGATCCAAGTACTCCTGGAAGATGGAGTTCATAAGCCCCATGAACACGGCCGGGGCGTTCGTAACACCGAAGGGCATGACTACGAACTCGAAGTGTCCATACCTGCACCTGAAGGCCGTCTTCGGGATGTCGCTCTCCTTCACTCTCAACTGGTGGTACCCAGACCGCAATTCGATCTTCGAGAACCATCCTGCCCCTTTCAGCTGGTCGAAAAGATCGTCTATCCTCGGAAGAGGGTAGTGATTCTTGATCGTCACCTGATTCAGCCTCCTGTAGTCTATGAAAAACCTGATACCACCATCTGCCTTCTTTTAGAATAAGACTGGAGCACCCCACAGTGACGCACTCGGGCGAACATAACCCCTCTTCATCAGATCATCAATCTGGATCCGCAACTCCCGTAGCTCTGAAGGCGCCATCCGGTAAGGAGCCATCGAGATTGGTCGAGCGCCGGGCTGCAAGTCTATCCCAAACTCGATATCACGCCGAGGGGGTAGAGTCGTCACCTCCTCAGGGAATACTTCCATAAACTCACAGACGATCTCTAGCACTTCCTCCATTTCATTATCTACTGATTCCACTGTCAGCTCGGTCAACAAGGAGAGGAGAGGTTCCTCTCGCCTGTCTCCCTTCGGACTACTCCGCTCACCGGTGAAGGTAAAACGCCAGTCGTCCAAGTCTGAGAACACCACCCTTCTTCGGAAACAGTCGATGACGGCACACACAGAGAATAGCCAGTCGATGCCTAGGATGAAATCGTATGGCTGAATCTGTAGCAGAAGAAGATCCCTAACCGACTGATGAGGCCCTATCATCAGTCTACATCCCCGACAAACAAACAACAAGTTGGTCTGACCTTCGACTGGTGTGCTCAACACCAGGGGCACTCTAAGTCTCTCGGCATCTAGACCCAAGGCACGGGCTAGACTGGGTGCAAAAAAGGAGTGTGAAGCTCCGGTATCGAACAAAGCATAAGCAAGAGTGCTAAAAAAACTGATCGTACCTCAGACAACCTCTGGCCCTGCTGGAACTGCTGCCTCTGCGGCATGCAACTGTCCACACCCAGCTCCTCTGCCCCTCGGCTACCGTCCACCTCCCCGACCATGCCCCAGTCGAGGTCCCTGAGGAGCGCCCTGAGGTCAACCTCCTCCTCCTACGTCTTCCCTTGGAGGAGCGGGAGCTCGTTGTCCCTGCTGCTGGAAAGGTCTGGCTGAAAACTGCTGCTGGGGAGGGTGGTGGGGTTTTCCACCACCGCCGTACTACACCCAGTCCGGGAACTGACTCCGGAGATGTCCAGGGATCCCACAGATGAAGCACCGCGGTACCGGGCCCGAAGGAAAAGGGCGAGGGCCAGGGGATCGAAACTGAAACTGCTGCGGTCTGCTCCCTGCTGGTCGGAACCTGGAGGGTCCTGATGCTGGAGGCCTCGTGCTGACGGCCTTTCCCTTCGATGGTCCTAGCTGGATCCCCTCTCGTGACACTCCTCCTAGAGCATGCATCCTCTCCACCACTTCAGCCTTCCTCTGGACCTCCAAGTACGTCGGCAGGGTGAAGGGGGTAACCGCATACTGGAGGGAGGGTCGGAGTGCCTCCTCTAAACGTCTTACCTGAGACTCCTCATCGAGAAAGTGGTCCAGAGAAAAACGTAGGATGTTCTTGAACTTGATCCCTAGCTCCCTCACGGACATACTCCCCTGCTGGAGGGAGAGTAGTTCCTGCCTCTTTTCTGCCTTCATCGTTGAGGAGAGGAATTCCACCCGGAACTCCCTCTCGAAATCCGCCCAAGCCACCTCAGACTCTCTCCTCTCCCCCAGGTAAAGTGTCCACAACTGACGCGCCACTCCCCGCATCTGGCTGACGGCCAGAGGAACTCAGTACTCGGCCGGGGCCCGAATCAGGCCGAAAGCTATAATTAGCTCCTCTAGCAAGCCTTCAGTCTTCATTTCGGAGGTGCTGCCCTCATACTTCTCGAGGGCCTGTCGCTGGAAGGATCGAGGAGTCTTCTGCCACTGGTCATCCTCTTCCTCTCGATCACCTCTCTGCCGATCGGCCAAAGTAGTCTCCGGGGCCTCGATCGCCTGTACCACATGTGGTCGCCTTCCAGGTGCCATAGCTGCAAGGTAAAAAATGAATGCCTAAGCCCAAGTAGTGCAGAATATTGTTCTTAAAATTTCTTAAAATTTTAATTTATTCTTAATTCCCAAGACATCCCAGAAACACAAGAACACAAGTCATTATGATGCATGTACCTTTCCTAGGGTCTCTACCCTACAATCAGTGTAGCCTCACTTGGTCATTCGGTAGTTCCAGAGTCCTTGCATCGGATCACGAGGGGCCCTAAAATCCCGTGTCTTAGCCGGTCTTCCCTGGCCTAATTCACGTGCCAAGGTCACCCAACACTATTGCCTTACCATACCATGCAATCCTCACTATGCCTAACTCCAGACTCCATCCTATCTCTCAACCATCACCTCTGATACCATTCTGTCATGACCCGCCTTCACCAAAAAGAGGGAAGGGTCAGCAGATTGCCAGACCCTTCCTTCTTTAAGTTGAAGGAGAGATAATGATCCCCAAAACCCGCCTTCAATAGCTCCCGGAGTGGCGACTAGCACCAAGGGTATATAAATTTATCACAAATGGAAGGCATTACCCCTTTTTGTTTTATAAGATCGAGAGATGAGATGATGAAACTCAACAACACCAAGGTCAAAGAAAAGTAAAACCAAAAAGAAATAAACCATTCCCACATGCATGTTCTAAAAGTAAAGCCACAAAGAACAAAAGGCGACTACAAAGGTAAGTACCAAAGAAGAAAAACAGCAACTGTAACTGCCCCAAAGGTCCGAGCTAGTACAGTACTGCGCGATCCCCAAAGTCCTCCTAGAAACCTGAAAGTAGTTTTATATACATAGGGTGAGAATACAGGTACACTCAGTAGGGAAAACCAAAGACTCTCGTGCACAAGTGGGGGAATGTACTAAAGTCCCATGAGAAAAAGAGTAAACCAAACACCTATCAAGGTAAACTATCCACCCAGGCCTCACCAAGGCACACTCCCCAAATAACGCAAGTCAAGTAATATATATAATCAGATCACATCAATGTTTGGGTACCCCGCACAACTTTCCCACTGGTTATTGAGACATCCTACGCATCAGACCAATCCCGCCATTCTCACCGCAGTCCCACTGCCACACCCGCCCGTACACACCTGGGCCACAACCACACGCAGTCCCACTACCGAAATCCCGGCCACACACACCTAGGCCACAACTGTCACGCATAACCACGCCTGCAAACACCTAGGCTAGAACAACCTCCACCACGCCCGAAGAAACCTGGGCTAGAGAAGATCCACTGCGACGCCCGAAGACACCTGAGCCTCATCCCGAAGACACTTGGGAAACCACCTGCCGCACACACCTGGTCAAACACCACACTACCCCGCCCGAATGTTATTGGGCTAATAATGGACCTTAGGCCATCACAGCCTACCCGAAGATACTTGGGCTATCCGGGAAAGGGAGAAGAAAAGGAGCTAATAACCAGCCACCAAGAATAGTGTTGGGAAAAACACCCTCCCCCATGAAAATGGGGTGTTCGGCACTTAAGTGCTCAACTTGGGTGGGGCGCGAATAAGAAACAAAAAACTACAAGTATAGATATAGGTAACAAGCACTCACCCAAAGTCTAGGTTTTTCTAACCAACCTACAGAACACAACACCACTACATCCAAGTCACATGTCATGACTCTCGCTGACAAAACCCATTTGTCCCATTCTTGTTTCATGTTCAATGAAAATGTTTAATTAATTTTAAGCACTACTGGGCAACTAGTAAGCATAGACACAAGTCCAGGAAAGTAAACAATCAAGCAACAACCATAACACCCACACTCGGTTCTCAACAACAGAGGATCCCACCCCAATTCGTGATGTAAACAAGTACCCACCCGGTCTTAAAACTCACAACCACCGAATCCATACCCACAGGGGATCCCATCCCCAAATTCACACAAACACCGAGGGTATAAAGATAGGGGATCCCATCCCCTCCCACATATCCAACAATCAGCCCGAAAAAGAAAACAACCAACTACCACCACCGACACAAGTCAGGTCCATGCCGGTACTTTTAGATTTGAACGACTTAACACACTCCATGATTTAAATTTTCGTGTGTTTTAACTGGGGTTATCACAGAAGGATTGATCCTGGTGCCTCAATTTATTTGGCCGGATATACGTGATTAACCAATTTACTTTCACAACAGGAGTTTACAACCACAAACAAGCCATTTAAAACATCAGCAGGGGTTCATTAGTGCACAACAACGACCACCAACAACCTCGATTTTCAGAAGACATAAGACAACACGACTCAACAAGATAGTCATAATATAAAAAACATCAACGATCACAGCCCCCCCTTTCTTTATAGAATCCATTTAATTATCTTAATTTAGGTCTGGTTTGTCCAATTCTACAGAATAGAGCACGCCCACCCCGCATGATACACAAAAGAGAGAGGCGAAGGAGAAATTCCCTACTTGTTGATAGATGATCGACGTTTAGGTCGGGCGCAGAACTTTATGGATAACGATGTGGCGCGCCCGATGCACCAGAAGCTGTTTGTGAAAAGCCGCGATCGAGGAAAGGAGAAACCACGGATAACCCTTATTTTATAAGAGCCGCGGATGGTTGAGGTGAGAACACGAAACCGCGTAAGGCGCGGGGGTCGTGGGTTGACCACGCGGCTCCACTTGTCATAAAAGGGGGTCGGGTGGTTTAAGCCGACTCATGAATTGATTAAGTATTTAATTAAAACTATTATGCGTGTTACGGGCCTTTAAAACACGCTCAAATAGGTCAAAATAGGGTTTAAAACCCTATTTGCGCAAAAGGGAGCGCTACTGGAAATAACCCGCGGGGTAGGCCAGAGCCACCGGTAGCTGAGAGCTACCGGTGGGTGACAGCTACCGGTAGGATGCAGTGACCGGTAGGCCGAGCTACCGGTAGGCTGCAGCTACCGGTAGGCCGAGCTACCGGTAGGCTGCAGCTACCGGTAGGCCGAGCTACCGGTAGGCTGCAGCTACCGGTAGGCCGAGCTACCGATAGGCTGCAGCTACCGGTAGGCCGAGCTACCGGTAGGCTGAAGCTACCGGTAGGCCGAGCTACCGGTAGGCTGCAGCTACCGGTTGGCCGAGCTACCGGTAGGCTGGAGCTACCGGTAGACCGAGCTACCAGTAGACAGAGCTACCGGTAGTTGCAGCTACCGGTAGACCGAGCTACCGGTAGACAGAGCTACCGGTAGGCTGCGGCCACCGGTAGACCGAGCTACCAGTAGGCCTGCTACTGGTAGGCTAAGGCTACCGGTAGGCCTACACCACCGTGATTCCCAGACCCGAAAACCCAAAACGATATTTTCACAAAGTAATGGACCCCAAAAACCCGGGCCATTACATCATACATCATAGCATAACCCATGTAATAAAAATGGGATTCTTAAACATCATGCCATCATAACATAATCCATATAAGATAGAAGGACATAATAAAAATAATTCCATCATAACATAATCAAATCAATATAAAAATAGGGATAGAAACAGAACCCTATATTATCTTAGATGGAAAATAATTTTGATAAAATGCTTGAACTCCATTCTTGAGAAAAATATCCTTTCTACTTCAATTTTTTTTCCTTTCTTAACATGTCATAAAATTTTAAACTAAAAGAAGTTGATTAAAAATAAACTTGAAATCTTTTAAAGGAAGCTTCATTGAAATAATGTTCTAAAAATTCGTTCATTCCGTACAAGTTAAAGAAAAGCATTCTTCTCGTACTTTGGCCGGAAAAGTCAAAAAAGTACCTCATACTAAAAACGACAAAAGATTCCTTTAATATATTTTACTAAAAACTAACCAATGGGTAAAATTGGATTTAAAAAATTGTAGGTGTATGGAAATAATATTACATATTGAGGAAACATGGATGTGGATGATAAATATTTCCCAGTAAATTATGAAGTATAAACAATCTCGGATTAAAATGAGATTGTGCGATTTTCCCTTACCTTAGGTTTGATTTGCTTCGTACGTGTCCAAAACTCCTATATAATGATTTAAATAATGTTATTAACTTATTCCAGAATCTTACTCATTGTTATGATATCATATATGGTCATATTCTTAGCTTCTTATTAGTAATATTTAATTGTTACTTGTTATTTGGGTGTTTATTGCTTTTTGTTCTTATGCGTGTTTTGTCGAATAAATTATTATTATTATTTTAGGTCATAGATACCTTATTTCAAAAATGGTATTAGTGTAATATATATCATATTTATTCATTCAATTCATTTATATAATCATTATGAAATGAAGATCCTATAGAATGAGTCGCATCACATCGTGGAGACGGTAAGCCGTACGTACGCACGAGCGATGATATCGTTCCCATGATCATGAAATTGTATTGAAGTGTATGTATACTATTTCAGAATCAATATCACTTTACAATAATCATATATAGTTATTATTTACACCATTATACCTATCCAAGTAAGGTGGTGGTGGAAAATAGATTACACCACGGCGTGGTGATGGTATTCCGTACATACGCACGCGCGGTGATTTAATTTTCTGTAGGATGGATAAAAGGTGAAATTGGGTTGTTTAATATTTATAATAACATATAAGTATATGAGTGATACTTATGTTATTACTTCATAATGAAACAACTAAAGAAGAAGAAGTAGAAGAAGAAATAAAGTTGAAAGAATCGGTAACGGACATTACCTCTTCTTTGAAGCGCCTCTTCTTAACCTTCTCTTAGGGAACTAAAGATGGTTTTTGAAGAAGACCAGTACCTATAGGATATTTATAGGGAAGTGGAGAAGAGAAATTTTTAGGGGTTGGCCGAGATTTAAAGATCAAAGTGGTGTGAGGAGGAGAGGAAGGAGGTGCCCTTTTATAAGGGAGGAGAGGGGCACCTTAGAAAAAACATAAAGTATTATTTTATTATAAAGTCATATTCGGTTTTTAATAGCTTTAAATTGATTTATTTATAATATAAGGTGGGGATGGTTCTAAATCCTATCATCCAATAGATTTTAGACAAGTTTAGGTTACTATTTTAACCTTATCATTTAGATTTAACTCTAAGTTAAATAATTTAACTTTTACCGTGTCTTCTTGTTTTCTTACACTATATTGTTAATAAACTTACTATAACAAGCCAAACGAACCCCAATTTGTTTATTATTAATATATATAACCTTATCTAAGTAATTTTTCCAAACCTTAGATTTTTAGGAATAAAATAACAACTAATAATATAATATTTTTTTTAAAAACTATTTTATGTCAATTTTGACACTATTTGGTAATTGATTTTTGTGAAAATAATAAAAGAATGATTAGTTCAAAAAACGTTAATTAAATCAATAATAACATGTCATATTAACCTATAAAATTATTGGAATTCATAAAAAGTCTCAAATTACATTTATTTGGGCATTTATAACATTAATTATGTTAATATTTCATTAATAAGATAATTACTACATCATCATTGTGTAATAAATAAATTAAATTATTTAATGTCTAAAAATTATAAATAAAATACCATTATGTATTAAATATTTTTATCTTTCCAATGAATATTTATAGTAGAAAATATAATTTATATAACCCCTTATAAAAACTAATTACTAAAAGATTTTTGTTAATGTCAATTTTGTCTTTACATTAAATTAATTAATCCAATTTTCCATTATCACTACCAAGTGGCTCAATGGGGTCCCAAAATCAACCCAAGGATTCCCATGGTCGGCCACTACTCATCCAATAAGGTTAGGACAAGTTTAAAGGTAATTTTGAATTATTATAATATTCTTTTAACCTTGAATTACCCTATTTACCTTTAACCGCCGTAAATAAAAATTACCGTAGTTACTATTCATAATATCAAAAAAATAAAAGTAACATATTAAAATAATTTGGACCCAATGATTCCAAATATGGAATCCATTTTTCAAAATTCAAAACACAGAAGTTTCAGTAATTAATTTAAAATTAATTCCGTTGTTAAGCAAACATGTTTTAAAAGTTAAAACATTGCCAAAGATTGAAATATTTTTACCGAAGAATTCAATGTAAAATTAATGATAATGACATAAATTATATTAAGTGGTAAAAATATATTCTATTTATACTTTAAAAACATTCAATATTATAATTTAACCATATAAATTATTACGATGGAAAAAGTTGTTTTTAATTAAAATATAGCGTGTTTTTACTATTCATCAAAATATGAAAGTTACCAGAATAATATGAAAAATTTATCCAAAGTAAATTTTTATATCCTGATTTCAAATAAGAATTTTATTTTGTCAAATTGAACTTATAAAAATGTAAAAAACTATATTTAAAATGGGTGCGCCATCAAAAGGCGGTAAAACTGCATTTTTTGAAAAATACTTCTTTTATCCGAAAAACTGATTTTGTTTTCATACCTCATTCTAGAAAATGTGTAAGATGAATTATAATGTTATAAAATTAAAAATTCAGTTAATACTATTCATAATGGCTAGTTTATAATATAATAATATATCGTTGTTTAGTGAAACTCAGTATTGCGTACTACACACGCTATCGAGGAAGGTCGCGATTGCGTGTAACGCAAGCCAAGCTAATGTTGTGTGCAGTGAAAGATTCCTTTGCGTATAACATAATACATAAAAAAAATATACTTCTCATAAAATATTAGGGTGTTAAACTCTCACTCTCAAGTCTCATCATGTACATGGATGCGCTTCTATAACACCCATACTAAAGGGACAAATTGGCCTCAGAGAGCCTTCCTGATCTGATCAACAATGCATACATGATACTCTGAAAAAGAAGCATCAATATTTATCTCAACATCCTCGGGATCAAATGTATGAGACAAGTCAACATGATAACAGTGAAGTTGTGAAATTTGTAAGAATTAATGAATGAAATAGTATCTCTAAGGTAATAGTAACTGATAGGATATTTGATCGACTCTCTATAAAATATAAAAAGGGCCAACAAAGCATGGCGACAACTTCCCTGTCCTCTATATCTGTCTATGCCCAAGTCTGGGTGATACCTGTAAGAAAAAAAGACCCCTAAAATTGAACTCTAGTGGTCGTTGATAGAAATTGAAATATGATTTCTGTATAGAATGAGATACATAAATATACTTCTGGACAAGTTGAACCTTTTATGAAGTCTCCTGAATGAGATGAGATCCTAGTAGTGTTGCCTCTCCAACCTCTAAATAGCATAGAGGTTGTAACACCCCGAGATTTTATGAAAAATATTCTTTTTAATTTCATTAATGTCTTGTGTTGTACGCTACACCAAAAAGAGCTTGCACAACACGCATCCTTGACTTGCCTTGCATTACACGCAATCGTGATCTTCCTCGATAGCATGTGTAGTACACAATACTGAGTTTCACTAAACAACGATATGCTATTAAAATATTAATAAAACTAGCCGTTATGAATAGTAATAACCACATTTTAAAATTTTAGAAATTTTATCTCTCAAAATGGAATTCATTTTTAGATTAAGAGTATCGAATTTAGCCTAAGGTTAAATTTTGGTACTTTTCGGATAACGTTCATATTTTGATGAATAGTGAAAATTACTAAATTTTAATTTAAAAAAACTTTTTTTAATCAAAATAATTAATAGTGATAAATTATGAATTTGAGTGGTTTTAAAGTATATTTAGAATATATTTTTACCATTTAATACAATGTTGGTCATTGGACATAATTTCCCAGTTAAACCGAACATAAACAAGTATCAATCTTTTGATAGTTATTATATCTTAAAAACATGCTTTTTGTTTTGACAGCGAGAATTAATTTTAAATTAATTTCTGCCACTTCTGTGTTTTGAATTTGGAAAAATAGATTCCATATTTGGAATCAGGATGTTCAAATTGTGTAAATAGGTAACTTTTATTTTTAGACATTTTGAATAATTACTTCGGTAAATATTTTATTTACCATGGTTAAAGGGTAAATCCGGTAAATAAGGGTTAAAAAATAATATTATAATAATACAAAAATTACCCTAAAACGTGTAATAACCTTATTGGTTGATACATGTTAGACCATGGGCATCTTTGGGTCAATTTGGGGACCCCATGGTGCCACTTGTAAGTGATAGGGACACTTTATTTTAATTAAGTTAAAATGAATACAAAAATGACACTAGCATATATCTTTTAGAATTTTTTTACATAGTGTTATATATGTTGGATTTTCGATTTTAAATATTCATTATAAAGCTAAAAATATTTCCTACATAATGATATTTTATTTATAATTTTTAGACATATATAATTTAATTTATTCATGACACAATGATGATGCAGTAATTACCATAATAGTGAAAAATTAACATAATTGATATTATAAATACCCAAATAAATATAATTTGAGAATTTTAATGATTTAAAATAATTTTATAGGTTAATAGGACATGTTATTAATGATTTAATTTACTTTGTTAGAAGTAATAATTATGTTATGAGTTTCAAAAAAATCAACTATTGAATAGTGTCAAAATTGACATAAAATAGTTTTTAAAACAAATATTATATTATTGATTGTTATTTTATTCCTAAAAATCTAAGGATCAGCCAAGATACTTATATCAAGATAGGTGTATCATTAATGGACCACTTGGGGGTCGCGTGGATGTATATGGTAAGTTTATTAACTATATAATATAAAAATACAAAGTGACATGGTAAATGTCAATCTAATTAACTAAGAGTTAAAACTAAAAGATAAGGTTAGTATAATGACCTAAACTTGTCTAAATTCTATTATATGAGAGGATTTATACCCATACCCACCTTATATTTGAAATAAATCAATTTTGAGCTATTTAAAACCGAATTTGTCTTTATAATAAAATAATATTTTTTGTTATTCCAAAGGTGCCCCTCTCCTCCCTTATAAAAAGGCACCTCCTCCCCCTCTTCCTCACACCACTTTGAGCCTTCAAGCTCGGCCAAACCCTACCAAATTCTCTTCTCCACTTCCCTAGAAACATCCTAGAGGTCCCGGTTTTCTTCAAAGACCAATTTTAGTTCCCTAAGAAGAGGACTCAAAGAGACGATTCAAAGAAGAGGTAATGTCCGTTACCGATTCTTTCAACTTTATTTCTTCTTCCACTTCTTCTTATTAGGTTGTTTCATTATGAAGTAATAACATCAGTATCACTCATATATTTATATGTTATTATAAGTATGAAAAAACCCTATTTTACCATCTATCCATCCTACGGAAAACGAAATCACCGCGCGTGCGTACGTACGAAATACTGTCTCCACGCTGTGGTGTAATCTATTTTCCACCACCACCTTACATGGATGGGTATAATGGTTTAAATAATAACTATATATGATTATTTTAAAGTTATATTGACTCTTAAATAGTATACATACACTCCAATACAGTACCGCGATCATGAGAATGATATCATCGCTCGTGCGTACGTACAGACTACCGTCTCCACGATGCGATGAGATTCATTCTCTACGTTAACCATTAATGAATGATTATAAAGTATATATAATAAGTAATCATGAAATATATGACATAATAATGATACTTTATTTATGTGTATATATATGTATGTCATCTAATTAATTCCATTCAACTCAATAAGGAAATGAAAACATCGTTCATGCGTACGTACGGCCTACCGTCTCCATGAACGGTGTATTTCTTTCCATTTACTGATTTATTATATATATGTATATTCTGAATATATATTATATATAAATCATGTTTTATATTCTGGAATTAATTAATCATGATCTAAGTAATCATATGAATAATTACAAGTCAAAACACGGACGACAAATGAAACAATTTTACCCAAAACGCTCTTTAACATGGAATTTACAAAAGAACAGGTAATATAAAGTCATAAGTGAACCATATATGATATCATAACAATGATTATGATTCTGGAATAAGTCAATGAAATTATTTAAATCATTATAGAAGAGGTTCGGACACTTACGAAGCAAATCAGACCTAAGGTAAGGGAAATATCACAATCTCATTTTTATCCGAGATTGTTTATACCTTGGAATTTACTGGGGTGCATTTTATCATCCACATCCATGTTTCCTAAATATGTAATATTTACATCATTCTAAAATATTTTATATCCAAATTTACCCTTCGGTGAGTTTTTAGTAAAATATATGAAAGGAATCTTTTTTCGTTTTTCGTACGAGGTACTTTTTGACTTTTCCGAAAAAAGTACAAGAAGAATGTTTTCTTTTAAATTATATGGCATGAATGGATTTTTAAAACATTATTTCCAAGAAGATTACCTTACAAGTTTTCAAGTTTATTTTTAATAAACTTCTTTTAGTTTAGAATTGTATGACATGTTAAGAAAGGAAAAGTGTTTTTGAAGTAGAAAGGATATTTTCCTCAAGAATGGAGTTGAAGCGTTTTATCAAAATTATTTTCCATCTAAGATAATAAAGGGTTATTTTTCTATCCCTATTATTATATTGATTTTATTACTTTGTGATGGAATTATTTTTATGAATTACTTTATCTTATATGAGTTGTTTTATGATGCCACGATGTTTAAGATTCCCATTTTTATTACATGGGTTATGCTATGATGTATGTTTTCTGATTTTGTGGCACACATAAGAATGGTATCATTATGAGATGGGTGGGACCTATATCTCCCTCCAATGAATTGGGTAAAGATTTTATATCTCATGAGATAGACATGGTTGGAACGGCAGGTTAAACCGGTTCAGTGAAACAGGACTGAAACGAGGAATGAACTCGGTTCTGAAATGGACTTTGTCCACTAAGATAGTCTTGACAACGAGTCTTGAATAATAATAAATTATTCTATATGATTATGTGTGTATGCAACAAAGTTTCATGTTTTAATTTATGATTATTGGGATTACATTTCACTACTATGATTTATCCCATGTTATGATATTATGATCTCTTTTGCAGGTTAAGATTTCCAAAATGTTATGTTCTTATGAATATGATGTGATTGATATTTATTTTGTTTACCCTTACTGAGAATTTGAGCTCACCCTTTTATGTTTTCTTTTCCCCAGGATATAAATAAAGGTTTTAGGTAAGAAAAAAATGGAAGATCTTTATGGGAGATGTTGAAGATCTTTCACCATGATTAGATGATTACGTTACGAGTTTCCAAAGACACTAAACTATTACAGTCCTTGTGTGTGTGTTTTTGTTATGTACTAATTATTCCACAAAAGTAATGTAATTTCCATGTATGTCAAGATTTGTGCCTCTACAGTTGGTATCAGAGGAAAGGTTTAGTCAACCTTTGGAAACTAGGATGCAAGAACTTTAATGAGATCCCTAGAGATATTTATAAGGTATGTCTAGGGATGTCCCTAAGGTTAATTATAAGTATAGGTTATAGTCTTGGAATTGTGCTAACGATCTTATAATTAAACCTAAGATGTTAGATATTGAGGGTACCCCCCCCCCTTTATTATGTTGTTTTCCCTAGCATGATTTTTTCCTCTCACACTATTCTTTTTGGGTTTTAGACGATGGCTGGAACCCGAAGGAACCGTGTTGATCAATGCAATGATTGTCCTCCTGAACAAACAAATGTTATGAGAGATGAAGTGCAAAATCTTATTGCTATACTTACACAAGCTATGAATCATTCTGTACTTCCAAATGAGCAGAGAAGGGAAAAATATTCTATTGTGTCCTTCATGAGGCAATGCCCACCTTCTTTCAGTGGGTCTTATGATCCACTTGTTTCCGAACAATGGATCAGTACCACTGAAAAATATTTTCTGTTCTTCAATGTTCTGAACATGATAAATTCATCTTAGCAGTATGTCGTTTGGAAGGTGAAGCTGATCAATGGTGGAATCTTATCAAGAATACGAGGCCAAGAGATGAAATTGAGTCCATGGAATGGGACGAGTTCAAGAACTTATTTTTAAATAAGTACTTCCCTCACATTCATCCTACAAAGATGGAGAAGGAGTTTCTTGAACTAAAGAAAAAGGATGATGAATTTGTTGGTATATACGAAGCGGATTTTACAAGGTTTGAAAGGTATGCATCTGGCTTTATCATCCAAACTGAAAGTAAAGTTGATCAATTATTCAGTGGCTTAAAACCAAGTCTTCGAAGGAATTAGCTATAAGAGACTTAAGTAGCTATGAAGAAATTTTGCGTTGTGATATCAAGGTAGAAATGGAAGTTTGTGTTACATATCCATCTCATGGTTTTGACAAGAAACGAAAGATGGAGTTCAAGGAGAAATCTCAGAATAATGGTGAAAATAAGATGAATGTTTTCTTATGCTCAAAGTGTGGAAAGAAGCATGGTGGAGATTGTCTTAAAGGGACTAGAAAATGTTTTAAGTGTGGAAAATAAGGTCATCGAGTAGTTGAGTGTCGAAGTAATGGAAAAAGGGTTGCTAATGATGTGAATAAAGAAAAGACTACAGAGAACTCACCACCAACAATTCAATGCTTCAAGTGCAAGGAAATGGGGGAATTATGCTAATAAATGCCCTAATCCAAGGGTTAGTGATGATCGACATGAGAAACCACTTAAGGAAAAGGACAAAGGGAAGTCACATGCGATCACTATTGGCGATGTTGAATATGACAATGATGTGGTGGAATGATTAAGTGTTTATGTAATGAGATTCCAAAATAATGTTGTATATAGTATCGTGGAATATTATAATATTTATGTATTGGTCTATTGTAGTTTTCAATAATTTTATGGTACCTGTAACCATGGAAAGTGATTGAGATATTTTTGGAAAGAAGATGATATGCGCATAATGAAGGGATAAGGAGAAAATGAAATGTTTGACAGTATTCATGAGCTCATTACTGATATAAAGAGAAGGTTATATCATGGTTTAAGTATATAGAATTTTTGACTTTTGGTATCGTTCATTTTTTCACTATGGTTTAATGGGTATTCATTTTTTCAAGAGAATACATGATTAAGGTATTCACATGATTGGAATGTGACCAACAAGATATATGGGGGATAAATGATGGTATTCACATGCTTGGTTGATGACATTTCAAGTAATCATTTTATTTATACTATGAGCTTGGACCGAAGTATTTTAGATAAGCCTAAAGATTGTAATGGATTATGTTGGACATATGTTAGTATTTTTTAAGGATAGACCTTTTTCGATATTACTGATGGGATTTTATAGTAATGTAGTTTTAGAAAAAGGACAACATGCAGGATGGGTGACAACCTATCACGTCGGACAAGGCTGTGGGAATCGAACCCACAACCGAAGTGTGACTGGCCTTTATCGCCTACCACTGGCCTACAGGAAGTCCTTGTTTAGTAGAAACTAGTTTTATTATATTAAGAAGTATGATATATGAATTATAAGTCCATTTTAGGAACCATATATGATTAATCTCACTATAGATCGACTTATGTATATTTAATAACTTTTGCTAACCTTTTGTTTGAGACAGATGGAATGACCCATCATTCTATCATATGATCTGATAAAACTTCATGAATAACAAATTCAACTTCATTTATTTAAGAGATGAATTGGAAATTGTCCAAATAACGACCAACGGTGAGACTATACCAAAATCACGAAAGTATTTCTTCTAATTCCAATTTCACCAACTTTAGGGAAATGATCTTGAAAACCAAAAATGTTGTCCTAGTGCTCTTATATCTGATGAATCAGATGATACCTTAGATCATCACAAATTTATGGCTTTGTGATTTCTATATTTTCCATAGCCATGTTCTCTACCACTCTCCATCAGAACATGATGGTTAGATTTCTCTTCCATATCCATATTTTCACCTATGTGGAAACCCAGTGATTAGTTTATTTGGGTAACCGTTACATTTCATAATTTTGTTTTTAAATATTGGTTTTGGTATTTCTTTTTGCGATGTGAGTTTATATTAAAGAAACTTTCAAATAGTAAACCATTTATAACCCCGATGAATTTCGAGGGCGAAATTCATTTTAAGGGGGGTAGAATGTAACACCCCGAGATTTTATGAAAAATATTCTTTTTAATTTCATTAATGTATTGTGTTATACGCTACACCAAAAGGATATTTCCCAACATGCATCCTTGACTTGCCTTGCATTACACGCAATCGCGACCTTCCTCGATAGCGTGTGTAGTACGCAATACCGAGTTTCACTAAACAACGATATGCTATTAAAATATTATTAAAACTAGCCGTTATGAATAGTAATAACCACCTTTTAAAAATTTAGAAATTCTATCTCTCAAAATGGACTTCATTTTTTGATTCTGAGTATCGAATTTAGCCTAAGGTGAAATTTTGGTACTTTTCGGATAACGTTCATATTTTGATGAATAGTGAAAATTACTAAATTTTAATTAAAAGCAACTTTTTTTAATAAAAATAATTAATAGTGATAAATTATTAATTTGAGTGGTTTTAAAGTATATTTAGAATATATTTTTACCATTTAATATAATTTTGGTCATTGGACATAATTTCCCAGTTATACCGAACATAAACAAGTATCAATCTTTTGATAGTTTTTATATCTTAAAAACACGCTTTTTGTTTTGACAGCGGGAATTAATTTTAAATTAATTTCTACCACTTCTGTGTTTTGAATTTGGAAAAATGGATTCCATATTTGGAATCAGGATTTTCAAATTGTGTAAATAGGTAACTTTTATTTTTAGACATTTTGAATTATTACTTCGGTAAATATTTTATTTACCATGGTTAAAGGGTAAATCCGGTAAATAAGGGTTAAAAAATAATATTATAATAATACAAAAATTACCCTAAAACGTGTGACAAACTTATTGGTTGATACATGTTCGACCATGGGCATATTTTAATCAATTTGGGGACCCCATGGTGCCACCTGTAAGTGATAGGGACACTTTATTTTAATTAAGTTAAAATGAATACAAAAATGACACAAGCATATATCTTTTAGAAAAACAATTTTTACATAGGGTTATATATGTTTGATTTTCGATTGTAACTATTAATTAGAAATATAAAAATATTTCCTACATAATGATATTTTATTTATAATTTTTAGACATTAAATAATTTAATTTATTTATGACACAATGATGATGCAGTAATTACCATAATAGTAAAAAATTAACATAATTGATATTATAAATACCCAAATAAATATAATTTGAGACTTTTAATGAATTAAAATAATTTTATAGATTAATATAAAATTTTAGTAATGATTTAATTAACTTTTTTAGAAGTAATAATTCTGTTATGAGTTTCACAAAAATCAACTATTTAATAGTGTCAAAATTGACATAAAATAGTTTTTAAAACAAATATTATATTATTGATTGTTATTTTATTCCTAAAAATCTAAGGTTCGGAAAAAATACTTATATCATGATAGGTGTATCATTAATGGACCACTTGGGGGTCTCTTGGATGTATATGGTAATTTTATTAACTATATAATATAAAAATACAAAGTGACATGGTAAATGTCAATCTAATTAACTAAGAGTTAAAACTAAAATATAAGGTTATTATAATAACCTAAACTTGTCTAAATTCTATTGGATGAGAGGATTTCGACCCATCCCCACCTCAGATTTGAAATAAATCAATTTGGAGCTATTTAAAACCGAATTTGGCTTTATAATAAAATAATATTTTTAGTTATTCCAAAGGTGTCCCTCTCCTCCCTTATAAAAGGGAACCTCATCCCCCTCTTCCTCACACCACTTTGAGCCTTCAAGCTCGGAAAAAACCTGAAAAATTATCTTATCCACTTCCCTAGAAACATCATAGAGGTCTTGGTCTTCTTCAAAGACCAATTTTAGTGCCCTAAGAAGAGGAATCAACGAGGCTCTTCAAAGAAGAGGTAATGTCCGTTACCGATTCTTTCAACTTTATTTCTTCTTCCACTTATTCTTATTAGGTTGTTTAATTATGAAGTAATAAAATCAGTATAAATCATATACTGATATGTTATTATAAGTATTAAATAACCCTATTTCACCATCTATCCATCCTACAGAAAATGAAATCACCGCGCGTGCGTACGTACGGAATACCGTCTCCACGCCGTGCTATAATCTATTTTCCACCACCACCTTACTTGGATGGGTATAATGGTTTAAATAATAACTATATATGATTATTTTAAAGTGATATTGATTATGAAATAGTATAAATACACTCCAATACAGTCCCACGATCATGAGAATGATATCATCGCTCGTGCGTACGTACGGACTACCGTCTCCACGACGCGATGAGATTCATTCTCCACGTTAACCATTCATGAATGATTATAAAGTATATATAATAAGTAATCATGAAATATATGAAATAATAATGATACTGGATTTATGTGTATATATACGTATGTCATCTACTTAATTCCATTCAACTCAATAAGGAAACGAAAACAGCGTTCATGCGTACGTACGACCTACCGTCTCCATGAACGGTGTATTTCTTTCCATTTACTGATTTATTATATATATGTATATTCTGAATATATATTATATATAAATCATGTTTTATATTATGGAATTAATTAATCATGATCTAAGTAATCATATTAATAATTACAAGTCAAAACACGGATGACAAATGAAACAATTTTACCCAAAACGCTCTTTAACATGGAATTTACAAAAGAACAGGTAATATAAAGTCATAAGTGAACCATATATGATATCATAACAATGAGTACGATTCTGGAATAAGTCAATGACATTATTTAAATCATTATACAGGAAGTTTAGACACTTACGAAGCAAATCGGACCTAAGGTAAGGGAAATATCACAATCTCATTTTAATCTGAGATTGTTTATACTTTGGAATTTACTGGGGTGCATTTTATCATCCACATCCATGTTTCCTCAATATGTAATATTTAAATAATTCTACAATAGTTTATATCCAATTTTACCCTTCAGTGAGTTTTTAGTAAAAGATATGAAAGGAATCTTTTGTCGTTTTTCGTACGAGGTACTTTTTGACTTTTCTGACAAAAGTATGAGAAAAATGATTTCTTTTAACTTATACGGCATGGATGGATTTTTAAAACATTATTTCCAAGAATATTCCCTTACAAGTTTTCAAGTTTATTTTTAATCAACTTATTTTAGTTTAGAATTGTATGACATGTTAAGAAAGGAAAAGTGTTTTTGAAGTAGAAAGGATATTTTCCTCAAGAATGGAGTTCAAGCGTTTTATCAAAATTATTTTCCATCTAAGATAATAAAGGGTTTTGTTTCTATCCCTATTATTAAATTGATTTGATTATGTTGTGATGGAATTATTTTTATGAATTCCTTTATCTTATATGAGTTGTTTTATGATGTCACGATGTTTAAGATTCCCATTTTTATTACATGGGTTATGCTATGATGTATGGTTTATGATTTTGTGGAACACATAAGAATGGTATTATTATGAGATGGGTGGGACCTATATCTCCCTCCAATGAATTGGGTAAAGATTTTATATCTCATGAGATAGACATGGCTGGAACGGCAGGTTAAACCGGTTCAGTGAAACAGGACTGAAACGAGGAATGAACTCGGTTCCGAAATGGACTTTTTCCACTAAGATAGTCTTGGCAATGAGTCTTGACTAATAAGAAATGATTCTATATGATTATGTGTGTATGCCACAAAGTTTCTTGTTTTAAGTTATGATTATTGGGATTACATTTCACTACTATGATTTATCCCATGTTATGATATTTTGATCTCTTTTGCAGGTTAAGATTTCCAAAATGTTATGTTCTTATGAATATGATGTGATTGATATTACTTTTGTTTACCATTACTGAGAATTTGAGCTCACCATTTTATGTTTTCTTTTCCCCAGGATATAAAGAAAGGTTTTAGGTAAGAAAAAAAAGGTAAGATCTTTATGGGAGATGTTGAAGATCTTTCACCATGATTAGAAGATTACGTTCCAAGTTTCCAAAGACACTAAACTATTACGGTATTTGTGTGTGTGTTTTTGTTATGTAATAATTATTCCAAAAAAGTATAGTAATGTCCATGTACATCAAGCTTTGGGCCTCTACAGAGGTGAATGAAACAACTTACCATATAGGGCCTCATAAGGAGACATATTAATTTTTTTCTGAAAGATATTATTGAATGAAAAGTCAATTATAGGGATATTATTATCCCAAGAACCACTAAAATAAAGAACACATGCTCAAAGAATGTCCTCCATCACCTATATAGTCCATTTTGACTGGCCATCAGTCTAGGGGTGAAAAGATGTGCTCAGAAGCACCTGTGTACCTATAACTTTATGTAACCCCTTATAGAACCTTTATGTTAAATGAGCATCAATATTTTAAATGATAGTATGAGGTACCTCGTGTAACCATATAATCTCAAGGACATATAATCTTCCCTGATCATCAACTGAGAAAGTATCCCAAATAGGAAGTAAGTAGGCTACCTTTTTTAGTCTATCCGCGACTACCCAAACTATGTCTCTACCTCAAGGAGACCTTGGTAAGGCAACAAAAAATCCATCGTGAAACCCTACCATTTCAATTTAAGGACTGATAATAGCTGTATAAAGTAAGTGGGCCACTGGTGTTTCTCCTTTACCGACTAATAGGTGGAACACCTAGTAATAAAATGTTCTATTTGATGTTTCATCTCTGGCCACCAATATTGTCAGTGAATATCATGATACTTGTTGGAGAATCCTGGGTGCATTGAATGCTGAGAAGTATGTGAATCTCACATAATCTCCTCTCTCATGTCCATTTGAACCTAGAGAATCCCATGTATATGTAGGATTTTGTCACCATCTATAGACCAATCCAGAGGCATGTCCTCACCATAAATACCCTCTCACAAGACCAATCCTTTAGGATCTGAAAACTGCCTCGTATTCACTCAATCCATAAGTGAAGAGGTCACTAATAGAGATGAAAGTACAAAATATCCATGACAACCCTTAATTTATATATGAATTTTAGAATATAGATCCATAAGTTGCCACTCTCTAATGGCCTCCAGAACCACCTGCGTCTGAGTCCTTCTCTTCAGAGCATCGACGACAATATTTCCATCCCCACGAATATAAGAAATATAAAAATAAAAGGAAAAAATGTATTAAAACCACATTCATTACCTAATATTTAAGTCATGCTTCATGAAAATATACATGAGTATTTTTTGTTCTATAAACACCAAAAAATTCTCTCCCAGTAGGTAATGCCTCCAATAATGTAAGGTGTGAATAATATCTACCAACTAGAGATCATTTATTGTGTAATTCCACTGATGATGCCTCATCTACCGTGACTCATACACAAAAACTTGGTCTTCCTACATCATAACTACTCTTATAACAATACCTGATGCATCACAATACACTTTATAGCTTCTACCCAGCTCTGGAAGAATAAGGATTGGTATTGAATTCAATCTCCCTTTCAGCTCCTAAAAGTCTATCTCTAAGTCTTATGACCATAGAAACATCACACCATTCTTAGTCAATCCCATATGAGGTTCTTCTAAGCATGATAAGTCCTATATGAAACATCTGTAGTAACTAGATATCCCCAAAAAACATTTTTTTTTTCAAAGACGTTCTTGGGATGCTCTTAGGTAACTACTATTCTCACGTTTTAAGGGTCAACTAATAATCCTAACTATGTGATAATATGACCCAATAAATGAACCTGGTTGATCTATAAATAACATTTATTGATCTTAGAATATATCCCATTCTCTCTTATTGTATTCAAAATGATCTCAAGATGAGTTCCATGGCCACTTTGAGTATGAAAATACACTAATATTTCATCTATAATTAACACCATGAAGGAATAAAAATAGGTATGGAAAACTATATTCATCAATTCCATAAATATGGTAGGTGCATTCATAAGACCAAACAGAATAAAAATATACTCATATGAACCATGCAGACTATAGAAAGCTACAAATGGAATATATGAAGGTCTGAATTATACGTGATAACAACCCGATCTCAGGTCGATCTTTATTAACACCCTTACTCCTTTGATCTAGTCATACATAATTTAAATTTTGGTTATCCACAAAATCCCGAGGGTTTCATCCACCATATTGGAAAAAAGTACCTTTAAACCCTATGGATAAGTAATAGTCCATATAAAACCATTGGCCTCTAAGTACTCTAGTAGACTCTTGAGCTCTTGTAACTTAGTAGTTTCCATACTGTAAGTAGGAATAGATACTGGTGAAAATTCAGACACTAGATTGATAGTAAACTCTACCTCTCTCTTAGAAGGTAGTACATAAATTTCATTGGGGAAAACATCTAGGAATCAGTCAACTATAATGGGAAATTCAATCTGATGTAATCCCTAATCCTCTATAAGAAGGCTATAAATATAGGAAATCACTCCACCTAGTATAATATTCTATGGTCCATATCTACCAGCCAAGATATACCACTCTCCCTTTTGAATATATGTACCACACTCTGGTGATGTAAACGACACCCTCTGATGATAACAATCCACATAGGAACGATAGGGAACCAACTAGTCCATCTCGAGATTTACATCAAATCCCTTCATCTCAAGGATAAATAGTTCCCATAAGAAACGGTGGATTCCTACCTCAAGGGAGAATTCTTTTCATTATATTACACACTATGAATATAAACGCAAAGGGGTTTCATGTTTTAAAACACAATAGGAGTATAGAATATCAATCCCAAGGATTTCCACAATCAATAAAGAGATAAAGGATTGAGATGAACCTACATAGAATAAGGAATACAATATATTAGATGCTACTAGGTAGTACCACAAATAGTAAATGGACTGACACCCTACTCTTCTGGTATAGGTTTCACTAAATAAATATGTCATGATCCACGACCCTGTGATGCAACCTGACTACCCAGAGTGGGTCTGCTCGGCTGGCAATAAAAATATGAAGCATGGATACCTTTTCCATAACCTCTTCCTTTGATTGTACGTCCCACAGTACTCCAACTACCTGATTGGTGAGGTTCTACTGATCATGAAGTTGGAGCTGATACAAATCCTCTTCCACTCAGCATCGATGGGAAGGTCCTATAAAAATGCTAAAGATTCCTCAATATTCCACAGCCTCAGCACTCAATGGGGTCTCCGAGACACTGGGGTTTCTTATGTATAAGATTTCCACACTGGTGAAAAAACACATAACTATCAAAGTGTGTCACCTGGCTACCACTACTCACGTGCACAATTTCAAAGCATCACTTATGACTACTAGTTGAACCACTACCATGTCTCGGTTTTGAACCACCCTAAATCACACCATCTACTATCCTTGGGTTTTTATCATTAATAGATCTCATCTAACTATATTATATAATGTAGTCAATCAAAAAACATTCACCTAAGAAAAAATAGGATGCCTAATCCCATCCTCAAATCGTATCACTTTTGATTGATCATCATCAGTATATATTGGCACAAAGCACTGAATCTCTATAAAATGAGTTTATTAGTCTATAACTATCATAGAACCCTACTGCAGGTTTATGAAATCCATGGAATGATCAACCCTCAAGGTATCATGGAAGAAATATTCATAAATTCCCGACTATAAACACCTCTATATTTGTCACGACCCCCTCCCCACAAGGTGTACCCCTCCTGGGTGGGCAATGTGTGAAGGGAGATAACGACCCCTGAGTCCCACCTCTAGTAGGCCCTGGGTTGACGACTATCACCGAGGGTATAGTAAACACACAAATGGGAGGCATTACCCTCTAAGAGAAAACATGTGAAGGAGAGAGATAAGACATACACCAACCAAATCCAACTCATAAATCAATATAAAATAAATCCCAAGTACACATATGTAATTTCATGCAAAACTACTACAACTGAATGAAAAAACTGCAAGTACCAAAGGAAAGTAAAAACAAAAACAACCACAAGCCCGAATAGCTCCTATAAACCCAAGATAGTAGAAACCATCTTGATCTCCAACATGCTCCAAGTGACCTAAAAACAGTTTATATATACATGGGGTGAGTATAACTGTATACTCAGTAGAATACTCCCCAGAGCCTCTCATGAAAAAGTAATGAAAGCATGCTAAATCATAGTGAACAACAAGTGAAACTATCTCATCTCCTAAACATGTATACTAAGTTCCCAGCCTCACCATGGCTACTCTTTCCAAGTATTTCATACAAGAGTATATAATATAATAAATAATATCAAGGGTACCCTGTTATTACTTACCCACTAGTTTTCCACTTTTCCCCAACTTCGCACGTCCTAATCCATCTCTCTCCAAAAAGGCTTTCCCGTAGACACCTGGGCAAAGCACTACAACTTGCACCTAATGCAACAAAACCACTATTTCCATGTAATAAAAGTAACCTGGTAGTTTCTAGGAGCCACCACAGCTCGCATAACATGTACCATATGTCGGGTATTAAACCTGAATCCAATATAGTCCATACATCGAGTATGGATCCTCAGGCCATCATAGCCTATACACGTTAAAAATACAGTAGTCCATAGGAAAATATATATAGAATATATGTGTGTGAATAACCACAAGCCATTACATACCTCTACACGCATATATGGAGAAAACTAACCACTATGCCTACTACCACAAGTAACTACCAAGAGAAGAGAGCAGGGCCAGGGGGTATTCATCCATCCATCCTCCCACTAGAATGTTGGGGAAAACACCCCTTAGGGCCTAGAATATCTAGGGTGTCAGTTTCCCTAACTAACAGGGTGGGGTATCATATAGAAACAAAAAAAGTAAAAAATATACTATAGCTGACAACCACCCTATGGGAATAACCTAGTCTTAGAATCAACTGTAGCTAATGTCTCTCGGACTCATGGCTTCCACATCTAAGACTAGGTATCTTATAAGCACACAACCATTTAAATAGATTTATTACATTACTTCATTCCCTTTTTTTAGTTTCAATATACGTTAATTAATTCTTTATACATTAATTAAGCATTAACAATTCCACATTATATTTTATTAGTATCACACCCAAATTCCACTATTCCTTTAAATTGCAACCTTAATATTGCGTCCCAACAAGCTCCAACCCCATGGGTTAACATCATTTATTCAATCATTTATTAACAACACTATTACTTTACCATATTCCCAGTCATTCAAGAAAAACATTCTAAGCTACTAAACACAAGGGGGATCAACATAGTGGGTAGTTGAACTACCTGTCAAGTCTTTTACAACTATGTAAAGAGTGTAAAACCATCCTCCCTTGATAAGATAAGCACAGAAAGCATGTTTCATACCCCATGCATCTTCACCCCTTTTAGAAGGAGGGTAAGCAAGACCAACTGCCTTGAGAATTGGGGAAAGTAAAGCAGATATATAACCAACAAGATTCATCAATCATCCAAACATTTACATCAAACTTGTTTCATCATCCCCAGTGTCCTCCCTGACACCAACATGCATAAACCGATGCATCTCTCCACTCTAGGCATCAACTACTACCAAAACCAATGGGCCTCCCTACCCCCACATATCACAACAATCATCCAGACTCACATCACAACACAAGCAACATGAAAACAACATTATATCAACTGGGCTCTTTTCCCTTAAACAGGAAATTCTTCCTTCATACATAGTGAGCTCTCATATCTCCAAGCATAAGGATCTTGGAATTTACAAGCAAGAGGGTAAATCAGAACCCTACGAGGAATTATCTTTTTATCAAACAACTAGTTCTTTAATCCATATGGAATTAACTGATTTATTATTTGTATGTTCCAACTATGGGTAAACAAAACATCAATCTATCATAGCTATCATAAATTGATTAAATATACTTAATTCATCAATATGATTAACATAAAATTATAAGAAAAACAACAAGATTCATTTACATGACTCTTTATATTTATCCAAACAATTATCAATTAATTTCAGATTTACCTTCTTTACCAATTTCCATCACGAACTAAAAGATAAACCAAGAAAGCATAGATATCACACTATCTATAAAAAAAGAGGCAATAACATACTATCCATATCAATTTATTTATCTAGTTCAAATTTTTATTATGTCAATTCCATTGTGATCTAGTGGGATAAAACATGACAACTCTATAGTTGCATGTAAAAGAAAAGAGAAGCAATGAATCCCCTACATCAAAAGGTTTCCAATTATCTTTGAATATACTAACAAAACCGATCACGATCACCTCTCTTGGAATACTGCATCCACCCGAGGATGTAGAGACACCACCACACTAGCCAACACCCAAGAAAATTTTATTAGGAACATGGAGATAGAATTCCATAAAAGGGAAAGGAGAAACAGAAGGAGATGGACCCAAAATAAACAATGACAGATCATACCTTATATCAAAGATTGATCAATACTTCTTGGTTGCACAAAAAATAGAGGGTGCACTTGTAGTAAGAAGAAATTCAAGGGAAACCAATACAAGGAGGAAAGTTTGATCGCACAACTCTTATAGGAAGGAAGGAAAGGTTCGAGAATCTCGCACCAGAGAATAAGGAGGAAGAACAAGGGAGAAAGATATCTCATCCCTTTATAAGATTTAACAGATTAGTGGTTTATGATATGTTGGATTTTCCATTAAAAGTGGATCACATTAAACCACACGATTTGACCAAGTAAATCCATTAAGATCCTTAAAAAAATTAATATAGGAGTTATGGGATTTGAATTAGATTTAAATCCATTAAAACAAGTCCTTGAATTCATTTTACATCAAACAAAACGTTAAATAGGTGAAACTAAAAAAATCTAGAAATTTGGAAAAGGAAATATGAAACAGAAACTTTGAGATAGTAACTATGAGATAGTAACTCTGAGAGAGTAACTCGAAGACAGTAACTGTGAGACAACAACTATGAGACAGTAAATGTGAGGTAGTAACTGTGAGACAACAACTGTGAGAGAGTAACTCTGAGACAGAAACTGTGAGATAGTAACTCTGAGATAGTAACCATGAGATAGTAACTGTGAGATAGTAACTATGATATAGTAACTCTAAGACAGTAACTGTGAGATAGTAACTCTGAAAGAGTAGCTGTGAGACAATAACTGTGAGACAGTAACTATGAGACAGTAACTCTGAGACTGTAACTGTGAGACAATAAATCTGAGATAGTAACTATGAGATAGTAACTGTGAGACAGTAACTGTGAGATAGTAACTTTGAGACACCGTGACATTGTTCATAAATTTGGAAACACTGCTCACAGATTTTTTTTTTCAAAGTGATGGGGATGTGTAACCTTGACCTCCCAGAACACCTCAACCACTAAATTTCAGCAAGGGAATATAACAGAGTGGTTTGGGACAGTACATCATATACCTTTCAAAACATTCTCTCCCTCGAGAATCCAAAACAAACCCAAAAGGAAATAGAAAAGGGGTCTGAACAACCACTCATTGAGATACCTCTCAAAAGAGAGAAATCCATAAAAAGCAACAAAAGAAATCCATATTACAAACAAAAAAGTTCTAAAACCACAAAGTGAACATCATTACATGTAAAGAGTTAAACATCAAACAACTCTGGGTACTAATCACATATCTGTGACTCACGTTCCAAGTTACTCTTCTCCATGCCACCGTGTCGCCACAAGACACAAAACAAGGGGATAAAACGCCCACGAAACACCTTCTATTTGTGGTATTGGATCTCCACAAGTCTCTCCTTGAAGGTTGCATCATCATCAACATCGTTACCCACCCAATCGATGATGTGAGAGTCATCATGAAGATAACAATGAAGCTGTGAAACATGAAAAACATCTTGAATCTGGCTCATCTACGGGTGAAGTGCTACTCGATATGCCATGAATTTAACCCGATCCAACACCTCGAAAGGCCCAACAAACCAAGGAAAAATATTAATCCCATGAACAAGCCTTCATTTCCCATGATGGATAGTCACCTTTATAAACACATGATCCCCAACATCAAAATTCAAAGGTCTCCTCCGTTGATCGAAATATAATTTCTGACGACCCTGTGCTATCTTCATCCTTTCACAAATCACATGAACTATCTCTGTTGTATTCTACACTAGTCCCGATCTGAGAATTTCTAACTCTCCAACCCCAGTCCAACAAAAAATAGAATGGAAAGGTCGACCATAGAAGTCTTCAAACAGAACCATACCGATGGTGGAGTGAAAACTATTGTTGTAAGCGAACTCCACCAAGGGTAAGTGCCTCATCCATGAACCTCCAAAATCCAGGACACAAGAGCGTAACATGTCTTTAAGAGTTTGGATAGTTCGTTCTACATGATCGTCCATCTATGGATGAAAAGAAATTCTAAGGCATAGCTAAGAACCAAAATCATGCTGGAGAGCTCTCCACACCCTATAGGAAAAACGAGGATCTCGATCATAAATGATCTTCCTCGGGACTCCGTGGAGTCTCACCACCACCTCAAGATACTTCCTTGACAAAACATTCACTGAGATCGACTCCTTGATTGCTATAAAGTGGGATGATTTCATTAAATGGTCCACTAACACCCAAATATCATCATGTCCTCCCAGAGCACGAGGTAAAATAGTATTAAAGTCCATTGAGATGTCCTCCCACTTCCACTGAGGAATATCTAATTGATGGAGAAAACCACCAGGGACATGGTGCTCAGCCTTCACCTTCTAGTAAACCAAACACCAAGACACAAACTCAGAAAATGCACGCTTCATCCTAGGCCACTAAAACTGACTCCTGAAGCCTCGATATACCTTTTTCATGCCAAGATTCACCGATAAAGGAAAACTATGGAACTCTTTGAGAACCATATCATGCATCGCCAAAATAAAAAATATCCTTCTGTGATACAACACTCAATGTTGTTCATCCTCTGACCAACTATCAAGGGCCTCTCCACAAAAAACTTGGTGTCTCCAGACCTCCACCTCTAGATCCCCCAACCGGGACTCTTCCACCTGTTGCACCAGAGATTACTTCACCTTCATCTTAGAAAGACAAATTCTGCCCCCAACTTCTCCCATATCGATATATAATGCTGAAAATTCTTCAATTACTCTCCAGGAATCACCAGATTCACACACTGTATCACTACGTGACTTCTTGCTCAGCACATCAGCTACAACATTCCTCCTTTCTAGGGGTTTACGATATTTCAATGTCGTATTTTTGTAAGAACTCCATCCAGTGATGTTGTCTCATGTTTAAGTCACACTAGGAGAAAACATACATTAGTCTCTTATGATTGGTGAAAACCACAAAGGAATCGCCAATGAGGTAATGTCTCCACAAATTTAGAGAAAACACCACGACCACCATCTCAAGATTATTGGTGTAATAGTTACATTCATGGGGACGCCACTATAGAGACCCATAAGAAATAACTAATCTCTGCTGCATCAGAACACAACCTAACCCTAGATGTTAAGCATCGCAAAAAACATCAAACTGAACTCCTTCTACTAGAAGACAAAGAACTGTAGCACTTACTAACTTCTCCTTCAGATTCCTGAAAGCTTCCTGACACTGATTAGTCCACATGAATGCCAGATCCTTCCTGGTAAATGCTATTAGAGGAGTCGCAACACAAGAGAAATCATCTATGAACCTCCTATAGTAGCCTGCAAGACCAAGGAAACTTCTCACCTCTTCCACTATCTTGGGGGCTACCCAATACACAACTACTTCTATCTTAGATGGATCCATAGATACTCCCTTCTGGGACACAACATGCCCCAAGAAATGGACTTCTTGTGCCCAAATATCACACTTCAACAACTTCCCAAACAACTATTGTCGATGAAGAACTCCCAAAACAGTGTGTAGGTGCTCGACATGATCCTCCTCATACATGGAGTATACAAGGATGTCATTGATGAAAACCACCATGAACTTATCTAGGAACTCACGGAACACAGTGTTCATTAATCCCATGAACACAGCTGGAGCATTCATCACACCGAACGACATTACAATGAACTCATAATGCCCATGAAGACAATGGAAAGTAGTCTTTGGGATATCCTCATCCTTCACACACATGTGATGATATCGTGACCAAAATTTGATCTTTGAGAACCAAATTTCTCCCTTCAGTTGATCGAATAAATCATCAATATGTAGAAGAGGATATCGATTCTTCATTGTCACTTTGTTTAAGCAATGATAATCGATACACAACCGCGAAATTCCATCATCCTTCTCCACGAACAAAACCGGTGCACCCCACGGTCACATACTTGGCCCAAAAAAACCGCATTGTAACAAACCGTCAAGCTATATATGAAGCTCTAGTAATGCAGATGGGGACATCCTATATGGAGACATAGAGACAGGAGATGCTCTTTTCTGTAGCTCGATCCCAAACTTGATCTCTCGTTGAGGGGGTAATGCTACAACCTCTTCTGGAAAGACATCAGGGTACTCTTATACGACCCTAGGAAACACCAACTTCTGAACCTCTAAAGAACTCAACATCAACTTAGCCATCATGGATGATAATGATGGAACATGCCTCTGAACCATCTAAGGTTCTTGCTCACCAACAAACATCATTGGCTCTCCATCTGCATCAAAGAATACAACCTACCACCTGAAGAAATCCATGATATCTTGCACTAAATACAACCAATCCATTCCAAGGATGAAATAATATGGTTGTATCCATAAACATAGGAAATCTCCCCAAGATCGGTGTTGCCCCAACAATAGCTCATAGTCTGTACATACTTCAAACAAGTCAGCTTGACCTCTAACAGGCGTAGTCAACGCCGAGGGAACTGGAAGACTCTCTACCTCAAGTCCCAAAATAGAGACAAGGGTAGGTGATATGAAGGAGCATGTCTCTCCTAAATCAAACAAGGCATACACCAATGTAGAAAACAAGAAAAGGGAACGTCGAATGATGTCTGTCTCACCTTGCACTGGAAATGCTAAAGCAGGAAGCTGAACACGACCTCCTCCATGACCTCTCTGACCCTAATGACGACCACCAGCATAGCTGAGATCTGCTCTCTGAGGATGGGGAGCATCATGGGGATGTTATATTCCTACCCCATCTACCCTCTGATGATCCAAAGCTGGTGCAAACTACTGCTACTGGATCGGCTGGAACTGCCTCAATGGAGGAACCTGGAGTGGAACACCTGTTGCATGATGACTGCTCTGAAAGGTCGGGCACTCTCGTTGCTAATGAACTCAACAAACATAAAAAAAACAAGCGCATGATCCCTTGACATATGCCCGAGAGCTGCATCCCTTGGAGAAATGATATGTGGAGGGCTAATACCTACCCCCGACCAAACAGAAACTCTTCTGCCCAGAAAAATGGGAATCCCGAACTATAGCTATGCTTCATGAGGAGTATGATGACTCCCCTCTCATGATGATCCGATTCTATCCAATGTCCTCTAAAAAACCTCTACCCTCACCAACACCTCATGATATGTCTTGAACATAAACGGGGTGACATGGCGCTGGATCTCTAGACACAAAGCCTCCTCAAAATGCCTCGCCCTGGCCTCCTCATCTAGAAATAGGTCTGAAGCATATCTTAAAAGGTTCTTGAAATGGATTTCTAAGTCTCACTCATTGGAGATCCCCTATAGAAGGGTAAGAAGCTCCTGGTGACTGTATGCCTTCATGGTTGAAGAAAGACACTCAACTCTAAACTTGTCTCGGAACTCCTCCCATGAGATCACCGACTCCTCATGATCCCCAAGGAACAAGAACCACCACTGCCTCATAGCTTCATACAACATCATCACAACCAAAGTCACCTAGTGCTCCTTCCGAGCACAGATAGAACTGAATCCTATCTCAACCTCCTCTAACCAGTCTTCCATGACTGCATTTGAAATGGATCCCTCATACTTCTGTAGACTATGGAATTGAAACTCTCGGAGTTCCCTCCTCCAAGTGTCATCGTTTTTGACCTCCACCCTACAACGATCTACAGGCACAACCTTCTGGACATCTTCTGCATGAACCTGATGAGGACATCGACCTGGATCCATACCTAAAAATTAACAAATAGTTAGATCTCCTAAACATGGAATATGGAAGATTCATAATTAATTAATTAATTGTCCTCTTTTATTCATTTTAGGTTAACCTATCCCAAGGTCTACCCATTAAAACACATGCACAAAGAAGAATGATGCATGATCCTTTCCTAGGTATCTACCTTTCAACTAGTATCACCTCATTTTGTATCCATTGTAAACTTAAAGGTCTATGCATTAGATCACATGGGGCCCTAAACCCCTATGTCTTAGCTGGTCTCCAGTGTTTACATCACATGCTAAACATGACTGACACTGTTTCCCTACCAACCCATGCAACCTCACCTGTGCCTAACACCAAAATCCATCCCATACCTCAACTAGATCTCTGATACCACTCTGTCATGACCCAATCCCCACAAGGTATACCCCTCCTAGACCGACAATGTGAGAAGGGAGATAATGACCCCTGATTCCCCCATCCAGTAGGCCCCGGGTTGGCGACTAGCACCAAGGGTATAGTAAACACACAAATGGGAGGCATTACCCTCTAAGAGAACACATGAGAAAGACAGAGATAAGATATGCACCAACCAACTCCAACTCAGAAATAAATATAAAAGAAATCCCAAGTACACATATGTAATGTCATGCAAAACTACTACAACTGAATGGAAAAAATGAAAGTACCAAAGGAAAGTAAAAAACAATAGAAACCACAAGCTTGATCAACTCCTGTAACCCCAAGCTAGTAGAAACCATATTGATCTCCAACATACATCAAGTGAACTAAAAAAACAGTTTATATATACATCAGGTGAGTATAATAGTATACTTAGTAGGATCCTCCCCAGAGCCTCTCATGTAAAAGTAATGAAATAATGCTAAATCACATTGAACAATAAGTGAAACTAACTCATCTAATAAATAGGTATACTAAGTTCTCAACCTCACCATGGATACTCTCACCAAGTTTTGCATACAAGAGTATATAATATAATAAATATTATCAGGGGTACCCCGCTACTACTTCCCCACTGGTTTGCCGTTTTTCCCCAACGTCGCACATCCTAAGCCATCTCTCTCCAAAAAAGTTTACCCATAGACACCTGGTCTAAGCACCAAAACATGCACCTCGTGAAAAAAACCACCATGTCCACGTTTGAAAAGTAACCAGGTAGTTTCTAGAAGCCACCACAGCTCGCATAACATGTACCATACGATGGGTATCAAACCTCAAGCCATTATAGCCCACACACCTTGTAAGGATCCTCAAGACATCATAACCTATACACATTACACCTATAGTAGTCCATAGGAAAATATATCTAGAATATATGTGTTTGAATAACCACAATACATTACATACCTCTACACACATATATGGGGAAAACTAACTATTGTTCCTACCATCACAAGTAACTACCAAGAGAAGAGAGCAGGGCCAAATGGGGTAGTCATCCATCCATCCTCCCACTAGAATGTTGGGGAAAACACTCCCAGGGCCTAAAATCCCTAGGGTGTCAGTTTCCATAACTAATGGGGTGGATTATCATATAGAAACAGAAAAAGTACAAATGTACTGTAGCTCACAACCACCCTATGGGGATAACCTAATCATAGAATCAATTGTAGCTAATGTCTCTCAGACTCCTGACTGCCACTTCTAAGACTAGGTATCTTATAAGCACACAACCATTTAAAGATCTTCATTACATTACTTCATCCTATTTTTATCAGTTTTACTTTACATTAATTAATTATTTAAAAATTATTTAACCATTAAAAATTCCATATTATATTTCATTAGAATCACACCCAAAGTCCACTTTTCCTTTAAATTGAAACCTCAATATTGCGTCCCAGTAAGCTCCAACCGCATGGGTTAACATCATTTATTCAATCATTTATTAACAACACTATTAATTTATCATATTCCCAGGAATTCTAGAAAAACATTCTGAGTTACTAAACATAAGGGGGATCAACATGGTGGGTAGTTGAACTACCCGTAAAGTCTTTTACACCTATATAAAGAGCATAGATCCATAATCCCTTGATATGATAAACACATAAAGCACATGGCATACCCTGCGCATCTTCTCCCCTTTTAGAAGGAGGGTAAGAAAGACCAGATACCTTGAGAAGTGGGGAAAGTAAAGCAGATATTAAACCAACAAGATTCATCGATCATCCAAAAATTCACATCCAACCTGTTTCATCATCCCTAGTGTCCTCCCCGACACCCACATTCATAAAACGATGCATCTCACCACTCTAGGAGTCAACTGTTTCCATAACCAATGGGCCTCCCTACCCCCACATATCACAATAGTCATCCAAACTCACATCACAACATAGGCAGTAGGAGAACAACATTATATCAACTGGGATCTTTTCCCTTAAATAAGGCATTCTACCTTCATACATAATGAGCTCTCATAGGTCCAAGCATAAGGCTCTTGGCCTTTACAAGAAAGAGGGTAACTCATAACCCTACAAGGAATTATCTTTTTATTGAACAACCAGTTCTTTAATCCATCTAGAATTAACCAATTTATTATTTGTAGGTTCCAACTATGGGTAACCTAAAAAAAAGCTATCATAGCTGTCACAAATTGATTAAACATGATTAATACATCAATTTGATTGAAATAAAATTACAAAAAAAAACAACATGATTAATTTACATTCCTCTTTATCTTTATCTAAACAATTATCAATTAATTCCAGATTTACTTTCTTTACCAATTTCAATTATGAACGAAAATCTAAACAAAACAAGCATAGATATCACACTATCTATAAAAAGAAGAGGCAATAACATACGATCGATATCAGTTTATTTATCCAGTTTGAATATTTATTATTTCAAATACATTGTGATCCAGTGGGCTAAAACATGGTAAATCTATAGTTGAATGTAAAAGAAAAGAGAAGCAACGAATCCCCTACCTCAAAATGTTTCTGATGCTCTTTGAACAGACTAACAAAATAGATCACGATCACCTCTCTTGGAGGAAAAAATCTACCTAAGGATGCAGAGACACCACCACACCATCCAAAACCCAAGAAAAGTCCATTAGGCACATGTAGATAGAATTCCATAAAAGGTCAAGGAGAAATAGAAGGAGATGGACCCAAAAGAATGATGATAGATCATACCTTATATCAAAGATTGATCGATACATCTTGGTTGCACCAAAAACAGAGGGTGCACTTACAGTAAGAAGAAATTAAAGGGGAACTAATCCAAGGAGGAAAGTTTGATCGCACAACTCTTACGGGAAGGAAGGGAAGGTTTTAGCATATCACACTAGAGAACAAGGATGAAGAATAAGGGAGGAAGATATCTCATCCCTTTAGAAGATTTAACGGAGTAGTGGTTTAAGATAGAGTGTATTTTCCATTAAAAGTGGATCAAATTAAAACAAATGGTATAACTAAGTAAATGCATATCGATCCTTAGAAAAAATAATATATGAGTTATGGGATTTGAATCGCTCTTAAATACCTTAAAATAAGGGCTTGAATGCATTTTACGTCAAAGAAAATGTTAAATCAGCGAAACTAGAAAAATCTAGAAATTTGGAAAAGGAAATATGAAACAGTAACTATGAGATAGTAAGTATGAGATAGTAACTGTGTGATAATAACTTTTAGAGAATAAATCTGAGATAGTAAATGTGAGACAATAACTGTGAGAAAATAACCGTGAGAGTAACTGTGAGACAGTAACTCTGAGACAGTAACTGTGAGACAGTAACTCTGAGACAGTAACTCTGAGGTAGTAAATCTTAGACAGTAACTATGAGAGAGTAACTCTGAGATAGTAACTATGAGACAATAACAGTGAGAGAGTAACTCTGAAACAGTAACTGTGAGACAGTAACTGTGAGATAGTAACTATGCGACAGTAACTATGAGACAGTAACGGTGATACTATAACTATGAGAAAGTAACTCTGAGACTGTAACTATGAAATATTAAGTATGAGATAGTAACTCTGAGAAAATAATTTTGAGACAGTAACTGTGAGAGAGTAACTATGAGAGAGTAACTATGAGAGAGTAACTGTGAGAGAGTAACTGTGAGAGAGTAACTGTGAGACAGTAACTATGAGACAGTAACTGTGAGACAGTAACTGTGAGACAGTAACTGTGAGACAGTAACTGTGAGACAGTAACTATGAGACAGTAACTGTGAGACAGTAACTGTGAGACAATAACTTTGAGAGAGTAACTGTGAGACAGTAACTCTGAAACAATAACTCTGAGACAGTAACTCTGAGACAGTAACTCTGAGACAGTAACTGTGAGACAATAACTGTGAGACAGTAACTGTGAGAAAGTAACTTTGAGACAGTAACTGTGAGACATAAACTGTGAGATTGTAACTGTGAGATAGTAACTCTGAGACACTGTGACACTGTTCATAAAACTAGAAAAACTATTCACATAACTAAAAATTTGTCAAAGTGTTGGGGATGAGTAACCTTGACCTCCCAAAACACCTCAATCACCATATTTCAGCAAGGGAATGGAATAGAGTGGTATGGGCCATTATAATATTACTTCCAAATACTGACCTTCTTGGTTTAGAATATCCCACCAATGTTTTGAAGATCCACAAAGTATATGAAGAGAAAGTTTCACCATCCTTTCAAGAGGTTTATCAAGATGCTCAAATATAGACAAAACCCTCTCTAGCCATAACTCTATATCTTGGTGGCTATCATACCATAAAAACGTAGGTGGATGATGTTTCTAAAACTCCTGCGTAAGATCTCCTATATAATGGTAGTTCACAGAGCTCCCTATATAGTATACATAATAAGAAAACTCCCCTTGAAACTATAAATCATCACCCACATACAGGATAACAGGAGGTTCCTCAAGTGGCACTATTGGAGGTATCTCTAGTGGATTAGGTCCCACCACCTCTCGATCATGGTCATCACTACCCTCTTGGTGCATGAGTAGAGGACTCCTTGGTGGAATAGATCTACAAAATCCAAAATCATGCCCCATACAAGATTTAAAAATGATAACATCACAGATACACAAATATGATAGGTACAAGCCTTCCTATGTAATTATCGCACCCCTTTTCCTTCTCAAAGAATTAGGTCTAGGTGATAGGAGCATTTATACAGAACACACTAGATTCTACCTACTTTCCACTACAAGGTTGGGTCTAGTTCAAGCTATATGTTTTGTTGTGTGGGTCCCAACATAGAGAGTGTCAATAATGAGTTATAGAGGAAATCACCCTTTAAATAGAAATTATAATCCCTATTTAATGGTGACCATTTAATTTTGGATTTCAATTTAATTTAGTTCCAATATCATTTATGTATCATTGTTATTTAAAAGGTTAAACCATATAGATAAACACTTCTAATTTAAAAGGGACCAAACAACTTATAAATTGAAGTGTGGTGTCCATTCCATAGAAAAACCCAACTTATTAAGTCCATGCATGAAATATTAGCACAATTCATGGCTATACAAATTAACACCAAAACATGTTGAAAGAAATACACCCAGTAAGGAAAAGTGACATTACATAATTCATAACATATAAATCCCAAAAGGTGCCTAAAATGATTCATGATCAATGTTTCATTTCTATATCGGGGTAATGATATAATATAAACCTCAATAATAATCATAAACATCACACATAATGTATGTCACCCATTGGTGGAATCAAATTAACTATAACAAGAAAAATATAGAACAACATGCCCCCTCCTAGGTAATTTGGCCTTTCCCAACATGTGGGTTAGCTACTCCTAGAAAATACTCATTACCAAATTATGACACATTCCTAATCCCCTATCCAATATTCCAAAATGATAAGATGAAGAAAAATATCCTTTGATGCCACATTGTGATGTCCTGACCCAGATTTCACTTAAACAGTGCCCCAAGATGGTGGTCCACATGGCCTCAAGCATGCCTCCCCATACAACAGAGGATGCCGACTAGCAGTGAGGGTACAAGGTAGAACAATGGGGAGACTATACCCTCATGATTAGAGTAGCACAATGATGAAATATATACATGAATAGTGAAAGAATCGTAAATAAATAATAGTGTAAGGTAAAGAATCAAATTATAATAAATAAATTACATCCAGTATCATATATAAAATGATGATATGTCATATGTTCATCAAAATAAGAAGGAAGACATGGAAGCAGACATACAATACAATACATGTATCAAAAGAGTAAAATACCCCCATGACTGTCTCTAATAGAATCACGAGACATAGCTCAGTCATGTACTTCCTTTCTCCCATTCTATATGAAACACAATTATTAATAAACGGATTGTTTCCCCTATCCCTATTTACATATACATAATCTACCTAGGTACCATCAATGACCCAGATAGGGTGTGGGATAAAATCAGTTGCCCACCACCAATGAGGTCTATAAATATCTAGTCTGTTCATATAGTATGGAAGTGTGTAGATAATAATGGAGAGTAGTAAATAAGATATAAAGGGGGTCATCTCTGGTTCCATAAGGACACAAGGATGATAGTACCTTCTTGGGCCTAAACTAAACAGTCTCTGAATAATTAACCATCTCTATACATATATGTGGATTGTATATATAGTGACTTCTACAACCATATATATGACTACTACTACTAGCAGGGACCTAAGGCGTAACTTAGACATCTATAAGTTGTAGCATGAGTATCACAAGTATCAAGGGATGCCATGACTGATATCACAAGATTAGGTGATGCCCTTCCCAATATCATAGTAATCGGGTTTCCATTCCCAGTATCATATCAAGAAGGTTTGTTATGCCTGTATATAACAACAAGGGTCAAATTACCATATATCATAATCATATGGGTCTCCATTCCCAATATCATAATCATAAGGGTATCCATGTCCATATCATAAATTTAGGGTCTCCATGACCATGTATCACAATATAGGGTTTCCATGTTTGTATCATACTCTTAATGGATGTCATGTGTGGATCATATTAGTGGAAGAGACACCATTCCTATACATAACAGTTATTAAGGGGAACTATTCTCATATATAACAATAAGGAAGTGATTGTATGCCCATATATAACATAAATAGGGTACCCCTTTTTGAAAATATTACATGAGGGTCACCATGCCCAAAATACACTTATAAGTGTCTCTCTGCTTGATTACATCAATTAAACTAGTCAAGGTATTTAATCAAATCCAATAGGTAATTCATATCTCTTTTAGATTCACTAATAACAATGGTGTAACCATGGTTCAATTTTATTAGGTGAGATGGTCTCACCACTCACCTCCATTCAGTTCTTCTTAAATTGATAAGTATGTTAACCATGCTATACCACAATAATTATCCATTATCAGATATGATATAATAATTTAGAAGTAAATAAAAACACACCAATGAGTGTTTTATCAATATTACTATAAAATATAATTAGTCATGTAAAGGTAACACCCATAGGGGTGGAATACATTGAGGTTGATGACCTCAAATGTGTCTCAGGGTCTAATAAGGTCCTTAGGTTCTGGAATGAGGAAACCAATTTATAAAAGAATCAATTTAGGGGCAACACAAGGTAAAACTAGTGTGTGGAACATAACACATATTATAAAATATTATGAATTTAAGGGATAAATACTAGACCACATACCATATACCTGTAGAGGAGAACTCATCTAATATCATCCTTTGGTTTTTTCCAAATCGAGAGAAAATGGAAAAATAAACGAACACACTGAAAATGGGGCATATGATCCTGCACCTAAATAAATATATCGAGAGAAAGAAAATTAATGAAAGGTGAAATATGAAAGAAGATCTTACCTATGTGAATCCAATGATATGAACAAATATCACATTGGATTTTAGATCAGAAAGTTATCGATGAACTATCTTGAAGGAGGAAGAGGCTCAAGAGGGAGAGAAACAACCTTTGTCTGTTAGAAAAAGGAAATAAAGAAATGTTTTAAAGATATAAATCATTAAGGTACTTTTGGTAAAACCAACCAATTTACTTGGTTTCATGGTTTTGTTGCCCGGTTGGCCAAGCTGTGCACCAACCGTGCACACCTCTCTGCCTCAAAACCCATCTCACACAGTTCATGCAGTGGTTTGGGAAACTATGTGAAAACCATGATTTTATCCTTTACTAAAAATTATAGGAATTTATTTTCTGTGTAAATCCTTAGGAACATGGTTATGGAAAACTGTGCACTATGATTTTCCCTCTAAAATTCCCCACATGGTTAGGAGAAATCGTGCAGGCTAGACTAAATGATTTATACTAACCATGCAGCCTAGTGAATTGTTCCAAAAGGAAGGGATCCAAGCTCCAAACAAGCCCAAACACCCCCTTTTCCTCCATAACCTCACTATTCACCCATATAAGGTTAAAATAAAAGATTTAAAACCAAAATTAAAGGATCTACACCTCTTAGAAAAATGAAGTTTTTATAATAATAGGATCATATTGAGCATCTTTAGACTATTCTATAAGTCATTTTACGCTATCAACTCTAAAGGAAAATTTTTATGTGAAATTTACCAACCCATGAGGTTTATTTTCTTGGCCATGTGGTGTCTCGACTAGAAGAATCAGTGGATATTTTAAAGATTGAGGTATTTTTTCTTAGGTTGAACCTATTAATGTCATATATGTCCACAATTTTCTTGATTTGGTGAGTTATTATTAGAGTTTCATATTGGATTTCTCTCAGATTATAGACCCTTTGATAGCTTTTACTTAGAAGGACTAGGCCTTTATTTAGACTGATCACTATACAGAAGATTTTGACTACCTAAATGAGATGTTTTTAATGCTCTCATCCTTTAGTTTACAAATTATGGAGTTATGTTGGAGGTTTTATACATCTCTTATCATCTTAGTTTACATTATGTCATGATGAAACAGTGGGAAGTGATATCATATGAGTCTATACAACTGTTTCCTTGTGATTGTAATTATGACACCCATGATATCAAGTTGACATAGATAGTGTTTTCCATAAATATGTTGTGGTATTACCACATTGGTGAACATTTTATATCCTCCATAGATCATAAAATCCAGATATATATCTTCTCTTAGTGGTATTTTAATTTTCCTCAGTAGTGGTGGATGGAGCTCTTACAAGACTATGAAATGAAGATCTCTAATTCACTAAGGAAATAGAATGTGGATATTTATTTCCTGAGTATGAAGTGTTATAGAAATATTTTTTGGGAGTTAGAATATGTAAGAATAGTGATAGGGGTGCTTGTATATTTTCATCTTGATGTAAAGGAAGCTGATCATAAAGGTGATCTTTATCAGAAGATCATATAGTTATCATTATTGTAGAAAGTATAGGATTAATAGTATGGGGGATATTGAGGTGGAGGTTTGACAAGATTATATAATTTTTGGGGATTCTCTAATGGAATGAACAAAGGATGATCAAAATCATGTGTTGTTTTGAGGGATGTTTTTCATTCCATTGGTGATACATGAGGTGGTTCCCCAAGATTTTCATATCTCACCCTTGTTTTTGAATCCTAATATTTTTAATATGTATCATGCCCTATGAATTCTTTTCTAGTGTATAGGGATTAAGTTTCCAATGGTGGGGTTTATATCATGTTGTTTAGTTTTCTAGCGAGCTAAGGTAGAGAATCACGTCCTTGGAGGTTTATCTTAGTCATTAGATGTCCTCCAGTGGAAGTATAAGGACATTTCGATATATTTAATCATCATATTTCGTCAATCTTAGGGAGGATGTTAGGTTATTTTGGTGATTTTGGTCTGTTTAATGATGTCACATAATTTATTAAATATCAAGGAGTCAAGTGTTGTGGATGAATTAGTGAGGCTATATATTGATGATATAGATAAGTTTAACTAGGTTCCTAGAACCATTATCTCTGATTCATATAATTATTTTACCTCATGAATTTGGGAAGGTATTTATCATGGTTTTGTATCTTAGTTATTCTTTAAGTTTTCTTTCCATCATAAAACTAATGGTATGACTAAGAAAAACATTTATATTTTAGAGGTCATATTGCATGCTTGTGTTCTATATTTTTTCAGTTCTTCGATGATTCATTTTACCTTGATTGAGTTTTGTTATAAAAATAGTTATCACTCTTCTATTGGAATATCTATATTCAATGAATTTTATGGTTGGATTTTTAGATCTCTATTGTGATAGACCATGGTTAGAGAGTGGATGATCCTTGAACCAGATTTTTTTTCAAAGTGTGACAAAGAATGTGAAAATGATTCATGAGTGGATGAATATGGACCATGAATATTAAAAGTGGTGTGCTAATTAGAGAAGTATTCCTCTAGATATTGAGGATAGAGATCATGATTTGTGATGTTTTCTTCTCATCATGATTAATAGAGGTTTGGTTGGGGAACTAATCTTTATACTTGGTTTATTAGACTATTTTAGGAATTGGGGATTTTTGGTGAGGTGTCATATTGGCTAGACCTTCCTCCATAGTTGGATAAGGTCCATGTCATTATCCATGGGTCATAAATTCATCTAAATATTCAAGATGACTCTTATTTAATTAATTGAGTGAGTTATATATAGTGGAGGATGAAAATTTCATAGAGTTTTCAATATATATTCAATATCACATTGAGAAGGTACTACATGGGTGCATCATTCCCTTGGTCTATGTTTTATAGAGGCACGATGGCTTGGAGGAGTGTACATGGGAGTGTGATTTGTATATGTGAGAATAGTAACCCATTTTTACCCTTGTTTTGTTTTGATATGATGTATATATATATATTTTCTATTCATATAATAAAGATTTTTGTTTACTTGTGTTGTGATCTAGTTTCAATACTGTCAAAGTTCCTATTTAAGAGGTATCTCCTAGGGGAAGGTTTGGGTTTTGTGTTCAATTTTAATTTTTTTTGGTTTTTATTCTTAGGGTTAAAAATCATTTGAGAGGTATCTAATGCAAATGAAAAATCTTTTTCATACATTTACTTTGCATATTTTGGGTGTTGGTGGTGTCAAGGAAGGCTTGGAGGAGGTTCTGTAGAAGAGAGGAGGAGTTTAAGATGATTTTTCAATTATAAGCCTTGATTATATCATGATAACATATATATTTTGTGATTTTAATTTCTATAGAGAATAAGATCTATTATATCCAGGTGTAATTCACCATCAGGGGTTAAGATTGTGGCATGAGGAATGTAATATGGCATGGGGATTAAGATGTAAGATTTAATAGTTTTTCTATTTGTATGAGAAAATTTTATTACAACATGGAGATATTGGTTGTAATGTGAAGGAACCTTGATTAGGGATAGTTGATACATGGAGATGGGAACTACATCTTGGAGGTTTTGGTTATTGAATTCCTTGGTTTTACCTATTATAGGTCATTTGTTTCATGTGGTTGATGGTTATAATACAATGATTTTTTGAGCTATGGAGAGGCTAATATTCACACCATGGATCTTGAGGATTCAATCGTTACACTATGAACTTATTTTTTTCATAGTTACCTTCAATGTTTCCATCGAATTAAGGTAGCTTGAACTCGAGATCCAGGTCAAGACTATGTCGTGAAAAATATATTTGGCCTTCATTTCATCATGAACATCCCCATCACCCTATGATTCCATATTTTTCTAGTATAATTATAAATTTAGGACCTATCTTGAATTCTATGTTATTTCCCCAAATTTCTTTGAATCTAAGGTGATCAGTGGTGTATATTTGGAGATATTTAGTCACAATTTTATTGGTTTTGGACCCCAACATCAAGAAATTAACTCTTTGTGATTCAATGTGAGATCCTATATAGGTTCTCCATGTTTCTTTATGTTATTTCTTCTTATAGAGGCTATATAAGAAATTTTGGTAAATTTGTAGTGTTTTTGGGTCATGGTTTTGATGGGAAATGACCATGTGTAGGTTTTTTTATTGATCCTCATATATTGGGGGGTATTTATTAGAGTTTACTCACAATATCATACAAAAATCACTAAAGTATATTTCAAGGTAGGGGATTCAAAAATTATCCTTTAATTATGTGTGAATGAAAATTAATCATGCTTTTTTTCATTGGATGGATGTTGTAAATCAACCATAACAAAGAAAATATATTAGTAAGAAGTAATTTAAAGTAAAAGGGGAGTTTCATATGTGATTTATGATTTTTATTGATATTTCATATAGATCACCGTTATTGTTTAATGTGTGATATTATTTTAGCCTTGATTTTTATCAGCTATTATAATTTTATCACATTCCATAAACATTTAAACAATTAAATATAGTAGTGAAATAGTGGTTGTGGAACCTAAAATTGTGAATTTGATGTCTATATATGAGAATATGATCTGATTTGGAAGAATGGTTAATAAGAGTTTGTTTTATGTGATTTTTTCCCACACTTTATTCTATTTGATATTTTATATGGGTTATTCATGTTGTGGTAAGATTGGAATATTATGTTTATAGTGGATGGTTGAGATGATGAGGTGTGGTTTTTGTTGTAGTAGTGAAAGATGAGATGATTCATGTTTTTTTATTATATAGGTATTGTTGTTTATGGGGGAAAGAGGTTATTTTGTGGTCATTTTGGTAGTTACAGTATGGTTTTGGTGACTGTTGGTATGGGTTGTGGGTAAATTGTTGTAGTTTTGGTCATGGTTCTTGTGGTTTATGATATAGTTTTCTAGTGGTATGGAATATGGGTGGAATTAATGAAATTAGTAAATAAACAATGGATGAAATAAATGGGTAGATGGCTGAGTAATGGAATTAGTAAAATGATATGAGTGTTTTGAAATGATTATGATGGTAAAAAATGTGATTAATTATTTTTAGTGGATGGATAGATTCATAATGAATGGTTTGATATTTGATGTGGATAATTAAATATAATGTGGTTAGTAATTTTAAATATATAATTTAATAATGACACGATTAAATGAGATGTTATTTCTTATTACATGGCTATTCTATATGGTTGAGAATAGTTTTTTAGTAGCGTTGGTAGTGGTTGTTAATATGAGGTGATTGTTTTGAAGTTGTTTTGGAGGGACATGCGATGTGTTTTTATTTTACCCATATGTTGGGATTGTGTGTGGCTATTATAATCAATTTATTTTCATTATTATTTCTTATTATGTACCACCTGAAATTGGTAACCTTAATGATTCTCATATAAGGACATGAGTTTCATGTTTTTTCCCCAACACTCATGTTTCAGAGGGAATAAATGGCCGATTACCCCCTCTTTATTACACTCTATTCTAGGAATAGAAAGGTTGTGATGACCTAAGGTTATGATGAATGAGCTATAATTACTTTTAGTTAGAGTTCCTATGATTTTATTGTTCAATTTCATATGACTATATAATAATCGTACAAGAAAATTAATGAAAATAAGAAACCCAAATCGAAGAACACCATTATTGATAAAAAAAATCATGATACTATAAAACTGAGAATTGTTTCATGCGTACCTTACATCGTAGTGCTACTATATTTATCTTCATCATATGTAGTTTATGAAGATCACATACGAGGTATCATGGAATGGAATGGAAAATAAGGACCCCTTCAGGGTGGTGGTGAGTTGAGTGTTCCACCCGAAGTCCACCTCTAATAGGGTAAGTGTTGGTGACTAGCACCAGCTAGGCATATGTCTCAACATGGGAGGCCTTAGCCTAAAGAACCTATACAAAATGAACACCTCCATACATGATAAAAAATGAAAAAAGGATATGTGAAACTAATTTAATTATACATGATTCGTGCAATAAACACTAATATCCACAATGGACAAGCCAATACATAATACATAATGAAAAAGGGGAAAGATACATTCCCAAGAACCATAAATGGAAAACAGTATAAGTATCTATGATGAAAAGTTCTTCATAGTAAACTGACACTGACATGAATGTTTCCTACTAATATCACCTTCGGTACCACTGTGCTTCACCATCACTGTGATCACCAAAGTCAAAAAGCACTATCTTTGAATAAGCCCCACTAGGATAAATGTCCACCAAGACCATATCCAATCCATTTCATCTCTTAAAAAACATGTGTGGGTATAGATATCATGTAGGGTTGATAATAAACATACCTATCAAAATTCCATGAAACCAAAAAGGACAAGACAACAAAATAATTCAGTTCAAACCACTATATGAGTGATTAGTTAGGAGGAGGCCAGAAATAATCCAAATATTCTCTATAACTAGAACTTTTAAAGTGTAATGACCCAAAGTTTCATTAATGTAAATCCCTCTTGATATAATTAAATGTCTCTTTATGTTTATATAAAATGTCAACTTCTTTGGTTTTATGTGAAGAATTTTGAACGTTGCTAATATAGCCGTTAAACAGTGATCACATGATTAGTATAAATATAGGGGTTTAACAAATCCAATTTACTCAGAAAAAAGAAGTGATGGCCTTGTCCAGTAGAATTGCTCCGTACGAAGCCCATTTGTTGGAGCTCGGAAAAGAGGTGGCCTCTTTGGGCTTCGCCCTTGACCAAGCCCAAGCTGAGCTTCATCATGTCAAGCTCGAACGTGACTGTCTATGGGAAAAGTGGAAGTTGATTGAAATTACCACTCAAGAGATGTTATCTGAGCCACCCCAAGAGTCTATCACCATTGCACACCTTACCCATAGGTCTTATGCGGATGTTTTAAGGGGATATGTAACAAATAATTAGTACTATGTTCGTGTACATTATTTTTTGTATATAATAATGAATATGATTTCTAGTCATTTTTGATACATTGTAAATAGTTTTTAAAGTACAAATAGTGTTTTTAGTTATTATTTAATTAAGAATTCTATTTTATTAAATTAAGGGATTTTTGAATTAAATAATATTGTAATAAAATATTATTATTATTATTAATTTAATTTTTATTAAATATAAAGGATCTTATAATTTTATGAATGCAATTATAATTTTTATTAAGGTTTGAAAGCCATTTTTGTCAAAACCCGTGAATTTTCGATAAATAGCGGTTTCTATTTTAAAAGTGAAAATTAACATATTTAGAAAATTATTTAAATAAAATAAATGTTATTTCTGGAATCAGGACGTCAAAATTATCCAACGGTGAATTTTTCATAATTTTCTGAGACAGTCAAATTTTTGGGTAAAAATTAAATATCGTTTAAATATATAATGTGTTTTATGACATCATAATGACCCAATAGTGATGTAATAAAATACTATAATCTTTATTTTCGTCCAATATATTCTTTACCATTAAAATAATGTGATTTTAGGTTTGTTTTACTTACTTTAAAAAGCATTAATGGACCCCTTAAGACTTATTCAACACCTTGCCTTTTTAAATTAATTTCCATGGGAGTGTAACTCACCTCCACATAAGCAAACTTATTATTTTAAGAATTTCGGACCTTGGCCTTATAAAATATTGTTTTATTCTTCCCTTTTCAAAAAACCATGGTTAAAAACCATGGGATGGTTTTTGGTTTGGATTAATTTAATGTAAGGGGACCCAAACCTAAATAATAAAGAATTCCCTCACCTTTCCTATATAAACCCACCCAAGATCCCACTTCCTCCTCACTAAAAGCACTTGGAGTTCTTCCAACCTCTGCCCTACTCTCTCTAGAATCCTCCCAAGGTGCCCCAAGCTCCCAATAAGCCTCTCACAAGCCTCTCTCTAGCCTTTGGAAGCACACTTCCAAGTAAGGGTTTTTTCTTCCTTTCTCTTTTTTGTCTAATTTTCTTTAAGTTGTTTTACCCTTTTAATTTCAATTATGAATGTTGTGGTATGTTTTCAATCCTCACTAATACTACCCTCTTTATGTTTGAATTATGGGAGACCCCTTTCTCTCTCATTAGATGCCTCCCATGTACACCCGTTACTATGCCGAAATTCCGAAAGGAACTTCTCTCTCCCCATTTACATTCAAGCAATACATTTGTATCATGAATCTAAATTACATTACAATTGTTGAGGAATGTATATATATGACCTACTTAATTTTCATTACATGTAAATATGAGGAAGAACCACTTTCTATCTCATCAACCATTTTTATGAATTCTTATGTCACGCCGTTACGCTGCCGAAATCGCACCGATTTTCTAAGCCAATGCCATTGTGTAGTGAATACCATGCCCATTTCTCCATAAAGGGTATTCACCTTTATGAACATTTTCTTATTGATTATAATGTTTCATTTATGAATTCCACATTTCTTTATCGTGTAATAAATGATTATGTTTTACGAATCTAGGTTTTATGATCCATGTGGCACACTTATGCATGAAATGAAATGTTTAAGAAGGGTGCACCCTTATAGCGCTCCAATGCATTGGGTAAAGTATAGTATCATGATACGTCATGTGCAATGAGTGTTGAATCATGATAATTCAAGTGCAACACAGGTTTACTCATGCTTTATTTTCAATGAGGATTTACTCATGATCCATGTGCAATGAGCCTTGGCTCATACTAATTCCATGTTAAGTGTTGTTGCCACATTTCCATGTTATGATTATCATGCTTTATCATGCCTTTATGTTAATGTTTCTCTTATTCTATAAGGATATGCCTATTGTCTAACATGTATTGTACTCCTCATGTTATTCCATGTATAATCCCTTACTGGGCTTTATAGATCACCCTTTTCTTATGCATGTCCTCAGGTTATCCCATGCAATGCTAAGTACGAGAGAATATAATGGTCATGTAAAGGAAGTTTTCAATAAAGATGTTGTATTTCATGTTTTAAGTTTTTATGTAATGATCCTAAGCCCCAAAGTCACTAAACCTCTCAATCTTATTTGTTGTATCGAGTGATGTTTTATGTAATAAATCATGTTTAAGTTTGTAATAAAAGCAGGGTTGTCATGGTTGGTATCAGGGGATAGGTTTAGTTATTTTTGGGATTAGGATTAGAAAACCCTAGAAAAGACTTATAGAAAAGACTAAGTATAATATAAACATACATAAGTTTTGGTAAGTACCGAGTAAGTGTTTTATCAAACAAATACATCCATGTCAGGATACGAGCAGGTAGAGGCGGCTCTGGCACAGATGTATCCTAGGGGTAAAACCAAAAAACACCGCTTTGAGCTAGACTCGAACGAGAACTGGTGCACGAAAACGGGGCTTGATGCACTCTTGGTTATGACACTCTTGGGGGATATGTTTTGATAAATTCACAAGCTTAGTATGAACCCTCATTAAGGGAATTAAAAAAATGCCCCTAAGAATATATGTTAGAAAGTAGATCATGAAAATCCTAGATTGAAGCCTATAGACTCATGAGTTAAGGAAATAAAAGTTTATTTATAAGTCACCAAATTTTGTCTTTGGATTACCCTTTATGTGTTACCCCTAACTTTCCTTTTATTCCATCCAATGGCTGGTAATAGGAGGACTCGGGCTAACAACTGTTGTTAAGATCAGTGTGATGACTATACTAATGAGATGCCCAATCCAATGGGAGTGGGAATCATGAACTTTTTCATGCTTTTCTCTCAGATAACTCAAGTTTTGAATAGAAACACAGGTCAAGAGGAACGTTCAACCCCCCCTAAGAAAGAAAAAGTCACTATCGAGAGCTTCATGAGACAAAGGAATCCTACTTTTAGTGGATCATCCGATCCCACGATCGTTGACCAATGTATCAACACCATTGAAAAGATATTCTCCATATCTGAACAAGAGAAGGTTCTCCTCATGGCTTATCATATAGAGGGTGAAGCTGATCAATGGTGGATGTTGATCAAAAATATGAAGCCTGACGAGGAGATCGAGGCGTTGGAATGGAAGGATTTCCGGAAGATGTTTTTTGATAAATATTTTCCGCGCACCCTCTGGATTAAGATGGAAAGGGAATTCCTTTCCATGATCTACATTCTAACATATATTCTTTGGTGGGATGAAGCCTAGCCAGCGAAAAGCATTAGTGATCCGTGACTTCGACATCTATGAGGAGGTTGTCTGATGTGACCTCAAGGTTGAAATGGAGATCGTGGAATCATAGGGGTGTCATGGGGACAAGAAGCGTAAGGTGGACTTCACTACGCCCGTGTTCACTTTAACCACAAGTGGGGAACTTTTTTTGGTATTCAGTGATGCTTCGAAGAAGGGATTAGGCTGTGTGCTGATGCAGAATGATAAAGTGATATCCTATGCCTCAAGGCAGTTGAAAATCCATGAGTGAAACTATCCAACACATGATCTGGAGTTGGCGGCGGTGATCTTTGCCTTGAAAATCTGGCGGCATTATCTCTATGGAGAGAAATGTGAGATATATACTAACCACAAGAGTCTTAAATATATATCTACACAGAAAGAGCTTAATATGCGCCAGAGAAGATGGATAGAGCTCATCAAGGATTATGACCGTTCAATACATTACCACCCTGGGAAAGCGAACAAGGTGGCAGATGCCCTAAGTATAAAGGACCCAACAATTATATCAATGATGAGAATTGAGAAGGATCCAATCTTCTTAGACTTGATGAAGATGGGCATGAGAATCATAGAAAAGGGAGCATCCTCAATCCTTTCACAAATGATTTCTAAACCATCTCTTTTGGAAAGGTTAAAGGATTATCAAAAGGATGATGTGAGAATTCAAGAAAAGTGGAAGCTATCAAAAAGGGTAAATCCTCGGAGTTTAATGTTAAGGAAGAAGGAATTGTGCGGTTTGGGAAAAGACTACGTGTTCCATCAAGTTCGGAGCTGAAGAAGGAACTTTTGGATGACGCACATAGTTAGAATTTCTCTATTCACCTAGGAACACAAATATGTATCTAGATCTCTGAGAAAACTTTTAGTGGGATAATATGAAGAAGGAGATCAATGAATATACATCAAAGTGCCTGGTGTGTCAGCAAGTGAAGGCAGAGAGGCAGAAGTCGAAGGGGATGATGAAACCATTGCCCATACCAGAATGGAAATGGGAGAACATCACTATGGACTTTGTCACCGGACTTCTGAGGACATCCAAAGGCAACAATGCAATCCGGGTTGTTATGGATCGTCTTAAAAAGACTGCACACTTCATTGATATTTGGAAGGATTTCTCTTTAGATCAATTGGCATGGATATATATCAGGGAAGTGGTAAGGCTGCATAGAGTACCACTATCTATTGTGTCTGACCGAGATCCAAGATTCACCTCTAAGTTTTGGAAGAGTCCTCAACTTGCTCTGAATACTGAACTGAACTTCAGTACGGCCTATCATCCTCAAACTGATGGCCAATTCGAGCAGACTATCCAAACACTTGAGGACATGTTGAGAGCATGCTCAATGGACTTTAAAGGAGGATGGGATCAACATATTCCTTTGGTTGAGTTCTCTTATAACAATAGTTTCCACTCAAGCATCCAAATGGAACCATATGAAGCCCTATATGGGAAAAGGTTCAGAACATCGGCATGTTGGGATGAGGTCAGTGAACGTAGGCTGCTTGGACCATAAATGGTCGAGGAAATGGTGGAGAAGGTGAAAACCATTCAGCAGCATATCAAGGCAGCCCAAAGTCAACAGAAGAGTTATGCAGATAATCATCGACGAGACCTTGAGTTTAAAGTTGGAGACATGGTTTTTCTATGCATATCTCCATGGAATAAGGTCATGAGGTTTGGAAAGAAAGGGAAGTTAAGTCCAAGGTACATCGACCCCTTCGAGATTCTTGATCGTGTCGGGGTTGTGGCCTATCGACTAGAACTTCCACCTACCATGGCCAAAGTACATGATTTCTTTCATGTATCCCTCCTAAGGAAGTACATACCGGACCCTTCACATGTACTCTCTTCTGAGGTGGTACAATTGGAAGATGATCTCTCTTATGAGGAGCAACCAATGAAGATCTTAGATCGTAGAGAAAAAGTTCTACGAAATAAGACAATGCCCCTCGTCAAAGTGTTGTGGAGAAACCACATGTTTGAAGACGCAAATTGGGAATCAGAGGAATTGATGAAGCTAAGTTACCCACATCTATTTTGGTGTGGGAAAAGAAAAATTTCGAGGGAGAAATTTCTTAAGGGGGGAATATTGTAACGACCCAAAGTTTCATTAATGGAAATCCCTCTTGATCAAATTAAATGTCTCTTTATGTTTATATAAAATGTCAACTTATTTGGTTTTATGTTAAGACTTTTGACCGTTGCTAATATATCCGTTGAACTATGATCACATGATTAATATAAGTATAGGGGTTTACCAAATCCAATTTACTCAAACAAAAGAAGTGATGACCTCGTCCAGTAGAATTGCTCCGTACGAAGCCCATTTGTCGGAGTTCGGAAAATAGGTGGTGTCTTTGGGCTTTGCCCTTGACCAAGCCCAAGCTGAGCTTCATCGTGTCAAGCTCAAATGCGACCGTCTATGGGAAAAGTGGAAGTTTATTGAAATTACCACTCGAGCGATGTTATCCGAGCCACCCCAAGAGTCTGTCACCATCGTACACCTTACCCTTAGTTCTTATGTGGCCATTTTAAGGGGTTATGTAACAAATAAGTAGTACTATGTTCATGTAAATTATTTTTTGTATATAATAAGGAATATAATTTCTAGTCATTTTTGATACATTGTAAATAGTTTTTAAAGTACAAATAGTGTTTTTAGTTATTATTTAATGAAGAATTATATTTTATTAAATTAAGGTATTTTTTAATTAAATAATATTTTAATAAAATATTATTATTATTATTAAATTAATTTTTATTAAATATAAAGGATATTATAATTTTATGATTGCAATTATAATTTTTATCAAGGTTTGAAAGCCATTTTTGTCAAAACCCGTGAATTTTCAATAAATAGCAGTTTTTATTTTAAAAGTGAAAATTAACATATTTATAAAATTATTTAGATAAAATAAATTTTATTTCTGGAATCAGGACGTCGAAATTATCCAACGGTGAATTTTTCATAATTTTTTGAGACAGTCAAATTTTTGGGTAAAAATTAAATATCGTTTAAATATATTATGTGTTTTATGACATCATAATGACCCAATAGTGATGTAATAAAATACTATAATATTTATGTTCGGCCAATATATTTTTTACCATTAAAATAATGTGATTTTAGGTTTTTTTTAATTACTTTAAAAAGCATTAATGGACCCCTTAAGACTTATTCAACACCTTGCCTTTTTAAATTAATTTCCATGGGAGTGTGACTCACCTCCACATAAACAACCTTATTATTTTAAGAAGTTCGGACCTTGGACTTATAAAATATTGTTTTCCTCTTCCCTTTTCTAAAAACCATGGGCATAAACCATGGTATGGTTTGTGGTTTGGATTAATTTAACATAAGGGGACCCAAACCTAAATAATAAAGAATTCCCTCACCTTTCCTATATAAACCCACCCAAGCTCCCACTTCCTCCTCACTAAAAGCCCTTTTAGTTCGTCCAAAATCTTCTCTACTCTCTGTAGAATCCTCCCAAGGTTCCCCAATCTCCCAATAAGCCTCTCACAAGCCTCTCTCTAGCCTTTGGAAGCACACTTCCAAGTAAGGTTTTTTTCTTCCTTTCTCTTTTTTGTCCAATTTTCTTTAAGTTGTATTGCCCTTTTAATTTTCAATTATGAATGTTGGGGTATGGTTTTTCACCTCCCTCATACTTCCCTATTTATGTTTGAAATATGGGATACCCCTTTCTCTCTCATTAGATGCCTCCCATGTACACCTGTTACTATGATGAAATTCCGAAAGGAACTTCTCTCTCCTCATTTACATTCAAGAAATACTTTTGTATCATGAATCTAAATTCCATTAAAATTGTTGGTAAATGTATCTATATGACCTCATTAATTTCCATTACATGTAAATATGATGGGTAACCCCTTTCTCTCTCATCAACCTTTTTTATGAATTCTTATGTCACACCGTTACGCTGCCGAAATCGCACCGATTTTCTAAGCCAATGCCATTGTGTAGTGAATACCATGCCCATTTCTCCATCAAGGGTATTCACCTTTATGCACATTTTATTATTGATTATAATGTTTCATGTATTAATTCCACATTTATTTATCATGGAATAAATTATTATGTTTTATGAATCCATGTTTTATGATCCATGTGGCACACTTATGCATGAAATGAAGTGTTTAAGAAGGGTGCACCCTTATAGTGCTCCAATGCATTGGGGAAAGTATAGTATCATGATATGTCATGTGAAATGAGTGTTGAATCCTGATAATTCAAGTGAAACTAGAGTTAACTCGTGCTTTATGTGCAATGAGGATTTACTCATGCTCCATGTGCAATGAGCCTTGGCTCATGCTAATTCCATGTTAAGTGTTGTTGCCACATTTCCATGTTATGATTATCATGCTTTATCACGCCTTTATGTTCATGTTTCTCTTATTCTCTATTGATATACCTGTTGTCTAACATGTATTTTAGTCCTCATGTTATTCCATGTGTACTCCCTTACTGGGCTTTATAGCTCACCCTTTTCTTAGCATGTCCTCAAGTTATCCCATGCAGTGCTAAGTACGAGGGAATGTAGTGGTCATTTAAAGGAAGTTTTCAATAAAGATGTTGTATTTCATGTTTTAAGTTTTTATGAAATGATCCTAATCCCCAAAGACACTAAACCTATCAATCTTATTTGTTATATCAAGTGATGTTTTATGTAATAAATCATGTTTAAGTTTGTAATAAAAGCAGGGTTGTCATATAAAGGCACATAGAATTCATGGTTATCTCAACTCCAAATAATTAAGGTTTCTACCACATGTGTAACTAAAGATTCTCAAAAACTAGAAATCCCAAAATGTAGAAAGTTTATATCCTATTGTGTGTCACATCTCAAAGGCATCATGGGGGTGTTTGGGAAATCATTAGCCTCAAATAATTTAATCTACTTAGCCTTACCCCCATACTACCATTAGAATACATTGATGGGAATCTAATCCTCACTAGGATACTTACATTATTCAAGGGAGTACCACACCTTACTGAATACTATTATTGAATTTTCATACCACTAATCAATCATATATACCACCCATAAAAAACCCACATAACTACACAAAATCTAGATTAGGGTACCCATGCTTCACTAAATAATAAGATATCAATAGAGGGAGTAATAACCCCATGGATAGTGTAACCATATTCCCCAAGGATGTAAGGGAGTACCAAACCCCATCCTTAGTGCATGGGGGACATGAACCCTGTCAACATTGAGATAGTACTACCCCCATGCTAATCCATAGGACTTTCACCCTAAGAATGAGAGGGAGTACCTAACTACATGATGATTGAATATGGGGGACCCACAACCTATCACCACATGCTTCCAAGGGAGTGAAAACCATGAGAATTATCTTATCATCATGTCTGGACCCCATCAACAGACCTAAGAATCTAAATGAAGTAAACAAATCACCAATTCACATCTCAATTATGATACTTAATAGGATAAAACCATCATTTTCTATGTGTAAAAACATTCAGGATGAAAAATATCATGTGTCTAAATATTATTTTTGAGCATGGTGATGCAAAAAAGACATCGAACCTAGAAAAGTGAACTTTATATACTTTTGTGATACATGGAATGCAGTTCCTCTCAAATCCATCTCATGTACCATTCACTACATGGTGTGTGAATCCAACCTAAATAGTATGCACTGCGGTGTACATGGTGTGTGGGTCCAATAGGGATAAATTTAAGATTTCCCTATCTCACCTCACAAACATCCTTATATGGATAATTGGATCAATTCATTGTTGTTTACAAGAAAAAAAACTCAAAATAGGATGTTTATATTCCCAAAATGGATACCCAGTGATATTTCCATGAAAAATACCCCACAAAGGGTTGAGTGTTCCATATGGTAACCTCTAGGAATACATTGTGGGGAATATTTAACCCAGGCATATCATGGAATTCCCATATCTATTTTTTGAATTTTTTTATTTTATCCCCCAGTTTCTATGAGGTAGGTGTACATGGGGTCATCTAATCTCGAGGGATCAGATGTCTAGGGAGGAAAACCTATTTTACTCCCCATATTCTCTAGAGGCACACTACACCAGCCACTAAGGATACCACACCCTAACTAATCTATCCAAATGTTTTGGTTGATAGCCTTTGTCTTTCATACCTGGTTTCTATCATACTTGGACTCTAGTTGAAACCTACCCTCCCACCATGAATCATCACCACATGACACTGTCACTACTATCGATCCTGATCCTCTACAATCCCATGTTGCCACCACCACCAAACTATAGATGGATAACCCAAAAAACCTCCATTATACATTGTTGGTTGGTGTAATTGAAATCTTTAATCCATTACAAGAAGGTGACTATGTAAGATGTGGATAGTTAACCTGATTAATATACCTCTGATCGACCATTCCATGTCGAACCACTGTTCAAATACCTGACCATGAAAGTTAGGGATAAAATCTATATCCTTAATTCAATCCATGGGACTAAATTCAATAAAAAAATGAAACCTCAAAAATCCATTATAAAATTTCCCAAAAAAATCAAAAATAAAATATAAAATACTACCTTAGTTATGGTTTTATCATTGGTGAATACCACATCCACATTGGGTGAAATTTTGATATATTTCTAAAAAGATTTATTTTTCATTGAATAGTGAAAAACGAGTTTCTATAGAAAATTGGAATTTCTATTAAAGTATTTAAAAATTAAAATTATATTTTTGATTAGTTTTAAAATTTAATTAGTTCAGTTTTATTAAAAATAATTCAATTATGGTTTTGATGTGATCTAGAAATTTAAATGATTTTATCTGTTATTCATTGAAATTAACCCTGATTATAATTCAAATACTAAGTAAAAATAGTGTTTTTTAACTTTAATAATCTATTATTTTTTTGTTAAATTTATTTAATTATTGGGTTTAGTGATATAATAACTTATTGGAATTAAATTTTCAACCCATGAATTGAAATTAGTTTTTAAACTTTAAGATAGTTGGAATTTAATTCATGAATTAATTTATTAAATGGATTGAATGATTTAGTATCAATTTTTTCAATCAATTTTTAATCCAAAAAGTATTTATAGAGTTTTAATTAAAATTGTGATTTTATTTTGATAATTGGGAATTATTGAATGAGGAAAAAAATGATGGATATATTATACTGAATCAGATTTTCAATTGAACAATTTATAATTGATTAAATGAATTGAAATTAATTATTTTAAAATTATGACATCTGATTTTAATTAATTTATCATTTTAAATTTATTAGAATAAAATATTTCATTGAAGGAAATTATTTTGAAATTTAGGAATGATGAAAAGGCCATGTACAGTCAGCATACTGACCATGCGTAGCTGACCGCACCATGCACCCCTTACCTACTGCAAACCATTTCCACACCCAATGCATTGATTGTGGGTAGTGTACTGAAAATACAAATCATGTTTAGTATACTAATTTTGATAAACTATATCAACCACCTTACCAAACACTTCACATGGTTGGAAGAGTGATTGTGAATCCACATTCCTCCGCCACAGTCATCTCATCTACCTGCCATGAGCTTTTCCCATGGTCACCACCTGTAACCACAAAACCAGCTCTACCTTCATCCCTTCCATTTGACCAATGAATAATTACACAAACCCCCAAATTAAAAGATCTATCACTACACCACCAAGGATAGAGATGATTATACACTATAGATATTGTGTATCCTGGGTTAGATCTGTGAAGAACCCAAACCTACTAATAAAATCTATGCTTACCACCACAAGATCAGAAATCATCCACCACAGATGAATCAAATCCTAAAACCAAACTCACTGCTTCATAAACACCCAAATATCTATCTTATTCTAGCCAAGAAAAGAATCTACACTACTGGAAGTGTCCACCACCATAGATGAGAATCCAACAGAATATTTTCACCATGATATATGAAGAAAATCAGAAGCTGACCTCATTAGGCTGAACCATCAAAATGACCCTATTGAGAATTCAAGATTTCGAGCCTCACTGACCACCAAGAATAGACCCAAGGAAGCACTATTTTACATCAATAATCATCGCTACACCCGATTATGATCCACACTGATACCAAGCTTCTCCAAGAGGAGACCATTATGCTCCAATAAAATAAGAACCCAATCCCCCTATTGAATCATAATAAAAGAGTAAAACCAAGAAAAAATAGAATAATTAAAATATAAAGATATACAAATATATTTATATAAATATAATAATAATAATAATAAGTATATCTATATAAATAAATAAATAAATATAATAATATAAATAAATATAAATATAAAAATATATATAATACTTATTACTATATTTTTGTTTGTGGTGACATCTATGATCAAACCCACTTACCAAGGACCAATGGAATCTAAATTCCAAATCCCTTTTGACATGATCACTTTCCTAAAAATTTCTAGCTCATGAAACTATAGCTACAAAGCACAAGATAAATGATGCTCCAATTTTTCTTGAAACTATGCATGCACAATCGTGGGAGAGGACATGCTAGTGAAATGAATCTTGATGGTTTTCTATGAGCCAAGAAATCCATACATCTGAATTCAAAGATATCTTTGACACTGACTGCAAGGAAGAAGTTGCTTCCTCACCTAATCTCTATAAATATCTATCTCCCTCTCCCAATAGTTAATTATACCTCTGTTGATTAGGTTTTTCCTCTATTGATTTTTTTTATTTCTGAATTTTTAATTTAATGTTTCATTATTTTATTTCTTCAATACCACTGTGTTGTTATTTACCCCCTAAATTTCTTTGTGTTTCTCACCTCTATGATGTCCCAATTACTTCTATCTCTATGCTCATGGAGAGATAACCCATTATGGGTGGTCCAAATGGGAATCATAGTGACAATATAGAGTTTATTATTTTAATTTTTAATCTATATCCTCTCTAATTATAGTGAAAAATTGTAAGTGGAATGTGGAGGAGTTGATTATCACTCTACAATCCATTTGAAATTGTTTCACTCTTCCAACTATTATAAATAAAATTCTCCCTCCATTTTGGGCCAAACTTCATATGATTTTAGTCATGTGGTTTGATTGGAATAATGGTATGTGATTTATTCTAGGTGTGTGAGTGAGTTTATTAACTCTATTGAAGAATGATTATTACCCATTCAACCAGAAGAATATATGGAATGACTGGTCTATTAAGGATATTTTTATCATATTAGTGGTTTCATACCAAAGGGAAAAGTGGAGGTTGAATAGGTGGATGATATTGAACCTACCCACTGAATTCGATGAGTTGGAACAAAAATAAATTATGATAGATCTCACTATAATTCATCCTTAGTTCAATTTTCATTTCTATCATTCATTAACTATGCATTTTCATTTCCAATATCTTCCCTATTTCCATTCAATCAAAAAAAAAAACAATCACCAACTCTGGTTTATTTTACTCTGGTTTATTTTAAATTGATAAAAAAATATACATAAGTTCTAGGATAGGGAGACTCCCAACCCTTTCTCCTTGAGAGACAACCTTGGTCATCCACTAGCCTGCATTAAGAGTATAATTGAAATTCTATTTGATTGAGATCTGTGATAATCGAATGATCAATTTGGCAAAATTTCCTAGGAGAATGGTTGAGTTTTAAATTTTCTTTTTCACTCTATAATTATTTTTATTCTTTTCAATAAAAAACAATGGATCATGAATATATTTATAAATAAATGGAAGAACTTCTTACTTTACTCAACCAAACATATATGAGTGTTACAATAAAATAATTTGATGGAATTATTTATGAATTAGAACAAACCTTTCTGAATTTTTATAAAACTTATAGTGAAAGGTAAGTACTAGAGGATCCAGTACCCAAACCAAAAACACTTATAAAGAGCATCCTTGAGGTGGAGTTGATGAAGGATCCTAATCTCCTACGTTGTCCTGAGATGACACCTGAGGCACTCTAGGAACCACTATAAATTTTAGCTTAAGTACTTGAGGGTGATAATAATACTCTTGACCCTTATGTTTTTAATTATTTTAAATTTCAAAGTAAACCTGACCCAATTTTTTGATGAAGCAAAAACAACACTATTGGAGCCTTCCTCAGAGGAAGATAAATTTGATTCTTATTTTTTCTATCTTAGTCTCATTCAAGATGAATTATATTATAGACTAATATGTTCTAAACATGTAGAGTTATATGTATTAATATAGGCACTAATTGAATAGGAAGAGACCCCTCAACATCACCTTGAACATAAATTAGAGGGAGGCATAATAGAGAAGAATATCCTAATGACCATCTATGAGGAGAAAGAAGCACGAATTTCTATCTGTGAGGAATTAATGGAGATCCCACTGGAAGAGGAGGAAGCCACAAAAGTTATGTAAGAGGCAAAAGAGACCCCATACCTCATCTTTCCATCTTAACTTTATGAGATAAACTAAATTTTCTAGGGGTGTACTTGAAACACTTTTTCCAAGGGGACCTCCAAAAAGTAGTGAAGTTTTCTAGATTTGGAAGGAATCGAATGTGGTTTTTTTCATCAAAAATATTTCATCTCCCTACAGACTGGGCATGACCAAAAAACTTTCTAGCTATAGATAATATAAACTGAAACACTTTGGGGGGGGGGGGTTAAACACAATAATCTTCTCCCTTCTAGAACTATTTATTTATCGTACCATACATTTTAATAAAAGTTTTCGATTATTTTATTGATTTTATATTTTTTACCTAAGTGAACACCACATAGGTGTCTAGATCTACTATACACATCAAGAAAGGAGCTACACACATTGTAGATCTCAATTCAGACCTACTAGGAATTAAAAATAAGGCTGCATATATCTTTTTTTTTTACTTTTTAATCACTGTATTTTTTATGTATTCTGCTATAATTTTAATAGATAGGGATAAATAAGTATGTGTAGGATATTCAAAATTTTAGAGTAGTTTCTAAAATATTTTTAGTTAATGTTTTAAAAATTTTAAATAAAAAAACACGTTTACTATTCTATGAAAGATTTTAATAAATATTAAAAACAAACAAAAATTACAAAAATAAAATTTAAAAAAAATGTTTTTCTATTTATATTATAAATAATATTTTTCAGTTTTCAATTTATTTTTATCTTTAATTAAAAAAACACTAAAAACAAAAAAAACAAAACAAAATCCAAAAAAATTAATTATGGTTATCTGCCTTTACAAATTAAAAATATGTAGTTTTGTACATATAATTTTGTATGGTTTTCTATTTTTTTAAACATTTCATGAACTTCATTTCTACCCTGACTGTTTGAAAATACCATGCTAGAGTTGTGTAATTCATAGGTTCTGAAATGATGAGACTTTAAGTGATTTCTAAATGAGATACTCATTAATTTACGATAGTTTAGTCTTAGAATTTGGATATAGAGTCTGAGTGAAAATATTTGTGTGGAATCAATTTTATAACATTAAATAACTAGAATTTTGAACTTAATTTGAAGTAAGATAATCTCTATTATATAGAACACCTCAGGGATCCAACTTAAATGAAAATGATATAAGTCCTTTGAACCTAAAATAAAAAATGGGAAATTGGGAACCCATAATAGATCTTTAAGACAAGGGCACTTGGTGTGTTTCTATAATTAAATAACTCTATCTCAATATGATCTATAAATAGTGATTTCCACACAATTATTACTGGTAAAATAAATTTGAAAGGGCATTGTAAAAAATAATTCTATTGAGGTGAGGGGAATATTGAACCTATAGAAATAGGGGAAACTGTATTATAATACATTCATTTAAGTTATACAAATAAAGTGTCAGATCAAACTCTAGTTTGAGGAAACTTAAAAAAGAGGGAAAATTAGAGGCACTTTTTGTTAAAATTTTTATTCCACTAAAATCTAATTTGATCCACTCCTGAACAAGAACTTTGACTAAATTCTAGTGTGAAAATCTTCTGATTCATAATTGAGGAATGATAAATTAAATAGTGGATGAGCATGTGTATTCCATATTATGTAGACGTCAAATTTGATTAGTTAGGATGAAATTTATCTCTTTTTAATTTTTGAAAAAATTTATTTCAATGATATATTTCCTGAGAGTGTAATATTTTAAGTGTGGGGGAGTGATGTGAGATATAAATTTAGATTATTTTATCTGTTATTAATTGAAGATACCCCTAATTTTAATTCAAATACTGGGTAAAATTAGTGTTTTTGCGAACTTTGATAATATAGAACTTAATTTTTAAAAGGATAAAATTACTTTGTTCAGTGATCTATACATGAAATTAATTTTTCAAGCCATACATTGAAATAAGTTTTTAAACTTTAGCATTGTTGGAATTAAATTTTGGAATTAATTTATTAAATGGATTGAATGTTTTAGTATCAATTCTTGTAATCGATTTTTAATCCATAAGTTAGTTATAGATTTTGAATTGAAATTGTGATTTTATTTTGATAATTGGGAATTCTTTATGAGGGAAAAATGATGGAAATATTTTTCTAAATCATATTTTAATCAATCAATTTTTAATTGATTCAAATGGATTGAAATTAATTCTTTTTCAAAGGATGAGATCTATTTTAAATTAATTTATCATTTTAATGTTATTGGAAGAAAATATTATGTTGAATGAAATTAGTTTTGAATAAAGGAATGATGAAAAGGCCTTGCATAGTCAGCATTCTAACCATGTGTAGCTGACCACACTGCACACACCCTAACAACCACAAACCATTTCCACAGTCAACTCATAGACCATGGAAAACCTACTGCAACTCCCACTCATGGTTAGTATACTGATCATGAGCCACTCTATCAACCCCCTTAACACACCTTTCTCACGGTAGGAAGAGTGATAATGATTCCACATTCCTCCTCCATGGTTACCTCCTCTGCCTACTATGAGCTTTTCTCATGATCACCACATGAAACTACAAAACTATATCTATATTCATCCCTGATATTCAACCAGTGAATACCCACATAAATCCATAATAGCTAGGATCATTCAAAATTTTACCAAGGATGGGATTAGTCACCACTGCTGATCCTGCACTACCAAGAATATATCTATGAATAACAAAAACCTACTGATAAAATCTAATATCTCTACAATATTCTCTAGAATTATCCATAAAAAATGAATCAAATCCAAAACCCAAACTCACCACCTATTAAAACACCCACATCTCCATCTTCTTCTAGTGAATCCAAGAATCACCACCTCTAAAATAAACCACTAACTTGGAAGAGAAGAAACCATGAGCTCACCACCACAAGATCTGAATAAAATCAGAATCTATCATTGATAGGCTGAACCGTCGAAGTGCCACCATTGAAAATACGAGAAGCCGAGCCTCAACGACTACCATAAAGAGACTCGAGTTCTTTCCAGTTGATATCATTAATTTTCAACAAACTATAGGCCAATCCATGATGCTTCCAAGTTCTTTCAAGAGGATACGTCCATGATTGAAGAAGTGAAGAACCCCCTCCCCCTGTTGAATTTTAATAATATGGAAAACAAAGAAAAAGAAACAAAAAATAGAATGAATAAAATTTAAATATAAATATAAATATAAATATATAATAATTATAAGTATATATATACGATATCAATTTGTATAAATATATCTCCATATATATAATACTTATTACTTTATTTTTGTTCGCAATGATATCTAAGATCAAACCCGCTTTCTAAGGCCCAATGGAATCCAAATTCTAAACCTGATTCTCAATCTCAATCAAGAACAAATTTCTAGCACATTCAACTAAATCTGCGAAGCACATGAAAAATTTATGCTATAGTTTTTATAAAAACTATATGTGTGTGATCATGGGAGAGGAAATGTCAACGAAATTAATCTTGATGGTCCACTACAACACACAATATCAATCCAGCTGGTGTAAAAGTTATCCTCAATAGTGAATGAAAGAAATAATATACTGCCTCAATTACTATTTATAAATATCCCTCAACTAATCCCAATAGTTAATTCGTCCACCTCCGATTAGGTTTTTACTCAGTTGTAAATTCATTGTGCCTATATTTTTAATTTAATGTTTCATTATATTCTTTGTTCAATCACACCGTGTTGTTATTTTACCCCTCAATTTATTTATGTTTCTCACCTCTACAATTGCCCATAAACATCTATGTACATAATCATGGAAAAATAACCCATTTTGAGTGATTCAATAGGGAATCACAGTGATGATATTGAGTTTATATGTTTAAATCTTAATATATATCCTCTATAATTCTAGTGTGAATGTGGAAGTGGAATGTGGAGGATGTTATTATCACTCTAAAATCCTTTTTACACTATTGTACTTTTCAAACTATTTCAACACAGAGTCTCCCTCTATTTTCAGCCACACTTCATATAATTTGTGTCATGTGGTTCGATTGGAATAATGATATACGATTATTATCAGGTGTGTTAGTTAGTGAGTTCACTTTATTGAGGAACGATTCTTACCCATTAACCTAGGAGAATATATGGAATGAATGGTATATTTAAGGATATCTTGATAAGATTAATGGTTTTATACAAAGAAAACTATGGAGGGTGAATGGGTGAATGATATTGAACCTACTCATTGAATTAGATGATTTGGGAAGAAACTAAATTATGATAGAAATCACTAGAATTCATCTATATATCCATTTTCATTTCTAGAATTCATTCACTATGAATTTTTATTTCCAATCTCTTCTCTATTTCCATTAAATAAAAACCAAACAAAAACAAACCATCAACTTTGGCTGTTTTTAAATTGAGAAAAAAAAGATATATAAGTCCTAGGATAGTGAGACTCCTAACCCTTTCTCCTTCAGAGATGACCCTAGTCATCCACTAGGACAAATTATAATTATAATAGAAATTATATTTGACTATGACACATGATAATCATGTGATAAATTTTTTAAAATTATTTTTATACTTGAATTGAGTATTAAAAAATTTATATTTAAAAAGTATATTTTTCCAAAAACTATTTTTTTTCACTTTTATGATTTTATTTTAAATTAAATCCTAGAATTTCTATGTTTTGAATTTTTAAAAATGGATTACATATTTGGAATCAATGGGTCTAAATTTGGTAAACAGGTCCCTTTTATTTTTGGTAAATATGAATAATAACCTTAGTAATTTTTTATTACCATGGTAAAGGGTAAAATAGGATATTAGAGAATAAAATGATTAGGATTATAAAATTACTTGGATAGACTAGTTTTTACTATTTCACTACTGAGTCTCTTTTTAAACAAGTATTATAGTTCTTTGACACATGAGAATCTTTCTCACGATGAGTGGGGAGGTGTCCTCTAGTGAGGTGATATACCTATGAAATATTTCTTCCTTGTTTAGCGCATTAGAAACCATTCCATATCCACATAAAAGTAGGTTAGATGTAAATGAATTTCTCTTGATTCTAAATGTACATGTTTCACGAGATCCTAGGAATAATCAACACAAAATTTGTTTTTCCAAAGCGAATGGAAAGCTGAGGTTTGGGGGAATCTTAGTGATCTTTTGGGTTATGTATTCTAGATGTGCACTACTGATGATTTTTAGGTAAATATTTTCAAGGATGTAGAAGCAATAAGAAGGAAAAAAAATCATGAATGATCTTCTTTTCTTTGAGCTATTAGTTTATTTGGAGTGCTCTAAACAAGGTTTGACATGAGGGGACTACTAACTCTCAGTTGGCCTTGGTGACTCGATCCCGAAGTATGGTAGTGGAATTCAGCATGCTTCTGGAATAATTGGATAAGTCTCCATTATTTCATATTTTCATGGTGGGTATATCCCCTCTTCCATCATCACAGGGTTCATATGCTCAAGGAAAATGGATGAAATGTATTACTCCAAACAATGTTCTTAAACTTAAGAGAAATGGTTCATGTAAATAATGGTCTCATTTGTGGAGGAGGTACTATTTAGGATTCTAGGGGTTTTTTGGTAGTGGATTTCTATGGATCTTGTAGTCATGATGATTCACTTTTTGTGGAGGCATGCACGCTGCTCGATGGGATCTAGGTTTTACATGATATGAATATCACTCTAGATTCAGTTGAAACAAATTCTATGATCATCTATAACTACTTGCATGAAAATTGTTCTATTCCCTAGCCCATAATTTATCATTCACTTAGAATAAAGATCTTTATTAACAAATTAGTGGAGGTTAGGAACACATGGAGTGAAGGTAACAAATTCACCGATTTCCTTTCTTCTCAGTACACTATAGATCACCCTTTGCTATTTTTTTGGAATGGGATCCATTCCCCTGGAATGTGTTAATATAATAAGAGATGATGCAATTGGGATTCACTATTTTCATCCTCCCTGAACTCTTTTTGGAATTTTTAGTTCTATGGTCTCTCTAATAAAATTCTATTTTTTATGATGATGTGATTATAACCTTTATAATATTTGATTTAAAGAAAAGTAAAAAATCTCACACTTGTTTTTAATAACTATAATATTTTAAACATGGGGATAACCAGAGGATATTTTTTTATAAATATTATTAATAAAGTTAAAAGTTTTATCATCATAATTTATTTTTAATTTTTAGTGAGGATATATTAACCTTAAATTCTTACATAATTGTGGCATAATAATTCCTCAATTAATAGAAAAAATAAAATAAATGATATTAGAAATATTAAAAGAAATATAATATGATTAAATTAATGTGATAAAATAATTTTATTTATGAAAATGAAATTTTTGGGATATAATATTTTTTTTTTAAATTTTACTTGTTGTCTTGATGTTATTAAATTCAATGTAATGAGTAGTTATAAAAATTGACATTAATTATATTTTAAAATAAATAATATTTTATTAAATGATATAAAATTCCTAAAAATATTATATTTATACAAGTGACTAGGATATTGTTTTTAATATCATTGATTTTCCATTTATTGTCCATTTTTTCATTTATAGTAAGTATATTGACCCTCAATGTGTAAAAACATTATTGTCATGGTAAGTTTAAAAAAGGTTAATAAAGGGTTAAAACCAAAAGATTAGGGTAAAATCATAGTCAAAATTGTATAATTCTTATTGGATAAAAGCAATTAAACTGTTATCACCGTAGTGTATAAATTGGTTTGTTTAATGAACACTTTTCCATGAAAATTACATATATTATTTAATTAAAAAAGTTATAAAATATCTATGTATTTGTTTTTAATATATCTTATGTGTTCACATAGGAACAAAATCTAGTTATTTATGAATATAAGTCTATATTTTCAACTTAATAAAATTATTTTAATGATTTGAAATTATTTATAATTATTAGTGATTATATAATGACATTAATTGCCTATGCAACACCAATGTAGTATTTCTTCAATTAATAAAAAATAAAATAAAATATTTTAAATTTATTAAAAGAAATAAAATTTTGTGATTTAATGTGTTACATGAATTTTATTGGTTAATATAACATATTATTGTTTTTTTTGAAGTATTATATTCTAATTTAAACTTTGTATTTATGTATTTTAAGTCAAATTAAGTGAACAGTGTTTAAATTGACAATAATGAAATTTTATGAGAATAATATTTTATAAAATTACATAAAAATCATAAAAATATTAAAAAAGGAAAATTGGGATAATATATGTTCTAATATTTCACCCCCATTATATTTATAGGCTATTCGGATCCATTTGGGATGAGAATAAATTTATTATAATTTAATGTTCTGAGAAATTCCAAAAGTGCCCCTCACCTAAATTATAAAAGGGAAACTCCTCCCTCAATTATTTACACCAAATTGATCCTTATATCTCAAAACAATCTACCAATTTTCATTCTCAAATTCCGTATCAACATCTTAGAGGTTTGGGCCTTCCCAAAAGACCAACCCTGGATCCCTTTAGAGGAGATCTAAAGGAGTCATTTCGAAGAAGAGGTAATCACACTAAGAGATCACTTTAGTTTTATAAACTTTATTACATACGTAAAATATATGGTTTTTATCATAAAATAATAATTTTTTCATAATAAATATTCTTAAATTTTATTATGATTATGAAAACACCATTATACACCCTCTTTCCCATCAAATGAGAGGTGAAAGTATTGCTCATGAGTACATACAACTTATCATCTCCACATAACGATACTATTCATTTTTCATCACCATATTTTATGGGTGGGTATTATGATGGTTTTAATTTATATATATAATATTTATGATATAATTATACTTATTAAATGACAATATAATGTCAACTTTCATACTTTCTAAATCATTGGAAAAAAGATAATGTCGTTCATGCATATGTGTGGACTACCACCTCTGTGGAGCAATGTGGTATGTTTATCATTTATATTTTAAATGGATGGTAATTAAAACTAATTTGATGAAAATATATTATATAATAATGATCTTATAAACTTTAATTAATATTTACCTTTCCTTCCTTTCACAAATTGATAAATGAAAACAACATTCAAGCATACATGCAACCTACCGTCTTTGTGAACAATGTAATTTGTTTTTATATCTCTAAATTTTATGGATGAATATATTTATATATATATATATAATTATTATATATTATATTTATCCATGATTAATATTATGGATCTTATGTAACCAAGATAAGTTTACAAGGATAATAACTATTGAACTGAAATACTCATGATAAATGAAACAGTTAACAACTGAAAATTACAAATTTAATAAGGAATTATTGATTAAATATGGTGTTGAAATGTAATAAAGGGATCATATATGATATTATAAGTGTGAAAATTAATATTTTATAGAATTATTATAAATTTATATTCATTATACATGAGGTTAGAGTACCTTTTAAGCAAGGTGAACTCAAGGTAAGGAATGTTGGTCTCACTTTTATTTTTGTGGGACATATGTCTTATATTCCACTTTTTTCTTTTTTGTGGTGTATATACTACCCATGAATGTATTTTATGATTATTATCATTAAAATTATGTTATTTAAATATATATCTAAGTTTATATCTTTTATGGTACTTATGATTCCAATGATACCAAAGCATTAAGGGTTTTATTTTACAATCTCATCAATATTTGAGATTGTTTACATTTAAGTATCCATTGGGAGAATTATATGATATTTATATTACATATACATGTTTTTAAAAAATTATTACAAGAAAATTTTTACTATTCTACAATTATTTTTTAATTTAATTTTTACCCATTTTTTACTTTTTATAAAGTGTTTTAAAAAGAATATTTTTTTCATTTTCCGAACAAGGAACATTTTGAATTTGTAAAAGTAATTTTTTTAACTTATATGGCCTGAATGGATTTTCTTTCCATAATGATTAATATTTAATTTGGAGATTACTTTAAAAATTACCATGTTTATTTTAAAAGAAAATTGTTTCCATTATAATTTCTCATCTTTAAAAAAATATGTGATTTCAAAATGGAAAGGTTATTTTCCTCAAGAATTATTCCAAGTGATCTTTAAAAACCATTTTTACATATATGATGAAATCCTTTGTTGTTAATTAAGCTTTATTGGGATATTATCCAAGTATACCATCTTTATTATTTCTTTGGATGGTTTATAATTATGATGGAAAGATTAAATGTTTACGAAACCAATTTATTTTCCATGGGTTATGCTGTGATGAAAAGTTTATAAAACCCATTTCATTCATGAATTATGATATGATGAATTATTTATGATATTATGTCACACATATGTATGATTTTAATTATATTATGGGAGAAACCTATATCTACCTCTAATGCACTAGGTAAATTATTATATCTCATGAGATAGTTATGGGAATCAAGTCGATGTGCTTGATCCATTATTGGAAACAAGTCAAAGTGCTTGATCCATTATGGGAAATAAGCTTATGAACTTGATCCACTATGGTAAAAATTTATTGATACTTTATATGATGGTCTTGGTAGTTATCCTTAACATATTAAATGATTTATAAACTTATAATGACCCCACACAAATGTATGACATCAACTTATGGTTCATCATTGAGTTATGGTGATTTCTCATTATTTTGATTCATGTATTTTTAATTGATAATGTTTTATTACATAACTAATTTTTTAGATATTTTTTTGATTGGTTATGAAATTCATAAGTTATGGTCATGATCTTATACCCTTATGATTATCTGATTCTTTCATATGATCATCAATTGATATCTCCCATGCTTATCCTTACTAAACATTTGAACCCACCCCTTTTTATGTTTCATTTTTCCTAGTTTATGAATAATTATATGAAATTACTTGTTTAGAAATATTTAATATGTAATGAATTTTATGGGAGATTTTAATACGTAACATGGAATATGAAAATATGAGTATAGTGGGAGTTAATGTTGATATTTATGAACCATTTGTTTATGAAGCCAAGTTGTTAAAGTTTGTCATCATTATCTAAAAATCTAAAACTAAAATGTCCTTGGGTATATAAGTGATCCAATATTTCATTTTTATGTTGTATTTTTTGGAAGTAAAAAATTGGGTCGCATTCATTGGTATAAAATCTAGAAATATAAAGTTTATGTTTTTAACAACGAATCTAGGAGTGCGGGTCATGAGCTATTATAGTTGGTATCAGAACAGAGCTTAGATAACTTTATTGATTTTGATGTTCTCAATTTAGGTTATCTTAAGAGTTATTAATACCATCATGGGTTTATAATTTTAAGGCTGATCATTAGTTAATGTCTTATACATCCGTTTTGAGGTTTTAAGTGATGGAATTTTAATTTAACTAATGATATTTTGGGTGACATTTATTTTTATGGTATATGTAACTTTTATGATTAATATGTGAAAAATTTATTTGAGTAAGAATACTATTTTCATTTTGTGGACATAATTTTAAGGTTATGGATAACCTTTAGGGTTTATATGATCATTTATTTTGAGGTAATTGTGAGTTATTACATTTTTTGGGACGTAAAATGAAAGGTATGAGATAACCATTGAGGTTAAAAGGTTTCTTTATTATTGAATATATTAAGATTATTTTTGAGTATGTTTAACACATTTCTTGGAATGTTATGAGTATTATATTAATATATTCTTATAAAAATTATATCCCTAAAGTTGGAAGACAACCCGTCTCCTTCGACAAGACCGTGAGGCTTGGACCCACAACTAAAGGGAAACAAGGGTGCCTCACCTACCACTAACCTATGTGTTGTCCTTGTTAGTATGAAATTGTTTTTATTTATTTAAACTATATGAAATATAAAAGTTATGTTAATTTTGAAAAATATTTTTCATTATATAGATAACCAATAGATTAAAAGTGATTTGGTGATTATGTGACTAATTTTATTTCAGAAAAAGTTTACTATTTTGGGAACCTTATATGATTACGATAAATAGAATATTATAGGATTTTATTTGATTAATAAAGGATGAATTATATTTTTTATGAATAAAAAATTTAGTTTATTTATATAAATGATTAACATATCTTAGATATTATGTTATTAGGGAAATTACATTTTTAGAATGAGACATTAAGAGTGATTGATGTTATTTGAAGATAATTGTTAAATAAATCTTGGAAGACTATGTGATAAAATACTTATTATTTCTAGGTTTCAATATTACTTTGGAATATTTTTATAAATTTTAAGTATTTTTATTTATTGAATGATCTATGTTGAACTTTAACCATTACTATTTAATTTTGGAAATTAAAGTATTTTTTATTCATACGAAGGTATATTATTTTTTATAATTATTTTATATTTTCCTAACCATCTGGTTTTTGGTTAATATATAAAGATAGGAGGAATATATTATTAACTTTTTGTGGATTACATGATCCATTATAAGTTTATTCTAGTACTTCAGGCATAAAAAAATCATATTGAATACTCATTTTTTTGGATAAAAAAGATGATTTTATGGTGGAAATTTATTAAAAGATGAAATCCTTCATGAAAATTTAGTATATTTCTTTTCTATTTTAGTATATATGATAAATTAATTCATCAAATCTAGTAAAAGGATCTTGAAATAAAAATTTTACCCATTTAATTGTCTTAACAAGAAATCAATTGCCTTTTAACCCATCATTGATTTACAGTTTTGTGATGGTTAAGTTTCTCCCAATCACATTCCCTATCACTCTATATCAGTACTTGAGTGTTAGTTTTTTCTTCTATATACATTTTTTCACTTCCCAATAATTTTATTATATTTGGAAACCTAGTTTTGTGTTATTTCAGATGACCTTCATACTTCTATTTCTCTCATTTCAAGTGGAAGTTTTATTTACCCTTTTTACAATGTAATATTTCAATAATGGAATTTTGAAAAGTCAAAACCATGGTTACTGAGTCTGATTTCAAATTTCAAGGAAAAACTTTATTGGGGGGGATAATGTAATATACTAATATTTTAAAAATAGTTAGTATGTTTAATAGTGTACAAAATATGAAACATTGAGGGTAATCAAACTGTGAAATATTATTATATGACCGTTATAACCTAGTCATTAAATTGGTGGGTATTAATAAGATTAACTAATTTTTTAAATATATATGTAAAGGTTATAATAAATAAAAATTTATTTATTAATACTTAGGAAATAATTAATCATTTTTGTTGACCTCACCTATTTGTATAATCCCAACAATGATTTTACATACCTTTAATAATACCAATTAATGTTTATCTATATTCAAATTCTCTCAATCTATGATATACTATTATCAAGATGATAATAATATTAAAATAATCCTTGAAATATTTAAATCAATGTTTATCTTTGTTTATATAAGTTTTGAAGTAATTCTAATCCAATCGGATATGTTTTGCATAAAACAGATAAGTGTTAGTCACTGATCTGCATATAGCTACTGATACAGAGCTACTGGTACTTAGTCTACCAATAGACATAGTCTACCGATAGACAGAGTCACTGATAAGCTAAGGTCACCGATACACAGAGCTACCGTTATGTACAGAACTATCGATATGTACAAGTCCACTGGTAAGCATAGAAAAATCTACCGATAAAGAGTTACCAATAGAAAAAGTCTTCTGATAGTACAGAATGGATCTACAAATGTGCATAAGTCCACCGATACACAAAATCACTGGAACTAAGCAAGTTACCGATACAGATAGTCCAATACACAGAGCTACCGATAGACCAGAGGTACCGATAGACCAGAGCTACCGATAGACCAGAGCTACCGATAGATCAAAAGCTACCGATAGAATGAAGTCACCGGTATATAAAGCTACAAATATCAAAAGTTACCGATACATAGAGTAAGAGATACTGATATCAAGAGCTACCGATACACGTTGAAAGAGCTACCGATGGAAGGGCACTGCTACATGAAATCCACTGTACACATCTACCAACAGAAGGATACTAATGATTGACCAACCAGTCAAACTCTATACTCTCAATATTATTTATTTATTAAGATAACAGTTACATTTGATGTCTTTAATGTGGTTAATGTTATTTAATGATTTCTGTTTCCATGTCAGGGAACCGTACCTAGTACCCATGCAAAAGGTAATAATTCCCATTTACCAGAGCTGAAATCTATAAAAGGGAAGAAAAGAGACCGTGCAAAAATAAATAGAATGAAAGAGAGAGCATCAAGGAACTAAGAAGGAACACGAAACGAATGGTGAAAAAGTAAAAGGATCAACAACATTAAAACATTGTACATTCACACAAGACTACATCTATACTCCAAGAACACTAGACTTACAGGAATCCACTCATTTATAGAGGAGAACACAAGCTACATATTGAGTGAAGAACTAAAACAAAAACTTCATGCACTCGAGCTGATAAGATGAACCTGGAACCAAGGAAGAAAATGAAACTCTGTTTTTCAGAAAAAAAACCAGAGAAGGACTCAGAAGCTTTTCTGACCAATCAAAAGAGTCCAGAGCTGCACTGCCAATCACTAAAGCTTTTCTAAACTCATTCACACTTTAGTGATTCTTTCATTTACATTTCGAGCAGTGTGTGTACCCTGTTTATTTTACACACACACTATCTCCTAAGCTAAGATGAAGGATTCTTAAATCCTCATTCAAACTCTATAAATCCCTTGTATCCCATTGTGGATAGTGGTAGAGGTCGAGTAAGACCTGGACAACTGTGAGCTGTTGTTTGTTTTTCCACGTAGAACTGTGGTAGAGGTCTTTGTACCTGGACAGTGTGTTCACTATTGTTTACCCCGATCCATGGTGTGGATCAATTTATATAAATTGTTTTAGAGGACTAAGTCTCAGCTTGATACTGAACCTCTTGGTTAAATCTACTGTGCATTTTAGTTTAAGTCATAAGTATACTGTATATATTTCATATTCTACTGCTAACTACTTTGAAATATAATCTGTTTTAAAGTTACTTTGATAGTTAAATTAGCAAGTGTTAATACTTATTATAAACCAGTAAGTTAGTTTCAAAAGTCAATTTAATCTTCAAATTAAATTAACTGAGACCTAATCAATCTTTGAGAAACTAATTGAACATTTACACTCTGTATAAATTCACTATAGTTTAACTTTGTTTTTAAATAGGGGTATTTAAGAGAAATATTTTTAACAGAAATTTTTATTGGAACTCAATTCACCCCCCCTCTTGAGTGTCCACTCCGACCAACATTTGGTATCAGAGGTTGTTTCTATTAATACAAGTTTTCAAAACATTCTGTTTTTCAACTGTGATTTTAGTTGCATCTTTAAAGATCTTAAATTTATTTTAGTTCTAAATTTTTTCTATTTAAAATTATATTCTAAAATATAGTTATGGACAATAGACTAGAAGGTGCTGCTACTAACAAGCCACCTTTCTTTAATGGTACAAACTATGCCCAGTGGAAACTTAAGATGAAAATTAATTTAGAGAGTACGAGTTTTGATATATGGACTTCTATAGAGTCTCAATATAAAATTCCAGAAACTGATAGAACTACTTGGGATGAACCTACAAAGAATTCTTACAATAATAATTGTAAAGCTATGAATTCCCTGTATTGTGCTTTAGGAGAGGAAGTGTTTAAAAGAATATCTTCTTGCAAAACTGATTATGAAATATGGGATACTTTGGGTGTTTCTCATGAAGGAACAACAAATGTTAAAGAAATGAGATTAAATACATATTCTATTAAATATGTTAATTTCAAGATGAGACCGGATGAACCCATTTCTGACATGTATCTCAGGTTCAATGATATTTTCAATACTATGGGCTCTCTTGGAAAGGCTGTTCCAGCAAAGGAACAAATCATGAGAATATAGAGATGTCTACCAGACCGATGGAGAGGCACTTCTATTTCAATCAGAGAATCATGTGACATTGGTGCTCTCCCTGTTAAATAGCTTATTGGTAAATTAATGATGTGTGAGGAAGAACTTAAAGTGAACAAAGAAGAAGATGATGAACCCAAGAGAAAATCAGTAGCTTTCAAGTCTACTGCTTCAAAGAACAAAGACAAGGAGAAAATACATGTACCCACTGAAAGTTCAACCAGTGAAGATTAGAATTCTTATAGTGATGCTAAGATGGCTCAAATAGCCATGAGATTCAGGAAGTTTTATAGTAAGAATAAATTCTTCAAAAAATATAATTACAAAGGAAAGCATGACAATAAAGGTCATTGGAAGAAGGATTGGAAGAAGTCTGATAAGGAAGATGATATAATCTGCTATGAGTTAAAAAGGAAAGGACACATCAAGGCTGACTATCCAAAACTAAAGTTAAAAAAGAAATATGATTATAAGGACAAGAAGTACAAGAAAGCTATGAAAGCTACTTGGAGTGCTTCAGAAGACAGCACAAGTGAATCTGAAATTTTTGATTCTCAAAAGAATTGTGCCAACATGTGTTTCATGACCAACAAATCTGAGGTAACCTTAGATACTCCTGTTTTAAATTCCTATTATTCTGGAGATGATCTAGAATCTGATTCTGATTCTGAAGATATGTCTAAGGCTGAATTTTTTGAATATTGTGACATGCTATAAAAAACATGTAATGAACCTAAGGACAAATATAAGTCACTAAAGAAACAACATGCTCTCACTACTAATGTTAAATCTTCCTTTGATATAGAAAAAGAAAAGAATTCTCAACTTTTAAAGGAAAATACTGAACTGAAAATGTATAATGAGAAACTTAGAAAGGACTTAGAAAAATTAACAATTGGAAAAGACACTATAACTCAATTTCTAATAAAGAAAGTGGCACCAAAGTACACTACTGGTTTGGGATACCAACCTGGACAAAGACAGTTTACCAAAAATCGATTTATTGCTAAATTTGGACAAAATTCTGCTTATTCCAGTTCTGAAAATTTGCATGCTTCAACTAGTTATTCATATGGTTATAGATCAAATAAAGATTATATTTCAAAATATATTGATTCTGTAAATTATATGAAACCCATAAGACAAATTTGGGAACCTAAATCTTTGATTACTAACCTTTCTGGACCCAAGAAGATCTGGGTACCAAAATAATTTTCTGTTTAAACCTGTTTGGTAGGAAACCTATTTGAAGAGTTCTCACAAAAAGGTGTGGTACTTGGAAAGTGGATGTTCAAGGAACATGTCTGTATATTATTCATGCTTTAAAATCTTAATAAAGGTTGATGGAGGTCATGCCACATTTGGTGATAACTCTAATGGAAAAATCATCGGCCTAGGCCAGATTGGTAACACTGATTCAATTTTAATTTCTAAAGTTTTATTTGTTGATGGACTTAAGTATAACCTATTAAGTATTTCTTAGTTATGTGATGATGGATTTAATGTGAAGTTTGAAAATAATTCTTGTAATGTTTTTAACTCTAAAAATGTTTTAGTATTTTCTTCCTTGAGAAATGAAAATGTTTATGTTGTTGATCAAAATTCTTTAGCTAAGCAAAATGTTACTTGTTTAAATGATTTTTATAAAGAATCTTGGCTGTGGAATAGAATATTAGGACACTGAAACATCCATTCACTTAGAAAATTGACTAGGAAGAACTTAGTTAGAGACCTACCCAAACTTGAATTCCCAAATGACAAAGTTTGTAATCCCTGTCAAAAGAGAAAGCAACATAAAGTTTCTTTTAAATCAAATAAAGAAGTCTCAACTTCTCAACCTCTCGAGTTGGTTAACATGGACTTGTTTGGACCTTATAGAGTTCTTAATTTAAATGGGAAGCACTATGTATATGTCATAGTAGATGACTTTTCTAGATATACTTGGGTATACTTCTTGGCTCACAAAGGTGAAGCTTGTTCTTACTTTATTAAATACTCCAAGTCGGTAGAAAACCTTAGTGGACTTAAGATTAAAACCCTGAGAAGTGATCATGGTCGTGAGTTTGAAAATCAAGAGTTTTAATATTATTGCTCACACAATGGCTATAGTCACAACGTTTCTGTCCCTAGGACATCTCAGCAGAATGGTGTACTAGAAAGAAGAAATAGAACCCTTCAAGAAATTGCAAGAACCATGCTTAACGAGTATGACCTGCCTATTTATTTTTGGACTGAAGCTGTGAATACAACTTGTTATATTATTAATAGAGTCTTGTTTAGACCTGTTCTCAAGAAGACCCCATATGAACTATAGAATAATAGAAAACCTAAAGTTAGTTACTTCAGAGTCTTTGGATGCAAAGTCTTTATCCTCAATATAAAGGATAATCTGGACAAGTTTGCTTCTAAGACTGATGAAGGAATTTTTCTTGGTTATTATTTAACTAGAAAAGCCTATAGAGTCTTTAATAAAAGAACAAAATGCGTGGAAGAATCTGTTCACAACAAGTTTGATGAAACTAATCCACATTAACCTAAAACCTCTCTTGAAAATCTTGAAGAAGATTTGACTGTTCTGGACCTTAATGATAAAACTAAAGAACCTGTTGTAAAAATATCCAGTTCTGGACATATTCCAGAATCTTCTTCTGTTGAACCCGAAGTTAGAGATGAACCAGAAATTTCTAGTCCTACATTTACTAGATCGACTAGGATTCTAAAGAATCATCCTTTGGATGTTGTTGTTGGTAATCTTGATAGAGGGACACCGACTAGAGCTTCTCTAAGAAACCAGGTTAAACATCAAGCTTTTCTTTCACATTTAGAACCTAAAAATGTCAATTATGAAATCAATGATGAATTTTGGGTAATGGCTATGCATGAAGAGTTAAATTAATTTGAAAGAAACAAAGTCTGGGAATTAGTTGATAGACACAAGGACACTTTAACAATAGGCACTAAATGGGTTTTTAGAAACAAAGTTGATGAATCTAGAAATATAGTTAGAAACAAAACTAGGCTAGTTGCAAAAGGATATAGTCAAGAGGAAGGTATAGGCTATGAGGAAACCTTTTCCCCTGTAGCCAGATTAGAATCCATAATGATCTTATTTGCCTATGCTACTCATCTGAATTTTAAATTATATAAAATGGATGTTAAAAGTGCTTTTCTAAATGGTTTTATTGTTGAAGATGTTTTTTTTGAACAACCACCTGGATTTACTAATCCTCATTTTCCAAATCAAGTTTTCAAGCTATCTAAATATTTATATGGTTTAAAACAAGCTCCAAGAGCTTGGTATGATAGACTTAGTAATTTTCTTATTTCAAAAAGTTTTACTAAAGGGATTGATGATCCAACTCTTTTTATTAAAATAATTTCTAAAGATGTTTTAATAGTACAAATCTATGTTGATGATATTATTTTTGGATCTTCTAAACATTCTTTATGTATTGATTTTTCATTGAGTATGCAAAATGAATTTGAAATGAGTTTAATGGGAGAACTTAAATATTTTCTTGGATTTCAAGTTTTTAAAAATGAAAATGGTATTATTTTGAATCAAAGTAAATATAAAAAGGATCTTTTAAAATGTTTTGGTTTGGATAGTATTAAGGAAAGTGATACTCCTATGAGTACAGTCTATAAATTGGATGCAAATGAAGTTAGGAAACTAGTGTATCAAACCAATTATAGAGGTATGATTGGAAGCTTACTTTACCTTACTGCTAGTCGATCAGATATTATGTTTAGTGTATGTATGTGTGAAAGATTTCAATCTAATCCAAAAGAATCTCATTTACTTGCAGTTAAAAGAATTTTTAAGTATCTTAAACACACTGTAAACTTAGGTTTATTTTACCCAAAAGGACAATCCTTTGAGTTAATGAGTTATTCAGATGCTGAATTTGCTGGTTTCAAGTTGGATAGAAAAAGCACATCTAGAACATGTCATTTATTGGGAAAATCCTTAGTATCTTGGTGTAGTAAGAAGCAGAATTCTGTAGTTTTTTCCACTACTGAAGCAGAGTATATAGCTTCTGGTAGTTGCTGTGCACAAATTCTGTGGATGAAACACACTCTTCTTTTCTATGGATATGATTTTAAGCATGTTTCTATCAACTGCGACAACACTAGTGCAATAAAAATTTCGAAGAACCCTATATCTCACTCTAGAACCAAACACATTGATGTAAGGCATCATTTCTTGAGAGATCATTTCCCAAAGGGTGATATTAATCTTGAATTTATAGGTACTGGACATCAATTAGCTGACATTTTCACCAAACCTTTGAGTTAGGATAGGTTAAGTTACATTAGGCATGAGTTGGGAATGATCAACCTTGATCGGTAGCTACCTCACCGATGTAACCTCACCGATGTAACCTCACTGATGTAATACCTCACCGATGTAACCTCACCGATGTAATACCTCACTGATTTAACCTTAGTGATGTAATACCTCACTGATGTAACCTCACCGATGTAACCTCACCGATGTAATACCTCACCGATGTAACCTCACCGATGTCATACCTCACTGATGTAACCTCACCGATGTAATGCCTCACCGATGTAACCTCACCGATGTAACCTCACCGATAAACCCTACCGATGAGTGCCCTGTTTTAAACTTATGTATTCCGCAAGAATATGAATCGTTTTTCTACTTTATTTCATTTTATTGATTTATTTTATGATTCCTAAATGATAAAAACTAATTTCAAGTTACTTCTCAATCGACTAAGCCTCAAACCCTTTACCCTCAAACCTTATCTCCCGAATTTCTTGAAAACCCTAAATCCCAAGAACTAGTGATGGAAACAACCAATATTCCTACCATCACAGATGATTCTGATGAGCCGAAAGCAAAGAAGCAGAAGTCTGAGCCAGAATCAAGTGATAGTGTTGGTAGAACTAGGTCGGGTAGGTGACTAGTGAACCCTCATTTGCAGAATAGAGTTATTGTGATTGAAAAAGAGTTGTGCGTGGAATGGTTGTTTCCTAGAAAGTAGTTAGTGCTCGAAGTACTGGAAGATAAAAAGTGGGTAGATTTCTTTTCGAACAACAATGGCCCCTACTATCCAAAGCTAGTGAAACAATTTTATGAGTTTGTAAGATTTGAGAAATATGAAAATGAGAATCGAGTGACTTCTTTTGTGAATGGAAAGGAGATGTATTTTTCATCTGTTGAGTGGGCTGAATGCCTAAAGGTTCCACACGAAGGTGTATCTAGATATGTCTTGAAAGATATTCCACCTAAAAGTGATATATTCGACTATGAGATTGCTTTGGAGGAGCTCACTGGTGATGGAAATCAAAGACAAGTAGTGGCTGCTGAAATGGATGTAGAGAATAGATTGTTGTTCAAATTTGTTCAGCATGTCTTAATACCAAGGAGAGGAGACTTTGAAAATTTAAGATATCAGGATATCTATCTCCTGCATCTCTTGAGACATTGTGTAAAAGTGAATCTGTGCAGATTGCTGATGATCCAAATGGAAGACATGACAAGGCTAAAATCAAAGACAAATTCCCTATTCTTTTCCAATTTGATCTCAGTGATGATCAAAGTGAAAGGGGTATCTAAGTCTCAAGATGAGACAGTGGTAGTAAGGAATAATTTTTGTATCACAACCATAGTTTGCAAATACATGAAGATAAATTGGAACCCATGGAGTGGAGAGTGAGTTAATGATGATCAGAAGTTATATGATAAATTCAATCCTGTGAATCATCCTTCAAGACCTAAGGATGTGAGGGATCCAGATCTAGGACCTGATGAAGAAGAACCTGAGTACAGTGATGAGATGGAAGAAGAAGAGACTTCTATGAATGATGGAAGAGATCTGGACTTACCTCCAAGTCTAGTTGCTGAAATTGTATCTTCTATTAAGGATGCCTTAGTAGAAGAAGAGACACCTGCTGATGAGAAAGACCAGCAAGACCCTGAGCATAAAGAAGAAAAGGAGAATGAATCTGAAGCCTCTGATTCTGTCTGCTTAAGTCTGAGTCCATTAATTGGAAGCTCAGTTGTGCCTACTAAGGATGTAGGAGAAATGGAAGAAGTTGTGCCTAATCCAGAGGACCCTCCTGCTATTGCAAAGATGTAATTGATAGTAGAAGATTATCCTGAGAAAGAAAGACCTGCTGAGAATTCTGTTGATGTACATGGGAATGCACCCATTAAGGGGGAGCATCAAACCAAGTTTGGAATTGTGTCAGTGGCTGTTGATATTGAGGACTGGGAAGAAGACCCAAGTTTTGTGGTTTGTGGATTAGACTATCCTGATTTTGATAATGAGGCATCCCTCAATAGATCAAAATTATTTATGATGTTGAATCTGAGTTGCTACCTGAAGATGTGGTCAAAATTCATGACCTAGATATTTTGAAGAAAAATATTAAGGTCAGTTTTGTAGAAGAGACAAAGAAGATGGAAGCTTCACTTGTGTCATCAATCCAATCGATTATGACTGACTTAGTAGCCAGTATAGCCTCTGAAAGAGCACCTATTGTAATTGCTCCTGCTGATATGATCACAAGGCCTGACCTTGAATCCTTAAAGGATTAGATGAAAGAGTCATTTAGTGCTTCTGTTGCTGAGTTGAAGTACTGCTTTGCTGAAGAGATGAGCAATTTGGAAAAATCTTTTGAACTCTCCCTCGGTTGTAATTTGTCAACCTTTGTGGCCGAAATAGTGGAAGAAGTTACAGACTTCCAGACTCAAGTTTCTAGACTGGAAGAAGATGTTGAAGCTCTAAAGAAATTGGTTATCTCTTTAGACTCTTACATGAGTTCAAAATCCCAATCAAACAAGGACTTAGCCTATGTAAAAAGTGTTGTGAGCCAGATGGTTTCAGTGTTTGAAGGTTTTAAAACCTCCATGAAAGATCATGTTAAAACCCAAGATTCCCAAGTTAAAAATCTTATTAGTGGGTTGACCAAAAACTAAAAGGAAACCATATCTTTCTCTATTGGTTCAGTTGCTTCTAAACCCTTAGTGGATTTGAATCAGATTCGAGCTGTGATGAAGGAGGAGCTTGGTTCAGCTTCAAACAGTGGCTCTGTGGACTCATCTGACCTGAGAAAAGTTGTGATTTCTACTAGAGATTCAGCTAGAGAAATAATGAAGATAGTCCAAGATTATATGAGAGAAGCTTCTGCCTCTCAGAAAGAAGTTAAAGACAAAGTAGACTCCTATTTCCAAAAGGTTTACACCAAGCATCAACTCAACAATCATTTCAAACTTATGTTGGAAAACCTGAAGTTACCTCCCGTCAATGAAGCCTTCAGAGAGAATGTCAGCAAACTAAGGGAATTAACTCCAGCCTTAGGCAAATTCATGGAGAACAAGGATGATTTCATACCTATTATGGAGAGAGGAGGAGGAATTATTATGGATTTCAGAAATCTTTTGCTGCCTTTCCTGTATGTCGGTGCTAGACCAGTGATTGTACCTCCAGCCTTACCTGCCTCTGCCTCTACTGCTTATCCTGTTCAGATGACTCCAGCCCAAGCCATTAGAAGCCTTACACCTATGATCACTCAAAGAACTCCTTAGTACAGGCCAGACACAGTTTCTGTGGCTCAGCCCTCAGTGATCATTTCCGAAATTCCTAAGCCTTCACCAACATCCACACAGTCTGAATCCTCTTCTGATCCAAAGGGAAAATCTCACATTGAGGATGTGGATTGACTAGTTGGATAAGATGTTTGATAGGAATCCCTTGTATTTTTTTCTATCTATATACCCTTTTGCAACATTTAATACAATTGGATTTATTTTATTTCTCATTTTGTTCCTCTTTTCTTTATTGTTTCCCACTTTTTGCTTATAACAAAGGGGGAGAAATATTATCAAAGTATCAAAGAGGGGGAAATATTCTCAAAGGGGGAGAAATATTATCTAAGGAAGAGCTACCATGCTTTTCCCCTCTGATATCAATTCATTTACTTCTACCTCTGATACATTATGTTCTATAACATACTATTTTCTCTGAGATAATTTCATTTAATGATATATCCTCTGATACGACTACTAATTATTTTAAAACTATAATATCATAAGTTGTGATTATCAAAAGGGGGATATTTTTGACCTCACCTGTTTTGATAATCACAAATATGATTTTACATACCTTTAATAATCCCAATTAATGTTTATCTATATTCAAATTCTCTCAATCTATGATATACTATTATCAAGATGATAATAATATTAAAATAATCCTTGAAATATGTTAATAAATGTTTATCTTTGTTTATATAAGTTTTGAAGTAATTCTAATACAATCGGATATGTTTTTCATAAAACAGATAAGTGTTAGTCACTGATCTACTTATAGCTACTGATATAGAGCTACCGGTACTTAGTCTACTGATAGACTTAGTCTACCGATAGACAGAGTCACCGATAATCTAAGGTCACTGATACGCAGAGCTACCGATATGTACAGAACTATCGATATGTACAAGTCCACAGGTAAGCATAGAACAAGTCTTCTGATAGTATAGAATGGAGCTACCGATGTGCATAAGTCTACGATACACAAAATCACTGGAACTATGCAAGTTACTGATACAGACAGTCCAATACACAGAGCTACCGATAGAACAGAGCTACCGATAGACCCGAGCTACGGATATATCAAGAGCTACCAATAGAATGATGTCACCGGTATACAAAGCTACCGATACCAAAATTTACCGATACATAGAGTAAGCGCTACCGATATCAGGAGATACCGATACACGTTCAAAGAGCTACCGATGGAAGGGCACTGCTACACGAAGTCCACCATACACATCTACCAACAGAAGGCTACTAATGATTGACCAACCAGTCAAACTCTATACTCTCAATATTATTTATTTATTAAGCTAACGGTTACATTTGATGTTTTTAATGCAGTTAATGTTATTTAATGATTTCTGTTGCCATGTTAGGGAACCGTACCTAGTACCCATGCAAAAGCTAATCATTCCCATTTGCCGGAGCTGAAAGCTATAAAATAGAAGGAAAGAGACCATGAAAAAAGAGATCAAATTAAAGAGATAGAATCAAGGAACTAATAAGACACACAAAACGTAAGGTGAAAAGGAAAATGTATCAACAGAATTCAAACTTTGTGCATTCACACAAGACTACATCCATACTCTAAGAACATTGGACTTACACGAAGCCACTCATTTCTAGAGGAGAACACAAGATGCATCTTGAGTAAAGAACTACAACAAACACTTCATGCACTCGGGCTGATAAGCTGAACCTGGAACCAAGGAAGAAAACGACACTCTGTTTTTTAGACAAAAAATAGAGAAGGACTCAGAGGCTTTTCTGACCAATCAAAAGAGTCCAGAGCTGCACTGCCAATCACTAAAGCTTTTCTAAACTCTTTCACAATTAATTTAGTGATTATTTAATTTACATTTCGAGCAGTGTGTGTACCCTGTTTATTTTACACACACACTGTCTCCTGAGCTAAGATAGAGGATTCTTAAATCCTCATTCAAACTCTATAAATCTCTTGTATCCCACTGTGGATAATGGTAGAGGTCGAGTAAGACCTAGAAAGATATGAGTTGTTGTTTGTTTTCCGACGTAGAACTGTGGTAGAGGTCTTTGTACCTTGACAGTGTGCTAACTGTTGTTTACCCCGATCCAGGGTGTGGATCAATTTATATAAATTGTTTGAGAGGACTAAGTCTCGGCTTGAGACTGAACCTCTTGGTTACATCTGCAGTGTATTTTAGTTTAAGTCATAATTATACTATATATATTTCATATTCCGCTGCTAACTACTTTGAAATATAATCTGTTTTAAAGTTACTTTGATAGTTAAATTAGAAAGTTTTTATACTTATTGTAAACCAGTAAGTTAGTTTCAAAAGTCAATTTAATATTCAGATTAAATTAACTGAGACCTAATCAATCTTTGAGAAACTAATTGAACATTTACACTCTGTATAAATTCACTACAGTTTAACTTTGTTTTTAAATAGGGCCATTTCATAGAAATATTTTTAACAGAAATTTTTACTGGATCTCAATTCACCCCCCTCTTGAGTTTCCACTCTGACCCACAATTTTTTAATAAAATAATTTTATTACTCAAAAATATATTTTTTTCAAAAATTATTTTCATTGTGTTTTGTGAGTGAATATTATAATAATTTTTTGGAAATTTAAGAAATTTTATTTTATGAAATAAATATCATTTTTAAATCAGAATATTGAAATTATCTTGGGCTAAAATTTTATTATTTTTCTGAAAAATGGGTTTTCATTGAATAATGAAAAATATTTATTTTTATTAAAAACTGTATTTTACTTTAAAGTATTTAAAAATTAAAATTATATTTTATAATAGTTTTAAAATTTAATTAGTCCCATTTTCTTTAAAATAATCCAATTATTTGTTTTGAAATTAATTTTATACAAGAATTTAGTATAAAAATATTTTATATTTAAAATGGGCATTTTTCTAAAAAACCGATTTTCTTCAACTAATAAAAAATATAATAAAATAATTTAAAAATATTAAAAGATATATAATTTGATTGATTTAATGTCTTTCATTAAATTTATAGGTTAATATGACATATTATTGTTGTGTTAATGTATTTTATTATAATTTTAACTTAGTATTTATGTCATTTAAGTCAAATTAAGTGTATAGTTTATAAATTGACAATAATGAAATTTTATGGGAAACTTATTTTTTCAAATTACATAAAAAATAGAAAAATATTAAAAAATTACAAATGGGGTAATATATAGTCTAAAATTTAATCCCTTTTCCTTTTACAGGTCATTTGTAATTATTTTAATTGATAATAAATTTATTATAATTTAATCTTTTAAGAAATTCTAAAAGTTCCACTCACTTAAATTATAAAATGGAACCTCCTCCCTCACTTACTTACACTGATTTTTGAATTATATATCAGAAAAAATATACCAATTTACCTTATAAACTTCTATATACACATTATATAGTATTTGTTACACCCAAATGAGAAACCCTAGAGCCCGTTAGAGGAGATTTAAAGGAGTCATTTCGAAGAAAAGGTAATCACCCTAAAAAAACACTTTCTTTTTATACTCTTATTTTCCTCCTATAAATATATATTATTAATCATAAAATAATAAATTAATCATAATAAATATTATTAATTATTATTCTTATTATTAAAACATCATTATACACCCTATTTCCCATCAAATGAGAAGTGAAAGTATCACTCATGCGTACGTACGACTTACCGCCTCCACATAGTGATACAATTCATTTTTCATCACCATATTTTATGGATGATTATTATAATGGTTTTAATTATTATATATAATATTTATGAAACAATTATACTTATGTAATTATAATACCATGTATACCTTCTTACCTTAAAAAATGTTGGAAAATAGATAATGTCGTTCATGCGTACGTGTGGATTACCACCTCCACGAAGCAATGTGATTTGTTTTTCATTTATATTTTACATGGATTTTAATGAGAAATAATTTTATGAATATATATGACATATATGATATAATAATGATTCTATAAATTTTAATTAATATTTACCTTTCTTTCATTCCATGCATTGAAAAATGAAACAACGTTCATGCATATATACGACCCGCCGTCTCCATGAACAATGTAATTCATTTTTATATATCTAAATTATCTAGATGACTATAAATATGTATATAATGAATATATATTATATTTATATCATGATTAATATTATTAATTTTATTGAACCAAGATAAGTGTACAAGGATTGAAACAATTGAACTAAAATACTCATGATAAACAAAACAGTTTACACCTAAAAATAAAAACTTTAATATGGAATTATTGATAAAGGAGGTGTTGAAATTTTATAAAGGGATAATATATGATTTTATAAGTACTATATTTAATATATTATATAATTATAATATATTTAAATTTATTATACAGGATGTTACAGTACTTTGATGCAATGAAAACTTGAGGTAATGAATGTTCATCTCACTTTTATTTCTATGGGACGTATATCAATATACCACTTGTTTATTTTGTGTAGTATATATAATGACCATGAATTTATTTTATTATTATTATCATGAATATTATTTTATTTAAATATCCATATAAGTTTCTTTATTTTAGAGGACTTTTGATTCAAATGATACCAAAGCGGTAAGGGTTTTATTTGATAAGCTCATAAATATTTGGGACTGTTTATGCTTAAGTATCTATTGGGAGAATTATTTGATCTTTATATTAAATATTCATGTTTTATAATTTTTTTTCAAGAAATATTTTTACTATTATAAAATTATTTTTTAAATTCATTTTTATCCACATTTTATATTTTATAATTTTTTTAAAAGGAATCTTTTTATCGTTTTCCGAACGAGGTACGTTTTGAATTTTTAAAAGGAATGTTACTTTTAACTTATATGGTATGATTTTTTTTACCATTTCAATAATAATAATTTCTTTTAAAATTACTTTAAAAATTACCATGTTTATTTTCAAATAAAATGGTTTCCTTTATAATTTTTCATCTTTTTAAAAATAAATTTTTTTCAAAATGGAAAGTTTATTTTCCTCAAGAATTATTCAAAGTGATATTTCAAAACCATTTTTACATATATGATGAAAAAAATTTGATGTTTATTAATATTTAATGGGATAATATCCATTTATACAATATTTATTCTTTCTCTGTATGGTTTATGTTTATGATGAAAGTATGAAATATTTATGAATCCCATTTGTTTTCCATAGATTATACTTTGATAAAATGTTTACAAAACCATTTAATTCATGGGTTATGATATGATGAATGATTTATGATCTTGTAGAACCCATATTTATGATTTTCATTATGTTATGGGTGGGACCTATATCTCTCTCCAATTCACTTGGTGAAGTATTATATCTCATGATATAGTTATGGGAAACAAGTTGATCTACTTGATCCTTTATGGGAAACAAGTCAAATTTATTGATCCGTTATGGGAAACAAGTTGATGTGCTTGATATACTATGGTGAACAAAAATTGATTCCTGATATTGTGGTCTTGGTAGTGAACCTTTAAATATTAAATGGTTTCTATACTTATGATGACACCACACACATTTATGAGATAAACTAATGGTTCCTGATTGGGTTATGATGATTTATCATTATTATGATTCACGTCTTTTGAAATTATAAGGTTTTATGACATAACTCATTTTTATGATATTTTTAATATTGGGTGTGAACTTTTTATGTCATTTTCATGATCTTATACCCTTATTATTATCTTATGATTTTATATGACCATAAATTTTTGTCTCCAATTCTTACCCTTATCGAGCATCTGATTTCACCCTATTTTATGTTTCCTTTTTCCCATGTTGTGAAGAATAATGATAAATAATTTGTGTTAATAAAGGTTTCATATGTAAGGAATCTTATGGGATATTTTGGATACTTAACATGGAATATGAAAATATAGGTATAACGGGAGATGATGTCGATATTTAGGAACCAGTTATTTATGAACCCATGTTGTTAAGATTTTTTCCTAACTACCTAAAACTATAAACCTAAAAGTTCCTTTTGTATGTAAGTGAACCAATATTTAATTTTTTTGTTGTAATTTTAGATGAAAAATTTTGGGTCACATTTATTGGTATCAAATATTGAAATTTAATGTTTATATTTTTAGCACCAGATCTGGGAGTGTAGGTCATATGCTATTAAAATCCCCTCCCCTCTTATTTCTAATTAGGGATCACAAAAAATCATAAATACAAGCACAATAATACTTAAATTTGGGCTATTAGGGTTTATAAATTAATTAATTAATTTATTATTTTACTAGTTACAATCACCCTTGGGAATCTTGATACGAATGATGTTTACACCTTCCCTAGGGTAAAACAATAATTTCAGATGAAACCACAGTCTTAGATTCTCCTTATAAGAATATATATATATGTATATGTATATATGTATGTATATAATCATTCTATTAAAACACATATTCCAGAACTAAAAACAATATTTTTATATGTAAAATATTACTTTTGAGGTCCTTCTATGCCAAAAATTCCATTTCATCTCAATATTATCTATGAAAAATAATTTAAAAATATTTAAAAGTTCAAAAACAAAAGACTGGGGTCGTTACACTACCATCCAATCTCTAAGAGTAACATTTATTTAAGTAATAAATAATAAAAATCCCATAATACCCAACATACATTGAAATTATCCAAAACTCATACCGGGGGTAAAAAAATATTCTAACATCATAAATCCATCAAAAAATATTTTATGGTTCATATGTTAGGGTAAATTTACTATTTTATCTACTGGGTGGTTCTAGGGCTCTGAAATTCAAAATTGAGCTAAATCTCACCTTAGAAAAACCTAGATCACTACATCCTCCCCTCCTCAATCTCTTTTCATCCCTAAAAAGGTATTAAATAGAGTTACCAAACAATAAATCTCTAAAAAAAACAATGTTTTAGAATAACCCACCATCACATGAACTTCCTTTACCCTAGAGGTCTAAGCTCTAAACAAAATTAATACACAACTATCTAGGAAGTAAACATCCATTATCATTCTTGGGAAAATGGAAACACCCTCATACTCAAAAAGTATCTCTCTAAGCCCTGAAACTGATAAATATTCCATATTTGAAGGTCTTCATATCCCGTATGATGAAACGAGTCAATGAACCACTAATATCCTGAAGGTTCCGGGCGCAACAGAATCATATTATGTGTCATGACTTTTTTTTTATTTTTTTCTTGATAAATGATAAATCCAATATTTACATGATGATAAATTCTTTTATCAATATAATTGAATCAAATAATACCGATAATGGATAAAATGTTCGAACCAGACCACAAGATTATCACGTATTATTTATAATTAATTTAAGAAATTAAAGAATTACCTTGTCATAAATTATTTATTCATTGATAAATATAATAATAGATATACATTATACCATTGTTTCATTATAGGTTTCAATAATATATTCCCTTTAGCGGTGACTCACACATGATCCACTAATCTCTGAATGTCGTTGTAGGAATATCTGGGTGCTAGCATGACATATCCTATCACTTGCATCATTTTCCTTTGATCACCCTGATAATATATTCCAAAGGATTCTATTTTATCTCTATTTACATGGGAGTGGAAGGTGGAGGAACATTTCTCTTCGTTCTTGGAAGTGTTCTTGGAGGATCGAGCTCTCTAGGGCTTCGAGAGTATTCTTTGAGTTCCTTTTTCAAAAAAAAAAAGAATTGAATCTCTTCAAAAATAATATAATTGGGTTTATACACAACTAGGGTTAGAAATAAATAATTTAAGAAGTGACCTCTATTATTTATTTAATTTATATAGAACCCCTTGTTTAAAATAAACATATCATTATTATTTCTTTACATGCACTAAACTTTCAAATTAAATTAAATATTATTTAATCGAATAATATTCAATATATATTATTTTTCATCGAAAAATTAAACTCCATACACCATTCCTACACAATATTTATTAGACCTTGAATAATAACCATTTATTTAATAAATAAATATCAATACATTATTCAACAAAAAATAAATAAATATTATATTTACTAACTATAAATAAATATTTATTAAATACTTGTCTCACATAATATTATTTTGAATAACTGATGACATAATATATGAAATCAAACAAACATGAATAATTATTAAACCACATGTGGGAATAATATTTATTCATCTTTTTAAATAATAAATAAATAATATATTATTTAATAGAGATTATTGATTCAATTTGTGCTTGACCTTATAGGATTCTTTCTCAGTGGCATTATGTGAAGTAGGCTGAAGTCCAAGGTCAGTATCTAGAAACATGATAAGGAACCCATAGAGAAAGAATTTAATGTTGCAATGACATAAAATCTCATACAGACACTCACTGTGTAATATAATCCCTATATCATGATATCTCTAATCAAGCAGGTTTCATGCTTGTTCCATCAACCTATGTGCTCAATGTATCTTTCTTCAAATTAGTAAAAATTGAAATTACCTATAGAAAACCATGAACATGGATTTATTTAGGCTATATCATTTAAATCAAAGGGCCTAAGATACAAACTTTCATTAAATAACTGAAGGTATAAATCCTTTCCCTCATTACTAATTAATGAAATACTACTCGTGATGCACCCAATATATCCTACCTCATCGTGAACATATTTCATCATGATTTTTATCAATACATAAAAGTACATGACTTATAATACTAGTTAATAATAATAATCTTATAGTCTAAGGATCAATACATGAATCTATATAAATGAACATCCAATGACACATATAAATGTGGATTTCCTGCTAGCGGGTCTCATTCTCACAATATCCTACATTGGATATTACCAAGGGTGTACACTATAAGAAGGTGCCTCAAATTCCAATGAGTATCCACCCCTGAAAGCATGTATCATTTGTGTCCTAAAAATTATATCATCTGAATATAGAATATATATTTAAGAATAATATCCTGGAACTTCTAGGTTCTCATCATAGCAGGGAACTGTTAGCTCCTTTTAGTACGATAATTACTCTTATGAAATTATCACATAATATGTTACTAAGAAGAGTAATCATGATGTGATAAGGAGTTTAGTAATATTCAAAACTATGAAAATAGGTTATTATAAAGTACACAAAACTTGGTTCTTGGGAACAAAATCCAATAGACCCCCACTTTCACTAGATCCTACTGCTAACAATATTCTTTTTGCTAGCTCTCACACGATACACATACTTTTTCTAAAATCAGACTTTAGTCAAGGGGTCCACCATGTTTTCTTTTTTTTGAGAAATCCTCTTATTACAAAATCACCCCAATGATAAAAATTCCTTAATAGGTGATACCTATGGATTATGTGATTTTCCCATTGGTGTGACCTAGTTTTCATGATCCACCGCTATAGTATTGTCATAGAAAAATGTGATAGGGTATTTACTTCTAGGTACCACATCAATATACTAGAAAAAAATTTCATATACAAAAATATTCCTTAGCTACATCATATACCACTATATACTCAGACTCTACTATAGAATCATCGACAATTAGCTTCTTTAAATTCTTCTATCTCATAGCTCCTCCATTGGGACATAAAACACATCCTATTGTGTCTGAGGAAACATTTTCTTAGAAATATTTTTACAATGTGACACTGAAACCAATACCCTATTATATTTTTCCATACTAAATATCTTTAATATCTATTCAATTTATATACTTTGACAAAGTCCAAGTATCCTCTTTGATCTATCACGAATGATATTGATCCCTAGAATTTTGGGTGCTTCACCTAAGTCCTTTAAGGTGATTTTTTTTTCAACCAGTCCGTAACAGATTGTAATACTGGCATATAATTTCCAATAAGTAATATTTCATAAACATTTAATACTAGTATAATGACTACATTCACACTAAACCACTATTAAATAAATGGCTCACAATTATTCTTAATGAAAACAAATTATTTTATAGCTTCATCAAATAAAATATCCCATTACCTGGATGCTTGATTCAATCCATAAATGGATATATGTATCTTTTAAATCATTTTGTCATCACAAAGAATCAAAAACCCTTCTAGTTGTGTCATATAGATATCTTTTTTAAGTTTCCCATTAAAAAAATTAGTTTAATATACATTTTCCAAATTTCATAGTCATAGTAAGATGCTATAACAAGTAAAATTATTATGGATTTAAATATGGAAACTGTTGAAAAGGTTTCATCATATCTAATTCCTTGATGTTTTTTAAACCCTTTATGCACTATATTTTATTTATAGGTATTTACCTTACTTTCAGTTTTCTCTTGAATACCTATTTTCACCCTACAAGGTTTACATAAATTGGTGAATCAAACAAAATCCAAAAATATTTTTGATACATGGAATCCATTTCAGAATTCATGGCTTCTTTCCATCTTGTATCTTCTATGCTTTCTACTAACTCTTTGTAGGAGATAGGTTCATCATTATCCACCAATAATGATTCACCATCTTTGCTGACTGTAAAACTATATCATTCAAGTTCTCTTACCTCTCTAGTGATCCTATGTTGTACTAGTGTTTTGGGAACTACTTCTTCCCTGACGAACTATAAAATATGTTCCTGTACCAACTCTAGTGCATCTTTATCATCAACTTTATCAAATTCAATCTTTCTCGCACTATCATTTTTTAAGATGTAATCCCTCTCTATAAATTTTACTTTTCTAGTGATAGTCACTTTCTTGTCTATGGAGTTGTATAGGTAGTATCCTTTTGTTTCCTTAGGATACCCCATAAAGATACACTTTATGCCTTGGGTTTCTAGTTTGTTTCCTAATAAGGCCTTAACAAATTCCTCACACCCAATGCATGAGTATGTGAAAAAAATGGTTTCTTTATACTCCATAACTCAAAGGGAATTTGGTTTGACTCTTTAGTTGGTACTCAGTTTAATGTATATGTCGCAGTTTGTAATGAATGTACCCAAAAGGATAATGGAAGATCAAAATGAATCGTCATCAGCCTTACCATGTCTAGAAAGGTAAAATGCCTCCTTTCTATAACACCATTCCACTACTGTGTGTAAGGTGGAGTGAGTTGAGATAGAATCTCAAACTCCTGTAAAAATTTGACAAACTATTGGTTAAGATATTCACCACCTTGATTCGATCAAATCTTCTTTATATTATTTCGAAGTTTATTCTCTACTTATTTCTTGAATTATTTTAATTTATCAAAGGACTCAGACTTATACCTTATCAAGTATACATATCCATATATACTCAAGTCATCATTAAATGTTTTGAAGTAAGAATACCCACCTATAGATTCTACTAGAAATGGTCTACCCACATCAATGTGTGACAATCCTAGAAACTCTGTGGCCCTTTCACCGTATCCACTAAATGAAGGTTTGGTAAATTTTCCTTATAAATAAGTACAACATATTTCAAGTGGTTTTATATTAAAATAGTCTAAATAACCATATTGATAGAGATTTTTCAAACGCTTATCGTTTACATGACCTAGATGGTGATACAATACTTAGGTGTTATAAGAGTCACGCGAACATGATTTTTTATCAATTTCCAATAATTGGTTTTCATAATTTAATACATAAATGCCATTATTTAAATTCTCCATACCATAACATATGTTTTCTTTAAAATATAAACATCTCTTATTCCCAAACTTGAAAATAAAACCATCTATATCTAGGAATGACACTAAAATTATGTTCTTGGTAATAGTTAGTACATAATTACAATCCCTTAAAACCAATATCATTCCCATTGGAAATGAAATGTGTTAGTCCCCAATGTCTAGAAAATCCATCCTCACATAATTGAAATCTCTCAAATCCACCTCTCCTCTAGATATTTTTTAGAATCTAATTGGTTATTGAATTTGGATACAGATGTAAGAACCACAAACTATATTTAATACCAAATGTGTAGATATTGAAAGATTACACTCAATAATGAATTCAACTTTAGCTTCCCCTTACTTTTGGGTGTATTTCCTATTCCAGTGGACTCTCTTTCTATATGAAAAACATATTGGATCCTTTTTCTTTCCTTACCTCTAGATATTACTCTTCTTAGAAGGATAGTTCTCAGGAGCATTAGAATTGTTATGAGTCTTGGGCCCCTTATCCATGTTCTTCCATTTCTTATTCACCATAAGGACCATAGATTTGTGACTCCCCATGTCCTTATACACATGGAAAATCAAATTAATAAGTTTCAAAATAATATTCTAATTATTTCTCATGTTATAATTAACAATAAAATTGGAGAAGATCTTGGGTAGTGAGTAAAGTATGAGATCTATGCACAAATCATTTGGAAATTAAATTCCTAAGATGTACAAGAATTAAATATAGCCAATAATCATGACTATATGAGGCCCAATTGGTACCAAATATCTATGATTATTTGTAAATAGAGAATCGAATATCTCATATCTTTCTTATCTCACCTTCTCTTGAGATATATCCTAAAGGTGAGACATAATTCTATATGCATTCATGTCCTTATATTGCTTCAAAAGTTCATTGGTCATGGATAATAGCATGAAACATTGAAAATATATAGAATCAGTAAAATTTTTCTCATAGAGAGTAAAATTATCCCCTCTATCCTCAATACCAGGTCCATTAGGAAGAGGTTCTTCTAATGCATATAATTTTATTTATGGTGTAGGATAACACGAAAGTGCCTTTTCCACTCTTGGAAATTTGTATCGATGATAATTTTATCCTTATAACTTATGGATCACTATGATGTTTTTGAAGAAATTTTAATTATTGTTTCTAAAATTAATATTAGTAGAGAATTAGTACTTTATCTGATAAAATTTAGACAAATAAAATAAATATTATATTTTTTAATCTCCCACTATTTTATTAAAAACCTAATAGGCCTCACTATTGGTTTCAAAATATCCTGTTACATATATATTATAGTGTAAAGGATCCATATTCCCCTTATCATAAAACTAACTTTGTCTATTCAAGTAATTTTAAGGGTTTTAGGTAGTTATTACAAATGCTAACTGCATTAAATCACATTTTCTTTACCTGTTGAGTGGACTCCCCAATCCTAAAATCCTTAAATTGGATTTCCTCAAACCTTTCATCTTACATACACCAAGTTATACTTTTTAAGTCAAACCATGATGTGAATTAAGTCATGTCAACCTAAAAATTCATGTTAGAATTCCCCAATAATTGAAAGCATCCCAACTTTGGATGGTCCATCACTTTGAACTATGGTTCGATTTTAACTGAAATAGTGGATGGCTATACCGACTTAAAATTTTTATTTGAGGGATTTTATCATTAAGGTATAAATTTAAAATTATTATATTTATTACATACTTGTTTATATTATGTGGATTTACTTATGTGATTAACCATGTCTTAGATAATATTTATCCATAAACCAATTTATTTTAGTTCTATATTTCATACTTTTTAATTAATTAATTCATGTGATCATGATGAAACATCCATTATAAAATTACAATGTAACTTGATAGAAATAAAATAATAAAGTGGCATGATCATGAGATTATACTAATGGTTAGTTTATCCATCATATTATAAACTAACCGTCAAACTAGGGGAAAAATGCCTTGAACCAATTAAGGTTCATGTTATAGATTTCCATATGTCTACCTATGTATCTCTCTTGGATGAGTTTTTCCTCAGCTCCAAACTTGAACTGCCTCCACTAGCTTGGGTGGTCCATACATTACATATTATTTTACTCAAACACAGTTGATGGGAAGGGGTTATGTAAGAACCAAGATCTTTATTTCAGGTATAGATATTTATTTCAAGTTGTTTTTTAGGAAAAAAAGAAGAAATGGAAAAATTTTCTAAGTACATGTTGTGTACTTATGAGTACACTCTGTGTACTTATGAGTACACTCTGTGTACCCAGTTGCCTCATGTAGCCATGTACTGACCATATAATGGCTGAGCACATGGCTGTGTAGGTGACCTAGCTGACTGAATAACTTTAAGCTCCTCTCGTTCCTCCATCCGATCTCTGATTGAGACACCACTCGGTGCGTTGGATTCTCACTAGGGAGTTTTCTCTTCCCCTAAATCCTCTATTCCTAATTTTACCTCCCTCATAAGTTATTCAATGTTTAAATTTTTTGACCTTTTTGTAGATCTATGACATTCTAGGCCTATTCAAGGGCCAAAGTTTGAGAGTTTTCACTGTAGCACATTGAGGTAGGTGGTTTGTGCCATTCTTTGAATGTCTTTGGATTATATATGCTAAAGGTTCCAAATAACCATGTTTAGGGTATTGTTTGTCTTGGAATTTAACCCTGTTTGAGACTTGTTATGGAATGTTTGTTTGAGAAAGGGTTATTTTATTATCCATAAGGTTCTATACCTTGATTATGGATGTGTTTTCCATGTTTTCTTGATTATGACTGTTGGGTCTAGAAATCATGTTAGGATAGATATGTTTTCCATGCCTAGTGTTGTTAGGATATAGTTATTTTTTATATGAGATGCATGTGTTTCACATTGTGAAAGATTGGACAAGGGTAATTGACAGTGAGAGATACCCAAGATAGAGTTTTTATATATAATTGTAGTTATGTTGACCCATAGGGAATTGACTGTGAGAGCTGCTGGGTGGTCATAGACCAGAGGGGTTAGACCGTGAGAGCTACCCATAAGGTCGTTATTAAATGAATGTTGGACCATAGGTCATTGACAGTGATAGATTCCAAATGGTCATTATATTTTATTGTTTCTATGCAGACCTAGGGGTATTGACCATGAGAGATACCGAGGTATTTGTTTATAATTGAATAGTACTATATGGGACCAAAGGTGTTAGACTATGTGAGATTTTCCAGAGGGTCATTATTGTTTTCTGGTTTGATGATATGCTGAACCAGAGGGGTTAGACTATGAGAACTTTAATACAGGGTTTCAAGTAAATAATTGATTTTTTTATGAGTCTTCTAAGCTAAATCACATGATTGGACTCAGTCTTACTTGGTTTTTAGATGATCTTTTGAGATGCCTGTTTTTATTGTTATACAGGGGGATATAGAGCTTAGGATAGATCCTGAGGTTGAATTATTCAATGGATTTAATAATTAATAAATGTAAATAAAGGTAATTGAAAATTGTAGGATTGTTTACTTTTGAGTACTTCCTAGTTTATTGCTTCATTTATGAATATTACCTGCTATATATATTCCCTGATAGTTAGGCACATATCTTTTGGTGGTTTCCTACTGGGATTCGTCTCACACCCTATTTGGGTCATGCTTTTGGACCCAAATAGACTATATGGTTTTAGGTATAGATAAGGTAAAACGCCCTTCTTCATCTGGTACTTGAGTGCTATTGGAGTTGGAGATCATGGGACCAAGATGAGGCATGCGATGCTGTTAGAGTTTACTATTTTTTGTACCGTGGTTTTAGTATTGTATTTCCAGAATTGTGACTTCTTTTTCCACTTTCTTATACACATTTGACATGCATCATTTATTTATATATATTTCATTTTTTTATACTACCAGTCTTCCACTGTTTATTTCTATTGTATGGTATTACTGTTTCAGCTATTTTTTATTATTATTGTTCTGTTATGTATAATCTACCAATGACAGCATAGTTTCCCCACTATCTGACCTTGTCCCTTGAAAATAGTTGACATCCTCTAGTTTTTGGGGAAATGCACTTGAGGTTATGTGACCAACTGGGTTTAGGGAACCCTTGGGTGGCACCCAGAACTAGGAAATTGAAAAGTGGTATTATAGGAGTTTTGTTTTTTTCTTTGTCTTACTATTTGGAGCCTATAGACATGGATAGGAAGAAATATGTAGTTGGTAATAAGCTGTGCCTGGGAGTAGCTAACCTGTGTACAAGGAAAAGCCGATTTACCTCGAATATTGAAATTTTTCTTGTTTTTCAATTGTTATAATTGATATGATTTCACCATTAGGTGACAAACTTATTTTTTGATATTATTATTTATAGCATTATGGTTCTATTTCTTTTACAACTCGAGGAGATGAGGGTATTCCATCTCATGCATCATATATCCACTTGTTAGAAATCACATGCCATGCATTCTTATCATGCCATTTAGGGTGCATTACTGATTTCATGCTGTTGTGATAGATATTGTGCTATATGTTCATGCTATTGTGATAGATACCTTAATAGAATACCTTCTATTTTGATAGGGTATCAGAAATTGTAAAGTTTCATTTGGATGGGCGCCAAACTTTGGCCCCTTAGGTGTTATGGGCCCTCTTGGATCAGAATTTGGTGGATCCTGTTTGAACTTAAATTGAATTTTTTTAGGTTATGCTATGAATAAGGATGCCAAACTTTGATTTCTGGGGAGTATGGGCTCCCATGAGTTAGAATGTTTCATGATTTAGAAAAAATTTTAAGTTTTCAGGGGTTTCAGAGAAGTTTCAGAGTCTTACTATCTGGAAACCCATACAACACGGCATGTGGTGTTATGAACACATGCCATGTGTTATTATGTTCTGGAAGAACCAAATTTTATTACGTACATTCTGTTTACTGGGAGTACATGTCGTGTAGTACTTAACCACATGATTGACTATGTGAGTAGAGACACGGGGTTGGGAAACTTCTAGTAGAACATGTTGTGTCAAGATTGTACATTCTATGTGTAGAGAACAATGTTTCCGACCATGTGACCAAAGACATGGGTGGATGAAAATTAGGTTGTACATGACGTGTCTAGCTTGTACAAGCCGTGTAGGGTTGACTGTGTATTCGACCATGTGACTAATGACATGGGCGGTTGGAACTTATCAAGTACACACTGTGTCTAGGGTGAACACATCATGTAGTGTTACCTAGGAGAAAACCATGTGCTTTAGCCATGTATGAGTACTTGGGAAGGTTGGTAAATTCAAGTAAACATTGTGTATAAGAAGGAACACGCAGTGTGTATGGGTGTTACATGACCAGTTTAGGCAGAGGTACACACCATGTTAACATCTTAAGGGAACACGATGTGTAACCCCATTTTTTAAAACTTGAATGCTTTCCTTACTATGTTCCACTTTTTTACTTATAAGTGGTTGTCCTTGATAATATTGTATCAAGATGTATGTTTGAACTTACATATTCATGCCACTGAGACATCCAATGGTTATACACCAGGTATAGGGTGATGAAAAAACCTCAGAAATGATAGATCAGGGACTACCAATAGATCCTCCCATCATGCCCATCTTGGAACCAGCTATTATACCAAATGGAGGTGCTGATAAACATTTCTGTGAAGGATTTTTGAGGATGTTGCATAATTTTTAGGGAGCACCACATCCTGACCCATCTATGGATGAGCTGATGTGGGTGTTCCAATAGTAGCATCCTCCCACTTTTTTAGGGGTTGGAGGGCCACAGGTTACAGAGTCATGGTTGGAGTCCATGCTTGCTATCTTTGAGCATCTGGATACACCTCCGGAGAGGAGGGTGAATCTTGATACATAAATGCACTATGATTCTTCCAAGATATGGTGGGATGTTATCTCACTGGAAGGAAATCATCAGGATATGGCTTGGGAAGAGTTTTGGAAGACCTTCTATGACTTCTTCTATCCCGAGACATTGAGGGATAATCCAGCCTGAGAGTTCATGCATTTAGAGTAGGGTGCTCTTTCATTGGTGGACTAATCTTCTTATTTTATAGAGCTTTAGTTCTTAGCACCTATTCTGGGAGGTTATGAGTTGTCTTTGTATAGGTGGTTTGAGTATGGTCTTAGGTATGACATCCTATCGCTGGTGAATGTATTCAGGATAACTTCAGTGGTAGCTATAGTGAACCAGGTGCTAATTACCGAGTGTAATACGAGGGATTTTGGAGCTATGATCTAGGGTGGTTCAGTATACAAGGGTGGTACTCCTTTGATAGAGAGTAAGAAGCACCATAGGGAGCCTTAACATGATGTTTCTTTTGGTTTCAAGGTTGTATGCTACTAGTGTGGTAAGAGTGGGCACACGAGACCTCAATGCCTGAGAGACCTAGTGTAGTGCCGAGCTTGTGGAAATACAGTCCACCTTTAGCGTTTTTCCAGTTTTTATCACCAACATCTGGTGATAGGGGTTCTTCTATGACTCCATGTTTAAGAGAAGGAACACCTGTTTCTCATCAGTTAGGGAACTAGAGTTCATCAGTCCATTCAGACCGTGGAGGAGTTCATGGCCATGGTAGCCAGTCGGTAGATTTTCAGTGACAGTAGGGTGGATCATCTCAGGGTAGTCAGGTAGGGTCATAGGGCCACATTAAAATTTATAATTTTTTAGTGGAGTAGACCCAACAGAAGAAGGATCTCAGACCCTCTACGGTAAGAGGTTCGATTTTAGTTGCCTCATTGTTAGCTTCTACTCTTTTTGATACAGGGACTTCCCATAGTTTCATATATGTTACTATTGTGGAGATCCTTTGGATTTGTATCTTTATTTATGAGGATTTTATGACTCTAGGAACTCCTTTGGGAATTAGGACGACTAGTGTACATCAGTGAAAAGAATTTACTCTTGAGGTTGATGGGTGTCACTTATTATGTGACCTCTATGTCTTAGAGATGACAGGCTTCGATGTCATTCTTAGAATGTTCTGGTTAGTAGACTTTCAGGTCTTTGTTAACTTCTATCACTACAGGGTGATTTTCAGGTCACCAAAGGGTGGGTATTTTCTATAAAAGGGTGAATGGTATGTCCAGGCGAGAAGAGCGGGACCCAAGCATCATGGGTTGGGAGGAATTACAGCCCAAATTGCAAGTTTATATATGGATGACTAGGGGACTTCACAGAAGGACTTTCCTCCAGTGGTGGATCGTTTCAGGGATATATTTGCAGATGACTTTTTAGGTTTACCTCTAGAGAGAGAGGTAGATTTCTCTGTTGAGCCTGTGCCAGGAGAAGCACCGGTTTCCATTCCTCTATCTAGGATGGCTACACTAGAGTTATAGGAGCTCAAGAAGTAGTTGGAGGAGTTGCATGCCAAGGGTTTCATCTGACCCATTACTTCCCCCTAGGGTTTTCTTGTACTTTTTGTGAATAAGGCAAAAGATACCCTCATACTTTATGTGGATTATCAGAAACTGAACCAGTTGACAGTCAAGAACCGATATCCCTTACCGAGGATTGATGATCTCTTTGATCAGCTTCAAGGAGCCCGAGTGTTCTTGATGATTGACTTGAGATCCAGTTATCATAAATTGCATGTTAGACCATCTGATATACCTAATAAAACATTTCTAAGTATGTATGGTCTATACGAGTGTGTATTTATGCCGTTCGGTCTCATGAACATGCTACTAGTTTTTCATGACACTGATGAACCAAGTGTTCCATCCTTATTTAGATTCTTTTGTGGTAGTATTCGTGGATGATATCTTGGTGTACTCTCACACTCAACATGAGCATTATACCCATCATGAAATCGTATTGATTACATTGAGAGAGAATCATTTATATGTTAAGATTTAAAAAACTCCAATTTTGGATGGACCAGATTCACTTATTGGGTCATGTTATCTCAGAGACAGGAGTATTAGTAGACCCAGAGAAAGTGAGAATAATAGTTTCCTAGGAGCAGACGAAGAATGTCTTTGAGGTACAGAGTTTTTTGGGGATGTCTGGTTACTACATGCACTTTATATAGGAATTATCACTCTTAAAAGTGTCACTGATGAGCCTGAATAAGACTGGTGCGAAGTACTTGTGAATAGATTCCTATGATTCATCCTTTCAGGAGATGAAAGAGAGATTGAATTTAACACAGATTCTGATTTTTCCTGAGCCAGGAAAGAGTTACACCATTTATTTCAATGCATCAGGTATCGGGCTGGGAGCAGTGATTATGCAGGGGAAGGATTCGTTGCGTATGGTTCTCAGTAGGTGAGTCCGCATGAGAGGAATTACCCAATCCACAATCTTGAGTTGGTCATAGTTGTGCATGATTTACGCTGTTGGAGACATTATCTTTTGGGAGATCATTTTGTGTTATTCACCGACCACAAAAGTCTCAAGTATATCTTTACTCAATGTGACTTGAATTTTAGACAATGATGGTGGGTTGAGTACCTTCCATCCTTTGACGTTGAGCTTTCCTACACATCTGGGAAGGGCAATGCACTGAATGATGTGTTAGGTAGGAGGACTCAGGTATAGGCAGTTTATGAGTCAATCAGTGAGTGGAAACTTATGGCTATGTTCTATGAGATATATTTGGAGGTGCACGACAGACAAGGTAATACATTCATTTCTTTAATAGTTGTTACCTATACTCTACTGGATTGAGTGTGAATGGGGAAACTGTTAGATTCTGAAGGCCTAGTCTAATGAGAGAGTGTGTTAGGAGAGGATCGTACTCCTAGGTGGACCGTAAACGATGATGAGATATTTCATTTTCATGGGTTCATATGGGTGTCAGCAGATATACGTGAGGAGTTGATGTGAGATTTTCATTCCTTAGTTTAGGCAGTTCAACTTGGTGTCACCAAGATGTATCGAGATCTATATCATCAGTATTGGTGGCCAGGTATGAAGAAGGATGTAGTTGGTTTTTTATGAGATGTTCCACCTATCAGTAGGTAAAGGCAGAGCATCAATGACCAACAGGGCTTTTACAATAGTTATCCATTCCCGAGTGGAAGTGGAATATTGTTGTGATGGATTTTTTCATGGGCATACTGAGATCACCTCGAGGGAATGATGCAGTTTGGGTTGTTGTTGATAGACTCACAAAGGTTTCAAATATCTTATCTATCAAGGAAACCTTCTGTGTTGATGAGCTTGGAAGGATATACATATGAGATATTGTACATTTTCAGGGGGTTCCTCACTCTATCATTTCAGACAGGGACACCCATTTTACTTCATATGGATGGTAAGGACTACAGAGGGCTTTGGGTACATAAGTACTTCCGAGAATAGCTTACCATACCCAAATAGATGGCCAGTATGAGCACACGATTTAGTTTTTGGAGGACATAATTCGAGCATGCATCCTTGATTTCAGGGGTTCTTGGGAGAGACATATACCCCTAGTATAGTTTTCCTACAATAATAGTTTTCAGGAAATGATTCAAATGGAACCATATAAGTATTTTTACGGTAGGTCATGCCGATCACCCATATATTGGCCAAAGGCAGAAGAGACAGCTATGCTAAGACCTCGTCTTGTCCAGGAGACCACTAAGCAGTTGGATTTGATTCGGAAGAGGATGGATACTATATAGTCTCACCAGAAATATTATGATGATCGAGGGAGATGACCTCTGGAGTATGAGGTCGGAGATCAGGTTTTCTTGTATCTCACACTAAGGTTGGGACACAAGAGGACTAGGAGATATGGGAAGCTTTCGCTGACATACGTCAAACCATTTTAGGTTTTAGAGAGAGTCAGTCCAGTTTCCTATCATTTGCATTTACCTCATAGGTACCAGTCTATGCACGAAATATTTTACAATTCTCAGCTATGACTTTACTTTTATGACCCATCTCATGTATTTCAACCCAAGGAGGTTGAATTAGAGGTGGATTCATCCTTTGAGGAGTACCCTATATAAATTGTGTATTGGAGAATGAAGGATCTATGTGGCTAGTCTGTTCCTCTAGTATGGGTGCTATGGAAGCATGAGAAAGTACAAGACTAGACTTTGGAGAGGGAGGCCGACTTATGATCACAATGTCCAGAGTTGTTTAAATTTTCTCCTTCACCACCCTTGGAAGGGAAATTCGGGGATGAATTTATTTAAGGGTGGAAGTTTTTAAGAACCCAGATCTTCATTTCAGGTATAGATATTTATTTAGGGTTTTTTTGAGGAAAAAGAAGAAATGGGAAATTTTTCTAAGTACACGCCGTGTACTGGCCATGTAACGACCGAGTACATGGCTGTGTAAGTGACCTAGCTAACCACCTAAAGCAGGCCCTGGTTGAGGCTTGTACAGGGTGTGTACATTAAATTAACATGTTGTGTACTTTTCTTTTAATTTGTTATATCCATGCAGAACCGTGTCTCATCTCCAAAATTCCCTTCCTCTTCCCGTGTTTCGTACATGAGTGCGATGTATGGCTGAATAACTTTGAGCTCCCCCATTCCTCCATCTGACCTATTATTAAGACACCGCTGAGTGCGTTGGATTCCCACTAGTGAGTTATCTCTTCCCCTAGATCCTCTCTTTCTGATTTCACATCTGTTGCAAGTTATTCAAGGTTGAACAATTTTGACCTTTTTGTAGATCTACAACAATCTAGGACGATTCAAGGGATGAAGTTCGAGAGTGTTCACCGTACCACATCAAGGTAGGTGGTTTGTTCCTTTCATTGAATATATTTGGATTATATATGAAAAAAGTGCCAAATACCCATGTTTAGGGTATTGTGTGTCTTGGAATTTAACCCTATTTAAGACATGTTATGGTGTGTTTTTTGAGAAATGGTTATTTGATTATCCATAAGTTTTTATACCTTGATTATGTATTTGTTTTCCATGTTTACTTTATTATGACTGTTGGGTCTAGAAATCATGTTAGGAATGTTTTTTTATATGGATAGTGTTGTTAGGATGGAGTTATTATTTATATGAGATGCATGTGTTTCACATTGTGAAAGTTTGGTGAAGGGGAATTGACAGTGAGAGCTTCTCGAGATAGGGTTTTTTTATGTATAATTGTTGTTTAGTTGATCCATAGGGCATTGACTGTTAGAGATACTGGGTGGTCATAGACCAGAGGGGTTAGAACATGAGATCTACATAGAGGGTTGTTATTAAATGAATGTTGGACCATAGGTAATTGATTGTGAGAGCTTCTAGAGGGTCATTATATTTTATCTTTTCTATGCAGACCAAGGGGTATTGACTGTGAGAGCTACCCAGGTGGTCGTTTGTAATTGAATAGTACTTTGGGGACCAAAGGGGTTAGACTATGTGAGAATTACCAGAGTTCCATTATTGTTTACTGGTTCGATGATATACTGAACCAAATAGGTTATACTGTGAGAACATTCCTAGAGGTTTGCTTGTGAATAATTGAATTTTTGTGACGAGTCTTCCAAGCCAAAGCACAAGCTTGGACTTGGTCTTACTTGGTTGTTAGATGATCTTTTGAGATGTCTGTTTTTGTTGTTATTTAAGGGATACATAGCTTAGGATAGATCCTGAGGTTTAATTATTCAATTTATTGAATAATTAATAAATTTAAATGAATGTAATTGAAAACTGTATGATTTTATACTTTTGAGTACTTCCTAGTTTATTGCTTCATTTCAACATATTACCTGCTATATATATTCACTGACAATGAGGCACAAATATTTTGGTGGTTGACTACTGGGATTCATCTCACAGCCTGTTTGGGTCATGATTTTGGACCCAAATAGATTATATGGTTGTAGGTATAAATAAGGCAAAGCACCCTTTTTCATCAGTTACTTGAGTACTGTTGGTGCTGGAGAGCATGTGACCAAGCTGAGGCTTGTGATGCTGTTGGTATTTACTATTTTCTGTACTTTGGTTTTAAGTATTTTATTTCCCACATTTTGACTTGTTTGGATGATTTCCTAGATACATGTAACATGCATCATTTATTTATATATACTATAGTTATTTATACTATCATTCTTCCACTGTTTATTTCTGTTTTATAGTATTACTGCTTCCGTTATTGTTTATTATTTTTATTACACTGTGTATACTCTTCCAACGAGGGCATAGTTTCCCCACTATTAGACCTTGTCCCTTAAAAATATTCGATAGACTCTGGTATTTGGGGAAATTCTCTTGAGGTTATGTGACCAACCGAGTTCGGGGTACCCTTGGGCGGCACCTAGAACTGGGATGTTACAGGTTACATAAAAGAAACCATGGACACACATACACTTATATAATAATATGAGAGATGGAACATAGACCAATAATTTAATTTAATTTAGTAATAAATTAATATAAACCAATCTCATACAAAGGTCTGGTCTAAGCTCAGGATCATATACTTACATGAAATAAATTACACAATTAATAAAACCAGCATTCAATTCTTAATCGTTCTTCTTTAAGATAAATTGTGCTAAAATAAATTAATTATGTTCTTTAATTAATAAATTATTTTATCTTAATTCTAATAAAAATTTCCTTGAGATTCTCATACATCGTAATTTTATAGAAAATAAATAAATTTATTTAAAATTAACTATGTATAATAAAAATGTACCTTTGAGACAACACAACGAGTACTTATGAAAACTACCCAACATGTGTTATACTTGTATACTATTTAGTCTTGTGACATGTGACATACATGACTTATCATGTAATATCATGATGTGTATAATCAACTTAATGATCACATAGTTTACATGATTCCATTTTTAACATAGTGTGTAATGCTTTAATTCAAAGAGTAATAACTATAATATGACTTTTACATGATATGTAGATCTGAAAATTATGAAAAAATTAATTAGGAATATATATATATATATATATAAACCCATCACATGAAGTGGCCTCTCAACTTAATGACGACACACAATCCCATGTTGATATGTTTTACAATGTATGATAAATTAATATTTAATTTTTTCTAATTTGGTATAAGTAACAGTGTGTACAAGCTAGCTACACATCGTGTACTATTCTCACCGTCTATCCAAGGAACACACCTAGGGACTCAGTGTGTAACTCTGAAATGGAAATTATTGGATTAAAAATGTTTACATGAGATAAATGGTGTATATCCTCTGAGTTACATGGTCACTAGTCAGGTAGGCCTTGTAAGAAGATACACGACCCATTATTAACTAATGACTACACACCATGTAAGGATGTTACACAACCTGTACTCCATCTGATCATGGGCTAGGATGTCTTGGTCAAGACATGGAATATAATTAAATTAATTTCATTTAATAAATTCACACTCCATATATTAATTCTGAATTAATTCTTAGTGCATTAAACACCACTACATGACTTATAACTCCATATTACTTGGTGTGTACTATTTTGTTATATTGAAAAATTCCTCAACACCTCTAGATGGTATCTTAAAATTTATTCCATTCATAAAATTAATTGATATGATTATATTTATCATAAAATAAGGGGAATAAGAAGATATCACAATTCATATTTAAGAATGATTAAAATGGAATTGAAAAATAAATTACAAATGTGTAAATTAATCCAAAATCTTTAAATAATTATAAATAATTATGTGACCTTGGTCTGATACCAATTTAATGTTCTGGGCATATTGAGGAATGTCATGGGTCGTGCGAGACTTTTATTTTTTCCATGATCGATGATCAATATGAGAATTACACAACAATAAATGTCTTGATCAATAGAATTGAACCAAAGAATACAGACAATGGATAAAATTTTAGAACTAAACCACAAGATCGTCACATATTATTTATAATTAATTTAAGTAAATAAAGAATTAAATTTTTAGAAATAATTATTAATTGATGGATATGAATATAGATCTAGTCATACCATAATTTCAGTGTAGGAATGAATAATATATTCCCTCCAACATTGATCCACATGTGTTCCACCAATATTTGAACATCACCCTAGGAATATCTGGGTGTTAGCACGACAAATCCGATCACTTGCATTATTCATATTTGATCGCCCTGAGAATAAATTCCAAAGGATTCTCTTTGATCATTCTTGACACGAGAGTGTAAGGTGGAGGAATATTTCTCTCCATTCCAGAGAACGTTCTCAGAGAAGGGAGCTCTCAAGGGCTTTAAGAGGATTCTTCATATTTTGTTTTTTCATAAAAAAATGAATTGGATCGCCTGAAAAATAATATAATTGGGTTTATATAACTCTAGGGTTAGAAATAAATAATTTCATAAGTTTCATTTATTATTTATTTTATCCCTATGTAACCCCATATCTAAAATAATAATAATAATATTATTATTTCTTGACATGCACTAAACTTATGGATTAAATTAAATACTATTTAATCAAATAATATTCAATATATATTATTTATCACCAGACCATTAAAATCAGTCCTCCATTCCTCCAAAATATTTATCAGGACTTGAGTAAGGACTATTTCTTTAATAAATAAATACCATTTCATTATTTTATAATAACTAAATAAATATTATATTTTCCAAATAGAAAATTAATATTTATTAAATATTACGCTCATATAATATTCTCCTGAGTAACTAGTGAATGAGTATATGCAATCAACAAAACATGAATAATTATTAAACCACATTGAAGAATAATTTTTATTCAACTTGTTAAATAATAAATAAATAAATATTATATAAATTTTATTCTAGATAAACTTAGTGTGTGACCCTTTAGGTTTTTTTCTTAGTGGAGTTAGGTGAAGCAGCCTAAAGTCCAAGGTTATTATCTATAAACATGTCAAGACACCCATAATGAAAGAATTTAATGTTGTAATGACATAATAACTCATATGGATTCGTACCGTCTAATATAATCCCTCTATCATGATATCTCTAATCAAGAATGTTGCATGCTGGTGCCATCAACCTATGTGTTCGATGTCTCTTTCTTTAAATTTTTGAAAATTGAACTTTCCTATGGAACACCATGAACATAGATTTATTCATCATTATAATTTCCATTAAAGGTCCTAATATATAAACTTCTATTAAATAATATAAGGGAAAAATAATTCCTCATATTATTTATTAATGAAATACTACTCGTGACACACCCAACATATCCTACCTTTCTATGAACATGTGTCATCAAAATTTTCATCAATACAGAAAAGTACGTGACTTATAATAGTTAATAATAATAATATTAAAGTCTAAGGATCAATTAGCATGTCCATATATAGTAACATATAATGACACATATAAATGTGGATTTCCTACTGGCGTGTCTCGTTCTCATAACATCATACACTAGATATTACCAAGGGAGTATACAAAGATAAAGTTACTCAAAGTCCTATGAGAATCCACCATTGATAGATTGTATCATTTTTGTGCCTCAAATTATATAATTCTACTATAGAATATATATTTAATAATACTTTTGTGGAACTTACGGGCTCTCATCATAGTGGGGAATTTCTAGGACCTTTTAGTGTGACAACTAATCTTAGGACATTATCACATAATATATTACATATAAGAAAAATCATGACATGATAAGGAGTTTATTAATTTTCGAAACTATGATTATAGGTTATCATAAAGTACACAAATTTTAACTCTAGGGAACCATCTCCAACACATCCATTAGTGGTTTGTTTCCAAGATTACCTATAGTGGGAGTTCTTTAATCCCCACCATTAAAGAATTTTTATGATGGTTGTAATATGAGAAAAAACTATCCATGTTGAACTATACCACTCATCCCTGAAAAATTTATTATATTGACACCTGAATATTTGAAAAATCGCATGCTCCCCCAAACCTATAGAAGCTTCTCTCACATCCCTACCAGTAAGGAAAAATCACAAATGTTTCTACCATTCATCATGTAAGAAAACAAGTATTATTCATCCCCCCTTTACACAATAATATATTGGAGTCAACTACCCACAAATCAATCTCTAATAGGTTCTCACCCACTGTTGATGATTGTAACACCCCAAGATTTCAGAATATATTATCTTTTAAATAAAAATTGCATTGGTATACTATTTCACATGAAAAACTAAACTAAAATAAGATTCAACATTTTATATGAATATTATGATGAAACTTTATTAATAATAAAACCTCTAGAAAATAAAAATATTTTAATCAATTATAAATTAATACAAAATAGGATTAAGAACACTAAATTTTTTAAAAGGGGGGGTTTTCCAATAAAAACAGTTTTCCTTTTCATATTTTATTTTTAATTGAAAAGTAAAATTTAAAATTTATATAATATTAAATTTATTAAATTAACTTAATTTTTGGACTCATTAATTTAGTATTATCGTAGCATGAATTTTTGATTTTTTTTAAAATAATTGATTTTTAGGTGAATATCGAATGAATATTGATTTTTTCAATACCATCAATTTTATAATATGAGAATAACTTGAATGTTTTTGAAAAAATTTTATATAAAAAATACAAAAACATATATATAAATTAAAATAAATCTTTTAAAAATACTATATTGAATTTATAAAACTCACGTTTAACTTTTTTGGAAACTTAATTGATATTTTAGTCAAAGAACTGTTTTTATTAAGTTATAATTGTAGAAATTAAATCTAAATAAATTTAATTCATATTTTATATCATCATGTTCATATTAGTTAATAAGTTCAATTTCAATTTTAATAAAAAAATTAAGACTACTAAGATTGCATTTAACAACTATGATAATGGTGAAATGGTTATTTTCTAAGAATTTTTTTATTAATTTCATGTAATTTTTTATCTTATAAATTTAAATTATCTATTTTTATGTATAATATGATATTTTGTTTAAAATTATATTAAAAAATAAATTCACTCACTTAATTTGTGATTAATGTTATATAAGATTATGAACACTTAATGGTGAAAATAATGTTTTTAAACAAAATAGTTTTTCTATATATTAAATGTTTTAATTTAAAAGTAAATTTTATATTATTTATAAATAAAAATATATTATATGGAGATTAAATTTAGTTTTATAACATAATTTTTAAGAGTTTTTACCTTCTATTTTTAAATAAAATATAAATTACTTAGGTAAAATGGAGTTACCAAGGTAAGAACCCAATAAGTAAAAGTTAAAACCTATTGGATGACTTATATTTTTTAAAAAATGGAAAAAATGAATGTAATAGGATTTATCAGCCTTTAATCACCCCATAATTAATTATTTCCCACTTTTGGATTCATTAACCATTGAATAGTTTCATTCCATCATTGAAAAATTAATGTGTATTTATAGAAGTGAAATTTTATTAACTTATAAAATGGGGTCACTTCCACCACATATATCAAAAAATTACAAATATTTTGCTCTAAAAAACTCATAGTCTCTCATAAACCCTCCCCCTACATCTTAGGATCCTTCTTATTCCCAAAATACCAAGGTAATTATCCTTAAGTTGTTACGCAAGGTAGAACATCCAAAGGGAGAGGTAATGTTCTCAACCTAGCACTCTTAATTCTTTTCATCCTACACCCCATAAAATCTATTATAATACATGTATGTGTGATAAAATAAATATTATAAATATTATCAAATTTTATTATACTAATGTAATATTACTTTTATACCTTCCTTCAAAACCATTAAAAAATGGAATATGTTGTAATGAGTACGTGTAGACTGTAGCCTCCATGAACGACGTGTTATAGTTTCCCATAACTATAGAACATGGATAAACTGGAAAAATTATTTAATGTATAAAATGTATATTTATGATTCTATTAATATTACGAAAATATAATATTTTATATTCAATATCGGATATTAAAAATAAATGGTTATAGTAAACATAACCACCATAAATGAACATATCAAGGAACCTTTCTTAATTTGAGTCAATTTTCGGAATATTTATGAAATTGTATAGATTTTGTGATAATGGAATGATAAAAAAATATAACTATAAAATTATGGATATTATGAATCTATTTTTCAACATATTTTACCATGGTCAATATACCAAGGATGTTTTAGAGAAATCGACTGAACCACCTCAAATAACCGTCATAAGAGAAAAATATTTAATAAAATAAAAATAAAAGATAATAAATTGGACATAGAAAATAAATTATAGATGGAAAATTTTATTAATAAAGTTTTTAATAAACATAATTATATCATTCATGGGGTCAGGTGAATATGCATAATGAATCATGACCTGAGGTAAGTGTTTTTGCATCTCAATTTCTCTTCATTCAGATATGATGTGTATTCACTAGTTGTTTCATTTTTATAGTGTATATACTTGACATGGATTTATTTAATATTATTATTTTTTGTTAAATATAATTTATTTATAAATCCATATAATGTTCTACCTTTAACTGGTAATCGATGTGAAAGATAATGATGGTGTAAGTTTTTTTTGGATACTCAACTCTTGTTCATTGAGTTATGATTATAATTATTGAGATTAAATCATATAATTTGTGAAATTATAGTTTTTATTTTTTATGTGACATATTATATTTTTTACTGTTATTTTCATTCATACCACACAAAAACCATCCTAAATTTCTCCTTCATCATTAATTATTATATCCTTAAGGGATTTGGTTAACTCAAATTTGTTTTCTTTGAGTTAAAATGTTATTCCATGAGAATAATTATTTTAAGTTTGATAATTTATTATATTTTCCAAATAAAAATATATTTCCTCTTTTATGTTTGGGAAAATGATGTTTTAAGCTCAAAATATTCTTTATTAATTAATCTATTTCTCATAAAAGTGAAACATTTTTAAGAAAAAATATCATCCCCTTTAGAGATAGTTTTTCATCCATTTACATGTTCATTATTCATAAAAATGTTTTTACTTTATTTTTTTGAAATAAAAATAAGTTTTTTACATGTGACCATACTATACCCCTTTTAAAATGGAAATTTTACTACCACTTCTTATGATGTGGGTATTCAATAAATGAATTTCAAAATATTAAAAAGGCTTTCCCTCTATTGAAAATAAAATATTTTATATTACACTCCTCATTCTATTTATAAATCCTTTATGTATTTTGAAAGATCTATTATTAAGGTTTATTTTTAAAATTATTCTTTTTAAAAAAATCACATTAAATATCAAAAATATTATTTTTAATGTGACTTGTAACATCTTATTTTATGAACATGTTAAAATAATTTTCTAAATACTCTTTTACAATTTCACTTAAATTTAATATTTATCTCTAAAGTATTTATTTCCTTGGAAATTATTTTTCATCAATAAACCTATAATTTTATTCTATAAAATACTATTATGGTGTTGTTGAATTTTTGGTACTAACCATTTACATTATTGAGTTAGATTTTGGTGATACCATATGAAAATGTTACAAAACCCATTTTACTTCCATGGGTTCTTTATATTGTGCTGAATGATTATTTTAAATTGGTACACATATGTTTGGATGATTGATTATAGGGATCCTATATCTACCTTCAATTAATTATTAAAGTATTTATATCTCATGATTTAATTATTTCAATAATGGAAATTTTATTTATTCATAACAGGAAACACATACATTTTGTTTATTAAAAATAAGAATAATTGACATTTTGTTTGTTTGTAATAAGAAGCTTGAACTTTTTTGTTCACAAAATGAATCATGAACATTTTTTTTGTTCACCACATAATGTGTTTAATTTTGTTTTCTCCCAATTTTATAATTTCCCTATGATTATGTTTGTGAAAAACATTTTTGTTATGTTATGTTTCAAGGGGATGTTACATTTACAAACTAAATTCTTATGATTATGATCTATGGATAATGTTTGTTATATCTTTATTACACACACTTTTTCCATGGTATGTTTGTTTGTTTCAAATTACGTATAATTATATAAAATATTATAGATAAATCTTATAGTTAGATGTTTTTTAATAATACATTCCTCCCCTCCTCATGTATTCTCATATTCTTAAGATTTAACATTTAATGACAAATTGATGATTTTTTCCATTTATTGATCATTTGAGATCACCACTTTATTATTTTTTATTCCCTATGTTATGAAGATGAACATAACTTATGATACATCTAGTAGGGAGTATTTTTTGGATCGGTTATGGATAAATATTCATTAATACCATAAAATTAGTTGTTGATCCTCAAAGACACCAAACCTTTTTTATTGGTATTATGTGATTATTTTGAGATATAATGATTAAATTAAGGTAATTCTTTAAATTAAATATAGTTTAATATCAATTTTTATCAAATCCAATATTTAGACAGTTTTTTTCAACACCTGATTAGAGAGTGTGACTCTGGGGTGCCTCGGTTTGTATTATAATTGGGTTTAGTTTTTTTGGGGATTAGGTTTAGAGAATCTTAGTAAGAAATCTAAGTATTAATATAAGTATATAAAAACATCATGATATTTTAGTAAAGTAATTTTTTTAGTTTCTTATAAATTATGTTCCTATCCAGATAATGGAAAGTGGATTTAGTCGTGGAACAGATGCACCTATGGGTAATAACCCTGAAAAAGGATGGTTGAGTATCTAATCAATATTTACTTAATGCATGATGGGTGGGCCTAAGACTTTACATATTGATAGAATCTTTTGGAGTAATTTATTTGGTTAATCAAATTTTATTTATGAAACATTATGAATGATTTGATCACATATTTATGGTATATGATATAGATAATGAATAACATAGATTAAAACCTGGAAATTTATAAGTTGGGGGTACATATATAATTGAGGATTTTTTACTTTTAATTCAATAGTTTTCCTTTTTATAAGGTTGTCAAATTAAGTATTCTTATACTTATCTTACTTTATTAAATAAATGGATGGATCAAGTAGAAAACAATTTAACAATGGATATATTGGACAATTCAGTGGTGGTTCTAATTAGAAACCAAATGTGATTAAAGGTGGTGTTAAAAATCATATGGTTATGCTCACCCAACTATCTCAAGTTTTTATTAAACACTTTTAGTCTTTTAAAACAACCAAAACCACAAAAAAAAGATAATTATGGAGTTTTATAGGATCTTAGGTGATAAATATTATGAGGGAAATAAGATTAAATTTACTTAATGTCAAAAATGTGGGAAGAATCGCATAATGGAATATCTAGAAGTAATAATAAATTATTTCAAGTATGGAAGGATTGTCCATAAAGATCATTATTTTCAAATATATATAAATAGATTTTCCAATAAAATTAATGTTATTAAAGTCCCGGATAATACATCATTCACACTTTAATGATTGAAATACAAGGAGTTCGATAATTATACAAATTGATTCCCCAATCCAAGGTCTAACAAGGATTATAGGTATCAACAATATCCTAAAACAAAGGAAAAGGTCAATACTATCCAATCAAAACTAATGAAATGGATTATGATAATTAAGTAACACTTATCCTAAACTCCATATTTGTGTATTACTTATTGGATTTTGTTCTAGTGTATCTAGTAATTTTTAAGATCATTGAATTAACACCCTAATGATTTTATTATCAAAGAAAACATTTTTTAGTCCTGTATCCCAAGATTAATTTTATAGGAATGTGCCTTGTGAAAATATTATTATCCTTCCTTTAGATAAATTTATTGTTATTTTGGAAATGAACCGATTCTCTATACTTAGAGAAAAAAATATTTAGAATATGGAAATCACATTCATATCAACCTATGGTAGTCTATAAATCGAAGGATGATTATGAAATCCATTTAGATGAAAATTTTATAATTTGGGTCTTGATATCGAATAATTATATAATCTTATCTCATGTGGTAGGATAAAAACCAAATATTAGGGATAAACCTATTGTAAGGGAAATGATATTTTTTCCTAAGTTGGTGTGGTTGATATCTCTATAGAAATTATATATTGAGTCATGTATATATTTTAGATATGCTTAGATATTTTCACTAATATTTGATAATCCTAAAAGTACAAGGACTCAATTTATTTAGGGGGGTGTAACACCCTAAGATTTAAAAATATATTTTCTGTTAAATAAACACTATATCAATAGATTATTTCACACACAACACTAAACTAAAAAAATTCGTGACATATTAGATGAATATTATTAAGAAAATTTAATAATAATAAAACCTCTATAAAATAAAAATACTATAATCAATTATTTATTAAAAAATAAGAAAAAGAACACTTAATATTTTAAAAGTGATTTTTTCCAATAAAATAAGTTTTTCTTTATATATTGTTTTTTTATTTTAAAGATAAATAAATAAATTTTAGAATTTTAATTTAATGAAATGAACTTTGTTTTTTGAATCATTATTTGAATATTATCTTACGATTAATTTTTAATATTTTTCTAAAATAAGTAATTTATAGGTGAATAGTGAAAAATAACGATCTTGCTAATACCATCACTTTTATAATATAAGACTGAATTAATTTGTTTGAAACCATTTTTTTCTATAAAAATTATACATTTATAAATTAAAATAAAATATTTAAAATACAATTTTTAATTTCTAATCCCAATGTTTAACTTTTTGGAAACTCAAGTAATATTTTACTCTAAAAACTATTTTTATTTTCTTATATTAAAATTTAGTTTTAACAACTGGTTTAAATTAACTCTAAAAGCATGGATTTAATATTTTGGATAAATATTTTCATATTATGTAATAAATTTGATTTCATTTTTAATCATAAAAGTATGATTTCTACGATTAAATTTAATAACCATGATAATGGTGAACAAGTTATTTTTAAATATTTGTTTTATTAATGTTATTTAATTTTTATATTATAAATTAAATTGATAAATTTTATGTAAAATATTTGATATGATTTTTTAATTTACAGAGAAATATATTATCAATCATTAATTTTCTAATTAATTTCATATTATATTAAGAATACTTAATGGTGAAAACCACATTTTTCCCGAAAAACGTTTTTCTATATATTAAATGTATTAATTTAAATTGTAATTTTTTATTATTTAGAAATTTAATTAAATTATATGGAGATTAAATTTAGGTATATAATATAAAAATTCAATAATATAGGTTACCTTATATTTTTAAATAAACTATAAATTACTTAGATAAAAACTAGTTAACAAGGTAAAAACCAAAAAGGTAAAAGTTAAATCCAAATAGTAAAAGACTAAAAAAATGTTTAAATCATGGAAAAAATTAATTATATCTTCTTTATTGACCTTATAACTCAGAAAAATTAATTATTTATAACTTTTGGAGCCATTTAACCTTGAATAGTGTTATCCCATCATTGAAAAATTAATGAATATTTTCAAAAGTTCCATTTTCTTCACTTATAAAAGGGCATCACTTCCACTACATTTATACACCCATTAAAAAATTATATCCACCAAAAATATAACCTAATATATTATAAAACATATCCCCACATCATAGAAGCCTTTTTCTGGCTAAAATTCCAAGCTAAAGAGAAGTAATATGTTACTCAATAGAGAATATCCAAAGGGAGAGGTAATGTTCACAACCTAGACCTCTTAATTTTTTCTTCCTCTACCCCCTAAAATACTTATAATACAAGAAATTATAAAAAAATAAATATTATTAATATTCTGAAATTTTATTATACTAATGGAAAATCAATTTTATACCTTCCTGCAAAACCATTCAAAAAAGGATGACGCCGTCATGTATACGTGAAGACTATTGCTTATTTGAATGATGTGATCTATTTTTAAATTACCACCTAACATGGATTAATTTAAAAAATTATTTTATGTATAAAAACACTATTAGTATTATGGAAATATAATATTGGATATTCTATAAGTGATATAAATAATAAATAGTCATACTAAACATAACCTCCATAAATGAACATATCGAGACACCTTTATTAATTTGAGTCCATTTTGGGAAAACATATAAAACTATTTAAATTTTTTTCTAATGGAATAATAAATTTCATAAAAATATAAAATTATCTGGATTATGAAACTATTTTACAACACATTTTACCATAATCAATATATCGATGATTTCTTTAGAGAAATCGGCAGAACCACCTAAAGTAATCATCATAAGTGAAAAATATTTAATAAATAAATAATATATGATATTTATTAGACCTTATAAATGGTAATATATATGTAAAAGGTTCTTAATAAAGTTTTTAATAAACATAATTTTATTATTTAGAATGTCAGGAACACATGAAGGATGAATCAAGACCTGAGGTAAGGGTTTTTGTAACTCAATTTTGCTTCATTGAGACATTATGAATAGTCCCCACTTGTTTCCATTTTTGTTGTATATATTGGAAATGAATTTATTTAATAATAATTTTTCATAAAATTTAATGGATTCATAAATCTATCTAATGTTCTACCTTTCATGGTTTATCAATTTGAAAGATAACGATGATGTAACGGTTTTTTTGGAAACTCAATTCTCATTCATTGAGTTACTATTGTACTTCTTAAAATTATTTCATATAAGTTGGGAAAATTATTGTCATTTATTTTTTATGTGTTAGTCTATATTTTTTTGTGATATTATATTCCTACCGCATAAATCCCTTCCTAAATATCTCCTGCATTATGAATTTTGATATATGTAAGGGATTTAGTTTATTGAAATTTTATTTATTTAAGTTAAAATATTATTCCTTGAGCATACTTATTATAAAATTGATAAATTATTATACTTACTATTTCATAATATATTTACTCTTATATATCTAGGAATTTTTTTAACCCAAAAGATGATTTATTGATAAATTTATTTCTCATAAAAATGAAATGTTTTAAGAAACAATATCTTCTCCATTGAAGGAAAATTTCCCTCAATTTATACATTATTTATTCATTAAAATGTTTATTCCTTTATTATTTTAAATTAAAAATATGTTTTTAATCAATTTACCTTACTATTTTTTATTACCAGTTTTCCATGTGAAAATTTACAACCACTTTTTATGATATGGGTTTTCAACAAAGGTATTTAAAAATATTAAAATAGTGTTCCATTATTTCAAAATCAAACATTTATCTTCCAGTCCACATTATATTTTGAAATAATTTATTTATTTTAAAATATATATTATTAAAGGTTATTTTTAAAAGTAAATTTTTAAAAAAAATTCACAACACCATTAAAAAAAATTATTTTGAAAGTGACTCGTAAATTATGCTTTTAAGGAAATGTTAAAACCGTTTTCTAAAAACTCTTTTATGATTTCACTTAAATTTTTATATTTATATATAAACTATCTATTTTATTGGAAATTATTTATCAATAATAAACCTATAATATGTTATTATAAAATACTCGTTTAGGGTGATCAAATTTTGGGTATCGACTGTTTACATTCTTGAGGACAATTTTGGTGGCACCATATGGAAATGTTACGAAACCCATTTTTCGTAAATGGGTTATTTATGATGTGATAAATGATTACTTTCAATTATAACACATATTTATTGATTATTTATGGGTGGTGTCTTATAGATTCGTCAAATTCATTGGGTAAGGGTTTATATCTCATGAGATAAGGATATCAATAATCAAAATTTTGTTTATTCACAATAGGAAGCATGGAAATTTTGTTTGTTTAAAATTGGAAGCATGGAAATATTGTTTATTCATAAAAGGAAGAATGGAGTTTTTCCTCATAATATGTATTTTGACATTTTTTTGTTCATAACATGAAGCATGTAACTTTTTTGTTCATAATGTTATAATTTCCCTATGTTTATGATTGTGCCCAAGATCTTTGTTATGCTATGATTTAAAGGCATGTTACATTTCCATACCATATTCTTAAGATTATCCTCCATGGTTCATGTTTATTATTTCATGATTACACACTATTTTTACATAGTATATGTTTTTTAATTTGATATTTCATTTCATTATATCATGAATTATTGAAAACTCTTATTGTTCTGTGTTCTTTTTAATAATTTATTTCTCACCTACACATGTTTTCTCATATGATTTTGATCTAACCCTTAAATTACATATAGAATATTTTTCCCCTTATGAAGAATTTTATCTTATCTCTTTCTTTGTTTCCATTTTTTAGTTTATGAATATTAATATAAATTATGATAAGTCTTGAAGGGAGTCTAGTGTGGATCAATTATAGAGAAATGTTCATAAGTATCATAAAATGAGTTACCAATCCTTAAAGACAATAAAACTTAATTTCTTGATATTGTGTGATTATTAGAAGATATAATGTTTAACTTATGGTAATTTTTTAAAATAAATATATATTGACCTCACTTTTTATAAAATCAAGTGTTTTAAAAAGTGCATTTAGCATCGAACCTTAGAGCATGGGTCTGGAGAACCTCCATGATAACCTGATTATGTTGTCATCAAAATTTCATGATGTATTATTTATGAACACATAAAGAACAAAAATAACCTCATAAAACAGCTTAACATTTTCTACCTACCAAGTGGAACAATCCACTATAATCTAAAGTAGATGGTATTATTATTTAGATGACCCTACTCTCTCAGATCCCGAACCCTAGATAACACTTTCCCAAGTGAAAAAAATCCAAAATCTACATAGAAAACATCCTCATCCACCGTATAGAAGTTATTTTCATGTGATGGGTTCATCTTCGAGGATCCAATGGACATAATACACTGAGGGCTTCACTATAATATGGTGGTATCTTCTTGGGATTTTATTCCTTATATTTAATACATAATCTAGTAGAAAACCATTATCCATATGAGGAAGTGGTTTAAAGGATCCCTATATGAATGAAAAACCTTTAAGATCCATCACATGAGAATGTTCAGTCGTACTAGAGAACTAAGTCAAAATCACCACCATAGGCCTCCCTCACAAAAGGAAATATTATGGGGATACAACTACTAATTTAAGGGTGAACAACATATCACCCTCAATACTAGAATTAACACACCCAAATCGAGTTACATAGGAATGTCCTCTATATTCTGGATATATATTCCTCTGTTAGAAACATCAAATACCACCACATCACTAAAATATCATCAACTTCCATTTCCCCAACTTCACAAAGTCCATCTGCTTCTCCATGAACCCATATCCCACACCATGAGATTTTGATTACAATTGATACTCTCATGGTAAATATAGGGAATTTATTTGAATGTATAATAGGTTTCTATTTGTATATAAAAAATAAGGATTCATCTCATAAACTCATAAAATATATAAGTGGTTCATTATTTCACATAGTAATATTCAAAAATCATCTATTGAATGCAATTCAATGCATAAAAATAGTTTTTTTTGTTGAGGATCATCCGTGAACCACCATTTTGAAACATCCATGCATTCCTCAACAATCATAGAAATAGGATTCTCATCCTTTAAAAAAGTGCACAAATATATGCTTACTTCCTGATGGGTAGATGAATTTTACTTCTCGAGGGTGGGTTCTACTCACCACACCTGAAGGGATCCCACTCTATGTAGGGGGGATCTCACCTTACTTACTCAATTGAGCATCACCATGCAGTACTATCACTAGTACCCAATTCATACTAAGATAGGTTCCATACGATCTCATATCTACTATGAAGGAGTCTCATTAAATGACTCCTTATCCACTAAATATAATCTCACTAATAAAAAATGGGTGAGTGAAAGATAGTCACCATGAGTGGAAGCTCTCTAAATGAAAAGGGTACAACTAGGGGTCTTACTATCACTTTCAACTCCAGATCATCTATATTGAAAACAATATCTCATGTAAACACCTTCTAGTATAAATATCCATGATGAAAATACATGAATCATACTCTAAATTACACCCATTTATGTTTGAACATAGCCATGCATCATGTGCATATTATCATGTTTCTAATTTTCAATGATTCACACCTAATAGGAACCTACCAAAATTATTGTTTTTAGGAGTAGATTTATGCATCATACATTTTAGATGACCCACTCACTATTTTATCTTCTACCAAACATCTTTTTGATTCCGAAATTTTTACAAAAATGGGGAGGTATCTGATATCAACACTATCACCCACATGGAGGTCCATCCTTGAAACAACTATATATATCATCAAAAAAAATTATCCTTCTCCCTCAACTAGGGGGAACCCCCCAAGGATCCTATAAATCTCACTCAAGGGGCTCCATCATAGGTAGTGTTGTATTAATTCACAATCAAAACTTGAAAACTTCTCATATAGAGTCTTTTTCTAAGCCTTTGATTTGAAAAAATTCCATCTTAAAACACTCTCATTGAATAATCTACAATTCCCATGGGCCTTGACATGTACATAGACATAGTAACACTATATAGAAGGGGGTACCAACATTCTTATATAGTACTATATACTAAATAAGGGATCAAAATCCATCTATAGTAGAGCAGTCCTATCCTGATTTTGAGAAAAGTATCATCCATTACCAGCTCACCATGTCTGGTAGGGATCCAAATATAGGTATAAACATTTTGTTTATAAAATCCCAATCCAAATTGGAAATGTGAGTCCCAAAATCTATCCAAACCTATACCTATTATGAATTCATCTCACTTCATAGATCCATGAGGCCTCTGTCATTGTAATGCACACAACACACCCAATCCAAGGGTAATATTATCCAACTTAGTGAGATCTACCATCCATTATAAAATAAATATTCACACTAATTGAAAGTGGAGAAAAAAATCTCAAATCATATGTCAAGTACACATCTCATCCATGTTTTTAAAAATTATTCTTTTCCACTCACTAATCATTAGAAAGAGTCCCAAAAATAGGCACAAGCTCTTCTTGACCCTAACTATACACACAAGCTGTCTATCAGTGGGTGACAAACTCTATTCGATAAGGTAAACCCATAAATATTTGGGTATATCTAGATGATATAACATGAGAATGACATGAAATATCACTAATTTATGATATATGTACCAAATTTCTTGATCCACACAATGTTTCCTCACAGACATGGGTTAGATAAAAGGTTATTAAAATTTTAGAGAATGGGTACATTGGCCACAACACCTATATTGGTATCCATAATATAACAACTAAACTAAATAATCAATTAACATCATTTCCCTAGGTTCCCAAACTAGTCCTCACATGAATTCTAACTCCAAACTCCATCCCTAGGATAAACCTACTCTAATAATACTCTGAAATAACCCAACCCATAAGAATCCCTCTTAGGAAGTGATGAACTGAGTGTCCTACCCCAAGCCCGCCTGTAATAGGATATGGACTGGTGATTAGGCATATATCACAATATGGTACGTATTAGACTAATGTATCCACACAAAAAACACACCTCCATATGAGATATAATAATACAAAAAATATATATGAAACTAACTACATTATATATAATGCATGTGATAAGCACTAAGACCCACAAAGGATAATACAATATATAATATATAATGGAAAAGGGGAATGATACACACCCAATAACCAAAAAGTGAAACTAGCATAAGGAACCATGATGAAGAGGTATCCAGAACTAGCTGGATCCAATAAGAATTTATCATACTAATATCACCTCATAGTACCACTATGCCTCACCATCACTATAGTCACCAAGCATTCCAATCACCAAATATGAATAATCCACACTAGGATACACATCCATGAAGACAATATTTTATTTGTGTCATTTTCACGTAAAAAACATGTGTCCGAATGAATCCCATACAACGATGAGTATAAACATACTCAGTAGGATGCCCAGAAACCTCAAAGGAAAAGATGAAATAATATATTATCTCAAAATCTCAGTACGAGTGAGTATCCTGGTAGAAGATAAGAAATAATCCAGATATTCTCTACAACTAGATATTTTAGAGATATAGAGACGTACCAATCATACCAACTCCAACAAAAAAAGGTCCACACCTCACATTAAAATAAGGATACTCAGAGAACTAGGAAGGCTACAATGTCTAAAGTTGATATCTAGTTGTGCATCACATCTTAAAGGAATTATAGTGGTGCTTAAGAAATCATGGACCTTGAAGAATCTGATCTTATTTTACTTACTCTAATACTACCATTAGAATCCACTAAATGTAATCCAATCCTAACCTAGATACTCACATTATTCTTGGCAGTACGACACAATACTTTTTACTGTTATTGAATTTCCATACCACCAATCAAGTATCTAGAGTACCCATACCAAAAAAAACCCACGTAACCTTATAGGAAATGTGGAGAGGGTATTATGCCTCACTGAATTATATGAAAATCAATTGAGAGAGTATTAAACCTAAGGAAAGGGGACCTATTCTCCAATAATACGAGGGAGTACTGAATCCTATTTATAGTGTGTGAGGGAACCACACCTCATTAGCACCGAAAGATCACTAAACCCATATATATTTGGAGGAACTACCCCTTAAGTATGTAGAGGAGTAAAAAAATCTAGGATAAATGAATATTGGGGACCTATTCCCTATCACCACATGCCTCTAGGGGACTACCAACTCTTCGAATGATTTTATCATCATGGCCATACCCCATCGCTAGACCTATGGAGCTAAAGATATTAAACCAATCATCATTTTACATATGAATTCTAATGAAGAAGGGAAGAAAAACATTATATTCTATATGGAAATTTTTTTAGGATAGAATACTCTTGCGTTAAAATATGAGTCCTGAGAAAGGTGATGTAAAAAGTCATTGATCTTGGAAAAATAAATTTCATATACTTTTGAGGTATACATCATGTAGTGCCTATATTATCTTGAACATGTACCATCTACCACATGACATGGGAACCCAACCTACATGACAAGAATTGTAGTGTACATGGTGTATGAATCTAATAATGTTATATTTAGTATTTGACGACCTCACCTCGCGAATGACCTAAAATGACTAAATAGACCATCCCATTGTGGTCTATGTGGAAAAATACTCAGGATAGGATATTTAATTTTCCAAAATGGAAACTTGGTGTTATTTCCATGATGAACTCTCTAAAAAGTGGTATGAAGGCCATGTGGTGACCTTTGGTAATACCACATAGCACATTGGAGGTTGCTGGGTGGACCCAGCTAGGTGTGTGTCACCCCGTGTTTGGGACCCACATGCGGTGTGGCACACTTGCATTTTTTTTTTTTACATTTCATTTTTTATCCACTTATCACCATGTGATAGAAGAGGAGTCATCCGATCCAAAGGGATTAGATGTATGGGGATAAAATTACTCCCCCTATTCTCTTAAGGTGTGTTATTGCTGCTACCAGGGCTTCTGTGCCTCAGATGCTCCCATTGAATACTACTATAACTGATCTCCATCCATAATGATTGGTCATCATTATGCTTAACCCTGTCAATGCCTACCCTCTAACTAAAATACTACAAAATAGGGTTTATCCATCACTAGTATCTATTAACATTAGAAAAAATGCTGATAAAGGGGGTCCTTCTTAGAGTTTTTTTAGCACTGATAAATGGGGTCTTTATCAGTACTAAAAAATCATAGATAATGGGTAGACTTTATCAATTCATATAAAAAGAATTGATGGGGGTGGAGGATTTATTATCCCTAGAAAAAAATTAATGATAAATGGGGGCCTTTATCAGTGCTTGTAAAAAGAACTGATAAAGGGACTAGCTTTATCAAAGCTTTTTTACAAGAGCTAATAAAGGATTCCCTTTATTAGTGATTTTTTCTAGCGCTGATAAAGGGTATATTTCTTAAAAAATTATATTTCATTAAAAAATATATATTAATATATAAATATATTTATATTTATATAAATATAATATATAATTTTAAAATATGTTTTTGACAAGGCTAAATAGGCAGTTACACTTAATATATAAGATATTTTGTGAAAACGAATTATAAAATAATTTAAAAATATTATTCATTAATAATTATCTAATTATTATTGAGTAATAGTTATTTAATAATATTTGAATGGAATAAAAATTAAATGAATTAATGAATGGTCTAAGATAAGTTAAAAACATGACTTGAACTTCAAACGACCATAAATTCTGATCCGGGCATCTGTTTGGGCTCAACCACATATCAAATCGAATCTTACAACGTGATCTATGTTCTAATGATCCAAGGAACCCCTAGTCACATTTTTGGAGTCCAAAAAAGGCCTAAAAGGCCTTCAAAATTGACTTTTTAGTTAGGGTATCCTACTTTTTTAACATTCAATGGAATTTTAGCCTCATTTATGTAGAACATTTTCCCCATTTTTAGTGGGGAATGAATTTATTCCTTGGTATTTAATTAATATTAATATTATGGGTTTAATATTTTATCATTTTTCAAAAAAAAAATTATTTATAATTAAATATATGCATAATTTATTATATTTACGTATAATAAATCACTTGTATAAATTCATATATCAACATATTTATGTTAAAATGTATTTTTTAATACATAAAATAAATATTTTTTATTCAATTTATTTAAATTAAAAAATCATCCATTTTATTTACCTAATACAAATTCATTAATAAGTATATATATACCTATATAGGTAAAGTTTATATATAAACATGTCTCTATCAATAAACAAATATATATGTATCTGTATATTCTAATATATATGTAAATAAATAAATATTCTAAAAATGTATTTAAAACAACATCTAACCATTTTTTACATTTTAAATATATATATATATATATACTTATATATATATATAATGTTTATATATACACATATGTGTGTATTAATAAGAAGATATATATTTATATTATATTTTAGTATATGAAAATTAATATAATATATAATATATTTAAATAAATATAAGTTTATATAAATCACACACACACAAAAATATATTTTATAGATATATTTTAAAATACTTATATAAATATATGAATAAAAAATATATCTATAAATATTAATATATATAAATAAATAGAAATATCATAAAATAGAAAATAAAACAACTTAGTTTAGTGGTAAAGGTTTTATAGTTCCAAATAATAGGTACATGGATCAAATCTAGGCATGCACATGAGGATCAAATTTTTTAAAGCGCTGATAAATGGGGTGGGGAAGTGCTAATAGGGGGTCTCAGAGAGGTTAAAAAAATAACCCTTTATTATTTATTTCTTAACACTATTTAATGGGGCCTTTATGAGTTCTTTTTATGAGAATTTAGAAATATTTACCTTTATCATCACATTGGTAGTCATCACTTTATAAGCGCGGATAAAGGCCCTTTACTAGTGATGGTAAAATCCAATTTTTTAGTGGTGCTATGTGTCATCACCATCTCAAGCAGTCAATACTTGATAGGGGTGGGAACAAATTGGTTTGGGTTGTTTTTACTAAAAACCAAACAAAACCACAATTTTTAGTTTGGTTTTTATCGATAAAATGAAACCATTTAATAGTGGTTTTGTTCAGATTGGAAATTTTTTTAAACCATTAATTTGTGGTTTAGTTTGGTTAGGATTGAAAATTATCCTATTTTTTATGCTAACACCCAAGGTATAGATGCATGATATCTTATAATAATTGGATAATGATTTTAATGGAATTTATACATATTCATTGAAACCATGATATGATTTTATCCATGATGGGAAAATAAAACCTGATGGTGCATTAGGGTTGGTGAATAGATGCACGGGCCAAGCTGATAGAAAATTTAAAAAATGCATTTAAAAAGAATAGGATTAGTTCATTTTAATAGGTCTAGTTTGGTTTGAGACCAAACTAAACCAAAAACTAGTAGAGTGTATTCAATTATCATAGAAAAAAACCATAATAAAAAACCTATTATTTTGGTTTGGTTCATTTTAGGGTTTTTCCCACTACTACTATATTTCCTGAGAAACCTGGTGCCCATGATATTACCACTACCACTATATGGACTACTAAACCATTAACCCTCCCTTAACCACTGATATGTGGTGAAATTAGTAGTTTTGATCCATGCTATGAAGGTGAGTGGTTCATTTGTGGATGGTGAACCCAATGACCAAACCTCCGGCTCACCATATAGTTCCCAACCCCCATTGAAAGATAAAACTAAGAAAAATAGTGTTAAAATATCTACCTTAAATTCAATACATAGGATCAAATTCCAAAATAAATTAAACCTAAATAATCTAGTATAAATTTTCATAGAAATATATTCAAAAGAAAATATTGAATCCTATCTTGGGTATCGTTTGATCTTTGGTGAAGACCACATCCACATAGGGAACTATTGATGATTTCTCCTTGTTTGTTACAATCTTAAATCCCCATATATCCTTATCTGTAATTAGGGTTCATGGTAAAAACTAATTAGAAACATAATAAATATTAAATATGGGGTTTGGGGTTAGGGTTTTCAAATTAATTAATTAATCAATCAATAAATTATTTCACTCATGAAGACCAGCCTATAGGAATCCTGATATTTAAGGACTCGACCCCAGCTTCCCAGAGCCGGTGCCTCATTTGATTACGTTGGAATACATACAAGGAAAATGAATCTTGAAGGACCGAGTATTTTAGTTTTATTGGAAAAAAGTTACATATATAAGTTCAAATTTACATATGGAAATAAAATCAACACTAAATTATTCCACTAGCAACATCATGTCTCATAGATTATGCTTGCATGTCATTCATAATTTACTTCTTCATATCCTGAGAAAAATGAAACATATGAAAGGGTGAGATCAAACACTCAGTAAGAGTAAGAAATACAGTGGAAGATAATATAAACATTAGACATGGTGAATTATTTAAAACACATGCCTTTAATAATAAACTTGAACAAATTATGGCAGGAATATGAGCTGAGTAAATATTAACATAATAAAACATAATAAAGGGTATTATACTAGTCGAATACCCACATGAACTTTCAATAACTAGATTTATAATTAGGTAAGTTCATATTCTGGACATTCTGAATCATTTTTTATGGCCTCGGCCAAGACATCTAGTGATTAAGGCCTCGTCCAAAATCCATATCACTTTGGGAAAGGCCTCGGCCAATTCCACGTCTATTTGTCTCATGAGACCTACCGGTGTATAGAGGGGCTATAACGGGCCCAAACCGTCACATAATAATTCCAATTCATTCCTCATATGAGCGGGGATCAACATAAAAAATATATATATATTCATATTGAATCTATCATATGAAATGTAACTATCTTTCCTCAATCATTAAACATAAAACACTATCCATTCAGAATAATTTAGTGAATGGTTTTAGAATAGATCATCCACAAAATATTTAGTCATAAACCATTAAATAAAATATGTTAGATGACTTCATAAATGACTAAACCCAATAATACCATGTAATCAACAAGAGTGTTGAATTAGATGGAAACACCCTTATAAAATCATTAAGCAATTCTGGGGATAAATACCCTTTTATTTTGAAAATAAGAGTTCTTTTGGAAAAATATTTGTATAAAACAAGAAGTAAAGTAAGATAGTATTTCATGATAAAATTATTGTTTTTATAAGGATAAAGGTTTCCAAAAATAGATTATATCTTTCCCTTGAAAATAGAAATGAATTTGAGAAATTCCCTTATATCGAGCTCATATTTTTTGGAAAGCGTTTTGAGAGCTTCTTTTAAAATATGTAACTATCCAAAAAATAGGGAAGTATTCTGGTTGGTGTACATATATATAATACTCACATAGAATTTATTAAGAGTACATAACAATACAAAATAATTTCATTGAGGAAATTAGACAATAAAAGTAACCCGAATGAAAATGGAAGTTCGGGTGGAGAACCCTTACCTTAACTCCAAATGTGTCCCTCTATTGTACTTAAGCTCCTGGAATATTAACTTATACTTGTTAATAACTTATTTCAAAACATATTTATACATTTATTCATTTTACCATAATTCTTTTTAGTTCATTTATGTCTTTATTGATAAGTTATTGTATTGAATTTCTTCATTCTAGAGTGTTCGTTTCCTTTAATTTCATATTTGGTTCACTTGTTTTTAAGTAATGAAGTTCATGTGGAATGGTTATAAATCTCCACGGTTGGAATTATATATTATTAATGAACATAAATAATTTATAATGGTCATTTATAACATTTGGTTACATGGAATGTGGATGAATCATTAGATGACAACCACTTAGATTATTCGGCGGTATTTGGAATATTATGAACTAGTTTGGTCATATAACTTAATTATATGTACATATTCTGGTTACTGAATATTAATTAGGTTATAAAACATATATTATAGTCTGGTACAACCATTAATATGGTTTCATGACCATTAATGAAGAAGAAATTTAAGAACGAAACATCGTCGTCCACAATGGGTATAAATCGAAACCTCATGGACGTCGATTTCGTTTATAAAAAATAAAAGGGAGGGAATAAGAATATTTATGATGGTCATTCCATTAACATGATAAAAATAAAGTATATAGATGTTACTGGAGTTATCATGATCATTTTTACAGAGGAAGTGAGGATATAAAAAATAAAATAGATGAACATGAAAATGAAGAAAAGTTTAGAGATCCCTTATGAAAATTCAGCAGCCTAACGACGTCACTTAGAATTTCATAAAACCAAATGATGATAACAAAAAGGGTATCCCATCATATTTAAATAAAAAGTACAGTAATAAGAATAAATAAAATCAAACCCCAACATATGAGAAAGTAATTTCAAATAGCTAACATAAAAGAAGTGTCGACCTAAAGAAGAGAATGAAGGATTCCCTTACCTTGTAGAATAACTCCTAGATCTTGAAGGATGGGACCTTTGGGGGTTAGGGACACCTTGGGAGGAATAATAGAGAGTTAAAACCACCAGATATTCTAGGATGAGGGATTTGGAATCAAAGAAAACGAATGGATGAGTGGGTATTTATAGAAAAAGAGAGGTAATTTTTTAATAATTTCAAAGGGACACCTCATTAGTGGTTTTTGCCAAACCATGGGCTTGCCCATGGTATTTTACCATGGTTTAAGCCACTTGGGGCACCCCATGTCATAATTTACTATACACAAGTTGAAAAAACTTTTATATTTAATTATAGCATCATTATTATGTCATTAATCTACCGAAAACTCAAAACTGTATTTTTACTATTCATGAAAAATTCATGTATTTTGGAAAAATCCCAAAGAATCACCCCTACCATTTTTCGATGTGTAGAATTCAAAAGTGAAGTCTATTTTTGAAAAATAATTTTCTAAATATTATTAATTTAACTTTTAAATAAAAGTATACTTAATTCAATAATTAACAGTTCTAATTCTACAACTACTTCTTTATCACAATGAAAAATTAACCAAGATGTTATTATCTTCTAGCCTTAAAAAAATAAAATAAAAATAAAATTTACTATTAATTAGGGTTATATTACTATTCATATTACTATTCATAAGGGTATGTTACTATTCACAAAAAATCAAGTTTGTTCTATCAGACTCCAAATGACTTACTGAACACAACTCTAGATGACCACTTCTTGAAATTCAAAACATAGAAGAGACAAAGTTGTGTTTAATGGTTAGATCATAAAATTTCATTCTATATTTATTTTCAAAACCATGGGGTGTTACATGATACAGATGAATTTTACACATATCCTAGGGTAATACACTTATTCTGAAAGTAACCATAGTCTTAGACTCTCCATATGAGGATTAATTTAAGTGATATTAACATTCTATCAAAAATTCACATTCAGACTAAACATATTTTTTTAATTAAAATATTATTTTTGTGGTCTCTCCACACTTATAATTCCCCAATTCCACAAAATTAGTTCATAAATATACCTTAAAAATATTTAAAAGTATAAATACCAAATACCAAGGTTGCCACACCAGCATAAGAGATCTAAGAGTAATATTTATTTAAGGAATAAATATTTAAAAAATAAAACTCATCATGGATATAAATTCATCGATACTAAAAGAGAAAACCCTATTTTCCAAAATCAACAAAACCATCATAAAATATTTTCAAGGTTATATTTTCTAGTAAATTTACTATTTGACCCCTATAGTGATTCCAAGACTTTGAAGTTCAAATTTGAGCTAATAATCTTTTGGAAAAAAACCCAAGTCACTACATAGATGAATGAAATCCCTCTTTGTATGTATCTATGGGTTATATTGAATTGATCAATTATCAAGAGATATCCTCTCATCTCCCGCAACATGATAGTGTCTCATAAAGGATAAGGGTTAAAATAAATAGATCCATGTGATGAGGGAGTTCTTGGATTTTATATACTAGAGTCTCACACCCATCAAATGAGTATTTAATCTTTATATAGATCCCTGAATGATGTTACTCATGTAGACATTAATTAAATAATACATTATGAGTTAATACATGTGGTTACATTAGATTAAACCTTAATTCATGCTAACACCATGTGTCTAATATTACGAAATGGTTCACATTTAATGATAGTAAATGGAAGATAATATGTATGTTAATAGTTTATATTTAGTAGGCAATGACATGATATTTCAAACCATTCCTTGAAAGGACAATACTATGACATCTCCATATTGTATTAGATGATATGCCCAAAATGAAGCAATTCAAAATGATTTAGTTTCTATATCTCATACTATATGAAATGTCAATATTTCACACTATGATATTGGAATATACATATCATATATATATATATGCGTGTGTGTGTATTTATAATATAAAACCAATAATATCCCACTTTCACTAAAGACTCACATACTTTTTTCCATTTCACCATATATTATATCATATACAATAACATGTGAAACCATATACAAAACTCCAATTATAAATATTCCCAAAATACGTTTTGAAGGATATCATTAACTTCTCCTTATTTCATATGATATATAATACCTTATCAATACCATTTCAAAAACTCTTTTGGATAAAATATAAAACACTTTTAGAGCATCTCCATGTGTAAAACTCAGTCCCCATTTAGTCAAACACAAAGTGTTACCCATAAAACTTGTAGTGTTTGTTAAAAATATGAATCAATAGATCCATAAATTTATAAAAACATTAACCTCTGATAAGTAATCAATTCTAATTAAGATATAAATGGATCTGGTATGGCCTCCATTAAAAAAAATTATATATGTACCAGTGTCTACCAATTGAATCATATAGAAGATTTAATTCCCATATGATATATCTATCCAATAAATCTATAGAAACCCAATCCTATTATACATATTATTACATGATTTTTAACAAAAATATCCAATAAACACAAATCAAGGATCAAGAGGTCTAATGACTTAGGAAGATTAAAAACATGATACAAAAAACATAAATATTAACTATATCATTATTACTTAAAGATCTATAAAATGATCCTAAAATCCCTTGATCTTCAAAAACTGTATAGGAAAACCTAGGGAATACATAAAAAAGGGTTGATCTATAAATACTAGTAAGGGAATAAAAATTATAAAGGAGAATATCATATGAATCAAATGACCTATCATGATATCATAAAGATAAGGATCATGAATAATCATATAGAAGAATGGAATAAATAAGTTCACATAATATTATCATGGAATCATAGGAATGGGGAAACAACATAATACTTAATATAAGTATAAGTCAAGGATCACTACCAAGATAACATAACATGATGGATAAAGTCCCATTATGGATTAATTTTACTCCCTAATCTCGTACATACCATCTCAGGAGATATAAACATTACACAATAAATTTTATAACTATTTAGAAATATCCATAATATGTACATGAATATCTGTTCCACAAATGGAAATAAAATTCAATTCATAAACATAATAATTGACCATGTAAAGGAATAGGTTGCATAATCTTGTATTATAGAAAAAGTAGATGGAATATCACAAAGTTCTACATGAAAGAAGTTATTATAACATTATTTTACATTAATATGTTAAAAATAATCATAGGGAAAGAAAAATTACATTTTAGTGAAGTGAAGATGTGAAAAATAATAGATATGTATATTTAGAAATGTACCTCTTAAGGAAAGTTTTAGGGAAAATGGTAAACTAAATTTAAAGAGGGGAAAGATCATATTAATTTACATAAAAATAGAAATTAACTAAAAGGGTTTTCCATAATATAATGATAAATTTTAGAAACCATTTATTTTTTTAAAAAAAATTATGGAGAAGTACTTGAAATGGGGTAGAAATAATGAAGTTCCCTTTAATCAGGATTTCTTGACGAATGAAATTGAGGGGGAAGCCTAAAAAATAAGTATATCCCCAAAAAATAAAGGTAATGGTATAAATATATATATATATATATATATATCATATACACATATATAAATAATATTAAATCATTAAATGACAATAATAGTGTAATGATGTGAGTTTCAGAGGGAAAATGCATGGCCTAAAATAATGGAGGGTGGTTCAGAAGTTGTCTTACCTCATGTTTGGATTCATTATTCACTTTAAAATAACCAATTGAATAATAAAATTAGATTTAGTAAACACATTATAAAGAAAATTATTCAAATATATTTTATTTACTATCAATCTTCAATATTAGTTTAATGTTATTTAATTGAGATATCATGTCTATAGTTACTGTCTTGAGGTTGTTCATTTCATGGTTCCGAGGTAACTTTAGTTTGTGGAAGATTGTTCAAGTTATTATCAAATGTTACTCCAACTATATAAGTTAAATTAAATGATATTATATTACTTAAATAAATTAAAATGGTCACAAATATCTATATGTGTTCTGACATAGGGATGATTCATTCGGTATAAACATTATAATTATATGGTTATTTCATTTAGACGGTTTTAGTGAACATCATGAACTAGATTAATTTTAATTAATTAAATGATTATTAATACATTAAATATCATAAATTAAGTTATAATATACTTATCATCTTCATATTTAACCACAATATTATTTTTATAACTATCCTTGAAGGTGGTGGAGAAATCAAAGTACATTGTTTATAGAGGTGGTGAACTGGCCATATTATAAACAATGTTTTCATTTTAGAATGAATAAGTAAGAGGATAGATGATTGATATTCAATTAATAAAATAAAATTATAGTATATTAATGATAATAGATTCATTATGTCATGTTGTATGGAATTATTTTGGAGGATGAGGAGGAAAATAAATTAAAAAACTCGATAGAGGGTATTACCTTCTCATTTGGATGTCTTCTCTTAGGAAAACCATTAAGGTTCCTTAGATTGGTATTTTAGTAATAAAAAAACTCATTGAACATGGGGAGGAGGATTGGGAATAGAAATGGTCAAAATTTGGGCTATCTCCAAGCCTTAATAGGTGTGAGGGGTGGTATTTATAAGGGGAGGAGAGGGGTGTTTTTGAATATGATATTAATTAATTTATTATTTTGTATCAAGAATAAAAAAATATAGATATTTTTACTATATTAAATATTTAGTTCTTTTGGGTTAAATATAATGGCCACTTATATTATCCATTTCTCATTTATGAATTTATTTTCCTTATATTACAAATTACCGTATTTTTCTATATTTCACTTTTCAAAAAAATTGAAATATTTTAAAAAAATACTAAAAACTCACCCTAATCATTTTTCAATGCTTATATTCAAAAAATGAAATCCATTTTTCGAAAATAAATTTATAAATTTTATAAATTTAATTTTTATATAAAATAATTATTTATTTGAAAAATACCAATCTAAATATTATGATAATTTCTTAAACCCTTTAAAAAATTAATTATAGTCTCATTATATTTTTATTAAAACGAAAAGTAATATTATTTTATAAAAATATTTTATGAACCTCTATTTTATTCTAAATATTTATATTTTTCATAAAATTGAAATTAAAAAATATATGTATTACAAAAATACAAACACTTATTTTTTCATTATTTAAATATTTATTTTCATGTATCATGATATAAATATGTCATATTTTCATTTTATAAGAAACCAAAATATAATTTTACAATTCCATAGGTGATTATAATATTCTAATGGCGAGGTTATTATTCTAATGGTCATATTACTATTCAATATGTCAGATTTGTAACAGTCATATGGGTTCTCTAATTTCAATAAATATATCATATTTTTTGAATTATTCATAAACTTATATTTTCTCTCATGGTTATATATATTTTCATTTTTAAAATTAATATTTTATTACTAATATTCTATTTCATTTCTACAGTGTTATTCATCAATGTGATTATTCTAAGGGATAAAGAAGATCTAATTTTTCATATTATAGTTATCTTATTTTTTACTTTTTTTCCCATTATAACACTTTCAATTATTATGGACACATTTATTATCTAAATATATTATTTAAATTAATATAATAATTTTTTTGGTTATATAATGTGTTATATGTGCTTTATATAATACTAATTTACAAAAAACGAAATAATTATGTAATCTGAAGGGAATTCTATTGAAACAAATTATGGTTTTTTATAAAATTGAGTGACCATGGGACATGGTGTATATCAATTATATATATTGAACTTATAAATTCTCAATTCTGTTGGGTGCAGAAAAAGCGTAAGATGGATGCTACCCAACTTGAAATTATTCCATAATTGATGATCAATATGAGATCTATGTGATGATTAATACTATAATCAATGAAATTGAATCAAATAAATAGAAAATGGATAATTATTCCAGAACTAAGAGAGAGGATCATCACAAATTATTTATAATTAATTTAATTAAATAAATAATTCCCTTGATGTAATTCTTTCTTTGTTGATGAATCCTGATTAGCCACTGAATGATTTTAGTATTAATTTTTAATATATATAATATTAATCTGCTTTATTATTCATAAACACAATTTTAGTGAATTTTACACTTTGAACATCCTTCCACATTATGATTGTTATTCCTTCTTAAAATGCACTATTACATGGTACATTTTTGAACATCATTTAAAGTACCCTAGGATCTTGATTTTATTTTCATGTTTAATTTTCCGGTTTCTCATTACATTGGTAACAATTCATACTTTTGGAGTACTTGAAGATTCAAATTGGAATACCACCAAAGTTGGCCTTAGACAAACAACATTCTAGGTGAAGTGAATTAGATAACAACCCAATAAAACTACTATAGCGGACAATATCCAAGCCCAATAATTCTAAAAATTGAACTTAAGATATAAAAAATCATGGGGAACATTTCATTAAAAAGTGGAAAAATCTAATTATGATTTTTTAATGGAGTTCCAGGCGGCCCAAGTTGGAGTTGAAATTCTGGCCCAGATTCTGTGGCCCAGAAAAATATCCCACCAATTTAATCATATCTAGGAAATCAAAAATTATTTTTTGATGATATTTTACAGAGACTTAGAATACATCCGTAGATTCATTTTTATATTTTATGGAACACTCTAATTCGGCCATATAGAAGGTCATATAGGTGCCTCTTTTCGGTGGATGCAAGCTGGCTACAACTTCGGGTCAAGGGTGGAAAAGTATCCTCTCCCTTACTTTCAACCACCCTAGGTTTACCATAATAAGGTGGTATGACTTTAAATATTGGAGTCTCAACCCAAGGCTCCTAAAATTCCTATTTTAGGTAGTGGTTTTGGAGGATTTATTCATCTTGGTTGCTTTCTTTCATTGTAATGTTATGCTGCCACTTTTCCTTTGTAATGTTGTTCCTCAATTGTAAGTTGTTTTAATTCATCTTAGTTTCTTAATAAAAGTTCTTCTTTTTCTTATTATTATATTTTACTCTATATCAATTTGATACCATTTCCTTGAGGTGTGAATTTATTCACACCAAACCTTGTGAAATTATTCACACAATAGTGAAGTGATCATTTTATTTTTATTCTTTTTTACTTCTCCATTTCCTCCCTCATGGGTCTAATTTCCGCTTCCATTGAAACCATAGAATCAATGGAGGAATAACCCTATGAAGGGTTGATCCAAGGGAGTATTAAGGTCCTGGATTGGATGTTATTTATCAACCCATTAATGTCTAATCACTTCTTTTAATTGAGATTTTTATTTGATGATTTTAAAACTTCTTCATCCTTTTTTGAATTTTAAGGCCACATACTTCAAGTGCTAATTGGAACCTTTACCCTAGAGTGCTCATGAATTTGATCCTCCAAGTGTATTGGTGATTAGTAATGAAGTTCTTTGATCTTCTTCAATAATCCCATCTCAAATATAATAAATTTAAACCATTAAAAAAAGAATTTCATCCAATCCACCCCAAGTGATAACCAAGGATCAACTCATTCTTTAAAATTTAATTCACTTAAGACTCTTAGTTTTCACTTAAACCCATATAAAATCAACCCAAATTTTTTCACTTCATAGACAAAAAATAGTCCTTAGAATGTGTGTGTCTATAGGTTTCTTCTTAGGTCTCTGAGGATTCGACAATCCAAGCTACACTACAAGAGACCTCTTAACCCTAAAAACATGGGTAAATTTGGGAGAGACCAAATTTTTTCACTGTTTCTAGGGACCTAACTAAGTTATCTTAGACACTATCTTTCTTTTATCACCCTACTTCTCTATTATTATCTCCAATTTCATTCCAATGGAAAACCCTTTTGAAAAAAATCCAAACATGGGGAACCTCTCCTTACTTTGATCACTCCTTAACAAGTGTGATGTACAATGACCATCCTAGTTTCTACTGGTGGGCTAATCAACAACCTATTGAGCCACACTTTTTTAACTCCTATTCTACACAAAACATTCCAACCTATTATGAGTTCCAATCTAAAGGCCAATCAGAACATCCTCCTGTGGAATTCCAACAATATAATTATCCTCTTGGAATAGACCATATGTCTCAACCCTTTGAACATCTTGATCCACATCCATTAATTTAGAAATTATGTCAAAACATTTATAGAATTACTTTTGAAGCTTCATCCTTGAGAGTAGAACTACAAAGCATTGAAACAGTTATGGAACAGATTCCCAGTCAGGTTTTCCATTCCTCATCATTCATAGAGGAATTTTTTACACAAAACATCTCATGAAAATGCTAAAGAAATTTACTTTTCACCTAGGATACCTGAAAAACATGAAGTAATAGTTTATGGGTGTTTAAATCAAGGGGAAACCGATTTTCTGTATTCACAAGAGGGAAATTTGACATCATGGATTGAGTTTCCTAAATATTACTCCATTGATTCTTCAGAACAAAAAATTACTAAACCATTGGGAGAAATCAAAAACTTTTAGTCCATACCAATCCCTAACACTGATATTTCCAATTTTGTGGTTGATTCTTCTATTCAAAAGGAACAAATTTTGTTGAGAAATTTAGAAAATTAAACTGAGTTGGATTCAAAATCTCAACCTGTGTTTGAATGTACTATCCAACCCGAGCTCAAAATTATTGTCCTTACTTCCCCACTCAAGTATCCCTTAATAGGTTATAACCATGAACTTTAAGTTATAATTGATTCTTCTATTGAAACCAAAAAATTTTTAATGATTGTTGATGTCTTAGTAAAGACTATATAGGAAACTGGATCAACCATTTCTAATATTCCTTGGATTTTCCACTCATTATAGAACCTAGGTTTGTACATGACACAAATTCTAAACAAAGAAACAATATCAATCTAGTAGAAGTGGATAAATATGGGGTCTTTAAAATTTTTAAAGTTGGTGTTGTGTAAGTTAGGGAGATCATGTCAAGCTAACGATGTTAAACAAAGCTCTATTTGGGAGGAAACCCATGGTTTTCAAGTTTCCAATCATTTTTTTTGTTTTAATAAACTTTATATTTCCAATAGGATTAGTGGATCATTTTGATATAATTTTATTCTACCTAAGACTGTTGAACTATTCTTCTCTTATGAGTATGGATGGGTATTAAAGGGGAGCACCGTATTCATCTGTTTCATGCGGTGTGATCCCTGAGTACTACCTTACCCAGAAATTAAAAGGAAGATAATGTATCATCAGTTTGATTTAAAAAATAATAATATAAAAAAAGTAAAACAATAAAAATGATGAGACCTGGTATTAAATAAATTGTTGTGTTGTTTTTTTGTCGGGGTTTTTCTTGTTTTTATGGTTTAGGGACTCTTTTGGGTGATACATACTCAATCAAGGAGGTTCCTACATATCCCATGAGAACAAAGAGTTATTTGGGAGCACCACAATAATCATTATGAAGCCACCAGCTGAACTTGTTCCATGCCCTTTCCAACTTATCCCCTACTCACTGTATCCTCTCTTTTCTTTATAAGAAACTAGGGACAATGTTATTCTTAGTTGGGGGGGGGGGGGTGAAAAGAATGAAATATTTTTATTAATTATGTGTGTATAAAAAAATGTGTGGAAGGAAAAATTTATTTAACCTTGAACATGATAATACACATTGTATACTTTGAAACTGAATATCAAATAATTTAGAATTCCCTGATTCTAAGTTTAATCTATGTATAATTTCATGAGAATAAATTTTGGAAAGTTTGGTTGTCTAATGTGAAATTTCATCATTTATATTTTCATCCAAATAAAAAAAGAGATCACAACGCACATATTTTGGATATTGGGGTATTAGTTTGAGTTCATAGGGTCCCCTAAATAAATATCATAGGTTTGGTGATCATTTTAGTTTTAATATGAGTATTCAAAAATAAAAATAATAAAACAATAAATTTGCATGTAGAGAAATGAAATGACATAATGCGTGGCTTTCGTAACTTGGGGATCATGAAACCATATTTGTCTGGCCCATAGTTAGTAATTTTATCTCTATTTGTGGTAATTTGTCTTTGTTTTTTACTGAGTTAACTTGAGATGATGCCAGAGTATGTGAGATTCACTAGGTGCCCTTTGGTCTTTGAGTATGGGAGTCATCAGCAAAGTCTCGCTACATGGGTTGACTCTATTGAGTGCAATTTCAATTACCATGGAAAAATTGAAAAAAATACAAAAAAAAATCTAATACTCATCTTAATATTAAAATGTGATTCCACCTAGTGCTCCCATCATTTCCCATTTGAATAAAGATGAACCCCCATGTCTATTATGATGCACAACACATCATCACGCTTAATTGATATTGGATGAAATATGGTGATGAATTTGAACAAATTAGTGATCTTGGTATTGGGATTTACTTATGAAACTATATTGTATTAAAATATTTTGATGGGTTTGATGATTGTTTGTTATAAGGGTTATTGGTGATCAAATTGTATTAAAAAGTTTTTGGAAAAGGGAATTTGAATTTCATATTGTTGAGATATATTTTTCTCGGGACTTGAAAAACTCAATTTGGGGGGGTGTGAGTAGCCACCAAATGAGGTTAATATTCATTGTTAATATATTTAATATTAATGTGCTTTATTATTCATAAACACAATTTTAGTGCATTTTACACTTTGAACATCATTTCACATTATGATTGTTATTCCTTCTTAAAATGCACTATTACATGGTACATTTTTTAACATCATTTAAATTACCAAATGATCTTGATTTTATTTTCATGTCTAATTTTCAGTTTTCCTATTACATTGGTAATAATTCATGCTTTTTTATTACTTGAAGATTCATATTTTAAGACCACCAAAGTTGGCCTTAAACAAACAACATTCTGGGTGAAGTGAATTGGAGATCAGCCCAATAAAACTACTGCAGCAGCCAATATCCATGCCCAATAATTCTGAATATTTAAATTAATATAGAAGAAATCATGGGGAACATTTCACTAAACAGTGTCCAAGTCTAATTATGATTTTTGTATGGAGTTCCAGTTGTCCCAAGTTGGAGATGAAATTCTAAGCTAGATTCTGTGGCCCAGAAAAACAACCCACCAATTTAATCATATCTCAGAAACCACATATTATTTTCTTCTGAAATTTTACATAGACTTATAATAAATAATCTACTTAATTGTTCTCTTCTATGGACCACTCCAATTCTTCCATCTTGAAGGTCATCGAGGCACCTCTGTTCAGTGGATGCAAGCTGGATGCAACTTCAGGTCAAGGGTGGAAAAGTCTGCTCTCCCTTACTTTCCACCACCCTAGGCCTACCATAATCAAGTGGTATGACTTTAACTATTGGAGGATATACCCAAGGATCCTAAAATTCCTATTTATGTTAGTGGTGTTGGAGGATTTATTCTTCTTGGATGATTTCTTTCATTGTAATGTTATACTGCCACTTTTCCTTTGTAATGTTCTTCCTCAATTGTAAGTTGTTTTAATTAATCTTAGTTTCTTAATAAAAGTTATTATTTTCCTATTATTCTGTTCTTCTATATATCACTTTGATACCATTTCCTCAAGGTGTGAATTTATTCACACCTAAACTTGTGAAATTATTCACACAACGGTGGAGTGATCATTTTCTTTTTATTGTTTTTTTACTTCTCCATTTCATCCCCCATGAGTCTACATCCCACTTCCCTTAAAACCATAGAATCAATGGAGGGATAACCCTCTTAAGGTTTGATCTAAAAAATTATCAAGGGGCTGGATTTGATTTTATTTATCACCCCATTAATTTCTAATCACTTTTTTAATTGAGATTTTTATTTGATGATTTTAAAACTTCTTCTTCCTTATTGAATTTTAAGGCACATACTTCAAGTGCTAATAAAAAACTTTACCCTGAAGTGATCATGAATTTGATCCTCCAAGTGTATAGGTAATTAGTATTCTAGTGTGTTGGTATTAAAATAGTAAGTGATGATGTTTTTTGATCTTCTTGAATAAACCCATCTCAAATATAAGAAATTGAAACCGTTAAAAACAGAATTTCATCCAATCCACCTCAAGTGATAACCAAGGATCAACTAATTCTTTAAAATTAAATTCACTTAAGACTCTTAGTGTTAACTTAAACCCATATAAAATCAACCTAAAGTTAGACACTTCATATCCAAAAAAGTCCTTAGAATGTGTGTGTCTATAGGTTTCTTCTTAGGTCTCTGAGGATTCAACAACCCAAGCTACACTACAAGCAAACGCTTAACCCTAAAAACTTGGGTAAATTTGGGAGAGAGAAAATCAAGTGATAGATCTTAGGTCTACCATAATTGAGTTGTGGAAACCAAATTTAGATTTTCTTTAGCAATGATCCACATGTGTTACACGAATCTACAAACATAGCTGAAGGAATCTCTGGGTTCTAGCATGATATATCCTTATTCTTGTGTCTTCCACCTTTTATCACTTCGAGAAAAACTTCCAAAGCTTTATCCTTGATCTAACAGAGGAGGATTTATCCCTATTCTTGGGAGCATTCTTGGAGAAGGGATATCTCTAGGCTTTAGGGGATTCTCCAAATACATTGTGCAAAAACCAGAAAAATGAATTGGCTCTCTTGAGAAAATTACAAAATTAGGTATTTATATTTCTAGGGTTAAAATAAAATAATTGCACAAGTGCCCTTAATTATATATTTAATCCTAGAAAAACCCCATGTCAAATAATAATAATAATATCATTTATCAACATGATCTTAACTTGGGAATTAAAATTAAATATTATTTAATTAAATAATATTCAATATTTATTATTTCTCACCTGACCATTAAACTCGGTCCGTCATTCCTTCAAAATATTTATCGGGCCTTGAAAAATGTCTATTTATTTATTAAATAAATATCAGTGCATTATTTTACAATAAATAAATAAATATTATATTCACTAAATATAAAATAAATATTTATATGAAATCAAGAATATATGAGTAATTATTAAACCACATTTGGGAATAATATTTATTCATCCTATTAAATAATAAATGATAATATATTATTTAACTAAGATTCTCAACACATTTAGTGGGTGAACCTCTAGGCCTCTTTCTCAGTGGCATTAGGTGAAGTAGCCCAAAGTAGAAGGTTAGCGTCTAGAAACATGATAAGAATGTCATAGTGAAACAAGTTAATGCTATAATGACATGTTACCTCATATGGATGCTTACTGTGTAATATAATCCCTTTATCATGATATCTATTATCAAGCAGTTGCATGTTGGTTAAATCAACCAATGTGCTTGATGTCTCTTTCTTTTAATTCTCAAAAAATGATCTCACCTTTAGAACACCATGGAAATGGATTAATTTATGATATATCACTTCCTTCAAAGGTCCTAAGATATCAACTTTAATTAATAAATTGATGGGAAAAATACTTTCTCACATTATTCATTAATGAAATATTACTTGTGTCACACCTAAAATATCATACTTCACCATGAACATTTGTCAACACGGTTTTTGTAAATACATATATGTGCGAAACTCATAATACTCATTAATAATAATCTAAAATTATATATACCAATACACATGTTCGTAGATAATAACATACAATGACACAAATAAATGTGTATTTCATACTAGTTGGTCTCGTTCTCATAATATCCTACCAGATATTACCAAGGGCGTATACCATGAGAAGGTGTGTCAATGTCCTATGAGTCTCCAACCCCTAATAGTCTGCATCATTTGTGTCCCTCAAATGATATCATTTGAATATAGAACATATATTCAAAAATAGTGTCATGGACCTTTCGGGTTCTCATCATAGCATGGAACTACTATGACCTTTTAGTGTTGCAACTACTCTTGGGACATTATCACATACTATGTCATGAAAAATAACTATCATGATGTGATAAGTAGTTTATTAATATTCAAAACTATGAATACACGTTATCATACATTACATAGAAGTTGCTTCTAGGGAACCAACTCCAACAAACTCCCACTGACACTAGATCCAACTACTAAAAAACCTTCAGTCTACTAGCTCTCACATGATACTCATTATTCTCATAAGATATTCCTTTATTAAAGGGGTTACCCATGTTCTCTTATATGGGCAATATTCTTACTAAAACCTCACCCCTCTGATAGAAATCCCTCAAGAGGTGATACTTCTGGAGTATATGCTTTTTTTGTTGGTATGACCTTGAATCTTTTGAAAGAGCCACCTATAGAGTATTATCATAATCAAATGTGATGGGATCTTTACTGCTAAGTACCACATAAAGATCTTGGACAAAGATCTAAATCCAAATATATTCCTTCGCTTTATCATATGCAACTATATACTCGGACTCCACTATAGAATCAGCGACAACTAGTTGGTTTGAACTCTTCCAGCTCACAACTCCTCTATTGAGACAGAAAATATATATTGATTGTGAATTCAAATCATTTTGATATTTATGAAAACCAGTATCAGTGTTACCCCTGATGACTATCTCCCCGTCTCCTCCATACACTAGAAACATATCCTTAGTTCTTCTCAAATACTTAAGAATAGCCTTAACAATAGTCCAATGTTGTTCTCCTGAATCTGTTTGATATCTACCTACCATACTCAGTGAATAGTCAACATCAAGTCTAGTACATAACACGACATACATATTTTATCCTATCACAAAATCCTATGGGATATTACTCATCCTCCCTTTTTAATATTGTGTCTGAGGATACATTTTCATAGAAATATGTAAACCATGTGACACTAGAACCAATTACCTCTTGGAATTTTCCACATTAAATCTCTTTAGTATCTGGTCAACATATGTACTTTGAATTAGTCCTATAATCCTCTTTGATATATCATTAATGATCTTGATCCCTATAATATAGGTTGCTTTTCCTATGTCCTTTATAGAGAAACACTTGTTTAACCACCCCTTAACTGACTGTAAGACAGGTATGAAATTTCCAATATGTAACATGTAATCAAAAAATACTACTATGATAACAACCTCATTCCCACTAAACCTCTTATAAATATATAACTCACATTCATTATTTATAAAACCAAATTCTTTGATAGATTCATTGAATTGAATGTTCAATGACCTAGAAGATTGCTTCAATCCATAAATGGATCTCTGTGACTTTAAATTCATTTGGAAACACCTAGAGTCACAAAACCTTATGGTTGTGTCATATAGACATCTTCCTGAAGGTTCATGTTAAGGAATTCATTTTTTACATCCATATTCCAAAACTAATAGTCATGGTAAGTTTTTATAGAAAGTATATTTCTAATGAATTTATACATTCCAAATGGAGAAAATGATACATCATATTCAATTCCTTGACGGTGTTTAAAACCATTATCCACTAGCCTCTTCTTATAGGTATTTACTTTACCTTCAACATCCAAATTCCTCTAGATACACATTTCCAACCAATAATATTTACATCAACTAACACATCGATTAGAACCCAAACCTGGTTCTGATTCATGGAATCCATTTTAGAATTCATGTATTCTTACCATCAAGTAGCTTATGAGCTTTCTAAAACCATATAATAGGGTAGTGTTTCATCATTGTCGACTAATACTGAGTCACCATCCTTGGTGACTAGAAAACCATATCTCTCTGGTTCTCTTACCTCTATTATGCTCCTACACAATACTTTTGTTTTAGGAACTAATTCTTATAGGGAGACCTATTGAATTTGTTCCTATTAAAATTCTTGTGTATCTTGAGAATCAACTTCATAAAATAATATCTGTCTCCCACAATCCTTTTTGAGTATGTACTCCCTATTAAGAAATATGGATTTTCTGGAAACATTCACTTTTTTTACTGATGTGTTGTATAGGTAGTATCCACTTGTTTCCTTGGGATACCCTATAAAGATACACTTCAGGTGCCAGGGTTCTAGTTTGTTTCTTGAGAAGGCCTTAAAAACACCTCTCAACCCCATACATGTGTGTGCGACAAAATGAGTTTCCTTCCACTCTATAGCTCAAAGGGAATTCTATTTTACGCTTTAGTTGGAACTTGGTTTAATTTTAATTCCACAGTTTGTAATGAATATCCCAAAAAGGATAATGGAATATATGCATAACTCATCATTGACCCTACCATGTCTAATAAGGTACAATTCCTCCTTTTACTAACACCATTATATTATGGTGTATAAGGTGGAGCGAGTTGAGATAAAATCCCACACTCCTATAAAAAGTTGATTAACTCTTGGTTAAGATAGCCACCACCTCAATCCAATCAAATATTATTTATCTACTTACCAAGTTGATTCTATAATTCATTCTTTAATTATTTGAATTTATCAAAGGAATCATACTTATACCTCATCAAGTATATATATAAATATCTACTCATTTCATCAGTAAAAGTATAAAGTAAGAATGTCCACCTCTAGATTCAACTGGAAATGGTCTACACACATTAGTGTATACTAATCATATAATCTCTGTGGCCATTTCACCCTATCTAAGAAATGTTGGTTTGGTCATTTTTTCTTGTAAACAAGCATGATATCTTTCAAGTGGTTTTAACATAGAAGATTCCAAATAGACATCTTGATAGAGCTTTTTGAAACACTTCTCATTTACATGGCCAAGACGGTGATGATAAAGTTGGGTGTTGTATGAGTTGTGTGAAAATGATTGGTTATCAATTTCCAACACTTGTTTTTATAATTTAATACATAAAGACCATTCTTTAAATGCAGCATACCATAAAATATGTCATTCTTATAAAAGAAAAAACTTTTACTTCCAAATTTAAAAATAAAACCATTTATATCTAGGCATGATACATAAATTTTATTTTTGCCAACTATAGGTACATAATAACAATATTTCAAAACTAAAATCATTCTTGTTGGAAATGAGAGGAGGTAGTTACCAATGTCTAGAATATCCATCCTCGCACCATTATCAGCCCTCAAATCCACCTCTCCCCTAGAAATATTTCATAATCTACTTGGTTACTGCATTTTGATATAGATGTGAGCCCCAAAAGATGTATCTAATACCAAATGCATAGATATTGAAATATTACACTCTATAACAAACACACATTTAGCTTCTCCTTGATTCTAGGTGTAGGTCATATTCCAATGGCCTAAATTTACACATGAAAAACATACTACCACCTTTTCCTTTACCTTCCTCTATATCTTATGCTTCTTGAAAGGATAGTGCTTGGGTGCTTTAGAATACTTATAAGTCTTGGACCTCTTTACCTTGTTATTAATTTTCTTATTCACCATAAGGACTGCAGGTTTGTTACACCCCATGTCCTTCTCCACTTGTAGAATTAAAGTAAGAAGTTCTGAAAGACTCTTCTCATTATTTCACATATTTTAATAATAAAATAAATTTGGAGAAGGTATTGGTAAATGATGAAAGTATTATATTTGTATGCAACTAATCTAGTAATTTAATCCCTAATTTGTCCAGGTGTTTAATATAGCCAATAATCTGGACTAAATGAGGCCCAAATGGCACAGACTCTCCAAGATTATTTGTAAAAAAATAATTGGATATCTCATTCCTCTCTTATCTGTTGGGCGGAGTAAGAAAGGATGTGATGGAAAGAGGGGGGGTGAATTGCCTTTTAAAAAATTATTAACAAATTAAAAATCAAAGTGAAAGTGCAGCGGAAATAAAGAGGCAAGACACAAAAATTGATAACGGAGTTCGGCCTAAAACCCGGCCTACGTCTCCGCTCCCAACTCAACCGTTGAGAGATTTACTACCGCTTGCTTTTCAATGGTTGTAGCAAGAAACCCACTAGCCTTTTTACAAGTGAAGGCTAGCTCACCTATTATAGCTTGCTTTTATTGGTTGAGCAAGAACCCACTTACTTTTAATGGTTGAGTAAGAACCCACTAGACTTCTTACAGGTGAAGGCTAGCTCACCTTTGATTCAAGCCTTTTGAAAGGTAAGGCTTGACTAACCTCTTCACACCTTGAAGGTGGTGTGAGAACCCAAATGAAAGGGAGATGAGAGAAAGAGGGGTTTGTAGGCACAAACCCAAAATGATGCTCAAAAAGAATAAAACAATAAAAACCGTAATGGGGAAGTCTTGGGCGCCAATGGATTGATGGAGCTGATGAAGGGCGCTCCCAAGATTCTTTGGAGGTGCTCCTTGGATGTGGAAGTGTGTTGGAGCAAGTGGGGTTCCCTTGGAGGAATCCACCGGAGGTTCGCCAAATGATGGTAAATGTGTCCGTTGGCTTCACAATAGTTCCGGCTATGTTTCTTAGGCTTCCGGGGGTTCAAGGTCCTTTATTTATAGAGGGGGAACCCTCATATGGCCGTTAGAGGCCTTCGGAGCCGTTGGAGAGGTCTTCGGAGCCGTTGGAGGCCAAGTGGACAGGCTGGTCAAAAGCCCAACGGCTAGTTTGACTGGCTCCATCGGCTGACCGGTACTGAGCCACCGGTTGGCCGGTGTGTGCAAAATGGAGGAGGGCTCGGGCTCAGGCTCCACCGGTTGGCCGGTGAGGAGGCCACCGGTTGGCCGGTGCTGAGGCAGTAGGTGTCACTGTTCTGGCTGGGTGCCACCGGCTGGCCGGTGCTGAGGCCACCGGTTGGCCGGTGAGGAGGCAGTAGTAACCTCTTCTTTCTGGGTGCCACCGGCTGGCTGCTGGTGTGACACCGGTTGGCCGGTGGTCTGGACAGAAGGATGCCTTCTGTCCAGGCCTCCATCGGCTGGCCGGTGCTCTTCCATCGGTTGGCCGGTGGACTGAATTTCAGTCCACTTTGCCTTCTTGCTTTCTTGGCCCAATTCCTTGGCCACCTTAAATTATGCTTATCATCCAAAAACACTTAAAACAAGATTAGATAAAAAGGAAAGTGATTGTGATCATGAAAATAAAACCTCTAGGGGTACGAGTGGTACAACATTATCTTGTCTTCTGTTGATAGAGATCTAGAAGGTGAGACATCATTCTATAGGCATCCATATCCTCATGTTTTTTAAAATCTCACTGGACATGGATGATAGCATGAAACACTAAACATCTATAGAATCATTTAGATGTTTCTCATATAGATATAATTCTTCATCACTTGCCTCATTACCAGATGAAACTGGAAAAGGTTCTTCCAGCACATATAATTTCTTTTCGTGGTGAAGGATGACACGTAGGCACCTTTTCTATTCTTGGAAATTTATGCTGGTGATAAAGTTTTCCTTACCAAGTATGGATAAAAACGATATATTTGATTTAATTTTATTTAAGTTTCTATAAAATAAGATAAGTATAATTTTGGCTCTTTATCTGATAAAATTTAGACAAATAAATAAATATTATATTTATTAGTCTCCCACTATTTTATGAAAAACCAATAGCCCTCACCATTGTCTTCATAATATCCTGTTTCTTGGATATTCAAGTGGAAATGATATATATTATCATTCTCAATACTCTAACTTGGGTTGGTCAATCAACTTGAATGGTTTTAGGTAGGCAATCCAAATGACAACTGCATTAACTCACAGTTCCTCGATCCATTGAGTGGACTCCCCAATACTAAAATCCTTAATTGGATTTCCTTAACCTTTTCATCTCATTTACACTAAGTCCTGATTGGGAAGTCAACCCTTGATGTGAACTAAGTTAAGTCAACCCAAAAATTCAAGTTAAAATTCCCCGATAATTTAAAGAACCTCAACTTGGATTGGTCAATTACTTTGAACTATGATTTGATTTTAAACTAAATAATCGAAGGTTATAATGACTTAATATATTTAATTGAGGGATTTTGTACTTTTATGTGTAAATTTATAATTATTATCTTTATCACATGATTGTTAATATTATGTGGATTTACTTAAGTGATTAACCATACCTTAGATAATATTTATGCATAAGACAACTTATTTTAGTTCTATCTTACATGCTTGATAATTTCATTAATTTATGTGATTATGACAAAACATCCATAATGAAATAACCATGAAAATAATAGAAATAAAATAATAAGGGGTATAATCATGATCTTATACTAATGGTTATTTTATTTAGTGTTTGATAAACTAACCATTGAACTTGGAAAAAACACCTTGAACTAATTAAGGTTTGTGTTTACAGCTTTCCACCTATCCTCCTATGTATCTCCTTGGATTGGTTTCACCTCATCTCCAAACTTGAACTACCTCCAATAGCTTGGGATTTCCATCCATTACATATGCCTTGTACTCACATGAAGGTGGGGGGAAAAGGGGTTTACTTAAAAAAACCATGGGAATGAAAACCCTACATAATAAGAGGAAATAAGGTATGAAAAACAAAAAATTAATTTAATAATAAATTAAATGAAACCAATAACATAAAAAGGTCCGGTCTAGCTCATGATCATCGATATACATGAAATAAATTACAAATTTAATAAAACTAGCATTCAATTATTAATTATTATTATTTAAGATAAATCCCACCCGGATCAATTAATTATTATCTTTAATTAGTCAATTCTTTTATCTTAATTATCATATGAATTTCCATGAGATTCGCATCCAGTATATTTTTAAAAAAATTAAATAAATTTATTTAAAATTAACTGTATACATAAATGTACCTTGGATACAACATGATGAATACCCATCTGATTCTAACCAACATGTATTATTCTCATATATTATTTTACTCTTATGAAATATGGAATACACAACTTATCACTTACTTTCACAACATGTACTTCCCAGGTGATTACACGAATTACATGATTTTTCAGTCATGTGTTATGCTTAAATTCCTGTAGAGTAACAAATTGTAATATAACTCATACATGATACACAGATCTGAATATTATTCAAATATTAATTAAACATTTAAATATTTATGTATATTAAAACTTATCACATGGAATGACCTTTATTTACAATGACACACAAGTACATGTCTCAAGGATTACATAGTAAAATGAATAAATTTTAAATTTATGTAACTTGGAATAAGTACACTCCATGTGAATTCGAGATACACAGCCTATACATCTCTCATTGTCTTTCTGAGGTACATGCCTAGGGACTTGGTGTGTGAATCGTACATCTAAAACTATAGTACACAGTGTGTATAATGGGATATATACTGTGTGATCTCCAAATTACATGGTCACCAATCAGGTAGGCCATGTATTGAAATAAAAAACATGTATTTGACTCAAAGGGACTACATACCATGATTATGGGATACACGATGTGTAATATGGTTGAACATGGACCATTATGTTCTGGTCAACATGTGGTACAACTAAAGCATATAATTAATGCATAACCTTAAATTAATTTCCAAATCAATTCTGATGCATTGAATATGACTAAATGGAATGTAACTCTGGTTACATGGCGTGTAGTCTTATGTTGTCCATATAGAAACCTTGAAACTCATGTATGAGTTCCTCTCTTTTAGTTTAATCATAAAATTAGTCGTCTTGATTTGATCCATGAGAAACAAAAGAGGAACAAGTAGATCTCACGATTCAGATTAAAAGAATGCTTAAAATTAAATTGAAAAACTTAATTAAAGAATATGTAAATCACAAAAGATAATTAAATAATTGTAAATAATTATGTAACTTCTATGATACCACTTCTAGATTCTGGGAATAGAAAAGGTGTGTGATGGGTAGTGCCCAACTTTACATTTTTTCATAATCGATGATCAATCCGAGTACTATGGGATGATGAAGTCCAGGATTAATGAAATTGAATCAAAGAAAAAAAAGTATAATTATTCCCGAATCGAGAGAGAGTATCATCACATATTATTTATAATTAATTTAATAAAATAAAAAATTACCTTGATGAAATTCTTTCTTCGTTGATTAATCTAACGACAAATCTGTAGTCCTCCATTGTTGTATTGTAGAAACCAAGTATAGATTTCCTCTAGGGGTGATCCACATGTGTTCCATAAATCTCCAGATGACACCGAAGTAATCTTTATCTCCTAGCATGATAGATCCTTATAATTTAATCTTCTTCCATTGATGTCTTTGAGAACCACTTCCAAAGCGTTATCCTTGATCTGGTGGAGGAGGATTTCTCTCCGTTCTTGGAAAACTTCTTAGAGAAGGGAGCTCTGTAGTCTTGAGAGGACTCTCTAAATCCATTGGTCACAACCAATACAAATTAATTGGATCTCTTGAGAAAATAACATAATTAGGTATTTATGTTTCTAGGGTTAAAATAAAATAATTTCACAAGTTCCCTTAACTATTTATTTAATCCTAGAAAGACCCCATGTTAAATAATAAAAAAATATTATCATTTCTCGGCATGTTCTTAACTTGCGAATGAAAATTAAATATTATTTATTTAAATAATATTAAATATTTATTATTTCTCACAAAATCTTTAAACTAGGCTAGCCATTCCTCCATAATATTTTTCTTGCCTTTAATAATGTCTATTTATTTATTAAATTAATATCACTGCATTATTCGCTAGTAAATAAATAAATATTTTTTTAACTAAATGGAAAATAAATATTATATGAGATCAAAATACAAGAGAAATTATTAAACCAAATATGGGAATAATATTTATTCAACCTATTAAATAATAAATAATAATATATTATTTAATTGAAATTATGGACACACTTAGTGTGTGACCCTCTAGGACTCTTTGTCAGTGTAATTAGGCGAAGAATCATAAATTCCAAGGATAGAATCTAGAAACACACCAAAGCACCCAAAGAGAAGTAAATTTATACCAAAACAAAAGTTACCTCATACAAATGCTTACTATGTAATATAATCAATTTATCACAATATCTATAATCAAGCAGGTTGCATGCTGGTGCCATCAACCTATGTGCTTGATGTATCTTTCTTTGACTTCTTGGAAAATGAACTTTCCTTTAGACCACCATGGAAATGGATTTATTTAGGCTATATTATTTTCATCAAAGGTCTTGAGATATTAAATTAAATTAATAATTATAAGCGATACATTTTTTCTCACATTATTCATTAATGCAATATTACTCATGACACACCCAACATATTGTACTTCACCACAAACATCTGTCTTCACAGTCTTCATCAATACATCTAAGTGTGTGGATCATAACAATCATTAATAATAGTCTTAAATTCTAAGTACAAACACATAAGTATGAAGATAGGAGCATCCAATGACACATATAAATGTGTATTTCCTACTATCCTGTCTCATTCTCATAATATCCTACTGGATATTACCAAGGGTGTACACCATGAGAAGGTGCCTCAAAGTCCTATGAGTCTTCACCCCTAATAGAATATATTATTTTTGTCCATAAAATGATATCATATGGCTATAGATCATATATTCGAGAATAGTGTCATATCACTTCTGATTTCTCATCGTTGTAGGGAACTTCTATGACCTTTTAGTGCGATAGATACTCTTAGGACATTACCAAAAACAATTTCAAGAAAAAGAACAATAATGATGTGATAAGTAATTTATTAGTCTTCAGAACTATGAATACAAGTTATCATAAAGTACACATAAGTTGGTTCTATAGCACCAACTCCAACAAATTTTACTGATATAGACTGACCAGGTTGATGAATACATCACATGCCATTCGCCTTTATGGACGAGCACATCACTATCCTTCACCAGAATATATAAGTACATTATATATAATATATAGGTATGACTATGAACTTTCTAATTATATCTAAATTTAGGTTTTAGATGTCATACTCATTACATGAGATAAAAAATATCATCTTGGTTGAGATCTAATCAATGACATATTCAATAACACACCCAAGCATCCTCGGATTAGTTAAGACTCTGGTATTATGTAAGAAAGGTATCAAAATATAGAGTTTATCATGCTATATATATTTCAAACACAAGGTAATTCAGTGTATAAATATGATCTTTTCACCCTTATTATACCAAAGATAATTTCCCGACCCAACCCTACCGGTCTGGAGCTGCAACTACCTCAAGTCCGCCTCCATAGGCCAGGGGCTGGCGACAAGCGCTGAAGGCATAACAATATCAGGTAGGCCTTTTCCTAAGTACCTTCACACACACACACAACCCACTCGATGCAGAAGTGCATAGTCAAAAGAAAACCGGAGGACAAGCAACTATAACCCAACCATAGTCACACATCAACTTCTAAATAGAACAAGTAAAGTGCTGAAAAGTACTGAAAAGATAACTGAGCAGAAAAAGGGAAAAACATGTGCCCAACCTGAAAGGTGCCACAAATCGACAAAAAGTAAACAAGAGGAAACAAATGGTGAGTCTCACACCTAGAAGTCCAACTACGACCACTGAACGGAGCCCAAGCTCCCATGTCATCTATGCTCCTCCGTAGTCTCGATCGACCTGTCCGTCGTCTGCAAGGGCACACCAAGTGTGGGAAAAGCCCAAGTAGGGGTTAGTATAAAGATACTCAGTAGATGCCCTGAAATCTCGAGGGAGAAACAAAGGAGGTACTAAAATGTTGAGCAGTATACAGAACAAAGAATTGTGAAAGAGTACAACAAATAGAGTGCAGCTCAACCCAACAAGATAAAGGAAGTAGGCTAGTCTGACCCAGAGGAGCTAGACACGGAAAGCACGTGGCATACCCCACGTGTCTTCGCTCCTCATAGAAGAAGATTAACTGAACCCAAGGATTGGGAATGAAAGTAGTGTGTATATATATATTCTCAACAAGAAACCCAAACAAGTGTGTAAGCAGATCTCTATCTCCAAGATCAGCCTAGAAAAAGTCGCCAATAGTTCTAAGGAGATCCATCACTGATGCCCAAAATTCCTGCACGCCAAATATGTCTCATCACAGAACCGTACAACCAATAGTCCCGCTCCGGTAATCACAGAGAAAATTCCCTTACTAGCCTCATAGAAAGGGCTGAGTCTGAAAGAAGTCATCGGGTAACCCACTACCCATCCCAACTGGAGGGTAAACCCCAAAAGGTGATCGGGTGACCCACTGCCCAACCCTGCTAGAGGTTAAACCCCAAAAGGTCATCGGGTGACCCACTGCCTAGCCTTGCTAGAGGGTAAACCCTAAAAGGTCATTGTGTAACCCACTTCCCATCCTCGTTGGAGGGTAAACCCTAAACTGGTATGATAACTCCGCATTGCCCGAACCATCTCTGGGTGTCACTAACATCGCGACCGTGCATTGGGTCGGAGTTCCTCAAAGGAACCTCCAACAAATGCCCTTTAATATTTCCACATTTAATGATATCTTTAAAGAGGCTCCACACACCTAAACCAATTACACCGTTGCAACCCTCACAGAAAAACACGTGAGATAACCTATTTACTCATTTGAAATGGACTCCCGATGAAAAAGTTATTTAACACCGCTTTATACCCATACGACATCTCGTGGGGCCCACACCTCAGTCCTGAATGAGGTTAGGGGAACTGCGCTATCGTGATGATCTTAGAAAAAAATTCCAAAACGACTACTCATTCGCCCCGAACGGACGTTTGATGAAAAAGTCGCAAAATGCAACTCACAACTTAAATGACGGCCCATGGGGCCCACATCTCAACTCCGTACTCAAGGCCTAAAACCAACCTGGACAACTTCGTCTCGACACTAGGGTCACAACCCCAATGACAGCTCCTTAAATGGACTCCGGATGTGTTTGTGCCATCTAAAAGAAGAATCCTAGCGAGGTACTTAACGAGCGTGTCACGCCACCGAGCTCCCATCCTGGGAATTAAAAATCCCCAGGACCAACTCAAAGCCTCCTTCTCAATCTGAGGATTGCACTTCCATAGACAGAACACAAAACCAACACCCATAGTGAAAGTTACGGGTGTTCGAAGACAAGGGGGCTAACCCCTTAGGGCTGGACCGGCCCTGTCCAACTGGTCCACCCAGCCAGGGCCGGCCCGCGCCAGCTGACCCAGCCTGCAGTGCCAGCCCGAGGACCTTACGCGTGGAATGGCTGCTGACCCATGGTCCACCAGTGCCGACTAGCCCTCGTGTTTGGTCGCTGTCCCTTGTGGAGACACGCTGGAGGCAGGGCTTGGTCTCCCGCTCGGGGCCACGCGCGGTGACCCCCGCCGCGCCCCGCACCGGTGACCTCTGCCCACCACGCCGGTCCACCGTCGACACCCGCCACACTGCCGCCTGGGAGGTGCGCCGCGCCGCCACCTGGGAGTTTCACCGCTGCTGCCTGTGTGCCTGCCGGACCACCGGAAAACCCAAGTTTTTTCCAAAAAACTTCCCGGGGTCACCATGGGCACCTCGGGACTCGAAAATTCGGCCCAAAAACTCATTGTAAAGCTCGGATCGATCCCTACTCAAGTATGGCCTTCGCTCGAATATTAAAAAACATTTTGACACAAAAATTGGAGTTCTAAGTAGATGCAAAATTTAAAAACAAAAATGCGAACTCTTACCTCACTAGGCGTAGCTCGTAGCTTCACAAACGGTCCACCGGAGCCGCCACCACCTTACCGGAGAGGAGGAGGAGCTTGAAGAAAGTTTCTAACTTTTTTGAGAGATCTTCTGCTAGGGAGTAAATGAAAGGGGAGGATAAGGGTGGGGGTGGATGTGTTTAAGTAGGAAAAATTAAATTTTTTAATTTTTTAACCACCCACCAGTCGGTCCATACCCGAACTCTTGATGGGGTCGTGGTTAAGCCGCCCCTAGGGTAAAATCAGAATTTTGAGCTCAACGATAGTCTCAAAATTTTAATATGATCCTCTGTTCAGAAGTTATAAAGTTCACACCTGAGGCTGCTAAATTACGAAAACGCTGTTGGTGGCGTTTTCCACAGAAAGGACGCGCCCGAAAAAGTTACACCCCTCCTAAGGTAAACAGCACGATCTGGAATCAATGGTGCCCTCGGTTTTCCCATCTGAGCAAAAGTTTAGGAGTTATTATGTTTATTTGGCATGTCTATTGTGAACGTACTTAAAATTTAATTCCAGCTGCACTGGGGCTCGGAATCTCACGCCGTCTGAACGCCCTACTCTGGAATAACATCAAGAAAATTTCAAAGTCTTACAGGCTCAAAACCCGGGTTCTTACATCATTCCATCCTTCAATGTTTTCATCCCAAAAAAAAAATACAAAAAAAAATCGGGATATTAAGCCTACATCTGGCTCTCCCGTTCCCAGGTGCTCTCTTGCACCCTCCCGTGCTGCCACAGCACACGAACCAAAGGAATCGTCCATCCACGCAGTGTCTGATACTGTCGGTCCTCAATCGCCATCGGGTGCTCCGAAAAGGGGGATCCATCCTCAATTTCCATCTCTCCCAAGTCGACAATGTGCATTGTGATGTGGAAATATTTCCTCAGCTTTGAAAAATGGAAGACGCCATGCACCCTTTCTAGCTGTGGGGGTAGAGAAAGACGGTAGGTGACCTCACCAACCCTGCGCACGATCTCAAAGGGCCCAATGAACCTCAGGGATAACTTTCCACCCCGGCTGAACCTCCATGTACCACACCATGGAGAGACTCTCAAAAAGAAATGGTCCCCCTGCTCGAACTGCAAAGGCCTGCGACGACAGTCTGCATAGGACTTCTGTTTGCTCTGAGCCGTCCTCATCCGCTCACGAATGACCTGCACCTTCTCCGTCTTCACCTGCACCAACTCTGAGCCCACATGGGAGGTCTACCCAACCTCCATCCAGCACAATGGTGACGTGCAGGGTCTACCATAGAGGGCCTCAAAAGGTTCCATGCCAATAGTAGAGTGGTAACTATTCTTGTACGCAAACTCCACCAAGGGCAGGTGATCCTCCCAACTCAGGCCAATGTCTAACATGCACGCCCTGAGCATATCCTCCAACACCTAGATAGTGTGCACTATCTGCCCATTGGTCTAGGGGTGAAAAGCTGTACTCATTCGTAAATGAGTCCTGAATGCCTCCTGAAGGTGTCGCCACAATCGCGACGTAAACTGTACGTCACGGTTGGAGACGATCGTCAAGGGTACTCCAGGAAGGTGGACGATCGCCCAAATGTATAGCTACCCTTGACTCTCCACTGAGATCTTCTCCCTGATGGAAAGGAAGTGTGCCGACTTCGTGAGTCAGTCCACTATCACCAAAATGGAATCATGGCCCTTCTCTTTGCGCAAAATCTCTGTGATGAAGTCCATAGATATGGAATCCCACTTCCACTCCGGGATATCAAGGGGCTGCAACAACCCTGCCGGAACCTGATGCTCTGCCTTCACCTGTTGACAGGTAAGACATCGAGAAATGAACTCTACTACGCTCTACTTCATGCCAGACCACCAAAACTGCCGCTGATGGTCTCTGTAAATTTTCTCCACACCAGGATGTACTTCCAAGGGAGAAGTGTGGAACTCCCGCATCACCTCCTCCCGCATCTCCACTGGAACTATAGCTGACCCCTGGAACATGATCTTGTGATTCCATCCTTTAGAATACCCATCGGGTGCATCACACATGAATATCTGATCACACAGTACCTCACTGTTGACATCTCCCAGCAGCGACTCTCTCGCATGCTCAAGGAGTGAAGGAGTCAACACCATCGACAGTAGAAAAGTTGTACCCTCCTGCTCCACCAAGGTCAGCTGAAGGGAATCCAACTGCTCTGAAGCTTCCCGCACTAGATGAGCCTGGGACTTCCTGCTAAGGGCATCTGCTACTATATTTCCCTTCCCTAGAGTGTAGACTATCTCAAAATCATAGTCCTGCAGAAACTCCATCCAGTGCCTCTGCCTCAGATTCAGATCCCTCTGAGTGAAGATGTATTTGAGGCTCTGGTGGTCTGAGTAGACCCCAAAACACTGACCTAGAAGGTAGTGTCTCTATAAACTCAAGGCAAAGACCACCACTTCCAGTTCCAAATCGTGGGTCACACAATTCTTTTCATGGCGACTCAACTACCTCGACCCATATGCAATCAATGCCCACTGCTGCATCTGCACACACCTGAGCCCAGCTCCTGAAGTGTTGCAGTATACCACGAACTCAACACCCTCCTCTGGAAGCCTCAACACTGGAGTACTAGTAATCCTTTGTCTCAACTCCTTGAAGGCCTTCTAGAACTGATCATTTCAGGTGAACGATCGTCCCTTCCACATCAATGTGGTTAAAGGGGAAGCAATCCTGGAGAAATCTTCCAAGAACCTCTTGTAGTACCCTGCCAAACCAAGGAAGCTCCGCACCTCTGACGCATTCTTGGGTGGCTCCCAAGAAAGCATTGCCTCTACCTTTGTGGGATCTACGGCCAATCCCTGCTCCATAATGACATTCCCTAGAAAGTGAACCTCATGAATCCATAACTGACACTTTGAGAGCTTCCTATATAGATGGTGCTCCTGGAGTAAGTCTAAGACCATCCTCAAATGCTATGTGTGCTCCTCCTCCGTCGTAGAGTAGATGAGTATTTCGTCAATAAAGACAACCACACACCAGTCCAAGTACGAACGGAAGATCTGGTTCATCAAATCCATGAAAATGGCAGGGAATTCTTCATGCCAAAGGGCATCACCAGAAACTCGTAATTACCATAACTATAACAGAAATCCAAATTCAGGATGTCAGCCTCACGAACCCGCAACTAGTGGTATCCGGATCGAAGATCAATCTTGGAGAACCACTTCGCACCTCTCAACTGCTCGAAGTGGTCATCGATCCTCCGAAAAGGGTACTTGTTCTTTATTGTGGCCTGATTCAGGCGACGATAATACACACAAAGCCGCAGACTCCCATCTACCTTTTTCACAAACCAAACTTGAGCTGCCCAGGGGGACACACTGAGCCTGATGAATCCCTTCTCACGAAGGTCGTCCAGCTGAGGTCGTAGCCCCCAAAGCTCTGTTGGTGCCATCCGATAAGCCACACATGATATCAGGGTAGTCCCCGGCTGCAAGTCAATGCAGAACTCCATCTCTCGCCTCAGAGGTAGTCCCGATACATCCTCAGGAAAGACATCCATGTAGTCCTCTACAACAGTATGGATCTAGTTTCCTATAGCATCTTTTGCTCCGAGAGACATTCTCTCCAACTGATGAGAAAAAGTTTGTGGTCTCTTGCTCAGAGTACCCATCTGCTCTGCCACGTGGTCTCATTCACCAAGGATGGTGAACCTCGTCCCATCAGAAAACACGCCTCTGACTCGTCTATGACAACAGTCGATCTGGGCATGAACCATAGAAATCCAATCAATGCCCATGATGACATCGTAAGGTTCCATTGTGATGAAGAGTAGGTCCCACATGAAACTCCCTCCTCCGAACGATAGTTCGCACTATCTGCAGATACAGGTCACCAACGAAGCACTTCCTGTTGGAACCTCGAGGCTAAGTGTAGGTGTCAATGCCTCTACTAGAATCTCCAACTCCCATACCAAAAGCAGCGATATAAAGGATTGGATAGAGCCTATGTCTACTAGTACCGAAGAAAGCGTAGAGTAAACACAAAGAGTACCTCGAACCATCTTGTTTGCTGGGGGGTCAAAAACACCCATAGCCTAAAGCTGCCAGTGGCCCCTACCGCTAGCTCCCTGAGCCTGGCGTGGGCTGCCCGGTGGTGGCATTGGAAGGACCTCGAAACACCGTCCCCCACCTCCAGGTCCAACTGCTCTACCTGTTCCACCTCCCTAAGGGACACCCTGTCCTCGCCAGGGGGATCCTTGGTCACGGCGCTACCTCTTCCACTGCGGTGCGCCCACTGCCTGCCACGACTACTCGATACGCCTAGTCAGGCAATCCCGTGATAGGTGACCCCTTCCATCACAAGCATAGCATTGGATCTCTCCTGACTGTCCCAGTACTCTACGACGCCACTCCGATGTACGACCCTACCCCTGAGTATGCTCACGGAAGGGTCTCCTCGACTAAGGCTCTACTTTTTACCGCCTTCCTGCTACTGAAGACTCTACTATGAAGCGGCCACTACTAGACCCTATCAGCTGGCATCCCTCAGCCAAGAATCTCTCTGTCACGATTTCCCACTCTAGCACCCCGACATAAGTAGGGATTCATAGGGGAACTACACTATCACAGATCTCCCTACGAAGACCCTGCCCAAACTTCAACACCAGAAAGTAACTATCATAGACCATATTCTGTGAGAAGCGTGTCAGATCGGTAAACCCGGATGAGTACTGCACCACAGTCATTCCCCCAGCTTCAGCTCTAGAAGATCATGAATCAGAACAGAGCATAAACAAGAGGGGGAGTACTTCTCCTTGAAGAGCTGTTGGAAGCAATCCCACATGAAAGACGACTCTTCATGGGTCTGTGTAAGTAACCCCCACCAACGCCCGACCATCCCGAGGAAAAGGCTAGAAGCTAGGGATACCATCTGGTTCGCAGGTGTCCGTAACAGCCTGAAAATCTGGTCCACGAACTCTAGCCAGTCTTCTGCTGCTTGGGGATCTGGGTCCCCACATAACTTCTGCGGCTGCTGACACTGGAAGTCTCGGAGCGCACTCAGCCTGCGCTCAACCTCGGCCTATGATTCCAATACTAACTGCCGCTCTCCAGGTGGATGGGATACTGCTAAAGCATTGGGCGAAAGGGGATCACGTGAGGGTCCCTGAACTAATACCTCATCACTCGCCAGGTCGTCACCACAAACTGGAGAGGGTAACCTGGCTGGCTGTTGTCGTGGGGGCATCCTGAAAAGTATCAAGGATTACCACGATCATATGAGCATATATATATATATATAAAATAGTAATCAAAAAGGGGAGATGACTCAACAAGGATAGTCAAAGACTCAATCCTACCAGATGCATGTTCCAAAGTTCCCTGCAACAAGAGTCTCAGCATGCCGAGTCGACAAGTGGGTTATCAGGGTACTAGTGAATGGATACGTCGACCACCCATACCATCACTGGACTCCCTATCCTGAGAGCCACTCTAAAGAAACATCGACACTATTGCCCTAAATCCCAACCAATTTCTTTTTAGGGATGTCCGAACAATGCGCCAAGGAATGAACCACCTCTGATACCACTTTGTCATGACCTGAACCTATCGGTCTCGAGCCGCAACTACCCCAAGCCCGCCTCCATAGGCCAGGGGCTGGTGACAAGCACCGAAGGCAGAACAATCTGAGGGAGGCCTTTGACTAAGTACCTGTACACTCACACACAACCCACTTGATACAGAAGTGCAGAGTCAAAAGAAAACCGTAGGATAAACAACTATAACCCAAGCATATTCATGCATCAACTTCTAAATAGAACAAGTAAAGTGATGAAATGTACTGACAAGATAACTGAGCAGAAAAAAGGAAAAACACGCGCCCAACCCGAAAGGTGCCACAACCCAGCAACAGGTAAACAAAAGCAAATAGCTGGTGAGTCTCACACCTGGAAGTCCTACTACGACCACTGAACGCAGCCCAAGCTCCTATGTCCTCTACGCTCCTCCGTAGTCTTGATCGACCTGTTCGTCATCTACAAGGGCACACCAAGTGCAGGCAAAGCCCAAGCAGGGGTGAGTATAAAGATACTCAGTAGGATTCCCTGAAATCTCGAGGGAGCAATAAAGGAGGTACTAAAACGGTGAGAAACAGACAGAACAGTGAACAGTGAAAGAGTACAGTAAATAAAGTGTAGCTCAACCCAACAAGAAAAGGAAGTAGGCTCGTCCGACCAAGAGGATCTAGATACGAAAAGCACGTGGCATACACCGCGTGTCTTCACCCCTACTAGAAGGAGAGTAAATGAACCCAAGGAGTGGGAACTAAAGTAGGGTGTATATATATATGCTCAACAAGAAACCCGAACGAGTGTGTAAGGGGATCTCTATCTCCAAGATCAGCCCAAGAAAAGTCGCCAACAGTTCTAAGGAGATCCATCACTGATGCCCAAAAGTCGCACACCACAAAGCTATCTCATCACTAAACCGTACAAACAAGAGTCCCGCTCCGGTAATCATGGAGAAAAGTCCCTAACTAGCCTCATAGAAAGGGCTGAGTCTGAAAGAAGTCATCGGGTAACCCACTACCCAACCCAACTGAAGGGTAAACCCCAAAAGGTCGCCGGGTGACCCAATGACTAGCCCTGCTAGAGGGTAAACCCCAAAAGGTCTTCAGGTGACCCACTTCCTAGCCCTGCTAGAGGGTAAACCCTAAAAGGTTGTCGGGTAACCCACTGCCCCGCCCCGCTGGAGGGTAAACCCTAAAGTCAGTGGGTAACCCACTTCCCAGCCCCGCTGCAGGGTAAACCCTAAGGTCAACAGATAACCCACTGCCCATCCTCACTGGAGGGTAAACCCTGATACGCCAGTGAGTAACCCACTACCCAGCCCTGCTAGAGGGTAAACCCTGAACTGGTCTGATAATTCCGCATTTCCCGAACCATCTCTGGGTGTCGCTAACATCACGACTGTGCGTTGGGTCAGAGTGCGTCAAAGTAACCTCCAACAAATGCCCTTTCATGTTTCCAAATTTAATGAGATCTTGAAAGAGGCTCTGCACGCCCAAACCGATTACACCTTTACAACCCTCATGGGAAAACATGCGAGATAGACTATTTACTCTATTGAAACGGACTCCCGAAGAAAAAGTTATTCAACACTGCTTTGTGCCCATACGACATCTTGTGGGTCCCATACCTCAGTCCCAAAAGAGGTCGGGTGAACTACTCCATCGCGATGATCTCAGAAAAACACATCAAAACGAATACTCATTCACCCCGAAAGGACATCTGATGAAAAAGTCACAAAACGCTGCTCACAGCTTAAACGACGGCCCATGGGGCCCACATCTCAACTCCGGATTCAATTCCTGAAACCACCCTGGAAAACTTCTTCTCGACTCTAGGGTCACAACGCCGCTAACGACGCCTTAAATAGAATCCGGAAGTGTTCGCGCCATTCAAAATAAGAATCCCGACGAGGTACTTAACGAGCGTGTAACACAACCGAGCTCCCGTCCCGAGAATTAAAAGTCCTCGGGACCAACTCAAAACCTCCATCTCGATCCGAGGATTAGACTTCCATAGATGAAATGCAAAACCGACACCCATAGTAAATGTTACAGGTGTCCGAAGACAAGGGGATAACCCCTTAGGGTAGAACCGGACCGGTCCAGCCGGTCCACCCAGCCTAGGTCAGCCCGCGCCGGCCGGCCCGGCCCACAGCGCTGACCCGTGACCCTTCCATGCAGCCCGGATGCTGACCCATAGTTCACCCGCACCGACCAGACCTCGTGGATGGTCGCTGTCCGGCGTGGAGACCCGCCGGAGGCGTCTCTCGGTCTCCCGCTCGGGGTCGCGCGCTGCGACACCCATCGCACCCCGCACCGGAGACTTCCGCCCGCCACGCCGGTCCGCCGTAGATGCCCACCACACTACCACCTGGGATCCACGACACGTCACCTCCTGGTATCCCCGCCGCCACGACCTGGGAGCCCGCTGCGCCACTGTGTGGGATCCACGCTGCCGCCGTTTATGAGCCCGCCGGACCATCGGAAAACCCATGTTTTGGCCGGTAAACTTCCTAGGGTCACCCCGGGCACCCCGGGACTCGAAAATTCGACCCAAAAAACTATTTGGAAAGCTCGGATCAAGACCTACTCAAGTATGGGATTCTCTCAATGATTAGAAAACATTTAGACACTAAAATTGGAGTTCAAAGTAGATGCAGAATTTAAAAATGAAAATGAAAACTCCTACCTCGCTGGGCGTAGCCCGTATCTTCACGAACGGTCCACCGGAGCCGCCACCGCCTTGACAGAGAGGAGGAAGAGATTGAAGGAGGTTTCTAACTTTATTTAGAGAGATTCCTCTAGGAAGAAAATGAAAGGGGAGGAAAAGGGTGGGGGTGTATGTGTTTAAGTAGAAAAAATTAAATTAATTAATTTTTTTAACCACCCACTAGTAGGCCCGTACCCGAACTCTCGACGGGGTCGAGGTTAAGCCAACCTTTGGGTAAAATCTGAATTTTGAGAGCAATGGAGGCCTCAAAATTCTAATCCGAGCCACCATTCAGAAGTTATAAAGTTCACGCTCGAGGCCGCTAAATTATGAAAACGCCCATGGTGGTGTTTTTCAAAGAAAGGCCACACCCGTGAAAGTTACACCCCTCCTAGGGTAAACGGCACACTCTGGACTCAACAATGCCCTCGTTTTTCCCATCCGAGAAACCATTTAGGAGTTATTCTGTTTATTTGGCATGCCCAGTGTCAACACACTTAAAATTTAATTCTGGCCACACCGAGGCTCGGAATCTCACGCCGTCTCAACGCCCTACTCTGGAATAACATCAATAAAATTTCAAAGTTTTACAGGCTCAAAACCCAGGTTCTTATTGATAAAATTAATGAATCTCCACGTGGTAAACATAGTAGGCCATCAAGAACAAAAAACCCATTTTAGACCTTATGATCACATTCCATATCCTGATATAAGAATCACACTCACCCTAACATTAACATTTCTCCATAACCTATAATACTCCATAATGGAAATCAGTTATATATTACTCAAATTCATACTTTGAGAGGTAAATTATCAATTCAATTCACGAGATGCTTATCTACATACACACATATGAAACCGATGTAGAAGAATGATAAAGTGGATACTGTTTTTTTTTAAAAAAAGATACATTTATATTCTTAAAATACATTTATAATACGTAGAAAACGATAAATAAGAATTTTTATAGCATATCATATATAATAGACTTCCAAACTGGAATTATGTTTTCTACACTTTCAAGGGTTTTTCTAAAATCCTTACATCTCTATATAATTAGTGCCACATCTCTATGTGTCCATATTATAAAACACTGCCACTAAAATATTTAGGGATTAACATATATAAATAAAGATAGTTTGAATAATGGCGAGGCTTAGGAATCATATTCCTAATGTTAAATTCTTTAAAAATATTCAAACTAATTAACTTCTTGACATAAAATTTTGTGATGTTGATAACTTATTTTGTCAAATTAGGACTCTATATAAGTTCAAAATCATCATTCTTGGAACCCTTTACATCAAATTATTCTCCTTGAAATATTTTGTTAGCTAATGTAACTATTTAAATTATCACTTACCAAAAAAATCCAAAGATCCTTTAAGATAAAATTACAGTCACTTTGTTTTAATGAATAAATATAACTCTTTATATTTTACCACCATACCATAAACTCATTTAGGATGTTAAATGAAATTCACTTTGAATTTTGACTGACGTAATATTTTATTTGTTAACTTTGAACTTATCTAAGTTCATACAAAATTACACTAGCCTATTAGACACTATATTAATCTAAAAATATAATTATAAGATACATGAGATCCTTTTTGTTTAGTGAAAAAATCTTATTTTATTTTAGTATTAATATTTTACAAATAATATATTGTATCCAAATATTATATGGTATTTTATGTGTTTGGATAATTTTCTTTATAATAGGATTATTATTTATAATATTCCATTGATAGTGGTTGGATAAAGCCCCTCATATTTTAGAAAAAATTTAGATAAACACATCTATATTAGATAAAATATTTTTATCCTTGTATCCTTTTTCAAAACATGTTATAGAATCTAATGAATCACAAACCATGTGTGTCGTCTAATTTTTTCCCATAATAAATCATTGTTAACAAACAATTTATCTTATCATATAATAGAAATATAATGAATATACAAAACCTTTACCTAGATCTATCTAATATTGATATATTTATTTATATTCAAATATTTATATACAAACTCTTTAATTCATCATTTGAATGAAAAATGTAAGCTCTCTTCCCATAATTTTGAAAAAAATTCTACTAAAAACATTTGTAAAGTTTACATTTGGTATCACATACCCTTTAAAATAAAATAATTAATTCCAATAAAACAAATACCCAACATATAAATTCCATAGGATTTAACAGACACCTTCGAGTATCTTGAAACAATTCTATCCCATAAAACTATTACTCCTTCAATATTTATTTTAACTTTAGGTTTTATAGGCCTTGAATAAATACTCAAATAAGTATTTTTTGGACTTTTCAACTAAATTGTATTCTTATGTTTTGAACTTATACCCACTTTTATTATCGATGCAATGCCGAAACCTAGGCATCACATTCCTTGTTTATCTATTCTCAACATTTTTAGAATACCAGGTAAATGTTTCTGGAAATAATTCATATTATTAAAAATTTCTATTAAAATGACTTCCAAAAGAAGTAAAATAATTTAATGTGTCCCCAAGTCTCATTAAAATAACGAATCATATTGTGAATTTCTTTGGAGACTAAAATTAATTAATTCATTTTTCATACGATTCATTTTAAATATAGAATGAATCATTCTATGATTCTTACAAGAATCTAGATTCACTGGTAGAACAACTACAAAAATTTTGTTTTATCTAATAATTTGTTCATCTTTAAAGATAGAATTTACATACGATCTCTTCTAAATTTATCAACCAATTTTTTTTCGTATGTTAAGCTTCTCCATTTCAAGGATTGTTCTCAAAGACAAGTTGGATTATGATGATATCAATCTAAAATGGAATATCTTATTAGATTATTATCATGTTTTACAAATATTTAATAAAGAATTTATTAAATTTGATCTTAATAAAAATATGGACCCTTAATAAATTCATCACATACATTAGTAATATAAGAACCATATTTCATCTTGAATTTTAGTAGGTATCATGTAAGTAATCTATGAATTTATATGGTATAAAAATATTATCATTGATATCATATATGACTCTTGGAAAGATGAGTGGATAAATCTTTACAAAAAACCATCATGTGGATTCAATATAATTGGTTCCTATGGAATAATAACAGTTAGGGTTTCCCATATCAGTGTTACCCAAAGAATACACCAAGAATTATGCACCTGATGGTTAGGGTCACCTCATTAAATTCTTTCCTTACACAAGATATTCCATGGACACCTAATGGTTAGTGTCACTTGTACTGAATGATCGAGGTATTGACAAGTGGAACTTTGTAAGGTACCTGAAACATAGTATTTTTAAGAGGGTTTAATCTCAAAATATTATCTTATGTAATTCCCTTTATTTATGAACACTTTTAATGATTTATATTTGAATCATATTCCTTCCACCAAATCGATATGATCAATCCTTTTTGATGTGTAACTCATTACATAACTCATAGATTGTGTTACTAACCCAAATTAAGATCTATCTATATTAATATATATATAAATTCATCCTATTATTATGTTATATAAAAAAATTTCATGTAAAATATTCAAATTATGGGAAATAAATAATCTCTACCTGAGTAATCCTGGAGCCTCAGATAGTTAACCTTCACTTTTCTAGAATAACGCATAAGCCTCCAGGATAGTGGTATATCCAAAACCAAATTACCTATACCATAGGACACTTTACTCAAGATATATCTTTATTCTATCATAACTCTTACATCTAATATGTAAAATCATAATTACATACTTACTTCAAGCTCATAAATCAATATAATCCAAAGTCATCGTAAAATAAAACTAAATTCATTTACCATACCTAGCATGTAACTCCTTAAATTCATGTATGATAAATTATAAGAATTTTAAAAAAATTAAACTAAAGTATAAAACCATTAATAATATAATAATTATACCCATGAATAATGTATTGAATAACTTTTAAATAAATTTTTAATTAACATATTTAAACTTGAGATAAAAGTTTACAAACAATTAATAAATAAAGATAACTATAAACATTTTATAATCTCTCCATTAATTTTGGTAATTATATAATTTTTAATATAAAAACTTTATATTCATTTCATAATATGAAATCCTTCATATTATTTAGTATATGGTATTTAATTTTTTAGATCTTTAATTAGTTAGGGTATCATTGGGAGGGTGGCAAATCAGTGGTAGTAGTTTTTATTTTTATAAATTATTCATTATAAGATAAACACCTATGTTCGAGTAAAGTAATGATCCACTATCTATAATACCTTCCTCACCCCTATAAAAAATAATTAGAAAAAATACACACAAGATATTTTTATAAGGTTCATCCACAGTGTGAGAGATGACTCCTTATTGTGTTCGACTATTGTTGAGACATGGATTTTATTATGAGTATTATTTATTGAAATTACTAATGTTTTTCAAGTATCATACAATGTTTTTGAAGGTATAATCTACTACGAAAAGGGAAAGATATAATTCGTGTCACAAAATAATGAATCTAATTATTTATAATGGTACAACAAGTTCTTTAATAATCAAGATTGGTCTTAAATGAGAATCATATTTTCAGAACACTCCCAGATGCACCAACATCCAATATAACATCAACTTATATAACTACATTGACTAAAAAATATTAAATAGTAGCTACACATCACCTACCTTATTAATTATTCAGAATAATATTATCATTAATGAGAGAAATAATTCATGAAAATACCTCCTTTATCCTCACTAGAAAGTTCCTAGATTAATAACAATAAGACCACCTTACCTTGACCTCTTAAAAAATCAAAACTATAACACTAGTATGTATTATTATTATCTCTTTCTTCGATATAGAAGTGTATTTATTCTTATAAAATTAATGATAAAATTTATATTTATTTATCTTTAACTATTTATATCTCCATAATAGGTGTAAATAATATTTTCATAATGAATAATGGAAAATATATTATGTTTGGTCACCCAAAAAATTCATTGAAGAATAATAGTAAAAACTAAGAATATAATTTTTAGAATTTCTAGTTTTATCAACTATAATGAATTTAAGTTTTTAATTAAAATTATTCCTTGAATTTCACCTGATATTATTCTTATTTAATCATTATTTAAGCTTCCAAAAAATCAGGCTATAATCATGGATTTTAAAAATTCAATGATATTTCAAGGATTAAAGTATAATGAAGAAAAATTTAATTTTATGCCCAAATAGATATAAAATATCGTACTAAGTGTTCTAACCTTATGAAATACCCTATGTCACCATACATTCTTCAGGGATCAAATATTCCTTTACTAAATTTCAAGTAGCACTTCACGTCATAAGGTGAGGTTCACCTTATGTTTCTCCTAAGAAAAACTCTTCATAAGGTGAGTATCCCCTTACATAGTCCCAGAACACCTTATGGTTTCCCAAAATCACCTTATGTGCATTTTTATTAACCTTTAATGTCTTACTAATCACCTTACACTTTCCTAAAATCACCTTTCACGCATTAGTATTCACCTTAAAAACTTCATCCTCACCTTACATAGTCCTGGGCATAGATATTTTCTATATCAATATAAAATTCTAGGCTTAATATGTACACAAACAAAATCATTTATCATCAACATCCTAAAAACACCATAAATAGACTTCTCATATATATCAATTCATGGTTTATAAGAAATAAAATATTATTTAATAAATCTAATGGTCTCTTAAATCTCACCTTTTGTATTTGTTTTCAACCTTATACAACTCTTGGAACTTCAAATTCTCATTAAAGAGACACAAAATCATAGAAATTTTCATGTGAAAAAAATCTTTACACAACACCATAGGTTTAAGTAGCGTTTTTGAGAGAAATAATTCCTTTGATAATGAGAAATATTTTTTCAAAGTGATAAGATGATCTCCCCATAAATCATTACACTCACTACTTCAAATCACTACTCTTTTTTTTACAATGAAAATAACAACTAGATTTAAAATAGATAAGAATAAGATACACTACTCTAAATGGGTATATTATGATGTGAATAACCATTTCCAAAGAAAAATATTCCACCTAATGTGGGTATTCTATCATTATAGTCACCTATCCAATATATATTAGTAAATTCAAACCAATTCAGGTTCTTTCATTTATTTTACAACAAAATATGACATAAAATTCCTTTGATATATTTAATAACTCTTTTAGAATACATAGGATGTGATTCCTTTGGACCGTTTTGATATCTAGCGCACATAGTCCTAACATAGAAAATATTTTGTTTATATGTAGTGATCTATAACAAAATTATAATAAATTTTATAAAATATATTTTATTAACACTCTCACATTTAGTATAATTTATCAATTTCAACCCCACATAAATAGGTTTAGACACTGGTTTTGAGTCCTCTATATCAAACTTCTTCAAAAATTATTTGGAATACATCTCTTGAGAGATAAAAATAAAATGTTCTTCTTACATCACTTGTAAATGTAAGAAGTATTTAAAATCACTTATCATTGAAATATCAAAAACAAATTCTCTTTTTTAGAAAATTCCTTACAAAAAATTTCTTGATCACCTGAAAAACTAATGTCATCAATATATAATATTACAAAAAGTATACCTTACTTAATATTTTTAATATATGGGTTATTATCCAATTTTCCTTTTTTTATAATTTAAAATGATTCAATAAACTATACAACCTTTAATACCTGGTTATTGGATCCTACTTTAAATATACACATCCTTAATTAATTTTCACACCCTTGAGCCATTATTTTCAAATAAAAAATATTCAATCTGCCCAATATTAACCTCATATTATAGATCACAATTTAAAAATATAGTTTTGACATCAATTTGATAAATTTTATAATATTAATGAGTTCTAACTACTAGAAACATTTTGACAGTCTCCAACCTTACAATATAAGAAAAGTTCTCTTCAAAATCAACCCCTTAAGCCTGAAATTATCTTTTTCACACAAGTCTATACTTTTCCTTATGACTTTTCCCTTACAATTTAATCTATTTATGAATACCCACTTGGCCCTAATGACATTTTTTCATCATGTTTTGGTACAAGGTACAAAGTGTAATTATTCTCAATTTGGTCCAACTCGTCAGTCATATTTCCAATCCATTTTTCATGATTGATATATTCCACTACTTAGTGTGGATAAATTTGAGAGATTATAGTTTCTTAATTGTCAAATATATGTATTATTCTTGTCTGAATATAATAATTGTGATATCTAATGATATTTTGTACCTACACATCTTTCTTTATACTTTAATATTGAAGATAATTTATGATACTTTCCTAAAAAAGTTTTTTATTTATTGAAAACTTGTTTTTTTAGAATTTTTTTATTAATAGATGAATGAAATATGTTTTAAGTTTATTAATAAATAATTGTAATGATGTTTTTAGAGAAATTGATAAAATTTAGATAGTTTTTAAGAAAATTTATTTCAAAATCAGATGATTATATTATGAAATCAAAATTCACAAGATCATGGAAAACTCATGATACAAGATTTTGATCAAAGGGGGAGTTGATCTTTTTCAGACATAAAGCTCTGGAATAACATTTCTAGATGTAGAGTTCGGAACAGAGTTCTCTAGAAGAACCTTTCCGGATAGAGTCTTGTAAAATGGATAGATGGTGATGAAATAAAAAAGTCACTAATGGGGGAGTGTTACATCTTTTTTACCAGATGGAGCATCATTGTAAAAACATTATAGACGAAGTTTTTTATAAAAGAATATTGTATTTACATTTTATGTGTTTATAAAAAGGTATATTTTCACAATGTCCACTAGAAAAAAAAGTTGGACAAAAAACGTTAGAGATTTTGTGCAGTTTCATAAAATGATATAGAAATACAAGGTGACACATGAAGTAGGATTTTAATATCTTTTCAAATTAAAAGGGAGATAAAAAAATTTATAAATCCATGTAGTTCTCCTGATCAAGAAAGTTTGACGTGACTAAAGTTATTTTTGGTTGAAAAAATGTAGACAACCATATTTAGTGGGTCAAGAGAAATGGTCAAAGGCATATCATTTCCAGACAAACACTTTTTATGAAATTTGAAGAACAATGTTTTTTATTACAGTTGAATTAAAGTTTAATTTTATGAAGTGTGATACTAAAGGAAAGTCCAATGGATAAAAATCCATGAGACCAATGTGAATTAGATGAATATTCATGAGCTTACCAGATAAACTTTTATAATAAGAGTAAATAAAGTTATGTATAAAGTTTAAACTAAGTAAAATCGGTTATATAGATATATGATATTCCATCAAAAATTTTTTTGTTATGACCATTGGAAAATGACAATATAGATAAAGAAAAGCTGAAAAAAGTGATTAGAGAAATAAAAGCCAAATGTATTCTTTATGAGAAACTTTTGATAACTTTATAATGTACCAAAACATGATGATTCTAAGCTGGTTATATTTTTTAAATTGGATTGAAATTATACTATCTAGGTGAGTTAATAAAATGTGTAGAAGTACCTTAAAATCTTAAAATAAGGAAGTTTGATGAATAAAGTGCGAACTATAGAATTAAAAAATCTTCAAAAATGTAGTATATGGGTTGACAAAGATACAGTTCTTTTCATTTAAGAAGGAATTATTGATTTTTAATTTTAGTAAGAGGTAATGTGAAATTATTTTACCACCTATTCCACTATAGGAAAACCAATATAAAAGGGGTGTGAAATTAGACTTATACTTAACACTATTCATATGTATTAAAATAAAAAACAATGAAAAATTTATGTCCTTATGAGTTTCCAATTGATTACCATTTTTAGCTTGAAGAAGAAATTTGGATGGATATTTGGATTAGAATATTAAATAGTGGTTTCGATCAATGGAAATAGTCATAGGTAATTTTCAGAGACTTGCTGACATAGTTCATTGTATCAAAAATAGGAGAAAAGTTTTTCATAAAAAAGTGAGGGATAATGATTTTTTTAATAAGATATAATACATATTAGAAAGAGGCACCGTTTTAGTGAGGCACACCAGATAGAATTTCACCATATGTATAAAGCTTCATCAGATAAACATTACTAGACTGTGGGAATCAAAAATACATTCCAGATTAACTTTTATAGAGTATTTTTTACAAAGTTTTATATTTTTTTGTGGATAAATTTTATAAGAAAATCTTGTAAACTGATGGGAGTCAGTATATTCATATCTATCGAGAGATAAGTGGAGTATAATGGGAGTTGACTCAAATTTGTATTTACTTATTTATAATAGAGAATTTCCATTGACTAGAGAGATTCACCATGATAAGGATATAGGTTCTCACACCAAGGCAAAACCGTATAATTCTTCTATTCCTTGTTTAATTTATCATATTTTCATGCTTGTGAGATGTTTTAAAAGTTGATAAGGAAAATAAATCTAACTAGTTTTCAGGGTTAAATTTCATAAAGTTGTAAATTTGTAAAAATAGAACCACGAATTCACCCCAACCTCATTATCAATTATTCAATGATCTAATGGAGCTTCAAGTGGTATCTTAGGGAAGGTTTCCTTGTTGAATCCTTATCATGGAAAATATACATTTAGTTAATAACAAAGGTATTCCTATATTTTTTTGGAAAAAATTATCATTAATGGAAATATAGAATGATACCATATATTTTTTCACTTTACCTTGAGGTTATTAATGAAAAAAATTTGGTTTCCATCCATTGAGAAGAATATTGCATTGATTTTTTATAATAAGAGAATCATTTAGATTGATGTAAAATATAGAAATTATATTCTTATGACTCTATTAGAAATATATTACATGAAATTAATGGGTATAAAAATAACTAATGAAATTTGGGAAAAGATCAAAAGAATATTTGTGGAAAATAGTAAAGGAATATAAGTAAAAAATCTAGCCATGTTAGTTCAAAGGTATCAGAATGAGATATGAAGAAACCATTAATGATTAATTCTCAAGAGTTAGTGAATTTTTTTTCAACATCAACGGATTTTTAGATATCTTATAAAATTATTCTATTACCAAGAAACTCATTTGAAACTTCCCTAATAGGTTTGTCTTTAAAATCTCATCTTTATATGATAAAGATGATTTATCACTTGATGAATTTCATAAAATTCTTATTTATTATGAGATGAGAAAAAATATAGTATTTATAAATAAGATCAAGTATGGAATGAACTTTAAATAATGAGAAAGTTTAAAATCAAAGATACTAGTAATGTTGATCTCAGCGACTCATAAGAAAAAGAAGATGATAAAATGAATGAAAAGATCATGTCTCTTATCTCCAAAAACTATCAAAGAGTTGGATGAAAATATGGAGGAAAAATTACAATCAAATATTTTTAGTGAGGAGAAATTAATATTTTTTATATGAATTAACATAAGAATAAAGTTAGTGAATATTAAGATCATTCTAAAGACAAAACTTGGTGTAAAAAGTGGAAAAAAATTCTAAGGAAGATAAGAATTACATTAGTGGTAAGAAAATATTTTTAGGAAATAGAAGAATCATGTTGGGTAACAAAGTAAAATATGACTTTACTAAAGATAATTCTTCAGAAGATGAAAATTTAGAAAAATTTAGAACCTTCTTTGAAAATTCTGATAAGAAGGCAGATTCCTCAACTAGTGAAGAAGAATAAGGAGGTGAAGAAACTTAAAAATAATATCATCTCAGATTAGAACTTTTAACATGTTTTTAGAAAAATAAAAAACTCAAGAAATAAATTATAATGATTAATAAATAAAGTGGAAAGGATAATGAAGGAAGGAAAATGTCATCAAATAGTAATATGAGTATATCCAGAAGATCATAAAACTCAAAATGAAAGTTGTTTAATAGGGAAAGATAGCATAAGAACTTATTAAGAAACTTTCAACTAACGAAGACGAGGTTTTTAAATCCTAATAAAAAATTATTGAGTTTTCAATCCCCTTAAAAAAGATGAATAAAATTTTCAACAAGTATTTTGAAGTCAGATCTTAATCATTCCATTTTGTAGAGAAATATAATTCCATGAATCATGTGAAATCTTCATCCTATATATTTAAAAGCCGATTTTATTTTACTAACAATGAAAGTGATAGAAAAAATATTAGGAAATTTTAGATTGATAAAGGATGTAATAAATTTATCACATCAAAAAAATTTGAGAACAAACTCTATAAGAATGTTTACCTATATCTAGAGGAAACAAAAATAGAAAGATGTTACGAACCTCGAAAATCTAATTATAGGGAACGATCTTTTTTCTAAAGAATATCATGATTAAGTGGATATTCTTAGTGCTATAGTATTTTGGGGAACAAATCTTATAATTTTTGGAACCACATGTATCTTATTGGAAGTTGGTATGAATTGAGAGGGAGAAACAATAGAATAAAAAAGTAATGTTCTTATGCCTCAAGAAGAATGAAATTCAAAACCACATGATTCTAGAAAGATTCCAATGAAAAATAAGTTTGAATAATTTGATGAATTTTGTATATTATGTGACCAATTGTGTCACATTACTGAATAGTGTTTAATAAATCTTTTAGGACAAACTTTATATACTAGAAAAAAAGGGGTCAGAAAGAAGAATGTTGAAGAAAGAGTCTTTGTTATTAGACTAAATGGCCTGAAGGCCTTTATTATTATTATTATGGATAATCCTCCTTTTAAGGGATGAAGGGAAACTCGTACGTGACCCATTGGCCCAAGCCACAATGCCCAATACAACCTGCAATACATGACCCAAAGGCCTAGAGGCATACCATGCCCAATACACGACCCGTAGGCCCAACCCACTAGAACTTCCCCTCACCAGATTCTAGATCACTAATCACCTAGCTCCCCACCTTACATTTCTGATTGACTATCATTTCCCCGTACAAATCTTCATGGTGCCTGGTCCCAAGGGCGGTTGCCATACCCTCTCATTCTTCCAATCCGGTTAGCTCTGCTTCTGGTGACTGCTATTCTTGTTGCTATGATCCTTTTCTGGGGCCTGCTCTTTGTGAAATCGGCTAATACATGGTCTTTGTGTCCTGAATACCCTAAGTCCCGAAGGCCTTTTATGACTCGAATGCGGTAGAGACCCATAGACCCAAACCGGTGGCCCGAAGGCCCAAATCGGGTGAATAGTTCTGACTGCTATAGTACCGAACATTACTGCTACAGTATTGCTACAATACTACAAGAATACCCCCAAAAATACCTGAAGGAATGAAAAGGGAATAATACATGGATTTTTTATAGAGTTTCTTCCTCAAATATCATAGATAATTTAAAAATATAGAAGGATGTTGAAAATAATTATGGAGGAGAAGTTAATTTTGAAATTGATTGTTCCTTAAAAATAAGAGGAATAAGAATGGCTGATATTAAAGATGATAAAGTGATATCTAAGGAAGTTTTATATATTGATATACTCAATAAAAACTTACTTAGTGTGATCCAACATTGTTATGATGGAAATGAAGTGATATTTAGGAAAGATTCATGTTTCTAACAAAGTGTGAAAGATGGTATTTATTCACTACAGGAGAAAGAACCAGTATAAATCTTTTTCAAATTAGATAATTTTTAAAAACTTATTATTTGTGTGATGAAGATGAAATAAAGTTGTAGTATTATAGGCTCGAGCATCTCTAACTAAATATTATAAACAAAAATTACAATGTAGATGGTATATGAAAATTTTCAACAATGAGAATAATAGAAGATGGTCTTTTATAACATGTTGGAAAGGAAATATGATTAGTAAAATCCATAATAATGTTGAAATTATTTTAATCAGACCTATTGATCTTATCCACTTAGATATTTTTGGTCTGATGATACATCAATCAAATAATGTTTATTTTCAATTTTTCAACTTTTTGATGACTTCACTCTGATGAATGACATCGTGATTATGAAACATAAATTAGAGGTTGTCAAAATGTTCATATTTTATAGAATAGAAGTTGAAAGAGAGTTGGGAGTTTATATACTTAATATGGGAACTATAAATGGAAAGGAATACACATGCAATGATTTTTAGTCAAATATAAAGAAACCTGGAATTAGAAATTAATATAGTGCACCATAAACCACATAAAAAAATGGAGTGGAAGAAAGGAAAAATAGAAACTTGGTAGAAATGGATAAAAGTATATGAGATGCTTATAAACATTCTTTATTTTTCTAGAGAGAATCTACTAATACTAATGTACATATAAAAAATGTTTTTAAGGCCATAATATAACACGAATTCCTATGAAATGTGGTATAACAAAAAACCATCAGTGAAATATTTCATTGTGTTTCAAATTCACTTCTTAATAAAGATAAAAAATCTGGATATTAGACAATTTGATGAAAAACACAAGAATGGAATTTTCATTGGATATTCACCTAATGGAGGAAGTTATTAATGTTGGAATAAGAATTAAAAAAGATGGTGTATTCCTATGATTTTAAAGTTATTGAAAATATAATTTCCTTAATAAAGGTAGTTTAAAATGTTTTGGAAAATAGTTTTAAGACTTCTAGTGATAATAAGAAAATTGATGGTGAAAGTGAGACCAAATATGTTTCTAAAGATTTAGAATAGTCATGTGTTGTGGAAAGTAATACATTAATAAATGATTTTAAATTTCAAACCCTAAAGAAACATTTTGAAACTGAAAATATACATAGAAATTTGAATGAACCAGTTCATAATAGAAAAAATATGATATTCGAAAATAAAAAATAACCTATCTCAGAGGTTGAACCAGAATCAATTATAGAGGTAGCTGAACAAAAATAATGGTTTGGTGATATGAATGGAGAGTTCGATCAAATAAAGAAAAATGAAATCAGGGAACTTGTTCCATGTCCAGTAGGAAATAATATTATTGGGAAAAATTTTGTGTTTAAAAACAAGATGAATGAACATTGCTAAGTTTCAATAAATAAGGAACAATTTTCTTAAAGGCTATTCATATATGGATGGTGTGGATTTTGAAGAAATTTATCCCCCATCTTAAGATTGGAAACTATCACAATGTTATTAGAAGTAGATACACACCATTTTTATAAAGTTTATCATATGGATATGAAGTTATATTTCATAAATTGAGAGATTGAGGAAGAAATTTATATTGAGAAAACTTGTGGGATCCTACTCAAAATAGATGAAAGACAGGTATGTGATTTCAAAAAAATCCTTATCTAGGTTGAAACAAGATCCATGAGCCTGGTACAAAAAAATAAAGTTAATTAAAAATGATGAATTTTTCTAAATGGAATGTTTACTACAACATACACTAGAATCAGATGAACTCAGGTTCCCTAATTATTATTGTTTATGTTAATGAAATATTTTTTATAGGGGATAGATAAAATTCTTATATTGTGTTTTATGAAGAAATGTCCTTTTTTTGAAATTTCAATGCTTATAGAATTAATCTTATTTTTGGGTTTAAAATTTGAATATAAGGAATGATATATATTTTTATCATAATATAACTATTCTAGAGAATTTTTAAAAAAGTTTTTTATGCTATATATTCTAAATAAGTTTTTCCCATATTTTATTTGGGATGAAGATGAGTAAAGATGATGCTAGTAAAAGTGTTAATCAGAAATAATTTTGAAAGTTTATAGGATGTTTTCTCTATCTTACAGCTTGAAGCCCCAACATAATTTATGTTCTTACATTTTGTGTAAGATACCAGGGTGATCCAAATAATCAAATATACTATAATTAAAAATAATTTTGTGATATTTTAAAGGAAAATATTCTTATGTACTGTTTTATAAAAGAAGTTATGACATAAAATCTCTTGAATATATGAATGTTGATTGGGCCAAACATTGAAACAATAAAACATAAACATTAGGAGGAGTTTTTTTCTTGAGATAATGTTGTGTGAGATAACATAGTAATAAGTAGATCTTAGTGACCTTAATAATAGTCAAAAAAGAATATGATTCCACCACCCAAGATTTCAATCTAATGATTTGGATGAAAGTTTAGTTAGAAGATTTGATAGTGAATGATAATACACCACTTAATATTATTTTTGATAATAAAATTTCCATTAATATTTCTGAAGATCATATTAAAAATTCAAGATCAAAATTCATTGATATCAAGTATCATTTCATAAATGATAGAGTTGCTGATGGAGAGGTTATAATGGAATATATTTCAACAAAGCATCAAATTGATGATGTTTTCACCAAAGTCATGCTAAGGGAATGGTTTTTGGAATTGAGGATTCAACCTCATGTTCAATAACTACCAAATAATTTCTAAAACAACTTAGGAAGTCCCCCACTATTCTTTGGTTTCTTTGACATAGGGGGAGAATGTACAAATTTTTCCTAAAATGTGGATAGTAAGTACAATTATTTTGATAATGTATATGAAGTTGTGGTTATCATAAAATAAGGAAGAGAATAAACATTTAGAATGAAAAATTCAAGGGATGTTTATATTTTCATAAACACAAAATTTCATGTCACTAAGGAATTAAGTTCCTTAAAAAATATCAATTTATCTATTAGTATAGTGTTATCATATTGTCTATGATAAAGGTTGTGATTTTTTTAATTTTTTTAAAATTAATTTTTGAGAAAAACGTTTTTAACCAAAGTGTAATAATTTCATAATTTTTTTTTGTTGAAAACTTTTTTTAAAGAATATTTTTCTTAACAGGTGAAAATAAGCTACTAAAAGTTTGTTAATAAATACTTATAATGAAGTTACTAGAGAATGTGAGAAAAGTTAGAATGTTTTGTTAATAAATTTTCATAAAAAATTAGATGATGTTATTCTATTATCAAAATTTATCACATCATGGATGATAATTTTTTTTAAATAAAGCAGTACTTGAATTTTTCCCGAAAAAATGTTCTGGATGAAAATTTCATGATGTAGAGTTCTAGATAAAGTTATTTAGACAAACCTTTCCAGAAAGATAATTTTAAAGAAGATAGAATGTGATAAATGATGAATTCACTAAATAGATATTCGTACAACTTTGGTAGTGAATGGAGATTTAATTTACAAAATTTTCGATGAACTTTTTGTAAAAAAATATTTCATTTCAAGTTGTTGATTTTTTATATATGGAAGTTTCCTCAATGTTCACCAGAAAAGCTTTATAGATATAGAAAGTTACTAAATTTATGAAATTTCATAAAGTGAGAAAGAAATACAAAGTGGGAAAAAAATTATATATCAATATATATGAAAATTAAAATAGAGAAAAAAAATTAATAAATCCAAGTATCAAACTAGATGAAGATTTTTTTGCAACTAAAGTATTTATAAGTTTTAATAATGCAGTCAATAATATTCAGTGGGTCAAGAGAAATAGACAAAGGTAGATGAGTTTCTAGATAGATTGTTTTTATGTTGTTTTAATAGAAGAGTTTTTTTATATGCTGATTAAATTTCATTGTTAAGAAGTGTGATTCTAAAAACATTAAAATAGAAAAACATACATAAGGTGGAAGAGAATTAGATGAACATTCATGATCTCACTAAATGATATTTTCTGTGAAGAGTAAACTAAGTGATGTATAAAGTTTGAGCTAATAAAAATTGACCATACAGATAAATGTCAATCCATCAGACAAACATTTTTTATTCCCATTAAAAAAAGAAGATCCAGATGAAGAAAAGTTGAGAAAAATTGATTAGAAAAAGAAGAGTCATGTGCATTTTTTATGAGAAACTTTGTATAACTTTTTAATTTATCAAAAATTTATGACTATGAAATTTTTATATGATTTTCAATTTGTTTAAAGGTTTTTTTATCTAGACGAGTTAATAAAATATAGATAATTTCCTTAATATATGAGGATAAGTATGTTTGATGAAGAAAGTGGAAATTAAAGAAATCAAGAATCCTAAAAAATGTTCTATAAGAGTTATTAAGGATCTAAAACATTTCATTTATGATGGAATGATTGATTTTGAAATTTTAGTGATGGGTAAAGTGAAATAATTTTCCCACATTTTCCACTTTGGGAGAACTATATTAATTAGGTGTGAAAGTAGACCTGTACTTGACACAATTCATATGTATGAAAAGAAGAAACATTGAAGAATTTTTGTTATTATAAGTTTCAAACCAAAGATCATTTTTAGGTTGAAGAAAATCTTTTGTCTGGAAATTTGGATTAGAATATCGAACAAAGGTTTTGATTAGTGTCATCAGAGAGAGGAAATGTTTAGAGATTTATAGATATATTTATTTTTATCAGAAAAGTCAAATTAACTTTTCATACAAAAGGGAAGAATATTGTTTCTATTAATCAGATAGAACACATATTAAAAATAGGCATAGTTTTAATGAGGTTCACCGGTTGTACTTTCAAAGAACATACGAATGTCAAATAAAAAAACATTACTTGATAGAGGGAATCAAATAGACTTTTTGGATGAAAATTTTTAGGGTAGTTTTTTAATATTTGCATATTTTTTATGGATCAATTTTGTAAGAAAAATTTCTATACTTAATGGAGTTATTATAATCATACCTATTTGGAGATAGAAGGAGTATAACAAGATTTCACTCAAATTTATATTCATTTCTTTTTAATATTGAATTTCCATAGACCGAAGGGATTCACTATGGAAAGGATGTTGGTTCTCACACATAGGATAAACCTTATAAATCATTCACACCTTTTTTACTTTCGCATGGTTTCATGCTTGTAATATTGTTTTAAAATTTTATAAGGAAAATAACTATAACAAGTTATAGGTGTTAAATTTCACAATGTTGGAAATTTGTAAAAATATAACCATTGATTCCCCCCCACACATTATCAGTTGTTAAAAGATCCTAAAGTACTTTAGATAATTATATTTTTCATTATAAGCAGCCTCATGCTAATTAGAAGTATGATTTTATTCAATTACAACACATCATAGTTTAGATCCAACCCACACCATGATATTATTTTTAAAAATCTACTCGCAATCTTCAGTTGTATAATTAAAATTTGATACATCTTGAGTACTAATTTAAATCTTATTTTAAATGATTTTTAAATCACAATAGTCTACCAGTTTATGAATTCTTTTATTCTAGAATCTATAACCTTTTCACCAGATAGGAATCTAAGGAAGATACCTTCCCCTACCTTCTCATTGAAATTTTCATGTTTTTAGTGTTAAATTTTAATGTCACAAGGGCTACAAAATACTATGAAATAGATAACTTTTGGATTCTTATTACATAATATATTATTGGAATTAAATTTTGGATTTGATGTAAAAAACTTTTTCGGAATGTGTACGACTTTGGACAAAACTTATCTCCTAAAAAATATTGATATTTCAAACCTTGATATCATTGTTCTCCCCATTTCGATAATACTTCATTTTATTTTTATAGAAAATCCATTCAGTTAAGGTGTATCAGGAGTACTGTATTAGTGATTAATTCTAAACATGGCTAGATAATATTTAAAAATCCTTCTAGTTAATTCTTTACCATTTGTGGTCCCCAAATTCTAGATGTCAACACCATGTTCTCTTTAAAACTATCCCTTGAAGAGTTTAACATTTCAATTGGTTATGAATTATGCTTAATTAATGATACTCTTATCATTATAATACAGTCATCAATTAATGTGATAAAATATAAGTCTTATCCAGTGGATTTATGAATCCTGGTTGCACAAAAATATGAGTGAAACAATCCAAGAGGCCTTATAGATTGTATATATACCTTTTTTCCCTTGGGACATCTTCACCTTTTTACAAGTTTCAAAAATTACACCTATATCACTTGTAAAATGTGGTAGATCTCTCACAAAATTTTCCTTTGAAATTTTCTTAGATTTATTTAGTAGAGAGGAATAAGGCTCTTATCCCAGAGATTATTCTCTTCCTTGACACTTAGATTGAAGGAATATTTTGGTTATCCTATTTTAAATAGATTCCCACCAGTTCTTTACCATTTTTTTATGATTTTTTCATCGTTGAGTTTTTTGATGAGATATGTGTTCTTGAAAATTTCCACATTTCCATCACCACACTTTTTTCTAAAAAACAAAAGGTTATTTCGAACTGCATCAACACATAAAACTTCCCATGATTTTAACTAGTGAGTCTCAATTTTAGAAGAGTTAATTACTTTAATATTCAAAGATATATAATTTAAAAATGTTAAAACACCTCAATGAAGTTCATAAATTATTTTCAAGACCTTGGTAACCCTAGTGATATGGGATGAACATTCACTATGAAGAATCCATTGCTTTCTCCTATTACTATCTTTAGGATCCACTTCCATAATCAATCACTTCTTTTTCTTATTTATTATTTGTGTCATATTTTTTATAATATATTTTTGTTGAACTAAGAGAGTTTTTATACACTCTTATACACAATGAACTTATCAGTTACATATTTCAAAGATCTCCTCAAGGTAGTCAAAATGTTTATGTATAGGTATAATGAATATTCTTCCATTTTTAGTTTACTTCATTCCAAATCTGTTGATTCTATTTTTTTAGTTGATCCCACTTAATTATTTACAAATTTTATTCCAAGTAAGAGACACATTATACTATAAAACATAAAATTTATATCTATCAAAACCAAAACACTAGAAATATCCAATTAAGAAGATTTTTCCATGAAATAGTTCAGTCTATTTCTGAAAACCCAATTATTGTGTTAGAGATTATTAAAACTTACCTTTCATATGTTTTTTAAGAATATAACTTATACTAATTATTCTAAACTACCTTTATTGTCGAAGTAATATTATATGGGGGTTTTTAACCTATGTTTTTTCAGAATGGAATTTAGAACCTGTACTATTAACTTTATTTTTTTGATATTTTTAGATATAAAAAGTATAAAATTTACCTGAACATTATTACAATACTTCTTATAATTTTGAGATAAATAAAAATCTATCTATATAGATTTATAATAATATTATTTCATATTTCCAAGGATATTTTCAACCTTGTGACACCAACTATATGTCATGTTAATATCTACATCATTTGAAGTTACCTTCCTTTAAATTTACTTCACCATTCTATTTGGTTTAGTTAAATTTACCTTAAAGAGATTTATCTAGTCATTAATATCAATATCTTTGGTGTGGAACTAATATTTATCTCTCTTTACTTTGTTAATTTCCTTGAGATATTTAAAACCTTTCTTGAGTTTAGTTTTTTTATCAAGACACACCTCATATTCAGTCCTCTACATGTGCTCTATATAAGTTTCTTCTCTATATTCATCACTTCTTGATCCATATTCTATTTCTTCAACATGTTCCATGAAATTTATATATATTTTATCATAATTTTCCTCAAATTCACTACTTAAGGAAGAAAAATCATCTTCCACTTTACGCAACACTCTCCACCATTTTCTTATATTAAATTTTCTTAGGATTTCATCTTATTTATTATACTCTTTATAATATAATACTTTTTATCTTCAACATGGATTTTTTAACACCTCAATATTTTAAAAATAATACTTTTTTTGATATCATATTCAACACACAACATTGAGCTTAAAAAAACCGTGAAATATTATTATAACCCAATTATTAAATTGTTAGGCATAAATAGTAATAACCATATTAAAAAAATATTTATAAATATTTTATATAATACAAATGTATTTTTTTATTCATAAAAAATAAATACTTAATTTTTAGTAAAGTAAATTTATGCTTCACAAATATGTTTTCTTTAAAAATAATTTTTATTTATTTTTATGTGAGGATAATATAATTAATTTCTGGGACTTTTAGAAATGATTTTTTTATAAAAATTATATAATTTCTTTTATTAGTATTTCAAAATTATCTTAGGGTGAAATTTTGGGATTTTTATGAAGAAATTGATTTCTTAGTGAATAGTGAAAATATTGATTTTGGTAAAACTAAACTTTATTTTCATTAAATAAAGTAATTTAAAACCACCATTTTATCTTAATGTAATATAATTATCATTTAATTATAAATAATTTAATTAATTAAAAAGTAGTTATCATTATAATTAATTTTGGTATAATTTCTTTTTTAGTCTTAAAACACATTTTTCTAAAATCTATTTCTCATTTCCTTTTGTATTTTCATATCAAAAGTTATTTTTGTTAATTTTAGGAATTTATTTTTTTAAATAGAGTTAAATTTTGGATTTTTAAATTCAAATTTATCCTAGTATAATTTTTTTATATTTTTTTGAAGATGTTAAAATTTTTATGAATTGTAAAAAAAATATAGTTTCTATAAAATAAAATATCTTTTATGATATATCTAAAACATAAATATGATATAAAAATTTATTAAACTTATGTAATGAATGATAATTGATAATATAATACAAATATTATATAAAAATAATTCAAAACATATAAATTATAATTTATTTCATGATAAATATGAAAATCATATTTAGTGTCGATGTAGTGCTTTAACATCATTAGAAAAGTAAAATTTGGTTTCGTAAAGATAATGTTTGGTAAGTTAGAATAATTTAATTGTCTTTGTTAATAAATAAGAAAATTTATTTATGATTTTTATGGATATATTTTAATTTTTGATTTATATAACTAGAATATTATCCAAATGACTGTGAAATGCTTGTACAAGTCTAAAAAAGTAAAAATAACATATTAAATAAGTTTTCATGACAAATATATAAGTAAATATACATATTTAATGAATATAAAAGTTTATCATTAACTTAATGTATTTATTTTTATGATGTTTTTTTCAAATTTTAGTGATGAAATTATTAACTTAAATTCTTACTTAATGCCGATTCAGTGTTTGTGCAAGAAGTAAAAAAATAAAGTAATTTATTTTAAAACTATAAAAGTAATATTTTTTGGTGGGTTATAGTTCTCCATAAATTTCATAGATCAATATAATATATTAAAGTATTTTTAATGGTTTATATTAAAAATAAATTACTATCTTATTATTATTAAATTCAAACTAAATGAACAGTGTCAAAAATGACATTAATTATATTTTATGTCAAATAATATTTTATTAAATTATTTAAAAATCATAAAGACATTTCAATAGGAAAATTAATATAAAAAATTCTCCAAAATTCTATTTTTTCCCATTTATGATCCAAATTTTACTTTATATATAAAACTATAACCCTTTAATATTGAAACTCTCATTACCATGGTTAATTTTAAAATTATTTAACTAAAGGGTTAGAATAAAAGATAAGTTTAAAAAAAATATTCCTATATAAATTTTATTTAATGATTTTATTAGTACCATATATTCCTTATCTTCAAATATATTTCATTTAGGACCCATTTTACATAAGTTAGACATAGATTATATTATAATATTTCATATATTCTAAAAAATGACATTAATGATATTTCATAATAAAAAACTTTTTATTAAATGATATAAAATTCATAAAAACCCTATAATAATTCAATTTAATGGTATTTGGTTTAAAATATCATATGTGTCCCATTTATGGGTCATTTTATCTTTTATAGTAAATTTATTTACCCCAAAAGAGTAAAAAACATTTATATCATGGTAATTGTCTAGAGGGTTAATCTGAGGGGGTTAAAAAAAGGGATAATAGTGAAAAAATAATCTTAACTTGTACGAATTTTATTATATTAGATTATTTATAAGATCCCTTATTTTTATAGGTATGTCTCACTTTGAGTTTTTATATTAACTTTTCTTTTGGGTAAATTTTTCCCCATCCTTAAACCAAACTTGGGAAAACTAAAGAGGATCCACAATGAGAGATTTGTTGAGGAAAATGACTAAAAGTACATAGAGGTATGTTTAACATAATTAATGGAGTCTGGGTATAAATGGTTTAATTATTTCATGGGTTCTTGGTAGGTTGAGAATATTTATAGGGGGGTTTGGGTTGCTTAAAGGGAAAATGGGCTGAAAATCATCTGAAGAACATTTAAACACCGTGTAAATGGATTACACAACATTTAATGCTCAAGTTTTTTTTAAAAATAATCTAAGACTATAGGGGTTTTCAGTGTATCCCATTAAAATATATACACGATGTATACCTATGTTACTTAACATTTAATTCCCTAGCTTTCTATTTAAAAGTTTGTTATGTGGATGAGTTTTCATTCTAACTCACTGAAACCTTCTCCTCCCGACCCTGGGGTACCTTCTAGATGATTGTGTAGTACCAACCTTCCTTCCAGACATCCTGATAATTCCTTCGATCCGTGGTAAGTGGATTTGGTACAATTTCTCCTTTCTCTTATGTGGTTCTACAACTATTTCAGTGAAATCATTTTACCATGTGCGTTGTTGGTTTTGATCTTGATCGGTTTTGATCTAGTATTATCTTGGAGATCACCTGAACCTTATACATCATGGTAATTTTCCATTGGCATCATTATTGGATATTCAATTGAAGTTAGAATATCTAAATATTATCAACATGAGTTGATAATTACCATGTTTTTGCAATATTGTGATTATTCCAACGTAACATGCACCCAAATCGATTAAGTAATGAATGTGATTATTCCCTAGAGTGATTTGGTTTCAATTGGATTATGAACAGACTTATGGCTACCTATGGGGTGATCAAACTGAGAATATAATTGAATTGGATAATGGTTTAAAGTGTGTTTAGCATGACATGAGACCTTAGGTGATTTCTTGATATAGAATCCCAAATATGTGGCTTATTGCTTATTGATATGACTATAAATCAATTGTGATTTAATTGAAAGTGGTTTATGAAAGAAAGATGGTAATTCTCATAATTATCCATTGATATTTATGATGTGATATTGTGATATCCATGATGTATGATATAAATTGTGTTCTATTCCAAAATTCTTATATAGAAAGCTTGGCCCTGGAACACGCACACATATATACTATAATACTGATATTGAGCAGGCTTGGTCCAATCCCATGCTATAATTCATATAGTGAGCAGTCTCTAACCTGTCCCATGTTGTAATTCTTATAGGGATTTGACCTGAACTCTGTAATTATTATAGTGCTCTGACCCAGATCATTGTGACTGTATCATGGTTATATGATGGTGGTTTTCATGGTCGTAAGATGTGCTCCAATATATTCTAGCATGCCACCGAAGCATTTTATTTTACCATGGTTATATGGTTTTGGTTCACATGGTTGTATGACATGCTCAGAGATATTCTAGAATGGAGCATAAGTATGTTATTTTACCTTGGTTATGTGGTTTTGGTTGGCATGGTGGTAAGACATGCTCAGAGATATTCCACCATGGAGGTAAAGTAGGTTATTGTTGTATTTTATTAATTAATACACATGTTTGTTACTTTACTGAATACACTTCTTATCAGACTCGTTTGTTTAGACACAATGGTTTCGACCAACTGAGTTATAATGACACCCTATTTGGGATGCCATTTGGTACTCGAGCAGAATATGTGGATGCAAGTTTTGACAAGGATAATACACCTTGTTATTTATTGTTCACTTGTTGGATGGGATGAAGTTTGAAGGTGGGAACAACGTGGGGTTTGAGACTAGGTGTAACATCCCAATAATTTGTTTTATAATTTTAAATAAATTAAGTTCTGAAAATTAATAGTTTAGAATTATGTGGTTTAATTAATAATACTAATATTTTAAATTTATAGCCTAAAAATTAATTTTAAATTAATGTTCTAAAAACAAATACTATTTTACAGTATTATTTTTATTAGAATATTTTAAAATGAATATATTTATTTTATTATTTATTGTAAAAAAATCATTTTTAAAAATATATTATTTAATTTAATATTTTAAGAATAACATATATATATGTTTAATATTATAATTATTTTTATAAATACTAAAGTATGTTACGAATATGTACATTATCAATATGACACCCCAAGATTTCATGGTATATTTACTCATAAATAATTTCAATTAGTTAGTTAGATTATATGAATACACCACCATGTCTCTATCAAAGAACACTTCTTTATAGTTATAACATATCCATTAAACTTAAGTTTTCCCCTTCTTTGTTTTGAATTTCAAAAAACAGACATACACAGTTGCGTTCAGGAAGATATTTTGAGTCAAATATAATGAACATAATTTTTTTTGTGAATTATAACATAACCTTATGCATAGTAATGTACCCTTATTAATAGTAACATCACCCATGTAAGTATAAATAAAATTTAGGCACCTTATAAATGAGAGTGAATATTTTAAAAATTAATAAGTTTTGGTATTTTTTTGATAAATAAATATTTAATTACAATTTTATAATTAATAAATTAATCTAGATGATAACCCATTTTCATAAAATTTATTCATAAATCAATATTTTGTTTTCCTATGATTTTGGGATAATTTAATGAGACCTTATTTAAATTTTCAGGGTATTCTAAAATCAGTTATAATTTTAAAAACTGTATTTCTAAGTAAATAGTGATTTTAATTAAAAATAAAATTTCTCATATTTAGGATATTATTTTCATAAAATGGAGTTAATTTTTCGACTATAAACATCAAAAAATGGTTAGGGGGAATTTTTGGGATTTTTTTGAAATACTTGTATTTTTGGTGAATAGTGAAATTCGATAATTTACAAAATATGCTTAATAAATGAAATTATGCATAATTATTGAGTTATGGATGTTGTAAAAGACCATTGGTTCTAACTAATGTGCACTTATTACTGTTTTTAGTCATAATAATCAAGACTATTTATGGTCTTGATCCAAAATAATAAAATAATGATTAAAATAATTGAAAAACCCTCTTATCCTCTACTATATAAACCAACCCCCAATACCTCTTCTATTCACTCCTCTAAGACTTGTATATTCTCAATGATTTACCCAAATACTCTTCCCTAATCTATCTCCACATTTAAGATATCTTTTTCTCACTAAAATACCAAAACCACTCCCCATAAGGAGGTTCTTAAGGAAGATATTTCAAGAGGCAAAATCCTCTTCCTTTTTCCATTTAGTTTCTTTTTATATTCTTTCTTTTATTATTATCTCCTAACATCCTCTATCTTATTTATATTGATAACTTCAGTAAAATATATATTTTGTAATTATATCATGTTAATGTAATGTCCATTATCAACCTCCTCACTCTTTCTCTTTTATTTTATAAACAGAATCATCGTCTGGGAGGTGCCAATTTACATCCTTCGTGGACGACGAAGATTCATTCTTCAATTTATTCTTCAAGGATGGTCATGAAACCATTTATATGGTTGAACCAGATTTTAAAATATGTATTATATCTTATTTTATTATTCTATAACCATAATTTATAAATGATGTTAAATAATAGAACAAAACTAGCTTGTTGTGATCGAAAAACTGTCGTAAAAATTTAAATGATTATCACTAAATGTCTTATCTATTGATTGATCATCATAAAATGTAAAAACATTAAATATATAACCATTTAAAATTATATGTTTTCATTAATTATATATAAGATCAACTCTAGAGAATTATAACAATTCTACATGAACTCCATTACTTATAATTAAGTGAACTGATCATGAAGTCAAGGAAACGAACACTCTGAAACGACAGAATTCAATATTATAACTTATCAATAAGGAAAAAATAAACTTAATAGAACTAAATAAATCAAATATATGTAGATAATGTTATTAGTTAATTAATTAATGGATTTAATTTTATTATCCAGTTCATTAAGGTCAAGTGAAGAATACATTTAGACATAAGGTAAGAGTTTTCTACCCGAACCTCCATTTTATTTCAGGTTACTATTATTCTCTAATTAACTCAATGAAATTATTAATTATTATTATATACTAATAAAAAATTCTGTTTTAATTTTCTATATATTTTTACCAATCAGAATCTTTATTTCTTTTATGGGGAGTTACATGTTTTAACGGGATTTTTCAAAAATTATTCTCGATAAACTAGCCCGTTTTAAAGGAACTTCTCAAATTATTACTTATTTTAAAATTAACTATATATTATGTTTTTAGACACTGTTATTTCTATAGAATCACTAATTTTATTATGAAAAAACTACATTAATTTACTTCTAGTTTTATAGAAATATTTTTCCCAAAAGAACTCTTCTTTTCAAAGTAAAATATTATTTATCTTATGAATTACTTGATGATTTTATACGAGTATTTTCATCTATTTCAACCCTCTTGTTTATTATTATGTTTAATTGGAATTAAAATTTTATGATATAATCTATCATATTTTATTTAATTGTTTTTTATTAGTTGACTGTGGGTGTGAAATCTTGATACCATTCACCATATTACTCTGAATAGTTGGTATTCATATTTAATGATTAGGGAAAGTTATTTACATTTCATATGTCAGTTTCAATATGAATTTATATGTTGTTTATTTTTATCTCTATTCATATGATGAATTAATTAGACTTAATACATGATGGTTGGGTCCCAGTATATCCCCTCGATGAATCGGTAGGGATCATGAGACAAACTAAATTGGGGTTTTACCTGTTTATATATGGTCTTGGCACGAGCCCTTGATAAAATGATTATGATGTACGGAATTATGAATTACCTCATTATGAAGATAGTAATTGATAGTCCATGTGATTATTCGACTATTATAATATCCATGGTTATGTTTTATTATGGAATTATTCATTCATCTTTTATTCCTTCCATATTATTCTCAAGATTATGTTTTAATAACATGTGTAGTTTTATTTATTCACCATGAAATATTATTTATGATTTAGATGTATAACATTCAATTATTGAGCATCATATATCACCCCTTTCTTACATTTCATTTCCCCAGGCAATGAAGGATAAAACATTGTATAATCTTTCAAGGATGCAGTTTATTTCATTTTATACCATCTCATGTTTTATTTTATTTTCCTAATTTATTATGGGTGTTATATATGTAATATCATTTTTACAAGATTGATAAAATGATCATTACTTTGGGATTTGGTTCCTTATAATCATGAAAATGTAATAAAATAATACACCAGCTCTGAGATTCTGGGGTTGGGGCGTTAGAGTTGGTATCAGATGAAGTTTATCATCAACCTTAAGAACTAGATTTAGAAAACATAGATTAGAGAACATACCCCTAAAATAGACCTTTGGGATAAGTATACAAGAAAATCCTAGAATTTTTTTAAGGTATATATTATGTGTATAATTCAAGAAAATACATCCCTATCTGGATACTATAAGTAGACGTGGTTCTCGAATAGATGTACCAAGAAGTAACAACTCTGATATGGTATTCTGAGCCTGACTCGGGGTAACCTGGAACATGAAAATGGGCCTTACAATGCACCTGGTTTGACACTCATAGGGGATATTCATAGGATAATTTCACATATTATTTACAAACCAATATTAAGGATTTAAATTTAAATATGTCCTTAAATAAACTATGTTTATGATTATAAGATTAGATATGCATAAAATTGTCAATTTATGTTAAGTATTTCACTAGTATTTTGACTATGAAATATGTTTCATAATGATATGATCTAATATAATGTATTTAATTTTTTAGAAATGGTACCTAGTAGAAGGATTGGGAACCACATCAATACACATAATCTAAAGAGTAAGAATGGTCATTCCTTTAATGGGTTTAAGACAGTATTTCAAAAGAAAATAGTCTCTCAAACATTCTCATCATATGATGAGATAATATAACATACTAACAAGAAGGAGAAATATTTTTCTAATTATTATGAATTTGGAAGGAAGTAAATAAAGAATAGGACAACTAAGAAATAGATAGTTAAAGGGAAGAAGGGAAAGAAGTATTTTCTCACATGTGATAATTTTGGTAGGAGACACCATGGTATATTCATAAGAGGAAAATGTGTTTGCTTCAAGTGTGGAGAAAAAGGCCACCATGATCATAATTGAAATAGAATGAAATAATTTTAGAATATTCAATGCTTCAACTGTAAGGATATGAGGCACTACACAAATAAATATCCCAAGAATCAAGTAAATATAGCTCCAAAAAATTAAAGGGATTATGGTCAAGCTTATGATGTTACTATAGTAAAAGTATAATAATTAATGTATTTTTGGATTCAAGAACTATGTTATTATATTCTTGTTATAAGAATTATGGAATATAAAAAAAATTTACTTTGGTACTATTTCATTAAGGATTTGATTTTGTATACGGAATGGTACCAAGGAAAAGTGACTCAGTAACAAGTTAATCTTTTGGGAAAATATATGGTTGAGGGAAAGGTAACCCTTAATATGTTCTTGATACTAAGATATCAATTTCAGAATAATGATATTATTGATTTGGTTAACATAACTTAGGTATCACTTACTATCTTAGATCTAAATAATAAAATTTTGACAAAGTGGTAGAGTCTACAACAATTTGGACTTGAGGGTTATATCTAAATCTCGATGTTTTACCTATGGAATAAGGAAATATAAACATATACAATAAGGTTTTTTGGTAATTCAAGTTATTAAAATTATTCAATAGAATACATGGAGAATATACTCACATGTTTCTAAGTGATGATTAAGAGACACTTAATGTTGATTAATAAGTTCATTATATAAATTTAGTGACCTTCTTTATAAATAATTGGATCATAATTATTTGGAAAAGTTAACCATTTATAAAATGGTTGAATTTGATATTTGGAAAAGGTTATAGAAATTATTTTGCCCTATGATACAACTTGTACCATTAAATAAAGTAGGAATATTTAAAGGAACAACTGTAGGATAACATTGTTTATCAAGTAATTATATTTCCTTACATCATTGAGTGAAATAGTTTTTCAACTTTAGGGAAATGATCTTGAATTTTTTTTATCCTAGTTCCCTATTTTCTGATGAATAAAATGTTCCCTTATATTATCATGGATTTATGGCTCTATGAATGTTAACTTCCTTCTGACCATGTCCTCTATTACTTTCCATCAGATCAATATGGTCAGATTATTCTTTCATGTCCATATTTAAACTTCACACTAATGTTATCATATTCGAATGATTAGTTTTGTATTAAACTATGAATTTCACTTTCCAATTTATGATGAGAACATTTTATTTACATTGTTTCCGATGTGGGTTCTCCATAAGGGAATTTTCAAGTATCAACCTTTAACTTTTGAAGTGAAAATTCGAATTGCGAGGACACAATTCTATTGAGGGGGGAATAATGTAACTACCCATTAATTTTTTTTGTAATTTTAAATACATTATGTTATGAAAAATAATAATTTAAAATTATTTGTTTTAATTAATAATACTTATATTTCAAATTTATAGCTTTCAAATTAATTTTAAAATAATGTTCTAAAAAAATAATATTTTACAGTATTATTTTATTTAAAAGAATATTTTAATTAGAATATATGTATTTGATTATTTTTATTACAAAATCAATTTATATCAATATATTATTTAATTAAATATTTTAAAAAATATATATATATTGACTATTATAATTATTTTGATAAAAACTAAAATATGTTATGAATATTTTCACTATTAATATGACACCCCATGATTTTATGGTATGTTTCTTCATAAATAATTTAAATTCATTAGATAGATTTTATAGACACAACATTGAGTCTCTATGAAACAACACTTTGTTATAGTTATAACCTAGTCATTAAACTTATTATTTCTACTTCTGTGTTATGAATTTCGAAAAATGGACATACACAGTTGCATTCAGTTAGATATTTAAAGTCCGATAGAATCAACTTAATTTTGGGTGAATAATAACACGACCCTTATGAATAGTAATGTACCCTTGTGAATAGTGACTTGACCCTTATGAATATTAATTCACCCTTATGAATATTAACCTCACCCATATAAGTAAAATAAAATTTAGACACCTTATAAATGAGAGTGAATATTTTAAAAATTAATAATTAATTATTGGTATTTTTGTGAGCAGTAAATATTTAATTATAATTTTATTATTAATAAGTCAATTTAAATGATAATCCATTTTCATAAAATTTATTCATAAATCAATATTTTTTTGTCCTATGAATTTGGGATAATTTAATGAGACTTTATTTAAATTTTTAGGTTATTAAAAAATCCGTTATAATTTTAAAAACTATATTTTTCAAGTAAATAATGATTTTAATTAAAAATTAAATTTCTCATATTTAGGAAATTATTTTCATAAAATGGAGTTCATTTTTAGATTCTACATATTAAAAAATGGTTTGGGTGATTTTTTTGAAATACTTGAATTTTTGGTGAATAGTGAAATTCTATAATTTATGAAATATGCTAAATAAATGAATTTATGCATCATGATTGAGTCATGGATGATGTAAAAGGCCATTGGTTACAAATCACATGCACTTATTACTATTTTTAGTCGTAATAATCAAGAATATTCATAGTCTTGATCCAAAATAATAAAATAATGATTAAAATAATGGTAAAAACATCCTCTCATCTACTATAGATATCATCATTATATATTTATTAAATGGAGAAAGTGGATAATACAAGGGGGTTGGAACACAAGAGGACCCTATATTAGGGGGGGTCTAAAATAGGGGAGACTGAGGGCGTTCTCATGAATAAGATTAACCCCCAAAGGCTTGAAGGATATGGCATTGGGAATACCAGTGACAGAGGAGCCTGGGGCTGTGAGAGAGGCGAGGTAGTCCTCAAATTTGTTCCTCTCTCTCCAGGTGTGGGTGACCCGAGGCTGACTGTCGAGGAGCTTTTTTCATTTCTTGATTATGTATAAAACTGACCAAGGAGTGGAACCTCGACCCAGCATGGAATCGTGTATAATTTTTGAGTCAGTTTCCACTTCGGAGACACCAATATTCTTCTACTTGCATAGATTTAGTCCCTTGAGGACTACATTAGCCTCCGCCTGAAGAGCACTGCCATCACAATAGTGTATCATGAAAGCAAGTAAAACACTCCCTCAAAGATTAAAAATCACTCCTCCACCTCGCATGTCACCCATGATGCATAATCCATCAATATTTAATTTAAAAATAGCTATTGGTGGAACACATTTAATCCAATGTTCTCATGCTCTGTCCATGGGAGGATTGGCCGAAGTGGACCAGATCTACAAGATAGTTATGGAGGGAGATTCACACCAGTTTTCAATGAGGGTGACCATATCAATCAACAAGCTTCTGGTTCTCATAATGACAGACCATCCTATGGAGGAATAACCCTTAATCCTAGCCTTGTTACAAGCCTTCCAGAGGCACCATCAGTCGGAACTGAGGATAATTGACCTCTCTGCCCTCCCGGGTCCTTTATTTGTAGTCCCCTGAAACCACCACTCCAAGAACAAAAGGTCTCGAAGGTTAGGTGAAGAGATCACCCTGAAATCTCCAAATAATTTCCATACATCTTGCAAATAATCCCCTTTGAAGAAGATATGGTTAGTGGTTTCTTTCCACTTGTTTTTGAAACACTGACAACATGAATCAAGGTTGATGCCGATTTACTTAATGCCTTCGTCCGATGGAATCGTGGAGTTCCTAATTCACCAAAATAGGAAGTTATATTTGGTTGGGATTTTATTGTACTACAAAATATCATTCCAGATATCCTACTGAGCCTGGGGGGTTGATATCCTTCTAAAATCTTTATTATTGAACTTCCTAGACCAAGAGGGGGTGAACACTCATTGATCCGGTTCCGAGTTAATGAGGATAGAATCAAAGATGTCATTCTGTTCCTCCACTATAAAAACCACCCATCGCTCCCTCTTCTCTTCACTCTTCTAAGACTTGGATCTTCTCAATGTTTTTCCCAAATACTCTTCTCTAGTATCTCCCCACATCCATGTTCTCTTGGTCTTTCTAAAGTACCAAAACCCCTTTCTTTAAGAAGTTTCTCAAGGAGGATATTTCAAAAGGTAAAATCCTCTTCCTTTTTCCATTTGATTTCATTTTAAGTTCTTTATTTTATTATTCTATCCTAACATCCCCAGTCAAATTGATCTTGATAACTCTATTAAATTATATATAATAGAATTATATAATTTTAATTTAATAACCATTATCAATATCCTCACACTGTCTCTTTTATTTTATAAACGAAATCATCATCCAAGATGTTCTAATTTATAACCTTCATGGACGATGAAGTTTCGTTCTTCAATTATTCTTCAAGTATGGTCATAAAACCATTTTTAGGGTCTAAATAGATTATAAAATATGTATTATATATTATTTAATGATCTTTTAACCATAATTTATACATTATATTAAATAATATAACAAAACTAGTTTGTTGTGATAAACAATTGTCAAAAAAATCTAAATGATTATCACTAAATGTCTTATCTATTGATTCATCCTCATACCATGTAAGCAAGTGATATATATAAACATTTAAACTATTGGATACTCATTAATAATATATAAGACTAGTTCAATAGAATTATATCCATTCCACATGAACTCTAATACTTATAATCAAGAAAACTGATCATGAAATCAAGGAAACGAACACTCCGAAACGACGGAATTCAATCTTATAACTTATCAATAAGGAAACAAATGTACTAAATAGAACTATAATAAACGAAATATATTTATATAAGGTTCCTAATTAACTAATTAATGGATTTAATTTAATTATATAGGAAATTAATGTCAAGTACATAATACATTCATACAAAATGTAAGGGTTTTCTACCCGAACCACCATTTTATTTCGGTTTACTCTTATTATCTAATAAACTAAATGAAATTATTAATTATTATTATTTAATACTCATAAATTATATTTTAATGTTATATATATGTTTACCAATCATAATCCTTCTTTATTTTATGAGGATTTATATGTTTTAAAAGGATCTTTAAAAAATTCTTCCCAATAAACAAGCCTGTTTCAAAGGAACTTCTTGAATTCTTACCTATTCTCAAATGCACTATATATTCTGTTTTTAGACACTATTATTTTTCTATAATCACTTATTTTATTATGAAATATTATATTAATTCACTTATGGTTTTATGCAGATATTTTTTCCAAAAGAACTATTCTTTTCAAAGTAAAAGAGTATTTATCTTAAGAATCACTCGAAGATTTTATACAAGTATTTCAATCTATTTAAACCCTCTTGTTGTTTGTTATGTTCAATTGGGATTAATATTTTATGATATCATCTACTATTTTTTATTTAATGGTTTATGATTAGTTTGAAAATGAATGTTCTATATTGGTACCATTCACCAGATTACTTCGAATGGTTAGTGTTGATATTTAATGATTAGGGAAAGTTATTTACATTTCATATGTTAGTTTAAATATGGGTGTATAGTATATTTATGTTTTTACCTATTCATAGAATGAATTAATTTTACTTAATACATGATGGTTTGGTCCATCTATATCCCCTATATGCATTGGTAGGTCCAATGAGGCAAACGAGTTTGGGGTTATACCCGTTTATGTATGGTCCTAGCACTAGGCCTTGACAGAATGATTATGATGTTTGGAATTATTCATTCCATCATTATGAAGTTATTAATTGATAGTCCATGTGATTATTAGACTATTAGAATATTCAGTGTTTCATTTTATTATAGAATTTTCCATTTATCTTTTGTTCCTACATATTATTCTCAATATTATGTTTTAATGGCATGTGTACTTTTATTTATTCACTATGACTTATTAATTATGATTCTTCTTTATTACTTACCCTTACTGAGGATATTATACCACCACTTTCTTATGTTTCATTTCCACATGTTATGAAGAAGAAAACATTGTATAATATTTCAAGGATACAGTTTATTTCATTTTATATTGGATCATGTTTTATTTTCTTTTTCCAATGTATTACGGGTATCATGTATGTAATCTAGTTTTTCCAAGATTTATAAACTGATCAATCCTTCAGGATTTGATTCATTGTAATCATGTCAATGTAATAAAATAATGCACTGGCTTCGGGCTTTTGGGGTCAGGGCGTTACACTAGGGACTTTTGAGTCTTTATTTGAGTCTGCTTGTCTTTTAATTTTATTATTTCAAGCATGGCATTTAGTTACATTCCAGCATGTCATTAAATTATTCCTTTATTATTTATTAGATTATTCATTTGGATCTTGTTGTTGGTTTCTTCTATTCCTATACTTTAATATATTTTTTATATGTTTTATTTCTTCTTTTATGACACTTCATATCAGGGGGTATAGTCTCCAACTATAAATTTCAAACCCCTACTGCTAGTTGCAATCCTATAGTGTATAGGAAGGCACATTTGAGGTCTCATAACCAACACTTTTTTTCCACATGAGAGAGTTCTGAATCAGGGTACATTACAAAGTGGTATCATAGGTGGTTTTATTTTATTCTTCTTTATTGTTTTGGAAAGGTAGAAAGTAGACTAGGATGTGTCAAGACTTGGTAATGAGCTTGTACATGGGAGTGGATAACCCATGTATAGGGGAAAATCTGAGTGCCCAGGGTTGGGATTTTTGTCTACATTTTGTTCTTATTACAGTTGATATTATTTGATCTTGGTTAATTCACATTTTGTGCGAGGTTATTGGTTTATGATGTTACTATTTCTTAAGATTTGTACTCGTGGCCCGATAAATTGTGAGATGAAAATAAATTCATCATAACAGGCACATAGGGATATATTGACATGCATTTTTCATGATATGAGCATATCCATTTTTTCATGTAATATATATTTTCTATTTGAACTATGATATGAGATATCTATTTCATAGGATAAATGAAATGATTTTACATTTCATATGAAAAAAATTATAAGCCATGTTTAGGGAGATCAGGAGTCAGTGGTTCTATGTTTTAGTCACCTGTTGAGGTTGACCTAGTTTCTAGATAGTTATCTAAGGTGTGAATTTTTCTTATAAAGAAAATGACACTTCATCATCTTTGACTTGTGAGTCAAGAGAGTGTAAATCATCACACTCCTAATGTTGCTAAACTAGATTTTCTAGTAGTTCCTGAGGACCATATGGATGTTTAGCTTCATGAACACTTCCAAAGGGTCATGCGAACCATGGAAAGGGAGAATTTTCATACCATTACTTTGATGTATGATATGATAATAGAGTTTTAGATACAACATCTACTAATGTCTAATGGAGAAGGTGGACCCTAGGAAGCTATGATCTGGATTGATTCAGTATAGAAGATATTCAATCATCTTGAGATACCCATGAAAGGGATGGTGAATCTTACAACATATATTCTTTGTGGACCTACCATGCATTATTGAGAAATTCTGAAGGAATCTAGGAAGTAGGATGAGATTTATTATATGGTATTCAAGATGAATTTCATAATCCATTTATATCCAAATAATTTGGTAGATGAAAAATATCATGAGTTAATGCATCTAACGTAGGAGGGAATGTCAGTGCTAGGTTGTGCTATACATTTCACTTTCCTGCAATGGTTTTCACCATCTTTAGTGGATAATGAGATCTCATGGGTAATATGTTTTTAGGATGGTATTTTCTATGAGATAAGTTCATAGGTAAATGTTTTTCAATTGAGCATCTTTAAGGATGTGATGAACAAAACACTCATCATGGAACAGAACCTGTGAGAGGCCCTGAGCAGTTGCCACAATTTTTTTGTAGGGCAATCTGGGAGCTCTTCTTTGAATGGAAAGAAGAACCACTATGATAGTTTATGCAAAGGTAATAGTGGGAAGAGTATTCAGGGTAGTGTATAACAATCTTAGGACCGTGTTCTGCTCCAATTCTATTTGTGTGGAAAGTTTGGCCACAAGAGCTCATACTGTCCTTACCCAATAGTTGAGTGTCTTATATATGGAAGATTAGATCATCTTCAGAGGTTCTGTGAAACATTTATTTAGTAGAATATTGGTAGGGGATTAGGGAAGGAACCTAAGTTAGAAAGGGGATCAGCTACCCCTCAGAAGGCTGTTAGCTAAAGTTCCACTTTCCATTCAGGCCAAGGTAGGGGATGTGGTACCCCAGTACATAAGAAGAAATAACACACAAGGAAAATTACATAGGGTAGTTTGACTGGGTCTTAGGGTAGAGGGACATGAAAGATTCATGTTATACAGACCACTCCGACTATCATGGATGTAGGATTTTTTACCGTAAGAGGTATGACTCTTGTATCCTTTATTTTAGATTGTGTATTGTTTGATACAAGAGGAACAAACTATTTTCTATATTCTCCTTTCGAAAATAATTTGGGCTTGTATATGGAAATCTTAGATGGTGCTTTGGCCATCAACACACTATTGGGAGTGTGGTAAGAGAATATCAAACGTTCCAAGGCGTGTTATCTAGAGATTGGTGGTTACTATTTCTTTTTGCAACTATATGTGCTAGAAATGACAAGATTCGACTTGATTCTTGGTATGGATTGGTTAGTTTTATACGGATATAATATCAACTATTTTCATAGGAGGGTAATCTTTTTATCTCTATAAGGAGGAATTTATTCTCACTAGGGTTAGTGGGATATTCAAGGTGGTTATGCGGGACCAATTATATTCAGGTATATTGTATTATAACTCAGATAGCAAGTCTTACTCTAGATAATGGTGGAATGTAATAGTATTCATTTCCTCCAGTGGTATACCATTTCTATGATGTTTTCCATAGTGATTTCTATGGTAACTGCCTGAGTGAGAGATTTATTTTATGATCGATTTGGTGCTGAGAGTAGATCCACTTTATATTCCACCTTATAGAATTCCACCAGTAAAGATTAAGGAGTTGAATGTTTAGTTGGAAGGTCTATAATCTAAAGGCTTTATATGGCCTAGTTCTTCTCCATGGGGTTCTCTAGTTCTATTATCCATGAAGGTAGATGGATTTTGTGCTTATTTGCAGATTATTAGAGGTTGAACAAGATAATGGTCAAGAAATTTTATCCTCTTACATGGATTGGTGATCTTTTCGATTAGTTGAGAGGTGCTAAGATCTTATCCAATATTGAATTGAGATCAGGGTATCATCAGTGGAGGGTTAAACCAACCAACATACCTTATAATTATTTTAGGAGAAAGTACGACCTATATAAATTCATAGGGATGCAATTTGGGCCGACTAATACATAAATGGTATTCATGGACTAAATGAATAGATATTTCAAGATTTTTTGGAATGATTTGTGGTTGTTTTTGTCAATGATATATTAGTGTACTCCTAGTCACTAGATGATAATTCCAAACATCTTGACATCATCTTGATTACATTGAGTGGGCATGAGATTTATGCTAAGCTAACCAAATGCAATTTTTGGATTAACAAATGGAACTTATTGGTCTATTTCATCCTAGAGGAAGGAGTTTCAGTGGACCCAGAGAATGTACCAACCATGTTATCTTGGGAACAACCCAAGAATGTCTTTATGAATTTGATAATTCTGGTTTTAGTGCGTTTTTATTAGTGCTTTATCTAGGATTTCTATTCATTGGAAGCACCAATGTCTGGGCTGGCCAAGAAAGCAGTGAATTTTGTTTGGTCTGATTTTTTTGAGAGATATTTTCGAGAGATGAAAGGAAAGATGAACTCAGAACCTATCATCATATTACATGTGCTGGGTAAAACATATATCATGTACTACGAAACATCTGGAGTTTTACACAGAGTAGTTCTAATATAGGAGGGTCAAGTAGTTACTTATGGATCCAGCTAGTGGAGACCGTATGAGAGGAATTACTCTACTCACGATTTTTATTTATAAGCTATGGTAAATTCCCTAATATATTGAATACACTATCCCATGGGTGATGAGTTTGTGGTATACATGTACCACATGATCCTCATGTTCATATTTTCTCAGTAAGACCTAAACCTTTGATAGATAAGGCAGGTCAAGAATATTCTGTATTTTGACTTTGAATTTTCTTATAGCCTAGGAAAGGGCAGTGTTGTTGTTGATGAATTTATATGAAATACATAGAAAGAGGAATTACATGAGTCTTATTACAAGTGGAATTAAATTTCCCTCTTTTTAGAAAGGAATATGGATGTTCAGGAGTCTCCAGGATGGGTAGATCTAACTTCGACATCTTTTATGCCCACACTTTTGGACCGGATTAAGTCTGAGAAGTTGTCTGATCAAGAGGGCTTATTTCTAATAGAAAAATTACAAGGCGGGATACACCATAAAGATGGTCTCTCACCTGGGGAAAATCACTTCTTTTCCATGGCTAAGGATGGGTTCTTACAGGCTTACTCAAGGATCTAATGAGGAATTTTCTTGCTTATATATGGGTGGTGAATCCTAGTTTAATAAATATGTATCATGATCATCATAGATAGTACTGGTGGAAAAAATGAAAAAGGAGGTGAAAAGAATCATAGCTATATTCTTCACTTGTCAGTAGGTGAAAGCTGAGCATCAGAGGCCAATTGGGTCTTTGTAGCCATTTCTCATTCTTGAGTGGAAATGGGTTGATGTCACAATAGATTTCATGATAATATTACCTAGGAAAACCCATTAGAATTACATTGTTTGTATTATTTTGGATCGAGTGACTAAGGTAGCCCATTTCTTACCTATCAAGGAAACCTTCACAGTTGATGATATGGACAGTCTTTACATGAATGAAGTGGTTCAGTTGAACAGTATTCCATGGAATATCATTTCAGATAGAGATCCTCATTTCACACCACATTTTTGGTAGGGTCTTCACAAGGATTTGGGATTTTGGGTTATTTTGAGAATATTCTATCGTCCAAAAATTTATTGTCAATCTGATCGGACTATTCAGGTTATGGAGGATATGTTATGAGACTTTGTGTTGGATTTTGGTAGTTCATGGGAGAAACATTTGGCACTCATGGATTTTTCATATAATAATAGCTTCCAGTCATCGATCCTAATGGAACCTTTTAAGGCTTTGTATGGAAGTTTTTTTTCATTCTTCTATTTTTTAGCTGGATGTAGGCGAGTCAGCACTTTTTGGGCCCAGTCTCATGCCAGAGACATCTGAGTAGTTTCAATTGATTAGACAATAGTTAGTGACTGCACATAGTAGGCCAAAATCATATGCTGATTATCATAGATGACCTTTGGAATTCAATATTGGTCATTATGTTTTCATGTGAGTGTTTCTTAGGTTATGGAAATGATGTATTAAGAAATTGGGAAAGTTAGAACCTAGGTTTTATTTTCCATTTGAGATAGTGGCAAGGGTTGATCTAGTGGTGTACCTTCTAGCTCTTACACTGTTATATAGTGCCATGCATGATGTGTTCCACATGTCACACCTATAGAGATATAATCCACAACCTTATCATATGAAAGATTTAGTAGACATTGAACTTTTTTCTGATGTGTCCTTTGAGGAGCATCTGATACAGGTTGTGGATCATAGTGAGAAATATCTTCGTGGTAGGAATATACCATTGGTTCAAGCCTAGTGGCAACTTATGTGAGTTTAGGAGGAGACCTGAGAGAGGGATTTTGACATGAAAACACAGTGTCCAAACTTGTTCATTGATACCTCACAATGATTCTTAGAGAAGCTATAGGATGATCTGTTATATGGTGGGGAGGTTGTAAGATCCTGTCTTTTTGCAGGTTTGTCTCTCTCTGAGTTTTTTGTTAACTTTTCTTTCAGGTAAATTTTCCCCATATTTAAACTAAATTGTTTAAACTAGAGAGGATCTGCATGGATATATTTTTTTTAGGGTAAATGACTTAAAATCTAAAAAGGTATGTTTATTTTAATTAATAGAGTCCTAGTATAAATGGGTTAAGTGTTTCATGGGTTCTTGGTAAATTGATAAGTTTTAAAGGGTGTTCAGGTTGTTTAAAGGGAAAATGGGCAGAAAAACCATATGAAAAACATTTATATTCCATGTAAATGGATTACACATCATGTAATATTTAGTTTTTTTAATAAAATAATATGACGTGATGTTTTTTTGTGTATCCCATTAAAAATATTTACACGATGTGTAACTATGTTACACAATTTTTAATTCCCTAACTATCTATTTTAAAGCATGTTGTGCAGTTTAGTGTTCATTATAACCCACTTCAACCTTATAGTCTCAAACCTAGGTCACCATCCTGGTAATTTTGGAGTGCCAAAATTCCTTCTGGATGTCTTGATAATTACTTTGATCCATGGTAAGTGGTTTTGTTCAAGTTTCTCCCTTCTCTTCCTTGTTTCCCCAACCATTACAGTGAAATCATTTAACTATGTGTATTGTTGTTTTTGATATTCACTAGTTTTGATTTAGTATTCTCTGATAGATCATCCACACCTTATTCCTTATGAGTATTTTCTATTGAATGAATTATTGGATTGTCAGTTAAATGTAGGGAATCTAAATCATAACCCAATCGTTTTGTAATTACAAAGTTTATTAAATATTGCAATTTCACCAAAGTAACATTTTCCCAAATCAATTAAGAAATGAATTGTATTATCCCTTAGAGTCTTTTGGTTTCAATTGAATTATGACCTAGATTTTGGCTACCCATGGGGTGAGTAAACCATAAATATAGTTGAATTGGATAATGGTTTAAAGTGTTTTTAGCATGACATGAGAACCTAGGTGATTACATGATATAGAATCCCAATTATCTGGATTATTTATTATTATTATGACTATTAATCAATTTTGATTTAAGTGAAAGTGGTATATGAAAGATAAATGGTAATTCGCATAATTACAAATTGAGATTTATAATGTGATATTTTGATATCCATGTTGTATAACATGACTTTTTTTCATGCTAAAATGCTTATATATCAGGCTTGGCCCTGGAAAACACACACTTATATGTTGTAATGCCAATATTGAGGGGAATCAGCCTAATACCATGATGAAATTCTTGTAATGAGTGGGATCTTACCAGTCCCATGCTATAATGCTTATAAGGCTTTGACCTGGATGTTGTAATTATTATAGGGATGTGACATAGATTGTCTTTTATTATTCCATGGATATGTGGTGGTGGTGGTTGGCATGGTCGTAAGACATTCTCCAAGATATTATGGCATGGGACCAAAGAAAGTTATTTTACCACGGTTATATAGTTGTGGTTGGAATGGTTGTAAAACATGCTCAGAGATATTATACCATGGTTCTAAAGAAGGTTATTTTACCATGGTCATACATATGGTTGTGGTCGGCGTGGTTTTATAACATGCTCAGAGATATTCCGGCATAGAGACAAAGTAGGTTTTTGTTATATTTTATTTATTAGAGAATTTATTAATACATATATTTATCAATTTATTTCACACACTTCATATCAGCCTGATTTTTTAGACATAGTGGTGTCAACCTAATGAGTTATACTCACACCCTCTTCAGGCATTCATTTGGTACCCAAGCAGATTATGTGGATGCAGGTTTGGAAAAGGAAGAAAGACCTTAATATTGATTGTTTTATTTCTAAATGGGATGGAGTTTGGAGGTGGGACATATGTGGGGTTTAGGAATGATTACTTTTTAGTCTTTCTTTGATTATGCTAGTATTTTACTTGTATTGTTTCTGTCATGACATTTAGTTACATTCCAACACATTATTACATTATTCGTTTATTATTTATTCTATTATTCAGTTGGATCTTTTTGTTGGTTTATACTATGTATATACTCTGATTTATTTTGTTTATATGATTTATTTATTCTGATATGACACTTAATACCAGGGTTTATAGTCTCCCTAATATATATTTCACACCCCACTGCTAGTTATCATATTCTGACGTACAAGAAGGTGCACTTTAGATCTAGTAACTAACCCTTTTTAGACATGTGAGAGAGTTTTGGATTATGAGCATTAAATGTTTCAAAAAATATGCATAATATATTCAAATTATATCAATTTTTAGCCACTTTATCATGAAAATTAATTTATATTAATTTAATATGTTATTAAATTCCAAAAATTCATCTCCCCTCACTTATAACAGGGAACCTCCTCACCTCTCATCCTCACACATTTTGAATAGTCTATATCAGAAAATTCATACCCAAATACATTCCTAAAATCCATACAAACTTTTAATAGGTCTTATTTTGTGAAAAATACCAACATTAGAGGGCTTAACGTGTAAATAAAAGAATATTGTCAAAGAATAGGTATAACTTTTAACTGAATGTTTTAGTTTTATTTCTTCTTCTACATACTTAAAATCATATTAAAAAATGTTGAAATAATAACATCATTATATTCCATATATTGAGACGTTTTTATATTAATGGAATAACCTATATCCATATACTTCTTCCATGAAATGGGAAATGAATAAATTGTTTGTGTGTACGGTGGACTACTTCCTTGTGAACCAATGTAATTAATTTTCCATAAACACCTATCAAGGATGGTTATAATGATGGATTTAATTTATATATATATGATAATGATGAAATAATTATAATTCTAGAAATAAAATTTATCATCTATTTTCTTACTCTTCTATCCATTGAAAAAAGATAACATTGTTCATGCATACTTGTTGATTTCCACCTCTAAAAAGCAATGTGATTCACTAATCATAACCAAATTACTTGGATGTTATATATAGTTGTATTTTAATAAATAGTATGATATTTGTAATATAATAATAATTTTTAAATATAAAATACTTCTTACCATCTTTCGATCAAGTTTTTTGCAATTTCGAAAATGTTACTCATGCAAAGGTATGACTTTCCATCTCCACGATTGTAACAGAGTTCATTTTTCCGAACCATTTTTCATAGTTGGTTTTAAAATTATAATTTATGAAGAATAATTATTACTATATTATTATTATTATGCATGAGATGATTAAATAATGTCCTATTTTACCATATTCAACTTACCAAATTCATTTTGGGAATATGAGCTCAATATCATCAAAAAATATGACGTGAACTTAATTGATTAAGTAATTATATATAACATGGTAATAAATAATATAAAAATAATTTTAAAATTAAAATAGGTTTTAAGAAAAGTAAATAATTAAAATAATTTTATTATTTAGGAAGCTAAAAAATGTATGTGATGAGACATACTCGAGGTAAGGGACGCTTTACCTTAAAAACATCATTTTAAATGTTTTAAAGATTTATTTACTACATATTTTTCTTGCTTATATATATTATTCAAAATATTTTAATGAAGTATGTATATGTAAATAAATTATTTATAAAGTACATTTTATGTCTCTTTTTAATTTTTACAATTTTTTTTTTCAAATGAATCTTTTTTCATATTTTATAGATAAAGTTTTTAATTTCTTTACAAAAGACAAAAGGAATGTTCAATTTTAACATATACGAAATAAAATAATTTTGACTCCACCAAAAATTTTATTTTATGTTTTGATTCCTTTATAAGAGTCGAGTTTCTCTTAAAAAAACCCTTATTACCTTTGTTCTATTTATTTTATTTTTGAAATTTTTTTTTTAAAATGAAAGGATATTTCGATATCCAAAAATATTTTTAATATGGGTAAAAAAGAGTTTTTCATGGGTTTTATGATGAAAATGTGACACATAAATTTTTTTATTCATGATATTGTAACTGATAATTATAAATGATAAAAGGTGATCTTGACACATCTTATAAGAATAGGTGAACCAGATACAAATTATACAAATAGGTGAGCCTAATACAAATTATATGAATGAGTGATCCTGATATAACTCTCTAATGCATTGGGTAATATTCCTCATCTTCAAAGTAAATAAGGATGGAGTTAACCAAGGTAGTTTATCCTATGTATTTAATTGTGATCTAGTTATTTCTAACTCAAGTGGACATGATTTGTGAATATGATGCTCTATGTTTCCAAAAAGGGTTTATATTTTCTTTCTATGGGTTTTAGTGGTTTAAATTTTGAAAAATAAATGTATTTTCCCCATGGATATGATTTATTTTATAAGTTAAAATAATAATGTGGAAAATGTAAACATTTTCTGGAAATTCATTATTTTCACTGGACTAATGAATTTATTACTTTTATGTCCCTTACTCAGATTTTTGTACTTATCCCATGATTTTAAATTATTTTCAGGGTTTTTAAGGATGTGTATAAAAAATATTAAGTCAAGTTGAAAGTAATGAATATTTTTAACGAAAAGAAAATATGTTTCATATTAGATGTTTTATATTGTGAAAAAATGGATACTGAGTAGAAGTGTACACTTTTTAGTATTTTGGTTTTTTATGTAAGAGTTATGACCCAATTATATAAATCTCTAAACTAAAAATATCTTTGGGAATAAAATAAAATGAATTCAAGTTTAAAGACACTAGATTAGGTAATTTTTAAGGTTGGGTTCTTATAAATTCTCTTCATATACTTACTCATCATACACCAAAATATTATTTCTCCTTGGATAATATGAAGCAAGGTGTCTTATTACTCCACACCTACAATATTTAGATTAATATTTCAATTTTATTTTCCTAACTATATTTTAAATTTCTTAGAGATAAAGGGCACAAACATCTTGTTATTTTTATTACTCTCATCATCCTCTTTCGAGTAACTAGAGAACCCAACCCCATCTTCCATGATCATCAAAAAATTCACATCTTTAAATTCCATTCATCCTTAGTCTTATTATTAAAAATAAATGATTTTATCATTTTTTAATTAAGAAGCGTGTTGTGTAATTCATTAAGGGAAAGATCTTCCTCTTCATCCATGTTTGAAATATTTAGAAAAAATATAGATAGAAAGTTTCTCATTAATTTTCTAAAAAATATATAATCTTCCATGTTGTCTATATATCCTATGATAAGACTTAATATATCATTCACCCTAGTGAAATAGTAATTATTAGACACATATTTTTCCATTATGATGTCTTTAAATTTGGATCAGCAAATTTGTAGTCGACCTTCCATGATTTTTTTTGAATTCCCCTCATATATTTTTTCTAGTTTTTCCCAAATATCAATATCTATATGAAACCCCATGACTTTTCTTTATATATTTTCTAATATAGTTTATAATATAGAATTTATATCCCTACCATTAAATTCTAAATTTATCTTATCAACAAAGGTCATGGGACCATCTCTTATGAGGGGTGGGAAACTCATAGTGATAACATCAACTTCCTTAAATACTTATGATAAAAAATTGGTATTATTAATTTTTTATATCCATGAAAGTTATTACCATAAAAAAAGGGAACCCATTTTTTATTCACAAAACATTGATTATATATAATTCACTTATGGATAAGTAGGATATTAGGGAATACTTGTTAGATATGAGACCACTTGTAGAACCTAGACCAGTTAGTGTACGACTAGGTGGGGAGGTGAATTAGTGGTATTGTTTTTTATTTTTAAAAACTAATACTTTTGAATTAAAACACTTTGATCAATTAAACTCATGGTCTACTCTCTAGGATCCCTTTCTCACCCGTACACAAAAAATAAGATGTAAATAAATCACATGAGAGATTTTTACAAGGTTTAGCATTGGTGTGAGAGCCCACTTCGTACTATGTTCTACTATTGTTGAGACCTAAATTTAATTATTAAAATTATTTATAGTGATTATAAATGTTTTTCAAGGTTTATATAATTTTTGGGTAGATATCATACATTTATCAAAGGGGTAGGTATCATCCATGTCCCACAATATTTTATGCCATTATTAATACCGGTACCACTAGATTATTAAGTTTCAAGATCGATCTTGATTGTGAATCATATCTTTAGAATATTTCTAGATGCACCAATATCCAATATAAGATCTCCTTTTGGAAGGAATTTGACTACCAATAGATTTCAAGAAGTAATGACACACCAGAACCCCTTCTTAATTCTTCAAAATAACCTTCTAATGAATGAGATAATACATTCATTTAAACCTCATTCATCATAATAAATAAGTTCCTTGATCAATAATCGTAATATAATCTTTCCTTGACCTCATCAGAAATCACAATTGCAACACAATTTGATGTTCTTATCCACTATTTCATTGATAAAATAATGTATAAGTTCTTCTCAAATTCAAATTCACTTAACTATTTATTTGTATTTGAGTTTTTATATCTCTATAATAAGTAAAAATATAATATATCTATACTGAAAAATAAACAATCTATGAAATTTAATCACAATAAAAATTATTTAAATAATATTAGTAAAAATCAGGAATATAATTTTTTATAATTTATAGTTTGTTTGACCATAATGAAATCAAATTTTGGATTCAAATTATTCCAATTATTTCAACCAATATTTCCTCATTTAATAACCATTTGAACTTCCACATAATCCATCTATAATCATGAATTTTACCACTACCATGATATTTCAAGGACTGTAGTGGAATAAAACCCCAAATGATTTTATACCAAGATAGATCTATGATATTTCACCATGTATCCTAACCATATGAAGTCCCCCCCATGTCACCTTATATTCTTCAGAGATAAATTATTACTTTTCAAAATTTTAGGAAACACTTCATTTCATAAGGTGAGGTCTACCTTATGTTCCTTATAGGAAGTACTTTTCATAAGGCGAGGATCCCCTTACATAGCTCATGAATCATAATACAGTTTCCTAAACTCATATTATATAATCATTATTCACCTATTATATCTCAGTAATCACCTTATGTTTTCCCAAACTCACCTAATGTTCATCAATATTAACCTTACAAACTTCATATTCACCTTATGAACTTCAGCTTTCACCTTATGGAGTCCTAGGCTTAGCCATTTTTTTTCTCATTGAAAAATTATAGAGTTAATCCATACACATAAAAAATCACCAAGACTAATCATTATCATTCGAAAAGATTCTCAAAAAAACTTCTCATATGCATCGAATTATGGTTGAAAACAAAGAATCATTTTCAATAAATCCAATGAGAATATAAATTTTAAATATATAATATTACATAAAATATAAAAAATTTACATTTCAATTCTATTATGTAATTTTTTATATAATATAAATACCACATATTAATTATTATTTAATCTTTGACCAAATCAATCATTAAAACTCATTTTGACATGGTTTAAATAATTTATCAAAATAAGGATATAATTTTATTATTTCTAATTAATAATTATGAATAATTCATAATTTAAATATAAGCTCTTTTATATTTAGTCTTATTTTTTAATTTATAAATAATTTATAAATTAACCTTATAATTTATAAATAAAAAATTTATTAATAATTTTTAACGCACACCATTTAACTAGTAAAAATTATTTCAATATTAACATTTAATATTTTGGAATATTTATTTATAAATGCTTAATAAAAATTTAATTAATAATTCTAAATAATTTATAATTAATTAATTTGTAAACAATTTTATAAATTAATAAATATCCAAAAATACCTTTTTTTAATTTTAAAACAATTTATAAATTATATAATCCAATTTATAATTGAATATTAGAAAAGTCAAAATTTTCATTTGAATAGTATTCAATGATATACCAGGAATCATAAAATATTATTTATAGGGTGCATAACTTAATCTATTTAGGTATTGTCACTCAAATTCTATGAAATATTACCCTATTGTATCTTATGATAAGTGGATGGCATAAGGTAACCCTTTTGTTTTGGATTTTTAGTTCTGCGACAACGTATGGAACCTTATGCATTGATAAGAGTGACCCTTAAGTATCGATGTGCAACCCTTACATATCACATAGAGTGAACCATATATATAGGAACTCATCAAAGTTTTAGTCATGTGGAAAATTCAAACATAAAGGTTACTTATCTATAAAAAGGCATGCATAAAGGTATCTCACTACACAAAGGCATATGTTAAGGTAACCCACCGTGTAAAGACACACGTCAAGGTTACTAGTGGTAACCCACTGTGAAGGTACACGTCAAGGTTACTAGTGGTGTAAATCTTTTGTATGAAATCCCAACCATTATGCATGTAGATACCATATTTTATGATATATGTTATATCATCATTATGATATGATGATCTATTTTCTTAAAACATGGATTTTGATCATAGATTACTATATCACATATATCATAGCTTATAACACAAAACAAAACCACTTGTTTTGATTTATTGTTCTCTACGATGTATACCAATCGTACCCTATAACTAGGAAATTTACATTATGTCATCCTATACGGTAATTCCAAGTAGAGGTAACACAAATTATGTTATCCCATAATACACTGCCATGCTCTCAGTCAAGATTACATTATATTATAATGGAATTTTGGCCATAGTTATTTATTTTAAAATAACATTTCAAAATATAAATTCATGGTAAAGATATGATAACAATATTATGTTTTATAGGATCATATATACTTATACCAGGTAGTGAAAACAAATAAGAAACTGAAATCCTACAATAATATTCTTGGTAAATGAAATCATGATACTATAAAATGATGAAACTGTTGTATGTGTACCCCACACCATAATGCTACTGCATCCATATTATTAATTTTTGGTTAACAAATATCGCATGAGAGTCATACAAATGACATCCCTTATTTCATCATATCCACATATTGTGCTAAATCTATCGAAACTATTGTGGGATTCACTCATCATCCATGGAATGCTAGTACGTCATGAAAGCTATAGGTAACATGGAAGAGAGTTATGAGATGATGGAATTTTAGCTAAATACTTATAGGAGTATCACACCCATCTAATTGGTATTTTCACTTTATATAAACCCCTTGAGGATGATCCTTGTGTGAGAATATAATAAATCATACGTTACGAGTTAGTGTATGCAGTTACATTGTATGATACCTTCATCCAAGAAAAAACCATTTGTTTATATTATGAAATGGTTAATATTTAATTATTTCCAATGGAAGATATTATTAATGTTAAAATTTAGTATTTATTTTGATGTTACCTGATATTTTATACCATTCTATGTAAATACAACACTATGAAATATATCTCCATATCATATTGGATGACATAACTAAAACCCAGAAATTAAAAATGCTTTGGTTTCTATATATCATACCTTATGACATGTTAATATAATAAATTATTATATTATCACATATATATATCATATATATTTATAATTATTTAGGGAATAACTCTAATAGTGATGTGATGTGGTATAGGTGGGGGTGCGATGCATGGTGAGGGACTTGTATGGTATGAGGAGGGTATGAGGTTGATGTCCTTAATTATTATATTACAATATAGTGATGAGGATATGAGGCATGGTTGTGATGTGGTGATATGACATGTGTAAGTGGTTGTGGTATGATGTGGCCATAGTATATGACATATGTCTTGAATATGTGATTGTGGTTATGGTGAGTTTATACAAATATGGGGGGGATGGGAGCCTTAAGACACGTGTCATTGGTGCGTGAGAATAACCAGATCAGTGGTGAAGTTTCTGTGAGGTACCTTCTAGATTTTTTTGACAATATTTTACTATACTTGGGTGTGATATTGGGAGAGTGAGCCTGGATGATATTGGGTGGTAGTTGTCTTGGAATAGGCGTGAGTTGGTTCTATCATTTGTTCTTCTGGGCATAAGCATGATTCTTCCACATTTTCATAATATGTTTTTAGGATTATCCTATTGAGTATAAGATTATGTTCACCCTTATATATATATATATATATATATATATATATATATATATATATATATATCTGTGTGTGTGTGTTTGTGTGTGTATGGGTTTTGGATTTATAAGTGGGATTTGGTGAAAGAGATGGACATTATTAGCCAGTGGAGTTCATAGTAGGCATTCATGGTTTTCTGCCATAGGAGTTGTTGATATTTCACTTTGGGAGTTTATCTCTATGTATAAAATTACATGTATTGGTGGGATATGGATTCTTTTTTATATTATATATGGTTGATTGGTATTTTTTATTTATATTCTAGGGATTTATAAGGGAAATTCCACCCATATTTGTGTTTTCATACCCCCAGTGCTTGTTTCCAACCCGTAGCCTCTTAGAGGAGGGGTTTAGGGGCCACTCTCTTCTTCACTATCAGCCGAGAAGGGGTCATAATAGAGGTGGGTCTTGAAAAGGATCAATCATTCATGTTGTTTAAAAAAATATTAATTCTATATTATAAAAACATTAAATTAAATTGATTTAATTTAAATATTTTCAAATATTTAACGTATTTGTTTTAAATATTCAAATTTTTTATTTTTATTTTTTTACTCAACTTATTTATTTTAAATATTCATGGTATTTTTTTTGATTAAAATATTTACTTTATATATTCTCATCATTTATTTTAGATTTTTAATCAAATTATTTGAAAATAAATAAAAAGAATAAAAAATTATATCACGTGCATATTTTTTTAAAAAATTAAATAAATTATTGGAGTAAATAATGTTAAATAATTTTATTTTTTTATTCAATTTTTTTATTTTAGAAAAATTTAAATAAATTAAATGTTTTAACATAAATTAATAGCTATAAAATATAAAAATAACTTGAATTTTGTAAAATAAATAACTCAAATAAAAAAATTAAATATCATTAATATTTCAATAAAAAAATATAAAAAATATAAAAAAATAATTTTATTTTATTTTACTTAAATATTTAAATAAATTTAATTTTCTAAAATAAAAAAATATCATGAATAAAAAATTAAAATGAATTAAATGACTATTTAAAATAAATAACTTGAATAAAATAAATTAAAAACATTATTCTGAATATTCAATCCATTTATTTATTAATTTAAATAAATGAAAAAATTTAAAATATTGAATAAAAATTATTCAAGTTATTTATTTTAAAATATTTATGTTAATTTAAAATATTAAGGTTATTTATTTAATTCTATTTAAAAATATTCATGTTATTTAGTTTTTATTCAAGTTATTTATTTTATAATATTTATGTTTAAAAAAATATTGAAATTATTTAAATAATTTTAAAAAACAGAAAAATAATCAATATTAATTTAATATTAATAATTTATCATTGTTAATTATTTTGTAAGATATAAATATAGTTTTAATGATTCAATGGTCATTTTATATATTTGGGATGATTTATAATAATTAATTATAAAATGTAGAAAAAAAGGTAATATTACATTCAAATAATATAAAAATAATTAGCATGGAATTTTATAATTTTTTAAATATATTTTAGTACACATAACATTTATAAAAAAAATACAATAATTTTAGAAATAAAATGAATACATGAAAATAAAAATTAAAGTTTTATCTATTTTTCCATATTGATGTGTTCTCCAAATCTAGAGGATATTTCTTGATATTCATCTTTTTCATTTGGTTTGAATGGAAAAACACATGAATGTCTACAGGTAAATCTCATGGGGAATTTATAAAGTTTGTCTCTAATAAAAATAACATTAATCATATAAAATCACGATAATTTTTTATCTATTTTAAAAAGTTTTATTCATCACCTATCCTAAAACTGTGAGAGATCTAGTAAATGAATTTATAAAGAAATAAAAAATTTCAAAAAACAAAAACAAAAAATAATGATAGAAGAACTATAAATATATTGGGATAAGGAATGAATCAGTCTAGGAAGATAACAGAGAAGTGTCTTAGCTACGATGAAGTGGTAGAGTGATGATAAAAATTTATATTACATGGGAATGAAATTATTTAAAATTTTATGTTTATATTAGCACTTAATTTATATCATCTGATATAAAATATTACTGCCTATGAATATTAAAAATATTTTTGAAGTGATTTTTAAATTATTATTTAATTTTAAAGATATATTGTTACATTTGTGATTCATTAATTTTTAATATCACATGAAATATTTTAAAATAACATGAATATTAATACAATAAATATAAATTCTATTGAAACTCCACACATAATAACTATCGACCATGTCCATAAATGTAATTTCTAGTACCAAACCATTGATTAACTATTACCCTTCCGACTTTGGTAACTCTTTATCCATGTCAAGATGGATATCTTAGAGGGTGTTATTTAACTATAGATGGTTTTTGGATGGAATGATTTACTATAGTTTCTTAACCATGTGGAAAATTACACTTTGAAGGAAATATTTATAATGAAGATTTATTGAAAAAGGACATTTCCAAGTGGGTCATCAAAAAAGACTATAATATAGCTTACAACAATGATTGTGACACATAAAAAAATGTTGTGTAAATATAATGGCACCTATCTTAGTAAATTGGGCACTATGTGAGGGGTTATTAAAGGCCATAACCAGATACAGAGAGGGGAAAATGGGTGAAGGATTGGTTGATGGTGCAATATGTCAATGTGGGTAGTGGATGGAGTTATAGTTATGGAATGATGTCTATGCCTACATCATAGCTGCTGAACATAATCAAATTTGTTATAGATTATAATGGGTTATGCGGGTGGAGTTTTATCCACATGCTTAGAAAGAATGACTTCTTGAATCCCTTAAATTATCTTTGATATGGAATACATAGATAATATATGCACATCCAAGATGAAACTTGATTGACCCTTTGGTGTACACCAATAATTTATGTGATATAATTCATCCACCTATTCAAGAGGATTATATATTATTCATTGTAAAAAATATGTAAGGAAAAAATATTTTACATCACTTTGTGGATTTTTTTTCCAATTAGTGATATAAAGAATCAAATAATTCATTTATATCATATCATATATTTTAATTATTGACTCAAATATACATCATTGGATATTTATCTCGAAGCACACAATAGTTATATAGCATGTCCCATAATGAAATATATTTTCAATGGTTAATATATCAATGATCACAATTTCAACCTATCATCTACAACATATATATATAGACTACACATGCCTAGGTCTAGTATTGGTTTCCAAATACCAAACTATCTTGGTGATCAATCAGGTTGAATCCATTCAACAACATGAAAGTGTATCAAGTAAACCACCATAATTTGTATTTTATCAAATAACCTGAACTCAACTAAAAGAGGCTTGATTATCATAATCATGTATGGAATCCAAATACATGTACATAGAAATAATTATCGCACCATTTTGAAAAAAATATATTTATAATTTCTAACCTTTAAATGAATAAAATAATTTATACTCTCTATATAAGGCCCCATCCTTAAACATTACTTAATCTTGAGTTAATTCAAGAATTCACAATGAGGATCTTTTTAGGTTTATAGTTTTAGGGAATTAGGCCATAACTATTACATTACATCTCAAATATTACATATTAGACACTTCTAATCTATCCAATTTTTTCACAATAATAAAATTCCTTAAATAAAACAAGAATAGTTTTCTTGATATAAATCTTCTATAATTCATCTTTTATCTTACCCTTCATTATACCCTATGAAAAAAATTCAAAAACTTGGGATGAGCATAAAAATATCAGTATGGGTTATAAAATAAGGAAATAAAACATTAGTCTATGAATACATAAAAATCAATGAAATCATACTTTTCAATCATAAAAGATAAGCTCTTTAACATACCTCATGAAATAATTAGATTTATGAATAACACATAGAAATAATAAATCATAATGGTAACTTGTGGAATCCGTAACATACATATATTATATATTTCACATCTACATATGTAATTATGTTTGGAATACCCATCACATTATATTCCCTAAATATCTTTAGAGAAACATTAACATTTACCTCCATAATGTTACCCAATGCATTATAGAGCTATCTCGGGCTCACTTGCCAAAGGTTTATCATGAAAACACCTGTATTTGGTTTATCACGTAACCACCCATCAAATTTCCAAGTACCATTACATAATCATAAAACATAAAAGATTTAAATTATCAAAATTTCACCCATCAATCACAAGAAATCAATTCAAGATATTGAAAAATTCAATCAATTTCCAAAACCATTTAAAACATTTAATAAAGATATTTTTGAATCAAAGTGTCCCTTACCAATTTGAAAATTTTAAAATAAATTTGAGATTTATAATTTTACAACATATATGTCCATATAAATAAATTCTTAAAATGATTTTGAAAACATGGACATTAATGAGAAATACTTAGAAAAATAAATCTTTAAAATATTTAAAATGATGCTTCAGTTAAAGAGTCCCGTAACACTTGAGAAACACTTTAATAAAAATAATTAAATAATAATATCAAATGAAAATTTAAATATCATGATAAAATATATATTCATGATATAAAATTTCAAAATGGTTTTGGATACACCTTGTAGGATAATAAAGGTGCAAAGCATCAAGATATGCCTCAATGTAAAGATATTGAGACAAAGTCCCTTACAAAGACCATTTTTCAATTAAAATAGATAGATTATGTGTATTCACTATAAGTACACAAAAAAAGTATAAATACAAGAGAACATATCAAAATTAATTTCTCACATTGTTATAGGACGACATAATCAAGAAGTAGAAAATTAACCCAAAGAATGGAAATTAGGTTAAGAAGTTCCCTTATCTTGAGTCCGACTCATCGCGTATGTTCCTCGTTATTCCTGAATAATAAGCATAAGTTAATTTATACTTTATTTAGAACATTTTAATGTTTATTATTCCTTTTATATAACTTATTACCATGTTATAAGAATTACATAATTATTTAAGTTAATATCGTCCGTTTTGTCGATATTCGGTACTTGAGTTGAAAATGTACTTGTTTTGAGGTAAATTGTTCATGTAGTCAGAAGTAAATCATCTCCAGAATGATATTCGTGATTTAAATATCATATATATATTGAATATATATGTATTTATAATATTACATAACATTTTGATATAAGAAATGAAATGAACCATTCAGGGAGATGGTAAGTTGTATGTACGCATGAACACTACTTTCATTTCTTTTTCATATTTAAAGGAATGAAAAATAAATGATAAATGGGTATATTATAATTCTAGTATAATATGATATTTTTTATAAATTACATATGTTCATTAATTCCATCCTTAATACATTCCATGTACGACATGAACATGTCATATCACTTTGAGGGAGCAGTAGTCCGCACTCTCTCAAATGAAATTATCGTATTTACACATTATGGAAAGAATAAAGGTATGATGTAAATGAAAAATAAAGAAGACTAGAGAAAATATAAATTTAATATATATCTCATATAAATAAAGTGTCATCATAATTTGCACCATGAGTGGTGGTATAGGAAAATCGAACAATCATCATTTAGTGAGACAACAATTCACCGTATAGAGAAACAGTATGTTCGTATCTATTAGTTAGAGGTGTGTGTAAGTTTAGTTAGAATAATTCTCATAAAAAAATCCTAGTATATTTAGGATAATGTTTTTGTTATGTAATCCAATAATAAGAAGATCATATGGAGTGGAGAATGAAAATAAAACAAAAGAACTTGAGAGAAGATGTTACTTTTAAATCAAGTAACTTCTTTTTATTTGAGCCAAAAGGCCTTCTTGAATTTCCTTATGAACAAGGTAAGGCTTCTAGGAGGAATAGAGGTATGTTGGGAGCTTATTTGGGCAATTTTTGGATGAGAAACGGGGCTTGAGAGGTGTGATAAAAAGGGTAGGGGTGATGCCCGTTTTATAAGAGGGAGGATGGGTACTTTAGGAAGGCATTGAAATATTATTTTATTATAAAATTATTTTCGGTTTCAAATTGCCCCAAAGTCATTTATTTAAAATATAATATGTTTATGGGTCTAAAAACTCTCAAAAAATAGGTTTTATACAAGTATAGGTCATAAATATAACTTTATCTTTTAGCTTTAACACTTAGTTAACTAATTTGACACATACCATGCCTTCTTATATATTCCTACTATATGGTTAATATAGTTAATATAAAATTTCAAAAGAACCTAAAAAGGTTAATTAAATAAATTTTAAACATTATCTAAGTAATTTGGATGAATATTATATATTTTTTACAATTATATAATTTAATAAAATACTATTTGTTTTAAAAACTCATTTATGTCAATTTTTATACTATTCATATCATGAATTTTTAAAAATACATAACAACTTGATTATTTAAAATTAACTGAATTAATTAAAAGATAAAAATTCATAATCATACCTAAAATTCGTGGATGGAATAAAAAGTTTAAAATAATTTTATTTTAAAATTTATAATCTCATTTATCTAAATCATTCCTTAATAAGTTAATCACTACATCATCATTGTGTTATAACTAAATTTATTTATTTTATGTCTAAAAATTATAAATAAAATACCATGATGTCGTAAATATTTTTATATTTCTAATAAATCTTTATAGTGGAAAATATAACTTATATAACCCCATCTAAAAACTGTTTTACTAAAAGATACATGTTTATGTTACATTTTTCTTTACTTTAAATTAATTCTAGTAAAATGTCATTTTCAAATACAGGTGGATCCATGGGGTTCAAAAATTGACCCATGGATGGAAATGGTCGGAAATATCTCATAAAATAGGATTAGGACATATTTTTGGGTATTTTAATATTATTATAATATTATTTTTGACCCTTATTTTCCAGATTTACCCTTTAACCATGGTAAGTAAAATAATTAATGAAGTTACTATTATTGATGTCTAAAAATAAATGGTACCTATTTACAGAATTTGGACCTCTTGATTCCAAATATGTAATCCATTTTTATAAATTCAAAACACAAAAGTTTCAGTAATTAATTTAAAATTAATTCCCATTGTCGAAACCAAAAAACACATTTTTAAGAAGTAAAAACTAACAAAATATTAACATGTGTTTCGGTCCAATTTCAAAGTGAAATTACTTCTAATGAATTTTTTTTGATTGAATGATAAAAATATAATAAATTTATATTTTAAAAACATTAAATAATTTCATTCGGTAATATAAATTATCTTTACGGAAAAAGAGGTTTTCAATTAAAATTTAGCATATTTTTACTATTCATCAAAAAAATAATAGTTATTAGAAAATATCAAAAATCTATCCAAAATAAATTTTTACATCCCAATTATAAATAATATGTTTATTTTTTAAAATAGAACATTTAAAAGTGAAAAAAATAAATAAATTTAAAATGGTTTCTCCATCAAAAGGCAGTACAACTTCATTTTTAGAAAAATACTTCTTTTATCCGAAAAATTGAATTTGTTTTTATGTCATATCTAGAAAACATACAAGATGAAATTAAAACATTAAATTAAATATATAACATTAAATAGAATATATAAAATATATTTTTCATTAAATAAAAATCCATAAAGAGTGTTATGATTTTATAAACACAATTATTTTCTTTTAAATAGGTTTTTATAAAAACACATCCTTTATATCCAATTGTTTTTATTTCTATTTTTAAAAAAAATTTGGTAACCAATGAATCATTATTTAAATATGTGTTAACCATATTTCAAAATTCAGTTGATACTATTCATTCCCTCCATTCCAATGGTTAGGCGTTAACTACCATTTAAAATAATAATAATATTATTGTATTATAGTTCAGTATAACTCAAAGTCATGTGCAACGTAAGATTTCAGAGAAAACTGTTGTTGCGTGTTGAGTAAGTCATCAGAAGAATCATGTAATTTAACATAAAATTAATATCTTATTCATAAGTATTAATAGAAATAAAAAATTATTATTCTTTAAATACCTTGGTTGTTACATCCTTCCCCTTTTTTGGAAATTGCGTCCTCACAATTTTAAAATTGGGCTTGAAAACTTCAATGAAAGTCCCTAATTGAAAAAATAGTGAATAAAACTATCACTTTAAAAGAAATAAAGAGAATAAAAAAGGTTAAAAAGGATACCACATACTACGATTCCATTAAAAAATGGTTATGTAAGAGAAAACTAACCATCATGTTCTTAAAGAGAGTGATAGAAAACAAGATCAGGAAAAAGTTAACCACCAGAAAACCACAAACTTGTGATGGGTTAAACGGTATTTGATTTCACAGTAGGAAAAGTAAATGAAAGATGTTTTCATTTTAATATACTTTTCATAAATTTGATTAATTTATTTATGATATTGAAGAATAACATAAGGAAGAATAATTACTTGTCATGTAGACATTCATCCTTTACTAAATGTCTACCAAAACTCATCTTTTATCCAAAATATGAGTATTAAATAAGACTTGGTCACATAAAAATTACTATAATCCACTTCTAAAGAATCACATAATCCAAAAATTATGAACTATATACTTCTTCTATCTTTATACATTAAAAAAAACCAAAATTGTTAGTATATGATCAGATAATCCCCAAAAGGATAATCCTTTATAAAAAGAAATAATACACTTAATCTCCAAAATTCAACAAACAATACCCAAAGTCCAACAAAGACAATTAAATACCAAATTTCTCTTAAAAATATTTAAAATAATCCAAATTGATATTGAAACCCAAAAATTCAGAAGAATTTTATCACTTAGTCTTCCACGGAAAATCTTAACATTTATCTCCAAAAAACATCAACTACTATTAAAGTTTCATACTTAAAAGTAATTAACCTAATCACATATTATCCATGATAGGTTAATCATTTCCTTAAATAACCCAAATCTCCATATGTATACAATAAAAATATATATTATTCCAAAATAAAATTTGACCATTACTCCTCAAATGAAATCCCAATAGTATTATATTTTCCTTAGGCATATAGTGTTCCCAAAAGAGAAAACATCTTCCAAAATAAAATTCATCACTTAATCACAAAATCAATTTACTATACAAAGGATATCAATTTGATAAAATTTACGTTCCAAAATCAACTTATTCTTGATCCAAAAAATCATTTAACTAAAACAAATATGTCATACTAACCAGGGACATCATATAGGTTAGTAGTAGGTGATAAATCCCAGTTGCACTTTGGTTATGGGTTTGATTCCCACAGCTTTGTCTGACATGATGGGTTTTCACATGGTATATATGTTTTCCTTCTTAAAAAACTAAATAATTATTAAAACCATCCCAAGATGAGATAAAATATTCCAAAATAACCATAACATATTTTAACCTCAAAGGTTATCTCATACCTCAAATTTTGCATCCCAAAACGTAATAACCCTTAATTTCCTTAAATTCAAGGATCATATAAACCCAAATGGTTCTTTATAACTATATTCATAAAAGAAATAAAATTCTTCCTCAATTAACATTTTTATATAACAAACTTATGGGTTACAGAAACTAGAAGTATTCCAAAGTAATCCCATCATTATCACATTTAAACACATCATCATCCATAGATCTAACATAACTCTTCAATTCCTAAAATGTAGACATCTTAATCATTGAAAATTATTCATGATCCTTTACCATTTTTTCCATATTATTATTTTATACTTCCTTCTTACAAAAAATATCATGCATAATGTACTAAGATTTCAATAATGTCAAAACATTAGCTAAGAAATAATCCATACCTATCATAGGTCATTTTCAATTTCCTCATCTTTTATTGGAATGAAATTAGGTATTGGTAAACATATATTTGTATATTTTTACCAATCCCATTCCCAAACCTTTTTCGTAGGATATCTATTTGCATAATAAACATGCACATACCATTTAAAACATTCAATTAATCCCTCAGAAAAAACTTCTTTTCCTTTCCCAGATTCAACTAGATGCTTCCTTTTTCTATGGAAGGTTATTGCTTTATGACCTTAGTTACCACATCTATAACATCTTCTTGTCCCTTTGAATAATTTTCCTAGGTGTTTCTTTCCACATCATTGACACATAGGTTTTTGAATATACTTACCTTAATTATTATTACCTTAACTTCCATAGTGATTCATTTTGCGCATATATGATGCCTTAGAAAAATCACCAAGGTTCAAGTGGTCAATAATGACTCCAGATAGTCGGTTAAGAATAACCAAAAGTGTTCTCATTGAAGCTCTCATTTCATTTTGTTGCTTATTCAGAAAACTACCAATGTTTCCTTTACATCCATTGTTACTTTAGTACCTACTAGACCTAACCATTTACTCTAAATCCAAAAAGGTGAGTGTGATTATATCTTTAAAATCATAATATACTATCTTATGAGGAGGGTAAACACTAAGATATGCTTATTCATGTTATCATAAACTCATTAAATTTATCTAAATTAACTATAGACTTGTCTAATATAATAACCATTATAGTTATGTCACTTATGATTAAATAACACCCAAACCTCTAAAGGAATCTAAACTGACCTTTGATACCAACTATAAGGCCCCAGACTTAAAACACTACTTAATATTGAGTTAAGTCCAGAATTCACAATGAAAATCTTTTCATGTTTAGAGTTTTAGATAATTAAGCCATAAATATTACATTACATCTCAAATATTACAAAGTATACACTTCTACTCTATCCAAATTTTTTTACAATTATAAAACTCCTTAAATAAAACAAGAATTATTTTCCTGATATAAATCTTCTTAAATTATTCCTTCCTCTTACCCTTACTTATACCCTCTAAAAAACATTTCAAAAACATGGGATGAGAATAAAAATCTCAGTAAAGGTTATAAAATAATGGAATAAAACATTAGTTTATGAATACATACAAATAAATGAAATCATACTTTTCAATCATAAAACATAATCTCTTTAACATACCTCATGAAATCATAAGATTTATGAATAAAACATGGAAATCATATATCATAAAGGTAAATTGTGCCATCCAAAACATACATATATTATATCTTTCATAGATACATAGGGAGTTACATTTGGAATACCCATCATAGTATATTCCCTAAATCTATTAGGAGAAACATTAACATTTACCTCAGTTATGTTAATTAATGCATTAGAGAGCTATCTCGAGCTCACCTGCCCTAGGTTTACCATGGAACCACCGATATTTGATTTATCAAGTAACCAACCATAAAATGTCCATGTACCATTACGTAATCATAACACATAAAATATTGAAATTATTAAAATTTCACTCATCAATCACAATAAATCAATCCAAGATATTGAAATATTCAATCCATTTCCAAAACCATTTAAAACATTTAATAAATATATTTTTGAATAAAAGTGTACCATACTAATTTGAAACATTTAAAAGAAATTTTAGAGTTTGAATTTTAAAATAGATATGTCCATATAAATAAATTCTTAAAACTATTTTTAAAACATCGACATTAATGAGAAATATTTAGAAAAATAAATCTTTAAAACATTTAAAATGATGTTTCAGTTAAAGAGTCACATAAAACATGAGAAAAACTAGAATAAAAATAATTAAAGAATAAAATAAAAAACATTAAATATCATGATAATATAGAAATTCATCATATAAAATTTCAAAAGGGTTTTATATACACCTTGTAGGATATTAAAGGTGCATAACATCAAGATATGCCTCAACGAAAGGAGATTGAGACGAACTCCCTTACAAAGAACATTTTGTAATTAAAATTGATCGATTATGTGTATTCACTATAAGTAAACATAAAGAAAGTATAAATAAAATATATTATATCAAAATTAATTTCTCACATAGTTATAGTATGAAATAATCATGAAGTTGAAAATTAAGCCAAATAATGGAAATTGGGATAAGAAGTTCCCTTACCTTGAGTCCGACTCGCCACATCTGTTCCTTATTCTTCCTGAATAATAAACTTAAGTTAATTTATACTTTCTTGAGAACATTTTTCATGTTTAGTATTAATTTTATATCAATTATTACCACGTTATAATAATTACATAATTATTTAATTTAATATGGGTCGTTTTGTCGATATTCGATACTTGAGTTGACGATGAACTTGTTTTGAGGTAAATTGTCTATGTAGTAAAAATTAAATCATCTGTAGATTGATATTAATGATTTAAATATCATATATATCCAGTATATATATGTATTTATAATAGTACATAACATTTTGAGATAAGAAATGAAATTCACCGTTCATGGAGATGGTAAGCTGTACATACGTATGAATGCTACTTTCAATTCTTTTTCATATTTAAAGAAATGAAAACTAAAAGATACATAAGTACATTATAATTACAGTATAATATAATATTTTATATATGTTACATAATTTCATTAACATCATCCTTTATACGTTCCATGTATGGCATGAACAATTCATATACCTTTGAGGGAGCGGTAGTCCGCACTTCCTCAAAAGAAATTATCATATTTACACATTATGGAAAGCATAAATGTTTGTTGTAAATGAAAAATACATAATCATAGAGAAAATATGAATATAATATATATCACATATAAATACAGGGCCATTATAATGGACACCATGAGATTTGGTAGGGGAAAATTGAACAATTATCGTTTCGTGAGGCAGCAGTTCGTAGTACACAAAAACAATATTTTGGTATCCATTAGATGGAGATATGTGTAAGTGTAGTTAGAATACTTCTCATAAAAACATAATATTATATTTAGTATATTTTTTTTGTTATGTAATCAAAGAATAATAAGATAATAGGGAGTGTATAAGGAAAATAAAAGAAAAGAATCTGAGAGATGACATTACCTCTAAATCAGGTAATATCTTTTGATTTGAGCCAAAAGGCTTTCTTGAAATTCCTTCTGCCCAAGGTAAGGCTTCTAGGATGAATATAGGGATTTTGGGAGATTATTGGGTAGAGTTTGGACGAGATAAGGGGATTGATAGGTGTGATTAAAAGGGTTGGGGTGATGCCCTTTTATAAGAGGGAGGAGGGGTACTTTAGAAATGCATTGAAACATTATTTTATTATAATATTATTTTTTGTTTCAAATTGTCCCAAAGTAATTTATTTCAAAGATAATATGTTTTTGGGTCTAAAAACCTCAACCAATACGTTTTAGATAAGTCTAGGTCACAAATTTAACCTTCTCTTTTAGATTTAACCCTTAGTTAACTAATTTGACTCTTACCTTGTCTTCTTATACACTCATACTATATGGTAAATATAGCAACTATAAAATAAAAATTGAACATAAAGAGGTTAATTAATGAAATTTTAAAAATTATATAAGTCATTTGGCACAATATTATATTTTTAGGACTATTATATCATTTAATGAAATAGTATTTTTTTTAAACACATTTATGTTAGTTTTTATACTATTCATATTATGACCTTTTAAAAATCCATAAAAACTTTATTCTTTCAAAATAACTTCATTAATTAAAATAAAACAAGTCATAATCATCACTAAAATTATTATATGGCATAAAAAGTTTCAAAATAAAGTTATTTTAATATTTATAATCTCATTTATTTAAATCATTCATTAATAAGGTAATAACTACATCATCATTATGTCATAAATAAATTTATTAATTTGATGTATAAAAATTATAAATAAAATACCATGATGTAGGAAATAATTTTTTTATTTCTAATTACCATTTATAGTCTAAAATATCACTTTTATAACCCCATATAAAAATTGTTTTACTAGAAGATACATGTTTATGTTACATTTTTCTTTACTTTAAATTAATTCTTATAAAATGTCATTCTAACATCCAAGTGGATCCATGGGGTTCCAAAATCAACCCATTGATGATCATGGTCGTAAATATCTCATAAAATAGTATTAGTACACATGTTAGTGTAGTTTAATGTTATTATAATATCATTTTTACCCTTATTTACCAGATTTACCCATTAACCATAGTAAGTAAAATAAGTACTGAAGTTACAATTCATAATATCTAAAAATAAAAGGTACCGATTTACACAATTTGAAACTAATTATTCCAAATATGGAATCTATTTTTTCAAATTTAAAATATAGAAGTTACAGTAATTAATTTAAATTTAATTCCCGTTGTCAAAACTAAAAAGCGTGTTTTTAAGAAGTAAAAACTACCAAAAGATTAACATGTGTTTTTTTCCAATTTCAAATTGAAATTACATCCAAGGACCAAAATTTTATTAAATGATAAAAATATATTCCATTTATACTTTAAAAACATTAAATAATAATATTTAACCATATAAATTATCTTGATGGAAAATTTTGTTTTCAATTAAAATTTACCGTCTTTTTACGATTCATCAAAAAATGATAATTATCAGAAAAATATCAAAAAAATCATCCAAAGTAAATTTTGACATCCCACTTCTGAATAAGATGTTTATTTTTTTCAAATAGAACATATAAAAGTTATGAAAACTAAATTTAGAAAGGGTACGCCATCAAAAGGCGGTAAAACTGTATTTTTAGAAAAATACTTCTTTTGTCCGAAAAATTGAATTTGTTCTTATATCATACCTAGAAAACATATAAGATGAATTTAAAACATTAAATTGAATATATAAGATATATTTTTATTTAAAAAAATATATAAATAATTTTATGATTTTATAAACACAGTTATTATCTTTTAAATAGGTTTTCATAAAAACACATCCTTTATATCGAATTGATTTTTATTTCCATTTATAAAAAAATTGGTAACCAATGAATCATTATTTAAACATGTGTAAACCATACATCAAAATTTAGTTGATAATATTCATTCTATCCATTCCAATGACTAGGAATTAACTACCATTTAAAATAATAATAATATTATTGTATCATATTTCTGTATAACTCAAATTTGTGTGCAACGTATGATTTTGGAGAAACCTATTGTTGCGTGTCGAGTATGCTATCAGAAGACGAACCCCCTTTAATTTAAAATTAATATCTTATTCATAATTATTAATAGAAATCAAAATTTATTATTATTTAAATACCTGGTTCGTTACATTGTGTATCTCTAACATGGAAAACATAAGTTGATACATCTTTGGGCTATCCCAGGAAAATATATAAAAGATCTATGATGATTCCACCAATAAAAAATATAAATTATATGCTTTCTAAAATAATATGAAAAAAATAAAATTATTTAAGTCATGTATAAATTGTTTAATTACCTATATACAAGAGGTGTGAGATATAAATAACCTTTGGTTAGGTCAGGTTTCAGGACTATCGGGGTAATCAAAGGGAACCTATCCCATGCCCATAGTTTTATAAGTAGATATCACCCTTTTATTTATACAATGTTTGGATTAGTGTGTTATAAAAATACTTATAAAGGTGGGACAAGAATTTTGAACCCCAACTATATGTATCTTCCCATAAAAATATATTAATAATGATAGATGTATCAGATAAACACCAACACAAGTGGTCAAGGAAAATGCTACCATCAATAATTCATAATTTTTTAAATTATATACTAAAGGCACCACCATGACATGTTTCTTTAGAACAAGTTATGCTATACCTTTGGATATACCATGTCGTGGTGTGTGTCACGATGCTTTAGTGCTCTTCATAGCCGTTTATATGATATGTTATATCACATGACTATACCATAATTCCCTACTCCATGTTATCATTCCCAATTTGATCGTTATACAATGATTATTAAAGTCATTTAAAGACCCAAATTATTATTTTAAATGTTATTATATTAATAATAAATAATTATCATAGAGTTATAATAGTTATAACTCATGAATCACTTAGGAAATGATTGATTTAATTTATCCAAAATTTAAGTATTTGAATGGTCTCCATTTATGGATATATAAGTTAGCTTGTAGTTTTTTTATTTTGGTAGGCATTCTAAGGTATCCAAATACTATGAAACTGCTTGGATTAATTAATCTCCTGCTCTCATTTCTCCAATACATTTGAATAAAGTTCTATAAAACCATAATAAAGAGGGATATCCTTCTTGAGAATTTGATATATTCCCGTAATTCGTAGACACCTTATGAGGGAATAACTCAATAGTTTCTCCATAGTGATCTTGATAAATCTCATGTGAATATTGGGTTGGATTGATCATCAAGGTGTATGGTATGCAATTTTATCTTTTTTTAATTATTAATTTAAAATTTATAGCAAGATCCTATATATTTTAAATTTTTTTGTATTGTTTCTATTAATTTTAGAATGTTTTTCATTTATAAAAAATTATTCAGGGGCATCAGACCATATCTATAAATATTTGGTTTAATCATAAAATGAATGAAAAAATATGAGAAAAATGTGTTTTTCATTTTCCACGATATAGCCCAAATAAAATGACCCTTTTTTAATTGTTGGTGCTGCACCATAGAAAATATATATTTGAAAATGGGTATTTTGTTCTTCAAATCCCAGAGACCATGAAATTGTGAATTAAAAATGAACATATATGAAATGAAAGAAATAAATAAGAAATATATTATTATAATAAACACCACCAATATGTGGTTATAAAATCATTGTGCCATGGTTGTGGTCACTATGATGACATACCACAACATAGTGGAAGTTAACAAGTTCTTTCACAAAATGACTCAGGAAAAATAACATGCTCAAAATTCCTTGGACAAAATGATTTAGATATATGAAATGACATGAGAAAAATGGTTTGAAAAAACCAAATAGTGGGGTTTTCAAGGATTTATTAACACTTAATAAATGTAGTGAAAGTGATTAGAAACCCTTAAACCCAAGATCAACCATGCTGGAAACAAAAACCATGATATAGCTAAAATGAAGAAATTATATGCCTTACTACCATAAAAAAGTGATTGATGAAGATCCCTTAGAGGTAGGTGAATTACTCCCTCATCTATGGTGTATCAATAAGTTTAAAGATTAGGTTAAGGCTTATGTGGGACTCTCCTTATCATCAAAATTTACTAGTGACTCTCTTAGTAGAGAAGGAAGAAGAAGCAAGCTATCGAGAGAGGTATATGATCTACTAGTATCACACTATCATATCATAATAGTGCCCCATTCTATAACCCTTACTGAGATTGTATACATTAAATAATATGTTTATAACATATGAGTTAATTATATGAAGATATAATTTTTATAAACCTTCCACATTTTCTTTCCTCTTGATCATTTCATCTTTTGAAATATTTTATTTAATGATGTCTCATTTGGTAGAATGATTTTAATGTTATCATTTAGCATTCAACAACCCTAATGTATTGTAATATTTTAAAAATAATAATTTCAAAGGATTCATAGAATTATGATTCATCCATTTATACAATATGAATTTCATAGGTAGTGACACACTTGTCATTGAATACGTGCTGAAGTTTAAAAATTTATAGTTCCAACTTACTATAGTATAGAAGAAATTGGGGTCAAACCCATAATGAAGGTTAAGTTACCTATTTTTTTTAAACAAAATCCATTGTTGAAAATAGTGGGGTGAAAATATATTTTTCTTAAAATTTTCTCTAGTTATAAAATCAATTGAAGTGGATGAAGAAACCGTGTATTTCTATTCGTGATAAAACAAAAATGAAAAATGGGATGTGAGAACTGAATCTAAAAAAATACAATTAATAATGGTGTATGGAGAAATCAAAAACACTGGATTAATATGATATATTCTTCCCAAAAATTTAATTGAAACCATATACTTATAATTTTTTGGATCAATATCCTTATCCAGGAGAATTATCAAATAGAAAAATAAAATTTGGAGTTTTCCACTCCAAGAAACATTAAAATGTAATTCCTTTTTTAAATAATTGTTATTAGAGTATTTTTTGGAAAAATATTACAACATTTTGAATTAATGTAAGAAATGAATTCAAGATCAATCTCACCAATTGAACTTGAAGTTATGAATTTAATGAAAAAGAGGTGAAAAAAATTATAAATAATATCTAGAATTTATCTCACTGATCAATTCCAAATCTTGAAGATGAAATTTTGTGAACAAGTGAAAAAACATGAACTAGAAAAATTATGTTTCCCCATGGACAAAGAAATTAACCACAAAATATATACAAATTTAGAATTGAAACAATCAAGTAACATAATAGAGAAAAAACTCAAGGGAGGAGAATTATCCCTAAAATTAATGCTCATGATCAGTGTTGCTCCTCTGTCTGCTCCCAAAAGCTTTGGCTCTCCAATCTCCTGCTGCTCTCTTTCCCTCTTGCTAGTCGAGTCTCTAGAAAGTGTTGAATGAATGTTCCAGTCTTGTTTTAGCTGTTTTCACCTCTCTTTTTTAAAATTCATCTATTATAACCATTTGGTCACCCATGCCTGTACCAACTTCTTCCCTTTTTTCCTCCAAGTCATCAGATGTGTGGTACCGACCTCATGACATGAGTGTTCAGAATGTAACTTCAGCCAAACCCATGTAACAACCTCTGATCCATAGGTCTTCATGAACCTAGACGTAAACCGAGCTCTCATATGAATCTGCAAAATGAAACTGTTCATATGTTATGATGATTATAATATTAATTTTATTTAATTATTTGATTAATTATTATAATTATTATATTAATGAAAATATTGTCGTATTTTAATTTTCTTGTTAAAATTAGTTGATAAATTAGTATTTTTAATTATTTATTATATTTAAAAAATTATTAATTATTATTTAATTAATTAATTAATTATTTTATATTATTATTTAAATAATTAATTTTATTAATGATTAATTATTAAATTTTAATAACAATTATTATTTTATTTTAATTAATATAATTTTCTAAATTGTTTTATCTATTAATTAGTTTTGTTATTATTATTATAATTTTATTTTATCTTATTTTTTATTTTATTTTGATTGTTTTCAATCTTATTAGCACTATGATGGGATCTTCTTACCCATAACCAAAATTGACTGAGTTTGGTTAAAGTTTTCTTGGTGGTGGAAATGGTTGAGTCTTCCTAGAGAAAGGTAGGAACATGGCGGTGTGAGGTAACAGTGAGTCAATGACTCACCATTGTAGATTTTTGGGGGTGATAGTGTCACTTGTGAATTATGATTCACAATTGAAATTAAAGAATTAACATAAAAATATATTAAAATATTAAAGCATTAAAATTAAAAATTATAAAATAATGAGAGAAAAAAATCAATAAATAGTTTAATTAGTTATTTTCAAGGAAAATCAAATTAAAAATTTTAATTGGTAAAGAATGAATTTAATTGCATAATTAGTTAATTCGACAATATAATTCTAAATATTAAAAACTAATCTTAAATTAAAAATTAAAAAAAAATCATTAACCAAAATAGATAAATGATTTAATACTCAAAAATTAAATTGAAATAAAAAACTCAAATAAAATTAAAAGTTGGAATCACATTAAATATTAAAATTGAATAATTAAAGTTAAACTATTTAATAATACCAAAATGAAAGATTAAAATTAAAATTAATGTTTAATTAAATTAAATAAATTAATTATTTGTTTAAATACTTAATAAAAATATACAACATAGAATATTATGTAAAACAAGTTTGATAAGTTTAATAGCTAAAAATAAATTAATAATTATAGAAATGATTAGTTAATGAATTAAATTATGAAATTACTAAAGTTTAATTATTTAAAAAAACCAAAAATAATTAATTAAATGATTAAAAACATAAATAAGAGATGTGGAAAATCATGTGATTTTAATGCCACATCAAATTCCCCCACACTTAGTCATTGATTTTCCTCAATCAATATCATTCTTTTGTTATTTTAAAAAAAATCCCTAACATTTTAAAAGTAGAGGACCCGAAACTGTAAAATTGGATTTTGAAAAGAAATATTCAAATGAAGTCTTTCCTAACTTCAAGTACTCACTAGGTGATCAGGGAAGAGAATAATCATTAACTATTGAAAATATCATGCCTCATATATGAAGCTACCTAAAGAATTACTTCAATTCAAATCCAATTTCTAAATGTAAGAGTAATAATAGGTTAAAAATAAGTGGAATTAAGAACTTAACAAAAGGTGACTTATACTTTAACTTTATCCTAGGTCCCAAAAAAAAGATAAATTAAAATATTTTGAATCACTTCATTGATACAATTTAAATGATTTCAAATGTATTGATTCTCCCCTTCTTCATTCGGCATTCAAAATTCCCCTCATCTCATTGAACTCATTTTTTTTCTACTAGGAACATTATTGATTTTATTTTAAAAAAAATTACCAGCCATGAAACATGTGATAAGAAATATTCATATGAACTTATTATATTTTTATAGAGTGATTACTGACACACACTATACCTAGTGTCTTAGAGGTTCACTGTGGGATACCAAATGCCAATTTTACTCTAGTTTCAAAATATTTAAATGAATACCATTTAAATTGGATCACAAAAGTGATTAATTTTTGATAATTAAAGGTGAGTCCCCTAGGATGAATTTTAACTTCAATTTTCTTAAGACTATGATCATAAATCCACTAAAATGTATCCTATACCACTCTCAAACATAGTTAGTAAACAAAATATTCATAAAATCACTTAGTACATTCACTCAAAAATCATTCATCCTCAAACTTCAAAATTCAAAAAAAACTCTAAACTACATATAAGATATTATCCTTAAGAAATGATCAATTGAAATACAGAAAACAGCCTAAAAAACTCAAATTAAAGAAGATTTTTTGAAAAATTTGATAATTTTTTAACAAAAAATTGACAAAAAATTTAGAGGCATAGGGATTTTATGGTCATAAATAAAAAAATATATTATCATAAGTTGACCCTCTCCCCCATACATAAATCCCAAATTTATCCCTTATGTTTAATTCAAATGTGAAAAAAATAATTATAACTTATAAATTTCAAAATATATATTTATTTTAGAAGATTAGTTACATGTTAAAGGGTCATAGTGTAGTACAAACAATACATTTTCTATAATAAAAATATTTTAAGAGATTATATGAATTTTTATTTAATCCAGCGATTAAAATTTTTCAGTTAAGTTTAAAAAGTAGCATGTGAGAAATGAGTACAAAATGAATAGGGTGTGATCATGTTAAAAAATTTGATTCAAATTTTATTCAATATCATAGTGAATGGTTTTCTATACTCTTAGTATAAATAATAATACTAATTTAAAACACTCTCCCATCAATGTGTTTATTCCTCCACCACAGTTAATTTTAAATAGTGAATGAATTTAAAAGAAAATAATTTTTTTTCATCAAATCATCACACACAAAAAAAATTTTCAGTAAAAAATTGAAGCAGTATAGTTTCCAGTAGTATTAAACAAATAACAATAAAATAAAGAGAAGAAAATTGTTGTAGAAATAAAAACAATGAACTTAACTTATTAATTAAAATTTCCCTTCTAGTGATGTTTCAACATACAATTCCAAGTGATTTGAAGAATAAAGGGAATTCTTCTCCTCTGTTGACACTAAAAGCAGCATCCATAAAGAATAAAGACTGGTAGACCAAGTTCTTAAATAAATCAGAAGAATAAAAGATAATGATAGTGAAAATCAACACTTTATTCTTAAATAAACAAATAACAGTAAAGAAAAAGAAAAACCATGGGTTAACTCCCATAAAACCTTGAATTTTAAGTCTTCATTTAGACTTTATTGAAAGCAGAAAAGATATTTTATTGGAAGAAATAAAATCTTGGGTTTTCTCCCATGTATCACTAGTTTTAAAGTCCCTAGACAGAATCCCCTAGAAAATAATCAATTTCACTAGGAGGGTGTGGTTTCTTGACAAGTAACAACCACACATGTTTTAAAAAATCATTTTTAGATGTAAAATGAGATTTTTGTGAAAATAATATTTGAAAAATAGAAACTAAACACACATCATCTATAAAAATGCCTAAGAAACAACCATTAACTTTAAGGATATACTCAAAGGAGTCTTCAAGTTGAGAAGAGAAAGAATCACCCAATTCTAAATATATAGTGGTTTTAAGGAAATTATGTTCATTTAAAAAATAAAAAACTCCATTAAGATCTTCCATTAATATTTTACGCCTAGACACATCAATAAAACTCTTGGAAGTAGTGCTTTCTACTTCTATAATGAACTCGATTTTAAAAAATTAAGATTTTTCTTGAAGGAAAAAAGTGAACTAGGTGATTATAAAGTTGTGTAATTATATTATAAGTTCTATAAATAATTAACATTCACAAAAATATCAATATTAGGGGTTCTAGGGGATGAGTTCTTTCTAATAGGTTCATGAAGGAGAGAAATAGTATGCTGAACAGTTTTAGAATATTTAGAACTCAAGTGAAACACACCTTCTAAACTACTCTCAGTATCATGGTTGCATTCTGCCCCTAACCTAGTTAATGGATGATGAGAACAACATGGAATATAATTAATTTGACCATTTATAGATTTTTGTTACACAATATTATAAATTTCCTCTAAAAGTTTCATATCAGTAAACAGAAAAGCATTATCAACTGCTTCTGAAAAATTTACCCAACCTAAATCATCAAGTGTGTGCTCAACCTATACTTTAAGTTCGTTATAAAATATTTTATTCTCTAAAACAATGTTTTTTGAGTGTTCTAGAAAGTTTAGTTCAGTTGGAGAAATGCTCAGTTCATCTTCAAGAAATTTAGATTCTAGAATGTTCAGATTTAAACAATTTCCCCCCAGTATGAAATCATTGTTCACCTATTCAGTACATAAAGCTTTAGAAATAAGGTTAACGATAGAATAAAGAAGTAGAATTTCATAAGTTAATAATTCTTCAAATATCAATCCCCCATTCTATTCATCAGATTTAGTTTAAAAAATAGTTGGGCTTAATGTTTCAAATTGGGAATAAAACATTTATTATAGTTTCAAAATTATCCTAGTCATTGATTTCAGGTTTGATGTTATCCCCAAAAGTATTCCCAATTTCAAATTCATGTTCATTATTAAATATTTCATAAAATCTAGGTAAATGGTTTTTTTCATTCAAGTTATCATTTTCTAAAATTTACCAAACCCATGTAATTACATTTTCAAAGTTCCTAAAAAAATTAACTTTTTCAAAGGTAGGAACCATTTATTGAATGGGGAATTCTTCTTCAATCTGTTTTAGTTCTTTCTAAAAATTTCCCCACTAAACTCCCTTTATGTTCTTCAAAAAATTTATCAGAATTGTTTTCTTCCCCCAGTGAGTTGGTTATTTCCATATTTTTTTCTTCATTAGGGTCAAATTCTTCCCAAAAAAATGGTTTGTTACTTTGTTTTAGCATCAATGTCCATTGTACATTCATTATCAAAAGTTCTCAAATCATTTTATTCTTCAATTATCTCAACTTCTTGTTTATTAAACCGTTTTTATAACTATAAGAACATTTTTTCTGAATTTTTGAGATGTTGATATTATTATTGGGAATTTATAATTTAAATTTCATGGTTTTGTTTTAACCAGAAGTTCAGTATATCATCCAATTTAGTGTTTATCATAGTTAAAATTTGTAAAATTTGTTCAATTTTTTTCTAGGAAGTCAGGATTAGGCTCGAAGTTATGTACATTCTCTTCAAAATAAACAATATTTTATGGTTATTAAAGGCACACTACCGTGATGTGTGCCCATAATATCCAAAACATGCATAGTAAGTTTCACTAGCATGATCCCAACCGCCCAAATTCATTTATGTTTTTAGTGAATCAGATTAAACACACACATTAACATACACAAAATAGAATTTTAAAATTTAACTCTAGAAGCAGGTTCTCTAATTTTTTTAAATTGTTTTTAAAGAATAATTTTTATAAAATTTTAAATGTTTTAAAAAATGGTTTCATGAATCCTTCCCCTGAAACCGTTACAAAAACATGACACACATGTCATTGAATATATACCGATGTTTAAAAATTTATAGTTCCTACTTACTAATATATAGCGGAAATCATGGTTAAACCCATAGATAAGGTTGAGCTGCATAATTTTTTCTAAACAAAACCAAATGTTGAAAGAAGTGGGGTGAAAATATATTTTTATTTAAATTTTCTATAGTTTTAAAATAAATTGAAAAAGATGATAAAACAGTGTAAATATATTCATGATGAAACAGAAATAAAAAATGGGTAGTGAGATCAAAAGGTGAAAAAATATAATTAATAAAGGTGCATGAGGAAATCAAAACTTCTGGTTAAATATGATATCTTATTCACACAAATTTAATTAAAAATGAATCCTCATAAAATGATTTGGATCAATATATTTTTTTGGGATATTAATCACATTGAAAATTGAATCTTAGAGTTCAACACTCCAAGAAACATCAAACTATAATTGGCGTTTTAGAGAATTATAGTTGGAGTAAATATTTCCAAAATATTCCAACATTTTAAAGTAACGTTAGAGAAGAATTCAAGGTCAATATCACTGATTGAACTTGAAGTTATGAATTGAAAGAAAAAGAGTTGAAGAACAATTATAAATAATATCTAGAATTGATATCACCAAATCAATTACAAATCTAAAAGATAAAATTTTACCAAGAAGTGGGAAAATATGAACTAGAATAATTATATTTCCCTATGCAAAAATAAATTAACCAAAAAATATATTCAAATTGAGAATTGAAATAATCAAGTAACAGAATAGAGAAAACAAACTCAAGGGAGAATAATTTTCCCTAAAAGTAATGTTCATGATTAATGTCTCTCCTATGTCTGCTCCCAAAAGTTTTACCTCATTTATCTCTTTCTTCCCTCTTTCCCTCTAACTCTTCGAGTCCTCAGAAAGTTTCAAATGAATGTATCAATCCTGTATCGTATGTCTTCACTTCTGTATTTTAAATTTCCTCTATCATATCTTTTTGGTCTCCCACTCCATTACCAACTTCTTTCCTGGTTTCCTCAAGGTCATCAGATGTGTGCCACCGACCTCATGGTGTGAGTACAAAGAATATAAGTCCAGAGAAACCCCTATAATAACCTATACATCATATTTCTTCATGAACTTGTACATAAACTGGGCTCTTGTATGAATCTGCAAATTGAAACTATTTAGATGTTACTATGATTATAATATTAATTTTATTTAATTATTTGAATAATTATTATAATTATTAAATTAAATAAAATATTATCTTATAATAATTTGTTGTTAAATTAATTGATTAATTATTTTTTTTAATTAATAATTATTTTAATAATTTATTTTATTTAAAACATTTAGAAAATATTATTTTTAAATTAATTAATTATTAATTATATTAAATTATTATTATTTTAATAATTAAATTAATTAGTAATTAATAATAATAATTACTTTATTTTAATTAATATAATTTATTAAATTATTTTATTTATTAATTAGTTTTATTATTATTATTATTATTTTATTTATTTTATTTTCCCTCTTATCCATGTTGTGAGGAGATCTTCTTCCCCATAACCAGAATCAGCCAATCATGGATCCTTTAGGCATTATGCTCCTCTACGGCAGCACTCGATGGCAAGTGGCTTGGCTCAGCTCCATGTGGCGAGAACTCCTTTAGCAGATGACAGATTGACCAGAGATGAGTTGTAGTGGCTTCAACAGTGAATGGTTCAGCTGGTCCTTCTCCTCTTCGAAACCTGGATGGTGGCCTTCTTCTCTGAGATTCCATGGAGGCACAATGAAATGTCCTTCCTTAGCTATACTTCCTCAACTCGGTGTCGTAACTTGGTGGTGGTCGACCAACAACGTGAAAGGTGGACTTGATTTATTTATATGGCCTGAGCTTCAGATCTGAAGGTGTGCGGAAACATTAACTCTAGCAGTGTGAGGAAATAAGAAATTCGGCAGTGTGAGAAATAAGGAATAGGCAATAGTGGTGGTGACTCGTTGTGGAACTAACGGTAACTGTGGATGACGGTGGCTCGTGTTCCACTGATGGGTCAAGAATACTAGAAAAGGCCCATGAAGAATGCTGGTGGATTGTGAATATGAAGTGGTGTATCTTGAGGGAACCTGAAGGTATAACATGGAGTGGTAGTGAGTCAAGACACTGCTGGGTTGGCAGTGTCTCACTATAAGAGTGGTAGTGGTAGTGTGTTGTTTTCGGTGGATGGAGAAGTCCAGTAGTGTCTCAATGAGACACCGCTAAAATGACTAACTATAGGTTCTTGTGGTGGCAAGTTTTCTAGTGGTGGAAAAGGTCGAGTCTTCCTAGTGGAAGGCTGGAATATCGCAGTGTGAGGCAACGGTGAGTCAAGGACTCACCATTGTCGATTTTTGGTGGTGATAGTGTCACTTCTAAATTCAGAAGCACAATTAAAATTAAAGAATTAATATAAAAATAAATATTAAATAATTAAAATTAAAAATTATAAAATAATGAGAAAAAATCAATAATTTATTTAATTAGTTATTTCCATGAAAATCAAATTAAAATTTTGAATTGCTAAAAATTGAAAACAATTTAATAATTAACTAATTCAACAACATAATTTTAAATACTAAAAACTAAAATTAAAATAGAAATTAAATAAAATTATTATCCCAAACAAATAAATGATTCTATACTAGAAAATTAAATTGAAATAAAAAATTAAGATAAAATTAAAAGTTGAAATCACATTAAATATTAAAATTTATTAATTAATGTTAAAAAAATTAATAATAAAAAATTAAAATATTTAAATTTAAATTACTGTTTAATAAAATTAAATAAAATGATTAATTGATTAAATACTTAATAAAAAGAAACGACATAGAAAATTATGTATGACATGTTTGATACATTTAATAGCTAAAAATACAAAAATAATTATTAAAAATGATTAACTAATGAATTAAACTACGAAATCACTAGTGTAATTATTTAACAAAAAAATAATAATTAAATGATTAAAAACATAAATAAAAGATGTAGAAAATCATGATATTTTAAGTCCACATCAAATAGCATGCGTGATATCTTATATCATTCCCTTAGGATATTCCATATCTTACCATTTAATATAGCCTTAGTACATCACAAGCATCTAGTATTTAGGTAATATCTTTTTCAATCACCCACTTGCACTAAATTCTCATAGAAAATTATATTTCACCATATAACATATCGTATACAATAACTTATGAAAAAAATATCCAAAACTCATTATATTATTTTAAAAATAGTTTTGGAAAAATATCATTAACTTTACCTTATATCACATCATATGAAATAACTTATGAATACTCAGTCAAAACTATTTTTGATGGACTCTAAAACACTTTGAGAGAAACTATCTAAGTCAAATTCAATCCCCATTTAATCATATAAAATGATTTACCCCATATAAAATTGTCACATTTTAAAAAATATAAATTCAAAAATCAATAAATGTAAGAAAAGAGAGGCCTCTATTAAAGAATCAATCCTACTTAAGCTATAAATAGATCTGAAATGATCTCTATCAAACACATGTATCTCTATACCTATTTCCTCCAACTATATCATAATATAGCATTCATTTTCATGTAATCCCTTTGTCTATGTCATTAATTCACCATGAGATATAGATTATGTCAATTCCTTACATCCTCCTTATACATTATTGATTCTATGAGTATAGACAAACCAGACCGATGAATACATCACATGTCATTCAAATTTATGGATGATCACATCACATGACCCTCACTGAATAGATAATAACATCATATGTATTATCCAAGTTTGACTGTACACTTCCCTAGTCTATCTAAATTATGTTCCTAGATGTCATATCTATCATATGAGAGGAAAACTCCATTTTTGGCCAAACTACATCTTATGACATGATCAATAACATACCCAACCACACCTAATTAGATAAGTCTCAATACATTCATAATAAAGGTATCAATGCATACTGGTTATCATGATAGTAATCCCTATAAAATTTGGTATAGGGAAATCGAAATATTAACCATTCACCCCTAGTATACCATAGACACAGTGTATGACACTCAATGTGGTATACTTCACGGGTTATTGAGCGAGAAAAACCTATTTTGTGCCTCCAAAGAATATTATATATCCTGATACAAGAATCATAGTCATGATAAGCTTAATATTTCTTCACAAACTATAATACTCCATAAAAAAATTAGGGATAACTCAAATTTATACTTTGAGAGGTCAATTTTCATTTCACTTCATGAGTATATATATCCAAGATGAAAGAATGATAAATTGGAGGTTTTATTTTTATATAACATGGTATATTTTATATTTTGAAACTATTTTAAGGATATTAACAAAATCATACATTAGTGGTTTTCCCATTACATGACATATGATATAATACCATATTAGAGTTATATTTTTTCACTTTTAAGGGTTTTATTAAACTCTTTACATATTTATATAATTACTACCACCACTTTATGTGACAATCTGAAGAAAACACTCCTAATAAATTTTTTAGTGATTAAAATCTATGAAGTAAGCTAGTTTAAAAAATGGTGAGACATTGAAATCATATTTCTAATGATCAACTCTTTGATTATGGTATTAAAAATTATTAATGTGACAACATACAATGTTTTGATGTTAACAACGTTCATTGTGTACTTTGAACTCTTTATAAGTTCATCATAATCATCAGTCATAGAAACTATTCTACTAAATTTTTTTACTTGAAATATTTTGGTAAATAATGAAAATATTTACATTATATCTTTACTAATACGTCCCAAAGTCCTTTAGGGTATTATTTGACTATCATAATAATTTATTTGATAAATTTAAACTTATCAATGTAAAAACATTCTCCCACTAGACTCCTATACTCTGTTCTCTTCAGAATATCATGCTAAAATACATAATTTTTTTCTTTCAATAAGAAACCATTATTTAATCACAATAATAAATTTAACAAATAAGATATTTTATCCATTTATTATATGAAATCTATGTTTTCATAGAATTTTTTTTTTAAAAATGTATTTTATTATTATCAGTATTCTACTAATGGTGGGATAAAATTCTTCATATTTTTTCAAAAATCTAGATAAACACTAATATCTTGTATAATTAATTTTATTCTTTTATCTTATTCTAAAGTATGTTATATAATTTGATGAATCTTAAACCCTGTACATTGAAACATCATCTAATATTTTTTAGAATAACTCCTTGTTCATAAAAAACTTCTTTCATCACATAAGTGAAATATGATAACTATACACATCCTTTAATAGGATATGTCTAAGATTAAAACATTACATTGTATTAAAATATTCATAATACTAACCTTTTACACTATAATATAACACAAACTAAAAATTCCATCAAATTTCAACTTAATAAAGAACTTTTTTATATTTAGAACACTCGTAAAACATACATTAAGTATCATATTTTAACGTCCTGTTACATGTTTTAGGTACTATTAAAATATTATTTTTACAATTTGTTGTTTGTGGATTGTCTTGGGTTGTTTGGGTTAAAATTTGGAGAATTTTTGAAGTTTTCTAGGCTATGAACAGTTTTCCCAAACCAAGCCCCTTTAGTGTAAATGTGAAACCCTGGATATTGAGGGTTTTCAATATTGGTGAACAGTTTGAAAAATAATGGTCCCACCTTAGAGAAACCATTCTCCTTATATAGTGAGTCCATAGGGGGGAACATAGTTTTTCTAAACATGTGACCATACCCAGCAAACCATGCACAGATGGAAAAGTTAATTCCAAAAAATGTTTTAAAACCTTATGAGCCCCATTTTATGATCGCTCATATCCTCAATTGACCATACCATGAATCCATTTTCTATGAAGGCACTATAGAGGTGGTTTTGGATCCTACAAACCCCTTCTTTGGTGAATCAATATGTTTGTGGAAGATTTGATCCCTCTCCAGCAAGTTTATCTCCTCTCATTTAATATCTCATGACATCCCCATATATCATCCATATAGTTCGATGTATAATGATGTATTAAATGGATCTAAACTCTATTTTATGTGATCCTGATTCTAGGTTTGATTTATATATCTTCTTCACCCTCAATCTATATCAGTTTTCTGTTGTGGGTGTTGATTGCTTGATTTCTGTGATTAAAGGTAGGAGGGTCCAATTGAGATTTTCCATAAAATTGAAACCTTTATTTTCTTGATTTATTTGTATTAGATTTAAATTTATTTATAAAACCTTTATTTTAAGTGATTTGATTATATAATTTTAAATGGAATGGATTTTGGGACCCCCCCCAAATTCTAATGGAATTGGAATTTGGGGTGTATATTGAAAATGATTGAGTTGAGGAAATGAATTGAGAATTGATTTGAGAAAAATGAATTTAATTGAAATGAAGAAAACCTTTGATTGATTTTTTATTAGAAATACATAAATTTATGAAAAACCAAGGTTTTGGTTTTGAAATAGAATTAGAATATTGAAATTTAAAATTAGGAAACTAAATTGTAAATGATGATTGATTTGAAAGGATTTGATTTCCCCTTTTTCTATTAGTTGTTTTAGAATGTGAGAGCCTAGGTAGTTAGTGGTTTATTTGGAATAAGAACACTGGGATCTTGATCCCCTAGAAATGTATTGAAGATGACAACTCTAACAAAAACCTAGTTCAAGATATCTTATCCCCAATGACATGTTGACGTGTCCAATTTGGTCTGATCTTAAGGGAGGTGTGTACACATACTTAGCGATGATCACTATTATGAGTAGTGTTAGGATCTTATAGATAGAAACTAACATAATATAGGGAATATTAACATGGTGTTTTTTGTTTTTTTATATATGTATTGATTATAGAGATTTTTTCTTAATGCCAATTGATTTATATAAAATGTTTTATGTAAAATGTTTATTTAATAAACGTTTGAAAAGTTTTAAATCCTTTGAAAATAAGAATTATTTGGTTTATTATTATATCAGATATTATGGAACAATTAGTGAGAACCTATAGGGATTTATTTATAACACCCTACCTTTACCTTCGGGAATTTGTAGATTTTATCATGCCAGGTCCAAGTAAAGGGAAAGTGATATTTGGAGGTAGTGGATGTTCCTGATTCTTTAGGCCATGGGTTCTTGCTGGCATATTGGGATGTATTTCTTTTAATTATTACTTTGATGATGTATTGATTTTTTTTATACCTATTTGGTTTATGGCACTTCCTGTCATTGGTATTAATCATTATAACTTGTAATCTTTTATCTTCAACTATTTTGTGGAAAATTATTTCCCCACTTTATCTTGTGTGATTCCAAGTTCTAGTCACCAAACCATAGGTATGGGGAATTCCATTTGGGATATTTTAGTTTTTTCTTGGGTATCGGGGTACCGGGTTATCTAGGAAGGTTTGTGAAAAAGTGGTATTAAAGGTGTAGGTTTAGAATCTTTCTTTAATATTAATATAATGTTTTAGATATCGTGTTAGGACTTAGGAGGTATTAATGAGTAAGTTCCTTACTATCTATCATTGTAATGAGTCTTAAGTCACCATGGGTGGGTTGGGAAAAGTGTCTTGAGGAATAATTAGATCTAATTATAGTATTTTCCATGCCTTTTATTTGACTATGTTAAAATCCAAATTTGGATATCTTATCTAATGGGAATAATTATCATATTCCTCTTGTTTGAGTTGTTGATTTGAGTAATATTATGACGTCTTCAACGTTGTTTACTGATGTTACGTAGCATCATTCCTCTAATAAGACATGTGAAGAGGCCCTAGGTGGAAGCTGATAGTCAACCATAGTGATAGAATCTTCACATGGACCAGAATCTTGTTGAGATTATTGTGCATGCTATCTAAGATTTAGGAAAGGAACCGACACCCATTCTAGTTTAGGTTCCAGTTATGGAATCCAAGAGGGATTAATCTCACATTCATGCTTATGAGTTCCTTTTCTAGAATCCACCAGTGTTCCAAGGCTCTAATGATCCCCAATAGTATATGATTGGTTGAGAAGATTAGAGCTTATATTTGATTTCATGGAAATTCATGATTCAATCAAGGTGAAATATGTCAAATTTATGCTATAGGGACCTAGCTGGAGATGGTGGGATTTTATGGTAACAATTAAGAATAATGAGGTTTTAGAGTGGATCAAATTTTGGGTTCATTTCACTGATAAGTTCTATCCAAATTAAATGGTGTTTCCTAAGGATATAGAGTTTTTCAAACGCGAATAGGATGACTGGACCATGACATAGTATATGAACTACTTTGCTGATCTTGTGCAGCTTTCACTTGAAATTATATCGAATGATAAGATAAAGACTCAATGGTTTTATATGGGTCTTCAACTCGATATTTTTTCTTATGTTTTGTTGCTAAATATCACTTTTTATGATGACAAGCAGGATAGGGAATTAAAGGTTGAGCTTGACCTGGATGGTAAGTCAAGGTTATTGCGTGTTAATTTTTCTCCCAGTGGTAGTTATGTGAGTTCCTTTAAAGGGAAGAGGAAGAATGATGAGTCTCATGGTGGATATCAATAGTATAATTACTCTAGATCTACTATAGTGCCTAGAAGAGGCTCTTTGACGTGATTCCAGTATGGACAGTCTGGGACTTCAAAACAGGTTTTCACTAAGGCACCCAAGATTTATAGTTCTTGCAGATGCTCCAAACAATTTCCAAAATTATATTATATATTTTCATCCCGACATAGTGCAATAGTCTCAATAGAACATAAAATTTCTATGGTGTAATCAGATGCTTCATAAACAAATGGGTTCTAGCCATAGATTTCTGAAATGAATCTTTTTCACACAGTGGTAGAGTCTCTAGAGGAAGCTGATACAAGTCCAAGGAATGTGAGAGGAACCATCATAATAAATTCAGATTTAGTGACTAATTTATTTTATACTGGTGAATCTCACACATTTATATCAGCTCATATAGTGAACCTACTAAATCCTCCCAAGTAGCTTTTCTCTTATGTGAAGGATATTAATACATCCCATATAACGAAGAGAAAAAATGGTCTACTTTGTCTAACTTGTGTGTTCTCTTTATCAAATTTTGAGATTAATTAATATTTTCTAGTTATTGACATAAAAACTATTTATTTCATTCTTTTGATAGATTGGATCCTTGATAATTAGACCCAAATTGACTATAATCTTCAACATGTCTCCTTTACCATGCCTAATGGGGCATACCATATCTTTTAGGGAGAATGGGATATAAGATCAAGTAGAGTCTGACCCTATTATCTATTGTTAGGGAAAGTAATATCAATATTTTATTCTCATCTGTATTAATAATAATTAAGTGATGATCTCACTCCATTCATCATCATGTTTCTTGATATTCGTTCTTCTAATTTCTCTAGTTTACCATCGATAATAGAGATATAGTTTTTATTGATTTATCACCTGATACTCAACTAGTGTCTACTACTTCATACCATATGGCATCATATGAAATGAAAGAGTTGAAGACTCAGTTTGATGACATGTTATAGAATGGATTTATATGCCCAATTATGTCACCTTGGGCATCACCTATTCTCCTTGCTTAAAGAACTGATGGAACACTTCACCTATGTGCTGATTATTAAAAACACAACTGAGTTACAATAAAGAATAGTATCTATTGACACAGATTTATGATCGGTTTGAATAGTTGAAAGTGGATATGTGGTTCTTGAAGATTTATCATTTATTTGGTTATCACTAGTTGAGAATAAAAGAATCTGACATTCATAAAACCAACTTATGGAGAAGTTATGGACAATATGAGTATATTTTCATACTATTTGGTCTAACCAATGATCCTTTAGTCTATATGTATTTGATGAAAAATATATTCCATGAGTATCTTGATACATTCATGGTGTTCTTTGTGGATGAAATCATAGTTTACTCTAGGTCAGAGGAAGATCAAGTGCTTCATCTGATATCAGTTCTGGTTGGGAAATAAACAACTCCATACCAATCTATAAACATTTGATTTCTAGATTTGGGTGGTGAAGTTCTCGAGAAAAATGGTCTTAGAAAATGGCATATCATTTGTCTCTGATAAGGTAAATGTTTTTATGACAAGGGAACAACCATAACTTTTTTCTCGATATTTAGAGCTTCTTGGGGTTAGTGGGGTATTATCACCATTTCTTAGTGGATTTATCAAAGTTGGATTCAATAATGACTAATCTCACTCAATCAGGAGTGACTTTTTTTTTGGGATGAGAAATTTCAAATTTATTTTTTTGAGAAGAAATGTCTTTTGAATTCTATGTCAGTTTTAAATCCTCAAGATATCGGGTAGGGCTATGTGGTATTTTTTGATGTATTAGTTTCAAGTTTGGGATTTTTTCTTTTTAGGGTGATTATGTGGTGGTATATGGTTATAAAAAAATTATTCTACATGAGAATAATTATCTGACCCATGACCATGAACTTAAAACTGTGATGCATCCACATAAGAGTTGGTGGATTTTTCTTTTTAGAGAAGGGTTTACCTTGTATTTAGACCACAAAATCATGAATTTTATCTTCTCCCAAAAGCATTTGTATCTCCTATAGAGGAGTTGTATGGAGTACCTAAAATATTTTTATTTCAAAATTTCTATAGCCTTGGAAAATTAAATGTTGTTTCTAATGATTAAACTAGGAATCTTTCGGCATAATCCTTGAAAGAAACATCGAAAGAGTGAATCGTAATGGCTCTATTTTCATAGTTTTATTTATGAGTATAATATTTTCTTAGAATTTATTCAGTTGAAATAAATTTTCTCAAGATGATTCTTTAGGAAAAACATCTTGATGAGGAATTCTGTTGAATTATGGACTCTATTTATAGTGGGAAGATAATTTCTATGTGTTCATTCTCCAATAAGGGTATCCTTTGTCTTCAGAATAATTTTTTGTGCCTTTATCTATGAGGAAATATGCGAGGGGGGATTTCTATATTTCCCAAGGGTCTATGCACCCCGTAACCAAAAAGATGTTTTATGATATGTGAAAATAATTCTAGTGGCCATGTATGAGATGAGATATCAGTAGTTTTTTTCGAGTTACTATACCTATCAATAGGTCAATGATGAGCACTAGAGGACTTTGTGTTTACTTAAACCACTTATAGTGCTGACTTGGAAGTGGGATGGGAACTCTATGGAATTTTTAGTTTGTTTCCCACATTCCTTGAGAAATAATAATGAGATATGGGTTTTGATCAATAGACTGACCAAATTGGATCACTTTTTACCCATTCACGACACAACCAAAGTTAAAGAGTTTGGAGATCTCTATATGAAATTGATTTTTTGTTTTTATAGTTTTCCATATGAAATAGTCTCCAATAGAGATCCCATTTTTACCTATCATTTTTTGTGAGGCCTTTATGAGGTGTTGGGATCTTAGTTTCATTTGAGTACAAAATACCATCCATAGATAGATGGCCGGATAGAGAGTTCTATATAGATTCATGAGGATATGCTATCTTCCTGCATTATTGAATTTGGTGGAGCTTGGGATGAACCTTTGGGACTGGTTAAGTTCAATTATAAATTTTTTTACTAGTCCCTAATCATAATGGATCCTTTTTAGGCCTTATATGATAGGTTGTGTAAATAACTATTTTTCTGGTCGAAGATTGGTGAAAGTTCTTTGGATGGACTGATTTTGTATAAGTGGTGATGATGAATATTAATTTGATTCATTAGAAAATGTTAATGAGATATATCTAGTATAAATCCTTTGTTGATATTCATCATAGATCGTTGGTTTTCTTTTTTGGGGACTAGGTGTTCTTAAGAGTTTCACATTAGTTGGGTCACTAACAACTTGGGAGGAAGGGGAATCTTACACCTCATTTGGTGGAAACTTTTGAGGTTTCTATGATGGTGGGGAAAGTAGCTGATAATTTATCACTTTCACCGAATTTGATGTCTATACATTATTTTTTCCATGTATCACTTCTTTGGAAGTTTATTTTTGGTCCATATCATGTTTAGAGGTATAGTGATCTTGATGTGGAGCCTGATTTTTCTAGGACTAAGCATCTAGTTGGATATTTGATTTTGGGAAAATGGTACTTCACAGGAGGAAAATAAATTTAGTCCAAGTCATGTGAATTCATAGTTCCAATTATCATTATAATTGAGTGCGGGAGGCATTGATGAGGGACCATTGGCCATATCTTTTTTACATGAGATCTTCTTGATAGTATTTTTAAGGATTTTTATGGGTGGAAGGTTGAAACATCTCATTACATGTTTTGGAAAACTCCTCGAGCCTTATTTTTATAAATATTGCATTGGGGATTTTCTCAGGTTGTTTAGGGTGAAATTTGGGAAATTTTGTAGGATTTTTGGGTTGTGAACGGTTAGTGCATGGTTTTCCCAAACCATGAGCCCCCCAGTGCAAATTGTGTAACCCTGGATAATGAGGGTTTGAATGGTTGGAAAAAGGTTTGATAAAATATGCACCCACCTAGGAGAAACCATGCACCTTAGACAATGATTCTCGACAGGGTGAATGGCTATATCACATGGTTAGTGCACATAGTTTGTCTAACCATGTGTCCCTGCCCAACAAACCATTTGCATGGGTTTATTTTATTCTAAAAAATGGTTGAATTTTTTTGAGGTGCTTTTAGAATCCCTAATATCCTCACTCAACCCTAAAAAACATTCCTTGGCTAGTAAGTCTCTCTATAAGGGATTTTAGCTCATTTAAATCCCTATTTAGGTTTATCAAAGTGAAGATGGAAGATCTGATCCCTCTTCAGTAAGTGGATCACTTCTCATTTAGTCTATCTCGATCTATCATTCCTTTCTCCTTATTGTTTTATGGATCATAACATATTGGATGGATATAAAATCCATTTATGTAATCTTTATTCTAGGTTGGATTCCAATATCTGCATCACCTTCGATTTACATTGGATTTCTCGTTACAAGTGTTTATTGCTTCATTTGTGTGATTAAAGGTAGATGATTCTATTTGATATTTTCTATATAATTTAATTCTCGATTTACTCAATTTATTTGTAATATATTTTAATTGGTTTATAAAACCTTTATTTGAAGTTATTTTATTATAGAATTTTAAATGGAATGGATTTTGGAAAAAATCCCAAATCCCAATGGAATTGGAATTTCGGGTGTATTTTGAAAATGAAGGAGTTGATTAAATGAATTGAGAATTGTTTTAAGAAAAAATTGATTAAATTTAAATGATGAAAACCTAGGATTGGGTTTTTATTTAAAAGCATGAAATGATGGAAACCCCAAGTTTTGGTTTTAAAATTGAATTGGCATATTGAAATTGAAAATTGGGGAATTGAATTATAAATGATGATTGATTTGAAATGAGATTGTTTTTCCTTTTTGTATTGATTTGTTGAGAACATTTGAGCATGAGTAATTATTGGGTTATTTGGGATAATAACACTAGTATCTTGATCCCCTAGCATTTTATTGATTATGAGAACTCTAAAAAAAACCTATTTCATTATATATTATCAGTAATAGAATGTATGATGTGTCATATTTGGCTTGAGCCCAAGGTCTATGTGTACACATAAATATCCTAGATCACTAATATGAGAAGTGTAAAGATCCTATAGCCAAAAACAAATGTACTGTAGGGTAGAAGACCATGGTTCTTTTTGTGATTATTTTGATTTTATATGAATTTATTATAGAACATTTTTCTTTATTCCATTTTATTAATATAAACTATTTTATATAAAACTTTTATTTAAACCCAGTTTATAATGTTTTCCCTAATTTGAAAAGAAGCATGAATTTTTTTTATTATGAAATCTATTATGGTACACTCAGTGTCACACTAATGGGATTTATATCTCACACCCTACCTTTTTTCTTCCAGTGTTTATAGATTTTCTCCCACCAGGTCTGAGAAAAAGGAAAGAGCCACTTTGAGGTAGTGTAAGTTCTTGATCCTTTAAACTATAGGGTTATTATGTTGTATTGGGATGTTTTTCATTATGATTAGTAATTTTTTGAAGTAATTATTTGGAATTTTTTTATATCTATTTGGTTTCTTGTACTTTATCTCGTTGGAGTGTTGATCATTCTAACCTGTAATATTTTATCTTCTACTATTTTGTGGAAAATTTATTACCTATTTTATCTTATATGATTCAAAGTTATAATTTCCAACTAGTGGGGATCGAGAACTCCCTTTGGACTATGTCATTGCTAGATTCTATATTAGGGTACCCATGTATCTTGGTTGATTTGTGACACATATACCCTTCAAAATGAAAAAAATGATTTTTATAACATCAGTACCTGAAAAAGAATTTCCATAAAGTTTCTCAAACTCCTTTAGGTATTCTAGACAATTCTATCCTATAGAGACATTTAATTTCATTTTTTCCCTTTAGTTTAAAATAATCTTGACAGGTTATTTAGATAAACATTTTTGGATTTTCCAACTAACTTTTCCTCTTCTTGTTTAAACTTTTACCCACTTATACTATCTATATAACACCATAACATGAACATAATATACCCTATTTCATCTATCCTTACCTCTTTGATAAAACATGGTAAATATTTATTAAAATCATTCAACATTTTATAATATTTCTAATGATAATTTGAAAACTAATTCAATATCCATGAAAAGACTAAAGGAAGCCTCTATTCTCTTCAAGTCTTTAACAAATCCTATGATATTGAATATATGAGAAAATAATCAAGTTACTTTAGTCATTTTTGGTATAATGTTTTTAAAATCTTGAATTAATATTTCCATAATTATCATAATAATCTACATTCATTTGGTGAATAACTTTAATAGTCTGTTACTCAAGAAGGGGATGCTCAAACACATAGATTTTCTTTTACTTAATAACGATTAATAGGTTTTGTACCAATATGGTGTGTTTCCCACATTAATATTATATTTTTGTTTATTGATTTAATGTTAAGTTTGATGATGATTATTCCATTTATCTACAACTGGATCTTTTATCAGATGAGTATAATGTTTTATTTATATTTAATAAATACTTTTATTAAATGAAATTCCACTAAAATAATGAACCCTATTAAATTTATCAAATTCATTTATCGTATAAGATCCATATTTAATAATGAAATAGAACTGGTTATGTACATAAATAATTAATGACTATATATAGTGGACAATCATGTCAATAATATCATATATTACTTGTGGATAGTTGAGTGGATAAATATTTACCATAATATAACTTATGGATTCACTCAGATCTATTCCTTTGGTATCCTAATGTTTGGGTTTCATAAATAAGTGTAATCCAAAGAATATTCCAAGAAAAAGGAAACAAATGGCTAGGTCCACCTAATTACTTTATTTTCTTACAAAAGATAATTTATGGTTGTGTAATGGTCACGATCACCCATACTAAATGATTGATTCGTTGAAAAAAAATTACATTAGAAGGAAATTAACATCCAATATTTCAAAAAGGATTTAATCCCTCCATATTATATCATTTTATTCCCTTTACATATATAAATACTTCTATTTATTTAGGTTGAAATCCTTTTCCTTCCAAAAAACCAGCATGTTCAAACCAAATTTATGTGTAACACATTACATAACTCACAGTCAACCCAAATTAAAAGGAAACTATATTCATACATATCCAAATGCATCTCTTGCATATAAAAAACCATTTTATGTAAATTATTATAATCGTATGAAATCAAAAATCCTCATAGGAGTAGGACTGAAGCAACAACTATCCAACCCGTAAATTTCTTGGAAAGTCATGAGCCTCTAATCAAGTGATCAATCTAACCTAAAGTCTCTTTACACAAGGATGAATTACTTAAGAGAGACCTCAATTTCATCATAATTATAACACTAAAAATTTATAGACTATAATTTATTTTTAATTTCAACATCATGACATAGTACAATCTAAATTCATCGTAGAATAAAACTAAATTAATTACCATACCAAGCATATAACTCCTTAGATGCATGTATGAAAATTTATAAAAGTAGTTTAAATATTTAAACAAAATAATTCATATATAAAAATTATAATAAAAATATTCGAGAATAAAGAAAGGAATAAATAAATAAATCATATATTTAAGCATGAGATAAACATTAATGAATAATTCATAAATAAATCAACTATAAAATCTTTATAATTTAGCCATAAATTGTTGAAATTTAATAAATAAATTAATATAAACCATTTATATTTTTTAAAAATATGAATTCCACCATATTATTAGTTATATTATTTTTTACATAAATATATGATATTAAACGAAATATAAACAATTTATATGCCCAATCAATTTTTAAAAAATTTATATAATATAAATGTCACATATATTTATATTATTCAAACCTTGTTCATATTAATTATAAAAACTAATTTTTTATATAGTTTAAATAATTTTAAAAACATGGAATTTTAATTTCAACAATTCAAATTAAACATTACTAACTATTCATATTTAAAATATAAACTTGTTTATACTTTTTATCTTATTTTGTAATTTATAAACATTTTATGAATTACACTTATAATTTTAATATAAAAATTTTATATCTAAATTATAAGCAATGCCATATAATTTTTAAAAAATATTTCAATATTAACAATTAATATTATGGAATACTTATTTAATGAATATTTCATAAACATTTTTCAATAAATTATAAGTAATTTATAATTACAGAATTTTAAGCACACCATTATAGATTAAAAAAATATCCAAAAATAACATTTTCTATAAGTTATATACCATTTATAAATTATTTTATTCAATTTATAATAATTTTTTTAAAAAATAAAATTTTACTTTATGTCATCTTCAATGATATATAAATAAATCTCTAGCTATTATTGGTAGGGCCGCGATTCTAAACACTTTTATTGATATGAATCAAAATTTAAAATTAATAACACTATGCTTGGTAATCATATACTATGATAAGCCTCTATGTCGGATAAACTCAGTGTGCAATGAAAATCATGGATTAAGATATAGAGCTTTTATAACATTGAAAACTTTAGATATTGGGATTCTTATGCTTAAAATATCCAACATCTCATATATATAATGTGATACTCTATTTTTAAAACATAGAGAAACAACAACATTGTATATGAAATACTATATTATATGGTATGATATGTATAAAACTGAAGGGTTTAAACCATGCCATGTCCTATGATATCTTATATCATAGGGTGAAAATGTAACACAATTTACAATATCACGTATTATAAGAGGTTATACTAAATAATTTTCAATAATTTCTAATGATATGGAATACAATATCTAAAAAATATCATATTTTCTTCATTTTAAAACTTGATTTCATGAATCAAAGATCATGGTGAAGCGTCATATAATCATTGAGTATCTAAGAGTCACACCCCTTGTCACTGTAGGTATATTTATTTTATATTATTTTAATTTATTTTGGGGAAATTTAAATTTTATTAAGTTTCAAGATTCAGTGTTTGTTTTTATATAATTCTCCCTTCTATGTATAGTTTTCACCACATGGTTTTGGTGAAAGAATCTGATAAAACTCATGCATAGTCTTTCTTGGTTCATTTATAATATGCATGGTTTTACCTACAAGGGAAGTGCATGGGTTGTGTGACTACTAGGAGAAATAGTATTAATTACCTTACATGGGAGTCAATTGATGTATAGTTAATTCATAGTTAGGTGTAACAATGCATCCAAGATGTTCGGTGGTGGGGTTTCCTTCCAATGGACCCCAAATTTTTTAGCCTAGTTTAGAAAACTGTACAACCTAACTGTGAATTTTTCCCAGGTTTTAATTTTTTCAATTTTTTCCTTTTTTACCACGATTCAATTTAATGGTTTTCAGGTTTCTTTATCTTACCCCTCATTCATTTCATTCAAGACATTCTCCAAGGGAGATCCTCCTCTATTATTGGGTGTTTTCAAGTCTCTATTCCTTCATATTTTTCATGAAGAAGCCCTATATAAGCTCCTCCTTCCTCCTTATTTCTTCCTCCTCATCCCTTATCCTTTGGTTTTCCTCTCTCCCACAAATCCTAGGGCCTATAAAGTTTTTTACTTAGGGTTTAGTGTGTTTTATTCATGTGTTTTTTGATGTATTGGTATTTTTTAGGAACTCTTTAGGCTTGTTGGGGGATCCACCCATGTAGGAGATGACTTCCAGCTTAATAACCATTGAACCAAGGCACGTGTTTTTTTTTGTATTTTATTAAAATAAAATTTAAATTGATTCTTTCCATTTCTAAATGTTTTATTTATCTAATTATTTCTATGTATAAAAATAAAAATATATCTCTTAAATGTTTTAATGGGTGATTAATCATGAAATAAAGTTTTTATTTGACATCTCAAGGTGTAAATGAAATTTCAAGTATTTTGAAAGTTTTGAAAGAATTGTTTTACATAAAAATAATAATTTTTGAGTGATTTGAACCTATTTGGACCATGATTTAAATTTATGATTGGTGTTTATATATATTGGGGGTTTGAAATAAAAAATGGGTATATTTATATTAATTTATATATGGGTTGTGGTGATTTTTATTGAGATATTTTAGAAATATATTTCAAACGATTAATTTTAAAAAATGGTATGAAAGGGAATTTAAAACTATTAAGAAATTTATTTTCATCTAGATTCTATTTTTAGCGAAGGCCCATTTGGAATTTTTTATGTAGTTTTCTAAATAATGTGGGACATGAGACCCACTTTAACCCCTTATTAAACAATGACCCTGAGAGGGTTGTTATTTATTGTTGTGGTATGAATTTTTGCATGAGGGGAATATTATATAATTTTCATGTTATGTGAATGATATATGAAAGGGTATGTTTATAGAGAGGCCATTTAAAGTGAGGTATGAGCTATTTATTGTGCTTATTTATGTGATTGTCTTGATTTCTTTCTCACCTACTATTGATTTCCATACATGGGAATCCTATGTTTCTTAATATATAATGATAGAAGTTTCTATCTAGTACTGATGAGATATACTCAATCCTCTACGGTATTGGATTCCATAGGGGAGTTCCACTATAGAGGCTATTTTTGGGTAAACGGGTTGGTTGTAGACTTATGAATACTTGTATGGACTACAAATGGTTATGAACTTAGAATTCCTATGATCAACTCATGTGATAATAGTGATTCCCTATGTTTAAATGATTATTTTATAAAGGTAATTTTGTCTCTTTTTTCCATAGTTAGATTTTCATTTAGGGTATCATGTTTTTTCTACCTGCCTTATGATGTGATGCCTTAGTACTTATTTATTGCTTATAAACATCGACTATTTTTTTAAATCATTTTAGTGAGTTTTGAAAAGGGGTATTAATAATGTTACTTTTTAATGTTTATTTTGGAATGTTTATTTGGTTAGAAAGGGGTCAAATCCCAAGAAACAGTTTTTAAGTGATTATTTTCATTTAAGATAATGAAATGAGATTTTCTGGAATGATATGAATGTGATATTTTATTTTAAATACTCATGAGTGAAATATAATTTTTTTAATTTATTTCAAACTAGCATTAAATAAAATTTCATTTGTATATAATAACAAAAAAAATCCTTGGTGAAATATTATTAGGCTCATTTTCTCTTACACCCTACGTAAATCATTCTGTGTATACAACTCTTATTGATTTATTTAAGGTTCCTTGGGCTTAGGCTTCTTTTATTGGGTGTTCAGGTTGTGAATGATGGATTTCCTATGATGTGGAGAGTGACCAATGGTCACATGGATATTGATTCTAGAAATTTAGTTTGGTCATTCATTTTTTATTTCATGTTAGGATGTTTATGTATCAACATGAATGAAACTGATCTTATTCAATATATTTATTTATTATTTAGTTAACATGATGACTATTTTATTTATAGTTTAGTTTACAGAATGTATCTTTTTTATACCACATACTCTAAATGGTCATTTTATTATATATCAATTTGTTGTTACTTGTGGGTGAATCATTCCCATTGGTTATGTTTTGAGACATAGGAACTTTTTTCCAGTCCATGGTGGTTGGGAACAAACCTTGGGTATGTCCTAGGTTGGCTCAAGTGATTGGTCAGGGGGTTGTACTAGTTTTTTTCATGGAAAATGGTATCAGAGCATTTACCCTTATTATTATTTGTGTGTTTGGGTAGTATAGATACTTGTATAATTCTTAGGTATACTGTGGAGAGTGAAGTAAAGTTCATGGACATCTCTTTTTCACATCGAACATTGAGTTTCCATGGTTTTTTGGGATTTGAGTCTTGATTTTGATTTTGATTTTGCATATCTATAATATATTTTGATACGTCGTGATTATTCCTTGGTCCTTAATGAGTTTATTGATGATTTTGGGGGTAATTTTGAGTTTCAAAGGAGAAGGTGGAAAATGAACTGGGGATGCATAGTTAGCCCGCATAGTTTGGAAAACTATGTTAAGACTATGAAGAGTGGGTTTATCACCATAATAGTTATTATTGCATGGTTGGATCGTGGTTTACTAGCTTGGGAAGACAAATCATGAATAATGATATTTATTGTTTGTTAGTATTATTTTTCCACTCTTTATTTATTAATTGGACCCAATGGTGTTTACCATTATAATGATGTTAATTAAGGTGTTTTTGTGGTAATTAATGTTTTTAAATGTGACATAGGGTCTGAAAAACTCCCCATGTTTCACACTGACCAATCAGTGTTTTTACTATGTTATTAGAGGCCATAGGGGAGTGCTAATAGTGATGCTAGTTTTGGGTAAACTAGTTGGTAATAGACTTAGGAATACATTGATAGGCCCATATATGGTTATGACCCAAGTAAATATATGATAAAATCATAGATGTTATAAATTTCCTATATTAACTTGATGATTATCCATAGGTAACTTTATCACTTTTTTATTAGTTTGATTATAATTTAGGGAATTTGGTTTTCTCTACCTGACTTATGAAGTGATTCCTAAATTCTTATTGATTTTTTATTCATTCATATTATTTGTGTAATTAATTTTAATGATCCTTGAAAAAGGTTATTAAGAAAATTAATTTTGGAAGGGGATTTAGAATCAGTGTTTTTTATTAAATAGGGTTCAGGGTCTATGATTTTTAAGAGATTGTTTTCATTTAAGAAAAAGTTATATGATTTTTTTAAATGAGTTGAATTTGAAATTTTATTTTAAATACTCATGAATGGAATAATATTTTTATAATTTATTTAAAACTACCATAAAATGAAATGTCATTTATAAAGAATAACCCAAACTCTTTGGTGAAATATTACTAGGGAAAGTTTTTTCTCACAACCAACACACACCATTTAATTTATGTAGCTCTTATGAATTAATTATAGATGCCTTGGATTTGGGATTCTTATCTTGAGTTTTGGTTTTATAAGGATGGTTGGATTCAGATGTGGAGCGTGACCAAGGGTCATGTGGAAATTTATTCTAGAATTTTCGTTTAGAATTTCATTTTTATTTCATGTTGGGATGTTTAGGAATCGACCTGGATGGCCTAGATCATATTCTAATTATTTACTAATTATCCAATTTATATAATCCTTATTTTCAGTATGGTTTAGTAAATGGAATGTCACATTATTTATATTGTGTACTCTTATTAGTTGTTTTATCATGGTTTTCTTTGTTGTTACTCAGTGATGAAATCATTCTCCTTGGTTATGTTTTGCGACACTGATACTAGTTTTCAGCCTAGGTATATTGAGAACATGCCTAGGGTATGTCATGGTACAACTTGGGTGCTCGATCTAGGGGTGGCTTGGGTTGGTTCAGGAGACTAAGGATTGATTAAATCCTAATTAATATATAAATAGTAATTATAAACTCTTAAACCTAAGACCAAACATAATTAAAACTGAAACTATGCCATAAATAGAATTTAGAAACTATGTACCTTACTTCTATTGACCAAAATTCTTTTTGAAGATCCCTTAGAGTTAGAAAAATGACTCTCTCCTATATTATGTATCCATGAGTCGAAATAATCCCTAGATGTTTGGGCAGAACTCTCATTTTCACTATGAAATTATTATGCCTCTATCGATAAAGAAAAAATAATAAGGGAAATATAATAAGGGGGGAGGATTGGCTAGGATCACATAAGTATCTCATGATAGTGGAACATGCATTAACTGATACATTCATAATGTTTGAGTTAATTCCATGCGGTTACAATGTTTGTAACCGATAAACCTTTTATCTCCTTATGATCATTTAATATTTTGAAACATATTATTTAATTTCAGGTTATATTGAATAGTTATCTAATTTTAATATTTAACATTAAGCTTCCAAAATGTATTTTAGGATTACCGAGTGAATCATACCGCATGATTCATGGAATTATGATTTATCCTATTGTACAATACTACTTGCATAAGCTATGAAAACCCATATCTTTAATACACATTAATTCATGATTTCATACATAAAAACACACTTTATAAAACCCCAAATATTTAAAGGCCTAGTGTATTTTTTAGATTAGGTACATAACATAACATCATAAAACTGGGATAAAATAACTTTATTGAAAACTTCCTTAACATGATCTTAAATTTACACCACTCTTCTTAAAATTCCTGGGATAACTTTAGAATAAAAAAACGAAATGATGAGTTATAAATACTGGTAAATTAAAAAAATATCATGTAATAGGGTAAATAAATACATGTGATCCAAGATTCATAACAATTTAATATAAGTTGTGATAATTATAATCATGAATAATGAGGCATGGTATAACATGAAAATAAAATGCAACATGGGAATGTGGAAACAACACAAAACATGGAATAATAATCATAAGTTAAAGTTAACCAAAAAGAAATAATAATGTAATATTCTTAGCATAACCTCCAATTAATCTTACTTGGAATCTAATTATATTGAAACATTACCCAATGTATCAGAGCACTATCTAGGCACACCCATCATAATCATATCATGTATATGAATGAGTGTTCCATATAGATCATATAACATAAGAATGTATTTAATATATATAAAACCCATAAATGATGATTTTGGGTTAGATACATGTAATTACACAATAAAATAAGTATAGGTATATATAGGTGAATACCCATGAGTGGAAATGGGTGTGGGAATTCACACTTTACAATCATTTTCCATGAAAAATAACTTTGAAATTTTGACATCATAACAAAAATACTTAAATATTCATAAAATGGTTTAATGGGAGGGAATGGAGTCTCTTATATTTGTTACATAAAATGTTAATTATTAGGTATGTGTAAAATAATATCACAACATTATGAATTGGAAATCTAAAGGCATAAAATAAAGAAGGGGCTTGAATTAAGAGAAGGAGAGGATCCCTTACCTTGAGAGGGTGTTTTGAAAAGTTTGGGGGAGATTATTGAGAACCTGGGGGATCCGTGGGGGGGATCTAGAGAAGTAATTGAAGATTAAGGATTCACTCCAAGGTCTTTGAGTAAAGATAAATAGAATATTGATTGGGTTTATATCGGAAAATGGAGGGAGGTCTTTATTTTTTTCCAAACGTAGGTTTTGGAGTCTTTAAAATAAGGTAATAAAAAACAAATACATTCCCATGGATAATTTCCAATAGGAGTGGTTTTAACTATTTTAAAAGCCAATAAACCATGAAAATTAAAATAATACCCTTAGTGATGTGTAAGTGAGTCAAGTATAAAAAGAATTTATTTTAAAATCTTAAATAATAATATAGGTTTTTGGAGGATTCATAAATGATTTTTTAAAATTAATAAAATAACCTCAAAGAAACATTATTTTAAAGGGGAAAAATATATTTTTCCTTGGATACCTTTTATGGAATATATTACATCAATTTTGGGTTATTATGATGTCATAATACACACCATATATTTTTACCATATTTAATTTTTAACTGAAAATTGGATTATCTCTGAAAATTATGGAAAATTCACCATTGGATAATTTGAACATTATGAATCCAAAAATAATATTTGTTTTATCAAAATAAATCTCTAAATATTATAATTTATATTTTAAATCAAAATCCTCGTTTATTTAAAAGTACTGGTTCTTTTTGAAAATAATAGTTTTTTGACCCCTATAAAAATTATTTTGGACATGGTAAAATTATTTTATCAAATATAATTAATAAATATTATTTAATAATAAAATTTTATTAAAATATGATTTATTTTTAAAATTAATAAATTATTAAAAAGGAATATTTTAATTGAAATTTCTTATTACCCAAAAATATAATCCACATTTTATCGTATTAAGATCTAATTTTTATCAAAATAATTATTTAATAATTTATAAATAAAAATAAATATGGAATGAATATAATAATTATTTCATGGAAAATAAAATATGCATATTCATGCTATTAATTTCAAGATGCATATCCCTTTATTACACCAGTGAACACCGTGAGGTTAAGGTGTGCAATGGTGATATTTTCTTGGGATGGTTCAATGAACATGGATTGGGCCACGAATTTGACTAGCTTGAACTTCTATCATAAATAGTTTCACTCATAATTTACTTGTTTAATCTTGGCTTGTGATTTTTCATGGAAAAATACTATAGATTATATTTCCATCAAAAACTCTAATTAATGGTCATCATAGGTCATGATACTATGGGTCATGGCCATCACTTCCTTTATCTATGTCAATTGGATTCATCATGACCCTTAATATATACAAATTATAAGATCAATATTAAATATATATATTATTAATGGTTATGATTCTTAACAGTATTTTAAATATGATATAATTTATAACTGTGAAAAATGACCAAATTAGTGAATGTGGTTTTCATAACCACATAACATAAACAAGCCATTTAATTTAATCAAAAAAGGTAATTTCATTTATAAAAGTCTAGGTCCTTAAATTATTCCCCTAAAAAATTTCACCCTAATTTTTTTTGTTTCATATACTAAAATAGGTGAGGGTACTTCTGTTTCATCACCTCTTTCAGTTCCCAATTTTATCTCTAAAACTTGTGGTTTCCACCACAACACTTTGACCAGTTGAGTTGTCATGTTTCCTAGAACATTGTCTCTATGATCTAAGATATTTATTAGGTTATCCCCATATGAATGTTCATTCTAAAATGGTACAACCTCATGATTTATTAAATGTTTGGGGTTTGGTATTTACATTCTCTAGAGGGATACATAGAACACATCGTGTACTTTAGATAGGGTTGGTGGAAGTGTTAGTCGATATGCCAAAACTCTGATGCAATTGAGGATCTTAGAGGGACTAGTGTGTCTTGTAACAAGCTTTCCCTTCTTCCCAAACCTCATGACTTTATTCCATTGTGATATATGAATGAACACTTTATCATTGACCTCAAACCCTAGGTGTCATCGATGCTTTTCTTCATATATTTTTTTCGAATTTGGGAGGATTTCATATGAATATGAATGGTTTGAACCTTATCCATAATATCCTTGATAATATCATGCCCCATTAGATGAAAATATCTATATTCATCCCAACATGTTGGAGTCTGAAACCAATTTCCATATAGATCCTCATAATGTTCCATTTGAATGATTGAATGAATTTTTTTTCATATGATAACTCTACTAGGGGAATGTGTTGATCCAAAAATCCTTAAAAATACATTGAAACTTATCTCAATATATCTTCTAGGGTTTGAATGGACCTTTTAAACAAACCATCCATCTGGGGGTGATAATTAGTACTAAATCTCAGTTCTATATTCAATGTTTACTAAAGGATTATCCGAAACCCTGAGGTAAACCTCAGATATTGGTCATATAAAATAGAGAATGGAATTTTATTCAAAATTACCACTCATCTTATATATATATTGGAATTTTGGTGAATAAATAAATTTTCCATCATATCAATGAAACGTTCTGACTTTATATGGTAATCGACTACCACCCAAATGGTGTTATTACTTTTTGGTGTCTTGTGGAGACCTATAATGAAATACTTGGTTACATTTTCCCATTTTCAATATGTTGTGTGAAACGGTTGAATAATACCCTTATACTTCTATCATTCAGCCTTGATTTGTTGGCATACCAAACATTGAGATACAAACTCTGCAATCTCTCTCTTCATGTTATCCAATGAGAAATTTTGCTTCAAATATATATACATATTAGTGCTTTCTAGATGAATAGAGAATAAAATCTATATTCCTCATCCACAAGTTCCATCTTCATTTTTTGGCTTTGATGTGACGCGTATTTGGTTTCCAACCCTTATAACTCCATCTTCAGCAAAGTTGAACTTTAGAACATCTGATACCTTCTTCTATAGAAAATTTTCATCATTATTATCCTCCTTAACCCTCTCAATAATAGATGGTTGATTTTTTTTGGAGAAATTTAGGATTAATATAATTTTATTATTCTCATATCCATACTTTTCATGTACATGAAGATTGGATCCATTACAATCCACATTATGGATAGAGTTGTAGGATCCTTTCTACTCAGATCATATGCCAACTTGTTTTATTTCCCAAGATAGAAATATATTGAACAATCATGATATTTTATTAGATATAACCACCTATGTTGGTTCATATTAATCTCCTTTTGTGTGAATATATACTTTAGGCTTTTCTGGTTCATATATATAAGACACTTCTCCCCATAGACATAATGATAACAAAATTATAACACAAAGATCACTAAAAAAAATTATTGATCATGATTTGGGTATTTATACTCATGTATCTTTAGTTAGAGGGAGGAATAGGATATCACTTATTCAATTTGATTGAGTACAAAACCCAATACCTTTTTTCATACATCACTATAGATCACAAAACCTTCACCACTGTTGGGTAATTTGGGCACACGTGTAGTGATTATCCGCATCTTCATATTTTTAAAACTTTCCTCACATTCATCATTCCAAAAAAAATTGACTTCCTTATGAGTTATCTTGGTAAGGGGGTTTGAAAATCATGATAAGTTTCTCACAAATCGATGATAATACCCAAAAAATCAAAGAAACTACAGATTTTTGTCACATTAGTTGGTATTGGAAACCCTTTAATTGTCTCTACTATTTATAGATCCATAGATATCACTTTTTTGGTGATGAAATTCCATAATAAAATTACTTTCTCAATATATAACTCACATTTAATATACTTTTCATACATCTTTTCTTTCTGAAAATTCATTAGTATAGTATTCAAATGATCCTTATGTTTCTCCTTAATTTTGGAGTAGATAAGAATATCCTCATAAATAATGAAATAAATTTATCAAGGTAATCCCTAAATATACTATTTATTAGATCCAATAAAATTGTGGGAGAATTCTTCAGTTTTAATGGAATCAGTATGAACTCGTAGTGCCCATACCTTGTAAAAAAAGTAATATTGGGGATATCCTTCTTCTTCAACTTTACATGATAATATCCTGACCAATGATATATCTTAGATAAATACTCGGATCCATGTAGATGATCAAATTAGTCATAAATCAATGGAAGATGATACTTTTTCTTTATCATGATATTGTGGGGATCATAATGATCTATGCAAAGGAGCAATGACCAGACCTTATTCTTGATGAAGAGGACTGGAGCACCCCATGGTGAAGTACATAGGCATATTATCCCTTTGTCCAGATTCATCTATAGTTGTTTCTTAAAATCCTTTTGTTCAAAAAAATCTGTTCTATATGGAGTATTAGATATTTTCAAAGCTTTGATTATAAGATTGATTGTAAATTCCACCTCCCGGCTAGGAGGAAGACCTGGAAATTCTTCCGGAAACACATCATCATATTCCCCCACATTGGTTATGTCTTCAAGTATGATCTTTTCTTTAGTATCAATCATTTTATTTAGAAATTATACCTCTTATGGAAATAATGTCCATTTATGAGATGTTTCTTTCAAATAAGATTCATCATCAGCCATGAAATTTTATAGAATTGGTGGGTGGTTCTCAATATAGACGGTGATTTCCTTCTCTTGACAATTTATGTTGGCCCTATATAAGGAAAGCCAATCCAAGCCCAGAGTATCATCAAATTGCACTAAAGGGGGTATAAAAAGGTTAATTTGGAAGTTAATACTGAATATGTGGATAATAGAGGAGTTATATACCTTGTGATGCAATATTTACTCTATTTGTTTCACCAACAAAACTACTACCATGATTTTTGGTGGTGTTTGAATAGTTCTACTAACCTTTTGAGATATGAACGAATGCGTAGAACCATAGATGATAACACTTCCTTCCACTCTTTGAATTTTGTTCTAATATTTTACTTCATCCAAAATATACTTAGGGGTGAAATATTTTAAATTATTAAATATATAAATGTGAAACGTTGAATATTAAATTGATAAATCATAAATGAATTATATTCCTTAAACTAATAATTTTATCCTTCAACCTAAGTTATACATAATCTATTTCCTAGTATAAAATATTATAGGAATATTTTTCTCCCTTAAAAATGTTTCATAAATATATTGTGAATTTTACCAAGAATATCCCCAGATATTATTAAACCAGATCTACAATAAGGACTATTATAGTGCATCGGTTCCTAATCGAGTCAAGCCTAATACAGCGTTTTCAAGGTCGTTACCCCTAGGTACATCGGTGATAGAGCCAATTCCACTTGTATTATCTAGACATGGATTTAGTTTCTATGAAACCACTAACTCTATACTTCACCAAAATTATATGGTTGTTTTCATATGTTCAGTATTATGCCAAAGGATTTCACAGGAGTTTTCTAATACTAATCCAAAAAATAACTCGACAGTCCTTTGATACCAACTATGATAACCCATATATTTAATAAACATTGATTTTTGATTTATTACATAAAATAAACTTAATAAAACCTAGAATATCAATAATAATAGTGTCTTTGGGAGATTAGGTACATAATATTACATCATAAAACAGGGATATGACAACTTTATTGAAATCTTCCTTAACATGATCTAAAATTTACACTTCTCTTATAAAACTACATAGGATATACTGGGGACATACTTAAGAAATGGGTGATCTATAATGACTAGTAAGGTAAAAAAAATCATGGAATATGGAAAATGAATTCATGTAATCCAAGAGGAATAACAATGTAACATAATACCTGAGAACCATAATCATGAACAATGAGTCATGATATAACATGATAACATAAAGGGAACATGGGAATGTGGAAACAACTTAAAATATGGAATTATAAGAATAATTAAAGGTTAAAAGCAATAAATCATAACATAGTGTTATTAGGATAACCTCTCATGCCCTATACATGGCATCTCATGAGATTAAAACATTACCAAAAGTATTGGAGCACTATCTGGGTTCATCCAGCATAATTGTATCATATACATACTTAAGTGTGCCACATAGATCATATAACATAAGAATTTATTTAACATATACTAAACCCACTATTGAGGAGTGTGGGTTACATACATGGAAGTATCTAATAAAATATTTATAAGTACATTTAGGTGGATACCCTTGAGTGTAAATGGGTATGAGAATTCACTTCAAAATAGTTTGGCTTGAAAAATCATAGTGAGATTTCAGCAGCATATCGAAAGTAATTAAAGATTCATAAAATGGTTTAATGAGAGAAAAAAGGGTTATATAATCATTTTTAAATCCAAATCATATTATGATGCATGTATAAAAACTAATTCCAACATTTTTAATTGGAAATAAAAGGTATAAAATAAATAATTTTCTTGGATAAAGAGGGGAAGGAGAGGATCCCTAAACATGAGAGTGTGTTTCCAAAATATTGGGAGGAGATTATTGAGAGATTAGGGCACCTTAGGACAGATATAGAGATTTAAGTGTAAATTAAGGACATTGTAAAACATTTTTTAGTGAAGATAAATGGGATACTTTGTGGTTTTATATAGGAAATGAAAGGAGGGTTATTTATTATTCCTCGAACCTAGGTTTTGGACTCTATACAATAAAGTAATAAAAAAGACAAAACATTGCATAGCTTTTTCAATAGATTATGAAAAATAGGGGTGGTTTTAATTATTTTATAAGTTCATGAACTATGTAAAATAATATAATACCCTTGGTGATGTGGAATTCGTTCATGTTTACATCGAATGGATTTTAAAACATTAAAATATAATATAGGTTTTGGAGGACTCATAAATGGTTTATAAAATTAATAAAATGACATCAAAGAAACATTATTTTAAAGTGGAAACGTATATTAGTTTATTTATTCCTTTTATTGAACATATTACATCACTTTTAGTTAATTATGATGTATTAATAATGAACATATATTTTTACTATATTTAATTTTTAGCAGAAAATTTGACCATCTCAGAAAATTATGAAAACTTCACCATTTGATAATTTTGACATACTGAATCTAAAAATAATATTTATTTTATCCAAATAAATATCTAAATATTATAATTTATATTTTTAAATAAAAATATTTGTTTATTGAAATATATTTATTTTTTTATAATAATAGTTTTATTACCCTTAAAAAAATTATTTTTGACTTTATAAAATTATATCTTCAAATTTAATTAATAAATACTATTTACTAATAATATTTTTTTTAAATATTATTTTTTTTGAAAATTCATGAAATCTTGAAAAGGAATTTATGAATTGAAATTTATTATTATCGAAAAATACAATTTGGGTTTGGTCGTATTGAAATTGAATTTTTATAAAATTCATTACTTAATCATTTATAGAGTAAAATAAAAAGGGAATATATATAATCATTATTTAATATAAAATAAAATATATCTATTTATACTATTATGGTCGAGATACATATCCCTTTATTACACTAGTGCATACCCTAATGGTGAGGCATGCGATAGTGATATTTTCTTGGGGTGGTTCAGAAAACATGGTTTGGGTCATGATCTCGATAAGATTTAACTTTTTCTATAATGATTTCACTAATGATTTAATTATTCAATATCAGCTTGGGCTTGGTCAAGTGAAAATCCTAGAGATTCTATTTCCTCCATATGCTCTGATAAATGGTCTTCATAGAGTACGATCCTACTGGTCGAGGTCATCACTTACTTTATCTTTGTCAATTGGATTTATCATAACCCTTAGTATATACTAATAATAATATCACCATTGAAAAGCTATATTATCAATGTTTATTATGATGAATGTTTTTTTAAATATGATATAACTTATAATGATCCAAAATAACCAAAGTAGTTCATGTGTTTTCCATAAGCACATAACCGAAATAAAGAATTTAATTTTATCACAAAAGGGAATTTCATTTATAAAAGTATATGTCATTACATAATCATTATTCGTGATATCTCATACCCACCTGTATGATATCCTCTATTTTACCATATGATATAGCCTTATTATATCACATGCAAGAAATATTTAGGGAATATATCCTTAAAAATACCTTCCAAATAATTGATGGTGTATGGTAAGAAAATAAAAAACAAATGACATGCACTATTGGATAACAGAAATGGTGTTGCCCATTAAAAGAGTTGCACTTGGGGAACACCAGGTTGTGGTGAAAGTCATTTGGAGTTAAATTTTAAATAATTTTTTTTTAAAATTATCACAAACCTTTGTTAACATGGGAATTAAACTAAACCAAAAATTTGTTGGTTGATGTGATCTTGGATTAAAGTTTATTTACATGGTTGTATAATTTATAAGGTGTTTATAGATTAAAATAAGTAAAAATTATAAAATATTTATATTTATTTTGTAATTTTTCATAATTTTAATTATAAATTTGTTATGTTCAATCCATATTTGAAAAATTATTTAATCCATTCCAAAAAGTGTTTTGGATGAGGATGTGATCAATGGGTTAAATAAATTCAAGTAAGTGATATTTAATTTACATAAATTGTTTACATAAAATAAGAAATGTTTATTATTCAATAATAAAAGCTTTTATAAAACATCAAATATTTTCTAACATAATGTATTTCATATTAATACAATGTAAATGATAATATGATAAGTTCATATTAGATAAAAAATAATTATTCTTGTTTATCCATACATAAATTATAAAGTGTTTATAATATATTTATATGTTATACTAAAACGTTTATATCATGTTTAAATTTATGATGTTCTCATCTATTTAGTATTATTCCATGTTTTTTTCATGAATATAATGGATATATTATGAATTATAATGTATAATTTTGTTTAATTGTTCTAAAATTATTCTCTAAATTATCATACATCTATTTAAGGAGTTAAATATTTGGTATGATAATTTATTTTTCTTTATTATACCATAAATTTGGGTTGTATTTGGTTATCATCATGAATTAATAAGTTACTTATAATTTATACATATTAGGTATTAGAATTATTATGAATTTAAATTCTATCCCAAGTAAAGAACCATGGGTAGAGAGACCTTGGTTCAGACTTATCATTAGCTTAGAGGTTTATGACTTTTCATGAAATGTGGGGGTTGGATACCTATCATTCCTTGATTAATATTTTCAGGATTGTTTATTTCATATGGTTATAATACTTTACATGAAATGGTTTTTCATACCTTATGAATTTGATAAATATTGATATGTTCAAATATAATTTTATTTTAATTTATGTTAGTATCATAAGCTCTAAGTTTCATTAGTAGTTAAAAATCAACTTGGTTTGAATATACTGATTTGGTAGAAGGAAAAAGTATCCAAAAATAAATCATTACAATAATCTATACATGCAAAGGAAATACATGGGATAATATAGTTAGGTTAAGTCACCTTTTAAATTTTATGTGTTAGGTTTCTTAAAAACTAAAGGCATATAAAGACCTCAGTCATCTAATTATGTAGTTTTATACCAAATACTAATACCCTTAGATTAATATTATATAAGGAAAGATTTTAATGGGGACCATAAGAAAACTAGTTGCTAGTTTTTGGTGTTTTTTTGGGTTACACTTAGCTGGGAAATCCTTAGGATGGATACTAGAGGAATAATGTTGATTTTATCCATATGATGGTATAGGAAATGAGTTCCCAACTTTACCATCTAAGATAAATATATGATATGAATATAATGGACTACCTAAATAGCTAAGTTATAGGAAAAATGATAATGTGATCTAATTATTAGAAAGATATGGATCTTATTCCACTAATGGGTATGATAGGTTTAAAAGGGATTACCATTTCAATAAGAGAAAATTTAATAAAATTACTCATTAAATGAATATAAAATATGATGCACATGAGCCTCAGCCCGGTTGGTGATGACACTCCTAGTGAATCTAGCCAGAGGCATAATTCTGGGTAATTGTAGCAGTACTATATAGGAGGTATAACACATAATATTCGGTATTGTATCAGCTAGAAATATTCACCTTTAGGATGAAGGTTTGTGCCTATAGTCTATAAGGCCTTTGAGCCACCCATGCATCTTGGTCAGGAAATCCTTTAGACCACCTTAAGGCCTTCAGGCCACCTCAAGGCCTTTTGGCCACCTGATGTGTAGATGCTACCAGGTAGATTTTACAAGGAGTAAGCCCTATATGAGGATTTAGAGAAAGGAACATTCACCAGAGTAGAGCTAATGGATTTAGAATAATGAGAGGGTATGAAATTTTCCATTTGTACTAGGCCTGTACACCTCTGTAGAGGACAACTAGTTGTACCGTTTGGCAAAGATAGAGATCTGATCACAATGCAGATGCTGAGGAAGGGGTAGTTTTAAGTAGTTATATTTTATAATGAATTAATTACTTTAAGACATTTGGTACCTATAACTTCAAGGGTTCCCCTTCAACCCTTAAAAGGGGGATGATAAAAAATGAATAAAAAATGATGGTCTTCGGTCCATTAAGGTATATAATAAAAATATACTATTATAGATAAATGAAATAATCATCACTAAAAATGACTTTTAGATCTATCCTTTTGAATTAAAAAATTAATGGAGGAAAGTATCTATATTGGTACATAATCTTAAGAATCATTTTTCAGAAAGTGATATAAAATTTTAGGTTTTAGAGTTATACTTTCCTAAGTAACAAAATGTTGAAGTTGTTCAACAAGTGTATCTCAATGATTTTGAGAATAAAAAATGAATACACTTATTTTTTAAAAGGAATTAGATGTAATAGGACCAAATATTAGTTACTATCCACTCATATACTCAATATTATTGAGTAATTTTGAGATTTAGAGAGACTGGAAGTTTACTTTAAGGCTTGTTATGGAAATGGATTTCATGTTGGAGTTATCATTGGTAACCATTCCACAAATATGAATGAGCTTAATAAAATTTTATGATATGTTTTCAAAATTTTAAGGATAGATGATCTAGGTATGAGATATCCATGTTATGGTGTTTTATTTATAGTGTAATTGGGTAAAATATTCAAACCATAAAAAGAAAAGATAGTTGGAAATACAAAAAATATTTCTTAAGATAGCTAGTCAAAGTCATTAAAACCTAAGGGACGTATCACGAAGGAAGGATTACGATTCCATAGGATGGAATGTTATAGGACACAAGAAGGTGTTTATGAAACTCCATAGAGAGTACATGTATGGTATTAGTGTTATATAATATATTCTTCAAGTTTAAAGGGTATATGATACCAAATTTATATTTAAAAAATGTTGTAAATATACAGGTGTTTAAAAACAAGTTAAGAATTGTAAATATTAAAGTGGTAAAAAACATGATAAGATTTGATAAAGGATGTATCTTGAATTTAGGTGATGAATTAAAGGGTTGTTAAATCATTTAATGCATGAAAAGTAATAATTCAAGCTTAGATTAATTAGAATAAAAACTTTCTTTTTTTATCTTATTTCACTTATATGATAAGAGAATTTATTTATTAGGAAAGAGTTTTAAGGATAAATGAGATCATACACAAGGTTTTTTATTCATTAACACTCTATAAAATTATTGAAAAGAAGAAAATAATAAAATGAGTTTTATCCTTTATAAAAAATTTCATTTTATATATTTGTTAAAATATTAGTGAAAGAATTCCCACTGGCTTACAATGGAAATTTTTAAAGATTAATCTTATTTTTTAAAAATTTATCGAAACACATGGAATACCAATTAAGAAACAATTATTATTAGTTTATTTGTAAAATATTTTCAAAAGAGGAAATAAGTTCTATTTACTAGACTCAAAATAGTTCATATATCATAGAATGATATTATTGAGTTAATATAGTTTATAAAAGGCTAGTGGGAGTATATTTAGACTTAGAGAAGTTCAAATTGTATTAAATAAAACAAAAATCCTATAAAATTTAAATTTAATATCACTTAATATCCTAAAATAATTTAGGATATATTAGTAAATATAAATTATAAGTGTAATATTTAGTTACTATATTGAAGTAAACGTATTATATCCTAAATAAGTTTAGGATATGGTGGTAAAATATAATGTAAAGTGTTACATTTTTTTACAAATTATCTCAAAGGAAATGTTTGTTGGAAAAGTTCCAATAATAATGTTGATGATGAACTTATAAAATTTTATAAGTGAACAATAAAATTAATGAACATTATTATATTAGATATCATGAAGTAAATAAGTTTGAATACTATGATCAAATATTTGAACATTTGGAACAATATTCTTAAGTATCTCTATTATTCAAACAATTTTTTTCAAATATTTTTCTCACTAAAGGATTTTAGTGGGAGGGTTTTATTAGATGGTTACTTAAAGATGTGGAAGGAATTACATGGAGATGTAATTAACTTAAAAACCTAAAAAGCAAAGAAAATATTAGGTCTATTTATAATTTTAGAATATTATATATGATTATATGGGATCATATGTATGGTTTTTCTGTATTGATAAAGTAATTTAATAATAAAAAATGTATCATGTAATATGAAATTCATTATCCACTTTATCATTCTTTCAAATTGACAATATATATTGCATAAAGTAAAATGATATTTGACCTCTAAATGTAAAATTTTTGTGTTGTCCCAAACTAATGTCCATAATTGAGTAATAAAATATTTGAAGTAATGTTAATGTTATCATGAGTATAATTTCATACAGAGAAATAGAATATACCCATGAGGCAAAAAAATCCTTTTGTTCATTGGATAACACACTAAGTATACCATATATAGAAGCATACACTATGTCTTTTCATATATTAGGGGTGAATGTTTCATATTGAATGTTTATGTTAGTGAGATACTCATCCTGAAAACATTCATAATTAAAAACCTTTTTTATTCCATCCTTTAGACTGATCTAATCAAGGGGTTTTGGGGTATATTATTTATCATGTCATCCGTTAGAGCTTAACCAAGAAGTGATTTGTCCTCTCATAATATGATTAAGACATCTGGTCCCATGATTGAGATAAAATAATATAGTGTATAGATATACAAAAATAAGGTATATTTGATGTGATTATCTATATAGATGAGAGATATGTGATGTTCTCGTCCACTTATATAGATGACATGAAATGTATTTATCAACCTAGTCAGTCTATACTCAAAGAATTAATAACGTATGATAGGCTATATAGAATTAAAATAATCCATGTTACATGGGCTCTCAATGCATTGGAAAAAAGGAATTATATGATTATAAACACTTTTATAAGATAGAGTCACTGAACATAGTTATAAAGATAGATGTGTTTAATAAATATCACACCAGATCCCTTTGTAGAATATGTAGTGTTGACACTTTGTTAGGGGATTATTTTTTATTATATTTATGGATTTAGGATTACATAATTGTTTTGAAAACTAAAAAGTATTATGGGGTCACACTTTATGGTGGTATTATTGATGATCAAGTTGATTACATATTTAGAGATACCCCAAAAGTGTTTTGGAGGATATCTGGAAGAAGTTATTGATGAATATAAAAAGTTGTAAAATATGATGTAACATGTAGTGAAAGTGGATGATAGATTTTCCAAAACGTTTTTTGGAAGATAAGTAAAAAAATATTTTGATATATTTTCAAATTTTGTTACATATGATGGGAAATAAGGTTAATGTGTGTTAAGTCTATGAGGATTTAGTGAAAGTGGGAGATTATTATACTTATACACTAAAAACACCACCATAACATGGTGGTTTAGACCACACTAAAGTCTAACATTGGATATACCACAATGTGGTGAGTGTCACCATTCCTTAATGATTTTCATGGAAGTTTATGTGAGATTTGAAATCACATGTATTTTACATAATCTCCTACTATATGCTTTAATTATTTATTGGATCATTATAAAATGATGATTATAGGAGTTTAAAAGTCAAATTTAATAGTTTTAACACTAAATTATTAATCATAAAACAATATCCAAGAGTCATAAAAGTTATAACTTATGAAGTTTTTATGAAATACTATACTTAATATAGATATTTTTTTGGTATATAAAGGTTCTCCATTAATGAATATATGAGTTAGATCCTAGTTTCTGATTCGGGTGGGAATTATAGAGCATCTAAATACCATAAAACTCCTTGTATTAGTTACTCTATAACTCTTATTTATTTCCTACATTTTAATAAGGTTATAGAAAACCATGATGAGGAGGGAGATCCTTACCAATATTTAGAATATTACAATAATTAATGGACACCCTAGGAGGGAGGGACCCATTAGTTTCTCCATAAAGATCTTGATAATGACTTTGTGAAGCTGGGTAAGGCTAGATCATCCAAGTTTAAGGCACATTATTTTATCTTTGTTTTATTATCCATTCAAAACATATATATAGGTACAATTTATTTTTTGGACTTGGTTTTAACTTATTTTATGTTTAGTATAAGTGTTATCCCTTTATATTCCTAAGAAAATAATGAAACTATATAGTCTTCGGCATCATGTTACATGTTTGAAAATTGATGTAATATCCGACTCAACCTCATTCAACCCCCTATAAGCCTGGAAGATTTCTTTAGTATATCCATTCCAAAAAGGTAAATAACTAAGGCTATTCAGGGATTAAATGATCTACCAATAATCACAAGTCCATCTATGTGGAGGATAAAATAATAAGCCACATCTTACAGTATGATAGTATACTCTCCTGATGTCATGTTGAAATTATGTGTCTCTGGCCTCTATCTCCTGATAAGTGCACTTAATAAGTTCCAATAAATGGGATTATAATCAGTATACGATACATAATAAAATACCAACTCATAAAAATGTGGTAAAATTATTTCATCTCACTTGTGATGGTGATAATGGTGGTCTTGAAAAACTATCCAGACATGGTCATGCCCATTTCAAAAATTTGTTGATACATGAGAATTCTATAATATCAAAAAATGTGAATCAATAGTTCTAGGATGTGGTGGATGACCATGTCGATCCTTATATGATGAATCCATTTACAATTAAAATGTATTAGTAAATTATAAACATATACATACAAATTTTATATATAAAAAAAGTTATTTCATCTAAATAGAAAAGTCCAAATAATTATATGTAAATATATTTTATTTAAGGAAGTTAATTTTATTCGATTTGAAAACTTATTAACTACAGTTGTTAGATGTGAATGAAAATATGATTATGGTCATTGTGAATAAGATCATACATGTTGAAGACTTTTTGTGCATCTATCTTAGTTGTGGCCTTCAATGTTTCACTAACTACATTAATAAGTTATCCCATGCTCTGGAGGACAACACATGACATTTGAAATTTTGGTAGGATTTGTATAGCCTTTTAGACATTAATATATAGGATTTTACATAAGAACCAATAATTAGTTGGGAATGTATGAAATAATATAATCACTAAATGGTCACCATTATTGATTATAATAGTACAACATAGTGCCCAACCAATATACTGAATCTATATATTCTTCCTAGTAAACATTTATGCAAGAAAAAGAATACATGACATGAAAACACAGATAATGATATACTTGAAATTAACCATGGTCATTAATATGACTTTAGATATTCATATTATATACCCAACCAAATACACCCATGATGTGATCATTAAAATTTTCAACATCAAAGAGTGTGTTTTACTTATCAAATCAGTAAATAAAAAACATGGATGCTAACTTTTGATTACTCAAAAGTTATCGAGTAAAGTGCTCTACATACATTTTCTCACACCACAAGAATTATTCTATATCATTTCCCCTATCTATGAATTATTTCACATATAAAAGAATTTTTATTGTGCTAAAAATATTATAGAAAACTTCTTAATTACTTTAAAGACCCCATTATGTTATTGAATGAGATTTATGGTCATGTGACCATATTGGAGGCCATAATTAAATGAAAATGACCATTTATATTATAAGATGGACATCATATATTTATAAATTATTTCAATAATTTTTTGAAATGATTCCATTATACTAAGATAATTTTGTTTTGTTGCATTATGATTTGTCAAATAAATATAAAAAACTATTACAACAACTATTTAAAAGGTATAATAATATAAAAATTGAAATTTACTACATATCAATTCAATGAATGATCTTCCTCAAACTATAATATTAGAAATTTTTATAGACATTACATCTAATATATCATATATAGTTCATATAATTGGTAGTATGGGGTTCCCATCCCAACTCCAGATACTCATAAACATCTTTAAATGAATTATATTGATATGATATGAAATAAAATACAATTTTTTATAAAATTTTAATACAACATTACTAAAAATAATCTCTCAAATTTATAAAATTTTCTCTGTATAAGTTAAAATGGAAATGGCAGTGGAGACATATTCTTAGCTTATAATGGTGTAATTAATAAAAAAAATTATTCTTTTCGTATAAGAATGTGTTATTGGCCAATGTAAATGGATTTTAGTTTGGATGTTCTCTTATGCATGGTTAGAAAGACTAGAAAAACCTTTGAAATTTCACTCATGTTAGGTCATCCATATTATTCTTAGTAATTTACTCGAGGGTGTACAAAGTAAACACTATCTGATAATTCCATCTAAATTTATTCAACCATTATGGAAATACATAAAATGAGATTTATTAGTCACCATAAACTTTCTTGATTGCTATTTTTATTTTCACACCATTCTATTTGATAAGAAAGTTTTTATCCAAAAATATTCAAGATTAAATCCAGAATGAGATTTAGTGAAACACCTTGACTGAATTTTATTATCTCAAATATATCAGATGATATAAATCCGGTATCTAGATATTTTTGTTCCTGGTATATAATTGGATATAAAAATATACAAGATCTCTTGACTCTAATAATTTTCTATTTCTATATATGTTTTCGTTTGATATCAATTAACCACATCTTACATTTCTCCACATACTAGTGGCATTGAATACAACACTTTGTAGTTTAAAATCATTTACATGAAATATTTAATGACTTTTCACATGATATTGGTTAATAATTTTTTTAATTCCTATTTTATTTTAAAATACTTCTCAATTTAAAAAATACTCATTATCTAATTGGAAAACTCTATAAAATTCACTGATGCCAGCATCAAAATTAGTAATTAAATCCCAATTAAATGGTGGTACTAGAATATTTGTAATGAAAGATAGAAAATTTTGCATGTCAATAGGTCTATTCATTAGACATTATACTATATGATTGAACTATCAAAATATTTAAGAAAATCATTAATATATTTATCCCTTATATTAAATTTTATATCTTCAACATTTTAAATTGGATGTACATTTTTAGTAGATGAACCTAATACCAAATAACGATTATCAGGTTCACGTAATTAATATGATTAATCAAAAAATATGACCCCATGATCAATAAATTATTGAGTCCCAACAATTTTATCATAACACTGAGTTTGATTATACTTTTGGACTTCCCTAATTTTTAAAAAAATAAATCAATTATTTTTGTGGCATCTCTAACCCAGATTTCCAAAATGATACACAGGCCAGTGAACCACTAACCTCAAGCACACTAATTTTATTCCAAATGTTGTCAATTAGTAGTTATGGTCTAAAGGGTGATAATAGTGATACTATAACCAATATAAACACTTAAAATTAAACCAAAATTAAAACAAAACATAAAAATGCAACATATCAATAAGGAGAAATAAAAACCAAAAAAATATAGCACATGATGAAAATTGGATTTATAAAATATCATAAAAGTTAAATAGAAACTAGTTAGATTTCTCACAGGTTGGTCACATATGGTATTAATAAAAAATAAACCCCCCATCACTACATTGAGAAATATCCAAATCCAGATTTAAAACCATTTTCCAACTTTCATGTGAATTAGCTACACCTTTAGCCAATATAAACTTGTTTTCATTACTTTTCCCATACATATGATGTAAATCATGAAGTTTTCACATGTCCTAGAGGGCTCATGAAGGGTATAATTATGTACTAGTAGGTCATTTCCAAAAATATATCCATAAAATATCTATATGTATACAAGTGTATTAAAAGTATAATAAATGAAAACCACAATCTGTCACATAGAAATCACCCTTATCATTTTGATGAGTTCCATACTGCATGATGATACACACCCACATATATCTGAAGTTAAAAATGTTTGAATAACAACTAAGAAGGGGGATTGAATCAGTTGTTCACTTTTTATAAGTTTCAAAACTTTTAGAAACATAAACTCTATAACCTATTAATATTTATTTCCTTATAAAATTTTAGTAAATACCCATTCATGAAAAATTAGGAAATCATGTAAAGAACAGAAGATTTACAAGGTTCTACCGTAGTGTGAGAACCTATATCCTTGCCGCAGCCACTCCCATGGGTCTATGTAAATACACTATTTTGAATAAGTGAATACAACTTGTGACAACTACCATTACACACCTTCTATCTCCTTACATGAAATATTATACTAACTCTCGTCAGTTTACAATGATTTCATATAAAACAATTGAGCAAAAAAAATAATAGACTTTGTTGAAATTTCTCCAAAATTGCCTATTCAGAATCCTCAGTATGATTTGGTTGGTTCTGATTTTCTCAATCTGATGATCCTGGATCTTATTCTATCAATACAATCAATCTGGATATATTTCTCTCAATATGATGAGTCTATATCCGATTCTCTTAATACAATCAGTCTAGATCTAATTATCTCAATATGATGAAATCAATATGATGATACCATAATCAATCTAAAAAAAGTAAAACTCTTCTCAAATTCTCAATACAATCTTCTTCAGTATGATTGACTCAATTTGATTGACTTAATATGATCTTTTCATTATGATCTTTCTCAATATGGAAAATAAACATTTAGCCATCTAATCATTATTATGATATCTCAAACCGTAAATGAATCTCACTTTATTTCATCAGTGCTCCACCTTTTCCTCTTGAATGATTTTTTTTATGAATGAATGATCTAAGAAAGTATTTATAGGCGGCTCAGAAAGAAAAATTGGGAAACTTAAAAACATTACCCACTTCCTCAAATTTAAAAATCTCTAAAAATATATCTAATTTAAACTTCAAAATTGAATTATTCAAACCTCCTTAAATTTCTCTAAGATTTATGCAGCATTTAATTTCATGTTTAACATCTTCAAATATTCATTAAAACTAATGGAATATTATTTCTGAGTCTTCTTTTTAATCATATCATTATGAATCTATTTATTTCTCATCTCATTATAGTTTCTATTTCCTACTTGTATAATTATGAATATTTTTCCTTCTCAGCTCATTAAGATTCATGTTTCCTATTCAGCTAATTATGATGGAATTCTCATTATGATAAAAATCCCATTATGATGAATTTCCCATTCTGATGGAAATATCATTATGATAGAAATGCCATTATGATGTATTTACCATTAAGATAGAATTTCCCATTCTGATAGAAATCTCATTGTGATGGAATTATTCACTTTTAAAATTTTAATTTATTCAAACCACTCCACTATTTATTCAAAATATTTTATCATAAAAGTTTTCAGGATTCTTGAGAACTTATTGATCTGAAAATAATCATCTGGTTTAGTTTAGAATGAATGAAAACTATCGAAATCATGGCCTAATATTCTTCTTTCAAATCTATTTATAAAAAAATGACTTCTTCACTCAGTAAATTCTTTCTTTCTGGAATTAGGAAAAAAGAAAAACATATAGAAAAAAACAATTTATGCCTTCAATTTTGTTAGATCAGATGATAGAAATATGATTTAGATGAGTCCAATGATCTGAAACCGATTCCAATCAGTCTGATTATATCATTACAATGGACTGGGTCTGATTTTTGAAAAACAAAAATATCCTTAAACAAAAAAGTTGTCAAAAAAATACAAAAACTTGTTTTAATACAATTTCACCAAACAGATTTTTCAATCCCCCCATTTTATTTGTTGAAAACCCTTATTAACAACTTTTCCAAATCATAAATTTTTTTCATAACCCAACTTTTGTAAAACAACTCATGTTTTTTTTGACCTTTATCAAAACATATCCTTTTTCCCAAAAGAGAGTGTCTTGAAACCACACTACTAGATAATTTAATGTTTTTGAAGGAATTCCATCCCTCGATGAATGGAAAATATTGTGTCTATGTAAATATAAACCCCCACCTTTATATTTTCCTATCACTTTTCTTATTCTCTCCCCCATTATATGATAACCACAACTTTAGATTCATTTATGAAAGATAAGTACAAACTTATTACAAATTAAAAGTTATTACTTTAGCTCCCCCTTTTTCAACATAATCCAAATCAAAGTGGGGTTGTTCCTTATGAGGGTTAGGAATACATGGGAGGAGGCTGAACAAGAAGTTGCAACCTAAATTCCAGAAAACATTCTTTCAGAATCTCTTTTGAAAATATATTAGAAATATGTTACATTATTGAAATGTATTCCAGAAAAACATCTCCAATACCAAATTTATCTTCTATAAAGTGAAATATTATATCAATGTGCTTTAATCTTGAATGATGTACATGATTCCTCGAAACATCAATTTCACTAGGATTATTAAAAAGTATCTTCAATGGTGTAGAAACTTTTAGTTTCCAATTTTATAGCTAAACATTCATCCAAAAAATTTGAGTACAAGCCTATATAGCTGTAACATATTCAGATTCAGCTGTACTCAAAGTTACTGAAAATTGATTCTTACTATGGCAACTCAAAACAAATTAACCCAAGAAAAATGTTCCTCCTATGGTTGATTTTTGTATCATTTAAATCTATAGCACAACCAACATTCGTATAACCATGAAACATCATCTCACTATTTGTTTTATATAAAAACTCATTTGAGGTTGTTCCTTTGACAAAACTCAGAATCCTTTTTTCTTTTAACATATGTGATTCTTTCAGATTACTTTGATACATGGAACATAAAGTCACAACATAAACAATATCTGACCTTAATGTTGTAAGGTAAATAAAACTTCATATCATCTTCTAAAAATCTTTCAGATTCACACTTTTTCTGGATTCATCTTTACTCGTGTTAGGGATTACTAAAATAGAAGTAGAATCGTCTTTGGATTCTACCTTACCAAAATTATTTAACAATTCCCCATCATACTTTTCTTGAGATAATAAAATATATTTTTCTTTTTTTTGGAACTTGTAACTAGAGGAAGAAAGTTAATTATACAAACACAGACATTTTAAAATTCTTCTTTATTTCCTCATAAAATGTTTTAAAAACATCTTCTTTATCCCCAGCAAAAAATATATCATTCACATAAACAATTTCTATTAGATATTTGGAGTCAACATATTTCACATATAAGTTTCCATCAACTTTTACTTTATAAAATATCAACATTATCAAACAATTTTTAAGTTAATAATACCATGAACATGGAGCTTGTTTTAGCCCGTATAAAGATTTATTGAATTTGAAAACATTGTTTTCATACTCATCAAGTAGAAACCCAAAGTGTTGTTCTATATATACTTCTTTCTCAATATAACTATTTAAGAAAAAAATTACATCCATATGATAATATTTGTAATTCCAATGTAAAACCACTAAAAGAAACATTTTAATAGTTTATAATCTTATAAATGGGGAAAATGTTTCTTTAAAATACACACCTTCCACCTGAGAATAGGCTTTACATACAATCTTATCTTTGATTCATAAAACATATCCATGTTATTTTAAATTGTTTCTAAAAAACTAATGGGTCCGGATAACATTTATATTTGTTGGCCATGAAATAAGTTCCCATATTTAATTATTTTCAATCAGATCCAACTCTTGATTTATAGAATCCACATATTATTTATTTTGAATGGATTCTAAAACAAATTACAGTTCAACTTTTGAGATAAGTGAAGTCAGATTATCTAATCTTAACTTTCTTCTTGTATATACTAGAGCCTTCTGATTCCCAATAATGTTTTTAGATTCAACATATTTTTGTATGTTAGGAAAATTCAAATTTTCTTTCCAATTTGAAATTTGTTCATCACACAATTCTTATGAATCTTGATAAGGATGTTTTGAATTACTTTCACTATTATTGGAATTCTCTAGTTTATCCTCATTAGTATTCTCAAAAAATTTTGTTAAGGAACTTTTATTTTTAATTACCTTCACAGAATATTAGTACACCAACTTCTTTAAACATTTTCTCTAACATTTTTATCTTCTTCCATTTAGTGAATAACCCATAAAAGTTCCTTCCTAAAAATTCTAGTAAAACATTTCCAAATCCAAATTTCTGATTTTGAGAAAACAAATACTTCTAAAAAAGTTGATGTATTTCAATAAAGGTTTTTTATACCACATTTAATATGGATTAATGTTGGATTAAAGTCTCAAAAAAATATATTTTGAACATGTACAAAAGTACTAACAACTTATCTCTAATTGTACTTTGAGAGGTTGTATTTTGCTAACATACTTCTTCCCATTTCCACCAAGCATCTATTCTTTCTTTCTTCCACTACATTTTTTGTGGAGTAGAGGGAGCACTATATTAACGTTTGATATCATGCTTTCTCAAATAAGTTTCAAAATTATTATTTGTGAATTAGGTACCATTATCTATTCTTAACCTTTTTATAGAAACCCCCATTTATTTCTCAACATCTTTTTTGAGGAATTTGAATATTTCAGTAGCCTCTAAATTATGATTCATAAAAAATATTTTTATCATCCAAGTGAAATAATCAATAAAAGTGATGAAGTATAAATCTACTTTAGTTGATTGATGTCCCAGAATCCCATATAAATCGGAATAAATAAGCTCAAGTGGTATGGTAGATTGAATATCGACACTTTTATGACTTTTCTTAGTCATCTTCCATTTTTGACAAGTTACAAAAACATCTTCTTCTATTATTTTCAATTATTGAAAGTTCAAATGACATGAACTTTATAATTTTTTTCATTATTTTGTATCTAAGGTTACCATGTCTCTGGTTCCACAATTTTGTTTTTCATATTTCTCACTAAAGTAATACGAGTTATTGAATTCTCCTATTTGAAAGAGATTTCCATTAGTTAATTCTCCCTTTTTACTGAATTTTCCATATTTCACACTATTTATGATACACAAATATATTCTAAATATAGTAATTTTCCTTTATTACAATGTTTAATTACACTAAGTACGTTATGTTTTATCCCTCCAACAAATAAAAATTCCTAAGATTTCAAATTTTCAACTTTAATATCATCCATTTTGATTACTCTGATTTTTAAGGAACTATCATTACCAAATGTAACTTCTCCTCCATCATAACTATCAACATGTTTCTAGATTTTTATATCACCTGTCATATGTGAAGAAAAAACACAATCACGTATCCATGGTTTGTTCCTTTTACTTTCTTTCAAAGATGTCTCAACAACAAAAAGCTCTTTCCTCAACCTTCCTCTTTTCAGCTTTCTTTTATTTTTCTATCATATGAAACTTGTTTTGGAAGGAGTGTCATACATATTTTGGCATGATGAACAAACTAATATCATATTTCAAAAACCTCTTCCAGAAATTCAAATTTATTTCTTGTCGGTATGTTTCTAGCATCTTTAGTATTTACATTTTGAACTTTTTGTAATTTATGAAAGTTTCCATTCAACTTTCACTATTTCATCCACTTTTCTAAAACCTTCTTCTATGTAAGGATATGTTGTTTCAAAAATTATAATCCCAATTCCCATAGATTCCACAACACCAATGATAACTATCAAATCTTTATTTTTTAATTGAAATAATATATTTCTCTATTAAAACTTTGTTGAGGTTGGTAACTTATTTCATCTCTAACATACTCATGACATGAACCATCTTTTATTTTGAGTGGTTTATCTAATTTTGTATATTTAATAGGTTTATCACATCCTTTCTCAACCGATGATTTCATAATACTTTTTTTGGAACCCAAAATGATAAAAGAATCAGATGAAACATAACTTTTTTGTTAGAGAATATTTCACCTAATTCTCATATTGAGCCTTCTCAGCATCTTTAGTAGTCTCAGCTTTTACTTCTGAATATTTGTTGATATTTTCATTCAACTTTATCATGTTACTTTCAGACCCAAGAATTTTTTATTGAAACCTGTTAAACTCTTCTTCCTTATCTTTCAAATTCATACTAAGATCCTCTACCATCATTCCATGTTCGACTATTCTAAGTTTGTAACTTAAAATATCATGAATGTATTCTTCCTCCTTCTTGATGGAATATTTTCTTCCATCAGAAACTTCTTCAAAATATTTCATCATCAATCTGAATTATTTATTCAGAGTTTTTTATCAATACCTACAACAATTTATGTTCTGATATTATACTCTATATAAGACTCTTCACCACCTTATTCACTCTATAAAGATTCTTTTGTATTCTCAACTTTTTTAATGATGGTTCTGAATTTTTCTGAACTTTCATCTCCAAAATAATTTTTTTTCAATTAAGTCCGATTCAACTTTCTTACTCAACATACTTCTTTTTTTAGTAAACTTTTTCTTGTATCAGTTAGAAGAATTTTCTCCTTTATAATTTTTGTTCCACTTTCTCTATTGAAGTTTTTCATCAGAATCATCTTGATATTCTCCAACTTTATTCTTGGGAAAATTCATAGAAAAGTGTCTGATTCCACGACACTCAAAACATTTGAGGGTAAGTTTACCTCCACACATTCCTATTTATATTTGATAGTTCTTGGATATAAGAGGAATGAGTTTGTCATTCAACTCAACAAGCTATTTACCTTTAGAGTCACAAGGATCGACATCACCAATATCTTTGATTTTCAACATTCTCATAGATTGAAAATATATTTTATCATTAATATTATTTTTAAAAAATGTATATTTCCTAATTTAATAAGAAACAAGAATGTTATTAAATTCATCAAAACATAAATCATATTTATCTTCTGAAGATTAAATTTTAGAATCAAACCTATCCAGAAAGTTTCTCAGAAGTTACTTTACAATTGTAGAATATTCTCGTACATCTATGAATACTCTGATATTGCAATCAATTTAAATTACAATGGTGAAGTATTAATTAATTGTTTCTTTATATCTCATTCTGATGTATTCATACTTACTCACCAAAATTTTTCTTTTATTACTTAAATTTTGTATTCCCTTCGAAAAAATGTTCCATCTTTTACCGCAAATTTTTTGATGTTTTTATACCCATCACCTTATGATAAATTTTTTTGATAAGGACATGAGAATATAAATTTTAGACTTTCCATCAACTTCTATATTTCTCTTATTATCAAAGATCATTGGGGTATCTTTCTCCGTAGGTTGAAACCCAATAGTACCAGCATCAACAACATCTAGTCCAAGAGATAGGAGATAAGGAATCATCCTAATTTTCCATCCATAATAACTTTTTCCCATAAAATATAAGAATTCCTATAATATTGATAGAATTGATATTATCCATGATAATGATTCAACAAGGGTACGGACCCTATGATATCAATTGAAGTTCCAATAGATCAAATAATAACTAATAAGGCGATGGGGTGGGGTTAAATTAGTTGTTCACTTTTTATACATTTAAAAACATTTAAAAACATAACCCATACAAAATATTAAGATTTATTTACTTATAAAATTTTCTTAAATACTCATGCATGAAAAATTAGGAAATCAAGTAAAGTACATAAGATTTATAAGGTTCATTATTATTATGAGAACCTACATCCTTGCCATAGCCACTCCTGTGGGTCTAGGAAAATTAACTATTATGAAGAAGTGAATAAAACATGTGACAACTCCCATTAGACACCTTATATCTCTAAATATGAAATATTATACTAACTCCAATCAGTTTACATTGATTTCTTATAAAATAATTGATCCAATCAAAATTGTAAAGGATTTTTTCAAACGGCTCCACAATTGCTCAGTCTGAATCCTTAGTATAATTTGGCTTGATCATATTTTCTCAATCCAATGAGTCTGGATCCTATTATCTCAATACAATCTATTTGAATCATATTCCATTAATATGATGAGTCTGGATCCAATTCTCTCAATATAGTCAGTCTAGATCCGATTCTCTCAAAACAATAGACTCAATACAATGTACCCATTATCAAATTGTAGAAACTCAAAATCTTGTCAAATTATTAATATGATATTCTTTAGTCTGATTAAATCAATTCGATTGACTGAATACAATATTCTAAATATGATCTTGTTTAATCTAAAAAATAATCATTCAGTTGTATGATCCTCTTTATGAGATCTATGGTCGACAATGAATCTCACTTGATTCCAATATCACTCTGTCTTTTCTGATTGTGTGAAAGTTTTTTATGAATGAATGATCGAAGAAATTATTTATAGGTGAATCATAAAGAAAGAGGGAGAAACATGAAAACTTTATCCACTTCCTAAAATTTCAAAATCTCTGAAAATATATCGAAATTAAACATCAAATTTTACTTCTTCAAACCTCCTTAGATTTATTATAGTTTTACGAAAAATTTAATTTCATGTTTGACCTCTTCATCTATTTATTAAAACTTTTGAAATATTCATTTTGAGTCCTCTTCATAATCATCTCATTACTAATCTATTTTCTTCTCAGCTAATTATGATTTTTGTTTGTTACTTAGCTCATCATGAATATGTTTTCTTATCAGATCATTATGATTCCTGATTCCTATTTATCTCATTATGATGGAATTCCCATTATGATGGAAATCCCAATATGATGAATTTCCCATGAAGATGGAAATTCGCATTTCGATAGAAATCTAATTATGATGGAAATATAATTATGATGGAATTCCCATTACGATGAAATTTCCCATTATGATGGAAATCTTATTATGATGGAATTATTCACTCTACAATTTTTAATTTCTTCAAACCTCTCCACTATTTATTCAAAATATTTTATCATTAAAGTTTTCATGATTTATGATAACTTCTTGATTGGAAATGTTTCATATGATTTTGTTTAGAAATTATGGAAACTGTATAACTCTTTACTTCATAATATTCTTTCAAAATAATTTAGAAACAATAAGACTTATTCACTCAGAAAATTCTTTCTTTCTCTAATAATGAAAAAGGAAAAATTCCGGAAAACAATAAATTATGCCTCTTATTTTTTTGGACCTAATGATTTTAATTTGATGCAGATGAATCCAATGATATAAAACTAATGTTGGTCAGTCTGACTATCTCATTATGATGTATTGGGTCTGATTTATTAAAAACAAAAACATTCTTCAACAAAAGGTTAGTTTTCAAAAATGAAAAACATTGTTTAAAAAAATTTAACCACAAATGTTCTTCAATATCTCACATAGTTATTCCAATCCATTATAAATGTTTCTTGTTAGAATTTATATATATTGTATAAGATTTTAAATGGTCAACCAATTATAATTTAAATTACTAGCTCAATAAAATGATTAAACCCAATAATGGTGAGCACCCACTCGCATCTAGGGATCTCAATAATCACTTATATCCCATTTCCACACATATAGAATTTATTCCATCTAAATTAATGATCAATATCATCCAACATAATTTGGTCATCTATAAAGGACACCACCAAATAACTAATTTTCAACACCACCTCTTAAGGCTTATCCTATGTGCACACAAATCCAATGACCTTATCCCCATGGTGAGTGCAATCAATGTCAGCCTATAAACATTACTCATTGAATAAACATCACCCCCATTGACGAACATGATATAACCATAACACATTCTAATGAATTATATCACTCTATAGACACATGGGTTATACACATCACATTCCTATGGAACCACATCAAGAATCACATCCCATGGAATATTACTTTATTACATGAGATATCATTCCCATCAAGACCTTAATACACTAAATTATGAAAGAAAAATCCATTTGTATACAAACCCTCCATTATCCACATGATAAAACTCTTAGAAATGTCACAAAAACTATAATAAGCACAAGTGGTTCAATTTTTGGTTGCACACACAAACCTACCCATTCTTGTAAATAACATGACTTATAAACAAACACATAACACAAGAAAGATCTTGGTACCAAAAACCATGTACTATTTGAGATCTTAAAATCAAATGCCACATCCTGATTCAACCTGATGAAGAAGAAATCAAGAAATCAATGAAAAAGTCCTAATATAGAGGTTTTAGTGAAGAATCATCACAACTGTGAAAACCAAAATATGTGTGATGAATAACACTAGAGGAGGTTTAAATTTACCTATAGAGATATCCTGGGATAGAAAGAACCCTAATAGGATAATTGAGGGTGAGAATTATATATAGTTAAGAGGAATAATAAGAGAGGGAGGGGTGTGGTCTAATCTGACCATTTATGGCTCCCCCACTCATACTAATAACTTAATTAATTAATTAATAAATAAAAATTTTATAAAATTTTTAATGGGACCACTAGGAATATAGTGGACTCCCACCTAAAATCTAGTAGGTTACTCAGTAGCATAGGGACATAGTAACTCTTTTGGACTCCTAATGGAACTTCGTTGGATGTTATAATTGCTTGAGAACTTCTCAAATAATGAATCAATTTTATAAATTTCAATCTTGGGCCTCCACCCACTACATCAACACCTCAATTATACCCGAATACACAATGTTATGATACTTTAAGACCCATAATATTGAACCTGAAAATTCAGTCCATCAAAACCTACCAACTATATGAAATCTCACCATTGAGATTTCCCTAAGCATGAAATTTTCCAAATTCAACCATAATAAAATTTTCCCACTCACAAAATTTTCCAAACAATAATACAATATCAAACTCATCCATCTAATACCAATTACCAGTTATAACTAAATAAAAAAATTGATTCCATATGTGGGAACTCCCCACCATAGGATTCACTTACTTTCTCTCACTATAACCAACCTATCCTACATTGTAATGGTAACGTATTTCATCATCATAACAAATTAATCATGCACCTATCATCAAAACATGAACAATAGACATCAAATAATTTTTACTACACATCATACTCAATTCCCAAACCTCAACCATCACATGAAATGTCCATTTACACATAATGAAAATAGTGCACCACAATCCATCACACAAAACAAAAAATGCTCAATGAATACCTATTACCATTAATGGATATCTAACATACTTTGATAAAATTATCTTGATCAAATTTAGGTGACTTGAAACCCAAAATTTTGAGGCATATCCTCCCTGTGGAGTCATACTCAGTATCAACCACTACCCCCAATGATGGGTATCATGTTCACTACTAGGACTTGTGTGTGTATATTTATCTTATACACTAACTTCTAAAAAATTTCCCTGTCTAAGACTAGATTCCTATGTTTGAACCAATACCCAACCTCTAAATGACAACGAGATCATCTAGTAAAACATTTCTAGATTTTCCATTTGACCCCAATAGTGAAATTCCTTAGGTGGTCAATTTTCCTGAGTCTAGATCTTACATTTTTCCTATACTGATAGAACCACATCAATGATTAAATTTGCAATGGAAACATCAATCCTTTTACTTGACTACCCAACTAGGTCCCAATATATTGCTGCTTCAAGTTTCCTGTTTCCACATTTCTAACCTCAACTAATAATAATGTCTATATTTTAATACTTATGGTAATCAAGTATACTTATGGAAGTTAGGTTTCACTCCACTATAAATTCATGGTTCACTATCTCAAAAATGAGGAAAAGTTTAAGATATCCCCATGTACATTGATTGAAGGTTGAATTTCATGCTCAAATGACCACACTTCGGTGACCTCATCACCAAATAATTGTGATGAAAATTGTAATGGATCTTTGAGCCTTAAAAAATAATCCATAACTGATTTCTTTCCCCAAACCTATAATATGAACTCATAGGATTAGTTTTTCCTCATCATTTCAAGAATTAATTGATTAAAGAACCATTCCTTAATGTTCTTCTAAGTTATCCCCTCATATATACAAGCCTATACATGCATGACCCCCACTATTTTACTAATCCCTTGAGAATATAAGTTTATATATTTACCCTTGTCATTAGTGGTATCTCAATTAAATCAAAAATAATTTACACCAACTCAATCCAATACTTGGCTACCTAGGGTCCTCCATCTCCCTAAAATAAGGGAGGTTTCTATGACCAAAACTCCCTTGTCAGGTATTCCATGGATGGATCAACTCATCAAGCTCCAAGACATGTGATCTGAATAATATATACCATACTCACCCTAATCTAATTTTAATAACACTTCCCAATCTCATTAATCTATTTATGCTAACCTAGTTTCCTCGAAACCTATCCCTACAGCTCAGACTTATCTCTGTCCTTAGGGTCCAATCCAGTTCACACCATAGTGGTGCTACATCTTCACCTTTTTGAAACTCCAATGATGTATTTCAAGTAGGAATATCACTAAAAAACAAATAGCATGATCAATACATATATATAATATCTTAGATATCATAGATAAAGAAATCCATAATATAAAATTCATATCATGAACCCAAACACTTTCATCTTCATACCCATGTCCTGTATCATTCATCCCCATGACCCTATTTACCCTTATTAGGGTTAGGTACCACACACACACAAAAAAATGATCCATATAGCTAAGGATCAATCATCTTGGATTTAATTGAGTAGAATAAAACCAAGATACTATATGAGAAAACCCTAGATAGGTTGTTGCTGCCGCATTAAATAACCAAACCTTCTTCTATAACCATAATAAACCAGAAGCCGATTCACACATTTCATGTGAGTCCAAAAAGTCTAACATGATCTATGGGACCACTTATTTCCTCAAATATGAGATTGAAAAATCCTAAATCAATAAAATAATACCATATTTTGTTAGATTAAATAACTCAACTTTAATCATGAAAACTAAAAAAAATCATGTTTCCCTTGGTGAATTAGACTTTAACCCATACTTGTGCTAGTTAATCACACCACAAGATGTCTTTGCTAAGTCCCAACACATCCTTATACCTCCATCTACCGTAAAACCTAAAAAAAACCTTCTCTAATATAACTTTTTGGCTTACCTAAACTGAATTTCCCAAATAACGCTTAGGTTGGTGTCCCACTGACCTCAAGCATGCCTACCCATTTTTTAAGGGTTGCTGAATAATAGTGAGGGTCTTAGGGATGATAATTGGGAGAAAATAGCCTCTATAAATAAATATTAGTAAAATAATAAAAAAATAAACAATTAATATATCAATGAATAAGAATATATTCCAAAAAATACAACACATACTAATAAATTTGGTATCAAAAATATCATAAAATTTATAATGAAGAAAGTCAAATCACTCATTGGTGATTATATACAAAAATAGCCAAACAAATTAAAAATAATCCCCAACATAACACCAAAGAACTATTTAGTCCCACTCCAAAAATCCATTACTAACTTTCTCACATAGTATTTACAACTCTAACCCCTATGAACTTATTATTGTTCCCACTACCTTTCTCGTGTCATGAATCATAAAGTTTATAAGTGTCTTGGAGGGTCTGTAAAATGTGTAATTATGTACTTAGTAGGCCACTACCAATAGTGTCCCGAGATAATATCCATACATATACAAGTATATTAAAAATTAAATTAACAAAAACCGACATAACATGCACAACCAAATATACCTACACTTATCAAGTGGTAACAATAACTTTACCTGATTCAACCAGTGATAGAGTGGGATAGTTCCCCCATAGCCCGTCATACTTTAATGATCCTTTTATGGGTTTTTTAATATCATAATATTCCATAACAGTGGAAGAAACTCATAAAAATGAATGATATATCATCAATAAAACCAATATATAAAATGAAGAACATAGCATAATAGGCGCACATGAAAATAAGAATGTTTTATCTCCATAAAAATCTATGATTTTTTCTTTATCATAATCATGTAGAAAAAAATAATTGACTCTCACATCCACAGGGATGCCACCATCCACTAGGGACCTCATTCATAACAAGACGACACCATAGTCTCCTATAGTGTTCTAGAACCTTCTCTGTGAAGACAAAAGGGGGACTAGGAATAATAGAGTTTTGACTATGGCTAATGAGTGTCATTTAACTTTAATAGGGGGATGATATCTCTTTATATAGACTTAACTTATCAAATAAAGAGATTCTAGCATCAATTTCCAACACTTGATAGTCGACATAAATTAGAATAACGTACATCTATTGAGATATAATCATTTGAACATTTCAAATGATTATATACATCCATATATGAATAAAACTATTATTATATAACTAAGTTAAACTAAGTGGGAGATATGGAAGAATCCATGCACTCATATCCTATATCGTATTCATATCATAGGATATGATAAATGATGATGATGGAATCCCAATGCCTCTTATGATATAGACATATCATAATCTGTTATATGCATCACATGCATATCACATGCTTCAATTATGGGTTTATCATACAATATGATATCCATATTTCAGTACATTTCTAAAAATCTACCACTTACACTAAAATCCCAAAATGACTTAATGAAAAAACTTCACAAATATATATAAATCCATCTAAAATATTTTGGATATAGTCTATATAATTCTTTTAATTTTGAAATAAACACCTTTTCCAATATTTAATCCCTATTAAAAGGTTTTACTGTATGAACCTATGATCCTTTTTAGTGTTTAATGTAAAAACAGAAATCATTTTTCATATATGTATGAAAATATAATCCTCTAGAAAAATATCAATTCCACTAAAGATATAAAGGGTTCTAGTGTGATCTTAATTAAACAAACACATATCTCCATATGAATATTTCCACCAAAATATATATCATATTAATAGTATATATATCTATATAATCCTTTTCCATAATATCAAATGACCAGTGAACATGGAACATGTCAATCTATTATGGGCCACCTCAAATTTTCATGATTCTTAAAAATAAAATAACCAGGTTGATGAACACATCACATATCATTTATTTAATATATCAGAACATCACATTTCCCTCATCCATGTAAATTATAACATCACATGTCACTCAACTAAGCATAGCCATCCATTTCCTTGGTCTAATTCAATCCAGAGCTCAAATGTATTTTTTCATCATACGAGTGAAAAAATCCAATTGTGGTTGATCTCTAAAAAATGAAATGATAAAAAACATACCTAACCACCCCATGATTTTTAACACCCTAAAAATTTAGTTGAAAATAATGAAAATATTGATATCTTTCTTAATAAGAAACACCAACCTTTAAGTGAATTGAGATATATTATAAAAATACTATTATTTAAATGTGACAATTATAACATAGTCGTTGAATTGGTGGGTAAGAATATGAGTAAATACATTATGAAATATATGTATAATATTCCAAATCAAGATAAATTTATTGATTAATTCTCAGGAAATGAGAAATCAATTTCTAGTAAAGTCATTTTATGCTTCAAAAAGGAATTCTATTCAAAAAATGATTTTTATTTTATTTTCTACATATAAATTATAATTAATTTATAACATGTTTAGAAATTTTATTTTATAAAATAAACATAATTTTTTTAAATCATCATACCAAATTTCACTTAAGGTGAAATTTTTGGATTTTTTCTGAAATGATTTATTTTTTCACTAAACAGTGAGAATATCGATTTTTCAAATATTGTCATTTATTATCATTAAATCAAGTAATTTTAAAGCCCCATTATATTTTTGATTTTGTCATAAAGTTAAATATGGTCCACCTTATTCAAAATGTTCTAATTAATTTTATTTTAATTAGTAATATTCTTGATTTTGATATAAGTCAGTTTTTATGGTTAAAAACATATTTTTTCTAAAAATTGTCTTTCTTTGCATTTTAAGAATTTATTTTAAAATTGATTTATACCATTGATAGAGGTTGAATTTTTAAAAATATATACCACATTTGGAGCCATGAGATTCATATTCTTTAAATATTTCCCTTTTATTTTTGGACATTATGATTACTAACAATGATAAATATTTATTACCTCAGTAGGAGTAAAATGGGTAAAATTGGGTTAAAACAATGATATAAAATCTCAAAATCAATCCAAAACATTAATTTATTACATTTTATGGAATAAATATTACCATGTAAAGACAAAATTCTAATATATGTCCTTTTTGTATCATTTCACCTTGATAATTAAATTTATATTATTTTAAGAATAGAAAATTACAAAATATCACACTATTGACTTTATAAACTCTAATTTTTTTCATATTGATAAAAAGAGAATAAGTATAATTATAATCTTCTATTTGAAAAAATTATTAATTTTATATGTCATGGTAAATTATTTAAAATTTTAAGTGACTCAATAATTACCTTAAATGCTTTTGCAACACCGACACAATATTTATTCAATTAATATAAAAATAAAATAAATGTTTTTAAAAATATTAAAAGTAACAAAATTTTGGAAAATTATTCTATCACATGATTTTTAGATAAATAAAACATTTTTTATGGTTTAAAGTTTTATATTAAAATTTCATATCTATCTTTATTACTTTAAAGTCAAAGTAAATGAATAGTGTCAAAAATGACATTAACGATATTTTATAAAAAAATATATTTTATTAAATTATTTTAAAATCATAAAAATATTGAAATAGAATAATTAGGATCATAAATGGTCAAATATTTAATTATTATTTCATTTAGGAGCTAATTATTTACTCATAAGTAAAATTATAACCCTTTAAGTTTGAAATGGTCATTACCAAAGATAAAGTTCAAATAGGTCAATGAAGGGGTAAAACAAAAAAATAGGGATTAAAATGATAAAAAACCTATATAAATTTCCTTTTAATATATTATTTTTACATTATACTATTTATCATCTAATATCTATACATTTTTAATAATTTTATTGTGAATGAATTAATTATATTTTAATCATTTTCATAATTCCAAGCGTTTCCTTTCTCCTCCTTATAAAAGGACATCCCATTTATATTTTCTTTACCCCACTTTGACCCATATATCTTGAAAAATCTTTTTAAATTATCTTCTAAACATACATATACATGAATTAGAGGTGATGGTATTCTTAAAAGACTCTTCTAATGGTTCTTAAGAAATGATCTAAAGGAGGCTGACAGAAGAAGTGGTAATTGTCTTACCCGACCTCTTTTAATTTATTTCTTCGTATACCTGAACTAAATCTATATAATTCATTATAAAATAATTAATTTAGTGTCCAAAATATACTTAAATGTTATTATTATTGTGTAACGACAAATATCCACCCTCTATTCTATCAAATGTTAAGTGAAAGTATCGCCCATGCATATGTGTAGACTACCATCTCCACCTAGTGATACAATTAATTTCCCTACACAATATTAAATAAATGATTATTATTATGGGAATAAATATTATATATGATATTTATGAAAAAATTATTCTTCTATATTTATAACATTATATCCATCTTCTTACCTTCCCATTCATTGAGAAACAATAACGTTGCATGTGCGTACGTGTGGACTTCCACCTCCACAATGCAATGTGATTTATTATTTCTTTTACAATTTACATAAATGGAAATGAGGATATATTTAATGAATAAATATTATATATATGATATAATAATTATTCTGTAATGGTGAATTATTATTTAACTTTTCTATCAAAAAGTGAAAACATCTTTCATGCGTACATACGGTCTACTGTCTCCATAAATGGTGTAATTTATTTTTATATCTATACCTTTTATGGATGAATATAAATATATATATCTTTATATATAATGATTATATATGATATTTTTTAGGTTTATAATCCTAGATACAATGGAACCATGTTCTATGTATAAGATCTAGAACAACTGAAAGTCCCCCAGCTCAAACATTATAATTAATCTTCACAAGAACAAAGCCTATGATGGACTTCAATGAAACTATATTATCAAGGTTCTTACTCACATGGGATTATTTTAGTGGGATTATGATCTCATATTCCAATGTTTTATCTCCTCATGGATTTATATATCATTCCAAGGAAAATAGAATGGCTTCTTTAAAGCTATCAGTTGTCTAAGACAAGGCGACCCTCTCTCCCCATGCCCCTTCATCATCACCCAAGACACCCTGAGTAGCTCCATCAACATGAACTTCTCTTTAGGAAAAATAATTCTTTACCATTATAGGTCTCAAACTAGTGATATTTTCCATATTTTATTTTCAGATAACAAATTCATCTTCACTAACTCTAGTAAAATATCAATCAGTGGATTCAACAAGGTTATTGAAGAATATTGAAACTAGAGAGAGAAACTAGTGAATTAAAAGAAGAGTAATTTTTTGATCTTGAATCGGTTCTCAGAAAAATGAATTAGATACCTGGAGAACCAAATGATTATGAGAAAAAGTTCATTTACAATGACCTTATTGGGTGCCTCGATCTCCACTATAATACTTATAATTAATAACTTCATCAATCTTATTAAAAATATCATTGGGCGAATTGTGAATTAGAGAAACTGGTTCCTCTCATTTGGTGGAATAATAATTCTAGTTAATAGAGTCTTTTCACCCATCCCCATGTATGTTATTTGATATATCAATGTGCTGAAAATTTATATTACTTGAATTAAGAATATATTTTCCTATTTAATTTAGGATGCTCACATGTCTGGTAAACATCACTAGGCATAATTAAGTACAATTTCCAAGCCTTTCAAGGAGGTGGGAATTAATGTTGGAAACATCACTAGAATAATGGAATGTATTCACGTGAAGATAGAATGGGAAATTTTTGAGTTCCAGACTATGTGGGGTAGTTATGGTGATGATTTGAATATACTGAGAGTCATCCCCTATCTAGATTAGATCATTCTTTAACCCCACATCTAGAATATTCAATATCATACCCACTGGATAGTGGGAAGAGAGGAAAAAAACCTTTGGTACTCCAACAGAGTGGGAACCAATATTGGATTTCCATTTTTACTAGTTCTAGATATCAAATTCATGAAATCCAATGCTTTACCATAATTTATCCATGTTATCATGAATAAGAGGAAAAATGGATTTTTTATCAAATAGAGATTAATTTATAATCAGACATATTTTTTTTCATAGGGTCTGATTCAGGAGCCATCCCTATGGAATATTATTAGAAAAGCATGATGTATTAGACTGAGACTGAAATTTGGGGAGATTCTCTCCAGTACAATTAGATTCATGAAAATTTTAATATCCATATGTGAAATTTCTGGCACCAATCATTACCCATAGATGATAACATTAAATGGATTAGAATTAACTTGTCCTCCAGGTGTTCCTATTGTAGTGAACCCATGTAAGAAACTGTGCCCAACTTTTTATAAGAATGTTATTAGGTGTGGATGTTATGGGATAGAATTTAAGATTTTGTAGGCCTTTACTCACAATATTATATGAGGACATATTTCCTCAGTCTATCTTTTTAAGGGTTATAATATTTAGGTCTTGAGAAGAAGGAAAGTGGTGTGATCCTAACATAGGGATATTGGGGTATCCGGAAAGAGAGGTACAAATTCCACAATGAGGAAATACCTATATTATAATTTATATATCTCATAGGACTAAAAATATCTTTTTATATCTCATTAGGCATATCAAGTACTGGGATAAATCTCCTCCTTTTCACCTCTTTCCTATAATAGTTTTCCCCACCACTCAGTTCCCATCATCCCCCAAAGAAAATGGGTCTATTGGTGTCCTCACTCTCATGGTCCCAAGATCGACATGGATGGCTCATGAGACGTGGGTTTCATGATGGGTGGTGGAATTGTTTAGGAATATAGGGGATTTATAATCCTTTATTTAACTAATATCTTTTGTGGTAGTAATTCCTTCTAGGAATAAGCTAATTCAATGCATATAGGTCTTCTCTTGTGTAGTAGGGAAAATATTTAGCTCATGGTGGTTGAAACAGAATACAACATTCTCAAGGACTCTCTAATAATCCATGACGCATTTACTTGGATAATCTCATAAATTATCATAAGGTGTAAGAGTATCATCAATAATAAAATTGATGTTCTTCACAACTAGAGAGAGGGGAACAAGGTGGTGGAGTTCCTTGTCTCCTCAGCTGCCCGAGATACCCATATCACTTGCTTAATAATCTTGGTATCCTTTCCTCTAGAGGGAGTTCATTTAGTGTTATGAGATAATATTGGTCATCACCACTTCATACCCCCCCCAAGTTTGTGATTTTTTTCAGTTTTCTCCATATTTTCTCTCTTGTACCTTATCTTCTCCTTTCGATAAAATAATTTATTTATTTGGCCTTAACAACCAAAAATAAAGATTTTAATAAGGATTTATTAATAAATTAGTGTTAAAATGTTACAATTGGATCATATATAATATTATAAGTATGTACATGACACTACCATAGAAGTATAATAAATTTAATTTTATTATAAATTAGGTTAAAGTGATTTCAAATAAAGGAAAACTTGAGGTAATATATTTTCCACTCACTTTTATTTTTGTTGCACACATGCCATATTTTACAATTATATATTTTATGTGGTGTATAAACTACCAAATAATTTATATTTTATTCCTCTAATTTTTTTTAGGATATACATATTCATATAAGGTTATTTATTTCATGGGGATTATGATTCAAAATTTACAAAAGCTGTAAGGGGTTTATGTTATAATATCATTATTTATAAGGATTGTTTATGATGAAGTTATTGATAATGAAATGTGGTGATAAATATATCAAGAATATAATGAATTTTTTTATCCTATGGTTATTTTAAGAGATTACTTGTTTTTCCTTTTATTTTCCTCAATTTAGGTATTCAGGATTCTAAAAGAATTATTTTAAAGAAAATTAACTTTATTTCCATTTTCATTTAAAAATACTTGTTCTTCCATGTCTATGTTTTCTAAAAACGTTTTCAAGAATGTTTTAGGTATTCCCCTATGATTTTTTAAATCCATTTTTACCAATGTTTTAATTTTTTAAAAATGTTTTAAAATGAATCTACTTTTTGTTTTACAAATGAGGTTATTTTTTAATTTTATTGAAAATGTGAAAGGAATTTTTTTATTGAACACTTCATGAATGAAATTTATGGTAGTCCAGACCACTCAATAATTTGAATCTTACATTAAAATTTTTCAAATTTATATTCAGAGAAAAAAATTTCCTTTATATTTGGAACTTTTTTAGATTTTAATAAGTGATTTAAAAATTAAAAGGGTATTATCCTCTAGTAATATTCCAGGGTTCTTTTAAAGGAATTTTTCATCTATAATTACATATATCGATGATAATTAATATTTAATGGGGATATGATCCAATGATACCATATTTATTCTTTATCTAGATGGTTTATGTTAGTGATTATTAAATATTGATGAAACCCATTTCCATTTACATTGGTTAAGTTATGATGAATATTTTTATGATCTTGTGTTATACATAAGAATCTATTTATTATTATGTGATAGGTGGGCTTGAAATTACATATCCCTCCAATTAATTGAGTAAATATTAATTCTCTATAAGATTAAAGGGTACACAAGAGGTTATCCCAATCCAAAAATATGGTATATAGAAGGATATACCATGATCGAAAGAGGGTACATGGGAGGTGTTTTTGTTTGAAAAAATAACTCATGGTGTCCTCTCGGATTGTTTTGGGTGTGATTTTGTATGTTGAAAAATCTAAATGATCGAAAATTAGTATCGTTGGTATTTTCTAAAGACAAGTTTTTAAGGTGGCATAGTTTCCCAGTGTTTTCCAAATATTGGGGCCTCAAAATTGAGAGTTAGATGATGGAAAAGGAATGATTTCTTCATAAGAGTGAAGAATGTTGGAAAAAATCAGGACAAGGATAGATCCACATACCATAATTCATGGGCCGCATACTACGTTCCTGAAACGGTACATAGAGTGGAAAAAATGGTACATGGGTACGGTTTGCGAAACCAAAAATGGTTCAAGATGGAAGGTAGTGTGGTACGCGGATATCTTGACATCGGTAGAGGAGATCGACCATGTTGGAGCCTAGGCAGTACGTGGGCAGTGTGAAAAAAAGTTTCATGGATGTCTTATGGTTCACGATAGCTGAAGGATAGGTATGTGGTGAAGGATGAATCATAGATTTGATAAATCTCAGAATAACGATTTTTTAGATATCATTGCCTATATAAGAATTTATAATCCTATTGATTACTATGGAGATTGAACAGAATTAGAGAACATATTTTTCTCTGAGATTTAAGAAAAGTCCGGAGGTGGTTTGCGAGGGATAATCCTGTGAAGGCTAGAGTGGTTCGCATGGAAGAATTTACACTAAAGGATTTAAGCAGAAAGTTGTATCTTCTTAAGACTCGGTACGCTGAGGAGGAATCTCCAGTACATGAGGGGGAGAATTCCATAAGCGGTACGCGGAAGGAGATCTCCAGTACGTGGAAGTGAAGGCATTCTTTTAATAGAGACCAGTTTGTAGACAAGAGGGGTTTCATATAGGAGGTTTGCGGAATCGGTATGCAGAGCAATACGCGACAGTAAAGGCGGAGGTAGTCCATAGACATAGGAGGTTTGCGGAAGAGGCAGTAGTGCGCGAAGCATGTTGTACACATTCCAAACCCAGTACATAGTATGTGGGAGGAACATGTGGTTCACGATTTGCACAAGGAAGCTTGCGAAAGCTTCAAATCAGTTTGTGAAATTATTTTCTAGTACCTTGAAACACTAGGAAAAGTGGACTTCATTTATGGGTGAAAAAGGGACTTCAAAAGAAAATCTACCTATAGTATAGAATACAAGATTTCATGAAAATGAAGGGACCTACATGTCCATAAATTGTGTTTGACCTACAAGTTGATAAACTGTGGGTAGACTCCATTTCAAGAGAAATGAGTGAAGGAAGAGGAAGATAGTGACCCTTTCCACTAGTAGTGAGCCACATAAAGTGGCATAGGGTGTGAGCCTTGGGAATGCAGTGAGAAGACCCTAAACCTTGTATAGACAGTGAGCCTTGGCATATAATATCGAGCCCGAACATTGTAATCATCTTTAGATTTGAGACATAGTGAATTTGGTACCTCGATGTTTTATGCTCCTTGGACGTAGCCTAGTGAGGGTAAACCAAGTAAAAATCATTGTGTCATGTGCATGATTTCATATCTGTATGTATATTTCTATGGGAGGAAGAGAGAATTGAGTTCTGTCTAACAACAAAACAAGATCCAAAAGGGAGAAAATTTTAATTTGTCATACCCTGATTCACCCCCTCAGGGTATTCAACCTAGTTGACCTAATAGTTTTCAAGATTGGGCCAGGTACAAGGGTTATTATCCCAATCCTAACATGTTATTAATGTCTTAGTGGATATCCTTGTCATAATATTTCTATTATTATTATTATCACAAATTTATGACATTATTTTATGACATGATCTAATGCCAATGTTTCTTTCTCATGTACCATGTTCTTTAATCCCTTTATTATTAATGTCTTATGGACTACCAAGATTTATTCCATGACCCAAGTATAAGATCTAAGAATTTTTGGGTATAAATTGAAAATGGTTAAGCTCTTATTATTATACCTTTTGTGCTCACACTGTATTTAAATGATCATTGATATATCCCATATTTACCCTTAGTATGAGTATTTAAGCTCATCATGTATTATGTTTTCATTTCCCCAGGATATAAAGAAACTTTTTATGTATTATTTTTCAAAGATTGGTGCCAGTTGTGAAAAATAAGTAGGATATGATGTAGATATTTTATGAACCAATTGTTTATGTATCCAAGTGTCCAAAGACGCTAAAACTTTGTGGTTCTAGTGTGGATTATAAGGTTATTTAATGAATATTAATATAATAAGATGTAACATTTATGTATGAAAAGTATGTATTTCTATAGTCAGAATCAAAACAAGGTTTAGTGAATATTTGGATATTAAGATTAGAGAAATATAGTGAAAACCATGGTGATAAATATATTTATAGGATAACATCATGAAGTGTTTATAAGGAATATATTATTTTTATTTCCTAGAAATGCATATATATTTGGAAAATACATGCGGAAGTGGTTTTGGAAAAGATGTATCTAGTGCTAATAACCCAGAAAGGAGTTGGTAAAGTATATATCGACCATGATTTTGGTGTACAGTGAGTATTCCCTATCTATTCACCTCTTTTGACAATCATATGGAATATACATTGTTTTATTCACATTTTCATTATATATTTTTTTAATTATTTTAATGGATGATGATAATGAATTAACAATGTTAAACCAAAGGTTTCATAGATTGAAAATAGGGTTTCAAGATTTTGAAATTCTATAAATTATTTACATGATCACTCATTATGATTATTATTGCTCACACTATGCTTTTTAGTTTTAGATAATGACTGTAACTAGGAGGATTCATGTTAATTGAGAATGTGATTAAAAATGGAATGATTTTCCTCATGAGAAACTAAATGAAATAGGAACTAGAAGGTGGAACCTTGTGATCATTCCTAACCAGGTATTTTGATATATGATTAACAATATAAGAATCAGTGAGTTTTCTAATACATAAAATATGAGAAAGATATAATTTTATGAATGTTAATTTAGTAATGAGCATATAGAGAATAAAAGTTAAATTTTATTTATGTCATGAATGTTGGAAGGAGAACCTAGGATAATGTCTCAAAGGAAGGGGAATATGTTTTCTATGTGGAAATAAAGGTCATAGAGTAACAAATTTCTATGGAATGAAATGACTTATGTGTGGGGAACTTTGTAATTATACAAGTCAATTCCATAATCCAATAGCTAACTCCTATTACAATGAGGGACCAATGTTATTCCAATAATTAAAGCGAAAGGATTGAAGTGTGTATGTATTGGGATTAAAAAATTATGTTGTAGAAGTATTATATTAATGATATTATAGTTATAATAATCATGAGACATCTAAAAAATTTCCACAATAGTTTTTCCTTAAGGATTTGAAACATATATTGAATGGTATTGATAACCAAGAAAATTGATTTAGTGGTATGGTGATATTTTTAAAGGACACGTGATTAAGGGAAGAATAACCCTTAATATGCGCTTGATGTTGAGTTAATAATGTTTATTTGGGATAAAGAGATTATTTAAATTTATGAACTAAATAGGATAGAATTGGTAACATTGAAATTGGTCAGGTCACTACTACAAACACAGCCTTTATCAACGCTAAAAATGGCCTTTATCAGCGCTAGAAAAGCACTGATAAAGCCAGCGTAGATAAAGGGGGGTCCCCTTTATCAGCGCTTCCTTTATCAGCGATCTCGTTTTAGCGCTGATAAAAGTAAAAAAGAAATTATAAAAAAATAAAAAAATAAAAAAAATTTAAAAAAATTTAAAAAAATTAAAAAAAAATTAAAAAAATTTAAAAAATACTGCCAATCGGGGGGGGGGGGGGGCTTTTATAGCGCTTGAACCCCCCCCCCCTTTTACAGCGCTTTTCAGCCCCTATACAACACCCCACACACCCTACGCACCCCCTACACCCTTTAACAGCGCTTGCTCCAATATTCCCCATGCGCGCGCACCCTTGCCTCCACTAGGATTTGAACTCGAGACCTCCCCCCCTGCGCGCCTAAGCCCTTACCACTACTCTATTTTGATTTTCTTTCCAATTCATGATATCTATATATATATATATTTATATATTTAGTTATATTTATTCGTATAGTAATATATATTTATATTAATATATATATATATATAGTTATATTATAATATATATATAGTTATATTATAATATATATAGTAATATTAATATATATATATATAGTGGTATTAATATATATATATCTATGTATATATATATTTAGTTATATTTTTTCGTATAGTAATATATATTTATATTAATATATAGTTATATTAACATATATATAGTTATATTAACATATATATAGTTATATTAACATATATATAGTTATATGAATATATATTTATATAGTTATATTAATATATATATAGTGATATTAATATATATATTTATGGTGATATTAATATATATATTTATAGTAATACTAATATATATATATGTAGTTATATTAATATATATTTAGTTATTAGATTAATATATATATAGTTAGATTAATATATATATATAGTTAGATTAATATATAGGTATATAAATATTCATATATTGGTATCTTAAATAAAATGGATATTAGTTATTATTTAAATAAATCTAATATATTTTATATGTAAATATGTTTAATTATTTATTTTAAAAATTTAATTTTTAGGTGCGAATATATAAAAAATATGTACATATAGTTATATATTTGATTATAAATAGAAGTTCATTATAAAAAAGGATGAAATTTCAAAGACATAATATCAATATAAATGTAATACCTTGGAATAAATTTAGTCCCCACCAAGAAAAGCCAATAATACCCCCTTAAACGAGTTTGAAAATCCAGAAAATGTTAAAAAATATGAGTATCCCGACAAAAAACTCAGTTTTGGAGGCCTTATGGGCCTCTTTTGGCCTCGAAAAACGCTTGACTAGGGCTCTCCCAGTCACAGTGACGTAGAGCTCGTCGCAGGCTTCGATTTGATATGTGGTAGAGCTCAAACGGACACCCAGATCAAAAGTTATGGCCGTTTGAAGTTTGAGTTGCGTTTTCAACATATTTTGGATGTTTTTTTAATTTTTTAACTTTTTTTAGTCCTCAAATTGTTATTAAATTACTATTACTCCATAATTATTATCAAAATATTAATTAAAAATATTTTTTTAATTTTTTAAGAAGTCATTTTCACTAAATATCTTAAATATTAAGTATAATAAGTGTAAATGTACATTTATACTTATCTAAAATATATTTAAAAATTATATATTATATTTATATAACAATATAACTATATTTATATATTAATATATTAATATATTTTTAATTTTTTTTGAGGATGACCCTTTATCAGCGCTAAAAAAAGCGCTGATAAAGGCCCCCCTTTATCAGCGCTACTAAGCAAGCGCTGATAAAGGGGGCCCTTTATCAGCGCTACTAAGCAAGCGCTGATAAAGGGGGGCACTGTAAAAAACTGTTTTTGTGGTAGTGAGGTATTTGATGACAAATTATTTTAGGTACTATTTGATTAATTTTATTACATTTTTGGATTTATGGAGTATATTTAATAGTCGGTGATTTTATTTGAGGAATAAGGATTGTGTAAAATTTTGGAGTCATATATATTTTCAATGATGTTTTATGGTGATTCAAGTTATTAGCATGTTTTAATAAAATTAAGGTATTCACATGTTTGGTATGTGATATTATGAGCTACTTGAGGTTTTCTAGGGATAAATGTTAAAGTTTATCTTAAAAAAGCTATGTGATCAAATATTTTAGATTTTGAGTACAAATTTTGGCCAGACATATTTTGGAGGATTTTAAAGGTTAACTATTTATGGAATGGATTAATTTGCACAATGGGTGTTATTATTGAGGTTTCTGAGATTATTTTATTGTATTTATCCATATTGGATAAAATGTTCTTACCATTTTGGTATCAATGATAACTAGATACATAAGGAATGACTTTTCACAACCCGAACCACGCTGAGGCTTGCACCGCAACTACCCCAAGCCTGCCTCTATAGGCCAGGGGGTGGAGACAAGCACTGAAGGAATAAAAAACGTGTGTAGGAATTTTCCTAAGTACCTATACACATGCACACAACCAACTCAATGAAAAAGTGAAAAGGGGAGAATTAAAATATTCCACACTACTATAAATAAACCAAACATGCATGAACCTCAAAATAGTACCGGTACGGGAAATTAAACTGAAAGGAAAAGGGGGAAAATATATGCCAAACCAGGAAAGTACCAAAACATGGCAGTAACTTAAAAAGTAAAAAAGATGAGAGAGCCCTTCTCATGGATCATAATCCACGACCATTGTATGCAGTCCAAGAACACGTATCCCTAAGATCCTCTGAATTCATGATCAACTTGTCCATCATTAGCATAAGTCATGACACATGCAGGTAAATCCCATATAGGGGTGGGTACAAAAATACTCAGTAAAATTCCCCGAAAAGGAGAAGGGTAGCAGTAAGAGAAACATTAAAGATAAAAAATAGCAGATAGAACAAGGTATGGTAAAAGAGTACAAATCAACCCAAAAAAGTGTGAAAGAAAACTTATCCAGAGATAAAGATCTCGAAATGGTGAGAAGGTGAAATTATCATCGAGTCTTTTCTACCTATAGTAGGAAAGTGGACATGTCCAACCATAAGAAGCTAGATAGAGAAAGAACGTGGCAAACCACGAATGCCTTCACCTCTCCTGGAAAAAGAGTAACCAAAACCCAAGGATTGGGTACTAAAACAAGATATATATATATATATATATATATATATATATATATTCAGTCAAAGAATCCCAAAAAAGAGATTAAGGGGACCTCTATCTCATATATCATCCCAAGAAGATGGGTCTCCAACATTTCTAAGAGTATCCCTCAATAATGATCTGCATCCCACACGTTTTACTTAATCACTCAAGTCAAAAGGTCTGATTCACCACACCTTGGAAATATCCTCTTTGGTAAGCACTAACTCACCCTCTTGGTTTAGGTAACCTCACAAGGATTCATCTCAGTGGGGAAGGAATCCCTCATCCTTATGAGTCCAATTTTAATTCAATCCTTGTCTCATCACTGATCTGGATAGTCGAGAGTTCATGTATTAAGGTTGAGGACCCATGCCCAGTCAGGCTAGTTGGTGCCACTCTAGTATAATTGAGGATCCATGCCTAGAACATCTAGAGTGTGAAACTCATGTGTTATCGAGAAACCATGCCTAGACCGACTGGAGGGATCCACTGTAGAGTCATCGATGACCCATGCTTAGCCCGACTAGAGGGTTACACTCAAAATAGGTTGAGGACACATGCCCATATTGGATAGAGGGTTCCAATCTAGTGTTGTTGAGGGCCCATACCTTGTCTAACTAGAGGGTGCCTCTCGAAAGGCATAGAATAACTACATTGTCTACCCCTACTATATAGTACCTCTTAGAAAGCATTGAGGAACACCGCTGCCCAGACTAGCTAGAGGGTAATCTTGGAAAACATATATATTCTAGTCCCTGATCACTACCTTCTTCAAACACCACCTGAATAAACTTCATTCCTGTAAAATCTCACATCATATCTCAAAATCCACTACGGAGTTAACCATTTCATTCTATGGGAAAAAATACTTAGGATAGGCTACTCACGGACCAATATTCGTGTTCAAAAGAGGTAGATACAAAAGATAGCAGATTTATTAAGTGGTGCACGATGCATATGGGGCCCAAAAAACATGTGACTCTACCTCATCACCTAATTTTATACCTATCCATACTCGAGTACTAAACCGTATACAATTACCCCTAGGCATACCAGTGGACTCCCAGAGTACATGACATATTTGGCCAAAAGGATGACGAGCGCACAATGCCCATTATTAATCTGAAGGGAAAAAACATAATTCTACCAATAGGCCTCCTCAAGTGGCCCTAGATAACCAAATTGATCACAATTTTCTGATCCTTTTGGAAAAGCACATAATATCAACTCCTCATTCACCTAAATCAGACACCCTGTGAAGAAACAAAATTTCACCACATTGTGCACGGATAGTGCCTTGTGGGGCCCATGCCTTGATCCCAAAATAAAACATATGCAATTGACTATTCATTTTTCCAGATCATAAACCCAGTGAAAAATTCACATTTTATCACAACACGCCTGAATGGGGTTTTGTGGGTCACATACCTTAATTTCAGTTTAAACACATGAAATTTGTCTTGAAACGTATGCCTAAAATTTAGGGTCTATATGTCGCTGACAGCACATCAATTTGACATCATATGTAGGTGTTAAGTCCGATATAATATTCCTCAATGATAATAATTATATTATTATTATTATACCTTGTTATTTCATGAAACCGAGCCATGAGCCCGAATATTAAAATTCACAAACTGTCCTCAAAAGGTTCATCTAAAAAGTAGGGTCACATCGAAATAGATGGAACATTAAACAAAAGCTTTGTTTAGGAATTTTGGTTGTTTGAAGTCACTGCCCGAAGACCCACCTCGTTCCATCCTGCTCCAGCCCGGCATGGCCTGCTCCACTCCAGTCTAGCCCAATATAGGTCTGACCACCTCAAGTCAGACCAATCCACCTGGGTGGCCCTCTACTGTCAATGCAGTAACCCGATGCATACCACATCGCTTGTCAGCTTCACCACACTACTCTGCCGCATCCCACAACCTCTCGTAGGCTGTGGCGTCCACTGCCCCATGGCCCTGCGTGCCACCTTTCAAGGCTCATGCGGCCACCGCTACCTCACAGCTTCCCATGACATCACAACTTCCACTGCCTCATGGTCACCTTCGGCTTTCGTGCACCGCTGGTCCCTTCTGTGGACCACTGGGAATCCTTCAGTGTAAAAAAATTGGAAACAAGACTAGATCTAGAAACCTCAGGTCCCAATCTACACAGACTCATGCTTAAATCAAAGATTCATTGATGTTTCAATATATTAAATATTATATGGATGCTTCTATAGTCTTTCATGTCTCCTTCAATGACTAAAACTTGAAACGTTCATAGAACTATAATCCTTGGATCATGATCTTCCAAGATCCATGCTCTTCTTGACGTTTGAATGTTGTTTCAACGTGTTGAAAATTTTATTGATGAAGAACAGGAAGAATGAGTGAATAACATGAAGAATGAGGGATACAAATATATATTGGTCGATATTCCGTGTTTGTATGTACATCAACAAGACTTTCCAAATAATTGAAAACAATAACTAAGAAATTATACTTCAATATTTCCAATCAGGGATGTGAAAATCCAAAATAAGAATCCTACCTGAATTGTTTGGTCTGTTGTTCCATTTTCTATGCTCTGCTCTTCTAAGATCATTAGTGCCATCATGATCTTTCAAATATCCAATAGAAATTTTCCAATGGAAGGAGAGGTGGAGAGCTTCCACCATTGGGAGGTTAATGAGCCAACCCTAACTCAATTCCATAAACACATATTTGTAGAATACACCTTCCAATAGTCATGAGATCCGAACATCCTACAACCTCTTACTTTATGTCGTGCTTCGGTAAAAAACCATATAACGAACCCAACGATTGTCTCGGATTTCCTATCCATGTCCATGTTCCAAATTTATTCAAAGTAGCAGCCAAATAAAATAATTTTATTTAATAATTTTATTTATGGATATGTCCTTGATAATTTTTTTTACATAAGGCCCACACTGATAAATGTTATGTCCCACATAGGGTAAACACCATGATCGAGGCTCAACCATGGTCTTCGATTTCGGATCTGATTAACCATTTGAGAGTTATCCCATTTCCTTCACGTGCATAGTATAAAATACCCTTAATATTTTTATAAAACTAATTTCGAGCACACTGGGTCTTAGAATCGTATTCCATGTTAGAGTCTATCTCTGGAAATATATATATAAATATTAAAAAGACATAAAAGGAAAAATTGGGTCTCTACATCATTCCCTCATTCAAGTTTTTCATCCCCAAGAAGAAAAACTAGGAATAAAACATTGGATACTAATCCCGCATTTGGTTCTCCCATTCATAGGAACTCTTCTACACATTTTTATGCTTCCACAGTGCACGAACCAAAGAGATGGTATGTCCGCATAAGGTTTTCTCCTATTGATTAAATGTGTTGATCATTCCCATATCTCCATAACTATGACACTTGGATAATTTCATGCACCTGCTCTAACTGTGGGGGTTGGGAAAGGCAGTAGGAAATGTCACCAACTGTATTCTTGATAATGAACAGCCTGATGAACTTTAGGGATGACTTTCCTCCCTAGCTGAAAACCAACACACAAGCTCTCAGCATATCCTCTAACACCTAGATAAGGCATTTGATCTTCCTATTGGTCCAGGGGAGAATGGATGTACTCATCCGCAGCTGGGCCTTGAATTCATATTGTAGGCCTCTCCACAATCATGGTATAAACACACGTTACGATAATAGATAATCATTTAGGGTACCCCGTGAGGGCAGATGATATCCCATATATAAACCACCCCAAACACTCCATCTAACTCTACTCTCTGATAGAAAGGAAGTGAGTCGATACTGTGAGCCGGTCTACTATCACCCGTATGGATTCATGTCCTTTTGTAAGGAATAAAAACCCTATGACTAAGTCCATAGATATTTCATCCCATTTCTTTCCTGGGATCTCATAAGGCTTCAATTAACCCACCAGAACCTGGTGCTCAAACCTCACCTACCGACAGGTGAGGCATCATGAAATGAACTCAACTATGCTCTGTCTTCTGTAGGACCCCCAAAACTGTTTCTGAAGGGTACATCCTCCCCACATTAGGATGTACAACTAAGGGAGAAGTGTGTAAATCTCACATCACCTCCCCCTGCATCATGGATGAAACCCATGTTTTTCCTTTGAAAAATATATCATGATTCCCTCCTTCAGAATATCCATATAATACATGACCTATGGATATCTGATCATGAAAGATGTCATAGTTGGTGTCTCATAACTGGGACTCTCTCACACGCCCAAGGAGCGAAGGATTCAACACCATATACTAAAGAAAAACCACACCCCCCTTCTTCACTAGGGTTAACTACAGGGAAGCTAAATTATTTGAAACATACCACACTATATGAGCCCAATACTTCCTACTATGGTAACCTACTACATATTTTCCATTTTTGGAGTATAGACTATATTTAAGTCATAGTACTGTAGGGATTCCAACTAGCACTGCTGTCTCAAGTTTAGGTCTTTCTGAGTGAAGTCGTACCCAAGACTCTGGTGATCTGTACAAACCAAAAAGTGTTCTCCCAGAAGGTAATTTATTCACATCCTCTGGGAAAAGACTACTTATACTAGAACCAATTAGTGAGTCGTATAGTTCTGCTCATGGGGTCTTAATCACCTTGACCTATATTTGAACATTGAGCACCCAAAGGTACCCACACAAAAGGTAGGTGAGTAAACTAAACCAACCAAAAGAAGCTAGAAATGGAAAGTACGTGGAATACTCCACATGTATTCACCTATATTGGGAGGAGAGTAACCCCAAACTAGAAAATCTTCCACACTTACGAGTAGAATACCATGAAAAATGAGTTCAAATAGAAAAACTCCATCGGCAATGCCAGGGCCTGCTTCGCACTCCACTGCACAACCCCACCATGAATGAAAAGTCATAAGGACTCAATTACCACACCTTGATACTATCCCCTTTGAGAGGCACTTAATCGACCTCATGGTTTTTATCATGTTACTTAAATTCATCTCAATGGGGGAGGAACCCATTTTCCTCATGTATTCAAATCTATGTTGAACAACAATGACATAGGTTTACCCCGACTCCCACATCACCCTGGTAAAATATCAAGAAAGTAGTAGGGAGGTATGATTACCTCAAAAAATGTATAATAAGTTCTACGAGAAAAATAGAAATGAAACAGGGTGTGCCTCTTACCATCTCATGTGCTGTAGGATTATAGACATCCAAAGCTTACAAATATCTGCGACACCAGCTTCCAACTCCCCAAGCCTAACGTGGTCCACCCAGTGGTGGTGGTGGAAGGTCCTCATAGTGTCATCCACCACCAGAATCTCCTCCGGGTACTCTTGAAGCACCACCTCCCTAGGGACCACCCTATTCCCACCTGGGGGATCCCTAATAATGGCACAATCTTTTCCATGGCCATCCACCTACTACCTGTCTGGGATTCTCAATACATCTGGTCATGAAATCTCATGCCATGCGACCTCATATTTCACAATCATTGCACCAGACATAGCTAGGATATCCCAATTCTCTATTCTATCCCTGACCAAGTGCCAGAGTCTTATCATGGGGAGGCCTACTATGTTGAAACCTTGACAACTGATGTTCGCTAGCAGTGGTAGATGTATTAGCTCGATTTCTCCCCCTTCCAGTTCCAATTAACTGTCACCCCTATGATAGAATCATTTCTATCACCTGTGCTCGATATATCACCCCAACATAGGTTGGGATGTATAAGGTTCTATGCTGGCATGAATCTCCCTATGGAGTCCCTTCTAAAACTTCTGAGCTTAAAAGTAGCCTCCAAAGATCATGTCCAGAGAGTACTGATTAAGGTATGTAAACTTAGATGTCTACTTATCTACCATCATCCTTCCCTACCATATCTCCAAAATATCTTGAATCTGAATGGAGTATATGAAGAAGGGGTAGTACTTATCACGAAACAACTACTGGAAGTCATCCCATGAGAGTAATAACTCATCGTGTATCTGAGTAACTAGACTCCACCAACATCTAGTTTCTCCCTTTAATAGATTGGTTGATAAATCCAGAATCTAATCTATCAATTTCTGAACAAGCCTAAATAGTTGGACCATCGACTCTAGCCAATCCACTACTTCTTGAGGATATGGATCACTGCAGAACCTCAATGGTCTCTGATGCTGGAACTCGCAGAGTGCGCTCGTCCTGTGCACATCCTTATACTTCTATTCTAGGACTATCTATTTCTTAATAGGTATAGGTGTTGGTACCTACCCACCTTAGGGAAGGGTATCACATGATGAACCCTGAACTAAGGCCTCGTTTCTCACAGGGTCATCATCATGATCCGGAGCTGGTATCCCGGTTGGCTGTCATCGTGGAGGCATCCTGAAGACTATCAAGGAGTAACATGGTCATAAGATCATATATATATATATATATAAACAACAATGGTGGGTTGAATCAAGAAAGAAAATCAAGGAATCAATCCTATATGATGCATGTACCATTGATCCATGCAAAAAAATTCTCTGGGTGTTGAGTCAACAAGCAGGTAGTCAGGGTCTTGGTGAAGGGATATGTCAGCCGCCACACCATCACTTGACTCCTTGGTCCAAGAGTCGCACTAGAGACACTTGAAAACGGTTCCCTAAATCCCAAACAATTCCTTTTGAGGGAAAATTTGAACAATGTCCCTAGGAAGTAACCACATCCGATATAACTTTGTCACAACCCAACCCATGCCAGGGCATGAGCCGCAACTACCCCAAGCCTACCTCTATATGCTAGGGGTGGCGACAAGCTTCGAAGACACAAAAAACGTGGGGAGGAATTTACCTAAGTACATATACACATGAACACACCCAACTCAATGAAAAAGTACATAGGGAAAAAAGTAAAATATGTCACACTACTTTAAATTAACCAAACATGCAAGAACCTACAAACTATACTGGTACCAGAAAGTAAACCTAATGGAAAAGGGGAAAAATACACACTCAAACAGAAAAGTTCCACATCTTGGCAGTAACTGAACGAGTAAAATAGTTGAGAGATCCCCACTTCTGGATCCCAAGCTACGACCACCATACATGGTCCTAGCACCTGTATCCCTAAGCTCTTCTGAATTCACAATTGACCTATCAGTCATCTACATAAATCATGATGCATTCAAGTAAAGTCCATCCATGGGTGAGTATAAAGATACTTAGTAGGATTCCCCAAAAAGGTGAAGGGGGAGCATTAAGAGATACATTGAGGAGTAAAAACTGCATATTGAACAAGGCATGGTAAAAGAGTACAACTCAACCCAACCAGAGAGTGAAAGAAAACTCATCCAGACACAAGGAGCCTGAAATAGTGAGAATTTGGACTTCTCGTTGAGTCTTTTCTACCTATAGTAGGAGAGTGGACTCATATAAGAATGAGAATCTAGACCTGGAAAGCACATGGGATACCCCATGAGTCTTTGCCTCTCCATGAAGGAGAGTAACCAAAATCCAAGGAGTGGGCAATGAAATAGGATATATATATATATATATATATATATATACTCAGTCAAAGAAGTCCAAACGAGAGAGTAAGGGGATCTCCATCTCACATATCAGCCTAAGAAGATGATTCTCCAAAAGTTCCATGAGTATCCCTCAATGATGCTCGACATCCCACACATCTCCCCTAAACACAAAAAGTCAAAGGGGATCAATCCCCAAACCTTGATATTATCTGCTTTGGTAAGCACTAACTCATAGTCATGGTTTTAGGTCTAGTCACAAGGATGCGTCTCAGTGTGTAAAGTGTACCTCTTCCTTGTGAGTCCAAAGTTACGTTAAACCTTATCTTGTCAATGATCTGTATAGTCAAGAGGTTGTGTCTCAAGGTTTAGGACCCATGCCCAGCCTAGTTGGAGTGTGCCACGCTAGTATCATCAAGGACCCATACCCAAACCAACTAGAGGAATACACTCTAGTGTCGTCGAGGACCCATGCCCATTCCGACTGGAGGGTGCCACTCCAGTGTTGCTTATGACCCATGCCTTGCCCGACGGGAGGGTTCCACTTGAAAGAGGTTGGGGACCCATAGACAGTCCATTTGGAGGGTACCACTCTAGTGTCATCAAGGAACCATGAAAAACCTAGCTGGAGGGTTACACTTAAGAGGCATGAAGGTACTACACTATCCATCCTTTCTAGATGGTATTTATCAGAAAGCATTGAGGAACACCGCTGCCCAGTCCAGCTGGAGGGTAAGCTCAAAAAACTATAATATGCTAGTTCTTAATTAATACTTTCTTCCAACATCGCCTTAATAAGTGTCACACCCGAAGCATCTCACATCATATTTAAAAAAGACACTACAGAGGGAACCATTTCATTCTTTGTGAAAAAACACTGAGGATAGGCTACTCACATGCCAAAATTTTATTCCAAAAGAAGTACATATGAAAAATATAAGATTTATTAGGTTGTACACGGTGTGTATGGGGACCACACGATGAGTGACCCTAACTCATTACTTGAATATGTACCCAGCCATACTAGGGTACTAAACTATATACAAGTACCCCTAGGCATACCACTGGACACCCATAGTACATGACATGTCTGTAAAAAATGTTGATGAGTGTGTGATGCTTGTTGTTCATCTAAAAGAAGAAAATGCAATTCTATCGACAGGCCTCCTCGAGAGGCCGTAGATATCAAATGGATCACACCATTGTGATACATGTGAAAAAACACACTTGATCAACTGTTCATTCACCCGAATCAGACACCCAGTGAAGAAGCTACATTTCACCTCATTGTACATGATTAATCCCTCAAGGGGCCGATGCCTTGATCCTGAAATAAAACATACATAATCAACTAATCATTTCTCCTGATCGGACACCCGGGGAAAAATTTAGATTTCATCGAAACATGCCCAAACTAGGATTTTTGGGGCCCATATATTAATTTCATTTTAAACACCTGGAATTGGTCTTGAAACGTCCACCTAAAATCCAGGGTCAAGATGCACTCTGACCCAGCCCGCTCCCGCACAACCTGCTCCACTTTAGCTCGGCTCACTCCCATCCCAACCTTCTCTAACTATCCCACTCCTTCAGGGCGGCGCACGTCACCAGCCCATTGCTGACAACTTGGCAGTCCATCATGTTTCGTGATAATTTTTGGCCGCACGACGTGGCTCCGTAGAATCCCACAACCGCTTGCTGGTTTTGGCCTCTACTGCCCCACGATACCACATTCCACCAACCATGGATCCCATGGCCACCATCATCTCACAGACTATCATCGTTTTTCATGCGTTGTTGGTCCCTTCCATCGACCATCGTGACTCCTCTGGTGCTCGAAAATTGGAGACAAGACCATATCTAGAAACCATGGGTCCCAATCTACACAAAATCATGCTTCACTTGAAGATTCATTAATGTTTTGATGTATTGAAATGTAGATGGATGATTCCATAGACTCATTCACTTCCTCTGGAACCCTAAACATGAAACATTCATAGATCTGTAATCCTTGGATCATGATCTTCTCAGATCCATGCTCTACTCAACGTTTGGATCCCATTTCAACGTGTAAAAAAGTATATCAATAATGAACATGAAGAACAAGTGAAGAACACGAAGAACTAGGGGTCCAAAGATATATTGGTCGATGACTATGTTTGAATGGTCATATAAAAGGAATTCCAAGGAAGTTAAAACAAAAATGAAGCAATTATACTTCAATAATTTCAATCGAGGATGCAAAAATTCAAAAGAACAATCCTACTTGAATTTTTGGATTCATCATTGAATATTTTGTACTTTGATCTTCTTAGATATGCAGTTCCATCATAATCTAGCAAAGATCAAACGTCAACTTGAAAAAGGAAGGAGAGGAGGAGAGCTTTCACCATTGGGAGGTTTATGATCCAAACCTAACTCAATTCCATAAACACGTATTTATTGAAAACGCCCACCAATGGTTGTTGGATCTGAACATCCCATGACCTCTCACTTTAGGTCACACTTAGGTAGAAAACCATATTATGAACCCAAAAACGGTATCATATTTTCAATCTTACTCCCTATTCAAAATTTATTCGATGTAGCATCCAAATAAAATAATTTTATTTAATTATTTTATTTACGGTTATTCCCTCAAAAACTTTTTCTATAGAAGGACCACACCGAAAAATGTTATGTCCCACCTAGGGTAAATGCGATGCTCCAGACTCAACCGCGGCCTTACATTTCTGATATGATCAACCATTTGATAGGTATCCTATTTCTTTTGTGTGAATAATATAAAATAAAATTAATTGTTTTATGAAATTAATTCCAGGAACACCGGGCCTCAGAATCACACACCGTCTTAGCACCTAGCTTAGGAAATATATATAAAAATATTCCAAAGTCTTATAAGGAAAAAAATTGTTCTCCGCATGGATAATAAATATTTTATGGTTTTTATTAATCTATAAAAAGTTAATTATTTCATGTATGGCATGAGAAATTCATCTTGAATATTCATTTCTTGGATTAATATATGAATTGGATATTCATAAAAGTACAACCAAAAGATAAAATTATGCTTATGAAATAGAAATAAATAAATTAAGCACATTTTATCATGTTCTCTATCTTGACATTAAAATAATTTGTCAACTTTGGGGAAATTTTTTGAAATAAAAATGTTATATTTTTACGTTCATTTTTTATGAATCTATGGTCTTTTAAGACATCAAATATTTATGTTTCTATGGTTATTAAGTTTATTAGGGACATGTTTTGTATCACTCCCTATTTGACCTTGGACACTATATTTATCCTCTATGTATAAATTTTAACATCACACCAGTTTTCTCTTTATATGGGAACATTATTATATAATATTTTAGGTACCATTTATGTATCCCACTTTCCCTTTTTAAAAGAAGTCTTATTATCCCTCCGTAAAATATGAGTTCTCAATAAAGGTGTTTTTATATATCAAACCTTTGGTGATAGAGATAAAATTACTAGGGAATAATTTATTTAAGTTGGGTGATAATGTTATAACCTAGAAATTTAGTTGGAAAGAAAAATAATCTCGATATCTTGTTTAACATGCAACACTGAGATTTAAGCAAATTGGGATATATTATAAAAATATTATTATTTAAATGTGACCTTTATAACATAGCTATTGAATAGGAAGGTATGAATATGAGTAACAAAATTATGAAATATATGTACAATGGTACTAAATAATTTAAATTTATTTATTAATTCTTATAAAATAAGAACTCAATTTATAGTAATGTTTTTTACGCTTAAAAATAATTTTTATTCAAAAATGATTTTTATTACATTTTTATGTGGAAATTATAATTAATTTCTTCAAATTTTATAAATTTTAATTGATAAAATAAAAATAATTTTATAAATTAGAATATTATAATTCACTTAGGGTGAAATTTTTGTATATTTCTGAAATGATTGATTTTTCATTAAATAGCGAAGAATACAATTTTTTCAAATACTATCATTTATTTTCAATAAATAAAGTAATTTTAAAGTAAAAATATATATTTTTTTTCTTTAAAGTAAAATATGATCCATTTTATTCATAATAATATAATTAATTTCATTTTAATCAAAAAAAAAATCATGATTTTTTATAAGTTAATTTTTATGCTTAAAATATATTTTTCTAAAAAATGATTTCATTATCTTTTTCACATATATATTAAAATTGAATTCATCCATTTCAATAGATTTAACTTTAAAAATTTTATACCATATTTGGAATTATTAGTTTCAAATTTTGTAAATAGGTACCTTTAATTTTTGGTTATTATGAATAGTAGTGATAAATATGTATCACCATAGTTGGGGTAAAATATTGAAAACAAGGTTAAAACCCTGCGATAAATTTTTAAAATCAACCCAAAACATACCATTATGTAATTATATGTAATAAATTAGACCATAGACATCCCAAATTTTAATATATGACATTTTGGTGCAATTTTCCCTCAATAATGAAATTTATATTGTTTTAAGTAAAGAAAATTTCAAATTGTCCCTCTATTGACTTTAATATCTCTAAATTTTTTCTTAAGAATAAAAAGTGGATAAATTCAGTTATAATTTTTGATTTTTAATATTAATTAATTTTTTTATCATGGTTCTTTATTTATAATTTTTAGTGATTGAAAAATTTCCTTAAATCTTACGCAACACTGACCTAGTATTTATTTAATTAATACAAAAATTCTATAAATGATTTTAAAAACATTAATAGTAATAATTTTTGAGTAAATTATTATGTTAATTTAAAATACATATATATATATATATATATATATATAACATTTTAGGTATGTTTTAATTAATTATATTGGAATTCTATAACTATTTTAATGACTTTAAAGCCAAATTGAATGAATAGTGTCAAAAATAACATTAATGACATTTTATGAAAAATAATATTTTATATTGTTATATAGAAATCATAAAAAATTTGAAAGTGGAAAATTTAAATGATTAAAGGTCTAAAATGTAAAACTTGGACATTTTGGAGCTAATTTTTAACTTATCTTTAATATTATAACTCTTTAAAATTAAAAAATTCATTATCGTAGTTAAGGTTAAAATTGGTTAATAGAGGAGTTAAACCAATTGATATGGTTTAAAATGGCACAAAAACCTGTAAAAATTTCATTATAAGAATATATTTTGACATTAGACCAGTTTTAAAAAATTATATATCTATTTAGAACCACTTTTATTAATAATAACCTAATTATATTTTAATATTTTTAGTAATTCAAAGTGTCATTTCTCTCCCAAATACAAGGACACCAATTATCTACTATATTTACACCACATTGATAAATATATCACTAAAAAATATTACCAACACTATTAAAAACAATACTATATACTAATTTTATGTGTTTCTCTTCTTAAAATACCATTCCAAAGGTCCTTAAGAAAGGATCTAAAAGAGGTCCACTAAAAAAGGGATAATCATTATACCTGAACTATTTCAATTTTTTTGCTCTTATGCATCCTATAAATCCATATAATTCATCATAAAATAATAAATTATTTATCCTAAATATACTGAATTTTTATTATGATTAATTAACCTCAAATATCCACCCTCCATTCTATCAAATGGGAAGTGAAAGTACCGCTCATGCATATGTATGGACTACCACCACCAAGAAGTGACACAATTCATTGTCCATCATCATATTTTTTGAATGGTTATCATGATGGGTTTAAAGTGTATATATTATATTTATGATATAATTACTATTCTATAATTATAATATCATATCTACCTTCTTACCTTCCTATTCATTGAAAAACTATAATGCCACTCTTGCGTACATATAGACTACCACCTCCACGAAGTGATGTGATTAATTGTTAATTTATGATTTACATGGATAGAAATAAAGATATATTTTATGGATAAATATGATATATATTATATGAAAAATTATTTTTGGAATGTTGACATATTATTTACCTTTCTTTTGTTCTATCTGTCGAAAAGTGACAACAGTGTTCATGTATATGTACGGATTACCATCTCCACGAATGGTATAACTCATTTTTTTGTCTCTAACTTTTATTGAATAATATATATATATATATATTATAATATTTATATCAGGGTTAAAATTATATATATGATGGAACCATGATCCAAGTACAAGGACCTGAATCACCAAACTGAAATTCAAATGTAAAATAAAACAATGACCACCCAGAAAAATGATTATGATTAGGAGTTATGAATAAATTGGTGTTAAAATGTTATAAGTGGATAATATATTATATTATAAGTATTTAAATTAATATTTTATACAATAATAAATATTTTTTTTATATAGGTGGATAAATTAATTTTGATGTAATTCGAACTCGAGGTAATAAATTTTGGTCTCACTTTTATTTATGCGAAGCACATTACATAATCAGAACTTATATATTTTATGTGGTATACATACTACCCATGAATGTATTTTATGATTCTTCTCAGGAATATTGTGATATATACATATCCATATAGGGTTCTATATTTCTTGGGGCTTATGATTCAAACGTTACCAAAGTGGTAAGGGATTTATTTAACAATCTCATTATTTATCGGGATTGATTATGATCATGTTTTTGATGATGAAATTTCATTTAGAACTTCTCAAGAATACCATGAATTTTACTATCACCTCGTTATTTCAAGTGATTATTTTTTCTATTCATTTTCTCCCTTTAATTAATCAAGATACTGAAAGAACATTTTTATGGAAATCTACATTATTACTCTTTTAGGTTGAAAATCCATTTTCTTCCATGTCAATGTTTTATAAAAATGTTTTCAATAATATTTTTACCAACATCCTATTATTTTTTAAATTCATTTTCCCTATGTTTTAGTTTTTACAAAATGTCTTAAAATGAATCATCTTGTCATTTTCTGAACGAGGAACTTTTGACCTTTTCACTAAAAATTTGAATGGAATATTTTTTTATACTAACATGGAAAGAATTGAATTTATTATTATCACGACCTGTCAATATTTCTTATCATAACATATAATTTTCCATGTTTATTTTCAATGAAAATATTTTCCTTATTTTTTTTTAAATTTTTATATTTTAATATGTGATTTAAAATGAAAAAGGGTATTTTCCTTTAGAAATATTCCAATGATCTTTAAAGGATTTTTTCATCAATGATGATATCCTTCAGTGTTACCTAGGATTTAATGGAGATATGATCCAATTATACCCTCTTAATTATTTATTTGGATGGTTTATGGTAATCATGATGAAACATCAATGAAACTCATTTTCATTTCCATCGGTCAATTTATGATAATTTTTTTATGATCTTGTGGAATACAAATGAATGAATTTATAATTATGTGATAGGTGGGATGAAATTATATATCCCTTTAATAAATTGGATAAATATTAATGTTTTATGATCTCAAAGGGTACATGGGAGGTTATCCAATGTTTGGAAGAGGGTATACGAGAGGTTATCCCAAGCTTGAAAGAGGGTACATGAAATTTTATCCTATGCACAATGGAGGTATATAGGAAGTAATCTCATGCCTAACATGTTATGAATGTATTGGTGGTTATCCTTGACATAATATTTATATGATTATGATTATTCCACACATTATAACACAATTTTATGACATGATATTATTCCAATGTTAGGTTCTCATGTCTCATGTTCTAACATCACTTTATGATTCAAGTATTATGAACTTCCATGCTTTTTTACATGAATCATGTTTATGATATAATAATTAATGGGGGTGATTTTTAAAAGGTTAAGATTATATTGTCATACGCTTTATGATCATGTTATATTTAAATGATCATTGGTATCTCTGCTCTTTACCCTTAATGAGTATCTGATCTCACCCTTTATTATGATTTCTTTTCCCTAGGATATGAAGAAAAGTTTTAAGTATGTTATTTACAATAATGTTTCTAGATGTTAATAACTAATTGGGAAATGATATAAATATTTTGTGGACCAGTTTTCTATATATCCAGGTTTCTAAAGAAACTAAAACTTTATGGTTCGTACATGGATTTTAATGTTATCTAATTAATATTAATATAATAAGATGAAATATTTATGTATGAAAATTATGGGTCACTATATGATTAGATTAGCCTTAGGTATTTCCTAAGAATTATATCAAGGTATTAAGACTATCATTCCATTTATCTCTCTAAGATCAAGTAATGGGGGTTCAAATTCAGCATACACCCCTATTTATATCAATGATTATATAAAATTCTATGTGATATACTTTAGTGGGTTAGTCCAAACAATAAATCATGACTTATTATCTCATGATTCTATTATTCATATTTTTTAGGCCAACATCTGTATAAATTTTATGATTTTACTCCCACTAGTTTTAAAATATCATCAAAACCCTTAACTATCTTCAATGATAATTGATTAAGTACAACTTGAATTTATATTTTAAGGGGTAATTATCATTTAACTTCATGAAAATATCAAACCTACATTAAAGAATGATATATTGGAGATTTCCTTTTGTAAATAAATACAGGCACCGAAAATCTGTGTCTGGCACTTTGTTGTAGAATCAAGATGATGAAGAAGCCAATGTGATATATGTATTACATGATTTATTTCCAACTAAGGGATATAAACCCATCAAAAATACTTTTTGATCCATTCATATGGTGGTGAAGACCTCCCACTATGAGTAGGCTATTGATTTTACCCCTTACTAATGAAAAGGTTTTCAAAACCATGAGAATCATTTTTAATATAATATTAGACACTTTTAGAATTAGAAAATATCTTTTATTGGGTGAACCCTATATCTAAAGGAATATTTTGTTTTAGAGGATTAAATTTTAATAGTTTTAGATCCCTAACTGATACCTATATCAAAAGTTAGGGTGACATGATTTTATAAGGGTTTTTACAAAATTCTAGGTAGTTTGAACCAGGATAACCACAAACACATAGACCTTATTCACACATGATGAGATCTATGTGTGAATACCTCCATGTGCTTAGATCTATCTCACATGTAACTCCTTATGCATGTCTAGATCACTTTTTGCACCCTGGTCACATCAACCTGGTATCCTTACACACACAACCTGACCTCCTTACATAAATCCCATATGATCATACATATTGTAATCCTAGTTCCTCTTATATGAGGCAATCATATTAATAGCATGGTAGAGGTGGTTACCCATCTATCTATGTTAAATAGTCTTTGGTTTCCTATAAATGGACCCCTAGACTTTCCATTTCAAAATATGAATGAGGAAGTGGGATGAAATCTAGACTGAGAACACCCGAGTGAATAGAGATCTAGCCTGAAAAAAACATTATTCTATAGATCCATCTATTAGGTGAGTTTTGAATCAAAATCAATGGGTATTCGAGATAAAATTCCACAAACACACCCTCCTAAATTAAGTCATTCCCTAGGATCCAAACAATTAGTGTTACCTAAACTCTAGAATCATTTTACTTGAGAACCTATGATCTATGTTCTGAACTAAATTGGTGACAATAACCTTATTTCTAGACACATAAGTGATAGACTACATGTATATTAACTAACTAATCCCCAGATCACTCGAGCAATGATAATTGAGAACCAATTTTCCTAAGTCACCCACCTAGGATAACTTTACCCAGGTCTCCTACCTGGGTTCCATTTTTACTAGATCCCGTACTAGCATGATCCCTTTCCTATCCCCCCACATGGACACTTTCTTCTAAATGTTTTGTATATACCAAAATCATCATTTGCTTCTATTCATGTAAGACCATACTCCTTGATGAGTTATGAAATTAAATATAAATTTGAATTTTTCATTTAGTGAGACATTAATATTTATAATCAGGACTTATATTAGGTTTAGGAGTGTTTATATGTCCTTAAAAGGTGTTTTTAGATGTGGTTTGAGATTTAATGGGTTTTCTAGGTGTTCGAGATGACATATGTGAAGGTTCGAAGTGGTTGGGATACTAGAAATAACAATAGTATGACATTTATGACATGACCATATATTCCATGTCATGAATGTATCAGGTAGAGGGGTTGTCCCTCTATCTAAAGGTGGTTCATGCATTGACCCATAGGTTTATGTCATGAAACTATTCTAGGAAACCCCTTCTTTCAAGGGGTTTCTTGTATTCTTTTGGGGAACTTTTAGAAACCCCATTAGGTTTCCTTTGGTGTAGCCATTCAAACAATAGGGGGAGATCCCATTTGGATCTCCATTTATCTCTCTCTAGATCCCTTTCATCTAGATTATTTGGCTATGATTCTTCACATAGATTCATGTTAGGTATTTCCTCTTTTATACCTTGTTCTCACTTGTTATTCTTCATCAATTAAATTTATTAGTTAGGGATTTTGGAGGATGATATCACTAAAGCATGGAAAAATAATCATCATGATGGGTATTTATTTTGTGGCTTATAGAGGATGTCCTTAAATGGTGTATTTAAACCTTCGTTCATTATTTCTCTTTAAGTAAGTTGCATCAAAGATTTATTTAGCATTTTGAAAAAAAATAAATTTTATTTTATTTTTAAATTGGCATTGTGTGTTATATATTGTTTCCAAGTTGGTTTTGGGAGTGTATTATGAACTTTCCACGTGTGGTTAGCCACTATTTTGGTATGAATAGGTTTCCCTATGAGTGGTTTGACAATTATTAATAATTTAACCAATTGATAAGTTAATAATAAATATTAAAATTGATTGAATTTTATGTTTGGCTGATGATTGAGGGAATATTAGGTGTGAAATTCACCCAACTACTCAAGGTTTCACTAATCGAGGGTGTCTTATTAAGTTTATATGCATTACACCTAATTGATTTAAATTTTAAAATTAAATAAATTCAAATAATTGATTAATATAAATTATTTAATTAATTATAACCAGTTATAATTAATTTTTTATGATGTTGGGTTTTGAGAAAGGTGCTTAGGTGTTTCAGCGATGCTTGGATGAGCCTAAGAAATGATATTCAAGTTGTGGATTAAAGGAAAATGGATTCTATTGAAGTTGGTAGAATTAAATTTGATAAGTCTTTTGGTTTATTAGTGATTTTATGTTCATGTTATTTAATTATTTTACTACCTACATATTTCATTGACTTGTTTTACTTCTCCATAAACTAGGATGGGCTCACAATTACCTAATAGTCAACATATAACATCTAGATTTTAAAAAGGTTCAATGGTGGTTCCTTGGTTGAATGAGTACTGGTGAACCTCTTTATATTTTTTATGGTGGAATGGGTTGTATTTCAAAGAAACAAGGGGTTTTTTCGATTTTAATATGCTATAAAAAAGGAACTTGACTTAAAATGAAATTTTAAAAGTTAATGCGGTGATTTTATTAGCCATTTTTGAAATGGTATTTCAAAACAGAAATTGATTTATAAAATTTGTTTGATGGGATTTTGGCCAATTTCCTTATGTGGGTAAAGAGGCATGTGAGTAATTTTATAAATGTTTTGTAAAGAGGATTGGAATCAGTTTTTAATGGAATCTTATAAGGGTATTGACTTTAATTATTCTAATCTATTTTACCTCATTTGAGAGGTTATTGTTTTTCTAAATCTTGTGTGCTTATTGGGATTCTTGTTTATTCTTTCCTGGTGTGTAATTATTTCATTATGATGAATGTTGTGTGATTATAGTTATGAAAACTCTTATTTTGGAATAAAAGCGATGGGCTAGCCCCGTTAGATGTGATAGATCACTTTGAGAGTATAGAACAGTCGGTAGAATCCTATCAGATGTTAAGGGACATTGTGAATGGAATGATGGGCTAGGACCAAAGGTAGGAATGTGATTTAGGAACCCATGTAGGGTGTCTATGTAGTGAGGTGACCTAGCAAATACTTGGATGGTACTTTCAAAATATGTTAACCCTATAGCGTGATATTTGATATATGGGTAATGATTATTGCATGTGTCACATTCGAGCCCGAATTAGATGTTTGTGCTTGCATGTTTGTAATGCCAGTGTTAGGTCATGAAATTAAGAGACCGAAATCCATTTTATGGGATGAGTTCAAGTATATGGTCAACCCTATTAGGATAATTAATATGAGATAATTCAAGTGAAAATAATTTCCCACCGATGTCACATCCCGAACTGAGAGCCATTGAAACAGTTCCTTGATCCGGTTAGTAACATGGCCCCAATAACACCTCCCCATATGCCAGAGGTTTCTGACTAGTAGAAAGGGTCCAATGACGGTATTTTTGGGAGACTATAACCTCATGATCATATTGGAACATCAGTATAAAAAAAATAATTCAATCAATAATGGAAGGAGTATAAATGAAAGGAAACAAAATACAATAATAACTAATAAAAATTACAATGCGAAATACACAACCATGAAAGTCTCTGTGATCAACAATATGATAGAAACAAACATATACGGTAGAATAAATAAATTATAAAAAAGAAAAAAAATTATCAAATATGATCTCCATGAGAATCCTGAGCTCTGACTCAGTCTTGTGATCCTAATCTCCCATGTACATATGTAACAACACAAGTATAATCTAGGGACATGAACCTACAACTAGAAGGTCTATTCAATTAACCCTATACAATGTATTCCTAAAAAGGGTGTGATATATAATCAGAAGGACACTGAAAATGGTGTCTAATTATATCTAGTCCATGAGTAAAAAATACAACAGAGTGATGGGATATCAATAAGGCAAAAAATAAATTAATATAAAGGAATATGGATCAAGTTATTTAAGGATACCTAGCCAATCATACCTACTTCAGCCTAAGAATAAATATATTTGAAAATTCCCACATGTATATAGAAGCATATAAGTGAAATAATATATGCAGAGATATACATGCACTGAAAAAGATCCATGGTGTAAGACCCAGGCATCCACAAAATAGTAGCACAATGATCATTTGTTTAATTAAGGGATTCTACCAAGACATCCTAACAAGGAAACGTAACCATGGTCATATAATTATAAAACTTTAATATAACCTAGGTTAATCCAATGGTATCCATGTATATTGAGTGTCTCCAAACCATAGGGTAATATCGGGTAGTCACCTGAATCAAAACATAAGACGATTGGTTGGTTAAGGACCTGAGGTACATAGCCAAGGCATACTAGCATAACAATCACTATAAAGAGGTACTGCAAGCCACATATAATAATAATAATACAAGAAAGATTCATTTTTTTATCTTATGATCCCATTCAAGGAATTCCATAATGAGTAACCCAAGTATCTCCCAAGGTGAAATGTAATGTTTTTATTATATGAGCCCATCCATGGAATTTCGTAAGAAAAAAATGAAGTATCGCTTGTAACATCAAATTTCCCTATTATCGCAACCAAGGCCTTCCATAAAAAGGAAAACCAAGTATCACTCAGTGAATTAGGAAAATAACATAGCCTATGATCCCGTCTAAGGTGTTCCATAAAATGAAACTCAAGTATCACTCAAGGCGCAACATAAATCAAGTGACCAATGACCCTATCCATGGTATTCTATAATAAGGAAACCAGTATCATTCAGGGAATATATAGTCTCCAAAATCCTATAATCCCATCCTAGGAACTCCATGAAAAGAAACCTGGGTATCTCTCAAGGTGTATCATAATTCATTGGATGATATAAGGATGTTCATGAGATAATCCATGCCATATAAAACTCAATTATACTTAATAAGGAAGGCCATGTCAAAATCATTCCATTTATCACAACTCAAGTGTTCAATTTGGGCTATCCCATCTATAAATAATTGAGTAGTCCATGAAAATTCCATGTCTTCCATAATTTGACCCAACCAATACAATTCAATTATATATACTTATCACTTCACATACAAGTTGATGATTCAAGAAATCTATTTAATAATTTCATCTTGGACAAGGGTAAATCATTTACCTAATAATCCCAAACAATTATTGATATGAATTTCCAATATGAATGATGGATCTATTATATTATAACTAATTATATTTTGTTAAGTGACTCACCTATATCATGTATAGTTCATTTAATTCTATTTAACAATTTTTATTGAAGAAAAATAAGATAACATTCTCAAGGGCGATTTTAATTCCATGATCAAGCTTGAGGGTGATAGAATATAGGCAACATACCCCAAGGTGGTGGTTTTATTTGAGTTTTATAACTTCCAATGGTTCAATTTGAAATCATAAGGATAATAAAAATTTAGTTACATGCATTTAGATGTCAAATTTTCCATTAAAGAGGCGATACACAGAAATTCCAGGGCACCGTATAATAGCGTATTGTATAAAATGGTGAGATTTTAAGGTAAATGCTATAGACCACCCACATTTTACCAAAGATTCTTTACTCATCAAAACCCAAGATTTTATTTGAGATAAATTGAGAGAAATTAAATAAACAGACAAACACCATAAAAATAGGGCAAATTAGCTCACATGAATATGGTGCTTAATATAGAAATGTAAATGAAGAAAATATGAATGAGGAGTCGTAGACTTGCTGATATGAATCCAATACAAATGACAGTTCTTTATTCTTAAAATAGATAGTGAGATATCTATATTTCTATAGGAGAGGAAGAGAGAACCTATAAGAGGGATATTGCACATGGATGGGGGATAATGTGGGGAGAAGGAAAGAAATAGTATAGAGAGGAAAACTATAATTTCTAGCCCATTAATGAGTTGTATGGTTTGGATTAACAGTATGGATAAATGTGTTCCAATCTCATGGTTCCACTACTTATGTGTCATTAAGGGTGTAGATTAGGCACAAGATTTTCTAAACTGCACAAAGCATGTGCACTCCCCTTTATATATTTCTACAGACAACATTGAATGGACATGCACCACCTATTTCATAGTAAGACAAAACCATGCATCAACCTCATATTTCTTAGATGAGTGCACATAGATTACCTAAAGAGCTTCATGGTTTAAAAAATTCATGTCCTTGTATATAATAGGCTACATGGTTGTGTTGTATGGTTAGATCAAATTGTGAACCAACTGTATTCACTTGTCTATTATCCTAAAATCGAGTATTTGGGGATCAATGCTCTAAAACTCATCAGAACACCTGAGACACCTCTTTACCCTTTAAACCCACCTAAAAACAACACTTCTAATTGTTTTAATTGTCATATTTCCAATTCTAATTAGAGTTTATAAGATTTCCCTTACACCAAATAGAAATTTCAAATTCCTCAAGAAAATTTCCACATTTCAAAAGGATAGAAATTTAAAACCTCCACACCATAGATAATATCATCACAAAGAATCCTTTGTGAAAAAATAACATTCGACCAACTTGGGTCAATATTTTTTTTGAAATTTATTTGTTTCATTTATGAATAACTAACGTACCCCCCAAGATTTAGACATGCAATGTTTAAACATCTAAAGCCCGAGTCAATGCCCATATTAAAAACTAAACATCTAGTTAGTGCTTACCGAAGATTTTATATCTTGAGAAATGATCATTTTGTTATCTCTTACACCATTCAGTTTATGGAACTCCTAACCATAAGTGCCAGCCTGAATGGCCAATTCTGAGTTATAATGTCTCCACCATCTGAATTTTATATTTAAAAATTACCTTATCATTCTAATGTAACTCCTCAAAAAAATTAAATATAATTAAACATTTGATTCCCAATTGAAAAAATGTAGCTTGGTATCACTAACCATTCCATTAAAATCATCATCCAACCTTTACATTATGCCTGTTTTAAACCAATATCATGATAGGTGTGGTTCCTCCCTGACCACATGCACAACATATAAATAGATATCATGTCAATCCACTTTTAGTCGACTATATTAAAAAACACTCAGATTAGATGGACGATGACTTTAAAAAACTAGGCCCAGATGAATTTAAACTATGGTACCTTTACATTTTCTCAAAAAATGGTCACTGAATACTATTATCAGCTTCAAATGATGTCTTGAGAAAAAAAGTTCATTTGTGTTTTCATTATATAATATGAACATAAGTGTATACACTATCTAGTTTCCTTGAATCATCACACCTAAAACATATCATCTGAGCTAGACCTTAGTCTAGGGTAACCTTGGACTAAACTACTAGAGTCCAATGAGATCATCCAAGGTAGTCCATTATCAAAAGTTTTCTAGTGATATGTTGGTATATAACTGAAATGTCAATGTGTCAAGATCACGGACTGAGCCCAACATTTACATATTTCCTGGAGATCAAGTCAAAGAATCAGTTGGTGTCCATGAGTCCATCCAAGGTATCCCAATATGATAATTCTACAATCACTTAGTATAGACAATGCCTATAAGATTATTCATGCTCCCAGATAAAGAATCAATAAAATCTATTAATCAATCCATTAAGGTGTTTAATTATTTCTTTTATTAGCTCGATGTATAACCGGTGCTTTCCTAGTGTATCATGGACGATGTCAAGATAATGGGCATGAATTTAACTAATCCAAGATTATAGTAAGAGGATATCAATGATTACCAATAATTCCCAAGATACTCCTATCATAACCAAGAATAAGTGTATGGCATGGTTCCCAACTAACCTTGTCCAACTACCATTAAGAAAAATAGTTGAACCACTTCTGTTTGACTAACATTAAAATATCTCAACTATAACTATTGATGTTTCATCACCAACCAACCATGATGCCCTTGCTACTGAGGAATAGTGTAATTTTTATTACATATAAATTGATGTCTAACCCAATTAATGATGTCTTAAAAGGTTTTATACACAACCAATCATTTTATCATTTTGATTCCTTTCAAACATTGACACCATTCTAACTTACCCTCCCTATGTGAATTTAAAGTAATATAAACCATTTATGAATATTCCTCCCTAGTTTTTAATCCCTCTACTTGGAAGGAAATATTTTTTCTATGATTTATGTGACACTCCCCACCTTAGGAGTGTATTAGTCATCAGTTAATAAGAATGGGAACTCATCTCATGGTGCATGCTCCATCCAGCACCAAACAAGAGTTACATATGCATCCACATTTTTTTAGAAAGAACCCAATTAGAGACTAAGTAACTAGCTTCCTATAAGCACACTAGATCTGATTCACTTTAGGCATATTCTTGACACTCCTCCATGACAAGATCATGCATGTCCCTAGCATAAGGCATAAAAAGACAAAACCAAACTGATCAGCCTGTTCCAACACCCAATCCTTTTAAAACATCATCATGTTTACTGAGATAGATTAATGTACACTAATTATTAGGTCACTATACTATAAAGATGATCTGTGAAAATATCACAATAGATCACAGTTTGAATTATTTTTATCGATCTCATACAGTTCATCGAACCATGTTACAAATTTGATGGTACCGTGTGTATAAACATGTACTACTCAGATATTTCATCAACACAAGAGAACTCCATTTTATACTGTTTATATAACTACCATCCCTATGCATCAAATTATCCGATGTACCATGTAAAAAAAATATCCAAGAGTCTCATTATCTGATATGACTATTAAATCTGGCTGATGAGCAACTAAGACCCCCATCACTAAAGACGAATAAGGATCACATTACCTACTAAGTATCGAACCATTCCATAAGAATATATAACCCAATGAAACTAATAATTACATGATTCTAATTCCCATAACAAGGGTCAATTCACCACACAAACACCAATCTATATCCGGTTTCATTTTAGTAACTAAGAGTCCTACTTGAGAAAAATAACACCCAAAAGACACATCTCATTTGATACTCCTTAAAAGAATTTACTACTTATAGATTACCTCTGAGGTAACTACCAACCCTAGGCTAGACCCTTACTAAAATATAAAAAAATGACCTTAAAACTCATCCATTACACAAAAGGTCACCGGGCTTACCGACCAAGCCTCTAGATCAACATAACAAAATGGAAATGATATCCATTTGTTATATCCACATTCTCGATCAAGGCTTCTCAAGGAAATATTTAAACTATTGTTACACGAGGGTTAAAACTAAGAAAAACATATTAAATTTTCCTTTTAAGACCAAAAATCAATTCATGATTTAAATTTTTTAGATTTAAGGAGTCTTAGTTTAAATAATTAAAAGTACATATCATAATGAAAAAGTGCTTGGTATGTTTTTTAGCTATCTATACAAGGAAATATAGAAAATTTATATTAAACTTCCTTTTAAACATTATTTATTAAGCTATCATCCTATAAAAAGGAAATTTATCCCATAAATTCCCTTTGACCATTTTATTTAACCATAATTTTTTCACAATTGGCCTTAGTTAAAGAAAATTTAAATTCCATTTTATAGAGAAAAATACCCTTTAGGTTTTAATTAGAATTTAAATTAACTAAATCCTCATATAAATACAGCTCAAAAGTAGGTAACAAGTATTTTACTAATAAAAATGGAACTAGCAATGTAATATTCCACCATACATTTATATGTAACACCATATAAGTGTCTGAAAACACTTTTAAATAACAATCCCATTTATCATAATCATACCCCCATGAGGTCAAATACTAATGCATATAAGGAATACGTCAAACTACATGGTCCCCATTTTTCCGACCTAGGTCCATCTAAATTCAAGCCAATAGCAATTGATTAATTAAATATTAAAAAACATTAATGGTTTTATTGTAAAGGAATAACATGATTAAACTCACCAACAAGGGTTGAGTAGAGAATATAAGGTTTTAGTCATCTGGGTCATCATGCCCAAATTATATAGGTACATGTCTTTATAAAGGAAACCATTTTTCTGTAAAGATTTAAATTCATCCCATACTATGGTTAAGTCAGATGCATTACCATTCCCAATTTATAAAGGTATGTTTCTTGTATAAATTACAATTGGATTTCATGTATCTAAAACCTTGTTTTAATATTAATTTCAAAACATAGAAATATTATATGAAATGGTTTGATTATATAGTTTATCCATCCAGATTTTTAAGGGATCATGCACCTTATAAACAATTATTAGTACCCATTTAGTCATATCCATAAATGTTGTAGCCCATGAGATCAATGGTCCATGGATCAAACATATATTGATTAGTTATTTAAGGTGTCACAATCATGAAATATGGTAAAGCAACATTTAAGTTGATGTTGAAACTTTAATAACCAATAACATATCACAATTATAAAAAGCATTACATAAAATGGTATTTTGGAATATAAAGTTACTAACAGGAACTCAAAAAAGCATGGTATATAAGAAAATCAAGCTAAATAATCAATACAACATATTATATTTATTGGAATGATACTAAATCACACAAGACATATCCAACATGTAATAGGTTCACAAGTAATGAAACCTACATTGTGTGGAATATTCATTGCATGTGAATATTTATGTGTCTATAATGATGCATGTATCAATAGTTCTTTATCATACCAGGACAAGGTTAAAATACAATAAATCTCATAAATTAGTAATATGTTGAATGTAAACCAATCACTCAAGTTGAAATAATATTCAATAGTAATCATGAACAACATGAACAACAAAATCATCCTTGGACACTTGGTCCTTTCCACGTGTGTGGGGTGATCACTCACAAAAATGACTATTTAACAAGAAATGAAACATTAATAGTCTCATATATACCATCCAAAAATAGTAATACAAATTAAAATAAATCTCAAATACCACTTTATAATGTCTTGACCAAGTAATCTTTAAAATGGTCCCACATGTTGGTTAGTTACATGCCTCATGTGCACCTCTGCATACGCTAGAGGCTACAGACTAGCAGCAAGGTTCCAATGATGGTATGGTTGGGAGACTATACCCTCATGATCAGAGTGGAACAAAAATATTATAAAATAATTAACAAAAATCATAATTGGAATAAATTAAAGGTTGTATAAGACAATAATAAATAATAAAATAACTAACACCAAACAAAAAACCATGTATGTCAATGTGATCTACAATATATAAGTAGTAGAAATATATGGGAGAATAAAGAAATGACAAAAAAGAAATAAAAAGGACTCAAAGTATATATAAAAGTTATTTTTTTTCCTTTAACCCAGTCCTGTACTCTTAAGATCCCATGTACAAATATAACAGAACATGCATAATCCATGGACCTGGCCTGCAAATGGGAGGTCTGTTTAGGTACCCCAATACAATGGAAACCCAAATAGGATGTGAGATATGATCCCTATTCCACCACTAATAATGTCTAATTATATCTAGTCTATGAGTATACAATGCATAATTGGGTATACATATCAATAAGGTCATAAATAAATTAATGTAAATGATTTGGGTTCAAGTTCCATAAGGATACATGGCTGACCATACCTATTTCAACCTAAGATGAAATATCTCTAAAAATTAAAACATGTTATATAAGTATAAATGTAAATAGGTATATTCATAGATATACATGGACTAATGAGGATTCATGTTGTAAGACCAAGGTTTCCACGTAATAGTAAAACAAGGATCATTTATTTAATTGAGGAATTCATATACGAATTCTGAACCAAGAAACACAACCATCGTCATAATGGTATAATTTTTTTTATAGGACTTAGGGTAAGCCCATGGAATCCATCCATATTGAGTGTCTATAAACCATATAACAATTCTGGTTAGTCACGTTTATTATGATATAAGACCATTAGTTGGTCAAGGACCTGAGGTACATAGCCAAGGTGTCCTCACATAACAATTACTATAAGGAGGTACTAGAAGATACACATAATAATAATCCAAGAATGATATAATTATTTTTTCTATGACCCTATTCAAGATGTTCCCTAATGAGGAAACCAGGTATTACCCAAGGAGTAATGTAATTTCATTTATTATATGGTCATTTCCATGGAATTCTATAAGAGGAATCCTAAGTATCGCTTTCAACTTACAATTTCCCTATGAGACCTTCCAAAGAATTATTTAAAAAATGAATCCCAGGTATCACTAATAGTGTGATTAAAATCACCTAGTCTTTGACCTCATCCAAGGTGTAATGTAAAAGTAAACACAATTATTGTTCAATGCGTAACATAAATCGGCTAACATATGAGCCCGTCCATGATATTCCATAATAAGAAAATCGGTATTGTTCAGGGAATATATAATATCCAATATCCTATGAGACAATCAATGGAATTCCATAAAATTGAACCCAATTACTATTAAATGTTTATCATAATTCATTTGGTTATATAGCGAAGGCCATGAGATAATCCATGCCACCTCACAATTCAATTATAATTAATAAGGAATACCATGTCCATAAGAATTCTATTTATCACCACTCAAGTTTTCAATTTGGGATATCCCATTTATAAGTAATTATGTAGGCCATTTAAATTATATTCCTTATATAATTTTACCCAACCAATATAATTCTATTAATTCTATTTAGTACTTTACATAAAAGTGTAAGAGTTAATCACTCCATTTAATAATTTGGTTATGGCCAAAGTTAAATACTTTACCTAAGCACCCCACTCAATTCTATTGAGTCATTTTATCTATGAATGATGGATATAGATTGTTATAACTAATGATCAAAAGCATAGTGAATCACTTGCACTGTGTATTGTTTTTTTAATTTCATTTAACCATTTCACTTAAAGGAAAACAAGCTAACATTCTCAAGGGTGATTGTAATTCCAAGATAAATCTTGAGGGTCATGGAATATAAGTGGCACACCCCAATGGGGTGGTTCTAGTTGATGTGTATAACCTCCAGAAATTCAATATGAAAGCATAAGGATAATTAAAATTTATGAATAATCATTTATAAGTTTAATTTCACATTTCAGAGGTGACATGTGGAAATTAGGATGCATGACACAAAAGATTATTCTATAAAATGGGAATACGTTAAAGGAAAAGTTATAGACTACCTAATTTATACCAAGTTTGATTTGATCTTCCAAAACCATGGTTTTATTCAATATAGTTTGATAGAAATTAAAGAAATTAATAAATTCTTTGAAAATAGGGTGAATTTTTTCACATGAAGGTGACAATAAATATGGAGAGGTACATAGAGAAAAGAGGAAGGAGAAGTCATATACTTACCAATATACATCCAGCGCACTTGACAGTTCTTGATTTTGACTTTAGATGAGGGAGATCCATGGATGCCTAAGGGAGAGGAAGAGGGAACCCATGAGAGGGTTGTTGCACATGGATGGGGGAAAAGAGGGGATAAGTAAATAAATAGGTTTAGGGGAAAATTGTAATTTCAATCCCATTAATGAGAAATGCAGTTTGGCCACATGGTTTAGCTAATCATGTTCCAACTATGTGGTTCCACTCCCTATGTGAAACTATGGGTGTAGTCTAGGAACATGGTTTTCCAAACCCTAAGAAGCCCATGTGCTCCCCTCTATTGTTTTCTACAAAAAACCTCACATGGATGTACACCTCCTCTTGGATGATTAGACCAAACTATGTGACACCCTCATCTCTTCTGGATGAGGAAAAAAGGTTTTTGTAGAAGTTTTCATGGTTTAAACAAACCATGTACCTATATAAAATAGGTTTCATAGTTTTACCACATGTTTAGATCAAAACTTGCACCAACCATTTACCCTTGTCCATTTCCCCTAAAATTATGTTTTTAGGGCCTAATACTCCCAAAACTCACCCAAACACCTGACACACATCTAAATCCTTAAACCCCATCTAAAAATAAAATTTTTAAGTGATAAAATATATGGACTTTCATTCTGAAGATGGGTTTTAAAAACAAGCCATCCAACAAATAGAAATTTCAAATTCCGCTTGGAAGGTTCAATGGTTCAAAAACACAAGATGTTATAACCAATATGTATGCATATATATGGTATTCGTGACAGGGGAAAGAAAAACCCCTAACTCTAGGTGATGGTTTCCAATAAAGCCACAGCCTAACTCTATTTTATGGATTACCGGTAGGGGAGAGGCACATCCCTATCTCTAGGTGATGGATTCTTGAAAAGGTACATTGTGGATTTAGGTGATGGGTTATTGGTAGGTTAGGACTTGGATCCATGTGTTGGATTCTCATAAGGGAAACCCCGTGACATTCTAAATTAAGTTTTTCAAGATGTGTATTCCCTCACATTGGGTAATGGATTTTTATAAGGGGAGAGCCACACCCCTGGACCTAGGTGATAGATTCCTGATAGGGTATTCCCTAGATCCAGGTGATAGATTCCATTTAGGGGAGATACACACCCCTATCTCTAGGTAATAGATTCCAAAAAGGTAATTATCATGAGTTTTGGGATAATGTTTTCTTGGAAAGTTGTGGTTACATCCTATCTCCAAGTGATGTTATTGGTTTTAAATATTCTTTGATGTGCTCAGAGAAATTATGGAACTAGATGAAGCATGTATAATATACCACAATACATTTTTTTTAATTTTCAAATAAATCACTTTATGGTTAAGTGAGAACCAAACAAGCAGCCAGCAAAAACCTACCATGAAAAATAAAGAATGTATGATATTGAGTAATGGTTTTAGGGTATAACTTGGTTCCCCTTGCATAGTTACGCATGTATCGAGTTTTTTAGAACTGGATAAAATAGGTATAGTCTGGGTTATAGGTGGTCTGTTTGACACCCAACATCCGAAAATATTTGTTTATGTGCTTTTCGTGTTATGTTTCTAGGTGAGTGTATTAAAATAGTGTTAACTAACCTTTTATATTGTTTTTGATGCTTTCATCGTGGACCACATCCACCTATTTTAGGGGGATGCACGGCTTGTTTCCTCACATTCCCGCTTCCCAAAGGTGGGCGACATTCATCACTTATTCAGGGACGTTTTCTCTTTGATTGAAATGGGATGGTGCGATCTCAGTTCCTCCTTCAATGGATTCCTCCTCAGAACTCATTTCCTAGTCCGGGTCTCCCTCATAGATTTGAGTTTTGGTTCATGAATCTCATTCCCAGTGCCATATCATTATGGATGCCGATTAATAACACTACTTCCATCAGGACATTCCATGGGGTCTTGACATGGTAGCAACCTTTTGTTGGAGTAGATTCCAACACCAGGCATGTCGGGGAATCTTTAGATGCATAGAAATTGGAGAACATGTATTCTTACTCATAAGAGGGAATCTCAAGGGCATAGAATCTGAGGAATCCCACGTCAGTCATGGATTATGTTATGCTGAAGACATTTCTTTGAGGTTTTCCTCATCTTCCTATGTTTAACATAGGGTATGCTGTGAGTTTAACATCTAGAGGATATGGTTACACCAAAGGCGTGTCTTCCAAAGTTTTCCTCAAGAATATCATGTTTATCATGAGGTAGGCTGAGAGTTTAATGTCTTTGAGAGATGGTTTGAGAGTGATTAGAACATCCCATAGAGACAGATAAGATTAGTACATTCCTAGGAGGGAACACCTAGAAGGTTTACTAGATGGGTGGATCAGAACACCCAATGAGGAAAGATCCAAGGTGGTGTGTCCCATAGAGGGGAGATGTCACACTGTGATGACTAATCCAGAAACCACTAAGGGAGGATCAAGGAGAGTGAACCCTAGAAAGGGGGGTACAAGGTTTTCCATTTTCTAGGATTGAACATCTGGAGGTTTCCTACATACCCTTTGTAGACGATAGGGATCAAAACCCGCGTAGTTTGAATAGGTACAATATAACTACATGCGGGACAAAAAAGGGGTGTATAGTTTAATGTCATGCAGGATGAGGGTGGACTAACATGGAGTGGTTGGGAAAATTAGGTGTTGGGCTTGAACCTTAAGGAGGCTTCCTACGTACCTGGCCTTGGAAAGGATCAAAGTCCATGTAGTTTGGGATAGTTTGGGGCTTACACTCTATGACGGCCCAAAGAGGAAATAGGGGCTTACACGTGGTTAGAAGCCCAAGGAGATGGATATTATGACTTTTTCTAGGATGGAGGCCCATGAGCCACTATGGAGCAGCAACAGTAGATGGGGTTTACGCATGGAAGCTGGCCAAGTGACACTAAGGAGAAACAATGGTGAATGGGGCTTACACATGGACGCTGCCTAGGTTCCACTAAGGAGAGAAAATGATGAATGGGGCTTATGTATAGACGATACCTGTGAGATGCTATGGAGTGGCAATGATAGATGGGGCTTACACATGGAAGCTGCCCAGGTTCCTCTAAGAAGAAAAAATGGTGAATGGGGCTTACACATTGATGTTTCCCAGGTGTCATTAAGGTGAGACAATGGGGAATGGGGCTTACGCATGGACGTTGCCCACAATGTCTTTCTCATGTCTGTCCATGAGGGAATCCCAACTCACTGGTGGGTTTAGTAATATAATAAAGGCCTACACCTATGCGCTAGTGCACAAGCGGGATAGTGCCAAGGGATTTGGAATCAGTCCAAACAAAGAGAGATGAAAAGTGTGAATCACATGCCCGACATTTGGAGCACAGTGAGGGTGGAGTGGAGATGGAGGATAACTATTGATCATGTTCTAAACATATCATCCATATCACATTAGCCTGAATGGGGATGAACAAATTAGGGTTAACTTTTTACTGTGTTTGAAACACAGGACCTGACTCGAAGTGTCGTCCAAATCCTTCAAGGGCGTTGTCCCAGAACGGTAGGTGAGTCGATGCGGCATGGGACCAGGCCATCAGAGGGTCCCTTCAGACATGAAATAGGATGAAGATCCAAATGTAGGACACGTGAAGCATGATGTGGAGTGGTGGAATGCTTGAATGTATTCCAAAGATCATGAAATTATGCCACTATAATCATGGAATGAGGCATATTATTCTTAACACATATGATATCTCTTATTTGGAACAAGAGGTATCATATTATTGAATGATAGGGCATGATACAGTTTGGAGTTATGTAGTGAGGACTCTTAGCATCTTATTCTTGGAACAAAAGGCATCTCTTGTTTGGAACAAGAGGCATCCTATGCTTTGAGCATAGGGTGTGCTATAGTTTATAGTCATGTAGAGAGGAATATTGGCATCTCATGCTTGGTGTATAAGGCATATCTCGTTTGGAGCAAGAGGAGTCCTATATTTTTCATATAGTGTGCACTACTTTTTATAGTCATGTAGATAGTATTGTTAGGAATAAGGTGCCTAGCAATGGTTGGTGTTGTGACTTACGTAAGAGTGACCCGTTATGGTTCAACCTGACATATGAGTTAAGTTATAGGGTTTTGAGGATTTTCTTGAGGAATGGTTCAACTCAAGGTTTTTGGGGGAATTGATGACAAGAATATCAACACTTAACATGGGAAATGAACCAAGAGGAATATGTCGAATCAATGTGTTTCATGGTGTGAAGAGGAGTATCTCAAATCATGGTATTCCATAGGTGGAAGGTGGGTGTGCATAAGGGCACAATGAAAAAGGCTGATGTCTCGGCCCAAAAATTTCTGGTGTGACTCTCCATTTTTCATGGGGGTCAGTGATGGAAGTGAAAGGAGCAGCCCGACACTAATCCTGAGTGGGGCATAGGGGTGTAACCCCTATGGTATGGACTTATGGGTGCAAAGGTAGGATCTTCGCAAAGGATAGGGCTTCGCGATGTAGCTTCGCAGAGGAATGGTACTCGCAGAGCATGGGATCTTGCGAAGCAACTTCATGAAGGAAAGCTGCTTGCGGAGCATGGACTCATGGAGAAAAGGGGATTGTGAAGCAAAGGGTCTCATGGAGTAAAGAGACTTGCAACGCAAAGTGGCTTGCGGAGAAATGTTGCTCGCAAAGCCTTGAGTAACCTGAAAGATCCCCCTTCTTCACAAAGGGCAGATCCCTTTTTGAAGGGCATCACTTCACATTGTTTTAGAGCTCTGTGAAATGGGAGATCAGTTGCCTAAGGTTCTGTGTGACCGTGCTAATGAAGGGGGGGTGTGATTCGGCTATTTATTGGCAATGGATGTCAGCAGAGCATGTCGTGGAGCACAAATGAGCACCACAAAGAGGAAATCACATCTTAAAGGAAATATCCTTCCTAAACCAGAGGGATTTACCTCATGTTTATTATAACTGTGGATTTGACTGTCATCGACCATCACGGTGCTCACACAGGCTCAGGTCAAGTTACCTCAAGTTCATCACAAATACAGAGTTGACTATCACGGACTTCACGGTGCTCGCGGAGGTTCTGTTCAAGTTCCATCAAGTTCATCATAATTGTGGAGTTGACTATGATCAACCTTAGCAGTGCTCGTGGAGGCTCCGGTCAATTTCCCTCTACTCCGCGATCGCAGAGGGAGCTTAGCGAATGGGCTTCGTGAACTATTTTTCCTTCTAAACATTAAATGCCCATAAATCTTAATCCATAATTCCATTCAGGCTCTACGACCAGTGAAATCGAAGCTTGCAAAACCGGATAATATCTTGGATCATGTATGAAAGAATATGGAATATTTTGGGGATTCATTTTCTGGTGTCAAAAAATGCCCCCTAAGAACGGGGTCCAACAAGGATGAGAAGGGCGAGGCAGACTACATTCTGAGGAAACATATGAGGAATACACCTACCTTGGGGTCCATTGTATCTTAATCGGATTGAGGAAATATCTGGATAAATCTTTATGCCTGTGTGAGCCATTATTGGTGCTATAAATAAGAGATAATTGGAGGTCATTCACCTGTATGAGAGTGCTAAACAATGGAAGGTGTGAGGGGATCAGAATGGGACATCGATCACCATTGAGAGCATCCTATAAAAAGGATTGTAGCCAGAGAATGGGGCTCTTTGAACAGCCGATCAGAATTTCTTGGAAGAAAGAGGGAGGCCTAACTAGATAATGAACCTCTTAGAATAGTTGAATTAATATTTTCCTAGTGCGCTCTAGTGAACGAGTGGGGTAAATCCAGGGGCGTTGGAATAAATCCGAACATAGGGGAGTGGAAAGTGTGATTCATGATACCCAAAATTCAGAACACTGCGGGTATGGAATGAAAATTAAGGATAACTATTTACCGTGTTCGAAACACAGTATCCCTATTGTGCTAGCCTGAAATTGGGATAAAAAATGAGGGTTGACCGCTGAACATGTTCAAAACACAGTGCCTGACTCGAGATGTCATCCATTATTCTTCCATAACGTTGGCCCAGAGTAGTAGGTGATCCCTAAGACGAGCATCCGTACTATTAGGGTGTTCCATTAGATGTGAAGTAGGATGAGGGTCGGATTATAGGGTATGCAAAGAGTGAGTTTTGGAGTGATGGATTATTCGAATGGAGTCCAACACTGTTGAAATTATGCCACCGTGGTGGAAACACCTTAGGTGGGTGCATCAGTTCGATTAGGGATCGAACTAACTTCCGAACAGGACCTATCTGGAAAGGACTTGGACTTCTCTGTAGTTTTACATCATACCAATAAAGTTGATAGAAATGTAGTTTAATTGTTGTATGATGAGGACGGTGCACATTGTTTAATGGTCATACTGCCCAGACCAAGATCGGGGCTGAGGGGCAAGAAGGGTTAATGACCCAGGGGCTGGGCCCAAGGTGAATTCCCTGGGCATCGCTATGTATCCCATGAAGATGTGAATCAATCCAAACATAGTTCTTGAAGCACAATGTGGTCAGAGACCAATGCTAATAGGGGGAACCCTCTCTAGAGAGGAAGCTAACGCACCCCATGATTAACATGGGGCATCATGAACTTGTTCAGGGTTGAACTGTAGTTTAGAGTCATTCATCGAGAACATGGATACCCAGAAAGGAAATGTGTGGTGTGGTATGTAACACCCCAAGATTTCATAGTATGTTATTTCTTCAAAGTAATTAAATAACTTGTGCTACACGTAACACCGAGTTCGAGCGCACCACGACATACCAAACTAGTTGTTTAAAAGTAGTTATAAATAGTATTATCTACATTTTAAATATATTATATATTCCATATAAATTTTAACATCCATATTATGTTTTTACTAGACATAATATAAGAACAAATTCACTTTTTCAGATAAAGGAAGTATTTTTTTTTTCTGAAAATGCAATTTTACCGCCTTTTAATGGAAAACCATTTTTGAATCCAATATTCGACACTTTTATATATTCAATTTGAAAAAATAAAATTATCCTTTATAATCAAGACATAAAAATTTAATTTTGATAAATTTTTGGTGTTTTTCGGATAACTTTCATATTAGGGTGAATAGGGAAAATTACTAAATTTTAATTGAAAACAACTTTTTAATCAAAATAATTTATAGTGTTCAATTATAGATTTGAATGGTTTAGAAGTATAGTTAGATTATATTTTAATTATTTAATATAACTTAGTTTATCATATGTAATTTCACATTTAAATATGACATAAACATATGTCAATCTTTTGATAGTTTTTACTTATTAAAAACCAGCTTTTTGGTTTTGACAACGAGAATTAACTATAAATTAATAAATATAACTTATATATTATGAATTTGGTAAAATAGACTTCATTTTTTGAATTTATAATATAAAAATTAACTTAGGGTTAATTTTTGGTATTTGTCTGAAAACATTCAATTTTTGATGAATAGTGAAAAACATTGCGTTATTATTTAAAACCGACCTTTTATTTAAATATTTATTTATTTTATTTAAATTAAATTTAAGTCAAAATAGATATATAATACCTATATAAGTTCAATGTAATTAATTTGAGTCATTCTATAATAAAATTAGATGTATAAAATTGTATTTAACTTTTTAACGTTTTTTACCCACCTTCTAGGAGTGTTTGCAAATTTGAAAAAAAATTAATTCTATCACTTCTGTGAGTTGAATTTAAAAATTCCGAGACACCCAGTTGACATCAATAAGTAAAATTTGGTTCAATAAGATGAAAATATTTTTTGGTGAAAATTATATTTTGGCTTTTATTTAACACGGTTAAATGTAAATAGGGTAATTAAGGGTAAAAATGATATTATAATTACCCGAACACATGTCATAATTATATTGGATAAGTTTAATTCGACCAAAAACAACCTTAGAAATAAAATAAGATCCTCTTTCATCCACTTGGAATAGATTAGGACATTTATTATTATTTTATTTATAGATGAGTTAAAAGTGTTAAATTCAAAGTTTAATAACTAAAACATTTTTTTATATAGGGTTACACACAATATAAATTCGACTATAAATATTAATTATAAATATAAAAATATTTCCTACATACATGTATTTTATTTATAATTTTTAGACGTTAAATAATTTAAATTATTTATGACAAAATGATGATGCAATAATTACCTTATTAATGAAATATTAAAATAATTAATATTATAAATGTCCAAATAAATGTAAATTGAGACTTCTGATGAATTAAACTAATTTTCTAGGTTAATATTACATGTTAGGGGTTATTATATAAATTTATTTCTAAGTGATATGGTTTTTATGACTTTCTAAGTGATATGGTTTTTGAATTTATAATATCAAAATTAACTTAGGGTGATTTTTTGGTATTTGTCTGAAAACTTTCAATTTTTGATGAATAGTGAAAAACACTACATTATTATTTAAAACCAAATTTTTATTTCAATTTTTATTTATTTTATTTAAATTTATTTTGAGTCAAAATAGATATATAATACATATATACATTCAATTTAATTCATTGGAGTCATTTTATAATAAAATTAGATTTATAAAATTTTATTGAACTTTTTAACGTTTCTTTACCCACCTTTTAGAAGTATTTGCAAATTTGTATAAAACATAATTTGACCGCTTCTGTGAGTTGAATTTAAAAAATCCAAGAGATACAGTTGATATCATTAAGTAATATTTGGTTCAATAAGATGAAAATAATTTTTGGTGAATAGTCATTTTTGGCTTTTGTTTACCATGGTTAAAAGTAAATAGGGTAATTAAGTGTAAAAATTATATTATAATTACCCGAACACATATCCTAATTCTATTGGATACATTTAATTCTAAAAAAACAACCTTAGGAAGAAAATATGATCCTCTTTGGTCCACTTGGATTATATTAGGACATTTTTTATTATTTTATTTAAATAATAGTTAAAAGTGTTAAATTCAAAGTTTAATAAATAAAAAAAATTATATAGAGTTAAACACAATATAAATTGGACTATAAATATTCATTAGAAAGATAAAAATATTTCATAAATAATGTTATTTTATTTATAATTTTTATACATTAAATAATTTAATTTATTTATGACACAATGATGATGTAGTAATTACCTTATTAATGAAATATAAAAATAATTGATATTATAAATATCCAAATAAATGTAAATTGAGACTTATTATGAATTAAACTAATTTTATAGGTTAATATGACATGTTAGGGTTGATAATAAAAAAATATAATTTATAATGTTTTTATGACTTTCACAAAAACAAAATACCAAATAGTGTCAAAATTGACCTAATTAGTTTTTAAAACAAATACTATATTATTGGTTGATATAATATTCATAAAAATATAAGGTTAAGAAAAAGGGATAAATTAATATTATATATGTCATTAATAAACCATTTTAGGTTCTCGTGTAAGTTTAGAGTAAGTTTATTAACCATAAAGTGTAAGAATAAAAGAACATACAGTAAACGTTAAACTATTTAACTAAGAGTTACATATAAAAGATAAAGTTAAAATGGTAACCTAAACTTGTCTAAAACATAATGGTTGAGAGTATTTCGACCCATCCCCACATTATCTTCTAAATAAATCATTTTGGAGACATTATAAACCTGAAATGATTCTATTATAAAATAATATTTCAAGATTTTCCTAAAGTGACCCTCACCTCTCTTATAAAAGGGTGCTTTCCCTTCTCTTAATTTCACACCTCTAGAGCCATTTGATTCGGCCATCCCCTACTCTAATATCCCCTCAACTATCCTACCTTCAATCTAGAGGCCTTAATTTGATCATAAATCCATCCTAAGGATCCCTTTTGATCAACTCAATAGGAAACACCCGAAGAAGAGGTAATAATTTCACCACCCTCTTTCAAGTTATTTTCTTCTTACACTTCCTCTTTCTTTGTTGTTTCCATACCAAAAATAATAAATCAAGAAACTTCTACACTATTTTATGATATTATAAATATTTTACAACCATATTCAATATTCTATCCATCCTATAAATGACAAAGTCACCATACGTCTGTACGTACGACTTACTGTCTCCACGTTGTGGTGTAATTTGTTATTCAAAAAATTCATTTTTTGGATGGGAATATTAATGAGTATAAATGATGAGAATAATAAATATAACATTTTAATGATTCTGTGTATATGATGTACCATCCAATTAAGTACTATTTCACCATCAAAATAATGATATTGTTTCTCGTGCGTACGTACGGATTACCGTCTCCACGATGTGATGAGATTCATTTCCACATTCACCATTCAATGATGGTTATAAAAATATATATTATTAATAAGTATGTAATATATGACATAATAATTATACTTAATATATATATATATATGTGTATCTACTTACATATATCTTATTCACTTACTTCCATTCAATACGATATGAAAACGGAAACAGCATTTATGCGTACGTACGGCCTACCGTCTCCATAAATTGTGTTTTCAATTTCATATAACTATCTATTATATATATTTATATCCTAAATATATATGATATATAAATCATGTGTCACATTATGGAAGTATTTAAACCATGATCTAAATGATATGATCCATAATAACAAGTTAAAACACATATGATAAAGAAAGTGTTTATTACCCGAAACATTAATTTAACATGGAAATAATAATTAGATATGTAATGGCGTGTAACTCTATTGTCCATCCCTTTGCTCAAATTTGGTGTTTGAGGTGTTCTGGGAGGTCTAGGTGACTCATCCCATACACTTTTCCAAATTTCCAGTTCTGTGAACAATGTTTCCAGTTCTGTGAACGGTGAGTCAGAAACGGTGAGTCAGAAATGGTGAGTCAGAAAAGGTGATTTAGAAATGGTGAGTCAGAAACAGTTAGTCAGAAACGGTGAGTCATAAACGGTGAGTCAGAAATGGTGAGTCATAAACAGTGAGTCAGAAATGGTGAGTCAGAAAGGGTGAGTCAGAAACGGTGAGTCAGAAACCGTGATTCAGAAATGGTGAGTTAGAAATGGTGAGTCAGAAATGGTGAGTCAGAAACGGTGAGTCAAACACGGTGTGACAGAAATGGTGAGTCAGAAAGGGTGAGTTAGAAATGGTGAGATAGCTCATGAACATTTTTTCTAGAACTGTTTCATATTTCCTTTTCCAAATTTCCAGTTTTTTTCCAGTTTCTCCAATTTAACATTATCTTTGACGTAAAACGCATTTAAAGCCTTGTTTTAAGGACTCTAAGGCCTATTCAAAGGCCATAACTCCTAAATTAATTATTCCTATGGATTGGGATGTTTTTACTCATTCAAACCACATGGTTTAATGCGATCCACTTTAAATGGGAAATCAAGCTTATCTTAAACCATCGCTACATTAAATTTTCAAAAGGGGAAATATATCTTCCTCCCTTGTTCTTCCTCCTCATTATCTGGTGCAAGACGCTCAAACCATTCCTTCCTTCCCATAGGAATCATGAGATAAATATTTTTCCCATGGATTGGTTTCCTCGACATTCTTCTTGCTGCATGTGCACCCCTATTTTGGTTCAACCAAGGAGTACCCATCGAACTTCAATATAAGGTATGTTTTATCGTCATTCTTTTGGGGTTCATCTTCTCCTGTTTCCCCTTTCCATATTATAAAATGTGATCATCATTCTTCTAATGGAGTTTTCTTTTGTTTCAGTTGGTGTGGTCGTACCGTGGCATCCTCGGGTGGATGCAGTTGACACGAGAGGAGGCGATCGTGAACCATTGTATAGATCGTTCCCACATAAAGAAAATCAATAACTGTTTGAGGTAGGGGATTCGTTGATTCTATTTTCTTTTACATGCAACTATAATGTTATCATATTTTATCCCACTGGACCACAATGGAATTGAGTTAATAAATATTTGAACCAGATAAATAAATTGTTATCGGTCATATGTGATTGCGTCTTGTTTTTCTAGATAATGTGATATCTATGATTTATTTGTTTAGCTATTTGTTCTTGATGGAAATTGGTAAAGAACATAAACTGGGATTAATTGAAAATTGTTTGGCTAAAGATAAAGAGACATGTAAATAAATCTAGTTCTTGGTGTAATTTGATGTTAATAAAATTGGTGCAGTAAGCATGTTTACTTATTTATGATAGCTTACTGATTAGGTTTCCCGAATTTTGGAACCTATGAATAATAAATCTGTTAATTCAAGATGAATTAAATAACTGATTGTTTGATAATTCCTTGAAGGGTTCTGAGTTACCCTCTTGATTGTTAAAGGTCCAAGAGCCCAATTTATGTGATGTTTGTTTTCCTACTAATTGTACTGTGATGTGAGCCTAGATGGCTGTTGTGATATGTGGGGGCATAGAGACTTTTGTTTGTGGCAGCAGATGATGCATAGAGTGGTGAGATGCATCGGTTTATGCATGCGGGTGTCGGGGAGGACACCGGGGATGATGGAATGGGATGGTTGTGATTAGTGTATGCTTGCTATTTATTATTGGTTTATTGTCTTCTTTACTTTTTCCCACTGCTCAAGGCAATAGGTCTTGCATACCATACTTCCAAAATAGGCGAAGATGCGCGAGGTATGCCACGTGCTTTCTGTGTTTAGCTTCTCAAGGAAGGATGGGTCTACGCTCTTGCTATAGGCATTAAAGACTCAACGGGTAGTACATCTACTCACCGTGTTGAGCCCCCTTGTGTTTAGTAGCATAGAATGTATTTCTATAATTTCTGAGAATATGGAAAAGTAATTCTGTAATGAATATTTTAATAAATGGTGTTAACCCATGGGGTTGGAGTTTGCTAGAACATAATGATGAGGTTGTAATTTTAAAGGGATAGTGGACTTTGGGTGTGATTATAAGGAAATTCAATGTGGAATTGTTCATGGTTAATTAAAGTTTAAAGAATTAATTAACCTAAAGTGAAACTGGTAAAAAGGGAATGATATGATGTATTAAATCTCTTTGAATGGTTGGGTGCTTAAAGGATACCTAGTCTTAGAGGTGGCATCCTGGAGTCTGAGAGACGTTAGCTGCAGTTGAGTCTAAGACTAGGTTATTCCCATAGTGTGGTTGTGAGATATAACATATTCTGTACTTTTTGTGTTTCTATATGCTAATCCACCCTATCAGTAAGGGAAATTTACACCCTGGGGATTCTGAGCCCTAGGGTGGTGTTTTCCCCAACATTTTGGTGGGAGGATGAATGGATGACTACCCCCTTTGGCCCCACTCTCTTCTCTTGGTAGTTACATGTGTTGGTAGGCACAACAGTTAGTTTTCTCCACATATGTGTGTAGAGGGATGTAATGTCTTGTGGTTATTCACAAACATATATTTTGGATATAGTATCCTATGGACTACTATAGGTGTATCTTGTATAGGTTGTGATGGCTTGAGAATCATTACTCGATGTATGGGTTTTAGTGTCTTGAGGTATAATACTCGATGCATGATACATGTTATGTAGGCTGTGGTGGCTCCTAGAAACTACTTGGTTACTTTTCTTACATGGACGTGGTGGTTTTGTTGCACGAGGTGCATGTTGTGGTGCTTCGCCCAGGTGTTTGCGGGCAAGAATATTTGGATAGAGATGCTCAGGACGTGCGACGTTGGGGAAAAGTGTAAAACCAGTGGGGAAGTAGTAGAAGGTTACCCTTGATATTATTTATTATATGATATATTCTTGTAAGCATTACTTGAGGTTAGTGGACCTGGTGAGGTTGGGAACTTAGTATACCTGTTTAGGTGATGATTTAGTTTTACTTATTTTTCATTGTGCTTTAGCATGCTTTCTTTAGTTTTGCATGAGAGGCTTCAGGGAGGATCCTACTTAGTATACTATTATACTCACCCTATGTATATATAAACTATTTTTCAGGTCACTTGGAGCAGGTTGGAGATCAAGCTGGTTTCTACTATCTTGGGGTTGCAGGAGCTGTTTGGTCTTGTGGTTGCTACTATTTTTACTTTCTTTTGTGTACTTGCAGTTTTCCCCTTCCAGTTGTAGTACTTTTTCATGACATTACATATGTGAACTTGGGGTTTTTTATTTTTTAATTCTGAGTTGGAGTTTTTTGGTGTCTATCTTATCTCTCTCTTTTGCATGAGTTCTCTTAGAGGTTAATGCCTCCCATTTGTGTGTTTACTATACCCTCAGTGCTAGTCGCCAACCTGGGGCCTACTGGAGGCAGGACTCAGGGGTCAATATATCCCTTCTCGCATTGCCGACCCTGGAGGGGTACACTTTGTGGGGAGTGGGTCATGAAAAAATGGGTAGAATAAAGTCATAAATGAATCATGTATGATATAATAAATATGAATATGGTTCGGGTATAATTTAATAAAATTCTATGGTCATTACACATGAGGTTAAACGTACGCTCGACCAAAGGAAAGTGCAAGGTAAGGGTTAATTTCAGAATCTCTTTATTAACTAAGGTTGTTTTTACATAAGTATCTACTAGAAAATATTTATTATCCATGTCCATGTTTCATAAAAGAGTTTTCAAAGGGATTTTTTAAGGGATTTTTTTACTAAAACTTCATTGTAAATGTTTTAAAGATTTATTCTTCTAAACCTTTCTCATTAATGTCCATGTTTTCAAAATGGTTTTAATGATTTATTTATATGGACATGAATGTTTTAAAATGTTAATTCCTTTAAAAAGTTTCAATGTGGTATGGTACACTTTGACTCAAAACTATTTTTTAAATAACTTCCTTTATAAATTATGCGACTTTTAAATGATTTCATGAAAAGGGTTATTTGTCTCAGAGATTTTTATTGATCATTTTCAACTATGTCAAAATCATTTATGGGATATTATTCTTGATCGAGGTTGATTTATTATGATAAAAATAGTCCATATTGTATACAAGGTTTTATGATATGTTTGACTGTGGATATGTTATTTTTATATCATTAATGGTTCATAGATAAAGTATTGACATTTCGTATGCTATTTTTAATATGAATGTTTATGTTATATTTAAAAAATTTCATACGAGGAATGAATTAGACTTAGTAAGTGATGTGTAGAGCCTGCTATAGCTCCTCTATGCATCAGTAGGTCTCATCAGAAAAACTAGTGTCTCGTCATAAGGCCTTGACAGAATCTTATTTTTAGTCTTAGCACAAGGCCTTGAATTTGTGGTTATGAAGTTTGGCATTATGAATTATATCATTACGAAATTGGCTATGGATATTTCATGTGATTATTAAATTAGTAGAATATAGATGTGAATATGTAAATGTAATTATTTGATTTAACTTTTCCATATTATGATGAAGTTTAAGTTTAAAAGGATTTTGTTTTAGTGTTATACATTGCCTTAAATGTTTAAGCTTTTTCTGGAAAGTTTCTGCTATATTATTATCCTTACTGAGCATCTGAGCTCACCCATTTCTTATGTTTTATTTTCCCAGTATTCCAAGAAGTGTATTATGATTGATAAGAAGGGTTACACTAGGGGATTAGTGGTGTTATCTAGGGATCATTTATGTTGTGTTTTATTTTCTAATGTGTAATTTAACATTCATGTATGTAATCTATTCTCTAAGACTGAAAAACTGATCGGTCTTTCAGGACATGATTCCTTGTAATCATTCCAATGTTATGTAATAAAGCACCAACTCTGGGTAACTATGGTCGGGGTGTTACAGGTACATACCCCGATGTGAATGAGGACCATAAGTGTCCATGCCACACCACATGCTATCGGGTGAATCCTTAGGACAAGGGACAAAAGGTGAAAACTCGGATGAGCCCAAGACGGGTTGTTTGGGCATTCCTATGTAACCCATGGGGATGGGAATCTCGCCATGCGTAGTTCTAAGAGTGCAGTTTAACATCATTTAGGATGAATGACATGTGTAGTTTGGCTACACTAGTACCCATCCAACAAAAACCACTAATCCCAAGTGAGTTGTTCTCGATGTGGGAAAAATAGTAGTGATGGGACTTTCCTAGTACAGGGAAGCACAGATTAGGGTAAATGGGACGCTAGGTGAATGATGTCCCAATAATAAAAACCTTCCTAATTAACAAACCTAGATGAAAAAAGGGGTAAAGCAGAGTATGTTGGAATTCAAATTGAACACAAGGGAGTGGAAATATGTGAATCATGATGCTCGAGATCTATAACGCAATGATAGAAGTGTGACGATAGAGGATAACTGTTGACCTTGTTTGAAAAATAGTATTTGTTTCTCATTATCCTGGAATGGAGATAGACAAATGAGGGTTGACTATTGACCATGTTCGATACATGAGACCTATCGCGAATGTCATTCGAGGTCTTTAGGGGTGTTGGCCCAAGACGGTAGGTAAGCCAATGTGGAATTATACCAGGCCACAAAGGGGGTTCATTTTCAGATGTAGAAGAGGATGGGGATCCAAATAAATTTCTCATGAAGCGTGGACATGAAACAAGGGGATTTTTATGTGAAAATTCCACACCTTGGGCTGTTTACCATGCCACATTTGAGTACACCAATGAGACATGTCAGATAGAGGAAGTTGAATCCCTTTCCGAGGAAAAGGGTCCTAGGGTTTCAAGCTCCTAGATTAAGGTCATATAGTGGACCATTGACGGGGGACTTGGTTTTTTGGATTGTGATCAGGAAAATGACGTAGCCAAACCCGACGCAAAGTTCCCATAGGTAGATCTTAGTTTAGGGTTATAGAACTCAGACTAGGTTGGGAAAAGACAAGGGAGTAACATGGGGAAACTATTGAAAAACCCAACGTGAATGAGAATCCAAGAGTTAATCGCCACACCACATTTTCCCAAAAGCATTAGGGACAAGGGGCCAAAAAGGGGGGCATGATTTAAGATTCTTGGGGCTGGACCTATAGACAGAATGTCTGGGTACTTCTACATATTGCATGAGGATGGGAATCAAGTCATACGTAGTTCTAGAATATGTTGTGCAGTTTTACGTCATGCGACAAGGACGCAAAGAGATCTTAGTTTTAAGTGTCTTAGAGCTCGGAACATAGATGGAAATGAGAGAGGGAGACACATGATGCGGTAATTATTAAACCTGATGTGAATGAGGACAACATGAGTTCTTATCACCACATACTCTCTGGGAAGATTTTAGGTTGAGGGACTGAAAATGAATGTAGGGCTAGGCCTGAGGCAAAGTGCCCAGGTGTTCTTTCATACCCCATGATGATGTGAATCTATCCATATATAGTTATATAAGTGTAGTTCAACATCATGTGGGAAAAAAGGCATGAAATACTAGCTCCCAAAAGGGGAGTACGTGGTAAGGCTATTGAAAAACCGATGTGAATGAGGACATAATCTCATACTACCACCCCACACCATCCTATGAAAGTTAGGTCCAAAAGGCCGAATAAAAGAGACAATTAGGGGAAACCGGATCGAGACCCAATGACAAGATTCCAAAGTGTTCCAACATATCCCATGATTATGTGAATCAAGATGCAAGTAGTTCTTGGATATTTTGTTCAGTTTTACATCATGTGGCAAGGACATGAAGAGATATTAGTTTTAATGTCTTAGAACTCAGACCATAGAGAAGCGATACTCTTCCATGCGGGCGCAGACCTCGACCGAATCCCTAAGCCCACATGAGCTTTTCTCGGTGTGGGAAAAAAGGGCGGAGAAGGCCTTTGCAACACGTGGAATCCAAGAAAAGGTGAAATCAGTGCAGAGCCCCAAACAACGCCTCACCATGTCTTTTTCCTCCTAATGTGGAAACGTGGATTGAGTGATAACACCAAGAGTGTCGAAATTCCCCTTGGACATGATGTAGTGGAAAATGATGTGTATCGTGTAACCAATATTTAGGGCTTGATCGAGGTGGTGTGATGATGGAGGATAACTATAGACTGTGTTTTAAACATAACATCCATATCGTGTGACCTGAAATGGGAACAACAAATGAGTGTCGACTACTGACCATATTCGCAATGTGAGACTTGTGTCGATTTGTTGTTCAGGGCCCTTAAGGATGTTGGTCTGAAATGGTAGGATAGCCTTTAGTACGAGTTTCCGTACCTTTTAGGGGTCCTTTTTGATGTGAATATGATGAAAGAACATATAAAGGGGGGCATGAAGCCTAAAAATGGGAAATAAGACGTCTTGTAGAATCCAAAACTCTAAGTCCTGAACCAGAGTGATTCTAGTAACATCAGTGAACTGCCAAAGAGGATCGAGGGGACCAACACTAGAACAGTCAACTAAAAAAGATGAGTATATATCAGGGGGATTAAGAGATCTCAGGAGAAAGAGGTATGTGGCGTGGTAGTCACAAACCCGACGTAATTGAGAACATAGGCCCATACCACTCTGCATGCCCCTCTCCTAGGAGAACTCAGGCCAGGGGACATGAAGGTAAGGAGGTTCCTAATGAATGGGAATGGACCCAAAGGCTAAATGTTCGCATGGTCCTACATATCCCTTAAGGATGGGAATCAATCCACAGGTAGTTCTGGAAGATGTTGTGCAGTTTTATGTCATGCGGCAAGGTCGCAGATAGGGGCAAAGTATCTCAATGAGGGATGTGTATGACACGATGATTAACCTGACGAGAATAAGGACATAAGCCCATACCACACCATACAATCCTAAGTGAGATATTTGGATATGGGCCTGAAAAGGCCGAGGGACCTGAGGCTGGGCCATAGACGGAAAGTCACAACCAGTTTGCAGTTTAATGTCTTGCAATGAGGATGCTGGTGATCTTAGTTTAAAGTCATAGATCTCGGACCGTAGACGTCCTATTTATGGTCTTGTTCAAGGAACAAATGGGTAGAAAGGGTGAATCACCATGCCTATTATGTGGGAGACCACAAGGTGAAAACAATTATCAATGATAACTGATGATCATGTTCTCAACACAGTATCTGTATTGAGTGACCAAGGATAAAGGAAAACAATTGAGCATAGACCGTTGACCATATTCACAACACCGGACTTGTATTAATTTGTTGTTTTAGATCCTTGAAGATGTTGGCCCGAAATGGTTGGAGATCCCATCTTCCAAACATCCAGGACATTTTGTGGTCCTTTTGGATGTGAATGATGGTGGAAACCCAAATGATGGGACACACTAAGAATGGTGGGACCTATGCAGTTTAACGTCTTGCGGTGAGGAAAAAGATGGAGGGGATTCTCTATGGGATGTATGCGGAATGATAAAAAATATCCTGACGTGAATGAGGACATAATCCCATACCCTACTACACAATCCTAGGTGAGAACCTGGGCCAGGGTTCCGAGAAGGTCGAGGGACATTAGATGGAAAGTACCAGCCAGTTTGCAGTTTAAAATACAGTGAGGAAGATAGTGGTCTTAATTTAAGGTCATAGAGCTCAGACCATAGATACATGACTCGTTACATGGGTATTAACTTATCAAAGCTCCTAAGACCACATGAGCAATTATTGGTGTGGGAAACAAGGAATGAGATCTGGATCTCCCCAACATATATGGGTATGTCATCCAAACTAACACTCATGCCCAAGGTAGACTGATGTTTGAAGGGATAACAGAACAACATGAATCACTACACCCAATACATGGGACATACAAGGGTGGTGGAAATGATTAAGGATGACTGTTGACCGCATTTGAAACACAACATCCACATAATGTGACCTAAAATTGGAGCAACAAATGAGTCTCACCATTGACCATGTTCACAATGTGGGACTTGTATCAATTTTTTGCTCGGGATACTTGAGGACGTTGTCCTGAAATGGTAGGAGAGACCTTAGGCTAAACATCCATGTTGTTTGAGGGCCCTTTTGGATGTGAAACATGATGGAAACCCAAATTAATGGTGTGTGTAAAGCATGAATGTGCCTATGCAGTTTAACATAATGTAGGATGAGGAATGATGTGAAGTTCTTCAGAGAGAGGGATACATGGTGCGGTCATGATGAACTCGATACGAATGAGGGAAAAATCATGCACCACACCATGTGTTTCAACCCAAGGGGAGATCCTGAAGTTTGGGGTTGGGCCAACACATATAATGTATGGGCGTTCCTATGTATCTCATGAGGATGGGAATCAATCCATATGTAGTTCTAAAATGGAAATGTAGTTTAACGTCATACGATGAGGACATGGGGAGATCATAGTTTAAGGTCATAGAGTTCTAACCATTTTGTAGTTTATCTTCATGAGGGACGAGTGCTGGGTAGTTTTACATCCTTAAGCCTAGACAGATCGCCTATTTTAATGTCATGTGGTGAAGACATGACAGTTTATGGTCATGTAGGACCGTATGGAAGTTTAACGTCATGCTGGATGATAATGACCAGTTTAACATCATGGTGGAAGAAGATGAACAGTTTAATGTCATGAAGGATAATAATACATAGTTTAATGTCATGACATACGATAATGCAGTTTAACGTCAGGCGGGATGAAGATGAGAAGTTTATAGTCATGTTGAACGATAATGAGCAGTTTAACATCATGAAGGATGAAGATGAGATGTTTAAAGTCACGAAGGATGATAATGAGCAGTTTAATGTCATGGCAGATGATAATGAAGTTTAACATCATGATATATGAATATTAGTTTTTTAAAGTCATGAAGGATGATAATGAGAAGTTTAACATCATGAAGGACGAAGATGAGCAGTTTAAAGTCATGCTGGATGATAATGAAAAGTTTAATGTCATGCTGGATTATAATGCAGTTTAACATCATGCTGGATGAAGATGAGTAGTTTAAGGTCATGAATGATGATAATGAGTATTTTAATGTCATGACAGATGATAATGTAGTTTTAAGTCATGCTGGACGAAGATGAGATGTTTAAAGTCATGCAGGACGATAATGACCAGTTTAACGTCATAACAGACGATAATGCAATTTAACGTCATGCTGGACCAAGATGACCATTTTAATGTCATGTAGGACAATAATGCAGTTTATCAACTTCTAGGACAAAGAAAATAAGTTTAATTTCATGCAAGACAACAATGTATGTTTCGTTCGACTATATCAGTACACATCCTACCAATACTACTAATCCCATGTGAGTCCTTCTCGGTGTAGGAAATACAGAGTAATAATGGTATTTTCCGGACACATGGAAGAACACACAAAAAGGTTAGTAGAGATGTTAGGATGGGAATACTCCAGGGGTACTATCCCACTCAGTCAACATGAAAAGATGCATAGTAGGATAACATGAAGGGTGTTGCAGTTCCACCTAAACATATTGAGGTGGAAATATGTGAATCACGAAATTCGATATCTGGATCACAATGATGGTGGTGTAACAATGGAGGATAGTTGTTGACCATGTTCATAACACAACATCCATATTGTGTTACTAGGGATGAGGATAGAAAAATGACAGTCGACTTCTAACCATGTTCAAAGCATAGGACCTATCACAAAATGTCATCCGAAGTCTTTCGGGGTGTTGACCCAATACGGTATGTGATCCAATGTGGTATGAGACCAAGCCATTAGGGGACCCCTTCATACATGAATTAAGGCATAGAAACAAATAAATTAATGTTGGGAAGCATTTAGATGGATTGATATTATGTTTATTTGGATTCCAACACTCTGGGTTCTACACCACAGCGCATTAGATCCTATCAGTGGGAAGACGTAGCTGGACATAGAGTAATATACCCTGGTGTTTCAAATAGTATAAGGTCTTACTTCTTGGAAAAGGATCTTAGTTTAAGGTCATAGAGTTTGGACCTGGTGCATAGTTTAACATCATGCAGCTAGGGCGAGTGATGGATCGCGTTTAAGGTCACATAGATTTGACCATGGTTGCTGTAGTTTTATTTCTCATAGCATTGACCATGGTTGCTATAGTTTTAGGTCACATAGATTTGACCAAAATTTTGTACAATTTCATGTCATGTAACCAATATGTTTTCCCACAGTTTAACGTCATGAGACCGAGATGATGGTTATGCAGTTTAACATCATGAGACTAGGACGTTGTCCCGCAATTTAACGCCATGTGACCAATATGATGGTTGTTATGAAGTTCATAGTTAAGCCACTAGGATGTGGTTTTTATGCAGTTTAATTTCTTGAAACTAAGATGTGGAACCACAAGGATTATGTAGGTATAGGGATGGTAATCTCCACCCTATTTTGGTGGTTTCGGATGAGGGGTGAATCCATATGGTGGGATTACCCTAAACTGCCCCCAGCGTAAGCATGGTTGTTCTCCAGGAATGAGCTGGGCTACCTCATGGTGAAAATTCCACAAGATGGTGTTGAATATATAAGGAGGACCTCTGTGGTTGATGCAATGATGAAGTTGGGATGACATGGGGTGTTGAAAGGGTGGTAGGGTTGATTGCATGCCCTCAGTCCGGCGGGGCGACAGAGACCAGAAGGGGTGGAAGCCAGGAGCGTCGGTACGATGGGGGAAATAGATCCTGGAAGGCATGGAAGCCTACATCATTGATATGATGGGGGGCGATGGATTCCGGAAGGAGTGGAATCCTAGAGCATCAGTACGATAAGGTGATGTAGCTCGGAAGGCGTGGAAGCCTAGAGCATCTATACGATGGGGCGAAGGAGCCTGGAAGGTGTTGAATCTTGGGGCACCGCTATGACAGGGAAAAGGAGCCTAGATGGCGATGAAGCATGGAGGGTCATTACGACATGGAGATGGATCCTAGAGTGTCAGTACATTAGAGTGTTGGGGCCCGGAATGTGTGGAAGCTTGAGTGTCGGTACGATGGGGCGATGGAGCCCAGAAAGAGTGGCAGCCTGGAGCATCGGTATGACGGGGTGATGGAGCCTGAAAGGAATGGAAGCCTAAAGCATTGGTATGATGGGGTGACCAAGATATAAAGGCATCAGTACGATGAGGTGATGGAGCCTGAATGGAGTGGAATCCTAGAGTGTCAGTAAGACGTGGTGATTGAGCCTCGAAGGCATGGCAGCTTGGAGAGTCGGTACGACAGGGCGATGGAGCCCAGAAGGCGTGGAAGCCTGGAGCGTCAGTATGATGGGTCGATGGAGCACAAAAAGAATATCATCTTGGAGCATCGGTACGATGGGGAAATAGAGCCCAGAAGGCATGGAATACTGGGGTGTCGGTACATTGGGGTGATGGATCCCAAAAGGCGTGGTAGCCTTGAGCGTCAGTACAATGAGGCGATGGAGCCCAGCAGGCATGGAAGCCTGGAGCATCGGAACGACGGGGCGATCAAGCCCAGAAGGCGTGGAAGAATGTATCGTTAGTAAGGTGTGGGCGATAGAGCCCTAAAGGCATGGAAACATGAAGCATCGATACAATAGGGGCGATGCAGCCCTGAAGCCGTGGAAGCCTACAGCATCGGTACGAAAGGGAGAGGGATCCCGGAAGGCGTGGTGGCCTGGGGTGTCGATACAAAGGGGCGATAGAGCCAGGAAGGCATGGAATCCTAGAGAATCGGTATGATGGGGGTGATAGAGCCCAGAAGGCGTGGAATCCTGGAATGTCGGTACGATGGGGCGATGAAGCCCGAATGGCATAGAAGCCAGGAGCATCATCTCATATGGTGTGGTAACTTTGTAAATGCATGGGGAGGACCTCCATGAAGGTTGATGTTGTGAATAGGGAGGAACTCCATTATGAATTGTAGAGGTGCAGGGATGACCTCTACGGTGGATGATGATGGCATAAGGGATGAATCTCATGCCTGATTATAGCGGTGCAGGGAGGGCCATCGTAGTGACTAATGATGGCGATGGGGGGGAGGGGGGAATCCCGTTCCTAATGATAGCAGTACATGGAGGACCTCTGAAGTGGATATTCATGCTATTGGAGATGTGCCATTGGATTGGGGTGGTTTGGCCCTGCTTTCCTGATGAGTGCAGTTGAATCGGTGAGGAGCCGATTGATTCGGGGGACAAATGCCCCGACACAGCTTGTGAAGGATGTGGGTTCTGCGAGGAGCCAATGGAGTCGGGGGATGGAGGCCCTGGTGCATCCTGTGAAGGCGGCGAGTTCGGAGAGGAGATGATGGAGTGAGGGGGCTGATACCCCCACCGCGGCCTCTTAAGTCAACAAGTTTGGCGAGGAGCCAATAGAGTCGGGGGAGAGATTCCACGACTCGACCTATGAAGGCTGTGGGTTCGGTGAGGAGCCAATGTAGTCAGGAGGCTAATGCCCCCTACGTGGACTTTTAAAGAGGCTGATTCGGTGAGGAGCCTATGGATTCAGGGGTAGGATTCCCACTACGCTCTCTCTTAAGGAGGTGGGGTCGGCGAGGAGCCGATGGAGTCCAAGGAGAGGATTCCCCTGACCTGGCCTCTTAAGGTGACTGAGTCAGTGAAGAGCTGATGGAGTCGTGGGGTGGATTCCCCCACACGCATCCTCTTAAGGAGACAGAGTCAGCGTGGAGCTGATGGAGTCGGAGGGTGGATGCCCCTTGCGCGACCTCTTAAGGAGGAGGACTCGGCGAGGAGCCAATGGAGTCGTGGGGGCGGATGCCCCCTACACGGCCTCCTATGGTGGAGGGGTCAGAAAGGAGCCAATGGAGTTAGGGGAGGATTCCCCCTACATGGCCTCTTAAGGTTGATGAATTTGTGAGGAGATAATGGAGTTGGGGGGCGGATGCCTCCAACACGTCATCTTAAGGCGACAGAATCGGCGAGGAGCCGATGGAGTCAGGGGGGGGGGGGTTGCGCGGCCTCATAAGGAAATATAGTCGGTGATGATCTGATTGAGTCAGTGGGGGGATTCCCCCTGCGTGGCCTCTCAAGGTGGCGGGGTCGACGAGGAGCCAATAGAGTCCGGGTCAGATACTCCATGCGAGGGATCTTAAGGCAGCGAGGTCAGCAAGGAGATGATCGAGTCGGGAGGGATTCCCCCTCCATGAACTCTTATTGCAGTGGGGTCAGTGAGGAACCGATGGAGTCAGGGGGAAGATGCCCCTCAAATGACCACTTAAGGGGGTGGGGTCGGCGGGGAACTTATGGAGTCGGGGGCGGATTCCCCCCTATGCGGCCTCTTGTGGTAGTACGGTTGGAGAGGAGCTGATGGAGTCGGGGGAAGATTCCCCCTACATAGCCTCTTAAGGAGATAGGGTCAGCGAGGATCTGATGGAGTTAGGGGCGGATGCACCCTGCACGACCTCTTAAAGGGGTGGTATCGGTGATGAGCTGATGGAGTCGGGGGGGGGGGGGGGAAGATGCCCCATATGGGGTCTTTTATGGTGGCAGGGTGTATGAGGATCTCATGGAGTCGGGGGCAGATTCCCCCTACGATGCCTCTTAATGTAGCGAGGTCAGTGAGGAGCTGATGGAATTGGGGGAAGATGCCCCCTACGTAGCCTCTTATGGAGGCAGGGTCGGTGAGGATCCGATGGAGTCGGGGGTAGATGCCCCCTCACAACCTCTTATGGCAGTAGGTCGGTGAGGAGTCGATGGATTCAGGGGGCGGATGCCCCCTTTGTGGCCTCTTAAAGCGGCGGGGTCAGTGAGGAGCTGATGGAGTCAGGGGGTGGATTTCCCCTTTGTGGCCTCTTAAGGCGGCAGAGTTGGCGAGGAGCCGATGAAGTCTGGGGACGGATGCCCCATGCATGTCCTCTTAAAGCAGTGAGGTCGTCGAAGAGCTGATTGAGTCAGAGAGTGGATTGCCCCTACACAGCCTCTTAACCCGACAGAGTTGGTGAGGAGTTGATGATGTTTGGGGGGCGGATGCCCCCTGCGTAGACTCTTAAGGTGACAGAGTCAACGAGGAGCCGATGGAGCCAGGGAGAGGATACCCCCTGCATGACCTCTTAAGGTGGCAGAATCAGTGGGGAGCCGATGGAGTAAAGGGGAAGATGCCCCCTACATGGCCTCTTAAGGAGGCAGAGTCAGTGATGAGCTGATGGATATGGGGGAAGATTCCCACTGCGTGTCCTCTTAAGATGACGAAGTCAGTGAGGTGCTGATGGGTTCGGGGGCAGATGCCCCCTATGTGGGCTCTTAATGCGACGGAGTTGGCAAGAAGCCGATGGAGTCAAGGGGGCGGATGCCCCATGTTCACCCTCTTAAGATAGAAGAATCTAAGAGGATCCGATGGGGTTGGGGGGAGGATGCCCCCTACACAGCCTTTTAAGGTGGCATAGTCGGTGAGGAGATGATGGAGTCAGAGGGAGGATTCCCACTGCGCATCCTCGTAAGGAAATAAATTCTTGAGGAGCCGATGGAGTCGGGGGGCGGATGCCCCCTGAGCGACCTCTTAAGGTGGAGATGTCGGCAAGGAGTCGATGGAGTCGGGGGGGGGGGATTCCCCCTGTGCGCCCTGTTAAAGTGGCAGGGTCGACGATGAGACAATGAAGTCGGAGGGTGGATTCCCCCTGTGCGGCCTCTTAAGGCGGTGGGGTCGGCGAGGAGCTGATGGAGTCGTGGGGTGGATACCCCTCTACAACCTCTTAAGTAGACACAACTGACGAGGATCCGATGTAGTTGGGTGGTGAATGACACATGTGTGTCCTATTAAGGCAGAAGAATCGGTGAGGAGCCAATGGATTCAGGGGGAGGATGCCCCCTGCGTGGCCTCTTAAGGCGGTAGAGTCAGCAAGGATCTGATGGAGTCGGGGGGGGGGATGCCCCCTATGTGGCCTCTTAAGGCAGCAGGGTCAGCGAGGAGCCGATGGGGTCGGGGGGTGGATGCCCCCTATGATGCCTCTTAAGGGGACAAATTTGATGAGTAACTGATTGAGTTGGGGTGCAGATGCCCCCTGCGTAGCCTCTTAAGGGGGCTGGGTCAGTGGGGAGCCGATGGGGTCGGGGGTAGATGGCCCCTGCCCGTCCTCTTATGGCGGGAAGACCAGGGATAAGATGATGGATTCAAGGGAGGACTCCCCATGTGAAGCCTCTTAAGGCGGAATGGTCGGTGAGGAGCCAATGGAGTCGGGGTCAGATTCCCCATGTGTGGCCGCTTAAGGTAGTGGGGTCGGAGAGGATCCAATGGAGTCAGGGGTGGAACCCCCCTACGCGGCCTCTTAAGGTGGAGACATTGGGGAGGAGCCAACATAGTCGTGGGAGGATGATGCCTATGCGGCCTCTTAAGGTGGTGGTGTCGGCATGTAGCTCATAGAGTCAGGGGTTAGATACCCCTTGCACGACCTCTTAATGCTGAGGGATCAGTGATGAGTCGATGCGGTTAGGGAAGCATTCCCCTTGAGCTTCCTCTAAAGGCGGTAGCATTGGCAAGGAGCCACTGGAGTCAGGGGATGGATTCCCCCTGTGTGGGCTCTTCAAGGGGATGGGTCGGTGAGGAGCCGATTGAGTCGGGGGTGGATGCCACCTGCACGGCCGCTTAAGGCGGCGGGGTCGGGGAGGAGCTGATCGAGTCTGGGGAAGATTCCCCCTATGCGACCTCTTAAAGTGGAGACTTCGACGAGGAGTTGATGGAGTCGGGGGTGGATGCCCCCTATGTGGCCTCTTAAGGTGGCTGCGTTGGCGATGATCCAATGGAGTCGGGGCGGATGCCTCGTGCGTGACCTCTTAAGCCATTGATGTCTGTGAGGATCCAATGGAGCTAGGGGTCGGACACCCCCTGAGAGGCCTCTTAAGGTGGAGGGGTCAGCGAGGATCTGATGGAGTCGGGGGTGGGTTACTCCTACACGGCCTCTTAAGGTGATGATGTCGGCGAGGAGGCGATGGAGTTGGGGGGAGAATGCACCATGCACAACCTCTTACGGCGAGGAGAAGATGGAGTCGGGGGGGGGGGGGAGGGATTCCCCTATGTGGCCTCTTAAGGCGGATGGGTCAGCAAGGATCCAGTGGAGTCGGGGGTGGATGCCCCCTATGCGGCCTCATAAAGTGGCAGGGTTAACAAGGAGCCTATGGAGTCAGGGATGGATGCCCCCTGCATGGCCTCTTAAGGGAGCAGCGTCGACGAGGAGCTGATGGAGTCGGGGGTAGGGTGCCCCCAGTGCGGCCTCTTAAGGCGGTGGGGTCGGCGAGGAGCTGATGGAGTCGGGGGAGGATGCCCCCTGCGTGGCCTACTAAGGTGGTGACGTCGGTGAGTAGCCAATGAAGTCAAGGGGTGGATTCTCCTTGTCCGACCTCTTATGGCGGCAGTGTCGTTGATGAGATGATAGAGTCGGGGGGGATTCCCACTACGTGGACTCTTAAGGCGGAATGGTCGGTGAGGAGCCGATGGAGTCGGGGGAGGATGTCCCATGTGCGGCCTCTTAAGGCGGCGGGGTTGGTGAGGAGTCGATGGAGTCAGGGGCAGATTCCCCCTGCGTGGCCTCTTAAGGACGCAACGTCAGTGAGGAGCTAATGGAGTGAAGGGGTGTATGCTCCCCACATTTCCTCTTAAGGCGGGGGGGGGGGGGGGGGTTGGGGAGGAGCCGATGGAATCAGGGGTGGATACCCCCTGTGTGACCTCTTAAGGCAGCGAAGTCAGTGAGTAGCCGATGAAGTCGGTGGGAGGATACCCCCTGTGCGGAAACTTAAGGCAGCAGAGTCGGTGAGGATATGATGGAGTTGGGGGGAGGATTCCTCCTTCATGGCCTCTTAAGGAGGTAGAGTCTACGAGGAGCCAATGGAGTCAGGGGGAGGATGCCCCCTGCGCGGCCTCTTAAGGTGGAAAAGTCATAGAGGAGTCGATGGAGTCGGGCGGAGGGTGCCCCCTGTGCGGCCTCTTAAGGCGGCAGGGTTGGAGATGAGCTAATGGAGTTAGGGGAAGGACTCCCCTATGTGGCCACTTAAGGAAGTGGGGTCGGAGAGGAGCCAACAGAGTTGGGAGAGGATGCCCCCTGCGCGGCCTCCAAAGGCGATGAGATCGACCAAAAGTTGAAAGAGTCATGGGGAGGATGCCCCATGCGTGACCTATTATGGCGGAAGGGTTAGCAAGGATTCTATGGAGTTGGGGTGGTCTCCCCCTACACGGCCTCTTAAGGTGGCTGAGTTGGAGAGGATCCGATGGAGTCGGGGGCGGATGCCCCCTGGGAGGCCTCTTAAGGCGGCAGAGATGGAGAGGAGCTGATAGAGTAGGGGGGTGGATTCCCCCTACACAGCCTATTTAGGGGGCGAGGTCGGGGAGGAGCCGATGGAGTCGGGGGGGGGGGGGGTGGATGCTCCCTGTGCGACCTCTTATGGAGGCAGGGTCGGTGAGGAGCCGATGGATTTGGGGGGCATATTCCCCCTCGTAGCCTCTTATGGCGGCAGGGTTGGCAAGGAGCTGATGGAGTCGGGGGGTAGATGCCCCCTACGCGGGCTCTTAAGGTGGCAGGGTCAGCGAGGAGTTTATAGAGTGAGGGGGTAAATGCCCCCCCTGTACGACCTATTATGGTAGCGGGGTCAGCGAGGATCCGATGGATTTGGGAGGCGGATGCCCCCAACATGACCTCTTAATGTGGCGGGGTCAGTGAGGAGCCAATGGAGTCGGGGCGGATGTCCCCTGTGTGGCCTTTTAAGGCACCGGATTTGGCGAAGAGCCGATGGATTCTGGGGGTAGATGCCCCATGCGCAACCACTTTAGGTGGCGTGGTCGGCAAGGAGCCGATGGAGTTTGGGGGGTGGATGCCCCCTGCGCAGCCTCTTAAGGCGACAAAGTCAGCAAGGAGCCGATGGAGTCAGGGGAGGATTCCCGTTGCGTGACCTCTTAAGGTAGTAGAATCGGCAAGGAGCCGATGTAGTCAAGGGGAGGATGCCTCCTACATGGCCTTTTAAGGAGGCAGAGTCAGTGAGGAGCTGATAGAGGCAGGAGAAGATGCCCCATGCATGGCCTCTTAAGGTGATTAATTCAACGGGGATCCAACAGAGTCAGGGTAGGGTGCCCCCTATGCGGGCTCTTAAGGCGACAGAGTCGGTGAGAAGCTGATGGATTCGGGGGCGGATGCCCCCTGTGTAGCCACATAAGGCGGAAAAATCTGAGAGGAGCCGATGGAGTCGGGGGGTGGATGCCCCTTACATGGCCTTTTAAGGTGGTAGAGTCGGTGAAGAGATGATGGAGTCAGAAGGAGGATTCTCACTACGCAGCCTTGTATGGCAATAGAGTCGGTGAGGAGCCGACAGAGTCAGGGGTGGATTCCCCCTGAGCTACCTCTTAAGGTGGGGGGGTAAGCGAGGAGCCGAGGGAGTCGGGGGGAGGATGCCCCCTGTATAGGCTCTTAAAGCGGAAGGGTTGGCGAGGAGCCAATGAATTCGGGGGGCGTATGCCCCCTGCGCGGCCTCTTAAGGAGGAAGGGTCAACGATTAGCAGATGGAGTCGGGGGGGGGGATGCCCCCACTAAAGCCTCTTAAGGTGATGGGGTCAGCGAGGAGCTAATAGATTCGGGGGCGAATTCCCCCTGAACATCCTCTTAAGGTGGTGTACTCAGTGAGGAGCCAATGGATTCAGGGGGAGAATGCCCCCTACATGGCCTTTTAAGGAAGCATAGTCAGCGAGGATCCAATAGAGTCGAGGGTGGATGCCCCCTGAATGGCCTCTTAAGGCAGCATGGTCTGCGAGGAGCCGATGGAGTCAGGGGGCGGATGCCCCCAACGCGGCCTCTTAAGGGGAAAAATTCAGCGAGAAAAAAATTGAGTGAGGGTGTGGATGTCCACTGCATGGCCTCTTAAGGGGGCGGGGTTGGCGGGGAGCCGATGGAGTTGGGGGGAAGATTCCCCCTTCCCATTCTATTAAGGTGGCGAGATTGGTGAGAAGTCGATGGATTCGGGGGTAGATTTCCCATGTGTAGCCTCTTAAGGTGGAATGGTCGTTGAGGAGCCGATGGAGTTGGGGTCAGATGCCCCATGTGTGGCCTCTTAAGGAGGTGGGGTTGGGGAGGATCCAATAGAGTTGGGGGAGGAAGCCCCCTGCGTGGCCTCTTAAGGTGGCAGGGTCGGGGAGGAGCCGATGGATTCGGGGGAGGATCCTACCTACACGGCCTCTTAAGGAGGCGGGGTCGGTGAGTAGCTGATGGGGTTGGGGATTGGATTCCCCTTGATTGTCCTCTTAAGGGGGATGGGTCAGCGAGGAGTCAATGGAGTCGAGGGAGGATTCCCCATGAACTTCCTATTAAGGCGGCGGTTTCGGAAAGGAGATGATGGAGTCTGGGGATGGATGCCCCACGCGTGGCCTCTTAATGGGGTGGGGTCAGTGAGAAGACAACCGATTCAAGGACGGATGCCCCTTGTCTGGCTTCTTAAGGCGACGAGGTCGGTGAGGAGCCGATTGAGTTGGGGGCGGATGCCCCCTGTGCAGCCTCTTAAGGAAGTGACCTCAGAATGGAGCCAATGGAGTCGGGGGTGGGGGGGGGGGGTGGATTCCACCCAAACGGCCTCTTAAGGTGGCCACGTCGGCGAGGAGCCAATGGAGTCGGGGGCGGATGCCCCTTGCACGACCTCTTAAGCTAGTGATGTCGGTGAGGTTCTGATGGAGTCGGGGGTCAGATGCCCCATGACCAGCCTCTTAAGGTGGTGGGGTCAGCGAGGAGCTGATGGAGGCAGGGGAGGGTGCCCCCTATGCGGCCTCTTAAAGCGGCAACGTTGGCGAGGAGGTGATGGAGTCGAGGGCAGGATTCCCCCTCCGCGGCCTATAACACCCCGACCCTTCAAGGCTAGATCAGGTGCATTGCTTGTGATATTGGCATGGTTAGAAGGAATGAAAAATATCGAAGGAATGATCAGTTTATTAGTCTTGAAAAAACTAGATACGTAGATATAACACAAGTTTCATTGAAAAAAAAATTACAAAATATAATACATAATGAAAACTAAAAACTTCATCCACGAGAACTCAATAAATGATCTCCTCTTTGTCACTTGTTGATAGTAAAAAATGATAGGGGTGATATCAAACACTTAGTAAGGGTTAAAAATAGCAGAATCATGAATAAAATAATAATTTAATCATAGTCAATCTAACATAATCAATATTTCATGGTGAATAAATGAAAAACTAATGCCATTAATACACTGAGAATGAAACTGCATACATAGATTTTTTCATAGTAAACACCTCATGGATAATAATAATAACTGATAATGAATCAATAGAATACTTTTTAATTTCACATCATATATCTAGCACATGAAACCATAATACCGTAAAAATGGTTTAGTTCTATGGGTAGAAACCCGTTTGATTTTTTGGAAACAAACTCGAAGTGTTTTTCGCCAACTGATTTGTCTCATGAGACCTACTGATGAATCGAGGGGCTATAGAGGGCCCCACTCGCCACTTCATATCCAAATCCTTATTTATACATTGATTCAATACAATAGAAATATTCCTTTTCAATATCCGTATAGTTTAGTGTATACAGATTCATCAATATTTCCTTAACTAAAATAACTTTCCAAATAAACACCGTATGTAAAATGGTATATGGTTTAGACAACAAACATATCCATGATATGAGATTATGGATATTTAATATAAATATAATTTCAAATGAAAATTGATCTGAAATTTTCATTAGTTACACCACATAAGGATTATTAGGTGCACCATACAAAGTTAGTCACAACGAAATAGAAGCTGAGACAAAGTCTCTTACCACAATGTAATCAGTCGAATCATATAACTAGAAGGTAATGAACATTAAATGAATCATTGAATAACATGAATATAAATATAATCATGTTATATTATATCAAATGGAAGTACACTTACACCACATATATGAAATAAGTGGCGAACAATGAAAATATCATAGAAATGAAAGTGAGATGAGAAACCCCTTACGTTTTGCTCGAGTGTGTTCTTCGTTTGTTTTAATGACTGGAATAATAAAATTTAGATTCATTAATTAATAATTCGAGAACCTCATATACATTTAATTTATTTATTATGACCTTATTAGGTTCATTAATGTCCTTGTTAATGGGTTTAAGAGGATCAATTTTATTGTTTTGGAAGCATTTTCTTCCTTGGTTTTCATGATTTGTTTACTTTCTCTCATGAAGGGAAGTTAATTTGAAATGTGGATAAATATCCAGAGTTGTTAATATATATTATTAGTTATATTAAAGAGATATAAATATTCTTATAATTATTATAGGTTATATACTTGAGGTTGAATCATTAGTTAAAAGTTTTTGATAAACGTTTGGATTTAGCTTGGCAGTTTTGTATACAATGAACTCGTTTTGTATAATTATTCCGTATTATGAGTGTGTAAATATTACAGAACATTAATGATATGAAATACATATATTCGGATTTGTTTCAACCATTAAAATGGTTTCATGACCAGTAATGAAGGAGAAATTGATGAACAAAACTCCGTCGTCCACAAAGCTTATAAATTGGAACCTCATGGATGTTGATTTCGCTTATAAAAATAAAAAGGGGGGAGTAAGAATATTGATGATGGTTATTCCATTAACATGATATAATTCCAGTATATATATGATAATGGAGTTTATTAGGGTAATTTGGACAGATGATGTAATAAGAGAAAAAGAAAATAGATGATCTTGAAAATAAAAGAAAAGTTGAGAGATCCCTTATGAAAATTCGACAGTCTAACAACGTCGCTTAAAATTTCATAAAATGAAATGATGAGAACAAAAGGGTATCTCATCATATTGAAATCAAAAGGAAATTAATAAGAATAAATAAATTAAAACCCCAACATATGAGAAATTAATTTCAAATAGCTAACATAAAAGAAGTGTCGATTTAATGAAGAGAATGAAGGATTCTGTTACCTTGTAGAGTAACTCCTAGATCTTGAAGGATGAGACCTTGGGGGATTAAGGACACCTTGGGAGGACTCCTATAGAGGTAAAACCCCTAGATCATTGAGGATGAGGGATTTGGAATGAAATAAAATGATTGGATGAGTGGTTATTTATAGAAAAAAGATTTAATTTTTGAATAATTTCAAAGGGACACCACATTAGTGGTTTTTTTGCCAAACCATGGGCTTGCCCATGGTATTTTCCCATGGTTTTAGCCACTTGGGACACCTCATGTCATAAGTTACTATAAAAAAGTAGAAAATACTTTTATATTTAATTAGTTCATCATTATGATGTCATTAAACTACCGAAAGCTCAAAACTGTATTTTTACTATTCATGAAAAATCCATGTATTTTAGAAAAATCCCAAAAATTTAACCTAACCATTTTCGACGTGTAGAATTCAAAAATGAACTCCATTTTTTGAAAATAATTTTCTAGCTATTTTTATTTTAATTTTTATATAAAATCATAGTTAATTTTAAAAATATCAATTTTAAAGGTATAATTAGTTCTATATCACATTGAAAAATTAATTAAGATCTCATTATCTTATTACCTTAAGAAAATAAAATGTTATCATTAGTTACTATTTATAAGGGTTATATTACTATTCATTTAACTATTCATAATGGTATGTTACTATTCATCAAAAAATCAAGTTGGTTCTATCAAACTCCAAAAGACTTACTGGTCATAACTCTAGATGTCGGTTTTTAAAAATTCCAAACATTGAAGTGGAACATTTATGTTTAATTGATAGCTTATAAGTTTCTCCTATAATGTTTTGATTCACAAAAGACATAGTGCTTCATTCAATATAGGATATGAATATGATATATTTAATAGAAGCATACCATAAAATGTTTGGGGTGTTATATTATTCCCTCCTTCGGAGATTTCATCCTCGAAATTTTATGTATAATGTCCACCAAAAAGATGTGGGTGGTTCTTCTACATGAAATTCTCTGGTTCCCATGTTGCTTCCTCCATATTCTAGTTTCTCCAAAGAACCATTACTAGATGATTTGTTTTATTTCTCAATACCTTCTCCCTTGTGTCAAGAATCCGGATAGGATTTTCATAGTACAACAAATCATGTTCCAGTTCTATTTCTTCATTTGTGAGTACATGCGTTGGGTCTGGCATGTACTTATTTAACAATGAAACGCGGAACACATCATAAAAACTGGATAGATTTGGCGGCATTGCTAAATAGTAATCTATATCCCCGATTCATCCCAAAATTTCAAATGGTCTGATGTACCTCGGGCTCAGTTTCCCTTTCTTAACGAACCTTAAGACACCATTCCATGGAGATACATTCAGAAATACATGATCCCCCACTTGGAATTCCAAGTCCTTTCTCCGGTTGTCAGCATAAATCTTCTGCCTACTTTGGGCTGCATTAATATGGTCTTGTGTTTTCTTCACCTTTTTCGTGGTCTCTTCAATAAGTTTTGGGCCTATAAGTTTCCTCTCACCAACTTCTTCCCAACAAGTTGGAGCTCAACATATCTTTCCTTATAATGCTTCATATGGAGCCATTTTAATACTATAATGGAAACTATTGTTGTATGAAAATTCCACCAAAGGAAAGTATTGATCCCACATACCTTGGAAGTCAAGAGAACATGACCTCAGCATATCTTCTAGAGTTTTAATAGTCTTTTCAGATTGTCTGTTGGTTTGGGGGTGATATGCAGTACTCATATGAAGCTCAGTATTCAAATCCTTCTAGAGACTTTTCTAGAATTTTGACATAGACTGGGGATCTCGATCAGAAACAATTGATAGAGGTGCACCATGAAGTCTCACAACTTCATTAATATAAAGACTTTTCAGGCACTCAAGTGGTAAATCCCCTCATATTGGAAGGAAATGTTCTGATTTAGTGAGACGATCAACAATTACCCATATTGCATTATTCCTTCTAGGTGTCCTCGGTAGTCCGGTGAAAAAATCCATCGTAATGTTATCACACTTCCACATAGGAATAGGTAGAGGTTGAATCACTCCTTTGGGATGTTGTCTCTCTGCCTTCACTTGTCGAAAAACTAGACACCTTGACACATAGTCAGCAATTTCTCACTTCATATTATCCCACCAAAAACATTCCTTCAGATCTCTATACATCTTGGTGCTACCTAGGTGTATAGAGAAATTTGATATATGAGAATCACCTAATAGTTCCCTTTTATGCTTAGGTACTGATGGAACACATAACTTCTTCCCAAATTTCATAACTCCTTCTTCACACATGAAGTCAGCCAGTCTCCCATCCTTGACAGCATTAATTTTCATGTGCAGATTCTCATCATCAGATTGAGAACATTTTATCTTCTCTAGTAAATATGGTTTAGCAATAATTTGAAAGAGGAGTGATTTTTCCCCTACATTAACAATTCCCATATCCATCTTTAGTAGATCCATGAACACAAGATCTCTTTGAATTCTCATTTGAGTCAGAAGGCCATGGTCTTTCCTGCTTAATGCATCTGCCACCTTATTTTCCTTTACTGGGTGGTATTTTATTGAACAATCACAATCTTTGAGTAACTTGAGCTATCTTCTTTGCCCCATATTGATTTCATTTTTGTTTCAAAATATATTTCAAACTCTTGTGGTCTGTATAAATTTCAGATCTCTCTCCGTAGAGATAATGCCTCAATATTTTCACATCAAATATTACAGCTTCTAACTCAAGATCATGAGTTGGAAAATTTTTCTCATGATTCATCAACTGTCTTGATGCACAAGCAATAACTTTATCGTTTTTCATAAGTATGCAACCCAATCCATTCTTTGATGCATCTCTGTATATTAAAAATCCATCACTTCTAGATGGAAGAGTCAAAATTAGAGCATTGACCAATCTTCTTTTAAATTCATCGAAGCATTCTGTACATTCTTTTGTCCACACAAACTTAACTCCTTTACGTGTGAGATTAGTTAGTGGGTTAGCCAGTCAGGAAAATTTTTGAACGAAACTCCGATAATAACCTTCTAAGCCAATAAAATTGCGTACCTCAGCTATGTTTGTTGGCATGGTCCAATCATGGATTGACTTTGTCTTCACAGGATCAAATAGGATTCCATCCTTAGAGACAATATGGCCCAGAAAAGAAACTGATTGAAGCCATACTTCACACTTTATATACTTACCATATAATTTATTTCTTCTAAGAGTTATCAAAATAACCCGTAAGTGATTCTCATAGTCTTCATAGCTTTTTGAGTATATGAGGATATCATTGATGAATAACACAAAAACTTTATCAAGATATTCCTTGAAAACTCTATTCATTAAATCCATGAAAATAGAGGGTGCATTTGTCAGTGCAAAAGGCATCATTATAAACTCATAATGCCCATACCTGGTCTGAAATGCTATCTTAGGAATATCTTCCTTCCACACATGCAATTTATGATATCCAGATGGAAGGTCAATATTCGAAAATTATTGAACTCCATGAAGTTGGTCAAATAAATCATCAATCCAGGGAATAGGATACTTATTCATTATTGTAATAGCATTTATTTCACTATAATCAATGCAAAGCCTCATGGATCCATCTTTTTTGTTAACAAATAGGACAGAGGCTCCCCATGGAGAAACACTAGGTCGAATAAATCCTTTTTCACTCAAATCCTCTAGTTGTTTCTTTAGCTCTACTAATTCCTCAGTGGCCATTTTGTAGGGAGTCTTTGATATAGGTCTTGCAACAGGAATAAAATCAATAGAGATCGCAACTTCCCACTCTGGAGGTTGTCCAGTCAAATCCTTTGAAAATACATCAATGTACTCTTTCACTATGTGCACATATTCAATTAGAAGATTCTTTCCTCGCCCATAGATATTGTTTTATCTTCCTCTACAAGTATTGCATTCAGTAGAGCTATTGGGGGTGGTTCTAGATAAGAATTAGGTGGTGAAGTTTTGTCCCTAAATACAAGGGATTCTACACCATTTTAAAAAAATTTAACTTCCTTATTCTTACAATAAATCTTCACATCATAATTTGACATCCAATCCATATTGAGAATTATATCAAATTCAGTCATTGGTATGATGATAAGGTTATCCACTAGAGCACATTTTGGTGTCTGGAGGGGGACTAGTCGACATGCCTTGGTTGCAATGATACATCCCCTAGGAGTTTTGACTAAAAACTCCATTATTAAATAAAATTGGACATATCTAATTTTCTTAGAAAACGTGGAAGAAATAAATGAATGAGATGATCCAGAATAAAATAAAGTGTTGGCTATATTTGAGGAAACAATTAAATTACCTTCCACCAAGTCATTAGGAACTTCAACCTCCGCAGTTATAATCACATAGGCTCTCCCTTGATCTCTTTCCATTTTCTAAGTCAAGTTTCCTTGACACTTAGGACACTCATTTTCATAGTGTCCCATCTCTCTGCAATTGTAGCATTTAATATCATTGAATTTTTTCTTCCCCTTGCATTCATCATATAGATGACCCTTTTCTCTGCAGTTATAGCAGACTCCCATGACTTTAAAGCATTTCTTGAGATGATTCTTTCCACAGTTCTCACATAATGGGAATAGCTTTGGTCCCTTGATCTTCTTTGGTGCTTATCCTTTTCCTTTGTTATTAGAGTTCCGCTTATTATATTGGGTTCATTTGAAAAGATTTGATCTAGAAAATTCCCACTCTATTTTGATGGAACTTGATACAATTTAATCATATGATGAAAATGATTGAGAATTCAGTTCCCTTCGAAGACTTGGATTAAGAACTTCAAAGAAATGATCAATCATGTCTGCCGAGTTAGGTACGTAATCCACAGCATACCTGGACAACCTTGTGAAAGTAGCCTCATACTCTACAACATTGTATTCTTCCATTTGTTTTAAGCTAAAGAATTTCCTCTTCATTTCATTTCATTGCTCATGAGGGAAATATTTTTCAAAGAATATTTTCTTAAAAGTCATACATTCCATATCTTCTATTTATTATTCCTTTGTGGTATTCTGGATCAAGGGCCACCATTGATCAACATCACCCTTGAGACAATATATTTCCAGTACTACCTTTTAATTTTCATGGCATCTTAATGCCATGAATATTTTTTAAAGGGACTTGATCCATTTCTCAGCAACCACTAGGTTATTAGTCCCACTACAAGATGGGGGCTTCTTCAGCATAAAATGATCCAACATAGGTGTGGAATGGTTATTCATTACAACCTGAGTAATTTTTCCCAATATGGTCATGATCTGATCTGCTCCGACATTGAATGTGTTGACTTGATCAGTAGGGAGATCCCTACCTTTCCCATGAGTATTGATTCCCCTTCTTATTTTAGATGCCATTTCTAAATAATGGGATACACTAGATTAGTTTATGAATCTAAAACATAAAATCACTCAACATGGATTGAAATTCTATGCATAGCTAATCTTATAAACATGGTTTCTCTAAGGAAAAATTTACATTAAAATCCTTCATAATGGATTGTAAATAAAATGTGAATTATCCTAAGAATATACCCCAATATTATAGTAACCAAGAGTGTAGTAAGGCTCATTGTTGTATACTAGGATACCCCGGGTCAAGCCCGAAACTCCTTGTCGGAGTTTTCAATCCTAGGTACAGCTGCGCCAGAGCAACCTCAACCTGCTCGTATCCAGACAGGGATGTATTTGCTAGAAATATTCACATAATATATTCATTACCAAAATAACAAGACAATATTGTACATTTATTCTCAAATACTACATTAGGGATTTGTTACCTACTATATATTTCCTACTATAGTTTCCATGTTTCCTACTAAACTTCCTCTGATACAAACTGTAACACCCCGACCCCTCTAGGCTGGAGCCGGTGCATTACTTATGATATAGGAATGGTTAGAAGAAATGAAAAATTATGAAGGAATGACCAATTTATTAGTCTTGAAAAAACTAGATACATAGATGTAACAAAAGTTACATTGAAAAAAAGTTACAAAATACAATACATAACGAAAACTAAAAACTGCATCCACAATAACTCAATAAATGATATCCTCTTTGACACCTGTTGAAAGTAAAAAATAAAAAGGGTGAGTTCAAACGCTCAGTAAGGGTTAAGAATAGCAGAATAATTAATACAATAATAAATGAATCATAGTCAATCTGACATAATCAATATGGCATGGTGAATAAATGAAAAACTAATGTCATTAATAAATTGAGAATGAAACTGCGTCCATAGATTTTATCATAGTGAAAACCTCATGGATAATAATAATAATTGATAATGAATAAATATAATTCTTATTAATTGTATTTCATGTATCTGGAACATGAAACCAAAATACCATAAAAACGGTATAGTTCTATGGGTAGAAACCCGTCTGATTTTTTAGAAACAAACTCGAAGGGTTTGTCACAAACTGATTTGTCTCATGAGACCTACCGATGCATAAAGGGGCTATAGAAGGCCCCAAATACCAATTCATGTCCAAAAAATTCTTTATAAATCGATTCAACACAAGATAAATATTCCTTTTGAATATCCATATAGAGTAGAGTATACAGATTCATCAATATTTCCTTAACTAAAATGACTTTCCAAATAAACACTGTATGTAAAATGGTATACAGTTTAGAAAAAAAACATATACATGATATGAGATTATAGATATTTAATATAAATAAAATTTAAAATGAAAATTGATCTCAAATGGGCAGTAGGTACACCACATAAGGATTATTAGGTTCCCCATACAAATTTAGTCACAACCAAATAGAAATTGACACAACGTCTCTTACCACAATGTAATCAGTCGAATCATATGATCGATCTGTAATGAACACAAAATTAATTATTGAATAAAATGAATATAAAGATAATAATGTTATTTTATATCAAATGTAAGTACACTTATACCACATATATGAAATAATTGGCGAACAAAGAAAATCTCACAGAAATGAAAGTGAGATGAGAAACCCCTTACCTTTTGCTCGAGTGTGTTCTTTGTTTATTTTAATGACCTGAATAATAAAATTTAGATTCATTAATTGATAATTCTATAACTTCCTATACTTTTAATTTATTTATTATAACCTTATTAGGATCATTAATGTCCCTTTTAATAGGTTTAAGAGGATCAATTTTATGGTTTTGGAAGCATTTTCTTCCTTGGTTTTCATGATTCGTTTACATGCTCTCATGAATGGAAGTTCATTTGAAATATGGATAAATATCCAGAGTTGTTGATATATGTTATTATTGAAATTAAAGATATATAAATGATCTTATAATTATTATAGGTTATATACTTGAGGATGAATCATTAGTTAAAACGTTTTTATAAACGCTTGGATTTAGCTTGGCAGTTTTGTATACAATGAACTCGTTTTGTATTATTATTATATATTATGAGTGTGTAAATATTACAGAACATTAATGAGATGAAATAAATATATTCATATTTGGATCATCCATTAAAATGGTTTCATGACTAGTAATGAAGGAGAAAGTGAAGAACAAAACTTCGTCGTCCACAAAGGTTATAAATTGGAACCTCATGGACGTTGATTTCAGTTATAAAAATAAAAAGTGGGGAGTAAGAATATTGATGATGGTTATTCCATTAACATGATAGAATTCCAGTATATATATGATTCTGGAGATTATCATGGTCATTTGGATAGATGAGGTGATAAGAGAAAAATAAAAGAGATGATCTTGAAAATAAATGAAAAGTTGAGAGATCCCGTATGAAAATTCCACAGCCTAACAGCGTCGCTTAAAATTTCATAAAATGAAATGATGAGAACAAAAGGGTATCCCATCATATTGAAATAAAAATTACAGTAATAAGAATAAATAAAATCAAACACCAACATATGAGAAAGGAATTTCAAATAGCTAACATAAAAGAAGTGTCGACTTAAAGAAGAGAATGAAGGATCCCCTTACCTTGTAGAGTAACTCCTAGATATTGATGGATGGGACCTTGGGGGCTTAAGAAAACCTTGGGAGGACTCTTAGAGAGGTAAAACCACCAGATCTTAGAGTATGAGGGATTTTTAATGAATGAAAACGAATGGATGAGTGGGTATTTATAGAAAAAGAGAGGTAATTTTTTTAATAATTTCAAAGGGACACCTCATTAGTGGTTTTTGCCAAACCATGAGCTTGCCCATGGCATTTGCCCATGGTTTTAGCCACTTGGGACACCTCATGTCATAAGTTACTATATAAGAGTATACCATACTTTTATATTCAATTATTACATCATTATGATGTCATTAAACTATCGAAAACTAAAAACTGTATTTTTACTATTCATGAAAAATTCTGATATTTTAGAAAAATCCAAAAAAAATTACCCTAACCATTTTTCGACGTGTATAATTCAAAAATGAAATCCATTTTTTGAAAATAATTTTCTAAGTATTTTTAATTTAATTTTTAAATAAAATCAAAGTTAATTCCAAAAATAACAATTTTAAAGGTATAAATAGTTCTATATCAAATTGAAAAATTAATTAAGATCTCATCATCTTATTACCTTAATAAAATAAAATATTATCATTAGTTACTATTTACAAAGGTAATATTACTATTCATTTTACTATTCATAAGGGTATGTTACTATTCATCAAAAAATCAAGTTGGTTCTATCAGACTCCAAATGACTTACTGGTCCCAACTCTAGATGACCGTTTTTCAAAATTCAAAACATAGAAGTGTAAAATTTATGTTTAATGGATAGATTATAAGTTTCTCCTATAATGTTTTGATTCACAAAATACATAGTGCTTCATGCAATATAGGCTATGAATATAATGTATTTAATAGAAGAATACCATAAAATGTTTGGGGTGTTATACAGACTCTTAAGGAGGCAACATCAGCGAGGAGCCGATGGAGTGTAGGGGTAGATTACCCCATGTGTGGCCTCTTAAGGCCGAAGGGTCGGTGAGGAGCCAATGGAGTCAAGGGTGGATGCCCCCTGTGCGACAACTTAAGGAGGCGGTGTCAACGAGGAGCATATGGAGTCTGGGACAGATGCCCCCTGCGCAGCCTCTTAAGGAAGCGGTGTCGGTGAGGATCCAATGGAGTCTAGGGGAGGATGCCTCCAGTGTCGCCTCTTAATGCGGTGGGGTAGGTGAAGAGCCAATGGAGTTGGGGGAGGATGCCCCCTGCGCAGCCTCTTAAGATGGTGAGTCGGCGAGGATCCGATGGAGTCATGGGGTGGATGCCTGTTGTATGACCTCTTAAGGTGGAAGCGTCGGTGAGGAGCCGATAGAGTCGGGGGAGGATGCCCTCTGTGCGACCTCTTAAGGCGTAAGGGTTGGTGGGGAGCCGATGGAGTCAGAGGAGGATGCCCCCTGCACGGCCTCTTAAGGCCGCGGGGTCGGTGAGGCACCGATGGAGTCAGGGGAGGATTCCCCCTGCATGGCCTTTTAAGGTCACATCTTCAGTGTGGAGCCGATGGAGTTTGGGGGCGGTTTCCCCCTACGTGGCCTCTTAAGGCGACAGGGGGGGGGTCGGGGAGGAGCCGATGGATTCGGGGGAGGATTCCCCCTCTGTGGCCTATTAAGGTGGTAGAGTCAGCGAGGAGCCGATGGAGTCGGTGGGAGGATGCCCCCTATGCGGACTCCTAAGGCGGAGGAGTCATCCAATTGCTGATGGAGTTGGGGGGAGGATGCCCACTACGCAGCCTCTTAAGGATGTAGAGTTAGTGAGGAGCGGATGGAGTTAGGGGAGGATCCCCCCTACGTAGCCTCTTAAGGTGGCGAAGTCAGCGAGGAGATGATGGAGTCAGGGGAGGACGCCCCCTGTGCAGCCTCTTAAAATAGAGGTGTCACCGATGAGCTAATGGATTCAGGGGATAGATGCCCCTACATAGCCTCTTAAGGCGGCCTGGTCGATGAGGAACCGACAGAGTCGGGAGAGTATGCCCCTTGCGCATCCTCCAAAGGTGGAGGGCTCGATAAGGATTTAACGAAGTCGTGAGGAGGATTCCACCTATACAACCTCTTAAGGTGGAAGGGTCGGTGAGGAGCTGATGGAGTCGGGGGAGGATTCCCCCTATGTGGCCTCTTAAGGTGGAGGAGTTGGCAAGGATCCGATGGAGTCGGGGGAGAATGCCTCTTGGATGGCCTGTTAAGGCGAAAGAGTCGGAGAGGAGACGACTGAGTCGGTGGGAAGATGCCCCCTGCTTGACCTCTAAAGGCACCCAAGTTGGTGAGGAGTCGATGGAGTTGAGGGTGGATGTCCCCTATGCGGCCTCTTAAGGTGGTGGAGTCTGCAAGGAGTCAATAAGGTCGGGGGCGTTTTCCCCCCTGTGTGGCCTCTTAAGCTAACAGAGCTGGTGAGGAGCCAATGGAGTTGGGGCGTGGATGCCCCCTACGAGGCCTCTTAAGGCGGCAGAGTCAGAGAGGAGTAGATGAACCATATTCTTCACACACTCGATGGTACTCATACACTCACATATGAAATAGATGGGATTCACATGGGTGTTGCCTCAATTTTCCCAACATATTTGGTCTACTCACTGTTGAAGGAGAAGAGGGTCATGTCGAGTTCACCATTTCTGTTTCTGAAGCTTTTTCTGGAGCGTGCATCCGCCTATTTAAGGAGGACGTGCTACTTGTTGTCCCGCATTCCCACTTTCCAAAGGCGGGAAGCATTAGTATCTTATTCAAGGACGTTTTCTCCCTGATCGAAACAGGATGATGTGATGTTGATTCCTCCTTCCATGGATTCCTCCTCAGAAATCTTCTCCTAGTCCTGATCTCCCACATAAATTTGAGTTGTGGTTCATGAATCTCATTCCCAGTCCCATATCATTGTGGATGTTGGTTAATTACACTACCTTCAATAGGACATTACTTGGGGTCGTGAGATGGTAGCAACCTTTGGTCGGAGTAGATAACAACATCAGGTATTTCGGGGCATCTCTAGATGCGTGGACATTGGGGAACCTGTATTCTTCCTTATAAGAGGGAATCTCAAGGGCACCGAACCCAAGGCATCCCACATCAGTTGCCGTGTATCTTATTCTTGAGACATGTCTCTGAGTTTTTCCTCATCTTTCCATGTTTAACACAGGGCATGCCACAGATTTAATGTCTAGCCAAGACAGTTAGACAAAATGTGTTTCTTATGAGGTTTGGATTAGGTTTATCATGTTTAACATGAGGTAGGCTGTGACATTAATGTCGTGCGGAGACAGTTTGAGAGTGATTAGAACATCCCATAGAGATGGATCAGATTACTACATCCCTAGGAGGGAACACATGGAAGGTTTACCATATGGATGGATCAGAACGCCCAATGAGGACAAATCTGAGGTGGTGTGTCCCATTGATGGTAGATATAACAGCATGATGGCTGATCTAGAAAAAATGAGGATGGATCAGGGAGAGTGCACCCCATAATACTGAACACAAAGGTTTACCATTTTTTGGAATTGAACCTCGCAGAGGTTTCCTACATACCCTTTGTAGATGACAGGGATCAAAACCACAGAGTTTGAATGGGTATAGTTTAATGTCATGCGGGAAAAAAGGGGAGTATAGCTTAAAATCATGCAGGATGAGGTTGGACCAATGTGGAGTGGTTGGTACAAGTAGGTGTTGGGATTGAACCTCAAGGAGGCATCCTATATACCTTTCCTGGGAAAGGATAAGAGTCAACATAGTTCGGGATGGTTTTCGTCTTACACTATAGGGTGGCTCAAAGGGGAAATAGGGGCTTAAACATGGTTAGAATCCCTGGGAGATGGATATTAGGACTTACTCCAGGATAGAGGCCCGTGATCCACTATGTAGTGACAAATGTAGACAGGTCTTACGCATGGAAGCTGCCTATGTGCCGCTAAGGAGCGACAATGGTGAATGAGTCTTACGCATTGATGCTGCCCAAGTGCCGCTAAAGAGCGACAATGGTGAATGGGGCTTATTTATGGACGCTTCCCATGAGACGCTATGGAGTAGAAATGGTAGATGGAGATTACTCATGGAACCTGCACAGGTGCCGCTAAGGAGCTACCATGGTGAATGGGGTATATGCATGGACGCTGCCTATGTGCCACTAAGGGGTGACAATGGTGAAAGGGGCTTAAGCATGGACATTGCCTATAATTTCTTCCTCATGTATGGCCACGAGGGAATCCCAAATCACTGGTGGATTGAGGAATATAATTAAGGCCTACACCAATGTGCTAAGGAACAAGCGGGATAACGCCAAGGGTGTTGGAATCAATCCAAACCAAGGGAGATAAAAAGTGTGAATCACATTCCTGACATTTGGAATGCAGTGACGGTGGTGTGGAGATGGAGGATAACTGTTGAACATGTTCGAGAAACATTATCCATATCACATTATCCTAAATGGGGATAAAAAAAAGAGGGTTGACTGTTGACTATGTTCAAAACACATGACCTGACTCGAAGTGTCACCGAAAGTCATTCGGGGTGTTGGCCCAAAACGGTAGGTGAGCCGATGCGGCATTGGACCAGTCCATTAGGGTGTCCCTTAAGACATGAAAGAGGATGGAGATCCAAATTTAGGACACAAAAAGCATGATGTGGAGTGGAGGAATGCTTTAACGGATTCCAACGCTCATGAAATTATGCCACTGTAATCATGGCATGGGGAATCTTATTCTTAGAACATAAGGAATCTTTTATTTGGAACAAGAGGCATCCTATTATTGAATGATAGGGCATGATATAGTTTAGAGTCATGTAGTGAGGACTCTTAGCATATTATACTTGGAAAATAAGGCATCTCTTGTTTGGAATAAAAGGAATCCTTTGATTGGAACATAGGGTGTGCTAAATTTTATAGTCATGTAGAGAGGACTATTGGCATCTAATGCTTGGTGCATAAGCCATCTCTCGTTTGGAGCAAGAGGCGTCCTATATTTTCCATATAGGGTTCACTAAAGGTTATAGTCTTGTAGATATGACTATTAGGAATAAGGTTCCTAGTAATGGATGGTGTTGGGACTTACAAAAGATCAACCCTTTCTGGTTCAACCTAACATACATGCCAAGTGGTAGGGTTTTGAGGAGTTTCATGAGGAATGATCAGCTCAAGGTGCTCGGGGAATTGATGATGAGACTCTCAACTCATGACATGGGAAACAAACCAAGAGGAATATGTTGACTCAAGTTGTTTCATGGTGTGCGGAGGAGTATATCAAATCATCGTATTCCATAGGTGGAAGTTGGGGGCACATAAAGAAGCAATGGAAAATGCCGACATCCCGACCCAAAAAGTTCGCAGTGAGACTCTCCATTTTTCAAGGGGGTTGGTGATGGAAGTGAAGGGACCAGCCCGGAGGGCTGGGAATGTTTCCCTGTACAGATCCCGAGCGAGGTTGTAGGGGTAAAATCCCCGCGGTATGGACCGACGGGTGCAAAGGTAATAGCTTCATGAAGGATAAGACTTCGTGAGGTAGCTTCATGGAGGAAAGGTGCTCGTTGAGCATAGGATCTCACGAAAGAATCTTTGTGAATTATATCTACTCGCGGAGCAAGGACACGTGGAGAAAAAGGGCTCAAGAAGAAAAGGGGATCATGGAACAAAGTGGCTCATAGAGCAATGAGGCATGTAGAGAAAAGCGTCTCGCTGAGCAAAGCAGCTCATAGAGCAAAGTGGCTCTAGAGCCTCAAGCAAACCAAAGGAGCACCAGCCTTCACAAAGGGCCGAGACCATTGCGAAGGGTATCACTTCGTAGTGCTCTAGAGCACTATGAAATGGGAGATTAGCCTCCCAAGGGGCAGTGTGACCATGGTTATGAAGGGGGCTGAGCTGGCTATTTATATGCAATGGAGGTCGGTGGAGCACGCCGCGGAGCACAAATGTGCACCGTGAAGAGGAAATCACACCGCAATGGAAATATCTTTATGAAACTGGGGGGAGTTCCCTAAAGATTCTCGTAACCACGTAGTTGACCTTCATCGACCTTTGCGGCACTCGTGGAGGATCCTATCAAGTTCCCTAATTTTCATCGTAACCACAGGGTTGACTGTCATAGCCTTCACGGTGCTCACAGAGGCTCCGGTCAAGTTCCCCCAAGTTCATCGAAATCACGGAGTTGACCTTCATCGACCTTTGTAGTGCTCACGGAGGCTCTGGTCAAGTTCCCTCTACTTCGAAATCATGGAGGGAGCTTTGTGAAGGGGATCCACAAACCAGTTTCCCAACCCAATTCAAATGTCCATAACTCCTTATCCATAACTCCATTCGGGCTCTACAACCAATCAAATCAATGCTTGCGAAACGGGCTACGATCATCGATCCAGTTTAGAAGCATTTGGATTATTTTGTGGACACTTTTTCCATATATATATATATATATTTATATATATTTCCATCATATCTTGTTCATCATAGTAGTAGTAATTTTTATTAGGTAATTGAGGATTTCCTACTAGGTTGTTGGAATCACCCCTAACCTGCACCCATGACATGGGTTTCAAAGTGTGTTGGTAGACCTTCATATTTTATCTAAAGGAATAAATATCAGTTGGAGATGGAGATGAGGTTCGGTTAAATATCCAAGGATATTGGGGGTTCAGTGGGATAATTATGTGGGTTTGGATAGAAACCAATGTTTTTATTTTTTGTTATGGTTAAACATGTACGAGCCAGAGCGACATTGTTTTATTTTATTTATGATTATTGTGATCGCATTTTTTTAAAGGAATGATTATTAAATTATATAGATAGATTTTATACACTCTATTTTGTAATGTGGGGCCCATTGGGCTCTCAGTTTTATTTCTATTTATTTCTATTATGTTTGTTATATGGATGGGTCATGCTAAATTTTTGTTAGATTCAAGCATGACCATTGTAACATCCCAACCCGGGTTCTACTAAATAGATATCCACATTCAATTTTCCACATGCCCTTAAGAACTCCTCCTTATATGTGAGAGGTTTCTGAATAATAGCATGGGTATAAGGTGGAACTATGAGGAGACTATAACCCCATATTTGAGTGCATAACCACATGTAAATAACGAAAAAATACACTTCAGTGTTCACAAAAACTGAAAAATAAGAATGCTATAATAAATTATAATACAGTAAAGATCCTAAATTTCATTCCACACACAGAATATTGATCACCCACTAGGATGATGAAACATATAAAAATAAACTAAAAAATTGCATTGGGCTCTACATCCAACTCTAAGCCACGACATATGCCTGGCCTCTAATACCATAATACCATCCAAGATAACCAACCTAATCATACAACACTCAACATGGGGTTCATCCCAAACTTTTTCCAACAGTAAACATATGAGAGTTTCTCGGTTACCCATGCATAGTGGAATCTTGGTCAGGGTGTGATTACAACTCAGAAGGCCACCACCAATTATGTTTAAATAAAATAATAGTCTAAATAGAAGTGTATGCATGAAAATGGTGAAATAAATAACTAGTGAACGAAAAGAAAAATATATCTCAAAATAAAAATATTTTTATATAGAAACCCAATGAGTATTGAGTTCTAAGGTGATTCCCAGACTGAACAACATGCACCAACCCAAACTGGCCCTCTAAAATCATAGCATTTGGTGATACATACTATAAATAACAAAAAAGGATTTTCATTTATAATCCAAATATTTGATACTTAAACAATAGTATCTCTGGACCTCAGTCCATCACCTAAAACATAAAGTAAACCATTGGTACTGGTTCCAAGCATCTTTTTTGTCAACATAATCATATAACCAAGAAATAGTTCCCAAAGAGTTAGTCCAACAACTAAGTATATAATAAAACAATATTGTATAAAGCATTAGTCTAGGAAACCAACCAGGGATACACAATTCCATTTCCAAAAATCTCAATCAATAATGTGGACCACCATGTCTAACATCCTAAACCATAGGTATGAACTGCTATGACCAATAAAACAACAATGATGTGGACTACCATGAACAATATCCTAAAATAAGGGTGTGGAATTCCATGAACAACAACCCAAAAATGATTTGGACCACCATGAACAACATCCTAAACCACTAGTGTGGAAAATGATGACCAAAAACCCAACAACAATGTGGAACTCCATCACCAAAAATTCTTTGTATAGGTGTAGAACACCATGACCAAATCCTTTAACCATTACTCCAAAAATCATATTTCAAGGTTCAATTTGTTGACCTTACAATACATTCCAAAACCAAAAACCCCATTTTATACCTTATTTATTTACCAAGGTTCATATGGGCGTTTCACACCAAAACAATTCCAAATACTTCCCTTCCATCAAAATCATTAACAAATCCATCATGGAATTTTCCTAAGGGGAAACCACCCATTTATTTCAAATAAATATGTATTTCGATTTATAAAACCCTTTCCAAAAACCACATGAAGGAAACACCTAATTATAAAACAAGAACCAATTCAAAACATTGCTTTATCCCTTGACACCCAAAACCAAGTTAAAAACCAATGCACACATTTATAAAAATTTCAAAAGCCTCTTAGGTATTTTGTTAAAATATTAACACATATAATGATTCCAAATCATACAATCATCATATTTTAAATAATTCTTCACCAAGTCCTACCATGTATCCCTTAACCATTAATTCAAGTCAACCAATGAGTTAAACTTGGTTAAGCTCATAAACCACTCTCTTAATCTGTGTACAACCCCACTTTACCATTTCCATGATACAGAACACCCCATGGGTGACCATAGGTTTGATCCTATAAACACCCATTGATAAAATGGGATCTGTGGAAGGTATATGGTATCAATCCAAGGACCCAAACTGAATTAATTAAGCCATGGAAAAAACACACAACACATGGTCTTCAATGAACATACTACATACACAATTATGTAAATTAATAAAAGTAAGGTTAAATATATTAGACCCCATAACTCTTAAAAAATCTTTCCAAAATATTTCCCAAGCATAGTGGCCCTTACAAGGCTCATCCAAGTATTTTCCAAACTCATCGACATCCAAAGAATATTTCCATAACCACCCGACTCTAGCATCACACCAAGGAAAAATAAATAATTAATTATAACATATATAATTAATTAATTGATAAAATATGAACTCACCATAATTTCAAAAAAACTCACCATTTCAATCACCTATCATCGAAGCTCTAATAAACCAAAATGGATGGTCCAAAATGAACTCCTGAAAAAAATTCTAGGAAAATCCCCATTACAATAATTAATAAAATAAACCCTTTTAAAAATACTTTAAAAATTCACTATGAGATCATACTTTTACAAAAAAAGAAACAACATGTGGAATTTTTCTCAGGATTTCCTATATACAAGCTAAGAAAAATCCCCATCATACTTGGCCAATTCCACCATGATCCAATGGAATCATTATCAAATCCCTAAAACCACACATCCAAAAGTAGGAAGAACTATGGAAATATTATAAGGGATTTATAGGTAATATTTATCTCAAATTAAATTCCAATGAATAACCATGAACTCACCCCAAATAGAAAGGTTGATGCAGTAGGAAGAGGGTTGGGAACCCCCTAGTTCATGTGCACCAAATAGGATATGAAGATGGAAGATTTGCCTAAAAACATGAGGGATATTTTGATGAAATCCATAATTTATGGAAATCTAGGAATCTGCATGGTTTGGAAGCATGGGTTTCCAAACCATGAACTAACAGTGCGGTTGGAAATTTCTAATCCAAACCACCTGCATGGTTTGTATTCTTGGTTGGTCAAACTATGGAACTATTGTACCATACCCCATTATAATAAGGTGTATGGTTTTTTGAAACTATGCACAGGTCATGCACCATGCCTAAAACCCTCCTAAAACATGCATGATCCTTTCTTTAGGATTTAATGGTTTATACTAAACCATGATTTAACCATGAAACTAAACCATGAATAGTTAAAAATTATCTAAAAACCTCCTAGTCATTAAGGTGTCACATATTTTCTCCTAAACCATGTGCACCAAACCATACACCCTGGATAGAATTATCCAAAACTCTCAAAATGTTACATGAAGATACCAAAGATTATGAAAACACCTTATATACTTCCCAAGACTCATTACTCATCTCAAAATGTCACCTTGAGGCATTAAAAATCTTGAAATCTCATTCTGAGACTTGATCGAATATCTGACCCATCCAGTAAATGAAAATTCAAAATCCTTTTAATTTTTTTGACCCGTCCAAATGTGGTATCTTACAAACCTCCCCACTATAATAATTCTAATCCCCAAGAAGTCTCAATGTTCATCCATATATACAAACCAACCTAAATTAGTTACCACTTATAACCAAATCCCTCATTCTATCTCTGAATTCCATAAAAAACCAAAGCACAATATCTAAATTAACGTAATAAACCGGCCAAAACTAGATCCAACACCAGTTATCAAACCTGAAAAAATATGATAGAGCTTACCTTAGTTTATCCATCCAAATCAAAAATCATTTCACCATATGAAAACTCATAAGATATACGGTTCTCCCCGCTATAGGCTTCAACTTATTACCACCAACTCTAATGCTTGGCACCTCCACCATTGGAAAAGATGAAAAGATCATCAAACTCAAGATCCCACAATGCACCTGGCATATTAACCAAATTATCATACCCAATGCCAATGAGAGCACTAAATAATCATTGAAACCCGTCTTCATCATCAAAAAAAATTAGGGAAAAAACATACCAACTACCCAAGCTTGAACTAAGAACTAACTAGCTTTTCTTTAGGAGTTCAGTCTAGAATTAGAATCTTGCTTGTTTCACTTGTAACCTATGTTAGTATATCTCTGACCGAATCATCCTAAAAGTGTTCATATAACACTATTGGAACATTTCCACCTCACCTCATCACAATTCCTTCATGTTCGAAGGAATTCCACAACCACCCAAATATTCCCAATGGAGTCCATACCCGACCCATAATGTGATTCCACCGTCAGATACTCTATTAACTCAAAACTATTTCCATTCCCTACCGCACTACTGATGATCCTCCAACACTATCACCGTGAACTACTCTTCAAAAACACTTATATCCTAAATCCAATGCTCATCCCAATCATGAACCACATATGATTTTCTACTAACTTTTCCTATGAAATTTAATCATGCACCTCAACTATTTTTTCACTAACATCACAATGCCACCATGACCAATCCATGACAGATTCCACATGCCTGTGGCCCTTCAAAAATGTGGGTCAAACCTCTATAAATGATATGTAACTCTCCACAATAAGAGTTTCATCTTAACCAAATAACCCATTCAACCTCAATTTTCTTGTCTCATGCTCCAAACACTACTAACCCAAGAATCATACATGGCCATCTCACCCTCACGTGAGTGAACAAACAAAACATCAAATATCAACCATTACTGGAATCCAATAATGGAAACCATGGAATTATATGACATCCATTCCATCATAAGGTCTTCACATCACTAATGGATTATGGTATTATTACCACCATATGTATCCAATTACACCACTCCCTAAGCACAACTCCAGGGAGACCCCTCATAAAACCATAAAAGACATTTAAGTTGTTAGGCATATAATCATTACTCTATCAACATAAAAAGGATTATTTCAAGATATTAGACATGATCATTAATAACTAAAATTATTCATAGATTTCATTAATGAATACAACCACAACCTCATGCATTATTGAGTTCACCTCTCATTGTAGGGATATGTTAAACCCAACCAAAGGTCTTGATCCTCCATTTCGACAAGAATCACATCACATTCACATAAATTATCATCATAATCATGGTTGTTTTCCCTAATCAAGTACCTCAAGTGTACACTATAATAACTCGCGATCCACAAAAAAATGGCATAGCACAGCTTTGGGCCCTCATGAAACTGATATACCATTAACACTTACTCATAACATGCTCTTATGTAACCAAACCACAAAACTCACCTTTGACTCTCTCTAGTTATGTTTCACAAAATCTCAGCTCCCAATCCATATAAAATGGTCATGAAACATTTTCATTCCCATATCACCTAATGTAGAGATCCCTTGGTGATTCCCAAAACCAAAGGAAAATATCTAAGCTAAAATCACTTTCTCGACCACTCAAAACATGAGGGTCATTAAAAAGTTAAACTAAACTAATTTACGATCTCATCACACTGATAGAAATATATATCAAGCTAACCTGATTCGGAACCTAACCAGTATTTCCCATAGAAACAACGATCTCCACTAAATCATCAACACTCATAGTGCTCTCTATATCCAATAAAATCAGACATATCCATGTGCCTCTCACTTTGAACATACAAGGTATACCTCACCTGTAAAATCATCACTAAATAAAAACATACAAACATAGAACCACATAACATCAATCAACTCTTTCACACCCAATCCATCTCATAACAACTAGGAAAACCCATATTCACATCCATTACCTAAGATTGGAACCAGAATGAATCTTTCCCACTAAAAACCAACCACATGGATGAAACACTAGAAATAAAGTTCTCTTTATCATAACCATATAAATTATATGTTCAAAAACCCCATAATAGGATTAACCATTTGTGTAATATTGTTAAAATTAAAAAACCTAAACTTTTATATGATTCACCTAAAAGCACACATAACCTGACTAACTTATCTCATAGGTCACCCTTGAAAGCTTCAAGACACCACTCCAAATATTGGAGTCACATCTGAAGGTTACTAGGTAAAAACACCAAGGACTATTACTAAAAAGGATATAACTAATAAGGAATCACATATGCTCATGTAACAATACCGTACGATACCAAAACATCAAAAAACCATCTATAAAGTCAAGAATATAGAATTCATCACTTTTCAAACCATATACGTACAATTAGGGAACCTATCCTATTTGATAATCTTCTCGTCAGAATGCTCCTTGGAGGATTGAGTCACATACACTATCACATATAAAAGTACCTTAATCCAAACAAAAACCACCCACAACTATGGAATCCATCATCTTTGAGAATATACACATAAGGTGAGTTTTACTGTGTGTAAAATGATTTGAATGTATTTTTTTTAAAGTGATTGGTTCTTTGGTTTAATGGTATGATTAATTTTATTTTTTGTTTGGCCAGTGGTGAATTGGATTCTTGAATTGTGTTCTTGTATTGTGTGACATTTGTTTGGGAACCGACAATAGTGGTTGGTAGGTGTGTTTTAATTGGTTGGTGTGACGTTTATAGATAAATTTATTCCCATGAAGACTAGTATAATGATTTATTAATGGTTGATTGGGAGTGACTGGGTGGTTGATTAAGGAATTTCAGGGATATTACTTGGTTTTTTGAGAGATCCATGTGTATTGAGATTAGGTGATTCATGGTTGATGTTCAACTCGAGTAACTTATTGTGTGTTTTTTTGGGTTTTTGGTTTGGACTAAATGATTTTAAATTTATATAAGAAATTTCTATGGTTTGAAGAACCATTTTTAAGAATCATCCTTTTGTTCCTAAGTATTATGTTGAAGAGAAATATAATCTCATAATCAAATAAATCATTTACACACAATGTTATAGACATGATGAGTGCGGTTGTAAATTTTATTTATGTTTAATGATCAAATGTTTTGGTTTTATGAGTTGATGATATGAATACTCCTATGGTGGGTAGAATCATATTGTTCACAGAGGGATAACCCCATTGTATTAGGGTCATGGATGTAATGATAATGTATTAGAGGTGTGATATGTGATAAGATCTATTAACATGGAACTATAATTACATATGTTTATAGATATGTTGATATTTGATTCCTTGGTGAATACCGTATTCAAAGTGGATATGGGGTGAAAATTGGAGTCTGAGTGTTGATGTTGGGATCAAGATGGGATTGATAGGATCCAAGTGTGAGCCATATTAGAGATGTGTTGGTTCTCGTAAGGGGATTGAAGTGGTAGTTTTTGAGGTTGAGGATCCGATAATGAATTTAGACAAAAATTGTGGTTTATAATTCATTGAAAATTTTGGGATGACTCAATGATGACTTCAGTTCTTAAAGTATTATGTTCGGGTGTTACACTAAATTGGTGAGGCATTAGTGGATGAGACAGAGAATTTTCATAAAAATTTGGGTGGGGCTAGACTGACTGGTGTCTTGTCTAGAATTGGATGTGATGAGATCAAAATGACATCAAGATCATCATTTAGGAAACATTTTATGCTGTTAGAGTATTGTACTAGGATTTTTTGAGAATTTTTTTTGTGTTAGGATTAGTGTAGGAGTTAAAAAGCGAGAACATATTGGGAATTTGGGGTTATAACACAGCTGATTGATTGTGAATTAGCAACTGAGATATGCTAAAACCTTTGATTGTATGATTTATGTGGATTATATGGGATGAAAAGTGTCGTAGTGGGGAGTTTTTAAAACCACACTCCTTAATGAGTTACAAAATTTTGCTAGAATTTATTTTTTTCATTTAGTGATAGGTATGTATTGAGAATAAGGACTATAATGGGGATTATGATTGTTTATATTTCCCTAAAAGTTTTTCTTAGATGTGTTTTGAGGATTGATGGTGGATCAAGTGTTTGTGAGGAAATCCGAGCAGGTTTGGAGTGGTAAGGCTTCTAGAAATACAAGTAGGGGACCATTCATGGTGTGACCATATATGTCACACTTTTAATATAGAGGGTAAGGGTTTATCCTTCTTCCTAGTAGTGGTTCACACAGTTACCTATAAATTCACTCTATAAACCTATTCTAGACATCCCATATTTGTAGAACACATCTTGTTATTTTGTTGTGGGTACTTTTAGGTACCCCTATAGGTTTCTTTTGGGTTTTCCACCCAGAAGAATTAGGGGGGATCACTTTTAGATCTCTATTTATCACCCTCATTTCCCATTTTATCTAATTCATTTGAGGAAAATGTTTCTCAATGATTCAATTAGTATCTTCTCTTTTCGCCATTATTCCCCCAAATTTTTCTTCACTGACTTAGTTCATCAGTTATGAATTTTCGAGAAATTATTTTTCAAGATCATTGTAAAATAATCATGATTTATGGGGATTTTATGTGAAACTCATGGAGAACATCCCAAAATGTTGTATTCAAATCATCATTCATCATTTTACTTAAGGTATATTTCACTGTATAAATATTTAGGGGTTTTATCTAAATTATATATAATTACCTATTGAATCAACACTATGTGTTTGGGGTTTTTCCCAAATTGGTGGTGGGAGTGAATTTTAGACTTTCCATGTGGGGTTGGATACTATTTCAATATGATGAGGTTTCCTAGTGAGTGGTTTGACACCTGTACCTAATTGAACCAATTGTTTAGTTAAGAATAAATGCGACAATTTATTTAATTGGATGTGTGGATTAGGAATGGAGGTATGTTAGGAGTGGACCATGCTAAATTTCTTGAGGTTTTTTGAGCTGTTTTGTATCAGTTAGTTTTTAGGCTTTACACATAATTGTTTTAAATTTTGAAGTTAATTAAAATTTTATAATTTCGTGAGTTTAATTAGAAAATTATTTAAAACTTGTTATAATAAAATATTTATGATTTTTTAGATTTTGATAGGCTCCGAAGAGTTTAGGTGATGCTTGTATGATCCTAATAAGTGATATTCAGGTTGTGAATTAAAGGAAAATGTCTTCAATTCATATAAGAGACCTTGAATTTTCTATGTCTCTTGGTTAATTGGTTATTTCATGTACATGTTCCATAATTATTAAATTTTCTTCATATTGAATTAACATGTGTCACTCCCTCATAAACCGAGATAGGCTCAAAAAGATCTATTAGTTAATATAGATTATATGGATTGATAAATGGGTTGATACTGGTTCCCTAGTCAAATGAGTTTTGGTGGCCCTATTTATGTAATTTTGGTGGAGTGTGTTTGTTTTAAAATATAAAAGGGAGTTTTTTCCTATTGTAATTTGTTATGAAAATGGAACTTTACTTAAAAATAAATTTTTAAAGTATAAGTGGTGAATTGAGAGGTTAGTTTTGAAATGGGATTTAAAGACATAAATGTATTTATAAAGGAAGTTTGATTGGATTTTGGCCAAGGGCCTTGTGAGGGTAAAGTGATATGTGATTCATTTTCTAAATTTTTTTAAAGAGGATTTGGATTAGTTTTTAATGAAAATCCATAAGGTCTTAAATTTAATTATTTGATATATTATTCCTTATTTGGGTGATGACCAATTTTCTAAGGCTTGTTTGGTTATTGTGATTCCTATTTGTACATACCAAATGTAAACTTATTGTATAATGATACTTGTTTTCGGTGCATCCCAATGACAAATTTTTTTGTATCAAAGTGATGGGCTCATCCACTTAGATGTGATAGAACCTTAGATCATATAGACGATTCTCTTAGACCCTAACAGATGTTGATGGAAATTGTAACTAGAATTATGGGTTATGAACAAGAAGAAAAAACATGATCAATGAACCTCTGTAATGTGTTTGTGTAGTGAATTGAATGGGGGGGGGGGGTCTTGAATAGTTCCGCAGAGTATGTTAACCCCAGGGAGGGTTCTTACAAGGATATGATTATAATGATTGTGGGTGTCACTTTAGATCTCGAACCATACATCTGATATTTCATGGTTGTATTGTTAGTGTTAGGTCCATCACATGAGAGGGTGAACTATATTTTTTGGTATGGGATCTAGAATATGGATAACCCAATCTGGAAAAATGATATGTGATGATTTTGGGTGGACGCACTTCCTATCATGATTTATGAAGATATATGGAAGGCCTGGAATGAGAGAGACACATCCCTGGCTATAGGTGATGAATTCTTGATAAGATATTCCCTGGATTCAGGTTATATATTCTTATCAGGGTATTCTAGGGATCTTGGAGATTCATTCCTGACTGTGGAGACACACTCTTGTATCAAAGTCGTATATTATTCATAGGGTATAACCTAGATCCATGTGATGGATTCTCGATAAGGTATTCCCTAGCTCCATTTTTTGGATTCCCAGTAGGGTAACCCATTATGTTTCCAAATGAAATTTCCTAGTAAGGTTATTATCTAGATCTAGGTGATGGATTTATAAAAGGGGAGACAAACACACTTGAATCTAGGTGATGTATTTCTTTAAGCATATTCCCTAGATCCATGTAATATATTCTAGCCATCAGAGCTATACACCATTGGCTCTTGGTAATGAATTATCAATTGGTCATTCCCCTATGTTTCTAAAATAAAAATTCCTATAAAAGGTGTGGTTACACCCTGGATCCAAGTGGTGGTATGGATCCATGATGTTCTCAGATACACTCTGACACTTGGTGAAGTTTGTATGATATTGATTATTAGTTTTGATGTAGGATTTAGTTCCCCTTGGGTGGTTACTCATATTCAGAGACACCCAACACTCAGTAAAGTTGGAATGGTCAGAGTCTGAGGTGGTTGGGATGACACTCATTGACCTAACCCATATATTGATTTGTTTTTAATGTTATGATTCTGGGTGAGTGTGTTGCATGAGTACAAATACACCTTATATATTTATTTCATGTACACCCATAAGATCATAGTAGCACTCAATATTGTTGAGGCATTGAAGATTTACTAATGAATCATTTGACTCACCCATATCTATATACACAACATGGTTTTTATTGTAAGAGGGTGGACCTTACTATTTTCTCTCAGGACATAGGTATCTCTTAGAGAAGGATACATATTATAGTTAGTGGATCATGGAGGCTGAGTATAGCATCCCAAGCCTAAATTTCTGGTAAATGAAAATCTTAAAAAAAAATTAATTATAGTATATTCATAATTAATTTTAGGTTTATAGTTTTAGATAATTAGGGAAAAATATTAACTAACAAAACTCATTTCTTTTTAACTGATGGAATTATTTTTCACTTTGATAACAATTCATTAAACTATAAAGAGTCTTCAAAATTTCTCAAATAATATCTACACAAGAAAATATTCTAAATACTAATTTATTTTATTTTCTTTAGAAACTATGAGATGTAAACATAGTAAAGGGGAAATATCAGATGCTCAGTAAGGGTAAACATAAGAAAATAATAATCAAAAACCAAAAGTGAGTGTAAGAAGATAATATGGGTGTAATCGAGATACATAATAAAATTATACACAATAAATATTAGGTCATAAATCATGGAATAAATAATGACATAAAATAATACATAAATCAAAAGAGTGAGTTAATAAAAAAGATCCATGAGATCATGACATAGTCATGAGAATAGGCATAAAACTTAGAAACATCCTTTAAATATGGAACAAACATAAAAATAGAAACCAAATTTCATGGATACCAACAAATACATTAATCCCATTGTAGGCTTGGACTAACCACTAGTACACCTTCTTAGTCTTGGGATATATCCTCTTGTGTACCCTCAATCCTGTGATTAAACCTCTCATGTAACCCTTTAGCTTGAGATGAATCCTCTCATGTACCCTTGGACTTGGACTAAAGCCTCTCACATACCAATTTGTCTTTGGATAAATCCTATCATGTAGACTTTTTCTTGGGATAAATCCTCTCATGTACCCTTTGTCTTGGGGTAAATCCTCCCTCGTACCCTTTGGATTGGGATATATCCTCTCATGTACCCCTTTTACTTGGGATAAATCCTCCCTTTTACCCTTTTATCTTGGGTTAAATATTCATGTGAACCTATTGGATTTGGAGATATCCTCATGTGTACCCTTCGACTTGGAATAAATCCTCTCACGTACCCTTTGGCTTGTGGTAAATCCTTTAATGAACCCTTTTGAGCTCATTAGATATAAACATTACCAATTTACTGGTGGGAGATATAAGACCACACTTTCTATCATTTATACAAATGTGTGCCACCTAAAAAACTATTTTTCACATCATACAAAACCCATGAAAAGAAAATGGGATTCATTTAAAGACATCATAAATAACCCATGGAAATAAAATGGGTTTCATTCAACACATCAAGTAACATTCTAGGAAAATACCATTCAATTAAGATAAAAAAGAATATGTTTTTTACATTTTATAGATATAGGGTAAATGGTTAGGAAAATAATTATCCCTAATCAATCAATGTATAGAAATTAGGTTAACACCCTTCAATCAAAGGAACCAAGAATAGGTTATTCAGACAGGATAGAAATTGTGAAAAATTACCATTATACATAAACAATTATTTGGAAAACAAGGTGATAGATATTTCCTTTAAGAGAGGAGATTAATACGTAATACATGTTGATAAATAGGGTGTATGGTATCATTTTATTAATTACCTAAATCAAGAATAATATATATAAAGGGATGTTTAATTATATGAAATTTGTTTAAGAGTTATTGAAATAAACTCAAATTTGAAATAGAAAATACCCTTAATATTTTTAAATATTTTTAAAATATTTTTTTTATAAATATTAGAGAAAATTAATTTCTTTTTTAAGTAATAAAAATTTAGAGATGAATTTTCAAATTAAATGAAATTAATGGTAGAAGGATATGTTTAAATGAAAATGTCAAAAGATATTATTATTTTTTTAGTCAAATAATGAAAAATATAGAAAACATGAAGCGATTTTCCTTTAATTTTTTTAAAATAAGATAAAGGTAGTTGAAAATGATTTTTTAAAATTTTAAAATAGATATAGGGATGTCCCAAAAAAATATGGATTTAAAAAAAAATTATTCCCTTTTTTTAAAACACCTTTATCTGAAAACACATTGATTTAAAAGATTATGAAACATATATATTAAAATAAGGTAAATAGAGGAAAATACCAAAAATCATAAATAAAGGAGAGTAAAATGATGATTATCTTATAATGAAATTCTATAAAAATTCCCTGGAAGGGTTATCAAATTTTAGAGGTCTTGATTTTAAAACTAGGTTTACAATAAAAACCTTATATCTTTAGTGACATTCAAATAAAAGCAATTTATAGAGAGAGATCATGAAATTGACCTTAAAATATCATGAATAGAATGAATTTTATGATAAAATATATCAACTAAGTATTATATACACCAATTAAAATAAATTATGTGCATTAATCAAAACATGTCTTAAATAGAGGAATTTTAGACGAAAAACACTTACTTTGATGTCGATTCATTATAAACTTTCATAAAAAAATGAATAAATAGTTAAGTTTAATAATTACAAACCAATGAAAATTATTTATAACTATAACCACTTATAATCCCCATAAATACTCATTCAATATAAATATATATATTAGTTAGTTTTTACTTATTTTCCCACATTAGGTGTTTATAATTTTAATGTTTTATACTAGTTTGGTAGGAGTAGTTTATATATTTGTTTTTATTAAAAAGTTCATATTTAAAAAATAATTTATGTTAATACAAGTTATTATTTATAAATATTTATTATTTTTAAATTTACTTTTATGATTAATTTAGTCTTTATTCTAGAAGATGAAATCGACAACAAGCATTTTTTGATGATTTTTAACCGAAAAAGGTTGTTTACTTAATTAAAGATTTAAATATAGATGTCTACTTTATATAACCAAATAGAACAATTATTTAAAAATATATATCATTAATACCATTATTTAATTTTTTATAATCATACGTGATATAATTTTATAGCATTGTTCATAGAGGTGGTCAAACTATCCCAAACATGATCATACAATTATTAATCAATGGTTATGAGGTGATTATATTAAAATATCGTTATAATATTATAATAATGATATAAATTAGTTATTTCTAGTATAATATATCAGAATCATAAAGTGATAAGAGTAATAAATGGATATAAAAATATTACATAATTTGAATTAAAGATCTTCTTCTTAGTATGCTTGTTTCAAACAATTGAATTCATAATAATCATTTGTTGATCATATCATTGATAGGTTTTATAATTTATAATAATATTAACATAATGATATTATTAATATAATATTTATCCTTAAAAACATTCTAATGACCATCCATGTAGGGTGGTGATGAAATGAAAAATGAAAATCGATCTTTCCACGGAGGACGTAGTCCACACGTACGAATAGATAATGACAACATTTTCCATAGAGTAGGAAAATGAGTAATATGGTTTATCATTTAAGAATATAGAATATTAAATATATATAATAATTATATATTAAAGTTATATTAGGACCATCCTTATATAGTGGTGAATTAAAATGAAATGCGTTGCTTCGTGGAGGCGGTAATCCACAGAACGTGTGATTCGTGTTTTCATTTTACTTAATGGAAAAGGTGAGGGTGGTTAATGCTTGTTACCTAATTTTAAAAACAAAATTTTATAATAATAATTATTATTTTATCGTTATAATATGGTGAAAATAAATTTTATAAAGAATAAAGGGGCATAAATAAATAGAAAAGAGAAAGAGAGGTTATGAACTTATACCTCACTTCTTGGAGTATCCCCTTTTTGAAGGGGATTAAACCTTTAAAGGATAGAATTTAGAGAATACCAGAACCTCTTTAAGATGTATATAATTTTTTATAAGAGTTATAGTATGATTTTTTTCTAAACTAAGGGGGGTTTTTTGAGTAAGGGTATGTGAGGAGTGGAGTTCCCCTTTAATATGTGAAAAGGAGTGGTGGAATTTTGTAAATACCAAAATATTTTGAATAATGGGAAGTTGATCTCAAGTAAAGTGGCTCCAAACTTGAAATATAACGTAAATAAGAAGTGAAAAGGTCAAGAAAATACAGAACTACAAATTCCCACACACGTTTTAGGTATTTTTCTCTTATATTATTTACTTTAACTATTTTAGCTTATACCATAGTTTTTATTGTTTAGCTAGGGTAACAAATCATTTATGATAAAAAAATCCATTATTACATAATTTGGACCTAATATTTTAAAATTTTAAATCAATTTTATTTGATTCAATTTCTAAAATTGATAAAATCAATTTTAAATTAGTAAATTTATAATGTATTAAAAATGATTTTTGAAAAATGTAACTTAAATTATAAAATTTAAATTATGGGTTTATAAATTAAAACCAATATTTTAAATTTTTTAATTAACTTATAAAATACATATTTTTTCTTATAATTTTTTTTATGAATTTATAATTCATGATGATATACTAATATTTTCATAAAAATTATGTTATTTGAAAAAAATAGTATTTTCATTATTTACCTAAAAATAAATGTTTTCAATTTTTTTTAAAAAAAATCATGTTAATATAATATTTATTTTTTTAAACAAAAAATGAATTCATTTTTTGAAAATTAAATCTATAAAATTTATACATTATATTTTAAATGAAGATAAAGTTTATTATGGAAATTGATTTTATTAAAAAAATGACCTTTTTACATCAAGTGGTTTTAATTTTATTTCATATATATTTATAGAAAAAATTAATATTTATATATGAGTTTATAAATATAAATATTACCCATTATGATAATGTTTAAACCACAATAAATTTAATATATTAAGGTAAATTATAATACCCCATTTTTAAATGGTTCTTTGGAAGACAACCTTTTTATCATATTTATCATAGAGAATAATAATTATTATACAATTCATGTATCTTTAATATGTCATGGTTCATTTTAATCAGGTGTTTCATTAGTTCGGTGTTGTGTGTGACATAAGATATTGGAGGTGGTGTTAATTTAATGATCCAAAATCTTATGTTGTTATATTCTATCACATAAATAAATTTTATCATTTCAATTTTAATTATTACCCAAAAATTAAAGTAGGATAGGGTATTCTTAAAATATTTATTATTCTAGACATAACTTCTAATTTGAAATCCACCTTACTATATTAATCTAGATCAACATACTTATCTTTCTTCAAACAACATTGATTCTTTATAACCTAATAATATATTATCCGAACCTTACCTATCCTATATCCATTTGAATTTTCAAGACATTAAACCATAGGAAAATCATATAATCCACCAAAATTAACTCTTATTTTAAAAAAATAGTTCATAAAATCACACTATTAAATATAATACCAAAAATGAGATAATATTCACAAAAAATATCATGAATCAATTATCAATACCAAGGTTACCAATAATGCCTAACATGGTTAATCAATAAACTCTTTATTTCTTCAACCTCAAGTATATATTAAACTTAAGAGTTATTTTTATCTCAATAACGTGTTCTTAAATAGTTATCCCAAAAAATATAACATTGTCATAACATCAATTTCTAAGGTTATTATTACAATTTAATATGTGTTTCCTAACCATTAAATAAAAAATAATGAATAAAAATCCTTATATGTTTTACATAATACTCATAAATTTTAGAATATAATAAAATATCAATAATTAATATCAATCACTAATGAAAATATATAAGATTATCATGAATTAATTTCTATTATGACATCAAGAACACTAACTTATTTAAAATAAGGAAACTAAAAACTTTCAATATAATAATAATATATAAATATTCTCAACCATTTAAGTATGCTTACTTATTCTATTATAAGGCATAATGGTTTCTAGTTTTGTACCTTGGTCGATTTCATTTCCATGATCCAGTTTCAACCAAATACTAAAACCATGATGGTTATGCTAATATCCAAAAGAATGAGAGTATATTAATATGATATCTCAATCCTAAATATTATACATTCATTTCAACCTAAAAACATTAATATCAACACTTTCATACTTAGTTAAATATATAAATCTCTTGGTTTTTCCTAGATAACTTTAGGTTATGTTCTCTCATACTTATTAACCTAATATTTTAATGTAACAAGGAAATAAATCCTTCATAGTGGTTTATAAATATCATACGATCAACCAAAACATACCCCCTATGAGTTTATAGCTAGGTGTGTAGTTAGAACTTTTTGTCATGTACTAGGTCATATTTGAGTTACCACTAAACACACCAACTTCAGGGTTATTTCACCTAGTTACAACTAGGCCAGAACCTATATCCACTTACTATTATCCCCGCATATATTTATTTTCTAGTAAGACCACAAAACCTACACTTTACCAAAATTTCATGATGTAATCTTAAACATAGGAATATCCCTTAGAAATTTAACAAGGTTATTCACTAATTTTTTCTTATCATAATCCAAAAAATATTAGATACCAAATAAACTAATTTAAATGGTTATTTAAACCTATAAAATTCGGATAAACTGTAACTTATCAACTTTTTTTTGACATTTCTAACTCCTAATTCAGCCTCAACCAATATCATTCTAATCTCTAAATTTATATAAAACCTTATATGATAATTAATATAGCATAACAAACCTAAATGTTAGATAATTACATGAATTAAATAAAATATTTAATTACAATACACTTCCAATAACATTTAGGTTTATATTTTAAGTTAATTTGGACAAAATATTAACTAAAAATACTAATTCCCTTTTACCTGTGGTAATTTTTTAACTATGAGATAAACTACTTAATCCATAATGAGTCTTCAAAATATCCTATAAATCCGCCACATATGGAACTATTCTATATATTACATTCTTTTATTATATTCATATCCTTTTGGATATAAATATAACAATGAGATGAGCTCAGATACCCAATAAGGGTAACAATAAGTGGAAAAAATAAAAAATAATATGTGACCATAATATGAGCATATGGGTATTATCAAGATACTTAAAAAATAATAACCTACAAAGTTTAGGTCAAAAATCAAGGAATAAATATTTAGATAAAATAAAACATGAATCAAAAGAGTGATTCAATAAAAATTATCCATGATATCATAACATATTCTTGAGAATAAGTAAAAAACAATAAAACATCTTTTAAATACGGCACACACATAAGCATAAAATTCACATGTCAAGCCTACCCACAAATATAGTCATTGCGTGTTAGGCTTGGTCTAACCACATGTGTAACTTCTTTGGATTGGGATAAATCCTCATGTGTACCCTTGGGATTGGGATAAAACCTCCTGTGTACCTCTTTTGCTTGTGATAAATCCCATAATGTACCCAACTTATCGGGATAAAACACAATGTTTGGGATAAATCCTCTCATGAAACATTTTTCTTATGTACCCTTTGTCTTGGTATAATTCCTCCCATATACCCTTTGTATTGGGATAAATTCTGTTATGTACACTTTGGATTTAGATAAATCCTCTTGTGTACCCTTTCTCTTGGGATAAATCCTTACATGTACCTTTTGGAATGGGATAAAGACTCCCATGTACCCATTTGGTTTTGGATAAATCCTCTTGTGTACCCTTTGTCTTGAGATTAATCATCCAATGTACCCTTTTAATAGAGATAAATTCTCCCATGTACCCATTAGATTTTTATAAATCCTTTTGTGGACCCTTTATCTTGGGATAAATCCTCTTGTGAACCATTAAGTTTGGAAAAAATCATCCCATATACCCTTTTGATCTCATGAGATATAAAAATTACCATTACATTGGAGGGTGATTTTAGAACACACCCATAATCATCAATAAAAATGTGTTCCAATCCAAAATAAATATTTGTAACATCATAAAGAACCTATAAAAAGGAAATGGGTTTCATTTAAAGGATTCATAAAGAACATATGGAAATAAAATGGGTTTCATTTAACACATCAAGTAACATTATAGGTAAAAACCACTCAATAAATATAATAAGGCATAAGTATTTACATTATATAGATAAAGGTTACACTATTAAGATAATAATTCTCAAAAATCATTCGATTTATGGAAACTAGGTGAACAACCTTCAATGGAATGAACCAATAATATATTATTCACATAGGAAAGGCATAAGAAAAATCTACGTTTATACATAGGCAATAATTAGGAAAGTCAATTGAAGTGAAGGATAATTCTTTTAATAGAGGAGATCAATACATAATCCATCCAGATAAATTTTTTGGATGGTATCATTTTATGTATACCCACAATTAGGAAGAAGATATATTAAAGGATGATGACTTAGATATTTTTTTAAATAGTTTTAGAAAAAAATCACTTTGGTAATAAGAAATACCCTTGATATTTTGAAACAATTTTAAAATAAATATTTTCTCAAACTATGAGTAAAATAAATTCTATTTGAAAGGATGAAAACATTTATAAAAAGTTTCATATAAAATGATAAATAAAACATAAAGATACATTCACAAAAAAATAGCAAAAGAGATTATTTTTTTCGTAAAAAAATGACTTATATAGAAAACATTAAGATGTTTTACTTTAAAAAAGTTTCAAATAAGATACATATAGTTGAAAATATTTTTTTTAATTTTTTAAATAGATATAGGTATTTCTCAAAATAAAATGTGAAGTTTATCATAAACGGAATTCCTTTTTTTAAAAAAACTTTTCTTGAAAGCCACATCACTTTAAAATCTTATAAAAAAACTTATTTAAAACATGTTAAAGAGAAAACAAATATAACTAATAATAAACATAGTAGAATAAAATAATGGTGATATTATGATGAAATTATATAAAAATTCATTGGATGGGTTATCATAATTAAGAGATCTTGGTTTTACAATGAATTTCACAATTGAAATTTTATAGCTTGAGTGACGTTCACATCAAAAACATTAAATGATGTAGAGATTGAAATTGAACATTAAATATCATGAGTATATGTAATTAAATGATAAAAAATATCAAATTTTTAGTATTTACACCACATAAAATAAATCAGGTGAATAATAAAAAACATGTCTTATATAGAGGAACTTGAGATTAAAAACCCTTACATTGGTCCTGAATCATTTTGAACTCGGCCAAAACATCATAAATAATTAAATTCATTCAATTAATTAAATTCATAGTAACAATATTTATAACCATGAATAATTATTCACCCCATTAATAATCATTACACACAAACATATATATATATATATATATATATTAGTTAGTTTTTACATATTTTCCCACATCAAGTGTTTTTAATTTTACGGGTTTATATTGTTTCGTACAATCAATGTTGGTATTTGTTCTTATTATAACTTTAATATTTAAAAATTCATTGAGATTAATATAAGGGATGATTTATAATGATTTATTATGTTTTAATTTCCTTTTATGAGTATTTTAGTCTTTATCGTAGAAGATGAAATCGATAAGGGGATTTTTCAATGATTTTTAACCTATGAATGGTGTTTTATTTATTAATCAGTTAAATATTGATATATAATTTCCAAAAAAATATTTATTTAAATACTTATATAATATCTTACCATTTATTACTTTTTCATAATCATTCAGGATATAATTTCCTACTATTGTTCAAATAGGTGGTCAAACTAACCAAAACATGAGCATACCATGATTAATGGATGATTATGAGGTGATTATGTTACAATATCATAATGATATCATTTAGTGTTTATTAGTGTAATACATCAGAATCATAATTTAACAATATGAATAAGTAATGGATATGAAAATATTACATTATTTTAATTAAATCTCCACCACTTAGTTTTCTTGTTTTAAACAATTGAATTTATGATAATTGTTTGTTGATCATATTACTAATAGGTATTCCAATTATTCATAAAAGAACCTTAAGTAAATAATAAATATAATATCAATTATTTAAAACCATTATCATTACCATACATGTAGAGTGTTGATGAAATTAAAAATGAAAATTTATCATTCCATGGAGGTGGTAGTCCTCATGTACTTTTTGATGATGATTTTGTTTTCCATAAAATGGGGAAAAGAGTAATATGGTTTATCATTTATGAATATAAAATATGTTTTAAATATAATAATTATATATAAAATTCTATATTATTAGCATCATTTTAATGTGGTGAAGTAAAATTAAATGTGTTACATCATGGAGGTGATAGTCAGCATAATGAATGATTCAATTTTTTGTTTTTCTTAATAGAAAAGGGGATGGAGGTTTTGTAACATCCAGAGTTTTTCTGAATTATTTTTGAATAAATTAAAATTATTTAATGGATTGAATAAATAAATAGACCAATTAAATTATTATTTTGATACAACATCATGTTAATATTTCACTACATTAGACATAGATATTGGATAGTAGTATAACCAACACAAAGTTTGGCTTGTGTTACACAACGCAACGAGTTCCTTTAATAGCTTGTGTTACATGCCAGAACGAGTTTTACCAAACAAGAATATACGATTAAATATTATGATAGTTAATACCTAGATATTGGAATGGAATAAATGAATAGTATTAAGAAAATTAAGAAATTAATTCTTAGTTTACCAATTAATTAGAAATGAAGATAAAAATTAATAGAAAATAAAGGATTTGTTTTTATAAAAAACTATTTTTCCCACAAATGAGGTTTATCTTAATAAATTAAATTAATCACTATTAGGGAAATTTTTTAAATAAATTCATATGTTATATATTCAATAATTTTTTTTAAATTCATCAAATATGTTTTATTGGCATAAAATAAGAACAAATCCATTTTAAGGACAAAAAACAATATTTTTCAAAAAGAATGTTTTACCGCCTTTTAATGGAAGAATTTTTTAAAACTAAAATGTGAAAATTTTAGAAATTATATTTGGAAAAAAACGTATTTTTTAATTAAAAATATCAAAATTATCTTAGGGTGGTTTTTTTTTTGTATTATTTTGAGAAGATTCATTTAGTTTTTATGAATAATGAAAAATAATGGATTTTAATTAAAAACTGCCTTTTCATCTAAATAATATATAATGTTAAATTATATTTTGAATTGGTTTTAAAGTCCAAATATTTTAATTTAACATCCATTAATCCAATTTAGTTCATTATAATCTCTTTTAAATTGAATTTATATATAAAATCCTAGAAAACTTTTGATTATATTTATAATAAAAACCCACCTCTCGCCCTGTTTATGGGATTAATTTTAAATTAATGTTATCCAGTTATGTGTTTTAAATTTTTAAATATTGATTAAATATTTATAATCAAAATTTAAAAATTTAGTAAAAGGTTCCCTTTTTTTTAGAACATGAATACAAAATTTAGTAATTTTATTACCATAGTTATGGGTAAATAAGGTAATTAAGGGTAAAAATAATATAATAAATATTATAAATTACCCAAACACTTGTCATAATTTTAATGGATAAATGAGTATAATCAGAATCATACATGGGTCTAATTTATGACCTCTTTGAGCCACATGGATAAATTTAATCCATATATAGTATTTTATATTATGAAAAGTCAACCTAGTCAAACTAATGTTTCAAATTATTATTTCATTTTACATATATGCTCATCTAGAAGTTCTATTTGACAATAAATGGTATTTAGAAATATAAAATATTTATATTCATTATAGAAATTTATTTTTAATTTTTAGTGAAGAAATAATTACCTTAAATGTTTACACAACAGTGATGTAGTAATTATTTCACTGATAAAAATATCAAATAAATGAAATTGAAAATTTTAAAATAAAAATTATTTGAGATAATTAATATCATCAATTTTTTAGATAAACTTGAAATTTTAGGGATTTATTAATATTGTTTTTTTGAATATATCTCATGGTATTTAAATTTTTTTTAAAGTTAGAGCAATGAAAAATGTCAAAATTGACATTAATGATATTATAAAATAAATAATATTTTACAAATTGAAATAAAATTCATAAAAATATTAAGTTAATAAATATTATTGGTATAATGTTTAAAATTTCATCAATTATCCAACTTTTATTCATTTTACATTTTATAGTATTAATATTAACCCTCATGGAGTAAAAATCCATGTTGTCATGTTAAGAATAAAAGGGGTTAAAGAATGGTTAAAAACAAATGATATTGATTAAAAAATAGTCAAAATATGTAAAATTTTCATTAGATAGATGTATTTCAACCCCTAATCATCCTAAATTTTAAATAAATCAGTTTGTATCCTTTTTTAATATAAAATTAATATATATTAATTTAATATTTTGATAAATTCCAAGAGTACCCCTACCCTCTATTATAAAAGGGAAGGTCTTATTATATTTTATTAACACTTCAAAACCTACTTGTTTTGTATTAAATCTTTCCAAATATACTCCAAAATTTCATACCTTCATCTAAAAATCATTCCTTTGGGATGAAATCCCACTAAGGAAGCTCGTTGGGGAAAACCAAAAGAAGATACTCGAAGAAGAGGTAACATTCATAAATGAACATTTTTGTTTTTTTTCATCCTTAAACCCATTAAATTATTTTTATATCATTTATATATAATAAAAGTAGTATATTAAATATAATCATATTTTTTTATGTCAAGGTAAAAAACCTAAAACATCACAATATTCTATCAAATGAGATATACAATCATAATTTATGTGTATGGTGGACTACCGCCTTGCGAACTGATGTCGTTCGTTTTTATATTACCACCTTTTAAGGTTTGGAATAATGATATATCTGTAGTTCATATTCTATATATATTATTTTTATGATTTTATTTTGATATTTTAATTTTAATTTTACACATACCTTTATGTTTTCCATTTTTAGGGAATAAGATAATGTCGTTCGTGTGTACGGTGGAATTATACCTCATGAAGCGATGTGATTCATTCATGTTTTAAATGTAATGTATTAAGGATCATTTTAATTAACATATATGATATATATGGAAAAAATTATTATGGAATTATAATATATCATATAATTTTCTTTATTTTAATCTGATAAGAAAATGAAAACAACATTAATGTGTATGTATGGTATACCGTCTCCTGAAAGGGTGTATTTTGTTTTCTACTATAACTTTTATGAATCACCATAAATAAAAATATAATTAATATATATTATATTTATATCATTTTAAGATTTTATATAGATAATTAAATCATGATCTACGTAAGTGGACCAATAATAATAAGTAAAAACATTAACAAAAACAAAGTAGTTATTACTCAAAATATAACTTTAACATGGAATTGTTAATAAATGAGTAATATAAAGTTATAATTAAATAATATATGGTATTAAATATATAAAAATGGTTCTATGTTAGATTTATGATAAAATTATATTTATACAGGATTTTTGAACTTGTATGAAGGAATTCAAGACTTAAGGTAAGTGATTTTTGTCTCACTTTTATTTCTATGAGACACATGCCTTATACAATACTTGTTTCTATTCTATAGTGTATATAATGATAATGAATTTTCTTTTTATGATTATGATTATGAATATAATGGTATTTCAATTTCCATATAATTTTATTTCTTTTATGTGGCATACATTACGATTTATTACAAATTGGTCAGGGTTTATTCTTCAATCTCATTAGTATTGAATAATGTTTATGTTTAAGTATCTTAAGGGGAACATTTCCCTTTAATTTCCATGATTTATAAAATTTTTTCAAAAATGTTTTTTCTTTTCTTCAGTGATTGTTTAAATTAATTTTACACATTTTTTATACATTTTACAAAATGTTTTAAAAGGAATATTTTTTTTCCTTAAAAAAAAGGGATTTCATTATTTTTCTCACAAAAGTGTTAAAGGAATGGTTTTTAACTTATACGAAATGAGAATATTTTACCAATTTCATAAATAATTAATGTCTTAAAGATTAATTTAAAATATTATAAGGATATTTTAAAAAGGAATCTCACTTTTATAATTGCATGAAATTTAAAAAAATGTATACAAAATAGAAAGGATATATTTCCCTCAAGAATTATTTCAAGTGATGTTTAAAAATAATTTTCAATATAAAATGACATTATTTTATGTTATTATTTGTTTATTGGGGACAGTATTGAAGGATATTATCCTTATTATTTTATGGTTGGTTTATCGTTATGATGACAAGATTTTTATGAATATTGTTACTTTTCAATGAGGCATACTATGCTGAAACGTTTATGAAACCTATTTGTTTTGATGATTTATTATATGATGAATCATTTATATTCTTGTGGATAACATATGTATGGTTTTCATTATGTGATGTGTGGGAAAAATATATCCCTCTAATGTATTGGTTAATTATTTATATGTCATTATATAGACATGGATGAAATGTTGAGTGAACCCGATTTAGTAAAAGACTTTTTCCACTAAGATTGTCTTAGGAATGAACCTTGACTACTATGATGGTTTGGGGGAGTGAACTCATTCCACTAAGATTTACCTTTATATAACCTATGAATACTATGGAAACCATTTTATATGTTTATGTTTATGCCAAAATTCAATTTATTATTCCTATGTTATTAATTCATAGATTATTCTCTTTACTACTAAAAGATTAATTTCTTATGAACTGCCGATATTGATGCCATGATTTATTTGTATGATCTTTGAAATGTTGGTTATTATCCTAAAATTTTATTACTATGTTCTTATACCCCTATTTTTATTTTATTCTAACGTATCTCCCTTGTTTAACCTTACGAAGCATGTGAGCTTGCCCTTTTCTTATATTTCTTCTCCCTCAGTTACAGAGAAAGGTTTTAAGTAGGAGTAATAAAGGGGAAGATATTTGTGGAAAACATTAATGATATTTTCCCAGACTAGAATATTGTGTTCCAAGTTTCGAAAGTAAGTAGACTATTATGGTTCTCAGACATGTGTTTGTGTAATGTAATGAATATTCATTTAAAAATATGTAATATCAATATTTGAAAGTCCTGGGTCATTATAGTGGGTATGAGATCAAAATTTTAGTCAAACTTTGTAAACTATAATGAGAAAAGTTTAGTGAGATCCCTATATATTTTTTAAGGATATGTTAAGGGATTTATCTATGGATAAGTCTAAGGATGATTTAAAGTGTTGGAAAATTTCTTAGAATTTTGTTAAAGGATATAGCAAGTGGTTTCCTAGAAACACACCCATGTTTGGATACTAAAATTGGATATGGATCTAGGACATAGTTACCTAGTGGTAACAACACTAAAAAAACTTTATTGATCTAGGATTGATCTTGAACTGGTGTACAAAAATGGTTCTTTCTTTACACATACTTTGACGCTCTCTATGGACATCATTTGAAAATTAAAAAACTCTTTATGAAATATTTGGATGGAAATAAATAGAATATAAAAGAATTTTTAATTATTTAGACATCCTATAGGTCATTTTTCATAATTTTGTGGTTTTCCTCTATGATAAGTATTTCTCACACTATGATATTGGGTTTTAGTCAAAGTCTGGAACTCGAAATAATTGAGTGAAAATTCAATATGACCGATAATTTTATGATGAGAAGTAAAATGAGATGATAAATAGAGTAAAAGAAATTATGATTATTCATCATAAGTTTTAACAGAACATGATTATAAATTCATATCTTAATCAAATCATAGATTTACTAAAGAAGAGAAAGAAAGAGTATTCTGAGAGTTTTGGAAGTGGATACAATAGAGGAAAGAATATTCAGTTTCTTATGTGTCTAAAATGTAGTAAGAAACACCCAATTGAATATATTTATGGAAAATGAAGATGTTTTGACAATGGAAAATAAGGAAACAATTCATGTAACTACAAATTCAAAATAAAAGGTTCAGTTAAAAAAATGGATGGGAATATTAGTCTCCCTATGATATAATTAGCTTTTGAATGATTTAAATGCATAATGTTTGGGAATTCTAAAAATCGATGTGCTAAGGGAAAATATCATAAAGGAAATCATCAAGGTGGTATGTGTAAAAATTATATTTCTGATTATGAGGAGACTAAATATGTCATTTGAAAGGAAAGGAGTGTTAAAGAATAATATGATTTAGAATTGTGAAGTGTTTCAGAATGAAGTGGGATAAAGGAAGTATTTATGTATTCGAATTCAAAGATTCTATTTTCTAAATTATGAAATATATAAGGACTAATAAGGATGTGGAAAATGGTTTAAGACTATATCACCCCAAATAAATTTTGATTTTTTCATGGGAGAAGTATTCCAAATTGTCTCTTCACATCTTCAGAGAGAATAAACTTAATGAGGTGGAAATAAAAGAATGGGAAATTTTTACTAAAAATTGACATTTCCAAGGCCTTTGACACATTTATATAGATCTTTGTTCTTGATTTACCCATAATATATTTATTTAAAAAAAGATTCATTAATCTTATTAGTACAATACTCATCTCATAAAGGCCGTACATTCTCATCAATGAGGAACCTAGAGGTTTTTTAAACTACTCATGGGGTGTGTGACAAGGAGATATAATATTTAGACTTTTTTTCCATTTCTGAGGATTAATTGAGTATATTCATCTATTAACTCACCCAAATTGGATTTTATAAGAAAACCAAGGATGAGAAGAATGACATTTTCCCTCTACACCTACTTTATACTGATGAAATTTTGATGATTAGACAAGCCTAAAAAAGATCATCTCCTCTTTGAAGAAAATCCTTTTAAATTATGAAGAGTTTGCTAGAGAGGCCATGAGTTGGAATAAATCCTTCATGGTATTTGGTTAAGATATTTCAGTTGTCTGAAATAATAGGATAACCCAACGACTTGGGGTGAGGAGGGAATCTCTTTTGTTTAAATATCCTAATGTCCCCCTATTTGGGGGAAAGGTGTAGTGGAAATATTTGGAAGGCATATATTCTGGTAGTGTTTATCAAATGGGAAACTGGAAATGGAATGTAATGACCTAGGATGGAAGGGTTTAACTTTATAACTCTCCCATCGTATCTAAGTATTTGTATTCCTTCTAAATCCACATATGGCTTAGGGGTGTTATAAAGGAGCTTCAGTGGAAGGTTAGGAACTTTATATGGACTGGATTAGTCCATGAAAATCGGTTGATTATTGTTGCATGGGTGGAATGAATTAAATAGTGGAATTGTGAGGCCTTGGGATCAATGACCTTAGGATTTTAAATGGTGGTCTTATCAAGAAATTTACACGGAACTTGATTTCCAATGATGCACATAGATACTTCTTTACTGGTAGGTTTAATGGGAGACTATTTAATGGATAGAAATATTATATTTCCTTATATTTTTGGCCTTATAAGATGAATTCCTTTAATATGATCATGTGTGATACTAAATGGATGGTATGTAGGGACTCCAATATTAATTTTTGGACCTCTAAATGGATCGAGAATCCACTTTAGGATAGTATGAGTATTCAAACTGATGATAGACACATGTTTATTGATGTTTTTTATCACGTCTTTAAAACAATGGTAGAATGATCCCACTGTAATTTCATCTAGCTATTCAAAGCTATATTTTCATGGATTTTGGTACCCTTTTATCCAAACAAAACAAGGTTAGAGATTTCAACACCAAGGAGTTTTATAAAATGGAATGTGGGGGATCCACTCAAACACCATCCTATTTAATGAAATTAAAAACTCATTTTATACTACCATATCATTTCATTCTTCTTTGAGGATCTAGAAAAACCAATTTCCCACCCATGATCAACTCAAAAGGTCCAGTTTTCAAATTGTTTTCTGTATGTATCCTATACATGTGCATAGAAGAAAGTGCACACCACATTTTTGTGCCATGTAGTTTTTATAAAAATTATGGGAATATATTGTCTCCCATTTTGGTCTAAACATTTAACAAATATGAAATTGTATGTATTCATGGAGAGGATTTTCACTACTGATTTAAGTGTATTGGTCCACAACCTTCTGTTAGCACAAATACTTCTATTTGTTCTAGTATATGGTGGAACCAAAATAACATACTAGTTAAAGAGAATAAATACACTCCATAATTGGTAATGATCTCAATTCATCATGAGGTTTATGAAGAATCTATGGTACACACTCGAAGAATGAATAATAGCCTGATTAATTTGACTATACTTCGACTCTTGGGTGTGTCTGTCCAGCAAATAAAAAAAATAACGGTTAAGTACATTCAATGGATACCTCCAATCAACCCATGGATCAAAGTGATTTTAGATGGGGAAGATTCTTCTACACCAGTGATCTTGGGTTATGGATAGGTCTTTCGAACATATCATGGATTCAACAAAGTGTTATTTTATCACTACACTGGAGTTGTGGTCGCTTACAAAGTTGAGATATGGGTGATTATATATGTAGTTGGATATGTTTTGTAATAAAATTGGAACCTATTATGGAATGAATTTGACTCTGAAATTTCTATAAAGGCTTTAAAAACCAGAACAAGGTATTTTCCTTGGCTTATCCTACCTCATTAGGTTAAATGTCTAAAGAAGGTCACTCACCTCAACCTGGATGTCTCACAGGATTACCAGGAGGAAAATCAACTAGTGAATTTTTTGTCATAGAATACAGTTATGGATATTGCCATGATGTGGTCCTTCATAACCCCAGAATAGTGCCCTCCAATGTTGGAGGCTGACATCTGGGTCAAATTTCACTATCATATTTTTAATAACCCCTTATAATGCTTAACTCACCCTTATTTTATTTATATATTTCATAGTACCGGCTTCCACTGGATCCTATAATTTCTAGTAAGGACTATCCATAATATGGTTTTAGGTAATGATATGAATGATTATGTTGAATTATGTTGATAGACTAGAAAATTTAATTAATGGAAAGATAATTTTCATGGAAAAAATATCACTAAGTGAAATATAACCCTTAATATGTTCATGATGTTGAGATAATAATTTTGGGATAAAGAGTTGATTGATTTGGATAAAGTAAACTCGATAGTGCTGATTACCATGAAACTAATTAATGGCTTTTTAAAACATCAGTTTATACTATCATGGGGGAGATTAAAAGTCTTTTAGATTTAAGGAATATATACAATAATCCATTTTAAGAATAAGGTATCATGAATGATTTAAATAAGAAGTTATAGTAATTATGTTTATTACAATGTATCAAGAGAATACATGATGAATTTATTCACATGTTTGGTATGTAAAAACCAAGATGTATGTTATGACCTATAAGGGATTAATGTTAAGCTGATTTTGAGAAATTTAGTGACCTACTTTCTAAAATTTTGGATTTTCATATTTTGAAATGGTAAAAAGGTTAAACATTTATGAAAAGGTTTATATTAACAATTTAATAATGTTTTATAGGTTTATTTGTTTTCAATATGTAGATTTATTCATATTAGAAAACATGTGATAACAATTTTGTTGTGATGATAATTGAAGGTAGACGAAATGAAATATCATTCAATTTATAGACCATATGATCCATTAGTGATTTAGACACAAAAAATTCACATTTATTTTTTAAAGAAAGAGAAGAAGTGAAAATTGGTCATGCCAAAATTTATGGATGAGATTGTGATTATAAAATGTAATGAAATCGAGTAAATACATCTTCTTGTGATAATTCATCAACATTAGGAAAAGTATCTTGAAACAAAAATGTTATCCTAGTACCTTCATTTCAGATGAATCAAATGGTCCCATAAATCATCAAAAAATTATAATTCCATGATAGTTAACTTTATAATGACCATTTTTCTTTATCAATATCCATCATGACTTTAAATTTAGTTTTCTCTTATATGTCCATGTTTTCACTTTCCACCTATGTTATCCTATGTTGAAACCCAGTTATGAGTTACCTTGTGTAGCTGTTATGTTTACAAACTACCCATTTCAATGGTAGTTTTAGTATTAATTTTTATGATGTGGGTTTTTATTAAAGTTACCTTTCATATGTTAAAAATTTGATGATATAGAAAAATTTCTAAAGAGAAATTCATGTTAAGGTGGTAGAATATAACACCTTGAGTTTTTTTGAAATATTTTCAAATAAATTAAAATTATTTGATGTCTTGAAATTAAAAATACAAAAATTAAATAATTATTTTTAAACAACACAAATTTAATATTTCAATACACTAAAAAAATATTTTGGATTTCGGTACATGAAACACTAAGTTTGTCTTCTGTTACACACGACAATGAGTTCTTTTGATTTATTGGGTTACATTCAAGACTGAGTTGTACCAAATAAAAATATTAAATTAAATATTATGATAATTATCACCTAGGCATTGTAATTAAGGGAATGAATTGGATTAAATGAAATATGAAATGAATTCATGGATTAAAAATTAATTTGAAATGATGATAAAAACCAATAGAAAATATTTGATGGGTTTTTGTGAAAAATATTTTTTTCTTATAAAGGTTTTTTATCTTAATAAATTTAACTAATCGCTATTAGTGAATGATTTTAATAAAATTTATATTTTATATATTCAATAAAATGTTTTTAAATTCTTACAATAAGTTTTATATGCATAAAATAAGAACAAATCCATTTTTAGGCATAAACATCTGTATTTTTTTAATGGATGTTTTGCCTCTTTTAATGATAGAATTGTTTTAAAAGTAAATTCTTATAATTTTATAAACTAAATTTGACCAAAAATATTTTTTTTGAATTATAAATCTCAAAATTAACAATATCTTTATTTTTATTATTTTTCTGAGAAGACTGTTTTTTATGAATAGGGAAAAATACTGGATTTCAGTTGAACATTTTTCTTTTCATCTGAATAATATATAATGTTAAATTATGTTTTTTTAATTGGAATTAAAGTAAAAATATTTCAATAATACATCCATTTAACCAGTTTATTTCATTGTAATATTTTTTATATAGAATATAGATATAATAACGTAGTAAATGTTTGAACATTTTTACATTAAAAACTCGCATTTTCTCCCCGTATATGATATTAATTTTAAATTAATTTTAGACAATGATGTGATATGAATTTTTATAAATGGATTAAATATTTGGAAACATATTTAAATAATTTATTAAATATTTTCCTTTATTTTTGGATAATAATAAAGGTAAACTTAATAATTTTATTACCACAGTTAAGGGTAAATCAGGTAATTAAGGGAAAAAATAATATAATAAATATTATAAAATTACCCTAAAAACATGTCCTAATTTTATTTTATGAGTGATTTGATTCAACAAAAAATCCTTGGGTAGAATTTATGACCTCTTGGATGTACATGGATGAATTTAATCCCCATATAGTATTTTATTTTAAGAAAAGTCAAACATTTCACCTTATTGTTTTTAATAAGCATAAAATTTTAAATATGTGTTCATATAGAAGATTTATTCAATCATAAATTGTTTTTGGAAATATAAAATAGTTATCTTCAATATAAAAATTTATTTTTATTGTTTAGTGAATAAATAATTACCATAATTTCTTGTGCAATAGTGATAGAGTAATTATTTTACTAATAGAAATATCAAATAAATGATATTGAAAATATTAAAATTAATATAATTTGAGATATTTAATTTCATAAAATAATTTTATAGATTACCTTGAAATTTTATGGATTCATTAAATTGTTTTTTCTTATATATCTTGTTGTATTTATTTTTTTTAAAAGTCAAAGTAATGAACATTGTGCTGACGAAAAATTATTTTTTTATTAAGAAAAACACTTTTGCGGGAAAAGTGAGAAACCATAAAGTTCAACATAACACCCAAAAAACCCCAAGAAAAAACAGAATCTTCCTCTTCCAACCATAAGCAACAACCACCATCCCCAATGCAAGACCACTCAGCAATCCCATGAAAGCATGGTCCCTCCCGATGGAAAAGCCATCCCTCTCAGTCAACCTAATCCCAAATGGCCTGCAAAGGTGATAGGAGAGTGATCTAGCCCATCTGAAGCCGATTCTATCAAAATTCCATGTGAATGTGAACCAAAAAGCACACTAAACCCACAAACCGAGTCCTAAAACCCAGGTCAGCATCTCCCAAACTCAGAAAAAAAGAGACTGACAATTAACTAGAAACATTAAAGGATAATTTGAGCTTACCAGACTGTGTTTCCCTGAACAATTTCCAAGATAAGGAGAATACCTGAATATTTGGAGACTCCAACCAAAAATTTTCCAGATCCGAAGCCATCTGATCCCAAGTTTGAATATTCTCCTCAATTCTAATCTTCCCTTTGTTAAATCCCCCGACAAGGATAAGGTCCTTCTTGTCCACCCAAGCATATTACACCTCAATAAGTGTTGTTTTTAAAGTCCTCCCCATCCTTTTAGCTGCCTCCTCTTCTGAAGCGTTTAGCCACAACACTTTCTCACTCACTTACTCTTCATTGCTCAGTAAAAGGTCCAAGAATTTCTCACCCTAAACACTTCATGGCTGCAATACCACTCTTCTAGGCAGTCCTTATTGTCACTTTCTTTCCTAGAAGACCGAGTTTACATAGGGGTGGTAGGATGGAATAATCCTTCTTTCCCTTCCTTCTCAAACCACCCCTATCCCTATTAGGAATCTACATTTCAATTGTTGGAAGAATGGGTTCAGGCCCTTTGCCAATTATTTGGCTCCTCCCCTCCTCATCTGAATCATCTGGAAAATTCTGGATAGCACCTGGATCAACCTTAGCCAATCCTTCGAACTGGTTGTTCAGAGGAATTTATGATAGACTCTTGCCATCCTGAAAATCATGTAAAAAATCCAGTTCCTGCAACTTCCCTTTCTCACCATTGCCTTGACCAACACCCTCAAGTGGTGGATTCTCCTTACTTTGCACTGGAGGAACCATAATTGACTGACTCCCAGCCCATGGGTTACTCATAGAATTACCATCACATTGTTCCAGACCTTCATCCTTATCATAATCATCGAGAGGAAGGTGGACAGCCACTGTCTCATCGGCAGTTCCATCTTCGGCATAATGAACATTGTAAAAGTTGACAATAATGATATTTTATAATAAATAATGTTTTATTAAATGATATTAAATTCATAAAAATATTAAATTCATCGAAAATATTGGTATATGGTTTAGAATTTCAAAAATTAACCAATTATGATTAGTTTTTCATTTTATAGTAACAATATTAACCCTCAAAGAGTAAAAATCCAAGTTTTTAAGGTAAGAATAAATGGTGTTAAATAAGGGCTAAAACCAAATGATAAGGATTAAAAAATAGTAAAAATATGTATAATTTTCATTTTATGAATGCATTTAGACCCATAATTGTCATATATTCTAAATAAATAAATATGGATCTATTTTAAGAATAAAACTAATTTATATTAATTTAATATTTTGAGAAATTCCAAGAGTGCCCCTCTCATCTCTTATAAAAGGACATATCTTATTCTCTTTTATTTACATTTAAAAACCTAATTGTTTTGAAAAAAACATGTACAAATATGCTCTAAAATTCTCTCCCTTCATAATAGAATTATTTCTTTGGGCATAAATCCAACTAAGGAAGTCCTTCAGTGCAATCAAATAGAATATAAACTAATAATAGATTACGTTTATCAATAGAAATTATTGTTTTATTTATTCCTTAAACACCTTAAATAATTTTTATCTAATAAAAAAATCATCCTAAATATACTAATAAGTTTGTAAGTTATGGTTATGACCTAAAACATAACACACTTCCATCAAATAGTATACACAATCATCATTCTTGTGTACGACAGACCACCACCTCATGAACTGATATCGTTCATTATTCCATTAACACCTTTAAAGGTTCGTAATAATGTTGGATTTATAGATTATATATGATATATATTATTTCTATTATGTTATTATGATTCTTTAATTTTTATATGACACATACCTTCATGCTTTTCATTTTTTCGGAATATGATAATGTCGTTTGTGTGTATGCCGAACTACCGGCTCGTAAAGCGATGTTAATCATTCACACTTTACAAGGAATACATTCAGGAAAATTTGAAAAAAATATGCGATATATATAACATAAAAATTACTTTTCAATTATAATATAACATATCATTTTCTTTATATTAATTATACAAGAAAATAAAATTAGCATTTATGCATACGTACAACCTACTATCTACATGAATAGTGTATTTTATATTCTACATATAAATTGTATGAATCATTATAAATAAATATATATGATATTTATATAATTTTTGTTATTTGGGATATTAGGAAATCATTTTCTACTTAAGTGGACCAAGAATAATGAGTCAAAACTTGTACGAAAACCAATACAGTAATTACTCGAAATAAAACTTTTAAGTTGAATTGTTAATAAATGAGTAATATAAATTCATAATTAAATAATATACGGTATTATATATATAATTTTTTTGGTATATTTATAAAAATATTATATTTATATATGATATTTGAACGCGTACGAAGGTAGTCAAGACTTAAGGTAAGGTATTTTTATCTCTCTTTTATTTCTATGGGACACATGCCTTATACAATAGTTGTTTCTTCTAAGTAGTGTATATACTACTGATGAATCTTTTTTCCAAGTATTATTATGACTATTATGGTATTTATATATCCATATAATTTTCTTTCTTCCATTGGTTATATTTTTCTACTGATTACAAAAGTTGTAAGGGTTTATTCTATAATCTCATGAATATTCTAGATTGTGTATGTTTAAGTATCCGCTAGGGATTGTTTCTCTTCTATGCCCATGTTCTATAGAATGTTTTCAAAAATGTTTTTAATATTTTTTAATGATTTTTGAAATTAATTTATAATCCTTTTATGGACTTTTTACAATTTTTTTAAAAAGGGATCTTCTTTCCATTTTCTAAAAACATATTTTATGATTTTTCTTCCAAAAGTTTGAAAGGAAGGGTTTTTTTAACTTATACAGAATGAACATATTTTTCTACATTCACAAAACATTAATTTATTAAAGTTTCCTTTACCGAATTACAATTTTATTTTCAATTAAATTTATTTCTTTCATAATTTCATGAATATTATTAAAAAAATTCCAAACAAGAAAAGTTATATTTTCTACAAGAATTATTCCATGTGATCATTAAAATTATTTTCCATATTAGATGATATTATTTTATGCTAATATTTATTTATGGGGAGATATTATTCAAGTATACTATCATTATTCTTTTATGTTTGGTTTATCATTAAGATGGAATGATTTTTATGAATCTCGTTACTTTTCAATGAGACATGTTATGATGAAACGTTTATGAAACCGATTTCTTTTCTTGATTTAGGATATGATGAATAATTTATGTTATTTTTGACTAAATATTTCTGTTTTTAATTATTTGACATGTGCGACCAATATATACCTCTAATTCATTAGGTAATGATTTATATCTAATAAGATTGACATTTCTGAAATGAGGAGTGAACCGAGTTCAGTAAAGGACTTTGTCCATTAAGATGGTCTTGGGAGTGAAACTTAACTGCTAAGATGGATTTTGGAGAGATACCATTTTATTAAGTTGAACATAGAAGTAATACTTGAATAATATGAAAATAATTTTATATTTTTATGCGTCTTCCAAAATTCAATGTCTTATTATCATGTTATTCTTTCATGGATTATGCTGTTGACTCCCTTATGATCCATATATTTTGAAGTTACAATATTAATGCCATTATTCATGTATATGATATTTAACATGCAAGGTATGATGTCCAAATATAATTACTATATTTACATACCCTTATTTTAATGTTATGATTATATATATATATCCCTTGTTTATCCTTATTGAGCTTATGATATCACCATTTTCTTATGTTTATTTTCCTCATGTTATGAAGAAAGGATTTAAGTAGGATTAATAAAGTGGAAGAGATTTGTGGGAAAGATTAAAGATCATTTAACATACTAGAATATTGTGTTCCATGTTTTCAAAGGCACTAAACTATTGTGGTCCTCAAGCATGTTTTCATATAATTTTATGAATATTCATATAAAAAGATGTACTATCAATTTATGAAGATATATGGTCATTATAGTTGGTATCATATCAAAATTTTAGTCAAAATTTTGAAACTATGATGAGAAAATTGTAGTGATATCCCTAGATATATTTATAAGGATATCTCACGGAATGTCTCTTATGATAAGTCTATAGATGAGTTAAAGTAATGGAAAATGTCATTGAATTTTGGTGAAGGATAGAGTGAGTTTTTTCCTAAAAACACATCTCTCTCTGAATACTATAAGTGGATGTTCCTCTAGTAAATATGTTCTTTGGGGTAACAAACCCCAAGAAACCATATTGAACTAGGTTTGATCGGGAACTGGTACATGATAAAAGCCCTCTCTTAAAACCTAGTTTGACACTTCCGATTGATATGCTTTGGAAATTCATAAACTCTTTATGAAATATCAAGAATAAATAAAATAGAATATGAATATTAATGACCTTGGATAAACCAAACGTGTAATATGTTAAAGAATGTGTTTTGATTTAGATATCCTATAGGTGACTATTCATTATTATGTGGTTTTCTACAAAGATTAGGGTTTCTCACACTATGCCTTTTTGTTTTAGACAATGGAAGGAACCATAAGGAACTAGATGAACATTAAATGTGATGGGAAATTTTACGATGATCATTCTAATGAGAGGATAACTAGAGTAAAAGACATTGTGATTATTACTAATCTATTTTAATGGAACATGATTAATAATTTATACCTTAATCAACTCTCAGAATCACTAAAGAAGAGAATTAAATACTCTAATGAGAGTTTAGGTTTTAGATACTATTGGGGAAATAATATTCAGTTTCCTAGGTATCAAAAATGTGGGAAGAAACATCCATGTTTATATCTTAATGTAATAAAAAGTTGTTTTGACTATGGAAAATATGGACACAAAGAAAGTAACTTCAAATGGAAAATGAAATTTTCCGTTAATGAAATGTATCATAATTGGGTCTCCTTAAGATATCATCAATTGATGAATGTTTTAAATATATAACTTATAGGAATTATACCAATAAATTTACTAAGAGAAAATATCATGAAGAAAATCAAAAAGGTGGTACATTTAATGGTTATATTACTGACAATAAAGAGACTATATATAACTTGTGAAATAAAATAATTATTATATAATTAGAAGATTTAGCTTAGTTAATTATTTGAGAATGATGTGGGATAATGGAAGTATTTAAGTATTGGAATTAAAAGATTGTATTATCAAAATTATAAAATATATAAGGACTATTCAGAATATGTTTTTCCTTAGGGATTTGAAAGAGTATTTTGGATGAAGATGGGGGATTGAACAATTTAATTAATGGAAGGATAAAATTCATGGAAAATATACATTTAAGGGAAAGATAACCCCTAATATGTTTGTGATTTTGATATAATAATTTTGGGATAAAAAGATTATTGATTGGGATAGTACTGATAACCTTGGAACTAATTAATGACATATTGAAAAGGTGGTTTATGCTATCATGGATGGAGATTACATCATTTTTTGGATTTAGGGAATATATCCAATAATATGTATTAATAATGAGAAAGGACGCATGATTTCAATAAGGAGTTATGGTAACTATGGTTATTAAAATTTATCAAGATAATACATGATAAAGGTATTCACATGTTTGGTGTGTGATTATCAATAGGTACATTATGATATATGGGTGATTAATGTTATGTTGATTTTGAGAAATTTAGTGAACTTCTTTATAAAAATTTTTATTTTCAACTTTTGGAAGGGTCAAAAGGTTAACCATTTAGGAAAAGGTTTATGCTTACCATTGAAATAATTTTTATAGACTAATGTTTTGTAATTTAAAGATTTATTCATATTGAATAACTTGGGCTAACCATTTTGTTATTATGATAACTAAAGATATAAAAAATGAATTATTATTCTATTTATGGACATTATGAACCCTTAGGGATTCAGAAACAAAAAATTCACCATTATTTCTTAGAGTAAGAGGTGAAGTTAAAAATGATCAAGGTGAAACTAATGGATGAGATTGATCTTATAAAATTGAATGAAATCAAGAAAGTATATCTTCTTGTGAAAATTATTAAACATTCAGAAAAGTATCTTGAAATAGAAATTTTATCCTAGTACCTTCATTTCCAAAAAATAAAATGGTCCCTAATATCATCACATATTTATTATTATTTTATGGTTAACATTATAATGACCATGTTCTCTAACACTATCAAATAGAACATGATATTTAGTTTTCTCTTATATATCCATGTATTCACTTTCCACCAACACTCCCCTATCTGGAAACCATGTTATGAGTCACTTTAGGTAACATTTAAGTTGACAACTTTCCCTTTTTATAGGTTGTTTTGGTGTTAATTTTTATGATTCAGGTTTTTATTAAAGTAACTTTAATGCATTAAAACATTGATGACCTAGATGAATTTCAAGGGAGAAATTCATTTTAAGGGGGGTATAATGTAACGCTCAGATATTTTATAAATTATTTTTGAATAAATTAAAATCAATTACACTAAAATAAGTCAATATTTATATTTAAAAAATGATTATTTAATATTTTGCTATATGCAATAAAGAGTATGGGTTTTAGTATGCACAATAGTAATTTTTTCTTATGTTACACCCAACAGTGAGTTCCTTCGATAGCTTTTGTTACATACAACACCTAATTTTACCGAACAACAATATACTATTAAATATTATGATAGTTATCACTTAGGCATTGGAATATAAGGAATCAATATAATTAACCAAATTATGAAATGAATCCTTGGGTTAATAATTAATTATAAATTAAGTTAAAAACTAAAAGAAAACAAATGATGTGTTTTTATAAAAATATATTGTGTGCCCATTAAGGGGTTTTATCTTAATAAATTAAATTAATCATTATTGGTGAATTATTTTTATGGAATTTATTATTTATATATTCAATAAAATGTTTTGAAACTAATCCAATAAGTTTTATAGGTATAAAATAAAAATAAATCCATTTTAAGCATAAAAAATTGTATTTTTTAAAAGGATGTGTTACTGCATTTTAATATAAGAATTGATTTAAAAAGAAATGTTGAAAGTTTTAAAAATTATATTTTAATGAATAAACTTATGTTTTGAATGCGGAGTATCATAATTTTCTTTGGATGGATTTTTCGAATTTTTCTAGGAAGATTCATTTTTTATGAATAATGAAAATACTAGATAGTAATTGAAAAATGCCTTTTAATCTAAATCATATATAATGTGAAATTATTTATTTATTTATTTTATGGTCACAATATTTCAATAATACATCCACTAATACAATGTAATTAATTTTACACTTTTTTGTATTGTATTTGGATATAAAAACATAGTAAAATTTTGAACATTTTTACTTGAAAAACTCATCTTCTCACCCCATCTATGGGATTGATTTTAAATTAATTTTAGCCACTTATGTGTTTTGAATTTTTAAAAATAGATTTTATATATTTAATAAGAGGTTAAATATTTAGTTAGTCAGTCCATTTTATTTTTGGATGATATGAATATTAAACTTAGTACCACAGTTAAGGGTAAATCGAGTAATTAAGGGTAAAAATAATATAGTAAATATTATATAATTACCATTAAAATTATCCAAATTTTATTAGAAGACTTATTTACAAAACAAATAATCCTTGGGTCTAATTTATGACTTATTTGAGCCACTTTTATTAATTTCAACCCCTTATAATATTTTATTTTAAGAATAGTCAAGCTTACCACACTAATGTTTTTTCTATGTATAAAATTTTCAATATGTGGTCATCCAGATGATATCTCTGACGATAAATATTATTTTAAAATATAAAAAATTTATCTTCATCATTGAAATTCATTTTTAATTTTTAGTGAATAAATAATTACCTTAAATTCAAGCACAATAGTGATGCAATAATTATTTTACTAATATAACAATCAAATAAATGAAATTAAAAATATTAAAATAAATATAATTTTAGATAATTAATTCTATAAAAAAAATTATTGATGAACTTAACATGTTAGATATTTTTTTAATTTTTTTTTGAAGATATGTTTTTGTATTGATATTTTTTAAAAGTAAATGTAATGAATTGTGTCAAAACTGACATTAATGATATTTTGAAATAAATAATAGTTTATTAAATGATATAAAAATAATAAAAATCATAAATTCTGAAAAATTATTTTTATGAGGTTTATAATTTCATCCATGATCCATTTATTGTTATTTTGGAATTTTATAGTAAAAATATTAACCCTCAAAGAGTAAACTCCATGCTGTCATTACAATAATAAAAGGGCTTAAATAAGGGTTAAAACAAAACGATAAGGATTAAAAAAACTCTAAAAATTTATAATTTTAATTGGATTAATGATTTTATACAAAAAAATACTATATTTTAAATAAATTAGTTTGGATCCTTTTTTAAAATAAAACTAATTTATATTAATTTAATATTTTGAGAAATTCCAAGAGTGACATCCCCTTTCTTATAAAAGGGCACATATTCTTCTTTTTTATTCACAATTCAAAGCCATTATAATTCAAAAAAATGTATCCAAATATCCACCTAAAATTTCATCCCTCATCCCAGATGTATTAATTTTGGAATAAATCCAACAAATTAAGTAATTTGGTAAAAAACAAAATGTGATACCCGAAGGAGTTATATTCACTATTGAATGTTTTTGTTTTATTTTTTCTTTGAACCCCTTATATTTTTTTATATAAAATATATATAATAAATTAATTATATTGAATATAATTATATATTTTTATGTTATTTTCATGAACTAAAACATTACACGCTTCCATCAAATGGGATATGCAATCTTCGTTTGTGAGTACGACGAACTACCACCTCACGAACCGATGTCCTCTATTATTCCATTACCACTTCAAATGGTTGAGAATAATGATGGATTTATATTTTATATAGGATATATATTATTTTTATTATTTTATTGTGAATCCTTAATTTCTATGTGACACATACCTTCATTATTTCCATTTTTTAGGAATACGATAACATCGTTCGTGTGTACAGTGGACTACCGCCTCACAAAGTGATGTGATTCATTCACAATTTACATGGAATGTATTAAGTATGGTTTTAATAAAAATATATGATATATATGAGAAAAATATTATTTCATGATAATATATTACATAAATTTAAATATTTTAATCTTAAAAGACAATGAATACAATTTTCATGCATACGTACGACCTACCATATGCATAAATTGAGTATTTTATTTTTTACATATACATTTTATGAATCACTATAAATAAATATTTAATGAATATATATGATATTAATATAATTTTTATAATTTTTTATATGGTGAAATCATGATATATGTAAGAGTATAAAGAATAAAAAGTCAAAACATATACGAAAAACAAAGTCATTATTACCCAAAATATAACTTTAACATGGAATTGTTAATAAATGAGTAATATAAAGTCATAAGTAAATGATATATAATATGATGTATATAAATATATATTTTTAGTATATATATTATAGACATATATTTATATTATAGGTTTGAATGTGTATAAAGGAATTAAAGATTTAAGGTAAGGGATTTTTGTCTAACTTTTATTTATGTGGGACACATAACGTATACACAAATTGTTTCTTTTGTGTGGTGTAAATACTTCCCATGAATGTTTTTTATGATTATTATTATGAATATTATTGTAGTTAAGCATCTATATAAATTCCTTACTTTCAGGAGGCATATGATTCTACTGATTACAATGTGGAAAGTGTTTCTTCCACAATCTCATTATTATTAGATATTGTTTGTGTTTGTGTTTGTAATGGGGAAAATTTCTCTTATATGTTTCTATTTTATAAAATGTTTTAAATTTTTCTACTATAATTAAATGATTATTTAAAGAATTTTGTACAAATTTTTTTTTACTTTTTACAAAACGATTTAAAAGGAATATTCATTTCATTTTTTTAAAATGTATTTTAATATTTTTCAGAAAAAGTGTGAAGGGGATATTTTTTAACTTAAAGGGAATGAGATGAGATTTAAAATTTCATGAAAAATTATTGTATTGAAGATTAATTTACCATATTATGAGATAATTTTCAAATAAAATGTTTTCTTTTATAATTGCGCAACATTTTAAAAAAATCAACAATGAGAGGATATATTTTCCCTAAGAATTATTTCAAGTGATCTTTAAAAATTATTTTCTATATAATATAACATTATTTCAAGTTAATATTTCTTTATATGGGTTATTATTCAAGGATATTATCCTTGTTATTGTATGGTTGTTTTATCTTTACGATGGCAAGGAGTTTATGAATCTCGTTACTTTTCTATGAGACATGTTTTGATGAAACGTTTATGAAACCCATTTATTTTCATGATTTCTAATATGATTAATGATTTTTGTTCTTTTGGAACACATATTTATGGTTTTAATTAAGTTATTATTGGGAAATAATTTTCCCTCCAATTCATTTGGTAATGATTTATATCTCATTAGATACACATGGATGAAATGTGGAGTGAACACAGTTCAATAAATGACTTTGTTCACTAAGATGGTCTTGAGATTGAACGTTGACTACTAAGATGGTTTGGGGGAGTGAAAAAATTCCACTAAGATGGAATTGGTAGTTATCCTGGACTATTACGGTAAATAATTCTATGTGTTTATGTGTCTTCCACAATTTAATGTCTTATTACTATGTTATGCTTTCACAGCTTATGCTATTGAATCCTTTATGATTAACGTCTTTTGAACTTCCCATATTTATAACATGATTCATATATATGATCTTTTAATTTTTTTTATGATCTTTAAATGTCATTTTTAAGTTTTAATACCCTTATGTTTTTGTTATACTTGCATATCTTCCGTGTTTACCCTTACTAAGAATCTGAGGTCACCCTTTTCTTATGTTCTTTTTTAACAAGTTATAAAGAAATTTTTAAGTAGATTTACTAAAAAGGAACATATTTATGGGAAACAATAAAGATCTTTAACCATAATAGAATATTGGGATCCATGTTTCCAAATGTGATAAACTATTACTGTAACACCCCGAGATTAAATGAAAAATATTCTTTTTAATTTCATTAATGTCTTGTGTTGTACGCTACACCAAAAGGAGCTTGCACAACACACATCCTTGACTTGCCTTGCATTACACGCAATCGTGACCTTCCTCGATAGCGTGTGTAGTACGCAATACCGAGTTTCACTAAACAACGATATGCTATTAAAATATTATTATAACTAGCCGTTATGAATAGTAATAATTACCTTTTAAAATTTTAGAAATTTTAGATCTCAAAATGGACTTCATTTTTGGATTCAGAGTATCGAATTTAGCCTAAGGTGAAATTTTGGTACTTTTCAGATAACTTTCATATTCTGATGAATAGTGAAAATTACTAAATTATAATTAAAAACAACTTTTTTAATCAAAATAATTAATAGTGATAAATTATTAATTTTAGTGGTTTTAAAGTATATTTAGAATATATTTTTACAATTTAATACAATGTTGGTCATTGGATGTAATTTCACATTTAAACCAGACATAAACAAGTGTCAATCTTTTGATAGATATTGTTTCTTAAAAACACGCTATTTGTTTTAACAGCGGGATTTAATTATAAAATTAATTAATGCAACTTCTATGTTATGAATTTGGTAAAATAGACTTCATTTTTGAATTCGGAATATGAAATATAGCTTAGGATGAAGTTTTGGGATTGTTCTGAAAAACATCAATTTTGATGAATAGTGAAACTACTAAGTGGTAGTTAAAAAACTGAATTTTTTCATAAAACTTAATTTTACCGCTTCTGTGAATGGAATTTCAAAAATCCGAGAGACACGGTTGATGTTAGTAAGTAAAATGTGGTTCAATGAGATGAAAATAATTTTTGGTGAATAGTAACTTTTTTACTTATATTTACCACGGTTAAAAGTAAATAGGGTAATTAAGGGTAAAAATGATATTAATATTACCCTAACACATGTCCTAATCCTATTGGACAAGTGTATCTCGACCAAAAACAACCTTAAGTGTAAAATATTATCATTTAGGCCCACTTGGATTAGATTAGGACATTTATTATTATTTAATTCAAAGAAGAGTTAAAAGAGTTAAAATCAATGTTTATTTACTAAAACATTTTTAATATAGGGTTATACATAAGATAAATTTGATTGTAAATATTCTTTAGAAAGATAAAAATATTTCCTACATAATTGTATTTTATTTGTGATTTTTAGACATCAAATAATTTAATTTATTTATGACACAAAGATGATGAAGTAATTATCTTATTAATGAAATATTGTCATAATTGATATTATAAATACCAAAATAAATGTAATTTAAGACTTTTTATGAATTACACTAATTTTATAGGTTACTATGATATATTATTGTTGATTTAATCATCTTGGTTCGAACATATAATTCTGTTATGACTTTCACAAAAATCATATATCAAATAGTGTCAAAATTGACACAAAATAGTTTTTAAATCAAATATTATATTATTAATTGTTATTTTATTCCTAAAAATCTAAGGTTCGGTCAAATGACTTATATAAGGATATATATATATTAATAATAAACGATTTGGGGTTCTTTTGGCATGTTATAGTAAGTGTATTAACCATATAGTGTAAGAAAACAAAAAGACACGGTAAAAGTTAAATTATTTATCTTAAAGTTAAATCTAATTGATAAGGTTAAAATAATAACCGAAACTTGTCTAAATCCTATTGGTTTATAGGATTTAGACCCATCCCCACTTTAGCTTCGAAATAAGACCCTTTGGAACCATTATAAAATGATTTTGACTTTAATATAAAATAATATTTTGAGATATTCATAAGGTGCCCCTCTCCTCCCTTATAAAAGGGAACCTCCTCCCTCTCTTCCTCACACAACTTTGAGCATTCAAGCTCGGCAAACCCCTGCCAAAATCTCTTCTCCACTTCCCTAGAAACATCCTAGAGGCTCTGGTCTTCCTCAAAGACCAATTTTAGTGCCCTAAGAGGAGGTCTCAAAGAGGCGCTTCAAAGAAGAGGAGGTTTGGACACTTACGAAGCAAATCGGACCTAAGGTAAGGGATAAATTTTCAATCTCATTTTTATCCGAGATTGCTTATACGTAAGTATTTACTGGGTTTATGTTTATCATCCATGACCATGATTTCTAAAAATGATTTCATAAAATTTTTACCATTCTTCCATGTATGTTTAAAGTCATTTTTACCCTTTATTTACTTTTTACCTCATTGTATGAATGGGATCTTTCGTTTGGTTACCATATAAGGTACTTCTTGACTTTTCCGACAAAAGTACGGGGAGAATGTTATTTTTAACTTATACGGCGTGAACGGATTTTTACAGTTTCATAACACCTCATTTTCAAGAATCTTCCTCTACAAGATTGCATGATTATTTTCAATAAAACCCTTATCTTTTAAAATTTCATTAAATTTTGTGAAAAGAACATGATTTTAAAGAAGAAAGGATATTTTCCTCAAGAATTCATTTCAAGTGTTTTGTCAAAACTATTTTACATCTAAGATGACATTATTTCATATGTATATGTTTCAAGTAAAATTTCTCTATGATTTAAATGGATTCAATTTTCTTATGATGAAATGATATCAATTGTTTATGGATTATGTTATGATGGCATGATGTTTAAGAATCCCATTTTATTTCATGGGTTATGCTATGATGTATGATTTATGATTTTGTGGCACACATAAGAATGGTATCATTATGAGATGGGTGGGACCTATATCTCCCTCCAATGAATTGGGTAAAGATTTCATATCTCATGAGATAGACATGGCTAGAATGGTAGGTTATACCGGTTCAGTGAAACAGGACTGAAACGAGGGTAACTCGATTCAGAAAGGGACTTTGTCCACTAAGATAGTCTTGGAAATGAGTGATGACTAACAAGAAATGATTCTATATGATTATGTGTGAATGCCATAAAGTTTCTTTTTTTATGTTATGATTATTGGGATTTCATTTCACTACTATGATTTATCCCATGTTATGAAATTATACTCTCTTTTGCAGGTTAAGATTTCCAAAAGTTCTGTTCTTATGAATATGATGTGATTGATTTTTCTTTTGTTTACCCTTAATGAGAATTTGAGCTCACCCTTTTATGTTTTCTTTTCCCCAGGATATAAAGAAAGGTTTTAGGTAAAAAAAGGGAAGATCTTTATGGGAGATATTGAAGATCTTTCACCATGATTAGAAGATTACGTTCCGAGTTTCCAAAGACACTAAACTATTACGATCCTTGTGTGTGTGTTTTTGTTATTTACTAAGTATTCTGCAAATATAATGTAATGTCAATGTACGTCAAGTTTCGAGTCTCTACAGTTGGTATCAGAGGAAAGGTTTAGTCAACCTTTGGAAACTAGGATGCGAAAACGTTAGTGAGATCCCTAGAGATATTTCTACGGTATGTCTAGGGATTTCCCTAAGGTTAAGTATACGTATAGGTTATAGTACTATAACTACGCTAACGATCATAGAATTAAACCTATGATGTTAGATATTGAAGGTACTCCCCCTTTATTATGTTGTTTTCCCTAGCATGATTTTTGCCTCTCACACTATTCTTTTTGGGTTTTAGACGATGGCTGGAACCCGAAGGAACCGTGTTGATCAATGCAATGGAAAATGCAATGATTTTCCTCCTGAACAAACAAATGTTATGGGAGATGGAGTGCAAAATCTTATTGCTATCCTTACACAAGCTATAAATCATTCTGGACTTCCAAATGAGCAGAGAAAGGAACAGTATTCTATTGAGTCCTTCATGAGGCAACGTCCACCTTCTTTTAGTGGGACTTCTGATCCACTTATTGCTGAATAATGGATCAGTACCACTGAAATGATATTTTCAGTTCTTCAATGTTCTGAACATGATAAAGTCATCTTAGCAGTATATCGTTTGGAAGGTGAAGCTGATCAATGGTGGAATCTTATCAAGAATACGAGGCCAAGAGATGAAATTGAGTCCATGGAATGGGACGAGTTCAAGAACTTGTTTTTCAGTAAGTACTTCCCTCGTATTCTTCAAACAAAGATGGAGAAGGAGTTTCTTGAACTAAAGCAAAAGGATGATGAATCTGTTGGTATATACGAAGTGAATTTTACAAGACTTTCAAGGTTTGCATCTGGCATTATCATCCAACCTAAAAGTAAAGTTGATCGATTTTTCAGTGGCTTAAAACCAAGTCTTCGAAGGGCATTAGATATAAGAGACTTCAGTATCTATGAAGAAATTGTGTGTTGTGCTATCAAGGTAGAAATGGAAGTTGGTGTTACATATCCATCTCATGGTTTTGACAAGAAACGAAAGATGGAGTTCAAGGAGAAATCTCAGAATAATGGTGAAAAGAAGATGAATGTTTCCTTATGCACAAAGTGTGGAAAGAATCATGGTGGAGATTGTCTTAAAGGGACTAGAAAATGTTTTAAGTGTGGAAAAGAAGGTCATCGAGCAGCTGAGTGCCGAAGTAATGGAAAAAGGGTTTCTAATGATGTGAATAAAGAAAACACTGCAGAGAACACACCACCAACACTTCAATGCTTCAAGTGCAAGGAAATGGGGAATTATGCTAATAAATTCCCTAATCCAAGGGTTAGTGATGGTCAACATAAGAAACCACTGAAGGAAAAGGACAAAGGGAAGTCACATGCGATCACTATTGGAAATGTTGAATATGACAATGATGTGGTGGAATGATTAAGTGTTTATGTAATGGGATTCCAAAATAATATTGTATCATGGAGTATTGGAATATTTATGTATTGGTCTAATGTGGTATTGAAAGTGATTGAGATATTTTTGGAAATAAGATGATATGTGCATAATGAAGGGAAAACGATAAAATGAAATGTTTAACAGTATTCATGAGCTCATGATTGATATAAAGACTAAGTGATATCATGGTTTGAGTATATAGAATTTTGAGGATTTTGGTATGTGGAAAGTGTTAACTTTTAACCGCATTCATGTTTTCACTAAGGTTCAATGGGTATTCAAGAGAGTACAAGATTAAGGCCTTTGAATGTTTGGAATGTGACCAACAAGATATGTCTTATGATATATGGGGATCAATGATGGTATTAAATCTATGAGAGTGGACGACAGTATTATGGATAAGCATAAAGATTAGAATGGATTATGTTGGACATAAGTTAGGATAAAACTTTTTTCGATATTATTGATGGGATGTTATAGTAATATAGCTTTAGAAAAAGGACAACCTGCAGGACGGGCGACAGCCCATCGCGTCGGACAAGTCTGTGGGAATCGAACCCACAACCGAAGTACGACTAGCCTTTATCGCCTACCACTGGGCTACAGGAAGTCCTTGTTTAGTAGAAACTAGTTTTATTTTATTAAGCGGTATGATATATGAAGTATAAGTCCATTTTAGGAACCATATATGATTAATCTCACTATAGAATGACTTATGTATATTTAATAACTTTTGCTAACCTTTTGTTTGAGACAGATAGAATGACCCGTCATTCTATCACATGATCTGCTAAAACTTCACGAATAACAAATTCAACTTCATTTATTTAAGAGATGAAGTGGAAATTGTTCAAGGCACGAACAACAGTGAGATTGTACCAAAATAAAGTAAGTATTTATTCTAATTCAAATTCTTCAACTTTAGGGAAACAATCTTGAAAACGAAAAATGTTGTCCTAGTGCTCTTATATCTGATTAATCAGATGGTACCTTAGATCGTCACAAATTTATGGATTTGTGATTGTTGGATTTTACATAGCCATGTTCTCTACCACTCTCCATCAGAACATGATGGTTAGATTTTTCTTCCATATCCATATTTTCACCTATGTGGAAACCCAGTGATTAGTTTATTTGGGTAACCGTTACGTTTCATACTTTTGTTTTTAAATATTGGTTTTGGTATTCCATTTTACGATGTGGGTTTCTATTAAAGAAACTTTCGAGTAGTAAACCATTTATAACCCCGATGAATTTCGAGGGTGAAATTTATTTTAAGGGTGGTAGAATGTAATACCCCGAGATTTTATGAAAATTATTCTTTTTAATTTCATTAATGTCTTGTGTTGTATGCTACACCAAAAGGAGCTAGCACAACACACATCCTTTACTTGACTTGCATTACACGCAATCACGACCTTCCTCGATAGCGTGTGTAGTACGCAATACCGAGTTTCACTAAACAACGATATGATATTAAAATATTATTATAACTAGCCGTTATGAATAGTAATAACCACCTTTTAAAGTTTTAGAAATTTTATCTCTCAAGATGGACTTCATTTTTGGATTCGGAGTATCGAATTTAGCATAAGGTGAAATTTTGGTACTTTTCGGATAACTTTCATATTCTGATGAATAGTGAAAATTACTAAATTATAATTAAAAACAACTTTTTTAATCAAAATAATTAATAGTGATAAACTATTAATTTGAATAGTTTTAAAGTATATTTAGAATATATTTTTACAATTTAATACAATGTTGGTCATTGGATGTAATTTCACATTTAAACCAGACATAAACAAGTGTCAATCTTTTGATAGATATTGTTTCTTAAAAACACGCTATTTGTTTTAACAGCGGGATTTAATTAAAAAATTAATTAATGCAACTTCTATGTTATGAATTTGGTAAAATAGACTTCATTTTTGAATTCGGAATATGAAATATAGCTTAGGATGAAATTTTGGCATTGTTCTGAAAAACATCAATTTTTGCTGAATAGTGAAACTACTAAGTGGTAGTTAAAAAACTGAATTTTTTCATAAAACATAATTTTACCACTTCTGTGAATGGAATTTCAAAAATCCGAGAGACACGGTTGATGTCAGTAAGTAAAATTTGGTTCAATGAGATGAAAATAATTTTTGGTGAATAGTAACTTTTTACTTATATTTACCACGGTTAAAAGTAAATAGGGTAATTAAGGGTAAAAATGATATTAATATTACCCTAACACATGTCCTAATCCTATTGGACAAGTGTATCTCGACCAAAAACAACCTTAAGTGTAAAATATTATCATTTAGGCCCACTTGGATTAGATTAGGACATTTATTATTATTTAATTCAAAGAAGAGTTAAAAGAGTTAAAATCAAAGTTTATTTACTAAGACATTTTTAATATAGGGTTATACATAAGATAAATTCGATTGTAAATATTCATTAGAAAGATAAAATGATTTCCTACATAATTGTATTTTATTTGTAATTTTTAGACATCAAATAATTTAATTTATTTAAGACACAAAGATGATGCAGTAATTATCTTATTAATGAAATATTGACATAATTGATATTATAAATACCAAAATAAATGTAATTTAAGACTTTTTATGAATTACACTAATTTTCTAGGTTACTATGATATATTAGTGTTGATTTAATCAACTTGGTTTGAACATATAATTCTGTTATGACTTTCAAAAAAATCATATATCAAATAGTGTCAAAATTGACACAAAATAGTTTTTAAATCAAATATTATATTATTAATTGTTATTTTATTCCTAAAAATCTAAGGTTCGGCAAAATGACTTATATAAGGATATATATATTAATAATAAACAATTTGGGGTTCTTTTGGCATGTTATAGTAAGTTTATTAACCATATAGTGTAAGAAAACAAAAAGACACGGTAAAAGTTAAATTATTGAACTTAAAGTTAAATCTAATTGATAAGGTTAAAATAATAACCTAAACTTGTATAAATCCTATTGGTTGATAGGATTTCGACCCATACCCACTTTAGCTTCGAAATAAGACCCTTTGGAACCATTATAAACTGATTTTGACTTTAATATAAAATAATATTTTGAGATATTCCTAAGGTGCCCCTCTCCTCCCTTATAAAAGGGAACCTCCTCCCTCTCTTCCTCACACAACTTTGAGCATTCAAGCTCGGCTAACCCCTGCCAAAATCTCTTCTCCACTTCCATAGAAACATCCTAGAGGCTCTGGTCTTCCTCAAAGAACAATTTTAGTGCCCTAAGAGGAGGTCTCAAAGAGGCGCTTCAAAGAAGAGGAGGTTCGGACACTTACGAAGCAAATCGGACCTAAGGTAAGGGATAAATTTTCAATCTCATTTTTATCCGAGATTGCTTATACGTAAGTATTTACTGGGGTTACGTTTATCATCCATGACCATGATTTCTAAAAATGATTTCATAAAATTTTTACCATTCTTCCATGGATGTTTAAAGTCATTTTTACCCTTTATTTACTTTTTACCTCATTGTATGAATGGAATCTTTCGTTTGGTTACCATATAAGGTACTTTTTGACTTTTCCGACAAAAGTACGGGGAGAATGTTATTTTTATCTTATACGGCGTGAAAATATTTTTACGGTTTCATAACGCCTCATTTTCAAGAAGCTTCCTCTACAAGATTGCATGATTATTTTCAATAAAACCCTTATCTTTTAAAATTTCATGGAATTTTGTGAAAAGAACATGATTTTAAAGAAGAAAGGATATTTTCCTCAAGAATTCATTTCAAGTGTTTTTTCAAAACTATTTTACATCTAAGATGACATTATTTCATATGTGTATGTTTCAAGTAAAATTTCTCTATGATTTAAATGGATTCAATTTTCTTATGATGAAATGATATCAATTGTTTATGGATTATGTTATGATGGCATGATGTTTAAGAATCCCATTTTATTTCATGGGTTATGCTATGATGTATGATTTATGATTTTTTGGCACACATTAGAATGGTATCATTATGAGATGGGTGGGACCTATATCTCCCTCTAATGCATTGGGTAAAGATTTCATATCTCATGAGATAGACATGGCTGGAATGGTAGGTTATACCGGTTCAGTGAAACAGGACTGAAACGAGGGTGACTCGATTCAGAAAGGGACTTTGTTCACTAAGATAGTCTTGGAAATGAGTCATGACTAACAAGAAATTATTCTCTATGATTATGTGTGTATGCCACAAAGTTTCATGTTTGAAGTTATGATTATTGGGATTTCATTTCACTACTATGATTTATCCCATGTTATGAAATTATTCTCTCTTTTGCAGGTTAAGATTTCCAAAAGTTCTGTTCTTATAAATATGATGTGATTGATTTTTCTTTTGTTTACCCTTACTGAGAATTTGAGCTCACCCTTTCATGTTTTCTTTTCCCCAGGATATAAAGAAAGGTTTTAGGTAAAAAAAAGGGAAGTTCTTTAGGGGAGATATTGAAGATCTTTCACCACGATTAGAAGATTACGTTCCGAGTTTCCAAAGACACTAAACTATTACGATCCTTGTGTGTGTGTTTTTTTTATGTACTAAGTATTCCGCAAATATAATGTAATGTCAATGTACGTCAAGTTTCGGGTCTCTACAATTACGGTCCTGAAGCATGTATTTATGTAATGTAATGAATATTCATCTAAAAAGATGTAATATACATGTATGAAAAGCTTGGTTCATTATAGGTTAACACTTGTTCCATAATTATAATAACATACCAGAACTATAATGTTACCAATTTTATCATTTTAAAAAATAGAAAAAAAATTTATGAAGAATAAATTTATATAGATAAATTTAAAAAATAATGAGATGTTAGGAACTTATACCTCACTTCTTGGATTTTCACATTTTTGAAGGTGATTAAACCATTGAGGGATGATATTTTGAGAATACCATAAAATGGTTAAGGTATAAAGGATTTTTTATGAGTGGATTTTGAAGATTTGTTTTACTAAATGAAGGGGTTTTAGTGAGGGGAAGTGAGGAGATGAGTCTTTATTTTATAAGTGAAAAGAAGTATCATTTTTTTAAATACCCAAAAAATTTCTATAATGAGAATACAATCTCAAGTAAAGTGTCTAAAAAATTTAAAAAATATATATAATAAGTGATAAGGAAGATAAAGGCTTCATCCACACATTACCACGCATATTTTAAAAAGGTTCTTGGTAATTTACTCTTAGATTATTTACATCTACCATTTTATCGTTTACCATTGTAATTTTTTTACAAAGGATAACTTATCCTTTATGAAAAAAAATATTCCTTATCACATAATTTAAAACTACCAATTATAAATTTTAAATCCATTTTATTTTATTCAATTTCTAAAATTGATAATAATTAATCATAGAATACTAAATATAAAATGTATTAAAAACAATTTTTGAAACTTATAACTTAAATTCAAAATGTCAAATATGTGTTTATAAATTTAAAAAACCATTTTTAAAATTAAAAATTCAGTTATAAAATACATATTTTTTATTATAAACATATTTTATAAATTTAAAATTTATACTCAAAAATTATTAATTTCATAAATTTCATGTTATTTGTGAAAATGATTTTTTCACTATTCAACTAAAAATCAATCTTTTTTTAAAAACCAAAAAAAATTATGGTCAGATAATATTGATATGTTTAAACAAAAAATGATTTTATTTTTATTAATTTAAAATTATACTATATATTAATAATCTTTTGAATGAAAATACAGTATTTTAATAAAAATAATTTTATTAAAAAAATAACATTTTTACATATCAAGTGTTTTAAATTTTATTTCATATATATTTAAATATTATTTAAAATTTATATATTAGTTTATGAATATAAATAATAAATATTAGTATAAACATTTATCTATGATCAATTTAATTTATTAAGGTACAATATAATACCCTTCTTTTAAATGGTTCTTGAAATCGATCCTTTTTAAATTATTAATCAAAAAGAATAATAATATATAATTATTTTAATTGATTATTATCATTTTATCTACTAATTTTTATAGTATTGATTTATTTTTAATATTTCATGGTTTTTTGTATTAGGGTGTTGCATTAGTCAAATATTACATGTGACACTGGTTATTGAAGGTATTATTAATTTAAAGGATCCAAAATATTGGATCATTACATTAGGGATTTAGAAAGATAATTATGTGAGTTGGGACTGAAAATAATGTATATATTTTTAGTTATGGTTTAGTATTTACTGGATAGTTCATGACTATTTTATTTTATATATGATTCATGTGGTGCCATTTTTATCTATTACGACTCAGTCATGTTTTACTACATCATATAGATAGATTTACTGATTTATATTATGAAATATAGGTCTTTTTTGGTTCCAAGTTTTATGTCTATGAATTTTTTGGGATTTCCATTATATAAACAGGTTGTTCCAAAATTTATATAATTTTTTTCATGACCCTATAGATTCATTTTTACTGGTAATTGTCTCCCTAGGACCATGTTACATTCGTAATGCTAGTCTAAAATCTATAGAATATGAGGTGTGCCTAAGGACAAGTGAAAACCCTACACAGGTGCCGTTCGGGAAATCTAGGATAGTATGTTACAATTACTAATGAAATTTTTATTGTTTACAAAGGATAATATTTTAAACATGATATACAATCATTATTCCTAAACAATATACTCAATTAAACTTGAAAATAATCCTAGAACCAAGAGAGAGGATCTTTCATGTAAAATTTTGTAAATAATTTAAACAAAAAAAAAGTACCTTAGTATTGATGTCTTTATTTGATTTATATATTGATCTCACGAACCTTGATCATTATTTTCTATCATCGGTTGAGGGGGGCCCAAAGAAGATCCCCGTTATTGGTTATCTACACATGCTATATGATCTAAAAACATTACCTTCGAGTCTCTGTGTTCTGTTATAGAGATTTTTATCACCTTATTTCATTCATTTTTTATCGCTATCATAGTCCCTTTAGTCTGGAAGTATTGTCTCTTAATATCTCCAGATTGGGAGTGAGGAAGAATAAAATCACCTTTCTCATTCTTAAGAAACCCTAGAGATGTTCTTGAATGAGAGATATGTATGGGGAGGTGGTAATTTGTGCACAACTAATGTTCTCACATCTGTACATCTATCTTAATGATATAACCATGTATATATAATCCTAAGGTTGTGGTTTTATATTAAATAATTTCAAAAAAGGCCTTAATCTTATATTAATATAAAAATATATTCTATTTTAATAATAATAATAATAATAATAATAATATTTTATCTCACGGTTTGTGTTTTCTTGTGCAATGATAAATATTATTTTACAATCTTGTTAATAAATATTTATCATCAAACGTATAAATTAGTCCACTCATCCTCCTTGATAATTATTGAATTCCAAAATAAATATTTAAATACATATTATTCATTCAATAAATAAATAAATATTATATTCACGGTCTCATAAATAAATATTTTATAATATATATGATCAATAAATATAGAATAAATAATAATTCTAAGTCATTTAAATATTATTTATTCCACTTTTAATTCAAATAAATCTTAACTAAGATCCCATAAAATTTTTTTGTGTGACACTATAAGCCTGATTCTTTGTGGATTTGGGATATCTTTCCTAAATTCCAAGATTACTGTCCAAAAATAAGGCAGGTAATCAGTAGAGAAAGATTGTGTGTCTTAATGACATAAAGCAACATACGAATGCTCACTATATAATATAATCATTTTGTCTTGATAACTTCTATCTATAAGGTTGTATATTCGTGCCATCAAACATTGCGCTAGATTTTTCTTTACTTAACTATTTTTAATAAACTCATCAAATTCAATGGATATGGATTTTTTCAGATGGTTAAATCCTAATAAAAGGGATCGAGATATCAACTCCCATTAAATAATAGAAGGGGAATTCCTTTCTAGACTTATTCATTAATACATATCACAGATGATGCACCCACCATATCCCATTTCATCATAAGAATATATCATCCTAGTTTTCATCAACACATCAAATTGAGTTACGTGAGAAATGTATTAAAAATACTATTAAAGTCTAAGGACTATCACACCAACTCATTTGATGAAATATCCAATGACACATAGACATGTGGAATTCTAAATTATGTGTTTTTTCTAATAATCTCCTATCTCAATGATAACCAAGTGTGATCTTCATGAGATGAAGTCTCTTCCAATTATGATTACTCACTCCTGACAACTAACATAATATGAGTCATATCATAGAATTGTATCTTGACCATAAGAATCATATTTTTGGGATATGTCATAGCACTTCAAGGATATCATCATAGTGGGGAATTATTATGTACTTTTGAAGGGACTGATACCCCAAGGACATTATCACATTTATGTTATGCAGAAGATTAAAGCATTATGTTATAGAAAATACATTTAGTACAAGAAATTTATGAATATACATAGGTAATAAAAATTATAAAGTACAATGTATTTGGTTATGAGGAACCAAATATAACAGAATCACACTTTTTTAAGTTCCCAATTAGGATTATTGTATCATTGAGAGGGGGAGGGGGTTAATTAATTATACTTTTTTCTTTTTATGTTTCTTTGAAATAACCCTATCCTCATGTTAAAGATTTCAATTCCCTACCAAAAATAAATAAAACACACATCCATAGAAACATAAGTATTTACAAGGTTCACTATTTAATAAGAATAGCTACATCCTTGGCATAGTTTGGAAGTAATCCAATACCACTCAATCCACTGGAAATGAATCCTTGGATTACAATGAGTATGACATACTCATACACTCGTGAAACACTATTTTGTGTGTTTACACCCTCTCAACACAAATAGGGTAATACAATGTTTTTGTAACAACTCATGTTACATGTTCTTCTTTTCAATTTCACAAATGTATTCAATTGAAAACACTTCTTTAATTTATTACCTAGAAGAAGGTAAGAACTTTTTGGAATTTTTTACGAAAACTTAGTCTGATTTCACCAGTATAATTTTATTAGTCTGATTCCTCTGAGTGTGATTCTGATCAATACAATTCTTCTAGGTACGATTCTTCCAGATACAATTCTACCGATACAAAAAATATGACTATTACAGAACGTGGTAGAGATAAATTGGAACCACTTCAATTCTGAGTATGTAAAATGTAGTATGATTCTTCGTATATGATTCTTCCTCATTCTGGAAATCACAGTATGAAAATCCCAAATCCAATTATCCATCCCGATATGATAATAAACCAAATATGATTGAAAATATGAGTATGATAGTCAGTCAATTATGATTATCACTAATTACGATGATATGTTGAATACAACATTGTGATCTTGTCACTTCTCCTTTTACTTCAATTTTTTAAAACTAGTTCAATATAAGTGATTATGGAAATTTATATATCTATCTTAAACTTAGAGCTTGTCTCTCATGAATAGTATACCGGTCATCAAAAAAGTACACTATACTTTTTCACCTTTTATAGGTGACCCTTGAGTGGCTTTGGTGGGAATCCCAAAATTTTTCCCACTTAATCGAATTTAGTCTAATACCAATTTCCCCTAAAATGTCATGAACAGTACATAAATCATCAGAAAAGTACACAGTACTTTTTCACCTTTTATAGGTGCCCCTTGAGTGGCTTTGTCAACTCTTCTCACAGCTTCTCGATTCTTCTACAATGTTCATTTATTATTTATATTTTCATTTAAATTTTCAATATGATTTCAATTCATGAGTCCACTTTTTTGAATTTTAATTTTCTAAAACAATACACTGTATGAATTGAATATGAATAAAAAATACCACTCCGAATCCTAAATACAATATTTCATTTGAAAACCAAGCCCCCTTGATAATTCATTTATAAATCCCCACTTTTAAAATACTTTTACTTCTTCACTTATTCTCTTGACCCAATTTTAAATAATTCAACATTGATAAAAAAACTCTTTACCCAATTTAAATACACATCATCTCCTTCATTTTTTCACTTTCCCTCTTTACCTAGTTGAGATACAATACTTCTTCAACTCCTATTCTCTAAATCTAGTTTGAAGCTTACAATGTAATTCAACCCTTTTGAAATGGTTGTGTACAATATTATTCTTGTACTCTCCTTTTATTTTCGTTCATTGGCCTCAAACAATTCTTTCTCTAAATACGATTTTCTAGAGTACGATCTTATGAGTACGATTGGCCTGAATATGATCATTTTCTTCCTGAGCCTATGTACGATCCCCTTGAGAATGAAAATTTTCTTATGCATATGATGGATGATCGGGTGCTATACTCCTTGACAATGATCATTTTGTGTACGATCATTATGATTACGATCCTCAAAAATTTCTTTCTTTACTTCTCATCCTGAAAATTATTTCCATGTGTAAAATTGGTCTGAATATGATTATCCTAGGTATGATCTCTTGAGTACGATTCCCAGCAACCATTTCTTCTCAGAAAAAATAATCCTGAATCTTTTTCACTCCCCATTTCATTCACCTATCTTTCATAATAAGTTATCAAATTAATATATGATTTATGAAATAACAATCATAAAAGCATAATCACATTTAGTTTATCATAGTCATAGAGAATCTGATTCATCCTAAAAAACAACCACTCCTTCCACTCTGGATCCAAAGTGAATCTGATGACAATTTACTTCGAACAAGAAGTTTTCTCTTTAATTATAGACCTGAGGTGATTCCGATCTAGATCATTTCTTCTAGGAAACTTCTTCTCCTTATGATGGATAGAGTGAATATGATTTTATTAGAAAAAATGTGTTTGATTCTTTTGAAAATAAAAGTCTATACAATTTCCACCATATACAAAGTGAAGTAATTTCATTTCATCATAAACTTCCTTTACAAAACAAATTCTTCCTTGATAACAAATGACAAATTTTTAAAACAAATATATCCCTCTTCAGCATGGTCCTAACTATCTACCCGTTTGTATTTTTTTTCAACTATGTTGGATAAGTCACTAAACTTTTTATCCTCAAGTAAGGGGTTACTTGTCAATAATTCTATGCCTATGTGAGCTAAGTCATTGTGTCACAACCCGACCCAACGGGGCTTGAGCCATGACTCCCCCAGCCCGCCTCCAATAGGTCAGGGGCTGGCGACTAGCGCCGAGTAGGCTATCACACACATGGGAGGCATTAGCCTAAGGTACCTGTACACATGCACCCACAAACACCTACATGAAATAGTGCATAGATATTTAAAACTGAAAAGAAAATGCATGCATACAACTATCCAACCAGAGTGCAACAACAAAAGTAAAAAAGGGAAAAACAGGGCCCACCAAAAGAAAACTACAAAGCGCGTCCAACCTGCTCTGAAGAAGGGAAACGCTGCCACAAACACCCACCGGAAAGCTCCCTCAGCACCACACCGACAAACACCCCGGTCAGTCTCGTTCACTCAGCTCCGCCTGCTCCGAGTCCTCCTGGGACTTCGTCGAAAGGCATGTGGTCTGCACAAGACACAAACATGTGCGGGCAAAGCCCGTGCAGGGGTGAGTATAAACATACTCAGTAGGAACCCCAAAAACCCAAAACCAAAGAGAGCAACTGAAAGGCAACAGTCCGCTCATCCCAACCAGAGGGAACCTTGAAGAGAGAGAAACTCCATCTCATGACCATCCTCGGCTAAACACAACAAGTCAGCTCAGCTCAGCTCAGGTGTATGCCCATACATACACCTTGAATAATCCAGATATACTCAGCTCACACCACAAAGCCACAAGAGGTACCGACCTCGTCACCAGAAACTGTCCACAACCAGAAGAGTACACCACACGAACACTATCATCCCAGATAATACTCATCCGAGAGATACACTCCATCGGGTTTCTCACAAACCTCTCAGATGCTCACCCGGGAGATATGCTCGTCAGATATCATCACTGAGGAAACCTCGCTGAAACAACATAATCACCAAACTCCTCAGATAGGAGATCGCTCCTAGGGTCCGCTAGGGGATACCAGAACCCACTCCGGTATACGAATCTCACAGATAGGGGATCACTCCCAGGGTCCACTGGGGGATACCACGACCCGATCTGGCATACGTATTTCTCACAGATAGGGGATCACACCCAGGATCCGCTGGGGGATACCACAACCCGATCTGGCATACGTAGTTTTCACAGATAGGGGATCACACCCAGGATCCGCTGGGGGATACCACAACCCGATCTGGAATATGTAGTTCTCACAGATAGGGGATCACACCCACGATCCGCTGGGGGATACCACAACCCGATTTGACATACGTAGTTCTCACAGATAGGGGATCACACCCAGAATCTGCTGGGGGACACCACAACTCGATCTGGCATACGTAGTTCTCACATATAGGGGATCACACCCAGGATCCGCTGGGGGATACAACAACCCGATCTGGCGCTCGACAGAAGCACATCACTCAGATAGAGGATCATCGCCCATATAAAGGTGGTCACGACGATACCGGAACCCTATCTGGTATAACTCGTGATGTAGGGGATCGAACCGACGATGTCTCAACCCTAACAAAATCACGCGCTGATTAGGGGATCGCATAACCAACGATACCGAAACCCTATTATACACCTCATGCTGAGTAGGGGATCGTATACCCGACGATGCCACAACCCTACTAAGCACGGCCCACCGCATAGGGGATCATAATCCTGATGATTCCACAAACACTACGGGGTTAACCAGCTATATAGGGGATCGCCGCCCATGAATAAGCAGTCATAGCGATACCAAGAACCTGATCTAGGGAAAAGATGCTAGAGGATCCCGCTCCGGGTCCACTGGAGGGATGCCACAACTCTAACAGATTAAACATCCCATCGAGAGGATCACAAGCCTATAATAAGGTTGTGATGCCGCACAAACTCTCATAGGAACGAACCAAGGGGGGTACCCTCAACCACTACTGGTCCAAAACGTCGCTAACCCGAGCGACCCACAAAAACGCCCCACTACACACCTCCAAGGACAAAACCGAGGCCACCATCGTGATTTATGCGGAAAAACACGCATGATAGGCTGTTTACTTGCCTAAAACGGAGCACCAGTGAAAAAGACACTATTCACCATAGCTAGCTCGTGCGGGGCCCACACAACGATCCCGAAACCCATCGAGCGGATCATACCACGACAATGCCCTTGGAAAAACAAGCGGAATCGACTACTTGTTCGTCCAAAACAGACACTCGGTGAAAAAGTCACTATTCACTGAAGGCCAGCCCCGGGTGGGGCCCACGCCTCAATCCCGAAACATATCGAACGGATCGCACCATTGTGATCCTCTCGAAAAAACACACAGGATCAACTATCCATCCGCCAAAATCAGACTCCTGGTGCGAAAGCTGCGTTCCTCCGCAAACGTCAAAACCCGGCCTCGTGGGACCCGCACCTCGTTCTCAGTCCCAACACCCGGAAACCAACTCAAAAAGTCCGTCGTATGATCAGGGTCACAGCGCCACTGACAGCACGTCATTCGGACGCTCCGGGTAGAAGTTACAACGGCCCGAAGTCGTAAAATAATAAAATATTATTATTTTATACGACATTTCTAACTCCCGGGCCATGATCCCAAACCATAAAATTCTCAAAGTGAGTTCAAAAGGTCTCTCTCGACGCAAGGAACGCGTCGCCGCAAACGGCTCGAAAATCGGAGTTTCGGTTTGTGAGTTACAGGGGTTTAAAGAACCCCCGAAAAATCCTGGCCGGACCACCGTCTGCTTCGCCGGAAACCACCACGCTGCCGCCGGATTCCGCCGCGCCGTCGACGGATTCCGCCGCACCGCCGCCGCGCAGTTGTCGGATTCCGCCATGGCCGCCACCCCTCGTCGTCAGAAAACCGGGTTTTCGCCGGAAAACTTCCGGGAGCCACAGGGAGCACCCCGGTGCTCCAAATTCAGATCCGAAAAAGGTTTCGGAAACCTCGGGACCCGAACTACACAACCCTTATGAAAATTTGAAGAACAACAACACAAAAATAGGATCCGGGATTGTAAAACTAAAACCACCTACCTCGCGGGAGAAATGCCGACGATCCGCGCTCCAAAGCGTCTGTTGCACGATCCTGGAACGCCCGCCGTCGAAATCCGAGCACGACGGCACCGTGATCGCGCGATTCGGCCGCCGATTCGCCGTCGGAAGGGGAGGAGGAGGAGGAACTCCTCCTCTGCGCTTCACACGTCCAACAAGGGGGGGAGATATTTGTTTCCAACAAATATCTACTTAACTCCCCGGCCCGACATGCCCCCGACCCCGCACCAGACGCGGACCAGGATAAGGTCGCCCCTAGGGTAAACACACCGTTCTGAACACAACGGTGGACTTAGATTTGTGATCCGAGACTCCGTTCAGGAGTTATTCGAGCCGAAACTTGTAAATGGACTTTTCCATTTATTTACGAAAACGCCCCTGGTGGCGCTTTCCACTGCAGGCCCTTCCACTGCAGGCCCGCGCCCGCAAAGTTTACACCTCTCCTAGGGTAAAAGGCACGTTCTGGATGCAACCGTGCCCTTAGATTCCAGATATGAGCTACCGTTTAGGAGATATCACACCCCCTCCATGTGCATAGTATAAAAATACTTAAAATTTTCATAAAATTAATTTCGGGCACACCGGGCCTCGGAATCACACGCCGTCTTCGCGCCTAGCTCTAGAATTGTTCTTAGAAATATTCCAAAGTCTGAAAGGGCCAAAAACCCGAGTCTCTACATCCTCCCCTCTTAGAACTTTTCGTCCTTGAAAATCCATAAGCACAAGGAAAGCGACTGGACTCACAACTGGGTCTCCCACACCAGCGAGTTCACCAACAAACACCTATGCATGAACACATAAGTCGGAGGGACTCATCCACCGGACCTCAACACTATCCGCTTTGGGCGGCACTGACTCGCCCACACGATTTTAATCGCGTCACAAAAACCCATATCGGTGGGGGAAGGATCCCTCTTCCTTACACATTTGAAGCACGCCAAACAACACCCACCCAGGGTCTTACCAACGTCCCGCACAAAACTAGAGCAAGAAACCGAATGGAAAGGTACCGCTGAAAAGTGTCTATCAAGCGACTGTAGAAAGTAGAAAGGACACGAGGCATACCTCCATCCATCCACGGAGCCTCTGGGTCAACAGCCTCCAGGGCATGCAGCTGTCCTCGCCCTCGGCCACCAGCCCTTTGAGCTTGGCGTGGACCACCTGGGGTTGGGGGTGGTGGCAACTGATACCGCCTACCACCGCCTCCTACTGCACCAGCTCCGTTGCCACGTCCTCCGCCCTGGGGACCTCCTTGCTCGAGACGCTGCCTCTACCAAGGCGGTCCATCGACCGACTCCCTCTTAGCAGAACTTTGGGTTGAACAATCCCTAGCAAGATGTCCCCGACCATCGCAAGCATAACACCGCCTCTCCTGCGGCGGACCAAAACTGGCCTGCAAGCCCTGTGAGCCCTAAGGCTCAGATCATCCATCCTGGGGTCGCCTCCTGAAACGTCGGCCACGTCCAGACCCCTGAGTCTGTCGTCGGCTACCAGATGTCGACGTCTCAGCCCTCACGTGCCCAACACTAACAGGGGGAATCTGCTCAGCCAGAAAGCTCTCCACCACCAAATCTCGCTCCAGCACTCTAGCATAGGTGTGCAGGCACAAGGAAACCACACCTGCTTTTATGTCCCTATGTAATCCCTGCTCGAAGGTCCGAGCCCTAAAGAACGGGTCTCGAATCATATCTAGGGAGAAGCGTGACAGGTCTGTAAACCTCGCCGAGTACTCCGACACCGTCAGGCCCTCCTGCCGAAGCTGTAGAAGCTCCTGAATCCACACTCACCTCAAAGTCATGAGATAGAACTTCTCCCTAAAGAGCCACTCAAACTCTTCCCACATGAGCATCTCCTCATCATGGGACTGAGTCACTAAGCTCCACCATCGCCCGTCAGAACCATGTAAAAGGCTCTCCGCTAGGACTACCATCTGATCTGGAGGTGTCCTCACTAGGTGGAAAACCCGGGTGACTACCTCAAGCCAGTCATCAGCTGCCTGGGGGGTCTGGATCACCCTGGAACCTCAGAGGTCGCTGTCTCTGAAACTCGTGCAGTGCACTCAACCTGTTTGAAACCTCATCCTGCACTACCGACACAACCAGCTTCTCGACAGGTGGTGGCTCAACTAGCAGACCACCTGGAGGTGCAACCTCAGAACCTGCGCCCTAGTCCACAACCTCTGCACGTGGGGGATCGTCACCACAATCCCATTGAGGAACCCTCATTGGCTATCGTCATGGAGGCATCTTGAAATACATTCAAGACGCATCACAATCAAAGAGTATATCTGGAGAGCTGACTCAAGAAGGACAAGGAAACCCAAAAACCCAGTCCTATATGATGCATGTACCGTTATGTCCCTAGGAGCAATGTAAGAATGTCCCGAGTCAAACGGAAGGTTATCAGAGACTTGGTTTATGGATATGTCGGCTGCTGCACCAACACTGGAGTCCCTGTCCTGAAAGTCGAACTCAAAACATCCTAACACTGCCTCTATACAACCCAAACCAAACTCACAGCTAGACCAGCTACGCTCTGAGATCCCAAAGGTGGAACCTCCTTTGATACCACTCTGTCACGACCCGATCCAATGGGGCTCGAGCCGCGACTCCCTATGCCCGCCTCCAATAGGCCAAGGGCTAGCGACTAGCGCCGAGTAGGCTATCACACACATGGGAGGCATTAGCCTAAGGTACCTGTACACATGCACCCACAAACACCTCCATGCAACAGTGCATAGATATTTAAAACGGAAAAGAAAATGCATGCTTACAACTATCCCAACCAGAGTGCAACAACAAAAGTACAAAAGGGCAAAACAGGGCCCACCAAAAGAAAACTACAAAGCGCGTCCAACCTGCTCTGAAGAAGGGAAACACTGCCACAAACACCCGCCGGAAAGTTCCCTCGGCACCGCACCGGCAAAAACCCCGGTCAGTCTCGCTCACTCAGCTCCGCCTGCTCCGGGTCCTCATGGGACTTCGTCGAAAGGCCTGTGGTCTGCACAAGACACAAACATGTGCGGGAAAATCCCATGCAGGGGTGAGTATGAACATACTCAGTAGGCACCCCAAAAACCCAAAACCAAAGAGAGCAACTGAAGCAACTATCCACAACCAGAAGAGTACACCACACAAACACTGTCATCCCAGTTGACACTCATCCGAGAGATACACTCCATCGGGTTTCTCACAAACCTCTTAGACGCTCACCCGAGAGATATGATTGTCAGATAGCATCGCCGAGGAAACCTTGCTGAAACAACATAACAACCGAACTCCTCGGATAGGGGATCGCTCCTAGGATCTGCTAGAGGATACCAGAACCCACTCCGCTATACGAAGCTCACAGACAGGGGATCACTCCCAGGGTCCGCTGGGGGATACCACAACCCGATCTGGCATACATAGTTCTCACAGATAGGGGATCACACCCAGGGTCTGCTGGGGGATACCACAACCCGATCTGGAATACGTAGTTCTCACAGATAGGGGATCACACCCAGGATCCGCTGGGAGATACCACAACCCGATCTGGCATACGTAGTTCTCACAGATAGGGGATCACACCCAGGATCCGCTAGGGGACACCACAACCCGATCTGGCATATGTAGTTCTCACAGATAGGGGATCACACCCAGGATCCGTTGGGGGATAACACAACCCGATCTGGCGCTCGACAGAAGCACATCACTCAGATAGAGGATCATCACCCATATAAAGGTGGTCGAGACGATACCAGAACCCTATCTGGTATAACTCGTGATGTAGGGGATCGAACCGACGATGGCACAAACCTACCAAAATGACGTGCTGAGTAGGGGATCGCATAACCAACGATACCACAACCCTACTATACACCTCATGCTGAGTAGGGGATCATATATCCGATGATGCCACAACCCTACTGAGCCCAGCCCACCGCATAGGGGATCATAATCCTGATGATGCCACAAACCCTACGGGGTTAACCAGCTAGATAGGGGATCACCGCCGAGGAATAAGTGGTCACAGCGATACCAAGAACCCGATCTAGGGAAAAGATGCTAGAGGATCCTGCTCCGGGCCCACCGGAAGGATGCCACAACTCTAACAGATTAAACATCCCATTGAGAAGATCACAAGCCTATACTAGGGTTGTGATGCTGCACGAACCCTCATAGGAACAAACCAAGGGGGTACCCTCAACCACTGCTGGTCCTAAACGTCGCTAACCCGAGCGACCCACAAAAACGCCACACTGCGCACCTCCAAGGCCAAAACCGAGGCCACAATCATGATTTACGTGGAAAAAATATGCAGGATAGGCTGTTTACATTCCAGAAATGGAGCACCGGTGAAAAAGGCACTATTCACCATAGCTAGCTCATACGGGGCCCACACAACGATCCCGAAACCCATCGAGCAGATCATACCACGACGATCCCCTCGGAAAAACGTATGGAGTCGACTACTCATTCGTCCAAAACGGGCACTCGATGAAAAATGCACTATTCACCGAAGGCCTTCCCGGGTGGGGCCCACACCTTGATCCCGAAACATATCGAACGGATTTCACCATTGCGATCCTCTCGAAAAAACACACAGGATCGACTATTCATCCGCTAAAATCGGACTCCTGGTGCGAAAGCTGCGTTTCTCCGCAAACGTCAAAACCTGACCTCGTGGGGCCCACACACCGTTTTCAGTCCCAACACCCGGAAACCAACTCAAAAAGTCCGTCGTACCATCTGGGTCACAACGCCACTGATAGCACGTCATTTAGACGCTCCGGGTAGAAGTTACAACAGCCCAATGTCGTAAAATAATAAAATATTATTATTTTATACAATGTTTCTAACTCCCGGTCCACGATCCCGAACCATAAAATTCTAAAAGTGAGTTCCAAAGGTCCATCTCAATGCAAGGAACGCGTCTCCGTAAACGGCTTTCAAATCAGAGTTTCGATTTGCGAGTTACGGGGGTTTAAAGAACCCCCGGAAAATCCTGGCCGGACCACCGTCTGCCTCGCCGGAAACCACCGCGCCGCTGCCGGATTCCGCCGCACCGCCGCCGGATTCCGCCGCACAGCCGCCTGCCGTCGCCGGATTCCTCCATGGCCGCCGCCCCTCGTTGCCGGAAAACCGGGTTTTCGCTGGAAAACTTCCGTGAGCCACCGGGAGCACCCCGGTGCTCCAAATTCAGATCCGAAAAAGGTTTCGGAAACCTCAGGACCCGAACTACACAACCCTTTTGAAAATTTGAAGAAAAAAACACAAAAACAGGATCTGGGATTGTAAAACTCAAACCGCCTACCTCGCGGGCGAAATGCCGATGATCCTCACTCCAAAGCTTCCGTTGCACGATCCTGGAACGCCCGCCGTCGAAATCCGAGCTTGACGACACCCTGATCGCTGGATTCGGCCGCCGATTCACCATCGGAAGGGGAGGAGAAGGAGGAGGAACTCATCCTCTGCGCTTCACATGTCCAACAAGGGGGGGATATTTGTTTCCAACAAATATCTGCTTAACTCCCCGGCCCGACACGCCCCCGACCCCGCACCAGATGCGGACCAGGATAAGGTCGCCCTTAGGGTAAACGCACCGTTCTGAACGCAACGGTGGACTCAAATTTTCAATTCGAGATTCTATTCAAGAGTTATTTGAGCCGACACTCGTAAATGGACTTTTCCATTTATTTATGAAAATGCCCCTGGTGGCGCTTTCCACTGCAGGCCCGCGCCCGCAAAGTTTACAGCTCTCCTAGGGTAAAAGGCACGTTCCGGACGCAACCGTTCCCTCATATTCCCGATCTGAGCTACCGTTTAGGAGATATCACACCCCCGCCACGTGCATAGTATAAAAATACTTAATATTTTTATAAAATTAATCCCGGGCACACCGGGCCTCGGAATCGCACGCTGTCTTCGAGCCTAGCTCTGGAATTCTTCGTAGAAATATTCCAAAGTCTGACAGGGCCAAAAACCCGAGTCTCTACACATTGTAGGAAATAAAAATCATTGACAACCAAAACATACTATCCACTAATAGTGATTATGACAACCTTTTCTTTTCTCCATCATCATCCATTCTTCAACCTCGTCTTTTATTCATCCTTCCTATAATGAAATTCAATTTTTTCCTACCACCGATATAACAAATAATTAGAATAGTTCACTCACAAAATATTTCTAAATTCACATCATACCCACAACTCCCACTTTTTAAATGCATTATGATAGATTTATGAAACAATTCAATTATCCACCTTGATAACACTATCCAAAGGTAATATGAGAGAGGGTATAGAAAAAAATTACTCACAATTGATGGGAAAGAGGTTGTACAGCCATATTCAACCCCAATGTAGAGAATTATTCATTCGGTAATGGTTTTGTGAAAATGTTAACAAATTGTTCTAATGTTGAATCATATTCCAGATTCAATTCATTAATCACTATATTCTAATTGTTGAAATGATGTTTTATATCAATATTCTTTGAATGAGAATTTTGAACTATATTCCTAGTGATATTAATTGTTCTTTGATTGTCATAACCCAAAAGGGAGGGTAACTTCACTTCAACAAGTAAATATTCTAATTGAGTTTTCATACACATGAGTTGAGTAGTGGTTTGAGTGGAAGAAACATACTCAGCTTCAGCCATACTGATGGATACTAAACTTTATTTTTTTGAGTGCCCAAAAACACATTTTTTACCAGAAAGAATACTCCACTAGATGTGGATCTGATTCCAAATCTTGTTGTGACTTTGATGTATCTGAGAAATATTTTTCTAGAAAATAAATGTGATTATTTTTTGGACCTCTAAAATATTCCACATAAGGTAACAAAATAAATAAAGTTGGATCTTGAGGTAGTAAAATACAAAAAATTCCAATTATATTTCAAAATAATTTCTGATCAACTTCTTTTCCTTCCCCATCATTTGACAGTTTTTTCACACTGATATTGGTATGGAAACCAGTTTTGAGTTTTCCATGACAGGCCTCTTTAAAATATTCTTAGTATAATTTTCTTGAGAAAGAAAAATGTATTCCTTTCTTTGATGTATTTTTAACCTAAGAAATTATTTCATTCCCCCCATTATGGAAATTTCAAAAAACCTTTTCTTTTCTTCTGTAAATATTTCACTATTTCTTTCATCATTCGCAGTAAAGATAATATCATCAACATAAAAAATTACAATGAGGGAATAATCTTGACTTTATCTATTGTATATATTGTTATCATATATTCCTTTAATGAAATTAATATCCCTTAAGAATGTATCCAATTGGGAATACCATGCCCTCGAGTCTTGTTTTTGGCCAAACAAATCCTTTTTCAATCTTCACAGATAACTTTCATCTTTCCCAACATTAAATACACAAGGTTGTTCAATTTTAACATCCTCTTCAAGATATCCATTTAATAATGCTGATTTAGCATCAATTTGAAAGATATTGTAGCTTCATTGTGAAGTAATAGTAATAAATATTCTAATTATTTCAAGTATTTCCACGAGAGAAAAGGTTTCATCAAATTCAATACCTTCAATTTGTGAATACCCTTTACACACCAATCTTGTTTGTTTCTTATCACTTCTCCTTCTTCATTAATCTTGTTCTTGAAAACTCACTTTGTTCCAATGATATTTGTTTCTAGATTTGGTACAAGTTCCAATGTATCATTTTTTTCAATTTGATCAAACTCTTCATTCATGTCCTAAACCCATTCTAGATACTGAAAATATTTTTTCATATCATTCAGCTGTACTTTTTAATATAATGAAGTATGTGTAAATGCATGTGTTGTTATTATTGTATGAATATTCTAATGTTGATCCCCAATTATATTCTAATATTACACTTTATTCATCTACATAGGTTGTGATTATTGAGTATCTTCCTATCACTGGAAATGGATGAGCCAAATTCTTCTTTTTGATTCGAAATACAGTTGTTTGTATCCCTATCAGAATTATTTTCAAAACAATCTTGCTCAACATTGTCATCTTCTTAAGTATGTTTATCTATCTCACCTATTTCAATTACTTCCACATCAACATAATCAAAAATTAATTTAGACTCTTTGTTGAAACATCTATATCCTCTTATTTCTAGATCATAGCCAAGAAATATTCAATCTCCACCTTTTAACTCAAAAATTCCATAGTTTCCACCTTTCTTCTATATAATACCAGGGAAACCAAAACTCTAAAGTGTTTTAAGCTTTGAATTTATTCATAAAACAGTTCATATAGACACATATCTGAATGAGGCCTATAAAACAACGATTCTGAATATGAACAATAATATTCATTGCTTTCTCCCAACAGTAATGAGGGATGCCATGTTCAAGTAACATGGTTCATCCCATTTCCACCAAAATTCTATTAATTCCTTCAGAAACCCCATTTTTTAAGGTGTGTTTGGGGAAATATACTAATGCTGATTTCCTTGATTCTACTGATAAATCTAAATGTATTTACTTCTATATTAACCACTATTTTCGGGTCTCAACTTCTTCACAAAATACTCACATTCCTTTTGACGTTTCCTTCTAAAAGTTTTAAACATTTTCAAAGAATCTAACTTATGTTTCATTTACAGAACATAAGTAATTTGATTAAAATAATCACTGAAAGAGATTAATTAATTATCTGCATTATTGTATTTCTTTCTCATCATCCCATTAATATCGAAATGAATCAACTCCCAAGGTTGTATTGAACAAATACCAACTTTCGTATGCACTGAGTCTGTAATCTTCCCTTTCTAACAAATAGTGAAACAAGAATCTATAATTCTTAGAGAATACAGAATTTCTCAGACACTATATCTCATTGATAACTTTCTCATGATTCTTTGATACATGTTTCCTAGATTGTTATGCAACAGTTGATTCTCTTTCGATATACTCATGTAACAAGAGTTTTTTATTTCACCAATATGAAAAAAAATTTACTTATATAAATTGGGATCTTGTAACAATATTTATATATTCTTTAATTTTAACAAAAAAACCATCTTTTAGGAAGATGAATTTTTTACCCTCATCACACAATTTTGAAACACTTATAAAATTGTGTTTCAGCCCATCAACATACAATGCTTTCTTGTATTTCATCTTTTCTTTAACAATGATATCTAAACCAACACCTTTGATTTTAAAGGATTCATCATTACCAAATTTCTCTGTTCATTCTTTAAAATATTTCACATTATTAAAAAATTTAAAATTCCCTATCACATGAGAAGAGAACCCACTATTAAGAATCTGAGGTCATTATCCTTTTGTAGCTTTTAGAGTAGTTTCTACAACAAGAGAAATTTATTATTTATTTTCATTATTAATTTTTAGTATCTAATAATTTTTAAGAATATTTTGTTGTTATGGTAACAAAAAAATCACATTCTTTTTTAAGGATTCTAGGTCATTCACATCTTTCAAAAATATTTTCCAAAGGTTGGAACCTATTTTCAATATTTACTCCAGCTTTTTCTGGTTTCTTCAAAACAAACTTCTCATACTTCTTCTTTTGAGTGAATTGACTCCCCCTAAACCTTTTTATTTCATAAACTATGTAATAATATTAATGTTTTTGGTAAAAATATTATTTTACATATGTTAAAATCCACTACAATACCAGAAATATCCATAAAATGATTATTTTCCAATGAAACTTCCATATAGGCCAGAATTGTGAATACGGTTCCCATCCACCATTTTCTCTTTATTTTATGATCCATAAACCTTTGTATTATCAATTATAGTATTCATTTTAATATTTTTATAGTAGAAGACAAGTATTTGAAACTTTTTTGGATTCAGATTATTTCAGAACCTCTTCAGACTCAGAGTTCTTTGATACTTCTAAATTCCCAACTCTGTAGGTTTTAGACACATACAAAACATTCCCAACTTTCTTGTTTTATAAAATAATTCATTAATTATTTTGAACCCTTGAATATATCTTTTATTTATTCTTATTAGGTTTCCAATTTTGGGAGCTTCCACCAACTTTGGAGATAGAGTTTCTAATACTCGTACTTTTCTTTTCAGCTTTAGAAAGTTTTTGTAGGAAAAGTTCCAAATATTCTTCTTTTTCCATAATCTTAACATCTAGATGCTCATTATGATTCTTGTATAATTCAATAGAATTATTTAAGTCATAAATATCTCTTATCATCCTTAATATATCATTAAAAAAACATTTTTTATTAATTTTTTAAGAGAATTCATCTTCCAACATTTTTTTCTTCTCAAGGCTTCTGATCTTTCTCAGACATTCTTACATATATTCTATCAAATGATGTTCATTTTGATTTTATTCTTCTTCAGAGCTACTTATTTATAATTCTTCATCATTCACTATTGCAATAAAAGTATTTTCAATACCATATTTAATTTATTTTTTTGGATTTAGCATCAATACCTTCATCTTCATCATATTTAGATTAGAAACATATTATTTTGGATTAGATGAACTTTCTTTCTTTCCCCATGGAATTTGATTTTACCTTATCACCATATTTTTTTCATGATATTCTCGGATTTATAATTTCTTCTTCATCACTATCCTCTTATTTCTTTTTTCTTGGAAAATTACCTATAAGTTTCTAATGACTCCATATTCAAAAAAATTCAAGGAATGTTTTTCTTTGAATTTCCCAATAACTATTTTCACATTTTTAGAAAACATGTTTAAAATATTATCAAGATTTTTACATACCACATTTTCAGAGTTGGATTCAACAACTTCGTTTTCAATAAGAATCTTTTTTAAATTTTATCTCTTAGAATACTTGAAATAAATATCTATATCAACTTTTTTCACTTTATAGATTTCTACCATTTCATTTCATAAGTGATGAGATTGATATGAAAATCATAAATAGACAATATTTCATGATCTCTATCTTTCAATGAAGAAAATTTGGAATCAAACATGTCCAGAAAAATTTTAAATATCTTTTCAACAAATGTAGAATCATCTTACTTTTCTTCAAGACATATTATAGTTCTCAAAATTTTATTTTCCTTGGAAAAAAAGTCCCCAAAATATTCATGCTCACTCATATTCAAATATTCGTATTTCAATCTCTAAATTTTCAACTTTTCTTTCTTCACTTTTGTATTGCCTTCGTATATGTTTTTACATTTTTACCATATAGCTTTGGCTGTGGAATATTCTTTTAATATTAAGGATTCACTTTTAGAAAGTGATAATAATATAGCATTCTTGGACCTTCCATTATTCTCCAGATTCTTCTTGTCAACATATGTTATAGGAGCATTAAAATAAATAGGGGGAAACCCATCTGTTGTAGCTTCAAGAACATCATTTCCAGTATACATAATATAGGGAAACATTGTATCTTTCCAAATATGATAATTCTTTCCATAAAAAACCAAAAATACCTTTTTTGTTCACACAAATCAAATTCTAAATTAGCAAAGAATAAGAGAAGGGAAACCGGCTCTAATACCAGTTGTAATTACCTAGTCAGGATGATTGCATCACTAAGAGGGGGAGTGGGTGAATGAGTGATACTTTTTATTTTTATGTTTCTATGAAACCACATACCTCTCATGTTAAATATTTCAATTCTCTACAAAAAATCAATCAAACACACATCCACAAGAAGAAAAATATTTACAAGGTTCACTGTTCAATAAGAATAGCTACGTCCATAGTATTGTTTGGAAGTAATGCAATACCACACAATATAATATAAATAAATAAATGGATTATAACAAGTAGGATATACCATTACTCTTGTGTAGAAGTATGTAAACAATTACAAAAGTGTGTTTGTACCCTCTTAGAAAAAATAGGGTAATAAAATGTTTTTGTAACCACTCATGTTACCTGTGATTATTTTCAATTTCACAAATGTATTCAATTGGAAAAACTTATTCAATTTATTACCTAGAGAAAGGTTAGATCTTTGTAGACTTTGTTAGGAAAACTCATTCTGATTTCACTTATCATATTTTCCCTGTCTGATTCCTTAGAGTAAGAATATTCTCAATATAATTCTTCCAGGTATGATTATTCGAGATAAGATTCTTCCCAATAAGAAAAATATAACTTTGAAACAATATGGTAGAGATGAATCGGTACAAAATCAATTATTTGTATAGAAAACATAGTATTATTCTCCATGTATGATTCTTCCTTAGTTTGGAAATATCATTATGAAAATCCTGAATTTGATTACCCATCCCACTATGATGATCAACTAAATATGATTGACAAGCCGATTACGGTAGTCAATTGAGTGCGATTATCACTGAGTACAATGATCAGTTGAATATAATGTTGTGATCGTTCCCCTTATCTATTTACTTTAGTCACTCAAAACTAATTCAACATAAGTGACTATAGAAATGTCTATCTCTCTCTTAAAATCAAAGAAAATCTCTTATTAATAGGACATAAGTCATCAGAAAAGTACACAGTAGTGGCTTTGGTGGGAATCCCAAAATTTTTCCTGCTTAATAAAATTCATTCTGGTCTTAGTTTCCACTAAAATATTCGGTAAATTTTGACTTCGTTAACTCTTCTCAAAAATTAAAAATTCTTCTACAATCATTATTTCCTATTTAGATTTTCATTTTAGTTATGAGTCCGATTTCAATTCATGAGTCTGATTTTTTAAATCCAAATCCTTAAAAAAAACTCTGTATCAATTTAATATGAAGAAAAAGAGGCCAATATGAATGCTGAAAACAATCTTTCATTTGAATACCAATATTACTCTTGATAATTCGTTTTGTAATCACTTTTCTGAAACCACTTTTACTTCTTCACTTCTTCTTTTGAACCATTTGGAAATAATTCATCTATGATACAAAGGATCTTGACCCAATTGAAAGACTCATAATCTTCTTCATTTCATCACTTCTTCTCTTGACCATGTTGAGATAAAAGATTTATTCTACTCCTCTTCTCATAAACTAGTTTGAATCCTATATAGTAATTAAACCCTTTTGGAATGGTTGACTGTATTGTTGATCACATTTTCTCTTTCTTTTTACATTCATCGGCCTCAAGAATTTACTTCTCTGAAAATTATTTTCCAATGTATGATCTATTTGAGTAAAATTGGCCTAAATATTACCATTTTCTTCCCAAGCCTGAGTACGATCATACTAGGTATGAAATTTTTCTTATGAATACAATGGATGATCGGGTGCAACAATCCATTACAATGATCATTCTTGGTATGATCATTGTTATTATGATCCTAAACACCTTATTTATTTCCTTCTTAGCCCAAATCCGATTTCCATGAGTACAATATGCCTGGATATGATTATCCCGACTTTGATCTCTTGAGTACGACTCACAACAACCATTTTTCCCAAGAAAACAGTCAGCCTGAATGTTTTTCACTACCCCTTTCTTTCACCAAGCATGTATTATATGTTCTCCAAATAACTTATTAATTATTCAATAAGAATCATCAAACCATCATCACATTTATTTTATTGTAGTCATAAAAACTATGAATTATCCTTAAAACCCCACTCCTTCCACTCTATATCCAAAGTGAATCTGATGACCATTTACTTCCAGCAGAATGTTTTCTTTTTCATTCCAGACACTAGGTGAGTCTGATTAGAATAATTTATTCCATAAATCTTCTTATAATTATGATGAAAATATTGTATATGATTATTTAGAAAACCTGAGTCTGATTCTTTTGAAAACAATAGTTAGTATGATTTTTACCAAATACAAAGTGAGGTAATTTCATTTCATTATAAAATTTCTTGACAAAACAAAGACTTCTTTGAAAAAAAGACATCATTTGAAAATAAACACCATCCTCTTTAGCTTGGTCCTAACATATTTCACTATAGATAACTACTATTGAACTTCCTTACACTATCACTAACATGATATTCATGTTTCGACTAAGATGAGTCTTTAGTCAATGGGTTTGACATGTCCTTTATAATGAATTGAGTTTTTCCTCCTTAAATAAGTATCGTGTTTGATGGATTTCTTCACACGAGACACTAAAATCTAATAAATATTTACTATTATAAGGTATCCATAAAATTTATAGTAATAAACCATTGTAATGGAATTGTGAAATATATAAAAACAAATAAATATATATGTATATATATAATAAGAAGAAAAATTAACTTCAAATATCAACTCAATTAGTCTACCAGGAAGCTAATAAAATATTTTTATAATATATAGTCTTTTCGAAGTATAAAATATTTTTATATGAATATATTATCTACACTACATTAATTAGTAATTTATAGGAAAATAATTATTAAATCTTACAAGAGTTGTTTTTTTCTTAAAAATAGTTTTTCTATATATTTTATGTTTTTATTAAAAATAAAATTTATAACTTCTATGATAGTAATTTTAAAAAATTAATACAATTTTCGAATTTATCATTTTCATATTAGCTAAATATTAATTTTCGATATTTTTCAAAAAAAATCCGAATAGTGAAAAATAATGTTTTTACAAAAAACATGACTTTTAGGAAATTATTATTATATATGTTTGAAATAGAAATATATAAAACCTTTTTGTAAGAGAAAATATTGATTTTATTTGTGAATTTATAATTTTAAAAATGTTTGTTTCAATTAATAAACCCATATTTTACATTTAAAAATTTATATTATATTTTTCAATAAATATTTTTTTTATACATTATATATTTTGTAATTTAAAATTATTTTTGTCACTTAAAAATTGAATTAAAAAATTAATTCAAATTTAGAATCATTCGGCACAAATTATAAAAAAAGGAAAATTTTATTTTTTTCTATAAAGAATAAACTACATATGTAAAAACCAGTCATCATGGTGAAAACCAAAATAATAAAAATGAGTAAGCATAGAGGTAAATGACCTAAAATGTTAAAAACATGTTCTAATTGAATGTTAGAGGTGTAGATAAAAATTTTATCTTTTCATCTCTATTATTTCTCAATTTTTAATCTGTTTTCCTTTATACTGACTTTCCATTATTAAAAAGTTTTTTGGTATTTACAAAAAATCCATCCCATTTGCACTTATAAATTGTGAAATCCTATCATAATTTTAATTCATACAAAAAAACCCATTAATTTTGGCCCAAAATATTCCCATAATTCTCCACCACACTCATATACACCTTAAGGTGGTTTTTATATTCTCAAAATATCATCCCAAAATGTTTTAATCTTATTTCCAAAAGAGACAATTGAAGATGTGATGTATAAGTTCCTATACTCTATTTTTATATTTATTAACGTGATTCTATTATTCATAAAACGTCATTTCACCATATTAAAATTATAATATCAGTATCATTATTATATTGGTATGTTATTATAATTATAGTGAAAGAATTAACCACCCTCCCCTTTTCTATTAAGAAAAATAAAAATGTGAATCATGTGTGGTGCGGACTACCACCTACATGATTAAATGTGTTCTATTTTCCTCCACATCCAAACATGGATGGACTTAGTTTATATTTGATGAGTATTCATGATATATATATGTAATATATTTTATTAATATGATTCATTTTTTATAACAATAAAATTAATGATTGTAATAATGTAATCCATCATTATAGATAAGCAACACAAAACAAGTTCATCACTGTTTCATGTTTACAAAACATGACTAAAACAACTATGTAATGGAATTATAACATTATAAGTATTTATAAAACATAAATTATAGTGCCTCTAATGGTTTTTAAATGAATATTTTGGGGAGAAAACGGAAGACCGACACCACTTTTATGAACCTATTTCAATGTGGACAAGATTTTTAACTAATGATATTAAAAAGAGATTACATCAATATAATACATGAAGAGAATTGGTATTAATGAACATTATAAATAGAAATTTATCTAAATAAGGTTCTAAAATAGATAATTAATATGTTTATCTTTATAATATAGGATATTAAAAACATCTATGTAAATAAAGGTTAAAGGTAGGGGACTTGGTAACTCAATTTTTTTCTTTGAGTAATTCAATTTATTTTCACTTTTCTTTTCCCTGTGTTCACTAAATTTTCAATTTAAAATGATTTTATCTATTTATTTATATAGAATCAATTTTTCTAATTTTTTTTCCATGAAATAATTTATTAGCATATTTAAAAATACAAAGGATAATTTTTGAAAATAGAATAAAAAACTGACATTTACAATGATGAATAAATTTTTTATTTCAAAAATATATTTTCATGATTTGGTTTTCTTTATCTTCAAATGATTTATCTCTAATGGATTTATGTTTCATATTTAGACCAATATTTTATTTTCTTATGTTATTATTTTGTGTGACCATGTTTTCAATATAAAATGATTTAATTTATGATGTTTTTTATACAATTTTTGGATTTTATGAACCCCATTTTATATACATGAGTTCCTGATGAAAAAAATGATTTCCATTTTGATGTTTAAGAAACCAAATATTTTTTATGGGTTATTTCTAATATGAGTATGATTAAATTTACGTGGCATACATATGTATAGATGATGGTTGGTGGGGGCCTATATAAACCTATAGTGCATTGGATTATGATTATATCTCATGTGATAATAAAGCTTGGACATAATGAGTTTTTCACACAAGCATGAGCATGATGAGTTTGCTCAAATTTTTATGAGTGGTCATAATGTGTTTTTTTACAAAGGCATGGGAATATTGGGTTTTCTCAAAAAAATTCATATCCATATGGTTGTCACACATTTCCATGTTTTTTTATCAAGTTATTCAAAATTTAATTTTTTTTTCATTTCCATAAAATAATAAGTTTTCATGATTATGCCTTATTAAATAATTCACAATTTATTTTCATTCTCACATGTTATGTGATCATTAAGAGATATTTTGAGAAAATTAATATCTTTTGTGATTCCTTAACAAACCTTTTATGGTCTTATGTTACTCCAACATGTTTCATGATGATCATATAAGGTCTTTTGAACTTTTGTTATGTTGTTTATGTATTCCTAATGTTCTCCTTCATGTTATGATATGTTTTTCCCTTATAGAGGTTATAAACTAATCCCTTTATTGCGATTCAATTCCCCATGTTATAAAGATTATTATATCATGTGATATGTATATAAAAGGTTCTAGAGGATAATCATTATGAACAATTCATGGCTAGTGATGTAAAAAATTTGTTTTTGCAGTTAATATTCAAGACATTAAACCTGTCAGTGCTTGGATTGTATGACTATTGTGAGATGTATTATTTAAATCATGATATTATAATACTATTTATCTTAAGTTTATCTTGGTTAATATTATTTGGTATCATAGTAAGGTTTTTTTTATTTTAGGATATTAGTTTAGGGAACTTTAGTGAAAACCCGAGAGATGAATCTAAGTACAATGTAATATGCTGAAATATTGGTAAGGTAGAGTTTTTTGTTCTACCAGAAATTATATTCCTATTATAATACTCTATGTGTGATGTAGGTTCCATTAAAAATGTACCTAAGGGTAAATTTTTTGATTGGGTATTAACTCGATTGATACCTAGTGAATCAAAAGGAGGCCTAAATACACACTTGGTTTGACATGCCTAAGGGATATGTTTTGGTTAATCAAATTATATTTACAAACCATAATAAATGATTTGAGTATGATGTTAACTAATTAGTTTAGAGAACCTAATTGGAAAATTAACATGGATAACCTAGATTGAATCCTACATAGTAATAGGCTAAAATGTTTACATCATTTATGAAAGCGTCCTTCGAAGTTATAATTTCCTTTTATGTATATTAATTAATTTAAGTATACTCTTTCCAAATTTTACTTAAGTTAATTTAATGGAGGGAACCCAAAAAAATCTAGTTAAAAATGGTGTAATAGAAAATGTTAAGATTATCCCAATGGGAAACCTAATGAGAGTGGGGTGGAATTAATATACTCATGGAAATTTCCACCAAATTGTCTCAATCTATTGGAAAAAACCAAAATCGTGCTGAGTTCCAAAACACAACAAGGAAGAACAAACTCATTCTGGAGTCATTTTTGATGTAGAATCAACCCTATTTTATTATTTCTTATAATCGATTGGTTTTTAGTAGTATTTGAATGAGATGGAAAATGTATTTTTCATTATCTAGTACTCAGAACATGAGAAGATATTTTTGGAAATCTATAATTTTGAAGGTGACACTGACTAGTTGGGATGTTTTATTTATAATAGCATAGAAGTTAAGGTTATAAAATCTATGGAATGAGAAGAGTTCAAGAAGTTATTTTTACTATGTATTTTTTTTATACTCTTCGCACAAAAATAGATTAATAAATATTAGGATTGTAGTAAATTTAAGATAAATCTATTATATCATTTGAATAAAATTAAATGAGACTTGTGAGGTATGAATCCATTTTCATCTCTGATACTGAGAGAAAAATCGATCACTTATTTAAGAGATTAAATCCTAGTCTTCAAAGGGAATTATCCATAAGAGACATCAGTGCCTATGAAAATATTTTTTGATGTGTTATTAAAGTAGATATGGAAACTAGAACATACTAATATTCTAAGTAAAAGAAAAGTAATGCGGGGAATAATAGAATTACTGATAAAAATAAACGTGGTGGCAATAAAAAAAATTCATATAAGTAATAAATATTGGGGAAATCACCCAGGTAATTGTCTCAGGGGATCAAGAAAGTGTTTTATGTGTGGTAAAGTAGGAAACCAAACCTAAAACTATTAAACTAGGACTAAGAGGATGATAAATTCAATAGAAGAGAAGAATTTAATAGCTAATTATCCACTTACACTACATTTATTCTTGTGTAAAGAGTTTAAACATTTTTTAAATAAATTAATTAACCCTCAGGCGAATGAATAAAATAGTCCCCAATAAACTCCCAAACTGATGAATGGGGAATGGTATTGATGATCACTCTCACTGATGTAGATCGTTATAATTAAATGTTGTGAATTAAACATGATCTATTTTTCAGATATTCCTATACTATATTTGATTATGGTTCTTCAAATCCTTTTATATCACATAAGTTTTCTAATAATGTGGAATCACAACATTATTTAATAGATATTGAACTATTGGTGAAAACACTTGGTGGAACAATGTTCCCATCTAATATTGATAAATTTTCTCCAATTGAGATTTGTGGGAGGATACTCATCACAAATTTAATTATTCTTCTTTTAGTTGAATTTGACATAATATTGGTTATGGAATGACTTTCCTAGAATAAATCACATATCAACTATCGAGATAAAGAAAATATCAATTCAAATTTGAAATTATCCTATTATCAAGTATCAATACATGGATGACTATTAACTATTTTTGGATTTAAACTCTATAATATGGGTGATGATACACCCAAATAAGGGACTATTGACTCAAATAATAATGGATAAAGTTAACATTGATGACATGACTATTGAATAGGAATATAATGACGCATTTATTGATGAATTTCATTTTTTTCACCTAAGAATGACGTTTATTTTTTCTATCAATCTCATGACAAGATGCTTTCCTTTCTCAAAGAGTCAAAAATATAATGGTTCCCATTGAATTGGAAGAGTTAAATAATAATCTAAAAAGAATTTGGAAAATGGTTGTATATCACCCAATGCTTCTCCATGGGATGCACCGATCCTATTTTTCAAAAATAAGGACGAGTCAATGTATCTTTACCTAGATTATCATGAAGTTAATAAAATCATGATCAAGAAAAAGTATCCTATACCATGTATTGATGATCTATTTGATCAAATTAGTGAATCTCAACACTTCTATAAGATTCACCATCAATTTGGATATCATCAGTTAAGGGTTAAAAGGGTATATATTTTCAAGATATATTAGTATATGAGGTATAGACACTATGAATTTGTAGTACTTCCCTTTAGACTTATGAATTATGTAGATTTATTAATATATCTAATGAATAGAGTGTTTAGAGACTACCTTGATCAATTTTTTGTTTTCCTTATAGATGATATTATTATATATTCAAAGAGAATGTAAGAGCATGAAGGTCATTTTATGACTGTGTTAAATACCTTGAGAAAGGGGAAACTATTTTAAAAATTTAGAAAATGTGAATTCTGGATATATAAATTATAATTCTTGGGGTCATGTAATCAAAATCATGGGAATTTCAGTATATCTATAAAAAAATATTTTATCAAGAAATGGCCAAGACCGACCACTGTAATTGAGATTAACTATTTTATTGGGTTTGTAGTATATTACCAATTATTTGTGATAAATTTAACATAGATGTCAAATCCACTAACCAAGTTGGCCCAGAAGTGAGTAAAGTTCTTTTGGATAAAGGAATGCGATGAAATTTTTTAGGAACTGAAGAATATTTCGATGAATGCTCAGGTACATACATTACCCTGTAGTGGGTAATGTTTTGTAATACATAATGAAGCTTCAAAAAGGGTTTGGGTTGCTTCCTCAAGTATATTTCTATGATAATTTCTTATACCTCATTAAATTAAATACTCTTGAATAAAATTACCCAACACATGATTTGGAATTGGCGGTAGTGATATTTTCATTTAATATTTTGTGAAATTTCTGCGATGGATAAAAGTTTGATATATATACTAATCACAGGAGATTGAAATATATATTCACATGGAAAGAATTGAATATGTGAAAAATGGGATAGTTTTAATTGAAAAAAATATTATGAATGCTTATCAAATTATTACCCAGGGAAGAAAAATAAGGAGGCAGATGCTTTGATCAGGAAAGACCATGCTACTCTATACATGATAAAGATTGAAAAAGAACCAACACTCATGGACCTGAACAGGATGAATCTTGAATTCATAAGGGGAGGAGATAAATATTATCATTCTCAATTGACTTCTCAACCTTCTATTCATATAAGATATAATAATACCATAAAGATAAGATATATCTATAGAAGAAGGAAGTGGATATTATGAAGTTTAACTTTACTAAATATGGAGTTATAGGTTTGGGAACCTAGAAATATATCCCATTATATCCAGAATTGAAGAATTAAATTTTAGATAATGTACGTAGCTTATCAGTTTCTATACATCCATGAAAAATGATGATTTATATAGATTTAAAACAAAATGTTTAATGGGATATTATGAAGAGCGGGATTGTAGAATTCATATATCGATGCTTGGTATGACATCATGTTAAATGTGAATGACCAAAGTATAAGGGTATGATGTATCCATTACCCATACCAGTATAGAAATGGGAAAACATCACAATGTACTTCATTATATGAATACCAAAAACTTCTAAGGTCCATAATTATATTTTTGGTTATAACCAATCACCTTACTAATTAAGAAAATTTTATGGAAGTCAAAGATGATTTCACCCTTGACCAACTCCCCAAGATATACATAATGGACATGGTAAGGATATATGGAGTACCAATATTTATTTTATATAATAGGTATTTGTGGTATTCCTTCAGGTTTTGGAGATTTCCTTATAAATCAATGGAGATGGATTTGGGTTTTAGAATTATATATTATATTTATATGGATGGTTAGTATGAGGGGATAATTCAAACCCTAGAGGATATGATGAGATCTTTTTCGATGGATTTACAAGGATGTTGGTATCAAAATGTCCCCTTGGTATAATTATAATATAATAACAATTTACATTATAGCATTCACATCTAACCATATAAGGCCCTATATGGGTTGAGATATAGGACTCCAACATATTGGGATGAACTTAACGAGAGGAAGATGATAGGTACTAACCTTATTTAATAAATTAAGAATAAGGTACAAACCATTTTGTTAAAGACACCAACCCTAGTAGGCCAAAGTCAGTGGTTAATTTTTTACATTAGAACCATATACAAGAAACCACATCACAAAGGACTAAATAGTTCAGTAGACTTGGAAAAAAAGATACATAGTTGAATACTAAACTACATTTGAAAATAAAATTAAATAGTATTTTATTTTAGTAAACCATTATTATCATTATCATATCTTTTGATATTAATAAAAAAAAACTTCTTGGTATCATAGGGAAAATAAAAAATCAGAAATTGGTGATCTTAGATTCATAGTAAGGGTGTGTGTACCACGAAAGCTATCATGAATAAATAAACACAAAAATATAAAAATGTAAACAAATGAAACAAATTCCATTTAAAAAATAACTTGAACATAATATTTAATAATAAAGGATGATCAAATAAGACATATAAATACTCACATGAGATTGAAACTTATCCTTTGATATTTTAACTAATAGAATAGTCAAATGGACATCAAAAACTGATTTCATAATGATAGAATTCAATATTTTGGGAATCTAAAACATACCATCATGGACTCATCCAATAAATATGGAAATACCTTCATGTATTGTGCCATGAAATCTACATAAATGGGTAAGGCCTCAGCCAAAACCCAAGCGAGTTTTTTCTCATGAGACATACTGATGCATCGAGGAGATATAGAAGGCCCAAACCATCACTTAATTAGTCCAATGAATTCCTCATATGAAAGGGGTTTAACATAATCGATATAAACATTCATATTTAATCTCATATACAAAATATCAATAATTTCCCCAATTAATAAACATAATCATAAACCATCCAAAGTAATATTGTGACTGATATAAAAATAGTAAATCATCAGTCAAACTAAACATGAACCATCTAGAGAAATAATTAGTATGGTATCATTAAAACATATTCCTATGGGATTATAATTTGAATAATGGTTATTGAAATTTATGAATATAATTTATGTAAGGATATTATTAAAACCATTCTTGAGTAAGATAACCATTTCACATTGAAAAATCTCATTTTAAAATCTAAAACTTCACAAGTATTAAAGAAACCATTAATTTTTGAAAGAACCTTAAGAAAATTAATGTAATCTTCAAATAAAATATTATTAAAGATGGAGGTAAAATCTATTAATTATGTATAATTTAAAAAAACATTCTATTCCCACAATTGAAAAAAAAATTAAAAAGTACCTCATCCGTAAAATGACAGGAAGATTAATTTTAAACCATTTTATAAATATAAATCAGGGATGAAAATGAATTTTAAAAATAATTGGATAATATTATAGAAATTATTTTTTAGAAAACATGGATATAGAATATAAATATTTTTTGGAAGAGACTCAAATTTAACTATCCCGAATATTGATGACATTGTGAAACATACCCATACCACATGGGATTACTATCAATAATAATCCCCATGAAACAAATAATTTCAAATGAAACATTAAATACCATGAATAAAAAGTGATTACTAATATAATATATCAAAGGTTTATTATATACACCACACGATATAAATACTTGGTGAATATGACATATGTCCCATAGAATAAAAAGTGAGACCAGAATCCCTTACCTAAGGTCTAAATTTATTTGTACGTATTCGAACCTCTTGTATAATGAATATAGATTTATAATAAATTGTCACGACCTGTCCTCAGGTCTCGTGCCGTGACTACCCCAAGCCCACCTTCCGTAGGCCAGGGGCTGGCAACTAGCACCAAAGGCGTAAATCCAGATAAAAAGGGAAGAAATTGACTTTATAAAAGTAAAAAAATACAATAGAGTATTCAATAGAAGTAAGCACTAAGTAATACTGAATACAAAAGTATGTGCTGAAAGGAAAGGGGCCGGAAATACAAGCCCAATAGTAAGTACAATACAACTGAAAAGCTAGTAAAATTGTAGTAAACTAAAACAAAAACCATTGAGTCGTCCTTCGGAAATCCCACCTGAAGGGTGGGTACAGATGGCCTCCTCAGCACCTCAGGTCCGTCCGTCTGATCTGTGTACGTCTCGCCAAGTGATCCACCTCTGGGTATCGTCCAGCTCCACAAGTCTCCACCTCGATCAGTGCTTTATGTCGTCTGCATCCAACACAATGTAGTGCAGGCATAGACTGTGCAGGGGTGAGTATATGATACACAGTAGGGACCCCGAGACCCCCGAAGGTCTCCCAAAATCCATGAAGGATAAACCACAAAATAAGGATACAATCACGAAGTATCAACCAACTCTACTTCGGTATATTCCCATACATATACTTACATTATCAATCACAGTTCGACTCCAACCCTAGATCCCAATCACAACCCAGTTCACACAGGTTAGTAAGTCTATCACATCGATGATAAAGATTGAAAGTCAAGACTCAGCTCACCCCAGGTATAAACAAATTAAAGAGAGTAATAGATGATTAGTTATAGCCACTAAATCATCTTTCACTATCGAACGAAAGATACACGCAGAAACCAAAAACATCAGTATGTCCTTGTTGTTGAACCCACAGAGGATGCAGTCCAGTGCCATTTCTGTCGAACCCATGGAGGATTTAGTCTTATATCATTGTTATCGAACCCACGAAGGACTCAGTATAGTCCCGTTGCTGTCAAACCCATGGAGGATTTAGTCCAGTCTCGTTGTTATCGAACCCACGGAGGATTTAATCCAGTATCATTAATTTCAAACCCATGGAGGATTCAGTCCAGTCTCATTGCTATCGAACCCACGGAGGATTTAGTCCAGTCTCGTTGATGTCGATCCCACAGAGGATTCGGTCCAGTCTCATTGCTATCGAACCCATGAAGGATTCAGTCCAGCAGCCATCGTCGTCAAACCCATAGAGGATTCCAGTACGGTAGTCGTCACAGCCAGCACTAGGGTTCCCGCACACAGCATGCTCGATTCGGAGAGGGTCCGCTCTTAGAGCCAAGGGTTCGATACATCAACTATCACAAAGTCCTAAGTTGATGTATCCCGAAGTTCCATCTCTCCAAATAAACCCAATGCGACAGACGACGCTTCAATCGGACGCCCGGTCTAAGAGTTATTGGCTTTTCCGTTCTAGGGGCCCAGTTGGAATTATGCTCATTCCAAACCTGGCCATTTTTCAAAGTTGTCCAAAACTCATTTATAGTATCTCTAAAGGACCACCTCATCGTAAGGGTCTCAGTGTCGCAGACGACATGTCGATCGGACGCACGGTCCAGAAGTTATCCGCATTTAAGCAAAACGGGCCCGGCCCGTCGAGCCCGGTGGGCTGGCGGGTCGGCCCATCCTGGATGGGTGGGTCCGACCTGGCTAAGGGGTCGGCCCGGACCAGACCAGCCCGGTGGGGCGTGGCCCGGCCCGCCGCTGGCCGCAGCTTAGCCAGTTGGACGAGCGGATCGGGGGGCGCGACCCCCGGTTTTCCGAAATGGCGGTGTCGAGCGGTGCTGCCCCTACTGTCCGGTCGGCCGAAGCCGACCGGTATTCACCGGTGCGATTGGCCCGCTCGGGCGGGCCACTATCCACTTTATGCGGCGCCAGGTGGCACCACGGCCTTCAACCCAGTCGGCAGGCGGCCGTCCTGTTCGCCGCTGAAGTGGGCTGCGGAGCGCGGGCTACGGTCCTCCGCAGCGCGGCGCCCCTTGTAGCGTCGTGGTCTCCATGTCCGGTGTACTACGACTGGCCAGTTCTTCTTTGGCCGAGAAGCCCGCGGATTGCGGGCCGCGGTTCTTCTACAGCACGGCGTCCGCGTGGCGTCGCGGTTCCTTCGGCCCGACCGGCTTTAGCTTGCCGGTTCTTCTTCGGCCTAGCGGCCCACGGATGCGGGCCACGGTTCTTCTCTACGTGGCCAGCACACCACCGCTGCTTCCTCCGGTCGCCATCGCCTCCGATTTCCACTGCCAAAATAGTCAAGAACCATCGGAGGGTCGTCGGGCCATGCTTTTTCGGCCCGCACCCTCCGCGTTAGGCGATAACATAAGGCCGAAGACAATCCAGAAATTCAACAAAGAACGGGGTACAGAATATTCAGTTAAATTGTACAACCCCTACCTTGATTCCGATGCTCGCTTGTCAATACTGTGGAAGGAGGATCTGAAGTCGATGTCAATAAGTTGATGTCGGGGTGCCTCTGAGGAGGAAGCGTAGTCGATTTTTCCTCACGGACAGCGTATCCTCCCTTGACACTGAGGAGGAAGAAGAATGACGACGTTCCTTGTTAGAATCTCCTCACGTTATTTCCTCGGTCGTCGAGAGGATATCATTCCTCATGTTCTTCATTGGTGAGGGATGAAGCTCTCCTCCAAATCTCTAAAGGCTCCACCCCCAAATATTTGGCAAGCCAATATAATATTAAGGCTCCCCTATTTTAATAGAATTGTCATACAATTCAAATTGATTCAAAGGAGGTGCCAATTAATTAATGAAGACATTAATTAGATAGGTTGGCACATTAAATGGGTGGGAGGTGGAGAGGCTCCACCATAATAAATGAGAGGTGTTATCAAATTAAATAAAAGGGTGTTGATGGAGAGTTTAAAGGAAGTTGATGTTTTAGGGCCTCATGTGGGGCCCACCATACATTATCCTCTCATGGGAGGTTATGTGGGTGTGGGCCCCACCTCTAAGTTCCCCTTGTAGGAAATAACCACCACCAAACAATAAAATTATGTACAACAATTTTATTTAATTTAATTTAAATCCCCAAAAATTAACTTCTCCTCCCGAGCAAAAACAATTGCGGTAAAGGTCCCCTTAAGCGAATACCGGTGCTACGAGTTCATCAGTGCCCTCAGATTTCAATTCCGAGCACCGGTTCGAAAGATAGAAAAACCTGCACGTACATTTACTGAAAGTACCCAAAGAAAACTTTAGAAGTTGATTGCGGACACACCGGGCCTCGGAATCAGGTGTCGTCAGAAACTGAAGACTCATAAAATTCCAAAGTATTTAAGAAAAGAATTTTTTTGGAATTTCCGGGTCTTTAGATAAATATATTCTATAAAAACACTAATATATATCACAAAATTAAAGATTTAATTATAATATTTTATCACACATTTATTAAGAACAATTCATTAAATCATTTTTCTATGTGACAACGACTTCATTTTTCATGTATGTTTTGATTCGGTAGTTCCAGTACTTATAATTTTATAATGGTTATATAATCTCATGAATATTATTCGTGGAATAAATATAATATATATTTAATATACATATATTTATATTCATCCATAAAGTTATATAGAGAAAAATTAATTACTTTGTTCATGGAGATGATTGGTCATACACACACATGGATGATAGAATAAAAGTAACATGATTTATAAATCATGTTTTAAAAATAATATTTATGTCATATATATAAAAAATACACATTACTTAAATCTTTATAACCATCCAAGAAAATTTGTTTTGAAAAACTAATTACACCGCTATATGAAGACGACAAGCTTTATGTACCCACGAGTGATGTTTTCACTTTTTATAGGATCGAAAATAAATAGAATATGGGTTTTTAATAATAATAATAACATATCCATACATTTATGAAAATAGATTTATTATTTTAGTATTTTTAAAACTTTTGAAGTTGAATAATAATAATAGATAAATCTAAAAGAGTTGATAATGATGATTACCTATTCTTCGATTCACTCCCTTTAAATATCTTCTTAAGGGACCTGGGGTTTCTACTCTGGAAGGAAGAACCTAAAGAACATGTATAAGGTGCTTGATAAGAGTTTTTTAGGTTTTTTTCAATCTATAAGGATAAAGGTGGTTTAAATAAGTGAGGGGGATCTTCCTTTTTATTATTGAGGAGAGGGGCATTTTTAGAATTTCATAAAAATATTAAAATATAATAAGACTTTTTTTAGAGACTAATGAATCTAAATGGTTTTTAATTAATATAAAAATTGTATTTTTTTTCAAATAAAATCATCTAGTGAAATTTAGATATGTTTTAGTATCATTTTAATCCTTATATTTTTTCTTAACCCCTTGGTATATTATTGTTTACCTTAATCACGATAACCACTATTTCTATCAAAAAGGGTTTAAAATGTTACACTAAAAGGTAAAGTGACACATAAATGAACCATTTATGATTTTTTAAACCATATCCCATTCACATGGATGAAGATAATATTTTATTTATGAATTTTATAGAATTTAATAAAATATTATTTTCATAAAATGTTAATAATGTCATTTTTAACTATTTATTTAGTTTGACTTTAATAACATAAAAAAAACAAAGGAATTCAAATACAATTAATCCAAACTGTCTAATATTTAATTATTATTTATAGAATTATAGATTAAAATTAATTTTTCCATATTATACTACTTTTAATTATTTTTATATAATTTATTTTATTTTTTTATTAATTAAATAATTATTGTGTTAGTGTTGTGTAAGAATTTAAAGTTATTATATATTCCCCAAAAATAAAAAATATTAACATGTTAATATAAATAATTTATATTTAATAATATTATTTATATCCAAACCTATCCTCTAGTTATCCCTATATAAAAAATATTATAGTCATTAAAAACAACAATGTGACATTTTTTACTTTTACTTATTGAAAATATTATAAAGGTCAAAATATTATCCAAATGGGAAAAATTACATACAACCAAATTTTGGATGAGTACAAAAAAAAGGACTCATAAAATAAAATTTAGCCAAGAATTAGGGTCATTTTTGATCCATACCATTTTATTTTTAACCTTAATTACCTAATTTACCCATTATTGTGATAACAAAAATTATTATGTTTTCTATTCCTAATGACGAAAAATAAAAGGTAAATTTTTAATATACTTTTAAATAGTGATTAAAAATATGGAATATAGTATTTAATATTCAATATCAATAACTTTATTAAATTAATTTAAGATTAAAATGAAAACCCATTGAAAAGAAGTTTTTTGAGAAAAAATGCCTTTTAAGTATAAAAATGTTTTACACAAAATTAAACGATAAAATTGATTGAAATAAACCTAATTATATTATTAATAACATAATATAACTATTTTTTTACTTTGAAATAATTTTAAAATAAAAAAAAACTTTGAAAATGGTTGAAACAAAAATATAGTTTTTAATAAGAATTGCTATTTTTCACTATTCTCTAGAAAATAAATCTTTTCAGAAAAAATAAAAAAAAATCTATAAGATAATTTTTATATTAATACTTCATAAACTATGTCATTTTTATAAAATAAAATTAATATAATTTCCAAAAATTAATGAGGAAATTTTCTAAAAAAATCAATAAAAATCATTTTTGAAGAAAACATATTTTTGAAGCATAAAATAACTTCACTGAAAATTGAGTACTTATTTAATAATTATTAATCAATGAAATTTAATTGAGTAGGTCCATTATATATATATATTATAATTAGGTTATTATTATTCATACCCACTAATTTAATGGAAAGGTTATAATGATCATATTTAAATAATAATATTTTGGGGTTCGTTTAAGCTCGGTGTTGCATGTTGTATATGCTATCGAACATAGTGTTATTTTAAAATATAAAGTTGCAAAATTCACACCCATAATTAAATATTGACCTCCCAATTTTAATTTTTGATCAAAAATCAAGGGTTTTATGTTTGAAAATACCTTTGTGGAAAACCCACATAAAAAAGGGTTAATAAAACTTACTCTAAAAAAGAGGGAAAATGAATACAAAGGTCATCACAAAAATAAGTTTCTGAATAAAAGAAAATTTATGGGAAGTGATAATATGGACATAGAATAAAAACATAACACCCAATTATTAATATAGAGTTATAGAGAACATTTTTATGAGGAAGGTAATCATCAAAAAACCACAAATCTATGATGGGTTAAAAGGACATTTATTTATAGATAAGAAAAATACATGGATAATGTTTTTATTTTGAGTTATTTTTATTTGTTGTTGTTTTATATATTCAAACTTTATCTCTTATACTAGGAAATGGATAGTAATGATGAATTTTTCATGACTGAAGCAGTTTTAATGAATAAAAATATCCACAAGTCATTCCTTCAGCCTCTAAATATTGAACAAAACCAAAATGGTTAGCTCATGTTATTCAATATGATAAATCATTCTTTAACCATAGAGAATAAAATCCAAATTTCAACATAATATGTTAAATAAATAGTAAATCTTAATGATCCTCCAACATATGTCGAACCAAATTAGAAAATATAAATTCTTATGAATAAGGTCCTAAGATTTATAAAATCAACTCAGCATTAATCCCCCATAAGGTATCTCTTAATAACACAAATAAATAACTTGATCACATATTTTTCTAACACAGGTTAGTAACTTGATTCACCTTAAAAACATAATGAAAACATTATTTATTCCATGAAATAACTCTCTTCTTATTCCTTAATTAAAATTTCATATTATTGAATATAAATCCAAAAAATTAGTAAACACCATCGTGAATTAATTTTTCATCAAATCACTAGTAATTTCTAAGGGAACCAATACAATCCCATTGCCTTTTTCAATTTCAATATTCTCTTTATACAAACAGAGTTTTATTAAATGAACATTATGAAAATATTAATGGTTATCTTTCACTTATTCATATATTCCAACAAACTACTACCTTATCACTTTTCTTGGTTATCTGTGTCATTCAATATGTGATTTCCAATCTATAAAAAAACTATTAAAGTTTAATCCTTATACATTCCAAGATTCTTATAACTTGAATGTCATAATTATTAAATCCAAATACACATGAAACTTAATCATTCTTCCTCATATATTTTAATAACATAAGATTAACCTTGATACCATTGTTTCTTCTAGGATATATTACCTTATCTCTTGGGGAATTAATTTGTATAATACCCTATATCCTTATAGTTAAAACATTATACATTAGTAGCTTCTTTATTTTCAATGTAATCACAATCTGGTAGACTTTTCTTTACACACTTTTAGAAAACTCCCAATCCTTTCAATCAGGAACTAGGGTGTTTCTTTAAAAAATTATCACATGTGGGAAAATCCATATTTCTCTTTTTCCCCTTATACTTTTTTTCACTTCAATCCTCTTCTTCTCATTATTTAGTTTAGAGCCATAAAACTTGGAGAATTATTTTTCAATATTGATAGCCCATGAAACTGTTTTCTCATATTATGAGAAGGTTTGGGAGACTAATTTCTTTCTAAGGAATGGATTTAACCTATCAAATAAATTTTTATTATTACTATTTAGATATCATATGTATTCTATGAAAAACCTTTATAAACTTGTAAATTTATCTTCATACATAGAATCATTTTATTCTTTCTTTTTCCCCAGACTCAAGAATTTTATTTCCAAATCTACTCATCATTCACAAGGAAAATATTTTTCCAAGAAAATTTACTTAAAATCATTCCATTCCTTTAATACTATTTCCTCATAATCTATAGTGTTTTGAATCAATGAAAAAAATTTATCTACATACCATAAAATCCAATAAAGTATCATTAAAACCTTCTACCTTTCATTTCTTCCCAAAGTGAGAAAGATATTCTCTAAGGAACTTATCCATTTTTGAGATTCCAATGGATTTGTAGTTCTATTGAATGATGGGGGTTTATGAAACATCAAATAGTCTAGAATTGTTACACCTAGTTTTATATTGGTATACTAATCCATATAGGCAAGGTTATTGGTCATAACCTGAGTAAGATTCCCTAATATAGTTATAATTTTTTTGGATCCAATTTTAGTTCCATCTATAGTTTCATTATCTTGTCTATAAGGAAAATCCACACATGGATTGTGTGCATTGATAACTATTATATTCCTTCTACTAGGCACCATTTCTAAACAATATCACATACTAAATTGGATTATGAATCATAATGTATAATTTCAAAAATAGTGAAACAATTAATATTAATTGAAAAAAAATTTATAGCTAATATCAAAATCATAAGATTGGTTTCTTTGAGATTATTCTCAAATTCCATCATAGGGTTAATTTACCTAATCTATGTTTTCATAAATATAGTTCCCATGGTTTCTAATGAACATTATCAGATACAAACTCCAAATACCCAAACCCTAGTGGTCCATAGTTGGTGGTAACTTTATTATATTGGCACTAGATATAAGAAATCATATCCTAAATGGCTGAATAGATTAGATGTTTTTGAAAACTAGATACATAATTAAACATTACTTTACATTTAAAAACACTACATAAATTATTATTTTATTTTAGGTCACCATTATTACCCTTTTTATATCCTAACATATCAATCAAAAAATACTTCCTAGTATCATATGGGTAAAAAGAAATGGGTGATATTAAATTCTCGATAAGGGTATCCGTACAATTGAAGTTATGATGAATAAATAAGAATAAAAAATTTGTAAAGGTAAATAACTAAAGCAAATTCCATTTAAATAATAACATGAGTATAATATGAAAATAATAAAGGACGATTAAAAAATCCATATAAACAATCACATGATCTTTAAAAATATCCATAGATATTCTAACTAATCGAATAATCACATAGAAATCAATAACTGATTTCATAATGATGGAATAAATAATGCCAGACATCAAAAAATTACCACCACGGTCTAGCCACAAAAATCAGAAAATATATTCATGTCCCTGTTCCATGACATCTATATAAATGGGTAATGTCTCTTTTAAAACCCAATCCATTTTTTCGCATTAGACCTATCGATGCATCCATGGGATATAGTGGGCCTCTCCAGTGACATACTAAGTCTGATGCATTCCTCATATAAAATGGGTGAAACATAATCAACATAAACATTCTTATTGAAATAATCATACAAAATTGTAATAATTTCCCCAATTAAAAAACATAACCATAAACCATCTTGATTAAAATAGAGAATGTTATGAAAATAGTACATCACCATTCAAAGTGAACATGAAACATCTAGATAAATAAAAAGGATTATATCATTAATAAATATTACCATAAGATAATATGTAGAATAAGGGTTGTTCATGTTTATGAATATAATATCTATAAATAGATCATTAAAAAAATTATTGAGGAAAATAATATTTTCGCTTTGAAAAATAAATTTTTAAAATATAAAACATCCTAAGTATTATAGGAATCATTTATCTTAAAAATAAACATGTAATATTTTAAAGGAATCTTCAAATAAAATATTATTTTAGATGGAGGGAAAATATTTTCGGGCCGTATAAGTTAAAAAAAATTACGTTCACACTATTGTAAAAAAATTTAAGAAGTTTCTCATTTGGAAAATGATAGGAATATTCCTTTTAAACCATTTTGTAAAAGTAAAATATAAGAGAAAATGAATTTTAACAATCTTAGGAGAATAGTAAAAACATTTTTAATTTTTTTTTCAGAAAACATGGATATGGGATATAAATATTACCTAGAGGAGACTTTAATATAAACAATCCTGAATACTGATGTGATTATGAAATAAATAGTTACCACATGGGTTTCTTTTGAATCATAATCCCCATGAAAGAAAAAACTTCAAATGAAAAATTAAATAAAAAAATAGATTAATAAGATAATATATCAAAGTGGAAGTATATAAACCCCTTAAAATAAATAAGTTGTGAATATGTCATATGTCTCACCAAAGTAAAATAGGGATGAGAAATCCTTACCTCTGGCTTTAAATACTTCATACATGTTCAAACCTTCTATATAATTAATATTGTCTTATTATACATCTATTCCAGAATCATACTCATATATATCATACCATTTATGAATTACTTATAACATTTTATCACATATTCATCAACAATTATTCATTTAATCATTATTCAAGGTGATAGCTGCCTCATTTTTCATTTATGTTTTAATTTGGTAGTTTCGGTCTTTATAATTTTTTTATGGTTTCATCATCTCAATAATTTTATTCATGGTATAAATATCATATATTTTTAATATATATAAATTAATATTCATCTCTAAAGATAAAATTGGAAAAATTAATTACACCGTTTAGGGAGATGATAGACAATACATATGCATGAATGTTATTTTTACTTTTTGATAGATAGAAGTAAAGAAAGTTGAATTATACGTTGTCTTTTAGGAATCATATTTATGTCATAAATATCATATGTAATCATAAGTTACATCTTTAAGGGACCTAGGTTTTTTATTTTGGAAGGTCCATAACCTCAAGAACATGGATAATGATGTTGATAAGAGGAATGGCTAGGGTTTGGTTGAGCTATATGGGTCAAAGTGTTATAAATAAGTGAGGTAGAAGGTTCAAATTTATAAGTGAGGTGGGTGAAACATTTGGAGTTACATAAAAAATTAAAATATAATAACACTGCTACAGATCCAAATACTTAGAAATGGTAATGAATTCTAAGAATAAGTGTCTAAGGGTAAAATAAAATCTTCTATTGAAATTTATTCATGTTTTGATATCATTTTAATCCTTATCTTTTTTAATAAAACCATGGTTAATTATTTTTGACCCTAACTGTAGTGACCACTATTTTAATCACAAATGATTAATAATATTACTATAAATACAAAAGTGAATCATAAAAGAACCATGGATGATGTGTTCAACTATATTTTATTCAAATAGTTGAAGATAATATTTTTATCAATTTTAAATAATTTAATAAAATATAATTTTCCTAAAATATTAATAAGGTCAATTTTAGAGCTATTTATTTAGATCAAGATTAATATCATGAAGAAAAAAAAGGAATTTCAATTCAATGATTCCAAAAATTTCTAATATTATTACCTATAAAATATTTGGTGCACATTATTTCTTTCAAATTATATTACTTTTAAGAATTTTGATATCATTTATTTTGTTTTTATACTAATTAAATAATTGTTTTTTTAGTGTTGTGTATGAGTTTATAGTTATTATTTCTTCACAAAAACATAAAACTAAATTACCATGATAAAGAAAAATAATTTATATTTCAAAATAGTATTTATAACTGAACATATCCTATGGCTAAAATGACTTAGATACCCTCTAAAACTAATACCTGAACCAAATTTCCACATACCCAAAGAGTGTTCCCGATTCCCATGGCTTGGCGACTAGCACCTTGGCATAAAACAACAACCAGAGGGAATGGTTTTCTTATCATGAAGAAAAAACATAGAACATAAACATAATAGATAGAAACAAAAGACGAAATAAATATATTCCATAACTGAAATAAGGCAACAGAAATGATACAACTAAAATATAGTTATAACATGCTAAAGTATAAGTCCAACATGAAATTAATATTAAAATATATTAATAACTAATTCATATTATAGAGTGGGAAAACTCTCACCATCTACCCAGATAAAGATGACTGAAACCTCTCCTCCATACTATTGTGCCTTTCCTTTCCCTACATAAAAAGACATAAAAAGGTATACGTACCTCCAGAGTGGTGTGTGAGGTATGAGATAACATGACGAGTAGGATCCCACCTAGGTGTTCCATAAAAAGTCTCTTTATAATAACTGAACATGATCAACTTTAAGGAAAACAAGGTATAATAAATAGTTAAGAATTTGTATATCAAAAGAATTGAAAACATTTAATTTTACATTTTCCACATTTCCAAATAAAACTAGGTAAAACAATTTCAAATAATTTTATATACATATATTAAATTATACATATAAAATTAATGTAGGTGTCACATACCATATCAAATCTAATACTAATAAAATAAAAGGTAAAATCACACCAAGAATTACTATAGGTCAAGATAACAGACTACTCATAGGACAATCAATGAAAATTTCACAATTAAGTCCCTATAACACATGACTAAGGAGCAAAGAAACACCCAATTAGTGAATCCCCTAGCAATTTCAATCTTAATTCCATAGAAAAATGAGCCTAGGGAATATAGGAACACTAAATAATCAAACCCCTTGATAATGCATGGGAAATCAAACTAATCTAAACCGTCAACCTATGTACCCAAAGATTCCCATGTGCTCTATTTTCCAAACCATTTCATCAAAACTTTTATTTGAAAACCATTTCATAAATAAATTTCATAATTATTTGAAAATAATTTTTACTTCTACAAAAATAATTGGAAAAATAACATTTATCAAAAACCCATTTTTTATACACACTAATAAACCCATCAATGTTTTTAATTAATTTAAAAAAATTATTAGAACCTGACCAATGCAGTTTATCCAACATAGTCTAGAGGCAAAACCAAGTACCTCAAACTCATGTTTGAACAAGCCTACAATGTAATCCACCAACAAAGAAGAACAAAAATATGATAACAGAGGCCCTATAATCAATCCACACATCTTATAATCGATTCATCAATCAAAAGGGTCGGTGAAGGGGATAAAACACAATGTAACTTGATGAAAATAACACAATGATCCATATACAACACAAGGGTTAGGCTCTAGGATAAGATAACATAATAGATATATAAGCGCGCAAGAACGATCAACACAAAAAATCAATGGATTTATAACCTTAGTGAAACTAGGCTACCATGATCAAAGACAGAGAAGAGACATGATGAATACTCACCTGTAGAATTTTATTGCAACCTCAATGACAAAAAATCACTAAATGATATGATTTGGAAGGATCAGTATATGAAACTGGGATTAACAGAAATGGATATTAAATGTATTTAGATGAATAATCAGTACATTAATAAAATACATGCTTGAGGACTGTAATATTTTATTGTCTTTGGAAACGTGGAAACAAAATATTCTATCCTGGTGAACGATCTTCAATATCTAACATAAATATATTTACCTTTAGTAATTCTACCTAAAAATATTCTTCATAACCTAAGGAAATAAAGAATAATAAAGGGGTAATATCTAATATTTAGTAAGGGTAAATAAAGGAAAGGAATAAGCATAACATGAATTAACATGTATGGAACTTGAGAATAAAATTTGAAGATCATACCATGAATATTAGAGATCATATTAAATATTAGCAGTTCATAAGAAATGAATCATAAGGAAATACTTAACATAATCCATGAAATCATAACATTGGAATAGAACATGAAATTCAAGAAAACATGTAATCATATAAAAACCCTATGTCAATGCGGCTTACCAAGGCCTTTGAAACATGTTAGCCTCTGGTTAATCACTCATGAACTTGCTTCTGGATTGGTATTCCATGCACTGTACCCTCTTGTTTTAGGCTTGGTATGTCCTCCCATGTACCCTCTTATTTTGGGATTAATATTTCATCCCATATACCCTCTTGTTTCAGGATTAGGATGTCCTCTTATATACCCTCCTGTTTCGGGATTAAGATACCCTCCTGTATACCATATTGTTTCGGGTGTGGGATTCCTTCCAATGTACCCTCTTCTTTTGGGATTTGGATTTACTATTGTATACCCTCTTGTTTCGGGCTTGGTATTCCCTCCAATTTACCCTATGATCTCATAAAACATTTATCATTACCCAATGCATTGGAGGAATATATAGGTCTCACCCATCACATGATAATATCATATATAAATGTGCCACAAAATAATAAAACAAGCATCGTACCATGACCCATAAAAAGAGATGGGTTTCCAAAACATCATATAATAACCCATGGAATGAAATTGGTATCATAAACATTTAATTAAATCATAACCTATGGAAAATATATGGATTTCATAATAATTTTATCATAGAATAACCCATGAAATGAAACAAGTTTCATAAGCTTTTAACACGTGAAAGAGAAATGGGTTTCATAAACATATATCTTGTGAAAGGGAAATGGGTTTCATAAACCTATAACCCATGAAAGAGAAATGAGTTTCACAATCATATAACCTATGAAATATAAACACATTCCATAAAGCCCATAAACTGATGCAAAACCCATTCAGATAAATAATATGAACGGAACCTTTAGATTATTTCAAAGAAATTCATGAGTAACACCAAAAGATATAATCTTTGATGAAAAATAATTTGGAAATATCTTTCAAAAATTATTCTTGAGGAAAATATACTTTCTTCTTTGAAAAAGTATTTTTTAATGCTTAACCCCATTTGAAAATCATTTTCTTATAAAATACCTTTAAAATTTTTAAATAAGACTTGAAATAATTTTGAAAATACTTTTCCTTAAAAACTTATAGAATATTCATCAAAACATTTTTAAAACATTTTTCTTTGAAAACAAATTTAAATCATTTAAAGAAGGATAAAAACATTTTATAAACCATTTCATTAAAAATACTTTTAAAACTTATAAAGAAGTATTGAAAACGTTTTGAAAAAAAAAATTACCTGAAAAATATTAAAAGAGGATTTAAAATTTTGTGAAAATAATTTTACTTGAAAATTACATTTAAAAATTTTTCTAAATAATTAACATTTTTAACATGGGAAGGAAGATTTATAAAATGACAGTCCATAAATTTGTACATGTCGTACGAGGTAAAAAGAAAATTCTTTTTACATGGTATAAATTTTAGAAAATTTTATTATTCAAAAAGTGACAATAATATTACATTCAAAACATTGTTAAAAATAAAAACATGGTAAAATTTTATTTTAACTATTATATGATAATAGTATAATAATCTTGGAAGCCCTTTTTAGAAAACATGGTTTTGAAGGAACTCAGATTTCTGATCGAAGGGAGAGGTAAATTCATAATTCCTTAAATCCACTTTATTAACAATACTATGTGACATATAGTGAAAAAATGGTACCAATAAATGAAGATAACATGAATAAATAGAGGAGGAAAAAATAGTGTTATTGAGATATGGATCATAATATTTCATTAAAGGAAATATAATCATAAACAATCTTGAAAAGAGATGAGATTATTTTAATAAACTCTTACCACTTAGTAATGTTGAACCATACCCCCATTTAAGAAAATTAAATTGAATTTAGATTAAAATATCATCAATATAAATATATTCATGGTATAATATTTCAAAGGTAGTATATACCTCATAGAAAAATATAGGGGAATAACATGATATGTGTCTCAAAGAAGGAAAATTGAGACCAAATCATTTTACCAATTTGGTAACTTTTGAAACATAGTTCCCATGAAAGAAAAATAATAAAATAGATATTTAAATAACTATAAATTTATTTATTTTTACCTCTTAATACATCCATTGGTAGAAAAAAGACCATAGAAATGTAATGGGTGGTGAATAAAGCTTTCATCTCACATAAATAAAAGTGAGATGAGATTCCCTTACCTTGTGTCCTGACTATAATTGTACTCATTAAAACCTTATATATAATAAATATTAATTTATTATAAATCTATAACATAACCATAATATTTCATCCAATATCATATAGGGTTTTATTATGGCTTTATATTACCCGCTTGTTAACAACTATATGTTAAGGTTTCACATCGGGTAATATCCTCTTTGTTTTTCACATGTGTATTTATTTGTTATATATTTGGTCCTTATACTTATATCAAGATTTAAAAAAATTAAAACATGATTTAAATATAATTAATTTTCTGTAAATGTGTATTATAATAATCCATATAATATATAAGTATGAAATATAATACACTGTTCACTGAGATGATAAGTTGTACGTACACATGAACACTATTTCTCTTTAATTGTAAGGTTGAATTAATGAAAGTAAAATAAATATATATGTATAATTATTAAAGTATCTTTATTATATAATATATATCATACACTTTCACTAGAAACATCCTTAATACATTCCATTTAGTGTGTGAATGAATCACATCACTTTGAGGGGTTAGTAATCCACACTTCCTCAAACAAAATTATCATATTTACACTAAATGTAAATAAAAAAAGGTATGAGTTGTAAAAGGAATAAATAAGATTAAAGTGATAATAAATACAATATATGACAAATATAAATTGAGTTTCCATCATAATTTCCACCATGAGAGGCAGTAATGGAAAAATGAACAATCATCTTTAGTTAGGCAGTAGTTCACCATACACATAAAAAGATTGTTTGTTACCCATTAAATGGATGTTTGTGTAATTGTAGGATGAAAACTCAAAATAAAAAAATAATAATATATTGGAGATACTGTTATGGAATAAAATTAGTGGATGGGTGGAGAAGAAAAAAAAATGAAAGGAACTTCAGAGAAGAGATTACCACTTAATTGGGTAACTCCTTTTGGTTTGTGCCAAAAGGATTCCTTGGATTGCATTATTCCAAAGTAGAGGATTATAAGAGGTAGGTAGGAATGTTGAGAAGTTTATTTGTTTGATCTTCTCTAGACAGAAGAGGTTTGAGAGTTGTTAAGTATAGGGATAGGTGGTGTCCTTTTATAGGGAAAGATAATGACTCAATTGGAATTCTTGAAAACAAGTAAGGTGTGCACATGTTCTTACCTAAAAAATGTTATAACAAACAAAAAAATCAATAATTTAAGGTTTATATATTAAATATTTCCACAAAATTGGTTTTGTAAAGTGTATAGGTTATTTTTCCCCCTAAGATTAAGGTATAGTTCTTAATTAAGCTTAATTTGACCTCAATTGTTGTGATTACTTTTAATCACTTTTACTAATATTTTGGTCAAAAATTATCATGATATAATTGGGATCTAAATAATATACTGATTATAATTTTCTATGTCCATTTTTATAAATTCAGTTCATTGAATAAAAAATATTAATATTAATGATAATCCCGTAGACGAGATGAAATAATGAGTTTTTAAATTAGAACAATGTTGAAAATTTTGTTAAGTTTTTATACTCAATTTCACAGTGAAATTGATTAAAATAAAATAAATTGTTTTAATATATGTATAATTAATATAATTTGACCTTAAAACAAATTTTAATTGTAATTTTAAATTAACAATTATTTAAAGGAAATGTTAGTTATTAACTAAACTACAGTATTTTTCACTACTCATCAGTGAATGATGTTTCTCAGTAAAATCCCAAAAATTCACCCTAAGATAATTTAGGAATTATAAATTTAAAAATGAAGTTAATTTTATCAAATTAAATTTCTCTCTTTCTAAAATTAATTTTTTTGTACTTTATAGAAGGACATGAAAACCAGTTCATTCGAGAAAATAATATTTTTAAACATATAAAGACATTACAAAAAATTATATTTTTCAGTACAAATATGTTTTATTTATATACATAATTATAAAATTATTTTAAAATTACTGATTAATATTCATAATAATATATTTTAATAGCTAGGTTATAACTAACTCATTTAAATAATTATAAAAAAAATGATTTTGCATAGAAATTCAGTATTGCGTGTAATGTACACCATATCAGTGTTGTGTGTTGCGTATGCCATGTTGGAGATGAATATAATGTGAGAAAAGTTAGTGTTTCATGTAGCACATTCCAACTTGGTGTCATGTGAAAGGAATTCTTGAATTAGTGTTTTCATATATATATATATATATATATTTACAACATCACATGAAATGAAACATATCAAAAGGATAAATTTATTTGAAAAATAATATTTCAAAAAAACTTTGTGTGTTACATTATACCCCCATAAAATTAAATTTTTCATCAAAATTCATCTATATTATTAAAGGTTTAATAATTTAAAGTTCATTTCATAGAATCCCACATCGTAAAAATGATTACTAAAACTTCCTTTAAAAAAAGAAATTTGGCAGCATAGTGGTTATTAAAAGTAATATATAACTAGGTTTATACGTAGGAGAACATAGGTTGGAAGTTGAAACACAAACAAGGAAAAAAAATATAACAATAATTTTTTGATGGAGATTTATAGAGAACATCGATCAACAGAAGTGGGTGATCAAAAAAACCATAAATCTGCGATTATATGAGGGAATATCTAATTTATGAGAAATAAAGGTAATAAGATAAATATTTTCCAATATCCCTTTCCAATATTCAAGGAATTATTTTAATATATAGGAATATAAAGAAACATACTTTATTTTTTTCCTTTTCATAAGTACAATCTCGCCCTTTGGTTTTCCTTTATTAATTCCCACTTCATCACTTATTCTATGGAATGACCGTGTATATTTCATTCCTAAAGAATCAATATATCATGAGAACCATAAATGGAATGATAATTCATTCCATCTAACTTCACATAATATCTCAGAAAAATGGTTAAAAATAGTTATCCAATATGAATAAATCATCATATGGTGATATATCACTTTAATCACACAAACTTCATTGAAAGTTTAACGTAATCTTTCCATAAGTAGTTAACCTTATAACCCTTCCAAAATCTGAAACTACCAAAAATTAATAATAATTTTACTAAATTATAATAACATTACTCCCCCATAAAACACAATGTAACTATTGGTTTTCACATTACAAATATGTGAATACCCTCATCATATATTTTCTTAAAGCATGGTAATGACTTGAATTTCCATAAATCATTTTAAAAAACTTTCATTATTCCTTATTCCAAAGATTAATGGATATATTCCTCAAATCAAATAAGTTTTAAACATTATCCATGATGACATAGACCACATAGTCAACAAATCAATAATCATATCAAGGGTAATCAAAACCGTCCAATTCACTTATTTATATCCAACATGTCACTTATCCCAAAATATTTATCTCAACATTTGGAACACAATAAGTTATATATTTCCTTTAATCTTGTTTTTCTTATGAATATCACCTCATCATTAAATCACTTTTCTTTTCTATTATATATATTAATCGTATTATTGAAAATCTTTAGAGAAAAACATAAACTGAACAATCCTTATATAATCCACCATTCATAATTCTTGGATCCAAATAAATAAATAATTTAATACTTCCTATTTAATGGTTGGAATGTATTAGGTATTTAATTGGTTTAGAAGTAAATTATTATATCTGGGAATTGATATGGGTAATTACCGTGTTCTCCACAGATGAGACATTGAAATCCATGAAAATTCATCACTCTATGACCATTTTTTCTGTAGATTTAACATCTTCTCCTCCATTTGAGGTATTCCTCAAGGTTCTTTTTTCCTTTATTCTTGAAATGTAGGAAGCTGAATCTTCTATCCTTTATGATCATTAGAATTTTAACATTTATAAAAGTCAATTTTCCTCTTATGTGATGTGTTAGGATTATCACCAAAGTTCACATTGTTAATCATTTTTGACATAATCTCAATATCTTTACCTCCGATTATTGTCCAATTTCATTGCTCATAATCACCATATTTTCCATCCGAAACAATGTTAACCCGGTTAATTTTGGTTTTCTCCATTAACTAAAACCAGAAATCATGTGGTGATAAACACATATCATAAAATAAAACCACATAATCATGAAAAAATTACTTATAGGATATCTAAATCATGACACCTACATTTTAATAGATGACACCTTAGTTTTATCCAAGGCTATTAATATTTATTTTTTATTCAAATTCTTCATAATGGTTCAGGAATAGTTTGTGAATTCCCAAATCATAGCCCCGAGGAATGTCAGACTATGTGTGCCGCAAGGCCCATTGTCGTGTACCAGATTATCCTGAGTCAAGATCAGGACATCTTGTTAGATCTTATACTCCTAGGTACATCTATGCCAAATACACATCCACTTTTTGTATCTAGAAACGGATCGATTTCTTAGAAATCACTCAATCCATCCTTTACCAAAATTCCAGGATATTTTTCTAAACATCAACGCATCCTTATACTAATCCTTAGAGACATCTGTAGACACATCCTTAGAAATATACCTAAGGATCTCACTAAATTTTTATCATCTCAATTTCCAAAGTTTAACTAAAAATTTCCTTTGATACCAAATATAGAGACCCTATCTTAACACACAAGAATATTACATCATTTTCGTTGAATATTTAGTACATTGAAAAAGTACATGTTCGAGGACTACAATAGTTTAGTGTCTTTGGAATCCCGGGAAAAAATATTCTATCATGGTTAATGATCTTCAAAATATCCCATAATGATCACCACCTTTTGTACTTATTCCTAAAACTTTTCGTCACAACCTAGTTAAAGGAAATATAATAAATGGGTGAGATCAAATTCTTATTGAGTTTAAATGAAGGAAATGCACAAGAATAACATAAAAAAAGGTATATAACTTGATCATAACATATTAATATCATACCCTACATATAAAATATCACAATAAAGATCAGAATTTTATATTACAAGAATCATAAGGAAATAATTAAGATAAACCATGAAATAATAACATATAAATAGATAATGGGATTGTGAAAAACATATACGCATATAAAAACCATATGTTAGGGTGGCCTACCAAGTCCTTTGTAACATGTTAATATTTGTTTAATCACCTGTGTACCTGATTCAGGCTGTGAATGCTCTCCCATGTACCCTCTTGTTTCGGGCTTGGAATGTCCTCCCATGTACCCTCTTATTTCAGGCTTGGGATTCCATCTCGTTTACCCTATTGTTTTGGGATTGGGATGTCCTCATGTATACACTATTTTTTCTATCTTGGGATTCCCTATTGTATACCCTCTTATTTTGGGCTCGGGATGCCCTATCGTACACCCTCTTATTTTGGGCTTGGGATGTCCTCCCATATACATCCTTGTTGTCATCTTGGGATGCCCCCCCCATGAACCCTCTGAGATCATAAAACATTTATCATTACCCAATTCATTGGAGGGTGATATAGGTCCCACCCGTCACATGATAATATCATAAATTCATGTTCCACAAGATAATAAAACATGCATCATACCATGAACCATTAAAATATATGGGGTTCCTAATGATCATATCATAACCCATGGAATTAAATGGGTATCATAAACCTTTAATCATATCATAACCTATGGGACATATATGGTTTTCATAATAATTTCATCCTAGAATAACCAGTGAAGGTAAACATGTTTCATAAGCATTTAACATGTGAAAGAAAAACAAGTTTCAAAAACAAATAACTTGTGAAAGAAAAATAGATTTCATAAACCTATAACATGAGAAAGAGAAATGAGTTTTATAAACATATAATTCATGAAATAGAAACATGTTTTATAATGACTATAAAATAAATCATAACCTATTCAGAGAAAGAATATGAATGGAACATTTAGATCATTTCATAGAAAGGAATGAGTAACAGCAATAGATGTCATATTAGATAAAAAATAATTTGGAAATATCTTCCAAATTTTTTTCTTGAGTTAAATATCCTTTCTTCTTTGAAAAATTATTTTTTAATGTAAAAATCATTTTGAAAATAATTTTTTTAGAAAATACCTTGAAAACTTTTATAGAAGACTTGAAATAATTATGAAAATATTTTTCCATGAAAACTTATAGAATAATATTCAAATCAATTTAAAAAAAATTTTATTTTAAAAAATATTGAAACAATTAATATAAATATTGAAAAAATGTTAATATAAATTTAATTTAAAATACTTTGAAAAATTATAAAGAATTATTTATAATGTTTCGATAACCTTTTTACTTAACAACTTTTTAAATAATCTTGAAAACATTTTGAATAAAAGTTTCCAGAAAAAATACATTTAAAAACATTTTATAAAAAATTAACCTTTTACACATGGAAATGTAACTTTTGAGAAATGACGGTAGGTAATTTTATACATGCCATACAAGGTAAAAAAGTATTCCTTTTTCATGGTATAAGGTCAAGAAAAATGCCTTGTTCAGAAAGTGAAAATCACATTTCTTTGAAAATATTGGTAAAAGGAAAAAAGGGTAAAAATTTATTCTAATTAATATATGATAATAGTATAATATTTTTGGAAACCCTTTTTAGAAAACATGGTTTTTGAAGGAACTTAGCTTTCCGACCAAAGAGAGGGGTAAATCTAGAAATCCCTAAAAACAAATTATTATCTATATTATGTACCTAAGAGTGGAAAAATGGTACCAATATAGGAATATATCATGAATAACAAGAGTAGAAAAACATTCATGTGTGCTCTTGTGGTATGGATCATAATATTTCATCCAAGGAAACATAATCCTAAACAATATCAAAAAGCGATGAGATTGTTTCAAAAAACTCTTACCATTGGGTAACCTTGAACTATATACCAATTTAAGAAAATAAAATCACATGAAGATTAAAATATCATGAATATTAATATATTATGATATAAAATTTCCAAGGTAGTATATACATCTCATAGAATAAAATAGGTGTATAACATGGCATGTGTCTCAAAGATAGAAAAATTGAGACAAAATCATTTTACTGATTTAGTAATTTTTGTAACATAGTCCCCATTAAATAAATTTAATAAAATTTATATTTAAATACCAATATATATATGTATAAGAGTAATTTAATACATTAATGTTATGTATAAACACCACACAAAATGAATGGGTGGGGAATAAATATAGTATCTCATGGAAATAAAAACAGAGACGAGATTCCCTTACCTTGTGTCTTGACTATCATTGTATTCATTCAAACATCCTTTATAATAAATATAAAATTACTGTACATATATCATATAGAAAAATTCCTAATTATAATACTATAATGGTTTCTATTATGGATTTATATTACCCTCTTGTTAACAATTCTATGTTAAGGTTTCACATTGGATAATATCCGGTTAGTTTTTGCATGTGTCTCAATTTGTTATATCATTTGTACATATAATTATATTATGATATTTAGAATGTAAAACATGATTTAAATATAATTTATATTCCATATATTTTTATTATAAAAAACCATATAATATATAATTATGAAATGAAATAAATCATTCATAAAGATGGTAAGTCATATTTACGATTGAACACTATTTCGGTTTAATTATAATGTTGAAAGGAAGAAAGAATGTAAAATACATATATGATTATATATCATTATTTAAGAATATATATTATTACATATATATCATATATGTTCACTAAAGACATCCTTAATACATTCTTTTTAGTGTGTGAATGAATCATGCCGGTTTGAGGGGGCGGTAGTCCACACTACCTAAAACGAAATTATCGTATTTACACCAAATAGAAAGTAAAAAAGATATGTGTTATAAGAGGAATAAAGAAGAATAAGTACATAATAAATATAATATATGACATATAAAAATATATTATTCATCATAATTTTCACCATGATAGTCGGTAAAGGAAAAATGAACAATTATTGTTTTGTTAGGCGGTAGTTCACCGTACACATAAACGTTATGTTCATTACCCATTAGATTAATATGTGTGTAAGTGTAGGTCAAAACTGTAGAAATAAAACATATTAGTATATTTAATATTGTGTTTTATTATAAAATCATGGAATAAATAGATTGGATGGTGTTGGAGAAGGAAGATAAAAATAAAGGATCTTGAGAGGACATGTTTCTTCTTAATCGGGTAACTCCTTTTGGTTTTGGCCAAAATGGTTCCTTGGATAGATTTTTAACCAAGGAATGTATTATAGGAGTAAGTGAGGGGTTTTTATAAGTTTATTTATCAGATATTGGCTTAACATAATAGTTTTTAGAGGTTTTAAGAAGAGGGAGAGGTGGTGGCCCTCTAAGGGGGGAAAAGAACTCACTTGGAATTTTTGAAAAAAAGTTAGGTGTACACGTGTTCATAACTAGAAAAAGTCATAAAAATAAGGGAATGTTTATGGATTAAATATAGAAATAAAATATGTTTTTTACACGTTTATAGGTAATTTCCCCCATAAGATTAATGTTTAGTCCCTAATTAAGCTTAATTTTACCTTAATCGCTGTGATTAATTTTAATCACTTATACTAATCTTTTTGGTCAAAACATCACATTATCTAACTAGAATATAAATATTATAATGATTAAAATTTCATATTTTATTTTTATAAATTCAATTCACAGAAGCAGATAAATTAAGATTAATGCTAATCCAACAGACATGACGAAATAATGGGTTTTTAAAGTAGAAAATTATTCAACCTTTTGTTAGGTTTTTATATTCAATTTCAAAATTAAATTGATTATAATGAACTAAATTCTATTAATAGATATATAATTCATCTAATAAGACCTTAAAAAATATTTAGTGTATAATTTAACGTTAATAATTATTTAAAATAAAAATCATTTATTAACTAAAATGCCGTATTTTTCACTATTCATCAAAAAAATGAAGTTTTCATAAAAATCCCAAAATATTCACCCTAATATAATTTTAAAATCATAGATTAAAAACATGGAGTTTATTTTATCAAATTAAATTTCAATATGTCTCTAAAATTATTTTTTTATTCTTCATAGAAGGACATGAAAATTAGTTTATTAGGGAAAATAGCATTTTTAAACATATAATTACTTCAAAAAATTATATTATTCATTGTCAATTTGTTTTATTTAGATAAAAATAATTTAAAAATACGTAAAAAATAGTTATTACTATTAATATTTCTAATTTTTAATTTCTAGTTTATAATTAAATTATTTAAATAATTTTAAATATAAAATAATGTTTCGTAGAAACTCTGTATTGCGTGTAACGTATGACAAGTCGATGTTGTGTGTACCATAAGCCAGGTCAGTGTTGTGTGTAGTGCAATACAAGTCAGTGTTGTGTGTAGTGCAATCCAAATTGGTTTCATGTGAAATAAATGTTTGACTTAGTTTTTTAATACATATATATATATATATATAACTATTTCCAGTTTCACAAAGAATGAAAAATATCAAAAAGATAAATTAATTTGAGAAAAACTCTTAGGGTGTCCTAATATGAGGTCCCTAAAATTTCCTAGGAGAACTCCTAGGTGAATAGGGAAGTGAGATTCAAGAGAATAAAATAACAAACACTCATACTGAACCCTAAAAGCATAACTTGTGATGATTAAAGGTTGTGTAATCCCTTTTGATGTCATGTAATCCATAAAGCCCAAGTATGCGAATAAAATAACCACCTTTTTATTAAAAACCAGATTTTAACCCTTACAGAATGTTTCATCCACATTCATAGCGTTAAATATTCATGCTCTATGCTGGTTCATGTTTTTTTTCTAACACCCATTACATGACATGTAAACACGTAACATGTCTTGTAAACCTCTCATGTCTAGTACTAGTTCACAGATTCTTCACAGGGACCACTACACAATGTGTAATCACATTACATGCCATTTATTTCTCATAAAAACATCAAATAACCTAGTTTTAGCTAAAAATTCCATAATAAATCTCTACTATTCTAAGTACTCATATATAACCCTAAAAATATTTTAACACATTTATACATGGACACCATTAAGTTGAACAAACATATATCATCAAAATATAGGTCATTTCCCCCCGCACATTCTCTCAATTTTCCATAGTCCAAAAAATTCCCCAAAATAAAGAGGGAAACAACATTAGAGAATAGAAATACATGAAATAGGCAATGGGATGTTACATATCCTCTAGTTATCTCTATACTAAATATGTTATATCTATTAAAACCAAGAGTGTGACATTTTTTAATTTTAATCACATAAACTATAATAAATGTCATAAAATTATCCAAATGAAAAAATGACATATAGATGAATAATTGATGATTATGGATAAAATGGACTCATCCAATAAAATTTATTTAATTTTTAGGGCCATTTGTTTGTCCTTATTATTTAATTACTAAACTTAATTAACTGATTTACCCATTACTCTGTGAACAAAAATTAATACGTTTACTATTCATAATAACAAAAAATAAAAAAGACATATTTAATTAATATGGAACTTATAATTCCAAATATTGGATCCATTATTTAAAATTCAACTTTAATAAGTGGTATGATTTAATTTAATATCTACTACTCTTACTAAGATGTGTGTCTCCCAGTGAACATGTCTGGTTCCTTGCTACACATTTCCTTGCCTCCTTATAATTTCTAGAAGCCCATCACCCCTCCATTCCTCCACATAACCAAATACCCCTATATCATTACTCCCCCATCTACCTCTCTGCTCCCCTATCTCACTCTGCATATCCCATTTCCCCTAAATTTTTTCCCTTACCTAATATCCATATCGACACTCTTCTCCCCCGCTTCTCGCACTCTCTCTTGTTGTACTTCTCACAAACATTATGATTTCTTTCACTAGTATCATCCCTTACACCATGACTGGTTTCTTTATCAACATCCCCACCTTTGATTATTTATCCCAAAAACCTCCACCTCCTTTCACCCATTTTTTCCTTCAATAACCCCATACTCCACTATTATTGTAAAAACCTTATAAATTAGGGATTTGTTTTTCATTATCCCATTATCATCATTTCCTTCTATTATTTATAACCATATAGCCTATAATTCGTCATTCATGAAATTTTAGCCAGGTGTTTATCAATTTTTTGCAGGCTCTCATCAATTGAGAGTGTCATTCATCCATTGATATTGGCATTCATCGAGGTATGTGTTCATAAATGAAGGAATCCAAATTCGGTTCTCCTTCTAGGTTTTTGTTTTTATATCTCCTATACTCATCCATCCTTAAAAATTGTTTCCTTTTGCTACTATTACCCTAATTTATGACATCCTTTTATTACTCCATTGATTGATTTTACCATGGTTCATATTTTTACCGATTCATTTTTTTAATAGAATCATATTTTTCACCTAAGTTCACATTTTTAAAGGATCATAATTTTTTTTATAGTCACACTCGTTTGGATTACGGACATTTGTTTTTTTAGGTTTATATATTTTAAGAATTTTCATATTTTTTATGCATTCATATTTTTTACGCATTCATATATTTTTTAGGTTTATATCTTTATAATTTTTTCATATCTTTTTATACATGAGGTTATTTATTTAGAGGTGTATATTTTTATTTTATATAGGTATTTATTTTTTAGTATAACAGAGTAGTTTATCATTATTTAATTGATTCCACTTCAATATATCGATGATAACTTTTTAATAGGGTTTATATTTTTACATGTTATTTTACTCTTACTAAGATTCGTGGATCCCTATACACATGTATGTCTCCCCGATACCCATTTCCCTATTTCTTTCCAATTCTCTAAAACCCATCTACCCTCCCTTACTCTTCTCCCCATCTCCCTCTCCATAGTTTTTAGTTTTTTATAATTTATTCCACATCAATATATCAATGAATAATTTTTACCTAGGTTTATATTTTCACACATACTTATTCGTTCATGTTTTTTATAGGTTCATTTTTTTAAAACATGTACATATTTTTTTATAGTTTTATGTTTTTTTAGAAAAGTGTGATTAGTGCCTCTAGTTCTAATATGGAAAACAAGGGATACATCAGCATGATGTTAGAAACCTTACATTTATCCTTTTAAAATAATGGAAATAGATCATTAGGAATGGTGTTAGAAGAAACAAAAACCTCATAATGCACTCATTTATTTAATAGCATGCCAAGAAGAATGTTGGATTCATGATAAGCATGCATGACGATGTAATTCATTGATTAAAGATGATTAAGGAATTTGAACAACTACATGGTTAGATTCCAAAAGGATTATTTATAGTTTTATGTAATTTATTACAGTTCATATTTATAATGGCACATATTATTATGATCATATATTCTTAAAGGATTTTATTATTTACATGGGTTCATATTTTTAGAGGTTCATATTTTTTTATCATCAAACAGATAGTTCAACATAATCCCATTAGATTACCTCAGGTGCCTGTTTCTTTAATGATTCATGTATTTGATCACATTTCAATTTTTTTATAGGGTCATATTTTTTACAAGTTCATATTTATTTCTATGTTTCATATTCTTTGATAAGGTTCAGATTCTTTACTAATGTTCATATTCTTTACTAAGGTTCATATTTTAAAAAGTTTATAACTTTTCATAGGTTCATATTTTTTACCAGGATTCACATTTTTACATGTTCATATTTTTTTGGGTTAAAATTTATTTATAGGTTCATGTATTTTTCCTAATTTGTTCATATTTTTTATATATGTGCATATTATTTTTATAGAGGTAAATTTTTTTATTTCAACAGGTATATTTTTTTATTCATACATGCAACTATTTTTTATGTATAGTAGAGTTTTTTATATTTTTTTATAATTGATTACACTTAAATATATAGATTCATAATTTTTATAGGCAAATATTTTTTATAAGTACATATTTTTAAATTTTATCAGGGTAGTTAAAACTTATTTAGATGTTCATATTTTTTACAAAGCCTTATTTGTTCATATTTTTAGATGGTTCATATTTTATTTTCATTCAGGTAAATATTAAATTATATTTTCTTGTATTTTACAAAGGTTCATATTTTTACTAGTACATATTTTTTTATAATTTTAGGAATGTTAGAGGTTTCATATTTTTTCCAATCAAAGTTATGTTCTTATGTAGTATTTTTTATTTGATTCCCATAGAAATTGTTTATATTTGTACAACTGTATGAATATAGAATGCAACCAATGTACATTATGAAAATTTAATAATATTGTGAATAAAAAATGTTTAAAATCAAGAAAATATATAATCAATGTACATGTATGCATACAAATGGTTCAGATTCATTTTTATTTGAAGTGTAGATTCAATTTCATTTATTTGGTTCTATTATATTAAACTGTAGTGTAGTAGATTTAGTATCATTTGTTTTGTTCAATTAAATTTAGAATATTGTTTCTATTGACTTATTACTCATTATTTTATTCATTTCATTGTTGGTATTTTACTATATTAATTATTGAGATTAAATTTTTTAAAATTTGTTCCCATGGTGTGTATCAAATTATATAAAGTTGCATAACAACACAAATGTAATATTTCATTATCATATGGTTGTTAATTGCATAAAAATTACCATTTCACGGTTGTATATCCATGTTTATTTTGGGTTTCAAGGAAAAAAGTACATCCATTATGTTTATATATTTACATGTGTGTAACGTAGTGCCCGCATGATTTTGAATTTCACATCATGAAATTTAATGGTTAATTTTCAATGGACAATATGACCTCCTATTCTTGATTTGAAAATCCGTATCTGGCTATATTATATCAATATAACTAACAATGAACAACCAACTGGATTAATTTGACTTATCTAATAGAGGTAATTTTATTAGAAAACTAAAGTAGATTCATGTCAATGAAGCATCCATGAATGAAAAATTATCACTACTTTTCAAATTTTTTTAATGATTTGGGTAGCAATATGCCTTCTCATAGGATAAGAAAACAAATTTTGATGAGATTTAATTGTAACACCCTGACCCTAGTTACCCATAGTCAGTGCGTTATAACCTAACATTGGTATGATCACAAGGGATCAAATCCTGAAATACCGATCAGTTTAGTAGCCTTGTAAGTAATAGATACAAACATAAGTTTTATATTACATTATGAAATGAAAAAACGACATTTTTTCCCCTTTGAACACACATATATCCCTTAGCCTATTCCTGTAGGTTAATAGTAATATACTTTTTTTCATCCCGGGAAAAATAAAACATAGAAAGGGGTGAGCTCAGGTGCTCAGTATGGATAACAATATAGCAGAAACTTCCATAAATAAGTATAAAAATTTAAGGAAATGTATAAAACTAAAACACAAGAATTTTAATCTTAAAATTCAACATAATATGGAAAATATAAATAAAATAATTCTATTTACTTATTCACATGGATATTCTACTAGTCGAATAATCACATGTAATATCAATAGCCAATTTCATAATGATGGAATGCATAATGCCGAACATCATAACCACATAGTCAAGGCCTCGTGCCAAGACTAAAAATAAGATTTTGTCAAGGCCATTTTCCAAGACACTAATTTGTCTCATGAGACTTACTGATGCATAGAGGAGCTATAGAAGGCACCTCTCGTCACTTACTAAGTCCAATTCATTCCTTATATGAAATGGATGAAACATAACATAAACATTCGTATTAAAACTCTAATATGAAATGTTAATACATTAACCATAAACCATGAATGGTATAAAAACAACACATCCATAGTCCAACATATCAAAAATCTTTCAATATAATATGGAATATTGTATTATAATAAATCAACTTCAAAAAAGTATAAAATATATCAAAGTTTGTTGCCATAGATGAAATCAAAACTATTTGAGTGAAATTTATCTTTCCATTTTGAAATCATTTAAAAGTCACATATTTATAAAAGAAAACATTTATTTCAAAAATATTCTTATAATATTATAAGAGAAGTATCCAAGGTGTTATAACGGTGTAAAATATCTGTACTCTCCGTATAAGTTAAAGAAATTCTTTCCTTAATTTTGTCAAAAAGGTCGTAAAGAACCTTGTTTGGAAAATGGCAGAATGATTTCTTTATACAAATTTTATAAAAATTCAAAAAGGGTATAAATTATGTAAACCAATAGTCTAGGAAATAGTAAAAATGTTTTGAAATACATTTTTAAGAAACACATATGTGAAGGATAAAGAGGTCCTAGTAGATACTAATGTATAAACAACTCAGATAATGAAGAGATTGTAGAATTAACCCTTAACTTGTAATTTTCTTTGGTCAAGGGTACATTAACCTCCTTTATAATAGTTAAATTATACAACAACCATATACCTAAATATTATACTATATATGATCTTCTAATATTACTTTGTTAATAATATTTCAGTAGTATCATTGTTTTGGGTGTAAAATGATTCATTTTCATTTATATGTTTTATTACGTAAGTCATGTTTGATATGGATACGATGTATTTTTTTCATATAAATAATGATATTAAGTTATTAAATATTAATTTTATTCATGAAATGAAAATTATTCTTGAATGGTTACGATGGGGAATGAATCTCATCACATTCGTGGAGATAGTAATCTGTACGTACGCACGAGTGAAAATACCATTCTATTGATGGTGAAATAATATGTAATTGGATGGTATATAATATATAAAAAATAATTAAAAAGTTCTATTTATTATTTACATAAATTATACTCATTATTATACTCATCCAAATAATGATGTATTTAATAACAAACTACACCATAACGTGGAGATGATAAGCCGTACGTACACACATATGGTGACATTGTCATTCATTGGATGGATAGAATAATGAATATGGTTGTAAAATTTTTATAACAACCTCATAGTATGTATAAGTTACTTGAGTTATTATTTATGTATGTAAATAACAAAGAAAGAGGAAGTTGAAGAAGAAAAGAACTTTGGAAGAGGTGATGAAATTATTACCTCTTCTTCGGGTGCTTCCTTTTGATTTGATCAAAAGGGATCCTTAGGTTAGATTCTAATAAAAGTAAGGCTTCTTGGTTAAAGAGGGTAGTTGGGAGGATATTTTAGCAGGGTTTGTCCAAGGAAAATGGCTTTGGATGTTTTAAATTCAGAGAAGGGGAAGTACCCTTTTATAAGAGAGGTGATGGTCACTTTAGGAAAAGCTCAAAATATTATTTTATTATATAATCATATTTAGTTTATAATGGATACAAAAGGGTTTATTTAGAGGGTAAGGTGGGTATGGGTTTCAAAACTCTCAAACAATAGGTTTTAGATAGGTTTTGGTCACCATATTACCCTTATCCTTTAGATTTAACTCTTCGTTAAATAGTTTAACTTTTACCATGTATTCCTGTATTATTATAATAAATCGTCAATAAACATACTATAAGAATCCAAGAAAACCCCAAGTGGTTAATTATTGATATATAAAACATAATATCAATCCTTTGGCTTAACATTATATTTTTAGAAAAATTATATCAATTAATAATATACTATTTGTTTTGAAAACTCATTTATGTCAATTTTGACACTATGTAGTATTTAGTTTTTGTGAAAGTCATAACAACTTTATCACTTCGAAAAAAATTATTTAATCAACCCTAACATGTCATATTAACCTATAAAATTCGTGGAATACATAAAAAGTATGAATTTACAATTATATTAATATTTATGATATCAATTATTTTAATCATTCAATAATAATGTAATTACTGCATCATCATTGTGTCATAAATAAATTTTATTATTTAATGTCTTAAAATTATAAATAAAATACCATTATGGAGGAAATATCTTTATATTTCTAATTAATATTTATAGTCTAATTTATATTATGTATAACCCTATATTAAAAATGGTTTAGTTATTAAACGTTAAATTTAATACTTTTAACTCTTCTTTAAATAAAATAATAATAAATGTCCTAATCTAATCCAAGTAGACCAAAAGGATTATATTTTATTACCGATTTTGATTTTGTTCGAAATAAATTTATCTAATATAATTAGGACATGTGTTAGGGTAATTATAATATCATTTTTACCATTATTTACACTATTTAGTTTTAACCGTCGTAAATAAAATTCAAAAATTAATATTCACCAAAAATTATTTTCAACCTATTGAACCAAATTTTACATACCAATATCAACCGTGTCTCTCATATTTTTGAAATTAAATTCACATATGCGGTAAAATTATGTTTTATGAAAATTTTCAAATGTGCCTAGAAGGTGGGTAAAAGATGTTAAAAATTCAATAAAATTTTATACATCTAATTTTATTATAAAATGACTATGATGAATTACATTAAACATATATACTTATTATGTATCTATTTTGAAAAAAAATTAATTTAACTAAAATAAATAATTATATAAATTAAAATAATGTTTTTAACAATAATGTAGTATTTTTCACTATTCATCAAAATTGAATGTTTTCAGAAAAATACCAAAAATTCAAACTAAGATAATTTTGATATTCCGAATCGAAAAATGAATTCCATTTAGAAAAATAAAATATATAAAATTTTACAAAGTTGGTATTACTATTCATAATGGATAATTTGATTGGTCATGGTGTGCCAGAACTCAAAGTTGCGTACAACGCAAGCTATTGCATTTTTCAAAGAGAAGCATACCGTGGAAGCTTGGGGTATTAAATTTTTCCCTCCTTAAAATAATTTCATCCTCAAAATTTCTAGAATATTACTTCATAAAAATATTTGGGTGGTTCTTCATCATATGTTCCTCGGGTTCCCACATTGCCTCTTCCATCTTATAGTTTCTCCATAGAACTTTTACTAGATGAGTCATTTGGTTTCTCAACACTTGTTCTTTGGTATCAATAATCTTGACATGATATTCAAAATTAGACAGATTGGGTTCTATTTCTATTTTGTTATAGGTGAGTACATGCATTGGGTCATGCATGTATTTTCTCAACAATGATACGTAGAACACATCATGAACTTTGGAACGATTTGGAGGTATTATCAAATGGTAAGATAAAACTCCAATTAATTTTGAAATTTAAAAAGTTCCTATGTACCTAAGACTTAATTTAATCTTCTTATCGAATCGTAAAACACCCTTCCTTGGAGATACCTTAAAGAAAACATGATATCCTACTTGAAATTCCAAATCCTTTCTTTGGTTATTGGCATAGCCCTTTTTCCTACTTTGATCTATTTTGATGTGGGTTTGGATAATATTCACCTTTTCTATTGTTTCCACAATAAGTTCAAGGACTATTATTTTTCATTCACTAACATCATCCCAACATGTTGGTGTGAGACATCTCATTCCATAGAATACTTCATATGGTGCCATCTGAATACTTGAATAGAAGCCGTTGTTGAAGGAAAATTCTACCAGGGGTAAATATTGATCCCACACACCTTGAAAGTCATGTGAGTAGGATATAAACATGTCTTCTAAGGTTTGAATAGTCTGTTCTTAGTGTCCATCTATTTTAGGGTGGTAGGCAGTGCTCAATCGATGTACAGTATTTAGGGCATTTTGAAGAATTTTCCTGAATCTTGATGTAAAATGGGGATCATAATCATAAACAATCAATAAGGGTACTCCATGAAGTATTAAAACTTCATTAATATATATTCTTTCAAAACGTTCAAGTGTTAAATCTTCTCTTATATCAAGAAAACGTGCTGACTTGGTAAGATGATCTACAATGACCCATATTGCATCATTACTTCTAAAAGTATTTGGTAGACCCATGTCAAATTCCATTATAATATCATCTCATTTTCACTCTAGTATGGGAAGAGGTTGCAGAACTCTTCCAGGATGTTACCTTCTAGCCTTAACTTATTGACAAACCATACATCATTAAACATAATTAACAATCTCCCTCTTCATGTTGTCCCACCAAAAATGTTTCTTAAAATCGTTATACATCTTTGTGCTACCAGGGTATATAGAGAAATTCGAGCTATGAGAATCATCCAACAATTCTCTTTTAAGATCAGGTATGTCAGGAACATAATGTATCTTCCCAAATTTCAAAATCCCATATTCACATATGAAGTCGACCAATCTCCCAACATTCACAGTTTTAATTTTTTTAAACACCTCGTCATCAGTTTGAGAACTTTTTATCCTTTATAGTAAAGATGGTTTGGAAACTATTTGAAAATGTATTGATGTTTCACCTTCCATGATTATTCCCATATCCATCTTTACTAGATCCATGAGCATATGATCCCTTTCAACTCTTATCTTGTTCAGAACTCCATGATCCTTTCTTCTCAAAGCATCTTCCACCTTATTTGACCTCCCCCGGTGGCAGTGTGTTGTGAAATCATAATCCTTGAGTAGTTCAATCCATCATCATTGCCTCATTTTGAGTTCTTTCTATGAAAAAATATACTTGAAACACTTATGATCTATATATATCTCACATTTCCACCATAGAGATAGTTTCTCCATATTTTCAAAGAAAATATTACTACTGCTAACTCAATATAATGAGTGGGATAGTTTTTTTCAGGGATTTTTAGCTGTCGTGATGCATAGACAATAACTCTATCATTCTGCACAAGGACACAACCAAGTCCTTTCTTTGTAACATCACTATAAATAACTAACCTATCATTACCTAATGGTAGATTCAAGATGGGATAATTGACTATTATTCTCATCATTTCTTCAAAACATTCTTCACACTCTTTTTTCCAAACAAATTTAACCCCTTTACATGTGAGTTTGGTTAATGGGTTAGCTAATCAGGAAAAATTATGGATGAAACGCCAATAATAACCTGCTAAACCAATGAAACTGTGTACCCCAGTTATACTTGTTGGTGATGGCCATTCTAGGATTGCCTTAGTGATTGAAGGATCAACGGAGATTCTATCCTTAGAGACAATATGACCTTGAAAATAAATTTCTCGAATCCAGAATTTACACCTTTTAAACATCCCATATAATTTATTTCTTCTAAGGGTTTTTAGAATATTGCGCATGTGATTTTCATGATCTTCATATATTTTTGAGTGTAACAAGATATAATCAATAAATACCGGTACAAAGTCATCAAGATATTCCTTGAAAACTCTATTCATTAGATCCATGAAAACAGAGGGTACATTAGTCAATCCAAAAGGCATTTCTGTAAACTCATAATGCCTGTACCTGGTTCAAAATGCTGTTTTTGGAATGTATACCTTCTTCACACACAACTGATGATATCTATATTGAAGGTAAATATTTGAAAAATATGGAGATCCATGAAGTTGATCAAATAAATCATCAAAGCGATTTAGGGGATACTTGTTCTTTATTTTTGTAGAATTGATCTCTTTGTAGTCAATAAACAACCTTATAGATCCGTCTTTCTTCTAAAAAAAGTACAGGGGATCCCTAGGGAGAAACACTAGGGTGAATAAATAATTTATTACACAATTAATCTAGTTTTTCCTTTAGTTACACTAATTCCACAGTGTCCATTCTATAATGGGTCTTCGATATGGGCCTTGAACCAGGAATTAAATCAATGGAAAACTCAATTTCTCGTTCTTTAGGATGTCCAGATAAGCCCTCAAGAAACACATCAAGATATTCTTTCACAATAAGTACATACTTTATTTGAACATTCATTTCCTCACCCATAGTTATTTCATTTTCTTCCTCCCAAATAATTGAATTTAGTAGAGCTATTGGGGGTGGATCTAGATAAGAATCAAATGGTGATGTTTCTACTCTAAAGATAAGGCACTCCTTATCATCATCAAAAATTGTAACCTAATTCTTCTTATAATAAATTTTAACATCATGGTCCAAAATCCAATTCATACTAAGGATTATATCAAATTAAATCAGGGTTATGATGATGATATAAATAGATAAAGCACGTTTATATGCCCTAATGGGAATTGATTCACAAAATGTTGTTGCATTGATACTTCACTTAGAAGTTTTGACTGAACACTCCCTTGTTAAATAAAATTGAAAATATCTAATTTTCTTACCAAACTGGGAAGATATGAAACAATGTGATGATCTAGAATCAAATAAAGGATTGGCTAAATTTGATGAAACCATTAAATTACCTACCACTAGGTCATTTGGAGCTTCAACCTCAATAGTAGTGATCACATAAGCTTAGCCTTGCTCGCTTGGCTTTTTCTGGGGTATGTTTCCTTGGGGCTTAGGATATTCATTTGCATAATTCCCCATTTCTCTACAATTTTAGCATTCATCATTGGTGGCTTCTTTCTTTCCCTTGAAATCACGAGCTTGGTGGCCTTTTTCACCACACTTGTAACAAACTCCCATTACCTTTAGGAAAGTACCGAGGTGTTCTATCCCACATTTACTTTAGGATGGAAATTCAACTTTTACCTTATTTCCCTAATTTTCATTTTTATAGTGTTCAACATATCTCTTCTCTTCTTACTTTGCTTTAAAGCCATAAGACTTAGAAAATTCGTTTTCTGTCTTGATAGCACATGAGACAATATCTTCATACGATGAGAAGGGTTGTGAGACTAAGGGTCAACAGAGAAATAGTTTTAAACCATCAAATAATTGATCAATATTAATTTTTTTACGTATATAATCTACTGTATGCCTTGCGAACATTGTAAAGTTATCCTCAAACTTTACGACATTATCATCCTCCTTTTACCTCAGATTCAGAAATTGTCTTTCCATATCCGCTCAATGGTCACGAGGGAAGTATTTTTCTATGAAAAGATAATTAAACTCCATCCATTCCATATTTGATACTTCTTCATCCTCCTTTGTGTTTTTAATTTATGACCACCATTGATCTGCATCTCTCGTGAGGAGATAAACTGACATGACAACTTTTTCCGTTTTGATAATCCCCAAAGCATGGAATATTTTCTCTAAGGAACTTATCCATTACTCAGATACAAATGGATTTGTAGTCCCACTGAATTTTGGTGGTTGTTGCCTCATGATAAGGTCTAAAATTTATCCTCCACATTGTGGATCAGGGTGCCCCACGTGGGTAAGGTTATTATTCATAGCCTCAGTGAGTTGTCCTAGTACAGTAAAAAGTTGTTCAGCTCTGGTTGCATCACCAGCTCCACTATAATTATCTTTATTAGGATGGAAATACCTACATGGATTATGTGTGGTTATACAATTTCAATTCCTTCCACTAGGCACCATTTATTAACAATGGCATATGCTAGATTAGTTTATGAATAGTAATACATAATTCCAAACTGTTAAAATACATAACATAAATTGAATAGTTTATTCATATAATCCATTATAATAAGAAGTGATTTCTTTGAGGAAATATTTACTCCTAAATCCTTCATAATGGTTTTTAATGAAAATTTGAATTATCCTAAGCATATCCCATGGGATTATCATAACCAAGAGTTCAGCAAGGACTATTGTCGTGTACCAGGATACCCCGGGTGAAGCCCAAAACTCTTTGTTTGAGTTTTTACTCCTAGGTACATCTGTGCCAGAGCCGCCTCTACCTAATTGTATTCAGACAAGCATGTATTTCTTAGAAAATATACCAAATCTCTACATTACCAAAATTCTAGGAAGTTATTCTATAACAATCCTGAATTTCTATCTTAGGGTAATGTTCTCTAATCAGAGTTTTTCTAAATCTAGCTTCCATGGTTTGAACTAAACATCCTCTGATACCAACTATAATGCCTCAACCCAAGTTACCTTGAGTCAGTGCATTATTAGATAACATTGGCATGATCATAAGGGATAAAATCCTAAAATACTGATCAGTTTAGTATCCTTGAAGTAATAGATGCAAACATATGTTTTACATTACATTATGAAATGAAAAACAACAACATTGTGCCCCCTTTGAGCACACTTATATATATTAGACTATTCATGTAGGCTAATCATAATATACTTATTCGCATCCTGGGAAAAATAAAACATAGAAAGGGGTGAGATCAGGTGCTCAGTAAGGATAAAAATATTGCGGAAACTTTCTTAAATAAGCACAAAGATTTAAGGTAATGCGTAAGACTAAAACACAAGCCTTTTAAACTTAAATTTTAGCATAATACGGAAAATATAAATCAAATAATTCGATTTACTTATTCACATGGATATTCTAATAGTCGAATAATCACATGTAATATCTATATAAAATATCATAGTAAAGGAATGCATAATTCCGGACATCATAAACACATAGTCAAGGCCTCGTGCCAAGACAACAAATAAGATTTCATCAAGGCTTCCTGCCAAGACACTAGTTTTGTCTTATGAGACATACTGATGCATCGAGGAGCTATATTGGGATACACCTATCACTTACTAAGTCCAATTCATTCTTTATATTAAAATGTTGAAACATAACATAAACATTCGTATTACAACTAGCATATGAAATGTTAATAATTTAACCATAAACCATAAATGGTATAAAAATAACACATCCACAATCAAACATATCACAAAACCTTCAATATGATATGAAATATTGTATCATAATGAATCAACTTCAAAAAAGTGTAAAATCCATCAAATTATGTTGACATAGATGAAATCAAAACTATTTGAGAGAAATATATCATTCTATTTTGAAATCATTTAAAATTAACATAATTATAAAAGAAAACATTTATTTTGAAAATATTCTTTTATGCTTGAATGAGATGATTCAAAGGTGTTATAAAGGCATAAAATATCCGCACTCTCCATATAAGTTAAAAAAACATTCATTCCTTAATTTTGTCGAAAAGGTCGTAAAGGACCTAGTCTGGAAAATCACAAAAAGATTCCTTTATAATTTTTTTATAAAAAGTCAAACAAGGGTATAAATGAATTTAACCCATAGTATAGGAAATAGTAAAAATGTTTTGAAATAAATTTTTAAGAAACCCATATGTGTATGATAAATAGGTCCCAGTAGATACTCACGTATAAACAACCTCAGATAATGAAGAGATTGTAGAATTAACCCTTACCTTGTACTTTTCCTTGGTCAAGGGTACATTAACCTCCTGTATAATAGTTAAATAATTTTTATTAAATTGTACAAGAACCATATACATAAATATTCTATTATATATGATCTTCTAATATTGCATTGTTAATAATATTACCATAGTATCATTGTTTCGGGTGTGAAGTAATTCACTTTCCTTTATACGTTTTGATATGTAAGTCATGTTTGATATGGATAGGATGTATTTTATTCATATCTAGAATTATATTAAGTTCTTAAAAATTATTTTTATTCATAAAATGAAAATTATTCTTGAATGGTTATGATGGGGAATGAATCTCATTGTGTTCATGGAGATGATAATCCGTACGTACGCACGAGCGACAATACCATTCTATTGATGGTGAAATAATATGTAATTGGATGGTATATCATACATTAAGAATAATTTACATCTTATATTTATTATTTACATCAATTATACTAATTATTATACCCATAAAAATAATGAAGTGTTGAATAACAAACTACACCACGACATGGAGACGGTAAGCTGCACGTACGCACATATGGTGACTTTTTCATTCACATAATGGATAAAATAATGAATATGGTTGTACCATATTTATAATAAACTCATAGTATGTATAAGGTGCTGGGGTTATTTTTTTAATGAAACAATAATGAAAGAGGATGTGGAAGAAGAAAAGAACTTTGGAAGAGGTGATCAAATTATTACCACTTCTTCGGGTGCTTCCTTTTGATTTGATCAAAAGGGATCCTTAGGTTTTCTTCTGATAAAAGTAAGGATTATAGGTTTAAGTGAGGGTATTTGGGAGGATATTTGAGCAGGGTTTGGCTGATACAAATGGATTTGGAGGTGTGAAATTAAGATAATGGGAAATACCCATTTATAATAGAGGTGAGGGTCACTTTAGGAAAAGCTTGAAATATTATTTTATTATACAATAATACTCGGTTTATAGTGGCTAAAAAAGGATTTATTTATAGGATAAGGTGGGTCTGGGTCTAAAACCTCTAAACCAATAGGTTTTAGACAGGTTTAGGTCACCATATTAACATTATCTTTTTGATTTAACTCTTAGTTAAATAATTTTACTTTTACCATGTATTCTTGTATTATTATAATAAATGGTTAATAAACTCACTATTAAAAGAAAAGAGAACTCCATGTGGTTCATTATTGATATATATATATATATTTATCTATTTCATTTTTCCAAACCTTATATTTTTAGGAATATTATATCAATTAATAATATAGTATATGTTTTAAAAACTCATTTAGGTCAATTTTCACACTATGTAGTATTTGGTTTTTGTGAAAGTAATAAAAACTTTATCACTTTGAAAAAAAATTATTTAATGAACCCTAACATGTCATATTAACCTTTAAAATTCTTTTAATACATAAAAAGTATCAATTTATAACTATATTAGTATTTATAATATCAATTTTTTTAATCTTTCAATAATAAGGTAATTACCGCATCATTATTGTGTCATAAATAAATTTAATTATATAATGTCTAAAAATTATAAATAAAATACCATTATGTAAGAAATTTTTGAGATTTCTAATGAACATTTATATTTAAATTTTTATTTTGTATAACCCTATATTAAAAATTGTTAATTTATTAATCATTGAATTTTAACCTTTTAACTCTACATTAAATAAAATAATAATAAATGTCCTAATCTAATCCAAGTGGAACAAAAGGATCATATTTTCTTATTAAGGTTTATTTTGGTCGAAATAAACTTATTTAATAGAATTAGGATATGTGTTAGTGTAATTATAATATCATTTTTACCTTCAATTACACTATTTACTTTTAACCGTGGTAAATAAAATTCAAAAGTTACTATTCACCATAAATTATTTTCATCATATTGAACCACATTTTACTTACTAATGTCAATGGTGTCTCTCAGATTTTTGAAATTCAATTCACAGATGTGGTAAAATTACGTTTTCCTCAAATCTTCAAATGTGCCTAGAAGGTGGGTAAAAGGCGTTGAAAAGTCCAATAAAATTTTATACATCTAATTTTATTATAAAATGAATCCAATAAATTACATTGAACTTATATAGGTATTATGTATCTAATTTGACCTAAAATAAATATAAATAAAATAAATAATTATTTAAATAAAAAGTAGGTTTTAAACAATAACACAATGCTTTTCACTATTCATAAAAAATTGAAAGTTTTTAGAAAAATACCAAAAATTAACCCTAAGCTAATATTGATATACCGAATCCCAAAATGAATTCCATTTTGAAAAATAAAATTTATAGAATTTAAAAAAGTGGGTATTCCTATTTATAATGGCTAGTTTGATTGGTTGTTGTGTGATAGAACTCGAAGTTGCATACAACGCAAGTTTTTGAATTATTTAAAAAGAAGTGTACCGTGGATGCTTGTGGTGTTAAATAAGGGTTTATATTGATGATTGATAACATATTATATGATTTTGTTAAAGGGGTTACAATTGTATATGTTGTAGAGAAGATTATCTTTTATTTTATGGAAATAAAAAAACATTGGGAAATGGATTGCTACAAATATGAAATTTCTTTGACAGTGAAACTAAAATTGCTGTATCATTTTGAAATTGATAAAAAAGAAATTATTTTTCAGATTTAAATGGTTTACATTTTCTAAAATGAAAAGTGAGAAGGATGAAAATGCCTAGCTGGCACATGTAATTCTATATCTTCATTTATATTTATGCACATGTAAAGGGTAAATTAACATGAGGATGTATGATATTATGTGTGTTAAAGAGAATAATATGAAAAACAAATCATGTTTCCTACTTTATGGATATTTTTTCATATTTTTTCCTATATTTTGAATATTATGTGCCTCTTACTATGATAATATTTTGCCTTATTTACTTTTTTCATGTTATATATTCATTTCATGTATAACCATATTGTATATCCACCTATCATACTATATAATCATATTCAATTTCTATATTATATGTGAATTTCTTTTAGATTCATTTTAACTCATTATCATATCAAATATTGTCTCTTCATATTTTTAATCCATTTATTTTATACATTTCATATATGCAATCACTGTAGGCATTATATGCATGTATCCCTATACCAATGCTACCACTATTGTTAATATCAGCATCAGACCCCCATATATTAGGTTTATCATCCTACTTTTTGAGATAATTATATATTTTAACATATTCTTATACCATTCTAGACCCATAAGATGTCCTAAAATGATTCTTATCAACAACAACATATAATTTATCAAACCCCATAATGGCATTAAATATTTGATAAATCACATAAATTTGATCAACCTTATGTTATAAATCATTGTAGTAAACCTATTTATCCTTCAACCAACTATTTTATGATATATGTTAATATGTTGTGTAGGTATTTATATTCAATATTAGTATGTTCTATTTATTATATTTATTTTTTATGTTGGAATTTTGAATATGTTTTCCCCTTCATTATTTGTATATAATGGTTAAATTTTATTATTAATCAAAAAAGTAAGTTATATTTATTTGAAAATATGGTTTAAACAGTGAAGCAGACTTAAAATAACCATTTTTCCATTAAGACACTTCTATATACTGATTAAAATTCAAAAATGTATATATCTATGTATAAATCATTACATAATAATCTTATATAAATAATTTGGGTTTTGGAATTCTTTTTTTTTCTATTGATGGAATTGCATAAATTTTTAGCGTGAAAGTTTTTGGCTAAAATCTCACAATGAAGATTAAATTTAATTAATTTAGATTCTCCTACTTCTACATGTGAGGTTCCAATACAATTATGTTTTGGAAAAAATGAAAATTGAATTTTCATTCATTTTTTTGTTACCTTTAATGTTAATTTTCCAAAACAAATGTTTTATATTAGTGTTTTATAATCTAAAATAATTGTATAACCAATAATTTATTTAGTGTTTTATAATATCTAATTAATCACCAATATGATTAAAACCACTTTTTTATAATATCCAGTATATCATAACATATGTGTGATTGACCCATTTTACTATTCTACAATCTGTGTATCATAAAATACATTTGATCATCTAATATATGTTTTATTTGTAACTATAATTCCCGTATTACATTTTAAAATGATATCAAATGATACAAAAACTAAAAATTATATGTATTATTTCAAATATTATAATCTATGTATAACAATTTCAGATAAAAAATGATATATAATATAGATTTGTGTTGAAAATGATATCAAATAATAACATAATTACATGAAATCTTTAAACCATTTGAAATTTTTATTAAAAATATTTTTATTTACAAATTAGGCTATGATAATACAAATCACTTGAAATGTTTTCAAAATAAATAGAATTATCCTGTACATAAATTGAGTAATCTGAACAAAAAAATTGGTTTGATCTAACCTATTGAGTTTCGTTCAATTTTGTTATAGGAAATATAGGTTTTTAATAAATTTGATAAAGTATATTTTATAATGGTTTATTTTATTTAATATGTGGTTATTTGGATTTTGTTCAATTTTTTTGGGGTTTTAGATGACATTATTTTGCTTAAATATATTTTGTTTTATTAGATCAGGTTTTGTTTTTGTCTATTTGAGTAGTCGAAGATCAAGTTTATGAATTCCATTGATAATGTATTTACTTCTATATTTTTTAATTTTATGGTTGAGGAAATGAAAGAATTTAATGATGGTCCTGAAACACAATATGGAATAGGAGTCTTTAGTGTGGTTTACAAATAATACCATACTAGTTTGGTTAATTTATTAATTTCAATCTATTTTAAAATTTTAAATTTTCCAACCTAAATAAATTTTAAGCGTCATTTTCACTATATGTTTCATTATTGACACATGAGTGTCTTTAGTTTTATTAACCTAAATTTATTGAAAGGATTATTCCCAGATATAATGGGGAATGAGTTTGACAAAGATTTCTCAAGAAAGGGACAAACAAGTCATTTGATACAGACAATATTTCATCATTGTGGTTACTCTTGATAAAATGAGATGCTGAAAATAAGTGATTGTGTTGGATTTTGAATTTTTTAAAGAACATGATATAGATGAATACTATATCTATCATTTTTCACTTTTTAGACTTTGGATTCCATGAAAAATGTACATTTACTTCTCTTAGTTTTAACTATAACACATATTTCATTTCACAATGAACGCTTGAATTTTCATTGGATCATAAAGTTATATATATATCGTTATGAATTCATATTTACCATAATTATTTTATGATTTTGAGGTCCCATATTAACGCATTTCAATTTTAAATGACGTAATTTGTGAAGTATTTTAGATGGTTGTAATTAATCGAAGGAAAGAATGGTGGATTTTGGCGAAAACATAATCCATTTTTTAATTAAGTTTACTTTATTATATAATGATATCAACCCTTATTCATAATAACAAACACCAGGTGATTTTCATATACCGACATGAGAATAAAATTTTCAATTCTCTTTTTACTATCTTATTTACTATTACATGGTATGATTGATTTTATTTATAGATTCTATTATATTTATTTTACTATATATATTATTGTTAAAAAATAATGAAAGTATTTATAACCTTGCAATTACTTTTATATAGCCATCAAATTTAAAATCCTCTGTAATTGGACATGGGGAGAATATTATTAAAATGAAAAATGCAATGAAAAGCATTTTTTTCAGAAAATTTCCTTCTGAGTATAAAAAGGATTTTGTGCCAAATTAGAGTATAAAATTGATTCAAATGAACATAATTAGATTATTATTAATATATTATATCTAATTTTAAATTGAAACCATTTCAATTAAAATTTTATTTTTTCAAATGGTTCGAAGAAAAATACAATTTTCAATAAAAATTGGTATTTTCACTATTCACATGAAAATAACTCTATTCAGAAAAATATATAAATTTCACCCCAATCTAATTTTTAGATGATGATTTAAAAAATTATATCTTTTTATGAAGTAAAATTTATATAATTTCCAAAAAAAATATTCATAAAATATCCTCATAAAAAATATAGTTTTGAAGAAAAGATTTTTTTAAAGCATAAAATAACTTTATTGAAAATTAAGTACATATTTCATAAGCATTAATCGATTATTTTTTTCAGTAGGTACTTAATATATATATATTTCATAATGTTGTTAATACTATTCATACCCACCAATTTAATGGTATTGTTATAATGGTTATATTTAACTTATAATATTTTGGGGTTAACTTAAGCTCAGTGTTGCGTGTTATATATGCTACTGAACACAATGTTCTTTTAAAATAGAAGGGTATTACACATTTAGAGGAATATTAAAGTGGAATAAAGAATATAAAATACTTATTTGTATAATCATAAAAAATATCTAGATTTTTATGTTAGTTAAAAGGAATTCCCTTGAATATCTCCATGGAAGCGGGTTATGTGTTTTGGGAAGAAAGGGGTGACTATCGCTTGATACAATGGTCCCTTATGGGTCTTAGATCATGTAGGGGTCATAGAATATTGATTAAAACTCCCTTCATGCATGTTTCAAGTGCGTGATGTATTCCACATATCACCTTTTAGGAAGTATATACTAGATCTATCACATGTACCAGGGTCTCAAAATAAATACAACTAGAACATGACCTTTCATATGAAAAAAAAACATGTGGAAATCTTAGATCAAAGAGACATGGTTCTAGGAAAAAATACCACCCATTTATCCAAAATCCTATAGATAAGTTAGAAATTTGAGGAGTTTACATGGGAACCTATGGATGCGATGAGAGAAAATTACTGTCACTTGTTTTCATCCATGTAATACAATTTATAGGATGAAATTATTTTTATGGCGATAGAATGAAATGAACCTAATTTATCCTCCTTTAATAAATATTTTGTTCGATGAAATTCTACACATGAAACACTAAAATAAAATAAATAGAAACCATTGTAATCTATACATATAATCTATAGGTATAAATAGTGGTAAAAAAATTTTTAAATATATAAACACACACACACACATAAATAAGGACAAAAAAATAAAATTAACTTTAAATATAGACTCAATTTGTACAACTAATCAGCAAAAAAAATATTTTTTGAAAACAAAATTCCTTCCAAGTATAAATATATTTTTATGTGAATATATTATGAATACAATATTAATTAGTAAATTATAGGAAAATTAATAGTTAATATACCAAAAGTCTTTTTCCTGTAAAAACACGTTTTTACTATATTTTCTTAGATAAAAATAAAATAATTTTTTTAGGATTTGAAATTGTAAAAATTAAAATCATTTTTAGATATATCAGGTTTATAATATCTTAGGATTAATTTTTTTTTATTTTTTTTTAAAAATTGTTTATAGATGATTAATAAAAAATACTATTTTTAAAAATAACATGACTTTTATGATCGTATTAGTACATAAGAAATAATTAAAAAATGATAAAACCATTTTATAAAAAAAAATATATTATATAAGTGAATTTTTAATTTCTAAAATGCTTTTTAATTTATAAAATCGTAATTTATATTTTTTATTTTAAGTTATATTTTTAAAAAAATAGTTTTAATACATTATACTTTTAGTATTTTAAAATTAATTTTTATAAATTTTAAAGATTGAATAAAAATGAATTTAAAATTTGGAATCATTAGTTCCAGATTTTATAAAATATACATTTTTATTTGTGGTCATAATGGATAAATTACCTTGGTAATAACGAGTTACCATGGTGAAAATAAAAATTGTAAAAATGAGTAACCTTAGAGGTAAACAACCAAACATGTTAATAACATGTTATAATTTAGTGTTTAATGTGTGTATAGACATTATATATTTTCTCTAAATTATTTTTAAATTATTAATTTGTTTTTCTTGGGAGTTATTTTCCATTATTTAATTTTTTTGGGAATTTAAAATAATGTTTCCCCTTTAAACTTTTAAAAGGGGGACTCCTCTCCTAACTTCCTACCACACAAAAAACACTTACTTTATTCCCAAAATATGCCCAAACCCATCCTATATAATTATATCTATATTAATGAGGTTCTGGTATTCTCAAAATACAATCCCTCAAAGAATTAATCCTCTTCACAAAGGAGATAATCCAAGAAGTGAGGTATATGTTCTTAACCTATTTTTATTTTTCTACTTCATTATGTAATTTTATTATTCATAAAATTTCAATTCCCCATTTAATAATGATAAATTTTGAATTATTATTATTATACTGTTATATTATTATAATGATTTTACAAGAATTAACCACCCTTCCCTTTTCCAATAAGAAAAAACAGAAATTTGAATTGTTCGTTGCACAAACTACCACCTCCCAGAATAAACATTTTCTATTTCCCTTCACTTCCATAAATGGTTGTTTTTAGTTTATATTTTATTATTATACATGATAAATACAATTATAATATATTAGTAATATTATTCGTTTTTGATAAAAAAGTAACGATCGTTATAAGGCAATCCATCCAAAACGGTAAATAACCAAAAAAGTAGTTCATCACCATTTTTGTATTCGTGAAAAATTACTAAAAATCCCATGTAATGGACTTATATAAATATAATTCTTAATAAAAAATAATTTCTAGTACCTTCAAAGGTTTTGAAATTATGATTTATTACATAAGAAGAAAGATCAACACCACTTTTATGAATCTAGTTCAAAATGGTCAATATTATTTACACCTGACGTTGAAAAGAGATTACATAAATCTAATACATGAATATAATTGTAATTAAGGAAGTGTATAAATGTAAATGTATATGAATAATGTTATTAAATAGTAAATTAAGATGTTTACATATATGATACAATATTTTAAATTACTTTTGTTGAAATAAACTATATTGTTAAGGGACATGATAACACAAATTTATTACATTGACTTATCAACTTTATTCTCAAGTTTCCCTCCCCTATGTTCAATGAATTTTCCATTATAAATGATGTTATATCTTTATTTATGGGTAAAAATATTTTTTATCTAAATCTATTTCCATGATAGATTTTATTTTCACTTAGTTAAAAAAATGGAGGATTTTTGAAAAGAGACTCGTAACTATGAATTTTACAATGATGAATATAAAATATTTTCAGAAATACCTTTTCATTATTTTGTTTTCATTATTTTAAAATAATATATCTCTAATATATTTATCTTTCATGTGTTAACCAATATTTTTTATTATGTTATTATTTTTTAAGACCATGTTTTTTATATCAAATGATTTAATTCATGAATATATTTTATGCCTTTAATATTTTTTATGAAATAAATTTTATTTATATGGGTTCTTTATTAAAAGTGAATGATTTGAATTTGGATATTTAAGAAACCCATTTTTTCATGGGTTCATTAATATGCGATGATGATTAAATTTAAGTTGCATACATATGTATGGATGATGATGGGTGAGGTCCAATATCACCCTCTAATTTTTGGATTATGTTTATATTTCATGAGATATATAGTCTTGTACATAAAGATTTTTTTCACATAGGCATGGACATGATGGGTTCACTCACATTTTCACATAAGAAAAAAATGAGTTTTTTCACATATTCCAAAAAATAAAAGGGTTTATCACAATGGTATTCTTATGATTATAGTTTTTATATGTTTCTAAGTTGTTAATCATGTTATTCAAAAAATTTATGATGCATTTCATTTGCATTAAATTCAATTTTTTTCATAATTATACCTTATTTTTATAGTATTACATTATTTTAATTCATGCTCAAATGTTATATGATTATTGAAATGTATTTTTAGATAGGTCATATATTTTATGCTTCCTTAACAAACTAATTATGATCTTATTTTTCTGCAATATGTTCCATGATTAACATCTATCGTCTTTTGATCTTTTATTATGATATTTATGTCTTCATCATGTTTTCATTCATGTTATTGTCTGTTTTTCCCTTACTGAGTGTCCAAGATCGCCCCTTTATTATGTTTTCACCCCTAGGTTATAAAAATGAATATATCATGTGAGATATTATAAAAGGGTCTAGTTTATCATTATTATGAAGAAATGATAGAAAGTATTTTTAAAAAATATTTTTTATATAGATAATACTCAAGACACTATACCATTTATTCCATGGATTGTGTGACTATTGTGAGATGTGTTATTTAAATCATAATATTATTTTACTATTTATTTTTTGTTTATCTTAGGCTATATTATTTTTCACTATAGAAACTCTTCATACTACGAGATCGCCTCTATGAGAAAAATTCTTCAAGAGAAGATACTTATGAAGTATATAATTCATCCAATAATATAATATTGGCTCATTTATACGCATCATTTACATAGTACTACCATAATATAAAATTATATAATCCTTACTATACAACACCACATAATAGTCTTGGATGGAGTTGTGTATCTATATTATACCATTGTATGCATAAGAGGTAATAATATAGTTAGAATATTCTTTAAGGTTGGTGACCATACAATTACTTAAACACTTATAGCTCACAACTCCTCAACTATGGCAGAACACATATCTTGATTTTGATTTTAGATCATCCTGATCTTTTTGTAAATTAGATTCTATATACCTATAAGGAATAGATCCTCATATCATCTATATAATAGTAACATATCCTTTTTATTCCTTCGATACTTCTGGATAGTACAAACTTCCAGCCAATAATAGTCTCCTGGGTTCTCTTGATATATTTGAACCATTCTGAGAGTACATGAAACATAAATCCTCATATATAGCTTGGAATATACGGTATATAAATCACTAGATCATATGGAATTATAATCATCCTATTTATCTATTCCTATTTATAATGACATATAATCTTAGTGAGATGAATACTATGTGATATATATAGTAATTTCCTCTTGGATTATTCCATGCTAAATATATTTAGTACTTTTCTAATGTATTTACATTGACCTATTCTAATGAACCACTCTGATCAATCATGATATATCTTAATCCATAGAATGTTGGTTGTTTAATCTATGTCATTAATATAGAATCAATGGTTCATCAATGTCTTAACTTATTATAATACTATTGTCTCATTTTCAATAAATAATATGTCATTTATATATGATATCAGGAAAACAACTACACTCCTACTAAACCTCTTGTAAATTCAAGTATCACATTCATTTCTTATGAAACCAATTTCCCTTATGGTTTTATTATATTGAATCTTCCTTAATAGATATGATTTCTTCAACCCATAAATGGATTTTTACAACTTAAAAACCTTCTCTATATCATGAGGACTCTTAATTTTTTTAGTGAGCCATTTATCTATCTTTAAGAAGGATCCTGTTAATGAAATTTGTTTTTACATCTATATATCAAATCTTATAATCATGTAATGTTGGTATGGTAAGTAGAATTCTGATGGATTTTAGTATATAAATTTGTAAAAAAATTTCATTATGATCAATTTCATGACATTTTTACAACCCTTTTACAACTAGTCATGCCTTATAGGTACTATATTGTCCATTAATGTTTAGTTTCTTCTTTAATTCCTATTTTCACCCAACATAATTTACATCCATTGGAGGATTTACCAAAAACATTACATGGTTTTGGTATGTAAAATTTATTTCAAAAATTCATTGCCTCTATTCATTTTTTAGCTTTTGAGATACTTACTTCTCCCTTATAGGATATAGGCTCATTAATATTCAATATTAATGTGTGACTATCCTTGGTGAATAGAAAACAATATATTTTAGGTTTTTTAACCACATATGTACTCTTACACAAAACTTTTCTCTCTAGAGATTCCTATTCCATGTGGATTTGTGGGATTTATTCTTATTGCAAATCTTGTGTATCTTAAGCCTTAAATTCATTGAAGTATATCTTGCTCCCACTATATAATTTAGATAAGTTCTCCCTCTGAGGGACTATGGAATTTATTTCCACTATTAACATTTTATCATTGGAGTTGTATAAGTAAAATCCCATAGTTTTCTTATTGTATCCTATATATATATATTTTTTTTGATTAGGTAGAAATTTTATTTCCAGAATTGGCCTTAACAAATGAATTACATCCCCAAACATGTAAGTTCAACAAAAAATATCTTTCCTCACTATATTAGATATGGGATTCCATTTTTTTCTGTAGTTATCTATTATTTTATTATTTTCACTACTGCCTTTACGGATTATACCCAAAAAAATAATGGAAGACTTTCATGACTCATCATTGATCTTACCATGTCCAACAAGGTGTTGTTCCTCCTTTAACTTACCATCCTTCCATTATGGTGTATATCGGAAAGTGAGTTTGGATAAAATCCCTAGCTCACATAAAGAATAAATGAACTCTTGGTTGAGATATTATCCATGATAGTCTGCATGAATTAGATTTTTTTATTACTGATATGATTCTTGAATCCATTATTTAATTCCTTTAATTTCTCAAAGGTATCTAACTTATTCCCTTGTTAAGTAAAAATATCCATAAACACTCAATTTATTAGTATAAGTTATAAAGTATGGTAATCAACCCATATTTTAACTTGGAAATGACCACACACATTGGTATAAACCAACTCAATAAGCTCTATGACCCTTTCACCTTTACCCAAAAATGGTACTTTGTTCATTTTACCTTTTAAAAAGTGTGACATACCCCAAGTGTTTTTAGTTCAGAATAATTTCAATACACGTCCTGTTCTAGTTTTTTCTAGTGTGTTTTATTTACATGAACTAAGAGGTGATGAAAAAGATGTGTGTTATATGAGTCTTATAAACTTATTCCGTTATCAATTTCCAATAATTTGTTTTTTTACTATAAATCATAAAGTAAATTATTTAAATTTTTCACAAGATAACTTATATTTTATTTATAAAATATTTATTTTAATTTTAAAATAAAACCATCCATGTTAATTTTGGATACTAATATGATGTTTTTAGTTAAAATTGTCACATAATAAAAAAATTAAGTATAATAATAAACCATGTTAGTAATGTGAGATGACAGTATCTAATAGAAAATGCTATAATTCTCACTCCATTGGTAGCTAAAATATCTAACCAACTTTATTAAACCCTAGAAAATCTACTTGGTTCCAAAATTTGAATACAGATATGAGCTCTACATATTGTATATAATACCCAATTTTTATAAATAAATAGATTCCACTTGATAATAAACACATATAAAGCTTCCCCATTCTTCATGGATATAGTGAAGTTATTCTTCCAGTAGCCCTTCTTTCCACATGAAAAATATACAACATCCTTCTCCCTTACTTCCTCTATGATCTTCTTATACATAGAAGGGTGGTGCACAGGAGCATCAGACTTGATGTTAGTATTAGAGATCTTGGCCTTTCCTTTCATCTTATTCATTACAAGGACTGAAGGACTATTATGCTTCATATCCTTATCATTTTGGATAATCAATGTGAGGATATTGAACATATACGTTTCTATATTTTTATAATAAAAAATCAAAATAAATGTAGAGAATATCTGAGAAAGTGAGGAAAGTATTAGATCCAAGAAAAACTCTTTGGGAATTCTGAATCAAATGTTTTAGGGTGATCGATGTAGAAAATCACTTTGGTTATGTGAGGCCTAACCAATGAACCTTCCCTATTTTTTCACATGAAAAGTTCCTTAGAGATATCTCACCTCTACTTTCTATCACTACCCTCATATAGAACATGAAGATAGGATAACATGAATTATGAATTCATTCCATCATAAATCATAGGGATCTCACTATGCAGAGATGATAACATTAACTGTTGAACATATACTATGTCATAAATATGCCTCTATAATAAGTTCTTCATTTCCTCACTAGCCACCTATGTAGGTTAAGAAAGAATGAGGTACTCTAGAATAAATAAATTCCTTTCCTAGAATAGTATAACATGGAAGTTCATTTAACACACCTAGAAGTTCATTTTGGTGATGTGATTGTCTTTATCCAATATATATTGGTGGAAAATCATTGTCAATGAACTTTCCATTTCAATTCTACAAAAATAAAAAAAACCTATTTTAGTACTTATTAATGAATACCAAAATATGTGAGATGTAATAAATTTATTATCTTATGAGTCTCCCATTATTTTATCAAGATCCAACAACCCTCATCATTGGACTTTAAATGCACTATCTCATTGAAATTCTAGTGTCATGGATCCATATTTACATATTCATATCCTAGTAAAGGGTCTGATCAATTTCTCAAATATATTTAGGTAGTAAGTATTTCCATCTACTAACTCACATCTCATTGATCCATTGAGTGGTCTCCCCAATCCTAAAAACTGGTCTCATATTTACTCAACAATTTCATTCAATATTTATCAATAGTATAAAGGGATGATCCTCTTGAAAACAACTTTGTTAAGTTAAGATGAAAGTTTCATAAGAACTCCCAGATGAAACCAAGTGTCCAGAAAAGGGATATGAAAAAACAAAATTTTGTGGTCTCATCCTTTATAAAGTAATAGAAGCTGTTAATGAATTAATATTTTCTTGAGGGGTTGTATTTACGTATTCATATATTATATTATTTTATACATTACATGTCTAGATAATATATTGTGGATTTTACAATATTAGTTAACCCTATCTTGATAAAATATTTATACACAATCCAGTTTCATGTTATCTTATTTATTTAGTGTGGTTACATACAATCAACCCTCAAATAAATAAACATTAAAATGAAATAAATTAAGTGACTATGATCATGATCTTTCTAATGATTGATCTGTTGAGTAAATGATAAAACAATATATAACCCTTGGGGAAATATTCATTAATTTGTCATAGATCAAGTTGAATTATTCCAACATTGACCTTGCACCTTCTTGTTTGGTTTCACCTTGACTCTATCTTGAGCATCCTCCACTTTCCCGAGAACTAATTACTTTACATTTTATTTTACTCACACATAGTTGAGGGGAATAAAATTATTTTTATGGGGTTACATAAATAAACCATAGACATGCATGTCCTATATATTAAAGGAGTGAGGTATGACACAAAGACCATCACATTTAATTTAATGTAAAATATTAAAAAAACCATGAAATAATACTTAAATTATATTAAGCTAGCATATTCAAATGTTTTTCTATTCTCATGATTAGTCGCATACATCAAACGACATCTCATTCAAACACAGTTATCATTCATATCTAATCATTCTCTTAATTAATATAAGGTTCACATAAATTAAGTATTAATTGTATTATTAATAAACAATTTTTTTTTAAATTTAATATATTTATTATCGAGATATATAATATTCACATCCACTATTTTTCTAAAAATAAAATAAATAAATTTTATTTAAACTAAATAAGTACATGGTCTGTAATGATTTGATTACACGACATATATTCTTAAGGTAAGACTAAATTATATATTAAACTAATTAAATGGACTATAATATAGGAAACATGAAAAATTATCTTTCTAAATTAATCATACGACATATTACAATACATGATGTGTCATTACATGGGTCAAATTATGTTGTTAACAAGGTGAGTTGGACCCCACAACACACAATTAATATATATGTTATGTAATTTTGATTATAAAAATGAATAAAAAATGTGTATAATAAATATAAATGATGTATAATTTGAAAAATAAGTAGAAATAATTAATTGATGCTTTTATTTCTCATGTCCATAATAAAATCACTGGAGATGTGGAAAATCCCTATAACACAACTTGTTCATTAACTACACACTGTGTAGTTTGGTTTGGGTATAATTAATTATTTCTTTTCTCATGTAATTACTCATAATACATGGTTAGAAAATTGTGTATCTTGTGTGATTTTTCATTAATTACATAGTTTTTAAACTACTAAAAGTCATGTAATTCATTATATCTAATCTACACTACATGTATGAGGAGTTGGAGTGTAATCCCCATAGACTAGTAATGTGTTACATAGTGTGCATGACAACTACACATCGTGTATCATTTCTGTCCCCATATTACAACACTAGCACTAATAAACGTGGAATATGTGTTAAATACACACCTCATATATTAATTTTACAACCACTATTTCAAGTAAGGGTTCGACAATGTGTATTACTATTACATGATATATATCCAAGCTAGTGGTTTTCCATCCTATTAGTCAATACATGGTGTATTAAATATCATTAATGATCATGTGTAATGACACGACACACATCATATCTTGGTTATCCTAACTATGTATTCTAGTGGTTTACCATGTCTACATGATGTATAATTATGGTACATGCCATGTAATCTAGTCATGCCACCAAGATATCTAGCATGATCGGATGGAAACCCCATACATTATTCATCTATTCTTGGAATGTTTTTAGCCACATGATAGTGAATGAACATATTATCTCTAATTAATAGAATATGAATGAAAATAGAAAAAAATAACAAAATATTTTGGATAAATTATCAAAAATTTAAATAATTATAACTTTTAATGTGACTTCATTAATACCACTTGAAGGTTTTGGTCATAGTGGATGTGCCAGTCGAGTCCGTTCCCAATAATGTTTTTTATTCAATATATAATATTCTAAACATGACCAATAATCCTAATTCCTAAAAAATATACTTAATAAAACTTGACAAGAATCCCCAAATCAAGATATAAGATCTTTAATGTTAAACTTATAATTAATTTAAACATGAAAGTACATTGGTCTTGATGTCATTCATTATTGTAGATGTTGACCTCACGAATCTTGATCATCATTTTTTTTCAATGTACAATGCGAACCCAAATTAGATCCCATATATTAGTGATCCACATGTTCACCTTGACCTACTAATGTAATTGTTGTGTCTCGGTGTTCTAGCATAGAGATATCGATATCCTTATGTCATTCCTTGTTGATCACTATCACAATCCCCTCAGTCTATAAGGACTGTCTCATGGTTTCCCTAGGATGAGAGGGATGATTAAAAAACAACCTTTATAGTTCTTGATAATCCTTGGATATGTTCTTGGTGGAGAGAGATCTCTAAGGAGGAGATAATTTGTGCACAAAAAAATGTTCTCACATATATATGTCTCTCAAAATGATATAACCATGTATATATAATCCTAAGGATAAAGTTTACTATTAATTAATTTTAAAAATTCCCTTAGTCGTATATTAATAACAAAATATACCCAATTCTTTGTGATAATAATGATAATAATATATTATTTTTATTTTTCCTTATAGAGTGTCCTAATTTTTATAATGAAAAATATTATTTTACGGTCTTATAAATATACATTTATGACCAAACCTATAATTTTGTATGATCATGCTCCCCAAAATTTATTGAATAACCAAATAAATATTATTAATTTCATAAATAAATAAATATTATATTCATGGTCTTGAAAATAAATATTTGTTAATATTCTTTCAGTCTTGAGGGTATTATTTATTCCATTATTAAATTTAAATAGAATTTATATGTGATATCATATAAACTTTTTGCATGAATCTCAAGGAATCATTATTAGTGGAATTAGGTAAGATTAATTAATGTATATGATTACTTTCTAGAAATGGGTCAGAGAACCCATAGAGAAAAAAGTTATGTCACAATGATATACAACCACATATGAATGCTTACTATGTAATAAAGTCCCTTTGTCTCAATATCTCTAATAAACCAGGTTGCATACTTTATGTCAACAACCTGTGTGCTATATTTATCTTTCTTTAATTACTTGTAATGAAAAAATCAAACACCATGGACATGGAGTTTATCATATTGTTACATTTGAATCAAAAGGACTGATATATCTATTTCTATTGAAAATAGAAGAGACAAATCATTTCTCAAATTATTTATTAACTCATATCGATCATGATGTACCCAATGTATCATACTTTTCCATAATAATATGTCATCATAGTTTTCATTAATATATCAATTTGTGTGAATCATGAAATTTATCAATAATAATATCAAATTATAAGGATTATCACACATGATCATAGAATATAATATCCAATGATACACAGACATGTGGAATTTCAACTAGTGGGTATATCCATATAATCTCTTATATTAAATATTACCAGGTGTAAAATTCATGAGATGAATTATAATATGTTTATGATCACTAAAACCTATAATTCAACATTCTATTTTTCCTATAATATAATTTTATCCTTATTGTAGGACTAATAATTTGGGATACATCAAAAACTTCAAGGAACTCATTATAGTGGGAAAATATTATGTCATTTTGATGAGACTAATACCCCAAGGACATTATCACATAGATGTAAAATAGATGAATAAATCATCATGTGATAATCAATACATTTATTATTCATATAATTGAATATACATAAGTAATCTAATGTAGATAGTATATTTTAGTTGGTTCTAGGGAACCAAATCTAATAAATTATACCATGAATCATACATGGGTGCCTATTTGCCTAGGCCCCCTACCATGGAACCCATTCATTAAGATGACCTACCTTTTCATGCCTTGGTCCATAATATAAGGTATCCTACCCTTCATACCTGATTTGGATTAATTTCATGTTGCGATATCAGTCATTCAACTTGATCCCTCCATTTTTTTCATTGGCCAACATGAAAAATCACGAGTCACACCATGAAATTTTCATGTTGGGTCAAAAGAAAATTTGGAATTCAATACCTATTTCCCCAAAATTTAACCTATAAAATATATCTTAATTTATGATCCTTATCTCGGCTTCCCTATTTTACTTGAGTCTATATACTCTTCTTAGATTCCATATATTCCTTGAGTTGAGACTCTCCTATTAATTTACATATATTCCTTGAGTCAAGATAAGCCTATTGGTTCTTAAAATTAATTCACCAGATCTATATGTCATGTTAAATTTGAAATTTCATCCCAATGAATAATCCCCGTTTATTCATTTATCACTACCCTTTTTAGAACATAATCATACTTACCACATGACATTAAACTGCATGGACCAATCCTGTCACACAACCTTAAACAATAGAACTCGATCTTCATGGGTTTTGATTTGTATTTTAAATGGATACACATGAATCCTCTTAGAAGTTTAATCCTATCATCTCAATATTTCCAAACCACTACTATCCATATCTCCCTCTAGAAGCGGTATCCTCCAAACATAGTCCCTATTAGAATCTAGACCTTGATCACCTTACTTTTTGACTTTAAACCTATAGAATACCCCATGTGATGAGCATGGGATGTCCCAAACCACCCCAAAGAGATGATCCTTAAGTGATCTAATTTTCCATATCTAATGAGTATATGATTCCATATATGATGATCATAGTGAGGCACAGTAGACCCATACTACTAGATATGGTGCTAAAAACAAATTCTTTACACACTGGATTTTATACCAACTGAGAAAACCCCAAATTAACCATCCATAATTACAATAAAAAATATTCATTCACTTACACACCAACTAACTTTTAGGTTTAGTTTTTTTATATAATTAAGAAAAACATATAACTAAGAAAAAACATATCTTTCACACCAAATAAACATTTTTTTCAATAAACTATGAATTCTTTACTTTTGAATATGTCTTGAACATCTCCTAAAAAGTTTCTCTAATGTCCCCTGATCATAAAGCCAATCATGTGGCCAAATTAGGCTAGTTATTAGACCTCAAGGGAACTACCCCATGCATAAGAGGCTTCTGACTAGTAGTGGAGGTGTAGAAAACATAGTCGGGGAGACTATACCCCCAGTAAAGAGTTACAATTAAAATAAATAAATAAATAACACAGTAACTGAAAATAGTGGAAACATTATAATTTAAAACATCAAGATAAAGGATGAAACAAGTAAACCAAATAATGGAGAACCTTTTAATGTACGACTGAAATGTAACTAAATGACAATATGGAAGTAATATAGATTAAATAACTTGCTGGCCCAAAAAACTCAAAATACCTTAGTCCCGAACCTCATGCTGGTCCTATCTCCAAGCTCTAACCCATCTTGAAAGAAATAATAAGCAACAAGGTCATTTACCCTTATATGAACCTAGATCCATGTAATGTACTCAGGTACCAAATAGTGAAGTAAATAAGGAGTGATTAAAACTCAGTAGGTCGACACATCTATATCTAATCTAAACTAGTCTGATAATAAGTGCAAGAAATAAAGAGACAATCTGAATTATTAATTAATCAATTAATATGATATAACAATCAACGCACTCTAGAACAATGATTGAATATCTCTAAGCATGTAGCATAACCATGCCAATCATAACCACCAGTCTAAGGTATAATCATGAAACTAGCCAAAATCCATTTTTATAAGAATTCCAGAAAAACCAGACCAAGTCCTCTATATAATTATTTCAACATAATTGTGATGATACCTTTATATAAGAATTCCATTATAACTAATAAAACCCATTTATATGAATAGTTTATTATAATCATGCCAATCCCTTTATATAATCATTTTAGTATACCAGGTGAAGCACTTCATATAAGTAATTCAGCATAACCTGTCCAAGAACATTATATAATAATCTTATTAGAAATGATCCAATCCATTTATATAATCATTTCATTATAACCAAAAACAAATTTATATAATAATTTCATCATAACCAAGGAAATCCCATTATATAATAATTTTATCATGAATTAGATCACTATTCATAACAGAAAGAATAACACAACATAATATCATAGGCCACAATGGACAATTCAACTAATTACCATTTTTCATTCAATTAACCATTCATTTATTAAATTATATCTTAATTGTTTTTCATGCTATTGTACATACCCAACTCATATCAATTATCATAAATCATTTTATTAATCAATTAATATATTTTCCAAGTTGAATTTATCATATCCAATCACCTGAGGTCACATAACATGCTAAAAAATATTTTAATCTACTATCCATTTCTTTATTATTCAGGGGTAGGATCACCTAATAGGAATCTTGAATCTGAGTTACAATACTATTATATTCCAAAGGGATCCCTGGAATAGTCCAAACACATGATTTTAATCACCTATTATTCTATTAATTAGAGTGCAGATTATGTTGGAACAATCACATAATATTTCATATACATAAAAAAGTGGAAACACACCATAGGGAGTTGTTTTATACTACCTAACTTTATCTAGAAATTAAATTTATTCTTCCAATAGGTACTTCCAAGAAATAATGAAGGTATTGGTGATCAAAAGAAAAACATAGATCACACAAAAACAAGATCAAAACCTAACTTAAAGGAGGAAAATAGATCACACAATGATAATGGAGAAAAAGTGGAAAAAAGGGTAGAACCAAAGATTAGTAACTCACTATAGATTTAATTCATGATAAAGATGTCCAAAATGGAATAATTCAATCGAAAATATCTTGTATTTTCCCTATGGTTTGAGAGAGGAGGATTTACATTAGATGAAATAAAAGAATTTTAAAATTTGGTTTAAAACCATTTAGTCCTAGATATTCATGATGTGAATGTTTTGAGTAGACATATCTCAAACCATGTTCTACATAAAGTAACCAAACCACCTCGAAATCCTTTCCAACTAACAGTTAACCCCTATATACCCTTAACATGTTTATACATGAACTCCATTAATTCGAAAAAATGTACATCCTTGAAATTTAGGTCATTTTCCCTAAAAAGTATCTATATCCCAAAATGTGACTCAAAAACCAAGGTATAAATAATATGGAAAACCCATACAAAATAGTTTCAATGCAGAACTCAAATAGGGATGTACTTGGAAACATATTGGATCTTACAAGCTCCCCACTATATAACAGCTAATCCCAAGATAATGAAAGAATCATTGTGGGGTCTTGGAGAATATATATGGGCACTATGATGACATATCTGACTCCCTCTATAAGGTCTCCTCTTGAACACACCCATTCTTCCACTACACTCGAACTATAGGTATAGCCTTTCCTTATATATTATTCTCACTACTATCCACAATCCGTATCAAATGCTCCTCAAAGTAAGATTCTACAAAAATATCGACACCATCAATGTCTACAACATGAAAATATTTAGGATGGTATCCCTAAAGTTTTGATAGATGAATCACATAATCCATGGAACTGTGGGGTAGTGTAAAGTCCAATAAATATTCAACTTGATCAACCATTTACACGATCTCAAACAGCCCAAAAAAACATGGATTCTAGATTCCCATGTTTCCTAATATGGAATTTCCACAGCTTTGGAAACACCTAAATGAAAACATTCTTACCCATCAGAAACTCCAAAGTTCATCTCCAATGGTCATCATAATATTTATACCTACTATGAATGATCACCAACCAACTCCTGATCAAGTGAACCTACTCCGACATCTCTTGCAAGAGACTAGGTCAAAAAAGTGCTAACTCACCTAATTCTAATCAAAAAGTATTCAAATGGAAAAACCATCCATAAAATCATCTAAAGGTTCCATTAGTATTAATTCATAGAAATTTTTATTCTAAGAAAAATATATGAGTACTGAATTCTTCTCTCATGAACCAATGAAATCCAAAACATAGGCTCATAACATATTCTCCTGAATTAGAATAGTTAGTTTAGATTAAACGTTAGTCTATAGATGATAGTTTATACTTAGAAGAACCTAGTATCCCAAAGACTTCTAAAGATACTTCCAGAACCAATATGTGAAATGAGGATCTCTATAAAAAATGATACCCCTCATAAGACCATGAAAATAGATTATCTACTGTATATAATGACTACACAAGGCATCAATAGTGAAGGTCTCCCTAATAAGTAAGAAGTGGGAAATCTTCGATAGGCGATCGATGATCACAGATATAAAAAAATTATTTTTATGTTTCCTAAGTAATCCTTTCACCAAATATATAGTGACAACATCCCATTTCCATTCTGGAATATGAAGAAGCTATAATAGCCCAACGTGCCTCTAATTCCCAACATTCACCTACTGATTGGTGAAATATCTCACCCTGAATCCCACTACCTTATTCTTTATTTCTGGCCACCAGTGTATTCTATGGATATCATGATATATATTTGTAAAACTGGTATGTACCCTCCATCTAGAAGCATGAAACTCTTTAATCATCTCCCTACTAAAGGCCCAACAGAATGCATACTTTTCCATGGAAAATATGAACATTTTCACTACTAAGAGACCATCATGATGATGTCTCCCCACTATATTAGTTGTTCCTCATATCCAATACATTCAGATCAAATAACTAATCTATATTATCTTCTTTGAAAATAAAATTTATAAAAGATGTTAAATTTAGAGCTAATCATCCATGGGACTCCTGAATATCATATGAATATCTTCAAAGAGATCCATCATCAACTACTCATCATAAGAATTATTCACTTAATATATTTTCATCTTCTAGATAAAGGATTCATAAATGAAATTTCCATTTCCTAGTGTATAAAATTACACAATGTTGAAAGACTGCAGATACATGACCCACCTTCTCTTCTAATGATTTAGGTCCTCAGGAGAAAATATGTACCTAAGGCACTTTTGGTTCATGTACACTATAAACCTCTTTCACAAAATATAGTTTCTCCATCATCTCAAGGCATTTACCACTATAGAAAACTCTAGAACATGAGTAGGATAATTCCTATCATGCATTCTCAACTCTCTATATCCATAAGAAACCACTAATTTCCCCTCTATTATAACTGCTATGAGTCCAACCCAATATGTGTAACAGAATATAGTATATGTCTTACTTGGAATAGGAAAGTTGAGGATTAGTGTGGAGGAAAGGCTTCCCTTCATCACCTAAAATGATATCTTACAAGAATATAACAAAACAAACAGAACCCCATTCTTGTTCAGTCAAGACATCGGTGCTTCCATATGGGAGAATTCATGGCTAAATCACTGATAATAACCTTCTAAACCAAGAAACATATGAATATTAAATAAATTATTGTGATACACCTAAGATACCTTGGATTCAACCTTCTCTAGGTCCACTAAATCTTCATCCTATAAAATTTCATGGTCCAATAAGTGCAGTTTATTAATACAAAAATTTCATTTGGGTAGTTTGGCATAAGGATAATGCTCTGTCAATTTACTCAGGGTGATGTGAATATATTGGGAATGATCATATATAGACAGATATTACACTGAGATATCATCAAATAAACCATGAATAACTATTCTAGAAAAGTATTTATGATCTTATTCATCATGTCCATGAATATTGTAGGTGTATTAATTAAACAAAAATACCTCACTATGAAATCATAAAATCCATAATTTCTCTTAAAAGTAGACTAAGGCATGCCTAATAGTCTCCCTCTCAACATAGGATAACCTAAACCTCAAGTATATCTTAGAGAAAATTTGTGAAACTCTCATATAATCGAAAATAAAATTGATTCATAGAAGGGGATACAAATTATTGACCATCATCTTGTTCAATCACTGATAGTACACACATAAGACCAAATTTCCATAAGCCTTTTTGGAAAAAATAACTAAATGAACCGATGGTAACGTACTAGGCTATATGAAACCCTTATATTATAGATCTTCCAAATAAAATTTTAATTCGTGAATCTCTTATGGTTCCATCATATTAGGTGGTATAAAATTGTCTCTTCTCCCAGCACCAACATGATTGTGAACTTGATCTATCGCTCGGGTGGTAAGTAATGGAACTCTTAAAAAAGACATCTGAAAAATGGTCTACCAGTGGGGGAAAATTATTCTACTTTATTATTCAATGATATGGATTAAGGATTGATATATGATCCATGAGACAATCTTATCTTCCCCGAATTCTTCCTGTGAAACCATCCTAAAGATCCCACTGACCCAAGTGAGTATAGTTTTCTCCTTCTGGAGATAGAAAGGTAACAATCCTATAGTAATAGTAAATATGATCCAAGTATTGAAATAACTAATCTAGACCAAGAATCAAATCTAGAACTATCATTTCTAGAACAAACAGTTCCCAAAATAAATGGTAACCACCAATTTCTATAGAACGTGACTTGAAACATTTGATACTCTCAGACTGCGCTCCCAATCGTGTATCAATGGCCAAGACACCATCCAATATTTCAACAGCCAAGACAAAACCAGTTGAAAAAATATTATATATAAAAGAATGTGATTCTACTATATTAAAAAAACATAGGTAAGAGTAGATGATATAAGAATTATAACTCTAACAGTAGATGGTCCTGTATCCAAACTAGCCAGAGTAGACTACATAGCAGACATCTAGCTTTCCCCTCTTCCATGGGATCTAGTCTGAATCCCCTTTACTATTACCTCTATATTATGATTTCACTCCAATACTAAAGTATCCCATACCCAACCTCAACTAGAATTTCTAGTGGAAATCTAGATAATAGTTTTCTAATGGGTAGTTATGTACTTTCTAGACCATGGTACCTATCTTGATGCCCTACCACTTCTCTGGCACTTTATTCTTCAAATAAACCTCTAAAGGTGGCCGAACCTATGACAAAAATATCAGTCCCAAGCAGGGTATGAACACTATGTCCACTTGTGACCAAACATTCTAAATTGGTAAGACAATAATAGAACATAGTCTTGAGATGGCTACCAACTACCCTGGATGTTATGCTCCCTATTTCCATTGAAATGAATATCGTAATAGTAATTTTTTCCACCATAAGAAGATATCATAGTTCACCCTACTAAAACTTCCCATCCACTTCTCGGGGCCTCTCTTAGATTAATTTCCATGATGAGAGCCTATTTTATCTTGTATGAAATTATTTTCAAGTAAAAAATGTTCACTTGTGACATGGTATCATAGAAAATATCATCCTTGTAACATCTCACCCTAAAAATATCATCAGATCCTAATGAAGGACCAAAATTCTATAGGTCATTGAAACGTCTAGTATAGTTCATCACTAATAATCCCTCCTACATCAGGAACATGAACTATCAAGCCTTATCATCCCTCGACATCTAAGTATTGAAGTGTAATAGAAACTTTTCTTGTAATTCCTTCAAGGATAACTCCTCTTTCTACCCATCTTGATCTACATTGTCCCACTAATGCCTAGTTGGTCCATAAATCCGGTTTTAAGTAAGATTCACTGACCTATCTGTAAGAATCTTGAGGCACATAAATAATTTTGGTAATAACTTGATCTATAACTTGATTTACTGGGGGCCTCTCTCCCTAGTGAACATAGGTAGATGCTGCAACTAAAACTCTCTCGTCCTCTCAGACATTGAAGGGTTGGTACGAAGATTATCCCTTTATATGGATTGAATGACCCTGGGGACATTATCAGGAATCTAGCCACCCATATATTACTTATTATCCATATGATGGTTCGATTCAACTATGTTATGAGTGTGCCGATTCCTTCTCTCTAGGCTCTCAAATTAAAGACGATGAGGAGACATTCTCTCCACAAGTCAAAAGCACTCATTTGAACATTGGATACCGTTAACTTCAACCTAAAAATTTAAAAAAAATTGAGAAACACTGGCTCATGGACTCTCTAATCATGTATTAACAAGTGAATTATCATGAAATAATAATTATTTTGTTTTAATCTATTATATATAATAGGTATCTCATCAAACAGTTCATACAAGAAAATATATCGAATGTAATAAATATCTCCCTATCCTAAACAATGCATATCATTATATATCCATATGTGCCTATTAGGATGCATGAATACTCATATCATGCCATATCTTTCCATGATTATAAATCTCAAGAAATGATAACATCATGCAACATGTGAATCATCGAAGGTGAAATAACATCAACTATAACAACTGAAAAAGAGGAACAAAAATCACATCCCTGAGCACTCAAATTCTCCCCTACACGTGGTTTAGAAAATCCCATGCACAAGATCATTACCAAGTCATAACACATCCTCTTCCCCTTCTACCATTCCCAAATAGTAATGAAATAAAAAAGAAAAACCAAATGCCTATCATACCACTTTGCAACATCCCCTGATCTGGAACCCTCTCACGTAGAAAAATTAGGTTGTTTACAAGATCTCAAGCATGCCTGATGTACACTAGAGGATTTTAACTAGTGGTGGAGGTGTATATAACATATTTTGGAGACAATATCCCCTAATATATAGTTCCAATACATAAAAAATAAACAAATATCATAGTAATGGAAAATAAATAAAATAGTACAACATACAACTGGAACATAAATGATTAACCAAGTAAACCCAATATAATAAACCATGTAATGTCACTATTAAATGTAACTAAATGAAATTCTATAATTAATATAGATAAATGACTATTTTTACACAAATAATATAAAAATACCTCACTCCCTTAACCCATGTCAGTCCTACCTCCAGGGTCAACCCATCTAGGAAGAAACAATCAATAACAAGGACATTTTCCCTTGTCCAAAATTTCATCCATGTAATATTATTAAGTAGAAAACGGTAGCTAAAATATGATGTGAATAAAAATCATTATGTCAACACCACTATATATAAATAAGAATAATCTGATATTAAGTATTGGATATAAAGAGATAATCATGAGTATTAATTAATCCATTAATATGAGAAAAAAAATCAACCTGTTTTGGAACCAGTCTGGAATATCTCTAAGCATGTAGCAAAACCATTCCAACCATAACCATAGGTCCACCAAATAATCACATAACTGTGTAAAATCCATATGCATAATAATTTCATCATGACTGGAAGCATAACTTGAAGAATCCCTTTATATAAGAATTTCTGTAAAACTATGACAAGTCCGCAATATTATAATTTTAGCATAACCAGGAAAATACATTTCTATAATAATTTTAGCATAACCAGGACAATACCTTTATATAAACATTTTATCATAACCGAACCAGGACCTTTATATAATAATTTCAACATAACTATTCCAAGACCTTTATGTAATTATTACATCATAACTGATTCAAACCCTTTATATAATCATTTCAGTATTAATAATCACACAAGTAATAATGGAATTAATAACATAACATAACCTCATAATCCAAAATGGTCAATTCAACCAATTACCATTTTTCTTTTAATTACTCATTTATTCATTAAATTATTTCTAATTTTCTTGTCAAACAAATGTTCACACCCCTCTCATATCAATTATCACCATTCATTTCAACAATCAATTAATCCATTTTATAAGGTAAATCCAAAACAATAAATCAATTGAGTTATCATGTCAGGATAAAACTTTTTTTATGCCATTATCTAGTTATTTATTGTTCGATGGTAAGATCACCCTCTAGGTAGCCGAAAGCTAGGTTGAAACATTATTGGATTCCAAAGGGATCCAAGCAATAGTCCAAACATAATATTATTATTTCCCATTATTCTATTAATTGACATGTATATTGTGTCGTTGAAATGTCATAATATTTCAAAAACACAAAAAATAGAAATAGACTATAGTAATTTGTTTTAGACTACCTACCCTTATCTACATATTAAAGAATTATTTCTAATAGGCAACACCAATAAATAATGAATCTGATGATAATCATAAGAAAAACCTAGATCACACAACGTAGAGGTAAAAACCCGATTCAATAGTGGTTAAGAGATCACACCGGGATAATAGAGAACAAGTAATAGAAAAGGGGGAAACCAAATCAAAGAAACTCACTGGAGATTAAATTATTGATCGAGACATATTGAAGGGAATTAATCACACAAAAAATTCCTGGACTCTACCTAGGATTAGAGATAGGAGATTCCATGGTGGATAAAATAAAATAATTCATTTTAAAACTTATATGTTTGAGATATCCATGATGTGAAACACTTTCAAAAAGTAAAATTATTGATTTATAAAATATGATGAAAAATGTGTCATCTCGGGTTAAAATAACCTCGATCTAATCTTACCTAACATCAACTAGTTTCACATTATGTAATATTTCGGGCTCTGAACCAGTTCGTATAATCTGTCTGGAAACAGTTTCATGTCATGTAACATGTTCATGATGTGAGAGTTTCCAACAGACATCTCTCTACCAAAATTCTATAGAAATAACCCAAATCACCTCTAAATCCTTCAAAACTCACAAATACCCCTCATATACCCATGAAAAATTTATACCTAGACTCCATTAATTAAAAAAACATCCATGATATTTAGGTTATTTTCTCTAGAAAATTCTACCCATGCCAAAATGGGACTTGACCACGAAGTTTTAAAGATGATGGAAAATCCAAATAAAATAGGTTCAATGAAAAACTCAAAGAGAGATGTACCAAGGAAAATATAGGATCTTATAGTTCTGAAAAATAATATCCTTTTGGGCATATCAATCTTAATATTCTCCTCCATAACCTCATGAAAGGAAAATATAGGAAATGGTGAGATCAAATGCTCAGTAAAGGTAAATTTATGTAAGAACAATAAAAGTTAGTAAGTGAGAAAACTATGATAATATGGGTCTAAAAACATAATAAATTCACATGGACATAACTTAATATATTCATACCCAACAAAACATAGAACGTATATCATGAATCATAACATAAATCTTTTATATAACATAATACATGAGTTATATGGGTGCAAACACAAGAGTCAATAATCATAAACCATGAAAATATAACTAAGGAATATGAATTTGGAATGACATGGGGATTTGGAAAAATAATAGTCATAGTAAATTATAACACATTTCAATGTTAGCTACCAATACCATCATAACATACTGGATCTGACATCCCTAAAAATTTCTCATAACAAAGTGGATTAGGTATTTAAACATATTTCCCATAGTGGATCAGATATTATAACACATTTAAAAAAATTATATAATGAGATATAAACTATAAAAAATGAATTGTAGGGTTATATAGGACCCCATCCATCACATAATGATATATCATACATTTGTGTTCCACATTAAATTAATTAATCACAATATCATTGAAACCCAATAAATAAAATATGTTTCATATAATTTTTAAATGGTATCACAAAACATTACATCAATATAATATTATTTGAAACATAAATTTCAATCTCCCAAAAAGAGTATAAAATTATTTAGAGGATTATCATGAACATTACTCTTCTAGAGATAGATCTTTTGGAGATAAAGGGGAAATTGGATGTAAAGTCGTGAAAAAATATTTTTAATAAAACTTTTATAACATGGTTTTAAAATAAATATATAAATCAATTTAAAAATATTCATAACAAATAGGTTAAACAAGTACATGTAGCACCTGAGATTCAATTATAGTAATCATTTTATTCTAAAGAAAATATTACATAAAACACATATCATTATTGAATAATATGATTAAAATGAAATTTAAAAAATTTTATAATTTTATTTTGATGAAATAAATTTCATTTTTGAATTCATCAGGATAAAATTTACTTAGGCTATATTTTCTATTTTTTTCATAAATAGTTTATTTTTGGGTGAATAGTGAAATATACATATAATATTACTTTTAAGACATTATCATAATATAATAAAGACTTTAAATTTTATAAAAAAATTTATAGGATAAATATAAATTTAATAATAATTATAATGTTTTTTTAAAAAATAATTTTTAACTTAGAGATGTTTTTTACATTTTGAAATTCTAAGTAATGTTTTTATTCAAATAAAACATATTTTCCTTATTCTATCTTAATCAAGTATTCACAAGATTCCATTTATTTTTGGACTTTATTTAAAGTAAAATAGGTATGATTTTATTTAACCTCATTCAATTAATTCCATTTAAATCAGTATAACCCAAGATTATGGAATAAAATAATTTTTATGCTTCAAATGAGCATTTTTCAAAAAATGTTTTTTATTATGTTTTTTGAACTTATATTAAAATTAATTTTTACAAATTATAGATTTTAAATATTTTAAAATAGATTCCATATTTATAATCATATTTCCTTAATAATTTTATAATATCAAAAAAAATTGGATCGTAATGAATAGTAACAATGGTAAAAATTTATCACCACTCTTAAGGGTAGAATTGGTTTAAAAGGGTTAAAATATAGGGATAATAATTCAATATAGCACAAAAAAAATTGGATAGATCTCAAATTTTATTTTATTATGACCTTATACATCTTATCTATGAATAAATAAAAATTTGTAACAACTTGACTTGATTAATACATATATTATATAACAATGTTTTCAGTATTTACAAGTTTTCCATCCACCTTTCTATAAAAGGGAAGCTATAATACGAAATTATTCACTCTTGTTCATCCAATTATCTAAAAAACCCTGAAAACAATATTTCCGAAATCCATACACAAATTCTAGATGTTTTGGTCTTCCCAAAATACTACTTCAAGAATGATTATGGTGCAATCCAAATGAGGTTTTCCAAAGAAAATATAATGGTATTAATTGACTCATTTGAATTTATTTCTTCTTATACCTCCTTAAAATTTATTTTATCCATCCTAATATAATATAATTAGTATATTAAATATACTAAAATGTTATTATGTTGATGGAATAATTATTATCTATCTCTTCTCTATCTAATGGAGAATGAGAACTTCACTCGTCTATACGTGCGATATTACCCCTCCATGAAGCGATGTGTATCATTTTTCATCACTGGATATTATGGATCATAATAAATATGTATTTAATGTATATATATGTTTTTATACCATAAGTAGGATTCTTAAAATATAAAATATTAACTACCATATTATCCTCACATTCATTGAAAATTGATCACGTCACCTGTGCGTATGTGTGGACTACCACTTCCACGGAGTGATGTGAATCATTTTTCATTACCTATTTATATGGATGATCATAAAAATATATTTATTGAACATATATTATATTTAATATATAAATATTAATATGGAAATATTAATCATTATTCACTTTCCTTCATTTCCAACCATTAAGAAAATGAAAACGCCAATATGTGTACATGCGAACTACCACATCCTAGAAAGACATATTTTATTTTTTATATTATGGAATTTCATGAATGGTTATAAAATTTTATAAAATTAATAAAAATTATATTAAAAAATTATTAAAATTCATGAGATAATGGAACCATTTTATAACACCTTTGACCTTGTTAATATACTAAATTATTTTTGGAGAAATCGACCGAACCACTACAAGTTGTTGGTGTGAATAAGAACTATACAATGAATGGATGTCAAATGATTATAAAATGACCATAATATATGTAATATAGATTAAAAATGATATTAATGAATTATTTACTAAATTTAAATTTATTATTTTGGAGGATATAATTCATATGAAAAAGAAGGAATCTAAGCTTAGTGTTTTTAATCTCAATTCCCCTCCAATGAGACATATTTTATATTATGCACATAATTTATTTTATTTAGTGTATAAAAACCCACATGGAAGTATAATATCTTAAATTACTCTATATTCATGGTATTTAAAGATATAATTCAATTTTTCTCATTTAATGGGGTTTGATTAAAAAAATTATAAAATCCATAAAGGATTTTTACAATCTCGCACTTATTCAGGAAAATTCTTGGTTAAATTTATGTTATAAAAATGTTGTGATTTTTATCTTCTTAAAATAAATGTATTTTCTTCTCATATGGTTATTTATATTTTTTCCATGTTTTATTTTTTTCTCCTTTTGGTACTCAAAAAGGCCTAAATAATGTTTTCAATAAAAACTGACCTTATTTCTCTTCTTTTTGTTTGGAATATTTATCTTCCATATCCATATTATTAAAAAAATTATCAAATTTTCTATATAAATTTAAATTATGGGTAAAGTTATTTCTGAACAACCTTTGACTTTATTAATTAATTTTTAAGATGTATATTTTAATATTTTATGAACAACCCAATTCTGACTTTTTAAAAAATGTATGGAAGGATTATTATTTTAAATTTATATGGCGTGAATGAATTTTACCATATGCATAATATTTATTAACTATATATATTCCCTTAAAATATAATATTTTTTTCAAATAAAATAATCTTTCTTATTAAATGAATTTCCATCTTTATATTTAAATAAAAATTCATTGTTTTCTATATGTGAAAAATGATTTTTTAAATAATTTATAACTTAATTTTTAGTAAAAATTTACAAAATATTTAAGGAATTATTTTTTAATATTTAACATCATTTTTTCTCTTTAATTATTATAATCCATTTATTTTTTTAGAAAACATTATTTATGGTTAATTAATTGTATTCTATCATTTGTTACTAATTTATAGATTAAACCTTATTTTAAGATCATTCACTTTATTATGACCATGTTCTCTATCACTCTCCATTATTCATTGGATATCAATTTTCTCTTTCAATTCTATATTTTCTGTATCTTGGATATATTTAATATAATTTTTACTAGTTTGATATTTTATGAAACATATAATATTTCACTATATGGTGGTTTTTTTAGGAATCTTATTAATAATGTTATTTCATTTACTGGTAAATATTCATGACCTCTTTTCTTGATTCAATATAGATTTTGATTGATTTATATGGAAAATTAATTATGTATTATATTTTTTATTTAGTAAATGAGGATTGCATTGGACATATGTAATTGACATATGGGAATGATTATAAATGGACCATAAATGGAACTATAAGTCTCATGAGATAAATAGTTGGCTAAATTAGTTAGTTATTTGGTGTATACCTACCCATTTAATGAAATTTTATATCATAATTCCTTGACGTTATGTCTCATGATGTATTGTAAGATCATAACATCAAACATTTTTTATTTCATTTATTAATATTTTAGTTATTATTATCCTTGTGATTATTTTGTTAATATTTTATATAGATATATTTTTAAGATCAATTTGTTGATTGAATTTAATATTTATTGATTATCTACTCTTAAATATTGTTTATATCTTAACAAATCATGATATATTCTATTATTTTTAGCGTATATTGAGAATTTAGGCTCACACATTTATTTATTTTTTCTTTTCCATAAACTATTAAGAAGGAATATATGAATGGGTTTCGAGGATAAAATAATGTTTTCCTTTCTATATTTTATTTTTATAATTTAATATAAATATCAGGTATGTGTATATTTTTTCAATAATGGTAAATTGATCGATCCTTGGTGATGTTATCCTTTTTTTCATATATCTATGTAATAATGTAAACCTTAGTTCTAGGATATTATGTTTGGTCTTGTTACAAGACATGTTAAAACTAAATTTCTAACTAATACCATAAATTTAACCTTTTAAAATAAATGAAGTTAAAGATAATAAATGTGGAGTGGAAAATAAAAATCTACATAGGTGGAATAAAATAATAGTATTTATTATTTTAAAAAAACCATTATATTTTAAACAAAAAATTCACAATATAATAGAAATACTAATTAATATAGAAAATCATGAAAATATGGAAATTATGCTCGATAACAAAGAACAAACATAATGGTGGGAATATGAATTCATTTATAAAATGTTAAAACAAAATCCTATTTTCACACTTTGGTGAAGAAAGTATAAAAAAAAATACATGAAAAAAGTTTAAAAATATATTTTTTATAAACTTATAAATAATTAAAAATGAAATTGATGGCTAGATTAAGGAATAATTTATTTATATATAGGAATATTCTAAAAATAATATAATTAATACAGACATGGAGGATAAAAATTATTGTTCTTAAAGAAGGGATAAGGTCGGCTTCACTTAAAATAAATATTTTGTTTGAATAGTAAACTAAAAGAAGTATAAATGGTAATACTCCTTGTAAAACCCAAGAATAAAAATATTATAATAAAATATTTAGTATTTGAGTGAGAATTATCATTAAATATTCTTAAATAGAAATTATAAACAATCTCAAATTCAAGGTGGTATTTAAATGTTAAGACTTATGAACAAGATAAGGTACGAAATATAAATTTATATGGGGGAATGAGACTATAAATTCATAAAAAAAATAAATTATTTATAGTAAGTTAAAAATTAAAGAGCACTAATTTGATTTATATAAAATAAAATATGAAATTGAAGAATAATATGTTAAAGGAGTGGAGACTTGGAATAGAAAAACAAACCAAGATAGTAACATGTAAAGTAATAATATATCAAAGAAGTGATTAAGTGAAATAAATATAAATCCACGCAATACAAGTAAAAAATATATACAATAATCAAACAGTTTAATTCACATAATCTTGGAGTAACAGAGTCAATGAAGAAAGTACATAACTTAATGAAAGTAAATCGTGTTATGAATTCCCTTATAGACATAAAAATATATGAATCAGTATAACATGGAATGTACACATAAAATAAACTTTTAAATCATATAAATCATAAGCTATTTATGATAAAAAAGTGTATGGGAAGTAAATACATCATGTACAACAAAAATAACAGGCACATAACATTAAATATGTCTCATGAACTGAAATTGATACAAAGAACAATTACCATGGATTACTACTTTGTCATACATGCTATAAAAATCCAATATAATAATGTAGGACTCATTAAACACATATTTTAGAACCTTATTCACATTTATTACTTTTTATATTATTTTTTATATTTATTTATTACATAATTAAAAATTATTATTAGTAAATATTCATTATCTATGTTAGTGGTCTTAATTGTTCCTTGTCTATTTTGGTTTAACATTTTTTGTCATCAATTCATGTTAATGAGTTTATCATATCCAAAATATTAATGATATGGGAATATAATTTATATTATAAAATATAATTTTTTAGGTTCTTTCCATGGTAGTTTTTGGGTATAGTTCCTCAAGATAAAATCCATCACATGGTTGTTTCAATAATTTTTCATAAAAAGGGTGGTTTATTAAAATTATGTTATATAATGGTATTATCATTAAATAAAAAACAATAATTAATTATAAATATCATTCCTTACTATAATTAAGCTTATATAAACATCCTTTATAAAAATTTATAGCATCATTCATGTAGGTGTCTGAACTGACCCAAACAAGAACATAATATAATCATTGAATGATTATGATTATGAAGTTATTTTATTATAATATAAACAATAAAAAAGAATAATGATATTATTTATATGTTGTAAAATATTTAAATAAAAACTTATAATAGGTTTACTAACATTAAAAGTGAAAAATGACCATAAGAGGGTATTACATTCAATGGAAAAAATCATATACCCTCTTGGAAACATTTTTGGTTTTGATGTAATTTGGGAAATCTCTATAGAAAATAATATTCCCAAAATGGAATTGTATTATTACATAATTAAATATGGAAAATTATGGGGTTGAATTATAATTTTGTGTATGTATATGAAGGGGTGGTGGAGGGGTCCTTTTATAAGTGATAGTAGTGGAATTTTTGTCAATATCATTTTTTAATATAAAAAGTAAGGTCATATTTTTGGAAAGTGGAACCAAATTATAAAAAAATGAATATAAGATTTGGATAGGTTAATAAATACCCAATAAACTCATTTATAGATAAAATTTTATGAAAATTTAGGTTTTTACCCCATGATTAAACATATTAACCTTATTGAATCCCTTACCACAATTAGTAACTTTAAGCTTGGTACCATATTTTTTTGACTAAAAATTATATTGAAATTTTAAAATAATTTGGAAAATATTATTCCTAATATTTAATCCTTTCCTTCTAATTAAATTTCCAAATTTTATAGTAATTAATTAAAATATAAAACACATAACATGGGAAAAATAATTTAAAAACTTGATTTTGAAGTATAAAAATGAATTTAGACTTATTTAGGCAAAATATTATGAATAAAACTTATTTTGTTTATTTATGATTAATCCATGTAATTTTATTTTATTTTAAAACTAATCTAAAGCTATATGTAACCTTATGAATACTTAATTAAAGGGAAAGGAAAAAAATAGTTTTTATTAGAATAAAATATTACATAGGTTCCAAATTGCCAATCATTGGTTTCTAAATTCAAAATATATTTTTTAAAATTCATTATTTTATGCCATATAATTTTTTTATCAATAAATTTTTTTTAATTCATGTTTATAACATGATTATGTCATAAACGTTTTGGTATTTATAAAAAATATATTTTGTATTATTCACCTAAAATCAATCTTTTTATAAAAATCACTAAAAATCATCTTAAGATAATATTTTAACGATGAATAAAAAAATAATGCTCATTTTATTAATGTTAAAATATAAAATTTATTAATTTAAATTTTAAATAAAAATATAAAATATAATGGAAAACACTCTTTATTAAAAAATACATTTTAAAAATTTAGTGTTCTTCATCTTATGTCATATCAATTACTAATTGAGAATGTATTAACTTATTTGTTTATATATTTAATATTTTTATTTTATTAATCCTTTAAAAGTGATAAATTTAATTCAAGATAAAAATACACCTCACTTTAGAAATAGTTCATGGAAAATTTCCATTATATAATATATCATGGAATGTTTTAGTTTGGTGTTTCATGCAAGACAAGCTATTTAACAAATTATTTATTTAAAGGGAATTTCACACTAAAATATTTGAGTGCTACACTCTACCACTTTTAAATAATTTTTTCCCTCATAATTTTGATTACTCACTTCAATGAGTATATACGTGGGTATTATTAACATAGTCCTGAGCCAAGGTATAATTTCTAATTTGATATCTAGTTAATTATCTTGAGTAAGATTAAAAACCACTATTTTCCTCACATATTAGAAACGTGTTTAGATTTTATTTATCACAACCATTGATTCAAAATATACTCCCTTTGTTGGATATATCACTTAGGAGATTCTAGATACATACCTTTCCCAAGCTTCATTTTCTTGAACCCATACTCAACCAAATAAGAAAACCAAAATGGTTATGATAATAATTGATAAACATATTAATATGAAAAATAAATCATAAGATTTCTTATCCTTTAAGACCTTTATTTCACCCTATGGTAATTTTGATTCAACATAGCTTTACATATGTTTTAGACAATTAAAAACTTAATCAAAAAAATAACTATACCCAAATTATCAATATATATATATATCACTATATTCCAAACCCAAAATACTGGATACCTTTGATCCTAAAAACAATGTTAAACATTATCCCCTAACAATAATAATAATTCACAAAATCATACACAAACTCCCAAAATGTATTAATGTTTTTATAAAAATAACCCAAATTACCTTATAACAAAATAAATTTTCATTCCCCATGGTTATCTATACTCCTCAACTTATATTCCCAAAAGCAATTCAAATTTTTTCAAAATTAATGATAATTCCATGAACATAAAATAAAATACTAACCTTAATGTTTTTCTATGCTTTAATCATATATTCTTCCTAAAATACAATAAACTTTTCCCAAAATATCCTTAATCACCTTAACATACAATCACATTATACCTAAAATGGGCATATAATCCTTTAAACTTATGATAAAAATTAATATAAATATCCAATTATGGTATCTAAAACTCTTTAATTATCCTCATTTAAAAAAATTTGATACCCTAAATCTATCTAAAACCATATTTCAGACCAATTAATATGCCCTAGAATTGTACTCATATATTTGGTTTAAAAATCATTACATATATGATTTGATACCAAATTATACAACCCAAACATGTCTATCCATATTTAAAATATCAATAAATAATATTGATTCACTTACAAACCTAAGACGTTTCAGGTTTTGATTTTTTAGAGAATTTGGAAAAAAAATTAGAAAAAAATAACAGATCTTTCCCAGAAAATAGATATTTTCCCACTAAACCAATAATTACTTTTTTCATATAATTCTTCAAAATATCCAAAAAAACATTTCAACACATTATAACTATCTGTATATAAAAAATATAATACTCTTCTTCATAAAATTTTGAAATTTAAAATAATAAAGGGTGTGTTGAAATGCTTAGTATGGGTAAATAGAAGTGATAAAAGTAAAAGATCATAAGTGAGAATAATATGAGAATATATGTATAAAAACATAATCAATGTGTAAAGTCATAATATAATAGATTCATATAAAAAGAAAACATAGATCACATATCACAAATCATGGCATCAATCTTTGGTATTACATAATACATGAGTCATACGGGTGTCAGAATGCGAGTCAATACTCATAAGCCAGGAAAGCATAACATGGGAATATGAATGTGACATAACATAGTGATTTAAGATTATAATAATAATATAAAATCATAATATATTTCAAGTTTATCTAATGTTGTTGTTATAACATAGTATATTATACATTTCTACTTCTTTCCCATAACATATTGTATTAGGCGTCTCATCTTATTTCCCATAGTGAATAGAGAATGACAAAATTTTTACCATAATTATATCATCAGATATAAATCTTCTAACAAATAACTAGAGGGACATATGGAACCCCACCAACACATTATGATATATCATACATATGTGTTCCACATGAAATCAATTATACATTATATTAAAAAAATCAATATAAAGAAAATTAGTATCAAATTATTTGAAAATAGTATCGTATAAAAATATATATAGAGTAGATTTTTTGATTCCAAAAATTAAATATCCCAAAATGAGTATAAAAAAATTTAGATAATGATCAAGAAAACTTCTATGATATAGATAGGTATTTTGGAAATATATGGGAAAATGGAAACGAAGCCATGAAAAATAGTTTTCATAAAACTTATGTAACATGGTTGTAAACAAACATTCCATATCAAGGGGATGAAAAGAGGATACTGAAAAAAAAAAATTTTAAAATAACTATTCATATTTAAGACTTGAAAATAAATTAAGTTAAAAATAATAAATGCGGAGTAGAATATAAAAAAATATATAAGTGTAATTAAGTCCGTTTATTTATTCTTCTAGAACATGAACCATGATTTTTAAAATTAAAAATTTCCCAAAAAATGGGTAAAACAATTAATTTTTATAACGAAGAAAAATTAGAAAAAATCATGACAATAAATAATATAAATAATGGTGGGAATACTAATTCATATAGAATATTTTTAAAGAAATGATTATTTTTACACTTTTGTAAAGAAATTCCAAAAATGACCCTTATGAAAAAAAATTAAAAATGATTTTTTTTAACCATTATAAATAATTTCAAAGGAAACAAATATTTACCTTAATTAATCCTTTAAGTAAATAAAAATCATTCTTCAAATAGTATAAATAATACAGACATAGAAGAGAATAGATCTCTTTGGCAAAGAAGAGATAAGGTTGGATTTACTTAAAAGAAACATTTTTGTTGAATAGTTTACCAAAAGTATGTGAAATTGTAATAATACATGTAAACCCCAAAAAAAATTATATTATAAGAAAATTTATGGGTTTAAGTAGTGAAATATCATTTTTTTTCTTTATATTTAAATTATAAACTATCTTGAATTCAAAGTGGGATTGAAAAGGCAAACCTTATGAACAAGAAAATTTATGAGCTATAAATTTCCAAGAGAGTAAAGGAGACAAAAAACATCAAAAATGAAGGTACTCAATTAAATTAAACATTAAATAACTTTAATTTGATTCATATAATAAAAAAATTTAAATTTAATAATAATATCCTAATGGAGTGGAGATATTGAAAGGAAACCCTTACCAAGATCATAACATGTAATGTAAGAATATATCAATGAATTTAATATGTTAATGAAATGTAAATTCACATAAAAAACAATAAATAAAACATAAAATAATCAAATAATATAATGCATATAATCTTGGAATAATATAGTCACTCGATAAAAGACATAAATCAATGAAAGTAAATTAAGTTAAGAATTCTCTGACCAATATTGATAATATTTGAATCGGGATAACATGGAAATAAATCAAGATATATTATTTTACTCATTTGAATGAGAAGTTATTTATGATAAAAAAAATATATTGTAAGTAAATAAACAATTTCTAATAGAAATTACATGTTCATAAAATTAAATAAGTCTCAAAGAATGGAAATTTAGACAAAGATCCCTTACATTGGATTCATGCTTAGTCAGGCACACTCTAACTTAATTTATAATAATATAAGTCTCTTTAGCCATATGTTTCATAACCTTATTCATATTTATTCAATTTTATATTAATATTTTATATTCATTTATTACATAATCATTAATTATTTTTATTTAATATTGATCATCAGTGAGAGTAGTTTTAATTGTTCCTTGTATGATTCAGTATAATGGTTTTAATAATATTTACATGTTCATGAATTTATCATATACACAATATTAAAATTAATTTAATATAAGTTCCACAGTTATTTATAAATTTACATGTTAATTCCATGGGAGTATCAGATATGGTTCCCCGTGAAAACATTCATAACACACTCATTTCGGTATTTTTTAACGAATATAGTGTCATATATTAACATTGAGTTAAATCATAATATAACCATTTCAGAAAAAAATTAATTAATTATTAGTATCATAACATAAAAAATAATTTAGTTTCCATAACCATTGTTGATAAAAAATTATAGCATTGTTCATGTAGGTGGTTAAATCGACCCAAACAAGAACGCGTTATAATCAATGGACGAGTATAATTATGAAGTGGTTTTATTATAATATAATCATTCCAGCAGTATAATTATATAATTTTTTTGTCATAAAATATATAAATTGGAATAAAAAATAGGTTAATGATGAAGATAAGTGAAAATAGAAGGTAAAAAGTTATTACTTATAAAGAATGAATTATATATCCTCTTGGGAATCTGCTTAGATTTAAAGGAAGTTGGAAATAACTATGGACCCAAAGCTTAATATATTTGGAGAATATTATTATGGAAGGTAATATGGAATATTATAGAGTATAATATGATTTTTTTGGTGTGGCTTTGAAGGGGTGGTGAAGGGGTCCTTTTAAAAGTGACAGGATTGACATTTTAGCGAATATTAATTTCTTAACATAAAAGTGAATGTCATATTCAAAGAAAGTGGACCCAAACATGGAAAAAAGTAAATATACGATAATATGAGGACTATAAGGACCACATAAACTCATTTATATATAATTTTTTAAGATATTTTGTGATTTTACACATTGACTTAACACTTTTATATTATTTTAGTCTTTACCGTGGTGAGTAACTATTACTTGGTGACAAACTTTAACTGTTTGAAATAAAATTTAAAATATTTCATAATTTCAACATGTTTCTTGAAAATATGATATAAATTTTATTCCAATAAATTTATAAAATTGTTACAAATATATATTTATAGTAAAGGATGTGCCAAATCCATACATGTGTCACCACCACACCTATTTTCCTTAAATGTCCATCTCTCTGCTAAAACTGACCCCCTCTTGAATATGGCACTCCTGATACCTGCATCTGTTTCTTCTTTCACATCCTCCCTCAATCTCATCAGCCTGCATTTCCTCCATCCTCCACCTCTCATCCTCCTCATCTCCACCTCTATGTCACCACCTCTACCTTCTCCTCATCCCCACCATACTTCCCCTTCTACCCTATACATCCCTACTTCACCACCATACAACCCCTCAACCTCCACTCCTCCCCCATCAATGCCTTGCCACCTCAACCACTGCATGCCTACCTGTATCTTTTTTTCATTGCCTCTAAATTCATCTCTGCTTCCATCAAACCACTTTCACCCCTTACCCTACATCTAGTCCTCCTCAACCCTACCCTATATGTATTCCTTCTCCAATAAAAAATGACCTTAGCTTCGAGTCCTTCTCATCCATTATTGAGTCTAATGTTTTCTATATTTACAACAACTTTCTCATTCTTCCTCTAGATGATCTATCAATATAGTTTGTACTACCCCAATCTTGTGGGTTTTTAGATCCTTCCATAGTCACTTGATTATCACATATCTTTCTCATATTATATAACCCTTGTAGATAGACAACTTTTCATATCAGTTTGTGCTTAGGATCAATATTTGGTTACATCAACGCGTTGATTTCTTAACTAGATCTCTCCAAAAACACTGTCCTATATTCTGCAACCTGGATGAAAAGTGACCTATCATTTCAATCCATGTACCCCTAGATTTTTATTTATTATGATTATTACTTATTCTTAAATAAAAAACTTAGGTATTACTATTTTTTAGTCGACCTTGGTTAGGATAATTGATCCTCCACTCATTTTCTTTAATGAGAGAGTCCATTGAAAATGACCTTGAAAATACTATCATTTAATTTATTAGTTGTTATGTGGTTTGTTTCACAATGTTATTATACAATTTTTCCACTTTTTTAATCATGATACCTGTCATTGAAATCCATGGTTTAACTTTCTCAGGTACATTGTACAGAGGTATCTATAAGTTATACCAGGTGGTATAATTTTGGTGTATGTTTCTGTATCTTCAATGAGGTGATCCTCATATGATTTATGAATTATTATAAGTTAAGTTATGACTGATTTTGTCAAACATGATATGTTATTATGTGTCGAATGATTAATGTATTGCTCATGTCACATGGTTATCATTTTATATTATTGTAATTCTTCCTTCCCCACAATTTTTATCAAAGCAACCAATTATTTTCCTACACACTACTATTAAACATTCATGGTAATCCTTCCTAATGCTAAAAATTCAGTATGCATTAAAAATTGTGGAAACATTGTTTTTTTTTATTGAAAACTAATTTTTTGGCCATTGATTAAATTATATGTAATTATGTATCAATGATTAATTGTGTTATTATGGAATTTGTGATGATGGGATGAAAATAATATCAAATTTTTATTGGATAATATCTTGTAACTACTTAATGAAAATTATTTCCAACATACTTATTACATAATATATAATCAAATAATTTTTCATCCTCTTATATTTTATAAATGTTATAAGTTATGATAGTTCTTTCTTTTGTGTATTCCTGTAATAATATTAATCTAAATTTGGTTAGGATTAGATATTATTTGTTATCTCAGGTGATTCCCCATTCTTCCATCATTGTTGATTCCAATAATATTTAAAATAATGTATGATACAAATGGTGGATATTAGGGAGATCCTGGATAGTAATGTAATATTTTTCTTACAGTTCACATTATTTTTTTAGCACTCTTTAATTATCACATTATACCATGTGCTAGAAACTTTTCTATTAAGAAAATATAAATTTTCCCTTTTTAAATGGTTATGTTATATTAATGATCTTTCATTTTGATTTTGAGTTAATTTTTTTATTTTTGGTTAATTTTCAATTCATTACTTTCAGTTTCCACATCTCGTAACATCTTATACAGATGCCAATTATTTTATGAGTTTTGGTGGTTATAAATCCTCATCATTAATTAATAGGTGGTTAGTTTATTTGAATTATTTTTTAATGTCATTTTTGATTTATTGATTTTATTAATCCTATTCAATTTATATAAATTGATTCTATATTTTTATTTTCTTTTCTGAGGAAAATTATACACCTTTCTATTGTAAATGAAATGTAAAAATTAGGGGGGGGGGGGGGTTCAGGTATGGTTTTTTATGAATTTTTTAATTTTATTCTTTAAAAAAATATCATCTTCATATTTTCCATTATATTTCCACATGCATTCCACTAATTTTAATTTTAATTATGTATATTTCTAGGGTTGTTTCATTCTATTTTGACACTTACATGTAAACATTACAATATATGCACAGAAATTAGAACAACTATTAATAAATACTATGTCCATCAAGATGCATGATGTGGTGGAAATATATGTTCATTCTTGGTATACTTCTATATAATTATTTTAGATTTATCTATCAGAAGAGGTCTCATGGCTATGTGTATTGTTGGTGTCTCTTCTAGGTGTCAATTGGAAGTGATGCACTAATGAAAGTTCATTGTATTTTTTACATAAAATCCTTTGTTGTTGATCAAATACTATAGAACATGGATGATTGAATGAGTTTCATCCAAGATATTATCTAATTGGTGTGTTTGGAATTTTTTTTAATAGTTTAGTTTGCAGTTAGATAAACATTATAATTATTCCTCTATTTTATTTTTCAACCCCCTTTTTTTCTCAAGGATTTGTATTTTTTCAATCAATCATGATACCTATTCATCCTCAAAAATTTATCATTGCTCCCAAAATAAATGTAGTTAAATGGATTTTTAATGTGTGGATATAGTGAAAATAGTCATTTATGTTGGGATAAAGGATATTTTTAGTTTATATGTGGACTTTGAGTTGTTTGGCATTCAGTCATACAAAGTTTTCACTTATCCAGGTTTGTTAACACTTTCCAAATAATATAGTTGGTATATATATCATGTTATATATTATATTTAAATTAAAACTTGATATTTAAAATCATTAACATAAAATATTATATTACTTTTCTTTGTGTCAACTCAATCTTACCAACCACTGTAGAATTGGATATAGTTTCATATACTAAGTATTCAATGTTGTATTGAAACTATTTTATGTGAACTACATATCTTTAGGTATGTTTATTTATATTCATTTTTAATTTTTTATACTTATTTTTTCCAATTACATTATATATTAAAAACTATGAATATCATAATAGTGATAGCATAATATACCTCAAATAGGTCATAGGTTCATTTTAATTACCATCTAGTTTTGAAGAAGTGAGATTACAATGAAAATTAACATGGTTGGGGAAGAAAAATGTTGTCCATATAGGTATGTGCGTTATTAACAATATTATACTTCACAAACACATAAATATATATTATCTTATATATATATATATATATTAATTCCATTTTTAAATGATAGGAATATATATTGTATTAGTTTATTTACATTGAAATAATGAAGAAGCACACATTATTGGAATGGATATAGTGTTGTGTACTGATATCTTCTTACAGTGTTCAAATTTCTTTTCAATATTTACAAAATTGTTGCATAGTTTGTTCACTTTTTTTCTTTTCAAAAGTTTATATTTGTTTTATTGAATATGTCCCCTAAAAATTACCTTATTGATTGTGATATAATTGTTTTACATAATCAAAAACTTTGAAATATACACACGTGAATATATTCTATAAGTTTGTGTAAGTATACTATATTGAGAAAATCGAGTGTGGTGTTTTTAGAGAACATTTGACCAAATTATATAGTTTTAATTTAGGTTAAAATTATTGTCAAAATATATTAATAAATTAATTACTTATGTTTGTTTGTATTTCATTCATATTCATTAAAAAATGACCCTCTTTTAGGTTCATCAAATAGTTCACCCTCTTTTAAGATCATTTATTTTTTATAATCCATTTCTTATATTGTTTTTAATTACAGTTTACTCTCTCATGTAATCTGTAGTCTTATAGGGCAATCATGCCTAGAAATTAAAATTCATTAGTATTGGTCTCATATTTAATAGGAATGTGATCTAAATTTTAGAGTTAGATTACATTTTCCGAATTCATCATTGCTTCCTTATTTTTTCTTATTTTACTCCCTAATTTTTTTCTACAGTTGAAATGATCTTTTTGAAGAAAATGAAACCTTCATGGAAAGACTCTTTCAATCATTTTTATCATATGATTCAAAATAGAATTTTTAACATTTTTATGGTATGTCTAGAAATGTAGTATGCAGTATTCTTCTATGAATTTGTTAATTATTACTTGACTCAATATCTTATTTGACCTTTTGTAGGAAAAATAAATGTAGGAAATAGTATGTATAATAATATAATTGTGTGTATCAATAAAAATATTTCTAGGATCATCTAAAATTGGAATCACTATTAATATTATCCCTACTGTTTTGGTATGATTTCATTTAAATTTCATACAATATTATTAAATATATTCTTATTACCAACTTTCTTACTATCATAATTTGAAAAAACTCATCTATATCATTTCAGGTACTAACATATTCTAAATTTTTTTATTTCATATCTTTTTTCAAAAATGGTATGATTTCTTTTGTATTTTATCAATATTTGTTTAACCTTAATTGTAAATTTATATATGATTTATGGTCCCCACTAAATACATTATGCACTATTCAATATAGTAGTACATAATATTATGTGGTATATTATATTCATTATATCGATAACTATTTTGGTGGTTTTTAAAAAACCTTAAATGAATAATTCTTTATATGCACTCATTTCCAGTATTCTATTTACACTGCTCTTTCTATATCATTGGTGATTTCCTCTTATACACATTAGAGATTCTAAAATCCCATTTAATAATGAACTCTATATTGTCTGACTGATCTACTTATGTATATTTTCTTTCATCAATAATCTCGGTATTTTCCAATTGTTATGAAGTAAATTTATGCAATATAATTTTTAATTTCACTCGTCAATAATTATTTTATTTTTCATTTCAGTTTTATAGTAATTCAAAAAAACATACATTATATCTTTTTTCTTATAAATTCATTGCATATTATATGTGTTGTTCAAATTTATTTTGGCATTTAGTTTTAATTCATATACATTATTCCACATATGTTGTATCACTTCACTCTATAGAGATTGATTATTTTGATTCTATAAGTAATTTTGTGAATTATAGAAATGAAAAACTATCTATTATGAAAATAATAACTCACCCTCTACTTTAGGGACACAATTGGTGTATGATAGTTCTCCATCCATGTTAGCAATTTCTAAAATGATGGTTTATTTCTGATACCATAAGATTAAATGATCGATGACATCTCTATACTATAAGAACAAATTTGAAAAAAAAATATCCTCTATAAAATGAAATCTCTTGGTGAATATGATATACCACCAATTACTATCCATTTATATTTATTATCTGTCTAATTGTTCCCATCATCACCTATTTGTAATTTCCTCAAGAATGTCTCCTTTATCTATCTTCAATTTTTTTTTCACCATTCATCATCCAATATATCCATAAAAACTCCGTGTATATCATTCCTACACATATTTCAGTGTTCATCAATCGATGTCCATCACTCGATGATCAATTTCTCCTCTAGAATCCTTTTTTTCCAAAACCTTTTTCAGTCTTTGTGGCTTCTTCCCTTTCACTGGATTATTTCTAGATATGATCATTGGAAATCTCAATACCGAGGTAATGTTACATAGTCCATACTTTTGTTTTATCTTCCAATATATCACTCATAATGTATTTCTGTTATTCAATGGCAGCATATATATATATGTCCTATATTTTCGCTATAGTCAACAACATTACAAATTTACTGCATATAGAAAATAAGTGCGTACATAAATAAGTTCATATAGAATATGCATATAGAATATTTCTATGTATCTAAAAATAAGTAAATATATGAACCTATTTCTTTATGAAGATATTTCTGTATGCATTTCAATGGCTAAAGAAAATAAGTACACTTCTATATGCACTTATTTCTTAATGAATATTGTGTATGCATTTATTTTCCATATGAAATTATTTTTCAAGCATTTATATGATGCATATAGGTATTGAAAAAAAGTACATTTCCTTATGAACATATTTTTATATGAATATTCTATGTTGAATAAGGAAAATTAGTGCATTCATGTATGAATATAAGAAATTTGTACAAATATGAACCTATTAATTTATATACATATTTATATATTCATTTAAATAGAAACACATATACCAGGAAAGCTCAGCCAGAGATAATGACTTTGACCATTTATTAAAATAAAAGAAAAGTACAGCAAGCAATTATCACAAGCCTGAAAAAACAACTAAATTTCATAAAAACCATACCCGTCACCATAACCATGATCCTCATCCATAGTAGTCGATTCCCATTTTGAGATTTCATAATGCTTCAGTGTCTTGACATACTTTCTTCTGAGGTTTAATATTTTAAAATATAGAAACTCCTCAGAAGACTGCATAGCTTTTCCATTGGTGATAGACGATCTGTAGACATAGGCTTCGGCATATAAGAGTAGTCTTTCCTCTACCTTCTTCTTGGTGGAGCGGTCATCACTTCCTTATTTTTTGGTATAATCTTTTTTCCACCCTGAACAATATTACTATAAGAGGTTTGAACCCTTCCACCAGCATTACCCTTTTCATTATCATAGATGTACCCCCATTTTTGAGAGATACACACCTCATGGTAAACATCATTTACTCCCAACTCTTTCTCAAAGGTATTGTAAGTATTAATCACTGCTATGAATTGTGGTTTCTCCACACATTGAGAGTTACCGAGAACAGCAGAAGACTCTTTCTCTATAAACTCTTCCAGAACTCCTCCTCAATTAGGGACTATAGCCTGTATAACAACATCATCAATCAATTGGGTACCTTCTATCATCAGTTTCATATCCTCATGTGCCAGACTACCAAAGATATTTCAGGTCATGACTCCATCAGAGCTATGAGAACCCATGTTCATAACCTCATAATCACCATCCTCTTCAAATTGTAGATGACCCCTACTACCTTCCACTATAGACTAAGACTAAACTCCAAGGTCACCCTTCAGTCTGTCAAAGACTTGCAACAAAATGGATTCAAATTCATCTGCACCATCTTCAAACCACATGAAATACTCAGCACAACAGTGAGAATAGTCTGGCTCATCTTCCTCTACACAGTCCCATTAGGTTACTCTTTAACCATTGTATCTATAGTTCTAGAAGATTGAAACTGGGCTCCCTGCCCCGATGAACCTCCATAATTGATACACACAGTGGACTCCACAGGGGCACTCATACCCCCGTTCACGCATCCACATTTAGGTAGAGCTACCCCAAGTCTATCTATCACCATCGCCTGATCCGGCCTCTCGACATAACGATTATCACATCCATCCTCACTCTGTCTTTCCAGCACATGTTAGGAAACATTCATCCTTCCTCTGTGACAGAAAACCTCCATATGCCTAAACCGCCTACAACAGACACATAATTGAATCCACAATTCGAAGAAAACCTCTTGCATCTAGCAACATTGACCTTGACACAGATCCACAGACAAATCAGATACGACACAGATTCAGTTCGATCATCCGAACATAGATACCACCCAACCATATTGAAATTGGCGTATAGAATTGAAGGGTTTTGGAAAGAAATAGGATGTTTGGGTAGACTGACCCATGTTGTGATCGATGAAGGGTCACACTGCATATGAAAATAAAACTCCATTGGAATAAATAAAAGGAAGAATCACCGCACCTTTGAGAAGCCCTAGACCAAGCGGTTATCATATATTCCTCTAAACCAAAACGAACCATTATGTGTCTCCAATCAAGCAATCCAATGACCGCACTCTCATGAAGCTCCCAAGATTCAGAGACAAATAGAGCAAATGCTTCCACCAAAGGTTGTTGAGGATGAAAATGATCCACCAAGGTAATCTTGAAAAGATCTTCATCACTATTGAGTTCTGTCAGGAGCATAGATAATTAAGGCACCTCCTGGAAGAGATCAGGAACCATTGGAGAGATCAAGATTTTAGTAAAGGGTAGAGAAGATCCATGGAATGATGCAAATTCATCTCTCCCTGCCGGCAGCGGTCGCGGGACTCCCCCCTCTGATCGAGAGGGGGGAGCAGGTCCCAGCAACATGAATTTAGGTCATCGCCGTGAGAGAAGAGGCATCTCCACAAGAAAGAAGAGCCAAACCCCTTATTCTCATATCTTCTAGAAACACATATATAAAATAATTTCATTTCATTATTCCCTTTTATGTGTTTTAAAATTCTATATGCACTTATTCTCTATGTAGTGCCATATTTGTGTTTATTTTCCAATATACATATTCATATATGCCCTTATTTTTCCAATATGCATTTTTTGTTTGCATATATATATAAAAATTATGTGTGACATGACTACTATATTAAATTCTATATACACAGATTTTTCACTATGCATTACCTGTATATAGAATATAAGTGAAATTATATTATTTCATTAATTTATGAACTAAACTTATCAGAATGAATATGGAAAAAAAATAAAAATTAAATTTAATTGAATTTGAAATTAAATGAATATGTCATGCAGATGCATGGGTTGGGTACTAGTTAATTTTAATATCAAATGAATAACATGGGAAAAAAATTTCAGAAAAAAAATATTTTTTAAGCATTAAAATGAATTTATATTGATTTTGGCTCAATATTATGGATATTAACATTTTATTAGATTATGATTAAAAAATTAGTTTTATTTTATTTTAAAACTAATACAAAACTGAATCACACCTTGTGAATATTTCATTAAATGAAACATACCAAAAGTTTTTTTATTAATATAAAATACAACTTAGGTTACAAATTATCAATAATATGATTCTAAATTAAAAATATTACTTTTAAATGTATTATTTTACCCCTTAAATATAATTTTTGTTGATAAAAATGTTTAATAAATTTTTAATACATGTTTATATGATTTTTATGTCATAAAAGTTTTGGTATATATATATATATAATATTTTGTACTAGTCACCTAAAAATATATCTTTACAAATAAAATATAAATAATTTATCAAAGGATAATATTGAAATTATGAACACAAAAATGAATTCCATTTTTTCAAATTCAAATTACAAAATTTATTAATTTAACTTTTATTCATAAACATAAAATATAATGAAAAATTTTATACTAAAAATGACTTTATAAGATTTAAGTGTTTTTATTATTATTTTATATCAATTAATAATTAAATAGGTCTTAATTTAATTTTTTGTAAATTGAAAATTTTTATCAAAATAATAATTTAGAAGAGTTAAATTTAAATTAAGATAAAAATAAATAGCACATAAAAAAAATTCTTTAAAAAATTTAACTTATTAAATATATTGCGGTACATTTTAGTTCTTTGTGTGTGGGAAAATCTATTCAACATATTATATATATAAAATAATATACACACTAAAACCTCAAGGTGTTAATCATAGTATTCCTTATGTGATGAGCATAATATGAATGCAATAATGAGACTTAGATGATCCAATTTTCCTTATGTGGTGAGTATAGGATGGCTCATCGGATGAGCATGGTATGCCGTATGTGATTAGAATAGGATGCCCTAGAAGATGATCCAAATATGATCCAAATTTCCTTATATGATGACCATATCATTATTCATTTAGTGATAATGATATGAATTCTCATTCATCTACTCTAGATGATGTTAAACTACATAGAATAGGTCTTGGACACACAACCCAAAAAGAAAATTCACTTGTTCATGGATAGATGGCCTTAAAACGAACCATTATCATCCTTATCATGTAAACATAAATGGTACAATGTTTATCATTAAATGTAACAGAAATAAATGGGTTCTAATTACCTTCACAGGGGTAAGTAAGAATTATATTTCATCCCCTTTCATTGTCCTGATTCGAATTCCACAACACACTTTGACTCTTTTTGTATGAATCTAATGCGTTATTATATGGTAAGAAAATTCAGAGTTCCTTCCTATATGTATTTCCCCAAATAGATTTTTTCATTTTCCGAATAAACCACTTTTTGGATTAGTGGGAACCTCACAAATTCTAGGATACCAATTCAAATACACAAGAAGTCCAAAATTGGGAAACAAAACCCAATTCACAATATCAAAATTCAAAAAGAAACCATGAGGAATAATTACCCTGAATATCAATCCCCTTGAGCTTCACACCCTGATGCACCTAACTCATCAGTCAACATCATCATCACCCACCCCCAATGTTGATGCAGACCCAACTAAAGATCATTGAAATCACTTTATGGATTCATTAGAACACCAAAAATTCAAAATTTTCAATGAACCACATCAACCAGAAAACATTTTTTCCATTGTTGATAAATATACTAGCTTCAGAGATCCCATACAACGAGGATCACCATCGGAAGGATCGCCCATGAAAATAGGAATCAACTGTAATGTCTAGGGGAAATGGAAAATCCAATAATCTAGGATGATCACTGTTGGAATCCTCATGTATTCATCATGTTTTAATGAACACAAATCCTATTTAGTATATAAACTATGTTAACACTATGTAATCTATGCCACATAAAATGTTTAGTAGATTATTAAAAGCTATCCAAAGCTCTTAAGCGCTATACAATCAGTTTGGTTACTATGAACTTTCTCTGGATTCACTTTATAATGATTTCTCTGAAAAATGATTATGTTTAATTTATTTCATAAACACTACTTCTTAATTATGAATATAGATATTTTCCTAAGTCATGATACACCGTGACATATAGACACCGTAACATCCCGACACAATGAAATTCAGACACCGTGACATACAGACACTGTGAATAAGAAAACACCGTGACCATGAGACATTGTGATCAAGAGACACTGTGAACAAGACACCTTGAACAAGACACCATGAACAAGACACTATGAATAAGACATAGTGAACAAGACACCAAGAGCATGAGACACCGTGACCACGAGACCCCGTGACTACGAGACACTATGACCAATCCAGAAACCGTGTGAAGGAGACACCATTTCCATGAATTACTGAAACAAAATTTCCTAATATATTTTTTCATCTTTCAATTTAATCTCTAACGATCATGTTTGATGATTTTAATGCACTGACATAATTATTGTTACTTTATAGACATATCATCAGATAGTACGAGGTACGAGGTGCTGAATACATACAACCTGATGGCGCCAATAGATGCACTCCAAGATAAAAGAGTAATGTGACCCAGAAAAATCAGGAAGTAGCATGATAAAAATAACAAGGTTGTGGGCATGAGAGTCATAACAGAATTCAATTTAGAATTGTCTCATACAACTCGACTCTACTGAAGAATACACAAAGCATACTAGAATCCCGAAAAAAAAACTTTGCATTGTAAAACACCACGAAGAACACAATCTGAATCTGTCTGACTAGCGACACTCTGTTTTCCATACAAGGACTTGAGTTCTGCATCTGCCTCATCTCAGAAGTCCAGATCCGCAAAGACCAACACTCAGAGCACCTCTAAACCTATCTCAATATTAATTATTTGTTGTGTATCATTTTATTAATTTTTGAGAAGAGTGTTTATCTATATAGCAACACACTCTGTCTCCTGCATTAAACTAAAGGATACATGATATCCTTACTCGAACATTCTTTTTCTCTTGTGTATAACCACATATAAGTGTGGAAGAGGTCCCTATGTGTCCTTGTCATCTGTACCTATGAAGAACTATGGAAGAGGTCCCTGTGTGGCCTGGACAGTACTTTGTACTGTTGTGAACCCCGATCCAGGGTGTGGATCATGTTTATTTATATAAACTGCTTGGTGGTAGGTGATCACCAAGTGAAGTAGATTAGGTCTCGGCTTGAGACTGAACCACTTGTTTAATATCCGTTGTGCATTTTAATTTAGTCTTCTATGTTTAAGTACTTTACTATATAATTTAGAAATCTATAAATTCACTTTGATAGTTACTCTTGTAAAGAAGTTAAAATTGTCTTGCCTAAGTATAATAGCTTAAAAGTAATATTAAAAACTGATATTAAGATTACAGAGAACTAATCAATCTTCTAAGAGTTTATTCAAATAGTCAAAATCTTAAAACAGTATAACCATGATTAAAAGGGCTATATTTAATATTTTGGGGAATATTTTTATAAATACTTTTTAATCAGAAATTTTTATACATACCCAAATCATCCCCCCTTCTTGAGTAATCTACTTTGACCAACATTTGGTTTCAAAGGATGTTTATTAAGATTTTTTTAACCTACTTGAACTATGATTGTAGTTGTACTTTAAAAGATCTGTAAATTTCTGTTAATTCTAAATTTCCATCTCTTTAAAAATATTTATTATGGATAATATATTGGAAGGTGCTGAAATCAACATACCACCATTTTTTAATGGATCCAACTATGCTCAATCGAAAATCAAAATGAAAATGCATTTAGAAAGTATGGGTTTTGAAATTTGGTCTTCCATTATAGATGAATATTAGATTCCTAATACTGATAGAACAACATGGGATGAGACTATCAAAACTACCTACAATAACAATTACAAAACTATGAATGCTTTATACTTCTCTTTAGGAGATGAATAATTCAATAGAATTTATGGTTGTAAAACTACCCCTAGAATTTGGGACTCCTTGTTTGTCTGACATGAAGGAACATCTAGTGTAATTGAAATGAGACTTAATAATTTTTCCATTAAATATGAAAACTTTAAAATGAAAACTGATGAACCTATCTCTGAAATGTATCTTAGATTCAATGAGATTGTCAACACAAGTATTTCTCTTGGAAGAGATGTCACTGCCAAGGAACAAATCATGAGAATTCTCAGATTTTTGCCTGATAGATGGAGAGGAACCTCTGTCTCTATTAGAGAATCATGTGACATCAGGAAGCTACATGTAAAAGAACTCATTGGGAAACTAATGATGTATGAAGTGGAACTGAAAGTCTACCTAGAAGTGGAGGATGAACCAAAGAAGAAATCTATTGCATTCAATACCACCACCTCTAAATACAAAGACAAAGTGAAATTGGAAGGTTATGTAGAATGTTCTAATAGTGAACAATCATCACCTGATAGTGATGAGGAGACAGCTCAATTATCCAGAAGATTCAAGAAATTTTACAAGAAGAAGAACTTTTTTATAAAGACTAACTTTGTGGGAAAATATGACCAAAAATGAAATTGGAAGAAGGACTGGAAAATAAGTGACAAGGATGATGAGATTTTCTACAATGAATATAATCACAAAGGACATATCAAGGTAGACTGTCCAAAGATCAAGTACAAAAAGAGATATGAGGACAAGGACAAGAAGTATAAAAAGGCCATGAAAGAAACCTGGAGTGCTTCTGAGGACAATTCAAGCGACTCAGAAACATCACATGATGAATAGGAAAACAAAGCCAATATGTGTTTTATGACAAAAACATATGAGGTAACACTAGACTCTCATGTACATAATTCATAATATTATGAAAATGAGAGTGACTCTAAATATATGACTAATGAATAAATTTTTGAATACTATAACATGCTTGAAGAAACATTCAACTAACTAAAAGACAAATATAAATCATTGAAGAAACAATATTCTCTTACTGTGACTGTTAAATCTGAACTCACAAATGAAAAAGAGAAAAAATCTCAAATGCTTAATGAAAACAACGAATTAAGAATTTCTAATGAGCAATTGAATAATGACCATAAAAAGTTTACCAATTGGAAGAATATTCTTACTCAAATACTAGGAAAACAAATTTCCCCTAAATAAAACACTAACATTGGTTATCAACCTGGAAAAAATAAATCTTGGTAGAGAAAATTTTGTTTCACAATTTAGGATATATATTTTTACTCCCAGTTCTGGGCACAAATTAACTAATCAAATTCATGATACATATTATACTATTTCATGTTTTTCTAGACTGAATAGAGTTTATTTTTAAAATACTTTACTTAATTATTAAAGGAAACCTATGAGATAGATATGGGTTCCTAAAGAACTTATTACTAATGTTACTGGACCCAAACAAGTATGGGTACCAAAATACGTTTTTTCTTAATATTTTTTTAGGAAATCTGTTTAAAGAGTTCCTGTAAAATTGTATGGTACTCGAACATTGGATGTTCAAGACACAAGACAAGTGACTAATCATGCTTCAAGAATATATTAAAAATATATGGAGGAAATGTCACATTTGGTGACAATGCCAATGGAAAGATAATTGGCCTCGTCCAAATCTATAACTCTAACTCAGTTTTAGTTTCTAAAGTACTGTTTTTGGATGGATTAAAATATAATCTTTTTAGTATCTTAAAATTATGTGATGATGGATTTCATGTTAGATTTTAAAATGATACTTGAAATGTCATTAAATTGAATGATGAATTATTGTTTTCTACTTTAATAAATGAAAATGTTTACTCTGTTAACTTGGATTCCTTAGCTTCTCAAAAAGCTTCATGTTTAAATGTATTCCATAAAGAGTCTTGGCTCTGGGATAGAAGACTAGGACACTGTAATATTCACTCCCTTAGAAATATAACTAGAAAAATATTAGTTAAAGACTTACCCAAACTTGAGTTTCCAATTGACAAAGTATGTAATCCATGTAAAAATGGAAAAAACACAAAATTTACTTCAAACCAAAGAAAGAAGTCTCAACTTCTCAACCTCTTGAACTGGTTCACATGGATTTATTTGGACCATCTAGAGTTTCTAGTTTAAATGGGAAGCACTATGTTTATGTTCTTGTAGATGAATTTTCTAGATATACTTGGACCTTCATTCTAGCCCAAAAAAAGTGAAGCCTACTCTTATTTTACTAAATATGCCAAGTCTGTGGAAAATCTTACTGGACCTAGAATCAAATCCTTAAGAATTGATAATGGTCGTGAGTTTGAAAATCAAGAGTTTGAATCCTTTTTCTCACAAAATGGTTATAGTCACAATTTCTCTGCCACTAGAATACCTCAACAAATTTCAGTTGTAGAAAGAATAAATAGAACCTTGAAAGAGATTGATATAACAATTCTTAGTGAATATGACCTACCTATTTATTTTTGGGATGAAGTTGTCAATACAGCATTCTACATAATAAATAGAGTGTTGATCAGCCTCATTCTTAAGAGGAATCCTTATGAGTTATGGAACAATATAAATCCCAAGGTTAACTACTTTAATGTTTTTGGATAAAAAGTCTATATTCTTAATACTAAAGACAATCTTGAAAAATTTTCATCCAAGAGTGATGAAGGTGTATTTTTAGGATATTCTCCATCCAGTAAATCCTATAGAGTGTTCAATAAAAGAACTAAATATGTGGAAGAATCTGTCCATGTCAATTTTTATGAAACAGATACACATGAGCTTAAAACCATTCTTGAGAACCTTGAGGATGATCTATCGAATCTGAACATTAATCCAAAATCCTTACACCATTATGTGAAAGAATCTGCGAAAATATCCAGTTCTGGAAATTCCTTATACGCAAGCCATAATGAACCTTAACTTATTGATGAACCTGAAATCACTAGTCCCTTCTTTTCTAGAACTCTTAGAACTATTAAGATCAATCCTTTATGTAACACCCCAAGATTTCATAGTGTGTTATTTCTTCAAAATAATTCAATAACTTGCACTGCACGAAACACCGAGTTCAAGCGCACCATGACTTACCAAACAAGCCATTCAAAAGAGGTTATGAATAGTATTAACTAAATTTTAAACTTTATATAATCCTTATAATTTTAGAATCCATATTATGAGAACAAATTCATTTTTAGTATTGCACCTTTATCAACTTTTAATAGTGAACCCTTTTTAAATACAATATTTTAAACTTTTTGACTAAATGGGGACATCAAAAATTTAAAATAAAACATCCCAAGCTTACACGGTACACTTTCCTTTGAATAATACAGTAGCGTGTGTTGTACGCAACTTTGAGTTTTAACACACACCACAACCGATCAAATTAGCCGTTATGAATAGTAATACCAAATTTTTGAAATTATATATATTTTATTTTTTTAAATGGATTTCATTTTTGGATTCGTAATATCGAATTTAGCCTAAGGTGAAATTTTGGTACTTTTCGGATAACCTTAATATTTTGATGAATAGTGAAAATTACTAAATTTTAATTAAAAACAACTTTTTTAATCAAAATAATTAATAGTGATAAATTATGAATTTGAGTGGTTTTAAATTATATTTAGAATATATTTTTACCATTTAATATAATTTTGGTCATTGGACATAATTTTACAATTAAACCAGACATAAACAAGTTTCAATCTTTTGATAGTTATTATCTCTTAAAAACACGCTTTTTGTTTTAACAACGGGAATTAATTTTAAATTAATTTCTGCCACTTCTGTGTTTTGAATTTGGAAAAATTGATTCCATATTTGGAATCAGGATGTTCAAATTGTGTAAATAGGTAACTTTAATTTTTAGACATTTTGAATAATTACTGCGGTAACAATTTTATTTACCATGGTTAAGGGTAAATCCGGTAAATAAGGGTTACAAAATAATATTATAATAATACTAAATTACCATAAAACATGTCCTAGACTTATTGGTTGATACATGTTCGACCATAGGCATCTTTGGGTCGATTTTGGGACTCCATGGAGCCACTTTTAGGTGATAGGGACACTTTATTTTAATTAAGTTAAAATAAGTACAAAATTGACATAAGTATATATCTTTTAGAAAAACAATTTTTACATAGGGTTATATATGTTGGATTTTCGACTATAAATATTAATTAGAAATATAAAAAGATTTCCTACATGATGATATTTTATTTATAATTTTTAGAGATTAAATAATTTAATTTATTTATGACACAATGATAATGTAGTAATTACCATAACAGTGATAAATTAAAATAATTGATATTATAAATACCCAAATAAATATAATTTGAGACTTTTAATGAATTAAAATAATTTTATAGGATAATATGAAATATTAGGATTGATTTAATGAACTTTTTTTGAAGTAATAATTCTGTTATGATTTTTACAAAAATCAATTCTTGAATAGTGTCAAAATTGACATAAAAGAGTTTTTAAACAAAATCTTATATTATTAATTGATATTAAATTCCTAAAAATCTAATGTTCTTCCAAGAGACTTATATCATGATGTTTGTAGCATTAATGTACCACTTGGGGGTCTCTTGGATGTATATGGTACGTTTATTAACCATATAATATAAAAATACAAAGAGACATTGTAAAAGTGAAACTAATTAACTTAGAGTTAATACTTAAAGATAAGGTTAATATAAGTACACAAACCTGTCTAAATTCTATTGGTTGAGTTGTTTTCGACATATCCCCACCTTAACCTATGAATAATCAAATTTTGAGCCATTAGAAACCGAATATTAATTTATTATAAATTAATATTTCTAGATTTTCCAAAGGTGCCCCTCACCCCTCTTATAAAAGGGAACTCCTCCTTCTCATTTATTCACACCTTCAAAGCATTTTGGATCGCCCAAAATCTTCCCAAATACTCTTCCAACATCCCTCACTACAACCTAGAGGCCTTAGTTTTATCATAAAGCCAACCTAAGGAGCCCTTTTTATCAAATCCAAAGGAAGAACCCCAAGAAGAGGTAATGATTTCACCACCCTTTTCCAAGTTCCTTTCTTCTTCCACTTCTTCTTCCTTTGTTGTTACCATTCTAAAATAATAACTCCGGTATCATATATATACTGTGATATTATTATAAATATGTTACAACCATATTCAGTATTCTATCCACCTTTTGAATAACATGTCACCATACGTGCGTACGTACGGCTTACCGTCTCCACGTCGTGGTGTAATTGTTATTCAATATATTATTATTTGGATGAGTATAATAATGATATGTAACTCATGTAAATAATAAATATAACATGTTAATGATTCTTTATATATGATATAAAAACCATTTATATATTATTTTAATAACAAAAGAATGATATTGTCGCTCGTGCATACGTACGGACTACCGTCTCCACGAACGCGATGAGATTCATTGTCCATTGTATCCATTCAAGTATAATTCAAATTTTATGATTAATAATAGTATATAAGGACTTGATATAATTCTGGATATGAATAATATACAATCTATCCATTACAAACATGGCTTACGTAACAAAATATATAAAAGAAAACGAGTAAGTTAACACCCGAAACAACGATAATACTAAGATATTATTAACAAATCAATGTTAAAAGATCATATATGATATCATATTAATGTATATGATTCATGTATAATTTAATAAAAATTATTTCACCATTATACAAGAGGTTAACCTACCCGAACCAAGGAAAAGTACAAGGTAAGGGTTATTTCGCAATCTCTTCATTATCCGAGGTTGTTTATACGTAATTATCTACTGGGATTTCTTTATCATCCACATCTATGTTTCTTAGAAATGTATTTCAAAACATTTTTACTATTTACAAAGAATATGAGTTAACGTAATTTATACCCTTATGGGTTTATAAAGGAATCTTTCTGTCGTTTTCCAAACAAGGTGCTTTTTAACCTTTTCGACAGAATTAAGGAAAGAATGTTTTTTTAACTTATACGGCAGGTGCGGCTATTTACCGCCATTATAAAATCGTCAAAGCTTCCCTTACAAGATTATAAGAATATTTTCAAAGAAAATGTTTTATTTTATAATTATGTGACTTTTAAATGATTTCAAAATGAATATTTTAAGAATTTTGGAAATGTACTCTTTATCAAAATCAGAATTTTAAATGTTTTAAAGATTTATCTTTCTAAATATTTTTAATAAATGTCCATGTCTTCAAAATGGTTTTTAAGGATTTATTTATATGGACATGAATGTTTTTAAAATGTTAATTCCTTTCAAAAGTTTCAAAGTGGTATGGGACACTTTGATTCAAAAATCTCTTTTAATTACATCCTTTATAAATGTGTGACTTTTAAATGATTTCAAAATAAAGGAGATATTTCTCTCAAATAGTTTTGATTTCATCTATGTCAACATCCTTTGATGGATTTTATGATTATATGAAGTTGATTTATTGTGATACAAAACTTCTATATTGTACTGAAGGTGTTGTGATATGTTTGACTGTGGATGTGCTTTTTTATAAAATTCATAGTTTATGGTGAAAGTATTGACATTTCGTATGCTAGTTTTAATACGAATGTTTATGTTATGTTTAAACCTTTTCATATGGGAATTCATTGGACTTAATATGTGACGGTTGGAGCCCGCTATAGCTCCTCGATGCATCGGTAGGTCTCATGAGACAAACTTGTGTCTTGGCACAAGGCCTTGGAAAAATCTTATTTGTAGTCTTGGCACGAGGCCTTGGCTATGTGGTTATGATATTCTGGAATTATGCATTCCATCATTATGAAAGTGGTTATTGATATTGCATGTGATTATTCGATTAGTAGAATATCCATGTGAATAAGTAAATGGCATTATTTCATTTTATTTTTTCCATACTATGTTGAAGTTCAAGTTTAAAAGGCTTTTTTTTAGTTATACATTGCCTTAAATGTTTATGCTTATTTATAAATGTTTCCACTTTATTGCTTACCCTTACGGAGCATTTGAGCGCACCCCTTTCAATGTTTTATTTTTTCCCAGGATTCCAAAAGTATATTGTGATTGATAAGAAGGGTTAAGACAAGGGAATAATGGCATTCATAAAGGATTATTTATTTTGTTTTGTATGTTATGAAGTGTAATGTAACATTAATGTATGTAATCTATTTTCCAAGACTGCTAAACTAATCGGTATTTTGAGACTTGATTCCTTGAAATCATGCCAATGTATTAAAATAATGCACCGAATCTGGGTTACTAGGGTCGGGGCGTTACACTTTAGATGATGTTGTAGGAGACCCAGATAAAGGAACACAAACTAGTGCTTCTCATAGAAATCAGGTTGAACATCAAGTCTTCTTGTCACAACATGAACCTAAAAACATTAATTATGCTATGAATGATGAATTTTGGTTGATGGTTGTGCTAAAAGAATTTAATTAGTTTGAAAGGAATAAAGTTTGGAATATTTTTGAAAGATCTAAGGACAAATTCACCATAGGCACTAAATGGGTGTTTAGAAATAAGGTAGATGAGGCTGGTAACATAGTAATAAACAAGGCTAGATTAGTTGCACAAGGATATTATTAAGAAGAAGGAATTGACTATGAGGAGACCTTTTCACAAGTAGCTAGACATGAAGCCATCAGAATCGTTCTTACTTATACTACACATCTGAATTTCAATCTATATTGTGATGACCTGGACCCTCACGGTCCATCCCTTTTCCAAATTCCGGATCCAAGGGGTGATGTCTTAGTGGTAAAACAACATTTTGGCATGCCGCCGATCGGGGCGACCGATCAGTGCGACCGATCGTTGTCATCCAACTTTGTCGGGTTTATCTTTTATAGTTTTTCCCATAACACCTCTTTTGGGCCTTTTTATCCCTTTTCAAGTGGTTCAAAGCCATTTAAATCCCATAATTAAGACACAATAAATCCCAAGGAACCTCCTCAATGGAGAATTAAATAACAATTAATCACGTCATGTGTAACCACCCAACCGCGTGGGGAACCACGATCCGAATTTAAAGCCGTTAAAGTCCCCATATCTCATAACAACGGGATCTTATCTATATATCACATGGGAATTTATTCTTCCTTCTTCTTAATCTTGGATGGACTCATTTTCTTCTTAGTTCATTTGGAGTTCCTGATGTCCCTCTCCTGCAAGTCGCGCTTTTCCCTGTTCTTGGCGCGTGGTGAAGAACTTCGATCTTTGATCAATCAAGTACGGTTTTCCGTCTTCTTTCCCTAATATGAATCATGAATGGTGGGTATTCTATTGTTTCTGTGGGGATTGATGAAACCAAACTTAATAAAGATAATGAAGGTACCTTTAAAAAGGAATGGGGTGTGAACGATGTTCTACTGTACTCTTTTATGTTGATGTGTTGTGAACTATACGGGCTTGTGCTCACTGAAAATCATGGATGTTGGTGGTATTTTTGTGCATCCTAATAAACCCTTGACTTTTGTGATGAATAAATAACTGTAATGTGGAAATTGGTTAGTCACCTAAACTCAGTTTGTTTAAATGGATGTTCAGTAAATCAAGAATCCATGTGTGACCACCCCAGTTAACAAACAGAAAGAAGAACCTAATGAATGATGTGCTTGAACCTGGAAGTTTCCCACTCTGTTTGGTAGTGGTTTTGTTGTTCTGCCTATTTCTTATGGGAAGATTTGGATGGGGATGGGATCCTCTGTTGTGGCATGGTTGTTGGTTGTGAATCTGGAGCTGTGTGGTTTCTTTGTTGTGACACGATCTCGGGTGGGATCCTCTATTGATGAGAAATGGTTGGTTCCTAGTTTTGGGGACATGGGGCTGTGTCTCGGGGTTTTTTTTGTTTGCAGTACTTAAAGGGATCTCACTTATCCCTTTTATGAGGTTTTCTTTGGTTCTAGTACTTTGAGGGATCTCACTTATCCCTTTTTTGTTGTGACTTCACAAGAGAACTGGGTGTGAATGCTTAAGTTTCTCTTTGGCTGTTTCTCTTTTCCTGGCTCGTGTTTATGCCTGTTAGTTGCCCAGTAGTGCAGAATTCACCTAAATGGGATCACTTGAACATGAAAACAAGAATGTTTGAATGGGGGAATTAGTTTGGGGATGAGTTATTACTTGGTCGTGAGTTCCATGGCTTCTTTTATGAATGAATATTAACAAGGGTTTTGTGTTTAGGTTTTGGAACACCTAGGTTGGGATGAGTGTTTGTTACCTATACATATATCTGTAGCTTTTATGTTTCTTATTCGCGCCCCACCCAAGTTGAGCACTTTAGTGCCGAACACCCCCATTTCATGGAGAGGGTCTTTTTTCCAACACTCCTACGAGTGGCTGGTTATTATCTCATTTCTCCTCCCTTTCCCAAATAGCCAAAGACTCTTCGGGCAGGCTGTGATGGCTTGAAGTCCATTATTAGCCCAAGAATCTTCGAGCAGGGTAGTTGTGGTGGTTGGCCCAGGTGTTTGTGGGAAGGTTGTTTCCCAAGTGTCTTTGGGATGAGTCCCAGGTATCATCGGGCGTGGCAGTAGTTGTTCTGACCCAGGTGTTTGTGGGTGTGGTTATACGTGGAAGTTGTGGCCCAGGTGTCTGCGGGCGGGATGTGCGGTTGTGGCCCAGTTATGTGCAGGTAGGTGTGGCAGTGGGACTGCATTGATAATGGCAGGATTGGTTCGATGTGTAGGATTTCTTCAATAACCAGCGGGAAAGTGGCGCGGGGTACCCAAATATCAATGTGCTATTACTATAATTTACTTGAAATGTGTTAGTTTGGAAGTGTTCCTTGGTGAGTCTTGGGTGGATAGTTTACCTTGCTAGATGTTGTGGTTATCTCTTTTCTCATAGGGAATTAGAATGCCTCTCCACTTGTGCACGAGAGCTTTTGGTTTTCCCTACTGAGTATAATTGTATGCTCACCCAACGTATATAAAATTGCTTTCAGTTTTCCAGGAGGACTTTAGGGATCGTGCGGGACTATAATAGCTCAGACCTTAGGGCAGTTGCTGTTGTCTTTTTCCTTTTTCTTGTTACTTACCTTTAGAGTTTTTGTGGCTTGTATCATTTACTGTTGAACGTGATTATGGTAATGGGTTACTTTTGGCTTTACCTTTACTTTCATCTTTGGTGTTATTGGGGTTGCTATCTTATCTCTCGATCCTATAAAAATAAAAAGGGCAATGCCTTCCATTTTGTGTGAGATTCTATACCCTTGGTGCTGGTTGCCACTCCGGGACCTATTGAAGGCGGGTTTCGAGGGTCATTATCTCTCCTTCAACTTAAAGAAGGAAGGTCCTAGAAATCTGTTGTCCCTTCCCTCCTTTTGGTGAAGGCGGGTCGTGACAGAATGGTATCAGAGGCAAAGGTTGAGAGATAGGATGAAGTCTGGAGTTAGACATAGTGAGGATTTCATGGGGTGGTAGGGAAATAGTGTTTGGTGACCTTGGTGCGTGAATTATGTCAGGGAAGACCGGTTAGGACACGAGATCTTAGGGCCCCCCGTGATCTGATGCAAGGACTCTAGACCTACCGAACGACCATGTGAGGCTACACTGATTACAGGGTAGAGACCCTAGGAAAGTTAAATGCATCATAATGACTTGTGTTCTTATGTTTCATGGGTGTCTTGGGGATTCAAAATAAATAAAGAAGTCTAAGAAAATTTGAGAACCATATTCTACACTACTCGGGCTTAGGCATTCCTTGTTTACCTTGCAGCTATGGCACCTGGGAGGAGACCATGAGTAGTGCGGGAGATCGAGGCCTAGAAGGGTGACTTGGCTAATCAGTAGATGACCTACTAAGAGGAGGAGGATGACCAGTTGAAGAAGACACTTCAATCCTTTTAGTGACAAACCCTCAGGAAGTATGAGGGCAGCACCTCAGATATGGAGACAGAGATCTGGCTCGAGGAACTAGTGATAGATTTCAGCCTGATTCAGGCTCTGACGGAGTACTGGGTTCCTCTAGACGTCATCCAGAAGTGTGGAGCAGCGCGTCAGTGGTGGACTCTTTATCTTGGGGATAAGAGGGAGGCTGAGGTGACATGGACTGACTTTGAAAAGGAGTTCCGGGCCAAATTCATCTCTTCCACGATGAAGGCTGAGAAGAGGCAGGAGCTACTCTCCCTTCAACAGGGGAGTATGTCAGTGAGAGATTTGGGGATCAAGTTCAAGGATCTCCTTCGCTTCACTCTGGACCTCTTTTTGGATGAGGAGTCTCGGGCGATACGTTTAGAGGAGACACTCTGACCTTCTCTTCAGTACGTTGTTACTCCCTTCACCCTACCGACATAATTAGAGGTGCAGAAGAAGGTTGAAGTGGTGGAGAGGATGAAAATGCTGGGTGGTGAGCCATGAGAGGGAATCCAATTGGGCTCGTCAAAGGGGAAGGCTGTGAGCAGCAGGCCTCCTGCATCGGGGCCCTCTAGGTTCCGACCAACAGGGAGCAGGCCGCAACAGTTCCAATTCCGATCTCCCAGTCCTCGCCCTTTCCCTCCAGGCCCAGGACCGAGGTGATTCATCTGTGGCAGCCATGGGAACCTTTGAAACAAGTTCCCAGACAGAGTACAGTACGGTGGGGGTGGGCAGGTTCTGCGCCCACCTCAATAATAGCAGTTTCCAGCTGGGCACTTTCAGCAGCAGTAGGGGCAGCGAGCTCCCAGCCCTCCGAGGGTAGACGTTGCAGGAGGAGGACGCCCTCAGGGAAATCCGTAGGGACCTCGACCAGGACGTGTTCGGGGAGGCGGCCGATAGCCGAGAGGCATAGGAGATGGGTGTGGGCAGTTGCACGCCGCGGAGGTTGCAGTTTCAGCAGGGCCAGAGGTCGTTCGAGGTATGATCATCTTGTTTAGTACCCTTGAGTATGCCTTGTTCGATACAGGAGATTCGCACTCCTTTTTTACACCCAGTATGGCCCATGCTATAGGTTTAGAAGTTGAGAGACTTCCAGTTCCCCTGGTCCAGAGCACACCAGTCAAAGGTTAGACTGACTTGTTGTATGTTTGGCGAGGATGCAGACTGATGATAGGGCTACATCAGTCAGTTAGGGATCTTCAACTGTTTCAGATACAACCATACGATGTAATCTTAGGCATTGAATGGCTATTCTCTGTATGTGCCGTCAATTACTACTTCCGAGGAAGGTTTTTCTTTTCATACTTGGGCAGCCAATGAGTGACTTTCATCAGCGAGCAGAGTTACTAGGGGAGTAGCAAGCGAGGGGAACCTCTCCTCTCCTTGTTAGCTGAGCTATCAGTGGAGTCAGTGGATGCAGAGATGGCGGAAGTTCCAGGGGTCTTCAGTGAGTTTATGGACATCTTCTATGAAGAGGTGACAACTCTACCCCCTTGACGTGACATTGAGTTTGGGATAGACTTGAAACATAGGGCTCATCCGATTTCGATGGCCCCCTATCGGATGGAACCTTCGGAGATACGGGAGTTGTGGATTCAGATTTATGATCTGATGAAGAAGGGTTTTGTTCGACTAAGTGCATCACTGTGGGGTGCTCCAGTCTTGTTCGTGAGGAAGGCAGATGGTGGTGTCAGGCTGTGCATAGACTACCGGAGACTGAATCAGGTAACAGTCAAGAATCGCTACCCTCTTCCAAGGATAGACGACCTCTTTGACCAGTTGAAGGGGGCGGGATGGTTCTCTAAGATTGACCTGGGGTTAGGATATCACTAGTTGAGGGTGAAGGAGGGTGACATCTCGAATAATTCCTTTAGGTGCAGATATGGGCACTTCGAGTTTGTAGTCATGTCGTTCGGTGTTACGAATTCTCCAGCTGTGTTCATGGGGCTCATGAACTCCGTCTTCAGGGAATATATGGACCGGTTCGTAGTTGTATTTACTGACGGCATCCTGATCTACTCAAGATTAGAGTAGGATCATGCTGAGCACCTGAGAACGGTTTTAGAGGTCCTCCGACAACACCAACTCTATGGGAAGTTGTCCAAGTTCATGTTCTGGATGCGATAAGTGCACTTCCTTGGGGACATGGTGTCCGAGAAGGGGATAGCAGTGAACCCATCTAAGGTCTAGGCGGTTGTTTCTTGGGTAGTACCCAAGAATGTGGCAGAGGTTCATAGTTTCCTTGGGCTGGCAGGTTACTACCGTAGATTCGTGCCCAAATTCTCCTGAGTTGCAGCACCTTTGATAGCTTTGACCAAGAAGGACCAGGATTTCATGTGGGATGTGCAGTATGAGTTGGCCTTCAGTTGTCTAAATTAGAAGTTGGTTAGTTCCCCAGTGTTGAGGTTTCCAGAAGAAGGGGCGACATATGAGGTGTTCTGTGATGCTTTAGGGCAAGGCCTCAGATGTGTGTTGATGCAGCGGAAAGGGGTGATATCCTATGGGTCCAAGCAGTTATGCCCCCATGAGCATAAATACACCACCCATGATCTAGAGCTTACGTCAGTCATTTTCGCACTAAATTTGTTGCGGCACTACCTCGTCGGGGAGTGCTTCATGGTCTTCACCGATCACAATAGCTTGAAGTATGCCTTCTCCTAGTGGGACCTGAAATTACAACAACAAAGGTTGATGGAATTCCTTCAAGACTATGACTTTGAGATTTCCTACACCTCAGGAAAGGGGAATGTGGTGGCTGATTCCTTAAGCAGGAAGTCACAGAAGGATGTGGTTTGAGATTCAGCAGATTCTTGGAAAGCAATGGAAGAGTTGGCTGCCCTACACCTGGATGCAAGGGTGGAATGTGGAAAAGGTTTCATGTATCAGATGACAGTGTAGTATTCTCTACTACAGCAGGCGGAGGAGTCTCAGTGGGGGGACTCAGAAAGAGAAGTGGTGTGTGACCAGGTTAACCAAGGTGATGCTCTGAACGGGTGGATGGAGGATGGTCAGAATCAGGTTCTTTTTTGAGGAAATTTGTTTGTTCTAGAGATGATGTGTGAGAGATTTCATAGTGAGTTTCACAGCTCACCCCTAGTGGTGCACCTAGGATTTTCCAAGATGTACCAGAGTCTGAGGAGACAGTTTTGGTGGCCCGGGGTGAAACGGGTAGTAGCAGAGTTCATGGAAAAGTGCCTCTTGTGTCAGCAGGTGAAGGCTGAAAACCGTGTTCCAGGCGTCTTGTTTCATCCTTTAGACATTCCCAAGTGGAAGTGGGACAACATCTCAATGGATTTCGTCATGGGGAAACCCAAGGTTCAAGGAGGCTGCAATGCTATCTGGGTAGTGGTGGATAGGTTGACAAAATCGGCCCACTTTCTGGTGATCAAGGAGTCGGGCACAGTGGATGCCTTAGAATGGAGGTATGTGGATGAGGTGGTGAGGTTTCATGGAGTCCCGAGGTCCATAGTCTCGGATAGGGAAGTGAGGATTACCTCACGAGTCTAGAGGGGATTGCAGCATGCTTTTGGCACCCAACTACGACTTTTCACTGGCTTCCACCCCCAGACAGATGGACGGACAAAGTGCACCATCCAGACGTTGGAGGACATGCTACGGGCATGTGTCCTGGATTTTGGGGGATCATGGGTGTGACAATTTCCTCTGGTAGAGTTCGCCTATAATAACAGCTACCACTCTACCATTGGTATGGCTCCGTTCAAAGCTTTGTACGAGAGGCCATGTCGCTCACCCGTGTGCTGGATAGAAGTTGGAGAGGCAGGCTCCCTTGGCCCGGAGGTGGTGCAGAGAACGATGAAGAAGGTTCAGCTTATATTATAGGAGATGAAGGCGGCTCAAGACCGGAATAATTCGTATGTCGATAATAGGAGGAGACCCTTGGAGTTCGGGGTCGGGGACCATGTATTCCTGAAGGTCTCCCCCCGGCGTGGGTAGTGGAGGTTCGGCAGAGGGAGTATGCTTTCCCCCAGGTTCGTCAGACCCTTAGCGGTGTTGCAGTAGGTCAGAATGGTGGCTTACCAGCTTGCGTTTCCAGCACAACTACAAAGGGTGCACGATGTCTTCCATGCATCCCAGCTTCGTCGATATCTGCATAACGACTCACACGTCCTTGACTAGGGAGATCTAGACATAGAAGATGATGCAATGTTCGTAGAGAAACCAGTGATGCTCGAGGATCATGAAGAGAAGGTGCTCAGTGGACGAACCATTCCTCTGGTTCGTGTGTTGTGGAGGTATGTTGGGCTTGAGGAAAGTACCTGGGAATGGGAGATGCAGATGCGCGCCCAATACCCAGAGCTGTTTTGAGTAGTTCTGTTTTTTGTATTTGGTTGTGATGGAACACTTTACTGTGTTAACTATGGAATGTGTGGTTTTCCTTTTTCTGTGGATGTGTGTGAAGTATCATGAAATGTGGGGAGGGGAGGACCTAATCCCTAGTTAAGACTCATTAGATTAGATGCGCCTAAACCCATGTGGGCGAGTCAGTGCCGCCCAAAGTGGATAGTATCTTAACATGGAGGAAGGGAAACCCCTCACCACATGACACCCCTCACCACATGACCAGACGGTTTAATCTTTTGTTTTGTGGTGACTGTAATTGTTCAGGATCTCTCTTGAGAGGTATCTTCTGGGGCGGTTGTTCGGACCCCCCTCCTTTCTTGAGTTCTGGTTTTAAATTCTCAAGGGAGAGAATGCTTTGAGAGGTATCTGATGTGGTGACTCGGACCCTCACGGTCCATCCCTTTACCCAATTCCAGATCCTAGGGGTGACGTCTTGGTGTTAGGACATCATTTCGGCGTGCGACCGATCGGGGCGACCGATCGGCACGACCGATCGGTGTCATCCAGCCTTTTCGGGTTTCTCTTCTATAGTTTTTCCCGTAACACCTCTTTTTGGACTTTTTAACCCTTTTCAAGTGGTTCAAAGCCATTTAAATCCCATAATTAATACCCAATAAATCCTAAGGAACCTCCTCAATGGATAATTAAATAACAATTAATCTCATCGTGTGTAACCACCCAACCGCATAGGGAACCACGATCTGAATTTAAAGTCGTTCAAATCCCCATATCCCGTAACAACATGATCTTATCTATATATCTCATGGGAGTTTATTCTTCCTTATTCTTCCTCTTGGCTGGATTCCTTTTCTTCTAAGTGTGTTTGGAGTTCCGGACGTCCCTCCCCTGCAAGTCGCGCTTTTCCATGTTCTTGGTGCGTGGAGAAGAACTTCGATCTTTGATCAATCAAGTAGGGATTTCCTTAGTCTTTCCCTACTATGCATCATGAGGGGTGGGTATGATATTGTTTCTGTGGGGATTGGTGAAACCAAACTTAATGAATATAATGAAAGGAACTCTAAAAAAAGAAGGGGGTGTGATCGATGTTCTGCTGTACTCTTTTATGTTAATGTGTTGTGAACTGTATGGGCTTGTGCTCACTAAAAATCATGGCCATTGGTGGTCTTTCCGTGAATCCAAATAAACCCTTTCCTTTTGTGATGACTAAATAACTGTAACGTGGAAATTGGTTAGTCACCTAAACTCAGTTTGTTTAAATGGATGTTCAGTAAAACAAGAATCCCTGTGTGACCCCCTGGTTAACAAACAGAAAGAAGAACCTAATGAATGATATGCTTGAACCTGGAATATTTACACTCTGTTTGGTAGTAGGTGTGTTGTTCTGCCTGGTTCTTATGGGAAGATGTGGATGGGGATGAGATCCTCTTTTGTGGCACAGTTGTTGGTTATGAATTTGAAGCTGTGTGGTTGCTTTACTGTGACACGAACTAGGGTGGGATCCTCTATTGTTGAGAAATGGTTGGTTCCTAGTTTTGGGGACATGGGGATGTGTCTTGGGGTTTGTTTTGTTTCTAGTACTTAGAGGGATCTCACTTATCCCTTTTGTGAGGTTTTCTTTGGTTCTAGTACTTTGAGTGATCTCACTTATCCCTTTGTTGTTGTGACTTCACAAGAGAACCGGGTGCGAACTCTAATGTTTTTGTTTGGCTATTTCTTTATTCTTGTCTTGTGTTTATGCTTTTTAGTTTCCCAGTAGTGCAGAATTTACCTAAATGGGATCACTTGAACATGAAAACAAGAATGGTTTAATGGGGGAATTAGTTTGGGGATGAGTTGTGACTTGTCTTTGAGTGTCGTGGCTTCTTTTATGAATGAATAGTAACAAGGGTGTTGTGCTTAGACTTTGGAACCCCTAGGTTGGATGATTGTTTGTTACCTATATGTATATATGTAGCTTTTATGTTTCTTATCCGCACCCCAAACATGTTGAGCACTTTAGTTCTGAACACCCCCATTTCATGTAGAGGGTGTTTTTCCAAACACTCCTACGACTGGCTGGTTATTAGCACCTTTCTCCTCCCTTTACCGAATAGCCCAAGACTCTTTGGGTAGGCTGTGATGGCCTGAAGTCCATTATTAGCCCAATAATATTCATGTTGGGTTGTTCTGGTGGTTGGACCAGGTGTTTGTGGGTAGGTTGTTTCTCATGTGTCTTTGGGATGAGGCCCAGGTGTCTTCGTGCGTAGAAGTAGTTGTTTTGAACCAAGTTTTTGTGGGTGTGGGTACGCATGTCGGTTGTAGCCTAGGTGTCTGTGGGAAGGATGTGCGGTTGTGGCCCAGGTGTCTGCGGGCAGGATGTGCAGTTGTGGCCGAGGTGTCTGCGGGCGGGATGTGTGGTTGTGGCCCAGGTATGTGCGGGCGGGTGTGGCAGTGGGACTGCGGTGCGAATGGCGGGATTGGTTCGATGCATAGGATGTCTTCAATAACCAGTGGGAAAGTGGCACGGGGTACCCAAATATTGATGTTCTATTACTATAATTTACTTGACATGCGTTATTTGGGGAGTGTTCCTTGGTTAGCCTTTGGTGGATAGTTTACCTTGAGAGATGTTTTGGTTATCTCTTTTCTCACAGGGCATTAGAATGCCTCTCCACTTGTGCACAAGAGATTTTTCTTTCCCCTAGTGAGTATACTTGTATTCTCACCCTACGTATATAAAACTACTTTCAAGTTTTCAAGAGGACTTCAAGGATCGTGCGGGACCGTACTAGCTCGGACCTTGGGGTAGTTTATGTTGTCATTTTTCTTTTTCTTGGTACTTACCATTGGAGTTTTTGTGGCTCGTATCATTTACTATTGAACATGCGTATGGGAATGGGTTAATTTTGGCTTTACCTTTACTTTCACCTTTGGTGTTTTTGGGGTTTCTATCTTATCTCTTGATCCAATAAAAATAAAAAGGGTAATGCCTTCCATTTTGTGTGATATTCTATACCCTTGGTGTTGGTCGCCACTCCGGGACCTATTGAAGGCAGGTTTCGGGGGTCATTATCTCTCCTTCAACTTAAAGAAGGAAGGTCCTGACAATATGTTATCCCTTCCCTCCTTTTGGTGAAGGTGGGTCGTGACATATATCAAATGGATATTAAGAGTGCATTCTTAAATGGGAATATAGCTAAGGATTCATTTTTAGAACAACCCCCAGGTTTTACAAACCCCCATTTTCCAAATAATATTTTTTTATTATCAAACGATTTATATGGTTTAAAACAAACTCCAAGAGCCTGGTATGATCAGTTAGGTACTTTTCTTATTTCCAATGGTTTTACAAAAGCAATAGTTGATCCTGAACATTTTATAAAATTAATTTCTAATGATGTTTTAGTTGTTCAAATCTATATAGATGACATTATCTTTCGATCCTCAAGAAATTCTTTATGTGTTGATTTTTCTAAAATGATGAAAACTGAATTTGAAATGAGTTTAATGGGTGAACTAAAATTCTTTCTTGGATTTAAAATCATTCAAAATAATGATGGTATTATCTTAACTCAATGTGAATATACTAGAGATCTTCTAAAACGTATTGTATAGGATAACACTAAAAGTAGTAACACTTACATGAGTACCACTGGTATGTTGGATCTTGATGAAGATGGAAAACATGTTGATCAGATCACTTATAGAGGAATGATTGGAAGTTTACTTTACTTAAATGCTAGTCGACCTGAAATTATGTTTAGTTTGTGTATGTGTGCTCATTTTCAAGAAAATACTAAGGAATTTCTTTTAAATACTATAAAGAGTATTTTCAAATACCTCAAGCATACACCCAATCTAAGACTGTTCTATCATAGAGGAAAATCTTCTGAATTAGTTAGTTATTCTGATGCTGACTTTGTTGCCTGTAAGTTAGATAGAAAAAGCACCTCTGGAATATGACACTTTTTAGGCAAGTCACTAGTATCATGGTGTAGTAAGAAACAAAATTATGTTGCATTATCTACTACATAAGCTGAATACATAGCTGTTGGCAGCTGTTGTGGACAAATCTTGTGGATGAAACACACATTACTAGATTATGGAAATCAATTCAGGAATGTACCTATAAATTGTGACAACACAAGTGCTATTAAAATCTCAAAAAATACGGTTTCACATTCTAGGACAAAGCATGTTGATGTAAGAAATTAATTTTTGATAGATCATTATCAAAACGGTGATATCACTTCGGAATTCATTGGTATTGAGTATCATCTTGCTTATATATTTACCAAACCATTAAATTATGAAAGAATAGACTGCATCATACTTGAATTAGGAATGATAAATCATAAGTAAATGTCTTACTGTTTTATATATTACCATTTATTATTTACTGTCTCACCGTAATGCTCATTTATTATCTCACCGTGAAGTTCGTTCACTATATCACCGTAATGCTCAGTCAGTGTCTCATCGTAATGCTTAGTTACTATGTCACCGTAACATTCATTCTATATATCACTCTAAATACTTGATATGGTCTCACTGTAACGTTTTTTTAGTTATGAATTAAAAACTGTATCATGTTAATTATTCATTTCACATCTTTATTTTCTCACATTTTTACTTTTTCGACGTTTGGTATTCCTAAAGGATAAAATAAATGAAGTATCACTTTTCCTTCACTCAAGTTTCTTCTATTCACTCAATTTGTATCCCTTACTGAACCCTTCAACCTCTATCCCTCTTGAACATTTAGTGAATACCCAGGATGTAATGCCCTTCATTGTCGACTCCTAAGAAATGTAGATCAAAGAAGAAGAAAATCGCACCCAAGCTAGCACCTGAAGGTCCCATAAACCCAAATCTAGTAAAAAGAGTTATAGTACCTAAGAAAGTGGTTTTCCCCAAATTTCTTCTCTCAAGTAAGTCTCTGGTTAGGAATGCTTTAAATGATCAAGGCTAGTTAGAGTGGTTTTTAAAGGAAGATAGACATGTCTACCCTAAGTTTGTGTCTTAGTTTTATCAATATGTTCAGTTCTCCTTTGAGTCTGAAGATGGATATGTTGTGAGAATCTGGTCATTATCTTCAAGGTTATAGGATTCATGCATTAGGATACCTCATGAATGCGTCTGTGAGGATTATCATAGAGGACCTCCAACTTCTAGTGAATTATTTTTCTTAAAAGTGGCTCTGAAAATATTGACTAGAAATGGAACCAAGAGAAGAGCCATTGCTGCTGAACTAGATGAAGAATCCAAGATTTTGTTTAAGTTTATACAAAAACTGATTATCCCAATAAAAGGTGATTTTGCTGTATAGAAATATCAGGATGTGTTTCCGATTCATCTTATGAAAAATGGGCATAATATCAAACTTTGTAAGTATATCATTCACCATATGTGTGAACTTATCAAAGCCACATCCAATTCAACCTCCCTATTTTACTCTCGGCTTATCTCAGCCATGATTCATGCCAAAGGTATGGTTGGAACTAATGAAGAAGTTATCAAGGATTGTGAGTACTACCTTTAAAAAACCACTATCTAGAGGATGAAAATATATTGGAACCCTTGGAAAAAGGCATGGGTGGAATACAATGATAGAATTTATGAAAAATTCAATCCTTTGTAACATCCCTCAAGAACAAGAGATATTTCTGATCCTGGTTTGGAACAAGATGAGTTTGTTGAGTATTCTAAAGAAGAGGAAGAAGAGATTGATGTGCCCCCCAGGGAAACTATTTCTATTGAAAACTACAGTACTCCTATCCCTCATGTTGTAACTGAAAAGGATTTCCCTGCTTCAATATAAGTTGTTAATCTAGAAGATCAACCCGAGGATGAAACAAAATCTGATGTCAAAGAAACTAAGAAGAATGTTGTGGAAAAACCTACAGAAGAATAATTACCTGCTATACAAGAAGCATATATTGAAGAACTCCTAGGGGAAAAATCTGTTTCTGAATTCATTCCTTCGGCTGAGGAAACGATAGAGCTAGCTAGATAGGAAATGAGAGAGAAACTAAGATATCCATTTGTGGAATTAGATCAAGACCCTAAGCCTATCAGTCCTGAGAAGGATGAAACTATTGAGGGGGAGAAAACCCCAAATCTGGAATCTACTGAAGTACCAAACGTGATTGTTTCAATCCATGTACACACTGAGTATAAGTTCCCCAGTTTCTATGATGTGGATGACTCTCATAAAGTTTCAGTAAAAGGCCTTTAACTTTCTAGTATGTTCCAACTGAAATCTTTCTCTAATCTTGCTCTTGAGAAGGAACCTAATCTTGTATCAGTCCCTATTTCTAAACCTTCATCAGAACAACAATCCTTTCTGAGTAAAGATGATCTAAAACAATATGGTGCTTCCCTTTTGTCTGGTGTTGAAAAATTCCTGAATTCCTAACCTGATCTTATGATGCATCTAAGTGAGAAATATGACTCATTATTGTTGGAGAAATTTATTTGGAAAATACAAACCAAAATGATTAATGAGATTTAGGAAGTAATTTTTGAAAATTAACTTCTTAGTGATGAAGTGAAAACTCTAAGATGTATGACTGAATAAATGTATAGAGAGATGCATTCGAGATCAGTGCTTTCTTCTCATCCTGTAGAACCTGTTGTTCCTCAAACCCCATAAATTTTTTTCTCTCAGATTCAACCTCATTTAGCTTCCTTATCTGAAAAGGTCACTGAAAGGAACAAATAGATTGTGAAGGAGATGAGAGAGCTAGTTTTTAATCTAAACAAATTCACTGATGAGTATACGGGGTGTCTTCAAAATGTTCTTAACCAACTAAAATATCTGACCAAAACTGTAAATGCTTATAATGCATCCATGAAATCATATAAACCTTCCCTAGACAGTGACCTATTAGAATAGTGGTCAAAGAAGAACTTCAAAATGTGCTTAGTGGCTTCAATAAAGATTCTCTACATGAAGTTATCAAGAACAGTGACAGGGTTCTTGATCTAGTCCAAATCCATTCAAAAATTGACAATGATGATCAATAAGAAATTTCCAAAAAGGTAGATTTATACTTCAACCAAATCTTCTCAAATAATGACATGACCATTCACTATAAATATCTTGTCGAAAATTTGAGGATTCCTCCTGTTACTCAAGATTTCAAGACCCATGTTCAAAATCTCACATAGTTCACTCGTCTGTTGGATAAGTTTATGAAAAAAGGATGACTTTGGGAAAGCTAAAAAGTATGGTGGAGAGATCATTAAGGATTTTATCAAACTTCTGAGGCCTTGTATTAATGTACAAAGCACAACCATTGTTGCACCTGCAGCTGCCCCTCTCAAACCTGATCTGTCAACTTTCACCTCTGCCCTAGCCTCCACTTCTATGTCTGTCAGTCAACACTAAGTCAGATTAGGCCTATGATCCTTGATCAACAACTACCTCGGTCTTGTACTGCACCTACATTGGCTCCCTCTATCTTTGAAGGTCTCCCTTTACCTTCTCTATCAACCAGCTCACTCACTTCTTGAACCCCAACTTCTGATCCTATGGCTTATTCTTCTACTGCTGTTGTTAAAGGTAAAGAGAAGACCAGTCAGTGAACTAAGGACAGTGCTTACTATATTTTGATAAGAATTTTGTTTCCTTTGTTTCACATTTTGTAATACCTCTCTATTTATCTAATACATTACTCAACTTTTCTTGACTCTTTTGACTTTCTTTTTCTACTACTTTTTGATAACCCCAAAAGGGGGAGAAATTTATGAAACATGTTTATATGGGAGATATAAATCATTATAATATGCTATATGATCATTTGAACTATGTTGTTAGAAAAAATGTACATTCTAAATCTACATGTTTTGCGGTCATCAAAAATGGGGAGATTGTTGGACTCCTCATGTATTAATAATGTTTTAAAGATCAAAAATCATATTTAGTTTATAAAATATGGTAACTCTATGTAATCTAACTCACATCAAATGTTTAGTAGCTTAGTAAAAGCTATCCAAATATATTAATTTCTATACACTCTGTTTGGTTACTATTCACTTTCTCTTGATTCACTTTATAATGATTTATATGAAAAATTGTTAAGTTTAATTCCTTTCATAAATACTACTACTTAAGTATAAATACAGATATTTGCCTAATTCATGAGACACTGTGACCTCCAGACACCGTGATATGCAGACACCATGACTTCCAGACACCGGGACATCGAGAAACCATGACATCTAGACACCGTGACATCTAGAAACCGTGAACATGCAAACATCGTGACCATGAGACACCGTGATCATGGGACACCGTGAAAAAGACATTGTGAACAATACACCGTGTCCAAGACATCGTGAATAAGACATCGTGAATAAGACATCTTGAACAAGACATAGTGACCATGAGATACCATGACCATGAGACAGCGTGACTACGAGACACCAAGACCAATCCAGACACCGTGTGAAGGAGACACCGTTTCCATGACATACCGTGACACCATTTCCTAATATATTTTGTTGTCATTCAATTTAATCTCTAAAGGTCATATTTGAATATTTTAATGCACTGAAATAGTTAATGATTTTTTGTAGACATATCATCAGATAGTACGAGGTACGAGGTATAGAATACATGAAACCTGTCAGCCCCAAAACATGAACTCAAAGGTAAAAGAGTAATGAGGCCCAGAAGAAGCAGGAAGTAGAACAATACAAAGAACAAGCTGGTGGGCATGAGCGTCATAACAAAATACATTTCAAAATTTTTTCATACAACTCTATTGAAGACACACGAAGCATACTGGAATCCCAAGAACAAATTTGCATTGTAAAACACAATGAAGAACACAAGATGAATATGTTTGACTTGAGACACTTTATTTTCCATATGAGGACTTGAGTTCTGCATCTGCCTCATCTCAAAAGTCCAGAGCTACAATGAATAACACTAAGAGCACCTCTAAACCTGTCTTAATATTACTGCTCTATTGTGTATAATTTTATTAATTTTTTAGAAGACTGTGTACTTGTATAGAAACACGTTCTCTATCATGCATTAAACTCAAGGATACAATATATCCTTACTCAAACATTCTTTTACTATTGTGTTGACCCACAGATAAGTGTAGAAGAGGTCCCTGTGTGGGCTGGTCATCTATACCAATGAAGAACAGTGGAAGAGGTCCATGTGTGGCCTAGACAGTACTGCGTACTGTTGTTAACCCCAATCCAGGGTGTGGATCAAGTTTATTTATATAAACTTCTTGGTGGCAGGAGATCACCAAGTGAAGTGGATTAGTTCTCGACTTGAGTCTGAACAACTTGTTTCATATCCGATGTTCTGCTTAATTTAGTATTCTCTATTTTACTACATTACTGTATAATTCAGAAATCTCTAATTTCACTTTGATAGTTATGCTTGTAAAGAAGTTAAAATTGTATTGCCTTAGTAGAATAGATTCCAAAGTAATATTAATAACTCATATTAAGATTATTGAGAACTAATCAATCTTCTACGAAGTTATTCAAACAGTCAAACTCTAATAACAGTATAACCATGATTAAAAGGTCTGTATTTAATCTTTTGGGAAAATTTTTAGAAATACTTTTTAATCATAATTTTTTATAGATGCTCAATTCAACCCCCCCCCCCCCTTCTTGAGTAATCTACTCTAACCAAAAATCACAAACAAAGACTCAAGGTTGCACCTCCTGGAATGCTCACTACAACATAAACAACACAATCCCAAATCCTCTACAAGAACTATCAAAACAGAATGACCTACCTTGGGATAAAATTACTAGAATCCAGTGTAGATTTTAAAGTAGAGAAGACTTTCTAGTGGGCTGAAACCTTCAACTCATCGCCATAACGAAAAGCATCCTCATAAATTCATGTTTCAAATCAATCAATTTCTTATGGATAATTAGAGTCATTATTGTGAAGGACTAATGAACTCGTATTGATCTAAAATATAGTCATATAGTAGTTAATAACCCCCCCCCCCCTTGTGAAGGATGAGGATAATCCCAACCTATAATCGATGCGATCCAATTCCTTATACAATGGGTTTTGGGTATGTCTTAGTTACTTAATGTATTTGGAAAGTTGGTTTATGACCTATATAGAACAAAAAAGAGTGTAAATATTTCATAAAAAAATAATTCTATATTTTATATTCTTATAATCATTTAAAAATAAAAAACAAAAAATTATATAATCACTTTTATAACATATAATATATGATAGACTGCCAAATCATCCTTATGTTTTTTTCACTTATAGGGAATTTTTTAAACTCATTACATATCTATGTGGCAATATGATAAAACCCTTTCATTGGGTTGTTTTTCATCTGATTCCTTTTAAATATTAGGTGTATCCATCTATACTTCTCATAAGATGTAGAATAATGTTTTGTACTACATCAATATTCGGTTATTAAGTAGGGGTTTACTTTAACAAATGAAATGTATTTTACTTAAGAAATTTTCTTATGTTGTTAGTATTATGAATTACTTAAATTTCGATTCTTATTTTTAAGTAATTATATCAATGATATGAATTATGATGATAAATCTATTCATTTATAATAAAATATTTTTTCAGATGACCGTTATATTTTAAAAATATTTAATAACTAATTTTATTAAATGTGATCCCACTAAACTGATGACCCATTTTAAAAACTGTGATATCATTTTGTGGAAAAGATCCATATTTCATTATGTAATGAGTTCACTATGCTATTGTTGTCACCACTTAGTTATTCAGGTATGAAATTATCCCAATCATGTGAGACATGACTCTTGGATATTTGAGGGGAAAATCCTTCACCCAAATATATCATATGGATATAAAATCAACTATATTCCTTTGGTAACATAATTTTATTAGGGTATCATAACTAGTCTAACCCAAATAAAATTCCAAGAACAAGAATATAATACAATTAGACTCACCCATTATTTTTCATCCTTATAAAAGATAATCTTGGGGAACCCTTCTATGACATAGCCTATCTATGTGGATGATTGAGGTATTAAAAAGTTCCAATTTGGAAGGAATCTAACATATGTTATTTTAATGAGGATTTAATCTCACCATATTATCGTATGTTAATCCTATTACATCTATGAATTATTTTAGTGATTTAGTTTGGAGTCATATTCCTTCCACGAAATTAATATATTCAAACCATATTGATGTGTAAATATTTACACAACCCACCATTCTTGTTACTCACCGAAAAAATAGAATTACAAAATATTTAAATATATATATATACATTTCATTCATAAGGTATAAGGTATTTCCATATAAAGGTTTAGAATTATAGGAAATTTTCAATCCCCACATGAGTAAGCCTCGAGCCATTGATAGCCAACCCCCACCATTCAAGAACATTTCATCAGCCTCTAGGATAGTTAGAGGTCTGACCCTAAGTCCCTCTATTCATGTATACTTCACTAAAGTAATATTTTAATTCAACATAACTATAATACCTAATATGTGTAAACAATTTTCAACAACTATATTCCTGATAATAACTTTAATTATAAACCCCGACCAATGTAGATGAAAAATAAATCATATATTATCATGACTAACATGTAATGTATTTCAAGATAATTTATAGGAATAAATTTATAACATATGTTAAAGAATACATTAAAATCCATAATAGAACAATTATATCTATTGCTAAATTAGAGAATAACTACTAAATAAATGAATAATTTATAAATTTAAACATAATATAAACATTTATAAACAATTAATCAATAAATAAAGTTGTAATTTTGTTAATATTATCCTTTAATTATTAACATTCCATAATTTTTAATATCAACACTTTATATTCATTTCCAAATATGAAGTCTTACATATTATTCATTATATTATATTTAAGTTACATGTATTATATTACAAGAAGTATATGAATTTTATAGTTCAATTTCTATTTTGTAAAATATTTACATATTCTAAATATCACATATTAATGATTATTTAAACCTCGATCAATCCAATCATAAAAACTCATTTTCATGCAGTTTAAATAATTTCCTAAAATAAGGCATTTAATTGGAATAATTCTTATTAATAATTATTATCAATTCATAATTTTATATTTAATATCCATTGATATTTACCCTTATTTGTAATTTATAAAATCTTTATAAATCACACTTTTAATTTGAATACAAACATTTTATTTCTAAACTATATGCCATTCCATGTAAGTTTCACCAGTTTAATATATGTCACATACATATTAAATTTATAAATATTTAATTCTATGAAAGATTTATTAAATCATATATTATTCCTATATATATTCTTAACAAATTATAAGTATTAACTAATCCATTACATTAAGCTACACATAATTTTCAAATTATAATATATAAATATATATATATAAGTAATAAAAAAATAAAAACAATATTTATTTTCTAAACATGATATATAAATATGGACATTTTATTTTATTTATTTTATTATTAAAATTATATATTTAAAATTTTGAATAATTATCTTTAATAAAAAATTTATAAACTATAATCATTTAAAGCCAAAAAAATAAATTTTCCTGATTTTTTGCATAAATTATAATTTATAATTGATAAGGATATTATAAATTGTATGTTTTGGTTCCATCACCTATAATCCCTAAATTTCATGTTTTTGGAAAAGGAAGAAACATTACATATGGGGTAACACATACGTAAAATTATTTTCCATGAAAACTCAAAAAACATATGCATAGAGAAATCCTTATGTAATCACTAACGTATATGCAATAGAATTTATCACCCAAATGAAAAATCCTTATGCACTAAATAAATTTATTACGTATTGAAAATTTCTTATGTATTAGAAATTTATCATATATGGGTTAATCATTGTCTATGAAATATGCAATATTGTAACTACAACACAACTTTTTATGAAACTCTGGTTTCAATTATAGCTTATTATATCAAATATAATAGCTTATGACACATAAAAAACCATGGGTTTTTCATTATTATACTCTATGACACACTGAAGTCGTTCCCTATGACCAGAAATGTATATTATGTTATCCCATCACATAATGACAGGAAGAGTGATCTACCAATCCAACTTCTAAAATCTTTCCAAGATATATCATAAATTGTGATATGGCCTAACAAGGAATGTGATATAGATTTTCTTAATAAATTAGTAAAAGATCATATTGATTCACTGATTAAAGTGGATATGATACTACTTTTGGGTTTCGTAGGATAGTCATATGATCATATAATTATAATAACACTACAAATATACATCATCTATCATTAACCAAACTAATATGTATAATGATGAACATCAAATAATTGGTGTACTCAGAAAACAAAGAGCACCATATCCATAGGTCTTCTATGGTTTTTATTTATCATAATCTTGTGGAGATATCTTACATACTCTCTCTTCTATAGGGATGCCACTGACCACTATAAGAATTGTTTTTTATGATAATTCACTATGGTTTCTTATGGTGTAATGGAACCTTATTTGTGAAGAAAAGCATATAAGATTTGTAAGAAGGTTTCCTAGTGGAGTGTATGTGATCAAGACCATGATCAAAAAGAAATTACCTTAGTTTATTCAGATAAATTCAATAAAATAGATGGATATAACTCCAAATTATTCGAACAAAATATATTTTCATATTAAATTTATAATTAATTTATAAAAATGAATTATCACTACTTGATAAATCATTCATCCATGATTAATTTGATTGACTATCTTTTCATACCATCATTATTATAAAGAATATAAATCATAATTACTCTATAAATATCCACACATTCTCCATGAATCACAGGAATCCTCCATTAGAACTACAGGCGGTGTAATTGTGGGGGAACCAAACACCTTGCATCATTCATCATTGATCGAAACAATAATCCTTTTAGTAATAAAATATTCTCTCTTGTTCTCTCATTCTTGAGAGGAATGTGGAGGATTGTATTAGTGGTTCTATCCACATAACATCCCATATTCAAGATTACCAAGTAAAAAATTCATGGGAATAATTTTAAATATATTAATAGCCCCCGACACCTAGCAATCAAACATCATATGTTTCCTATCAGATACAAGTCATCCAAACTATAAGAAAAATATTTAAAAATATTATTATAGCACTTCAAGGTTATTATTAGAATGAGGAAATTTAATAACCTCTATATATAAATGTTATGTGGAAGAACAACAATCTTATGATAAGATATTTATTAATATTCAGGTATTCGAATATATAGGTAATCAAAAGTACAATTTAAGTTGGTTCTAGGGGACCAACTCTAATAGACATCAACCTGCACTAGATACACTAACTGAAAAGTTTCACTTTATTATCTCTCAAAAGATATTAATTCTTTAATTTATATGAGTATTTATTAAATGTGTTTTTCATGTTATATTCTAGGTAAAAATTACATATTATTATGTAACCTCTTTCAAACAAGCCCCTCAATAGGTGATACTACCGAAGAATATTCTTTTATAATTTATATGACCTTAGTGCCTTGTCTAGGACCACTACTTTATTATTATCACAATAAAATGTAATAAAATATTTACCGTAGAGAACCACATCATGCTTCCTGATTAAATTTCATATCCTAAATATTTATTTATAATCATTGGTTTCTATAATATACTTTGATTCTAATACAAAATCAGTGACCATTGGCTACCACAAACTCTTCCATCTCACAAATCCTCTATTAAGGTTGAGGATATATCCCAAATCTGATTTTAGATAATTTTGTTATTTCTAGAAACTGTAATTTTTATATAACATGTTGACTAGTCCCCAATATCTTTTATAAACTTGTAAATATCATCAGTACACATCATATAATCTAGGTTAGTATTTAGATTCATCTAATGTGTCACTCCTGAGTCTTATTAATATCTTCCACCCATGCTCAAGGAATAGGCAACCTCAAGCCTGATACATAGTAAAACATACATGATAGATTATATCACAAAAACATATTGTATTATATTCATTATCTATCATTCCTATTGTTCCTAATGGAACATTTTCTTGTAAATATGTACACCATGCGACACTAGAAACAATACCCTCTTATGTTATCCCATATTGAATCTCTTTAGTAACTTTTCAATGTATGAACCTTCAGTTAGTCCAAGAATCCTATTAGATCTATCATGATAGATATTGATCCCAATAATTTTAGGTACTTCACCTAAGTCTTTCATGGAGAAGTATTTGGTCAACTATGAATTAACTAACTGTAAGACCGATGTCTCATTTACAATTGGTAATTTATCATAAATATTTTTACCAAAAACACAAATGCACTCCCAAAACACATTGTATTTTCATAAGTATTGATTTCATTCTCCATGAAACCAAATTATATAATAGATTCATTATTTGGAATGTTCTAGGATATTAATGTTTTATTCAAACCATAAATATTTCTTTTAAACATACATACTTTATTGGAATCCTTTATATTTGCATACCCTTCTGGTTCTCTCATATAAGCATCTTTCATAATGATCCTATTAAGGCTACATTGAAATAAATTTGAAAAATATAATAATCATGGAAAATTGTTATGAAAATAATAATTATAACATATTTCAATATAGAGTTTCATGAAAATTTTTCCTCATACTCTATGTATATACATTTCTTAAACCCTTTTATAATATTTTTTTCCTTATTAGTACTGACTTTACTGTCCATGTTCAATTTCTTCTCGGATACTAATTTTCAAAAAATATGCTTTACATCCACTAGAAGATCTACCAAAACATGGAATTGGTTCTAATACATGAAATAAATTTCAAAATTCATGTCTTTTTACCACCAATGAATTTTGAGTTACTTAATGCTTCCTTTTAGAACATAATTTTGACGTTATTAACTAATAATGAGTAGAAATTATTGGTGACTAGAAAACCATATATTTCGGTTCTATAACCACCATGGTTCTCATATTTGGTAATTATGAATCTATAATAACCACTTCTACAGGACTTTGTGGAATTTTTCCATGTTCCAAATCATTTTTATCTTGAGTATAGACTTCATCAAAATTGATCTTTCTCTCACTATAAATTTTGGAGATGTTATCCCTTTCAAGGAATATAACTTGTCTTATTACTATTTCCTTTTTATTTAAATTTTCGTGTAGATAATATCCTCTAATTTCAATTGGATTTCCTATAAATATGAACATATTTCTTCTGGGTCATGTTTTTTCTATAGATATCCTTAACAATTGACTTCCACCATCATACACATATATGAAACGAAACCTGATTTTTTACACTTCAAAACTAAAATTGAATTATGTTTTATACTTTAATTGGATCTCATTTTATTTTGTACATTTTAGTCTTAATATGTATCCCCAATATTATTATGGGGGATCCTATGAATCATCATTTATCCTACCATGTTCAAAAAGGTGTGTTTCCTCCTTTCACGGATACCATTACACTATGGTGTATAAGGATGTGTGAATTGACATTGTTCCCAAAATACCATAGATAATCAATAATAAATTGGTTAATATACTCTCTACCATATTATAAGTGGTGTTTTTTATCCTTTTAAAATGGTAATTCTCTATTTCTTTCTTGATCACACTAAATTTTTTAAGGGATTCAGATTTATACCTCATTAAGTAGGTATATTCATATCTAATAAAGTCATTAGTAAAATTAAGGCAAAAAGAGTATCCACCACTACCATCAGCTGTAAAAGGTCCATAAATTTTAATATAATATATTTAGAAAAACTATGTGGCCCTTCAATCCTTTCCATTGAATATAGATTTAGAAATTTTACCTTAAATACAGTTGTGACATATATCAAGTGGTATTAGTTTAAAAGAATATAAAATACCTTCTTGGTATAACTTTTCTAAATGATTCTCATTTACCTGACCAATCGGGTGATTCCATAACTAGGTGTGATTTTCATCATGTGAACTTGATTTTCTGTTTATTTTGAACACTTTTTTGGAATATAAATACCTCTATTTAAATGTTCCATTATAGAAAATATATTATCTGTATAAAAGATGAAAAAATTATTTATGAATTTGAAAATAAATTCACCCATATCTAAACTGGGAACAAATATTAAATTTCTAGTCACATGGATAATATAATAACAATTATTTAAAAAAATCAACCTTATTAGCAAAGTAAGATGCAAGTCACCCATGGTGAGTGTAATTATGAATACTCTATTAGAAAGTTGAAGATTCACCTCATGTTTATAAACCGTCCAAGATATACATGGTTCTTGTATTTGGATAAAAATATAGGAACCAAAATCAGTACATAATTCACTATTTTTTAAAATTAATAGGTTACATTTGATAAAAATATGCCTGAATCATCCCCTTGATTCATTATTGAGGTGATGTTCTTCTTCGGGTGTCCCGTCTTACAATAATAAAAACACATTCAATCTTGATCCATATCCTTCCCCTTGAATGTGAGATGAGCATGTGTAATATGCACAATTCCTTGGGTATCTTGAAACCATAATTACACAATCTCTTAATGTATTTAATCATATTTTTTATATAAGATCCAAATAACACACCTTTTCTAAGATTTAATGTCCCGAGCCGACCACACTAATACCACTCCCGAGTCAGCAGATGAGATGAGAGTAACCCCTGAGGCCTATATCCAATGGCCCCCAGGTTGGTGGGTACCCATCACGAGAATGAGTGGAACTATAATTTTGATTCCTAAGAGAAAAGAATAAAACCACCAATCAACATCCAATGATTCCCATATATGATACACTAAGTCCAAAAACCCAATTTCATCAACATTATATAAATCATTAAAGTAAAACAAAGATAGGAATGAAAATAAAAAATATAAATCATCCACTCAATCCATCAAATCTATAAAAATAGTAGCTCCAATCTACCTAGAACTATCTAGAAAACACATAGAGAACTGTAGTGTGGTGAGTATTGGAAATTACTCATTAGGATCATATATCTATGAAATTATATATCCATAAGAAATCTAATAACATGAAATAAATGTGTTAAAAATTATAAGTAGGAAAAGGGTGTGGGATGAGTGAATAAGTATAGTAATACTCATATACTATTCATTCTTAATTGAATCATCTGTAAAAAATTATCTTATTCTACCAACAAATTATCACAAGTGATAATAAGAAACCATGATTTACAAGGATGTATAATAATCAATGAGGTGGTATATAATGTGACACCAATAGTGAATAATCATTCCACATCACAGATACTTTTATAAAATATGAAATAATTCCATTAACAATGATGTGGTCTATAATATAACACACCATGAAGCCACATAATCTCATCTATTTAACTCATGTAGCCACATAATTACATCTTTGTTCCCCATGAAACCACATTATCTCATCCATGTACACCATGTAAACACATACATGCTCCCCATACAGCCTCATCATCTATAACTTCATGCTAAACTTTGAGCCATTATTACCCAATAAACGACATAAAATATTAAGCCATCATAACTAGAGGATATGTTTACATGTTAACTTGAATTATATATAACCCTTAATTATATTTATGTCTCATGACCCTAATCAATTACAACCCACATATGTAAATATATACTTATCAAACTGTGATCCATTACAATGTAAACCATACAAATAACACCGATAACAAAATGGGTAAGAAGGTAGTCACCTAAGTAGTTAATCAATTAAAACAAACAAATATAATTAATAAGATAAACAAAAATAAAAAAATATACCAACAATATAGCGTATAAAGTAAAAACATAAAAATATTCCAAAAGGAAACCACTCATACATAAAAAGTAGAAAAATGTATAATTAAATAAATGTGTCATCACAATACATAATAAGAGAAATAGTGGTAGTGAAATAGATAATGAATCATTAATCCATGAAAAAATTATTGAGTGTGTCATCTATGTTATATGTTACTATAAAACATCATGCACAATATAACCCATGTTATGTACTTAGATTATTTATTATTTATCAGTTTCCCTATTTAGATTAATTATATAGAAACTTCTACAGTGGAATTTCTATGAGGATATATTAAATATTATTAACTATTATTCTTTCAATTCACTATTTATTTTAATCATCCATTCAATTAAATTACGATTATAGTGAATAACCTAGGATTAATATTCCCTCACACAAGTTAATATTAATAATCTTAAAATCTGAGAAAGACCTACATCGATTTACTAAAAATTATAGATTTTCCCCTCTTATAAATTCTCTATTGAAATACCTTCAGTTACTTAGATTATAATTATGGGTTAAAATATTAATTATGACTTCACCTAAATTTTATATACATTTATTATTTTATCAGTTCCTTCCCAACCTAATGAAGTGGCACAGACTTAACTATTTTAACATAGGAAGATTAATAGACACAAAAACATGTATTCACATCAAAATATGTTCTAATATATCCTAAAAATCACCATGGGAAAATATAAAAAATAATATCACAATTTGATATTTCATTATATATATTCAATATAAATATTCACTAATTTATAAAAATAAATGCGTAAATATTAATAGTATGATATTATAAGGCTTGAAACCTATCATATATATTTTAATTATTCTCAATTTTCTTATTCATTTACATTTATATAATATCCCTATTTCATGTGGGTATTTTGATAAAATTAAATATAGATATAACCATGAGAAAACAATATATGATAGCTTAAAATGTTTCACCTGATTAAGAAGAACCTTCCATATTTATCCTCATTATTTCATATACCAATCCAAATAGCCATTTTTAGAATATTATCTATTTAAATGAATGACCAAATATTATATTATTAGAGAAAAAAGTCCACTCATTATCCATAATAATAAGATAAACACTTGAAAATTTCATGCATCAAATCAAAGGAGGAAGAAAACCCAGAACAATGAGACATAATTTAATGAAACATCAATGAAATAAAATTAATCAAATAATATAAGAACCCTTTACCCTAGACCAAACAAGGGACTAAGAGAATAGTGAAATAGTAATATATTTTATGAATACAAAACCTCTCCCCCATACTTAATCTTCACAACTAAGATGAGAATAGATAATAAGTTTACCTTAAGCTATGAGGTTCAGCCAGGGTAGATAAAAATTGTTGTATCTTTTCAATAATTTTTGTATTATAGAAATAATTATAGAGTATAAATCAAGAAATATGAGGATGTATCCATAAAATAATTTCAAAATGTTGTCAATAAAAGTGAATGATAATGATTTTTTTCATTTAGTAGTTGGGGATGATAGTTGAAGGGACTAACCAATCAATGAGAGTTGGTATAAATGTTCCCAGTATATCAAGAAATCTATTTAAAAAGATATGAATCCAAAAATATACTACCTATAATGACTCATTTTAGAGGTGTTGGGTGATAGTGAGAGGGAGGGAGATGTTCGCACTTCCTGGAATTGTAGGGAAAAATTTTGGTTGAGATCCTAGACAACTTCAAGGTTCTTGGAATAATCCTCTATCATCTATAATAGGCATTGTTTGAATAAGATAAAGTGGATGAAAAATATGAGAGTGAGTGGGAGATAATTTATATATATATATATATATCAAATACATATCAAGACTTATATATAAAAATTAACACACACACACCTGGAATATTAAATATTCCAATCCATAATAATCTCTTATTTCCCTTTATTGAAAACTTATAAAAATTATCATATGAATGAACTATACACAACTTTATTGTACGCATTCCATTTTTTAAAATAAAAATAATAAATTTCATAAATAATCTATTTCATTCCAGAATTTATATTTTATCCTAATCAAACACTACAATCCATCTTAGATGAATCATCGTCCTTGTAGAAATTATGAAATAATTTTTATTTTACAATATGAAAATAAATAAATATATTTTATCATTATAGAATGGGAAATAAATATATAGAGAGGGAAAAATATTTTTATATATATAATATATAGAATTTCTCCCAAACAGCGGATATGATTCTTAAAACTCATCAATTCTCCAATGCTATTAAATAAATATAGAGAAGAAGACTCACATTAATTTTTATACAAATTCATGAATTTTATCTAACCTATAAATGTTTTCTATATTTAGTTGTGGATATATATACACAAATATTCAATATTCCATGTATTATAGGTTTATTATTATCATTGCATCATTTCAACATTTATTTACTTAGTTTTATACTTGACTCATTATTTATAATTATTAAATTTATATGAATTTTTTATTCCATGATTTGAAATATATATTTCCCTTGTTTTTATTTTAAAATTCATATTTCCCCCCTTAAATTCGAGTTGTTGATCATTACATGGAAAGAGAAGAAGAAATTTAGAAACATTTCTACGTGTAAGGGTAACATTGTTTTACCCTTATGTAGCGGATGGATCTCATGAGAGGAAACTTATAATCTACCCATACATAAGATGGGAAACCTTACCCTTGTGTAAAAATGGAATAACCTTTACGTGAATATCAAATGAACCTAAGTCGATGCTATCTACAATAATTTAAAAAACTTAAAATTCAAACTTACCTTTATGTGATGAAGGAAAAAGAGGGTTGTCCCTAATTCAAGATTAATATTACCCTCACTTAATACCCAACTCACCCTAATGTGATATTGAATAAAACCAAGATAACCCTTACATATCCTTGGAAAATGGATTTACCTTTACTTAGAATAAATATTTTTCTTCTAACCTTTATGTAGGGGAGAAAATACCTTCATGCAGTTGGAAACCATCTTACCTTTTTGCAAGGTAGTGTTTCTATATAAAGGTAATGAGTCTTACCCTTATGAATTGATGGGGTACTATATAAGGGTTAGGATAATTTAAAAAAATTAAATAACCTTATAAGTAGTATTTAAAAGAATATGATCACCATATAGGCATAAGAAAAGAAAAATAGAGGGTTTAGGGAAAAATAAATTCTTACCTAATATACATATCAAAAAATTAACATCCTATAGAATTAAAACTACAGAAAAATACGAAAACCAACATGATATATTTTTAGGTCACAAATTCATTTTAAGGCTGTAGAATGTAACACCTTGAAATTTTTTAAAATATTTTTACCAAATAAATTTTATCTTTTAAATATTTTGTATTATATGAAACAATTTTTTGTCTATGGTTAAATAAAACATTTATTTTACCTAGTTTTATAAGAAAATCTGAGTGTAACATGTGATACAGGATACAATGAGATTAAATGAAATGTAACATGTTATGAAAATATTATTATTTAATATGATAGTTACCACATAGTAACTGTGATGGAGGGTATGAATAGGATTAAATAAATTATAAAAATATATTTTCTATTAATGTATATAAAATAAACTATTTGGTGACCAATTAATTAGAAATTAAAATAGGAAAAAAAATTAAATGAAGGAAATAATTTTATGGAAACCTATTTTTATGCAAAAAATGAATTTTTAGTAAATAAATGAAACAAATCACTTTGGGTGAATGATTTTAATGAAAATTTTAATGTTCATCATATGTGTTTTCTTGACAAGAGATAAAAATAAATCCAATTTTACAGTTAAAAATATATTTTTCTAAAAAAAAGTTTTTTCGCCTTTTTTATGTACTTAATTTGAAAATACTTTTTGGAACTTTTTAAAAATTTATTTAAAAAAATAAAATTAATTTTTTCAATGATAATATCAAAAATATCTTCTAGTTAATTTTTGACAATTTTTTAAGAAGTTTATTTTTTTATGAATATTAAAAAATACTGAATTTTAATTGAAAAATACTTTTTCATTTAAAATAATTATATAGATAAATTATATTTATAATTTGTTATAATGTTTATATCTATTAATTCATTTTATGTCATCATAATAAATTTAATATTTAAATTTGATATAAAAAATTTATAAAATATGGAAAATTTTCTCTTTGAAAACTCACTTTTTACTGTGTGTGAGAGATTAATTTTAAATAATGTTTTTCCACTTCTATGAATTGAATTTTGAAAAATTAATTCCATATTTTTAATCATAATAATATATATTATATAATAAGTTCAAAAATATTTTTACCAATATGAATAGAGAAAACAATACAAATTAATTATCACGATTAAGGTAAAAATGGGTTTATCAGGGGTCCAACTAAAAACGATAAGGGATAAAATGACCTAAAAACATCTCTAAAAAATATTTTATTGTCATATTTTAAACCTATACCATATAAGTATCTATAATACCTTTTTTTCCTTTTTCTATGAGAAAAACATGGGTACACCTTTTTATTTTCAGAAATTAGAAGTTCGTCACTCACCTCACTTATTAAAGGGAACCATAGCTCCTCTCTTATTAATAAATTAAATATATTTTATTTCAATAATTAACTACCCAAATAACATCAAAAATTACCTTCTCTAATCCTAGAATCCTTCTTTTAGAAGAAATCTAACTTTGGATGGATTTTGGGGAAAACCTAAGGAGGTTACCAGAATACGTGATAACATTCTCCAACGACAATTTAAATTTTATTTCATCCTACACCTCCATCAATTATTATATAAAAAATGGTTATATAATGAAAAAATTATATTGATTATAATTAATTTTTTGTATCTTACGTAAATTACCTACAACAATCTCTACTTCTATCAAATGAGTTACGGAATCATCATTCATGTGTACAACAGACTGCCACCTCGCGAACCAATTTCAAAAAAAAAATCTTTGACACCTCTCACAGTTGGTTATGATTGTAGATAATAAGTATACATATTTTTATATTTATAAAATAATTATACCTATTTATTAATTATATCATGTATATCTTTTTAATTTCTATTCCATAGGGGATACAATAATGTCGCTCGTGTGAATGGAGAACTACCGCCTCATGAAGCGTTGTGATTTGTTTTCACTAATGCATTACATGGAAGATAATAAGGATAAAGTCAAAAAAAATATAAAATATTAATAAAATAATTATTATATTCATGACATATTTATCATTATGAAAATATATTATAATTTTTTATTTTTGAGCTTTTCACTCACTGAAAGATGGTAACGTCGTTCATGTATGTGTGGACTTATACGTTCACGATGAGATGTGACTCCCTTTCCATCACCACATCACATGGATCATATTTATAAGTATATTTATAAGAAAAATATTTCACTTATAATATTATTATAATTATTTAAATATAATATATTAATAACCTCCTTTCCAAAATGATTGTTGAAAAATGGAAACGTTACTCATATGTGCGTACAGCCTACCATCCCAATGATCGTAACATGCTTCATTTTTTAAAAACAAATTTCAGTATTGGTATTAAAATTATCGTTGATATATAAATATTAAATTAATTTTATAATTATTATTCTGTATATGATGGAACCATGATCAATTTAAGAGGAACAAAAATAACAAATCAAAACATATATGAAAAACAACACTGTTATTACCAGAAATGTAGATTTAATAAGAAATTTTTAATATAAATATAATAAAAGGATATATGTGAATTGAGGTAGATTGTTTCCTATCGTTTTTTTAATGGTCTGGTGGTTTTCTAATGTGTATAACGACACTCAGGTCAAATCCTCAGTGATGATACTTTTTAATAGTCAATTGTTTTTAATTTATAATAATCTGATTGGGGGGGGTTTACAAAGGTAAAATGAAATTGTTTTTTGATTTATATTGATTTAAAAATTTGAAAACTATTGGGGAAATTTCATTCTTGGGTATTTAAGATTATGATATCGCTAAGCTTTGATTTATATAACATTAAATTAACACCCACTTCACAAGATGACTTTGATCAGAATTCCCATGTGTTAAGGATTTATTCCAAACCCTAACATAACATAGGGTTATAATATAAATCAAAAAATGTTTATGTTATTTTATTTTTGGTTCCTATAATCCATGGAATCCACTCATTAAACAAATCATTCCATTAATCCATGAAATTTTAAGTTCAACATACACAATGTTATTTTAATGAATATTCATTGAGCAAAGGATCTCAATCACTTAATATAACCAAATTATGACCCAGCCCAATGGGATATTTACTCATCCATTTAATTGGTTAATAATATGGTTTTAATTTTTATTATTTTGGGTCAATAATAAATTAAAAATAATGGGACAAGAAAAGAGCAATGCGCCAAACACACACTCACGAAATATAAAGAGAGGTAAAAACACCATTTTGATTGAATGAGAAAGATAAGTTAGGGAATGATTTTCAACATGATCTAAAGGGGTTAAGAGAGGTAAAAACACACATTTATGTGGGATGAATGTTGACCAATTTGGGTATCAATGTTTTTGAGGCTAGAACAGGCGATGGAGGAAATATCTTCTACAGTGATTTCCCATGGTTTCTTAGAAGAAAAGGCATGTCCCGTATTGGGATTAACTTGATTTTGGTTCTTGGGAAAGTTCTTTTATTGGGCTGGGAATTGATAATTCTCATTAGGATAGTGGAATATATGAGGATGAAGAGGAGGATTCATTTGTTGAGGTTGAGGAACAAAAGGATGCAGTTGTTGGAAGTTTCCACCACCTTGACAATATTGGAATTAGTTTGGATTTTTAGGAGGTAACTGAGGAGGATGAAAAATGGGATTACCATACCTAAATACATGTTTAAAGGTAGAGTAGAAGGGATTATGGTGGTTTTGGTTGAAGTTTCTAATAAACTTACTTAACTGGTGATAGTTTGTGTTCCTCTAAGCATATGTTGCGCTGAGCTCGATTAGTCTGGTGGAATTAGAAGGATCCTCATGAAGTTATGGACATGTTTCAGTTGGATGAGGTAGTGAGATATATATTCCAAAATACTTGATAGGTCCAAGGGATATATATTGTGGATAATATGAGGTCGGGGCTCTTGCAGCCACCACTAGTTGTCTCAAAAGACATGTAAGTACACACATCCACTTGGTCATCTGGTTGGGCTCCATGGATTGATTCTCATGGACTTTTTTGAATTGAGAATGTTATTGAGTATGTAATTGCTACATTTTTGTAGAAATATTGATCATTAAACCTCATGTAGCTTCATGAGTTTTCTCAACAACAACACCGCAACTTGTTTTATCAATTAAAGTTCTCTCCATAGACAATAACCCACCATAGAAGTATTGGATCAAGAGTTGGTCAGGGATTTAGTGGTGTGGGATGGTTTCCAAAAGCCTTTTTAACACCTTCCATTGATCATGGATTGATTCATTAGGGAATTGATAGATACCACTTATTTCATTTTGGATAGAAGCTGTACGATAAGTAGGAAAAAATTTCTCTAAGAAAAGTCACTTCATTTCATTTCATGTGGTTATGAAACTAGCAGGGAACTATTAGAGCCATGACTTGGAAAAGTCATCTGGGGAGAAACGTAATGCCCAATGTTTGATTTATTCTTAAAAATACCTTGTGGCTTCATGGTAGGTCACACCACTTGTAACTCGTTTAGGTGAATATAAGGATCCTCACTAGCTAGCGTGTGGAAATGAGGTAGAAGATGAATCACACGTGGTTTGAGTTCGAATTCAGACTCAATATTTGGATATTTAATACGAAGGGGTTGGTAATTCATATCCGGGGAATCAATTTATTTTACGGGTTTTCTCCCATTTATTGGACATATCTAGAACAATTGGTTAGACAATGATTTGTTCTCGAGTGATTTGATCATCCCAAATATCCATTCTAAGTTAGCGAAGAGTTCTCTTGAATTATGGGTCAAAAAAATCCAATGTATTTTTGGGTAGGCTTCATATAATTATGGGATGTTTGGGAAGGATGAGGAATATGGGGTTTTCATTGTGTTTTTTTCCGTTTAATATTTTTTTGAGAAGGCTAGTTTTCATTGTGTTATTTTTCAGAATTTTTCTGTTTATTTTTTTACATTTTATTCAAAAATAAAAAACTACCAAATAAAAATAGTACCATCCCTAGAAAAAGTTCAATTTAAAGTATGTATTATTGTCACTTATTTACTATTCAAGGATCCGGTGCTCCTATAATGTGTATAGAGGCACTAATGTTGAATCCTCAGTGAAGATACTTTTTAATAGTTAATTGTTTTGAATTGATTGTAATTTCAGATGGGGGGTTTGTTTACAGAGATAAAATGAAATGATATATTGATTTATATTGATTTAAAGATTTTATAATAATTTGGTAGAGATTATTATTGTTTAATTAAGCTTATAATATCATTGATATTGGCTTTATATTTCATTAAATTAACACCCCCTTCAAAATATGACTTTGATAGGAATTCCCAAGTGTTAAGGCTTTAATCCAAGCCTTATCATAAAATAGGGTTCTAATATAAATCAAAACATGTTTATTGATGAGTATTTGTGTTCCTATAATACTTGTAATCCACTAGTTAAAAAAATCATTACATTAATCCCTGAAATTTTAAGTTTATCAAACACAATGTTAATTTAAAGAATATTCATCGAGTAAAGGATCCCAATCACATAATATCCCCAAATTATAACTCACATAAATGGTAGATTTGCTCTTCTATTTAGATGGTTAATAAAATGGTTGTAATTTTTTTGTTGATGGGTTAAAACTAAAATAAAAATTATGGTAAAAGAAAAGAGTGGTAAGCCGAAAACCCACACACGAAATATGAATAGAGGTAAAAACACACTTTTGATTGAATGAGAAATTTAAAGTAGATAATGGATTTAAAATTGATTTAAACTATTTTAAGAACATTAAAATTAAACTACATATGTTATATGATGATAATATATCATGAATACACTTTCATTAATATTGAAACAAAAGTACAACAAAACACATACAAAATCACAAAGGAAAACGAACAAAAGAGAACATGAAAACAAAGAGAGGAGGAAGGGTATCTCAATTAAAAACATGAGTTTTAAAGGTCCTAACATGAATTTTTTAAGGCTTTGTTCAGGAAAATTTATCTTTCTCTCTTCTTAAATACCTACCTAATGCATGAAGAATAGGGGGATGCATTTATAGACCAAGGAGGTGGATTGTTTGCCTTTCAAATCTATCCCTCCGGTTGGCTCACCAATTTAGCCAACCAAACAGCTGAATCTAAAGATATTATCTTCTTAAATGTTTTATATGTTGATTTTCTATGTCTTATTTGAAAACTTTGTGGCCGTTATACTTATGTATCCAAAGTTATGTCTTTTTGAAAAAGTAATTTTAAGTGGTCAATGATTATCACCACGTTTTCAAAGGGTGGAATATGAATGGATTATTGAAGAGGAAGATGCACTTAAATTAGAAAATGTTATTCTAAAAATTATTCCTTATATATATTCTATTCAACACTGAAAAATATCATCTCAAATGAATGTATAGATCTGGAGAAAAATCAATAATGGATTGTTGATTTCAATTCATGGAGAAAATGGTGTGTTGGACTTCAAAACTTTTGTTGAGCCCATTGTTTTAGGGATTTGGTCCATGAAATTATTATACAGTATGAATTCTATTGTACCCATAATTCTAGTGGGGAATAAAATGATTTGTAATTATTGACTGAGCTAAGAAATTCAATCTTCATGGTTGGTACAGTTTCATTACAGATTCATTTGGCCTTCTTGTGTGGATCATATGGATGAATTAAGAAATTATTCCTTGTAATGATATGTTGGATATTGAAAAAGGAACCCTTAAAAACAATAATAACAAAATTTGTATTAGTAGGATGATATTTATGATTAAAACATTAAACTGAATTGAATTTGGATTAATTCAAATATTTCTTAAACTTTTTATTTAATATTATAACATGAATATTTCACACCAATTATGAAATTTTCAAATAAAAATAGTAAAAAGAGTAAATAAAAATGTATGAATAAGTTAATAACATAAAATCCCACACACATAGTCTTATGCATGTCCTCAAGTAAAAAATATAAAAAAATATAATAATATTTCTCACTCTCCAAGAAATATTAAAATTTAGTTTTTCCAAATCAGGGGATTTTTAAACCATTTCACTCATCCGTATTGAATTCCACTAAAAATTATTATTGAAAAAATATTACAAAAACAATTCATTTTTCATTCTCAAATTTAGAAATTGAAAATGGGGGCACTCAAAAACTTACTCCTCTCAAGATGACAAAATTTATTTATGGAGGTTCACTAATTCACCAAAAAAGTGAAAATCATAGAATTTGAAAGATCTCTAAACTTCCATTCCTTATTGTAAAGTGCACGAGAATCAAGAGGTCTTTTTTATAGGATTTTATGTGGTTATTGGATGGTAGGAATTTTACTTCCAAGACAGGGGAAAAGAGGGGTAAAACATCAATATGGGTAAAACAATGCACACTTTTTTTGAAATAAAACATGGAAAGAAATGGAAACACATATTTATAAGGGTATGACTGTGTGAAGAGTGACAAATAATAGGAATAAATTTAAAGGGGGATTAAAATAGAAAATATTTATAAAACACAAAACTTCTTCCAATGACATAAGTGTTCTTTTTTTCATTTTGTTTTGCATTTTTTCGAAAGATGAACTTGAAACAAATATCACACTCATCTCCCAACCCATGTTTTATCTCATCATGTCACTAATTGTAATGGTTATAATAAGATCGAAGGTTTTGAAAGTGTTATTTTTGAATTTACCAAGACACAACCCACTATTGCTTGTTATTTTTTTCAATTAATTTTGAAAAAATTTAAATAAAATTTACCAAATTACATAAATGAAAGTCCATTCCAGAAAACTCAATTAAATAAAACCTCTACTCCACACTAAAATAGATGTGTGCCCCCAAGCATATGACAACAAATTTAAAATAAATTAAATGCCACCAAAAATTAAATCCATTTCCCCCCTCAATTAAATAATAGTAAATTATGCAATGTAATTTCATCTAGATGTTGGGAGGGACAAGTTATTGGGATTTTTAATGTGGCTATCAAAGAAAATGGTTACAAACGCTCTAAGGGGATTTCAAAAAAATGAATAATGTAAGGTTAATGGGAGGTTATTTGGCTATTTGGATTATCATGTGGTTCAAAAAATGTCTCTATCATATTAATGCACACCAATGCAGGAAATTCAACTCGAAGGTCCACAAACTCAAGGCTCACAATCCGGGGTAAAAATACATATTTTTAAAAGATGTTCATAGATGACATTAGAATGAATGTTAATTTCATTCCTCAAGGATGGGGAAAAATCATTTTCCATATAAAAAATTTATCATTCAAAATTTTTTGGTTTTGGCATAAGATTCTCTATCCAAATTTATGATGAAAATAAAAAAATGAGGTGAAAACATGTCTTTAGACTCCCCAAAATGGTTGGACATAATTTCTGAAGTGGATAATGAGTAATGATGATTAATGTTTTTTGTATTTTTCTTAGTTTTTTAGTGTTTTTGAAATAAAAACAAATAAAAAGGGAAAGATAAAAATGAAGGATTAGATAAAAAAGTGGTAAAAATAAAAGAGGGAGGAAAAAGAAGAAAGAGTGAGAGAGAGGAAGAGAGAGAGAAGGAGGGAGAGAGAGAGAGAGATAGTTAAGGGGAAAGAGGTGTCCCCCTAGTTTGGATTTGGTGGTTTACCATCTCCATCTAGTGGTGGGGAAACAAGAGGTTGGGGATCCGATGTAATTCAATGTGGTTCCTAGGAAGTTTATACTCTCACAGTGATGCTTTAACTACTGTCCTGTAACCGTGAATGCCCTTTTCAAAGAGGGGTATTATACTTTCACTACACCAAATGTTAAACATTATTAATAATTAAAGGACCATCCCAATTGGAATTAATCTTACCTGGGAGAAGAAAAAATAAAGAATTGAATATAATTACCATTTCACATTCATGAAATACCTTCCGTAGGATGTGTTTATCATGGAGTACCTTGGAATTTTCTTTTTAATGATTGTAATTCTCATAGGAGTCATTTCTATGATCTTCCAATTCATTTAGCTGTAAAAATATCTCTTCACCAGATCTTCCACAATCAATATTTAAAGTTTTCACTTCCCAAAATGATTTAGGTTGGTTTTCAATTGTTAAATGACATGATTTAACAAAAACTAGCCTAAACGGAGACATCCCAATGAGTATTTTATTGAAGGTTTGATAAGATCAATGCAATTCACTATGTCTATCAGGCCAGTATTTTATAATGGAATTTACAATTCTCTCAAGTACTATTTTCACTTCTCAATTATAAAGTTCATCCATGAAATTTGTTTGGGGGTAATATGAAGTTGAAGTTTTATGCACAACCCCATTCTTTTTCAAAAAATATTCCATGGTCTGATTACAGAAATAATTTCCTAAATCACTTATCAAGGCACATTGTGTTCCAAATCGATAGAATATATGGGGTTTTAGGAACTCACTAACGGTATGTGCATGATCCTTCCTATTGGTTTTCCCCTCAACCCACCTATAAACATAATCGGCAGTAATAATAATGAATAATCACCCATTGGAGTCCGGAAAAATTACCCTGAAATTGATGACCCAAACATCAAAGATCTCACAGAATATTGATTTATTTTGGATAATTTCATTTCTTTTAGAAATGGTGCCAAAATTTTGGCAAGTTGGACATGACTTATGGAACTATGGTGTGTCCTTGAAGAGTGAAGGCTGAAAGAATCCTAAGTCAAGGACCTTTCTGGAGGTCCTTTATGGTCCAAATTGGCCACCATCAGGCATTGAGTGCCAAAATTCCATGATGGAGGAATGTTCATCTTCATCGACACACCTCCTAATTACCATGTCAACCTAGATTCTCAATGTTTATTATCTTCCCAAAAAATATAATTTTGAATCTATTTTCAGCTTCACCTTTTGTTCTTTTGAATTTTTTTCTTGAAAATCATCAGAAACCAAGTATTTTAAAATTGGAGAATACTATGGTAACTCTGTTCTGATATATGAAAGGTTCTCAGTGGGGGAATTCAAGATAAATGATTTCAGAATGAGAATAATTAGAAATTATACTCAGGTTATCAGCCACAAGGTTTTCTTTTCAAGGTCTATTGTTAATCAAAATTTATAATTATTATAGCATCAAGATCTCACTTATTATCCTCAGTTTGGAATCACATTTCTTATCTAAGAACCTTAAAGATGAATGGTCTGTAAAAATAATTATTTTGGAACCTAAGGGATAGGGATGAAATTTTTCAAATGAATAAACGACAACTAAAAGTTCCTTCTCAGAGATAGTGTAGTGTGATTTAGTTTCATCCAATTTTTTTGAGGTATAATAGATGAAATGAGGAATATTTTAGCTTCTTTGACCAAGAAAGGACCCAATGGTCCTATCAGAAGCATCAAACATCAATTCAAAGGGTAAAGACCAATCTGGGGGTTGGATTATCAGGGTAGATTTAAGAACAGATTTGAGTTCAACAAAGGCTCTCTTTCAGGATTCATCAAAATTAATGGTGACATCATTTTGGAGTAGCTGAGTGAGTGGGAGGGAAATCCTATAGAAGTTATGGATGAATCACTGATAGAAAAGGGAATTAAAAAGGAATGAATGGATCATTCAAATTGTTTTAGGTTCAGGTAGTGATTGGATTACATCAAATTTTTAAGGATCTACTTGAATACCCTTTTGTGAAATTTTTTCCCTAGAACAATCCCACTAGTAACCATGAAGTGATATTTTTTATAATTCAACATGAGGTAATATTTGACACACTTTTAAAGGAATGAAGAGAGTGAATGAAAGATAGATTAAAATGTCTCATAATAAATCGTAAATTCATCCATTAATACCTATATACAATGCTCAATGGATTTATAAAGACACTCATCATACACCTCTGGAATGTTGCAGGAGCATTATTATGGCTAAAAGGCATACTTCTATAGGAATAAGTTATAAAGGGTAACGTGAATGTAGTTTTTCATGGTCCTGAGGTACTATTGGGATTTGGAAGTATCTAGTGTATCCATCATGAAAGAAATAATGTGATTTATTATCTAATCATTCAAGAATTTGATCAAGGAAAGAAAGAGGGTAGTGATATTTTTGTGTTTCAACATTCAATTTCCAATAATTGATGCATACACAACATTTTTTCACCCGAGTTATGACTAGCTCCTCATGTTCATTTGTGAAAATAGATATTCCACCCTTCTTAGGTACCACTAGAATTGGACTAACCCATTCACTATAAGAAATAGGGTAGATAATACTATCTTGGAGAATCTTGGAAATCTCTTCCGTAACTATCTCACTGATGAGTGGATTGAGTCTTATTTGTGGTTGTCTAATTGTTTTGGATGATTCCTCAAGATGGATGTGATGCATGCAAAGAGAATGGTGTATTTCTGGTATGTCATCTAGGTTCTATCATAAGGAATTTTTGTTTTCCTCTAACATCTAAACAAGTTTAGACTCATCAGTTTCAGTAAGTGTGGAAGAGACAATGACATGATAAAATTCATCATGGAAAAGGAATGAATATTTTTATGGTGTGTAGGAAGAGGTTTTAGATCAGTCTCATCTTTCATTTGTGGGATGGACATATCTGGAATAGAGTATGGGCTTTTAGATAGTTTTGATTCATATTCCTCAATACTGTCCATGGGGGAACAATAAAGATCGGAGTTGAGATGTGATTTAGGAGAGTTTTCAAGATCCTCTAGATTGATGGAGTCTATGAATGGGAGTTCAACATCAACATCCCTAGTTATGACTTGGTTAATCATGGTATCAAAAGATCTTCTCTCATTAGAAAATTATGAACATGATAAAATGGGGTTCAATAGACTCTCATAAGTGTCCACAAAATCATGGATCGAGAATGTATATTGATCCTCTGATGGGTATCACATGTATTGAAAGATATTGAACAAGACCAATTGGTCACCAAATTTCATAGATAGGATGCCCACATGGACATCATTCTTTTTTTGTTCTATTAAGAGTAATGTTCTTCCTAGAATCAGTGTAAATAAAGAAGAGGTTGTCTCACCTTCCTTGTCAAGGACATAGAAATCAGCTGGGAAGATCAGATAATTAACTCAGAAAAGAAAATCCTAAATTATTACTTCAATACTGGTTGTGCATTTATTGGATCACTTGGTAAAAACACATGTTGGGTGCAAGGGACCAAGAACAAGGTTAGATAAGATTGATTTAGGAATGGAATATATAGAGGCTTCGAGGTCTATGAGTGTATCATTGAGGATTGAGCTTCTTATCATGAATGGAACTGTAATGGTCCCAAGATATTTTCACTTCATGGGTATGAAATGTTGTGTTGAGACATTATAAATGGTCCTAAGTTGTCTCTTATGACTGAAAAATTCCTTAAGATACTTAACAAACTTATAAATTTGTTTGATGGAATCTATGTGGGGAATGTTGACATCAACATTTCTAAACTTGTCAAGCATTTGGGGATTGGGTTTAAAGGATTTCATTGTCATATAAATAGCTTGAGGAAAAGGAATTGGGTTATTTAGAGGGATGAAAAGAGGTGATAAAGTTTCATTAGTTTAATTTTCCATATTATTGTTCTTTTCATTTTAAAGATCAATATCCAAAGGTTCATTTGAGGACCCATCATAAGGATTGGAAATTTTTTTCCCGATCTAAGTTTAATTGAACATACATTACCGTTGGGGTTGGGTAATGTTTGATATGGATGTTTGGAATAATTTTATGGTTTCTACTAGCTAAGGTGGGATGCATGTGGACTAATTTGGGTTTCAATGTTTTTGAGAATAGAATGGGTGAATGAGGAAATATCATCCATAGTGATTTACCATGGTTTTATAGAATAAAAGGCATGTCCCATATTGGGATTACCATTATTAGGGTTCTTGTGAAAGTTCTTGTATTGGGTTGGTAATTGAGAAGGCTCATTAGGATAGTGGAATCCAGTAGGAGAAAGAGGAGGATTTATTTTTTGAGGTTGAGGAACAAAACGATAAGGTTGTTGGATGTTTCCACCACCTTGACAATATTGGAATTTGTTTGTATTTTTACGAGGTGACTGAGGAGGATGACAAATGGTATTTCCATAACTACAGCCTTACATAACGGTAGAGGAGAAGGGATCATGGTGGGGTTATTTTCTAATGAAAATACCTGATTATTGATAGTCGGTGTTCCTCTAAGCATATGTTGCATTGAGCTCCATTGGTTTGGTGGAATTAGATGAATCCTCATGAAGTTATGGACATGTGTTAGTTGGATGTGCTGGTGAGTTACAGATTCCACAATTCTTAATAGGTCTAGGGGATAGAGATTGTGGATAATATGAGGTTGGGGCTTTGGCAGCCACCGCTAGTTGTCTCACAAGACCTGTAAGTCCCCACATCCACTTGATCATCTTGTTTGGCTCTATGCATTGATTATCTTAGACTTTTTTGACTTGATCATGTGCTCGAGTATGGAATTGCTACATTTTTTTAGCAATATTTCTTATGAGATCTCATGTACCTGCATGAGTTTTCTCATCAAGAGCACCGCAACTTGGGGCATAAATTAATGTTCTATCCATATACAATAACCCCCCCCCCCCCAATAGAAGTATTGGATCAAGAGTTGGTTAGGGATTTGGTGGTGTGGGAGGGTTTCCACAAGCCTTTTGAACACCTAGAAATCCCCATGGAGTGATTCATTAGGGAATTGATAGATACCACTTATTTCCTTTTAGATAGAATTAGTATGATAAGTAGGAAATAATTTCTCTAGGAAAAGTTACTTCATGACATATCATGTGGTTATGGAACCATGAGGGTGTTAGTAGATCCATGACATGGGAAATTCATCAAGGGAGATAGGTAATGCCCGAAGTTTGATTTGTTCTTCAAAAACACTTTTAGGCTTCATGGTAGATCACACAACTTGTAACTCTTTGAGGTGATGATGAGGATACTCACTGGCTAGACTGTGGAAATGAGGTAGAAGATGAATCACACAAGATTTGAGTTTGAAATATGACTCAATATTTGGATAGTGAATACAAAGGGGTTGGTAATTTATATATGGGGAAGTGAGTTATTTAAGGTTTTGTTCTCTTATATTGTCCATATCTAGAAAAATTGTTTTTACAATGATTCGTTCTGTAGTGATTTGATTAATCTTAATATCCATTATAATTCGGTGAAGTGTTCTCTTGATTTCTAGGTCAAACAAATCCAATGGATTGTTTGGTAGGATTCATGGAATTCAGGTATGTCTAGGAAGGATGATGAATATGGGGTTTTGTTTGTGTTTTATTCCATTTAACATTTTTATGAGAAGGCTGTTTTGTTTTGTGTTTTTTTAGAAATTTTTTAGTTTATTTATTTTTTTTTAAATCAAAAACTACCAACTAAAAATAGTACCATCCCTAGAAAAAGTACCATTTAAAGTAGTCCTATTGTCACTTATTGACTATTCAAGGGTCCAGTGCTCTGCTAATGTGCATAGCGGCACTCAGGTCGAATCCTTAGGGATAATACTATTTAATAGTCATATAATTTTAATTGATTCTAGTTTTAGATGGGGGTTTGTTTACAAAGCTAAAATGAAATTACTGATTGATTTATATTGATTTAAAATTTTTATAAAGATTTGGGTGAGATCATTATTTGGTATTTAAGCTTATGATATCATTGATCTTTTCTTTATATTTAATTAAACTAACACCCACTACAAAAGATGATTTTTATAGGAATTCCCAAGTGTTAAGGCTTTAATCCAAGACTTAACATAACCTATGGTTATAATATAAATCAGAACATGTTTATTGAAGTGTATTTGTGGTTCCTATAATCCATGTAATCCACTTGTTAAAAAAATTATGCCATTAATCTGTGACATTTTAAGTTTAACATACACAATGTTAATTTAAATAATATTCATCGAGCAAAGGCTCTCAATCACTTAATATCCACAAATTATAACTCACCTAAATGGGAGATTTACTCATCCATTTAGGTGTTTAATAAAATTGTTGTAATTTTTATGGTGATGGGTTAAAACTAAAATAAAAATTATGGGACAAGAAAAGAGTGGTACGCCGAAAACACAAAAATGAAATGTGAATAGAGGTAAAAACACACTTTTGATTTAATGAGAAAGTGAAAGAAGATAATGGATTTAAAAATAATTTAAATTATTTTAAGAACATTAACATTAAACTACATAAGGTATATGATGATAAGATATTATAAATGAATTTTCATTAATATTGAAACAAAAGTACAAAAAAACAATTACAAAATCACAAAGGAAAACAAATGAAAGAGAACATGAAAACAAAGAGAGAAATAAGGGTCTCTCAAGTTAAAACATGAGTTTAGAAAATCATCACATTCCTTTTTCAAGGGTTTTTTTATGCCAATTTATCTTCTTATGTTTTGAAATGAGAGCCCCATGCATGTATAATAGGGGGATGCATTTATAGCCCAAGGTGGTGGACTGTTTGCATTCTATATATGTCCCTCCAGTTGGCTCCCCAATTTGACCTAACAGACAGTTGAATCTCAAGATATGAATTTCTTACAAGTTGAATATATTTATGTTCTCTATTTACTATGAAAATTTTGTAGCCATTGGACTTATTTATCTAATGATATGTAGTTTTTACTAAACAATTTGAGGGTTTCTATGTTTATCACCACTTTATTAAAGGTAGAAATGTGAATGGATTTTTGAATAGAAATATTACCACAAATCCAAAAAAAAATATTCTCTAAAATCAAAAAAATTAATATTATCATTCAGAATATAAAATATCATCTTTAATGGATGTCTATATTTGGAGAAAAATCAATAATGGTGTGAATATTTTAATTCTAGGGCATAATAGTGGGTTGTACTTCAAAAACTTAGTTGGTCCCCTTTTTCTTGGATTTCGGCCTTGAAATTTTTATCCAAGATGCATTTTATTCAACCCCGAATTTCTATAGGGAATAAAATGATTTTCACTTCTGGATTTATCCCATAAATTCAATCTTCATGGTTGGTCTGGTTGCTTTACAGATTCTTTGGGCCTTCTTTTTTGGATCATATTACCCTACCAATGGACGAATTGGCCAATGATTTCTTCTAATGATATGTTGGATATTGAATTTGGAACCCTAAAAAACTAGAATGACCCAATTTGTATCTGTATAATGAGATTTATGGTTAAAACATTAAAATGACTTGAATCTAGATTAATTCAAAATTTGCTCAAAAATTATATTTAATATTAAAATCTGAATATTTCACACCAATTATACACTTTTAAAAGAAAATCAGTAAAGGGATTACATAAAAATTAATAAATAATTTAATATCATCAATAAGAAAATAATATATTGTTTGATGTATATAATTTATTTTCTTTAAAAGATTAATAAAAAACATAAATTTTTTATGCAAGAGTTTTGAATGAGTATGAAGAAAGTCAAGACTTACGGTAATAGATTTTATTCTCATATTTTATTTTGTGATACATATTCCATATTCACCACATATTTATTTTTTATGTTGTATATAATCTACATGAATTTATTTTAAAATTATTATCCTTAATATTATGGGGATTGAAATATACATTTTGGTATTTATCTTTCATGGGGTTTTCTATACAAATGTTACCAAAGCAGTAAGGGATTTTGTCTTAATTTTTCTTCTCTAAGACATGCGGTTATGTTATGAAAATGTCTTATTTTATCAGGTGTATATAAAGACCCTTTGAAATGTAATATTATGTATTTAGTTAGCCAAAAGATATTTTATGTTTATTTTAATTATATTCATTCATGGGGATTACGTTTCAAAGTTACCGAAGTGGTAAAGATTTTATATTTCAATATCCTCGTCTATCAGGATTGTTTATGATTATGTTTTTGATGATAAAAATATCATGTATCTACTCTATAGAATTGAATCAACTTCTTGATCCAAGGAGGGGTAGTTCTGATGAGTGATTGGGAAAGGGGGAGGCTTTACCAACTTCTATTTTTTATTTTTTACATTTAATGGAATAAACCTTTTACTTTTGTTCTTCTTCTATATGGGTTCCATTTTTTATTCAGTTTTTAATTTCAAATGCATCTACACTAGAAATAGATCATTTTTATTTTAATTTCATTTTTCAATGATCTATATCTCCTTCCACCAGATTCTTATCTATTTACTAAAAAATGGAATAGGGTTGGGTGGTGAGTGTTCGACGATTGTCATCACGTGTGAGCAATTGTGATGGGGACTATTGTTAATTAGGGGATAACAATTCCAAATTGGTAATTTCCTTAAGTTATTAAAAGAACCATTATAATTCCATGAAAATAAGAATGAGGGTAAAACAATTGTGACTTGATTGGGAATTCCCTTACCATCATCCTCTATCCAAGGTGGAGAGATGAATCGATAGAGAAACCTCTCTCTTTTTAGCTATTAAATGTATAATTGGTAAAAAATAGAATCAATGATAGAATAAGACTTGGTTTATCTAAAAGTGTTCTATTATCCATATTTCAGCAATTTTTTTAATAAAAAAATTTGATCTTCTTTCTATATTTTGTTTCCCAATCCAAAATAAAATAAAATTTCTCTAAAAAACTAAAACTAAAAAACCCATTTTGTGTGTACTCCTCTTATGGAGACTACCTAGTAAAACTGCTACACTATACTAGGTAATAAAAATTATGTTTTCCCATACTCCATGACAATATTGTGTCAACATCATTTGATGCAACTTGTTCCTTGTTAGATATATAATAAAAGGATTTTATTCTTATCCTTTCTCTGAATGGTTTATGTTTATGTTGAAAATATGTTTACAAACCCCATTTCTCTCTGTGGGTTATACCATAATAAAATGATTTTGAAAGCTGATTATTTTCACAGGTTATTCTATAATCAAATAATGAAATAATTATTAAACCTATATCTTTTCTATAGGTTATAATATAATTACATGTTTATGAAACTCATTTCATTTCATGGATTATTTTATGATGAATATTTTATGTTCTTATATGAAAAATACATGTCGTTTCATTATGTGATGGGTTTGACTTATTTCTCCATCTAATTCATTGGGTAAATATTTGCATCTTATGAGATAGACATGACTAGAATGGAGAGTGAACCTAGTTTAGTAATGGGCTTTGTTGGTTATGATGTTCTTGGGAGTGAATCTTGTGTGCTATGATGGTTTGGGGAGTGAAATAATTCCACTATGATATCCTTAGATGTGATCCATGAATATAATTGAAGTGATTTTCTATTGTTATGTGTATGACACAATTCTATGTCTTATGCCAATGTTATTCTCTCATTGATCATGTTATTTTATTCCCTTAGGACTTATGTCTTATGAACTACCAATGTTTATTACATGACACAATATTATGATATTTGATATGAAAGGTATAGTTTTAAAATTTTATTCTCATGTTATCATACCTGTATGCTCTTTTTATTCTTATATATCTCATTTTTTACCCTTATCAAGCATCTATGCTCACCCATTTTTATGATTCGTTTACCTAGGTGATGAATAAAGGATTCTATGTTGGTGTAATAAAGGGGAATAACATTTTGGGATACATTGAAGATATTTCATGGATTGAGAATATTATGTTCCATGTTTCTAAAGGCACAAAACTACTACATTCCTCGTGCATGTGGTTGTGTAATGTAAAGATAAAAACACATAATATAAATGTATGAAAATTCTAAGTATCTAAAAAAATGAAAATTCTGAAATTAATTGTAGTTCTATCTGGGTGCATCCATCATTTAAGCTATAATGGGCTCACCCGGTGCTATTTGGGTGCACCCATCATATAACTTGTAACATGCTCAACTGGTAAAATCTGGGAACACCCATTTTTCATGTATAATGCCCAAGTACAATAACATTAATAAAACATATAAAAAATTATTTTAAACTTTTTTGATGTCCCTTTTAGATATCAAAATAACCTTTTCTTTTAAAAACCTATTTTTAATACTAAAATACCATTTTCTTTTGAAAAAACCAATTTCAATAACAAAATACCCTTTTGTATAAAACCTAGTTTTGATACAAAAGAACCCAAAAAAGGGAAATAAGATTTTTTTCATTGAATAAAAAATAAAATACTGTAAAGGAATTCATACATCATGTAATGGTTATGGTTTCAGAAAAGTCATCATCGCCAAATACATTAAAATAGAATATTCCTTTTATTGTTTGTAAAGAACGTCTAGCATTACATACAAAGATTAATTTTGGAAAAACATTTAATGAATGATAAAAATTCCATTTTTAAAACTGTCATGTCCATATAATTACATTCATAAAATCATTTTAAAAATCATGGACTAGGAAGAAAAATTAGTTTGAAGGAAAAATTTAAAAATGTATGTTTTTAAAAAGAAAAGTACCTTACCACTTTGGAAATATTTGAATCGTTATCCCCGTGACATAATAACATTAAAAAACATTAAATATCATTATAATAGATAACTTCATGATATAAAATTTCAAATGGTCTGTATATATAACTCATAAAAGAATATCAGCGCCCATCAAAATATGCCTCAATGAAAGGAAAGTGAGAAGATGTTCCTTACAATGATCATTACATTGAAGTAATAATTAATCAATGAATTGATTATGTGTATCAAATTTTAATCCGAATAAAAAAATGGAAATACAACATAATATAATCAAAAGTCATTACACACATAATCATAGAATATCAAAGATAATGGATATGTAATATAACCCAATAAAAAGAAATTGAGTTAGGAAATTGTTTACCACTTCGTAATTTTCATTTCATATCCCCTTAGATGAAATAATTCAAATTGAGACTTAAAATACCATGAATTATGAATTATTTATGATATTACATGTACAATTTTTAATAGATGCACCATATAAAAGAAATTAGAAGCATAACACTACAATATGCCTCAATGAAGGGAAGTTGTGACAAAGTCTCTTACCTTGAGTCAGACATATCACATATGTTCTTTATATTCCTAAATCACAAAATAATGTTAATTATTTATGTTCATTATAAAAAAATTTAGGATTATTATTCTTCTTATTTCACTTATTAACATGTTATATAAAATTACTCAATCTAATAAGTTTACGTCATGTTTTTAGATAATATTTGGATTATATCTCAAAATTTAGTTTGGTAGGTTAAATATTAGTCAAAGATGTCATTATTTAACATCTCCTCGCAAATAATCAGAAAATAATTTAAATATTTTTACATCAATTATACATTTTAAAACCAATCATGAAATATGATTATTAATAATGAACTGTGTTATAATCAGAGAGATGGTAGGCGATATGTACGCAGGTGTCCACTTTTCAATTATAACAAAGGAAAAATGGTAAGTAATGTTTTGTCTTTAAATAATTAAAATCATATCATAAATACCATTATATTTCATTAAAAGTATTTATATATATAATCCATGTGTTTTTTGGAGAAAAAAACTAATCATATCGCTTCATGGAGGCGTATTCCACATGTACATGAAAAACGTTATCATATTTTCATGTATGAATGAAATTGATATATTATTATTTTATAATGATAAATATGTTATTAATATCATTATTATGTTATATATATCACATATATTCATTAAAATAATCATTATTACATTCTATGTAAAGAATTACTAAAAAACGAATCACATCGTTTCGTGAGGGGTTAGCTTACTGTACACATGAGCGATGTTATCATATCCCCCATAGAATGTAAAATAAGAAGTTATATGTGATATCATAACTATGATTGTATAAATATGTTACAAATATCATATATATGATTTAAATCAATCATTTAATTGTTTTAAATGAAATATTTCCTCACCCAACAAATGTCTAGTTTTGAAAGAAGTATACATGCTACCTATCTTGAAGGAACATTCTAGGGTTGAGAGAATATTGTGTTCAACTTTGAATGGTTGGGTGAAAAGATGAGGTTCCATGCCAAAATAAAATGTGTGCCAAATTAAATGCTGAGTTCCTCGTATACCCCTGAAGCAATAATAATTCCCAAATTAGATTCATGAAAATAGTGTCTCACCCAAGGCATGTCTACAAAAAATAATATCCTAGTATGAAACTCATTTCATAATCTTAATGTTGTTTGATAAATGCAACATCCAATGGATAACATAGTGTGGCCAAGTCCTAGCGACAAAGGACTGGGAAGCACCCAACCCTGTTCCATGAACAATAAAGCTATGTTCCATCGGACCACTATTTAGGCTATAAATAGACCTCAACCCACACCATTGGATAGTATATCTAAAATAATAAGTGACTCCCTTACTTACGAAAACCCTTCATCTATGATTTTGTGGGACACTAGAAATAATGTACCCTCAATGGTAGAGAACATGCACAAGAGACCTCATGTGGGCCCAAACTTGACTTGGCATGCGGTTGAGAGATCCCTACAAAACACCTCCCAAGGATAATTATGTTCATGATAGAGAATAATCCTTCACACAAATATGATCTTTTCACAACTCCAAATTTTTTTCACACCTATTCCTCATGAATCTATGTGTTGTACTTCTGTTAGCTCCCAGGGATCACATAACTCTATTTGTGAAAAATACAGAAAAGTTGGGAGAAACAACTTCATAGTCCCCATACTGATGTCCCCTACGATTTTAGGGCATCCATTACCCTACATGTTTCTCCAAATAATATGTACCCTAATTCATTTTTCTCTTATGTATAGGTACCTTAACATCGGGCCACCTGACTACCACTCCTCTATAGAAGTTTCAACACCATTCCCTACCCAGAGGAACATGAGCAATGGTCATATAATCCCTAGTGGGGGTATCTTCATGGTAAACTGTGTTCCTATCTTTGTAGGTATACCTTATGAAGAATATTCTTCCTTCCTTGAAACGGTACCCCTGGAGGTGTAATACCCATCCATAGACATTCTATAAGACGTAAAACAACCTAGTTCCACACCATAGTCATACAATGTTAAACTACACGAAAAAATAAACATCACATGACATTAAACCATAGCTTTACCCTGTATGATGAAAAAAATATTACCAATGTATGATCAGCAGGGGATTCCACCTACACCTCCTCCATATGATGAAACACCAAAACTAGGGATGAAACACAATATTTAGGGACGCTTCCATACATACACCTCACACCATCCTTCCCCACTATGGGATGAGATACCCAAAATGGAAGCTTCTACATGGGATCCTTACACCATACTTCCCCACTATAGGAAGAAAAAATTACTAGGGGTAGATTCCACATGTAAGAACGACATTATATCCCCAAATTGTAATCTGCCTGCAATGGGAATATTCCATGTTTAATCCCACACAATCCATCATTAATGCTACTACCATGACATGAGAGTTCTTGCCATATTATTTTTAACTACATGGACTTATTTTGTTATATTATCTTAAACTATGACATTAAACTACATGGGTCTGGATGCCTATCTCTTAAAAATAGTACATAGGAAACCTCCATGAGGTTAAATCCCAACAATTAATCCATGTATGGAATTATATCCCTTGGAGGGACACACTCTATCACCCATAATATCTCCAAAAGATGTTAAATTTGCACTCATCTTGTCTCTACAAAACATTAAACCTTTTACCATCATATCCACGCAAGTTGTTAAAACTCTTTCCAATCTGTATCCACAATATGTTAAACTCATGCACGGATCTAGAATCCCTACACAATGTAATAAAAATTGGATTCCTGAGGTAAATAGATTCAAAATACCTATTCCCCTAGCTTCAATTACCTGATAGCAGACATGGGATTCCTCGAGTTCCACACCTAAGATGTCACACATGTGATATTCTCTCTAAAAGAGGAAGACTTTACAAGTTACCAATATACTAAATGTCTAGAAATTACCTATGTTCCCAATGTTACTACCTCCTCTGGTCGAAGTTTTCAATCTTATCATGATAGAAGTATCATTATTAACTGGAATCCACCAAAAGATGGTGTCGAGAATGAGTTTCAAGAATATGAATTAAATATATAAGGGAGAGTCTAGCTAGGAAACAAGCTCTAAGGAGGAATATATGGAATGAGAAACTAACAACTTGTAATCTTGTTTTGATCCAGGAGTATACATTTTCGATGAAATTTATAAAAGTCACCTACCTTAGGAATGTGGGAATTTTTGAAAAAGAGAAATCAGCATGTCAGTGACCTGAAAGAGGGATGACGATGCACCTTGGTGAAATCATAGAAAATAAAAATTGGGAACCCAATGTGAAACTCTTCTCTTCAACCACGGAGATAAGTAGCATTTTGGGAAAAAATATATTTTTATTTCACTAGATCTAGATATTTAGAACCATCTCCAACTGAGAAGATGGTGGTCCCAACATGAATCTAACATGTGAATTGGGGTAGTTAATGTTGAGAATACTCATTCTTGGACATCGTCGTTGTGGGATCATCTCCACTTCAAGAATATTGGATTTTGTTAGGGCATTGGGAATTTCTTTCCCTATATCTATACTGACACCTGAATCCAAATTAGTTATAGTACTCAAGCTACATGAACTCAAAGACCTGGTGCCAAAAGATATCAGGGTAGGGGAAACATTAATGGGGTAGTCTTGCATGATTGAACCCCTACCACAACATCAACAAAACCTTCAACTTCTAGGAACCCACACCACATATCATCCTATGAGAGCATCCAAAGGAGGGTGATCGACACCCTGGTTCATTGGTATGATTAGGATGGGGTCATTCCCACCCTGGATATGGCCCACCAAGGCCTTGAGGTATCAGAGACTCACCGGGACTACTGCCCCCTAGGGCCACATAAGGGGAAACCAACACAATTATAACAAAGAACCACTTCAGGAGTATCTCCATAGATCTTTCTAAAATATCACTACCCTATCTTGAGAATTTGGTAGATGTTCAAGTTGCACCTACAATGATCTCTTCTCGAGAGTTTCCAAGAAGATCTCCCACTATAATTCTTTAGCGCCAACAAAATGGCCCCATTAGATGAAGAGAGGTTTGTCTCCTTCTATGCTTCATTGGACCAAGTCCAGAACACTTGACACTAACATCAGGGGAAGACATAGGGAATTTATTGATAAGGGGAATCATTTACTTCTCATGTGACCCATGGCACCTCTGGTGTATGATATAAGATCCTTGCAACAAGGGAATGTGGATCTGTCTTTTCCTCCTAGGATCTAGACTCTATCCATATTCTAGGATGGCTGGGACGATTCTCTCTGTCACTGACACCACTGAAATTCATTACAGGCTTACTCATGGTGAGGATAATCAGGGAATTGGTCCTCCCCACACTTATAATAATCTTCATAGAAGTCCTCCTCATGTCATCATCAACCAAAGAGGATGTCCTACTCACTCTATCAACAACCAAAGTGTAGGTCCTCCAAGATCAATAAAAAACAAATAGGAGGTCCTCCTCACTCCATCAAAAATGAAAGCAGAGTTTCTCCTGACTCCATTACCAATCTGCATCGAGTTACTCCCCATCCCGAAGATATTCTTTATCATAAATAACTATCACAAGGCAGGAGGTCGAACACACACCATTAGAGGAGGAACCCTGAGAAGCATCATGTCATCATTGACCTCTTAGTTTTCAAGGTGAAACATGACTCAATGATGGAATCCTCACCATAGAGGCCATATTTCATTGTAGAAGCCCGGTAATTGAAGCTTATGATCCCAAAAACTGAGTTCTACAAGATATCTATATCCCTCTAAAGATACTTGTAGGAGGAGTCTGTTTGGAGCTCCTTCCAGGGACCTATAGTGAAACAGTCTCTATCACCACTGATTTCCCTCATCTCTACCTCCACACAAGATTTTGGAGATATTTTTGGTTATGTTTTGACACCCTCAGATGATTAAATGAAATTTACTGAGCCAAAAATAGATGTTGTCTCACATGAACATGATACAGTGGTGAACAACCCATTCTACATGGACATGATCTTGAAACCAGATCTACCTCCAAGAGATGTCCTAGTGAAAAATGAATATATTTCTAGTATGAAACCTACTACCCAGATAGAGTTTTTGAAAATCTGATATAGGTCGGTGCCACCACCTTTACCTAATCCTGTAATGAACTAAGCTCAGTATAACCAAGAGTCGGTCCCTTCCTCAATGAAAGTGGTTGTGTAAAAGGTTCTAACCACTTACCAACTATAAGTGGTGTTTTGGATGCCTAAATATCTTGATTTTTTAATCTCTGAGTCCCATAAAAAAGTCATATTAGTGTATTTCTCCAAAATCATCTAGGAGAGGTTTCACAACCTCTAGGATCGGTGACTGACCTACCCTAGGAGCCACTATCACTTTGTTGGCATCAACTAGAAGTGTTGGAATGCTGAGATCATAGTGCTCCTTATAGCTCAACATCCTGAGTCTTATGGCTACCACAAAACTCTTCAGTTGTCTTTCACTAAGATCCTCATAGTGCTCCACTGGGATATTGAAGAGGTGTCTCCACATTTATAGATAAGAGGCTAGAGGTAGTTTGTTTCCCTCAATTCCATCTTTATCCTATGACATCAATGAGACCTTAAATCCAACCCAACAACCAATATTGAGGGTTGACCTCTAATTACCACCGTAGAAAATATTTTCATTACTGACTCACTGGAGGGTCAGAGGAATAGGGCCTCCAAAACAAGGAATGGTAGGGAAGATCCTCCTCGAGGGGTGATACATTACTAGGTAGGCCCTCTGGAAGGTGTCCTCACTCATCAGTAGAGATATTAACTTAGCCTCAGAAGTCCCCCAAATGAGACTTTGATGCCTGCCTATTGGTACATCAAAAAAAGAAAGGTACATGCCGAACCTTCTGACCCATCCAAGGTTTTACCTAAAGTTGAGTTGTAACCCACGATATCTTCCTTACTCTAGAAGATCAAGGAATAAAAAATAATAACCAATAATATCATAATTGAGGGGAACCCAGACCCTAAAAATTATCTAAGGGATCCCATATCTCCTCTATTGGGGAACTCATTCATCCTCATATAGATGAACTGATTTGAACTTAGTATCCCCACATATCTAGAAGTATCCCCACATATCTAGTTAGGAAGAAATCTAGGGGTTATGAAAAGTAACCAAGGTATGAGTGTCCTATCAATCTTGAGTAGCATGAGCAGCATGACTATCTTCCTTGGGATGGAGGTCACGTTACTCTACAATTCAACAATCCTATAAATGAATTGGTGGCCATATACCCTCTCTAGGATGACATGAAAGCTTCTCTCATTTCTCTCCATGAGTCTCTCAAAATAGAACATGTTGCAATTACACTTGATAGCATGTCATACCCTACATAAGTGGAAAATGTTTGAGCACCCTTGAAGTGTAGTAATCCCAACATCAACCTGTTCAATAGGATTGGTCAGACACTATAACATCTACCCCACTTTACATAAATATGTGGCCCAATTTTGCATACTCTAGAAATGTAGGAGTCCCCTATCATTTGATGATTCTTCTAGACTCTAGAGGTGTCTGTGTTTGTTTAGTACAACCAACATCCCATAGGGTCCATTTAATGTTTGGAGGATATATGAAGATACTTCCTCTATTAGTTCATCTCCACCATAGGCAAGATGATCATCAAAAACCTATTCAAGTGAAAACATTGGTATAATGAGTAAGTTTATAACTTTGTTTCCTGATGAAAGGGGCTCACATACTCACTCGATGTGTTTCTATAATAGGAACAACTGCTCATGATGTTCATAGAGAACATCAGGAATGATTTAGTTCTTAAACTAATCTTTCAAAAACAACATATTTTTATTTTATTAATTAACAGAAAAGGCTTATCATCTAGAATAATACTAATAGTGGATTAGACAATAAATGTTCCCATTTCCCCTTAAAGCTCCCATGAGAAGGCCTGTGAAGGTAGAAATAGTCATTGATGTTCACGTATAGATTCCTGAGCTGATACACTTACTAAACCCTTTTTCGGAAGTTCCACTCCGAGTGAATCCCTAGTAGGAATAGACTCACCCAGTAAAAAACATCTTGGAACAACCGTGATAATTACCACTACCCCAACGTAAAAATGTGTCTCCACCCCCTCATAAAGGTCAGCCCCTAGGGAACCTTTAGTATATCAAAGAAACATTACCTATTCCTTCATATATTTACAGGTCCTAGTGTACTTCATCTATTCCTTAGAGAAGGGAATATTGAAGTTCTTATAGTGAAAGAGATCCTAGGAGGCACAACTCCCCAGTAATCCCGACCATTTCCTATATCATAAGATCCATGGAAACACCATAAAAAATGATTTTTATCAAAATATTAGCTCTAGAACCAAGTATAACATCACTTAGTCAAGTTGGTCAATGTTCTAGTATAGGTGAAACATATTTTCAATGACCCTGATAGTGATGGTGAAGGATCTAATGAATGGTAGTAGTTTCCCAACCACGTGATGCATAAATATGGTTATTGGTTGGATCATAAGGAAATTTCTCATTCTAATGGTTTCATTCATGCTAAGTTGAACAAACCAAAACCCCATGTGATTACCACCCCTCCTCTTAATGCTTCAACCACATCTTCATTATAACCTTCCAAGTGTCAGAATAATAAGAGTCAATAGTTTAAGGGAAATCAGTGTCCCTCACCGGTGAAAAATCCATCTCATACCCATTGATACTTTAAGCCTCCCAAATTTGGATATGTTACAGGGTCTTCCCAACCATAGAATATTTCATGATGGAGCTGAAATAGAAATCCTATTTGAATACCATAGAGCTAGTGGACAGAATCATTGTAGAGACCCGAAGCCTGACGTACATAGACATTACATTACTTTTGCGGAATACTTAGTACATAACAAAAACACACACACAAGGATCGTAATAGTTTAGTGTCTTTGGAAACTCGGAACGTAATCTTCTAATTGTGGTGAAAGATCTTCAATATCTCCCATAAAGATCTTCCCTTTTTTACCTAAAACCTTTCTCTATATCCTGGGGAAAAGAAAACATAAAAGGGCGAGCTAAAATGCTCAGTAAGGGTAAAAAAAAGAAAAATCAATCACAACATATTCATAAGAACATAACTTTTGGAAATCTTAACCTGCAAAAGAGAGCATAATTTCATAACATGGGATAAATCATAGTAGTGAAATGAAATCCCAATAATCATAAATTAAAAAAATGAAACATTGTGGCATACACACATAATCATAGAGAATCATTTCTTGTTAGTCAAGACTCATTGCCAAGACTATCTTAGTGGACAAAGTCCCTTTCTGAATCGATTAACCCTCGTTTTAGTCCTGTTTCACTGAACCGGTATAACCTACCATTTCATCCATGTCTATCTCATGAGATATGAAATCTTTACCCAATAAATTGGAGGGAGATATAGGTCCCACCCATCTCATAATGATACCATTCTTATGTGTGCCACAAAATCATAAACCATACATCATTGCATAACCCATGTAATAAAAATGGGATTCTTAAACAACATGACATCATAAAACCATTCATATAAGATAAAGGAATCCATAAAAATAATTCCATCACAACATAGTCCAATCAATGTAATAATAGGGATATAAACAGAACTCTTTATTATCTTAGATGGAAAATAATTTTGATAAAACACTTGAACTCCATTCTTGAGGAAAATATCTTTTCTTCTTCAAAAACATTTTTCCTTTCATAACATGTCGTACAATTTTAAACTAAAAGAAGTTGATTAAAAATAAACTTGAAAACTTGTAAAGTAAGATTCTTGGAAATAATTTTTTAAAAATCCATTCATGCCGTATATGTTAAAAAAACATTCTTCCCGTACTTTTGTCGGAAAAGTCAAAAAATACCTCGTACGAAAAACGACAAAAGATTCCTTTCATACATATTACTAAAAACTCACCGAAGGGTAAAAATGGATTTAAAAATTTTTAGGTGGATGGAAATAATATTACATATTGATGAAACATGGATGTGGATGATAAAATACACCCCAGTAAATACTTACGAACAAACAATCTTGGATAAAAATGAGATTGTGATATTTCCCTTACCTTAGGTCCGACTTACTTTGTAAGTGTCCGAAACTCCTGTATAATGATTTAAATCATGTTATTGACTTATTCCAGAATCATATTCATTGTTATTATATCATATATGATCCACTTATGACTTTATATTACCCGTAAATTCATGTTAAAGTAGCGTTTTGGGTAAAATCGTCTCATTTGTCGTTCGTGTTTTTAACTTGTAATTATTCATATGATTACTTAGATCGTGATTACTTAATTCCAGAATATAAAACATAATTTATATATATATATTCAGAATATACATATATAATAAATCAGTAAATGGAATGAAATACACCGTTCATGGAGACGGTAGTCCGTACGTACGCATGAACGCTGTTTTCGTTTCCTTATTGAATTGAATGGAATTAAGTAGATGACATACATATAAATAATTCCAGTATCATTATTATGTCATATATTTCATTAGTATTTATTATATATACTTTATAATCATTCATGAATGGTTAATCATTGAGAATGAATCTCATCGCGTCGTGGAGACGGTAGTCCATACGTATGCACGAGCGATGATATCATTCCCATGGTCGTGGAGTTGTGTTGAAGTGTATGTATACTATTTCAGTATCAATATCACTTTATAATAATCATGTATATTTACTCATTAAACCATTATACCCATCTAATTAAGGTGGTGGCGGAAAATAGATTACACCACGGCGTGGAGACGGTATTCTGTACGTACGCACGCGCGGTGATTTCCTTTTTCCGTAGGATGGATAGAAGTTTAATTAAAGTTGTTTCATATTTATAATAACATATCAGTATGTAAGTAATACTGATGTTATTACTTTATCATGAAACAACTAAAGAAGAAGATGTTGAAGAAGAAAAAAATTGAAAAGATCGGTAATGGATATTACCTCTTCTTTGAAACGCCTCTTTGAATCCTCCACTTAGGGAACTAAGATTGGTCTTTGAAGAATACCAGGACCTCTAGGATTATTATAGGGAAGTGGAGAAGGGATTTTGGCAGAGGTTGGCCGAGCTTGAGTGCTCAAATTGGTGTGAGGAGGAAGGGGGAGGAGGTGTCCTTTTATAAGGGAGGAGAGGGGCACCTTAGGAATACCTCAAAATATTATTTTATATTAATGTCAAAATCGGTTTATAATGGTTCCAAAGGGTCTTATTTAGAAGCTAAAGTGGGGATGGGTCGAAATCCTATCATCCAATAGGATTTATACAAGTTTAGGGTATTATTTTAACCTTATCAATTAGATTTAACTCTAAGTTAAATAATTTAACTTTTACCGTGTCTTTTTGTTTTCTTTCACTATATGGTTAATACACTTACTATAACATGCGAAACGAACCCCAAATTGTTTATTATTAATATATATATCCTTATCTAAGTCATTTGGCCGAACCTTAGATTTTTAGGAATAAAATAAGAATTAATAATATAATATTTTATTTACAAACTATTTTGTGTCAATTTTGACACAATTTGATATATGATTTTTGTGAAAGTCATAACAGAATTATATGTTCGAACCAAGTTTATTAAATCAACACTAATATATCATAGTAACCTAGAAAATTAGTGGAATTCATAAAAAGTCTCAAATTAAATTCATTTGAGCATTTATAACATCAATTATGTTAATATTTCCTTAAAAGGGTAATTACTGCATCATCGTTGTGTCATATATAAATTAATTTATTTAAAGTATAAAAATTATAAATAAAATATTATTATGTAGGAAATAGGTTTAGCTTTCTAATGAATATTTATAGTCGAATTTATCTTATGTATAACCCCATATTCAAAATGTTTTAGTTATTAAACTTTGATTTTAACTATTTTAACTATTCATTAAATAAAATAATATTAAATGTCATAATCTAATCCAAGTGGACCTAAATGGTCATATTATATTCATAAGGTTGTTTTTGGTTGAAATACACTTGTCCAATAGGATTATGACATGTGTTAGGGTAATATTAATATCATTTTTACCCTTAATTACCCTATTTACTTTTAACCGTGGTAAATAAAAGTAAAAAGTTACTATTCACCAAAAATTATTTTCATCTCATTGAACCACATTTTACTTACTGACATCAACCGTGTCTCTCGGATTTTTGAAATTCCATTCAGAGAAGCGGTAAAATTATGTTTTATGAAAAATTCAGTTTTTTTAACTACCACTTAGTAGTTTCACTATTCATCAAAAATTGATGTTTTTCAGAACAATGCCAAAATTTCATCCTAATATATATTTCATATTCCGAATTCCAAAATGAAATCTATTTTACCAAATTAATAACATAGAAGTTGCATTAATTAATTTTATAATTAAATCCCGCTGTTAAAACAAATAGAGTGTTTTTAAGAAACAATATCTATCAAAAGATTGACACTTGATTATGTCTGGTTTAAATGTGAAATTACATTCAATGACCAACATTGTATTAAATTGTAAAAATATATTCTAAATATACTTTAAAACCACTCAAATTAATAATTTATCACTACTAATTATTTCAATTAAAAAAAATTGTTTTTAATTATAATTTAGTAATTTTCACTATTCATCAGAATATGAAAGTTATCCGAAAAGTACCAAAATTTCACCTTAGGCTAAATTCGATACTCCGAATCCAAAAATGAAGTCCATTTTGAGAGCTAAAATTTCTAAAATTTTAAAAGGTGGTTATTACTATTCATAACGGCTAGTTATAATAATATTTTAATAGCATATCGTTGTTTAGTGAAACTCGGTATTGCGTACTACACACGCTATCGAGGAAGGTCGCGATTGCGTGTAATGCAAGGCAAGTCAAAGATGCGTGTTGTGCAAACTTCGTTTGGTGTAGCGTACAACAAAAGACATTAATAAAATTGAAAAGAATATTTTTCATAAAATCTCGGGCTGTTACATTCTACCCCCCTTAAAATGAATTTCACCCTCGAAATTCTTCAGGGTTATAAATGGTTTACTATTAGAAAGTTTCTTTAATACAAACGCATATCGTAAAAAGGAATATCAAAACCAATCTTTAAAAACAAAAGTATGAAACGTAACGGTTACCCAAATAAACTAATCACTGGGTTTCCACATAGGTGAAAATATGGATATGGAAGAGAAATCTAACCATCATGTTCTGATGGAGAGTGGTAGAGAACATGGCTATGGAAAAGCCAGCAATCACAAAGGCATAAATTTGTGGCGATCTAAGGTACCATCTGATTCATCAGATATAATATCACTAGGACAACATTTTTGGTTTTCAAGATCGTTTCCCTAAAGTTAAAGAATTAGAATAAATACTTACATTATTTTGGTACAATCTCACTGTTGTTCGTGCCTTTAACAATTTCCACTTCATCTCTTAAATAAATGAAGTTGAATTTGTTATTCGTGAAGTGTTAGCAGATCATGTGATAGAATGACGGGTCATTCCATCTGTCTCAAACAAAAGGTTAGCAAAATTTATATGCATAAGTCGATCTATTGTGAGATTAATCATATATGGTTCTTAAAATGGACTTTATACTTCATATATCATACTGCATAATATAATAAAACTAGTTTCTAATAAACAGGGACTTCCTGTAGGTCAGTGGTAGGCGATAAAGGCCAGTCGCACTTCGTTTGTGGGTTTGATTCCTACAGCCTTGTCCGACGCGATGGGTTGTCGCCCGTCCTGCAGGTTGTCCTTTTTTTTTCTAAAACTACATTACTATAACATCCCATCAATAATATCGAAAAAAAACTTCTATCCTTAAACAATACTCACTTATGTCCAACATAATCCATTTCAATCTTTAGGCTTATCCATAATACTGCAGTCCACTCTCATAACATAGTGAAAATGATTACCAGTGATTTAATACCATCGTTGATCCCCATATATCATAAGATATGTTTTGTTGGTCATATTCCAAACATTCAAAGTCCTTAATCATGTATTCTATTGAATACCTTAGTGAAAACCTGAATGCAGTTAAAATTTAACACTTTCCACATACCAAAAATCCTCAAAATTCTATATAATCAAACCATCATATCACTTAGTCCTTATATCAATCATGAGCTCATGGATACTGTTAAACATTTCATTTTCTCATTTTCCCTTTATTATGCTCATATCATCTTATTTCCAAAAATATCTCAATCACTTTGAATACCACATTAGACCAATACATAAATATTCCAATACTCCATGATACAATATTATTTTGGAATCCCATTACATAAACACTTAATCATTCCACCACATCGTTTTCATATTCAACATCGCCAATAGTGATTGCATGTGACTTCCCTTTGTCCTTTGCCTTCAGTGGTTTCTCATGTTGATCATCACTAACCCTTGGATTAGGGCATTTATTAGCATAATGCCCCATTTCCTTGCACTTGAAGCATTGAAGTGTTGGTGGTGCGTTCTCTGTAGTGTTTTCTTTATTCACATCATTAGAAAACCTTTTTCCATTACTTAGACACTCAGCTGCTTGATGACCTTCTTTTCCACACTTAAAACATTTTCTAGTCCCTTTAAGACAATCTCCACCATGCTTCTTTCCACACTTTGTGCATAAGGAAACATTCATCTTCTTTTCACCATTATTCTGAGATTTCTCCTTGAACTCCATCTTTCGTTTCTTGTCAAAACCATGAGATGGATATGTAACACAAACTTACATTTCTACCTTGATAGCACAACGTACAATTTCTTCATAACTACTGAAGTCTCTTATAGATAATGCCCTTCGAAGACTTGGTTTTAAGCCACTGAGAAATCGATCAACTTTACTTTCAGGTTGGATGATAATGCCAGATGCATACCTTGCAAGTCTTGTAAAATTCGCTTCATATATACCAACAGATTCATCATCCTTTTGCTTTAGTTCAAGAAACTCCTTCTCCATCTTTGTTCGAAGAATACGAGGGAAGTACTTATTGAAAAATAAGTTCTTGAACTCGTCCCATTCCATGGACTCAATTTCATCTCTTTGCCTTGTATTCTTGGTAAGATTCCAACATTTATCAGCTTCACCTTCCAAACGATATACTGCTAAGATGAATTTATCATGTTCAGAACATTGAAGAACTGAAAATATCTTTTCAGTGGTACTGATCCATTGTTCAGCAACAAGTGGATCAGAAGACCCACTGAAAGAAGGTGGATGTTGCCTCATGAAGGACTCAATAGAATATTGTTCCCTTCTCTGCTCATTTGGAAGTCCAGAATGATTCATAGCTTTTGTAAGTATAGCAATAAGATTTTGCACTCCATCTCCCATAACATTTGTTTGTTCAGGAGGACAATCATTGCATTGTCCATTGCATTGATCAACATGGTTCCTTCAGGTTCCAGCCATCGTCTAAAACCCAAAAATAATAGTGTGAGAGGAAAAAATCATGCTAGGGAAAACAACATAATAAAGGGGGAGTACCTTCAATATCTAACATCTTAGGTTTAATTCTATGATCGTTAGCGTAGTTCTAGTACTATAACCTATACGTATACTTAACCTTAGGGACATCCCTAGACATACCGTAGAAATATCTCTAGGGATCTCACTAACGTTTTCGCATCCTAGTTTCCAAAGGTTGACTAAACCTTTCCTCTAATACCAACTGTAGAGACTCGAAGCCTGACGTACATGGACATTACATTACTTTTGCGGAATACTTAGTACATAACAAAAACACACACACAAGGATCGTAATAGTTTAGTGTCTTTGGAAACTTGGAACGTAATCTTCTAATCGTGGTGAAAGATCTTCAATATCTCCCATAAAGATCTTCCCTTTTTTTTACCTAAAACCTTTATTTATATCCTGGGGAAAAGAAAACATAAAATGGTGAGCTCAAATGCTCAGTAAGGGTAAACAAAATAAAAATCAATCACAACATATTCATAAGAACATAACTTTTGGAAATCTTAACCTGCAAAAGAGAGCATAATTTCATAACATGGGATAAATCATAGTAGTGAAATGAAATCCCAATAATCATAACTTAAAAAAATGAAACTTTGTGGCATACACACATAATCATAGAGAATCATTTCTTGTTAGTCAAGACTCATTGCCAAGACTATCTTAGTGGACAAAGTCCCTTTCTGAATCGAGTAACCCTCGTTTCAGTCCTGTTTCACTGAACCGGTATAACCTACCATTTCATCCATGTCTATCTCATGAGATATGAAATCTTTATCCAATGCATTGGAGAGAGATATAGGTCCCACCCATCTCATAATGATACCATTCTTATGTGTGCCACAAAATCATAAATCATACATCATTGCATAACCCATGTAATAAAAATGGGATTCTTAAACAACATGACATCATAAAACCATTCATATAAGATAAAGGAATCCATAAAAATAATTCCATCACAACATAGTCTATTCAATGTAATAATAGGGATATAAACAGAACCCTTTATTATCTTAGATGGAAAATAATTTTGATAAAACACTTGAACTCCATTCTTGAGGAAAATATCTTTTCTTCTTCAAAAACATTTTTCCTTTCTTAACATGTCGTACAATTATAAACTAAAAGAAGTTGATTAAAAATAAACTTGAAAACTTGTAAAGGAAGATTCTTGGAAATAATGTTTTAAAAATCCATTCATGCTGTATATGTTAAAAAAACATTCTTCCCGTACTTTTGTCGGAAAAGTCAAAAAATACCTCGTACGAAAAACGACAAAAGATTCCTTTCATACATATTACTAAAAACTCACCGAAGGGTAAAAATGGATTTAAACAATTGTAGGTGGATGGAAATAATATTACATATTGATGAAACATGGATGTGGATGATAAAATACACCTCAGTAAATACTTACGAACAAACAATCTCGGATAAAAATGAGATTGTGATATTTCCCTTACCTTAGGTCTGACTTGCTTTGTAAGTGTCCGAACCTCCTGTATAATGATTTAAATCATGTTATTGACTTATTCCAGAATCATATTCATTGTTACTATATCATATATGATCCACTTATGACTTTATATTACCCGTAAATTCATGTTAAAGTCGCGTTTTGGGTAAAATCGTCTCATTTGTCGTTCGTGTTTTTAACTTGTAATTATTCATATGATTACTTAGATCGTGATTACTTAATTCCAGAATATAAAACATGATTTATATATATATTCATAATATACATATATAATAAATCAGTAAATGGAATGAAATACACCGTTCATGGAGACGGTAGTCCGTACGTACGCATGAACGCTGTTTTCGTTTCCTTATTGAATTCGATGGAATTAAGTAGATGACATACATATAAATAATTCCAGTATCATTATTATGTCATATATTTCATTAGTACTTATTATATATACTTTATAATCATTCATGAATGGTTAATCATTGATAATGAATCTCATCACGTCGTGGAGACGGTAGTCCGCACGTACGCACGAGCGATGATATCATTCCCATGGTCGTGGAGTTGTGTTGAAGTGTATGTATACTATTTCAGTATCAATATCACTTTATAATAATCATGTATAGTTACTCATTAAACCATTATACCCATCCAATTAAGGTGGTGGCGGACAATAGATTACACCACGGCGTGGTGACGGTATTCCGTACGTACGCACGCGCGGTGATTTCCTTTTTCCATAGGATGGATAGAAGTTTAATTAGAGTTGTTTCATATTTATAATAACATATCAGTATGTAAGTAATACTGATGTTATTAATTTATCATGAAACAACTAAAGAAGAAGATGTTGAAGAAGAAAAAAAATTGAAAAGATCGGTAATGGATATTACCTCTTCATTGAAACGCCTCTTTGAATCCTCCACTTAGGGAACTAAGATTGGTCTTTGAAAATACCAGGACCTCTAGGATTATTCTAGGGAAGTGGAGAAGGGATTTTGGCAGAGGTTGGCCGAGCTTGAGTGCTCAAATTGGTGTGAGGAGGAAGGGGGAGGAGGTGTCCTTTTATAAGGGAGGAGAGGGCCACCTTAGGAATACCTCAAAATATTATTTTATATTAATGTCAAAATCGGTTTATAATGGTTCCAAAGGGTCTTATTTCGAAGATAAAGTGGGGATGGGTCGAAATAATATCATCAAATAGGATTTAGACAAGTTTAGGGTATTATTTTAACCTTATCAATTATATTTAACTCTAAGTTAAATAATTTAACTTTTACCGTGTCTTTTTGTTTTCTTTCACTATATGGTTAATACACTTACTATAACATGCCAAACGAACCCCAAATTGTTTATTATTAATATATATATCCTTATCTAAGTCATTTGGCCGAACCTTAGATTTTTAGGAATAAAATAAGAATTAATAATATAATATTTGATTTAAAAACTATTTTGTGTCAATTTTGACACTATTTGATATATGATTTTTGTAAAAGTCATAACAGAATTATATTTTCGAAAAAAGTTGATTCAATAAACACTAATATATCATAGTAACCTAGAAAATTAGTGGAATTCATAAAAAGTCTCAAATTAAATTCATTTGAGCATTTATAACATCAATTATGTTAATATTTCCTTAAAAGGGTAATTGTTGCATCATCGTTGTGTCATATATAAATTAATTTATTTAAAGTCTAAAAATTATAAATAAAATATAATTATGTAGGAAATCGGTTTATCTTTCTAATGAATATTTATATTCGAATTTATCTTATGTATAACCCCATATTCAAAATGTTTTAGTTATTAAACTTTGATTTTAACTATTTTAACTATTCATTAAATAAAATAATATTAAATGTCATAATCTAATCCAAGTGGACCTAAATGGTCATATTATATTCATAAGGTTGTTTTTGGTTGAAATAAACTTGTCCAATAGGATTAGGACATGTGTTAGGGTAATATAAATATCATTTTTACCCTTAATTACCCTATTTACTTTTAACCGTGGTAAATAAAAGTAAAAAGTTACTATTCACCAAAAATTATTTTCATCTCATTGAACCAAATTTTACTTACTGACATCAACCGTGTCTCTCAGATTTTTTAAATTCCATTCACAGAAGCGGTAAAATTATGTTTTATGAAAAATTCAGTTTTTTTAACTACCACTTAGTAGTTTCACTATTCATCAAAAATTGATGTTTTTCAGAACAATGCCAAAATTTCATCCTAAGATATATTTCATATTTCGAATTCAAAAATGAAATCTATTTTACCAAATTCATAACATAGAAGTTGCATTAATTAATTTTATAATTAAATCCCGCTGTTAAAACAAATAGCGTGTTTTTAAGAAACAATATCTATCAAAAGATTGACACTTGATTATGTCTGGTTTAAATGTGAAATTACATTCAATGACCAGCATTGTATTAAATTGTAAAAATATATTCTAAATATACTTTAAAACCACTCAAATTAATAATTTATCACTATTAATTATTTCGATTAAAAAAAATTGTTTTTAATTATAATTTAGTAATTTTCACTATTCATCATAATATGAAAGTTATCCGAAAAGTACCAAAATTTCACCTTAGGCTAAATTCGATACTCCGAATCCAAAAATGAAGTCTATTTTGAGAGCTAAAATTTCTAAAATTTTAAAAGGTGGTTATTACTATTCATAACGGTTAGTTATAATAATATTTTAATAGCATATCGTTGTTTAGTGAAACTCGGTATTGCGTACTACACACGCTATCGAGGAAGGTCGCGATTGTGTGTAATGCAAGGAAAGTCAAAGATGCATGTTGTGCAAACTTCGTTTGGTGTAGCATACAACACAAGACATTAATAAAATTGAAAAGAATATTTTTCATAAAATCTCGGGCTGTTACATTCTACCCCCCTTAAAATGAATTTCGCCCTCGAAATTCTTCAGGGTTATAAATGGTTTACTATTCGAAAGTTTCTTTAATAGAAACCCACATCGTAAAAAGGAATATCAAAACCAATCTTTAAAATCAAAAGTATGAAACGTAACGGTTACCCAAATAAACTAATCACTGGGTTTCCACATAGGTGAAAATATGGATATGGAAGAGAAATCTAACCATCATGTTCTGATGGAGAGTGGTAGAGAACATGGCTATGGAAAAGCCAGCAATCACAAAGGCATAAATTTGTGACGATCTAAGGTACCATCTGATTCATCAGATATAAGATCACTAGGACAACATTTTTGGTTTTCAAGATCGTTTCCCTAAAGTTAAAGAATTAGAATAAATACTTACATTATTTTGGTACAATCTCATTGTTGTTCGTGACTTTAACAATTTCCACTTCATCTCTTAAATAAATGAAGTTGAATTTGTTATTCGTGAAGTGTTAGCAGATCATGTGATAGAATGACGGGTCATTCCATCTGTCTCAAACAAAAGGTTAGCAAAAATTATATGCATAAGTCGATCTATAGTGAGATTAATCATATATGGTTCTTAAAATGGACTTTATACTTCATATATCATACTGCATAATATAATAAAACTAGTTTCTAATAAACAGGGACTTCCTGTAGGTCAGTGGTAGGCGATAAAGGCCAGTCGCACTTCGGTTGTGGGTTCGATTCCTACAGCCTTGTCCGACGCGATGGGCTGTCGCCCGTCCTGCAGGTTGTCCTTTTTTTTTCTAAAACTACATTACTATAACATCCCATCAATAATATCGAAAAAAACTTCTATCCTTAAACAATACTCACTTATGTCCAACATAATCCATTTCAATCTTTAGGCTTATCCATAATACTGCAGTCCACTCTCATAACATAGTGAAAACGATTACCAGAGATTTAATACCATCGTTGATCCCCATATATCATAAGATATGTTTTGTTGGTCATATTCCAAACATTCAAAGTCCTTAATCATGTATTCTCTTGAATACCTTAGTGAAAACATGAATGCAGTTAAAATTTAACACTTTCCACATACCAAAATCCTCAAAATTCTATATAATCAAACCATGATATCACTTAGTCCTTATATCAATCATGAGCTCATGGATACTGTTAAACATTTCATTTTCTCATTTTCCCTTTATTATGCTCATATCATCTTATTTCCAAAAATATCTCAATCACTTTGAATACCACATTAGACCAATACATAAATATTCCAATACTCCATGATACAATATTATTTTGGAATCCCATTACATAAACACTTAATCATTCCACCACATCGATGTCATATTCAACATCGCCAATAGTGATTGCATGTGACTTCCCTTTGTCCTTTGCCTTCAGTGGTTTCTCATGTTGATCATCACTAACCCTTGGATTAGGGCATTTATTAGCATAATGCCCCATTTCCTTGCACTTGAAGCATTGAAGTGTTGGTGGTGCGTTCTCTGCAGTGTTTTCTTTATTCAAATCATTAGAAAACCTTTTTCCATTACTTCGACACTCAGCTGCTCGATGAACTTCTTTTCCACACTTAAAAAATTTTCTAGTCCCTTTAAGACAATCTCCACCATGATTCTTTCCACACTTTGTGCATAAGGAAACATTCATCTTCTTTTCACCATTATTCTGAGATTTCTCCTTGAACTCCATCTTTCGTTTCTTGTCAAAACCATGAGATGGATATGTAACACAAACTTCCATTTCTACCTTGATAGCACAACGTACAATTTCTTCATAACTACTGAAGTCTCTTATAGCTAATGCCCTTCGAAGACTTAGTTTTAAGCCACTGAAAAATCGATCAACTTTACTTTCAGGTTGGATGATAATGTCAGATGCATACCTTGCAAGTCTTGTAAAATTCGCTTCGTATATACCAACAGATTCATCATCCTTTTGCTTTAGTTCAAGAAACTCTTTCTCTATCTTTGTTCGAAGAATACGAGGGAAGTACTTATTGAAAAATAAGTTCTTGAACTCGTCCCATTCCATGGACTCAATTTCATCTCTTTGCCTTGTATTCTTGATAAGATTCCACCATTGATCAGCTTCACCTTCCAAACGATATACTGCTAAGATGACTTTATCATGTTCAGAACATTGAAGAACTGAAAATATCTTTTCAGTGGTACTGATCCATTGTTCAGCAACAAGTGGATCAGAAGACCCACTGAAAGAAGGTGGATGTTGCCTCATGAAGGACTCAATAGAATATTGTTCCCTTATCTGCTCATTTGGAAGTCCATAATGATTCATAGCTTGTGTAAGTATAGCAATAAGATTTTGCACTCCATCTCCCATAACATTTGTGTGTTCAGGAGGACAATCATTGCATTGTCCATTGCATTGATCAACATGGTTCCTTCGGGTTCCAGCCATCGTCTAAAACCCAAAAAGAATAGTGTGAGAGGAAAAAATCATGCTAGGGAAAACAACATAATAAAGGGGGAGTACCTTCAATATCTAACATCTTAGGTTTAATTCTATGATCGTTAGCGTAGTTCTAGTACTATAACCTATACGTATACTTAACCTTAGGGACATCCCTAGACATACCGTGGAAATATCTCTAGGGATCTCACTAACGTTTTTGAATCCTAGTTTCCAAAGGTTGACTAAACCTTTCCTCTGATACCAACTGTAGAGACCCGAAGCCTGACGTACATGGAAATTACATTACTTTTGCGGAATACTTAGTACATAACAAAAACACACACATAAGGATCGTAATAGTTTAGTGTCTTTGGAAACTCGGAACGTAATCTTCTAATCATGGTGAAAGATCTTCAATATCTCCCATAAAGATCTTCCCTTTTTTTTACCTAAAACCTTTCTTTATATCCTGGGGAAAAGAAAACATAAAAGGGTGAGGTCAAATTCTCAGTAAGGGTAAACAAAAGAAAAATCAATCACAACATATTCATAAGAGCATAACTTTTGGAAATCTTAACCTGCAAAAGAGAGCATAATTTCATAACATGGGATAAATCATAGTAGTGAAATGAAATCCCAATAATCATAACTTAAAAAAATGAAACTTTGTGGCATACACACATAATCATAGAGAATCATTTCTTTTTAGTCAAGACTCATTGCCAAGACTATCTTAGTGGACAAAGTCCCTTTCTGAATCGAGTAACCCTCGTTTCAGTCCTGTTTCACTGAACCGGTATAACCTACCATTTCAGCCATGTCTTTCTCATGAGATATGAAATATTTACCCAATGCATTGGAGGGAGATATAGGTCCCACCCATCTCATAATGATACCATTCTTATGTGTGCCACAAAATCATAAATCATACATCATTGCATAACCCATATAATAAAAATGGGATTCTTAAACAACATGACATCATAAAACCATTCATATAAGATAAAGGAATCCATAAAAATAATTCCATCACAACATAGTCCAATCAATTTAATAATATGGATATAAACAGAACCCTTTATTATCTTAGATGGAAAATAATTTTGATAAAACACTTGAACTCCATTCTTGAGGAAAATATCTTTTCTTCTTCAAAAATATTTTTCCTTTCTTAACATGTCGTACAATTATAAACTAAAAGAAGTTGATTAAAAATAAACTTGAAAACTTGTAAAGGAAGATTCTTGGAAATAATGTTTTAAAAATCCATTCATGCCGTATATGTTAAAAAAAACATTCTTCCCGTACTTTTTTCGGAAAAGTCAAAAAATACCTCGTACGAAAAACGACAAAAGATTCCTTTCATACATATTACTAAAAACTCACCGAAGGGTAAAAATGCATTTAAACAATTGTAGGTGGATGGAAATAATATTACATATTGATGAAACATGGATGTGTATGATAAAATACACCCCAGTAAATACTTACGAACAAACAATCTCGGATAAAAATGAGATTGTGATATTTCCCTTACCATAGGTCCGACTTGCTTTGTAAGTGTCCAAAAATCATGTATAATGATTTAAATCATGTTATTAAATTATTAAAAAATCATATTCATTGTTATTATATCATATATGATCCACTTATGACTTTATATTACCCGTAAATTCATGTTAAAGTAGCGTTTTGGGTAAAATCGTCTCATTTGTCATTCGTGTTTTTAACTTGTAATTATTAATATGATTACTTAGATCATGATTACTTAATTACAGAATATAAAACATGATTTATATATATATATTCAGAATATACATATATAATAAATCAGTAAATGGAATGAAATACACCGTTCATGGAGATGGTAGTCCGTACGTACGCATGAACGTTGTTTTCGTTTCCTTATTGAATTGAATGGAATTAAGTAGATGACATACATATAAATAATTCCAGTATCATTATTATGTCATATATTTCATTATTACTTATTATATATACTTTATAATCATTCATGAATGGTTAATCATTGAGAATGAATCTCATCGCGTCGTGGAGACGGTAGTCCGTACGTACGCACGAGCGATGATATCATTCCCATGGTCGTGGAGTTGTGTTGAAGTGTATGTATACTATTTCAGTATCAATATCACTTTATAATAATCATGTATAGTTACTCATTAAACCATTATACCCATCCAATTAAGGTGGTGGCGGAAAATAGATTACACCACGGCGTGGAGACGGTATTCCGTACGTACGCACGCGCGGTGATTTCCTTTTTCCGTAGGATGGATAGAAGTTTAATTATAGTTGTTTCATATTTATAATAACATATCAGTATGTAAGTAATACTGATGTTATTACTTTATCATGAAACAACTAAAGAAGAAGATGTTGAAGAAGAAAAAAAATTGAAAAGATCGGTAATGGATATTACCTCTTCTTTGAAAAGCCTCTTTGAATCCTCCACTTAGGGAACAAAGATTGGTCTTTGAAGAATACCAGGACCTCTAGGATTATTCTAGGGAAGTGGAGAAGGGATTTTGGCAGAGGTTTTTCGAGCTTGAGTACTAAAATTGGTGTGAGGAGGAAGGGGGAGGATGTGTCCTTTTATAAGGGAGGAGAGGGGCACCTTAGGAATACCTCAAAATATTATTTTATATTAATGTCAAAATCGGTTTATAATGGTTCCAAAGGGTCTTATTTCGAAGCTAAAGTGGGGATGGGTCGAAATACTATCATCCAATAGGATTTAGATAAGTTTAGGGTATTATTTTAACCTTATCAATTAGATTTAACTCTAAGTTAAATAATTTAACTTTTACCGTGTCTTTTTGTTTTCTTTCACTATATGGTTAATACACTTACTATAACATGCCAAAAGAACCCCAAATTGTTTATTATTAATATATATATCCTTATCTAAGTCATTTGGCCGAACCTTAGATTTTTAGGAATAAAATAACAATTAATAATATAATATTTGATTTAAAAACTATTTTGTGTCAATTTTGACACTATTTGATATATGATTTTTGTGAAAGTCATAACAGAATTATATGTTCGAAACAAGTTGATTAAATCAACACTAATATATCATAGTAACCTATAAAATTATTTTAATTCAAAAAAATTCTCAAATTAAATTCATTTGAGTATTTATAACATCAATTATGTTAATATTTTCTTAAAAGGGTAATTACTGCATCGTCATTGTGTCATAAATAAATTAATTTATTTAAAGTTTAAAAATTATAAATAAAATATCATTATGTAGGAAATCGTTTTAGATTTCTAATGAATATTTATAGTCTAATTTATCTTATGTATAACCCCATATTCAAAATGTTTTAGTTATTAAACTTTGATTTTAACTATTTTAACTATTCATTAAATAAAATAATATTAAATGTCATAATCTAATCCAAGTGGACCTAAATGGTCATATTATATTCATAAGGTTGTTTTTGGTCGAAATACACTTGTCCAATAGGATTAGGACATGTGTTAGGGTAATATTAATATCATTTTTACCCTTAATTACCCTATTTACTTTTAACCGTGGTAAATAAAAGTAAAAAGTTACTATTCACCAAAAATTATTTTCATCTCATTGAACCAAATTTTACTTACTGACATCAACCGTGTCTCTCGGATTTTTGAAATTCCATTCACAGAAGTGGTAAAATTATGTTTTATGAAAAATTCAGTTTTTTTAACTACCACTTAGTAGTTTCACTATTCATCAAAAATTGATGTTTTTCAGAACAATGCCAAAATTTCATCCTAAGATATATTTCATATTCCGAATTCAAAAATGAAATCTATTTTATCAAATTCATAACATAGAAGTTGCATTAATTAATTTTATAATTAAATCCCGCTGTTAAAACAAATAGCGTGTTTTTAAGAAACAATATCTATCAAAAGATTGACACTTGATTATGTCTGGTTTAAATGTGAAATTACATTCAATGACCAACATTGTATTAAATTGTAAAAATATATTCTAAATATACTTTAAAAAAAATCAAATTAATAATTTATCACTATTAATTATTTCGATTAAAAAAAATTGTTTTTAATTATAATTTAGTAATTTTCATTATTCATCAGAATATGAAAGTTTTCCGAAAAGTACCAAAATTTCACCTTAGGCTAAATTCAATACTCCGAATCCAAAAATGAAGTCCATTTTGAGAGCTAAAATTTCTAAAATTTTAAAAGGTGGTTATTACTATTCATAACGGCTAGTTATAATAATATTTTAATAGCATATCGTTGTTTAGTGAAACTCGGTATTGCGTACTACACACGCTATCGAGGAAGGTCGCGATTGCGTGTAATGCAAGGCAAGTCAAAGATGCGTGTTGTGCAAACTTCATTTGGTGTAGCGTACAACACAAGACACTAATAAAATTAAAAAGAATATTTTTCATAAAATCTCGGGCTATTACAATCATAATACTAGATGGTGAGGATTATCATTTATATCCCTTGAGTGATTTAGGATAACACTGTATAAGGGAAGTTAGAGGACAAAATAGCTATCCGAATTCTTAGGATAATCCTCCAAATAAGGTTTTTCATTCTATTGGGACTTGAAAGTATGATTTGCATTGAGATAAGTTGGAAATAGTCTCCCAATCTATGTCGTTAGGTATGCCTCCACAGTGGACTGTATTAGTTGAATGTACATCTCAGTCGTGACCATGAGATGATCATCTAAATCTAGCCAGTGCCTGTCCTCAGCTAACCAATAGTCAATCGGAAATTTCTCAGAGTAGGATAGCTAGTCAGCAACAGAATATTTCCAATAGTAGCCAAACCCTAGTGATCCAGCCCCTAAAATCCACTATGACCCCTACTAAATAACGACTCTCTATGGGATAAAATATTCCCTATCATGGAAATATGAGGTATTGAAGCACCAATTCTACTCATATATGATACTTTCATCCCTCAAGGATTTATTATTGTTAAAGGAAACACAATATTACCTTGAAGAATCTTGTAAAATACCTTTCTAGTTTGAAGATGAGGTGGATATCGCCAAGGCCAAATATTCAGTGCAGGCCAAGAAAGAGGTGTGTAAATCCATCAACTAATTTTTGGAGAAGATGATAGCATCAAAAAATCGGGGAACATACACCCACTGTATATCACAATCTAGTTCAATGGTGTGGAAATATTCCACTGCATAGTGGATACCAGATTTGAGATCAATCTCATCCAGACAAAGAAACTTCAAAAACTAGGTTTCGAAGAAGTATATTTGAATCCCTATAGCCTGAAAATTGAAGGTTATAATAAGAATGTGCCAAAACAATGTAGAAATACTTAGTTGAGGGCTCATTTGGGTGGTCTGGTATCAAGCCCCAAATTTATGGTTGTCTTGTAGGATATTGTATACAACATGTTGAAGGGAAGACACTGGCTCCATTTTCATGTTTCTATCCCCTCCTAATATCATAAATTCCTTAAATACTCACTCAATGGTTGAATAGGGGTAGTCCCAGGTGATTCATCATTATCTCATTCTCCGGAGGCCCATTATTTATATTTAGGGTACAACAAAATGGAGGGAATTCAGGTCTATACTAATGAAAATGAGGGACCAATGCCCCCAATGTTATAATAACCACTAAGGCCAATCCTTGGATAGACTTTAAGGACATATTCATTCTCCTAATTCATCAGTTAGATACAAAAATGGTAGGACTGAGGGTTGTTTCGTTGTCTTTGATAAAAAGGGTTCCTGTGTCTCTAAAAAAGTAGTTTCCAAATATTACCTCATACTTCTAAACTAGATATTCTTAGATGATACCATAATCCCCTAATATAAGGATTTATCTTGATGTTATCCCCATATCCATTAATTCATGGAATTCTTGATTGTCTAGTAGAGAAGGTATAACTCAAAAATGTCAACTCTTCACCATTTATTGGATATTAAGAGAGGACCTCGTAGTCAAAGGCCGGATGGAATTGGCTAAATAGATTCTTTCTCCATAGTTTCAGCAGATTAGGAACGCCTCAGTTAAGGTTTCATGTCTTCTAGAGTAGACACTAATTCCCCCCCTAGATCAGTTGTCTATGAAGAGATTCCTCCTCACTCTACTTCTCCTATCTAAAATGGCAGGAGGATTTAGAATATTCTTCTCTTGCATCTGATGAGGGTGTCTCCAACACCATTGATGAGTTAACCCAATGGAACCTTAGCATAAATGAGACCCTAGGTTGAAACTGATCAGTTTAAAAATTTCTCCAAAAGTGAAACAATAGTATGTGGCATTCTTGATATAATACCATGACATATTCACTTTGAGCTATGATGAGATTCTTGGGCTATACCCTCATGTCGTCGTTTATAGACTTCGCCTCCCAGCTGGTCATCGTAGCTTTAAATAGAGTCCTAGAAAGATTCACCCCTTTTTTGGTGCTATGTATGGGGTTTCATTTGATAAGAATATCAAATCCAAATTCATTAGAGAAGTCCAATACCCCAGGTGGCAAGCATAAATGGTCTCATTTAGGAAGAAGAACATGCATATTAGAGTTTGTATCTACTTCTAGAACCTCAATATCCATTATCCGAAGGATTATTTTCCCATTTCCAGGAAAGATTTATTAATCAAGGATACAATATGGTTCCAATAACTCTCATTCATGGATGGATATTCTATGTTTAATAAGATTTGAATGGACCCATAGGATAATGATTCCACCACCTTTAGGGCACCCCAAAGGACTTTTTTATATCTGGTTATTCACATTGCCTTGAAGAATATTGGATCTGCTCATCAGCATGCCATGGACCACATCATTAATCCAATTATTGGATGTTAGTGGGGTGGTGAGTGGATGAATTAGTGATCAAATCCCACCAGCGTTAGGACCATATCAAAGACCTTGAGAATGTGTTGGTTTCCTCTGTTCCTAACACTTGAAGATGAACCCCTTGAAATATTTGAGGTTACCTATAGTAAATTTATCAACTTCATAATAATATTTTTAGGTATCAAGATTTACCTATATAATATCAGGGACATCAGTCAAATTCCTCCCTTGAGAAATCACTAGGAATTGCGAGGCCCCCAAGGTAGCATACCCTATATACAATGATTTATCACAAATCTGACTGGAAAGTGTAATACCTTATTGAGGAACATGATGAATGGAACCATTTACTAGTTGTATAAGGAGTGAATGAATACCTTTCACAATATCAAATAGTATCTTCAATGGCCTATGGTTCTAATTCCACACCTATTAGGAAAGCCTTTTGTCCTCTACGTGACCACCCTAGAATTGTCCCTCAGTGACCTTCAAAAATATAAAAATAATGAAGGTAGGGAAAAAACTATACTATATCATCTGAATTATCCTTAATATAGAGACCAGATACTCCCTTATAAATGAGAGTTACCTCACTCTAGTTTTCATATTGTAGAAGTTGCAATATTATTTTCAACATCCTGAGATATAGCTAGTGTTCTAAGTAGACCCGATGAAGTATATCCTCAATATCCCCATGCTAACAGGATAATTGGAACACTAGGTGGTAATCCTATAAAAGTTTGACATCAGGTTTCTTTTGTATAAGGCTATCAAAGGACTAACATTGGTGGAATTATTGGTTGTACATCCAGCCCCAGAAAAATTACCTATGGATGTTGATTTCCTAGATGAGGATATTCTCTCAACGGATTAGGTTGTACCATATTGGTAGATTAGTTTCAATGGTGCCTCCCATATTTTGACCTATAGAAGGCTCAATAATCCCAATCTTAATAGGGTAGTCCTAGGAATCATCTTCACCACTCTAACATAATTTGTCTTACCATACTCTTTCCTATTGTCAAAAGGTTTCATGAACAACGAGGAAGAGTATTGGGACAAAATTATTGATCTCGAGGTGGCCCTCTAAATTGATTCCCCTCTTTTCATGTTAATGGAGACTCCAAACTAGACATCAAGAAAATCAAGGGTTACTATATCATCATAAAGAAAGAGCTAGTGCCCCTATTGAAGTGTACTTGTCAGTTGATTGCATAGTTTTCCAACCATCCAATGGAGACTCATGTCCCTCAATCATAGTATGGTTGAACTTAAACCTTGGAATGTTGGGTCTCATACCTTTTAGATCCTGATCAGGATGACTTGGCCATTCATGTGGCACACTGAAGGGTCATATACCCCACCACATCAGATGATCCAAACCAGCAGGTAAACCAACTAACATCTAGTACTCTTTTTCTAGTAACCTAAGGCCCCCACAATATTATAAATGCTCAACTGGACAATTCTCTTCATTGAGTATATCCAACATGGAATTATACGACTAGAATGAATTGACCATGTGCGAATATGCTGACGTGCTGTACAATTCATCCTCTAGAGTGGGTCTAACATTATGAAATCCCTCTATGTAAATGGGTTTGACGGAATTATCATCCATTTCATCCATGGATATGAGATACCTCAGGTTATGTAAGAAGTCCAAATCAAATCCTATGGTTCTCATCATGAAGGATTTAAAATTCTCCCACCAAACTATGATATTTGGCTACTTCTAGCACTCCATGATCCATAAATACATTGAGTTCACCAATTGGATTCATGTGTGTTAGACCCATGCAAACATTGTGCAGAAAATTCCATATCTTCTTCACACCACCATGTATTATTGACCCTTTGAAGTATATGGACTCGACATTGTGGGGTTGTACCTGCTAGTGACAACTCGATAGTGTAGGTTCATCTTGATTTCAACTGAATGATTGTCTAAATGGGTAGAATAAGTTCCTGTAACGACCCAAAATTTTGAATAAATTTTGTTTACTAACTTTGTGTGTTTTTTAATTTTATACTCAACAAAACTATTTCATTTAATAAAATGAGTATAATTAAAATACGACCATTGGGTTTCGACTATTATATGACTGTTGGTCAATATGACCGTTGGTCAATATGACCGTTGGGAACTAAATGTTGTTGTTATTGTCTATAAATACAAGTGATCATGATTAATTAATATAGAAAGAAGATTTGATGGCCCCATCCAGTAGTCTCGGGGCGATCGAATCCCATCTGACGGAACTCAAGAAGGAGGTAGCACCTTTGGGCTTTGCTCCCGACCAATCCCAATCCAAACTTCATCATGTGAAACTGGAATGGAATCGCCTTCACGAGAATTTCAAGCTGATAGAAATCACTACTCGGGCAATTTTGGCCGAGCCACCCCAAGATTCTATCACCCTCGAACACCTTACTCTTAGGTCCTATGCTGGTGTTATAAGGTGTTATGTAACGAGACCGTAACTGCCTTGTGTAATCCTTTGATTTAAATAAAAATTTTGATGTCTTCTTATGGTGAAGTTTGTGAATTTTCTAATGTTCAGATAAATATAGTATACATATTATTGATGAATCTTAGAAAAAGGATATTTTAAAAAAATTTATGTAAACATTAAATAATTAATAATGTGTAATGATTTTCATAAAATGGTCTTCTAAAGTTATGTTCAGTATGAAATTTAGAGTCTAATAATATCAACTTAATTTTTATTGATGAATAGTAAATTATGAATAGTGATTTTACGCTTATGATTAGTAATGTGATCAAATGGATTAAGTAACCTCACTTAAGAAAGTATTAATATAATATATCCACCTTGATTAAGTAATGTGATTCAATAAAATAGATAAATAACTATTTCAGAAATTACTGGTTAAGTATGAGTTTTTTCAGGTGAATAGTGTTTTTTATTTAAAAATTAAATTAAAAATATTTAGAAAATTATTTTCATAAAATGGAGTTCATTTTTGAAATCAGAGCATCGATATTTGGTTAAGGTGATTTTTTTGGATTTTTCTGAAACTGTTGAATTTTTAGTGAATAGTATTTTTATTTAAAAATTAAATTAAAAATATCTAGAAAATTATTTTCATAAAATGGAGTTCATTTTTGAAATCAATGCATCGATATTTGGTTAAGGTGAATTTTTGGTATTTTTCTGAGAAAGTTGAATTTTTGGTGAATAATGACAATATAGTTTTTGAGTTTCAGGTGTTTAATGACATTATTAAGGATGTAATAATTATGAAATAACTCTGGTCGACTTTTGAATAGTAAGATAAGGTATGAGGTGTCTCATTTGGCCAATTCCATGGGCAAATACCATGGGCAAGCCCATGGTTTTTCCAATACCACCGATGAGGTGTCCCTTGGCAATTAATGCTTTTCCCCCTCACTTCTCCTATAAATACCAATCCATTTCCTCATTAATTTCATTTCCAAATCCTCCCTAGTGAAGTTATGGTCTCCTTACCTCCCAAGTAGTCCTCCCAAAGTTCCCTCAAGCCTCCCAAGGTCCCGACCTTCAAGCTTTCGATGTTACTCTTCAAGGTAAGGGATCTTTTCACCCTCTTCTTTTAAGTCATGAATTCATCTATGGTGTGTCTTATAATTTCCATCTCTTTATGTTGAGGGTATGTTATTATATGATCTAATTTCATTCCATTTCATGTGTAATTATTTATAGACCTTCTCTGCTCTCATCAATTTGTTTTCTGAATTTTTATGTGACGCCGTTAGGCTGCCGAATTTTTCGTAAAAGAAATCACATCTACTCTTTTCTTTCATGTTTTCTTTTTCTTGTGGTATGTCATTAAAATATCCATACCATGATCTTATTCAGTACCCATACTGTATTATGGGTTATTTATGAGTGGGTGACCCTTGTACCCTCTCTTTTCAATGTTTTCAAAAACCATGTTATACAACCATTATGCTACAGAAAGTTTGTCTCAAAATTTCTATCTCTTTCTCTCAAGAAATTCTATTGTGTATTTATGTGAATACCCAAAATTATTTAGTTTCCATGGGTGTTCATAAATATATAAATATGATATATTTTATTCTATAATTGACATACATATAACCCTCACTCCCTTTCCATGGGTTATAAATGACATAATGATCTTATTTTTAAGCTCTTTTTAAACGTCAAGATTTTGACATAAAACCCATTTATTTGATTACATTTAGGTTATTTATGAAATGTTTGATTATAATAATTGTGGCTCACATGTATGTAAAGACATATTAAGGGTGTTCCCTGATAGTTCTCCAATACATTGGGTAAAGATTTAATCTCTATAGATGAAAAGTTTCACGATACCTTGGTGAATAACCTTGGTAATTTTTATGACACCATGGGGATGGACCTTCGTGATATGATCATTAATGTCTAAATGAAATGTTCTAGCCACATATTCAAGTTATGATTCATTTCCTTCTCTTTATGATATTCCTATCCTTCCATTACTCATGTCTTTATGTTTTTATTCAAGTTCTTATTGATATCCCAAGTACATTGACTCCCTGGTTTACCCTTACTGGGACTTCTGCTCACCCTTTCCTTTGATGTCTATCTCCAGGACATGAGATGCAGTAAATGTACAGAAAATGAACATATGATGATGCCTTAAAAGTGTTATAGAATAATGTTTTATGTTGTTCTCATGTTTTATGATCCTGATTTGCAAGACACTAGACTTTACAGATCCTCTATTTGTAAAATGTAATGAAATGTTATGTAATAAAAAGGCAGGATTCCATAGTTGGTATAAAAAAGATAGTTAATTATTTATGGAAATTAGGATATGAAAACATTAGGAAGAACCCTATTGAAAAGTTTAAATATAGGTAATCTTCCTAGTATTTTGGTGAGTATTGAGTAAGTGGTTTATCAAGAAAATACATCCCTGTCTGGATACGAGCAGGTAGAGGTGGCTCTGGCACAGATGTACATAGGGGTAAAACTCGAAAACACCACTTTGAGCTAGACTCAAATGGGAACTGGTACACGACAACGGGCCTTGATACACTCTTTGTTATGGCTCTCCCAGGGGATATGTTTGCTTAATCGCAAGCTTTTTACGAATCATTATGAAGAAATTACAGAAAAATGTAATTGTCTAAGTATGAAGTTTTAAGACATAAACTCTTTTTTAGTTAAATGATTTGTAAATGAAATAAGTTTCTCACGAAGAATTTATTCTTTTAGATAATGTCCCCATCATCTAGGAATACATTGACATATTTCCTGAGAAGTTACACGGACCTCCCCCCAGAAAGAGAGGTAGAATTCTCCATTGAACTTGTACCTGGATCTCGTCTGATGTCAAAGACCCCCTATAGGATGGAAAATGTGGAGATAGAGAAATTAAAGAATCAAATCCAATATATTTTGAAGAATGGGTTTATCCGACCAAGTGTGTCTCCTTCGGGAGCACCAGTTCTCTTTGTGAAAAAGAAAGATGGATCAATGCAGCTATGCATTGATTATAGAGAATTGAATGGGATCACAGTGAAGAAAAAATACCCTCTCCCAAGAATTGATGACTTATTTGACCAACTTCATGGGACTCAATTCATCTCTAATATTGATATTCTTTATGGTTATCATCAACTGAGGTTGAATAATGATGATATTCCAAAAACATCCTTCCAATCAAGATATGGGAATTATGAGTTTGTTGTTATGCCCTTCAGACTGACTAATGCACCTTCTATTTTTATGGATCAAGAATAAGTTGATTTTGGAAACATATTTTTTATCAAATGGATATCCTTTCTATAGGAAAATTATTTGGTGATTAAATGATAAAGGTTATTTTGGAAGATGTTTTCTCTTTTGTAGTACTATATGCCTAAGGGAAATAAAATACTACATGATTTAAATTGAGGAAGAATGGTTGAATTTTTATGTATGAATTTATGTATTTATTGTGGATATATGGTGATTTGGGTTATCTATGGAAAATTATGAACCTAGAATAGAAAATATGTGAATAGGTTAATTACACTTTAGTATGAGACATTAATAGTAGTTGATGTTATTTGGAGATAAATGTTAAGATTAATTGGGGAAGACTATGTGATTAAATCCTTCTGAGTTTTGGGTTCCAATCTTAGTTTGTATTATTCTGAAGAATTTTAATTATGATTGTGTATTGAATGGTCTTTCTGGAAAATTGGGTACTTTTGTTGAATTTTGGAGATTAATAGTCATTTTTCTTTTTATAAAGGATTATCCTTTTTGGGGATTATATGATATCATACTAACCATTTTAGTTTTAGTTGATGACTAAAGACAAGGAAAAAATATAGTTATTATTTTGTGGATTATGTGATTCTCTAGAAGATGATTCTTGTGATTTTGATGAGACCAAGTCTTTTTGAATGATCATTGTTTGGATAAAAGATTTTTCTTGGTGGAAACTTATCAAGGGATGAAACTCTACTTGAAGGTAGGTATATTTCCTTATGTTTTTATTCTATGTAGTAAATGAATTCCTCAAAATTATGAAAAGGAACGTAAAACAAAAACGTTGTTGGTTTAAATTTCCTATAGGGTAATCAAATACTATTTAACACATCTGAAGTTTTTGATCTTCTTGTGGTTAATTTTCTCTTAATCATGTTTTCTATCACTCTCCATCAGACCTTGACCCTTTGTTTTCTCTTCCATATCCATATTTTCCTACATGGAATCCTAGTTTGGGTAAACATGGTGACCTTTTTACTTCCCTTTATTGTTTTAACGTAATAGTTTTACAGACTCTTTTTCCGATATGGGACTTTCAACGAAATTACCAAGCCCAATTTTAAAATTGCGAGTATGCAATTTCTTAAGGGGGGAAGATTGTAATGACCCAAAATTTTGAATAAATTTTGTTTCCTAAATTTGTGTGTTATTTTATTTTATACTCAACAAAACTATTTAATTTTAAAAAATGAGTATAATTAAAATAAGACTGTTGGGTTTCGACTGTCATATGACCATTGGTCAATATGACTATTGGAAACTAAATGTTGCGATTATTGTCTATAAATACAAGTGATCTTGATTAATTAATATAGAAAGTAGATTTGATGGCCCCATCCAGTAGTCTCGGGCCGATCGAAACCCATCTGATGGAACTCGGGAAGGAGGTAGCACCATTGGGCTTTGCTCTAGACTAAACCCAAGCCAAACTTCATCGTGTGAAGCTGGAACAAAATCTCATACGCGATAAGTTCAAGCTGATAGAAATCACTATTCAGACAATGTTGGCCGATCCGCCCCAAGATTCTATCACCCTAGCACACCTTACTCTTAGGTCCTATGCTGGTGTTATAAGGGGTTATGTAACGAGATCGTAACTACCTTGTGTAATCCTTTGATTTAAATAAAAATTGTGATGTCTTATTATGGTGAAGTTTGTGAATTTTCAAATATCCGGATAAATATTGTATGCATATTATTGATGAATCTTAGAAAAAGGATTTTTTAAAAATATTTACATAAACCTTAAATAATTAATAATGTGTAATGATTTTCAAAAAATGGTCTTCTACCGTTATGTTCAGTAAGAAATTTAGAGTCCAATAAGATCAACTTAATTGCTTGATGAATAGTAAAATATGAATAGTGATTTTACACTTTTTATTATTAATGTGATCAAATGGATTAAGTAACCTCACTTAAGAAAGTATTAATATAATCTTGGCACCTTGATTATGTAATGTGATTCAATAAAATAGGTAAATAACCGTTGCAGAAATTATTTGTTAAGTATTAGTTCTTTTGGGTGAATAGTTTTTTTATTTAAAAATAAAATTAAAAATATTTAGAAAATAATTTTCATTAAGTTGAGTTCATTTTTGAGATCAGAGCATCGATATTTTGTTACGGTGATTTTTTTATATTTTTCTGAAACATTTGAATTTTTAGTGAATAGTGTTTTTATTTAAAAATTAAATTAAAAATATTTAGAAAATTATTTTCATAAAATGGAGTTAAATTTTGATATCAGATCATTGATATTTGGTTATGTTGAATTTTTGGGATTTTTCTGAGAAAGTTGAATTTTTGGTGAATAGTGAAAATACAGTTTTTGAGTTTCATGTGTTTAATGACGTCATTAAGGATGTAATAATTATGAAATAATTCAGGTAGACTTGTGGATAGTAACATAAGGTATTAGGTGTCCCAAGTGGCCAATACCATGGGAAAATACCATGGGAAATCCTATTGTTTTGCCAATACCACTGATGAGGTGTCCCTTGGCAATTATTTCTTTGTCCCGTCACTTCTCCTATAAATACCAAGCCCGTACCTCATTAATTTCATTTCCAAATCCTCCCCAATGAAGTTCTGGTCCCTTTACCTGCAAAGGAGTCCTCCCAAGGTTCCCTCAATCGTACCAAGGTCCCGAACCTCAAGATTTCGAAGTTACTCTTCAAGGTAAGGGATCTTTTCGCCCTCCTCTTTTAAGTCATGACTTCATTTATGTTTTGTCTTATAATTTCCATCTCTTTATTTTGAGGGTATGTTCATTTATATAAATTTCATTTATAATTATTGAGAGACCTTCTCCGTTCTCATCAATTTTTTTCTGAATTTTTATGTGACGCCGTTAGGCTGTAGAATTTTTCGTAAAAGAAATCGCATCTTCTCTTTTCTTTCAGGTTTCCTTTTTCATGTGTTATGTCATTCAAATATCCATACCATGGTCTTATTTATTACCCATACTTTATTATGAGTTATTTATGAGTGGGTGAACCTTTTCCCCTGTTTTTTTAATGTTTTCTAAAACCATGTTATATAGCTGTTATGCTGCATAAATTTCATCTCAAAATTTCTATCCCTTTCTCTCAAGAAATTCTATTGTGTTTTTATGTGAATACCCAGACTTATTTCATTTCCATGGGTGTTCATAAATATATAAATATGATATATTTGATTCTGCTATTGACATACATACAACCCTCACTCCCTTTCCATGGGTTATAAATGAGATAATGATTTTATTTTTAAGCTCTTTTTAAACGTCACGATTTTGAAATGAAACCTATTTCTTTGATTCCATTTGGGTTATTTATGAAATTATTGATTATGATCTATGTGGCTAACATTTATGTAAATTCATATTAAGGGTGCACCATGATAGTTCTCCAATGCATTGGGTAATGATTTAATCTCTAGAGATGACAAGTTTCACGATACCTTGGTGAATAACCTTGGTAATTTTCATGACATCTTGGGGATGGAACTTGGAGATATTTTCATGAATGTATAAATGAAATGTTGTAGCCACATATTCAAGTTATGATTCAAGTCATTTTTTATGATATTCCTATCCTTCCATTTCTCATGTCTTTATGTTTTTATTCAATTTCTTATTGAAATCACATGTGCATTGACTCCCTTGTTTACCCTTACTGGGTCTTTTGATCACCTTTTCCTTTGATGTCTATCTTCCAGATATGAGTTGCAGTAAATGTACATAGGATGAACCTATGATGAACCCTTACATGTGGTTTAGAATAATGTTTTATTTTGTTCACATGTTTTATGTTCCTGATTTCCAAGACACTAGACTTTAAAGATCCTCTATTTGTAAAAGGTAATGAAATGTTATGTAATAAAAAGGTGGGATGCCATAGTTCCCCATAATGGAGTCTAAACTAGGGACATGATCGATTTCATGAGCTACCATGTCATCCATTAATTTGGAGTTCCTCATGATATTCTCAGAGATAATTGAACCAACTTTGACTCTTCCAACCTAGAAAACTTATACACCAATTAAATCTAGTGTTCCAACCAAACTTCTTGCTACCATGCATAGAAAAATGGGAATATTTAAGCATTAATAAAGACCCTCTAAAACATTCTTTAAAAATGGTGGTCTGAAACAAAAAGAGTTGTATAGAAAAGCTCCCAACACCCTATAAACCTATAATATGTTTACTCAGAATCCCACCGAAGTGAACCCACACTCCCTAGTATATGAAATAGAGGTAGTATTTACCATTGAGGTTAGGTTTCCATCACATTTAATAGCTTTTTATTACTAGATGATTCCATGCATAATTACAAAATTCCATTTGGATGATTTGGAATCCCTCAAGGAAAGTAGGCTTCAAGCCTTTTGTAACTTGGAGAGGAACCAGAATAGGATAGAGAGAGTATTCAACAAGAAGGTTCTCCCATAATATTTCCACTAGGGTTATGTGGTATTGGCTCCTAGAACATTGATGATATTCATTAAAAATCCACCAAAGTTGGAGCAGAATTTGGAAGGACATTACATTATCCATAAGTTCTATTCTAATGGATCGTACTCTTTGATCACTATGGATGTAGATTTTATCACATGTCTCACCAATTATAAGTTTCTCATGAAATAATTCGTGTGAGGAGCCATGGTCCATTATGTATGACCTTAAACAACTTTCAATGGGTCTATGTTCTATGAACAAAAACTAATATAAGCCCTACAGAACTTGTATTTTGACCATAAACTATTTTCTTCCCCAATAGTCCGAGCACTATGACTTTAAAATTGAAGTAAACATAGTCTGATTTGTATGGATTTAAACTATAATTTATAATGTCCCCAGTGCCTGATATTAAATTTTTACCCTACCATGTGCAGTGAACACATGATTCCTCTCATTCTAATTGTGAGATGAACAAAAAATAAAATCCTAGGAGAATGATGATAAAATATAGCCTTAACCCATGTCATAAACAAAGGATCCCTCATCAGAAAGGATATAACCAACTTTCAATATCATTATCCTACCATAAAACATTCCAAAACTACATGTGTCTTGATTCCTATTCTTATAGGATACATAGTTATGCCTAGACCTCCCATATTTGGGACCAACCACAAATTTACCAACCATTTTCCTCCATGGAATAATTTATGGTCCAATAATTATGAACTTAAACTAGGTGCAATTTTTTAAAGGTATTTATGAGGAATGTGGATCTTCATTACCCACATTCATGTTAGGTTATACATATTTCATGCCACATGAATACCCTCAATAGAAACAATCACTTTAGTCCAAGAATCATAACATTAAACTATTTTCCATGATCCAAGCCTTACGAACTTAAACTATGTGAAACTAGATGAAGTATCACTTTGTATGGTTAAAAAAAATCCTTTACCCTTTTCACGTATAGTTTTAACTCCTTGAAACCACACGAACATCCTCAAAGTACCTGCCCCTATGGTCCAAGAATTATGAGCTTAAACTAGGAGTCACTATCCAATAATTTTGATCTAAAACTATGTGTCATCTATTTCAATGTATTTATGTGTTATGTGGGTTTGAATTCCCTACATTAATATTTGGTTCTACATTTTCCATGCCACATGAATACACTTGGAATAGACACCCCCTTAATCCAAGCATCCCAACTTTAAACTATTTACCACATCCCTACATTCCAAGATCTATGACCTTAAACTAGGAGTCTCATTCCAAGAATTATGATGTTAAAAAATTTGAACCTGAGCTCTATGGTCCCTCATTCACATGTATTTGTTCATTTATAGTGTTTCATCAATCCTATGTTCCCATAACTTTTCACAACTACATGTGGATTGATTCCCATTCCCATGGGATACATAGTGACAGATAGACCTTCTGTCACTAGGACCAACAAAAAATTCATCAGGATATCCTCAATTACAGGCGATTTTGCACCCCTAAATTCTTTTGGACCTCTAATTATAGTATAATACCATTCATTTTACTTGAACAATTAGTATTCAAAGATTCCTTTATGACCCAAAATGAGGTAGAGATAAACAGATAGATCAATACAAAAGTTCTTCTGATGTCATCATCACATGATGTAAAAGTGTACCCTTACACTGAATGAAATTGGGGTACCTCATATGATAGAACTAGATGATCAAAAAATATTAGCCTATATAAACTTGGGATGCCTCTTAATATGATATGATTTGATATCCAAACTAGAGATATTGTCTCTCCACCGATATCGGTATCTTACCACGACACATTCTAGAACTATATGTGGATTGATTACCATCCCCATGAGATATGTAGTGATTCCTGGATATTTTATCTAAGGACCATCCCCTTCTTCAACTCATTAGAGGATAATTTCTTTTCCTAGAAAATTGATATCGACCCAAGGTAGGTGTTTTCAAGTTTTGGGTGGAAAAGGGTCCCCATGGTGCTCCTTTCACATCAGGTTATCACTCTTTCATTGCACGAAAGCTACCTTGGGACATCCATTCCCCCCACCATTTGATCAAATCTATGTGAAATTAAACTAGAAACTTACCATATTGTTTGATCACTATTACTTCAAACTAACAAAAACTGTAGTCTGAGTTGTATGAATTTAAACTAAAAATCCCAACACATGACGTCAAAATGGGATCTTACCCCGTACAAAACCGATATTCCTCATACATAAAGTATTTTAAGATTAAAAAAAATTACCCTGTAAAAAAACCATGATTCCTCATACATCATTTATGGGAATATCCAAAAAACCCTTACACTATATAAAATCGTGATACCTCCAAATGTGAGATGATCTGATATCCTCACTAGAGAGGACGTATCCATAACTACATGTGGCTTGATTCTTGTCCTCATGGGGTATGTAGTGAAACCTGGATATTCCATATTTGGCCCGACCATTCCATTGACTCATTTCATGGTCATTACCCTTGGACACATGAATTATTATCACATACCAGAATGGTCATATAGAGCATTCAATCATGTGGAAAAATATCTCCCAGGGAACTCAATATTTCCTCTAGGACATTCCACATTTCTTCTTATATGATTCACACTTTATTCGATTTGGATAATCATCATCCTCCATATCTGAATTCCCTCCCTAAAAATAATGGTCATATTCCACTTTATCTCACCTACCATCCTGGGCTTACACCTATAAGGATCTTTGATAATAAATAGCAACTACCATGTTTTGAACTCATTCAATGGTCAATTCTGTATTTTTTCACCCCATCCTAAACCGATGTGGGTATGGAACCTATGTTTTGAATACAATCAATGGTTTTTACACTCTAATAGGTAATTTCCCTCTCACATTCTAGGTCCCAAAAGTCATGATCTCTCTTATTGGATTTTTCGATTACTTTATCCCCTAATTGTGTTCTCCCCTTCAAACAACAGGAATCACATACTACTCCTTGTTTCTTGTACTGATCATGCCTCACATTAGATTTGGAGTTGGGAGGAATTTTTCCTCAAGAAAGGTTTAGATGAATGATTTCCCCGTGATCAATGCACTATGACCATAAAATAGGAGTCATGGTCATCATGACCTTAAACTGTTTACGACTTTCCCCTTAGGTTTTTCATGGTGCCAAACCTACTTGGATCCTTTTACATTGGGTTACTACTCCTTCATGTCACACCCAACACTTTAGGGAACCCAATTGGTCCTAAATATATGATTGTAGACTATGATCCCATGTTCCTAACTCTATAACCATAAACTAGGAGCCACAGTCCAAGCACAATTACCTTAAACTATTTTCAATTGGCCAGAAAATTATGACCTTAAACTAGGAGTCCAAGTCCATGTATAATGACTTTAAATTGTGTGTCAGTCATCCTTATAAAGTTTCATGTGGCATCAAGCCTCCTTGTAGCCCAATTAATGTAGTTTTGTTACTCCATCTTGCAACACATATCATTTTTGGTTTCTCACCCTATGGTCCAAGCATCACTACCTTAAACTGTGTTCCAGTTTCCTCGAGGATGTTTGGTGTGGCATCAGGTGGCCTACATGGCCGCTCCATTCACATCGTGTTACCTCTCCATTACACCACACACATCCCATTTGTGACACACAACCCTATGGTCCAAAAAATTTCAACCTTAAACTATTTTAAATTGGTCCAAACTCTATGATATTATGCTATATCTTGGCATCATGAGTCATAATACATTAAACTATATGACTTGATGTATCAATCACATGATGTTAAACTATGAAATACATCTTCCTCGCCATAAAATGTTAAATTATGCTTCCATAATCCCCATTGAAATATTTTAAACGTCATGGCGTCTTATTCCCTCACCTAAGAACCCCCTTTTTAATTTCTTCGGTTTCGGTCACCCACAACATCGTTCCTATTCTTCAACATTCACTTAGAATATGATATGAAGCTTCCCTTGGAAGGGGATACTTACATTAGTCCACACAGATACATCTACCCAATGTTCTCAAAGATATGTTGGAGTAATTGCATGAGTTTTGGACTCCATTTGAACATTCAATCACTTCATCTCCACACTTCATGAGTCCCTTTATTTGGATCCACATTATCCTCCACATCAGAATGGACTCCCCTTGATAGCATGGTTCCATGACACCTTGGCTCACATACCATCCTAGGATCACTCCCTAAAATACTTATAAAGAAATTTTTAGATAGGTCCCACATTTCGAACATTGTCTATAGTATTCCTTCATTTATTTCTCCACTATAGATAAAATGATATTGGGTTCTATGTATCAAACATGTTCAAAAGTCATCCTCCATTACCATTAATCCCCCTTTGGGTTATAGATCTTGGGTTTCTCAATTCATGACATTTATTAAACTTTGTTTAGGTAGAATTAAACACCCCTAGAATTACACTATTCTTTCACTAGTACCAATTGAGAATATGAGTTGTCTATTTAAAGAACTCCATCCTCCATCCATATCCCTTCTTATCCAGGACACTCTCTATGGTCAATTAAAAAATCTAGACCCCATGTTTTTGTATTTTCATGATATTTTCATATAGATGAGAAATTACATGGTATTCCATTATTTTGCACACTGATCATGACTCATGCTCACTTAGGGATAGATTATTTGTTTACTTGTTAATGCGATTTTAGTGTGATAGTAAGGGGAAAAATGAAAATTTTCCATGAACAGGAAAAGTTAAAATTTATAAAGTACACTAGTTTTTTAGGGCCATCCACACATTGGATCCTCCCTTTATCACAAAAAAATATCTATATGGAGGTACTTTAGAGATAGAGCACTCTAGCCCATCCAACCTATGACATGTTGCCTCCAAGACTTGTTTCAGCATCACAATATTTTCTTATTCCTACTAGAAAATGTGGTGGAGTTCATCATCCATAATTATCACCCAACCCTACTCCTCTAAAAAATCAGTTATCTAAGATACCGCCCCTTCTGATCAACCCTCAACCACTATCTGTTGTGCACTTAACTGACAGATGGCCTCTCTTTGGGAATTGATGAAGGTTTCATGCTTATCCATCTGCTCCTCTAGATATTGGAGTTCCTTATCAGCCTCATGGAGCTTCCTAGTTCCATCATATTTCTACTTGGTCCAGGTGACATAAATTTTTTGACTCTATTTAAGAACATTCTCAATAAGGTAGTAATAAAATATCATGTGGAGAGTAAGAGCATCCAGCGCTACAATTTCAAGGATGCACAACCAGTGGTAGAGGTACCCCATCAGGCCCACTAGGAATGTATTTAGAGTGTGGGTAATGAATTTTTATATGATCATCCATGCCTTGTGTTGTAAAATGAGATTCTCTTTAGCCACATAAAACATAGAATATTATAGTTCCTTGGATGGAGAATGTTTATATTTGGGAATTCAATGATAATAGTATAATTAGGTACCTCCTCTTGGGATCCTCTTTTATGGTTCTTTCTCCAGGTTGATTGGGGTCACTTTCATCTAACTGCTTATTTGTGATGCCATTTCTTATAGCCATGTTGTCCAACCCTTTATAGGAATCACCTATATATTAAGTGATCTACACTATCAGGATCAAGGATATGTCGTATTTGATGAATGTCTCCCTAGGAGTTATTAAAACCATTAAGGGATGCACCCCAGGTTCCCCCACTATGATCGTTTTATAGGAGACCACCCTCTCAAGAACTGCTTAAAAAAAGGATGTCTATTAGTTTGACCTATTATGAAATTTTAGGAAAACATGAATCATCTAAGGGAAAAATTATTATAAAGGGAAATAATTTGGGTGAGACAAGGTTCCTGAGATTCAATAGGGAGTTCCACCACAGGATATCCCTTGACAATGTTTTTCACTTCAACAGTTTCCATTGGGCCCCTTGTACTGGTTGGGTGGAAGCTGTACATGAACAAAAAAAACACATTGACAAGAATGATTCAAAAGCTCTGTGAATGTTTTAAAAGATCCCAGATGTTCGAGATTCGGTATTACCCTAAGAGAGAGGGATCTCAATAATGGGTCACCTAAATCAATCTGCCTTTCCGGTAATAGTATCTACCATTGGGGTTCCAGGGAATGGTCCCCCATGACTGGGAGGATTGGGGGATATGATGAAACCACTCCAACATAATCATCGTAACCTTTTTCTGCATCAACTCCAGGTATATAATTTTAGGCATTTCCACAAATATTTTTTTGGGGGAACCCTCATTTCCTAAAATTGTGATCCCTTATTCACCGTTGGTTTACCTCAATATAAGAAAAATTATAGTTAGAGACTCTGAAAAAAGTAAAGAGCATGAACCAAAAGAGGCAATTAAATCAAAAAAACTAGGCTTACCTCACTGAACAACATCTTAATTAAGTCGTTATCTTCCAGGATTACATCACCACCCTCATATAGAGTTGTCTGATCAGTATCCCATTCCCAAGTTTCATCATTGTCAGTATTTGATGTATCACGACAAGCTGACAAATACTCTAATGATTCTTTAGAGGATTTTGTATGCTCAGGATCAAGATGTCCACTAAACATAACATGCACATGGTCAGTGGGAAGATTGGGTCCTCCCATGTTGGAGTGAAAATGTGTCCATAACTTCCAATTATGTAAACCTATTATGGAAGTGCACCTTAGAAGTGGTCTTCGAAAGTCCCACCTTTGATAGATTCATCCCTTCTTTATTCAGATTCTTCCATAGCTTCTCTACCATCAAGGTCCTCCTCAGTATCTCCAAGGACACCCGGAGCATGGTAAATGAAGTGTCAGTATTCAGATGCAATAGGTACCATAGCTCCTTTCCAATGGGCTCCCTATGTATTCTTATCTTAGCCTAAGAACCCTCCACCTACTCCTCTGGGTGCTTCGGAGGAAGTCCATCCCCTCAAGGATGCATTAGTGAAACAACACCTTCATATTCCCCAAATATAGCTTTAGTTGCAGCCTCAAATAGTAACTCCAATACCACCCTAATACTACAATGCCTCACTGGATGGTGAGATCACCCTTACACATTGATGTCAGATCATTCCTAGATATGTCACTATCTAGTTTTTGGAATAACACTGAGAAAGGCCATCATTGACATTGGTTGGCGGAATCAGGATGAACTCCATTAAGCCTTCACTAGTTAACGTCCACCACAAGTGACAAAGGATATAGTGATAACAATCCTCACATATCCCCATATACACTCTCTTTTCCAGATTTTGGATGCATCGAAACATCTGGTCAAACTGAAAAGGAGTATACAAATCAAAATAAGTGTTTTTATCTATCCGGGTGACTAGTACTCTACCTCGGAAGGTCTTCATATACTCCCTCAGATCCATCATCCCCTATATATTGTACACCCTCTTATGAAAATGATTTGAGAATGGATTGAAGTTGATGTTTGTGACGTTGTTGATTTCAAACATAATATCATGTTCATTAAGACTCGCCAGCCAAACCTTAGAAATATTGAGTAGTGAGGGCTACAGACTCATATGTGCAGGAGAAATTGTTTTTGAGAATTCATATCCTCTAATGTGTGATATGGTCCAACCATGTAAAATTTGGAATGGGCCATAGATTCCCCTGGGAATGCTCCCCCTCACTGCATAGCCTAACTGGCTATAATGCTTGGACAACACTAGTACCCCCATGTATACCCCATTTCTGAACTCCATGGTAGCCACCATCATGATCATCCCAAAACACATGACCATTCAGGAATCCCTCACCATTAGAATCCATCCATTGTGGAAGGTGGTTATAAATGTAGTGTTAAAGACCTCTAAATGCCAACCCTCTTTCATGAAATTGACCCACTACTCATAATTCCCTTCCTCCAAGACTAGTGAATATAATACTGACACCCCCTCTGTTGTGTCGTTGCACACTACATCGACCTCTCTAGCATCTCCACATTTGGATTTTTTATTTAATAAAATACCCAACCATGTATTGAATGTGTTGTGCCAGTGGAAAGGTGACGATGCTTTAGTACATTGGTCAATGCATCCGAAAGTTATTGTGTTGGGTAGTAGGTCTTCTTCCTATCTCCCAAGGAATTCAGTGTTGGGAGGATCTCATCATACTAAAATCATTTTAGTGTGATTCCTCCAAAGTTGTACAAATCCCACAGGTTGATTCCCACCTTCCCATGATGGAGATAAAAGGTATTGGTGTTCAGGGACCCCTAACTGAGGAGCTCTGGAAGTATATCTTATTAACAGTATGTGTGGTACTAGAAATTTCACATTGCCTCTTGTAGTTTGATGTGGCATATCTCATCCCCTTATTCCATACAAGTGAAGCATAGCCAATACACCCAAGCCCACTCATCAGTAAAATTTCCCCCATCTCATAGATCCTAGTCCTTGTACCATCACATTCTATTGTCCTGGATATTGGTTTGAATGATACTATCATAATGATGTGGGAACTCTTCATCCAATATAATCTCCCTAGTGACTAGCCTCATATGTCCACTTATAGTGTAGATGTAGGTGTATTCATTTTCTGGAGAAGGTTGACCTAGAGTGGTTATATTCTAGTGGGAGATCTCATCATTATGACTGAATTAGAAGCGTGGCATACTTACTTCAATAATAGGGAAAACACTTAATCAATTATACTGAAGATGTGTGTAGGTAGATGGTTTCTTATTATATAACCTCTTTTTTTAAGTCAAAAATCCTAGGAGAACCTTATTTTTATAGACTACCCTTCAAGACGATGTAATTTTTGGGTTCCACGCCATCTCCTACCATTGGGTGGTAGTAGTGGCATTGATCTAGTATTGGTTTGCTGGGTAAGCCATTTCATGAAGATTTTTGGTTTCTAAGGATGGAGCATGCATGTATTCACCATGTTCATGAAAATTTGTTGTGTCCTGAAACTTTGGAGGTGGTCACACAAAGGTCTATCTACGGAGTGGAAGTTGTGTGATGAAAGTAGGAGTCACATGAAAGTCGTGGACGAAACATCAGGTTTTGAAAAAAATGGGTGAATTTCATGCATGATTGATGGATTATCATGCATGTAAGTTATAGTACTATACAGAGGGTCCCTCATCATATTTATCAGCATAAACCACCATATTTCATGAAGCATTCAATGTATTTTCACAACCGAAGGTAGAATTTGAGAGAACTCTCAGAAATCAACTATAATTTTCAGTATTTCCTTCAGAAGCCAACCTTCTAGTCCCCTATTTTCTCCAATTTCATTTGGTTCATTTTTTAGTTGTGGAAACATGTCTCACCCTAAAATGGATAGTTTTGGAAGAAACAAACATGCATCCCAACCTGAAGGAATATTCTAGGGCCATGATCATGTTTCCCTCAAGTTTGAATGGATTCCCAGAAAGATGTGCCTCCACACATAAAGGAATTTGACACCCAAGGTGACGTTGAGTTCCATAGATACATTTGAATCTAAAATAATTACCTAGGAATATACTCATAAAAGGGATGTTTTCATAGAATACCATCATTTTAGAAATAAAAATGTTTTGTTCAAAAGGCGAGATCAGATCCCATATATTGTGCGGTCAAGAACTCGACACCCAAAGCATGTGCATGTAAAAGAATACCCTTCCAAAAAATCATCATGAAAACATAAAATTGTGAGAGAAAGGTGATGTATAAATAAGTACGTATTGAATCCATGTCCAAACAATAAAGGACTAAGAAACGCACAACCCTATTTCATTAACAGTTAAGTTTCACACCTTCATCAAACTATTTCGGCTATAAATTGAACCACACCCCAAACCATGGAAGAGGATCTATGAAAGATGAATAGACACTCTCTCTAGAAAAAACCTCTATTTTGTGATAGATTGAAACACCAGAATCAAAGGAACCCTCAAATTTAGATAACTTGCATGACATACCTCCTGTATGACCAAACATGACTTGGTCTGCGGTTGACATATCCTCACGCAACACCTCCCAAGGTAGATCAGGTTCATGCAAGAGAATAAACCATAATGAAACCATGATCTTCATGAAACTACAAAATCTTGTGTGAACCTATGAATCTAAAATCCATGTTTTTACTTTTTCTAGAGCCCATGGCTCGCCCAACTCTATTTGTGTGAAATATAATAAATTCGCGCGTGGAAATGTTTTGGTCTCACGCCCAAAATTCAATATTCTATTTGTGCATCAATTAACCTATCTTTTTCATTGAATCAATGGTACCCTAATTCCTATTTCTCCTAGGAAATGGTACCTTGACATCAAGACTCCTAATTTCCACTCCATGACAGTTCCAACATCATGCCCCTCCTAGAGGTGTATGAGTGATAGTCACATAATCCCTATAGGTGGAATCTTAGAGGGAAACTATGTACCTATATCGGTGGGGATTAATTATGAAAAATATATTTCCCAAATTGTGATGGTCCCCTTCAATCTGTTATCCCCATATACATCTGGGATGAACGAAATAAAATCACCTAGATCCACATAGTAGTCATACGACATTAAATTGCATGAAATCATCCCCAACATATAACGTTAAATTATATCCTTACCCTATGTGATGAACATAGGATTCCCCATATATTCTCATTATGGGATGCCAAATCCTCCTACCCCATGGGGCTAAACCCAATTCCATGGATGAAACCCCACCGCTATGGAAGCTTTAACTCATAATCCCCACACCATCCTTCCCCACTATGGGATGAGACACCCACAACAGCAAGCTTCCACATGTAATCCCCTCACCATACTTCCCCAAAATTAGTTAAAACATCTTCCATGGTCAGATTCTATGTTTAATCCACATGATATAATCCCAATGAGTGGTCATCTTGCAACAGGTAGCTTCCAAAATAATCCATGCATTATCCCTCCTCAATTATCATTCTGCGACACTAGCATACTTACTATATAATCTTGAACTGCATGGACTAGTCATGTCAAACAACCTAAAATTTTGGAATCAAACTACTTGGGGGTTTACCCTGGTATCTTAAATAGGGTATGTAGAACACCTCTTTGACGTTTAATCATGTCCATCAATACAAGTGTGAAATTATCCCTATTGGGGAGGGAACACTCTATCACCCATCACATCCCCACAAAACATTAAACATGCACCCATCCTATCCCTGAAAGACATTAAACCATTACACAATCCATCTACACAAGACATTAATCTAGTTCCCTAATCTATTATCCCTACCCCATGCAATACACATGTTATGATTGAGGTAAAAAACTCATAAGACTTATGCCCCTAGCATCAATTACCTCATGATCGATAAGGGATGCCTTGGGATTTTCACCTAAGATACCTCACACATGAGATTCCCTCTAAAATAAGAAGACCTTACAGGTTCCCAATATACCCAATTTCCATACATGCCAAAAATTCCCAACACTACTACATCCTCTAATCGACGTTTGTTGCCCTGTTGAGATAGAAATAGTGTAATTAACTGATTTCTACCTCGATATGGTATTGTGAATGAGTTTTATGAAAATTAATTAAATATATGAGGGATACATGGACTAGGAAACAATCTCCAAGGAAGAATTCAAGGATCTAGGAACTAATTTTCCATCATCCCATTTCGATCTAGTAGTATACATCAAATATGAAAGTGACAAAAGTTTCTCACCTTTGGAAAGAGGGAATGTTGGAAAATAGAGAATGTAGTGTGCTAGCCTCTAGGAAAAGAGATGATGTTGTTCCCTAGTGAAATATTCATACATAACAACAACCCTTGAGATATGATGAATGAAACTGAACGACATCAGTTCGTGAGGTGGAATTTCTCCACACACATGAATGGTGATTGTTTATCCCATTTGATGGAAGAGGAGATCGATTTAGGTTATAAAAAAACATTATAATATCTAAGTATATAGGTGATACAATTGTTATTATATATGAATAATTTGATAATATTTTATGGAGTTTGAAGATGAAATTAAATAAAGACACTCAGTTAAGCATGATACCTATTGTTTGGGAAACCTTCTTAGGTAAGAACCAAAAATCTTTATAGGATGAATTTATGATAAAAATAAGGGATCTATGTTTTGGTAATAGAAGAAAGGAAGATATTTTGGTAGTTAGTGTCTGATAAAAATGGATTTTAAGGTGTGAGTAAGATAATAGAGGAGGGGGTTTTTTAAGTGGGGTGAGTGGCACAATTGTAATATTTGAAAAGAAAATGGTGTACCCACAATTTTTAAATGAAAAAGGTGAAAAATGGAACATTTTCAGGACATATATATAATAAGGTACAAATATGTAAATAAAATAGATTTTATATAAGTTTTATTTTATTTTATCCCCAATCTTTTTTATTAACCCCACGGTAAATCAATTTTTACCCTAACCATGATAATTATTTTTTAATTTTTTTACAATTCTTTATACCTAAAAAATAATTAAAAGGTATTACATAATATAAATTATGGTTATTAAAAATATTTAATGCATTTTACCTAATTAAATTCAGATAAGTGGAAAATTTTAATTTAAAATTAAACCTATCTACATGATAAAAAAGTGGGGTTTGAGGAAGTGTATTTTTTAAGAAAAAGATGATTTTATATTAACTATTTGACTCATAATAATAATTTTCCGAATATAATTTATTATTTATTGACATATAATATTTAAATTTAAATTAAAACATTTATCATTTGGTATTATTTTAATTAATTATCATGGAGAAACATTATGCACTTTAAAATTGCTTTTAGACAAATCCATTTTCTAAACCAAAAATCAAACTTATACTAAAATACTATATAATAATATTTTAAAGATAATTAAGTGGATTATATATAAATAAATAATTATTATGTTAATTTAAATCCAATTAAAAATATAATTATACTTTAAAATTACTTAATTTATTGAAAAAAATGACTTTTTTTACAAAAATTGCTATTTTCACTATTCAATGAAAAATCAGTATTTTCTGAAAAATCCCCAAATTTTCCCATAATTAAATTTTGATGTTATTATTAAAAAAAAATTTAATTTTATAAAATAATTTTTCTAAAAGTTAAAAAAATTAATTATAATGTTTCCTTACAAAAAGCAATAAAAAACATTTGTCAAGAAAACTTATTTTTGAAGAATAAAATGTCTGTAATAAAAATTGGTTTGTTATTTACTAAGAATTTATCAATAATTTATATTTAGAAGAAAATATATATATATATATATATATATATATATATATTTCATAAATTAATTAATATTATTCCTAAAATTCAATATAATTTCTAGGTTATAACAGCTATATATTTCGTGTGTCATTTAAGCTCAATGTTGCGTTTCAAACAGAGAATCAAACATATTGTTATTTTATAAAATATTAGGGTTCGACAGTTTAGGAATTTTAGAACCACCAATATTTGATTAGTGAAGTTTTATCATACAACATTTCCCAATCCATTTTCCACGAAATTAAAAATATTACCACATATCTCATAAATTACATCGATATGCTGATTTTGGGTTCCCAGTTTAAAATCACAATGAGGGGTTTATATCTTATATTATTAGGATTTATAATCATAACTATATTATTATTTAATATAAATAATGAACAATATTTATTTCATCAAGGTGTGCATAGTATAAAAAATCATGGGCCTAAATAATCAGTACTCATCATCAATTTACACTATATCATTACTTTATTTTCATTTTAACTTATCTAATATAAGCATGTTTTTAGGATTTAGGAAAATAAATCCAATAGTGTCTTACAATATAAATAACTTAAAATCCATACAACACTTCATCTCACCATATATCTATTCAAACTATTCCTTTCCACATAATATAATATCAGATCCTTTGGAAGGAATCAACAACATTCCATAGTTCTTGGTTTCACAATAAATTATTTTGGTATGATAAATCAATGATAAAAAAACCAAGCTTGTATATTTAAGAAAAAAAATCATAAACATGGAATATTTTTTTTTCAACGACTTCATAATCATCACACACCTTTAATAATATATATCTTTTAGCACAACAATTAATTCATTAATATTTATAACAAAAATCTTTTATTACATATTTCAACAGTTAATCCTATCATGATTCTCATTTATTCAAGAATAATGTATAAAATTAAAATGATGTGAATTAAAATTATGTAGAAATTTTCTAATAAATGATATAACTTTTCAAAATTATGATAATTATCATGGTATTAAAAAAATATAACAAGTCACATAATTTAGAATGCTTTCATTAAAATTTGCTACAATATTTAGTAACAGTAGTCATGTTGTCAGTTCTAAATAGTTTATACAAATTAATTTTGGGTTTAATTAAATCCGTGAATAATTAAACCCTTTTAAGAACAATATATACAGTAGACATGCTTAAAAAAATTCATTGAGTTACTCATGCTATGTAATAAGAATTTAAAATTCTATCATAAACTTTAAAAGAATAAATCCTTCCTTGTGGATTATATTTAATTCCATCAACTATATAAATTACCAATTTAGATTATCACATAAAATTAAATTTAATTTTAATAAAATCATAAAATTTTACACCTGTTGGAAAAATAATTTTTTTCCAGAATCTATCAAATTAATCAATAGTTTATAAAAAAATATTAAACAAGAATGTTTTCTTAAAATATTCGGGGAAAAATGATTCTTTATAAATGGAAACATATGATTATTTACTTTTAAAATAAATCCTTCAAATTATAACATACTTGTTGTGATACTATTCAACATTCATGAATACCACATGCATATATCATAAAATATAATTTAAAACTTCTAGACATGATTTTCAAAAAAAAAAGTCATTCTAGAATACACAAACTTAAGTTGAAGATTAAAATTTTAATTCATAACTTGATCATATCAGTTTATTAATTAACATACATCCTTTTTAAAATCATAAATCTATCATGGATGTCTTAAGATGGAATTTTTTACAAACATGAATAAATTTTTTATATTTGAATATAATATAATTAACTAGGGTTTATCAAATCAATATTTATTAAAAAATGACACAAAAATAACAAAAAATCAAAATTAAATTTAAATGTTGTTTATAAAAATGATACATGAATCCCTATAAAAAAATATGCCAAAAAATAAGTTCATTTTCTACATACCAAGATCCAAGTCGGTCTCAATGACATTAAGTTTATGGAATCACTAGTGCAGAAAACGTTTTTTACGTCACCATTTTTTACGTCGGTTATATAAACCGACGTCATAATATGTAAAACGAGGTTTTTTACGTCGGTTATTTATTAACCGACGTAAATATTTGTATTCGGTACACCTTTAACGTCGGTTATTATTATAACCGGCGTTATTAATCACGCGGCTTCGTTTTTTACGTCGGTTATAACAATAACCGACGTAAAAAACGCGGTTTCCGAAGGCTTTTTTACGTCGGTTATTGAATAACCGACGTAACAAACGCGGTTTTTGAAGGCTTTTTTACGTCGGTTATTTTATAACCGACGTAAAAAAAGAATCCGCAGATGTTTTTGACGTCGGTTATTCCATAACCGACGTAAAAAAACGCGGATTTTGAGCCCTTTATAACGTCGGTTATAAACTAACCGATGTAACAAATGAATCGGAGGAAGGTTTTTACGTCGGTTATTGAAATAACCGACGTTATAAATGTTTTTAAAACAATTATCACGTCGGTTATTGAATAACCGACGTGATAACTCATTTAAAAATTTACCCAGACCCGTGGATTGTCATTCGCGAGTTTACCTTCGACAGTCGCGACTCGTCTCTCTCGCGCGTAAACCCGAATCGGCTCGTCCATTTCGTTGGTTTAGATTCGTTTTGCGATCATCGTTTCTCATATTTAATATCCTCGGATCAATCATCTAAACTCGCAGCACTCAGGTAATCCTCCCACTCATTCGTTTTTTTTCGGGGATAGTATATATATATGTGTTGTGATTTTTTTGTTGAAACTAGCTAAGATTCTTCGATTGCGAACCCTTTTAACTCGTTTTGGCACCATAATCTTATTTATCATCCCTAGATCTATTTGTTCGACTTGCAATATTGAGTAATTTTATGATTTCACTAATTTTTCATCGTTTTCTATAAATCCCCGAGAGGGTTGGGGCGTGTCCATTTGGATGGGTTGCCCTTTTACAGTTGTTACTACTTTATTCACACACAACCATGGCATAGGTGCATGGATTTGGGGTCGGGGGGTGTCCAGGGGGGTTTACAATGGGGTGGGTGGGTGTGGGGGGCTGTCCAAGGGTGTGGGTGGGTGTTGGGGGGTGTCCAGGGGGGTGTCCAAGGGGGTAGGGGGTGGGGGTGGTGTTTAGGAGGGGTGGGGGGCTGTCCAGAGGGTTGGGGGGTGTCCAGGGGGGTGTCCAAGCAGGTCGGGGGTGGGGGGTTGTGTCCAGGAGGCGTGGGGGTGCTTTCTAGAGGGGTCGGGGGCTGTCCAGAGGGGTTGGGGGGTGTCCAGGGTGGTGTCCAAGGGGATGGGTGGGTGTGGGGGGCTGTCCAAGGGGGTGGCGGCCTGTCCAGAGGGGTCGGTGGAGTGTCCAGGGGGGTGTCCAAGGGGGTGGATGGGTGTGGGGGGCTGTCCAAGTGGGTGGCGGCCTCTCCAGAGGGTATTTGGGGTTGTCCGGGTGGGTGGGGGGGCTGCCCAGAGGGTTGGGGGATGTCCAGGGGGGTGTCCAAGGGGGTAGGGGGTGGGGGGTGGTGTCCAGGAGGGGCGGGGGGCTGTCCAGGGGGGTTTACAAGGGGGTGGGTGGGTGTGGGGGGCTGTCCAAGGGTGTGGGTGGGTGTTGGGGGGTGTCCAGGGGGGTGTCCAAGGGGGTAGGGGGTGGGTGGTGGTGTTTTGGAGGGGTGGGGGCTGTCTAGAGGGTTGGGGGGTGTCCAGGGGGGTGTCCAAGCAGGTCGGGGGTGGGGGGTTGTGTCCAGGAGGGGTGGGGGTGCTTTCTAGAGGGGTCGGGGGCTGTCCAGAGGGGTCGGGGGGTGTCCAGGGTGGTGTCCAAGGGGATGGGTGGGTGTGGGGGGTTGTCCAAGGGGGTGGCGGCCTGTCCAGAGGGGTCGGTGGGGTGTCCAGGGGGGTGTCCAAGGGGGTGGATGGGTGTGGGGGGCTGTCCAAGTGGGTGGCGGCCTCTCCAGAGGGTATTTGGGGTTGTCCGGGTGGGTGGGGGGGCTGTCCAGAGGGTTGGGGGATGTCCAGGGGGGTGTCCAAGGGGGTAGGGGGTGGGGGGTGGTGTCCAGGAGGGGTGGGGGGCTGTCCAGAGGGGTCGGGGGGTGTCGAGGGGGGTTTACACATCGATTTGTTTTATATTTCAAAATTGTTTACATTCAAATTATGATTTTTTTCATATAAAAATATATTTGTCTTATCTAAAAAATATATATATTTTTGCTATTTGTTATAGGTAATAATGAGTCGAAGTTGGATTACGGCACATCGAATGAGCAATGAATATGAGGAAGGTGTTGATGCCTTTTTGGAATTTTCTAAACGAAATGTTCCAAGTAGTGACATTTTTTTCTGTCCATGCCTGAAATGTCTGAATATGAAGAAGATGAAAAGTAGAGAGATAAAAGATCATCTGATTTGTCATGGTTTCAATCCGAGTTACAACCCTTGGATTTGGCATGGCGAAACTGGACAGAATGTCACTGATGATAATGAATCGCAAGATGGTAACTCCGATGGAATTGAAGAAATGATTCGCGATATTGTAGCAGAACAAATTGAGATAGAACCGACAGTTGCACGTCTATATGGTGATGCCGAAAAACCATTATATCCTGGTTGTACAGATTTTACGGTTTTGTCGGCGGTGTTAAGATTGATTAACCTGAAGGCGAAACATGGATGGAGTGACAGAAGTTTTACAGAGCTGCTACAATTGATGAAAGACATTCTTCCAAAAGATAACGATCTTCCAGATTCACATTATAAGGCCAAAAAAATATTATGCCCGATGGGATTGGGATACAGGAAAATACATGCCTGTCCGAATGACTGCATTATATATAGGAAGGAATATGAATTTCTGAAAGAGTGTCCTAAATGTGGGACATCACGGTATAAGGTGAAAGAAAAATCACAAGCTGATGTAGAGATTACAAAGCTCCCTTCAAAGTTATTTTGGTATCTTCCTATAATTCCTCGTTTCAAACGTTTATTTGCTAATTCACATGATGCAAAAAGGTTAAGATGGCATGCTGATGAGCGGGTATGTGATGGAAAAATACGTCATCCAGCTGATTGTCCACAATGGAAGAAAATTGATGCCCAGTACCCTACATTTGGAAATGAAATTAGAAATCTGAGACTAGGCTTGTGCACAGATGGAATGAATCCATACCGAACCCTCAGTAGCACACATAGTTCATGGCCTGTTTTATTGGTAATTTACAACCTCTCTCCTGAAGTTTGTATGAAGCGCAAATATGTCATGTTGAGTATCATGATCTCTGGTCCAAAGCAACCCGGCAATGATATTGATGTATACTTGTCACCGCTGATTGATGATTTGAAACTGTTATGGGCTGATGGTATTAGGGTGTATGATTCTTATAAAATGGAATATTTTCAACTGCATGCAATGCTTCTATTCACTATAAATGACTTCCCAGCATATGGAAATTTGTCTGGATACAGTGTTAAAGGGCATAAAGCATATCCAATTTGCGAACAACAGACGTCATATTGTCAATTGCATCATGGGAGGAAAACAGTGTACATGGGTCATCGAAAGTTTTTGCCTATGGATCACCCTTATAGAAGACTAAAAAAGGCATTCAATGGCTCACAAGAATTTGATACTGCTCCTCAATCTTTATCCCCAGAATTGTATTTTGAGAGGGTGAAAAACCTTGATGTGACATTGGGAAAGACACAGAAATCTGGTAATGATAGACATATTTGGAAGAAAAGGTCAATATTTTTTGAGCTACCATATTGGAGGTATCATGAAGTCAAACATAATATTGATGTCATGCACGTGGAGAAGAATATCTGTGATTCTTTGATCGGAACATTGCTAGATATTAAAGGAAAGACAAAAGATGGGTTGAATGCAAGGTTAGACCTACTGTCAATGGGAATACGTTTGGAGTTAGCTCCCACTCCTAAAGGAAGACGAACATATCTTCCCCCGGCTTGTCATACATTATCGAAGAGGGAGAAAAGTAGCTTCTGTCAGTGTCTTCATGATATCAAAGTGCCTCAAGGTTATTCTTCAAATGTAAAAATTTTGTCTCATTGAAAGACTTGAAGTTGATAGGTATGAAATCACATGATTGTCATGTCATGATGCAACAAATTCTACCAGTTGCACTGCGTGGAATATTGCCCATCCGTGTCAGAAAGACTATAATGAGGTTGTGTTATTTTTTCAATTCAATTTGCAACAAGGCGATTGATGTGAATGCTTTGAACATTTTGGAAAAGGATGCAATTTTTATACTTTGTCATTTGGAAATGTATTTTCCTCCAACTTTTTTTGATATGATGGTGCATTTAATGATTCATCTGGTTCGAGAAATAAGACTTTGTGGACCTGTATATCTTCGTTGGATGTATCCTTTTGAAAGGTATATGAAAATATTAAAGGGATATGTTAAAAATTCATATCGACCTGAAGCCTCCATTATTGAAAAGTATATTTCTGAGGAGGTAGCAGAGTTTTGTACGAGCTACTTGGCTACGGCGCAACACATAGGTTTGCCTCCATCTCGCCATGAACGGGTTAATAATGAGGGAAAGGGGATTCGTGGCTTGAAAGTCAAATCACTGTCAGCTGAACATATGAAGAAGTTAGAATCATACATCTTGAATAACATAGCTGATGTTCAACCGTATATCACATTGCATATTAATGAGTTGAAACAATGTCATCCAAAGAAGAAAGAAATGTGGATTTTGAATGAGCACAACAAAACTTTTTTGCCATGGTTTAAAAAGACCTTGCTTGGTAGATCAGATGTATCAGAGACATTAAAATGGATAGTGGGTGGTCCATCTTTAAATGTGATAACATGGTCCGCTTATGACATTAATGGCTATACATTTCATACAAAAGCTCAGGACAACAGAAGTGCAGTTCAGAATAGTGGTGTATTGGTGTTTGCAGAAGCAATGCATTTTTCGAGTGCTAAGGACAGAAACCCAATTTCGGCATCAACTGCATATTATGGAGTGATTGAAGACATATGGGAGGCTGATTACTTTAAAATTAAAGTTCCCGTTTTTAACTGTAAATGGTTTATCGGTAACAACAGTGTCAGACACGATGAATTTGTAATCACACTTGTTAATCTGAATAGATTGGAAGACACAGCTGATTCTTTTATAATGGCAACACATGCCAAACAAATTTTCTATGTAGTAGATCAGTCAGATATGCAGTGGGCTGTTGTTTTACAAGGGAAAAACCAATATGTTGGTGAGGATGAATTTGATGAAGATGCTGATTTATGTGAGATCCCTACTTCCATGGAAAGATTAACAGAACATAATGATGAGTATGTTGAAGACATGGTTTGTGCCATAAGGAACGATCACGACGAAGGAATTTGGGAAAACAATCCAACTGTACATTCCTAAAATTACAGGTAACACAAGTTTATTTCTTGTTTACATTTAGTTTTTTCATATAATGTTAGATACTGTAAATTTTTTACTTATTAAAACATGTATCAAACCAAAACGATAAAACAATAAAAACCATAAAGAGCAGAAGTCCTGGGCGCACCGGCTGGCCGGTGGTGGATCACCTGTTGGCCGGTGGTCCAGAACAAAGCTCTGTCTGGTCCACCGGCCGGCCGGTGCTGAGCCAGTGGTCGGCCGGTGGTCCAGACAGAGAGCCTTCCTCTCTGTCTGGACCACCAGCGGTCGGCCGGTGGTGAGCCAGCGGCCGGCTGGTGATCCAGACAGAGAGGAAGGCTCTCTGTTTGGTCCACCGGTCGGCCGCTGGATCACCACCGGCCGGCCGGTGCAGAGCCAGCGGCCGGCCGGTGGTCCAGATAGAGAGGAAGGCTCTCTCTCTGGTCCACCGGCCGGCCGGTGGTGATCCAGCGGCCGGCCGGTGGTCCAGACAGAGGAAGGCTGTCTGGTCCACCGGCCGGCCGGTGGTGAGCCAGCGGCCGGCCGGTGGCACCAGGAAGTGGGCAGGTCTACTGCCTGGGTCCTCCGGCTGGCCGGTGTGCTCACACCGGCTGACCGGTGGACTCAGTGAGTCCACGTTTCAGCTTTCTTGGGCCAACACTTTGGCAACCTTTTGCCTGTGTTTACCATGTTTATCATTGTTTAACATGCTTACCATATTACCAATGTTTACTATTATGTAATTTAGTACACTTTTCTATTTGTGAACTAATGTTTGTTTTTTTGATTTGAAGGAAAATGACAGATCAATCAGTTGATCAGCCACATGATTCTGGAGATGAGCATATTGGTCATACATCTGGGGAGGAACATTCACATGCTCCTATTACGAAAAAGAGTTCAAAGGTTGGTAAGCGTGGGTGCACACGTTTACCAAAATTATCACTTGCCCGTACGAAGGAGGAGAGGATAGTCGTGGAGTTTGATGATGATGATCTTCCTAGAGGTCCAAATGCTAAAGATTTTAAGGGTTTTGTAGCAACTCAGGCTAAGAGCAAAGTAAGCATTCTCTATGATGATTGGAGAAGTGTGGATAAGGCGATAATTTCTCAGCTGTGGGAGACCATTTTGGTAAGATCTTTTGCTACTGTTTGACTGTTCTTTAAATGTTTCTAGTATATATAATATTTTTAACCTCTTTTTTATCAGATGACATTTGATATTCCTGACACTGGAGGAGTCAGGATGAAATGCTTATCGTTGGCTGCTAGGAGATGGAGGGATTTCAAATCAACCCTCTCATCTGATTTCATTTATGGTCATAGGAGTCGTGAGAATCCATGTCGTATATATCCTTTTATAGATGAAGACACATGGAGACAATTTTTTGAAAGTAGAAGAAAAGAATCATTTTTGGTAAGGGCAATGTAAACTTTTATAAGCTTTCTTATATAAATGATCTTATTATTGTTTTGTTAATGATTACTTATTCTTAATTTACAGCAAACAAGGAAAGCTCATCAAGAGATCCAATCTAAAAATGTATACCCTCGTAGTTTATCTCGGGGAGGGTATGCATTATTGGAAGAACAAATGATGGCAGAAAAATTTCAACAACTAAGAGCTGAGTCTTCAAGCTCTGGAGAGGTGGCCCCTCCATCCCCTCCATCTAGACATGAGAAATGGAAAAGAGCTCGGAAGGGAAAAAAAGGACAATATCTTTCGGAAGAATCGAGACTCGTAGTTGAGAGGATTGTAAGATATCTATTTTATTTATTTAAGTTTACTATTTTCGTCATATATTTCCAATCATTATAGAAATGTTCAATTAATTATTACAGGACTCTCTTGAGGAGCAGAGTTCACAGGGGACATTTACACCATCTGGGAGGGAAGATATTTTATCTGTGGCATTGGGAAAGCCCGAACATCCTGGCCGTGTAAGAGGATATCCGGCAGGTGTATCGGTAAGAAAAGTGTTGCCACGTTCCTCAACTTCTAACGTTGAGGGAGTTTATAAAAAAAAATAGAATCCTTGGAGGCTGAAGTCCATAATATTAATGCGACAATGGAGGACAAGATTAGAGCATCGGTGCAGTTAATGTTTGCAGACTTGCAAAGACAATTTCAGGGTGCAGCTCCCACTCCACCTCTCCCAGTAGCTCCCACTCCCCCACCTCAGCCTGCGGACCCCATTTTTGATCCTCCTCCTCCGCCGCAGCTACCTACTTATTGTGAGTTGTATGTTGATGATCCTCAACATCATATAGTTGCATATGGGATGGTATATTGTATAGGAGATACAGTTCATCATCAACAGTTAGAGGTAGAGAATCAGAGGGTCACTATACAGGATATTATAGATAGATCAGCTCGGATACCATTACCTACAGATGAGGTGACGACAGTTGGACATAGTATCAGCCATTTTTTACTTTGGTCATCCAGACTTCTTCGACTCATTACCATAGAGGTATGGATGTTATATCTTTTATTTTATATTTTTATTAATGTTTTATCATTTGAAAACTAATATATTTTTCAATTTATTTTTACAGGAATACTTCAAAGGTAAAGAAATACTGTATAGACAACAACAAAGACAGATAGCTATGACATCAGATGCAGATACTAGCAGTCTTGACAAATTGTCAAGATATTCAAATTTGTTGGCAGATCATTATGACTTTACAATGGAAGCTCATGTCTGTGGACGTGAACTATGTGTGGGGATTATGAAAACTGATATCATGGAGTTTGTCACTGGAGATAAGTTGGGCATCAACGTGGTGCAAATTTTTATCATGTAAGTCTTAACACCTTTTCCTTGCGTTATATTTATTAAAAATGTATACTTATGTCTGCTTTGTATTAGGTATCTGTATAAAATTTGTGAGAGGAATGAGCTGACAGATGTATATGGATTCGTGGACCCACAATTGATTTCCCCTGAAGCATGTGCATTGGATGAGGAACAAAGAATGCTTTATATTGCTGATAGATTTGAAAAGAATGTAATCACACAGTGTTGGATGATGCCTTTTTGTGAGAGGTATGAAACACATCCCTCTCAAAGAGTTAATTATCTTTTAACATAAAAAACCACTAACGTTAAATTTCCTTTTATCAGGGATCATTGGATGTTAGGGGTTTTTTGCCCTAGGGAGAAAACACTTTATTGGATATGCTCTCTCCATGATGATGTGCGAGAAAGTTTTAAGAATATATTGGAAACGTAAGTTTCAATTTCACAATAGTTTTATATATTATAATGAATTTTAAATTTACCCCATTCGTATTATTTTCTAACAGGGCATGGGTCCACTTTCGAAAAAGCGCAAAGAAAAGGAATTTCAAGATCAAATATGTACATGCGAAGGTAAATATCCATTTATAATTTGTACATTTTGATTTATTACATAAAAATAATATATTGAATTTACACTCATTCAAACAGAAATGTCATGAGCAACAAGGCATCATCGAATGCGGATATTACATGTTAAGATTTATGTATGAAATAATAACAACTGGGACAGTTCTGAGTTTTGACCTGGTAAGATTTCCTCTTTCTCATAATATTTCAATTTGATTTATTCATTATACACGTTGACTACTATCCTTTTCCTTTGTAGCTTTTTGATGACCCTCAACCCTTTACTGCTGAAGATATCAAACACTTACAAGTGGAGTGGTCAAATTATTTTACAGGTTTGATTGACTTTTAGTTGTTTGTAATGTAAAATGTAATTTTGAATATTGTCAATTTAATTGTGTATTTCGTAGTCGTTTAGGTTGGATTTAGTTTTTTTTGAAGTTGACAGTGTAAGTTTTGAATGTTATATAAGTGAATGTTTAATTTTTCTCTACTTCTTGTTTTGGTCTACTGTTGATGGTTTTTCTGGTCTGGATTTTGGTATGGGGGGAGAGGTTCCAAGGGGGTGGGTGGGTGTTTGGGGGGTGTCCAAGGGATATGGGAGGGGTGTCCAAGGTGTGTTTGGGGCTGTCCTAGGGGTCGGGGGGTGTAAATGAGGGTGGGGGTGTCCAAGGGGTGGGGGGGTGTCCAAGGGATATGGGAGGGGTGTCCAAGGTGTGTTTGGGGCTGTCCAAGGAGTCGGTTGTGTGTAAATGAGGGTGGGGGGTGTCCAAGTGGTGGGGGGGTGTCCAAGGGATATAGGAGGGGTGTTTGGGGCTGTCCAAGGGGATGGGGGGGTTTCCAAGGGGTAGGGGGGGTTTCCAAGGGGTCGGGGGGGGTGTCCAGGGGGTGGGGGCTGTCCAAGGGGTGGGGGTGTCCAAGGGGTGGGGGGGTGTCCAAGGGATATGGGAGGGGTGTCCAAGGGGTGTTCGGGGGGTGTAAATGAGGGTGGGGGGGCTGTCGAAGGGGTGGGGGGGTGTCCAAGGGGTGGGGGGTGTCCAAGGGATATGGGAGGGGTGTCCAAGGTGTGTTTGGGGCTGTCCAAGGAGTCGGTTGGGTGTAAATGAGGGTGGGGGGTGTCCAAGTGGTGGGGGGTGTCCAAGGGATATAGGAGGGGTGTTTGGGGATGTCCAAGGGGATGGGGGGGGGGGGGGGGGTTTCCAAGGGGTAGGGGGGTTTCCAAGGGGTCGGGGGGGTGTCCAGGGGGTGGGGGCTGTCCAAGGGGTGGGGGGTGTCCAAGGGGTGGGGGGTGTCCAAGGGATATGGGAGGGGTGTCCAAGGGGTGTTTGGGGGGTGTAAATGAGGGTGGGGGGCTGTCGAAGGGGTGGGGGTGTCCAAGGGGTGGGGGGGTGTCCAAGGGATATGGGAGTGGTGTCCAAGGTGTCTGGGAGTTGTGTCCAAGGGGCCGGTTGGGTGTAAATGAGGGTGGGGGGGCTGTCCAAGGGGTGGGGGGAGGGGGTGTCCAAGGGGTGGGGGGTGTCCAAGGGATATGGGAGGGGTGTCCAAGGGGTCTGGGAGGGCTGTCAAGGTGTGGGGGGGTGTCCAATGGGTGTTTGAGGCTGTACTAGGGGTCTTGGGGGTGTAAATGAGGGTGGGGGGCTGTCCAAGGGGTGGGGGGGGGGGTGTCCAAGGGGTGGAGGGTGTCCAAGGGATATGGGAGGGGTTTCCAATGGGTGTTTGAGGCTATACTAGGGGTCGTGGGGGTGTAAATGAGGGTGGGGGGGCTGTCCAAGGGGTGGGGGGGTGTCCAAGGGTTGTGGTGGGGCTCCAATGTGGTGGGGGAGGGCTAGCCAGGTTGTTAGGTGGGTATAGATGAGGGTGGGGTTCAGTTGGGGCTTGGGGGAGGGCTGGCATTGTTATTTTTGTTTGGTTTCTGGTTGCTTTTTGGTGAGAGCAGTGCAATTATTTAAAAAAAAAAAATTCTTTCACGTCGGTTATTTTATAACCAACGTGGTAAATAAATCGCCAGGGGTTTATCACGTCGGGTTTTTCTAAAACCGACGTGATAAACCGTTCCCGGGGCTTTTATCACGTCGGTTCCTAATATAACTGACGTGCTAAAAGGCCTGGGAATCGATTTACCACGTCGGTTATTGGATAACCGACGTGCTAAAACGTTTCCCAGGCCTTTTTATCACGTCGGTTTCTTAAATAACCGACGTGATAATAGGCCAGGGGCAGGGTTTATCACGTCGGTTATGTCATAACCGACGTGATAAACGATATCCCAGGCATTTTATCACGTCGGTTTAGGGAATAACCGACGTGATAAAGCCCCCCCGCGCATATTTATCACGTCGGTTATTATATGAACCGACGTGATAACCACCGTGATGTTAGGGATATTACGTCGGGTTTTAAATAACCGACGTAAAAAACGTTATTTATAACGTCGTCCGTATTAACGTCGCCTAAAAACCGACGTAAATAATAAAAAATAACCGACGTAAAAAATGTTTTCTGCACTAGTGAATAACACACAATGGTCTATAAATATATATGTACCATCCATCCCCCAGCCTTACTTACTGGTTAGGTTAAATGAAATTGTTTCCTTAAGAGGCCCATGTAAGCCTCACTTGTTATGAACTCCAAAAACCATCATTACTCTAAAACAAAAGATCCAATACAACCATTCACTACCCACACTTGATAAATCCACTAATAGGTCATCCAAGTAGATGTGATTTACCCATGAAGCCCAGCTACAATAGTCCTCGGGTTGGAAACTAGCACCAAAGGCGTTCATCACAATAATGGGAGTCATTATCCTTTCGATTCATAGGGGAATAGAATATAACCACAGATTAACACTGAAATATTCCATATAAGATATACTGATTCCTAAAACCCAGTGTCATATATATGATAAACATCATTAAATTATAATATATGTAGGAACAACAGAAAAACTATATATCATCTTATGACTCCATCCAAGCTACATGAGCAACAACTCTATTCTCCCAAGACTATCCTGCAAACACATTGAAAACTAATGATGATTGAGCAATATAAATTACTCAATGGGATCATAGTTTTATGAAATTATATATCCTTAAGAAATAAAACATCAAGAAGTGCATGAATTGAAATATCTAAGAAGAAAAGAGTGTGAGAAGATTGAATAATAAAAAAAGCTGGTAAAGAAATGTGTTGAAACATACAAGCATGAATTTTTGGTTGAAGAGTGAATAAGTATAGTAATTATAGCAACCCAATCCTTTTACATAAAACATTTCATGATTTAAGAATAATTAATCATCAGAGTACAAGCCAAGGATTGTTAAGTATAGTGTCTTGGTAGACTAGGTACATATTACATAAAACATGGGACTAAAAAAAATTTATTTAATCTCTATAAAGATATTATAACTTCCTTTTAGCTCTTACATATGCATAGGGTACCCTGGGGAATACATGAACAAATGGATGAGCTAAAAATGCCCCGTAAGGGAATGAACATAAGGATAAATCTCAAGAACATGAGTTAAGAGGCAAGATATAATGCTATCCAAAGCATGAAACTTATGAAATAATTTAATATATGCATGAGATAATATAAACATGGAATCATATCAATGGGGAAGAATCATAAATCATATCTTTAGTACGGGTCAAGGCTAACCTCCAATCTCGTTTCCCATTTTGGTACGGGTCAAGGCTAACCGCCAATCCCGTTTCACATCGCATCTCATGAGACTTATCCTTACCCAATGCATTCGAGCGCTATCTGGGAACACCCATCTCAACATATTCATGAATATTCTGGACACATAAATAATCTTTCCACATAAATAATCATACCTAAAAAACCATACATAAACATGAGGTTACCCATGGAATTAATTGGGTACCACAATCAAGACATAAAACATGTCCAATGGGCGTATCACGAAAGTGTCCATGAAAGGAAGGGATTAGAACATGCATGGAAATTCATAGGGTAAAATAGTCATATAACATGGTAAGTTGTTTCAAATATAAGTGAAAACATATAAAAAATGTATTTTAGAAACATTTGCATTAAAACATTTTTGTGTGGTTTTAAGGAAAACAATCTAGAGCTTTTCAAATAGAAAAGAGGACATTCTTTAATATAAAACCAGAATAGAAACAAAAATGTTTTCATAAAAAAATACTTATTTTATAAATACAATGGTGTTTTAAAACATATGATAGAGTGCACTTGAAATTTGGGTAAAAATTTGGGAAGTCCCCTTAAAATAGGCTGGCTTATCGGAAAGTTCTAAGGAGGGAATCTTTCAAAATCATGTATATCCCCAAAAGAATGTGATGAAAGGGTCTTGATACAAGAATATTATACAACTAACCAGAAGTCATAAGACTCACATAAATAGATATTATAACACCATTTTTAAAGAAGGATAAGTCAACTTGAAAGAACAAAGAAGGTTCGGGTAGAATTCGTTACGATTTTATCGGCATGGTGTCGGGTGTGACCAAGTGGGATTTATGAGAGAGAAATGGGGTTTCTCATCACTTATAAATCCAGAAGGAAGTATGTGGGAGGTTATTAAACATACCCCATAATTTTCTAGTACACATATAAAGGCATAGTATAGAGGACAATCTTGATTAAGAGAGAAAAGGAGAGGATCCCCTACCTCAAATCTGGTGGTGTTCTCCACTTGTTATTAATGACCTGAATAAAAAAATTAGGATTATTAATTCATAATTCTAGAATTGGAGTTACATTATTTAGTTCATATCCAAGAGATTAAATGGTTTTATGTTTAATTAGGTTACTTAGAGTGATGTCGAATTATTATTTATATATATATATAACCTTAGTGATAACCGTTTTTGTTAATCGGTGGATTTGATTACAAAGAATGTGTTTTTCATTATAACTTAATTCCATTCGTACCAAAAGATTACAGAACCAAAAATAGGATATATTACATATATAATAATCTGGTTCAACCATAACATGAATGGTTTCATGACCAGAATTAAATATAATAATAAAAATTGACAAACTCTTGTCCTTGAATGTGCTAAATTAGCACATCTCAAACGGTGCTTTAATTTCTTTCAAATAAAACGGTGGGGAAAGGAGATAAGATAATGAATTTTAAAACTAGCATGAAGAAATTCAATTACATTTATTCTATTGGATTTATCATACTATTATGGTGAGGTACGTGAGGAATGAAATTAAAAAGAAAATAACTTAAAAGAAAAGAAGAAATTTGGGAAGAGGAATTTACCTATTGAGACTTCCTCCTTTGAGAACATCTTAAGGGGATAGGTTTTGGTATTTTGAGGAGGCTAATAGCTATTGTACGTGGGGGAGGAACTTGGGGAGATATTTGGGCAGAATTTAGAGAAGTCTTGGAGCTTTAGAGGAGTGGAGAGAAGAGGGAGTGAAGGGGGGGTTATAGTGGAGGAGAGGAGGGATTTCATAATATTATAATCATTAATTTATTATTTCTTCCCAAGACAAGGAATTGTAAGTATTACATGACCAAGAAAAATTATTTTATCATGTGATCCCGAACCAAGTGGGCTTACATCAGCAGAGCATCATCGATGACTCAATTTATCCATTATTTAGCATTTATTGTAAATTATCGGATTCTACTATTCATAAAAAATTCAAGTATTTCAGAAAAATCCCAAAAAATCACCCTAACCATTTTTGATGTGTAGAATCCAAAAATGAAGTCCATTTTTGAAAAATATTTTTCTAAATATGATTATTTTAATATATAAATAAAATAATAATTTATTATCAAAACCAGTTTTAAAACATTCGTTAACTCATTCTAAAATATAGGTATATTGCACTTACAAATTGAATATTATTTTTATACCACCATAGGTGAGGTTAATATTTATTAGGGTATATAACTATTCATAAGGGTATTTTAATATTCATTAGGGTAGTTTGGTATTAACTAAAAATTATTTTTATTTTATTAGACTCCAAAAAACATCTTGAACACAATCGTGTATGCTGGATTTTTGAAATTCCAAACACAGAAGTGAAAAACTTAGGTTTAAAGGTCACTTATCACTTAGTAGTTCATTATGTTGTGCTTTCATGTGATTTTATGACATATTTATAATAAGGTAATTTCCATTAAAAACATTGGGTTGTTACATTCTTCCCCCCTTATGAAATTTTTCCATCGAAATTTTGTTTTACATACTAAGACAAAAATAGGTGCGGGTACTTTTAATTCATTACTTCCTCGAATTCCCATGTTTGTTCATCAAACTTATGGTTCCTCCACAACACTTTTACATGATGGGTTGTCTTGTTGCATATAACCTTATCTCTCCAATCCATAATCTTTACTGGCTGCTCCTCGTAGGAGAGATCATCTTCCCGCTGCACCACCTCTGAGCTTAGTACATGTGAGGGATCAGGTATGTACTTCCTAAAGAGTGATATGTGGAAAACATCATGAACTCGAGCCATATTCAGTGGAAGTTCAAGCCAATAGGCCATGGATCCTATGCGGTCAAGGATCTCAAAGGGGCCAATATACCTTAGGCTTAGCTTCCCTTTCTTCTCGAACCATATGACTATCTTCCATGGAGATATTTGAAGGAAGACTTTATCTCCAACGTCAAACTCCAAGCCCTTCGACAGTTGTCAGCATAGCTCTTTTGCTGACTTTGAGTATCTTTGATGTGTTTTTGGATGACTTGAACCTTCTCTGTCATCTCTTGAACAAGATCAGGTCCAAGTAGATTTTTTTCTCCAACTTCATCCCAACAGGTTGGAGTTCTACATCGCTTTCTATGTAAAGCTTCATATGGAGCCATATGAATACTCGAGTGGAAGCTATTGTTGTATGAGAACTCAACCAATGGGAGATGCTGATCCCAACCACCGTTGAATTCAATAGAGCAGGATCTTAGAATATCTTCAAGTGTCTGATTAGTCCTTTTAGATTGGCCATCAGTTTGGGGGTGATAGGCCATGCTGAAATTTAATTCAATACTCAAAGCATGTTGAAGAGTCCTCCAAAATTTAGATATGAACCTTGAATCACGGTTAGAGACAATTGAGAGTGGAACACCGTGCAGTCTCACCACTTCCTTCACATATATCATTGCAAGTTGTTCAAGCGATAGATATTCCTGAATAGTGAAGAAATAGGATGTCTTGGTGAGTCGGTCAACCACAACCCATATTGCATTACTTCCCTTTTACGTCTTTGGGAGACCCGTGAAAAAGTCCATAGTAACATTTTCCCATTTCCACATGGGTATAGGCAATGGCTGCATCATATCTTTGGACTTTTTTCACTCAACTTTAACTTACTGACATACCAAGAACCTTGATATATATTCTGCAATATCATTCTTCATGTTATCCCACTAGAAGTGTTATCGAAGATCACGGTACATTTTGGTACTCCCAGGATGGATAGAGAAGGTTGGGCTATGTGCATCATTCAATAGCTCCTTCTTTATCTTTGGATCATATGGTACAGATAATTGTGTCCCAAATCTTACAACTCATTCCTCATCAATTTTGAAATCAGAGGATTTCCCATTTTAAACAGCTTCCACCCTTTTCTGAATTTCCACATCCTTTCTTTGAGAATCCTTTATTTTCTCTAAGAGGGATGGTTGAGAAATCATTTGAGAAAGGATTGATGATGTTCCTCCCTTAATGATTCCCATATCCATCCATTTTAAATCTAAGAAGATTGGATCCTTTTCAATTATCATCATTGATAAAGATGCAGGATCCTTTCTACTTAGAGCATCTTCCGCCTTATTTTCCTTAATGGGATGGTAGTGGATTGAGCAGTCATAATCCTTGATGATATCTATCCATCTATGTTGGTGAATATTAAGCACTTTCTGTGTGAATATATATTTGATATTCTTCTAGTTAGTATATATCTCACATTTTTCCCCATAGAGATAATACCCCCATATTTTCAATGCAAAGATCACCGTTGTCAACCCCAGATCATGCGTGGGATAGTTTTTCTCATGGATTTCCAGCTTCCTTGAGGAATAGTCTATCAATTTATCATTTTTTATTAGCACACAACCTATGCCTTTCTTAGAAGCATCACTATACACCACAAAGAGTTCTCCACTTGAAGGGAGTGTGAGTACCGACATTGTGATAATCCTCTTTTTCAACTCCTTAAAAGAGTCTTCACATTCCTATGTCAAGATGAGCATTACTCCCTTCCGTTTCAGCTTGGTCATTGGGTTTGAAAATCGTGAAAAGTTATTCATGAATCGTCGATAATACCCAGCTAGACCTAAAAAGCTGTGGATCTCCATTACAGAAGTTGGCCTCGGCCACTCTTCAATTGCCTTTGTTTTGGAAGGGTCCACAGATATCCATTTCCAGGTGATAACGAGCCCCAATAATGATACTTCCTCCATCCAGAACTCATATTTACTGTACTTTTCATAAAAATTCTCTATTCACAAAGTCTTTAACACAGTTTCCAAATGCTCCTCATATTCCACCTTGCTCTTGGATTATATCATAATATCATCAATAAAGACCCCCACAAATTTGTCGAGGTAATCTCTAAAGACTCTATTCATTATATCCATGAAAATTTCTCAAGCATTAGTGAGTCCGAAATGCATCACTATGAACTCATAGTGTTCATACCTCTTTGAAAGGCAGATTTGGGAATATCTTCCTTCCTCACCTTTAGTTGGTGATATCCCAACCGAAGGTCCACCTTAGAGAAATAAATGGCCCCACAAAGCTGATCGAACAATTCATCTATCCGTGGAAGGGGATACTTGTTCTTTATAGTGATTTTATTGATCTCACGATAATCAATTTAGAGGCGCATTAATCCATCTTTCTTCTTGAAAAAGAGGACTGGAGCACCCCACGATGTTGCACTCGGGTGTACAAAACCCTTCTCCATATTCTCCTATAACTTCTTCTTCAGTTCTTCTATCTCTACGGTGGACATTCTGTAAGGTGTATTTGATATTGGCAGAGATCCAGGGATATGTTCAATTGAGAACTCAACCTCTCGATTAGGGGTGAAAACTAGGAAACTCTTCAGGGAATACATTAGTGTAACCCCTCACGATGTGCATGTCTTCAAGCATAATTCTCTCCTTTGTCTCAATCATTTGATCTAGGTATGAATGCTCATAAGAAATAAATATCCAAACTTGAGATGAAGATTCTAAAGGAGACTCATCTTCCTCCTTGCACTTGTAAAGAATCGGAGGATGCATCAGGATGTGAAGAGTAATATCCCTTTCCCGGAAGTTTATGTTGGCCTTATACAAAGATAGCCAATACATGCCCAAGATAGCGTCAAACATCACTAAAAAGGTATGACAAGATTTTATGGGAGGTTCAGTCCATAAACCTTAACCGGGGAGGAGTTATAAACCATGGATGCAATAATTTCCCCATTTTCTATTCTCACATATAACTTTTCCTCCAAATTTTGAGGTGGTTTTTGAATAGTTCTACTAAACACGCAAGATATAAAAGAATGCGTAGAACCAGAATCAAATAGTACATTTACTATTATTGAATGAATAAGAAGTGTACCTGTCACCACATCATTTTCCGGATCCACCTCAGTAGTAGTGATAACAGAATCCCTTCCTTGTTTCCTGGGTGGTTGTTGCTGATTGCCTCCGAAAACCCTCAGCTTAGGGAAATTGTTCGCATAATTCCCAAGATCCTTGCAGTTAAAACACTACACCACAGGCTGAGTGTTGATCTGAACCTTCCATTCTTATTCAACATTAGCTGGATTTTTCATATCCCTTCAGCAGTTCTTGGCCAGATGACCAAACTTTCCGCATTTGAAGTAATTCATGGTTCCCTTGAGACAGTCACCAAGATGCTTCTTCCTATAATTATTGTAAAGGGGAAAGTGAGGCTTCTTTCCATCATGGGATTTGTTTGATGAACCACCCATGTTGTTCTCCATTTTCCACTTCTTATCACTAGGCCCATGAGGAGACTGAGAGTCTCCAATCTCCATTTCAACCTTGAGGGAACAACGGAAAATCTCCTCATAGCTGTCAAAGTCTCTAATTGCCAACAGTTTTCGTAGACTCGACTTTAGTACTCTAAAGAAGCGATCCACCATGCATTCAGTGTTCATGACAAAGCCAGAGGCATACCTTGCACGGCTTTTAAAGTTTTCTTCATACGCCCTGATGGACTCATCTTCCTTCTTCTTGAGTCCAAGGAACTCTCTTTCCATCTTGAGACGGAGGGTTCGAGGAAAATATTTGTCGAAAAACATCCTCTTGAATTCCTCCCAATCTGTGGAATCAATTTCCTCATGGGACTTTGTATTCTTGATCAGTGTCCACCACTGATCAGCTTCCCCATCAAAATGATAGACTGCCAGTACAACTTTCTCTTCTTCTGAGCACTAGAGGACAGAGAAAATCTTTTCAATGGAGTTAATCCATTGTTCTATGAGGAGGGGATCAGAAGACCCGCTAAACATTGGAGGCCTTTTTCGCATGAAAGATTCTATGGAAACTTGCTCTTTCCATGGAGGAGGGGGATGTTCCACCTGATTCAAGTTATTATTCATAACTCGAGCCAACTGAGCAAGTACTTCCATGAAGTTTTGAGCACCCGCTTACATCACATCAGGCATGTCATTAGGTAAATCATTACATTTCTTATCACATTGGTTATTGGAACGTGTTCTTCTATTTCCAACCATTAACTTAGAAAAATAACGTATAATTAGAGGTCTTGAATACTTAGCTATTTAGCATAAAAAAGAAACTTTAAACATTAAAGAATAAACTTATAAAGAATAAGTACATCCTAACTTGTGATTCTTTTGGTTTATATCTAGGTTATCCTCGATCTATTTCTTAACTTATATTCTTATGGGATTCTTTTTGTCCCTTAATAATGGTTTGTACTAAGATCGTGAATCTACCAAAGCATATCCCCTAGGAGTGTCGTAACCAAGAGTGCAGAAAGGCCCGTTATTGTGCACCAGTTCTTGTTTGAGTCTAGCCTAAAGTGGTGTTTTCGGGTTTTACCCCTAGATACATCAGTGCTAGAGCCGCCTCTACCTGCTCGTATCCAGAAATGGATGTATTTTCTTGATAAACCACTTACTATATACTCACCTAAATTTAGAACTGTTTCCTTATACTTAGTCTCATCCTTAAGGTTCTCACTAAGGTGCTCTATTCCTAATCTCCAAAAATAACTAGACCATCCTCTGATACCAACTATAGCGACCCAAGCCTTTTACATAAAAAATTTCATGATTTTAAGCATAATTAATCATCAGAGTGCAAGCCAAGGATCGTTAATTCCAGTGTCTTAGAAGACTAGGTACATATAACATAAAACATGGGACTAAAAAAACTTGTTTAATTAATCTCCATAAAGAGATTCTAACTTCCTTTGAGCTCTTACATCTCTATAGGGTACCTTGGGGAACACATGAACAAAGGGACGAGATAAAAATACCCAGTAAGGGAATGAACATAAGGATACATCTCAAGCACATGAGTTAAGAGGCATGACATAATGATATCCAAAGCATGAAACTTCTAAAATCATTTAATATAAGCATGGAATCATATAAACATGGAATCATATCAATGTGGCAGAATCATAAATCATATCTTTAGTACGGGTCATGGCTAAGCGCCAATCCCGTTTCCCATTTTGGTACGGGTCAAGGCTAACCGCCAATCCCGTTTCACATCGCATCTCATGAGACTTATCCTTACCCAATGCATTGGAGTGCTATCTGGGCGTACCCATCTCAACATATTCATGAATATTCTTTCCACATAAATAATCTTTCCACATAAATAATCATACCTAATCAACCATACATAAACATAAGGTTACCCATGGAAAGAATTGGGTACCACAATCATGACATAAAACATATCCAATGGGCGTATCACGAAAGTGTCCATGAAAGGAAGGGTTTAGAACATAAATGGACATTAATAGGGTAAAATAGGCATATAACATGGTAAGTGGTGTTAAATATAAGTTAAAACATATAAAAAATGTATTTTAGAATCATTAGCATTAAAACATTTTTGTGCGGTTTTAAGGAAAACACTCTAGAGCTTTTCAAATAGAAAAGAGGATATTCTTTTATATAAAACAAGAATTGAACCAAGAAGGTTTTCATAATAAAAATACTGATTTTATAAATACTATGGTGTTTTAAAACATAGGATAGAGTGCACTTTAAATTTGGTTAAAAATTTGGGAAGTCCCCTTAAAACAGGTTGGCTTTTCAGAATGTTCTAAGGAGGGAATCTTTCAAAATCATGTATATCCACGAAAGAATGTGATGAAAGGGTCTTGATACAAGAATATTATACAAATGACCAGAATTCATAAGACTCACATAGATAGATAAGATATCACCATTTTGAAATAAGGATAAGGCAACCCTAAAGAACAAAGAAGGTTCAGGTAGAATTCGTTACGATTTTATCGGCATGGTGTCAGGTGTGACCAAGATGGATTTATGAGAGAGAAATGGGGTTTGTAATCACTTATAAATCTAGAAGGAAGTATGGGGGATGTTTTTAAACATACCCCATCATTTTATAGTACACATATAAAGGTATAGTATAGAGGACAATCTTGATTAAGAGAGAAAAGGAGAGGATCCCTTACCTCAAATACAGGGGTTTTCTCCACTTGTTATTAATGACATGAATAAACAAATTAGGATTATTAATTCATAATTCCAGAATTGAAGTTACATTGATTAGTTCATATCCAGGAGATTACATGGTTTTATGTTTAATTAGGTTACTTAGAGTGATGTCGAATTATTATATATATATAACCTAATTGATAACTGTTTTTGTTAATCGGTGAATATGATTACAAAGAATGTGTTTTTCATTATAACTTAATTACATTTGTACCAAAAGATTACAGAACCGAAAATAGGATATATTACATATATAATAATTTTTTTCAACCATAACACGAATGGTTTCATGTCCAGAACTAAATATAATAACAAAAATTGATAAACCGTTATCATTGAATGTGCTAAATTAGCACATCTCAAACGGTGCATTAATTTCTTTCAAATAAAAGGGTGGGGAAAAGAGAGAAGATAATGAATTTTAACACTAGAATGAATAAATTCCATTACATGTATTCTACTGGATTTATCATACAATTGTGGTGAAGGGAGGTGAGGAAAGAAATCAAAAAGAAAATAACTAAAAAGAAAAGAAGAAATTTGGGAAGAGGAATTTTCCTCTGGAGACTTCCTCCTTTGAGAACCTCTTATGGGGAGAGGTTTTGGTATTTTGAGGAATCTGATAGCTTTTGGACATGGGTGAGGACCTTTGGGATAGATTTGGGCAGAATTTAGAGAAGGCTTGGAGCTTGAGAGGAGTGGAGAGAAGAGGGAGTGAAGGGGGGGTTTTATAGTGGAGGAGAGGAGGGATTTCATAATATTATAATCATTAATTTATTATTTCCTCCCAAGACAAGGAATAGTAAGTATTCCATGCCCAAGAATAGTGATTTTATCATGTGATCCCGAACCAAGTGGGCTTACATCAGCAGAGCATCATCGATGACTCAATTAATCCATTTTTTAGCAGTTATTGTAAATTATCGGATTCTATTATTCATAAAAAATTCAAGTATTTCAGAAAAATCCAAAAAATTCACCCTAACCATTTTTCGACGTGTAGAATCCATAAATGAAGTCCATTTTTCAAAAAAATAATTTTCTAAATATGATTATTTTAATATTTAATTAAAATAATAATTTATTATCAAAACCAGTTTTAAAACATTCATTAACTCATTCTAAAATATAGTTATATTGTACTTCCAACATAAATATTATTTTTATACCACCATTGGCGAGGTTACTATTTATTAGGGTATATCACTATTCATAAGGGTATGTTACTATTCATTAGGATAGGTTACTATTCACCAAAAATTATTTTTGTTTTATTAGACTCCAAAAAACATCTTGATCACAACCGTGTATGCCGGATTTTCGAAATTCCAAACACAGAAGTGACAAACATATGTTTAAAGGTCACTTATCGCTTAGTAGTTCATTATGTTGTGCTTTCATGTGATTTTATGACATATTTATAAGAAGGGAAGTTCCATTAAAACATTGGGTCGTTACAGTAATACTAACATATTATATGTTTTTAATAGTATCAAATACACAAAATATTTTATTATTATACCAATGACTTATCACAAGTGAGCACAGGAAATCCGGATTTCTAGGGATTTGTAATAATCAATGTTAGAATCCTGAATGTATCACCAATAGAGAATAAGTATTCAACATTACATATAATTCCATAATATCTCAATCATAAGAATATTTAGACATGCAGTAAATGCCATCCCTTAACCTACCCTAATCATCCCATCATCAAAAACCTATACACTGTGCAACCACATCGTTACATCCTTACACCCCATACAGCCACATTATCGCTTCCCTTCACTCTATGTAGCCACATCATCACATCCCTGCTCCCCATGGATCCACATTTCCACTTCATTACACCATGTACATCCACATCAGCACATCCATGAACCCCATGAAGTCATAGTACCACACCCCCACACCTAGTGTAGCCACATCATCTCATCCCTTCACCTCATGTGGCCACATCTTCACATCTCTTCACCTCATGCAGCCTCATCGTCTATTCATTTATACTAAATCACAAGCCATTATATCCCAATATATGACATAATCATTCAATTCATCACAATCATACGATGTTTTTACAAGTTAACTTTAATCAATTACAACACTTAATTAGGTTCATGTGTCGTAACCTTGAGATAGCCCACCTAAATAAATATTTTCAAGTAAAATAATAACCCATTAAACGTCAAATCATACAAAAAATACAATTAATAAAAAGGGTATGAATACAATAGATAAATAAATTAATCAATTAAAAACACACACACAATTAAGTAGATAAAAAAAATAACTAATAAAAATACAATAAATCCTCTATATAAATGGAACACATAAGAAAAATCTAATAAAAACCTTTTATACATTTAATGTAGACAATCATGTATAATTAAATAAATTCATCTATATAGTATATAATAAGAGAAACATGGGAATTCTAATAGCTACTGAATCAACAATACCTAAAGAAATTATTGAGTGTGATATCACCATTAGATGTTTCTATGAAACCTCATGCATAGTACACCCCACGTTATGTTCTTAGATTTTTTATTTTTTATAAGTTGCTTCATTTTGATTAATTATATAGAAAATTCTATTCAGTAAATTCTATGAGCACTACAAGAAAACGGCCGTTTAGCGGTAGTTTTTTCGCGGCGTTTTTTAAAACCGCCGCTAAACGCGTTTCAGGCTGCCATTTTGCGGCGGTTTTTAAACCGCCGCGAAATGCCAAAAAAATATATTTTTTTAATTTTTTTTAATTTTTTTTAAATTTTATTCGAGGATTAGCGGCGGTTTTTTAAAAAACCACCACGAAATTGCAGCGGTTTGGGTAAAACCGCCGCAAAATGAAATGAAAAAATAAAAAAACACGAGAAACCCTGAAAATCACTAAAATGACCATAACCTTTGATCCGGGCGTCCGTTGAAATGCCACGACCAGTCAAATCGAAGCTCATGAAGAGATCTAGAGGCACATATAATCAAAACTGTGAGACAGTCTAAGGTGCGTAAGATATTATTTATGTTTATTAATTATTTATGTTTATTTATTATTTATTTATTATTTATTATTTATTATTTATTATTTATTATTTATTATTTATTATTTATTATTTATTATTTATTATTTATTATTTATATTTATTATTTATTATTTATTATTTATTATTTATTATTTATTATTTATTATTTATTATTTATATTTATTAATTATTTATGTTTATTTATTATTTATTATTTATTATTTATATCGATTATTTATTATTTATTTATTATTTATTATTTATTATTCATTGTTTATTATTTATTATTTATATTTATTATTTATTTATGTTTATTTATTATTTATTATTTATTATTTATATCTATTATTTATTATTTATTTATTATTTATTATTTATTATTTATTATTTATTATTTATTATTTATTATTTCTTATTTCTTATTTGTTATTTGTTATTTATTATTTATTATTTATATTTATTATTTATTATTTATATTTATATTTATTATTTATTATTTATTATTTATTATTTATTATTTATTATTTATTATTTATTATTTATTATTTACTATTTATTATTTATTATTTATTATTTATTTATGTTTATTTATTATTTATTATTTATTATTTATATTTATTTATTAGTTATTATTTATTATTTATTATTTATTATTTATATTTATTTATTATTTATTATTTATATATTATTTATTATTTATTATTTATTATTTATTATTTATTATTTATTATTTATTATTTATATCTATTATTTATTATTTATTTTTTATTATTTATATCTATTATGTATTTAATATTTATTATTTATTAATTATTATTTATTATTTATATTTATTTTTTATTTTTTATTTTTTATTTTGTATATTTATTATTTATTTATGTTTATTTATTATTTATTATTTATTATTTATATTTAATTATTATTTATTATTTATTATTTATATTTATTTTTTATTTATTATTTATTATTTATATTTATTTATTATTTATATTTATTTATATTTATTTATTATTTATTATTTATATTTATTTATTATTTATTATTTATTATTTATTATTTATTATTTATTTATATTTAATTATTATTTGTTATTTATATTTATTTATTATTTATTATTCCTTATTTATTATTTATTATTTATTATTTATTATTTATTATTATTGAGTTTATATCTATTATTTATGTATTATTTGTTTTTTCAATTAATATATATAAGTATATTAAATTCTGTTTATTAACCACATAGCGAGCTTGCTGGAGTGGTATAGTCTTTGAAAAATATGCAAGAGGTTAGGGGTTCAAATCTCACCATGGGCATGGGCATGGGCATGGGCATGTGCATGGGACCTATTAATTATTAGCTATCATTATTTATTCTATTCACTAGATATTTTAGCCATTTTATTTATTAAATTAAGCTTTTAGGACATAAAATAATCTTAATATTCCATCATATAGGTTAATATTGATATTCCTCAACTATAAGAATGACCTGCATCATTTTACTAATAATTCTATATTACGACTTGTTATATATTCATTATTGAAATATCTTTTGGTAATTATAATAGAATTATTTTTTAATTTGTAAATTCTATATTTGATTAATTTTTTATTACAATTGTTATTTAATCAATTCATTCCCAACCTAATACAATAGTTTATTCTTAGCTAATTTAGCATCGAAATATTAATCTACACAAAAAAATGAATTCACATCAACATATGTTCTAATATATCATAAAAACCCATATAACGAAAACCATAATAAAATCACTATTTAATGTTTCTCCATATATGTACAATATAAATATTCACCAATATCTAAATAGAGGTTCATGTATAAATATTAATACTGGGATATTAAAATACATTTCACATACCATGTCTATTTTTATTATTCTCTTTTTCATCTAAATTTCCATTTCCAGGATATCCCCATTTCTTATGGGTAATTGAATAAAATTGAAAACATATATAATCATGCATAAATAATGCATGATAGTAAAAAAGGTCTCAAATAATCATGATCACCATATTTATCCTTATCATTCTATATCCCCTTCCACAATACTATTTAAAGAATATTATCTATTTCCATGAATGGAAACATCTTAAAGAATAATAAAAAAATTACAATAAATCCCCAAAATTACAATACACACATCTTAACGTTTGATACAAAAATATAAAGGATAAATAATAACTAGAACAATGAGACATAGTTTAATGAAGATTCATAAAAATAAAAGAAAGAAAGGCATTTAAGAACCCCTTTCCATATACCAAAAATGGGTATGAGATAGGAGTGCAATAGTAAAATACTTTACATAAATAAAACCCTCCCCCAAAACTAAATCCTCACCACTAATCCTACGGAGAGAGAAGAATATTACCTCATGCTCTGGGGTTTGACCGTGGTAGATAATTTTTTTTAGCCTTTCAAGGAGTCTTAGATTAACCAATTAATGGGAGAGTATCAAACAATAAAAATGGCGAAGTATCCATACACTCATTTCAAAAGGCTATCAATAAAAGTGAATTATGTTGATTTCTTATATTCAGTACTAGGGGATGATAATTGAAGGGATAAAGTCTTTAATGATAATATCTTGACATCTTCCTAGAATATAAGGAATACCATTTCAAATGATAAGTATCTGTAAATACCGTACATGTTATGATGCACTACACTATTACTAGATGAGGGAGAGATATTTGCACAACATAGAATTATAAGTAAAAGTTGAGTGCATGGGAATGGACTCCATCAAGGTTCTTGGAATGCACCTTTATCATATCTCATCATGTATTGTTTTCATAAGATTAAGAGGAGAAAAAATGGGGAGAGTGGTAAAGGTAATTTACAAAACAATATATATGAAACACATAGAAAGTTTCACATATAAAATAAAAAACATACTCCTTGAATATTAAATTTTTTGATACACAAGAATATTTTGTTTCCCAATATTCAAAACTTTTTAAAATTATCATATGCATGAACCATTCATAGATCTTCTGTACATATCACATTTAAAAAAAATAAACACTTTCTTAAACAATAAATGTAATTCTTTTGTTTATATTTTATCACATTTAATCATCAAAATCTCTCTTAGATGAATTGTAATCCATGTCGAAATGAAAAAAAATCCTTTTTTACACTACAAAATTCATATATATATATATATATATATTATCATTAAATAATGGGAATGATTATATGATATAGAAAACTAGTTATATACATAACATACAACAACTCTCCCGAACACCTGATATTATTTTTAAAAACTCATCAATTCTCCCAATACTATTACAAAATATATAGTGTAACATCTCATTACATTCTTTTTGGAATTTATTGACCCCTGTTTTGATTTAAAGTTCAAGGATGTAGGTTCATTAGATGAAATAGTATATTAATTTTAGAAAAATAAGTTTATAGTTTATTCATTAATTATTTGATAATGCACTAATATTTGGTTTGTTTTCATAGGAAATAGGAAATTTGGAATTAAAGTAATAAATTCTAAAAAAATACCAAAAATATCATTTACACGTCACGTATCACAAACATGATTTGTAAAATCCATTCATAGCTTGCCCTCAAATCCACATACCAACCCTTGAAGATTATTCATGACGTGAAGATAGTACATAGTGTGTAAACCAATTACACAATGTGAAACTTTAAAAATCATAATCTTAGAAGAAGTGAATTTTAAACCTAGCATGTTGATATTGCATGATGTGAAAGTTTTGAGGCCTCACCCAGTCAAAGATATGAATGGATTATCTGGTGGGAAAAGTGGATCTAAGTTACGTGATGTGCAATCAATATACATGAAAAGAAGATGTCAGGACCCAATTCATTTAAGCTAGTAGAGAACATAAAGGACTTGCACCCTGTGTACATCTCAGGCCTATTTATATTTTAATTTCCCTCCACACACCAGAGAGCATATCTCTTTTTTTATTCTATCTTGATCCTTCCCTTTTCATTTATTTTCATCATAAATTATATTCCTTTCATTCATTTCATTATTCTAATGAATCAAAGTTATTTTTTAATCATTCCTTTCCTATTTTTCATCAATAAGTTTCTTATTTTGTTTTTGACACATATTTTTATCAACTCCTTACATTCTTCTTCGACACTTGCATCATTATTCATAAGTTATTCATTTTCAGTATGTTTGTGATTGTTTAATAATTTTTTTAATTATAGATTGCTCATTCTTCATTGTTTCAAAGTGAAAAGTTAGTTCCTGGTTATATTTTTATTATCTCCAATTGTTTGATATTTATTATTGCTTTCTTAATCCAAGGTTTTTTCTTTTTATCATTATTTTCAATTATACACACACTCACAAAATCCACTTTTTTATTTTTGTAAGAAACCACTTTTGGTTAAGTGATAACCATAAAAAACCTCCACAAATTATCCCCACAAACCCAACATTTCTTATCGACATAGACCATATAGAATTCAAATTTAGAAAACCAACTTCACCATACTAAATTCAAAAATAAAAAACCAAATTCACTACAGAAAAAACTGAACCATGTACCACCACTACCACCATCCAAAATGACACAAAATTCATATTTAAAATTTAAAGTAAAGATCACCCATGATTCCTGCATATGCCTCAAGACACACACCCATCACCACTATCACCATATCCTATCCAAGACAGACCATTATCACGTCATCAGCCAACAATCACCATCTTCATGTCAATACATCACTCATTGGAGCTAGTCTCTGATGTACATAGCCAAAATCAACCAACTTAAACGAGAAACAACAATCCACTGTTACCACTAAAAAAAGAGAGTAGGTGTGTTTCAAAACCTATTTAATCTTTAGATTAAAATTAGTTAACTCTATATCTAGTAATTATGTTAATAACATGTTTTCATAAAATGCTTTCACACATCCTTGACCATAGGGAGTGCGATTGAAGCAACCCAACCTAATTGGGCATGAGGAGGACTATGACCATTATGACATGATTCTTTCTTCATAGAATCCAAGCATAATTCACTTAGGTTTTCAGTTATACCATGACCATGGGATTGCTGCAACTTAGGTAAATCCAAATGGTTTGACCAAAACCAACTAGTGACTATTTAACCGCATCATAGACTATGACATAAGACCATTCCATGTAAGATATGTTATTATATTTATTCAATATCCCTAATATTATCCCTAATACCATCCATTAAATATCTTTATTAAAACCCCAAACAACATTGTCTTAGTTAAAATCGAAACCTGAAAAGTGAAATTGGGGAAGCCATCCAAGGGTTTCTTTATTATCTATTTACCAACCAGTAGTCCTCATGGGATCGACCTTGCACTACCACTTTACTACACCCTTTCAGTAAATGTTTTTTGGGATGGTAAATTTTAATATGATCTTATCCCATGAAAATTCAACCATGCATATGGGCGAGTCAAATTTTGGTACCATTGTTAGGGATTTACTGTTGCTCAGCTATAGTAACCTTCATATCGAACTTGAATTAACCCACCCCTCTCCATTTACTCTTTTCATTTCTATTTTCCTGTTTCATTTTTTAATTTCAATTGCACCTATGTTATATATCTATTTCCTAATTTCTTTCTCTCGTTCCCCATTTTCTTCATCTAAAGTTCATAATATAGGGCCCCTTGACTTTCTCAAAAATCTTAGACACACTAGAATAGCTTTTATTAAATCATGAAGTTAATAGAACCATCATTGAACACGGCCACTTCACAATGGAAGAGAATTCCAATCATGCCCTGCCAAATCTTCAAGAATGTTATTATGAACCACCTAGAAATAATGGAAAGTGACGAGTGTTACAGGGGAGAACCATTATGGACTACAATTTACTATTAATTTGGGGTGTTTTGACCAATATTTTGTGTCTTTAGATTCAATTGCACACTTTTGAAATTATACTTGGACTCATTTAAATGATCCAAAATATGGGTTAGTTTAGTGGGCTTCCAAGAGAAGATCTCTATGAACATATCTTAAACATTATAGATGTTTTTGATACCTTTTTAACTAAATATTATCTTCACATTCCATTCAGTTAAGAGTATTCTCATTATAATTTCATGATAGTGCCAAATACAAGAAAAAAAGTCAATCTACCATGTCAGTCATGAATTTGGATGAATTATAAATGATGTTCAATTACATGTAATTCCCACCAATCCGAACATAGAATTTAGAAAATGAAATTCAAAACATCACCCATGAAGAAGAATAATCAGTTTGGGGAGATTGGGATAGATTAACTAAGATTACCCAAAGGATCGAATATTATGGTCTAGATGCATAGATTCAGTTTCAGATGTTCTATCAAGTAATTCAGGATGCCTATTTCTCTATGGTAAATCTCACCACTGAAGGAGGACTCATGCTCAAGACGCCGAATGTTTTCCAGATAATTTTAGATGAAGTATATCACAACTATGGTTTGTGTATAAGTGATTGAGGAACACACCACCATGGAATTCATTAGTTGAAAGAAATCACGTTCCTCACTGCTCAAGTAGAGGCTCTAAAAAATAAGCTAAAATCATTACCATTGCCTACTACACCACCACCCCCTCCTATTATACTAATAGAAATATAGTCATGTGAGTTGTGAGGAAGCCCGCACCCATACAAATATTATAGGTAAGGGATTAAAGAACCTAAAACTAAATATTGTGATTATATCAATTAGAATCAATAAGGATAGTAGTTCCAGAAAATACAATAGTACTAACACCAACAACACTACCATTAGAGGCGAGCTCAATAAAATCCACTACATAATCATGTTCACATTAAATAGAGGAGTGGAAAATTTTCCCAAAGGAACCAATGACCACCTATTTACCCATAAATAGGTCCAAATCCTCAACTATAAAAGAAATTCCAACCACCGTTCCTTGGATCTCAATAATACCAACCAACACAACCAAAGTAGTACCAGCCATCACCACCAAGACCACCACCACAAGACCGATCTATCCAACCCAATCTTGAAAACCTGCTCACTACCATCATTCAGAGACCAGAACAAAGGATGATAACCTAGGAGAATGTAATGAAAATCCAATTTTCATCCATGTGAAATATTTATCAGAAAATGGGTCAAATTTTAAAAACCCCATCTGACCAACTAGTAGGTACATTTCCCGATAACACTATAATGCACACGAGAGAAGTAGAAAATGAAGTGGTTCATAGGGGTGGGAAAATAATGGACATTCAAAAACCATTCAAAGATGATAAAGAGAAGTTGGATTAAAATGTGAAATGATTGAATAACATCAGTGAAGATGAAAACGATAAAATAATGAAAGAAGTTAAAGAAACAAGTCTATAATCAAAAGCAACTAAAAAAGAATAATCAAAGAGGGAAGAGGTTTATGTAGGGATGCGAACATACATACCCCTATACAATTTCAATAAATAAAGTGTCCATAAATGATCGAGGAACAAAATAAAAAGTTTCTATCAATGTTTAAGAGATTTCATATCCATATCCCATATGTAGAATCCATTTCCCAAATGCCAGCATATGTGGAATTCAAAAAGGAACTAATCTCCGATAAGAGGAAGATGGATGACCTGGGAGTCATCTACCTAAATGAGTAATTCCCCATATTTATTAAATAAAAACTACCTCAAAATATTCAAGAACGTGGAAGTTTCTCAATCCATTTCATAGTAGGGGCAATAAACATCAGAAAAGAATTATGCGACCTTGGAATTAGCATAAATCTCAAACCTATGAGTTTTTTCAAGAAGCTGGGATAAAATAATTAAAAACTAACAAGAGTAACCCTTTAAATGGATTTCTAATCAATCGATCACCCTCAACGACTTCATGAGGAAATCCTAGTTAAGGTTGTAATGTTTATCCTTCCTGTAAATTTCAAGATTTTAAAAATAGAAGGGATATGTTCTAATTTTTCTTGGAAGTCTATTTCTTAAAACAGGAAAGGATTTATTTGAAATTAACCAATTGAGAATGATATTTAGAGTTTGGTATCAATAATTTATTTTTGATTTAGAAAAGGCTACCAAGGAAGGTATGAATAATTTATTTTTGATAGGTATAGTGATCCTGAGAATGAAAACTTTTTTGAACCATTCAAAATAGACGCTATCTAGAAATTCATACATTCTATCATTATGCCACCATATTTGGAATTAAAAACTTGCCATAGAACAATCAAGTAATAATTCCATGATACCATTTCAGCACTTCCAATCATTATCATAATAGAGATGACCCAAAAATAGGAGGAAAAGTTGATTAAATTCCATAAAATACATAGCAATTCAATCAAATAGAGAGTGAATGTGTAAGAACCCAGTTCTAATTTTTTAGGTACGGGTTTCTTCTTTTCTCTTTTCCTTAAGTGTTTTTGAGAAAATAAGGAAAATGGGTAAAAATTTTAAATTTTGGGACTACACACCGTGTACGTTTCCACACGTTGTGTACTTTGGCCATGTGGGATGAGTATAGAGGGTGTGTAGCCATGTTGGAAACGAAGGGTGTAAAAACTGGCTACATGCCGTGTAGTAGGTATTTACACATCGTGTAGTAAGTTGGCAGGAAAACAGTAAGGCAGTGGAAGAAGCCGCTAGCTGAGTGGTAGTACACACCGTGTACTCATGTTTTACACACCGTGTACTCATGTCGACAGATGAACATTGCCACACTGGTGAGAAGCTGCCAAAGGAACAATTAAAAAATGAAAAGTACATGTCGTGTACTTGAGAAGTACATGTCGTGTAGTTTGTTTTTTTACACTTAAAATGGGCATTAGCCTCCCCTGTTCACAGGGAAGGGTTGGAACTGGAGGAAGGAGTCAGGAGAGGAGGCCGGACCTTCAAGGATCTCCAGATCGAGCTTCGGGAATCCGTTTTCACCTATGACGATCTCGTTGGAACCGCACGGGTAATCCCTCCACACTAATTAAGCCGTTCTTTCCAATTATTCCTCTAAGGGATGTTATTTCAGTTTGAATGGGGATTTATTTCACCTCAGATCTACGTTATTCTTCGACGATTCGAGGATCTTCATTCACGTATATCATTCAGGGGCGTTCAAGGTAGGTGGCTTGGTATTAAATTTCCAACTATTGTGCGTTTGTGTGTATTTTTGTGTGCAAAGAACCCATTATGGGTTGTTGTGTGGTGGAGGACTTGGCTGTTTTAAATACCTAGAATTGTATAGGTAATTAAATGTGATAATAACTTGTTGTTTGGGATCGCTGCTTGGATCCAGGACCACCCCGGGGGTTCATTCCTCTTTTTAGCTGTTTGTCCAGGATACCTGAGGGTATGCCATTGTAATAATTTTTGTTAAATTTCCTTGAGAGGAATTGAATGTGAATTGCTTATTTACATGTTGGGCATGGCCTGGTTACTTTTTTAGCCTGAGGGTAGTGTTTTACTTAGCCTGAGGGTAGTGCATCTTTTAGCCTGAGGGAAACTTCTTTCGTGCTAGTGGGCAATAGACTTTGTGCCTTAGGGAGACACTTTGTACGCTTAAGGGAAATATCGGTTATGCTTGTGGGGAATTACCTGTGGGTTATGTTTCTGATTACATGAGGGTAAGGGTCTGCGTGTCTGAGGACACTGACTGTTTACATAGAAATTCACTGTGGTGGTTTCCTTATAATGAATGATTAAATGAATATTAAGAATGGAAATATAACTGGTAGAGTTAGTTACTTTTGAGAAATTCTTAGTTTATTGCATTTACTTTTGCACATTGTTGTTGAATGTTTACACATAGTTGAGCATGAGCCTTTGGTGGGTGCCTCCTAGGATTTATTTCTCACACCCTATTTGGGTCATATCTTCGGCCCAGACAGATTAGGTTACTGCAGGTTTGGATATGGGAAAGGGTCCCTATACAGGTACATGATTGTTGCTGAGGAGTAGGGGAGCATGGGACCGAGCTTAGGCTCGCGATGCTGTTGGATTTTTTGTTTGTTCTATTATACCTTTACCCAGTAATGTACTGTACTGTATTATTGTGTAACATGTTCTGGATTTTTTGCTTAGAAATTGAGACATTTAGCATCATTATCTATAAAACTGTTGGTTATCTTTTATAGCTGTCGTTTATTTTAAATTTGTATGGTTTATTGTTTCTGTTGTTGTTGTATGTTTTATATTGTATTCCACTACGCTACACTTTGATAAATGAGGGAATAGTTTCCACACTATCAGACCTGGGCCCTCACTTCTAGTCGGCAGCCTCTGGCGTTTGGGGAAATGCGCTTGAGGTCATGTGACCAACCGGGTTCAGGGCACCCATTGAGTGGCACCCAGATCTGGGATGTTACAAAGTGGTATCAGAGTAGTTCTTTTCTTTGACTTACTATTTGGAGCCTTAGACCGGGATAGGATGGAAATGGTAGTTAGTAATAAGCTGTGCTCGGGAGTAGCTATCCCGTGTAAAGGGAAAATCCAGTCTACCATGGTAATTGTAATTTTTCTGATTTTTTGAATTTTATAGTTGATTTGATTTTCACCGTTGGGTGAAGCACTTGTGATTGTGCTATTTATATGTTATCCATGGGTTCTATTTAGTTGAAACCTGATGATATGACGGTATTCCATCTCATGCATCATTTAGACACATGCAAGAAATCACATTCGAGGCATTGTTTCATGCCATGTAGGCGCATTAGAAATTTCTTGTTGTTGTGATAGTTGTTGTGATAGGAAAGCATGCTGTTGTGATAGCTGCTTTGATAAATACCTGCTATGTGATAGGGTATTTTTTGTGAGATCCTGTTGATAAAAGGGACACCAAACATTGGTTTTTGGGGAGTATGGGCCCTCATTGACCAGAATTTGTGGGATCATTGACTGTTTATCTTTGTATAACACAGATAAGAAGCCAAACTTTGATTCGCAGGGAGTATGGGCCCTCACGGATTGGAATTTGGCACTTATGTGTTATTTTTTAGTATTTTCTGGGTTCCGGAGTAGTATCTGAGCCTTACTATCTGGATAACCCATGATACACGCCGTGTAGTTCCTCGGACACACGCTGTGTGATCTTCTGTTTGGGAAGAAAAGAAAATTTTTTGAGTACATTCCATGTAGTCTCTTTTCATGTCATAGACCATGTGGGCAGGGACATGGGTAAGGGAAAAGCTTCGGAAAAAACACTCCATGTATCAGATGTACACGCCATGTAGTGTTGACCCAGATTCCACCCGTATAACTAACAACACAGATAGAGGAGACCTTAAGCCATACACGCCGTGTCCACTGCGGAACTTGCCATGTAGTCTGACCTGGGATTCAGCCATGTAACTAAAAAACACGGGTCGGTGTAATCCATTCATGTACACGCCATGTGTATATGGAAAAACTGTGTAGTCTAAGCCGTGTATCCGGCCATGTAACTAACAACACGGGTCGGCGGAGCTCGTCTAGTACACGTCGTGTTCCTGAGGGACACACCGTGTAGTCTTTACCGTTGACAGACCGTGTGAACCGGCCATGTGGCTAGAAAGAAGGAGTGGTGTACATGCCGTGTGCGGGTGTAACACACCATGTAGTATCAAGCCGAGTAGTTGGACGTGTCATAAATGACACAGGCAGTTGGGAAATTACACCATACATGCTGTGTAGATTATATACACGCCGTGTAGTTTTGTTCAATGGGAGCCATGTGTTTTAGCCATGTAGAAGGACCCGAGCTGGGGAAGAGAGGTCGGGTACACGTCATGTAGTCAGTATACACGTCGTGTAGTATTATTTTGCAAATCTCGAAATGCCTTCTTCCTCCTATTCCCTTTTTGGTCCCTTCATTTCCAGTCTTTAATAATCTTGATCTAAGGTGTGTGTTTGACCTTGTAGGTTCATGCCTCCGAGACGACCACACGTTGTTCACTAGGAGATCGACAATGAGTATACTCCAGATATGGTGGGCCATGGGCTACCAGTGGATCCTCCAGTAGAGCCAGATGCAATGTCAGCCGTTATACCGGACACAGGCGCGGATGCACAGTTCCGTGAAGGGTTTATATGGTTCATGCAGACCTTTCAGGCAGCACATCCAGCAGCCACATCTATGGCTAAGCTGAATCATATATTCCAGTAGCAGTATCCGCTAATGTTCTCAGGGGATGGTGGACCACAGTCTGCGGAGTCTTGGTTGGGGTCTATGCAGACTATTTTCGAGAATCTTGATACGCCTCCAGGGTGGAGGGTCAATCTCACGACGTATATACTACGTAATTCTACCAAGAGGTGGTGGGATGTTACCACCTAGTTAGAGCATCACAGATACATGGTGTGAGAATATTTTCAGGAAATCTTCTATGACTTCTTCTTTCTAGAGACGTTGATGGAAGATAGAGCTCGATATTTCATGAACCTGCAACAGGGTTCTATGTCGGTGATGGATTATTCTGTTCATATCACTGAGCTTCAGCGTTGTTCACCCTTTCTTGTGGGTTATGAGATGTTGAGAGCTAGATGCTTTGAAGATGGTCTTCGATATGACATCTGAGCACTGGTTAATGTTTTCAGGTTGCCTTCAGTACATGATATTGTGAACCAGACACTGATTACAAAGAGGAACCTTCAAAAAGCTAGTGGTGCAGGCCAGGGCGGTTCAACACCAGTTTCAGATACTATTTCTAATGGAAAGAGGAAGAGACATATGGAATTCTCTCAGGGTGGTAGTACCAACCAGAAGAATGTTTCAGGTGGCCAGGTCATGTGCTACCAGTGTGGTAAGGAGGGGCACAAGAGACCTCAGTGTCCATGAGACCCAATGTAGTGTCGATCTTGCGACAAGATGGGTCATCTACAGTGATTTTGCAGGGTGTTTCCACTAGTGGCTAGTGTGAGGGGTTCTGTGCAGACTCCGCGTGCGGGAGAAGGACCAGTAGCTTCTTACCAGTCGGGAAACTGGAATACGTCAGGGCGTGCAGACAGAGATGGTGGTCATGGTCATGGTAGCCAGACACTAGGATCTCAATGGCAGTAGGGCAGGACAACTCAGGGTAGTAAGGCTGTGTCACAGGGCCGTGACACCGGGCAGGCATATGCAGTGCACCAGACCCAACAGGAGGAGGATCCTGGACCTTCTACTGTCAGAGATACTATCCTAGAAGCTTATGTTTTATCTTAAGTACTTTTCGATATGGGTACTACACATAGATTTATATTTGTACCCGTCATGGAGCGCCTCAAGCTCTGTGTTTCTTCTTCTTCTGATGTTATGATGCTAGACACTCTATTGGGAATGAGAACAGCATGTGTGTGTCAGTGCAAGAAGTTTACCCTTGAGGTTGGTGGGTGTAACTTTCTTTGGGACCTCTATGTCTTAGAGATGATGAGATATGATGTCATTCTCGGGATGGACTGGTTGGTTCCCTTTCAAGCCTTTGTGGACTGCTATCATTGCAGGGTGATTTTCACGTCACCAGAGGGCGGAGAGTTTCAATAAAAGGGCGAGTGGGATGTTCAGTGGAGTCGAGATAGACCATATCATCATGGGCGAGGTGGAATCACAGCCTATATTGCAAGATTATATTTGAATGATTAGGGGACTTGTCGGCAGGATTTCCCTCCAGCGGTTGATCGTTTCAGGGATGTCTTCCCGGACAACTTTTCGGGTCTACCTCCGGAGCATGAGGTGGATTTCTCGATTGAGCTTGTTACAGGAGAAGTACTGGTGTCCATTCCTCCTTATAGGATGGCCACACCTGAGTTTCAGGAGCTCAAGAGGTAGTTAGAGGAGTTAGAGTCAAAGGGTTTCATCCGACCCAGTACTTCTCCTTGGGGTTTGCCGGTCCTCTTTGCGAAGAAGGCGGGCGGTACCCTCAGACTCTGTGTGGATTATCAGAAGTTGAACCAGTTGACGGTCAAGAACCAATATCCCTTTCCAAGGATTGATGATCTTTTTTATCAACTTCATGGAGAAAAATTGTTCTCTAAGATTCACTTGAGATCCGGATTTCATCAGCTATGCGTGAGACCATCGGACATACCACTTACATCCTTTGAGAGCATACATGGTTTGTACGAGTACTTGGTTATGCCGTTCGAACTCACGAACACACCAGCAGTTTTCATGGATCTGATGAATCGTGTGTTCCATCCTTATCTGGATTCATTTGTGGTTGTATTCGTGGACGATATCTTGGTGTACTCTAACACTCGACATGACCATGCCACTAGTCTTGAGATCGTACTCAGTACACTAAGAGAGAATCAGTTATATTCTAAGATCTCAAAGTTCCACTTTTAGATGGACCAGATTCACTTCCTGGGTCATATCATCTCAGAGGCAGGAGTTTTCGTGGACCCAGAGAAGGTGAGAGTAGTAGTTTCCAGGGAGCATCATAAGAACATATTTGAGATACAATGTTTCTTAGGGCTGGCTGGTTACTACAGACATTTAATCCAAGACTTCTCCCTCTTAACAACGTCGTTAATAGGTCTGACTAAGAAGGGTGTGAATTTTGTTTGGTCGGAAGCTTGTGAGACATACTTTTAGGACCCGAAAGGAAGTTTGACATCATCACCAATCCTGATACTCCCAGAGCAGGGAAAGAGCTATACAATTTACTGTGATGCATCAGGTATTGGACTGGGAGCAGTGTTGATGTAGGGAGATTGAGTTGTTGCGTATGGTTCTCAGTAGTTGAGGTCACATGAGATAAATTACCCGATGCATGATCTCGAGTTGGCTACATTTGTTCATGCGTTGTGCTGTTGGAGACATTATCTCTTAGGAGAGCATTTTTTGGTTTTCACAGACCACAAAAGTCTCAAATATATCTTTACTCAGCGTGAATTGAATATGAGGCAGCGAATGTGGGTCGAATACCTTCAGTCCTTCGATTTTGAGCTTGCATATACACTTGGTAAAGGTAATGCAGTAGCTGATGCATTGAGTAGTAGGACTCATATACAGGCTTTGCAAAAAGCCAGTGGTGAGTGGAAGCTCATGGCTTTGTTCTCTGAGATGCATTTAAAGGTGCACGATAGTCAGGGACAGACATATCTTTCATCTTTAGTTGTGACTTCTACCCTCTTGGATAGAGTGAGGATGAGACAACTATCTGATTCGGAGGGCCTAGTTCTACATGAGTCAGTGGAAAATGAGGACCCTCCTCCTGGTTGGACGATATGCGATGTTGAAATTCTATGTTTCCATGGACGAGTGTGGGTTCCTGGGGATATACACGAGGAGTTGATGTGGGTGTTTCATGTTTCATCATGGGAAGTTCATCCCAGAGTTACCAAGATGTATCGTCACTTGAGATGTCAGTACTGGTGGCTGGGTATGAAGAGAGAAGTAGTTGGTTTTGTTACGAGGTGTTCCACCTGTCAGCAGGTTAAGGCGAATCATCAGAGGCCAGCCGGACGGTTACAGCAGTTACCCATCCCAGAGTGGAAATGGGATGATGTCACGAGGGATTTCATAACCGTGTTGCCAAGGTCACCTCGAGGAAATGATTATGTGTGGGTTTTTGTGGACAGACTCACGAAGGTAGCTCACTTTTTTCTGATCAAAGAGACCTTCGGTGTTGATGAGCTCGATAAGTTGTATATCCGAGAGATCTCACGACATCATGGGGTTCCTCTTTATATCGTTTCAGATAGGGATTCCCACTTTACGTCTCTTTTCTGGTAGAGTTTTCAGAGGGCACTGGGTACACAGGTGCTTCTGAGCACAACTTACCACCCTCAGACCGATGGCCAGTCAGAGCGTACGATACAAGTGCTTGAGGACATGCTGTGTGCATGCATCCTAGACTTTGGGGTCTCTTGGGATAAGCACATATCCCTAGTCTAGTTTTCCTATAATAATAGTTTTCAGGAAACTATTGAGATGGCACTTTACGAGGCTTTATATGGTAGGCCATGCCGATCACCCTTGTGCTGGTTAGAGGCAGGTGAGACAGCTTTACTGGGACCATGTCTCTTGCAGGAGACTTCTGAGTAGGTCCAGTTGATTCGGAAGCGGATGGCTACCGCACAGTCTCAACATAAATCTTATGCTGATCACCGTAGATGACCCTTGGAGTTCGTGGTCGGGGATCAGGTTTTCTTTCATGTTTCACCGAGGATGGGACACAGACGGATTAGGAGACAGGGAAAAAATTCACCAAGGTATGTGGGCCGTTAGAGATTCTAGAGAGAGTCGGGTTGGTTGCCTATCTGTTACAATTACCACATAGGTACCAAGCCATGCATGATGTCTTCCATGTATCTCAGTTGCACCGCTATCATTCAGACCCATCTCATGTCTTTCAGCCCGAGGAGGTTTATCTTGAAGTAGATGCGTCCTTTGAGGAGCATCTGATTCGTATCGTAGATAGGAGCACAAAGGTTCTCTGAGGCCGGTCAGTTCCTCTCGTACGGGTGCTATGGCAGCATGGCCGAGTGGAGGACAAAACCTGGGAGCGGGAAACTGACATACGTGCTTAGTGTCCAGAGTTGTTTTGAGCTTTCTCTTAGCCAACCTTGGAAGTGAAATTCGGGGATGAATTTCTTTAAGGGGGGATGTTTGTAAGAACCCGGTTCTTATTTTTGAGATACGAGTTTCTTCATTTATCTTTTCCTTAAGTGTTTTTGAGAAAATAAGGAAAATGAGGAAAATTCTATATTTTGGGACTACACGCCATGTACTTTTCCACATGCTGTGTACTTTGGCCATGTGGGATGAGGACACAGGTTGTGTAGCTATGTTGACGATGAAGGGTGTAAAACCGACTACACATCGTGTAGTGGCTATTTACACGCCGTGTAGTATGTCGGCAGGAAAATAGTAAGGTGATAGAAGCATCCGCCAGCTGAGTGGAAGTACATTCCATGTACTCAGGTTTTACACGCCGTGTACTCATGTCGACATATGAACAGTGCCACGCTAGTGAGAAGCCGCTGAAGGAACAGTTAAAAAATGAAAAGTACAAACCCTGTACTTGGGAAGTACACGCCGTGTAGTTTGTTTTTTTCGCTTAAAATGGACAATAGCCTCCCCTTTTCACAGGGAAGGGTTAGAACTGGAGGTAGGAATCGAGAGAGGAGGCTGGACCTTCAAGGATATCCAGATCGAGCGTCAGAAATTCATTTTCGCCTCTGGAGATGTTGTTGGAACCGCACAGGTACGCCCTCCATTCTCCTTAAGACATTCTTGCCAATTCTTCCTCTAAGGGAAGTTATTTGAGTTTGAATGAGGATTTCTTTCACATCAGATCTACGTCATTCTTGGACGATTCGAGGATCATCGTTCGCGTATACCGTTCAGGGGCGTTTAAAGTAGGTGGCTTGGTGTTTAATTTCCAATGGTTGTGCATTTGTGTGCATTTTTTTGTGCTACGAACCCATATTGGGGTGTCATGTGGATGAGGCCTTAGCTGTTTTAAATAACTATAATTGTATAGGTAATTAAATGTTATAATAACCTGCAGTTTGGGATCACTTCTTGAATCCAGGACCACCCCGGGGGTGCGTTCCTCTATTTAGCCGTTTAGCCAGGATACCCGAGGGTATGCCATTATAATAATGTTTGTTAAATTGCCTTGAGAGGAATTGAATGTGAATTGATTATTTACATGTTGGGAATGGCCTGGTTACTTGTTTAGCCTGAGGGAAGTGTTTTACTTAGCCTGAGGGCAGTGCATCTTTTAGCCTGAGGGCAACTTCTTCTGTGACTGTGGGCAATAGACTCTATGCCTAAGGGCGACAATTTTTATGCCTGAGGGCAATATCTGTTATGCCTATGGGAAATTACCTGCGGGTTACGTTTTTAATTACCTAAGGTTCAGGGTTTGTGTGTCTGAGGACACTGACTTTTTACATAGAAAATCACTGTGGTGGTTTCCTTATAATAAATGATTAAATGAATATTAAGAATGGAAATATAACTGGTAGAGTTAGTTACTTTTGATTAATGCTTTGTTTATTGAATTTAATTTTTCACATTTTTGTCGCATGTTTACACCCAGTTGAGCACGAGCCTTTGGTGGTTGCCTACTGGGATTTATTTCTCACACCATGTTTGGGTCATGTCTTCGGCCCAAAAATATTATGTTACTGCAGGTGTGGATAAGGGAAATGGTCCCTATACAGGTACATGATTGTTGCTGAGGAGTAGGGGAGCATAGGACCGATCTTAGGCTCACAATGATGTCGGCTGTTTTGTTTGTTCTGTTGTACCTGTACTGAGTATTGTACTGTACTATATTATTTTGTAACATGTTCTGGCTGTTTTTCTTAGAACTTGAGACATGTTGCATCATTATCTATATAACTTTTGGTCATCTTTTACAGCAGACGTTTATTTTAAATGTGTATGGTTTATTGTTTCTACTGTTGTTGTATGTTTTATATTGTCTTCCACTGTGCTACACTTTGAAAATTTAGGGCATAGTTTCCCCACTATCAGACCTGGGCCCTTGCTTCTAGTTGGCAGCCTCTGGCATTTGGGGAAATGCGCTTGAGGTCATTTGACAAACCGGGTTTGGGGCACCCGCTGAGTGGCACCCGGATCCGTGACGTTATAGATTGATATCAAATGGATCATCCCCAAAATTTTCACTCATAAGACTCTAATAAAAGAAGGTTTGTAACCAAAATGATATCCCTAGTGGTGACTCAGCCCCCAGATGAAGGAGGTAGTCAAGAAAGAATCACTAAAACTATTGGATGATGGAATAATATTTTTGATCTCTAATAGTGATTGGGTGAGTCCACTACATGGATTTCCAATAAAAGATGGCCTAATAGTTATAAATAATGATGAATTTGAACTAATCTCATCTCAGACTATCACTGGATGGAGACTTTGTGTGGATTCAATAAATATCAATTTTGTGACCCAAAAGGATCATTCCTCTTTTCCTTTCAGGTATCAAATGTTAGAGAGTCTGGAGGGTCATAAATTCTAATATTTCTTGTATGGATATTTTGGATATAATCAAATTACATTCAACCCATCTGATTACTCCAAAATTAAATTTAGAAGTCAATTCGGTACCTTCAACTAAATATTCAGGTCATTTAGTATGTGTAATGCTCTGTTGGCCTTCGAAAGGTGCATGGCACAAGTATTCCATGATATGGTGGATGAATTATTGGAAATAGCTATGGTTTATTTTTTAGTTTTTAGAATATATTTCGAGGTAAGCCTATGAATTTTCAAATTTGTCCTGCAACGCTATGAAGAAAAGTTCTTAGTTTTAAACTGGGAGAAATAAAACATTATGGTCCACATAGGCATATTCCTCGGACACAAAATCGCAAGGAATGGCATGTATGTTGATCTAGTGTAGATTAAAATGATCAAATATTGTCTTGATCCCCCAACTGTTACAGGAATAAAGAGTTTTCTGGGATATGCAATATTCTACTCCCACTTTGTAAAAGTTTTTGGAATTTTTTTCCACCCATTGAAACAACTTTTATCAATGGGTACTTCATTTGAATTCCCTGAAGAGTGTTAAAGAGAAATCAACTATTTAAAAAATAGCATGGTGGATGCTCCCATTAACATTTCACCAAACTAGGATAAATACATCGGATTGATGTGAGATGCTAGAGAAATTGTGGTAGGCAGTGTAATAAGATATTGATTCAGCCACATCTTATTTTACATCTACTATGGCAGTAACAACTTGAATGATGCTAAGGTAAAATTAATAATAAAAGAGAAAGAAATACTAGCTGTAATCAATGCTTTTGAAAAGTTAAGCTCATCCCTCATTCTATCCAAAGTAAATTATTACATTAATCATGACGCTCTTAAATATTTCTTGAGTAAAAAGAATGCCAAACCGGGAATTATGTGGTGGATCCTACTATTAAAAGAGTTTGATATCATCAAAACAGACAATAAGGGGACAAAAAATGTTATTGTTGACCAACAATGCAGTCTCCCAATACCCATTATTGAGGATGCTGATAATCTTGACATCAAGTGTGAATTCCTTGATGAAACCCTTCTCATGATAAATACCCAATCTTGACCTTGGTTTTTTTATATTAAAAATTATCTCGCCATGTTATCTATCTGCCTTGACTTTTACCCTTCATACAATGGAAAAATCTATAGCCAAATCCTTACATTATAATTTTGATGAGATGCTAATTTTAACCATCGTGTTGATGGATTAATGCAGTGAAACATTCTATAACATGAATAAAAAAGGTTTCTTTAAATTTTTCATACATCACCCAGTGTAGCCACATCATCTCATCCCTTCACCCCATCTAGAAACAACATCACATCCCTTGACCTCATGTATCCTCCTCATCTATGCATTTATATTGAACCTTGAGACATTATAGCCCAATATATTACATAAAACACCAATCCATCACAACCATATGATATGCTGACATGTTAACTTGAATCCATTCAAACCATAATTAGGTTAATGAATCAAAACCTTGATCCAACCCACATATGTAAATATATCATAATAAAATACTGATCCATTAAAGCTAAAATAATACAAAGAACAAAGTCAACTAGTTGGGAATAAACACAGTATCATAAGAAAGTAATCGATTAAAACAAAAACATATAATTAATAAGATAAAAAATAATAAATAAACATATAATCAATCATTTATATAAATATAACACATAAGAACAATCCAAAAAAATCATACATTGTAAGTATACAACCATGGATAATTAAATAAATGCATCAATACAATACATAATAATAGAAATATGGGTGGTGTAATAGCTACTAAATCAATAATCCTTAACCAAATTATTGAGTGTGATATCTCCATTAGAAGATTCTATGAAACCTCATTTATATTACACCGCATGTTATGTTCTTAGATTATTTATTATTTATAAGGTACCCCATTTTAATTAATTATCTAGCCAATTCTATTAAGGAAATTCTAATAGGTCATATTAATTAATATCTTTCACTATATATTCAATTCACAACTTATTTTAGACATATAATTAATTAAAATAAGAACATATCCTAATCTTGAGATTCCATCATGAAAGTTAATATTGATATCTCACAAATCTATGCATGGCTTGAATCATTTTACTAATAATTACAGATTATTCCTTATTATATATTCTTTCTTGAAATACCTTTTTTAATTATATTTAAATTCTTTTTTATTATGTAAATGCAGTATTTGACTAATTTTTGCTTACTTTTGTTATTTCATCAATGCCTTCCCAACCTAAATCTGTAGTTCATGATTAGATAATTCAATATATGAATATTAATCTACAGAAAAACATGTATTCACATCAACATATGTTGCAATATATCATAAAAAAATATTAAAAACCATAATAAAATCATTATTTAATGTCTTTCCATATATGTACAATATAAATATTAACAAATTTCTAAAAAGAAATGCCTGAAAAAATATTAATAGCAGTATATTAAAAGGCATTTCACTTCCCATATCTATTTTCATTATTCTCAATTTTCATATTTATTTCCATTTCCAGAATACCCCCATTTATTGTGGGTAATTTCATAAAATTGAAAACATATATAATCCTTAAAAAATATTGTATGATAGTTTAAAATAAATCAACTAATCATGATCACCATATTTATCCTCATCATTCCAAATCCCCATCCAAAAAACTATTCACATAAGATTATCTATTTCTATGAATGAACACCACATAAAGTACAATAAAACCAATTCCACTTATTCCCTATAATAATAAGACACACACCTAAACATTTAATACAGAAATTTAAAGGAGCGATAATGACCAGAACAATGAGACATAATTTAATCATGCATCACAAAAATAAAAGAAAAAAGTGCATTTAAGAACCCATTGTACTAGAACAAAAAATGTTCTGATAAAAGAGTGAAATAATAAAATAATTTGCATAAACAATACTATCCCCCATGACTAAATACTAACCACCAAGACTAAGGGGAGAGAATAATCTAACCTCAAGCTCTAGGGTTTGACCAGGGTATATAAGAAAAATGTTGTAGCTTTTGAATGAGTGTTATCTTAAAGAATTGATGGAAGTGTACCAGTCAAGACAAATGGGCACATATCTATATAGTCATTTCAAAAATCTATCTAGAAAATTGAATGATGGTGATTTTTATTATTTAGTACTAGGGATGATAATTGAATGGTTTAGGGATTCAATAGTAGTTTCTATACATGTTCCCAACATATAAATCATACCATGTTAGATGATAAAAAGATCTAAATCCCTTACAGGTTATGATACACTAAACTAGTATTGGATGAGAGGGATATGTTTATATAGCCTGGAATTATAAGTAAATTTTGATTCCATGGGAATGGACTCATTCAATCATCTTGGAATTCTCCACTATCATATCACATCATGCACTTTTTGAAGGAGATTAAGGTGAGAAAAAATAAAGAGAGTGGTAGAGATAATTTACAAAACTATATATATATATATATAACAGATAGAAAGTATGGAATATATAAATAAAAACACACACGTTCAATATTAAATATTTTGATACACCTGAATCTTTTGTTTACCTTTTTTAAAAAATGTTTCAAAATAATCGTATGCATGAACCATGCTTTGATTTCTTGTACATGTCCCCTCCTTAAAAACAAAAAATAATCACTTTATAAAATAATCAATTTAATTATTCTATTTATATTTTATCACATTTAATCATTAAAATCCATCTTAGTTGAATTGAAATCCATGAAGAAATGAATAAATCATTTTTACATTAGAAAATTCATATATATATATATTATCATTAAATAATGGGAAAAAATAGAAGAGATTAAAAACGATTTACATATACATAATGTACAAAAACTATCCCAAACACATGATATGATTATTAAAGACTCATCAATAATCCCTATAATATTAAAAAATATACAGCCTAACATCTCATTACCTTCCTTCAGGTATTTATTATCCTTTTTTCTGATCTAATGTTCAGGGATTGGGATGCATGTTGATTAGATAAAATTTAATATACATTGTGGATACATTTCTTTGAAGTTTATTCATAAATTTTTTTATAATGAACTAGAATTTGGTTTGTTTAGACAGAAATTAGGAATTTTGTAGTTAAAGTAATAAATGATGAAAAAGAGATAAAAACGCCCTTTAATCATCATATATCACATACACTACATGTATAATCCATTCACAACATGCATGTAGAGACACATACCAAACCGTGAAGATTATTCATGATGTGAAGATAGTACACAACATGTAAACCAATTAAATGATGTGAACATTTCAAAATAAAAATATTTAAAAAATTGAATTTCATTCCCGATGTACATATATTTCACGACATGTAAGTTTTAAGGACTCACCCGGTCAAAGATACGAATGGATTCTTCAGTAGGAAAAGTGTATTTGAGTTACACAGTGTGCAGTCAATTTACATGAAATGAAGATGTCAGGACCGAACTCCTTTAATATAGTACACAACATTAATGAATTGCACATTGTGTACTTCTCGGGCCTATTTATATTTACAATTCCATCCATACTTTAGAGTGCTTCACACTTTTTGTTTTCTCACATTTTTTATTCTACATTTTTCATTCGTACTAATCCTAAATTAGACTCCTTTAATTAATTTTATTTTTCTACTAAATAAAAGTGAGTTTTTAATAATTACTTTCTCGTTATTCAACTGTGAAATCCTGCTTTTGGTTTGGACACTTGTTTCCATCACCGTCTGCTATTATTTATAGCTTCTTTCATTATTCTTCATACGTTCTTCATTTTCAGAATTTTTTTATTGTTTCTTTAATTATTTGATTCCATAATTCTTATTCATAGTTGTTTTGAAATGAAAAAGTTAGTTCCTGGTTATATTTTTATTACCTCCAATTGTATGATATTTACTATTTATTTCTTAGTCCTGTATTTTTTTATTCATGCCTACATCTCAATTATACACAACATGCTTAATAGTTCCTTTATTTTGATCATCGCTACCATGAACATCTAATCCACCTAGGGTTAGAGGTTTAGAGTAGGGGGTTTTCAAACCTATTGAATCATTATATTTAACTTAGAAACCCTATGTATAGTAATTTTTTATAATAATTATTCATCTCATTTGTTCACACAGCCACGACCTTGGAGAGTGAAATTAAACAAACCCAACCAAATTATGGTGGAGAAGGACTATGACCATTAGCCTTTGACTATTTTTATATATAATCCAAGTGTAATGAACTTAGGTTGTCTGATTGATGAATAGCACATTTTCATAGAATTTATACTATAAAATAATTTTTTATAATCCCACCATAGTGTTATTGGGTGGGTAATTTTCATGTTTTTAGGTATTAGTGTTATTTTGAGCCTAAATGTGAAAAACGCCTAATTCTGGATTTTAGACAGATTTTTACATCAAGGGTATTTTAGTTATTTAATGGAAAATATATGTCGAAATTTTATGATTCAAATATTCTTAGAATCCTTATTTTATTTCCTTCAACTTTGACTTCTGGACCAGGAGCTGATTCGGCCATCTGAAGGGCCTAACAATTTATTGAAGTTGGTCATTTTTTCTGGTGGACAGTGTGGACCCCACCACAATAATGGAACAAAAAATCATCCTACACATATCCAATTTAGGTGTTTCCACATGGTATAGAACGAGGACATCTTGTACCGACTCTACTAAAAATTTGGGGGAGTTTAGAAGTAATTAATGTGGCCATTTAATGACATTCTTTTGGAGGAACCTTCCTAGAAGCTTTGTCTAGAAACAGAAACTGCCAATGAAAAAATCATAACTTATTCATCCGAAGTCTAAATGAGTTTAATGTTTGAGGAGAGACGACCAAGCAATATATGAAAAACATTCATGAAGGGTGGAACACGTGAAGAGGTCATTTATAGGGTCTAAAACACGTCAAATTTCGGGGGACAAATTCTTCCTATAAAAGGAGGCCCTCACCTCCTTCCCAAATCATCCCATTCTCCATCCATTACTTCAAGGCACCAAGGAGGAGATCTGCACCGAGGGAGGCTGAACAAAAATATTCCCCCATTATTTTTAATTTATTTCTTTTCTTTATTTCTATTTTAGTTTTCTATTGTAATTTAGATTTCTATTAAAATTCATGCATTGTTTTTATTTCTTTGTCCACCCATCCACCTTGTTTTCTTCCTCATATTTTATTCTTCATTTCTTATTTTATTCCTCTCATATTATTCACCATGACCTATTACCCTCAAATATGAGGGGTTAACTAGAGAATAGTCCCGTGGGAGGTATGTGGCAATTTAATTTATTCTTTTCTTAAATTATTATGTTTTATTAAGTTTGTAATGAGAAAGAGTGATGTGCACGGGTGTGGCGATCGTACACCACGAGACTGATCTCAAACTCATTTATATTATTTTATTAAATATTTTCCCTCCCTTCTACTGGATACAAGCTCTTTATATGATGGAGTTGATCCATTCAGTTGTTGAAATTGCATACGATGGAGCCATGTCTTGGAAGATGTCACACTCTCAATCGAGGTGTGCCATCAACCTTGATTATAGGAGGAGGTGAAGTTAAGATTGCTAAATGCATTAAACATTTCACACCAATGAATAAAACAATAGTAATTCATGAATTAGATCTCATAATTGAATTATTAAACATAATTTAAATACCAACAAGGAGAATGATGGAACCCATAAACCAACCCATAAAGGCCAAGTTCTTTATTAATTAATTTAATTTAGTCCTTGTTTGTTAGTTTTATCTTTTATTTAAATTAAATTTCATTTAATTACTAAATAAAAATATCCAAAATTAAGTAGTTAATGTGAATTAGATTAAGTAGTTGAACGAACTGAGGAAGCTCCTCAAGTGAGAAGACCCTGGTAAGCCACTGTGCTGCACTAGGAAAATTAAATTGCTTTTGCCACACCCTATGAGAGGCGTGCGTCAAAACTTCCGCCGTTGCCAGGGAGCTAATCGGTTGTTTACTTTACATTTTCTATTTTAAAAATTTATATATTTTTTATTATTTATTTTTAAAAAAAATACAAAAAATATTCTTTCCATGATGAATTAAAATGATTATTATTCTACATGGACTGCCAATTACTCAATTGTGCAAGAATAAGAAATAGACTACACTAAAGAGGCCCTCCAACGAAGAGCTGAGGCACTGATGATAATTGTCAAGAAAAAAGAAAGTGGCATAGCAACATGGATCTCACTAGATGATTTGACGGCCATGGTCGATGAACTCCAAGCTAACTTAAAAAGATTTGAGTCCAAGAAGCAAGTGCCAACGGTCTTCCCATAATTCACTGAAGACATCCATGAAGTTGAGGCCAAACTCAAAATGGAGGAGCCTGAATACCTACCTCCATCTAGTGAATATAAACTCCAAGATGAACTTTAAATTAATGAGGAGATTAAATTCGAACCGATTCATGGAGATGATATAATCTTAAACTCAAACTCTTTTAATTTTATTGAAACTAATTAGATTATCACCCCTAGTAGTTTTGAATTTTCATATTTGTCCATCACATATTATGACTTGGAGGATGATGTGGAAAATGATGCACTTTTTGAGGAACTCCTGGAGCTCCCTAAATACATTAAATATCTACTGGAGGAGCCCCATCATGAAGAGATCCAAGTTTCTGAGCCAGAGGAAATCAGACAAGAGGCTGAAGAGCCCATGAAGCCAACATTGGAATACAAGATGGTTTCACAAGTAGAAAAAAATGAGGAGGAGGCTCCCTACTTCATCCAACCCCTTCCATGTAAGCTGTACCAAATTGCGATGGAGGAAGATATGGTATACTCGGTCTATGGATTCTTCCTCAGTAAGGACAAATAACTGCAAGCTGGGAAGAACCACATGTGGTGGTTTAAATCATAGAAGCTTAATCCACCAACAGATTATGGATAAAAGGTGGTACTTCCCTCTAGATGCAGTAAATGATGCCAGGGCCCACTTGGGGGATCATACCAAGATTTTTCCTTTAATTTATTTATAGTAATTTAATTTTCAATATTATTAATTTAGATTTCAAATTTCGTGTTAAGAATTAGTCTAGCATGTGGCCCCCTCTATCTTTTCATTTTGAGCTTATATGAAATGATCCTTGTGATTAATTGAGTAATTTTTCTTTCGTAGGATCATGAAGGCATAAGGAAGCCCCGATAATTAAAGGAAGAGGACAAAATCTCTATTTCAAATGGAATATCACTTTTTATGACTATCATTTAAACTCATTTCATTTTTTGGTCCAAAACATATTTTGATCTTTAATGAATATTCTTATCACTTCTCACACATAAATTGATTTTGACACAGTTAAAATGATTTTTAAAATAATGTATTTTAAATGATTATTGACTTGAATTCTTTTCCAATGAAATGGATTTTCAAGCATTTTAATGATTTTGATTGATTTTTGAAATCCGTGCCCATGAAACACTAAATAAAAATATTTTTCCAATCCTATGGGGTATTCTAAACCACTTTTACATATTCTTCTTAATACCCACACTTTCTTGAGGGAAACATGAATTTTGTGTGAGAACCAGAATTTGTGAATAATTCTCTTTCAAAGATTTGGATTCCATGGAATGTATTTGAAATGATTGAGGAATCTCTTTGGCTAGCCACATTTTATCTTGAGTCCCACCTTTACATTTATCCTTTGTAATCCCTTAGATTCTATGAATTTCCTTATAGGTTTAAGCCACATTACAAGCCACTTTTTCCTTACCAACCCGCACTTTTAGTATTTTTAGCATGGTTATTTAAATTTTGAGTGTGGGGGAAGGGACTTTTGTGTGTGTTCATTGGGATGTGTATCTTTTATGGGTGGTGTGAGGTGTGTGTCAATATTTTGGGTAGTGGAAAATAATAGAATTGGGCATGTGTTTTCATTTCATTGTGCTTTATTTGTTTCATCCATTTCTCCTTCCAAAAAAAATTGAAAAAATGGAGACGAGATTGAATTCATTATTGTAAATTCTTTTATGACTCGTGTCCCTCTCAAAAAAAATCAAGGTAATGAATTGTCATTCATTCATTGTATTCAATTTACATCTCATCCTCAATGAAAAAGAAAAAAAGAAAATAATGTTATGCCTTTATGGAGATTGAATTTTTTTTGGAGAACATAGATTATATCATTCATTATAATCAATTCATGACTCATGTACCAATTCATAAAATGGTGTGATGTTTTTTTTCAAATTTTCAAGCGGGATTGAGAGAGTAATTTCCTGTGTTTTCACATGAATCAGTCATGCATTGTACTTAAGAGTCCAGCCTCCTCTTTCTAGCCTGAAACTTTTTCAATAATTTTCCCACCAACCCTGAGCCACAGAATCATTTGAAACTTTAATTAAAGACCTCATGAGTGAATTAATTTTCATGTTTCATGACGTGGAGAAATGATAATTTTCACAATAATATGGTGGTACATGCGATTTCCAAGTATGAGCATAACTCTAGAATCAATTTCTCTTGAGTGAAGAGTGACATAAAATCCAATGTGAGGTAGGTTGTGATTGGTCCATGGAATGATTTATGAGTTTGAAAAAATTTGAATTATTGAAATTAAAATAATATAGAATTATTATTCATATATGAGACATGATGGAATTTTATTTTGGATAAGATCATTGATATTTTCTCATTTTTGATTGTTGTGTGGATTTTGATTTGGATGTAAGATGATTGCCCAGGAGTGCAATGTTTAAGTGTGGGGGAGTGATGAAGCTCACATTTTCATATATTTTATACTGTAAATCATTGTTTATAATCCCACCATAGTGCTATTGGATTATTAATTGTCATGTTTTTAGGTTTTAGTGTTATTTTGAGCCTAAATGTGAAAAACGCTTAATTCTGGATTTTAGAAAGATTTTTACATCAAGGGTATTTTAGTCATTTAATGGAACATATATGTACAAAGTTTGTGATTAAATTTTTTTTAGAATATTTTTTTATTTACTTCAACTCTTTTTGATAGACCAGGAGCTGATTAGGCGATCTAAAGGGACTAAAAATTCATTGAAGTTGGACATTTTTTTAGGCAGACAGCGTGGACCCCACTACTGTAACAGACCCCAAACGTGGACTACACATATCCAAATGAGGTTTTTCCACTTGGGATATAACTAAAACATCTATTAAAGACTCTAATAAAAATTAGGGGGAGTTTATAAGTCATTAAGGTGGCCATTTAATGACATAACTATGTAGGAACCTTCCTGAAATGTTCATCCAGAAGAAGAAACCGCCAATGAAAAATCTATAACTAATTCATACAAAGTCTAAATGAGCTGAAATTTTGATGATAGACGACCAATATATTTATGAACAACATTAATTAAGGGTGGAACGCGTGAAGAGTCCATTTATAGGGTCTAAAATGTGTCATCGTTCGGGGGATGAATTCTATTATAAAAGGAGGCCCTCACCTCCTTCCCAAATCATCCCATTCTCCATCCATTCCTTCAAGGCACCAAGGAGGAGATCTCCACTAAGGGATTCCAGCCAAAAATCTTCCCCCTTTATTTTAAATTTATTTCTTTTTTTATTTCTATTTTCTTTTTCTATTGTAATTTATATTTCTAAAAAAATTCATGCATTGTTTTTATTTCTATGTCCACCCATCCACCCTGTTTTATTCTTCATATTTTATTCATATTTTCTTATTTTATTCTTATAATATTATCCACCATGACCTCTTACCATAAAATATGAGGGGTTAACCTGAGACTTGGCCCGGGGGTGGTATGTGGAAATTTCATTTATTCTTTTATTAAATTATTATGTTTTATTAATTTTGTAATGAGCAAGAGTGATGTGCACAGGTGTGGTGATCATCCACCACAACAATGATCTCAAACACATTTCTATTCTTTTATTAAATCTTTTCCCTCCCTTCTACTAGATACAAGATCTTCGTACGATAGAGTTGAGCCATTCAGTGGTTCAAATGGCATACGATGGGGCCAGGTCTTGGAAGATGTCACACTCTTGATCGAGGTGTGCCATCAACCTTTATTATAGGAGGAGGTGAAGTTAAGATTGCTAAATGCATTCAAGATTTCACAAAAAGGAATAAAATATTATTAATTCATGAATGATATCTCATAATTGAATTAATAAACATAATTTAAATACCAACAAGGTGAATGATGGAACCCAAAAACCAACCCATAAAGGCCAAGTTCATTCTTAATTAATTTCATTTTGTCATTGAAAGTTAGTTTTATCATTTATTTAAATTAAATTGCATTAAATTCATAATTAAAAATATTAAAAATGAAGTATTTAATGTGAATTAGATTAAGTAGGTGAACAAACAGAGAAATATCCTCAAGTGAGACGACCCTGGTCAGCCACTATGCAACACTTGGAAAATTAAATTGCTTTTTCCATGCCCTAATATAGGCGTGCGTCAAAACTGGAACTGTTTCCGGGGATCTAATCGGTTGTTTACTTTAAATTTTCTATTTTCAAATTTTAGATAGTTTTCATTATTTAAAAAAAAACAAATTCTTTCCATGATGAATTTAAATGATTATTATTCTAGATGGACTGAAAAAATGGTGTAAAAACAAGAAATAGACTACACTGAAGAGGCCCCCAACAAAGAGCTGAGGCACTGATGATAATGGTCAAGAAAAAAGAAAGAGGCATAGAAACATGGATCTCACTAGAGGATTTGATGTCCATGGTCGACGAACTCCAAGATGACTTAAAAATATTTGAGGCCAAGAATCAAGTGCCCCTGGACTTCACGGATTTCACTAAAGACATCCATGAAGTTGAGGCCAAACTCGAAATGGAGGAGCCGGACTACGTACCTCCATGTAGTGAATATCTACTCCAAGAGGCACTTTCAATTGAAGAGGAGATTAAAGTCAAAACGACTCAGGGAGATGATATAATCTTAAACTCAAAATCTTTTAATTTTATTGAAACTAATTTGTTTATCAACCCTAATAGTTTTGAATTCTCAGATTCGTCCATCTCATATTACGCCTAGGAGTATGTGTGGAAAATTATGAACCTATTGAGGAACTCTTGGAGCTCCCTAAAGACATTGATTATCTACTGGAGGAGCCCCATCATGAAGAGATCCAGGTTGTTGAGCCTGAGGAAATCAGACAGGAGGCTGAAACCCCATGAAGACAGCACTGGAAGACAAGATGGTTGCACAAGTAGAAACAAATGAGGAGGAGGCTCCATACTTCATCCAACCCCCGCCATACAAGCTATAACAAATTGGAAAGGGGGTGGATCTAGTATACTCTGTCCATGGAGTCTTCCTTAGTAAGGACAAGGAACTGCATGCTTGGAAGAGCCACATGTGGTGGTTTAAATCTAAGAAGCTTCATCCACCAACAGATTATGGGTAAAAGCTGGTATTTCCCTCTAGAGGTAGTAAAAGATTCTAGGTCCCACTTGGGGGATTATACCAAGATTTATCCTTTAATGTATTTATATTAATTTAATTTTAAATATTAGGAATTTAGATTTTAAATTCTGTATTAAGAATTAGTCTAGCATGGGGCCCCCTATCTCTTTTAATTTTTATCTTAAATGAAATCATCCTTGTTATTAATTGAGTAATTTTTCTTTTGTAGGATCATGAAGGCAGAAGGAAGCCCCGAGAATTAGAGGAAGAGGACCAAATATTTATTTCAAAAGGGAGATCACTTTTAATTATTATCATTTAAAATAATTTAATTTTTTGGTCCAAAACATATTTTGAGCTTTAATGAATATTCTTATCACTTTTCACACATCAATTGATTTTGAATGTGTTGAATTGATTTCTGAAATAATAGATTTTAAATGATTGTTGATATGAATTATTTTCCCTTGAAATGGATTTTCAAGAATTTTTATGAGTTTGACTGATTTTTTGAAGTCCATGCCCATGAAACACTGACTCAAAATATTTTTCCAATCCTGTGAGTTATTCTAAACAATGTTTACATATTCTTCCTAATACACACACTTTCTTGAGGGAAACTCGAATTTTGTGTGAGAACCAAAATTTTTGAATAATTATCTTTTGATGATTTGAATTTCATGGATTTTTTTTGAAATGATTTAGGAATCTCTTTGGCTAGCCACATTTTATCTTGAGACCTACCTTTACATTTATCCTTTGTAAGCCCTTATATTCCATGAATTTCCTTATAGGTTTAAGCCACATTACAAGCCACTTTTTTCCTTACCTACCCGCACTTTTAGTATTTTTAGCATGTTTATTTCAAGTTTGAGTGTGGGGGAATGGAATTTATTGTGTGTTCATTGGGATTTGTATCATTTATGGGTGGTTTGAGGTGTTTGTAAATATTTTGGGTAGTGCACAATAATATAATTGGGAATGTGTCATCATTTCATTGTGCTTTTTTTGTTTCGTCCATTTCTCCTTCAAAAAATAATTGAAAAAATGGAGATGAGCTTGAATTCCTCATTGTACATTATTTTATGACTCATGTCCCTCTCAAAAAAAATTAAGGGAATGAATTTTCATTCATTCATTGTATTCAATTTTCATCTCATCCTCTATTAAAAAGAAAATGAAAAAAATAAAATAAAGTTGTGCCTTTCTGGAGCTTGAAAAAAAGGGAGAACTTAGATGATATCATTCATTATAATCACTTCTTGACTCATGTACCATGTAATAAAAGGTTTTGATGTTGTTTTTCACATTTTCAAGCAGGATTGAGAGAGTAATTTCCTGTGTTTTCACAGGAATTAATCATGCATTGTACTTAAGAGTCCTGCCTCCTCTTTCTAGCCTGAAACTTTTTCTATAATTTTCCCACCAACCCTGATCCACAGAATCAGTTGAAACTTTAATTAAAGACCTCATGATTGAATTCATTTTCATGTTTCACACTGTGGAGAAATGATAATTTTCACAACCCTATGGTGATACATGCAATTTCCAAGTATGAGCATAACTCTAGAATCAATTTCTCTTGAGTAAAGAGTGACATAAAATTAAATGTGAGGTAGGTTGTGATTGGTCCATGGATTTATTTATATGGATGAACAAATTAGAATTATTTAAATGAAAATAATAGAGAATTATTATTCATATATGAGACATGAGGGAATTCTATTTTGGATAAGATCATTGATATTTTCTCATTTTTGATTTTTGTGTGGATTTTGATTTGGATGTAAGGTGATTTCCCAGGATTGAAATGTTTAAGTGTGGGGGAGTGATGAAGATCACATTTTCATATATTTTATAATGTAAATAAATGTTCATAATCCCACCATAGGGTTACTGGATGGTTAATTGTCATTTTTTTTAGGTTTTAGTGTTATTTTGAGCCTAAATGTGTAAAACGCCTAATTCTGGATTTTAGACATATTTTTACATCAAGGGTATTTTAGTCATTTAGTGTACAATATATGTCCAAATTTTGTTATTAATTTTTTTAAATCCTTATTTTATTTCCTTTAACTTTGTCTTCTGGACCAAGAGCTGATTCAGCCATCTAAATGGTCTAAAGATTCATTGAAGTTGGACATTTTTTCGAGAGGACAGCGTGGACCACACCACTGTAACGGAACCCAAAATCGGCCTACACATATCCAAATGAGTTGTTTATACCTGGGATATAACTAATACACCTAGTAATGACTCTTTAAAAAAATGGGGGAGTTTAGAAGTCATTAATGCATCCATTTAATGACATACCTCTGAAGGAACCTTCCTGGAAGCATCATCCAGAAACAGAAAATGCCAATGAAAAATTCATAACTCATTCATCTGAAGTCTAAATGAGCTTAAATTCTGAGTAGAGAAGACCAAGATATTTATGAAGCACATTCATGAAGGGTGGAACGTGTGAAGAGGCCATTTATGGGGTCTACAATGTTTCAACTTTCGGGGGACAAATTCTGCCTATAAAAGGAGGCCCTCACCTCCTTCCCAAATCATCCCATTCTCCATCCATTCCTTTAAGGCACCAAGGAGGAGATCTCCACCGAGGGAGGCTGGCCGAAAATCTTCCCCCTTTATTTTTAATTTATTTATTTTTTTATTTCTATTTTAGTTTTCTATTGTAATTTATATTTCTAACAAAATTCATGCATTGTTTTTATTTCCGTGTCCACCCATCCACCCTATTTTCTTCTTCATCTTTTCTTCTTATTTTCTTCTTTTATTATTCTCATATTATCCACCATGACCTATTAACCTCAAATATGAGGGTTTCACCATAGACTTGTCCTGGGGGAAGTATGTGGAAATTTCATTTATTCTTTGCTTAAATTCTTATGTTTTATTAAGTTTGTAATGAGCAAGAGTGATGTGCACAGGTGTGGCGATCTTCCACCACGACACTGATCTCAAAATAATTTCTATTCTTTTATTAAATCTTTTCCCCCTATTCTACTAGATGCGAGCTCTTCATATGATGGATTTGAGCCATTCAGTGGTTGAAATGGCATACTATGGAGGCAGGTCTTGGAAGATGTCACACTCTCGATCGAGGTGTGCCATCAACCTTGATTATCGGAGGAGGTGAAGGTAAGATTGCTAAATGCATTCAAGATTTCACACCAATGAATAAAAAAATAGTAATTCATGAATTATATCGCATAATTTAAATATCAAAATTAATTTAAATACCAACAAGGAGAATGATGGAACCCACAAAGCAACCCATAAAGGCCAAGTTCTTTATTAATTAATTTCATTTTGTCATCGCATGTCAGTTTTATCTTTAATATAACTTAAATTTCATTAAATTACTAAATAAAAATATCCAAAATGAAGTAGTTAATGTGAATTAGATTAAGTATGTGAAAAAAATGAGAAAGCACCTCAAGTGAGACGACCCTGGTCAGCCACTGTGCTACACTAGGAAAATTAAATTTCTTTTTCCATTCCCTACGACAGGCGCACATCACTGATATACCCTACACATGGGATAGTTTCAATATAAGTTGATCCAATTGGGTTGACCAAAAAGAATTGGCGACTTTTTCATTGCATCATTTTCAACACCATAGGATCATTCCAAGTTAAATATAGGATTATCTTTTATTAAGATCCCAAAAATTAACCCTTATCCCTTCCTTTAAATATCATAATTAAAACTCAAAAATGAATAGTATTAGTTAAAACCCGAACCTAAAAAGTGATAGTGAGGAATCCATATAAGTGTTTTGTTCGATTGGTTGTTGTTCTTCCAGTATTCCTCCTGGGATCGGCCATGAACTACCACTTTACCATGCCCTTGTAGTAAGTGTAGTTTGGGAAAATAAATTATAATATGGTCTCAGCCTGTGTGAATTCAATGATGCATGTGGGAAAGTAAAATTTTGGATTCATTTTTAGGGATCAAGTTTTTCTCAGGGATAGTGATCATCAGATCAAACCAAAATTACCTCACCCCCTCTCCCTTTCTAATTTTATTTTTCAATTTTTCTTTTTTCTTTTTCAATTTTGATCTCACTTGTTTTATCACAATATTTTATTATTTATTTATCCCTTTCCCTCTTTTCTTCATAGATATTTCATGATACAGGGGTCGTTGACTCGCACAATAATCCTAAACGCATAAGAAAAACTTCTATTCAAGAATGAAATTGATAGAACCATCACTAAACTCCGCCACTTGAATATTGTATAGTGTAATAATATTACCGCAACACATCTTCAAGAACTCGATTATGAATCATCAACCAATCATGGAGAGTGACCAGTGATACAAGAGATCGCTATTATGGAATACATTTTACTGTCAATTTTGGGTTTTTCTCCCAGCATTGTTCTTCTTCCAATTTACGTGAACACTTTTTAAATTAAACATGGACTCATTAAAATGATGTAGAATGTGGTTCAGTTCATTGAGATTCAAAGGAAAGACCCCCACAAAAATATCTTGAACATTTTTGTGGATTTTGATACCTTTTGAAACCAAATAATATCTTTAGATTTCATTATGTTAAGAGTATTCCCCTTCTCCTTATGAGATATATCCATGTACTGGATAAAAAGTCAATATACAGAGTCAATAATGTCTTAGGATGAATTAGAAAACAATTTCCAATTTAAGTACATCCCACCAATCCAGAAATTGAAGCTCTATAATGAAATTAGAAACATCAGCTCAGGAAGAGGGAGAATCAGTATAGAAAGTTTGGGAAATATTTAAGGAGATTACATGATAGTTTAAACATCAAGGGAAAGATGTGTGGATTTAATTATAAATGTTATATCAAGGACATCATCCTACTTCATGAACTGCATTAAATACCACTGATAATTACAGACGCATTCTTAAGACATCAGAAGTTGGCCAGAAACTTTTAGATATAGTATATCACAATGCTAGTCTATGGAAAAGTTATTGAGAACTGCCTCGATGTGTAAATAATCTGCTAAAAGAAACCACTTGCATCACTAATCATGTAGATACTTTGGAAAAGAATCCAGAATCATTTTAATTTCCTGCTGTGCCACCACCCCCTCCTACCCAAATAATAGAAATGCAGTCCTACGAGATGTGTGGAGGCCAAGACTCTTACAAATAATGAAGGGAGGGTATGGAAGAACCTCAAAATGAATAATTTTTTATATCAACTAAAATAAATAACAACCAAAATACCATAAGATCAAGTAGTACTAATAGTAAAAAAACTAAAAATATAGGTCATCTTAACAACAACCACAAAAAAATAAAGTTTACATTCAACAGAGGAGTAGAAAGGTTTCACAAAAGAATTAAGGACCACCTAGGTATCCATAATAAGTTCCATATCCTAGAACCCAATAGAAATTCCAACAACATTTCCTTGGAGCTCAGTAGTACCCACTAGCACAATAACTATAGTACCATCTATCCCCACCAAGAACACCACCAAAATACCAACCTCTCCAATCTAATTTTGAAAAGCTGATAACTTTCTTTATATAAAAATCATATGAAAGGATGAAAAAATGGATATGGGAATGTCAAACCGGATAGAAACCATGTGAAATTTCAAGAACCAAATGGGTCAAATTTCAAAAACTCTATTAGACACACTACTATGTAAATTGTTCGGTAACACTATAATGCACCCAAGAGATGAAGAAAAGGAAGCAGTTCTTAGGAGTGGGAAAATAATATAATTTAAAAAACCCTTCAAAGAGAATATAGAGAAGAAGGAGGAAAATGGGAAATGTAAAACTGACATCAGTGAATATGATAGTGGTAAAAAAAGTAATAAGTTAAAGAATTGAGTATAGAATTAGAAGAAAATACAAAATATTGAACAAAAGAATAGTTAGAGAATGAATAGTTTTATATGGGACCACTGGAATACAGACCCCTCTACCATTTCCATAAATAATGAGGTAATAAAAGATTGAGGAAAAAAAAGAAAATGTTTCTTGAAATGTTCAATAAATTTTATATCAATATCTTATTTGTAGAACCCATTTCCCAAATTTCGGCTTATAAAAATTCCTAAAGGAACTAATCTCCAAAAAGAGGATGATGGAAGACCTGGGAGTCATCACGCTAAATGGGGAATTCTCCATATTCATTCAGTTGAATATACCATGGAAGATGTGATACCCTGGTAGTTTCTCAATCCCTTACACCATAGGGGAATTCAACTTCAGAAAATAATTATAAAATTTAGGGATGTGCATAAATATCATGACTATAAGAGTTTTCAAGAATCCAGGGATTGATGAATTAAAACTAAAAAGAGTGGAACTTCAACTAGATGACCGCTTAGTCAAGAAACCTCAATTACTTCTCAAGGATATATTAGTTAAGGTTCGAATGCTTATATTTCCTACAGATTTCCTAATTTTAGAAATGGAAGAAGAAGGAGATGTTCCAATTATTCTTGGAATGCCATTTCTATCAATATGAAAGGATTTAATTGATGTTAAACAAGTAATACTGATATCCATAGTGTGACGTCCCGGACCCAGCCAGCCACCCAAACAGTGCCAAATGGGTCGAGCGTCATTACCTTAGGTGCACCTCCCCAAATGCCAAAGGCTTCCGACTAGTAGCGAGGGTCTGAATAGGTATAGTGCGGAGGCTATACCCTCTCGGAGGATCATAGTAAGGGTACTAGTCCGAGTATAACAGTAAAGATGCAACAGAAAGAAAGTCACTGCAGACTCGAACCAGAACCGCATAATAGAAGCACATTCAATAACAATAAACAACGAAAGCAATATAGAAAACAACTGCATCGGAAAGTAACATAACAACATGCCAGCAATCAACTAAAACAACTACTGTAAACAGCCAAGAATGCATCCAAAGCAGGTCATACACAAAAAAAAATAAAAAGGGCCCCAATGGCTAACCAATAGTAGCTACAACAAGTAAGCACGCTGGTACATAAAGTAAACACAACAAGGTAAACCCCAGGGAGGTATGATCTTAAGGTTCGTACCATCTCCATGCAACAACTAACGTAGACCAGTTTTTAATGCTCGAATCTTTCCGACATGTAAATCCATAAAGTTCACACGCGTCACGAAGGGCCCGTGAAGGGTGTGAGACAAATCCCAGTAGGATACCACCCAATGGTGCGTACCAAATATACGTGTTTAAGTAGTCATGCATTTACGAGGAAAGCAGTAATAAGTTTAGTGCACAAATAAACACAAACTCCACTACTGCTCAACATCCACCATGGAGTGCCACCTACTTCGGCCAGCGCCGGAATCTCTGTCGTGTAACCGGGCACCATGTGCATCTTGAAACCTCGTGTCTCAAGTACCGACATCCTGAAGGCACACCCAAAATAGTAACCCGGCACCATGTGCCTCCTGACACCTCGTGCCTCAAGTACCGACATCCCAAAGGCACGCCCAAAAGTAGTAACCCGACACCATGTGCCTCCTGACACCTCGTGTCTCTAGTACCGACGTCCCGAAGGCATGCCCAATTCCCTGAAGGCTCCTCACCTCCCACGTGGCTTTCTACGGCAAGCACCCCTAACCAGAATACCTAACCGCAACTACGGGGGCCTCTACCCACACGAGTGGTCAAAACCACCTCATCACAGAGTATCTCTGTGTGCACACTACTCAATGTCCCGGTGAGCGGTAATCACCAAAATAGTCCTAAGGCACCAACACATCTGACACCTCATGTCCCTACGACCATGTCACTCAAGTCCGATGGCATCTCCATCCCAATAACCTAGGCCATGCCCAACCTAACAGTCATACTGCCTCAAGATGACGTCCATGACCCCCAATCCCGTGGTCAAAATAACCCAAGGTAACCCGAGAAAAGCCCCAACCTGTGATCAGCATTACTCAAGCATAACCGGGCCAAGCCCAACACAACACAAAGGGTCCAGTAGATGCAATTCAACAGTCGCATATATAACATAGTTAAAGAGAAAACATAACCAAGAAAAACCAACTAAACAGTCGAATTGCACTATACTAGGTGATGTCCCATACTTGCACAAAGGTCTTAAATGCCTATAACAATTTATAACAGGCTTTAGCAAATTAAACTAAATAGTTTATAACAATCATATTTCAATTAAAACTATTTTGGTGTTCGCCGACCAAAATGCCCCGATGAGCAACGACCCCTCACCCGACCCCTCTCACTCAAACTAGTAACCGGGCATACCCAAAGGCACCCCAGAGGTCCCATAAACAATAATGTATGAAAAAGAATATATAACGGGTCCCTCTCAAAATACACGAAAATGCGTTGAAGGCCGCCTCACCCAAACAACCACGAAAACACAGAATGAGGTATGGACCACCTACCTGAGACTCGCACGATGCTACTCCTCCAGTAACACCCACCAATTCGGTTTAAAATGCGGTAAATCTACAAAAGATTCAAAACCACTCAAAGGGATATAAGTCGTTCTAGAATGAAAATCAGACAAAATGGATAAAGAGGAATCAAGGCCTTACCGAGGGGGTTCCAATGCACTAATCAGCGATTGAATTGGGTCTCGGACGGACGAACGGGAGGAGGAAACAGGTTCGGCCGGCTCTCCCCACTCAACCCAACTAAGGGGATGAGTTCTGCCTCAAAAACGAGGCTACTGCCCATTTTAGTGAAAAAAAGAAATTACACGGCGTGTACTTTTGGACTACACGTTGTTTATATTTCATTTAACTATTCAAAAGACAGCTGATTCCACCGAATTACTTTCCGAACCTGCTGACATGAGTACACGACATGTACCTCTGGGTACACGGTGTGTACCAGGTTCCTCTTCTCTTCCTCGCCGACATACCCACATTCCATGTATATCCCTCATACACGTCTAGACTACACGACAAGTCCAAAGGGAACACGACGTGTCCTTGGTTTTACCCGGCCAATGGCCTACACGCCATGTATGGCCTCACACAGTCAGGGGTCTACACGGCGTGTTAAAAACTACACTCCGTGTAGTAAGAAACTACTACACGGTCATCAAACGGCATGTACTCGGCGATCACACAGCCGGTCACTCGCCTACACATACACGGCGTGTACTTAGAGTACACGACGTGTAGTCTGGAAATTTCCTGAAACGTCCCATTTTCTCTAGTTTCCTCATAATCCAATCAAAAATTCAAATAGGGTCGGGATTTTGACCCGTTCTGAAAGCCCGAGCTCTTACAAACTCCACACCTTAACGTAGCTCATCCCCGAGCTACCAAACGAAACCAGGAGATGGCACCAAACACGCCTATCCCAGTAAAACAACCCGGACTACCCTGGTCTCAAAGGTTCCGGCTAAATTCCTCAAGGGGGTTCCCCACCATAGGAATCACCTTACCCGGTCTCAACCCAAAAAAAACTTAAAGAAAATAGGGTTTACTAACCTGTTTTTCAGAAGCAAAATCCTCCTGTGACACATTGTCACCCCTACAACTCATTGGTTCTCCTGTGTCGTTTCCGACACCCAAAGTACCCCGCACCGCATCGGTGTCTGCCTCTATGAGGTCCTGGTGCCTAGCACCTCATGTAACATGCATCCACGATGCCTCGATGCCCACAACACCTCATGTAACCCGCATCCATGATGCCTCGATGCCACGCATCTCATATATATATATATATATATCACGCACCTGAGATGGTGCCAACCCACTGACTAGCATCTAGTCAGTCCACAAAGATCTTGTGCACCTCGTTCACTCAAAACAGACATACCTCTACAGGTCATGCCAAAAAGGAAACATGGAGATCACGGTCACACCGTGGTGTACCTCTAACTGTCATCGGCTCATCGGCCTGCTCAGCCTCTGGCAGCTCCACGGCGTGCAGCTGGCCTGAAAAACGACTGCCTGATGCCTGACCTCTCTGCGGTGATGCTCTAGTCACTGGCCACTAACCCCTCGGCTGGGTCCCACTGTCTCTGTCACGACCTAGGCGCACAGCTGAACCTCGACTACCCTCTCCGGGTACCGAACCTGAACCAACTCCAGACGCTGCAATCTGTCCTGGTCCCTGACTGCCAGCTATCTAAGAAGGCTGCCTCCAAAACCCCTCAAGATGCCCATCCTATCCACATTCCCAGAACTCCTTCGGAGGCCTGTCGCACTACGCCCGAACATGTCTCGACTGTCCACACTGGAATCAAATCACCGAAGAACTCCCATGTGGTGGTCTAGCTAAATCCCTGGCCTGACTGCCCTGCTGGAACTCATCCCGTCCTCACTTCCTGCTGTCCAAACCATCACCTGAAGCTGTCATCCTAAACAAGCGATATTTCTCTCTCTCATTTCCCTCGGCTATGAGTGCCTGATTTACCACCTCGAAGAAAGATCCCAACCTGAAAATTTTCACCTCGACTCGAATGGCGTGTCGTAAGCCATCCTTGAAGCGCCTCACCTTGGATGCATCATCACTCACCATACCAGGTGCAAAGTGAGACAACTCTGTGAAACTAGCTACGTAGTCCATGATGGACATGTCCCCCTACTGAAGACTCAAGAACTCCCGAGCTCTATCTTCCCTCAGTGCCTCCGGGTAGAAGTGCTCAAAGAACCTACCCTCGAAATCCTGCCATACCAGTCCCTCATGCCTACGATCCTGAACCTGTACGTCCCACCAACGCTTTTCCGGTCCCCCCAGCATGTACGTCGCCAGCTTGACCCTCTGCCCTGGAAGCTTCTTGAGCTGCTCGAATATCATCTGCATACTCTCTTTCCAGTTCTCAGCCACCTTCGGACCACCCTCACCCTGAAAGAGCGGCGGGTGCTACGACTGGAACTCCCGCATCAGGTAATCCATAGAAGGCTCTACACCCTGAACGCCACTATCAATCCACTACAAGACACATACCAGGCTCGCCCGGAGCTGATCGTCGAGCCACGACCCGAACGATGCCAAACCCGGCTGTTGTCCTGCCTGCACTGGATCTTGAACCTGATCCTGTCCCTGAGCCTGCACCTGCGGCTCATGCTATGCCTGTACCAAATTCTGACCCTGATCCTGCTGCACTATATCCTCCCCTGCCTGACGCTCCATTGAGTCGTGAAGGAGTAACCTTTTGAATACCATAAATGGTCAGACAACCCATACATATATATAACAATATATTATATGCAGATAAGGAAAGCAGTAAAAGGAAGTTCTTAACAACTACCCTTACTCCCCCTCACCGCAACCCATGCCCCACGGCATCCCGGCCTCATGGCCTGCTTACCCGCCCTCAACAAAGCCAAGTATCAAAGTACCTCAGGCCATGCCCGTCCTGACAACTCACATTGCCTAAAACTGACAACCGAGTCGCCCAATCCTGATAGTTACACTGTCTCAGTCATAATACATGTCTGCTCCCATAAGAGTCAGACCCAATATCCAGCAACATGAAATTCTACAAAATATAAAGCATGAAATACACATTGCACAACTAGAAATTATATCAGTAATTTCACCGTTTCACATTTTAAAGCAGGTAAAGCATGGAAATTGATTTGTTTTGTTCACATGGTATTATCACTTCACCAAGCATTCGTGCAATTATGAAATTGAAATACCCTAAAAATGTTCCTATCAAAAGCCAACCCAAGTAGCCTCGCCATACCGGGCCAAGGTCCAATTATCCATTACCACACCGGGTCAAGGGCCACATATCACAATCAAGAACATCACACACCAAGTGAGCCACTGAGGTGGAAATCATATAAACTGTAATCTGAGCAAAAGCAACCAGAAATTCCCACCCGTGGAATCTAGGTCCATCCATCGTACCTGGGGCTGCAGGCACCCAAGCACAAGATGGGAACCCAGTTCTAGTAACAACAACTTATCTCTAGTCTACGATATCCCAAATAGTAAAACCAGCAGAAATAAAAGAGAAGTGTCAATCTCATTAGTAGCCAGAAAACACTTCTACTAAATCCTTGTCAAGAACTCCTCTGATACCACTTTGTGACGTCCTGGACCCGGCCAGCCCCCTGAAAAGTGCCAAACTGGTCGTTCGTCACTACCTTAAGCACACCTCCCCGAATTCCAAAGGCTTCCGACTAGCAGCGAGTGTCTGAATAGGTATAGTGGGGAGGCTATACCCTCTCGGAGGAACATAGTAAGGGTACTAGTTGAAGTATAACAGTAAAGATGCAGCTGAAATAAAGTCTTTGCAGACTTGAACCAGACCTGCATAGAGAAATCACATTCAATATAAATAAACAGCAGAAGAAATATAGAAAAAAACTGTAGTAGAAAGTAACAAAACAACATTCCAGCAATCAACTGCAACAACTACTGTAAACAACCAAGCATGCATCCAAAGCAGGTCATACACAACTGAATATAAAAATGGCGCCAATGGATAACCAACAGTAGCTACAACAAGTAAGAATGATGGTACAAAAAGTAAACACAACAAGGTAAACCCCGGGGAGGTAGGACCTCAAGGTCCGTACCATCTCCATGCAACAACTAACGCAGCCCAGCTCATGAAGTTGGCCTCTTTCCTACACGTAAATCCATAAAGTCTGCACACGTCCTGAAGGGCCCATGCAGGGTGTGAGACGAATCTCAGTAGGATACCACCCAATGGTGCGTAACAAATATATTTGTTTAAGCAGTCATGCATTTACGAGGAAAGAAGTAATCAGTAAAGTGAAAAAATAAACACAAAATCCACTAGTGATCAACAGCCACCATGGAGTGTCACCTGCTTCGGCCAACGCCGGAATCTCTTATGTGTAACCCGGCACCATGTGCCTTATGACACCTCGTGTCTCATGTACCAATGTCTTGAAGGAATGCCCCAAATAGTAACCTGGAACCATGTGCCTCCTGACACCTCGTGCCTCAAGTAACGACGTCCCGAAGGCACGCCCAAAAATAGTAACCCGGCACCATGTGCCTCCTGACACCTAGTGTCTCTAGTACCGACGTCCCGAAGGCACGCCCAATTCCCTGAAGGCTCCTCACCTCCCACGTGGCTTTCTATGACAAGAACCCCCAACCAGAATACCTAACCGTAACTACGGGGGCCTCTACCCACACGAGTGGTCAAAACCACCTCATCACGGTGTATCTCTATGTGCACACTACTCAAAGTCCTGGTGAGAGGTAATCACCAAAATAGTCCTAAGCCACCAACACATCTGACACATTGTGTCCCTACGACCATGTCGCTCAAGTCCGATGGCATCGCCATCCTAGTAACCCGGGCCATGCCCAACCTAACAGTCGTACTACCTCAAGCCAACATCCATGACGCCCAATCCCATGGTCAAAACCACCCAAGGTAACCCGGGCAAAGCCCCAACCTGTGATCAGCATCACTCAAGTGTAACCGGGCGAAGCCCAACACAACCCAAAGGGTCCAGCAGATGCAATTCAATAATAGCATATATAACAAAGTTAAGCAGAAAACATAACCAGGGAAAACCAACTAAAAAGTCGAATTGCACTATACCAGGTGTTGTCCCATACCAGCACAGAGGTCTTAAATGCCTCCAACAATTCATAACAAGCTTTAACAAATTAAACTAAACAGTTTATAATAATTATATTTCAATTAAAACTATTTTGGTGTTCCCCGGTCAAAATGCCCCGATGAGAAACGCCCCCTCACCCAACCCCGCTCACGGAAACAGGTAACCGTTCATACCCAAGGGCATCCCATAGGTCCCATAAACAATACAGTATGAAAAAGCAGATAAAACGGGTCCCGCTCAAAATACCCGAAAACGCGCCGAAGGCCACGTCACCCAAACAACCACGAAAACACAGATTGAGGTATGCACTACCTACCTGAGACTCACACGATGATACTCCTCTGGTAACACCTTCCAATTCGGTCTAAAATGCGTTAAATCTACAAAAGATTCAAAACCGCCCAAAGGGATATAACTCGTTCTAGAACGAAAATCATACAAAACAACCAAAGAGGAATCGAGGCCTTACCGAGGGGGTTCCAACGCACTAATCAGCAATCGAATTGGGTCTCAGACAGACGAACAGGAGGAGGAAACAGGTTCGGCCGGCTCTCTCCTCTCAACCCAACGAAGGGGATGAGTTCTGCCTCAAAAACGAGGCTACTGCCTGTTTTTGCGGAAAAAGGAAAGTACACGGCGTCTACTTTAGGACTACATGCCGTGTATATTTCATTTAACTGTTCAAGAGATGGCTGATTCTTCCGACTTACTTTCTAAACCTGCCGACATGAGTACACAGCGTGTACCTCTGGGTACACGGCGTGTACCGGGTTCCTCTTCTCTTCCTCTCCAACATACCCACATACCATGTATATCCCTCATACATGGCTAGACTACACAAAGTGTCCAAAGGGAACATGACGTGTCCTTGGTTTTACCCGGCCAACGGCCTACACGCCCTGTATGGCCTCACACGGTCAGGGGTCTACACGGTGTGTTCAAAACTACACGTTGTGTAGTAAGAAACTACTACACGGTCATCACACGACATGTACTAAGCGAGCACACGGCCATTCACTCACCTATGCATACATGACGTGTACTTAAAGTACATGGCGTGTAGTTTGGAAATTTCCAGAAACTTCCCATTTTCTCCAGTTTCCTCAGAAACCAGTCAAACATTCAAACTGGGTCAGGATTTTGACCCGTTCTGAAAACCCGAGTTCTTACACATATTTGTGGATGAACAAGTTGTTTTATATTTAAAAAAGTCATCCAAGAGAGTTAAATAATCATTTTATTTTCATGGAATTTTTCACATTAATGAAGGAGATGTGTTCATGACCATTGAGGATGATAGGTAAACCATACCCTCTAATTATGATAAGGTAAATGATTGTGATAATAAAAAATATTGTGAACCCTTGATGTGGGAAACTATCCCACAATTTGTACCATCTATTGTTACACCACCATATTTGGAAATAAAACCTTTTTATATGAGCAATAATGTGCTCATTCCATGAGACCGTGTCAGCACTTCCATTCATTATCAACTCAGAGCTAACCCACAAATAGGATGAAAAGTTGATTGATTTCTTGAAAAGACATAAGAATTCAACCCCCTAAGTATTGGTTGATATCAAAGGGATCAGTACCACAATCTACACTCATAATATGCCACTTTAAAGAGGTTTGAAAACCAGACACCATCCCCATATGTGACTAACTCCACCGATGAAGGAGGTAGTCAATAAAGAAGTACTAAAACTCTAAGATAATGCAATAATTTTTTCAATAGCTAATGGTAAGTGGGTGAGTTTGATATAGGCCATCTCAATGAAAGGTGGCCTCATAGTTTTAAATAATTAAAAAAGAAGAACTGATCTCAACTCAAACCATCACTGAATGAAGAGTATGTGTGGATTACAGAAATCTTAACATTGTGACCCGAAATGATCATTTCCCCTTAACTTTATTAGATCAAATAGTGGAGCGACTAATAGATTTTGAATTATATTATTTCATGGATGGATATTAAAGATACAATCAAATTGTATTTAACAAAGATTATTACTCAAACACTATATTCACATGTCTGTTTGGGACCTTATCCAACAAATACATGTCATTCAATATGTGTAATTCACCAACGAACTTCAAAAGGTGCACGAAACATGTATTCCATGATATGATGGAGGAATTATTGGAAATATTTATGACTTATTTTTTAGGTTATAAGTGATATTTTGAGGCAATCCTAATAAATATAGAATTAGTCCTACAATTCTATGAAGAAAGGTGCCTAGTTTTAAACTGGGATTAATGAAACTTTATTGTCTAAGTAGGCATAATACTCAGAGATAAAATTGAATGTAATGTCCTGGATGTTGATCCACTATAAATGAAAGTGATCAAAAAAAATTTTGAGTCCTGAACTATTAAAAGAATAAGGAGATTTATGGCCAATTCATGATTCTATAACCACTTCCTATTTTTTTTTTCAAAACTTTGCTACCATGTGACTCAACTATTATCAAAGGATACTTTATCTGGATTCAATAATGCATGTCAGTGGGAATTCAACATTTAAAAAATATCATGGTGACTACTCCCATTGTCATTCCACCAATTTGGGATAAATAATTTCAATTGATGTGTGATGATAGTGACTTTTCTCTAAGATTTATCTTAGGATAGTGATTTGGACACATCTTCATTACCATCTAATATGTCAGTCACACCTTGAATTATGCTTATGTAAACTACCCAAGGGAAGAGAAGAAACTATTAGAATTTTTCTATGCTTTGGAAAATTTCAACTCATACCTTATTCTGTACAATTCATTTATTTACACTAACCATGACACTCTTTAATATTTTTTGAGTAAAAAGGATGTCGAATAGAGAATCATACAATGGATTCCATTATTGAAAGAGTTTTATATCACCATAAAATAAACTAAGTGGACTAAGAATGTTATTAATATCCATTTATCTAAACACCCACAAACAACCAGAGAGGATGATGATAAAATGAACATCAAGGTTAAATTCCATGATAAAACCAATATCATGATAAATACCCTAGATTGAACTTGTTTTTTGAATATTGAAAATTACCTTTCTAATGGATCACTCTAAAATAACATTAACCTTCAAAATAGGAAGTTATGTTTTAGCTGAATCCTCACATTACTACTTAGATGAGATTAAAAATTTTAAGCACTCTGCTAATGGATTAATGTGGCTCTACATTCTAGAAGACAAACAAAAAGAATTATTTATATGTTTCATACGTCACTAATAATAGGGGATAATGGAACTAAAAGTTCCATGGATAAAATCCATCAATGAGGGCTATTATAGCCCATGCTTCACCAAGAGGAAATATTTATTTTCAGACCTATGATTGATGCCAGTAGATGGGGACCATAGAAAAAATAAACAAAAATTCCCCAAAATACCATCTTGGAAGTTAAAATCTTCATCATATGTGGAATTTTTTTGTGGGAAAGTTCCCTAATTATCATGGTATTTTTATATCCTATTTTCCATTGAATACATCTCAAAATGGGCTGAAGATGAAGCCACTATAATTCACACAACAAAAGTTGTAATGAAATTTTCAAATAAAATTATTTTCTCCATATTCATATTTCCATGATTACTTATTAGTGATCGATGAACTAATTTCACCAATACCATTGTGAAGAGATAAAATTAATATAATGGTATTAAATGTAAGATTGGTACTTCCTACCACATGAAAATAAGTAGGAACGTTGAAGTATTAATCATGAAAATTAAATAAATCCATGAGAAGATGACGAACACTGGTAGAAAGTATTGGATTGTAAAACTAGATGAAATGCTATGGCAATTTCACATCACTAGAAAATAACTATTGGAACTACTATATTTATAATGGCTTATGGAAATCCATGGCCCATTCCAGTTGAATTAGAGAATTGATATTTTTAGGAAATTACAATTTTGAACTTGGATGCTCAAAAAGCTAGAGTGGTTCAAATAATATAAATAGATGAGCTAGATGAAATCAAGAAGTATGGATATGAAAAGTCCATAATTTTTAAATAAAAGAAAAAGAAATGGGATAACAACTGAATCACGTGTCAAATATTAACATGTAGGGACCATGATCTATTATTCAATTCTCAATTAAAATTTTTCCCATGAAATATAAAATCCAAATGGATAGGTCATTTAAATTTATTAAGGTTTTCCCTTATAGAGCTATCCTGATTTAGAATGGTGAAGAACCACCATTCAATGTTAATGGGAAAAGGTTGAAAATTTACCTAGAACATTTCTAATAAGGGTTCTTTTTCACTCTCAAGTTCACCAAAATAGAAATGAGTTTGGATAACAATGTCATTGTTAGTGATTTATGGTAGGAAATCCATATTTTATTTTATTTCTTTATTTCTAGTCATGCACTTTTTATTTTTTGTTTTTAGTATCATTTTTAATCATAGATCACCTTAAACTTCATTATACGCACATATCTTCTTGTATCCAACCTGCTTCTCATTATTATTATCTATGTGCATATACCCATCTTACCTCATTCAAAATGTTTAAGGCATTTGAACTAATGTTTAATCCCATGAAGGATTTATCTTTCTAACAAATTATGTAAGTATACAAATTTTAATACCTCATCCTCCAGGTTTCCCCATGGAATAAACACCCATACAGAGATATATTGATTCCCTAAATCCATTTTCAAAGTTTCCATTTCATTTTTCTACTATATCTATGATATATATCCCATGATTTTGTCAAGTATAGTGAGGAAACTGTCTCCTTTCAAGTGTGGGGGAGTCTTCCTAGAGTTATCTATTCAATACACATGGATAATTGTTTGTTTCAATTATCTAGGATACATTTTTCATTGAAATCATGATATAAGCATAAAAAATAATTACAACCATTTAAATAAGAGAAAAACATAGGATAATTTTTTTTGAAATCCATTTTTTACTCCAATTTAGATTTATAGAATTGTTTATGAGTTTATTAATTTAATTCAAAATTAATTTTTTTTGAAATTGCTTTTGATTGAATTTTTACTTGATTTTATACACTAACAGATTCCTAGTAATTTTTTATTCTCCCATTTGGAAGAGTAATTTTTGACCAATGATCTCATATTATTTTCTGAGCATATTTTTTGAGAGACACATAAGGCATGTAAACCTATCATAACTTGCATTAAGATCCTGTTGAGGCTATGATTGAAGAAATGAAATTTTAATATGATTGAGGAAATATTTTTCAAGACACATTTTCATGAGTCCAACCTTACATATTTCCTTTATCAGCCCATAATTTCCCGGAATAACCTATTTAAGATACAAAAATTTCAGGATTATTATCCCTTTTGACAGTCCTCTGGGTATTATGCATGATTATCCTTTGAAAAAGTGTGGGGTATATTCAACTAATAGACATGGGATTTATTTAGTAAGGAGAAATATTGTGGAATTTCTACTAGAATTATATGATTTGATAAAAGTTTACTCTTGAAATTTTATACCTACCCTATTCCTTTAAATATTCTTGGAATAAAATGAAAGAACATGATTTTGGGTTGTGTATTATGAAGGTCAAAATTCACCATTTCAAGACCAATGAATCCACTGATGGGTTTTATGTGGTTAGAGGATGGATGTGATACCTAGCCTGAATATTAATTTATACAAATAAATAAAATAAAAAGAAAAATAAAGGAACATGGTATACATTTTTGTTACCTAAGTGTCATATTTATAGATCTACTTTGACATACTTGGATCATACACACATTTTGATCTCAAAGGATCCACTTAATTAATTTTTTTAGGTTTATCACACATTATAATTTAGAGATTACCCTCTTTTTTATATTGATTTTCACATTATTCCCTCCTACCCTGAGCCTCATAATCATTTGAATCCTTTTTACTTAATTCCTCTTAAATAATTTTGAATTTGTCTTTAGGAAGTAGAGACAATAAAACCAATTAAAGCCTATGGTTAAAACCATGTATCCAAGGTATAATAATTAATATAATTACATTTTTCCCAAAGGGATGATAGAAAATTTATTGTGAGGTAAATTTAAAAATGGGTATAGAATTTAAGAAACAGTAATGAAATTGTGAATAAAAGTATAAAAAATCTGGAAATACAACTAAACTATGAGGCATGAATGATTTTCTCTAAATTACTGAATCTAGAGGACTTAATTTTTCTTCTCACAATTAGTTTAATTTTTTTGGTAGTAATGAATGTTTCCTATTTTAAAAACTATTTTTTTCAGAATCCCTATTGAGATGATTTTTTCTTGAGGACAAGAAATTGTTCTAGTGTGGGATGATTTTATTAGATGAAATTGTTTATACAATACATATAAATTTGTTTAAGATTTATTCATGAAATATTCAAAAATGAATTGGGTTTTGGTTTGTTTTCTTAGGAATTAATAATTCTACACATAAAGGAATAAATGCTAGAAAAATGCCAAAATTAGCCTGTACACACCATGTATCACATACACGATGTGTGGAATCCATTCATTACATGTCGAACGAGACTCATACCAAACCATGAAGATTATTCATGACATGAAGATAGTAAAAAAAATATGTAAATGAATTACATGATGTGAAACTTTCAGAATCCGAATCTCTCCAAAAGGTAATTTCCTACACAACGTGCATAGATTACATGATAAGCATGTTTCAAGTCCTCAATCAGTCAAAGATATGAAAAGAATATTCAGTGGGAAAAGTGGATCTAAGTTAAATAGTGTGAAATCAATTTACAAGATGTGCATATGTCGATACCCAAGTTATTTGATCCAGTACATGATCTTCATGACTTTAACACTGTGTACTTCTCGAGCATATTTATATATGCAGTGCCCTCCACACATGAGATAGATTCAAACTTTTTGTATTATATATTTTTTCTTCTACCTTTTTCATTCCTTCTTATCTTAAATTAGATTCATTTCACTCCTTTCATTGTTTTACAAAATCAATGTGAGTTGTTAATCATTCATTTCTCGTTCTTCATCCATAAAATCCGTCTTTGGTTTTTGATCCTTGTTTCTATCATCATATTCCATTATTCATAGACTCTTTCATAATTCTTTATACGTTATTCATTTCTAGTAAGTTTGTTATAATTTCTTAATATATTTGATTCTAAATTTCACAATATTCATTGTTTCAATGTGAAAAGTCAGTTCCAAGTCAGATTTTAATTTATTCTAATTACTTTATATTGATTCTATCTTTCTCAATACTATATTATTTATTTCACACATACTCTTAATTATGCACATCATGATTAATATTTCATTTCTTTTGATCATCACCTCTATGCGTAACTAATCAACTGAGGGTTAGGGTTCAAGAATAGTGGTGTTTCCAAATGTAATGAATCTTTATATTGAACCTTTGTAACCATATGGATAGTGATTTGGTTAAATATAATTGTTCATCACATTATTTATAACAACATTGACCATGGGGAGTGAGATTGAACGATACAGACCTAATTGGATTTGAGCTGAACAATAACCATTATCCTGTGACACATTCTGTATAGAATCCAAGATAATTTAGTCAGTTTGTCGGCTATTCCATGACCATGGGATAACAACAGCATTGGTAGATCCAATTGGTTACTTTTTCACCGCTTCAAAGATGATTCCATATAACTATTCCAAGTTAAATCTAGGATTATATTTTTTCAAGTGCCATGAAATTGAGCATAATACCTTCTTTTAAATAACTATATTAAAACTGAAAACTATATAGTCTTCGTTAAAACCCAAACCAGAAGAGTGAAAGTGAGAAATCCATACAAGTTTTTTTGTTGATCAGTTGCTGACCTGCCAATAGACCTCGTGGATCCACCCTACAAAACCATTTTACTATGCCCTTGTAGTAAGTGTACCTTAGGAAAATATAAGAAAATTTGATCTCATCCCATGTGAATTCAATGACTTATGTGGGAGATTCATATATATTTTTTAATTAATGTATTCTAGGTATAAATATTTACATGGATTTAGAGGGTTTTCTTCGGGTCTTGGTTTACATGGAGGCTTTTGTTTTGTTTTTTTACATAGACTAGTTGTGTAATTTTTGAAGGATAGATTCATTTCATGAACATAATTCATGAAATGAATAAATTTGTTAGAAGAATCTGTGAAACAGTTTCATTATGTGAATGATATACATGCGATAAATTGCTTTCATGATGTGAATTGGTCATGTTCATGATTTTTAACCCATGGAGATACCTTTTTTAGCCTATACACCACTCGAGATATTCATTTCATGAATCAAGGATTCAAATCATTAATTCCTCATTCCCAATGGGTTTCTAGGCACTACATGCCCAAATTTTTTTATTTAAATCGAAGGACTAACCCTTAAGCCCCTAGTACTTCCCAGGTTATTGTAGGGAAATTTCTTCCCATCTAGACATCTTGGTATGGAATTTTATCTCCGATGAGTTTCCTCAAATTGGTTTTCTCCTTCTCTCTACTATCCTACATTGAAAACATCGTGATATCATAACTATCGATTGAATCAGAGTTTGATCTTGAAGATTTTTTTATCTATAATTTCATTATGAATCTACTTCACCAAGGTTCTTCATTGGAATTTCCCATTGGGGAAATTGGTTTGATAATTGATTAAAGGTAGGTGGATCTATAATATTTTTCATTAAAATGGAAACTTTGTATTTCATTATTTATTTAGAATGAGTTTTTAAATGATTTAAAAAACTGAATTTGAGATGATGGATGTTTGATTTTGAAAAGGGAATTGAAATTGTGAACACCCCCCCCCCCATTTTCAATGAAATTGAAACTGTTGGGTGGATTTAAGAAAAATTTATGGCTTGATTTTGAAATTGAATTGATTAAATGATGCGATGTTGAACCTTGAGAAAAATATATTAAATTGAAAGATGGTTTTAAAAGTCATTAATTGATGAAAACTTTTTATTTTGTTTTGAAATGAGAAAGGCATGTTGAAAACTGAAATTGGGAAATTTTATTTTGAACTAATTTGAAATTATTTATTTTCCCATGAATTTTTCATTGATTGACTGGAGAACATGTGATCATGGGTATTTAGATGGAAATTAGGACAAGAACACAAATATATAACCCTATAGAAATGGCTTGAAAATGACAACACTGAACGAAACATATTGTATCATAAATTCCCCAATTGGGAGTTGACTCTTGATGACCAATTCCCTGGGATGTGCGCACATATTGAGTTGAGATCACTGATTGAGTAGTGTGTGGATATTATTTCAAGAAAATGATATACTATAGGTCATAATATATAATGATATGATATGATTGATTTGATGATTACATTCTAATGATTATTGAACTTTTTTAATCATACCAACTACATTATATAAATGTTTTATATAAAATTTCCATTTAATCCTATTTTGATATATTCTACATACTTTTGATTATAAAATCACGTTCAACTGAAAATATGAAAATTCCATATCATGCCTTGTTTTATTTAAATTGAAATAATAATTGGTTTAGTTGTTATTGAATTGATTATAGAAGACTTGGTGATACCCTACTAGATTGTTTAGATTAAAACCTACATTTTCTTTTTATATTTGTAGATTATCTTATAACTACTAGAAATTAAAGCTATAGACATGGACCTATAGCCACAGTTTCATTGGTATGTGGCTATATCTTTCTAATTGCCATGGTTTAATTTAATAACCATGGCTATACGATGTGTTTTCCTATTTGGTATCAGGGTCCCCCGATTCGCTACTCTCGCGCCTTTCTTGACTTTTTCTCCTCCTAGATTCTTCTCCTCCCGATGAGTTCTCCTCCCCGACCTCACCTGACCGTGGTGCCCTCCTCCCTAAAGAATTCTCCTTCCCTACCTCTCCTCCCCAACCTCTCCTCACCGCAACACCCTCCTCTCCGACGAACTCTCTCACCACGGTGCTCTCCTCCCAATGACCTCTCTCACAGTGGCACCCTCCTCCTCGGAGACCTCTCTCACCGCGGCGCCCTCCTCTCTGATGACCTATCACCACGACTCCCCCCTCCTAGCTTTCAATAAATGCAGGTATTTTATACCGTATTATTTCATCAATATTCTGATTTTAAGGATGTACTGTTATTTGAATTTCATGTGATGGTTATTTAGATCTCCCTTCCTCTTGTATTTATAGAAGACATGGGTAGAGTATGAGTAGAAATTGAAGGCATATTGATGTGATGATGTTGAAAATATAAGGGAACCATACACAGTGATGGTGATATAAGAATTATTAATAACAAAATATATGGGATTGGAGTCCTAGGATGTTTTATGATGTTTAATGTACTTATTAAATAATTTATTGGATTTATAATAGGTTCAAGTTGGTTTGAAGATGTTTGGAGAAGGAAAAGTCACATCTTGGAAGAGTTTATTGTGTTTTTTCATCATCCTTTGTGATTATCTTACTCAAATAGTTTGTAGATCAATTTTCTTTTCAAAAGAGGACACCCCGATCTGTTGTCAAGCTTCTCCTAGAAGATTTTTTTGGGCTCTACCTCTCTTCTTTATGGTTTAATGTGTAAATACATACTTGATTTTTTGAATCATATGTTCATCAGGAGATGGGATCACATGAAAGAACATGTTTTTTAATGGATAAGTGATGGTTCAGTTTAATGTTTTGCCTGGTATTCTTGGACTAATTTGTATGTAATCTCATCCAATCTTCTTATTTTATTAGAAATTTTAAAATATTAACTGTCTGGTGCAGTTCAATATCTATATCATCATTGTGTGTATATGGACATAAATTGTTGGATAGGAAGGTCTTTATTTCCATAATTAGTTTTGGTGTTCCTTTAATTTAATATCTTTATGGAAAGTGTTCAATATGAATTTCTAATTTTCATTATTGAAACTATGGATTACCAAGATAATGCGGTTTTACTTCTATATGGATCTTGATATTTCTTATAAATGAATTTATAGATTATTATATGTTTTTGTTATAAAAAAACTTGGCATATACAAAATGAAAAAAAATTATAACATAGAAAAAGTATTTATACTTTTCCTTTAAATCATTTTATTTATATTCTTCTTTTGATTTATTTACATTCATTTTCCATTCAGGATAAACTGTTATTTGTTCTATTATCAATGAGGAATGATGCTAAGCATATTTGTGTAATAGATGGGAAATATAAATACAACAAGCCTTCAATCCTACCAGCCATCACAGGTAAAATATGGCCACTACTTACTATTCCAAAAGGAAAGTGATAGGTCAAAGACGTCAATTTTACCATCCATAAGACTAATCTATTTGATAATGTACTCTTAAGGCAATGTACTCTTAATTCTCCCTACTGCTTGAAGGTAACATTTTGGCATGTTCCTTTATTTATTATTACCATAATATAACTGAAATGTTGAAAGGTATATTTTCTCATTATTCATTCCTGTGGCTGTCCATATTGAAATTCCTGATAAATATGTAAATACAATTATCTAGATTAAAAACATTGATATTCCATATTTCATTTTTACTATTTGTTTGTGTTTCGTGATTAAACAGTTCATTCATTATGTTTATTTGGTTGGTATGAGACCAATAATTCATGGCTTAACATTTGTTCTTTATAAACTCTTATATACATGACTCTGCTTCTGTGTTATATCTCATTAAACATTTGGGTTTAGGTTGATTATTGTATTAGAACTGTCACTTAAGTAGTTTGGTTGATGCTAAGTGGGTGCACACCGGGAAGAGCTACTGAGAGGTCTTAATGGACATCGTATTGAATTCACTCGAGGTGAATTTGAAGGGGAACTACAATAAACACTCAATCGATCAAGATGAGGTGGATCCTACTCTGAAGACCACACCTGCAAATGGACTGGGGTTGTGTAACGACCCGAATTTTTTAAATAAATTTTGTTTCCTAATTTTATGTGTTATTGTTATACTCAACAAAAATGTTGTATTTGATAAACATGATTATAATTAAAATGAGATCAGTGGGTTTTGAATATTATATAACCATCGGTCAACATGACCTCTGTGAACAAAATGTTTTGATTATTGTCTCTAAATATAAGTAATCTTGGTTAATTATTATAGAAAGAAGATTCGATGGCCTCACCTAGTAGTCTTGGACCGATCGAAGCCCATCTAACAGAGCTTGGGAAGGATGTAGCACCACTGGGCTTTGCTCTGGATCAAATCCAAGCCGAACTTCATCATGTGAAGCTGGAACGAAATCGCCTTCGTGAGAAGTTCAAACTGATAGAAATTACTACTCGAGCAATGTTGACTGAGCCGCCCCAAGCTTCTATCACCCTAGCACACCTTACTCTTAGGTCCTATGCTGGTATTATAAGGGGTTATGTAACGAGACCGTAACTACCTTGTGTAATCCTTGTTTTAAATAAAAACTGGGATTTCTTCTTATGATGAAGTTTATGAATTTTGAAATGACCGGATAAATATAGTATGCATATTTTTGATGAATTTTAGAAAAAGGATATTTTAAATATGTTTATGTAAACCCTAAATAATTAAAAATGTGTAATGATTTTCAAAAAATGGTCTTCTGCAATTATGTTCAGTACTAAATTTAGAGTCTAATAAGATCAACTTGATTTTTGATGAATAGTAAATTATGAATAGTGATTTTATGATTAGGATTAGTAATATGACCAAACGGATTAGTAATCTCACTTAAATAAAGTTTTAAAATAATCTAGGCACCTTGATTAAGTAATGTGATTCAATAAAATAGTTAAATAACGGTTTCATTAATTATTATTCAAGTATTAGTTTTTTCGGGTGAATAGTGTTTTTTAATTAAAAATTTAATTAAAAATAATTATAAAATTATTTTTATAAAAATGACTTTATTTTTGAACTCAAAGCATCGATATTATGTTATGGTAATTTTTGGGGTATTTTCTGAAAGAAATGAATTTTCGATGAATAGTGTTTTTATTTAAAAATTAAATTAAAAATATTTAGAAAATTATTTTTATAAAATGGATTTCATTTTTGAAATCAGAGCATTGATATTTGGTTAATGTGAAATTTTGGGATTTTTCTGAGAAAGTTGAATTTTCAGTGAATAGTAAAAATACAGTTTTAGGGTTTCGGTATGTTTAATGACATCATAACGGTGTCATGATGATGTCATGAGATCTTTTGAGGGTTGGCCAGCCAAGGGTGATGAATTATTGTTTTGGGGGCCCCATGTGGCCTAACTCCCTGATAAATGACAAGGGAGAGCACATGGGTTTGAGAAAAGCACATGTGAGGTGTTCCTTGGCCATTAATGCCTTGTCCCCTCACTTTCCCTATAAATACCAAGCCCTCCTCTCATCCATTCGACTCCCCACTCATTCCCAACGAATTTCTGGTCTCACTACCTCCCAAGGAGTCCTCCCAAGGTGCCCCCAAGCCCTCAAGGTCCCAACCTTTGAGGTTTAAGAGTTACATTTTAAGGTAAGGGATCCGACCCCTCTCCTTCTTTTCAAGTGATCTCTTTTATGTCATTCCTTTTATGCTCCATGTTCTTATGTTGGAGGATGTTCTTTTTTACTCCTCTTACTTCCCTTTTTATGTTCAAATTATGAGAGACCCCATCTTACTCTCATCATTTCGTTTTAAGAATGTTTAAGTGGCGCCGTTAGGCTGCCGAATTTTCAAGGGATTCATTCACCTTTCTCTTTTTCAAAGTTCTACTTTCATGTCAAGTCTTTCAAGTTCATTTTTATTATGTTGGGGTATGATCTCTATATTTATCATACTGATATTTTATGATCTTATGATGAGAGACCCCATTTGATCTCTTCAATTCAGTATTTTGATGTTTTAAGTGGCGCCGTTAGGCCGCCGAATTTTTATGTGGTTCTTCACCCTTCTCGTTTTGAAGTTCTACTTTCATGTAAATTCTTTCAAGTTCATTTTTGTTATTTTCGGGTATGATCTCTATATTTATCATACTGATCTTTTATAATCTTATGATGAGAGACCCCATTTGATCTCTTCAATTCAGTATTTTGAAGTTTTAAGTGGTGCCGTTAGGCTGCCGAATTTTTAAGTGGTTCTTCACCCTTCTCCTTTTGATGTTCTACTTTCATGTCAATTCTTTCATGTTCCTTTCTATTATGTTGGGGTATGATCTCTATATCTATCATACTGGACTCTTATGTCCATATGATGAGAGACCCTATTTGACCTTGTCAATTCAATTTTGTTGAAGTTTAAGTGACGCCGTTAGGCTGCCGAATTTTCATAAGAGAAAACATATTTTTGTCTTCCTTTCATGTTCTTCATTTCATATGGTATATTTTCAAATTTCATTAACATGTTCTTAAATCCCTTATATTCTGTCCCTATACTGTTTTATGGGCCATTTATGAATGTTGGACCCATGTCCCCTCTCTTTTCAATGTTTTCTAAAACCCTGGAACATAGCCGTTATGCTGCAGAATTTTTGTCTCAAAATGCCTCTCTCTTTTCTCAAAAATATTTTATGTTATAAAGTGAATACTCAAAGATCCTATTTCTATAGTCGTATTCACATATATATCAAAATTTTCTATTTTAAATTATGGTATTTACATACATGAGACCCGCTCTCCCCTTCCGTGGGTTTAAAGTGACGTAAAGATCATGTCTTTAAAGCAGTTTTTAAAACGTTATGATTATGAAATGAAACCCATTTATTTTATGCTATATGGGTTATTTATGAAATGTTTGATGATGATATATGTGGCTCACATGATAATAAAGGCAAATTTAAGGGTGCGCCCTGATAGCGCTCCAATGCATTGGGTAAAGACTTAATCTCTAGAGATGACCATTTTAACGACGCCTTGGTGAATAACTTTGGTAATTTTTAACGACACCTTGGGGATGGACCTTGGTGAAACGAAACGATTGTCAATATTAAATTTTGCAGCCACATCTTCATGTTATGAAAAAGTTTTATTTTTATTATGATATGCCTCATGATTTCATTTTCATGCCTTAAAGTTCTTTTCATGACTTTATTGATGTATCTCAAGTTCATATGTAAAATGTTTCACTTGTTTCCCTTGCTGGGCCTTCTGCTCACCCTTCCATTTGATGTATGTCCCCAGGTTATGAGATGCAGTAATGAGCCTAGGGTGAACATGAGGAGAAGCCTTTCAAGTGTTTAAGAAGAATGTTTTTTTTTCATGTTTTATGTTCCTTGTTTCCAAGACACTAAACCTTAAAGATCCTCAGTTCCGTGTAACAGAATGAAAGTTATGTTATAAAAAGACGGGATTCTATAGTTGGTATCAAAGGATGGTTTAGTTATTTGTGGAAATTAGGATATGAAAACTCTAGGAGGAACCCTATAGAAAAGTTTAATATAGGAAATCTTCCTGGTATTTTGGTGAGTATTGAGTAAGGGGTTGCCAAGAAAACACATCCCTGTCTGGATACGAGCAAGTAGAGGTGGCTCTGGCACAGATGTACATAGGGGTAAAACCCGAAAACACCGCTTTGAGCTAGACTCGAACGGGAACTGGTACACGACAACGGGCCTTGCTGCACTCTTGGTTACGACACTCCCGGGGGATATGCTTTGGTAAATTCATAAGCTTGGTATGAACCATTGTTAAAGGAACAAAGATAAAATAAAATAAAGGTTCACATAAGAATATATGATCATTCATAACCTAGATGGGAACCTAGGAGATCACAAGTTAGGGTATACCTTTCATATACAAGTTATCCTTATATGCTTTCAGTTCCTTTTCATGATTATTAGCTAAGTACTTAAGCCCCTAATTATGCTTTCTCTTCTTAGTTAATGGTGGGAAATGGAAGAACATGTTCCGACAACCAATGTGATAGGAAATGCGACGATTTTCATATTAATATGACAGGGATGATTAGGGGATTAAAATATGATTATTATTTTGGAAGACGTTCATTATTTTGGGAACCATATTTGATCGAGGTAAATAGATTACTACGGTATTTTCATTGAGGAGTAAGGTTGACTTATATTTTGAAGAATCGATGAATTTAAGGTGAACTTATAGTAATTTAGGTTACTTATGGGAATGACTAACCTATCTTGGGTAAAATATGTTTAGGTTAGCTAATTTTTTATAAGATGTTAGGAGTGGTTGATGTTGTCTGGAGATGAACAATGAAGTTTTTTTGGAAGACTATGTTATCAAATCCTTATTGTATTTGGGTTTCAATCTTAGTTTGGTTTGTTTTGAGGAATTTTAAGGACCGTTATTTATGGAATGGTCTATGATGAACTTTGGGTAGTACCATCGAACTTTGATGATTTAAAAGTAGTTTCCATTCCTATGAGATTCTTTCTTTTTGAAGAGTTGTTTTACCTGAAACTTTCTGTTTTTGGGATAATGTTTAAAGATAGAAGAAATAGATAGTTAATCTTTTGTAGATTATGTGATTCTATAGAAGATGATTCTTGTGCTTTTATGAGACCAAGTGTTTTTGAATTCTCATCATTTGGAGAAAAGATTAGTGTTGGTAGGGACTTGTTAAAGGATGAAACTCTACTTGAAGGTAGGTATATTTTCTTATGTTTTTGTTCTATGTAGTAAATGAAATCCTCAAAATTATGAAAAGAAACGTAAAACAAAAATGTTGTTGGTTTACGTTTCCTACTAGGTAATCAAAGACCGTTTACACACATCATAAGTTTGGGATTTTCTCATGGTTAACTTTCTCCTAATCATGTTCTCTATCACTCTCCCTCAGAACTTGACCCTTTGTTTTTCCTCCATGTCCATGTTTTCCTAAATGGAACCCTAGTGTGGGTTAACTCGGGTGACCATTGTACTTCCCTTTCTTTATTTTAAAGTAATCGTTTTACTGACTCCTTTTCCGATGTGGGACTTTCAATGAAATTTCAAAACCCAATTTTAAAATTGCGAGGACGCAATTTCTTAAGGGGGGAAGATTGTAACGACCCGAATTTTTTAAATAAATTTTGTTTCCTAATTTTATGTGTTATTGTTATACTCAACAAAAATGTTGTATTTGATAAACATGATTATAATTAAAATGAGATCAGTGGGTTTTGAATATTATATAACCATCGGTCAACATGACCTCTGTGAACAAAATGTTTTGATTATTGTCTCTAAATATAAGTAATCTTGGTTAATTATTATAGAAAGAAGATTCGATGGCCTCACCTAGTAGTCTTGGACCGATCGAAGCCCATCTAACAGAGCTTGGGAAGGAGGTAGCACCACTGGGATTTTCTCTGGATCAAATCCAAGCCGAAATTCATCATGTGAAGCTGGAACGAAATCGCCTTCGTGAGAAGTTCAAACTGATAGAAATTACTACTCGAGCAATGTTGACTGAGCCGCCCCAAGCTTCTATCACCCTAGCACACCTTACTCTTAGGTCCTATGCTGGTATTATAAGGAGTTATGTAACGAGACCGTAACTACCTTGTGTAATCCTTGTTTTAAATAAAAACTGGGATTTCTTCTTATGATGAAGTTTATGAATTTTGAAATGACCGGATAAATATAGTATGCATATTTTTGATGAATTTTAGAAAAAGGATATTTTAAATATGTTTATGTAAACCCTAAATAATTAAAAATGTGTAATGATTTTCAAAAAATGGTCTTCTGCAATTATGTTCAGTACTAAATTTAGAGTCTAATAAGATCAACTTGATTTTTGATGAATAGTAAATTATGAATAGTGATTTTATGATTAGGATTAGTAATATGACCAAACGGATTAGTAATCTCACTTAAAGAAAGTTTTAAAATAATCTAGGCACCTTGATTAAGTAATGTGATTCAATAAAATAGTTAAATAACGGTTTCATTAATTATTATTCAAGTATTAGTTTTTTCGGGTGAATAGTGTTTTTTAATTAAAAATTTAATTAAAAATAATTAGAAAATTATTTTTATAAAAATGACTTTATTTTTGAACTCAGAGCATCGATATTATGTTATGGTAATTTTTGGGGTATTTTCTGAAAAAAATGAATTTTCGATGAATAGTGTTTTTATTTAAAAATTAAATTAAAAATATTTAGAAAATTATTTTTATAAAATGGATTTCATTTTTGAAATCAGAGCATTGATATTTGGTTAATGTGAAATTTTGGGATTTTTCTGAGAAAGTTGAATTTTCAGTGAATAGTAAAAATACAGTTTTAGGGTTTCGGTATGTTTAATGACATCATAACGGTGTCATGACGATGTCATGAGATCTTTTGAGGGTTGGCCGGCCAAGGGTGATGAATTATTGTTTTGGGGGCCCCATGTGGCCTAACTCCATGATAAATGACAAGGGAGAGCACATGGGTTTGAGAAAAGCACATGTGAGGTGTTCCTTGGCCATTAATGCCTTGTCCCCTCACTTTCCCTATAAATACCAAGCCCTCCTCTAATCCATTCGACTCCCCACTCATTCCCAACGAATTTCTGGTCTCACTACCTCCCAAGGAGTCCTCCCAAGGTGCCCCCAAGCCCTCAAGGTCCCAACCTTTGAGTTTTAAGAGTTACATTTTAAGGTAAGGGATCCGACCCCTCTCCTTCTTTTCAAGTGATCTCTTTTATGTCATTCCTTTTATGCTCCATGTTCTTATGTTGGAGGATGTTCTTTTATACTCCTCTTACTTCCCTTTTTATGTTCAAATTATGAGAGACCCCATCTTACTCTCATCATTTCGTTTTAAGAATGTTTAAGTGGCGCCGTTAGGCTGCCGAATTTTCAAGGGATTCATTCACCTTTCTCTTTTTCAAAGTTCTACTTTCATGTCAAGTATTTCAAGTTCATTTTTATTATGTTGGGGTATGATATCTATATTTATCATACTGATATTTTATGATCTTATGATGAGAGACCCCATTTGATCTCTTCAATTCAGTATTTTGATGTTTTAAGTGGCGCCGTTAGGCTGCCGAATTTTTAAGTGGTTCTTCACCCTTCTCGTTTTGAAGTTCTACTTTCATGTAAATTCTTTCAAGTTCCTTTTTGTTATGTTAGGGTATGATATCTATATTTATCATACTGATATTTTATGATCTTATGATGAGAGACCCCATTTGATCTCTTCAATTCAGTATTTTGAAGTTTTAAGTGGTGCCGTTAGGCTGCCGAATTTTTAAGTGGTTCTTCACCCTTCTCCTTTTGAAGTTCTACTTTCATGTCAATTCTTTCAAGTTCCTTTCTATTATGTTGGGGTATGATCTCTATATCTATCATACTGGACTCTTATGTCCATATGATGAGAGACCCTATTTGACCTTGTCAATTCAATTTTGTTGAAGTTTAAGTGACGCCGTTAGGCTGCCGAATTTTCATAAGAGAAATCATATTTTTGTCTTCCTTTCATGTTCTTCATTTCATATGGTATATTTTCAAATTTCATTAACATGTTCTTAAATCCCTTATATTCTGTCCCTATACTGTTTTATGGGCCATTTATGAATGTTGGACCCATGTCCCCTCTCTTTTCAATGTTTTCTAAAACCCTGGAACATAGCCGTTATGCTGCAGAATTTTTGTCTCAAAATGCCTCTCTCTTTTCTCAAAAATATTTTATGTTATAAAGTGAATACTCAAAGCTCCTATTTCTATAGTCTTATTCACATATATATCAAAATTTTCTATTTTAAATTCTGGGATTTACATACATGAGACCCGCTCTCCCCTTCCGTGGGTTTAAAGTGACGTAAAGATCATGTCTTTAAAGCAGTTTTTAAAACGTTATGATTATGAAATGAAACCCATTTATTTTATGCTATATGGGTTATTTATGAAATGTTTGATGATGATATATGTGGCTCACATGATAATAAAGGCAAATTTAAGGGTGCGCCCTGATAGCGCTCCAATGCATTGGGTAAAGACTTAATCTCAAGAGATGACCATTTTAACGACGCCTTGGTGAATAACCTTGGTAATTTTTAACGACACCTTGGGGATGGACCTTGGTGAAACGAAAAGATTGTCAATATTAAATGTTGCAGCCACATCTTCATGTTATGAAAAAGTTTTATTTTTATTATGATATGCCTCATGATTTCATTTTCATGCCTTAAAGTTCTTTTCATGACTTTATTGATGTATCTCAAGTTCATATGTAAAATGTTTCACTTGTTTCCCTTGCTGGGCCTTCTGCTCACCCTTCAATTTGATGTATGTCCCCAGGTTATGAGATGCAGTAATGAGCCTAGGGTGAACATGAGGAGAAGCCTTTCATGTGTTTAAGAAGAATGTTTTTTTTTTCATGTTTTATGTTCCTTGTTTCCAAGACACTAAACCTTAAAGATCCTCAGTTCCGTGTAACGGAATGAAAGTTATGTTATAAAAAGACGGGATGCTATAGGTTGACCTGCTGGAACTGTCCAGTTGTGGACAGGTTAATAACAGCCCATGTTCGGGGTTTGAAACCTAAAAATTATTTTCCATTTTCTATTCTTTTATTTCCTTTAGTTATTTTACTATTTAATAAAAAAGTTCTTGTGTTTTATGGGTAGGTAAAAGGCTGGACAACACCTCATGCACCTTTTGAAGATCGAATCATAATGTTGTTGGAAGAATAAAAAAACATCCTGGTTCTTGTCTCTACTTTGTTTTCAATGTTTTTTATGTTTTCCACCTACCTATGTAAATTTAATGTCAGACATTTCCCATTTGATATGAAGGTTTATATAAAATAAATTTAATGTGTAGGCTCCAGGTCACTGTTATCCAAGATGTGATTTAGTGCACTTTGTAATGGACATTTGTGAGACTATTTTGGTAAATATCTCACATACAATGTGTTGTCGTTGCTGCTTCCATCGAAGGCATTAAGTAACCCTACCTCCATCAACACTACAAGAAGCTCCAAGAGAAACTCAACTCATCCTCCAATTTTCATACTATATGATTTATTTCATTCAATTTATTGTCTTTATTATTTCCATATCTCCCTCCTGATCCTTGAGCCTCTTTCTTGGTATTTTTAAATTGTTTCGGATGACGGTAACATTAAATTTAGAAATGGTGAATGCTGATCCGTAGGTTTCGGCGTCTGTGGAGTATATGGAGAAGACCAACCAACTTAACCATGCATTTATTGTTGCGACGTTGGGGTCCTTTTCTGATGGTGTTTCAAGGAATATAACTTCATCCCTTGATGTTATCAATATAAGATTCCAGATCTGACTATAGTTCAATTATTTTCATTTTCTGCACAAATGCATTCCTAACAATAGATTATACTCTATGAAAACAATACTCTATACATTGAATCATAGATTAGAACAATTTTTATGTTCTATATCAAGGTTTGAGGGTGTTAACTACATGTTGTTACCTAAATAAATTCAGATTTACTAAAATTAGATCATAATCAGATGGTCTGATATGCTGATCTTGATGTTATATTATATTTTTGAACAAAGTCCACATCCCAGTGTTTTTATACTAAAAAATTTCTTAAAATGAAATATAACATCATTTTATCATTTTTTATTTTTGATGATCAAAATTAAAACATGAAATTATATTTCTAATTGCAGGTTAGTGAACTATAAGTTTCATGAAACCAATACGTTGATCATTCATATTGATGAGGTGGTCTCACTTCTAAGATATAACTTTTAAAGGGGTTCTCTATTTGGATTTTTAGAACACAAATGTTTAGTTCAAGTTTTCATTTTATATCATAAATTTCATATTTTTTGATGTGGAGGCCTTATTTTCCATAAGAAGAATTGATGTTGTGGACAATATTATTATTATAAGTTGATGTCATTAAATATTGTCTAAATTAGTCCTCCATATTTCATCTAATATAGAAATTTTGAATGCCTCTATTTTATCTTGGAACTGTACACTAAGCTATTTGAAAATACTAAAAACATTTTTAATTTGAATTAAATTTTTTATGGCCAGATGCTCTCCCTATCATTAAAATTCATGCACCTCATGTCTTCACCCTTCTCTGAATTGTAAATAACTCCACCATGTTGTTGCCAGCACAACCAAAGGGAGTTTGAAGTGAACATAATGTGGTCATTTCATATGCTCGTGGATACCCTTAAAAAAACTACTCCATAATTGAGTCTCAACCATAACTGATGCTCAAATTGAAGTGAACACAGAATCTTCCAATCACCTCACATGAAATCAACTGATCGTTCAGGTAAACTTATTTTAGATTTTTTCTATTCCTTTAATCATACATGTGTGATCCCTCCCCAGATTACAAAAAACATTATAGATTCCCTTCTGTAAGATGTAGGGGGTGGGTGGAGGGGGCAGGGGTAGGGGTAGGGGGTAGATGGTGGGTGGGTGGGGGAAGGGGGCAGGGTGGAGGGGGGGCAGGGGCAGGGGGCACGTTGGAGGGGGGCAGGGGGTAGGGGTAGGGGGTCGGGGGCAGGGTGGAGGGGGAAGGGGTTAGGGGGGATGTCTGCAGGGCAGGGGGAGGGGTGGGTGGAGGGGGTATGGGGGAGGGGGAGGGGTGGGTGGAGGGGGTATGGTGGAGTGGGTAGGTTTGCAGGGCAGGGGTGGTCTACAGGGGGGTCTGTAGGGCATGGGAGAGGGGGTGGGGCAGTGGGGTAGTGGGTCTAGGGGGTGGGGTTGGGGGGTGTAGTCCATCTCTATAGGTTTCTTTAATCTTAGATAAGGCTTAATAACCATTACAATCCATCTCTAACTCCCCCATTTCTTTATGATTAGGTTTCTCCAAATATGCCCTCCTATTTACAATAGATTGCTTTCACTAAATCATGGCTTGATATTAGTTGCAACAAATAAGATTTTGTATGATACCACTAGTTGTTATTGGCATGTATTTAACACTTTTTCTTTTAAAAATCCAGGCCATTATGTCCACTTTTCTCTTCTTTCACATGTTTATTAATGTTTGAAAATTGCATATTCACTTGAGTAATTAAAGAACTCATAATGTTTTTCGTTTTTTTATTTATCCTTTTATAACACATTAGACTATATGATCAAACATTCTTTTATATCATGTTCAAACTTCTTCATAGGTGTAGATCCATTTTTTGTTATGATGAATTCTATTTGATTATAAATTGTGTCCTCTAGTAAACTTTTATTATCAGGTGGGATAAAAACTTGTATCGAACAAACCAAATTATGCTGAAACTCGACCCAAACTAATTATATAACATTAACAGGAAGAATAATTGTTAATTAATAGGAATTTACTATTTGATAGAATCATTTTGAAACATAGATCTATTTCCCCCTTGCTTGCAGGAACATGATTTGACCCATGGGCATTGTGGTTCTTATATGCTGGGTGGTGACGTGTATAGTCACATGAGACAGGTATGTTTTAGTTTAGTTTTTATTTTATTTTATTTATCTCATTTCCCACTTAGGTCTTTTACTTCTTTTTATGGAAAAAGGGTAATTATATTCTACGAATGGGGGAAATGGGGTTCATATTGATTCTGTCCGCCGGCTTTGATCTGACGTAAGATTATATGGATAATACTTGTCTCGCACCTCATGTATTTGGAAATTTCAGTGTTTCTGACTCTATAATATGTTTTCAGTAGGGTGTTGGATCATTTCGTGTTGGTTCGGGTGGATTTGGTTCTCCCAATCATGGTAAGTCTATAATGTCGTTGGTTGGTTTCTCACTGGTTATGTAGCATCCTTTATGTGTTTTAATGTTCCTAATATCCTTTGTGTACTAGTTTGATCCCTGCTCATTGGTTTCGAGTAGCCAAGTAAAAGGCGACTCGCCTGCGTGTGCATAGGTAAAAAAGTATATGTATGTGGGTTCCCCTGTTACATGTATAGTCAACCATGGTCGTGATTATGCATGTATGGGGCTATGTGTGACCATGTGTATATATATAAATTCATACGTAGGTGAGTGGAGACTGGTATATGCATATAAGCATATGTGCAAGGATCCCCTGGCACATGATCATGGCCATTCGGGTGTGTGCATAGGGGCTAGGTGTCCTTGAATGTGTGTGAAGGTGTGTATACATAGTGAGGTAGCAACAAACTTTTGTTAGAAAGCTCCAAGAGGCAAATTGGATGGTTTGATTCCACCTTGAGGTAGGATCCCTCTTCTAGCCTCTTTAATTCAAGAATGATTTTAAATTGAATTTGGCGTCTTTCTTAATTATGATTAATTATATTGAATTTCATTTCTTGAATAAGTGTTCTTTAATATAATTGTTTCATTTGATAAAAAGTCATTTTTTATAATAAAACCCCTCCAATGGAGGTGTGCTGTATGAGAAAAATCACAGTGATAGTTATGTTGATCTAGTTGCTAAAATTATTACATTTGATTTGTGTTGAATGCGTTTTAGAATAAATTTTAAATATAATTAAATGAATTGTGTGACAAAGGAATGCCATGATTTTATAATAAAACCCCTCCAACAGAGGTGTGCTGTCTTCTAAACCAAAGAGTAGTAATAGTTTTTTGTATCATGTTTATATTTGTTTTGAGTCTTTCATATGCCTCTTGTTGGTGTTTTTTTTGTGGCTAGTTAGTTTTTGTTTACTTTTGAATAATATAAATTGGCTTATCATACTCGTTTAACTCAAAATACATTACCTGGGTAGGCATATGCCTTGACAATGACACTTTCCTTTTCACACTTTGAATATTATAAATAAAACTTCCATGTTTTGGCAAAGTAAATGAATTTTTCAATGGTTTGTGTAGGGTGTATGATTATTTTCCATCATTTTGTTTCCCATTAGACGTTGCGTCATTGTTCCACTCACTAAAACCTTCTCTAGAGATCCCTTGTTATAGCATATTAAATAGTTGATATGTTCTATCATCTATAGGAAGGGAAATGGTCAGAATGTTGCCCCGCCTCCTCTCGCTCCCTTCACTCCAAGCCAAAAGATGCTACCCTACGGATGTCACTGGACTGGGCCAACATGCCATGTTCATGCTGCGGTCACGCCACAATCATGCCGCAATAATGCTGTGATTTGGCCCTACACTAGGATGACACCCATCAGTAGCTGGTAGTGATAGTATTCCATGAGTCTTATGATCAATGTTGAGACTGACTAATCACAATTTCTGCCACGGGGCGATGACCGGAATGTTACCCCACCTCCTCCCACTCCCTTCGCTCCAGGCCGGAAGATGCTTCCCTGCGTATGTCGCTGGACCGAGCCAACATGTTGCGGTCATGCCGCGGTCATGCAGTGGTCACGCTGCAGTCACATAGTGGTCAGGTCGCAGTCACACCCCGATTTGGCCTTGCTCCAGGATGGCACCCCGCGACAGTTCACAGTGATAGTATTCCATGAGTATTTTGATCAATGTTGAGACTGACTAATCACAATTTCTGCCGGTAGGGTGACGACCGGAATGTTTCCCCACCACCTCCCACTCTCTTCGCTCCTGGACAGAAGATGTTGCCCCAAGGATTTCACTAGATCAGGCCAACACGCCACGGTCACACCGCGGTCACGCCGCAGTCACGCCGTGGTCATGCCACAACAATGGCGTGATTTGGCCTTGCTCTAGGACGATACCCCACGGTGGTTCGCAGTGATAGTATTCCATGAGACTTGTGATAAATGTTGAGACTGACTAATCACAATTTCTACCGGCAGGGCGATGGCTGGAATGTTGTGCTGCCTGCTCCCACTCCCTTCGCTCCTAGCCGAAAGATGCTGCCCCGCGAATGTCGTGAGACCGGGCCGACACGCTGCGGTAACGCCGCGGTCATGCCACGGTCATGCCATGGTAACACCGCGGTCATGCCGTGGTACCACGGCGGTCACTCCATGGTCATGTCATGATTTGGACCTACTCCAAGATGAAACCCTGCAGTAGTTCACAATGATTGTATTCTATGAGTCTTGGGATCAATGTTGAGACTAACTAATCACAATTTCTGTCGGCAGGATGACGACCGGATTGTTGCTCCGCCTCCTCCTGCTCTCTTCGCTTCTAGACAGAAGATGCTTCCCCGCGAATGTCATTGGACCGGGCCAACACGTCGCGATCACGCTGTGGTAATGCCGTGATTTGGCCCTGCTCTAGGATGACACCCTATGACAGTCTACAGTGATAGTATTCTATGAGTTTTGTGATCAATGTTGAGACTGACCAATCACAATTTCTGCTAGTGGGGTGATGACCAGAATGTTGCCCCGCCTTCTCCCAGTCCCTTTTCTCCTGGTCGGAAGATGTTTCCCTACGGATTTTACTGGACTGGGCCAACATGTCGCGGTCACGCCGTGGTAATGCCATGATTTGGCCCTGCTCCAGCCACATCCAGCCCACACCATCCCTTTTCCACCTTCATTTAAGCTTACTGCCACCGACATTATAGCCCGCAACAGCCCCCCTGGAACCTTCAAATGAGCCCACACCATCCCCACAGCTCTGCAACCAGCCCCCTTACACTAGCATTCCAGCCCCCTTCCACCTACATTCAAGCCCACACCAGCCCCCAGCCACCGACAATCCAGACCGCACCAGCCACCACACTAGACACCACCCCCAGCCTCATGCAAAACACTCTTTCTAGCCCTCTGCCTCCTGCAAAACATCCCCAACCACCATTTCCGGCCCTCACCAGCCCCTGCCACATGCCCAATAGCACCCAGCCACCTGCAATCCATCCCACACCAGCCCCCGCCACTTATTCCAGCTCGCACCAGCCCCATGCCATCCCCCTGCCGCCTACCTTCCCACCCACACCAGCCACTCCAGCCGGCACCAGCCACTACACCAACCCCAAGCCTTCTACATTCTAGGATGCATGAGAAAAACTCTATGCAAATCGCAAAAAGGAAAGTCGAAAGAAGATCCCCTTTCCTGAGACCTCTTTTCCTTGAAAAGTATCCATGTAAACTATCATTAATATTCGCCGAGAACATTAGGGTAGAGACGCATATTTTAACCCAAGATGAGAACCTAGCCGGAAAGACGAGCATATCCAAAGCATCCCATACGATGTCCCACCTGAACGAATCAAAATCCATGAATAAATCGATCTTGAAGGCACACTAAGGAACCCCAGAATCAAGATGGTAGCCCCACAATAATTCCTGGGTAACAAGATTCTTAGGATGAATTGGTTTTGGTACTGAAAGTTGAGGATATTTTTATCTAGCTTTAGATTTAGGAGTCTCTTAAGGTTATTTTTGTAACCATCCTACTAGAGGGTCCGAGTTATAGGTGGTGGAAGTCTATTATTCAGACTAAGCCAGACAAAGGCTATTCTTTGAAAAGTTTCAAGGAATTGTTCATTTAGCATTATTTCATAATGAAGTGAAGGTACTGATGGCTATAGAATTTTCTAGGAGGGGCTGTCCAGGTGTGGTGTCCAAGGGTTGTTCGGGGGGTGCCGGGGGGAGGGTGCAGGTGGGGTGTCTAGGAGGGGTTGTCCAAGGGGTGTCTAAGGGCTGTCCGGGGGGGGGGTGTCGGGGGGTCTGCAGGGTTGAGGGGAGGGTGCTGGTGGGGTGTCTAGGAGGGGATGTCCAGGGGGGTGTCCAAGGGATCTCAGGGGGGGTTCGGGGGGGGGGGGGGTCTATAGGTCAGGGGGAAGGCTGCAGGTGGGCTGTCTAGGGGGTGTCCAAGGGCCGTATGGGGGGCTGATTTGAAAAGATAATCCCACGAACAATGGGACCTAACCTCATAGAAATAATTTTGATAATGATTTTTGGAAATGTATTCCCAATAGAAATAGGTCTGAAATCCTTTACATCCATATCACATTCCTTATTTTGGATAAGGTCAATAAAATTAGACTTGATTCCATAGGGCATTGAGGTATGGTAAAAGAACTCCCTCATAGAGTTAAGGAGCTCATCATGAACTATGTCCCAGTAGAACATAAAGAATTAATTTGTGAACATTAGGACCATCCACACTCTCAAGATTTAGAGAAAAAAGGCACTCTTAACCTTCTTCTTATCAAGGGATGCAACAAGGGGGATTGTTGGATTGGTGTAGCCCGATCTGGTTGGGCTGAATGCTTGTAGCCCACAACTGTCGCGACCATTGTAGCAGTGCGGAATTTGGAGTCCACTTTACTATTGCACTTTTGACTTCTAGTTGGCAGCCACTAAAGTATTGGATACATATAGTAAAGGCTTCATAAGATTGAAGAATTCTATAATAATATTTCCTCATATCTCCATACTACTAAATAAATATTCTCTTCCATGAATAGATTGAGTAGAGTTTTCATCACTTTCAACTGGTCAACCTATTCCTTGAAAACCCATTCTACAGAATCTGCCTCAATTAATACTGATGAGATGAATTCAAATCATCTATAACAACATGGAGATAGTATTTGAATATAGATTATATCGAATTAGCATGAACTAAAGATGAGGGAGGGGGAGCACTAGACGTAGATGCAATAATAGGAGGTTCCGAATAACATAAAATTACACGGAAATATAAAAGAATTATTTCTCTGAAATATTATAAATATACTATGGATACAAAATCTGAAGGCACAGGGGAAAAAACTCTCTCAAAACTAGGTAAAACATCCTCTACAGGTTATGATTTGGTAGGTACATCCATGGAAAATCATGAAGCTCACCTTCTTGGTCAATCTGCTTAACTAAGGATCCCTTTGGATATGTGCAAGGGATGTGTAGAGGGGGCTGCTGTCTAGCAGGGGGTGCTGTCCATGGGGGTCTAGAAGGGGGGGCTTCTGTCCAGGGGGTCCAGTAGGGGCGGGGGGATTCTATCTAGGGGGTCCAGCAGGGGGGGATGCTATCCAAGGGGGTCCAGCAGGGGGGCTACTGTCCAGGGGGGATGGGGTTGTTGTCCTGGGGGTCCAGCAGGGGGCAAGGGGTGTGCAAGGGGGTGAAAGGGGGTGTGTGTAAGGGGTGCAAGGGATGTGTGTGGGGGGGGGGGGCTGCTGTCCAGGGGGTGCAAGGGGGGGGGGGTGTCCAGTAGGGGTGGTGAAAGGGGGGTCTAGTAGGGGGTCTACTGTCCAGGGGGTCCAACAATTGGGGGGGGGGATTTTGTCTAGGGGATCCAGAAGGGGGTGCTGTTCAGGGGGGTCCAGAAGGGGGCTGCTGCTGTCCAGGGGGTCCAGCAGGGGCTGCTGTTGTCCAGGGGGTCCAGCAGGGGGGGCTGCTGTCCAGGGGGGTCCAGCAGGGGGGGCTGTCAAGGGGGTCCAACAGGGGGGTGGGGGATGCTGTCCAGGGGGTCCAGTAGGGGGGGGGGTGCAAGGGGTGTGTGCAAGGGGTGAAAGGGATGTGTGTGTGTGGGGGGGGGGGTGGCTGTTGTCCAGGGGGTGTCCAGCAGAGGTGCAATGGGGGGTGGCTACTGTCTGGGGGGGGGGGTTATGAAATGGGAATGGTTTTAGACATGGTTGAATGAACCGTGGCTAGTATTGTCATGGCTATATGGCCAAACCTGTAGCCAGAGTTTCAAATAGTGGCTATAGCCCTATAGCCACGGTTTGAAACTGTGGCTAGAGGTCTATAGGCACGGTAGGAACCGTGGCTACAGGGCTATAGCCAGAGTTTGAAACTGTGGCTAGAGGTTTGGCCCTATAGCCACGACAATACCAGCCATGGTTCAAGGAACAGTGGCTATAACCTATAGCCATGGTTTGTGGGCTTATAGCCACGGTTCCAAACTATGGCTATAACCTAATTTTCTAGTAGTGTATGCCACATCCAAGAAAATGGAATGTGTGTAACACCCAAATGTTTTTTATGAAATATTTGTATTAAATAATTTTTATTCTTCATTAGTTTTCTCTACATGAAATTGTGAGTTTAAATGAACTATAAGATTCCCTTATTATAAAATTACCATTATATCCTAGTCGTTATGTTAACAAGAATAAGTATAACTAACTTATGAAAATGCATTGTGAATTCATCGGCTATCAATTATTTATGAAAAGTATAAATCAATTAGATATTTTTATTTTAGTGAGTTACCTTTGGTAATGAAATTAATTATATAAATATATATGTTATATACTTAATAAAATATTTTTTATATTCATCTAATGGATATTTTTGTCATAGGATATGAATAAACCCTATTTGATGCATAAAATCTCATTTTATAAAAAATATAATTTTATGCCTTTAAATGATAAACACCATTTAAATTATGATTATGACACATTAATAATTTTTATATGACAAAATAAATAGTTTATTTTTAATACGGATATTAAAATTTACTTTTCATGAATTTCTGATATTTTTCTGAGAACTTCCATGTTTTAATGAATAGTAAAAATACACAATATTTTATTTGAAAACAACTTTTTTTGTTAAAATAATTTATATGATTATATTATAAAATTTCATGGTTTTAAAGAATAAATATAATATATTTTTATCATTCAATATAATTTATGTCATTATCATTAATTTTACATTGAATTCAGATATAAAAACAATTAAATTTATTACCATGTTTTAGCTTTTAAAACTCGTTCTCTATTTTGGAAAATGGGATTAATTTTAATTTAATTAATAAAATTTATTTATTTTAAATTTTGAAAAAATTAATTCTATATTTGGAATAATTGGGTGTCAATTATTTTAATATATTGATTTTATTTTTTGGACATTATGAATAGTAACTTTAGTAATGTTTTTTTATTACCGTGATTAAGGGTATATCAGGTAATTAAAGGTAGAAATAATATTTTAAAATTACCTTAAAACCTATAAAAATCCTATTGGATGACTAATCCAGACACTTATAATCTATGGTTCTAAATGAAATCACTTAATGGACACTTTTCCATGAACATGACATCAATTTTATTTATAATCAATAAATGTGACAAAATATCACACTCTATTTTTATATAAGTATAATAATTCTAATATTGGGATAAGAAGGAGATAAAATCGACTATAGGTAGTCTCTTGAAATATAGAATAATTAACTACATCATATAAATTTATTTATAATTTTTATAAATTAAATAATTACCATTAAGGAGGACACAACAGTGACGCAAAAAATATTTTATTGATAAAAATATCCAATAAATGATTTTCAAAATATTAAAAAAATATAATTTGAATTAAATAATGTTATCCATGAATTTTATACGTTATTATGACATGTTTGGAGTATATTCAATGTTTTGGATCAAAGTTATCTTATTTTTGTATTTTATTTAAAAACAATGAAATGAATAGTGTCAAAATTAAAATATTGACATTTTATAAAGATAACATTTTATTAAATTATTTACAAAACATAAAATATTTAAAAATTTAAAAATGATATTTATAAGGTCTAAAAAAATAAAATATCCATTTATGTTCAATTAATAGTATATAATTAATAATTTATAACCACTACATATTTGGATGTTATTACCATAATTAAAATAAAATAGATTAAATAAGGATAAATCAAAGTTATAAGGTTTAAAATAAAACAAACATGTATAAAATTTATTAGTTGAAGGTATTTAGACCCAGTCTTTTCTTATATGAGAAATCATAAACTTTTTGAGCCATTTTAATTTAAAAATTAGTTGAAATTATTTTAATAGTTATGTTCTTCCAAAGGTGCCCCTCCCCTATATTATAAAAGGGTGCCTCTCATTATCTTTTAATATCACCTATAAAGACCTTTTTTCTCATCTAAAACCTTCCCATTTCCTATACCAACATCCCTCACTTCATTATAGAGGCCACACTTTGGGAAGAAAGCCATCCTAAAGAGGCCTTTTGTGAAAATCAAAAGGAGATACTAAAAAAAGAGGTAATTGTTTGATCACCTCTTTCAAAAACTTTTCTTCTACATCCAATTATATTGTTGTTTCCAAACTAAAGTAAAAAAATCCAGTATCTTCTACATTTTGATATATTATTATAATTATGGGAAACCATATACCTCTTTTTATTCACCTAACAAATAACAATATCACCATACGTGTATAGGTATGGCTTTACCGTCTCCAAGTAGTGGTGTAATTTTTTATTCAATAGTACTTTTTTGGATGGGTATAATGATGAGTATAATGTATGTAAATAATGAATATAATAGTATAATTATTATGTATAATTGATATACCATCCAATTCCATACCATTTAACTATTAAGTGAAGGATATCATCACTTGTGTGTATGTACGACCTACCATCTCCACGATGCGATGTGGTCCATTCTACCAGATCTTCATTAAACCATGAGTATATACATGAATAGAATGAATAAATTTGATATATATTATAATAATATCATTATTTAAATGATATAACTATAAACTATGAAGTGGAATACGAACTTATCTGACAAAACTTGCTTAAGAATATAAAGAAGTTAATATATGAATGACGAGTAACAATGAAATGTTACCGACAAACAGATGATAATATAATCATACATGATTTCATAAAAATTATTATGATTCTAGAATAATTCAATAAAATTATTTAAATAATTATAAATGAGGTTCATATACATACTAAGGATATCATACCTAAGGTAAGGGATAATTTTACAGTCTTATTATTATTTGAGATTGTTTATACACAAGTATTTACTAAGACATATTTATCATCAACATCCTTGTTTACTATATTATGTAATATTATTTTTATTATCCTATTATATCTTAAAGGAAATTTTACCCATTGGTAATTTTTTATTAAACCATATGGAAGGAATATTTTGGTGTTTTTTGATATGAGGTACTTTTTGACTTTTCCAGCAAAATAATAAAGAGATTTTTTTAAAATTATATAGAATGAACGGATTTTTACATCTTTATAACAAATTAATTCCATGAAGCTTACTTTATAATACTTCATGTTTATTTTCAACTAAATTATTTTCTTTTAAAATTGAAAGACATTTGGAGAAAAGAAAACATTTTTAAAGATGAATGGTTATTTTCTTCGAGAATTAAGTTCTAGTGTTTTATCAAAATTATTTTCAATCTAAGATGACACTATTTAAATAGGGTTATGTTTCTACACCTATTATTAATATTATTTGACTGTGTTAATGATGGAATGATATTTTATATGGATTATTTTATGATAGGATGATGTTTAAGAAACCTATATTATTTCTTGGGTTATGCTATGATGAATGATTTATGTTTTTGTGGAACAAGTAATAATGATTTCATTATGAGATGGGTGGGACCTATAGATTCCTCCAATTCATTGGGTAATGATTTATATCACATGAGATAGACATGACTGGAATGACAAGTAAATCTGGTTCAGTAATACTAGACTGGAATGACAAGTAAACCCTATTTAGTAATGGACATTGTCCGCTATGATGGTATTGGTAATGAGAAATATGAAATGATTTTACATGCTTATGTGTATGCCACAAAACCTCATGTCTTATGTTTTTTTATTTTTGGGATTACGCATATTAATTCATATGACAGTTTATCCCATGACATGATATCCTGATATTTCATATACAGGATAAGACTTCCAAATGTCATGTTCTTATGTCTTACGATTATGATATGATTGATATTTCAATTGTTTACCCATACTAAGAATTTTACCTCATCCTTTGATTTGTTTCTTATACCAAGGTCCTAAATAAGCTTATTAATTATGATATTTCAAAAAAGATTCTATTTATGAAGAAATAAGCAAGATACAATGTAGATGTTTTGTGAACCAGTTGTTAATGTTTCCCAGTTTCTAAAGACACTATACCTCTATGGTCCTATTATGGATCTATTATATATTGTTATGAATATAATTAAATTTTGTAGTAATATCAATGCATGTAAAATATGGATTGTTATATTTTGTATCTGAGGAAAGGTATATCTATCATTTGGAAACTAGGATAAGAAAGCCTTAGTAAGAACCCTAAGGATATTTGTAAGTATATGTTGCAATCTTAGTGTTTTATAAGTGACCATGAATAACCTGGGATAAAACCAAAAGTGTCTTAAATTGAAATTTTATTCTTGATTATTGGGTTTTCCCATTTTTATTAGTGTTTCTCACTATATGTTTCTTGGTTTTAGTCAGTGGCTAGAACCTAAAGGTTCCGCTTTAATGCAAAATGCGACAGGAAAATAAATTATTGTCCCCATAAGAAAAAAATGTTATTGGAGATGGAATGAAAAATATTGTAGACATGATCACACAACATTCCAATGATATTAATCATGCAAGACATACAAATTAGAAAACTAGGGAGAAAAATTTTGTTGAGTCCTTCATGAGGCACCATCCACCTTCATTCCATGGGTCTTCTGATCATTTAGTTGAAGAATAGTGGATCAGTACCACTGAAAAGTTATTTTTAGTTCTATAGTGTTCTAAACATGATAATGTAATCTTATAATTCTATAGTTTGGAAGGTGAAGCTAATGAATGGTTGAATCTTATAAAAAAATAGGGAAAATAGATGAATTTGAGTCCATTGAATGGGATGAGTTCAAGAACATATTTTTTAATAAGTACTTTCCTAACATTCTCTGAACAAAGATGGAGAAGGAGTTCCTTGAACTTAACCAAAGGATGATGAATCTGTTGATACCTATGATGAATATATTACAAGACTTGAAAGGTTTTCTTTAGGAAATATTATCCAACCTGAGAGTAAAATTGATCGATTCTTTAGAGGCTTAAAACCATGTCTCCTAAGGGAATTATCCATAAGGGACTTTAATTGCTATGAGGAAATATTTCAATGTGATCTCAATTTTGATATGAATATTGGAGTAACCCATCAATCATACAGGTCTTATAAGAAGATAAAAATTGAATTCAATGTAAAATCTAAAGACCACACTGAAAATAAGATGAGTTTTCCCTTATGCTCAATGTGTGGAAATATACAAGGGGGAAATTTTCTTAAACTGAATAGTAAATATTTTAAGTGTGGAAAATAATTTCATTGGGATGTTTAATGCCAAAATGATGAGAAAAAGATGTATAATTATGCGAATAAGGAAAAGGCTACACAGAATGCATCTCCAATAGTTAAATGATACATGTGAAAGGAAATTGGTAATTATTCTAGTAAATACCTTAATCCAAGGTTTGTTGATCATGATAGACGTCAGTAAACTTTTAAAGCCAAATAAAAAATAAAGACACAATAAATAACTATCAGTGATGTGGATTACGATAATGATGTGGTGAAAGGTACTCATACCATCGACTCTAAAGTAGAAAAATATTTTATTTGATTCTAGATCCACCAACTATTTTATTTTTGAAGAATTTTTTAAGGGTATCACTATAATACATCAATAATTAGATGTTGATTTAGCTATGACACCTCATAATGGAACAACAGTTGCATCATAAGTTTATAATTCTTATCTGGTAGAAGTTTGTGGGAAATTTATTCCTACAAATATTATGATCCTTCTTATAGTGTAATTTTATGTGATTCATGGCATGGATTGGCTTTCTCTATATGGAGATCATATCTATTTCCATGTAATTTAAGTCATATTTCATATTCTTTATCAATCTATGATCATCTATTAATGCAAGGATGAATATAATCTTCCAGTTGAAATTTCATCCATCATATGGGTCTTGATTCCAATAAATGATGGTTATTTATCTCAAATGGTTGGGGACAAACTCATGATTAAGAATACACCCATTGTATATGAGTTTGAAGATGTCTTTCTAGAGGAATTTCTAGTTCTTCCACCAAATTGTGAAGTTGAGTTTTCAATAGAACTCATATTAGGTTCTATACCTATTTTAAAGACACCTTATAGAATGAACCCAATTGAGTTACATGAATTGAAGAATCAACTCCAATATAATCTTGATAATGGATTCATACACCCTAGTGCATGACCTTGGGGATCACTATTATGTTTATTAAGAATAAATATGGATCATTGAGACTCTGCATTTACTACCAAGAACCTAACAAGATCATTATCAACAAAAAATTTATTGTTCCCCACATTGATGACTTATTTTACCTACTATTTGTAGCTCAATACTTTTCTAAGATTGATCTTCATTCATAATATCATCAATTAAGTATTAACAATGAGGATATACCAAACAAAGAATTATGTTAAAGGTATGGACACTATCAAATTATAGTTATGCCTTTTGGTCTTATTTATGCCCCCTCTATATTTATGGAAGTAATGAATAGAGTATTTAGAGACTATCTTGATCATTTTGTTGTAGTATTTATAGAGGATATTCTTGTCTAATAAAATATCATGGAATAACATGAAGGCCACTTTAGAATTGTAATAATGTCCATAATAAAGGATAATCTTTATGAAGAATTTAAAAAGTGTGAATTTTGGCTTCAGAAAGTTTCATTTTGGGCTCACATAATCTTAGGAGAAGGGATATCTATGGATCCATAAAAAATAGAAGTTGTTGATTGTTGGCAGAGATCAAAAACGGTAACTGAGATATGAATGTTTCTTGGTTTGGATGGATATTATCAAATTTTTGTGAAATATTTTTCTCAGTTTACTAATATACTCACCAAGTTGAAATGAAAAGAAGTTATGATTCCTATGGATGGTGGAATGTGAAGAGAATTTCAAGGAGCTAAAAAAAGGTTAGCCTATGCACCTGTGCTCACACTGCCTTGTAGTGGAGAAAGTTTTATGATATACAGTGACGCATACAAGAATGTGTTGGGATTTTTTCTGATGAAAAATAATATGGTGATAGATTATGACTCACAATAGTTGAAAATAAATGAGAAAAATTACCAAACTCATGATTTGAAGTTATCTACTATAATCATTGCATTAAAGATATGAAGACATTATATTTATGGTGAAGGGTGTGACATTTATACTGATCATAAAAGTTTAATGTATATTTTCACACAAAAACAACTAAATATGCACATAAAAAGATGGTTGGAGTTGATTAAAGATTACGACTGCTTAATAAATTACCACCCAAGGAAAGAAAACAAGGTTGAAAATGATTTGAGTCAACAAGACCATGCTAGCCTATCCATGATGAAGATAACAAAATATCCAATATTTAGGGATTTTCAAAGGATGGATCTTGAGATTTTATAGGAAGGGGAGAAATATTATGATTCTCAAATGATTTTTCAATGATCTATACAACTGAAGATTATGGAGGAATAGAAGAAAGATGCAGAGCTATAAAAGAAGGTTAGAAATGTTCTTGAATTAAAAATTGAATATGATGAAATAATAAGGTTTAGAAAACAGGTTTGTATTCCTCCCATACTATAATTAAAGAATAAGTTATTGGATGAGGCTCATAGTTCTTCATTCTATATTCAAACTATAAACAAAAATATATACAAGGACCTAAAAAAGTATTTCTGGTGGGACGACAAGAAATGAAATGTCGTCAAATATGTCTCTCGATGCTTGGTTTTTCAACAAGTTAAGGCTGAGAGACAGAAGTATAATGGGATGTTTCAACCATTACCCATACCTAAATGGAAATGGGAAAACATAACTATAGACTTATTCATCAGACTTCCCATAACATCCAAAGGAAATAATTCTATATGGGTTATAGTAGATCACCTTACGAAGTAAGAACACTTCATTTATATTAGAAATGATTTCACTCTTGAGAAGTTTTCTAGAATATATGTAAAGGATGTGGTAAGATTGCACAAAGTAAAACATTCCATTATATCTGATTAGGATCCGAGGTTTACCATGAAGTTTTTAAAATGTATTCAGCATAATGAAGACACATATTTAAGTTTATCACTACCTATCATCCTCAGACAGACGGTCAGTCTAAGAGGACAATTCAAATTCTGGAAGACATGTTGAGAGCCTTCTCTTTGGATTTCAAAGATGGTTTGGATAAACCCCTACCATTGGTGGAATTTTATTACAATAATTTCATTCATTCCAGTATTTAGGTGACTCCTTATGAATCCCTCCATGGAAATAAGTGCAGAACTCCAACATTCTGGGATGAAGTTGGAGAATGAAATCTATTAGGACCTGATCTTGTTGATGAAATTGTAGAAAAGGTTAGATCTATTCAACAATACATAAGAGAAGATCAGAGTCCACAAAAAATTTATGCTGAAAACTAAATAAAAGACCAAGAGTTTGAAGTTGGTGATAAGGTGTTTCTATGAATATCTCCCGGGAAGTGAGTAATGAGATTTGGAAAGAAGGACAAGCTGAGCCCTAGGTATATTGGTCCTTTTGAAATACTAGATCTTCTTTGGAAGGTAGTATACTGATTGGCACTTCCACCAAATCACTCTCAATTTTATAATATGTTCTATGTATCTCTCCTGTGAAAGTAAATATTATATCTTTCATATGTACTAAAATCATAAGTAATACCGTTGTAGAAATATCTTTCTTATGAAGAACAAAGGATAGAGATTCTAGATCGTAGTGAAAAAGTTCAATGAAACAAGAACAATCTCTTGGTTAAAGTTTTATGGTGGAACCGCCAATTTGAAGAAGCTACAAGGGAACTAGAGGATATGATGAAGGATAGGTATCCTCATCTTTTTGTTTCCATGTGACGAATTTTGAGAGCGAAATTCAATTTAAGGGGTGTAGAATGTAGCACCTAGATGTTTTTATGAATTTGTTTCATTAAATTATTTTTATTCTACAATAGCTTTCTCTTCATGGAATCATGAGTTTAAAGAAACCATGAGATTCCATTATTATAAAATTACCACTATATCATAATTGTTAGGTTAGCGAGAATAAGTATAACTAACTTATGAAAGTACATTGTGAATTTATTGGTTATCAATTATTTATGAAAAATATAAATCAATTAGATATTTTTATTTTTGATTAAATTACTTTTGGTTATGAAATTAATGAGATATGTGTGTTATATACTTAATAAAATATTTTTGATAATCATCCAATGAATATTTTAGTCATAGGGTATGAATAAACCCTATTTGATGTATAAAAACATATATTTTTAAAAGGTTAATTTTAAATCATTGAATGGAAGACCCCTATGAAATTAATATTTTGAATCATTAATAATTTTAATAATACAATATAATCATGTTATTTTTAAGTGGAAAATAAAAATTTACTATGGATGAATTTTTGACATTTTTCTGATAACTTTCATGTTTTGATGAACAGTAAAAATACTCTAAAATTTATGGGAAAGAAATTTATTTTATAAAAATAATTTATATGGTTAAATTATAACCTTTAATGGTTTTAAAGTATAAATATAATATATTATTATAATTCAATACAATTTATGTCATTATAATTAATTTTACATTGAATTACGATATAAAAACATTTTAATCTTTTGTAATGTTTTAGCTTTTAAAACATGTTATCAATTTCTAACAATGGGATAAATTTTAATTTAATTAATGAAACATATATATTAAATATTTTGAAAAATGGATTCCATATTTTGAATCAGTGGATATAAATTATGTTAATATGTTACTTTTATTTTTTGGACATTATGAATAGTAACTTTAGAAAAAAATTTATTGTTGCGGTTAAGGGTAAATCAGGAAATTAAAGGTAAAAATAATAATATAAAATTACCTTAACACCTGAAAAAATCCCATTGGATGACAAAATTTGACCACTATCATCTATTTTTAGAAATGGAATAACCTAATGGTCACTTTCCCATGAATATAGCATTAATTTTATTTAAAGTCAATGAATGTGACAAAATATCACACTCTCTGTTTATATAAGTATATTAATTCTAATATACGGATAATCATGAGATAAAATAGACTATAGGTATTTTATGGAAATCTAAAATAATTAACTACATAATAGAAGTTTATTTATAATTTTTATTAATTAAATAATTACAATTAAGGATAACACAATAGTGACAAAAAAATTATTTTAATAATAGAAATATAAAATAAATGATTCTAAAAATATTAAATGAAATATAATTTTTAATAATTATGGTTATCCATGAATTTTAGTGGTAATTATTTTAAGAACCCAAATCTTATTTTCAGGTATGTTTTTCCTTTTCTGGAAGTTTTTGAGAAAAAGAGGAAAATATGGAAATTTTCAGAGTACTCGTCGTGTACCTCGATGCCACTGGAAGCCATGTGCTGGCCGTGTCATGGCCACACACATAGCCGTGTAAGGGTGACTTGGAGGCCGCTTAAATTAGAGTACGGAAAAGGAAAGTACATGCCGTGTACTCCAGAAGTACACTCAGTGTACTTTCTTTTTTTTGTTAAATGGACCGGGGTGGTGTCTAATCCTTATTTCCATCTTCTTCTTCACCTAATTCTGTCAAGAGCATCTTAGGAGGCCGAATATTCTCCAAGCCGCCAATCCATCACCAGTTATCTGAATCGAATGCTGTCAGCTGCAATAGAATCACAACAGTGAGTTCTTGGTTCTTCATTGGCCACATTTTCTGATTCATTATCTTATGAGAGTCATTGTAGGTTGAACGTTTTAGATGTTTTTGCAGATATACTCTATTCTAGGCCGATTCACGGGTCAAGATTCAAGTATATCGATCTCATAGGATCGAGGTAGGTCGTTTTTTGCCTTACGTTGAATGTATTTGAGTTTTTGTGCAAAAGTGCCGGATTCCCATGTTTCGGGTATCCCGGGTTAGGGATTTTGGTCCTTTTGTTTAATTTCCATAGATTTCTTGTTATCTTAAGGTTAATTGATAATAATATATGATTTTTTTCATGTATTAGGATCACCCCATGGGTGTTATCCCTGTTTGGTTGTTTATCACCGTTTGGCACAGTTTTCCTAAAAGGCAAACCCTATTGCAATTGCTAGTTTGCTTGTTATAACGGATTGCATGTCTTTCCTGCTGTTTTAATGCTTTTGATGCATTTTAGAATTTAGATAAGTAGTTTAGAAACTTAATTAGCATTGTTTACTGTCGATTACGCATGACTGGACTGCTCAGGGCTGTGAGAACCTGGCGCGGGAGACCAAAGGGGGAATAGACGATTAAGTTCTTCCCTAGGGGGTCTGTTTGAATTAGTTTCTTATGCAGGACCTATGGGAATTGGACTTTGTGCTTCCTAAGAGTGTCCTTAGTTTACAGACGTATTAATACCATGAGAGGAATTAGACTTAAGAGCTTCCTCAGAGAGTCTGTAGCTATCATTGCAAGACCATAAGGGAATCGACGTGAGTGCTTCCCAGAGTGTCTGTGCATTTGTATGTTTAATTGACTATAGGGGTCTGCTATTTTGAGCCACCTAGAGATTCAATGGGAAGGAATATTGTTTGGTTGGTTTGGATGAGTCTACCAATCCAAATCCCAAGCTTGGATCTATAGGCCTATTTTTTTTAGGTAGTATTTTGATGCCTGTTGTGTTACCTATTTACCTTCGAATAGAGAGCCTTTATAGATTCCATGGTTGTTTAATTAAATGAATGAATTAATTGTTAAATGAATGTGAATGGTAATTAGTAGGATTGTTTACTTGTGTACTCCTAGTTCATTACTACATTTACTTTCATTACTTCTGATATATTACTCACTGACAGTAGGGCACATATCTTGTGGTGGTTGCCTACTGGGATTAGTCTCACACCCTGTTTGGGTCCTACTTTTCGGCCCAAAAAGGTTATATTATAACAACCCATACTTTACATAAATTATTATTACTTCAGAATTGAAGCACACTTATTACAACATATAACAAAACCATGAAAGGACCGTATAGGTATAGTGTCTTTAGAAACTGGGAAACATAAACTACTGGTTCATAAAACATCTACATTGTCTCCCTTTTATTTTATCATATCTAGAGTCCCTTTCTGGCATATCTTACTTAATATCCTTCTTCTTGACCTGGGGAAAAGAAAACCTACAAAAGGGTGAGCTCAAATGCTCAGTAAGGGTAAACAAAAGAAATATCAATCACATCATATTCATAATAACATAACATTTTAGAAATCTTAACCTGCAAAAGAGATCATAATTTCATAACATGGGATAAATCATAATAGTGAAATGTAATCCCAATAATCATAACTTAAAACATTAAACTTTGTTCCATACACACATAATCATAGAGAATCATTTCTTAGTAGTCAAAACTCATTTCCAAGACTATCTTAGTGGACAAAGTCCATTTCTAAACCAAGTTCACTCCTCGTTTCAGTCCTGTTTCACTGAACCGGTTTAACCTGCCATTCCAACCATGTCTATCTCATGAGATATAAATCTTTACCCAATGCATTGGAGGTATATATAGGTCCCACCCCTCTCATAATTAAACCATTCTTATGTGTACCACAAGATCATAAATCATACATCATAGCATAACCCATGTAATAAAAATGGGATTCTTAAACATCATGCCATCATAACCTAATCCATATAAGGTAAAAGGACATTATAAAAATAATTCCATCATAACATAATCAAATCAATTTAAAAATAGGGATAGAAACAGAACCCTATATTATCTTAGATGGAAAATAATTTTGATAAAATGCTTGAACTCCATTCTTGAGGAAAATATCCTTTCTACTTCAAAAACATTTTTCCTTTTTTAAGATATCATAAAATTTTAAACTAAAAGATGTTGATTAAAAATCAACTTGAAAAATTGTCAGGGAAGATTCATGTAAATAATGTTCTAAAAATCTGTTCATTCCGTATAAGTTAAAGAAAAACATTCCTCTTGTACTTTGGCTGGAAAAGTCAAAAAAGTACCTCGTACTAAAAACGACAAAAGATTCCTTTCATATATTTTACTAAAAACTCACAAATGGGTAAAATTTAATTTAAAAAATTGTAGGTGGATCTAAATAATATTACATATTGAGGAAACATGGATGTGGATGATAAATATTCCCCAGTAAATTATGAAGTATAAACAATCTCGGATAAATATGAGATTGTGAGATTTTCCCTTACTTTAGGTATGATTTGCTTTGTATGTGTCTGAACATCCTGTATAATGATTTAAATAATGTTATTGACTTATTCCAGAATCTTAATCATTGTTATGATATCATATATGGCCATATTCTTAGCTTCTTATTAGTAATATTTCATTGTTACTTTTTATTTGGGTGTTTATTGCTTTTTGTTCTTATGCGTGTTTTGTCGAATAAATTCTTATTCTTATTTTAGGTCATATATACTTCATTTAAAGAATGGTATTAGTGTAATATATATCATATTTATTCATTCAATTCATTTATATAATCATTATGCAATGATGATCATGTAGAATGAGTCGCATCATATCATGCAGACGGTAAGCCGTACGTATGCACGAGCGATGATATCATTCCCATGATCGTGGAATTGTATTGAAGTGTATGTATACTATTTCAGAATCAATATCACTTTACAATAATCATATATCGTTATTCTTTACACCATTATACCCATCCAAGTAAGGTGGTGGTGGAAAACAGATTACACAACGGCGTGGAGACGGTATTCCGTACGTACGCACGCGCGGTGATTTCATTTTTTGTAGGATGGATAGAAGGTGAAATAGAGTTGTTTAATATTTATAATAAAATATAAGTATATGATTGATATTTATGTTATTACTTCAAAATGAAACAACTAAAGAAGAATAAGTAGAAGAAGAAATAAAGTTGAAAGAATCGGTAACAGACATTACCTCTTCTTTGAAGCGCCTCTTCTTAACCTTCTCTTAGGGCACTAAAGATGGTCTTTCAAGAACACCAGGACCTCTAGGAGATTTCTAGGGAAGTGGATAGGAGAAATTTTCAGGGTTTGACCGATCTTGAAGGCTCAAAGTGGTGTGAGGAGGAGAGGGAGGAGGTTCTCTTTTATAAGGGAGGAGAGAGGCACCTTAGGAAAAACTTAAAGTATTATTTTATTATAAAGTCCTATTCGATTTTTAATAGCTCAGAATTTATTTATTTCGAATCTAAGGTGGGGATGGGTCGAAATAATCTCATCCAATAGATTTTATACATGTTTAGGTTACTATTTTAACCTTATCATTAAGATTTAACTCTAAGTTAAATAATTTAACTTTTACCGTGTTTTCTTATTTTCTTACACTATATGGTTAATAAACATACTATAACAAGACAAACGACTCCCAAGTTATTTATTATTAATATATATAATCTTATCTAAGTCATTTGGTCTAACCATAGATTTTTAGGAATAATATAACAACTAATAATATAATATTTTTTTTAAAAACCATTTTTTGTCAATTTTAAAACTATTTGGTAATTGATTTTTTTGAAAATCATAACAGCATGATTAGTTCGAAAAAAGTTAACTAAATCAATAATAACTTGTCATATTAACCTAGAAAATTATTTGAATTCATAAAAAGTCTCAAATTACATTTATTTGGGTATTTATAACATCATTTATGTTATTATTTCATTAATATGAAAATTACTGCATCATCATTGAATCATAAATAAATTAAATTATTTAATGTGTAAAAATTATAAATAAAATACCATTATTTAGAAAATATTTTTATATTTCCAATGAATATTTATAGTCGAAAATATAATTTATATAAACCCTTATAAAAATTAATTAATAAAATATTTTTTTTAATGTCAATTTTGTCTTTACATTAAATTAATTAATCCAAATTGTCATTATCGCTACCAAGTGGCTCAATGGGGTCCCAAAATAGACCCAAGGATGACCATGTTCGGACACTACTTATCCAATAATGTTAGAACAAGTTTCAAGGTAATTTTGAATTATTATGATATTCTTTTAACCTTGAATTACCCTATTTACCTTTAACCGCAGTAAATAAAAATTACCATAGTTACTATTCATAATATCAAAAAAAATAAAAGTAACATATTAACATAATTTGGACCCATTGATTCCAGATATGGAATCCATTTTTGAAAATTCAATACACAGAAGTTGCAGAAATTAATTTAATATTAATCCCGTTGTTAAGCAAACAGGTTTTAAATGTTAAAACATTGCCAAAGATTGAAATGTTTTTACCTATGAATTCAATGTAAAATTAATGCTAATGATATAAATAATATTAAATTGTAAAAATATATTCTATTTATACTTTAAAAACATTCAATATTATAATTTAACCATATAAATTATTGCGATGAAAAAAGTTGTTTTTAATTAAAATATAGCGTGCTTTTACTATTCATCAAAATATGAAAGTTACCAGAATAATATGAAATATTTATCCAAAGTAAATTTTTATATCTTGATTCCAAATAAGTATTTTATTTTGTCAAATTGAACTTATAAACATGTCAAAAACTAGATTTAAAATGGGTGTGCCATCAAAAGGTGGTAAAACTGCATTTTTTGAAAAATACTTCTTTTATCCGAAAAAATGATTTTTTTTTCATACCTCATTCTAGAAAATGTGTAAGATGAATTATAATGTTATAAAATTCAAAATTCAGTTAATACTATTTATAACGGCTAGTTTATAATATAATAATATATCGTTGTTTAGTGAAACTCGGTATTGCGTACTACACATGCTATCGAGGAAGGTCGTGATTGCGTGTAATACAAGACAAGCTAGTGTTGTGTGCAGTGAAAGATTCAATTGCATATAACATAATACATAAAAAATATACTTCTCATAAAATATCAGGGTGTTACATTCTACCCCCTTAAAATTAATTTCGCCCTCGAAATTCGTCACTTCGTAACAAACAGATGAGGATACCTCTCTCTCATCATATCCTCAAGTTCCCATGTAGCTTCTTCTAATTGGTGGTTCCTCCATAAAACTTTCACCAAGAGATTGGTCTTGTTCCATAGGGCTTTTTCTCTACGATCCAGAATCTCTATCGGCTGTTCTTCATAAGAAAGATCTTGCTCCAGCTGTACAACTTTTGAGCTGAGTAAATGTGAAGGATCGGGTATGTACTTTCTCAGGAGAGATACATGGAACACATCGTGAACTTGAGAGAGATTCGGTGTAAGCACCAATCGGTAAGCTACATTCCCAACATGATCCAGTATTTCGAAAGGACAGATATACCTAAGGATCAGCTTTCCCTTATTTCCAAATCTCATTACTCTCTTCCAAGGAGATATTCGTAAGAACACTTTATCACCCAGTTCAAATTCAAGGTCTTTTCTTCGGTTATTGGAATAAATGTTTTGTCGACTATGAGATTCTCTTATGTGTTGTTGAATAGATCTGACCTTTTCTGCCATCTCATCAACAAGATCAGATCCTAATAGCTTTCTTTCCCCAACTTCATCCTAGCAAGTTGGAGTCCTGCATTTCTTTCCATAGAGAGCTTCATAAGGATCCATCTGAATAATGGATTGAAAGCTATTATTATAGGAAAATTCCCCCAATGGTAGGTTTTGATCCCAACCACCTTTGAAATATATAGAGAAAGCTCTTAACATGTCTTCTAGAGTTTGAATTTTTCTCTTAAACTGACCGTCTGTCAGAGGATGATAAGTAGTGTTGAAACTCAACTCTGTATCTAGAGTATGCTGAAGACTTCGCCAGAACATTGAGGTAAACCTCAGATCCTGATTAAATATAATGGAAAGTGGTACTCCATGAAATCTGACCACTTCCTTTGCATATATCCTGGCAAGTTGATCCAGATAGAAATATTCCCTAATAGAAATGAAGTGTGCCGACTTCGTAAGATGATCAACTATAACCCACATAGCATTATTGCCTTTGGATGTTTTAGGAAGTTCAGTGACAAAATCCATAGTGATGTTTTCCCATTTCCATTTTGGTATGGGTAATGGTTGTAACATCCCTTTAGACTTCTGTCTCTTAACTTTAACTTGCTGAAAAACCAAGCATCGAGAGATATATTCAGCCACATCTCTTTTCAGGCCATCGCACCAGAAGTACTCTTTCATGTCCCTATACATCTTCATGCTTCCAGGATGAATAGAGAATGAATAACTATGAGCTTCATCCAGCAACACCTTCTTTAATTCGGGGATTGGAGAAACACAAACCCGATTCCTGAACTTTATTATCCCATCACAATCAAGGTTGAATTTAGGAACATTTCTCACCTTCTTTTGTAACTCTACATCTTCTTTTTGTGCCTCTTCAATCTTCACATGTATAGATGGTTGAAAATTCATTTGAGAAAGATAAGATTTTCCCCCTTCCATTATAATTCCAAGATCCATCCTTTGTAAATCCATAAATATTGGATCTTTTATGATCCTCATCATGGATAATCTAGCATGGTCTTGTCAACTTAATGCATCTGCCACCTTGTTTGCTTTCCCAGGGTGGTAATGAATTGAGAAGTCGTAATCCTTAATCAGCTCCAACCATCTTCTTTGGAACATATTTATCTCCTTTTGTGTGAAAATATACTTTAAACTTTTATGATCAGTATAAATATCACACCTTTCACCATAAAGATAATGCCTCCAAATCTTTAATGCAAAGATTACCGCAGCTAACTCCAAATCATGAATTGGGTAATTTTGCTCATGGATTTTCAACTATCGTGAGGCATAAGATATCACCATATCATTTTACATGAGAACACACCCCAACCCCTTCTTGGATGCATCACTGTAGATCAAAAACCTTTCTCCACTATAAGGCAGTGTGAGCACAGGTGCACTGGATAACCTTCTTCTCAACTCCTTGAAATTCCTTTCACATTCCTCTGTCTACATGAACTTAACTCCTTTTTGAGTCAACCTGGTGAGTGGATTAGATAATCGTGAAAAATCTTTCACAAAACATCGATAATATCCAGCCAAACCAAGAAAACTTCAGATCTCAGTTACTGTTGTTGGTCTCGACCATCTTTCGATAACCTCTGTTTTTGCTGGATCCACAGATATCCCCTCTTTTGAGATTATGTGACCCAAAAATGAAACTTTTTGAAGCCAAAATTCACACTTGGTAAATTTGGCATAAATATTCTCCTTTCTCAGGGTCTTCAATACAATTCTCAAGTGATCTTCATGTCCTTCCTTGCTCTTTGAATAGACAAGAATATCATCTATAAAGACTACCACAGACTGATAAAGATAGTCTCTAAAGACTCTATTCATCATATCCATGAAGATAGCAGGGGAATTAGTAAGACCAAATGGAATCACTAAAAATTCATCGTGTCCATACCTTGTACGGAAAGCCTTCTTTGGTATATCCTCCCTTTTGACCCTTAATTGATGATACCCTGTAATAAGATCAATCTTGGAAAATTATTGAGCTCTGCGTAGTTGGTCAAATAAGTCATCAATGCGCGGGAGAGGGTATTTGTTCTTGATAGTGATCTTGTTACGTTATCGATAATAAATGCAGAGTCTCATTGATCCATCTTTCTTCTTAACAAACAGAACAGGTTCTCCCCAAGGTGACACACTAGGGTGTATGAATCCCTTATCAAGACTCTCTTGGAGTTGCTTCTTCAATTCCTGCAACTCAATTGGGGCCATTCTATAAGGTTTCTTTGAAATAAGCAAAGCACCCGGTATGAGTTCTATTGAAAACTCAACTTCATGATTTTGTGGAAGACCCTGCAATTTCTCCGGAAAGACATCATCAAACTCCTGTACAATGGGAATATTCTTAATCGTGAGTTTCTCGCCAACCATTTGAGATAAATAACCTTCATTTATTGGAATCAAGGCCTATAATATGGAAGAAATTTCCTTTGGAAGGTTATATTCATCCTTACATCGATAGACAATCATATATTGATCTAGAATATTAAATGTTATTTCCCTTCTTTAGAAATTGATATGAGCTCCATATAAAGAAAACTAATCCATGCCAAGAATCACATCAAATTCCACTATAGGAAGGATCACAAGATTTGAAGGAAGCACTTTCCCACAAACTTCAATCAGAGAAGAATTATAAACTTTTGATGTGACTGTTGTGCCATTAGGGGTTGTCACAGCTAACTCAACATCTAACTGTTGAGGTAATATGGTGATACCCTTAGAAAATTCTTAAGAAATAAACGAGTGGGTGGATCCAGAATCAAATAAAACATTTTCTACTTTATAGTGGATGGTAAGTGTACCTTTCACCACTTCATTATCGTACTCCACATCGCTGATAGAAATTGCATGTGACTTTCCTTTATCTTTATCCTTAAGAGTTTGTTGACGTCGATCATCATCAACAACCCTTGGATTAGGGCATTGATTAGAACAATGCCCCATTTCCTTGTACTTGTAACATTGAAGTGTATGAGGTGCACTCTGTGTAGCCTTTTCTTTGTTCGCATCACTAGACATATTCTTCCCATCATTGCGGCATTCAAATGCCCGATGGACTTCCTTTCCAAATTTGAAACATTTACTTGTCCCTTTAAGACAAATCCCTCCGTGTTTCTTTACACACTTTGAGCATAAGGTAAAACTCATATTCTTTTTAGTGTGCTCTTTAGATTTTCCTTTGAATTCCATTTTCCTCTTCTTATCAAACGCATATGACTGATGGGTTACTCCAATTTCCATCTCAACCTTGAGAGCACATCGAACAATTTCCTCGTAGCTATTGAAGTCCCTTATGGCTAATTCCCTTCGAAGACTTGGTTTTAAGCCACTATAGGATCAATCGATTTTACTCTCAGGTTGGATAATAATTTTGGAAGCGTACCTTGGAAGTCTTGTAAAATTAACTTTGTAGGTACCAACCGATTCATCATCCTTTTGCTTCAGTTCAAGAAACTCCTTCTCCATCTTTGTTCAAAGAATACGAGGTAAGTACTTATTGAAAAATAAGTTCTTGAACTCGTCCCATTCTATGGACTCAATTTCATCTCTTGGCCTCATATTCTTGATAAGATTCCACCATTGACCAGCTTCACCTTCCAAATGATATACTGCTAAGATGACTTTATCATGTTTAGAACATTGAAGAAATGAAAATATCTTTTCAGGGGTACTAATCCATTTTTCAGCTACTAATGGATCAGAAGTCCCGATGAATGAAGGTGGACGCTACCTCATGAAGGATTCGACAGAATGTTTCTCCTTACTTTGCTCGTTTGGAAGTCCTGCATGATTCATAACTTGAGAATGTTGTGGGAGAATGGCTATAAGATTTTGCATTCCAACTCCCATAACGTTTGGTTGCTCATGGGGACAATCATTGCAATGCCCATCGCATTCTGGATTAACACGGTTCCTTCGGGTTCCATCCATTGACTAAAACCAAGAAGAATAGTGTGAGTAACACTAATTATAATAGGAAAACCACATAATAAAGCATAAAATTTCACACATCAGGTCTTATCATATGTTTTTCATGGCCATTTTTAAAACACTAAGATTGTGTTCTATGATTAGACTTATCCTTAGGGTTCTTACTAAAGCTTTCCCATCCTAGTTTCCAAACGTTGACTATACCTTTCCTCTGATACCAACTATAAAGAACCATACTTTACATACATTGTTATTACTTCAGAATTAAAGCACACATATTACAACATATAACAAAACCATGAAAGGACCGTACATATATTGTGTCTTTAGAAACTGGGAAACATAAACAACTAGTTTATAAAACATCTACATTGACTCCCTTTTATTTTATCATATCTAGAGTCCCTTTTTGGCATATCTTACTTAATATCCTTCTTCCTGACCTGGGGAAAAGAAAACATAAAAAAGGGTGAGATAAAATACTCAGTAAGGGTAAACAAAAGAAATATCAATCACATCATATTCATAATAACATAACATTTTCGAAATCTTAACCTGGAAAAGAGATCATAATTTCATAACATGGGATAAATCATAGTAGTGAAATGTAATCCCAAAAATCATAACTTAAAACATGAAATTTGTGTCATACACACATAATAATAGAGAATCATTTCTTAGTAGTCAAGACTCATTTCCAAGACTATATTAGCGGACAAAGTCCATTTATGAACCGAGTTCACTCCTCGTTTCAGTCCTGTTTCACTGAACCGGTTTAACCTGCGTTCCAGCCATGTCTATATCATGAGATATAAATCTTTACCCAATGCATTGGATGGAGATATAGGTCCCACCCGTCACATAATGAAACCATTCTTATGTGTTCCACAAGATCATAAATCATACATCTTAGCATAACCCATGTAATAAAAATGAGATTCTTAAACATCATGCCATCATAACATAATCCATATAAGGTAAAAGGACATCATAAAAATAATTCCATCATAACATAATCAAATCAATGTAAAAATAGGGATAGAAACAGAACCCTATATTATCTTAGATGGAAAATAATTTTGATAAAATTCTTGAACTCCATTCTTGAGGAAAATATCCTTTCTACTTCAAAAACATTTTTCCTTTCTTAACATGTCATAAAATTTTAAACTAAAAGATGTTGATTAAAAATAAACATGAAAACTTTTAAAAAAAGCTTCATGGAAATAATGTTCTAAAAATCCGTTCATGCTGTATAAGTTAAAGAAAAACATTCTTCTCGTACTTTGGCCAAAAAAGTCAAAAAAGTACCTCGTACTAAAAACGAAAAAAGATTCCTTTCATATCTTTTACTAAAAACTCACCAATGGGTAAAATTGGATTTAAACAATTGTAGGTGGATGTAAATAATATTATATCATGAGGAAACATGGATGTGGATGATAAATATTCCCCAGTAAATTATAAAGTATAAACAATCTCGGATAAAAATGAGATTGTGAGATTTTCCATTACCTTAGGTCTAATTTGCTTCGTACGTGTCTGAACCTCATGTATAATGATTTAAATAATGTTATTGACTTATTCCAGAATCTCACTCATTGTTATTATATCATATATGGTCATATTCTTATCATCTTATTAGTAATATTTCATTGTTAATTGTTATTCGGGTGTTTATTGCTTTTTGTTCTTATGCGTGTTTTATCAAATAAATTCTTATTATTATTTTAGGTCATAGATAACTCATTTCAAGAATGGTATTAGTGTAATAAATATCATATTTATTCATTCAATTCATTTATATAATCATTATGCAATGAAGATCATGTTGAACAAGTCACATCACATCGTAGAGATGGTAGGCCGTGCGTACGCACGAGCAATGATATCGTTTCCATGATCGTGGAATTGTATTTAAGTGTATGTATACTATTTCAGAGTCAATATAAATTTACAATAATCATATATAATTATTATTTACACCATTATACTCATCCAAGTAAGGTGGTGGTGGAAAACAGATTACACCACGACGTGGAGACGATATTCCGTACGTAAGCACACGCGGTGATTTCATTTTCCGTAGGATGGATAAAAGGTTAAATAGGATTGTTTCATATTTATAATAACATATCATTATATGAGTTATACTGATGTTATTACTTCATAATTAAACAACTAAAAAAGAAGAAGTAGAAGAATAAATAAAGTTGAAAGAATCGGTAACAGACATTACCTCTTCTTTGAAGCGCCTCTTCTTAACCTTCTCTTAGGGAACTAAAGATGGTCTTTGAAGAAGACCAGGAACTATAGGATATTTCTAGGGAAGTGTAGAAGAGAATTTTTCAGGGTTTGGCCGAGATTGAAGGCTCAAAGTGGTGTGAGGAGGAGAGGGAGGAGGTGCCCTTTTATAAGGGAGGAGAGGGGCAGCTTAGGAAAAACTTAAAGTATTATTTTATTATAAAGTCATATTCAGTTTTTAATATCTCTAAATTCATTTATTTAGAATATAAGGTGGATATGGGTCGAAATCCTCTCATCCAATATATTTTAGACAAGTTTATGTTACTATTTTAACCATATCATTTAGATTTAACTCTAAGTTAAATAATTTAACTTTTACCGTGTATTCTTATTTTCTTACACTATATGGTTAATAAACTTACTATAACAAGACAAACGAACACAAAGATGTTTATTATTAATATATATAACATTATCTAAGTTATTTGGCATAACTTTAGATTTTTAGGAATAAAATAACAACTAATAATATAATATTTGTTTTAAAAACTTTTTTATGTCAATTTTGAAACTATTTGGTAATTGATTTTTTTGAAAATCATAACATCATGATTATTTATAAAAAAGTTAATTAAATCAATACTAACATGTCATATTAACCTATAAAATTATTTTAATTCATAAAAAGCCTCAAATTACATTTATTTGGGTATTTATAACATCAATTATGTTAATATTTCATTAATACGATAATTACTGCATCATCATTGTGTCATAAATAAATTAAATTATTTAAAGTCTAAAAATTATAAATAAAATAAAATTATGTAGGAAATAGTTTTATATTTCCAATTAATATTTATAGTCAAAAATATAATTTATATAACCCCTTATAAAAATTAATTACTAAAAGATTTTTGTTAATGTCAATTTTGTCTTTACATTAAATTAATTAATACAAATTGTCATTATCACTAACAAGTGGCTCAATGGGGTCCCAAAATCGACTCAAGGATGCCCATGATTGGAAACCACTCGTCCAATAAGGTTAGGACAAGTTTCAATGTAATTTTGAATTATTATAATATTTGTTTAACCTTGAATTACCATATTTACCTTTAACCTTAGTAAATAAAAATTACCATAGTTACTATTCATAATATCAAAAAAAAAGTAACCTATTAACATAATTTGGACCCATTAATTCCAAATATGGGATCCATTTTTCAAAATTCAAAACACAGATGTTACAGTAATTAATTTAAAATTAATCCTGCTGTTAAGCAAACGGGTTTTAAATGTTAAAACATTGCCAAAGATTGAAATGTTTTTACCTATGAATTCAATGTAAAATTAATGCTAATGAAATATATTATATTAAATGGTAAAAATATATTCTATTTATACTTTAAAACCATTCAATATTATAATTTAACCATATAAATTTTTGCGATGAAAAAAGTTGTTTTTAATTAAAATATAGCATGTTTTTACTATTCATCAAAATATGAAAGTTACCAGAATAATATGAAAAATTTATCCAAAGTAAATTTTTATATCTTGATTCCAAAGAAGAATTTTATTTTGTCAAATTTAACTTATAGACATGTCAAAAACTAGATTTAAAATTGGTGCTCCATCAAAAGGCGGTAAAACTGCATTTTTTGAAAAAAACTTCTTTTATCCGAAAAACTGATTTTGTTTTCATGTCTCATTCTAGAAAATTTGTAAGATTATTTATAATGTTATAAAATTAAAAATTCAGTTAATACTATTCATAATGGCTACTATATAATATAATAATATACCGTTGTTTAGTGAAACTCGGTATTGCGTACTACACACGCTATCGAGGAAGGTTGTGATTGCGTGTAACGCAAGCCAAACTAGTGTTGTGTGCCATGAAAGATTCCTTTTCGTATAACATAATACATAAAAAAATATAATTCTCATAAAATATCAGGGTGTTACATATATGGTTGCAGGTGTGGATAGGGATTATGGCCCTTCTACTTCAGGTACGTGATTGCTGGTTGGAGATGGAGAGCATAGGACCGAGCTTAGATTTGTGATGCTGCTGGAGTTACTATTTACTTTTAGTACTTTGTTTCTTAGTTGTATTTCAGCACGTTGATGTGTTTGCTGTTTTCCTTAGATACTTGTACTTGTTGTGTCATTATTATCACGAACCAACTCGGGACGACCCTGAACAGGTCACCTGAGATGGTCCACGACATGGCCCGAAGGGCATTCCCGATCCCCACGGGCTGACAACTAGGGTCGGGCATCAAAATTAAACAGGTGGGAACGATTTGGCCCAAATGAAAATAAATTTAAGCAGCGGAAATAAATAGAACAAATGAAAATAAAGAAAGAGCAACCAACAATGCAAATAACCTGACCACGATCAAAACTCCACGTGACCCCTTGGGTCACCCTCCAATACCACAACCAACGTTGCTCAAGGTGAACAACTGAAGCTGGAACCTAAAACAGAACTAAAAACAAGAAAACACTATAGAAGTGAGTATTAAAACTTAGTAGGCTAGACCGGTAAATCTATTCCCTAAAGCACTACCTTTAAATAAATAAATTTACTAATTCCAGGTTTGAACTAAATATACAAAATATTGGTTTTCACACACAAAAACTTTCATTTCTAAAAAAAGTATCAGTCCATTGACCTTTATAATTTAAAAACAATTTTTAATGTTTGAAATGAAGAGGTGCATTGAATTTTAAAACATTTTTGTGAACAATTAGAAAACCAAACTTTAGTTATTATCCAAAAAGGAAAACTACCCATAACACACAACACACACCAAGGGAAATGGAAAAAGTGGCACACAGGGGACAACAACCAAACCAGACCTCTCAACCGTCCACCACATAAAAATAAACACTAATAGAAACATGGGTCGAACCTAGGAGATCGTGAAAAATCCAGAACGTACTATACATGTGACTCATCCTGAAAGCATTCTCTAACTCGATGAAGTCCGAACGCCCTAACGATCGGTATAGACCTACAAGGCCTAACCGAGGGGCCCCATCCCCATAGCAGCAAAAACTTAGTATTCCCCTGCTACGGGGCCACTAGCCAGTGCGTAATCAAAACTAGTGCATCAATCGTTCTCAGAAGATTCACTCACTATGCCAGGTTCCCATGTCAACACATGCAATAAAAAGGGGTGTGTCCACAATGTAAATCACTCAGTCATGAATGCACAAACATGACAAACATCTCACACAATAAACACACACCAATGATCACCCCTGAGTGGGTTTTCCAAAATAATTTATTTTATTAAAGTGAAAAACAGGCCTTCCCCAATTTTAAAGAAAAACCTCATTTCTCGAGAAAACCCAAAACACTTGTTCAGAAGAAATCATTTATCTTCAAAACTAGAACTACATTTGAAATTTTGTGAATTACATTTAAAGGCCAAACATGCATTCTTTCAATACTGGGTGTCTGCTCATCAAGAAAATGTTTCAAGTGTCATGTATAAAATAAACGGCTCTTTTCCCACCCAATAATCATTTAAAAATTAATTATATTTTATTATTTCTCATTTATTAAAATTAATAAAACATAAAGAAATTAATAAATTCTAAATTTAAAGGTGGGTACAGTGGGGGACCAACCTCGAGTCACATATCGGACACGATGACACAATACACCTCGCACAAGCGCACAAGCACGCGCAAGCTGATGATCGCGGTGTCGCGGGGTTACCTCACCAACACGCTGAAACAAACGCACGATAACTAAGACACATAGCCACTAACTTAGAACAAACCAAATGAACAACCATCACAAAAGTACTAGCTCGACATAACTTCAAAACACAACAAGCGCCATAAACACTATTTATTAAACCACTTTAAAATTCACAAAGTATTTACAAAAACCACAAAACACCAAAATAAATCACTAATCATTTTAAAGATCCAACATACCATTTTAAGAAAACACTAGTGCAAAACCTGACAAAAGCACACGACACGATGATATCAACATTTAAAAACACGTGCGCCTAACACATTTTCAAAACCAGGCTCATAGCATACACACTATTTAATAAATAATTTAAAAGTTTAAAAATATGATTTGAGAAGTATACCACATCTTTTCACACACAAAACCAACTCGAAAACCCTTCTTTACATAATACACACCAAACTAACTTCGCAACTAAACAGTCTTATCAAATCAACTTAAGGTTCAAGACTACCTCAATTCAAGAGTGGATGTGATGAGACTTCAAGGACATGGGGATCGAGACATCACAGAATCTTCGCACACACTAAAACCCAGGAAAACCAACCCGCACATCAATCATAGCATCTAGGTTCGACCCATCATGAAACCATACAAATTTAGAAGAAAAACGCACCGGAGAGGGGTTCGTGCCATAATAGCAGGTCACCGGAGCAGCGGGTCGCACTGGCTGGATAGGGGGTGGTGGCCGGAGGCCGAACGTGAGTGAGGGGGGTTCCGGTGAGAGGAGGGAGTGGCTGGGGTGGTCGATTCGCCAGAGCAGGGAGTGGGGTGCCGGCGTCGGGCCGTCGAAACGGGAGTGGGGAGGCGACGTCGGGCCGCCGGAGCAGGAGCAGGGTGGCAGCGTTAGGCCTTCGAAACAAGAGCGGGGGAGTTGTGGTTTGCCGGTGGCTGCAGCAGGAGAGGTTGCGAGGGGCGTCGGGTCAGGCGCGCTGTGCCACGCAGAAGAGAAAACGGCGGGGAGGGGGGGGGGGTGTTGCGGCCCTCCCCTAGGGTTTTCAACCCCTCACTTTAAAAAAAATAATATTTCTTATAATAATAATAATAAAACTATTAATAATAATCATAATCCTAATAATATAAATAATAATTATAACAATATAAATAAGAATAATATAAAACCAAAACAATAATAACAAAAGTAAATAACAATAATAATAATATTATTAAAAAACATTATTTTTTCTAAATTTAATCCATTTAATTATCAAATTCTGAAAACTGGGTAACTAGGCGCTCAATGCACATCTTGAAAAAAACACGAACGCAAATTGCACACCTCAACGCAGTCCACTTGGGCACCCGCAGAAGCACCTGGGGAGACCGTGTGGTTACCGCTAATCATGTGGTTCCCGTGCACGGGTCTGAAACCAAGTAAAAATAGTAAACGACAAAGATTTTAATCCGGGACCCAACCCGGACCTTGGCGCGAGAACCCGAGGCTAATAATTAATAAAATAGAAAAAATGAATTAAAAATCCCAGGTGTGACAATTATCATCATTACTATATATTCATTGCTTCTGCTGTTTAGTTCCAGTTATTGTATGTTGTTTACTGCTTCCGCTATTGACTGTTATTTCCTTTTCCTTGTATACTATACCAAATGAGGGCATAATTTTCCTAGTGACTCACCAAGGCCCTCGCTGCTAGTCAGCAGCCTCTGGCCTTTGGGGAAATGCGCTTGAGGTCATGTGGTGAACCGGGTATGGGGAACCCATTGAGTGGCTTCAGATTCGGGTCGATACAAAGTGGTATCAGAGGGGTTTCTTTTCTTTTCTGTTGAAAAACTATTTAGCGACATTAGACAGGGATATGATGGAATAGGTAAACGGTAAATAGCTATGCCAAGGAGTTCAAGAACCTGTGTACAGGGAAAAAGCCAGGTTACCTCGAATATTGCAATTCTCAAGTTTTTCAAATGTTACGGTTTAATTGACTTCACCGTTGGGTGGTGCACTTGTGTTGTGATGTTACTGTTTATATGAAAATGGTTCTATTTTGTTGAAACCCAATGAGATGAGGGTATTCCATCTCATGCATCATATAGGAACTTGTTAGAAAATCACATGTCATGAATATTTACATGCCATCTATGTTTCATTAGAAATTGAATGTTGTTGTGATAGATTTTGTGATAGACTATGCATGTTGTTGTGATAGCTGCTATGATAGAATACCTACTATGTTGATAGGGTATCGTTTGTTTAGAGATTCATTAACATAGATTCCAAACATTGGTCTTAGAGGTGTATGGGCCCTCGAGGATCTGAATTTGGTGGATCATTGCCTGGTTTCCTTGTTATAACTTGTATAAGATGCCAAGATTTGATTCGCAGGGAGTATGGACCCTCACGGATCAGAATTTGGCAACTTAACTCTTGTTTTCTGTGTTTTCTGGGCTTCATAGCAGTTTTTGAGTTACTCCCCGGAAAAACCCATAATACACGGCGTGTATTTTATTAATACATGTCGTGTAGTTTTTAAACCGTGTCACTAACTCTATGAGTAGAAACACGAGGTCCTGAAAAAAAATCTTGTAGGAACACGCCATGTACTAGTTTAGCACACCGTGTAATATGAAATAGGTACCCAGTTATGTCAAGAACAACACGAGTCGTGTTATCTTTTCACATACATGCCATGTCTAAATCTTACATGTCGTGTAGTCTGATCTAGGTACCCGGCCGTGTCATGATCAACATGGGTTGGTGTTACCCTTCCTCGTACACACCGTGTCCATCTGGAACATGCTGTGTAGTGTCGGCTGTGTGTTAGGCCGTGTCTCTAACAACACAGACCAAGTAAGGCATTTCTCGTACACGCCGAGTCTTTCTTGAACACACAATGTAGTTTTGTATTAGAGGATTTGTGTGGCTTTACCATGTAGAAGGACTCAGGCAGGGAAGAGGAATCAAGTACACACCGTGTGTTAGGAAAACTCGTCGTGTATTTGGGGTGTTACACGACTAGTTTAGGTAGAAGTACACGACCATGTGAATGACCTATGGGAACACGCCATATAGGGAAAGAACACATTGTGTAGTCATGTTTTTCATAAATTGAATGCCTTATTTTCCATGTTCCTTCTTGTGCCTTTAGTTTTTATGTCTCTGTTAATCCTAAATCTGAGGTGTACTTTTGACCTTTCAGAGCTATGGCACTGAGACGTCCTCCGGTTTTCCGTTAGTTGCAAGGCAGTGACCGTACGCCTGATACAGCAGATCAGGGACTACCAGTAGTTCCGCCTATTGTTCTGAACATGGGACCTGCAGTGATTCCAGACACTGGTTCTGACGCTCAGTTCAGAGAGGGTTTCATGAGATTCATGCAGACCTTCCAGGGAGATCAGCAGCCTACCCCATCTATGGCAGAGCTGACGCGGGTTTTCAGTAGCATCCTCCTCCCACGTTCACATGGGATGGAGGACCTCAGGCTGCAGAGTCATGGCTAGAAGCCACACTATCCTTCTTTGAGCACCTAGAGACAACACCAGAGAGGAGAGTGAAGATTGCGGCTTATATGCTACGAGATTCCTCCAGAAGATGGTGGTATGTGGTTTTGCAGGTAGGGCGCCAATAGGCTATGGCTTGGGATGAGTTTCAGCGTACGTTCTACAACTACTTCTACCCAGCGACGCTAAGGGCTGACAGAGCCAGAGAGTTCAGGAAACATTAGCAGGGTACTCTCGCAATTATGAAGTATTCCTCTTTCTTCATCGAGATATGGATTTTCACTCCTGTTTGGGGGAGTGACGAGCTGTTTTTAGAGAGGAATTTTGAGGAAGGCCTCAGACCGGACATCAGATCACAGGTGAATGTCTTTCAGTTGACTTATATTACTCTGATAGTCAACCAGACACTTATCACAGAGAGAAATCTGAGGGAGACTGGAGTTGTGGACCGGGGCGGTTCAGCATCCAGGGCTGATTCATTTCAGGTAGAAAACAGGAAGCGCCACCGAGAGTCTACACGAGGTGACCCGTGGAAGTGAGGTATTCCGTTTGGTAGACAAGATCATCCTTCTGGAAACCATGTGGTGTGCTATTAGTGTGGAAAAATATGGTATAAGAATCCTAAGTTCCCAAGATACCTAGTGGAGTGCCGATCTTGCGGCAAGATGGGTTATCTGCAGCATTTCTGCACAGTTTTCCTTCCAGCGTCTAGTGATGGAGGATCAGTTTCAACTCCACGTACATGAGAAGGATTACACGTTCCGCAACAGACTAGGGGCTGGAGTTCTTCAGGTTGTTCAGGCCAGGGTATTGGCCGCGGATGCAGTGGTTAGGCTCAAGGAGGGTCAACTCAGGGATCTCAGGCTGCTACACAGGGCCGTGGTGCAGGATAGCCTTTTGTGGTAGAGCATATTCTTTAGGAGCAGGATCCGGGACCTTCTAAAGTTCGAGGTATGATCTTAGTAGCCTCAGTTTTATATTTTTCTCTCTTCGAAACTTGTTCTACGCGTAGATTTATTTCTGTTGTTGTTGTGGAGAGCCTTGGGCTCTGTATATTTTCTTCTGCCGACATGTTCACACTAGACACACCATTGGGGACTATGATGGCTAGTGTACGCCAGTGAAAGGATTTCCCTCTAGAGGTGGCTGGGTATCACTTTCTATGGGACCTCTATGTCTTAGAGATGACAGGCTATGATGTCATTCTCAGAATAGACTGGCTCGTTCCTTTCTGGTCAATTGTCAACTTTTATTGCCTCATGGTGAGTTTTATATCACCGGAGGGTGAATATTTTCTTCATAAGGGAGAGTGGGATGTCCAGGTGAGTAGAGCAGGACCATAGAATCATGGGCTATATGGAGTTATAGCTCAGATTTCCAGTCTATATCTGGATGACCAGGGGACTTCACTAATAGACTTTCCTCCAGTGGTGGATCGTTTTAGGGATGTCTTTCCAGAAGACTTTTCAAGCTTACCTCCAGTGCATGACGTAATATTTTCTATTGATATTGTTCTAGGAGTGGCACCAGTGTCCATTCCTCCTTATAGGATTGCTACACCTAAGTTACAGGAGATCAAGAAGCAGTTGGAGGAGTTGTAGGCAAAGGGTTTCATCCAACCCAGTACTTCTGCTTGGGGTTCACCTGTTTTATTTGCGAAGAAGTCAGACGACACCCTTAGGCATTTTGTGGATAATCGGAATCTGAAATAGTTGATGGTCAAGAACCAATAACCATTACCATGGATAAATTATCTCTTTGATCAGCTTCGAGGAGCCAGAGTGTTCTCGAAGATCGACTTGAGATCCGGATACCATCAGTTGCGTGTCAGACCATCTAATATACCTCTTATATACTTCCAGAGCAGGAATGGTCTGTATGAGTATGTGGTTATGCCATTCGGTCTCACAAATGCACCAGCAGTTTTCATGGTGCTGATGAATAGAGTTTTCCATCCTTACTTGGATTCTTTCGTGGTGGTTTTTGTGGACGATATCTTGGTGTACTCTCACACTCGACACGACCATGCTACCCATCTTGAGATCATTTTGAGTACACTAAGGGAGAATCAGTTATACGCTGAGCTCTCAAAGTTACACTTTTGGATGAAAAAGATTCACTTTCTGGGTCATGTCATCTCAGAGACATGAGTATTAGTATACCCAAAGAAGGTGAGAGCAGTAGTTTCGTGGGAGTATTTGAAGAATTTATTCAAGGTATGAAGTTTCTTTGGGCTGGCTGATTACTAAAAGTGGTTTATACAGGACTTCTAACGCTTATTAGCACCGTTGAAGGGATTGACTGAGAAGGGGGTGAAGTATGTTTGGTTAGAAGCCTGTGATTCATCCTTTTATGAGGTGAAGGGGAGATTGACTTCATTTTCTATTCTAGTTTTTCCAGAGCCAGGAAAGAGTTATACAGTTTTCTGTGATGCATCTGGCATCGGGATTCGAGCAGTGCTTATACAAGAGTATCGTGTTGTTGCATATGGATCTCAGAAGTTAATGCCAAATGAGAGGAAATATCCTACGCATGACCTGGAGTTGGATGTAGTTGTTCATGCTTTGAGTTGTTGGAGACATTATCTTCTGGGAGAGAATTTTGTGGTATATACTGACCACAAGAGCCTCAAGTATATCTTTACACAGCGTGACTTGAATCTGAGAGAGCAGAGGTGGGTTGAGTACCTATAGTATTTTGATTTCAAGCTTCCATATACACCTGGGAAAGGCAACGTTATGGCAGACGCACTAAGCAGGAGGATATAGATACAGGAAGTTCAGGAGGCCAGCAACGAGTGGCAGCTTAAAGCTATGTTCTCTGAAATGCATTTGAAGGTGCACGACAGACAGGGTCAGACTTTTCTTTATTCTGTAGCTGTTACCTCTACCCTTCTTGACTGAGTTCGAATGAGGCATCTATTATATTCTGTAGGCCTAGTCCTATGGGAAAGCATGTCAAGAGAGGACCCTCTTCCCAGATGGACCGTAGGTGAGGGTGAGATCTTGCATTTCCAGGGATGCGTATGGGTGCCAGCAGATATACGTGGGGAGATGATGTGAGACTTTCATTCCTCAGTTTGGGAAGTTCATCATAGCGTCACCAAGATGTATCATGATCTACACCACCAATATTGGTGGCCAGGTATGAAAAGAGATGTTGCTGGTTTTGTCATGAGGTGTTCCACCTATCAGCAAGTGAAGGCAGAGCACCAACGACCAGCAGGGCTTTTACAGAAGCTACCCATTCCCGTGTGGATGGGGAATGATGTCGCGATGGACTTTTTTACAGGGTTACCAAGATCACCTCGAGGGAATGACATGGTATGGGTTGTCATTAATAGGCTCACGGTGGTTTCTCACTTCTTTCCGATTACAGAGACCTTCAGTGCTGAAGAGCATGGACGGTTGTACATCCGTGAGATTGTATGATTGAATGGTGTTTCGGGTAATATCATTTCAGATAGGGATGCCCGCTTCACGTCAAATTTTTGGCAAGGGCTACAAAGGGCTTTGGATACACAGGTACTTCTGAGTACAAATTACCATCCCCAGATAGATGGCCAGTCAGAGCGCACGATTCAGGTGCTTAAGGACATGCTACGAGCATGCGTCCTTTATTTTATAGGTTCTTTGAAGAGACATATACCTCTAGAAAAGTTTCCCTACAATAATATTTTTCAAGCAACTATTCAGATCAAACCTTACGAGGCCTTGTACGGTAGGCCTTGTCGATCACCCTGGTGTTGGATGGAGGCAGGAGAGGCAGTTATGCGGGGACCTCGTCTTCTTTAGGAGACCACATAATAGGTGGAGTTAATTTGAAAAAGGATGGATACTGCACATTCTCGGCAGAAATCTTATGCTGATCAGCGGATATGACCTTTGGAGTTCAAGGTCGGAGATCAGATTTTCCTACGTGTTGCCCCGAGGATGGGACACAAGAGGATCAAGAGGCAGGGCAAGCATTCACTGAGATACATCAGGCCATTTGAAGTTCTGGAGAGCGTTGGGCTGGTTGCTTATAGGTTGCAGTTACCACAGAGGTACTAGGATATGCACGACGTCTTTTATGTTTCTCAGCTTCAACACTATTTCTCATACCCATCTCATGTTTTTCAACCCTAGGAGGTTGAGCTGGAGAAGGATTCCTCATTTTAGGAGAATCCTATTGGGATTGTTGATCATAGTGAAAAGGTACTTCCTGGCTGGTCGTTTCCGATGGTACAGGTGCTATGGCAGCACGACTGTGTACATGACGAGACTTGGGAGAGGGAGGCCGATATGCAATCACAGTGGCAAGATTTGTTCAAGGTTTCTTATTCGCCACCTTTTTAGGGAAATTTGAGGACGAATTTCTTTAAGGGAGAACTTTCTAAGAACCCAAATCTTCTTTTCAGGTATATTTTTCCTTTTCTATAAGTTTTTGAGAAAAATAGGAAAATCTGGAATTTTTTGAAGAACCTGACGTGTACTTTATGAGTACACGTCATGTACTTCGATGCCACTGGAAGATGTGTGCTATCCGTGTCATGTCCACACACATGGCCATGTAAGGGTAACTTGGAGGACACCTAAAGCGGAGTATGGAAAAGGCATGTACACGCCGTGTATTCCAAAAGTACATGTCGTGTACATTCTTTTTTTTTGTTAAATGGACCAGGGTCATGTCTAATCCTTATTTCCATCTTCTTCTTCACCTAATTCTGTCCAGAGCATCTGAGGAGGCCGAATCTTCTCCGAGATACAGATCTGTCACCGGTTATCCGAATTGAACGTCGTCGGTTGCAATAGAATCGCAGCGGTGAGTTCTTGGTTCTTCTTTGGCCACATTTCCTAATTCCTTCTCTTATGAGAGTTATCATAGGTTGAAAATTTTATATGTTTTTTAGATCTACTCCATTCTAGTCCGATTCACAGGGCGAGGTTCAAGTATATCGATCTCCTAGGATCGAGGTATGTGGTTTGTTGCGTTATGTTGAATGTCTTTGAGTTTTTATGAAAAAGTGCCGGATTCCCATGTTTTGGGTATCCTGGGTTAGCGGTTTTGGTCCTTTTGTTTAATTGACTTATATTTCTTGTGATATTAAGGTTAGATGATAATAATATATGATTTTTTGCATGTTTGAGTATCAACCCATGGGTGTTATCCCTGTTTGGCTATTTATCACCATTTGACACAGTTTGCCTGCAAGGTAAACCCTATTGTAATTGCTAGTTTGCTTGTTATAATTGATTGCATGTGTTGCCTGCTGTTTTAATGCTTTTGATGAATTGTAGATTTTATCCAAGTAGTTTCTAAACTTACTTTGGGATGATGACAGTCGATTGCACATGACTGGACTGTTCAGGGCTGTGAGAACCTGGTGCGGGAGACCAGAGAGGGAATACACGATTAAGTGCTTCCCTAGGGGGTCTTTTGTAATTAGTTCCATATGATGGACCTATGGGAATTAGAATTTGTGCTTCCTAAGAGTTTCCTTAGTTTACGCATGTATCGAGACCAGAGGAGAAGTTAGAGATAAGTTCTTCCTCAGAGAGTCTGTATCTATCATTTCAAGATCATACGGGAATCGACGTGAGTACTTCCCAGAGTGTCTATGCCTTTGTATGTTTACTTGACTATAGGGGTCTGCTAGTTTGAGCCACCCATAGAGTTAGTGTGAATGTGGATTTTTTGGTTATTTTAGATGAGTCTACCAAGACAAAGCACAAGCTTGGATCTATTGGAATGCTTGTTTGTTTAGGTAGTATTTTGATGCCTGTTGGGTTACCTGTTTACCTTGGGATAGAGAGCCTTGCTAGATTCCTTGGTCGTTTAATTAAATTACTTTATAAATTGTTAAATGAATGTGAATGGTAATTGGTAGGATTGTTTACTTGTTTACACCTAGTTTATTACTACATTTACTTACATTACTTCTAATATATTACTCACTGATAGTAGGGAACAACTCTTGTGGTGGTTGCCTACTGGGATTAGTCTCACACCCTATTTGGGTCCTGATTTTCGGCCCAAATAGGTTATATGGTTGCAGGTGTGGATAGGGATTGTGTCCCTTCAACTTCAGGTACATGATTTCTAGTTGGATATAGAGAGCATAGGACCGTTCATAGGATTGTGATGCTGTGGGAGTTGTTGTTTACTTTTAGTACTTTGTTTCTTAGTTGTATTTCAGCACGTTGTTGTGTTTGTTGTTTTCCTTAGATACTTTTACCTGCTGCATCATTATCAGAATTACTATATATTCATTGCTTCCACTGTTTAGTTCTAGTTATTTTATTCTATTTACTGGATCCTTTATTGACTGTTATTTTTAATTCCTTGTATACTTTACCAAATGAGGGCCTAATTTCCCTAGTGAATCACTAAGGGCCTCGCTTCTAGTCAGCAGCCTCTGGCGTTCGGGGAAATGCGCTTGAGGTCATGTGGCGAACCAGGTACGTGGCACCAGTTGGGTGGCTCCGAATTTTGGTCATTACAATTAGGACATGTTTGGAGTATATTAAATTTTTTTGTTCAAAGTTAACTTTAGTGTGGATTTTATTTAAAATCAAAGAAATGAAAAGTATCAAAATTGACACTATGGATATTTTATAAAAAAAACATTTTGTTATTTTATTTAAAAATCATAAATATACTTAAAAATTAAAATGTGATACTTATAATGTCTAAAATTTCATGAAATATCCATTTATATTAAATTTAAATTATATAAGTAAATTTTTTTAACCATTAAATATTTTGAATGTTATTACCATAATTAAAATTTAATAGATTAAATAAGGATAAATCAATGTTATAATGTTTAAAATTAAAAAAAAACAAGTAAAAAGTTTATTAGATGAGTGTATTTTGAACAATAATAATCATATATTCGAAATAATCCACTTTTGAGCCATTATAATTTAAATATTAATTTAAATTATTTTAATAGTTTGGGTTTTTCCAGAGGTTCCCTACCCTCTCTTATAAAAGGGAACCTCTCATTCTCTTTTAATATCACCTATAAAACCATATTTCTCATCCAAACCCTACCTATTTCCTCTCACAAATTCCCTAAATTAACCCTAGAGGTCACACTTTTTGCAGAAATACATCTAAAGGAGGCCTTTTTTGAAAATCTAAAGGAGATATTTGAAAAAAAGGTATTTGTTTTATCACCTATTTCAAAATTATTTTATTCTCATACTTCCTATTCTTATTTTTTCCCATAATTAAGTAATAAATTCAATATATTATCTATGGTGATATGTTATTATAATTATGGGACAATCTTATACCTCCTTTTAACCATCATACTAATAACAATATCATCATGCATGCGTACGTACGACTTACCGTCTCCACTATGTGGTGTTATTTTTTATTCAACAATAAATTATTTAGATGATTATAATGATGAGTATAATTTAGGTAAATAATTAATATAAAATTATATTTATTCTTTATAATTAATATACCATAAAATTTCATACCATTTAACCATTAAGTGAATGATATCATCGCTCATGCATACGTACGACCTACCGTCTCCACCATGTGATGTGATTAATTCTACATGATCTTCATTAAACCATGATTATATACACGAATGGAATGGATAAATATGATATATATTATACCAATATTATTTTTTAAATGATATAACTATAACCTATGATGTGGAATATGAACTTATCTGACAAAACCTGCGTAAGAACATAAAGCAGTTAATATCCGAATAACGAGTGATGATGAAATGTTACTAACAAACAGATGATAATATAATCATATATGATATCAAAAAATTGATTATGATTTTGGAATAAGTCAATAACATTATTTTGGTTTATTATATAGGAGGTTCAGATACATACGAAAGATACAAGACCTAAGGTAAGGGATACTTTTACAATCTCATTATTATTAGAGATTGTTTATACATAAGTATTTACTATGGTATATTTATCCTGCACCTCCATGTTTCTTATAATATGAAATATTATGTTTACTCTTCTATAATTTTTTAAAGTAAATTTTACCCACTGGTAAAATTTTATTAAATGGTATGAAAATAAACTTTTGGTGTTTTTCGATACGAGGTAATTTTGAATTCTTCGGGAAAAGTATGGGGAGAATGTTTTGTTAACTTATATAGAATGAACCATTTTTATGTATTCATAAGGCCTTATTTCCATTAATATTCCATTACACAGTTTCAATATTATTTTCAAGTAAATTATATTCATTTAAAATTGCGTGGCATTTTGAGAAAAGAAAATGTTTTTTATGAAGAATGGATATTTTCTTCCAGAATTAATTTAAAGGGTTTGATCAAAATTATTTTCCATCTAAAACGACTCTATTTAAATAGGTATATGTTTATATCCCTATTAATACATTGATTTTATTATTTTAATGATAGAATAATATTTTATATGGATTATGATATGATGGAATGATGTTTAAGAAACCCATTTTATTTCATAGCTTATACAATAATGAGTGATTTATGTTTTTGTGGCACATGTAAGAATGATTTAAATATGTGATGGGTGGGAAATATATCTCCCTCCAATTCATAAGGTAAAGATTTATTTCTCATGATATAGACACTACTGGAATGGAAAGTAAATCTGGTTTAGTAATACAGGGCTGGAATGGAAAGTAAACCCAGTTCTGTAATGGACATTTTTCACTATGATGGTCTTTGAAATGAGAATTGACTAATATGAATTTATTTTCTATGCTTATGTGTATGCCATAAAACTTCAGGTCTTATATTTTCACTATTGGGATTATGTCTATTAATTATTATGAAGTTTTATCCCATTAGAAGATATAACAATCATTCATATGCAGGATAATACTTTAAAATTTTATGTTATTATGTCTTATGATAGTGATATTATTGATATTTAATTTTTTTACCTTTACTTAGAATTTGAGATCACCCTTCCATATGTTTTTATTCCACATGTCTTTAAAACGGGTAGCAAGTAATATATGTTAAAAAGGAGTCTAATTATGAAGAAATAAGTGAGAGGCAATGTAGATGTTTTATGAACCAGTTGTTTATGATTCCTAGTTTCTAAATTCACTATACCTCTATAATCCTTTCATGGAATTAATATATGTTGTAATGGATATAATTCACTTTTTAAGTAGTATCAATTTATGTAATGTATGGGTTTTTATAATGTTCAAATTGGAGGTGGTTGACACGTGCCTATCGTGGGGTGTGACAAAAACTAATAAAACCTAAATTAAAATGTAGAAAAGTGGGTAACCTAAGTTGTCTCCAGAGAGGAGTGCACAATAATTATGTTTGTCACTTAAATTAAAGAAATAAGAAGAGGTTCTTTTTTAAAGTTCTTTGAGTTCAAAAATAAAGAAAGAAATTGAAAAGAAATTTTCAACACTAATTGATGAAGAGAGTGATGGGGTCAGGGTAGGATCAACTTTTTTAATGTCATAATAGTCACAAAGATCATCCCACCTCTCTTCCTTTTGAGTGAAAAATGAAAGACTCCTCGATCAAGTCATCTATCACCCTTGGTTAAAGAAGAAAATAGAACTCACTCCTATGTGCATGAAAGTTCATAAACAATTCCTAAACAACTAAGGCAAGTCTCAATCAGGAATTTTTTCTCCCTAGAACTCTAGAAAAAGTTTACTAGTTCCACACACGTGCCAACGATCGTTAGACACTCACTACCTAACACAATCTGCTCGATCGAGACAAATTGCACTAGGTAGAGGGAGATAAAAAGTCTTTAACCAAAGCTATTAAAAATGAATACACCAAAATAAAAACACAATAGAATTAAGAGAATTGGGAAACACTGATAATATATGTCATTCAGAATAAGGATAAGGTTTTACATTTAAGCACAAAACTCCGACATTACAAAAGAGAAACTCCCCCTTCCCCGATCACTCAAAGGTTTTACCCCTCCATGTGAAGGGTATTAGAGTTGAAAGGGGAAGAAGAGAGCATAATAAAACAAAGTAAAAAGAAAATAGAAAATAAAAATAACATCAAGAACTCAATCCTCCATCACAACCCTTCTTGCACCTTCTTTAACCCCTTTGAATGGAAGTGAATACTCTTATTTATAGGCTTGGGGGGTAGAAAATTTCCCTCCAAAATTACTCCCCCGAAATATTGAGTCCGTTTGGCATAGTAAATGACGGATTTTGAGAATTGTGCCTTCTTTAGAGTTGTTCCCATCCATCTCTTCTGTCGACCCACAAAATTGGAGCCTAATTGGTCCACGTATGAAGGAGATATGGTCACATTACTCCGGATATTTAATTCTGTCCAGGTGACTCTTCGTCTTCCACAACTCCAACTTACCATGACATTAAGACCTTGAATACAGCCGATTAAGACGTGTACTCCTTAATTAAAGATGTCAATTAATTCCTCTTCCAGCTCCTTGTCGAATATCAGCTCCATTGGATCAGTCAGCTTCGAGATAAAAGATCATCATTAAAACCTTCCAAATCTGTACACAGTTTTCGAGGCCTGGTTTGTGAGCTGAATTTGAGCTTCCAAATGATGGATTGAGCTTTGGGTCCAGAAGGATAAAATTAAGCCCACGAGCATATAAATACTAAAAAAAAGGAATCATACATTTTGAATCCAAAATATAAAATATATGCCTGAAATACAGAAGCTCCACAAAACTGCTAAATTTCCAGAATTAACCAATTTCCACAATTAAGCCCATAATTCCCCAAAATACTAAAATGATACAAATCAGCTCAAATTGATTAATTGGAAGGGGTTAAATCATTTAAACACATATAAAAAATTATGAAAATATTATATCTATCAATTCCCCCACACTTAGCACTTGGACTCCCGTACAAGTCAAAATCAAAATCGAATCAAACCAAATTCGAAACACATGCCATTTAGATCCACCAATTCCACACCAAGAAATAAAAGTTATCATGCCTCATCCATAACCATTATTCAAAGTTCTCAAATCAGATCATTCAATATTTTCCCTCTTCTTTTCTCCTCCCATGCACACAAGACACCTACCTCACATTAATTTTCTCTCATCTCACAAATATCAATTTTCAACAAAGTTTTTCTCAACCAAAGCAATGCAAGGGTCACTATAGGTTTGAAAAACTCCTACTTCTCCACCCGATGTGAGTCAAGGAAATTTGTTTATCATGAGTACTTTGCATGGTTGTTCTGTGGCTTTTGGTTGGTAGGATTTTTATGTGAAAAATTATGAGGCTGAATGAGGAAGGCTTGGCTCTTTTTGAAGCAAAATTGCACAATTCTAATTTTCACTCAAGTATGGTATCCTCCTCACTCCACTTAGTAGAAATTCAGCTCCATCATCATAAAATATCAAGAAATGTTCAAACAGCTCAGCATTTCTTCAGCAAAAATTTCAATCTTCTTAAGCATGATTTTCTTGAAAGCTCCAGAAAATGCACAGCTTTCTTCCTCCATTAGAAGCTCCAGAAAGGCACAGCTTCTTTAATCATGAAATCTCCCGAAAAGGCACAACTTTCAACATAATGATTTTTCATCAGCACACACATCTCTTAAGAATTTTAATTTCCACCCAAAGTTTCACAAAATGAGGTATCACAACACAAGACAGCTTCCCCAACACTTAAGTTCAACTAGAATCATGCAATTTCACTTCAAGAGAAGGTTGGAAAGGGAAAATTGGCTTGTAATGTGGCTAACCTAACAGGTTGTTCATGGATTCTATAGGATACAAGGATTAATTTACAAGGTAGGCCAGAACGAATGGGATTATCTTGAAAAGGGGGATTTCAAACCAAAGAAACTCCTCAATCATTTAAAACACATGTACCCCAAACCCTCAAGTTTCGAAAGGAATGAATCAAATTCTGGTTAAAACAAGAATGGTCTGGTTCTCTTAAGAACTGAGGTGAATGAAAAGAATACAAAATATTGGTTCAGAAGCCTCACAGGAAAGTGATTTCGAAGATAATGACAGTGAGATGTGGCATGGGATTCAAAAACCTGAGTACTTTTCATGAAATTCCCAAAGAATTGAACTTGAAGAAAAATAATTTTCAGCATTCATTTAAGCTTAGTTTCATGGAATAAATTGGTTCACTAAATGACATGGGTTTCAAAAACAGCAACGATAATCATTTCAGCTCAAAAGTTTCAAAAACACACTAAAAAAACTGAAAAATAAACACACAAAATTTTTTGAAACACACACAATTTTTTTATTTTTTATTTTTTTTGAAAAATAAACACAAAATTAAAATCCTAAACTACCAAGGTTCCCTCCCCCACACTTAAATGATGTAGTTTCCTCAATGCATTTAACTGGATTTAACATGTAAGCAGATTTTAGAATGAATCACAACAGCAAAAAAGTGTAAAGGAGAGGTACAACCTGACTTATCAGTAATGCAATATTGAGTTAATCTCCTAATTGTTGCACACTAATAACCTACAAGAAAAAGAACAAAATAAAACATAAGAAATTTATTTAAAAAAATGAAAATAGAAATAGGATGAGAAAAGAAGGATAGATCTTGGTTTAATCCCCCAAGTGGACCCTGGGTTTTGACTGCCTCCAGATGGGTAGTTTCAGTTGGTTATCCCCAATCTGAAGGTGGGTTGAGTTTCTTTATGATGAACCAACAAAAATTATTCTTCACATCATGTGCTTCATCCTTTTTGTTGAGGAAACCATCGGTATAGTACACTAAATCCACCCCTAGTACAATAAGATACAATTTTCTTGGTGGGGGTAGGACAAAGAATGAGTCCCCATATTTCTTGGTTTCCAATTTCACAACCATCTCTTCATTCTCCATTGATTTCTAAAGGTATGTTGCATCATTGAAAAAATCAAAGGAAATGTTAGAGTTTAATTCTATTTGAACAAAGTTAAAGCATGAAGAATCAATATCGAATTCTTCCCTTTCAAAGTAATCATCTTTCATCACTTTTTCCTTTGCCAAATCTACTTGGATTCCCTCTTGAACTCCCTCCAATAAATGGTAAACATGTTCTGGGAGCTCCATATGTTCTTCGTTAAGCACATATCCCTTTTCTTCCTTAGCCGCCAAGACAATACATGATTTTTCCGAGTCTGAAAAGAAAGGGGAGGTGATACTCAATTCAGATTCAATAAAATTAGAATATAATGAGTTCAAGAAAAGATCATCTCCCTGAGGTTTCTCGGATTCATTTGCTTCTTCAGTGGGAAGTTCTTCTTGAAGTAGAGTGGTAGAAGATGGAGGAGGGTAGTCATGCTCCTCAACATTCTCTTCATATTCAACCACGTTGGTGGTGTATTCCTTCAATGATGATGGATCTTCTACATTATGAGGAACTGGGGGACAAAGTAGTTCCTCACACTCCTTCCATAACTCATCCAGATCTTGTTGATCTGTCGAACTTACATTATAATCCACGTCCTCTTCATCAATATTCTTCAAAAATGGTTGAGAATAGCCAAATGGATCTTTATTTAATTCCATCATGGTCCCCATAGGTTCTTCAACATCAAGTATAAGAGGGGAATACACTTCCACTAATGGCTCAGGTTTAGGTTCAGGTTGAGGTTCTTGATCCAATGTAACCTTCTCTATGGACTTCAATCTTTGATAATCAATGTTGACTTGATTCACTATGTCCATCAGTTCATGAAGCGAGATACCTGTGACATGGCCATTCATCATTTGCTTGGCCAAAACAGTGAGTTCATCAAGCTTTTGAAAGAGGGATTCCTCATCATTATAAACCATTTCCCCCTGAAACTGTGAGTAATCAATCCAAGAAGAATAATTACAGTTGGAATACATTATGGATTTTTTTAGATTTTTTTTAAATAAAATAAATGAAAATATTTACAAAATGTTAGAATTAGATTGTTGGCACAAGCTCCCCGGCAACGGCGCCATGTTTTGACACGTGCCTGTTGTGGGGTGTGACAAAAACAAATAAAACCTAAGTTAAAATGTAGCAAAGTGGGTAACCTAAGTTGTATCTAGAGAGGAGTTCACAACAATTATGTTTGTCACTTAAATTAAAGAAATAAGAAGAGGTTCTTTTTTAAAGTTGTTTGAGTTCAAAAATAAAGAAAGCAATTGAAAAGAAAGGTTGAACACTAATTCATGAAGATAGTGATGGGGTTAGGGTAGGACCACCTTTTGTAATGTCATCATAGTCACAAAGATCATCCCACCTCTCTTCCTTTTGAGTGACAAATGAAAGACTCCTCGATTGAGTCATCTATCATCCTTGGTTAAAGAAGAAAATAGAACTCACTCCTATGTGCATGAAAGTTCATAAACAATTCCTAAACAACTAAGGCAAGTCTCAATCAGGAATTTTTATCCCTAGAACTCTAGAAAAAGTTTACTAGTTCCACACACCTGCCAACGATCGTTAGACACTCACTACCTAACACAATCTGCTCGATCGAGACAAATTGCACTAGGCAGAGGGAGATAAAAAGTCTGTAACCAAAGCTATTAAAAATGAATACACCAAACTCAAAACACGATCGCATTAAGATAATTGGGAAACACTGATAATAGATGTCATTCAGAAGAAATATAAGGTTTTACATTTAAGCACAAAACTCCAACATTACAAAAGAGAAACTCCCCCTTCCCCGATCACTCAAAGGTTTTACCCCTCCATGTGATGGGTATTAGAGTTGAAAGGGGAAGAAGAGAGCATAATCAAACAAAGTAAAAAGAAAATAGAAAATACAAAGAACATCAAGAACTCAATCCTCCAGCACAACCCTTCTTGCACCTTCTTCAACCCCTTTGAATGGAAGTGAATACTCTTATTTATAGGCTTGGGGGGTAGAAAATTTCCCTCCAAAATTACTCCCTCGAAATATTGAGTCCGGTTGGCATAGTAAAGGACAGATTTTGAGAATTGATCCTTCTTGAAAGTTGTTCCCATCCATCTCTTCTGTCGACCCACAAAAGTGGAGCCTAATTGGTCCACGAATGAAGGAGATATGGTCACATTACTCCGGATATTTAATTCTTTCCAGGTGACTCTTCGTCTTCCACAACTCCAAATTCCCATGACATTAAGACCTTGAAAACAGCCGATTCAGACGTGGCCTCCTTAATGAAAGATGTCTATTAATTCCTCTTCCAGCTCCTTGTCGAATATCAGCTCCATTGGATCTGTCAACGTCGAGATAAAAGATCATCATTAAAACCTTCTAAATCTATACACAGTTTTCGAGGCCTGGTTTGTGAGATGAATTTGAGCTTCCAAATGATGGATTGAGCTTTGGGTCCAGAAGGATAAAATTAATCCCCCGAGCATAGAAATCCTACAAAATGGAATAATAAATTTTTGATCAAAAATATAAAATATATGCCCGAAATAAAGAAGCTCCACAGAACTGCTAAATTTCCAGAATTAACCAATTTCCACAATTAAGCCCATAATTCACCAAAATACTAAAATGATACAAATCAGCTCAAATTGATTAATTGGAAGGGGTTAAATCATTAAAACACATATGAAAAATTATGAAAATATTATCTCTATCAGTGGTGGATGTTATTGATCCTTGGGACCTTATATAATGGTGGTGACTGGAGGAAATATGATCCATGTATGAAATGAGATATCTCTGAAATTTTATCATGGAAGATGTTGCATCTTATGATGATGTAATATATTTATATTTTTTTACCTATTTAATTTCAGTACATTCTTTATTTGGATTGTTTATCATACTGAATTGTATAATTTTCATTCAATATGTTATTTAAAAAAATCATCCCCTGATGATTCTTGTATGATTCTAGGTGCTGGTCACTAGCTTGTGGGGATCAAGAATTCCCTTCAAGATATGTCAAGACCATTCAAGAATTATCTTACGAGGGAATGTAGGCTGGTTTGTGACAAAGTAGTATCAGATATTAAGGTTAGTTTTTTCACCTTTCCTTGATGTCAGTATGCACTGGGGTTTTCCTGGTAGATAAAAAGTAGGATTATTGGGAATTAGAAGGAGGTTATGAGAGAGTTTCAGGAATTTTCTCATCATAATGATCCATAAGTCAGTATGGGTGTCTGGGAAAAGAGTTAATTAAGAATAATTTTATCTAATTTCTAGACATTTACCTACTTCTAATCTGATTAAAGGTTGAAATCTCAATCATGAATTCTTCTTTATGGAATTGATTCTTTGTATCTATTGTCGAGTTTTTGGTCTGTGTGTCCTTAATGATGTTTTATTGTTTAATGTTGATTTTTTATGGAATCATTCCTCTGAGAAGATTATTGAATATTACTTAGGAGGAATATGATGTTGAACCATAATGATTGAATCCTCCACAGGAATAGATTATTGTTCAAATAGTGTTGTGTGTTGTCCAAGCTTTGAGACACATACACAAACCCATTCATATTCATCATTCAGAAGTGGAACCTAGAAGAGATGAATCTAGATATCATGATCAAGGTTATCATCATCATAAAACACTATCTTTCAAATGTTTGAATGATCCTCAAGAGGATGATGATTGAATAAAAAATATTGAAATGATTTTCGAGTTTTTGGAAATTCCATATTCTGTAAAGTTGAAATGTGATACCTTCAATATTGGAGGGACTAGAAGGATATAATGGGATTTGATGGTGATGGTGAAGAATCATGAGGTCTTATAGTGGAAATAATTTATATTTATTTTCACTGATCATTTTTATCTAGATTCAATGGTCTTGGGGAAATTCATGGATTTTCTCAGCCTATATCAGAGTGAAAGGACAATGACATGGTATGCGAACCTTTTTTGAAGAATATTATGCTTCACCGAAGCATTCATACAAATAGAATATGGGGGATCAACAGTTCAAAATGTGTGTTTGAATTGATATCTGATCACATGTTTTCTTGATGAAACTCACTTCTTAGGGTAATTTTCATAATATATCATTTATGGTTGATCATAACATGGCTGGTAATTCAGGGTTTAAGGGAGTTCCTTTTTATCGGAGTGGTAGTTTTTCGAGTTTCATTAATGGAAATAGAAAAAATGAGTCTCATGGTGGTTCTATATTGTATGTTTCATTAATACATATTATAGTTTCTAGAATATGCCCTTGGACTTGTTTTAAATGTGGAATGATTGGGAATTCAAAATGGGGTTTTATTGAGGCACCAATGATCTGTAGTTATTATGGTCACTCCAAGAACCTACATAATTTCTATCATATATTTTCTACTATGTGTAGTGGAATGGTATAATCATCGCCAAAAATTACTATAGTATAATAAAATTCTTTATAACTAATGTGTTTCTGCTACAAGCATCTAGAATGAAACTTCTTCATGTAATGGAAGAGTTTTTAGAGGATGTTGGAGCAGGTCTAGTGACTCTGAGAGGTACCATCACTATAGATTCATATTTAGTTTCTACCTTATTTGAAACTGGTGCATCTCACTTGATTATATCAACTCATGTTCTGAATTTTCTAAACCTTATATTATAGATTTTATCTAATGAGATGGATATTATTGTTCCCCTCAGAATTAATAGAGAGTTGGGTCTTCAGTGTCCTACTTGAGAATTCTCTTTATTAGAAATTGATCTTGCCTGTAATTTTATAGTTCTCTACATGAATCATCTTGATGTCGTTTATATGATGAATTGGCTAATTGATCAAAAGGCATGGATTGAAATTTACCCTTGGAGGGTTTCCTTTACTATGCCCGAAGTGGTGAGTTTTATTTTTTATGGATAATGGGACCCAAGGTTGAGTAGATTCAGTGCATCATTTCCAGAGTGGCATAGGGTAATATTAGTGATTTAATTCAACTTGGAGAAATAATAAATTAGTAATGATCTCCCCCAAGTTCTCATTGAGTTTCCCTACATTTTTTCTTCTAAATTCTCTAGCTTTCCACCGGTAAGAGAGGTTAATTTTTATATTGATTTAGTAACTGGTACTCATCCCTTTTCTATTCCTTCTTACGAAATGGAACAAATGGAGTTTAAATGGATGAATACTCATTTAAATTATTTTATAGAGAATGGTTTCATAAGCCTTAGAGTATCACCTTGGGGGCACCTATTCTTTTTGTGAAGAAAGATGATGGAACACTTCACCTATATGTTCATTACTAGAAACTCAATCGAGTCATAGAAAAGAATAAATATCTGTTTCCATGGATTGATGATTTTTTTGACCAGTTGAATAGGGAAATGTGTTTCTTGAAGATCAATATTTGATATGGTTATCCCCAGTTGAAAATTAAAGAATACGATATTCAAAATACCATCTTTATGAGTAGTTGTGGCCATTATGAGTATCTTAATTTTTCATTTTTCTAATAAATTCTCCTATAGTTTTTTTGGATTTAATCAGTGTGATTTTTTATGAGTACTTTTACACATTCATGGTGGTATTTGTGGATAAAATACCATTTTTATCTCAGAATAAGGAGGACCATGAGCATCACTTGAGTAGAGTTTCAAAAATTTGGATAAATCATTTAATTTACATGATGCTTTAGAAATGTAATATCTATATTCAGGATGTAAAATTACTGGGACATTTTGTCCAAAAACATTGAATTTGAGTTGATATTGAGATGGTGAAGGATTTCATCACATGGGAGAAACTGTATAATGTTTTCAAGATTCAGATATTCTTGGATTTAGTGGGATATTACTGTAGATTCATTAGATATTTCATGAAGTTGACTTATTCTATGACCTCTCATACTTGAAAAGGAATGAAGTTCATTTTGGATGAGAAATAATAGAGTTTTTTGTTGAGATAAAATGTATTTTCACTTATGCACCAGTGATAACTATTCTAGAGCCCAAGCAAGGCTTTGTGGTATTCTGCAATGCATCATGTTGGTACTTGGGATGTGTCCTTATGCAGGGTGATTATGTGGTAGCATATAGTTCTAGACAAATTAGTCTATATAAGAAGAATTATCCAAACCAAGATCAATAACATGAAACTGAGATGCATGATCCTAATAGTTGGTGGAAATAACTTTTTTAGTTAATGGTTTATCATTTATTTTGGGAAAAAAATATTGAGTTATATCTTCTCTAAAAATTATTTGAATCTCTGACCGAGGTGTTAGGTGGAGTACCTTTAATCTTTTGATTTTGAAATTGCCTACACCCCTAGTAAGGGGACTGTATTTATTGATGCTTTGAATAGAAAAATTACTACCCAAGTCATAAATTAATCATAATAAGAGTGGAATATAGTATATATTTTTGGTGATTTGAATTTGGTAGTTAGGTTGAATGATTTTGAGATGGTATTGGCGATTATGTAACTTAACACCTCTCTTCTTGAGGTGATTATATTGGAGTATAAATTGAATGAAGAATTTCATGGAATTAGGGAATCTATTTATTATAGGGATACTATTGGTGAGTGTTCATTATCTTCAGAAGGCATCCAATTTTTTTAGAATCGGGTTTTTGTGATTTTTTTATGGTAAATGTCGTGGTGGGGGATATCCATAATATTTAGTGGGTGGTGAACCATGTAACAATGATGATTTTATATGATATGTGATTATGATTCTAAAATCCATGTCTAAGACAAGATATCACTAACTTTGTATATCACTCTTATAACTTCCAATAGGTTAGTGTAGTGAACTAGAGTCTTTTGTGTTTTTTTCAGCCACTCACAATACCAAATTGGAAATGGGAAGATATTTATATGGAATTTTTAGTTGCGTTTCAATATAACCCTAAATCAAAGAGAGAAATTTGAATTTTTATCAATAGGAAAAACAAATATACCCACTTTATACCCATTAAAGATACAACCAAAGTTATGGACATAGGAAATCATTATATGTATGATATTTTTATATTACTTGGAGTTCTATATTCTATAGACTATGATAGGGATACCCATTTCACATATTGCTTCTGTAGAGGCCTCCATGAGGCAATGATATCCCATGTTTGTTTTATCATGGAATATAATTCACAGATCGATGACTATATATAGTTTTCTATAAATATTATTGAGGTAATGATATGTTCTTGAATTCATTACTTTGTTAGAGAATGGGATGAACATTTAGGACAGGTTGAGTTTTCCTACAAAAAAAATTACTAGCCCACTATTATAATTTATCATTTCGATACCATGTAGATCTCAATTGTGTTGGACAAATATTGGTAAATGTTCTGTAGTTGGATCATGTTTGTTCCAATAAATGATTAAAAAAGATTCATTTAATTCTTTAGAGGATTCTGAAAACACATAGTCATTATAAATCATATATTGAACATTTTCAGTGGCCATTGGAGTTTTAATTAGTGAATAGTTGTAATTGATAGTTTCACCTCGATTGGGTGACTAATTTCATGGGAAATAGAGAAATATTTCTCCATTTATTGTGGTACTTTTTGAGATTATTAAAATGGTGGGTATATTGTCTTACTGTTTGGAACTTCTACCACAGTTGACATTGATCCCGAACATGTTTCATGAATCCCAACTTTGAAATCACCTTTCAAACCCTACACTTTTCATTATTTGGGAAGTCCTTTATGTTTCACCTGATTTATCTATAACGGAGAATCCAGTTAGGATTATTGACTCCATAAAGAATGTTTTTCGTGGGAAGATGATACCTTTGGTCTGTGTGCCGGCATCATGGTTCTGATTTTCATGAGACCCAGTAGCATGAGGTAGTAATGAGAGAGAAATGGCCTTATCTCTTAGATATGTAATATTCATGATAATATTTATAGTGATATAATGTGATTGTGGGGGGGGGGGGGAGGTTATAACATCTTGTTACCTTCTTCTATGTATTTATTGATTATTTTTTTGATAAAATGATATGGTGTTCATGTTTATTTAAATTTAAAGAGTCTTGTATTAATATTTAAAAGGTTTAATAGGGTTATATTTGGTTCTGGGTTGAATTGTATTCCTTTTATGCATTTTAAACATATATGAGTTGTGTACACTCTACAGGGCATATTCATGTCATGAACGTAATTCACGATGTGAATCCATTTCTCAGAGGAATCCATGAAATAGTTTCACGATGTGAATGATATACAAGCCATGAATTGTTTTCATGATGTTAATTGGTTGATATTGGTATTTTTAACATATGTTGATTCCTTTTTCATTGTATACACCACTCAGGATATTCACATCATGAATCGAGGATTCACTGAATGAATTGAGGATTGACATCATGAATTCCTCATTCCAAGTGGGTTTTTGTGTTTTTAATTTCTATATTTGTTTATTCAAACCTGAATCCTCTCCCTAAAACCCCAATGTCTTCCCAGGTTATTTTGGGTGATTTTCCCTTTTAGATTTCTTAGTTTTGGATTTTATATTTAGTAAGTTTAGCTACTATGGGGTTCTCCTTCCATTTTATATCCTTATTTTACAATAGTGTGATATAAAATTTTACTATTGAATATATGTTTTCTCTTTATTTTTTATCTATGGTTTCCATGTTGATCTCCTTCACCATCATTATTAGTTGGTATTTCCCATTATGGGTGTTGATTTGATAACCAGTTATAGGTAGGTGGTTCCCAATGATTTTTCCCTATAATTTAAACTATATATTACTTGATTGATTTGAATTTTTTTTAAAGAATTAATAATCCGTATTTCAGATTATTTATGTTTGATTTTGAGAAGGTCGTGATAACTGTGAAAACCCCCCAATTTCAATGGAATTGAAATTTGTGGGTGGATTTGAGAAAATTAATAGCTTAATTTTCAAATTTATTTTATGAAGTGATTTCATGTTAAACCTTGAGACAAATGGAATAAATTGAAATATGATTTGAAAATTCCTGAATTAATGAATACCTATGATTTGGTTTTGAAATGATTATCATATTCCTAACTAAAATTGAGAAAATTTATTTTGAACTGATTTGAAATGAATGATTTTACCATGAGGGATTAATCGATTTAATTAAGTACATGTGAGATTGTGTAGTTAGTAACTAATTAATACAATCATGATAGGATATGACCCCTATAAATGGTTTGAATAATAAAACACTAACATAAATATATTTTTGCATCAATTACCTAATGGGGAGTTAAGTCCTGACAGTCTAAGCCAAGGGACATGTTTACAGATTGATTTGAGATCAATGATTGAGTAGTGTGAGGATCATATTTCCAAAAACTAACATACTTCATGCCTTAATACATGTTTCTATTATGTATTTTATTTTATTATTACATTCTATGGATTATTAAACTATTTTATTGATGCTAAATACTTTATATAATTGATTTATATAAAATGTTAATTTATGTCCATTTTGATATACCATCCCTCCTTTTGATTGTGAAATTAGTTTTTTTTAACAAATAAATTCCATTACATGCTTTGTTCTATTTATATTTAAATCATAATTTGTTTAATTGTTATGGAATTGATTATGGAACACTTTAGGAGACCCTAATAGGTTGTTTAAATCACACCCTACCTTTACCTTTTATTATTTGTAGATTGTCTTATGTCATCTCCAAGAAAAGTAGAATCACTAATTGTAGGTGGTGGGTGTTTTTTATCCTTGGGAAATGGAGTTGTGCAGGTTATCAGTATAGATGTGATACAATCGTTACATGGGATATGAATGAGATCTTATCTTGTGAGATGTTGGGTATTTTAATGATTTACTATTTTTGTATTGTTTTTTCACCTTTGATTTTGGTACTTTATCCTTTTGGATGGTTGAGAATGCAAACATGGACCTTTTCTAATCTGAATGTTCTCTGAAAAAATCATTCCTTCATGAATTTTGTATTATTCCAGTTGCTAGTAGTCACCCAATGGGGTTCAGAAATTCTCTTCGAGCTATGTGAAGGATGGATTGGGTATCCGTGTACCAGAGTATTTGGGCTTGTTCGTGACATATTGAGAAGAATACTCACAATAATTTTGTATATCTATTCATGTACTTAATTTTAGGTATAAAAATTATATATTTATAGGTGTGGATATTTATACACACACATATATAATATTCCATATATTCCAGGTTTATTATTGACATTGTAGTGTTTTTACATTTCATTCCATATATTTCCTTCTTGATTCAACTATTTTAATTATTCAAATATTATCAATTTTATTCCATTATTTTAAATATCTATTTCCCATTATTTTTAGTTTAAAAGTTTCTTTTCCCACCTCAAAATTGTGTTATAGGTCATTATAGAGAAGGGGAATAAGAAATTTATAAAAATAGTTTTATGTAAGAGTAAAAAGATTTTACCCTTACATAGTAGACTGACCTCGCATTAGGGTGCTCTTAATATAACCTTATGTAAGATAGTAATCCTTACCTTTATGTAAAAATGGCATGACCTTTATATGAATATCGAATGACCCTGATACAAGGATCTCAATCCTTATACATTGATTGCAAATAATGGTTTTTCTTTATAAAATAAAGTATATGGAATGTATAAAAATACACAAGATATATATTGTAACATATATATATGTTAAAAAGTAAAGACTATGTTCTATAGTGTATACGATACATAACAATGTGCTTAATCGAACTATAGAATGTTATTATTTAAATTTGATCGTTATAACTTTTCCATTAAATTTGATTGAATAAATAGTATTAATATCATAATGAAATATATAATGTTCATAATCATTGATAAGGTTTCAATTAATTATTTTTAATTTATCACTCAATTTTCTAGTAAAGTCATTTTATTCTTCAAAATACATTTTATGAAAAAATGGGGTTTATTTAATTTTATGAGTGAATATTATAAATTTTTTAACATTTTGTAAATTATGTTAATGAAATAAATTAATTTTTGTAAATTATAATGTCCTTTTATACTTTTGGTAATGTTTTGGAATTTTTTGAAAAATAGTGGGGTTTTAGTGAATAGTGAAATACAGATTTTTGTAAAAATATCATTTATTTCCAATAAATTAAAAATTTTAGAAGTACCATTATGTTTTGAATTTGAATTAAATTAAAATTATTATTATTTATTTATATTTTATCTACTTAAATAATTTTTAACCAACATGATATTTTATTTTAGAATACTTTTTTTGGTTTAAAAACTACTTTTTTCTGAAAATTATTTTAAATTGCATAATGTTCATCCTTTTTATTTAATTGATATAATACCAAAGGGTGAATATTATAAATTAAATTTATATATTATATATCATTAAATGATAATTTATTTTCATTCAATGATTATTATTATTAATATAGTTATTATAAAGTTATCTTTTTCTAGAAAAATACATTTCTTGAAAACCCATTTATTCGTCGTGTCTGAGGGTTTTGTTTCAAATTTTATTTTTCAAATTTTGTGAATTTAATTTGAAAAAATTGATTATATATTTTTAATAATAAGTTCCAAGTAATTTAATAAGGTAATTTTATTCTTTATTCATAAAAAATTTACCATGGTAAAAAAAAGATTTACCTCAATAATGGAAAAATAATGAAACATGTTAATGTTAAAAGGTAAAACCTTAAAATAATAAAAAATACAAATTTATATGGGTGTTTTATGTGTTTATAGACCTTAATAAGAATTTAAAATAATAATTATAAATCTAATTATTTTAAACTAATTCCACCCAAATGTGGATGGATTTAAATATAAAATAATCATTATTTTATCACTTGAAACCACCCCTCCTGAAGTATAAATAACACTATTCACCACCCACTATCTTGTAAAAAGACTTTATGATTTTAAAATATCTAAAAAAACCTCTCCTCCCCATTATCCCCACATAAAATTAAATTTTCTCCATAAAAGTCCAATTCCTAGATCCTTAAGGGGTCCTTAAGGGATGTGATATTCAAGAGGTAACATTGTTAAACAACCTCTCATAATTTAATTCTTCTACCTTATCCTCACATAATTAATAGACAAAAATTATAATAAATAAAATATAATGTATATACTGTATTGTTATGTTTATAATTTAATTTCTTATATCCATTCATTTTATCATCTACACTTATTCAAAAAAATGAAACTATTTTCAAATTATGTCGGTTAACCTTATCTGTGGATAATTAATATTATTTTTCAATTACCACCTTAATGGATATTCAAAAAACTATTATTATGGTTAAATAATATTTTAATATTTATATTAGAACTTATTTCATTTTATATAACTAATATATAGACAAAATATTAAATAAAATGGAAGTAGTTCATGATGGTCGTAAAAACTACCCAAATTAACTAAACATTTATCATTAAAATTTTATTAAATTAATCATAATCATGTTAGAAAAAAAATGATATATGGGACCATTTATACTTTTTTATATTCATTAATACCAATTCATTCCACTTCTGGTGCATTATTTACATTTGACAAGAAACATAAATAATTATACATAAGGGAACCAAACATGAAACCATGTAACAAACGCTCCCTGAACAACAAAATTGAACATCACACCTCACCAAATTGGACATAAATGAATTTAATAAAATTATAATAAATTAATATTTATGTGTAAAAGGATATTAATTATGTTTTTAATGTATCTAATTTGACTATCCATGATATTAAGAGCATGTTTAGAACTTTCAGACACAAGGTAAGAGACCCCTTGACTTCCTCTCTCTTCTTTTCCTTTCAAGCACATTATTTATTTAATACATTTTATTTCCAATTATTTTTTATAGGATATGATTTTACAAATCTCTATTAATGTCCTTTTGGTGTTAAAATTATTAGAGAAACCTTTTTCTCATTAAACTAATTTATGAATATTTATGTACTGTTGATATACTAATGAAAGGGTCTTCATCTGAATTTTCTTTTGTTGATGAATATTTTGATATTATGCAACTATATTATTTTATTATGTGTATATACTGCCCATATGAAGTTTTATACCACTAATTTCTTTATTTTCATGATATTTAATGTTTTTTCATGAGTCATATGATTCAACTGATAAAAAAGTGGTAAAGTAAATTCTTATCTCAATTTACATTATTTAGGTTAAAAATATACTTTATTGTTCATATCATGTTAAATTTATGTGTGAAATGAATTTTTAATATATTATGTTTTATATCTACTTTTTTATGTGTATTTATATCTGATACACACAATTAATTAATTTTATTAATAATCACTTCAATGATATTATATTTTAATATATTTTCTTTTAAAAATATTCATTTAATGATTCTTTTAAAAAAAGTTAAAAAGTAATGTTTTTAACTTATATTGAATGAGAAGCCTTTCCCACCATCAGGGTTCCTTTTTTGTTTTTAATTTTTTTTATAAGTTTAAAATTCTATTTTCAAATAATTTTTTCCATATATACGTGAAAATATTTTTTGAATATTTCTTTTTCAAAATGGACAATTTATTTTCCTCAAAAATATTTTTATTGATATTTTATTCATAGAAAAATACTCTTTACCTAGTTTGGTTATTTTGGTATTGAAAATGGGTTTTCAAAAGAAAATGGTGAATTGGTATTGATGATGGGTTTTAAAATAAAATTGTATTTTTATATCCAAAAGTAATTTTTTATGATATTGAAATATTTTTTCAAAATTAAAAGTATGAAAATGTTTTATCATGTTACACGAGCATTATACATGATAAATGGGTGCACCCAAATAACACATGGTGCACCCGTTACAATATATTTGATGGGGTGGTCCAAATAGCATCAAGTGATCCTGTTACAGGTTATATGATGGGGTGAACTAGATATTGTAAGGTGATACTATTACCGCTTATATGATGGGGTGTCCTAGATAGTATCAGGTGATCCTATTATTGATTATATGACGGGGTAGAAAAATTATGTTTTTGAGAATGTTACATATTATATGATGGGATGACCTAGACAATATCAGTTGATCTTGTTATAGCCAATACAATGGGGTGTTCAGGATAGTGATCCAGTGTATTGGGTATGATTATATTTGTAGACAATCATATGATTATTCCAATTAAAAGGGTTTTTAAGGGTTTTAGGAATATGATGGTTTATGTTTCCAATAATGGTTTCCTTTTTATTGAAATGGGATTTAATGATTTTATTTTAGTTAAAAGTGTTTTTTTTGTAAAATTGAATTATTTAAATTTCTAAAAACATTGAGAAAAAGGAATATTTTATATGGACATTCATGTTTTTCACTAGACTAATAGATTTTTCTTATACCCCATAATGATATTTTTTTTCTCATACCAGATTCTTAAAATGTTTTTCATAGGGTTTAAGGAAGATTAGGTACAAGGATACGATCAACATGAAAATTTTGAATATTTATCATGAAAATAATTCTTATTTTATTTTAAAGAATTTTGTTTTGTGAGAAAAATTGATACTGTGTAGTAGTGAGAACTATTAAAATCAGGGTTTAATTTTTAAGTGTTTTTCTTAATTATCTAAAACTCTAAACTGAAAATATCCTTAGGATTGTATCAATGTGAGTTTATGATTAAAATATCAAGAATTATGATATTTTTACAGTTGATTCCCTAAATATATGACCTTCACACAATGCCATATCACTATAATGTGAGATTGAAGTAATTCAAGATAACCATTAAATATCCATGGAAAATGACTTTACCATTATTTAACATAAGGATTTCTGTACAAACCATTATGTATGGGATAAACTACCTTTATATAGTTTAAAACCATCTGAGCTTCATGTGAGGATTCAGTGCTATGTAAAGGTAACATAGTTTACCGTAGCATTGGGAGGGGGTCATGTGTAAGGGTAAGGGATTTTTACAAGAATAAATTTTCAATTAACCATCCTTAAAAATAATATACACACAATACGATTTTTTTATTTTATATTGAAATATTATAATATTTAATTACTTTATGTGATCATATTTAATCATGAAATAAATATGAACTATAATGGAGCATCTCTGATACCCATGTATGCTGATACCCATGCTATCATTGACATAGCCCAACGTTCGTTCTCAATCCCCATGATTTGGTGACTAGAAACTAGCGTGATACAAGAACCATGAGGGAATGATTCTTCCACAAAACATGCGAAATACAAAAGATACATGTTAGAGTTCTCAACACTCAAAAGGGATAAAGAACCATAATCAATAAGTAAAATAATACCAAAATAGTTCATCATCAAGAGGGACAACATATACTAAATTAAATATCATAACACCCTTAAGTGGATCACATCTCTACATTTCACTTCTATAACTCTATGTCCCATAGATCAAGAACATCCACCACCTCCATGTGGTATATTCCCTTTTCTTAGACCTTGAATAAGATAATCTTAAAAAACCTAATCGTAAAGGTAGAGTTTGAGCTATAAATCCTATTAGGGTCTTACAAAGTGGTCCATAATAAATTACATAATAATTAAACTAATTTTACTTTCAATTTAAATAAAAAAAGTCATGGAATGGAATTTACATATTTTAAAAAATATACACTTTCATAATAAAAATGATGGTTGATATATCAAAACAGACTTAAAATGAACATTTTATATAATACATATATATAAAGAAGATGGAATGAAAAACAAAGTTAAATAATCAATGGTATATAATCCTCAAATACAATATATCATAGAACCATGTAATAATCCCTATGGTACATTAGTTTATGGAAATATGGTTATCATAATACTCAATGAGTGATATCATCTCAATGTGTGCACATGTCTAATGTCTTGGGATATTGAAACTTAAATATCCATCTGGTCAATCATTTAATAGTATATTTATCTTAGTCTTATCATCACCGACAATTACTCAAGGTCAGATCCAAAAATACTTTTCCTAATTACCCATTAACTACCCAACCACACATGTTCTTCAGTCAATCAATCAATCAATCATGAGGAAGTCAATAATTTCAAATAATTTCAAAATACAATTTCCTAAATTTTAGTTTACAACATGCCTTTCTCATTTCAAAACCAAATCATAGGTTTTAATCAATTCATGCCTTTTACAAATCATCTTTCAATTTAATCCATTTTTATCAAGGCTCAACATCAAATCATTTCATCAAAATAAAATTCTATTTCAAGCCATCAATTTTCTAAAATCCCCCCAACAATTTCAAATCCATTAAAATTAAAGGGATTTCATAATTTTCTTTCCCTTTTAAAAATAAAACAAAAATCATCTCAAATATGGGTTTTAAAATATTTTAAAAATCATTTCAAATAAATCAATCAATTTAAGGTTTTAATTGTAGGAAAAATCTTAAAGAACCACCTACCTTTGATTAATAATCAAATCAACACCTATAATTGGATATCACAATCAGAAACAAAGGAGGTGGATATCAAAAAGGAAATAAAATATTACAAACCATCAAGATCAAATGTCAATTCAATCAGAAATCATGAGATCACACCACTTTCATATAAAGGTAGTCGAGAGAGGGAAGAAACCATAGCGATGAAACTAATGAGAGATAAAATTCCAAACTGAAATATTTGTAAGTGAAGATATATACAAAAAATTTCTTGGAGTAGACCTTGGGATTTGATGGAATAGGATTCATCAAGAATGAAATGATTTCAGGATAGAGTGCACAAAAAACCATTGGCCCTTAGGAAAACATGATCTGAACCATCGATTCATGACATGAATATCCTAAGTGGAGTACCCACAAAGAAAGGCATCATCGCAGATTAAAAATCAAGATCTTGACCATTTCACATTCTAAATAACATTCATGTCTTGTATATCACTCATTTCATGAAATGAGTTCATGGCTTCTATCAGATGATGCATTCACATTGTGAATCATATTAAAAATGTGAAATGATCCTACAAACAACACCCATAATAGTTCTTGTATAAAATTTCCAAAAGTCTCCGATGAACACTGAACCTCTGGAAACAAACCCTTTAAAACCCTGGAAAAATTTATTACTAAACAAAATTAATTAAAATAAACATAAACACCCAAGCATTAGTTCAATTTCCCCAATAAAATCTCTCCGTATTTGAAAGGCCCTAAACGCACCCCAAAGAAAACCAGAAAATAAAATGAGAGTTATGTATTACTTGAAATAAGTTAACAAGATTTTACAAATTACCCACTATAAAAACATTCTATCCCCATAAATACTATCAATAAGATTCCTTATTAAAGAGACGATGCCCCTTCCCTCTAATTAGTTCCACAAACTCCTAGGTATCATGAAAAATAAACCATAATACCACATAATATGGACCAAATGTATCATCTTACCATAAAGAATCTTTTTCTCAAAATCATCAATCCTGACTGGATGCTCTGTCATAGATAAGTCAGGTGCAACATGTAGTTTTTCTCAACTCAATAAATGAGAAGGGTCATAAAGATACATTTGATGCAATGATATAAAAAACACATTATGGATCGAATTCAACAATGGTGGATGTTCGAATTGATATGACATTTTACCTACCTTCTCAACAATCTAAAAAGGACCCAAAAACCTTGGTGGAAGTTTTCTGTGATTACTAGAACGTTAATAACCCAACCAAGGTGAGACTCTCAAAAAAACCTAGTCTCCAATAAAAAAAATACAATGGTCATTAATGAAAATTAACGTATTATTTATACCATCTATGTGCTTTCACCATTATCTGATGATCCAATAGAATCATCACCATCATCTATTAAAACTAACTCAGTCCATCCAAGGATCATTCAACAATATCTATCCAACATAACAAGGATCTACATGGCCTCAAAAGGATCCATTATAAATTTAGATGGGTATCATTTGTTGTGGGAAAACCAAGCCAGCCTCAAATGGATATCCCAATCTCCACTATATTCAAGAACGAAAGCATGTAGCATGTCCTCAAGAGTCTGTATAGAATGTTCTTCCTAGCCATAAATTTGAGGATGGTATTTTCTACTCAAATGTACCATGATTCCAATTTCCTTCTATAGTACTCTCCAAAAGTGATAATTGAAATGTGGATCCCTATCAGAGAATATATCAGATGGAACTCCATGAACCCTTACAATACCTTACATGTAGAGATATAGCAAGTCCTCAACATTGGTTGTATATTTAATGGGTGTAATGTGAGATGATTTTTCAACCTATCAATCACAATCCATATCACATTATTACATCAAGGGGTTTTTAGAAACCCAACCAAAAATTCCATAGAAATCTCATCCCACTTCCACGTCAATTGTGGAAGTAGCTAATGTAGAAGCGAAGGTCTATTGTGCTCAAATTTTACCTATTGGTAAGTATAATAATGAGAAAAAAAGTCAAAGATGTATCATCTCATACCTTGACACTAGAATAAATTCAATTTATCATAGGAAATTTTTATGGTTCTAGGGTGCACCACCAAATAGAAAATATGGAAATTCCCCATCATAACCTATCTCACAAGAGAAGTCACGATGAACCCATTTCGAAAGCATAAGTTACACTACAAAAATAATTATAGCTCACTAATGGTCTCCCCACCATAAACAGAGTCCATAATTCCATGTAATTCATCATCAATATACTTCTCTTGAAGAATCTTTTGAAGAATAGAGGAGGTCAACTATACACTCTCCAAAACAACCTAACCCTTATCCTCTTAAACTCGAAAATGAGACTGAGCAAAGAGATCCATCATATTACCCTCTTATGATGATTCTTTCATGTCCTAGATCTTAATTTTCCAACTCAAATCATCATCAATTAAATTCCTCCTACCGTGGGTGTAAGAAAAATCAAAATAAATAGACTATAGGAACTCCACCCAATGACACTGTAGGAGATTCAACTATTTTTGAAAGAAGATAAAACTTAAGATTTTGTGGTAAGAATAAATTTTAATCCTTTAACTGAAAATGTAATTCCACCTACCCTTCAAAATATAAATCATATATAAGAGTTCAATATTAGGGGTTAGATAATTATTATATTGTGTCCTAAGATAACTGGAACCATAGACCACCACATGATCACCCAACATAAGGACACAACCCAGACCCAAAAATCATACATCAACGAAGACCACATAGCCCTACCCTACCTCGAGAAGCATCAACACTAGCACAGAAGTCAAAATACATTTCATATCAACCAAATAACTCTGACATCTCTCATATCAATCAAATATTACACTTTTATTAGTCAGAACCAACATTATAGAATCTAGTTTTAATAAATATTTAATAAATCTATGGTAATATCCCACCAAATCCATGAAACTATAAATCCCAAAAAAATTACGTGGTTATTACCATGTCATAGTAGCTTTAAAATTATCATAATTAACTGAAATACCATTTTCTGAGACCATGTGTCCTAAGAATTTAACATCTAGAACCCAGAAATTAAATTCTGAATGTTTCATGTAAATTTGATGATTTCTCAAGATTTCAAAAATTGCTCTCAAATGATGAAAATTGTCCTCCTTGTTCCAAGAATAAAACAGGATGTAATCTACAAATAACACCATGAACGATTCAAGGTTCCCATGAAATTTAATTTTCATCAATTTCATAAAAACTATATTATAATTGTATAGACCAAATAGTATAATATAATACTCATAAAGGCCATAACTACTTATAATGGTGGCCTTTTGAATGTAATGTTCTTTTATTATCAAATGGTGATAACCATATCGAGACCGGTCTTCGAAAAAGACTTTTACCCTTTCACCTGGCCAAATAGATCATCAATACACTGTTACCTATACTTAATATTTATCTTGACTCAATTGGTTTTTCAATAAGGAACAGACTGGGGAAGTGTTCCATCAGTTTTCTTTATAGAGCGAATAAGTGTCATCGAAGGTGACACACTCAGGTGTATAAATCCTTCCAATAGTAGATCATCCAAATGAGTCTCCAAAAATCAATTCATATAGTTCTATATGGTAATAAGTAATAGACACTGGATGAGTACTAGGTACTAACTCATTAGAAAACTCTACCTCTCTTACTGGTGGAAAGGCTATGAAATCAGAAGAAAAAAACATCAAGAATCTTGATAGAAACTAGAGGGATATCATCACTAAAATATTATCACTTTATGTAAAAAAATATACTGATATTACCCTACCCAAAACTAGAAAAAATGCGCAACACTACTCAAAAATAGGTCCAATTCTACCTTAAAGATCGGACACACCCCACCAACCACAGTAAAGGAGACCCTCTAAAGAAAAAAGTAAATCCAAACCATTTGTGTAATCATCCAATCATTAATGAAAATGATGTCGAGAGGTTTCATATAAAGAACCTGAAAAAAACTAGGTATTCTCAATCTACGATAAATATAAAACATATATAGGACAATGAAGATCCTAATATATCTTTGTTATAAGGTTCCTAGTAATATCAATCATATATGAAAAATGTATATATGATGATTCAGAAAATTCACAACTTGGGAAGACATAAATGAGTGAGATACACCGGTATTAAATAAATAAGTCACTAAAGATGATGTCAAAGTGATGGTTCCTCTCACAGTCATTGTGCCCACGTTAGCTTCCTCTAGAGACTCTTCTACCATGTGAAGATGTTTTTTTCCAGTTACTTGTGGGTAGAACCCCTTAGTTATTGAATTATATGATTTCACCACTATAATTTTTTGTGATGATGAGATCATACCACTTCATGGAGTAGAAAATAAATATTATAACTTCTTTAGGTGTCCTAAACAATCACAATAACTACATATATTTGGTTCCTCATTATAAAACCATTTAAAATGACCAACCTTATCACACTTAACGCAAGTCAAAGGTAATATTCTAGGAACTTTAGGAGGTCTGATGAAACTTGCTATCTAGTACCACCACAGAACTCATCATACTTCCTCTTTCCATTAATGTAACTTATAAAACTACCACTTGGATAAAATGGAACTCTCTTCAACCCTACCTTACCATCTAGGTCAAGCTCAACACTCAAATCTCTATGAAAAACATTGGTATAAGAACTGAGATTCATCAAGAAATCCAATGATCAGATATCAAGTAATAGAGTCATCTCAAAACATCAATACCATATATTATCCTTCGATACAACTTCATGTGAAATCATAATAAGCACTATAAAATGGTTCACATACTATTTCATGGTCCTTTTACCCTTATAGAGGTTTAAAAACTCCCGGGATTTCTACAAGACCACTTACTCTAGATAAAACTGGCCGGTGAAAAGTACTATAAATTATTTCTACTCTAAAAGATCATTCTTTTTCACCGTCACTACAGTATCCAACCATCTATTGTTATTCCCCTTAATTATGAATGTTGGACATTTTACCTTTATATATTTTAGAGTTTCCATGAATTCAAATATCATTTAAATAGTTTGAAACCAATCCAAACCCCCTTGTGGATCATTTGAACCTTGTAAATATGATTGTTTCTGATAAATAAACTCTTGAGTATGATCTCTAGATTCATCCCTTCAAGGTTACAATACCGAAGAATAAACAGAAACTAGTGTAGGTACTTATCCAAAATCTTAGAGAACATGTACCACTGTCTCAATAAGATTCTAATCAATTGGAGGATTTTCTCACTGTGGTTCACCAGTAGATTTTACCTATGTCCTATTCAAACATCTTTTGGATGCATGATGCTACACAACATTAGCAGATAACACTAAAACATCAACCAGGATACAAATATCAATAACTCAACAAATGATAGTAAAATATCAATTCCATCAATCAAAATTCAACATTGGGATTTCAATAAACTCATATCATAATAAGGGGAAATTATATAAATCATATCAAACTATTCCTCAAATACAATTCTCCGAAACACCCATGGTGACTTAAGGATCACTATAGTGAGTGTTGGCCAAGAAAATGCTCATAAATATCTCCCAAGTCTCAATAATCTATCCACTTATCTACCTCAGAAACCCGACTACATACTGGCATTATGGAATGGTACACTGTGATACCACTTAGTCATGAACCATACCAGATACCTTGGTACACTAATACATGATCCAACTCTAAGATGGCCCAAATGGTGTTCCTGATTCCCAAAGGTTGGGAACTAGCACCAGACATCATACAAGAATCATGAGGGAATTATTTTTTCCAAAAAACACATGGATGAAAAAAGATACAAGTCGGTATGTTTGACACTCCAAAGGGAGAAAATAACAGAATCAGTAGGTAAAATAATTCCCAAATAGTTCATCATCAAGACATATGATATCATCTAAATTTTAACTCAAAAAACCCATACTACAATTGTATCACATCTTTACTAGTCACCTTTATCTCCCTAAGTCCTAAGGATCAAGAACATTCACCACATCTATGTGGTACTTTCACTTTTTGTGGACCTAGCAGAAGATAATATACAAATAAATGATGGAAAAGGTAGGGTGTGAGATATAAATCCAAGTAGGGTCTACCATGTATCCAATAATAAATTCCAAAACAATTCAAACAATTTTTCTTTCAATTTAAATAAAACAAGGCACGACATGACATTAACATATTTTCAAAAAAAACATTATTCCAAAATAAAAAATATAGTAGATGTGTTAAAATGGGATTAAATAAACATTTTATATAAAACATATATATAAAGTGGTTGGCGTGAATAAAATAGTTCAATAATCATTGGCATATAATCATGAATTCAAACATATCATAACAAAATGAAATAAGGCATGTGGAACATTAGATTTTGGAAATAGTATCTTCACACTACTCAATTTATGATCTCATATCAATGTGTGCACGTGTCCCATGGCTCCGGACATCGAGACTCAACTCCCCATATGAGATGTCATGTCGCAATATGTTTATGTCAATGTTGTAATCAAAAACCACTTATAGGGGGTCATACCCAAGAATTGTTTTAATAATTACCCACTAACTACTTAAGATCGCATGTGTTTTAGTCAATCAATCAATCAATAATGGGAAAATTGATCATTTCAAATTAGTTCAAAATAAAATTTCACAAATCATTGTTTTCAATGTGCCTTTCTCATTTCAAAACAAAATCACAGGTTTTCATCAATTTAGGAATTTTCAAATAATGTTTCAATTTAATCCATTTTTCTCAAGGTTTAACATCAAATCATTTCCTCAAATAAGTTTCAAAATTAGGCCATCAACTTTCTCAAATCCACCAATAAATATAAATCCCATTAAAATTGGTATTTTTTCATAATTTCAATGACTTTTTGAAATAAAAATTCAATCATCTCAAATATGGGTTTTTTAAATCTTTTAAAAACACATTTGAAATCAATCGAACAATTTAAGGTGTCAATTTTTTGATTAATTCATACAGAACCACATAAATTTAATTAGTAATAAAATTGAAACCCATAATAGAAAACACCAATGAAGAGAGATAGGAAAGGAGATCAACAAGGAAATCCTAGATCATAAACCATTAAGATCAATCTACTATTTAGTTAGAAATCACAAGATTATACCACTATCAAAGAGGGTTAGTAGAGGGGGGGATTAAACCATAGTGATGAAAGTTATCAGAGATCAACCACAAAAATATGACATTTGGATGGGTAGAAATCACCCAAAAACATCTGGTGTAGCCCTAGGGGTTCAAGGGATGAGGATTCAAAAATAATCAAATGATTTTATGTTTTTGTTCATAAAAAACACTAGGCATGAGGAATTCATGATTTGAATCCATGATTCATGACATGAATATACCAAGTGGCCTATACGAAGAAAAAGGAATCACATCAGGTTAGAAATATGTATCTCAACCATTTCTCATCATGAAAAAAATTTAGGGAGTGCATATAATTCACATGATGAAGTGGTTTCATGGATTATTCTAGATGATGAATTTTTGTTTTTAATCGTATTCATGATGTGAAATGGTCCTAAAGACAGTACCGATCCTAGTTCATGTATAAAATTCCCATATGTATTTAACATCCTATGAACCTAAGGAAACATAAACATTAAAACCTTAGACATATTTATACCTAGAATACATTAATTCAAACCAACATATATCCCCAAACATTAGGTCATTTTTTCTAACAAAATCACTCAATCCTAGAATGTACCGAAACTCACCTAAAAAATGGAAAATAAAACGATACTCGAGAAGTACCTAAAAGATGGTAACAATATGTTACATGCAGACAATAATTAAATAAATAACCATGAAGTAGATAAAATAAAATCAACATGTTATATAATCATGAGATTCTTAACTACTAGTTTGTTTTTGAAGTGGAGGATAAAACAAACCTTATCTCTAAAGGAATAACTCCATCAGTTGATCCTTTGATAAAGTTAGAGAACTCCAAATTAAATCAGTGTATCTCCTTGGTTGGTTTCACCTCATTATTCTCTTGAACTATCTCTAGTCATTGGGAGCTTCATCCTTTACATATGCTTATTCACTCACAAGTGTGGGGAACCAAAGTTTTATTGTTACATAAAATAAACCGTGAACATGAAAGACCGTACATATTAAAGATGGGATAAAACAAAAATCATCATATTTAATTTGGTCATAAATTTAACATATAAACTCATTTAATAAATAATTAAATTAAATAAAAAATTTAATACATACATAGGGCATTCCGACTCAGGATCATACACCACCTAGAACAACTACACATTTAAAATAAATAGAAATTATTTCAATTTTTTATTTATTTAAATAATTTTTTTAATTAATAATTAATAATATTATTAATTAAGAATTTCTTTTATCTTAATTACCCATCCAAATAGCCCTTCATATTTCCATACTATGTAATTTGTAAATAAATTAAATAAGTTAATTTTAATTTAAAATTACGTAGTACATAGTGTTTACTAACATGGCTAACAGTGTGTAACCTTTTGGTTATATTTTTAAATCCAATCTAAAATTTAATATATACTACAAGTATTGGAGGAAACATGACAAGTTCCCTTCTATGTATGATTAAACCCATTTCTAGACTTTACAAGTTACTCGAATTATACCGTCAGATGGTATGGATTGTGACTAATTTTTCGTATGGTATTTTTTGTGTACTATGTACTTACTTGAAATGTATTACGCTAAGAAATTTCATGATATTACATGGCACGTTATTATGTACATCAACCTTCATAGTATTCTTGGTGAATAGACTGCATGACATGTCTGGAATATATGCATCATGTACTTATAGCGATTCTTGTGAAGTAAATAGTGTGTACCATAACGATACACATTTTGTAATTACAAAATAATAGGGAAAATAATAAATTAAAATTTTAATTTTGAATGACCTGCGAAAAATAACATATTGTGTAATTAATGGGAAAAAACCTATCAAACAACCTATACATCCAGCTACGGATAATGTATTTTGGTTTTACCATTTATAATTATTTTTTCTTCATGTGTTTGAATCACATGACATTATTGTATTGGAATGTACCTTGATTGATTTAGAATGAGTTACACAACATGTAAATTCAGTTATACACCTTGTAATCTCTTTTTTGTTTCCCGCACAACATGCTTAGTGACTCGACATGTATTCTCCATGGGACATTATGTGGTTTGTGGTTTTTATACCAATTATATTACATGTAATCACATATCAAATATGTTTTTTAGTTGTTAAAAAATATACTGTGTGTGTATTAATTACATTCCATGTACTTTGACCACATGACTCTTCTGTTTTATATAGAAACAAATCATGTGGGGTTAAACAGCATGTATTCCAGCTATAAATCATGTAACCCTATCAATGAATTTTTTTATGGATGAAAATAATTAGAATTTAATTAAACATTTTATGTAATGACCCCAAATGATATTTAAGGATTATCACAGCTTTCTATTGTGTGGTTACGCATGGGTATATGAGATATAATTTTCAATTACATTCCATGTAACTGTGTCACTTAGAAAATATTCCTGATGCCTCCAGAAGGGATATTCAAGTGTTCTTAATTTATTTTTGATTTTAAGAAATTAAAAAATCATGTAATAATAATTTTCAAATTAAGAATGAAAATTGGAAATGAAACAATAACAAAACAAATGTTCCAATTGTTAAATAAATAATAAACAATTTTAAATAAATATGTAACCACCGTTATACCACTTGATGGTTTTGGGACCCAGCATATGTGGTGGGGCCCATGTATGAATTTTTTGTTGTTGGTTTCTTTTGATAAATCCTCATAATTGGATAAACTCAACCCACTAATATTCAAAGAGAGGATATTTTTAACTATAATTTATAATTAATTTATTAACTACAATAACACTGTCTTGATAATTATTTATTTGTTGATGAATTTGGTTTCCCTTCTTATCATGTCATTAATTCTACAAATATTCCAAATCATATTTCCTCTAGAAATTTCTACAGGTTCTCCATGAATATCAAAACATTGTTAATGGATCTCTAGGTGATGGCATATTGGAATCCAACATCCTACATAATTTGTCATTGATCGCAACAAGAATTATTTTGATCTTGAAAGATTATCTCTTATTATCTTATTTTTTAGAGGAAGTAGAACAACCTCTCGTTCTTGATGGGGTTCTTGAGAAATTATCTCTAGTGATTTGAGATAATTATATGGATAATTAGTTGTGCACACAATTCATTTTATCCAATAAAATGAAATAATTGGGTTTTTATTCTAATGGTTAAATAATTCATAATTTTTAAAGGGTCCTTATTTAGCTATTAAAACAAAATAAACCCCATGTCAAATAGTAATAAGATTATAATCATTATATTCCATGAAATGCGCTAGCTCACAACTATTTAAAAATCATTTGTTAAATGAATAAATTGATATTTATTTAAATATTATTAAATAAAATAATCAATTCATATGGACCCTTAACTAGACCTATCAATCCTCTTTATCATTTATCAAAAAATAAATAATAAATATTTATTTAAATAAATAAATATATTTATATTATTTATTTAATAAAAAAATAAATACTATATTCGCTAACTGGTGAATAAATGGTGATTGAATTTATGAGATTATCCCAAAAAGAATAATTACTAAACCAATGTCAGGAATAATATATATTTAAAATATTTAATTCAAATAGAATTTAATTTAGAATTTTGAAACACATAGTGTGTGACCAGATAGGCCTTATATCCTATGGAATTAGGCATGGTGGCCTAAAGTTCAAGAATAACATTTAGAAACATGTCAAGGAGCCTATAAAGAAAGAACATACTCTTTTAATGAAAAAAACCTCATTTGAATGTTTATTGTGTCACATAATCCCTTTCTCTTGATATCTCATCAATAATATCTATACATGTGTTATAAAACTATATGGTTGATATATGTTTCTTTGAATACTTGAAATAAACTCATTGGTAAATTTCCAGAGCCATGAACTTAATTAGACTGTTACATTTCATTTAAAGGTCTGGAGATATCATCTTTTGATCTTGTAACGGAGAAATCCTTTCTTGATTTTTTAATTTATGCAAATATCACTTATGGAGAACCTAACATATCCTACTTCACTATGAGAATATGTTTTCCCAGTTTTCCTCAACAAATGAAAGTATGAAATTCATGATATTCATTAATAATAATAACAAATCTAATGTAAAATAAACATGTATATTGATTGGAATATCTAATGAAACATAAAACATGTGTAATTCATATTGGGGGGTCCACTAGTACAAAAAGTATTTACCACATTGGCATTTTTAATGTTGGTTATTTATAAACAAAGTGTAAAGCCATAATTTTGGTTTATCTTGTTGGTTGTATTATAAATGACATAAAAAATCATTATGTTGATTTATCACATCAGTTATTTTTTAACCAAGTTAATAACTCAAATATCTCTCTTTATCACACCGGTTATAAAATAACTTATGTGATAAAGACAATTTTTTACGCCCGTTATTGTATAAACGACGTGATAATGAAATCGATGTTGCTTTATCACATCAGTTATATAATAACCAATGTAAAAAATGGATTTATCAGGTCAGTTATTTGATAACCAACATGATAAATCATTTACAATTTTTATGTAGCCCTATATTGTGTTATTTTGGTATTTTTTGATCAGCTGACAATGACTCTTCTCTCTCACGTAGAAACTGTAGAAATGATTCTTCAATCCCTTGGCCTACAGCCTCATTTTTCCAGCATTTTTAACCATGTTTTTTATCACCACATCTATTTGATAAACTCACAACACTCATGTATACCTCACACTCCTCTATTTTGATAATTCTTTTTCCTGGATTCCCTAAATTTACATTTTGCGATTTAGTTTTTTTTAAATATTACAATATCTTGTTTCATTTCCTAATGTTATCATTATTGGACATGGTTACCCTCATTATCTCTTAAGATGATAGTTTCATCCATATTAACAAAGGAAATATTCAATTTAGATGAAATTTAAAGGAAAAACTAAATGCTTTACATGATTATATATATTTAGATTATTATATTGAGTTTATATGTGTTTATTGTATGACTGATTTTGAATGGATTTTGGTATATTCATTTTTTAGTTTATTAAAATGTTTTGATCTCCTATGTTGTGTGAATTTTTTTAAACCACCATAAATAGATAGATAACCACATATATTCAGTTAATGAAATGTATTTCCAAGGAACATATGGATTTTAACATGATTCCCTCAAATAATAATGTAGAATTTAATTAAATCCCCTATGATTAATATAAAAAAATCTATTGTATGTGTTGTGATATGTTTTTGTCTAGTTTTGTGTGTTTTGGTTTGGATATAATTATGTCATTAAAGGGGAGTGTCTTTATTGTGATGGCTGGGGCAATGGATGTGTTATGTAGTAGGGATGTGATGGTTGTAGTTGTGTGGTTGTATAATGGGATTGTGATGGTGGTTAGTTATGCTAGTTTCCTGAGTAATAATGATATTAAATGTATGATAATTATATGAAATGGGATTCTAATGACTATTGAATAAATAAATTTGTGGGGTTATATTAAAGAGTAATTTATTTATAATATGAAATCTCAAAATTGGAAATTGTAATTTTAAATGATGAAAGTGATGTGTGGATTTTGTTTTAATTTTGTAGGGTTATATATTTTAAATTTGTAGTAGAAGTGGACTATCCTGTGAGATGTTAATATATTTCAATCCTAAGACCTATTATTTTAATATTTCAGATAATTAGGATAAATAACCAAGTAACAAAACTCATCCTATTATGGGTTAATAATACATCACACTAGTGGATGGTGCTTTATTTTCACATAGTGGTTTTCTATCTTATTACTTAAAACAATATCATTATAATTTTGAAATATTCATATATTTGTGTTATTATATTTTAAAATTTTGTTACATTCAAATTATATAATATTCCATATAAATATATAACTATAATATCTAACTATATTTTCTTTTTAAAATTATTTCCATTCCTATATTTTTCAAATATGTCTATATTTTTTTATATTTCAAAATTGTGTTTATTTCAAATTAGGACTTATTTTATATAAATATATAATTTTCTTATCTTAACAAGATGTATAATTTTGTTATTTTTTATAGGTAATAATTAGTCTATGTTAGATTAGGGCACCTCGAATGTGTGATGAATATGAGGAAGGTGTTAATTATTTCTTGGAATTTTATAAACAAAATGTTCCAAACAATGACATGTTTTTATGTCCATTCCTAAAATGTTTAAATATGAAGATGATGAAAAGTAGACAGGTCAAATATTATTTATTTATTCATGGGTTTAATCTCTGTTACATACCTTGGATTTGGAATGGTGAAATTGGGAAGAATTTCAGATCTACTAATGATGTCTCTTTGCAAGATGGTAACTATGATGAAATTGAAGAAATGATTTGTGATAATAAAGAATAACAATTTGAGAAAGAAATGAAAATTGAGAATCTATATGGCGATTCTAAAATACCATTGTATCTTGGTTGTATGGATTTAATGGTTTTATCCTCAGTGTTAAGATTGATTAACCTGAAGTCAAAGAATGGATGGAGTGAACAATGTTTTACAGAGATGCTACAATTATTGAAAGAAATTATTCTAGAAGACAATGATCCCCCAGCTTCAAATTATATTTCTTATAAAATATTATTTCTAATGGGATTGGGAAACAAGAAAATACACGCCTTTCCAAATGACAATGTGATATTAAGGAAGGAATATGTATTTCTGTCAGAGTGTCCTAAATGTGGGACATCATGGTATAAGTTGAAAGAAAAATCATAGGATGATGTAGAGATTACATTGATCCATGCCAATGTATTTTGGTATCTTCCTATAATTCTCCATTTGAAACATTTATTTGAAAATTCACAAGACGGAAAAGGGTTAATATGGCATGCTAATGAGTGGATACGTGATGGAAAAATGTGTCATCAATCATATTTTTCATAGTGGAAGAAAATTGATGACAAGCATCCTATATTAGGAAATGAAGTTTGAAATCTCAGAATTTGGTTGTGCACTGATGGAACAAATCCATATCAAAACCTTAGTAGCACACATACTTGATGGCATATTTTATTGTTAATTTATAACCTATCTTATGAATTTTTTAGGAACCATAAATATGTCATGTTGAGTTTTCTGATCTCTGGACCAAAGCAACCTAGAAATGATATTGATGATTTCTTGTCACCATTAACTGATCATTTTGATCTCTTATAGTAGGATGATATTATGGTGTATGATTCTTATAAAATGGAATATTTTCAAATGCATACAATGATTATGTTCATTATAAATCACTTCCCAGCATATGAATATTTTTCATGATATAGTGTTAAGTGGAATAAAGAAGGTCCAATTTTTGAATAATAAACTTCATATTGTCAATTGAATAATGAGAGGAAAACAATATACCTAGATCATTAATTATTTTTCCTATGGATCAATAGTATATAAGATTAAAAAATGCATTCATTGGCTCAGAAGAATTTTATATTTCTCTGAAAACTTTATCCATTGATGAGTATTTTGATTGGGTTCAAATCCTTGATGTGACATTGGTAAAGGGAAAAAAATATAGTAATGTAGAAATATTTGGAAGAAACAATCAATATTTTTTTAGCTACCATATTAGAGATATCCTTAAGCGAAACTTAAAATTGATGTCATGTAAGTGGAGAATAATATCTATGCCATTTTTATTGGAACATTGTTATATATTAAAGGGAAAAACTAAAGATGGGTTGAATGCACAATTAGACTTACTATCAATGGGAATTAGTTTGGAGTTAGATCCAACACTTGATGGAAGCAAACATTTCATCCCCCATCTTGCCATACATTATCAAAGAGGGAGAAAATTATATTTTCTCTATGTCTTTATGATATAAATATGCCTCAGGGTTATTCTTCAAATGTAAATTATTTTTGTCTAATTAAAGGATTTGAAGAGGACATGTATAAAATCTCATGATTGTCACATGATGATGCAACAACTTATACCAGTTGCATTCCATAGAATATTTCCCATCCATTATAGAAATACTATCTTGAAGGTGTGTTATTTTATCAATTCAATTTGTAATAAAGTTATTGAATTGAGTGTTGTGAATATTTTAGAAAATGGGGAAATTTTTATACTTTGTCAATTGGAAATGTATGTTCCTCAATATTTTTTGATATAATGGTTCACTAAATGGTTCATCTGGTTTGAGAAATAAATCTTTGTGGAACTATATATCTATGTTGGATGTATGGGTTTGAGAGGTATATGACGCTATAGAAGGGGAATGTTAAGAATTCATATTGACCTGAAGCCTCCATTCTTTAAAACTATATTTCTAAGGAGGTTGTGAAGTTTTGTATGAGCTACTAGTCTTCAGCGAAGCATATAGGTTTACCTTCATATCCCCATGAACGGGGTAATAATGAGGGAAATGGGATTCATGGATTTAATGTAAAATCATTGTTAGGTTAATTTATGAAGAACGTAAATTTATAAAACTTGAATAACATGGATGATTCTAAAACATATATAACATTTCATTTTAATACATTGAAACTAAGTCATCCAAAGAAGAATGAAATTTTGATTTTGAATGATCATAACAAAACTTTTATTACATGGTTTAAAAAGACCATGCTTAGTAGATCATATGCATAAGAGACATTAAGATAGTTAGTGGGTGGTCCAAGTTTAATTGTGATAACATGGTCCAGGTATGACATTAATGGAAATAATTTTTATACAAAATCTCAGGACAACCGAAGTGTAGTTTAGAATAGTGGTGTATTGGTGTTCACAGAAGCAACACATTTTTTGAGTTATAAAGACAAAAACACAATTTCTACATCAAGTGCATATTATGGAGTCATTGAAGAAATATGGGAGGTTTATTAAATTAAAAATAAAGATTCTAGGTTTTACTTAAATTTGTTTATCGGAAACAAAAATATTAGACATGATGAATTTAAAATAAAACTTGGTAATATGAATAGATTGGAAGACACAACTGTATCTTTTATAAAGGTAACACATGAAAAAATTTCTTTGTTTCTGATCAATCCGATATGCAGTGGTCTATTGTCTTACAAGGAAAAAAAATATGCCGGTGATGATCAACTTGATGAATATGTTGATTAATGTGATATCCCTACTTCCATGGAAACATTAATAGATAATGTTCATGAGCATGTTGTAGACATTTTTTGTTCCATAAGGAACAATCATAGCGAAGGAATTTGGGAAAAAATTCTTTAGTAACTTCATAATATCACATGTAATATAAGTTTATTTTTCATTTACTTTTAATAATTTCAGAAAATGTTATATTGTGTTTTTACTTTATTAAAACACAAATTAAAACAAATCAGTATAGATATTTGTTTATTTTAGTTTAGTTTTGTTTAGTTTACCATGATTTCCATTACATAACTTACATATTTATTGATTTTGTTGAATGACAATTATCTTAAATCTATATGATAAAAAATATTTTTTTTTGTAAAAATGATTTAATTGGTTGGACCATTTTTTATATTTCTATACCAATTTAGTATTTTTTTTCATTCATTTACATGGAATTTCATATATAATTACAGTTGTTAGCATTTTATTTAACTATAACAAATATATATATAAATGTGTTATGTTTTTGTTTGCTTTTTTGTTTGAAAATTTTTCTTTTTTGTTTACATTAGTATGATAATATGTGAATTTGTATATTTTATGTACTAAATATTTGTTTCTTTGATATGAAGGAAAATGAAATATCAATAAGATAATCAACCACAAACTTCTGTAGATGAGGATCTTGATCATACCTCTGGGTAGGAACATCCACATGCTTCTCTTGATGTTCCTCAATCTTCTTCATGTGCTCTCATAATGAAAATGAAGAGTCAGAGGGTTGGTAAACATGGAAGCACAAATTTACCAAAATTATCAGTTTCTCATAGCCAGGACCAGAGGATAGTTGTATAATTTTATCATAATGATGTTCCTAGAGGTCCTAATGAAAAATATTTCAAGAGTTTTGTATCAACATAGGGTAAAGAAAATTACTCATTTTGTTTAATAATTGGAGAAGTGTTTACCAAAAAACAATATATTAGTTGTAGGAGAACATTTTGGTAATCTCTTTTGTTATTGATTGACTAATCTTGAAATGTTTATCGTATAATATATTTTCCCACTTCTTTATCAGATGAAATATGATATACCTGAAACTTTAGGAGTTAGGAGGAAATGTTTATCGATGGATTATAGGATATGGAGGGATTTAAAATCAACCCTCACATCTGATTTCATTTTTGTAGATAGGCAACATGATATACCATGTCATACAAATATATCCTTTTATAGATGAAGAAAAATGAAAACAATTTGTAGAAATTTAAAGACAAGAAGCATTTTTAATAAGTGAAATATATACTTTTAGAAGTTTTATTATATTAATGATCTTATGAATGACTTCTTAAGGATTTATTATTATTAATTTTTAGGAATCAAGTAGAGATTATCAGGATATCCAATCTAGAAACATATACCAACATAGTTTATCTCAAGGAGGGTATGCATTATTGGAAGACAATGATAGTTGAAAATTTACAAAAACATAGAGATGAGTCTTCCAAGTCGGGAGAGTTTTCCCCTCCAACCCCTCCTTCTAGACATGAAAAATGGGAGAGGGATCGAATGAGAAAAAATTGGAAATATCTTACATAAGAATCATGGCTTATAGCTGAGAGGATTGCAAGTTGTTTATTTTATTTATTTTAGTAAATTAAATTATTTATATAATTTGAATCATTAAATAATTTTTCAAATAATTCATATAGGATTATATTGAGGAGTGGAGAACACAAGGGGGTATTTAAAGATGATGGGAGGCAAGATATTTTATCTGCTGCATTGGAAAATCCTGAACATCCAGGTCGTGTACGAGGATACTCAACGAGTGTATTGATAAGAAAAGTGTTACCACATTCTTATTCTTCTTCAATGGAGGGTACATATAAAAAAATATCATCTTTGGAGGCTAAATATCACAATATTAATGTGATGCTAGAGGAAACGATTAGAGAATCGGTACAGTCTATGTTTTCAGACACGCGATGACAATTTCAGACTGCAGCTACCGTTCCACCTCCACAAGTAGCTCCCACTCCCCCACCTCCACCTACAGACCCCATTATTTATCCTCCTCCACCTACAGACCCCACTATTTGTCTTCCACCTCCATCTATAGACCCCATTTGTTATCCTAATAAAACACCACATCCTCCACAGCTTCCCAGTTATTGTGACTTGTATGTTGATGATCCTCGCTATCATATAGTTTCATATGAGATGATATATTATATAGGAGATACAATCCCACATCAACAGTTATTGGTAGAGTATCATAGGGAACTGATATATGATATTATAGATATACCATTTGGATCACCATTACCTATAGATGAGGTAATGATAGTTCGAAGACATATCAGACAATTCTTAGTTTGGCCATCTAGACTCCTGCAACCCCTTACCATAGAGGTATATGAATGTTATATCTTTTGTTTTATTTTTCTATAAATTTTTTATAACATTTTAATGTTAATATATTTTTATATTTATTTACGATAATACTTTAAAGGTAAAGAAATACTACATAGACAACAACAATGAGAAATGTCTATGACATCATATTCAGATTCTATTAGTCTTGATAGATATTCAAGTTATTCAAATTTGAGGGAGGGTCATTATATGTTCCTAAAAAAGCTCATGTTTTTGGATGTGAAATAGATGTGTGGATTCTGAAAAATGATATCATAGATCTCGTTACTCGAGATAAGTTGGGCATCAATGTGGTGCATGTTTTTTTCCTTGTACGTCTTAACACAAATATTTCCTTGCATTAAATTTATCAAAAATTTATACTTATTTGTTTTGTATTAGGTATATTTATAAACTTTGTGAGACAAATGAGAATAAAAATATATATGGGTTGATGGACCGACAATTGATTTCACATGAAGGGAATGAATTGGATGAGGATCAAAAGGCAGTTTATATTGCAGAAATATTTCAATAGAATATAATTATGCAGTGTTGGATATTTCCTTTTACAGATAGTTATGAAACATATATCCCGCAAATTTTTATTTATATTTTAACATAATAACCACCAACATTATATTTTCTTATATATCAGTGACCATTGAATGTTAGGTATTTATTTTCCAAGGGAGAAAACACTTTATTGGATATGCTCTGTCCATGGAGATGTGGGAGGAAATTTTAAGAACATGTTGGAAAATAATTTTTTTTAATTCTTAATAGCTATTTATATTATAATGAATTTTAAATTTTTTTCATTAATATTATTTTATAATAGGGAATGGGCATTATTTTGATGATCTACAAAGAAAAAGAGTTCCAATATCAAATATATTAAAATAAAGGTGATTAAGCATTTATAATTAATAAATTTTGGATTACCTAAAAATGTTATTTAGAATTGAAAAACTCATTTAAACATAATTTTCATGAACAACAAGGAATCATCGAATTCATGTATTATATTAAGATTTGTGTATGAAATAATTACATCTTCAATAGTTATGATATTCGACCAGGTTAGATTTCCTTATAAATTATTCATTAATATTTCATTTGTTTTATTCATTATATATGCTAAAAAATTTCTTTTTTAATTTGTAGCTATTTTATGACACTCAAACTTATTGTTCACAAGAGTTCAAACACTTACAAATGGACTGGTCAAATTATTTTATAGGTTTGAGTGGATTTTTATTTTTTTAGTGAATATTGTAATTTTTAATGTTGTAATTATAAATGTGTATTTGGTAATTGTTTTGGTTGGATTTAGGTTTCTTTTTGGATAATATTATAATTTTTGAATTTTGTAATTATGAATGTGTAATTTTGAAGCTGGTTTTTCTAGTTTTTGGTTTTTTTTTCTTGTTTATAGTCTGGTTTGTGGTCTGGTTTTGCTTGTTTCAGGTCTGGTTCTATAGTGGAGAGAAAGGGATTCATAAATTATTTTAAAAGAATTTAGTTTTTATGTCGGTTATTTATTACCTAACGTTAAAACATAAAAAAATCGATTTTACATGTTATCCTTTTTATAACTAATGTGTTATATAGATTTTTACATTGGTTATTCAATAACCGACATGAAAAACATATTTTTAACATTGGTTATTTACTAATTGACATGAAGGAGTCATCAGTATCGAGTTTTTACACATCAGTCTTTATATAACCGACATGGTATGATATTTGTTATGTCAGTTATTTAAATAAACAACATGAAAAACCATTCTGAAGCGGCTTCCACATCAGATAACCGACATGAAAACCCTTTACCGAAACATCTTTCATATCTGTTATTAAATAAACACTGTGAAAAAACTCCAATGTAATAATTTGTAATGTCAGTTTTGATATAAACTACGTAAAAAAATATTATTTTTTATGTTTCCTACAACAACATCTCCCTAAAAATGACATGAAAAACCTAAAAAAAGTGACATAAACATGTATTTTTTCACTAGTTTTCCATCCTCATAACCTTATATTATAGAGATCACTAATTGAAAACATCATGGGAATATGTATCGATGTATTATGAGATCCCTAAACCTAGAATTCAAATATCATCTGTATCATGTTATATAGATTCCATCTAAACATTAGAACAGAAGTTTAAGAATATTTTCATATCACTTTAAGGTCCTCATTATAGAAGTGAACTATTATAACCTTTTGTTACAATAAATATTCTAAGGATATTCTAACATAAATGTTACATAATAGAACACTCATCATGTGATAAGATATTTATTAATATTTAGGTAATTGAATACACATGTAATCAAAAGTAAAAAAAGTAATTTGGTTTTAGGGAACCAACTCTAACATCACAGACCTACAGTAGAGGGATTGTATCCCTTTTATATAGACTAACTTCATTGAATGAAGAGATTTTAGAATTTTATGAAAACACTGGATAACCAATATAGGTTACAATAACATACACATATTGATATATAATCATTCAAGTGTATCAAATGATTATATATGACCATAATGGAATCAATCCATTCATTCATAAAAAATATAAACTATTTGGAAGATGTCACAAAATCCATGCACTTGTAGACAATTCGTAAGCTTATCATATGATATGATATACGCTTATAGTGTCATCCCAACACCTCTTATGATATATAAATAGTATAATCCAAGATATAAATTACATATATATCATAGGATGTGACACATGGGAAATCTTACAATACAGTATCCCTATTTTAGCATACTTCCAACACCTTTGGCCTTCTAACCAATTTTATAAAACAAAATAATAAATAAACTTGTGTATACCACAATGGTGTTCCAATCCATTAAAAATTACTCTTTATAATAACATAAATATACAAAAAAACAATTTTCTGGTCACCCAATTCTCATTTAAACCACCAGATCAACAGCTTAATGAAAACCCAAACATGGTGAGAACCTTCTCTAATCCAATAATCTCAATCAATTATAATATCCCTTGGTCTTACCTATGAAATGTCTTCCATATCACCTGATGATCAACATCATCCAACCTAATGTGATCATCTACGAAGGATACCTTTAGGAAACCAGTGGTCAGCAACACATCTTGGGCCTTGTATTGTGTTCACATGACCCCAACGACCTCACCCCCATAGTTATGAGAATCACTATAAACCTATGAACATAACTTGGAGAACCATCATAACCATAATCAGTGAATTGGATATCACCATAACACATTTTTTTGAACCACATCACCCCTTAGCCACATGGGTTACACAAATCATATTCTAAAGGAACCACTCCATGAATCACATATTGTGGATCATCAATTTCTGATATGCGACATCATGCCCATCAAGACTGAAATCCACATGACTATGAAAGAACATGATTTTCCTAGAAAATACCTATATTACCCATTTACATCTACCTCTATGAATCTCACATGAACCATGGAAACAAAAAATGGGTTTGTTCCCAGTTTCACACAAGACCCTTCCCGAACCCATAAATTAGAAAACACATAAACACATGTATAACTTAAGAAAGACCTAGGAAATGACTACCTCATACTAGAAGTGTTGTATTTTCTAAATTTTATTTAGTTTTACCAGAAATATTTTTCCAATCAAGTATCATCATATTGATATCGTCAGATAGTGGTTTATTACGGAGAAATTATAGAGTATTTCGGTCGATAGATTTTCATCGGACAGAGTTCCATCAAATGAAGTCCATCGGTCTGTCATCTCTTAGCATTGAATGTGACCATGGGTTCTAGTTGTTGGTAGTTTTATCATATGTTTCAATAGTGTATCAAAGTTTTCCCAGGTCATTGGGTGGCTGGACCTAAATCATGGGAGACTATGCGGCGGGTTATACAGAAAAATACCTCTATTAATAGAGGTGATGACCCAACTATGATGGAAGATTATGTATATGTATAAACAATTACATCAAGAGTGATCTATTGTGATTACTAATGATATTTTCGTATATGGAGAGTAATTGAACAATGTGTTTTTTATTTTCTTTTATCTTCTTAATTAAAAATATTTTTGTGTTATCCTATGGATACGAGACATTTTTATGAACAAAATTATATTGTTTGTCTAATTCATTAATGCATCTTGTTTGAAGTATGTTTGTTGTGTTTTGTAGTGATTTTGTGAACTCTCAACCTTGTTCTTGTTCACAATCTTGGGATGGGGTAATCATTAGACAATCCTTTGTCTAGTTGATCCACTAGTGTATATCCATTTTTGTTTAGAGATTTTCTACTACATAGTCTAGGACGGTTTGAAGGAATTTTGTCCAATGATTCGATAGGATTCTATCAGTTGTATTATGTTCTGAACATTTCCATCCATTTAAATGGACATAATTATCCCCTTTTCCCTGATTCCCCTATAAGTGGTATCTGATAGTTGGTTCTACTTCACTCACACCATTTAGGTTTCCTCTATTAATGGATAGCATGTTGTTTGATTTCAGTTGGTTTTACTATTATCTGAAGAATGAATTTAGAGGAAGGGAAGGTTCATATTGAAAAGTATGATGGGATTTAATTTTCATTTTAAAGGATGAAACTTGAGTATAATATGACACCAAGATATATAGATTCTACTTTTTCTTGTGGATGTCCTTAGAGGATGGAAAAACCAGAAAGGGAGTAGTTAGACATAAAGGTCATTGCCTTGATAAGGTTTTCACTCACTCAAAATGATTCATTCAACATTAGATACAAGAAAATTATTATAAAGGTTAAGAATTAGCTCGATGAAATGTTTTATATGAAAATGGATCATAACAAATTATTCATGATGCGAAGATTTTTCAACATGAGGTTATAAGATGGTATACCTAAAGAAGATCATTTGAATTATTTAATTGTATCTTGGGTAGATGAAGGTAACTTTAAGAAATTATGTTTGGGAATTTCTTCTTCTATCTTCACTCCTAGAAATATGGTATGTCATGGTGACAAAAATGACAATCTACAGTGAAAAGATACATATTCTGTTTGATTATATTGAAAACTTGATCAGGAATGATGATTTGAGGAAGAAGGAAGTCCATGATCCATCTGAAAGTTCTCTTAATACTACTATATGTGGATGACCATGTTAATGGAAGGACATTCAAAAGAATAAGTATTCATATGATAACTCATAGAGAAGATCTTAAGGTAAATTGGTCGGTATAGATCCAACATGTTGTCTTTATTGGAATAAGGGACATATCAAGAATGATTGTAGGAATCAATCGGATCATTCAACTTATAGAGAGTGAAAATTATCAGTGTAATGAAAAGAGGCACCAATTTGTTACTGAGTGTAAATATTCTAGAAGAAACATGGGTTATTGACTCAGGTAAATATTTTCATTCAACTAGTGAGTGAGTGTGTGTGGTATATTGTATACTAGGAATCTTGGTAAAGTACATCTCATAGACATTGTAGATTTGGAAATAGTTTGGAAAGGAAATGATAACATTCAAATTAAAAATGGGCCTATCTTATGATTAAATTTTTTTAGAGATATTCCAGTTATATAGAAGAACCTCATATCTGTGGAACTATTTTATTGGAATGGTTAATACATAAACTCATTCACATAGAACATGGAAGATATAAGAGTCATATACCGAGGAAACATAAGAGGGTTTCCTTTATATTGGATAATAGAAGTCCAAGGAATCAAAAGATGGAATTTTTCATTCCAATGTTTAGGGACCTGACCATGCAATATAGGTTCTCTATAATATATATCCTTTATTGGAGATTCTACTCATAAGGTCAGGATTTACTACCTGAAGAATAAATATGATGATTTCCAGGGGGTTTTTCAATGGTTGTTTTTTGCCAAAAGATAGGGTGAAAAAAATTTGATGTTTCCTCAGACATACATTGGTGGTGAGTACACCAGACATAAATTTCGAAACATTTTTTTGAGGAAGGGATTAGGAATGAAAAGGATATTCGAGGAACTCTATAAAAAATAGAGTAACTGAAAGGATGAATCAGAATCTGTAAGAGAAATATTATAGGATAAGGATTAAATTTGGAATACCTAAGGGAATTTGGGAAAAAATGTATAAATACAACACCTTATTTGGTGAATAAAATTTTATCTTTAGCTATGGTACATGATCTACTGGAAGAACATTTTTCCAAAAAGAGTCTGTATGTGAACTATCTCATAGTATTTAGAAGTATTGTGTATGTTCATATTGATGATAAAGATAGATATTAGTGGGTTTAAAATCAATGTTTTTTTATCATCGAATATAGTGATGATAACAATGGATATATTCTATAGGATGATGAAAATAAACAAACTATCCACATGAGGGATGTTGTTTTCAATGAAGGAATTCTGTGGAAATATCACAACATTACTAAGAAGGATGTTGAGGATCAATAATATCATAATGATGTTAATGGATGGAATATAAATATGGAAACATCAAGGGAATCAATATAAGTTATTTGATTTGATAAAGTTTCTACTTGATAGATAATTTTCAAACATACATATACCTAATAGAGAAATTTCAGGCATACATGTACCAGTTGGATAATGGTCAAATGGATGAATACCCGATAGAGATGTTCCAACAAAATAACTTGTGGTTGTACGGAGAACATACACATATATTAGAAAACGATTTCAATGGTTTGGAGATGATATGAAATTTCTAATTCTTGCAGAAAAATGAGAATAAAAAATGTCATAAAGAAGAAACCACTCTCCCAGACTCAAAATAGTGGGAGTTAGATATGGAGGATGAAATGAATTACTTAAATCTCAAAAATATATGGGAGTTGGATGAACTACTGAATGTAAAAAATAGATCTAGAAAAAAATGTTTTTAAAAGTGTAAGCTAATATAAGTAAGAGATATAAATCATAGTAGGCAATGAAGGATTTTCAGAAAAGCAACGGTTGAATTTTCTGAAATTTTATAAGAAGTGGTAAATAACACTACCATTAAAAAAGTGTTAAAATTTTTTGGATATGATGATATACACCTAGATTGGATAGATGGAAAGGCAATTTTTTTATGGAAATTTGGATGAATAAGTTTACATACATTCACCCAAGGGTTAAGATTTTTATCAGAAGAAGAATCTTGTTTTCAAGTCGAAATTAAGTCTTTGTGGATTTAAGAATGCTACACGATAGTTGAATTAGTAATTTAAACACATTAATTCTTGAGGATGTTTTTATTTGATGTGGTACCAATCATTGTTGTTACTAGAATCAGTAGGACGATATAACATATATCATATTATTGTTGTTTATTGATGATATGTTGATTACGGGTCCGAAGTTTGATTGGATTGAGGAACTGAGGAGGACATTATCCAGAATGTTTTGTAATGAAGAACCTTAGACAGGCTAAGAAAATATTGGTGATGAGAATAGAGAGGGATATGAAAGACGACACATTGGTTTTATCCCATAATTGATACATCATAAAGGTCATCAAGATGTTTGGAATGACCGTTTGTAAACATGTCTGAACCCCCCTAACCAAACATTTCAAACCTTATAAAGCACATGAACTAGCAGAAAAAGGAGAATTTTGAGAAATAGAAAAATTGAAATTTTCTTCAACTATTGAATGCTTTATATATTCGATGGTTCATGCATGACTGGATATAGCATTTCATGTGAATGTTTTTATTCTCTTTATGTCAAATCATGGATGAAATTATTGGGAAGCTGTGAAATGGATCAATCGATACTTAAAAGGATTAGAAGATGAAACGTTATCCTTCCTAGATGATAATAAATTAAGGGTATTTGTTGATGAATATTTCAATGGATAAATGGATTCATGGAAAAGTATAACATTATTTATGTTTACATTTAGTGGAAAAACAGCCTAGTGGATGTCTCGATTGAAGCCTGCAGTTACATTATCTACAACAGAAGAAGTGTATGCTGCTACTACTAAATTAGGAAATCAGTTGATATAGATAATACACTTGCTGAATGAATCCACAAAAGGATCATAGAGAGTAGAATTATTTTGTGATATTTATTGTTTCATCTATCATACATGTAATCCAGTATTTTTTGCAAGAGCAAAACACATTGACCCGAAATATCACTTTATTTGAGGTATTCTAGTTGATAATGTGTTGGATCTATAACATATTGTTGTAAAGTCAAATCCTATTAATTTTTTTTAAAAATGAGATAGTACAATAAAACATGGGTCAACATTGTGCCTCATAGGGACTCAACTATTTAGATGGATATGAGAACACTACATATAATAGATAGAGGATTAACATAGGTGGGTGGTTGAAGAAGGTTGAAATCTAGAAGAAATTTTCTAGTTAGAGATTGTTAGGTTTTGTGATAATTCATCAGTTACACCAAAAAAAAAATTTTGATTGTAGATCAGAATATAAAGATCATTAGATAGAGGTTTCCTATTAAGAAGTTTTAGAGGATTTAGGCAAACAGAGTTCCATCGAACAAATTCCATCAAACTATCATATCCATGCATGATACACAAGCATGGAAACTGGATGTTTATAGTTTAATTAGACCATTTAATAGTCTATTAGAGGTTTTCCAGGGAAACAAGAGGTTCACCATGAATCTATGGAGGTGGGTGAGACTAATTTACTGGGAGAAGACCTCTATAAATAGAGGTGGAAACCCAAAGGTAAAGTACGATGGTGTACGTGGATAGGAAGTGTGATACAGGTTTTTTATTATATTGTATCAACTTATAGAAAATTATTGTAGTGTTCTCCCATAGATGTATGATGTTTTTTAAAAACACATAATTGGGTTTGTTTTTTATTTTATGCTTCTTTAGGGGTGTGTGTTCACTGAGTTTTTATGGTGATTGGGTGGGATCTAATCTTACTTCTAGTGCACAAAATTGGGATGGGGCGGTGATTGGAAAAATAATTGTTTGGTGGTTCCACTAGTATTTGGAGTTTTTTTTTCTACCTAGGTTGAGATGACTGAATGGATATCTATCCAGTGATTCGAATAAAGTCCATCTAGTGTACAAGGTGTCTATCGTTCCCATCCATTGTAAAAGACAGAGTGATCCTCCTTTCTTATCATCTCCTATAATAAGAGGAATGCATGTCAAATCCAGCAGAATGATTCAACCAAAGGATAAAAAAAATTAGAAACCATATTAAAATACATAAATCATAGGTTTTAGTCCAGAATCACCAAAAAAATAAAAAACCACAAACAGGAGATGGAGAAAACCATGGGAGGGTGAGCATTACATTTGGAAACCTCATATGATAGATGAAGTTGGCATAAAGAATCTCCATTTGGTAAGAGGAATGAGAGGATATGGAGGGTCATTTCCTACAATGTCTATTTAGGTCCCCCTCAAGTTAATAATAAAATTAAAAATAATAGTTATTAAAATTATAATTTTAAAACATTCCTAAAGGCCCAAAATGAACTATGGTGGATCCCATAAGACCTTGTGTACTTCACCTAGTGGCACGTGGTAATTTTTAGGGCCACTGAAACTCTAGTGGCCTCCTAGTGGAACTTTTCAGGGTGTTATTCTCACTTTCCACCTTCTACACTAATGAATCATTCTTATGAATTTCAATCTCAGGCCTCTGCCAACTACCTTGATGCTTCAAGTAGCCCCAAACACACTTGGTAAGTCCACTACCAAACTTAAATTACCTCACCTAAATACAAAGGTAATCACAGTTGTAGCTATCGAATGATCTTGAAATGTCCTCATGGAAAATGATATATCACCCTTATCAACATCAAAATTTTAAGATATTTAAAATCCATTTGGTTGATCCAATGAAAACATATAGGTAGTATCTAAAAAAATTACATTGAGTTGATGTTTTAGTCGATGAATAATTTTCTTTCTCAAATCATTCACTATATTTCACTATCCAATATTTATACCATTTGATATATGACCCTCAAAATTTAGAACCTCCACATGAATACTCATTATAGGATTACAATACAATAATACACATAAAATAATTTTCCCTTGTTGTTGAAAAAGTCTATCCCTAAATTAAACATTGAAATGTGATTATAATCATTTAATTCAAACAATATTTTGTTATTTTATCATTTTAATTTTATAAAAAACATTACTTTTCAAGATTCATAGATTGCTAATAATTACCATCAAAATGATACTCGATTTATTTTTTTAAAAATTGTTTAATATTTATTTAATTAAAATAACTAACTTCATAATATATATTATGATTAAATTTATAACTTTTTTATTTAGAAAAATATAAACCAATAATTTTACATATAAAAATTAATAATATATGAAAATAAATATTTTACTTAATTATAATATTAAAAATAATATCTTAATTAATTTAAATTTTATTTAGTTAAGTGATTACCCCCATGCTGTACATGTGATGTTGAGTTGAGAAGTTCTTGGTTTCAAGCCTCCGTATCTTCATATTTCTTTCCATTGCTTCTCCACCCCTAGACCTACCATGTATATATACAAATATTATATATTAAAAATAAAAAATCACAAAAATATTTAAAATATATTTGAAGATGTATGAATTTATATTTCACATTTTTAAATATATTACAGTATATAAATATATTAAATAAAATAAAATAAATTATTTAAATTATAAATTATTTAAATAAATAACATTATATTATATATATTCAAAAAAATAAACTCCTTATTTAACTAAAATAATTATGAAAACTTAAAATTTTATACCCAACACTTTCTAACATATTAAAAAAACAATTTCCCTTAACTTATTATTCCAATAAAAGAATCATTTTTTATTTATTTAATTACAATTAAATTGAATTAAATTAAGGCAAATTTCAAAACTTATAATGAAATAAAAATATATATATATATATATATATATTTGTGTGTGTGTCTAATTTTATAATATATTGTAGAAAAAATTTAAATCATTTAATAGGACACAAAATATCTTTTTTTATTAAAATTTGATTTAATTATTTTATCAAATGTTAAATATTACAAATAAAATCCCCAGAATATAACAAAATTATATAAATAACCAGAATAAAATAATTTAATCACTATCATCATTATATAAATTAACATCATTTAAAAAAATAATGTCTTCAATTTAAATGGGTAATTTAACATCTACAAGATTAATATTACACAAATTTATACTATATAAATTTAAATACAAAAATTTTTGTTCTAAAAATTACATAGAGTAAATACTTTGTAAAATATAAAATACAAGTAGATGTTGTAGAGGACTTGGATGATTGTTGGAGAGACAAGGTGTGCCAGATCTTTATTGATAGACTGATCAAATGAGGTATCGGTTAAGGGTGAAATGTGTGAGGATTGTTTTATATTTTTAATTATCTAATAAATAAATAAAATTATTTCTAAGGGTTTTTTTTGGAGAAATTTATTGATAAGGTGGACAAAAACTTATGAAATACCACATTATAAATGACATAAAACCCTCAAGACTCATCACTTATAAAAAAAGTGTCTTATGATGTGTTTTTTCCCATAAAAAATATACAAAAATGATTTTAATAACTATTTTAAAAATACATATTTTTAGTAAAATGATTTATCTCATATTTATATATATATAAATATAAAACTATAAAAATAAAATAAATTTTGGTTTCTTTCAAACCAGTTCTGATATATGAATAGGATGCCAATTTGGTTTAAAATGAATCTCCTGAATTAAAAATTCAATAGATATATTGGATTTATGTCATATCAAGATTGGCACCTGAACCTGATCCCTATGTTGGTTGTTGGATGTTTTCCACATCATCTAATTGGATATGGATGGTTAAAAATCTCCTAACCAAAAATAAAAAAAGCAGGATCATTTATTTCTGGCTAAAGGAAGTGCAATTAAAATATTCCTCTATCAAGGGTTGCTATACCAGTGTGGATAACATCATGTTTATATATCAGGGGAGGCTAAATGGTATGGAGAACATCATGATTTTAGGGGATGTGTTCTAGAGACACCACGTTTATAGGGGCTACCTGTAGCACGCATTTACAGGATGAATCTGCATGATTCATTTTGACGGTACATTCATAGGGGGAGTTTTGAGGTAGGGTATGGAAGATGCATCTTCAGGAAGTGTTTCTTAGATCATAGCCATTAGTAGAAAGAATTTTAATAATGTTCTGTGATTTTGGAAGTCCCTTTCTCTATTAGAATCAACTTCGTGAAATCATAGTTTAAATTATGCATTGAAAATTTTAATTATTTCAAAATAAGTGGTTTCAAATTTAAGAATTATTTAAAGTGAAAATATCTTATTCTATATGGCTATAAAAATCTAAAATGGAATTAAAATAAAAAATTCCCATGGGAATTTACCTAGGGAATTTCAACTGGAAGTTCCCAATGTCAATTCGAAATGATATTTCACTTGGAGTGGTCATTTATAATTGATTTCAAAAACAACATGTAAAAACTTTCACTACTAATTTTGACCATTGAAAATCTCTATAATTAAATCCCAAAATATATATATTCAATATTATAATTATTAATTCACAACTTAAATTCCATGTTCCAATTTTGAAAAGATTCAGAAGAATGAAAATCAAATTTATAATTGTTTTCAATTGAAACTATCAAATTCTTTTTTACTTATTGAAAATAAAATTGAATGTTAGTGGTTATTTTAACCTGGAATTTCTATTCAAAAAAACCCATGTGAATTTAAATGGTAATTTCTAATGGGAATATCCAATGGGAATTTCTAATGGGAACTTCCAATGGTAATTTCCAATGGGAATTTTCCAGTGGGAATTTCTAGTGGGATTTTTTAGGGGAATTTCCAATGTTAAATGTTAAATGGAAATTTCTAGTGGGATTTTCCTATGGGATTTTTCAAAGGGAATTTCCAATAGTGATTTTCAATGGATTCCAAATAATTAACCCAAACAAAAAATATCAAAAATGTGATTTGATCCTTTGTGCAGAAAAATTTTACAACTCAGAGTGACAGTGAATGACCTGAATCTGGATGCTCTACATAATGCATAATCCATAAATTAATTTGATTTAAATACTATACAAAAAATTGCTGATGGTTACATGAGGGAGCATAACACTGATGACAATACAAACTCAAAGTGGTGTGTAGGAATTAGCATCAATTGAGATAAATTCACAAATTCATAATAAATCACCCCATGTGAAAATGGTTATAAACAAATAAGTACATGAAAAACAAGCATTGTGATAGTTTTTAAATTAGATTCTGAAGCCTAATCATTTTAGGCTGCTTAGAGAGGCATTTTTTATTTTCATGTATGGAATAATTATATTAATATAAATAAAAAAACCATAGTACCATCTACATTATATAGAGGTAGCAAAGAAAGATGTCGAATATTAGACAAACATGATGTCAATGTAAAAAAGCCGTGTGCGGAGACAAGGACTAAATTTCTAGCATGAATTAGAGTTGTCTACATGTCCAATAACCAGTACGTGTGTAGATTTGTTTGTGAAGAGAATAATCATGCTTTAAATTCTGGTGACACCATTCATTTCATGACGTTAAAAAGACACATCATTGTTGCACGTGGTTCAGAGTTGGGTGTTAATAATAAAGCCGGTCTGATTCTTGATGATTTATTTTCACTTTTAATAGTTATTGAAAGTGTCCTGATGAGTTTGGGATATACACAAGTGGACCAATTGAACTATCTATAGTCTAAAAGACAATGGCACATGAGTCTATGAGATGATAATAGTATAATACAATACCTAGAGAAGAAATAAAGGGACAACACATCATTCTTATACTCAATGAAACTTGACATGCATGGTAAAATTAGCAACATTTTTTGGGTTGATCCGAAAATGTAGGTTGATTTTGAGAATTTTGGAGACATCATCATGTTTGAAACTACCTTCCATGAAAAAAGGTGTCTTGGAATTTGGGAGTGTTTTTAGGTGTAAAACCTCATAAGGAAATTGTAATGGTTGGTGTATCATTGTTATATGATGAGACTACAGACTCAATTAGAAGGATGTTTAATAGATTTGTTGATTTCCATTACGGGGAAAATCCTGATAACATTTTCATAGATCGTGATTCATCTATGTCTAAATACATTGTTTTGACACTGCCTAAAACAAGAAACGACCTATGCACTTGGAACTTAATGAAAAATGACATGAAACTCTTGGGAAAAGTAGTGAAAGAAGGCTCGACAATGTTGGAAAAATTTAAAAATTGCGTGTATGGGGTTCTAAAGATTTCAAATTTTGAAACAATATGGGAAAAAATCCAACTATCTTCCCATGATACAAATTCAACATGGATAGAAGATGTGTACAATGTAAAAGTAAAATGGGCTCATTATTTCATGAAGACTGTGTTGGAATTAGGAATTTGTAGAACACATTTAATTGAGAGATTCAGTGGTGTATTAAAGGATTACATGAATCATAAACACAATTTCCTAGAATTAGTCCAATAATTTAAGCATGTGTTGGAGAGGAATTGGTATCGGGAAATGAAAGTTGAATTTGATGGAAGATAAAACCTTCAGTGCAATCATTTTCCATATCATCCAATCATGGTTCAAGCAATTCAACTGTACACTAAAAATATTTGATATTTTTTAGCATGAACACTAACTATTTGGCGCTTTTTTCCTTAAACCTTCTAATGAAACTATTTCCCCAAATAGTTATGTTTTCTAAATGAAAGGTTCCTCAAATGATTTTATAGTTGAGGTGTACAAATAGTCACCTATAATAATAGATTGTACATGTCTAAAATTTGAGAGTTATGGTTATTTGTTTAGTCATGCACTAAAAATATTAGAAAGGTGGGATGTACAGTTCTTTCCCAAGTAATATATCCATAAGAGATGGAAAATACATGATCGTGACATCCAATTGGCATACATCACAGTTGATCAGGTCAAAGAATATTTGGTAACAAGAAAAAGAAAAATGTTTCCAAAAGATGGCATGAATTTCAATAAATATTGTAACAGAATCCTATGATTTTGAACAGGGATATATAATTGGAGTGTCAAATCGAAACAATAATGCCATGGAATTGCAGGAAGGTAAAAAAATGTACCCTCAAATTTAACTATGCAATAATATAACATTAAATACAGAAAGTAGTATAAAACATCAATCAAGAAGAAATATAAAAGGAATGGTGGTGATAGGAGGAAAAGTTTTCTAGAGAAGGCAACAAAACACATGTAAACTCGCACAATTTCATAACTCAAGAGACCAAAAAACATGCACAACATTGTTATTATTTTCTTCTGTTATTTAACAAATAATGTTTGTTATACCATGACTAAATAATTTTATAATGGTATTTCATCGAAGAGCTAAAGAACCATCGAATAGTGGCAGCAATGGAGATCCTATCACATGTATCAATGTTTGTAAATACTATACAATAGGTTGAAAATCATGACATCAAAACCCACTTCATAGCAATATATATAATGTGATATTTAAGACCTTATGAAATAATTCTATTACTATTTTTTATGTTATTGTTATAATGAATTCAATGTTGTCATGTATAAATAATATTATAATATTGTTGTAGGGAAATGCTACAGAACCATCAAAATGATGTCTATCATGGAGATCATATCATAAATCTCCATGTATGTACATATTGTACCTTTTGTTGAAAACAAATAAAATCTTAACACAATTTTTAGAAATTGATATATTTACATATTTGAAATCATAGGCAACAATAATGTTATTTAATTTTTAAATTATTAATTTATAATTATTGATGAAATTAGGAGGCACTAAAGAGATATTTTACTCCTTTGATGCTAAAAAATTCAACAACCGCTGTAAATGGAAATGACATCATATATATGAGTATCAAGAACTCATTGGATGAATTTGAGAATTTTGGTGGTACATAGCTTCAACTGTATATGTCAACTAAATATGAAACTAGATTTGAAAATAATTTTTATATAATTAAAGTTGTGGATGCAGATTGGAAAATTTAAATTAGAAACTTGTACATAATCATAGTGGAAATTTCCCATCTCAGTTTACAGTGGAAATATCCTATAGAAATTTGCAATGTGAATTCACAGTTCTAATATATTTACACAACACGTTACCATCCAATGAAATGACATTAGAGACTATAATGATAAATTATAGTGTTACACTTATCAGTCTACCACATATTAAATGAATATTATCTTTATTAAAATGTTCATCCACATTGGAAAATAATCATTACCACCCAAAATGCATCAACCAACCAACTTATGTAAATCGAAGATGATATTTCCAGTGAGTTTACCATCTAGGATTACACTAAAAATATCCAATGGGAATTTAGAGCTATAATTTCTATACGTAACAGGTTTCCATTCATAGAAGTGATAGTGAAGAGTAAAAATATAAATTACAATGTAACATCTATCATAATATGTCAAAATATAACATTATCACCATTATAAAAATGTATATCCAATTTGAAAACAATTATTTCTACCCCTATGTACAACCCACTAAACAAAAATAAACCAAAAAGGAAATTTCCTCGATTACTTTAAAGAGGGAAATTCTAGTTGAGGATTCTAAAGGGATTTCCTAGTTGAAATTTATATACAAATTAGGGTTCTAAATGATTGAAAGGAAAGATAGTGCATACTATAAATAAAAAGTACAGTACGATAGCTACATTAAAGCACACTGATTTTGTTTTTAAAATAATATCCTAATATCTATTTCAATTAATAACTAAACCCAAAATTAGGTTCCCACCCAAATCCAACAACCACCCAAACCATCATAATAATTGACAGTAGTTGTGTTTGTAATACAACAACTATGTATATGTTTCACTAAATGACTAATTTAAATCGCTTTAAAAGTTTCTAGAAGAAACCAAATAATTCCTACTCTTAGCATCATCCTCTGAAATTGTCCATCCACAATCATTTAAGAAATGATGATCCATAAATAACTGCCAGTCAACAACATCCTTTTCATTCGAACTATCCACCACTACAACTCCTATCACCAAACACTCAATGGTATAACAAATAATGACACCACAATCCAAACTAGAATATCCCTATTAAGGGGTCTTCACAATTTTCAATTCCTATTTCCTTTGCTTCACATTTTTAATATGAACTCTGCAAAACACATTTTACAAATATGATTTCTCTAAAAAAGATCAATGAGTAGACCATTTTTCAATGTATTGAAAATTTTCATGAACGTTCTATAACATATTACCCCTCTAACTACATCCTTTATAAAAAAGATCACTTTCTTTGGTTTATCAAATAGGTTTCATGTAGTTTTATTATCTGAACACCATATTTTTCAAATCCATGACTAACAAAGTCCAATGAATGTTATCCATGTTTATGGGAAAGAATTAAAAATTGGATTTCTGTATTTTCACAACTACTACCAACATCAAAAATATATCCTTTATGTTCTAATTTTGGGAATAAAGAACTCCCTAGATGCCAATAACAAAAGAAAATATTATAATTTACTCGTGGTTTAATTTAAATATGAAATGAAGAAAAAGAAAAAATGGAAAAATATAACCAACAGTTTTTAAAAAACAATCAACATTCTTATAGTAAATGTACTCAACATGAACAAACAACTTATCAATTATGAAACACCATCCATACTCCAAAGCTGACATTTTTCATCAATAATCATTTTATATGAATCAATATCTTGTTTCCAAAAAACTAAATAAAAATAAAACAAAGGTGATTTAAATAATTTATATAAGACATTCCATAATGGAAGTACACCTCTTGTATAAAAATTGAATAATGTTTTTCACATTGATCTAGTTTGATTTTTCAGGAGATTCCCAGACTAAATTGTTGTTTTCATGTAAATTCATTCTATTTTCAATAAATAGTCCCATATATACAATATATTATAAATATAGTAATTCAGTAATAGTTCCTCTCCCCATCAGCATCAATGAGGATTTCCATGAGCCTTATATCTTGTGTTGTCACTATATTATACTACTTCACCCACTGAGGAATTACCTAAGAGAGCTTGGGGGTTATTAGAATCCTCTTCCTGGTAGTCACTTGTAGATATATATTAGGTGAATATTTATTCGATTTCCTTTCCCTAGTCTTTACACCTCTAACAAATGAGGTTTAAATTTTGAGTTAAGAATGGTTGTAGTGGACTACCCAACCTTTTTCAGTTCATCCATACACAATTATTCATTCACTTCCTTCACCTCCTCACATACATCTACATTAACTGCTTCCTTCATCTCATCTACTTGAATTTCTTCTGTTATTCCCTCAATAGAATCACTTGAAGATGTGTTGATTTCAACTTAAATCTCTTGAATTCAAACATCCTCTATAAAATTTCCTTTCCCCTCACAAATAACTAATTTCACCTCCTCATTCTCATTTATGTTTAACCATTCTATCAAAATAATAATCTATCTACTCTTAATTTTTAATTTCACCTCATGATTTTGAACCTTCTAGCTTTGCTTTAAATTATCCATGTATAATACCAACCTCTCCTCATTTGGAATATCTGGTTCTTCTTCTTTCATACAAAAATGAACATTTTTTCTTGAACAACCTGCTGAATACATTATTTAGCCTCATAATGGATTGATTACACCCTATAGATCTTAATTGAGGTGGTTGGAGTCTATAATTTATAGTAAAAAGATAAATGAAGATGTTATAAACTAATATGAAAATAGAGGACTCTTTTGAAATATAATATAGAAAGATTGCCATGGTAATTTATTATATACCAACAATAACTTATTGCGAACTCCACCATGCAAATAATGTTGCACCCTCTCTTTTAGGAACAACACTCGAAGACTTGTCAGCATACCAATACTCTACCATTTAATATTATTAGGAATTTACCAACCATATTGAAAAAACTAATCAAGTAAATAATGTTAAAGACTATGCCAATAATCTGAGAAAATAAGAAAAAAAATTTAAAAGAGGTTTGTAATTTCTTTAAATGATGTAATTAGATGTTCATGAATACTAGAAGCCCAAGCATAACTCTTCACTTTTGATGTATCTTCAAAATATGTCCCAAAATTCCAACCAATATATGAACTCGAAGTAGGAAAAAATAACAACGTGATCACAAAAAGACTAAACAAATATTCCAAATTAGAGAATTATTTCTCCTCAATAGCTTCAATAGTCTCAGTAATAGCTCTTTGTAACAAACCATTGGAAAATAACCATATATATTTGAAAAACCTATTCATAAAAAGTGTTGAACTATTTGGAAAGATAATATAGGACATTGAAAAATAAATGTTGAAATCCTTAATGCCAATAATATGGGGAATGTTAGAAACTCTTAGATCCATCATCCTTCCACCTATGTCGAACACTCTTAAATAAACATTATACATATAAAGTAAAAAAATAAAACTAAACCATTGATTTTTTTACAATCATTGAATGGTAGTATGTTATTAATAAACACTTCAAAAAACTGCCAAAATGACATCCTTTGATGATATTTAATTTGATTCTAATTAATCTTAGGCCTCATGTCATTAATTTTTTTAGACAACCCGGTCATAAAAAACCTATAGTGGGTGCTATATGATGTTGATACTTATTCTTCTTTAAAAGATGAATATCCATAAATAATTAGAATTAAGAATATTTTAATGTTACCATAAGGAATAATTGTGAAAATATACATTTTTAAATGAAAATTACAATAAAAAAATGCCATATGACTTTGAATAAGTGCATTCAAATCAATGATCAAATAATAATTCACTGTGAAAATCCATGTGAAAATCATAGTTGAAAATCTAACTAAAAAATTCCACTATAAATTTGAAATTGGTTCTAAATTTTTTTATGTAGTTGTAAATTTACACATAGAATGACTAGTGGAAATTCAATGGAAAATCCCACAAGTAATTCCCAATGGAAATCCCACAAGAAATTACTAGTGAAATTTCTTATAGAAACACAGAGTATTATCCATGATCAATTTTAACTCATTTGTGAAAATTATAATTGAATCACTGAGGGAATTTACACACTTATTCAATGGAGATTAACACTAGAATATCTAGTGGGAAGTTAGACTAGGAATTTCCAATGGAAAATTTTAGTGAGAATTTCTAGTGGGATATTCGATTGGGAATTTCTAGTGAAAAATTCCAGTGACAATATATAGGGGAAATTTCCACTCATTATTTCCACTGGTTAGTTAAAATGGGAATTCAATGCGAAAATTGCAGCTGATGAAAAATTAAAAATAATTCAATTGTAAAATGCTCTGTTTTTTTAAATATATATAAATTTCACTGCTAATTTCAAGTGGGAATTGTAAGTATGAATTTACATCAGGAACTAATAGTGGGAATTTCAATTGGATGTTCTAACTAGGAACTCCCAATGGGAATTTGATGTGTAAATTCCCACATTGAATTCATAGTGAGAATATTTAGTGGGAACACATTATGAACTTGTCATAATTCTATCTTTAAAATTTCAACACATTCTATAAATTGATCTGATATTCCAAATTATGATTTCATAGGAAATTACAGTGGTAAATTACAGTGGGAATTATTGGTGTGAATTTCCTGTAGCATATTCTAGTGGGAAATAATAGTGGGAACTTCTCGTGGGAAATCCTATTGGGAATTTCATGTGTAAATTCTGATTGCAGATTCCTTTCTAGAATATACAGTGGGAATTTAAAATGCAGAAGTCTGAATTCTAGTTGTACGATTTCAACACATTCTATAAATTGTTATGTACATTCAAATTATATTTTCAAAGTAATATTTAGTGGAATATTCTAGTGGGAATTAATATTGGGTATTTATAGTGGGAAATTCCAGTGCAAATTGGAAGTTGGAAATTTTAGTGTGAATTCCTAGTTTGAATTCTAGTGGGAATTGCCAGTGGAAATTCTAGTGGAAATTTCCAGTGTGATTTTCTGATGGGAATTCCCCGTGGGAATTCTTATTAAAAATATCTAGTGGGAATTTCAAAGGTGGAATTAAAAATTATAGACATAAAATTTCAACACATTATATAAATTATTTTGTAGTTAAAAATTATAAAAGCATAGGAATCAAATTTCTAGTGAGAAATTGCAGGGGAAATTGATAGTGGGAATTACCAGTTGGAATTGGGAGTGGGATATTTAGTGGTAATTTCCACATTGAATTACCAATTGTAATTGCCATTGGGAATTCACATTACGAATTTCCAGTCCAAATTCTCATTGGGAATTTCAATTGTGAATTCAACACCAAAAAATTTGGAATTATCAAATAAATATTTTAAGTGACATAGTTATTAATTTTTCGATATTAAAAATTTGAAAATGATTTGAAATGTAAATTACTCATGAAAATTGATATTGTGAATTTCCAGTTGGAATTCCTAGTGTAAAATTCCATTTTGAATTTCCACTGAGAAATTTAATAAGGAATTCAACACCAGATCATTATAAATTTTGGCTTGAAAATTACAAGTGATACAATTATAAATTTCTTAGATGTAAAAACATAAAATTTATTTTCACTTTGAATTCTTAGTGGAGACTCAAACCATAAAATCATGATTACCACTAATGTTCCAACATGAAAATGTTGCTAGAACATTCAAATGGGAATTTACAAAGCGATTTATCTAAGAAAACATTAAATTGATTAAAAATATATTTTTAATAGTTGGAATTTATAAATTAATTTTATAATAAAATGTAGTTAAATATTTATTCTAGGACTTTCCACTAAAATTTTCACTACGAATTGATAATAGAATTATAAGTGGAAAATTCCAACTGGAATACCCTAGTCATAATTCCCACTGCTAATTCCCAAGACCATTCAAAAATCAAAACCCAGACTGCTAGTTTTTAAAATCAATTCCATAAAATTATTGTTAAATACCAATCAATACTTAAAATTGAAAATATAATTTTCCAATAGGGTATCACACATCAAAATGATAACCATATTTTCAAATACAAATAAATTAAATTACACTGAAATTTCCCACTACAAATTACCAAAAGAAATAAATTGGAAATTCAACTAAATATATCTATTTCTATAAATTAAACAAAAAGAAAGTAAGATTCAACAGAAATATTAGAACTTGAACATCACATAATAAAGAAACCAAAATATCTATTACAATAAATCACACAAAAATGAAAAAAATGACACAATATAAATCTATTAATCTTACTATGTGGAAAATATTTACAAACAACCAAATACTAATTTATCCTAGTCACTTTAATAAATACAAAAAGTGGAAAACAAACAAAAATCACATAAGCCACATTCCATATTCCATCATTGTCAACAGAAAACTACAGATGGATGAGATATTTGATGATTGGTTCACAAAAATATTCACCTCAGATTAGATGAGAAATGCGCAATGGTTTTCACTAAGGGGTTCACCAATAAGTTGATAGAGGGGTTCACCGATCTGTCAGTGATGGATCTTCCATTGCATTCACCATGGATTTCAATCGATCACCATGCTTAATATCTCCTTCAGGCTTCACCAACAGCTTCACCGATAGTTTTCTGAAAACTTCACCAAGAGATGTGACTGAGAACATCACTAAGGGTTTCTATGTTTGAGGGTTTTTACATCCATATTCACCGAGGACCGATGAGATTTTTAAATTCTCGATTGAATTCCCATCATGTTTATCAAAATAAATTTCTAATCTAAGGGCTGTAAGTATTTCTAGATAGGTGGTAGGCATCCAAAAACCAAATTAAGGGGTAGGTTGAAGGTGGAACATGAGATGCTACTTTTCCAGATATATTCTCCCAACATCGATACTACATTTCTATAGGAAAATTGTGTTTAGGATTCTCCAAATCATAATGAAAAATCTAAGGAAAATTTCAATTGATAATCCTACACCAAAAAATATGAGTGGATCATACCCTTTGGGACAATTAATTTCATTCAAACTTCATGATTAAAAAATCATCTATTGTCTTGGTCTTCTTTCTTATTTTCCAATAGATTGTGTCTTTCCTTTTATCCTAAAATTCTACAATTCCATCATTGTGAATCACCTGTCACACTACTTTCATAAATATTATATGATTATAATTATTTTGGTAAAAATTAATTGTTGTAACCTTATTTTTAAAAATGAAATCACACTACTGGTCCCCACTTTTTTTATTTTAAAATGGTAAAATAACATGGAAATATCAAAAATTGAAAATTAATGTCAATGAAATCACACAGACACACACATATGTATATATTTTAATAAAAGTAAATGTTTATATCTTTTTCTAATATTAAATTACATTTTAGTTCTTGAGCATCATTTTTCATTTAAAATATTAAATATAATGTTAAACTGTAACTTAAAACATTTAATTTAATATCAGAATATATATAAATCATTTAAATTATGTATAATTATAAAAGTTGATGATGATTTTTTTTGGACCATCATATGATTCTAGGTATCCACATAAATCCTAAACACATACAAATATATCTTAATGTAATAAAATGTGTAATTTAATTGAAAAATAGAGCATACTTGAAATACATTTTCATCAAAAATATATTTCTTCTTCAATTGAGTAAGCTTGATGAAATTAAAAAAAGAAGTAAAAAATATTCTTTCCTCGAAAGGGAATACACCAGACTATGGATCCCAGTTTTATACATGTGGATCCTAATCATATTTAGGGTTTCTAGAAAATTCTCTACGAAGATAAATTTAGAAAATTTGAAGAATATAGATTCACAATATTTGCAAGAAACTCATCAGAATATTTTATTACTATCAACAGGAGGATATCATATTCTATTATATTTTCATCCTCAATACTCTTCATTAAATGAAGAGATTTATCCATATGACCCATATCGGGTTTGAACTCCTAACACTAATACATTACATCCTGTTGGTTATCCATTAACTTAACACTTCAATGAATGCACATGCCATAAATGATCCAAATCATGGATCATAACTAATGAAACCATGTAGGAGTGGATGTGGAAAAAAACTACATCATATTCATGGAATACAACCAAGGGCCTAAATAATGTATTCTATAGACACCACCATGATGCGGTGCTTCTTATTTTTATGCACATCCAACAATCTGCCACTTGCACTAAAATCCCAAAACACTATAAGGAAAACTTAACAACTCATTTTGAATCCATCTAAAGTCTTTTGGATATAGTTTCATTAAACTCCTTAATCATGGAAAAAACAATTTATCCAAAACATAATCCTTATCCAAAGGCCTAACTATGAGACCTTATGGGCTATAGTAGCATTGAAAAAAATACGACATCACTATTTCATAGAGGTAAGAAAATAGTGCCATATAGAAAATAATATTTGATACTAAAGCTTCTAATAATTTTGGTGTGATCTCTATAAAAAAATATATTTATTTATATATACTAACATGCCCACCAAATGATGTATCATAGACATCTCATGTACAAATATGTAATCTATTTTTCCATGACATCACGTGATTAATCGACATAGAACACATGATCGTGCAGAAAAATATCATATATTTTCACCCTTATACTTGTATTTTATATTGTTTATGGGTTATATTATCCCATTATTAAATCATTTTTTATAAATATATATTATTATTCATGTGTTGAAAACATTCTTAAAATGATTTAATTTCAAAATGCCCCAATTTGATAGTAGTTCAATATTTTTATATTAACATTATATACTCTCATCCAAATGTGAATATTAATTTTTTATAGGATTCTATGATCATGGGGATTCAGTTAATACAAATGAAAAAATACTGGATCTCAGAATGAGTGGTCCAAAAGAGGCCCAAAAAGTAAAATAATTATGGACGAGAAAAATTGGACATATCTGTAACACCCCAATCTTTCATTGTACGTTTCCCTTCGAATAATGCAATAGTGTGTGTTGTACGCAACCTCGAGCTCTAACACACACCACAACTAATTAAACTAGCCGTTGTGAATAGTAATACCTACTTTTTGAAATTTTATAAATTTTATTTATCAAAATGGACTTCATTTTTGGATTTGGAATATTGAAATTAGCCTATGTTGAATTTTTGGTATTTTTCTGAGAACTTCTAAATTTTTATGAATAGTGAAAAATACTTAAAAACAACTTTTTTAATCAAAATAATTTATAGTGATAAATTATAATATTTAGTGGTTTTAAAGTATAATTAGAATATATTTTTACCATTTTATCCAGTGGTGGTCATTAGAATTAATTTAACATTGAAATTGGACATAAACAATTGCCAATCTTATGATATAAATTGTTTCTTAAAAACACGCTATTTGTTATAACAGCGGGAATTAATTATAAAATTAATTAATACAACTTATATTTTTGGAATTTTGTAAAATAGGCATCATTTTTTAATTCAGAATATCAATTATATCTTAGGGTGAAATTTTGGCCTTATTCTGAAAAACTTCAATTTTTGATGAATAGTGAAACCACTAAGTGGTTGTTAAAAACTGATTTTTCATTAAAATGAAATATTACCACTTCTGTGATTCGATTTTTAAAAATCCGACATACATGGTTTTCATTAAGAAGTAAAATGTGGTTCAATGAGATTAAAATAATTTTTTGGTGAATAGTAACTTTTAAGTTCTTAATCGCGATTAGAGGTAATTAGTGTAGTTTAAGGTAAAAATAATGTTTTAATAAAATGAGATGAGCTTGACACTTGTCCTACTCCTATTGGATAAGTCATGGCCGACCAATAAAACCCATGGGTCAACTTGGGGACCCCATGGAGCCACTTTGGTTGGAAAATGACATTAATATATATTTATTTAATGTTAAAATTAAATTGACTCAAACATGAGTTGTTTTACCAAAATAGACTTTAAGTGGGGTTACACAAGTCCATATTTTGACTATAAATATTCATTAGAAATCTAAAAAGATTTCCTACATCATAGTATTTTTTTATAATTTTTAGACATTAAATAAATTAAATTATTTATGACATCATTATGATGCAGCGATGACCTCATTATTTAACGATTTTAATAAAATAAAAAGATAATGTAAAATCCAAGGCTTAAACTTGTCCAAATACTATTGGATGGGTATATTTCGAACCCTTATCACCTTAGACACTAATTATATAAGTGTGGGACCTTTAGAATCCGAAAAGCATTGTGTAATAATGTAACATTTCAATCTTTCCAAAAGAGCCCCTCCTCTCCTCTTATAAAAGGCCCCCACCTCTACCACCTTATTCACACTTTCAAGCCTTTTGGTTCGACCAAACTCTGCCCAAATACTCTCCCAACTCCTCTCCCTTCATCCTAGAAGCTTTACTTTAGTCATAAATCCATCCTAAAGAGTCCTTTTGATCAAACCAAAAGGAATAACCCGAAGAAGAGGTAACGTTTTCATCACCCTCTTTCATGTTTCTTTCTTCTTCCACTCCCTATTTGTTCATTATTTCAATTATAAAATTATAACTCCAGTATCTTCTATATACTTTGATGTTATTATAAATATGGAACAACCATATTCAGTATTCTACCCATCATTTGAATGACATGTCACCATACGTGCGTACGTACGACTTACCGTCTCCACGTCGTGGTGTAATTGTTATTCAATTTTTTATTATTTATATGGGTATAAAAATGATATGTAATTCATTTAAATAATAAATATAACATGATAATTATTCTCTATATATGATATACTATCCAATTATATATTATTTTAATATCAAAATAATGATATTGTCGCTCGTGCGTACGTACGGACTACCGTCTCCACGAACGCGATGAGATTCATTCTTCGTCGTATCCATTCAAGTATAATTATCATTTGATGATTTAAAAATAATTTTTAAGGACATGATATCATTCTGGATATGAATAAGATACAACCTATCCATGAAAAACATGACTTACGTAACAAAACATATAAAAGAAAATGAGTAAGTTGACACCCGAAACAATGATAAATCTAAGATATTGTTAACAAAGCAATGTTAAAAGATCATATATGATATCATATGAATGTATATGATTCTTGTATAATTTAATAAAAATTATTTCACCATTATACAGGAGGTTAACCTACCCCAACCAAGGAAAAGTACAAGGTAAGGGAACTTCTTAACCCAACTTCCATTCTTTGGGTTAATCTCCTACTTTCAAATTACGTCATGATATTATTATGTCCTATCTTGTATTTGTACTTTCTTTATGTGTAATTATAGTGAATACACATAATATATCTATTTTATTTTAAAAAGGATCTTTGTAAGGGAACTTATTAACCCAATTTCTATTCTTTGGGTTAATCTCCTACTTTCAAATTATGTCATGATATTATTATGTCCTATTTTTTATTTTTACTTTATTCATGTGTACCTATAGTGAATACACATAATAGATCTATTTTATTTTAAAAATGATCTTTTTAAGTACTTCGTCTCAATCTCCTTTCATTGAGGCATATTTGGTTTTATACACAACTTTCTTTTATACGGTGTATAAACCCCTTTGACTTTTACATTTATTCAAAAGAAATCTTTTTTATACGAAGTGTTTTGCTAAACAACAAAAGGGAATGTTTTTCTTTCCGTACATATGCGGCGACAACGACTTCTCTGCCGCCGTGACCATTATTTGAGTTTCGGCTTCCTCTACAAGCCATCATTTTTTAATGAAAAATAAATACAAAGTTTTAACTTTCTTTTAATTTGGTATTGAAAATGGTTTTGAAAGTGTTTTTATTATATCAATGTGTCGTATTGACATCTTGTGATTGAAATGTGGAAATGTTATGTTTCCTTTATGCATGTTTTATGTGATACGATTATGTTATGGTTTATGATATGTTTAAACCTATTCATATGAGGAATGTATTGGACTTAATAAGTGACGGGTGGAGCCCGCTATAGCTCCTCGATGCATCGGTTGGTCTCATGAGACAACTAGACGTGGAATTGGCCGAGGCCCTTTCCCAATTTGATTTATGGTTTTGGCCGAGGCCTTAATCATTTTAGACGTCTTGGCTGAGGCCTTGAAAAAATGTTTCAGAATGTCTGACATTATACATTCCCTCATTATGAAAGTGGTTATTGATATTTCATGTGATTATTCGACTAGTAGAATATCCATGTGAGTAAGTAAATGGAATTATTTCAGTTTACTTTTGCCATATTATGCTAAAGTTCAAGTTTAAAAGGATTTTGTTTTAGTTATACATTGCCTTAAATGTTAATGTTTATTTATGAAAGCTTCCGCTATATTGTTATCCTTACTGAGCATCTGAGCTCACCCCTTTCAATGTTTTAATATTTTCCAGGATGTGAGGGAGTATTTTATGAATGACCTGCAGGGATAGTCCGAAGAGGATAGAAGTGTGGACTATGGAGACTATGTTATTATAGTTTTTCACTTTGTGATGTAATGTAACATTTATGAATGTATCTAGTGTTTCCAAGGCTACTAAACTAATCGGTCTTTCGAGACTTGATCTTTTGTGATCATGCCAATGTTACGAAGTAATGCACCGACTCTGGGTAGCTGGGGTCGGGGCGTTACAGTTGGTATCAAAGGAAGTTTAGTAAAAACCATGGAAGCTAGATTTAGACAAACTCTGATTAGAGCACGTAGACCTAAGATGAAATTTGAGGATTAGTATAGAAGAACTTCCTAAAAATTTTGGTATTGTAGAGATTTTGTGACTTTTCCGAGCAATAAATCCCTATCTGGATACGAGCAAGTAGAGGCGGCTCTGGCACAGATGTACCTAGGGGTAAAACCCGAAAACACCGCTTTGAGCTAGACTCGAACGGGAACTAGTGCACGACAACGGGCCTTGCTTCACTCTTGGTTACGACACTCCCATGGGATATTCTTTGGATAATTCTCAATTTTTTTATAAACCACTATGAAAGGTTATGAGTATATACCTCCTCAAAGAAAACATTTTTATGGATTATATCCATAAATAGTTCAATTTATGTTAAGTATCTTACAAGTATGGAATTATGTATTTTTATTTATAAACTAATATAGTTTATGCCATTGTTTAGAAATGGCGCCTAGTGGAAGGAATGGAAACCGTATCAATGCACGCACTCCGTGTAGGGATTTCCCTCCTGCTCAAGATAATTATTGTGGAGATGGAGATATAACTAGTGTTGATCAACTTATTACCATACTGGGACAACTCACTCAGGTTATGAATAATAACCTTACTCGTATGGAGCACCCTGATCCGCAATGTGGAGGATCAATGTTAGACCGCTTCATGAGGAAACAACCACCAACCTTCAATGGGAGTACAAATCCTATAGTAGATGAGCAATGGATAAATTCCTTAGAGAAAATATTCCATGCCTTGGGGATTAGTGAAAGGGAGAAGGTTGTCATGGCAGTTTACCGCCTCACTGGAGATGCCGATCAGTGGTGGTCGCTGATTCAAAACACAAAGGAAGATGATGACGTATCGAATATGGAATGGAGGGAGTTCAAAGAGCTTTTCTTAGAAAAATACTTTCCTTGTGACCATCGAGCAGATATGGAAAGGAAATTTCTGAGTCTGAGGCAGAAGGAGGATGAGAATGTCGCAAAGTATGAGTCTAACTTTACAAGGTTAGCGAGGTATGCTGGAGATTACATACGTAACCCAAGGAGTAAGACTGATCGTTTCTTTGATGGGTTAAAACCATTTCTCCGTCGAGCTTTAGTATCACAAACCTTCTCTTCATACGAAGGTATTGTCTCGTGCGCTATCAAGACGGAAAAGGAATTCTCTAAGTCTTATGACTTTAAATCAAAGCAAGATAAGAATAGATCCGCTAAAAACTCTGGGAAAGGAAATAAGGAAACAGGGAAGAAGGGTAGAAATGAATTTCCACCCTGTGATAATTGTAATAGGAAGAACCCTGGTGCCTGTCTAAAAGGAAAAGGAGTATGTTACAAGTGTGGTGAAAAAGGCCACCAAGCTCATGAATGCAAGGGAAAGAAAGCGGCTGTCAACGTGGAATGCTATAATTGTAGAGAGAAGGGACATTATGCAAATGAATGTCCTAAGCGTCAGGGGAAATTACCTCAGAAGAGGCCAAGGGATCAGGGCCAGGCTTATGCTATCACTACTGCTGAGGTGGAAGCTCCGAAAGACGTGGTGGCAGGTAATTTAATGGTTTCCTCAAGTTTAGCAAATGCATTATTTGATTCTGGATCATCGCATTGTTTCATATCTTCCCAGTTTGCTAAGAAAATTAGATATTTCCAATTTGATTTAACAAGGGAGTTGTCGGTCAAAACCCCTAAGGGAAGTATTGTTGCAACAAAGTTTTGTCGATTAGTTCCCATTAGAGCACCTAAATGTTCTTTACCTGCAGATCTCATCGTCATACCCATGATTGAATTTGATATAATCCTCGGTATGGATTGGCTTTCAGACCATGATGCAAAAATTTATTGTAAGAGGAAAGAGGTTACGATTCTCGTTGATGATGATAAGGAACACCTTATCTTTAGAGCAGAATCATCGCCACATAATTCTTATCTAGATCCACCCCCAGTAGCTCAACTAAATTCAATTATTAGGGAGGAAGAGAAGGAAATTACTGAGGGTGAGGAAAGGAATATTCAAATAGAGGATGTACCTATTGTGAGAGAATATGTTGATGTGTTTCCGGAAGATTTACCTGGACATCCTCCCGAACGAGAAGTTGAGTTTTCCATTGATTTAATTCCTGGATCAAGGCCCATATCGAAGGCCCCTTATAGAATGGCCACTGTGGAATTAGTTGAACTAAAGAAACAACTAGAGGAATTGAGTAATAAGGGATTTATTCGCCCTAGTGTTTCTCCTTGGGGAGCCCCTGTTCTTTTTGTTAAGAAGAAAGATGGATCTATGAGGTTGTGCATCGACTATAGGGAGATCAATGCTATAACAATAAAGAACAAGTATCCCCTACCTCACATTGATGATTTGTTTGACCAACTGCATGGAGCTCAATACTTTTCAAAGATTGACCTTCGGTCTGGATACCATCAGTTGTGTGTGAAGAAGGAAGACGTTCCAAAGACAGCATTTCGAACAAGGTACGGGCATTACGAGTTTACAGTAATGCCTTTTGGATTGACTAATTCACCCTCTATTTTCATGGATCTAATGAATAGAGTTTTCAAGGAATATCTTGATGACTTTGTATTGGTATTTATTGATGATATCTTGGTATACTCCAAAAGCCACGAAGATCATGAAAATCACTTACGCATTATCCTGAAGACTCTTAGAAGACATGAATTATATGGGAAATTTAGAAAGTGTAAATTCTAGCTTCAGAAGATTTCTTTTCTTGGCCATATTGTCTTTAAGGATGGAATTTCCGTTGATCCTTCTAAAACCAAGGCAATCCAAGAATGGCTAGCACCGACAAGTATAACTGAGGTACGCAGTTTTATTGGTTCAGCAGGTTATTATCGACGCTTCGTCCAGAATTTTGTCAGATTGGCTAACCCATTGACAAAGCTCACACGTAAAGGGATTAAATTTGTCTGGACAAAAGAGTGTGAAGAATGTTTTGAAGAACTGAAGAGAAGATTAGTCAACGCCCCTGTATTGACTCTACCATCAGGGAATGATGGGTTTCTTATTTATAGTGATGCATCGAAGAAAGGACTTGGTTGTGTCCTTATGCAGAATGATAAGGTCATTGCCTATGCATCACGACAGCTAAAAATTCATGAGCAAAACTATCCTACTCATGATCTTGAGTTAGAAGTTGTGATATTTGCTTTAAATATATAGAGACATTACCTCTATGGTGAAAAATGTGAGATTTATACTGATCACAAGAGTTTGAAGTATATTTTCACACAAAAAGAACTCAACATGAGGAAAAGGCGATGGCTTGAACTACTCAAGGATTATGATTGCATGATACATTACCACCCGGCGAAGGAAAACAAGGTGGAAGATGCTTTGAGTAGAAAAGACCATGGAGTTTTGAATGTGATGAGAATTGAAAGGGATCCAATTTTCTTGGATCTAGTGAAGATGGACATGGGAATAACTAGGGAAGGTGAAATATCAATGCTTTTTCAAATGGTTGCCAAACCATCATTACTATAAAGGATTAAGAGTTCTTAGACCAATGATGAAGAATTTCAGAAGAATATTAAAGATGTGAATGATGGAAGATTGAGGGACTTTGTGTATAAGGATGGAATTTTGAAATTCGGGAAGAGACTTTGTGTTCCCGATATACCTGATCTAAAAAGGGAATTGTTGGATGATGCTCATAGTTACAACTTCTCTATACACCCTGGGAGCACCAAAATGTATAGATATTTGAAGGAACATTTTTGGTGGGACAATATGAAGAGGGAGATTTCTGATTTTGTGTCGAGGTGTATGGTTTGTCAACAAGTGAAAGCTGGAAGGCAACATCCTGGTGGAGTATTGCAACCTCTTCCCATACCTGAGTGGAAATGGGATAATATTATGATGGACTTTGTCATGGGACTACCAAAGAATCCTAGAAGGAATGATGCAATATGGGTCATTGTTGATCGACTTACTAAGTCAGCACATTTTCTGGCTATACGGGAGGATCTACCACTTGAACGTCTAGCAATAATATATATTAATGAAGTGGTAAGACTTCATGGAGTACCCCTATCGATTGTTTCTGATCGTGATCCTCATTTTACTTCAAGATTCTGGAAAAGTCTTCAAAAGGCCTTGGATACTGAACTTCGTTTGAGTACTGCCTATCACCCTCAAACAGATGGACAATCAGAATGGACTATTCAAACCTTAGAAGACATGTTGAGATCATGCTCTCTTGACATTCAGGGTATGTGGGATCAATATTTACCACTGGTAGAATTTTCCTATAACAATAGCTTCCATTCAAGCATTCAGATGGCACCTTATGAAGCGTTATACGGAAAGAGATGTCGTACACCAACCTGTTGGGATGACGTTGGTGAAAGAAAACTTGTGGTACCAGAACTGGTGGAAGAAACAATGGGAAAGGTGAAGGTAATCCAAAACCACATCAAAGCAGCTCAAAGTAGGAAGAATAGCTATGCCGATAGCAGAAAAAAGGTTTTGGAATTTCAGGTGGGAGATCATGTTTTCCTAAAGGTATCTCTATGGAAGGGAGTTATACATTTTGGTAAGAAGGGTAAGTTGAGTCCCAGGTACATCGGACCTTTCGAAATTCTAGATCGTATTGGGGCTGTAGCTTATCGTTTGGCGATGCCGCCAAATCTCTCCAAAGTTCACGATGTTTTCCACATATCGCTATTGAGAAAATACATGCCCGACCCAACACATGTACTTACCTATGAGGAATTAGAACTGGAACCCGATCTATCTTATTGTGAAGAGCCCATCAGAATTCTTGATGTGAGGGAGCAGGTGCTGAGAAACCGGACGACTCGTCTGGTGAAGGTTTTGTGGAGAAATCATAAAATGGAAGAGGCAACGTGGAAACCTGAGGAACTTATGATGAAGAACCACCCGAGTCTTTTTATGCAGTAATACCCTAGAAATTGCGAGGACGCAATTATTTGAAGGAGGGGAGAATGTAACACCCCAAGCTTCCACTGTACGTTTCCCTTCGAATAATGCAATAGCGTGTGTTGTACGCAACCTCGAGCTCTAACACACACCACAACTAATTAAACTAGCCATTTTGAATAGTAATACCTACTTTTTAAAATTTTATAAATTTTATTTATCAAAATGGACTTCATTTTTGGATTCGGAATATTGAAATTAGCCTATGTTGAATTTTTGGTATTTTTCTGAGAACTTCTAAATTTTTATGAATAGTAAAAAATACTTAAAAACAACATTTTTAATCAAAATAATTTATAGTGATAAATTATAATATTTAGTGGTTTTAAATTATAATTAGAATATATTTTTACCATTTTATCCAATGGTGGTCATTAGAATTAATTTAACATTGAAATTGTACATAAACAATTGTCAATCTTTTGATATAAATTGTTTCTTAAAAACACGCTATTTGTTGTAACAGCGGGAATTAATTATAAAATTAATTAATACAACTTATATGTTTGGAATTTTTTAAAATATACATCATTTTTGAATTCTGAATATCAATTATAGCTTAGGTTGAAATTTTGGCCTTATTCTGAAAAACTTTAATTTTTGATGAATAGTGAAACCACTAAGTGGTTGTTAAAAACTGATTTTTCGTTAAAATGAAATATTACCACTTCTGTGATTTGATTTTCAAAAATCCGACATACATGGTTGTCATTAAGAAGTAAAATGTGGTTCAATGATATTAAAATAATTTTTTGGTGAATAGTAACTTTTAAGTTCTTAATCGCGATTAGAGGTAATTAGTGTAGTTTAAGGTAAAAATAATGTTTTAATAATATGAGATGAGCTTGAAACTTGTCCTACTCCTATTGGATGAGTCATGGCCGACCAAGAAAACCCATGGGTCAACTTTGGGACCCCATGGAGCCACTTTGGTTGGAAAATGACATTAATATATATTTATTTAATGTTAAAATTAAATTGACACAAACATGAGTTGTTTTACTAAAACAGACTTTAAGTGGGGTTACACAAGTCCAAATTTTGACTATAAATATTCATTAGAAAGATAAAAAGATTTCCTACATCATAGTATTTTTTTATAATTTTTATACATTAAATAAATTAAATTATTTATGACATCATTATGATGGAGCGATGACCTCATTATTTAACGATTTTAATAAAATAAAAAGATAATGTAAAATTCAAGGCTTACACTTGTCCAAAGACTATTGTATGGGTAGATTTAGAACCCTTATCACCTTATCCACGAATTATATAAGTTTGGGACCTTTAGAATCCGAAAATAATTGTGTAATAATGTAATATTTCAATCTTTCCAAAAGAGCCCCTCCTCTCCTCTTATAAAAGGCCCCCACCTCTACCACCTTATTCACACTTCCAAGCCTTTTGGTTCGGCCAACCTCTGCCCAAATAATCTCCCAACTCCTCTCCCTTCATCCTAGAAGCTTTACTTTAGTCAGAAAGCCATCCTAAATAGTCCTTTTGATCAAACAAAAAGGAAGAACCCGAAGAAGAGGTAACGTTTTCATCACCCTCTTTCAAGTTTCTTTCTTCTTCCACTCCCTCTTTGTTCATTATTTCAATTCTAAAATTATAAATCCAGTATCTTCTATATACTGTGATGTTATTATAAATATGGAACAACTATATTCAGTATTCTACCCATCATTTGAATGACATGTCACCATACGTGCGTACGTACGGCTTACCGTCTCCACGTCGTGGTGTAATTGTTATTCAATTTTTTATTATTTATATGGGTATAAAAATGATATGTAATTCATTTAAATAATAAATATAACATGATAATTATTCTGTATATATGATATACTATCCAATTATATATTATTTTAATATCAAAATAATGATATTGTCGCTCGTGCGTACGTACGGACTACCGTCTCCACGAACGCGATGAGATTCATTCTCCGTCGTATCCATTCAAGTATAATTATCATTTGATGATTTAAAAATAATGTTTAAGGACATGATATCATTCTGGATATGAATAAGATACAACCTATCCATGAAAAAAATGACTTACCTAACAAAACATATAAAAGAAAATGAGTAAGGTGACACCCGAAACAACGATAAATCTAAGATATTGTTAACAAAGCAATGTTAAAAGATCATATATGATATCATATGAATGTATATGATTCTTGTATAATTTTATAACAATTATTTCACCATTATACTGGAGGTTAACCTACCCCAACCAAGGAAAAGTACAAGGTAAGGGAACTTCTTAACCCAACTTCCATTCTTTGGGTTAATCTCCTACTTTCAAATTACGTCATGATATTATTATGTACTATCTTGTATTTGTACTTTATTTATGTGTAATTATAGTGAATACACATAATATATCTATTTTATTTTAAAAAGGATCTTTGTAAGGGAACTTCTTAACCCAATTTCTATTCTTTGGGTTAATCTCCTACTTTCAAATTATGTCATGATATTATTATGTCCTATTTTTTATTTTTACTTTCTTCATGTGTACCTATAGTGAATACACATAATAGATCTATTTTATTTTAAAAATGATCTTTTTAAGTACTTCGTCTCAATCTCCTTTCATTGAGGCATATTTGGTTTTATACACAACATTATTTTATACGGTGTATAAACCCCTTTGACTTTTACGTTTATTCAAAAGGAATCTTTTTTATACGAAGCGTTTTGCTAAACAACAAAAGGGAATGTTTTTCTTTCCGTACATATGCGGCGACAATGAATTCTCCACCGCCGTGACCATTATTTGAGTTTCGGCTTCCTCTACAAGCCATCATTTTTTTAATGAAAAATAAATACAAAGTTTTAACTTTCTTTTAATTTGGTATTGAAAATGGTTTTGAAAGTGTTTTTATTATATCAATGTGTCTTATTGATATCTTGTGATTGAAATGTGGAAATCTTATGTTTCCTTTATGCATGTTTTATGTGATACGATTATGTTATGGTTTATGATATGTTTAAACCTATTCATATGAGGAATTTATTGGACTTAATAAGTGACGGGTGGAGCCCGCTATAGCTCCTCGATGCATCGGTAGGTCTCATGAGACAACTAGACGTGGAATTGGCTGAGGCCCTTTCCCAATTTGATTTATGGTTTTGGCCGAGGCCTTAATCATTTTAGACGTCTTGGTCGAGGCCTTGACAATATGTTTCAGAATGTCTGACATTATACATTCCCTCATTATGAAAGTGGTTATTGATATTTAATGTGATTATTCGACTAGTAGAATATCCATGTGAGTAAGTAAATGGCATTATTTCAGTTTACTTTTTCCATATTATGCTAAAGTTCAAGTTTAAAAGGCTTTTTTTTAGTTATACATTGCCTTAAATGTTAATGTTTATTTATGAAAGCTTCCGCTATATTGTTATCCTTACTGAGCATCTGAGCTCACCCCTTTCAATGTTTTAATATTTTCCAGGATGTGAGGAAGTATTTTATGAATGACCTGCAGGGATAGTCCGAAGAGGATAGAAGTGTGGACTATGGAGACTATGTTATTATACTTTTTCACTTTGTGATGTAATGTAACATTTATGAATGTATCTAGTGTTTCCAAGGCTACTAAACTAATCAGTCTTTCGAGACTTGATCTTTTGTGATTATGCCAATGTTACGAAGTAATGCACCGACTCTGGGTAGCTGGGGTTGGGGCGTTACAATATCTGTATTGATTTAGCCATAACACTAGATTTAGAACTCCAATTGGGATGTATACATCTCCATTGGAAAGATAACATGATGTAACACATCTCCACCAAATTTCAAGCAATTATTCAATGATTATGTTATTAAACCATCCAGAAAAATTATAGGGGAAATTATTCCATGAACATCGCTCCTAGTCTTATAGATATTTGACTTATTTTGTCGAAAATGGCATTTAATTGTCCATAAAATCACTCTACACCCTCATTATCAAATTATGTTGGACTAGAGGGTAGGTGTGATGGATTTGGGATGACTATATACTCATATTTTTCTCCCTTACCATTATAGGGAGTTCTAAAATCCATGGGATCACATGGGGGGCCATGATGAAATATCGATATTCATTTTGGTAAGTCATTGAATGATATTTTAATTCCAGGTTAGTGTTCCATTTTCATTAATATTTTATTTTTTAATTGTATTTATGCTGGTATGTGTATAAAAAATAAAATAAAATATTGATAAAAAATCCTCATTCATTAATACATAACCTGAATATTGTGATGATTTGAGTACAATTTTCTTTTTTCTCACCATTTCTAATTCCTAATAAATATTACTGATTGCATCTATAGATAAAATCAAGAATTATAAACCATGAATATTCAGGTTTTTTTATTGAGAATAAATTGAAAATGGAATTCAATTTTTCCATCATATCACATCATTGATATTATTCATTAATGAGTTTGGATCTCACATCAACACACTTGCATTGATTTTTTAGCATACACTGATGATCAATATTGTGTGATTTATCAAATAATAGGTGTTAAAATAGTAAGAAATCACTTTGAAATATATTTTCAAAAGTTAAAAATCAATGATTAAAACATTTATTTCTATTTCCCTTGATTCAATATTGGATGAGTATCAAGGGGATTACTCAGGATGATCGAAATTTCATAAATTTTTTAAAATAATACTTTTCAACATCATAAATATTTACTCATGAATGATTTCTTAATTTATCCTGAAACCCCCAATCATTAAAAAATCATATCCTCCACTCTAAATTATAACTTATTTTAAAATTAATGATCTATGGATTTATATATAGATTACCTAGTGATCCTATTACACTGTATAAATTCTTGTAAAAACAATTTATAATTTGATGTATTCAACAAAACAATAAAAATTTGGCATAATTTACAAGGAGAAAAGATCATTTTTACCATTGATTTATTTATTTTCCTTTTTTATTTCTAAATGCTTTAAATATCACCCTTCCTATTGATTTTTTTTTGTTTTTTCATGTTCCCTCTCTATCTCTTATTCTCTCTTCTCTCTTATTTTGTAAAATTGTTTTTTTCTACATTAATTTATTTTCTTTATTTTTATCTTCATTCACATGTACGTTTTATATCTTAATTTAAATCTCTTTAAATAAATATAAAATAAAAAAATGAAACTTGACATAATTGTTTCATGACAAGATTTGGAAAAGAAAAATTAATTGAAGAACCAATCTAAAAGTGAACCAAATAAAACCATATAAAACATGGATATAAATAATCGATCATTAAAATAACTAAACATACTTGATATAGAGAACCAACCTGTATACATCCTATACCCTGAGGAAGTAACTAAATCTAAGATGAGATCGAGTATCATCTATCTGCTTCCAAAATTCAATGATCTTCCTAGTGAGGTAACCCAAAAATATCTCAAATAGTTTTATATAGTGTGCTCTACCAGGAAGCCCAAAAATATATTTAAGGACATCATAATGTTTAGGGCCCTCCCATTATCACTTAATTGTGTAGCCAAATACTAACTCCAATATTTTCTTACCAAATTTAGGGGATGAAATGACCATAAAGTTTTTTATTGAGAATTTATTCCCAACTTCCCAAACTACATCCATTATAAAATAAATCTATAACATTAGGAAATCACATGGAGAGACCCTTCATGAATATTAGGAAAGAATCAAAAGTATTTTATCAAGTTTCAACCTCCACCAATGTAGTGGAAAATTAATAATTCAATACTTTTATGAGATAATTTTCCCCAAGGATAATGAAATGATTAATGTTGAAACTGGGGATACCCTAGTAGATAAAACCCATGTCACAAATCATGACTTATTATCCAACATGGATAAAAATGCACAAAAAATGTAGTACACGATCAATTGCACCCACTCAAGCTGTTCATGATGTTATCCTTTCACCCATAGGCCAAAAGTTGGATAATAAACTTGATGAAATGTATACACTTTTAAGGAAACTAGCTTAGGCTCAAGGTAATTCAGACTCTCCAACCACTCTGTTGCATTGTGGTATATATTCTACCAAATCTCAATTATATGATCAGTGAATCCAATATCAAGATTCATCCAAGTCTTATGAAAATTATTTCATTGGTGTCCACTTCAACAAGAACCACCCTTCATGCTTGAATCATTCAAGCCAAATCCAAACCCAGGATGGTAAGAAAAACTATAGTACCAACAATGAGGAAACTCAAGCTACCCCAAACATAATTAGTATCAACGACTCCCAAGTATGAAACCTTATTATCAATCACCACATCTAAATAATATTCCTCATCAAAAATACAAATGAATCCTCGAATACATGGTGAAGAAAATGGAATCCAAGAACTCAATTTCCAATAGACCACACAATCATCTATTCAAGACCAATAAACTATAGTGGGACTACTAGAAAACAAAATTGGAGAGATAGAGATGGAAGGTTTATTATAAATATCATCCAAACCTATATCCAATCTCAAGGTAAAAGGTAATTTATATTATATGAATCTTCATAGTGGTAAATAAAATTATAATTACAATGATTATACATAATAAGTATGTCCTCTGATTTGAAAACCTATTTCTATACCCTTAATTGATTCAAGTGAAGAAAAAACAAAAAGGGTGAAAAAATTATGATTGAGGATTCCCTTGGAGAAATCATTACTCTTCCCATTCAATAAATACTCTCTCAATCCAATATTTTTTGATAATAAATTGATAAATAGACCATGGGAAAATTTTAAAAGGCACTATAAAATATTCATTAATTAGATGAAGTTAAAAAAATCCCTCCCTAGGAAGAAATTCATAAATAAATTTTCACCCATATATGGAAAATGAAAGGGAATGAGAGAGTTAAAATTGGATGGAATGTCTTGAATTTGATATAACCAGTGATTACAACCAAATTCAAGTATCGAGGGTTATTTAATATACTCTTCACCATAGGGTAGAATTTTTTTCTAATGTAATTCATGATTTATATCCTTCAATTAATGTTATTACTAAGATTATATAAACTTATATATAGGTTGAAAATATTCACCCAATGATAATTTTCATGAAACTTCCCAATCAGAGTACAACACACCCAACATGAGTGACCGATGATGTCCTTGTTAGAGTGAACAATCTTATCTTCCCTATAGACATCTAAATTATTGATATGGAAGACACCTGAACCTAAGGAAGGGATTCTCTCATACATGTAATCTCATTCCTTAAAACAATAAATACAATAATCAATGTTCACAATGGTATTCTTTCCATGGGTTTTATGGGATAAAATGTGGGTTTTTATATTTTTGATTCAATGAAACTCCTTGTTCAAGAATACTCCACTCTTCCAGTCAATTCAATGGATTCAATCACTGACAACACACACACACAAACACAATATTATATCCTTGACCCATACTATGATTCATGATCTTATTCTTCACCCTTATATGGGTTGTTTAAAAATTCATGTTTCTAGTGTTTTGTGGGTTTAGAAAAATGTGAATTCTATCTTTTAATTGATAATGGTTTTTATTCTGAGGTACCCTTGATTGTCTATGATTATGGAAATATTATTTCCATTGATCCCCTTTTCATAGAAAATAAACACGAGTAGATACACTATTTAATGGAACTCACTCCTCCTAAATTCCTACCTAAAATCTAAAAAACCTCTATTATTACAATTAAAACTGCTTCATCTAACCTAAAATATGCTTATCTTGATGGTATTAACCAATTACCCATCATTATTGCTAATAATATATCTTTAGAGAATGAATCAAAGTCGTTAGACATTTTTATAGAGTTTAGAAGGTGATATGGTGGACATTGGATGATATTACTAGGATTAACCCATCTATTTTCATGAAAAATATACTTTTATATGATGTGGCTCATTATGTATGGAAAGATCAAACCCCAGTTAAATCCCACCCTCCTTTAAGTGGTAAAATTATATGTTAGTAAATTATTGGATTCTAGTATCATATATCCTAGTTATGATAGTAAATGGGTTAACTAAGAGAAAATTGTGGCTATGAAAACAAGAATAATGGAAGTTTCAAATGAATGGAATGAATTGGTTCAAATACATGTGAAACATAGATGGCGATTCTATATTGACTATCAGTGACTAACTTAAGACAAAAGAAAGTATCACTTCCCTCAACCTTTCATTAACCAAAGGTTATAATACTGGCTAGTGAGTCCCATTACTAATTAATTTTTGGCTATTTGGGTTATTTTAAAATCCATACATCTCATGGGGATTAATACAATACAAAATTTACTTTTTCATTCTTCATATTTTCATATAAAAGATTGAAATTTGGTCTCTATAACACTCTAGTTAGTTGTTAGAATTTTATTTTGAGTATATTGTTTTAGTATCATGTGAATTGTATGGATGTTTTTATGGATGATTTATTAGTTTATGGATATTCCATTGAGAATTTTTTGGAACACCATGGTTTTTTTCTCAACCATTACATTGAAAAAGATATCATATTAAATTAAGATAAATTATATTTCATTGTAGTGTAGGGGATAGTTCTTAGTCATTTTATTTTGTGTAAGGGAATTAAATATATCAAATAATAAAACTAAAATAATTTTCTCTATTCCACTTCCAAAAATGTTTCACGAGGTTCTATAATTCCTGTTTCATGCTGGTTTTTACCACTATTTCATTAAATACATTAATAAGATCTCACTTTTCTTGTATCGATTATTATAAAAATATCCATTTTTTTGATAAAAATTTGAGGACGTGTTTAATTCACTTATAAGGAGTCTCATGTCACCTCTAATCATCCAACCACCAAGGTGGGATCTACCCTTCAAGCTTATGTGTAATTCCTATAACATTGTAGTTGGGGTTGTTTTATCACAAAGGGTTGAGAGGACTCCTCATTTTACTGTGCATTCCTTTCATACCCTTGACATTACCTAGGAAAACTACATAATAAATAAGAAATAAACTCTTTATATTGTTTTTCCTAGAATAAAATTCTATTCATATACTATTGGGTAAAAATTCATTGTTTTTTATGATCATGATGCCCCTTGTTTTCTACTTAAGAAACCTAAAGATATGACTCACCTAATACGGTGGATTATTCTCCTATAGTAGTTTTACATAGTGATTTCAGTTAATAAAGGAGTTAAAAATATGGTATTTTAACACATTAGTAGGATTACACTGCCATTGGACCACCCTTTTGACTAAACCCTCCCCATTGAACAATTCTTCCCTGATGAGAAAAAATGTAATGTAGTGGACCTAACCCCTTGGGCTTCAGATATTGTGAATTTTATTCCTTGTCTAGGGTCCCAAAATATTTTAGCACTTCATAATCCAAAATATTTAAGGATGGTTCATGATGGTCTATTGGGTATTGACCAAGCATGAGGAGAATTTGTAGTGACCAGGTTGTTCATTGGTGTGTCCCCGACCATGAGTTTACCTCTATTTTGAGCTTCAATCAAACTTTTCTTATGGGGGTCACATTGGCTCCCCACATATATATCAAATGGTTACATACTCTAAAATTTAGTGGAAATTTTTTTATAGAGATACCCATAGGTTTTTTAAGTCATTCACATGATATAAATTCATTGGGAATATATCCATGATAAATAAAGTTCCCCAAAAACCCATGTTAGTTTCTGAGATCTTTGATGCATGGCACATTGAATTTGTGGGGAATTCTCAAAACTCATTTGGATTGGTGTACATATTATTAACTATTGAATAGTTATCTAAATGGGTGGAAGAAAATTGTACTAGGAATGATGACACTTGAGTGATCTTAAAATTTATGAGATCTTATTTTTAGTAAGTTTGGTTAAACAAGATTCATCATTAGCGATTTTGGATCAAATTTTTGTAATTGAGACAAGAAAATTATAATCCATTAGTATGGGTTCTTTCATAAAGTATCCACAACATATCAACCCCAAACTAAGGGACAAGAATAAATTCTTAATTGGGTTGTTAAGAGAATATTGGAAAAAATAGTATAACCCTATATGAAATATTGTAACTTTCACATAGATGATGCACTCTATGAATACAATACAACTTTAAAAAACCATATCATAATATCAATATATTGGATTGTGTTTGTAAAGTATTTTCATCACCCTTAAGAGGTATATAACCATGAACATGTAGATGTTAAATAATGTAATATGGATCTATTGGATTCAGGTGATCATATGAAGTTTCATACTCAAGAGTTGGAATAAATTTGGCATGATTCATATGAGAACTCCCAGATCTATAAAGGGATGTTAAATGCTATCCATGAAAATATGATTCATCAGTATAAGATACATATTGGTGAGAAGTTCCACATGTAAACTTCTAAGCTAAATCTTCACCCAGGTAAGCTTAATTCATAATGGATCTATCCTTATAATGTTACTAACATTTACCATTTTGGTGAAATACAAGTTTATAATGAGAATAGTGGACAAAGGATTATCATCAATGGGAAGAGACTTAAAAAAATCTATAATTATTTTACAAAGAACTCTGTGGATGAAATATAGCTAATGGATGCCACATATAACACCACTTAGCATATTGTCCCTACTCCCTACCATTATTCACTTTTTCAATTTATTTAAACTACTTTCATTGAGGAAAATTTAATTTTAAGTGTGAGGGAGGGTGAAATTGGTTAGTTAGAATTTAAATGTAAAAAATTACACTCATCTTTTATTTATTTTTACACACCATGTATGTATATATTTTTAAAAACAAAAAATCAAAATAAATGAAATATAAAAATAAAAAACAATATGTTTCCATTTTCCCTTTATTTTTAATTATTTTGTGATTTCAAATAAACATTGATCTTAAATAGAATATATGATATCATTTTTCATTCTTGAGTCAATTGTGTGGAAAATAACATTATTTAATTGGAAAAATGATTTTAAATGAATGTTCATATGGAATCTTTTTCTAGAATCTATATTTTCAAATCATTCTTAAGAGTTTAGTGGAATTTTAAAACCCATTCCTCATTAAAACTGACCAATATTTTAAATCTCTTACCAGAGGTACATTATAAGCCATTTTTTATGCATTATTTCTTTTAATCAATTTCTTTAGAGTATCAGTTCATATAGAGAGACTAGAACTAGCCTTGATTCTCTTTGAATTCAAAATAATTGAGTGTTCTATATTCATGATATATACCATCATTCGTTGAAAATCCATTTGTATAGTTAACCTCTATATTGACCCACCTTGACATTTTACCCCTTTTAAGACTTAGATATTATGAAATACATGCTATTCAAGACACATTACAGGATAATTTATCCCTAAATACCTATTTCTTGTGTACTTTCATATTTTATGTTCAAAAAATGTGGGGGAGAGGGTGTTTACTTGGGAAATATATGGATGTATTCATTATTATTGGTTGATTGAAAGGGTGCCTACCTTTTTAGGGAGTGGGTTCACAAGACATATTATATCATTATTTTTCACATGATTACCTTTTTATCTCCAATGAATGTTTTATATAAAAAAAATATTTTATACATTATAAAAAATAGAGTAAAAGAAAAAATGGAATAAAGAGTTTGCTTACAAATTATTATTCACTTACTGGATATGAACCATAGAAAAACTAACAATGGGTAGAGTGATATTTGAAGTGATAATCTCTATAAAGTGTTGAGTGAGTACTTTAATTATGAACACTTTCTGAATTTCGATATAGGTTTTACTTAAGAGATTAAACACTCTTCTTATACCTCATATTTTTAAACATGAAATCCAATCAACTCGTGAACATCAGGACAACCTATTGGATGTCCTATAACATGTAACAACCATTTCTAATAATAGAGAACATAGAATCTTGATAACGAATTGGTAAGATGGCATGAACTCTATGAAGTGATCATAACTCTACATTATTATATTCTTAGAGTGAAGTGTGAAAAATTATAAGTGAGTTAGGTTGTGACATGTTGTATGGGTGAAAAACTAAATGTGAACAAATTTTAATGTGAGAGATAAATAATGATCAGAAAATTGATTTCATAAATGATACATGATGGATTTCATTTTAAAAGAATCTTGGAATTTTTCTCACCATTAATTATAAGATATAATACTTTTTTGAGGATTACAAAGGATTAGGTGTGGGGATGTGATATCATAAATAAATATCATATATTATCACCCTTATAATTTTGTATTAAATTTTTATTGGTTTTATCATCCCATTATTAAATCCCTTTTCACTCGATGTATATTTTTAATTCATGTGTTTGAAACATGCTTAAAAAGGTATAATTTCACAATGGAAAAATTTGAAAAAAGATCACTATTTTTATAATAATATTATATACACTCATCCATATGTAAAACATAATTCATTATTGGGTTCTATGATCATGGGGATTCAATTCATCTAACATGACCAAAGGTTGTATCTGAGCACAAAAGGCCCAAAATAGGCCCACAAAGTGAAGAAATTCTTTGGGAGACTAATTGGAGCGACCTATTATTATTAGGCCACAACTCTATCTCCAGAACTCTAATTGAGATGATTCTACTCATTTAGAAATCTTACACAAAGGCATACATCTATAAATTGTTTCAACTCAAAATTAATTTATAATGTCAGTCAACCATTCGATTAAATTTTAGGTAGAGAGTCTACCATGAACAAACCACCTAGTATCATAGATACTTGAATTATTTAGTAGAAAATGGCATGTTATTGATCATAAAATCACTCCTACCGGTCATTATAAAATTACATTGGACCATAGGGTAGGGGTATAGGCTTTTGTACATCAATATACTCATATTGTTTTACCACACCATTCAATGGAGTTCTAAACTCCGTGTGATCACCCAGGTGGTACTATCATGCAATACCAAACATTGTTTTTAATACATTGATTGATATTTTAATTCTATATTTTTTCCTTTGTTCATAAATTTTTTATTTGTTATTATTTTTATTTTAGTATGAATAAACAAAAAAAATCAAAGGATCATAGATCTTCAATCTTCCATGCATAACTCGGATCGTGTGATTATTTGAGCATGGTTTCCTCTTTTGTGACCCTTTACCTTTATCAAGTAATATTGAAGATTTCATTAGAAGATAAAATGAGGAATTATAACTCAATAATATGCAAGTTTTTGTGGGAATAATTTAAAAAAACATCATAATATGGTCATCACATCACATAATTTATAGGATGCCTTGATGAGTTCCGATATCACATGAACACACTTACATTGATTGTGTGTGATCACTGATGATCAATATCATGTGATTTATCAAATAATAATTATTAAATTAGTAAGAAATCAATTTAAATGTAATTTTTATAAATTATAAATCAATTATTAAAACATTTATCCCTTTACCTTAAAGAAATGACAGAAGATCATCAAGGAGAATACCTAGGGTGATCACAATTTCCTTTTTTTTAAATCCTACTTTTTGAATTCATAAATATTTACTCATTCATGATTTATAAATTGATCCCCAAAACCATATTCATTAAAAACTCATCTCATCCTCTCTAAATTAAAACTTATTTAAAATTTAAATATCTAACACTCCATTGAGAGATGACTTAGTGTTCCAGCTATACTATAGAAAGTTTTGTAAAAACATTTCTAATTTAAAGTGCCTGACAACATGATTAACACATCATTCCAATATAGTTCATCACTTATTATATTTTCTCTTTGAAAAATATTAACTAGTTCAATGAATACATCCTCGGTTATTCATCTAACAGATGAGTACATCACATTCCCTCATCCAAGTATTCGAACACATCATATGTGATTTAAATAATCATGTCCATGAATTTACTTAGTATAATTAAATAATGGTCTATGGAATTAACTAATTTTACAAATGGATAAATCCCATATTGGTTACACTCAAATCAATGGAATGATTAGTGACATACCTAACCACCCCATAAATAGTGAGGTTATTTTGAAATTTGATTATGAAAGATATCAAATTATGAGGGTTCTCAAGATAGTATCCCTCTAATTTTAGATAACCGATATTGATAATAAGTATACACCCCTAATTATATCGACTACTGAATGAAATTCCATGAGATATGATTTGGAGGTTCAGTCCAATTAATAAGAATCTACTTATTACCTCATGGATTAACACATTGTATCTCATATACAACCTTTTGTAATAGGTACAAGATTATAATATTTCCAAACATAACATATCTTCACAATCCATAATACTACATAACAATCATCGATTAGGGAAAACACAAAGAGATAATTTGAGGGCATATTATCATTTTACTATTCATGTAAGGTAAATTATAGCACAAATGATGGAATGATAAATAGATATTTCTATTATTATAAATACAAGACACATTGACAACAATTGCAACCAATATCTTATGTATCAAATACCAAGAGGTAAAAAAACCCTTTTAATTTTTTTATGGTAATTGATTCATTAAAACATACGTTATATTATCCTCTATAACCACCCAAAACATATTAATATCACCCATATCAATGATATCCCACATGAGATAGTATTTTTATAGGATGTTTTGGTCCCTTTGGACAAAATTTTGTTCTTTATCCTTAAAGTTACATTATTTAAGTCATAATAAACTTCAATTTCTCCCTTTATTTAAGAAATACTCCAATTTTAGTGAGGAACTTCTTGATCAAAAAAACATCCTTCACAATATCTGATGTGGAGATGTAATTTTCTCTCATGTTGAGTCCACTATGGTCAATTGTTAGGAACTATTTTAATTGAAAACTCTACTTTTTAGGAAAAACATGAATCCATATTGATATTTAATATCATATTTATCAGATTGAAAACTCACCTCTATGTAACCTTTTACACCGAGTTCATCCTATACTCTAAAGACCAAGAATATATCTTTAGTATTTATCAATTACTTTAGTATATTCTTTACAAAAAATTAGTGAATCTCACCCAGGCATGATTTAAATCTATGTGTTATGTTGATATCATAGGTGACATCATGTCATGTAAATAACATGGAATACAAAATAATGATTTTGGAGGATACATAGGCAATTCGATCCATCATTATTAACTCTTTAAAACGATCCTAATTCTTTCTGAGGATTGTGACACGTAACACCAATAAACACCAATTCAAGGAGTTCCCTATGACATACCTATTTGGAAAATTACCAATATATATATACTGAATGATTCCATGTAACCTCTTAAATATTTATATATAGATCATTATACCTAGTATATATGAAACTTCACCCATGTTTTTCATCAAAAATAATTTTCACATCCATATCTCCATAGAGTTAAGTGTCGAGATATCATCTCTAATAAAAAGTATGTCATATACATACAATATCAGAAACACCACTTTAGTCCCACTAATATTCTTATATACACCAGAATCATCTATGTTCTTGATGAAACCAAACTATTTGTTTACACCATCAAACCAGATATTACAAAATTGAGAATATTGTTTCAGTCCAAAAAATGGACCATTACAACTTGTGTAAGACTTAAAATCATTGAAATGGATTGTTTCAATTTAAATTTTTAAACTCATTTTAAATTGATTATGGAATTATTCTTTGGAGTAGGAAAGGTCTTGATAGTGTCCTTTGGGCTTTAGATTGGGAAAATATGGAAAATAGATCTTACAGTGCATGGTGTATAGTTAGTGCTAACCATTACCCATGAATGTGTGGAAGAGTTTAGTGTAAAAGAAGATCTAAAAACCAAATGATGTGTACTAGAGACCATTCAAGATCTATAATATACACTCTTATATCTTCAACATGATTTATAAAATGGTGTAGGCAGCCCAAGAGACCATGAAACCCATGCATTCCTTCGATAGAGTAGGTCGCATGGTTGGTGCACAGTTTTTTTAAACTACGCATCAAAACCTATTACTCATTAATAAAAATAAATTTTTTGATTTTTCCCAGCCAATATTATATCAATATCCCTAATTATTTCACTCATTTTACTCCTAGTATCCTAGGTTGTGAACAAAATCACCCCTCCTCTCCCAAGGGTTGTTCTTCTATGATTCTAGGTCATTTAATGGGTAATTTATTATAATTCTAATCTCTGAGTAAGTATACGTATAAGGCCCCAGCCATAAACATTACTTAATATTGAATTAAATGAATAATTCCCATTTATGATCTTTTCAGGTTTAGAGTTTTAGCTAATTAGATCATAACTATTACATCTCAAAAGATTACACAGTAGACACTTGTACATAGTTTCCTTTTTTACAAAACATGAACTCTTAAAAAAAGAGTCATGTCTAGTTCCATGTTTAAGACAACATGAATTATCCATGATCCCATCCTTGATCCTATTCCACATTATGTCCTGTGAAAAACATTTCAAAAAAAACTTGGGATGAGCATAAAAATCTCAGTAAGGTTTACCCATAGAAGGAAAAATGATAGTTTTTCAAAACAACAAGTAAACCATCAATAATTTATCAAAGTAATACTTTTCACCTTTATGAAGTAGTAAAAACTCTTCACCGATTAAAAGATCATTACATACCATTTTGTAACCAAAATATTACCATAAAACACATATAAAGAACACATAACATATAAAGGTAACTTGGGACATAATCATACATAAATGGAATAATCATACGGTCGACTACCACACATATCACTTTATGGAATATCCATACGACTGACTTCCATACCCAATGCATTAGAGGTTATAACATAACCACCTGTCTTGGTACTCATGGAACAACCCGTCATATGGTTTATCACGTAACCACCTGTCAAATATCCAAGTACCATTATAAAATAATAAGACATAAAAGAAATATAATGGAAAGAAAACATTTCAACATTTCAATCACAATATATCACTTAAATATGTTGACATAAAAAATAAATTATAAAAACCATTTTCAATACCAAAATACATAAATGAGTATATGGTATTTATTTCATTTTAAAAACATTACAGCTTGTTGAGGAAGCCAAAGACCAAATAATACTCATGGCGGCGTAAAAGGTCGTTATCACCGTGTACGTTAAAAGAAACATTCATTTTTTTTCATTTAGTAAAACTCTTAATAGAAAAAGATTTATTTTGTATAAAATTAAATGTCAAAGGGGTTTATACACCATATAAAAGAAAGTCTTGTATTAGAACTAAATTTGCCTCAATGAAAGGAGATTGAGACGAAGTCCCTTACCTCGTGTCTGACGTGACTCGATTGCTCTTTAATCTCCTGAATAATAAACTAAATTTAATTTCTAATTGATTAAGAACCTTTTTCATGTTTATTATTCCTTTTATAAAACGTATTTACATGTTATAAACATTATGTAATCATTTAAGTTAATAACGTTCATTTTGTCGATATTTGGTACTTAAGTCAAAAATGGACTTCCTACAATTACATGTTGTTCATGTGGTCAAAGGTTCATTATACCCAAAATGATATTCATGATTTGGATATCATATATATCATATATATCCAGCATATACATGTATTTATAATAGTATATAACATTTAGAGGTAAGAAATGAAATGCACTATTCATGGAGACGGTAAGCTGTACGTACGCATGAACACTACTTTCATTTCTATTTCGTATTTAATGGAGTGAAATAATAATGATATAAAGGTATATTATAATTCCAGTATAATATCATATATAATATCATTAACTCCATCCTTTATACGTCCCACATATGGAATTAACGAATCAAATCACTTTGAGGGGGCGGTAGTCCGCACTTCCTAAAATGAAATTATCGTGTTTACCCATAATGGAAACCATAAAGGTATGCCATAAATGAAAAATACATAATCATAAAGAAAACATAAAAATAATATATATCATATATAAATAGAGTGAAATCTTAACGGCCACCATGAAATGTGTTAAAAGAATATTGAACAATCATTGTTTCGTGAGGCAGAAATTCGCCAACCATAGAAACAGTATGTTCTTTAACCATTAGACAGAGGTGTGTGTAAGTGTAGCTCGAATCCTTCTCATAAAAACATCCTAGTATATTTAAGATAGTGGTGTTGTTACAAAATAAAGGAATATAAATATTTTAGGGGGTTGGACAAGCAAAATAAAACAAAAGAACACAAGTGAAGACATTACCTTTAAATCGGGTAACTCCTCTTGGTTTGAACCAAAAGGGTTTCTTGAAGAGATTTCTGCCTAAGGTAAGGATTCTAGGATGAGTAGATGGATGTGGAGAGATAAAATGAGCAGATCTTGGTCGAGCCAAAGGCTTGAGTGGTGTGAGTAAGGTGGTAGAGGGGGGGGCCTTTTATAAGAGGGAGGAGGGGCACTCTTGGAAAGTTATAAAATTTTACTTTATTATATAATGTGTTTCGGATTTTAAAGGTCCCACAATTATATATTTCGAGGATAAGGTGACAAGAGTTCTAAATACACCCACACAATGGGTTTTTGACAAGTTTAGGTCATATAATTAACATTATCTTTTCATTTTATTTAAATCGTTAAATAATGAGGTAATCGCTTCATCATCATGGTGTCATACACAATTTAATTTATTTAATGTCTAAAAATTATAAAAAAATATCATGATGTAGGAATTATTTTTATATTTCTAATAATTATATCTTATGTAAAAAATATGACTTTTATAACCCCATGTAAAAATTGTTTTAGTAAAACAATACATGTTTGTGACATTTTTATTTTAACTTTAAATAAAAAGTTATTAATGTCATTTTCTTACCCAAGTGGCTCCATGGGGTCCCCCACATTGACCCATGGATTTTTTTGGTCAGCCATGACACATCCAATAATGTTAGGACATGTTTCAAGGTAATTTCATATTATTATAACATTATTTTAACCTTAAATTACACTAATTACCTCTAATCGCGATTAATAAAACTTAAAAGTTACTATTCACCAAAAAATTATTTTAATCCCATTGAACCACATTTTACTTCCTAATGACAATAATTTATGTTGGATTTCTTAAATTAAAATCACAGAAGTGGTAATGTTTCATTTAAACAAAAAATCAGTTTTTTAACTGCCACTTAGTGGTTTTAATCTTCATCAAAAATTGAAGTTTTTCAGAAAAATACCAAAAAATTTACCCTAAGCTATATTTGATATTCCAAATTCAAAAATGATGTCTATTTTACAAAATTTAAAACATATAAGTTGCATTAATTAATTTAATGATTAATTCCCATTGTCAAAACAAATATCATGTTTTTATGAAACAATATATATCAAAAGATTGACACTAGTTTAAGTCCAATTTCAAAGTGAAATTAATTCCAATGACCACTATTAGATTAAATGGTAAAAATATATTCTAATTTCACTTTAAAACCAATTCAAAAGATAATATAATCATATAAATAAATTATAATAAAAAGAGGTTTTGAATTAAAATACAAAATTTTTCACTATTCATTAAAAAATGAACTTTATGGGAAAAATACCAAAAAATTACAGAAAGTAAATTTTGATGTCCTGATTCCAAATAAGAATTTTATTTGGTCCAACAGAATGTATAAGAGTGACCAAAACTTTATTTAAAGAGGGTTTTCCATCAAAAGATGATAAGTCGACCTTTTAGTGAATATTAGAGTATCTATGCCTAAAATTGAATTCTTTTCTTATTTTAAGCCTTTATCTTTTATTGGATAAATGTAAAAACATTTAACAAACATATATAATCATATTTTAGTTATTTCTTTTCATTCCCGCCAATACAACGGCTACGTGTTAACTAGCATTTAAAATAAAATTATTATATTACTAGTGTGCAACATAAGATTTCAAAGAAACTCGTTGTTGCGTATCGGGTACGCTATCGAACATAGCTTCCCCTTTAAAGTAAAATTAATGTTTAATTCAAAAATATTAATAAATATGAAAATGTATTATTCTTTATTTACTTGGGATGTTACATCCTTCCCCCCTTTTGGTAATTGCGTCCTCGCAATTTTATTTACTTATCAAAATAAGTGGGGGTATTTATCCCTCATAGCATTTTCAGATTCCCACATTGCCTCTTCAACCATATGGTTTTTCCATAAAACATTTACCTGGTGAGTTACCTTATTTCGCAACACTTGCTTTCTTCGGTCAAGAATCTGGACTGGTTGTTCTTCATAAAAAATATTCTCCTCCAACTGAACTACCTCTGGGATCAAAACCTGAGATGGATATGGCATATACTTTCTCAAAATCGAAACATGAAAAACATTGTGTACCTGAGATAAACATGGAGGTAAAGCCACTCGGTAACCAACTGATCCAACTCTCTCCAGAATTTCATATGGTCCAATGAACCATGGACTCAGCTTTCCATTTTTACCAAATCGCATCACACTTTTCGATGGTGAAACTTTGAGAAAGACATGATCACCTACCTCAAAAGGGAGATCCTTCCTCCTTTTGTCTGCATAACTTTTTTGCCTACTCTGAGCTGTTCTCATGTGCTTCTAAATCAGCTGAACTTTTTTTGCCAACTCTTCTACCAATTCTGGTCCCATCAACTTCCTTTCACCCACTTCATCCCAAAAATCTAGAGTTTGACACCGCTTTCCATATAATGTGTCAAACGGAGCCATCTGTATACTGGAATGAAAACTGTTATTATATGAAAACTCAACCAAAGAAAGATGTTGGTCCCAACATCCCTGATAATCCATCAAGCAAGCATGTAGCATATCCTCCAAAGTCTGAATTGTTCATTCTGACTGCCCATCTGATTGAGGATGAAAATATGTACTAAAACTTAATTCAGTACCCAATGACTTTTGAAGGCCTTTACAAAATATATAAGTGAACTCGGGGTCCTGATCAGATATAATAGAGAGGGGAACTCCATGAAACTTGACTATCTCTTTAAGATACAATCGAGATAGTTGATCTAGAAATAATGTATCTCAAATAGGAAGGAAATGAGAAGATTTAGTCAATCGATCAATAATAACCTAGATTGCATTATTACCTCTTTATGTATTCTGTAATCTCACAACAAAGTCCATGGATATATTTTCCCATTTCCACTCTGGCACCGGTAAAGGCTGATGCATCCCTTTCAGTAACTGCCGCTCTACTTTAACCTGTTGACAAGTCAAACACTTCACAGTAAAATCAGGAATATCTATTTTCATTCCATCGCACCAGTAATACTCCCGCAGATCATTGTACATCTTAGTACTGACAGGATGAACTGAAAACAGGGAATTATGATCCTCACATAACAACTAATTCTTCAACTATGAATCGCAAGGCACACATAATCTCTTCCCAAACCTCAAAACACAATCATTATCAATGTTAAAATCATACAACTGGCCCTTTTGAACCAGCTATACCTTTTTCTGCAACCCACTGTCTTTCTTCTGCGCTTTCTTAATTCTATCTGATAGAGATGATCTCACTGACACCTGAAACAAAATAGAAGAACTTCCTGCACCAACAACTTCTATGCCAAAGTTCATCAAATCAAAAACCAAAGGATCTCGTTCCAAACGTAGCATGGTTAATGAAGCATTACTTTTTCGACTCAAAGTATCATCCACTTTATTTGCTTTTCCCGGATGGTAATGACTTTTACAATCATAATACTTGATTAATTCCAGCCATCTCCTCTATCTCATGTTCAATTATTTCTGAGTGAATATATACTTTAAACTTTTTTGATCAGTATATATTTCATACTTTACTCCATACAAATGATGCCTCCAATTTTTAGAGAAAAAAACAACAGCAGCTAATTCCAAATCATGTGTAGGGTAATTTACCTCATGATTTTTCAACTGACGTGAAGCGTAATCAATTACCTTATCATTATGCATTAGGACATAACCAAGTCCTTTCAATGAAGCATCACTGTAGATAACAAACTCACCATTCCTGGAAGGTAGTTCCAAAACTGGAGCATTCACCAATCTTCTTTTCAACACCTGAAAACAATCATCACATTCTTTTGTCCAAATAAAGTTAACACCCTTCCGTGTTAGCATAGTCATTGGACTAGATAACCGTGAAAAATTTTCAACAAACCTTCGGTAGTAACCTTCCAAACCAATAAAACTATGGATCTCAATTACATTTGTGGGTCTTGGCCATTCTTCAACAACTTTTGTTTTAGCAGGATCAACAGTTATGCCTTTTTTTGAAACAAGGTGACCAAGGAAAGAAATTTGTTGTAACCAAAACTCACACTTGCTGAATTTTCCATACAGTTTCTTTTCTTTTAAGGTTTTCAAGATAACCCTTAATTGACTTTCATTCTCCTCTTTAATTTTAGAAAACACCAAAATATCATTAATGAAAACAACCACAGAATTATCCAAGAACTCATGCAAAATTCTATTCATAAGGTCTATGAATACCGCAGGTACATTGGTAAACCCAAAAGGCATAACTAAAAATTCATAATGTCCATATCTAGTACGAAACGTAGTCTTCGGAACGTCTGCTTCTTTTACTTTCAACTGATGGTACCCCGACCTCAAGTCAATCTTCGAAAAATACTGAGCTCCATGGAGCTGATCAAACAAATCATCGATATGAGGCAAAGGATACTTGTTATTAACAGTGATATTATTCAAGGCTCTATAATAAATGCAAAGTCTCATTGAACCATATTTCTTTTTAACAAACAAGACAGGATCACCCCATGGTGATGTGCTAGGTCGAATGAAACCTTTATCTAATAACTCTTGAAATTGATTATTTAACTCTAAAAGATCAACTTGAGCCATTCAATAAGGGGGTTTTGAATTTGGCTTAGAATCAGGAACTAAGTCAACAGTAAATTCAACTTCCCGATCATGAATAATACCAGGAAACTCATCAGGAAAAAAATCAAGACACTCATTTACCACTGGCACATCATTAATCTAAACTATTCCTTTATTTTCAACAATATGTGCAAGGTAACATTCATTTCCATATTTTACAAGTTTCTCAAATTCCCGATATGTTATCAAAATAAAGGGTTCATTCTTGTACACAAACTGAAAATCTTTCTGAAAAGAAACATCTTTAGCTCTACAGTCAATCTTAGCATGATAAACAGAAATCCAATCCATGCCCAAAATAACATCAAACTCTACTAGAGGAAAAACAATACGGTTTGCAGGTAGATTCTTTCCGCACACAAGGATAGGACAGTTCTTATAATTTCTTCTTGTCTCAATGTTCCCTTCGGGTGTTTTTACCATAAGTTCAGGATTCATATCTTGAGATAGAATTCCCAATTTACTAGAAAACTTCTTAGAAATGAAATAATGTGTAGACCCTGAATCAAACAACACATTGGCATAATCTGAACAATCAAATAGTGTACCTGATACTACTTCATTCGATGGCCCAACATCTGCTGAAGTAGTTGCAAAGGATTTCACCACCCCTTTCTGCTTGTAGTCTTGTTGCTTTTCCCCAGTTGAGTTCTTCGTTAGGCACTCATTTGCATAATGACCCATTTCATTACACTTAAAACATCTTACCGCTAGCTTTCCATTGCCTGCTTGATCATCTTCATTATAGTTACAAGCAATATGACCAGACTTACGAGACCGAAAGCACTTTCCAAACTTGGATAAACATTCTCCAGGATGCATTTTACCACACTTCTCACAGGATGGATATTTGGTTTTCTTACCTCCTTGCTTCTTTGATGAATTCTTCCGCTTTGCCTGCCAACTGGACCTCTTATTCTATTGTTTTTCAAAGAACACCTGATCATCTCCAAACTCTATTTCCACCTTCTACGCACATCGAACAAGTTTTTCATAACTTTTGAACTCATGAGAAGCTAAACCCATTCGATACATTGGCTTTAACCCTGAGTAAAAACGGTTGATTTTACTATCAAGATCTTGTATGAAATTTAGAGCATACCTTGCCAGTTGAGTGAACTTTTCTTCATAAGCAGCCATTGAGTCATCCTCCTGCCTCAATTCTAGGAATTGTTTTTCCATACTATGATGAACCACCTTAGGAAAATATTTCTCAAGAAACATACCTTTGAATTCATCCTAGTGAAATCATCAATCTCATCACTATCCTAGATATTTTTCACCATCGACCACCACTGATCAGCTTCACCTTCAAAACAGTAAATAGCAAGACTAAACTTTTGATGTTCTGAACACCCCCATGACATCGATAATATTCTCTAGTGCTTTAATCCACCCTTCTGCTAGCACAGGGTCAGATGATCCTCTGAATGATGGGGAATGTTGCCTCATTAAATGTTCCACCACTGACATGTTCCTCTGTAGTTGATCTAGATGATCTCATTCATGGATACCACCGTCATTTATAGCCTGATTCAACTGTGCCATCATTACAACAAATTGTTCAGTTCCGATTCCGACCATCTCAGGTTGCTGATTTGGAAGGTTGTCTTCCTCCTGATGTCGTCCCAACATAGCTGCATTGTTTCCTCTGCGGAAAACCATTCTGAACACAGAAATATATTAGGTGAAGCAACATGGTAATATTTAAATGCTATATCATTTCAATCATACCATAATTTAATTTATGGGCTTAAATTTAACAATTTTCTAACTTCTAAAGTTGTCTAAACTGACCTTTGATACCAACTATAATTCCCCGGACTTAAACATTACTTAATATTGAATTAAATGAATAATTCCTATTGAGGATCTTTTCAGTTTTAGAGTTTTAGAGAATTAGATCATAACTATTACATCTCAAAAGATTACACAGTAGACACTTCTACAGAGTTTCCTTTTTTTACAAAACATGAACTCTTAAAAAAGAGTCATGTCTAGTTCCATGTTTAAGACAGCATGACTTATCCTTGATCCCATCCTTGATCCTATTCCACATTATTTTCTGTGAAAAACATTTCAAAAAAACTTGGGATGAGCATAAAAAGCTCAGTAAGGGTTACACAAAGAAGGAAAACTGTTAGTTTTCAAAACAACAAGTAAACCATGAATACTTTATCAAAGTAATACTTTTCACCTTTATGAAGTAATAAAAACTCTTCACCGAATAAAAGATCATTACTTACCCTTTTGTAACCAAAATATTACCATAAAACCCATATAAATAACACATAACATATAAAGGTAACTTGGGACATAAACATACATAAATGGAATAACCATACGGTTGACTTCCACACATATCACTTTATGGAATAGCCATACAGCCGACTTCCATACCCAATGCATTGGAGGTTATAATGTAACCACCCATCTTGGTATTCACAGCACCACACATCATATGTTTTATCACGTAACCACCTTTCAAATGTCCAAGTACCATTATAAAATCATAAGACATAAAAAAATATAATGGAAAGAAAACATTTCCACATTTCGATCACAATATATCACATAAATATATTAACATAACATATCCATTATAAAAACCATTTTCAATACCAAAATTCATAAAATAGTATATGGTATTTATTTCATTTTTAAAAAATTATGGCTTGTTAAGGAAGCCAAAGACCAAATAATACTCGTGGTGGCGTAAAAGGCCGTTGTCAACACATACGTTAAAATAAAAATTCCTTTTTTGTCATTTAGTAAAATGCTTCATATAAAAATATTCCTTTTGTATAAAATTAAAATTCAAAGGGATTTATACACCGTATAAAATAAAGTCTTGTATTAGAACAAAATATGCCACAATGAAATTAGATTGAGACGAAGTCCCTTACCTCGTGTCCGACGTGACTCAATTGCTCTTTAATCTCCTGAATAATAAACTAAAGTTAATTTATAATTTGTTAAGAACCATTTTAAAGTTTATTATTCATTTTATAAAACTTATTTCCATGTTATAAACATTATGTAATCATTTAAGTTAATAACGTTCATTTTGTCGATATTTGGTACTTAAGTCAAAAATGGACTTCTTATAATTACATGTTGTTCATCTAGTCAAAGGTTCATTATACCCAGAATGATATTCATGATTTGGATATCATATATATCATTTATATCCAGAATATACATGTATTTATAATATTATATAACATTTAGAGGTAAGAAATGAAATGCACCGTTCATGGAGACGATAAGCCGTACGTACGCATGAACGCTACTTTCATTTATATTTCGTATTTAATGGAGTGAAATCATAATGATATAAAGGTATATTATAATTCCAGTATAATATCATATATAATATCATTAACTCCATCCTTTATACGTCCCACATATGGAAATAACGAATCAAATCACTTTGAGGGGGTGGTAGTCCGCACTTCCTAAAATGAAATTATTCTGTTTACCCATAATGGAAACCATAAAGGTATGCCATAAATGAGAAATACAGAAGAATAAGTAAAAAATAAAGATAATATATATCATATATAAATATAGTGACATCTTAATGGCCACCATAAAATGTGTTAAAATAAGATTTAATAATCATCGATTCGTGAGGTAGAAATTCGCCAACCACAGAAACAGTATGTTCTTTAACCATTAGACGGAGGTGTGTGAAAGTTTAGCTAGAATAATTATCATAAAAACATACTATTATATTTAAGATAATGGTTTTGTTACAAAATAAAGGAATATAAATATTTTAGGGGGTTGGAGAAGCAAAATAAAACAAAATAACACAAGTGAAGACATTACCTTTAAATCGGGTAACTCCTCTTGGTTTGAACCAAAAGGGTTTCTTGAAGAGATTTCTGCCTAAGGTAAGTCTTATAGAATGAGTATAGGGATGTGGAGAGATAAAATGAGAAGATCTTGGTCGAGCCAAAGGCTTGAAAGGTGTGGGTAAGGTGGTAGAGGTGGGGGTCCTTTTTTAAGAGGGGGGAGGGGTACTCTTGGAAAGTTATAAAATGTTACTTTATTATATAATGTGTTTCAGATTTTAAAGGTCCCAAAATTAGATATTTCTAGTATAAGGTGATAAGAGTTAGAAATCCACCCATCCAATAGATTTTTGACAAGTGTAGGTCTTAGAGTTTACATTATCTTTTCATTTTATTTAATTCATTAAATAATGAGGTAATCGCTACATCATCATGGTGTCATAAATAATTTTATTTATTTCATGTCTAAAAATTATATAAAAAATATCATGATGTAGTAAATCGTTTTATCTTTATAATTAATATTTATAGTAAAAAATATGACTTGTATAACCCCATGTAAAAATTGTTTTAGTAAAACAATACATGTTTGTGACATTCTTATTTTAACTTTAAATAAAAAGTTATTAATGTCATGTTCTTACCCAAGTGGCTCCATGGGGTCCCCCAAGCTAACCCATGGATTTTTTTGGTCGGATATGACACATCCAATAATAGTAGGACATGTTTCAAGGTAATTTCATATTATTATAACATTATTTTTACCTTAAATTACACTAATTACCTCTAATCACGATTAATAAAACTTAAAAGTTACTATTCACCAAAAAATATTTTAATCCCATTGAACCACATTTTATTTTATAATGAAAACCATGTATGTTGGATTTTTGAAATTCAAATCACAGAAGTGGTAATGTTTCATTTAAACGAAAAATCAGTTTTTGAACTACCACTTAGTGGTTTCACTATTCATCAAAAATTGAAGTTTTTCAGAAAAATACCAAAAATTCACCCTAAGATATATTTTATATTCAGAATTCAAAAATGATTTCTATTTTAAAAAATTTAAAACATATAAGTTTCATTAATTAATTTAATAATTAATTCCCGTTGTCAAAACAAATAGCTTGTTTTTATGAAACAATATATATCAAAAGATTGACACTAGTTTAAGTCCAATTTCAAAGTGAAATTAATTCCAATGACCACTATTGGATTAGATGGTAAAAATATATTCTAATTTAACTTTAAAACCAATTCAAAAGATAATATAATAATATAAATAAATTATATTAAAAAGAGGTTTTGAATTAAAATACAACATTTTACACTATTCATTAAAAATGAACTTTTTCAGAAAAATACCAAAAATTTACACAAAGTAAATTTTGATGTCCCGATTCGAAAGAAGAATTTTAATTGGTCCATTATAATGTATAATAGTGACCAAAACTATATTTAAAAATGGTTTGCCATCAAATGCCGATAAGTCGACCTTTTAGTGAATATTAGAGTTTATATGCCTAAAATTGAATTCTTTTCTTATTTTAAGCCTTTATCTTTTATTGGATAAATGTAAAAACATTTAACAAACATATATAATCATATTTTAGTTATTTATATTCATTCCCACCAATACAACGACTACGTGTTAACTACCATTTAAAATAATATTATTATATTACTAGTGTGCAACGTAAGATTTCAAAGAAACTCGTTGTTGCGTATCGGGTACACTATCGAACATAGAAACCCCTTTAAAGTAAAATTAATATTTAATTGGAAAATATTAATAAATATGAAAATGTATTATTCTTTATTTACCTGGGATGTTACAATACGAGTATGTTTCCTTACATTTTATTAATGACTCAAAGCCCGGTTACTCAGATTCTTCTAAATATCATGATCCTAATTTCTAGGGAGATGTTCACTATTTTGGTTGTAGTCGATTTAGCTTGAATCAAAGACTGGTGTTGGATGAGTGTGTATCTAAGAAATTAAGGTAACTGGTCTACAAGATATTTTCCATAGTCATGATATTTTTCGTTTGTATGTGGCATGGGATATTGTTACAACATGTTACACAATTGATTCCTTTTTTGAGAATAATAGACTGGGTATTTAAATAATATGTTAGACTCTACATAGATCCAGTCATATCAGTTGATGACTGTAATATTGGGCCTACGTCCACCCATGGGTTTATTCATTTCCATGAGAATGGTAAAATGGATTGTAAAATACTGGATAATAGGTTTATGGGTTTAAAATGGTTAGACATGTTTTATTGTTTTTTTTATCATGGACTAATGGGTTTTCTAGATTATATTGGGAATTAAATGGCCTATAACCAGATAAGGGAAGAAATTATGAATGTTTAAAGGTGCATGACTAAAATTTTAATGGGGTTTAACGAAACATTTAATGAATGTGATATAAGAACAAAGGGTTAAATGATTGAATGAGTAGGTGGGAAAAAGGTGTGGGGTATGTTATACAATGATGAAAAATGATTTTTTGAATATAAAACCCTTGTTATTTTAAGATGTTAAGGTTCATGTGCATGGGACCTTGGAAATTGGATGTTGATGAAATTTTTAATGTGTTGTTACACAGTTCTCTACACCATCGATTGATACTATTGGAAATGATGTTCTACACCCCTTGGTTTTGGATGTCAGAAATGGTGATCAAAATCATCGATTGGGATTATTAGATATGGAGTTACATGATTTTGGAAAATTTCCTGATGATCACTTTTAAAAATATTTTACCCCTATTTTATATGTTTCAAATGCCTAACATGGACCAAAACAAGTTTGATTGTCACAGGTGTAATTTGGATCCCATGGGAAAAGTGGTAAATTGAATATTTTTTATTTATGAAACATATTTTCATTATATATGTACTTATTATTACTTTTTATATGTACATACAGTATTTTTTGGATTGGATATTATTTTATAATCCTTGGTTGTGGCCTACTGAATTTTACTCACACTTATTTGGGTCACTTTTGGTACCTAGAAAGACTTCATGGTTGCAGGACTGGATAAAGTAAAAGTCCCTGTGATACATAGTTGATATGGGACTTGGGAATGAGTATTAAAGAGGGGAATATATATAATATCGGGACAAATTTTTTGGATTTCAGTGTGTCTTTATATTTAGGTTTCCTTTGACACATGACACTATTATGATATGGCTTGATTAATGTTTTTGTTTGTGGGGATTCACTTTGTTTTAGGATTTGGTTATGTGATGTATGATTATTACTTAATATTTCTTCTCATTAATTATTATTGTTTTTGTTTTTGATTTACTCTGATAAAGAGGTATAGTCTAGCCATGTTCTTTATTAGATCCTCACTACTAGTAGAAAACCCTTGGTGTACGGTGGGGCATGCCTATGTACATTTAGACAACTGGTTTGGCTACTAGTTAGTGTATGTTGGGATGAGATACTATAATGTGATATCAAATAAGTTCATTTATATTGATTTAATATTTGGGATTGTTAGACATGAGAAAAGGATATATCCGGCCTTGGCAATTAGCTCATGTAGGGGAGTATCTAACCAATGTGTGGGGGGAAAATCCAAGTTACTATGGATGAGATTGTTGTTCATAATGTTCACATGAAATTGTTGAATGTTATTTCAAATTGGTATAATTAATTTCTATGTGATGTTATTGATTTATGATATTTTACTCATGGTATTATCAGAAACCAACCTAGATACCTTGGTACACTAATACCCGAGTCAACTCTGATGTAGCCTGAAGGGAATTCCGGATCCCCCTGGGTTATCAACAGGAAAATGAAATCTACATGGAGTCAAAGGGAATGGTTTTTATATAAGAACAAAAAAACATGATAGAAAATATTAATATAAAACAAAACATAGTTTATATGTTAAAAACAAATCATTGATAAAAGTATCACATGTGGATAGATAGAAATCCAAAAAATTGAATAATCTAAAAGAAAATAACACAACATACATCAACAAAAAGTCTCACAATCCCCATGTAATGAGTGGAACATATATCTACTAGTAATCACAATTACTCCAGGGTCCCATAAATCTTGTTGACCTTCCACCTCCAAGTGGATATTTTCCTTTTCCTATAACTGACACGACATAATCTACAAACACCCAGAGGCTTAGTTAATGATTGAGAAAAAAACCAGTATGATTGCACAGAACATTATATAATAAATTTCCATAAAAATAATACATTTATTCATTAATTTAAATAAAGATAAGAAATAGACAATCTTTGGAATGTTTATCAGTCAAAACATTATTTCAAATCAAGTATACCGAAGATTTACCACAAACAAGATTAAGTGGACTATTTCCTAATTCAAGGGATTGAATAAACAATTTTATAATAATTAGAATATAGTAATCACCTAAAAATAAAGAAACATGTTTATAAGACATAAGGTTAGTTAGTTTCTGGCTAAAGGATCCTTACATTATTAAATTAGTCATCACAACTCAATGTGTGCACCTATCCCTAAGGCTCATGCCATTTTTATAGAATCACTTAACACCCCATTGAGGAATCCAGGAAAATTTTGGTTTCGTTAGATTTATCATCATCAATCAATTTATTGGGATTCAGATTCTGGGAATGCATATCCAAGTCACCCACTAACTACTTAGGCTCACAGGTCCTTTCAATAAATCCTTTAATAATTGGGAAATAATTTTTTTTAATTCAATTTAGCATTTATAGTTTAAATACATGATTTCAAGTTCAAAATTTAATTTTAATTTAAAAACCAACATAGATGTTTTTATCAAGTTTATTACTTCCAAAATTATCTTTTATTTAAATCTATTTTTCTCAAGAATCAATATCAAATAATTTCAATCCATCTTTTCTCAAAATCAAAATATATTTAAAAATCCTTTGAAAGTAGGGTTTATTTCAAAAATAAAAATCTTTTGGAATAATTAAATAAAATCATAACAATTAAATTTTTAGAAAATAATTGAAAAATAAATTTCAATTAAAACTATAAATAATGGTTTTAATTGTAGGGAAAATAATTATAAAACCACGAACCAATAATCAAATGATCAAATGATCAATCACCCAATATGAGAATAACCCAATCATGAATCAAGGGTAAGGAAGAACGAAGTGGAATACCTAGAATCAAAAACCACCAAATAATGGTCTAGATTAGCTAATAATTCTATGATCTAAAACTATCAAATAAAGATAGAAGATATGAAATGGGGACTCTAAATCAAGGGGAAACACTAATCAATGTGGAATAAAAAACATCAAAAGACGCATAAATCTTATAAAAAGAGAGTTTGGATGATAAAATTTGAGTGTATAGAGCTTTTAAAACACAATGTATCAGATTAAGGTCTACTAGGAGGTGTCTAGAATTTATAATAACAGTTTTAGGATTTTACATAAAAATTTTGGGAGATTAAAAACCCATTCTCAGGGGTTTCTAGGTTGAGTCACACTGTTAGTACTAATCATGTACCTAACTGTGTTCCATCCATTGTCTTATAGAATGTTTGAATCGGTTAGACACATAGTTAGAACCACCATGCACCAACCATAAAAACCCAATCATACAAGGCCACATAATTTGGATGAGATTCCACATAGTTTTTACTAAATGTGAACCACCATCTAGTGCCTTAAAAAATCATGCACAATTGCTGGGATTCACCACTTGGTTTTCCCAAACCATGCTCCTACCATGCATAGATCCATAGACATCCAAAATTCCCTAAAAAATCGAGAAATGATTCAGAATTGGACTTGAACAATAGGAAATCAAAACAAGGGTCAAGAAGTACCTAAAAGGGGGTAACGAGATATTAAAACATCCCCACCATAAATATTTTCACCCCCAAAAATCTTGTCAAGAAGACCCTATTCCAAATAGATGAGGTTAATTTTCTATCAAATGTTATTAACACACCCATATCTCATATGAATAAGAAACCTGCTTCCAAATCACATGAACTAGAGGTATTGACTTTCCATTAAGTAACATCACATCAGAATTTAAAATTTGAACTGGTTTATCTGCCACAGATAAATTTGGATCCACATCAAGGTCCTCCATGCTCAAAACATGATATGGGTAATATTGATACTTTCTAATATAAAAAAATGTGAAACATTTTATGAATCTAAATAAAATTAGGTTTAAAATAAAATTGATAATATGAATTCCCATATTCTTAAAAACCTCAAACATTCTCATGTATCTTTGTGCAACCTTTCCTTGTGTAACATCTCGGACCCGGGTGCCATGCAATGGGTGCCCCGAGCCTGGTTCGCCACGTGACCTCAAGCGCATTTCACCAAACCCCAGAGGCTGTCGACTAGCAGCGAGGGACCAGGTCTGATAGTGGGGAAACTATTCCCTCATTTGTCAAAGTGTAGCGCAGCGGAATACCAAAATAAACATACAACGACAGTAGAAGCAGTAAACCATACACTACTGAAATAAACAATAGCAGTGAATATAACCAACAGTATATAAGTGATGATGCTACATGCTTCAGGTTCTAAGAAAACAGCCAGAACATGTTATACATCAATACAATACAACAAAATACGGAGTACAGAAAAACAAGCAAAACAGCTCGTAGCGGAATCACGGGCCTAGGATCGGTCCCATGCCCTCCTACTCCTCAGCAATAGTCAAGTACCTGTATAGGGACTCTTTCCCCTATCTACACCTATAGAAACATAATCTGTTTCGTCCAAAAAGCGTGACCCAAATAGGGTGTGAGAAATATATCTCAGTAGGCACCCACCAAAGGCCTGTGCCCAACTGCGTGTAAGCATGCACCAACAGTGTGCAATAGTAAAATGAAATAAAGTAAGCATTAATCAAAAGTAACTAATTACCAGTTATATTTACATTTTATTATCCATTTAATCCATTTAAATATTTGAAATCACCACAGTGCATTTCCAAGTAAACAATCCATGTCCTCAGACAAGTAACCCCTACCCTCAGGTAAGGAGTATCCAACACAAGAATCCACCCTCAGGAATAATAGAATTTTTCCCTCAGGTGTGGGTAGTGTCACCCTCAGGAACATAGTCTATCTTCCTCAGGCACGAAAGAATTTTCCCTCAGGCCGAAAATATCTACAGCCCAAAGGATAAACAGTGCAGTGCCCACAGGCTAATCACAACAATGCCCCCAGGCTAAACAGGTAACCGGGCCATGCCCAACATATCAAAATGTAGTAAAAAAGAAATTCCTATCAAGGAAATTCTACAATTACTACATCTAAGGAATACCCTCGGGTATCCTGGCCAAATGGCTAAACAGTGAAACCCACCCCCGGGGTGGTTTCAGATCCGATCAACGATCCCAACCAGTATTTTATTATCACAATTAACTACCTAATCAATTCTAGGCATTAAATATAGCAATGAACTCAGCCACACGACACCCCAACATGGGTTTGTGGCACAAAAACGCACAAAAATGCACGACAGTTGGAAAATAAACATAAAACCACCTACCTTATAAGCCAACGAGCATTATACCCGAACGCCGACTCCAGAAACGCCTAAGAACAGCGTAGATCTGACGAAGAAAAAAACCCATTCAAATGTAAAAAACATACGTTAGGAGAATAATTGGTAAGAACGGTACCAGGAGAGGAGAGGGCTTACCCGTGCGGTTCCAACGAGATCGTCCGAAGCCAAATCGGATTCCAGACGAACTCCAATCGTATCTTCAAAGGTCTGACCTCCTCCTTTGGATCCAAAATGGCTCAAACACCTCCTCTGCCAAATGGGGAGGCTACTGCCTATTTTAAGCCGAAAAAACAAAGTACACAGCGTGTAATTTTGAGTACACAACGTGTACTTCTTTCATTTAACTGTTCATTTGGCGGCACCGCCACATTGTTCATCCGTCGACATGAGAACACGACATGTACTCCCAAGTACACGACGTGTACTGTCGCCCAGCTGGCGGCAACTTCACCGCCTTACTATTCAAGCATGCCGACTGACTACACGGCGTGTAAGGTACCACTAGACGATGTGTAGTCAGTTCCTACACCCTTCATCGTCATCATGGCTACACGCCCCATGTACTCATTCCAACACGGCCAAAAGTACACGGCGTGTGGAAAAGTACACGGCGTGTAGTTCCAAAATTTAGTATTTTCCACCCATTTTCCATATTTTCTCAAAAACACTTAAGGAAAAGGGAAAAAGAAGAAGCTCGTACCTCTAAAATAAGAACCGGGTTCTTACAAACTTCCCCCCTTATAGTAATTCATCCCTGAATTGCCCTTCCAAGGGTGGCGAAGATAAATCTCAGAACAGCTCTAGCCACTGAGCACATACACCGGCCTCCCGCTCCTAGGTCTCATCCTGCACTCGGCCATGCTTCCATAGCACCCGTACGAGAGGAACTGACCGGCCTCGGAGAACCTTCGTGCTCCTGTCAATGATATGGATCAGATGCTCCTCAAAGGACGCATCATGATGAAGCTCAACCTACTCAGGCTGAAAGGTGTGAGATGGGTCTGAATGGTAGTGACGCAACTGAGACACGTTGAAGACGTCCTGCATGGCTCGGTACCATTGCGGTAATTGAAACCAACAGGCAACCATCCCAAATCTCTCCAGAATCTCGAATGGACCCACTTACCTCGGTGAAAGCTTACCCTATCTCCTGATCCGCTTATGTCCCAGCCTCGGCAAAACACGAAGAAAAACCTGATCACAGACCACGGAATTCAAAGGTCATCTACGATGATCATCATAAGACTTCTGATGAGACTGCACGGTAGCCATCCGCTTCCGAATCAACTAGACCTGCTCATATGTCTCCTGTGTGAACTGTGGCCCCAGTAAAGCTGTCTCACCTTCCTCTAACGAGCACAAAGGTGATCAGCATGGCCTACCATATAAATCCTCGTATGGTGCCATATCAATAGTCTCCTGAAAACTATTGTTATAGGAAAACTCGACTAAGGGTATATGCTTCTCCCATTAGCCCCCAAATCTAGGACGCATGCGAGCAGAATATCCTCTAGCACCTGTATCGTCCGCTCTGACTGGCCATCTGTCTAAGGGTGGTATGTTGTGCTCAGAAGCACCTGTGTACCCAGTGCCCTTTGAAAACTATGCCAGAAACGAGACGTAAAGCGGGCGTCCCTATCTGAAACGATAGAATGAGGGACCCCATGAAGACGTACGATCTCTCGGATATACAGCCTTCCGAGCTCATCAACACCGAAGTTCTCTTTGATCGGCAAGAAGTGACCTAACTTCGTGAGTCTGTCCACAACAACCCTCATGGCATCATTGCCTCGAGGTGACCTCGGCAATCCCGTCATGAAATCCATCGTGACATCATCCCATTTCCACTCTGGAATGGGCAACTGCTGTAACAGCCCAGTTGGCCTCTGGTTCTCTGCCTTCACCTGCTGACAGGTGGAACACCTCATAACAAAACCAGCTATCTCTCCCTTCATACCCGACCACCATTACTGACGTCTCAAGTCTCGGTACATCTTGGTAACCCCGAGATGAACTGCCCAAGCTGAAGCATGAAACTCCCGCATCAGATCCTCGTGTACATCCCCTGGAAACCATACACGTCCATGGAAAGGAAAAACCTCGTCATCGCATATTGTCCAACCGGGAGGAGGGTCCTCACTTTCCACCAACTCTAGTAGAAATAGGCCTTCTGAAACTGATAGATGCCTCATCCTCACTCTGTCCAGGAGGGTATAATTCACAACTAATGAGGAATGATAAGTCTGACCCTGACTGTCATGCACCTCCAGATGCATCTCAGAGAACAAAGCCATAAGCTTCCACTCACCACTGGAATCCTGCACTGCCTGTATCTGAGTCTTCCTGCTCAGTGCATCAGCTACTGCATTACCTTTACCAGGTGTATAGTCAAGCTCAAAATCGAAGGACTGTAGGTACTCGACCCACCTTCTCTACCTCAGATTTAGGTCACGCTGAGTAAATATATACTTGAGACTTTTGTGGTCGGTGAAAACCAAAAAATGCTCTCCCAACAGATAATTTCTTCAACAGCGCAACACATGAACAACTGCAGCCAACTCGAGATCATGTGTCGGGTAATTCCTCTCATGTGGCCTCAACTACCGAGGCTCGTACGCAACAACTCGGTCGCCCTGCATCAACACTGCCCCCATCCCAATACCTGATTCATCACAGTAAACTGTATAGCTCTTCCCCTACTCTGGGAGTATCAGGATCGGTGTTGATGTCAACCTTCCCTTCAGGTCCTGAAAAGCTGTCTCGCAAGCTTTTGAACAAACGAACATCACACCCTTCTTAGTCAGACCTATCAACGGTGCTGCTAAATGGGAGAAGTCATGTATGAAGCATCTGTAGTTACCAGACATCCCTAAGAAACTCCATATCGCAAACAAGTTCTTATGCTGCTCCCAGGAAACTACTGCTCTCACCTTCTCTGGGTCTACTGCAACTCCTGCCTCTGAGATAATGTAACCCCGGAAGTGAATCTGGTCCATCCAAAAGTGGAACTTTAAGAGCTTAGCATATATTCGATGCTCTCTCAGTGTACTCAATACGATATCAAAATGGGCGGCATGGTCGTGTCGAGTGTGAGAGTACACCAAGATGTCGTCCACGAATACTACCACAATGGAATCAAGATACGGATGGAACACACGATTCATCAGAGCCATGAATACTGCTGGTGTGTTCGTCAGTCCAAACGGCATAACCAAGTACTCATACAGACCATATCTGCTCCGAAAAGCTGTAAGAGGTATATCAGATGGTCTAACACGCAGCTGATGATATCCGGATCTCAAGTAAATCTTCAAGAACACTCGTGCTCGACAAAGATGATCAATCAGATAATCAATCCTCAACAAGGGATATCGGTTCTTAAACGTCAACTGGTTCAGCTTCCGATATTCCACGCAAAGCCTAGGGGAACCATCCACCTTCTTCGCAAAAAGGACCGGAGAACCCCAAGGAGAAGTACTGGGTCGGATAAATCCCTTCGTCTGTAGCTCCTTTAACTGCCTCTTGAGCTCCTGAAACTCAGGCGTGGCCATCCTATAAGGAGGAATGGACACCAGTGCTGCTCCTGGCACAAGATCAATAGAGAAATCCACCTCACACACCGGAGGGATACCTGAAAAGTCGTCCGAGAAGACATCCCTGAAACGATCATTAACTGGAGGGAAATCTGTCTGACAAGTCCCCTGGTCATCCAGATATAAACACGCAATCTGGGTTGTGACTCCACCTCGTCCATGATGCTCTATTCCAGCTCGACTCACATGAACATCCCATTCTTCCTTTTATAGAAACTCTCCTCCCTCTGGTGACATGAAACTCACCCTGCAACGATAGCTGTCTACAAAGGCTCGAAAGGGAACCAACCAGTCCATCCCGAGAATGACGTCATAGCTCGTCATCTCCAAGACATAGAGGTCCCAAAGGAAGTGACACCCTCCAACCCCAAGGGGGCACTCCTTGCTCTGACGCACACCGGTCGTCCTAGTCCCCAATGGAGTGTCTAGCGTCATGATATCGGAAGAAGAAGAAACACCGAGCCCAAGACTCTCCACAATGGGTACAGATATGAAACTATGCGTAGGACGTGTATCAAAAAGTAATGAAGACAAGACATAAGCTACTAGAATAGTACCTATAACTGTAGAAGTTCTGGGATCCTGCTCCTACTGGGTTTGTTGCACTGCATATGCCTGCCCAGTGTCGCGGCCCTGCGACACAGCCTGGCTACCCTGAGCTGTCCTGCCCTGCTGCCTCTACGATCCTGTTGTCTGGCTACCACGGCCACGACCACCATCTCTGCCTGTACACCCTGACGTATTCCAGTTCCCTGACTGGAAAGAATCCACTGGTCCTGCTCCTACACGCGGAGTCTGCATAGAACCCCTCTCACTAGCCACTGGTAGAAACACCCTGCAAAAGCGTTGTAGATGACCCATCTTGCCGCAGGCTTAGCACTCAACTAGGTCTCGTGGACACTGTGATCTCTTGTGCCCCTCTCTACCACAATGGTAGCACATAACCTGGCCACCCGAAGAATTCTTATGACTGGTACTACTGCCCTGAGAGAAGTCCATCTGTCTCTTCCTTTTTCCAGCAGAAATAACACCAGTAACTGGTGCTGAACCGCCCTGGCCCACACCACTAGATTCTCACAGGTTCCTCTCTGTAATCAGCGCCTGGTTAATAATCGCGTGTACAATAGGAAACTTGAAAACATTCACCAGTGCTCGGATGTCATACCGAAGACCATCCTCAAAACGTCTGGCTCTCAACGTTTCATCACCCACCAGCACGGGTGAAAAATGATGAAGCTCTGTAAAACGATCAGAATAGTCCATCACCGACATAGTGCCCTACTGCAGATTCATGAACTCTCAAGCTCTATCTTCCCTCAACGTCTTGGGAAAGAAGAATTCATAGAAGACTGCCTGAAAATCTTCCCACACTAGGTCCCTGTGATGCTCTGTCTAGGTGGTAACACCCACCACCTCTTGGAAGAATCACACAGCATGTAAGTCTCGAGCTTGACCCTCCGCCCTGGAGGTGTCTCCAAGTGCTCTAAAATAATCTACATCGATCCTATCCAAGACTCTGCAGCCTATGGTCCGCCATCCCCTGAAAACGTAGGCGGATGCTGCTTCTGAAAGATACGCGTCAGCTCGGCCATATATGTGGCAGCCTGCGGTGCTCCCTAAAAGGTCTGCATGAACCGCAATAAGCGTCCACAGAACTGCGCCTCCACACTTGTGTCCGGTATAACAGCTGGAGCCGCATCTGGCTCTGCTGGTGGATCAACTGGTAGCCCATGGCCCACCATCTCCGGAGTATAATCGTTGCCGCTCTCCTGGCATACAACTCGCAGTTTTCTAGGCGGCATGACCCTACAAGTTCAAAAGCATGCCTCATATTTAAGATTATTATGATTGAAAGTGAAGGAACCACAAAGGGAACAAGAGGAAGAAGGCATTTCAAAATTTGAAAAACAAGACTACACGGCGTGTACAATGACTACACGACGTGTACTTGACTTCCCTTCCCCTGCCCGAGTCCTTCTACACGGCTAAGCCACACGGCTTCCGTTCAACAAAACTACACGGCGTGTATAGTGTTATTTTCCAACTACTCGTGTCGTCTGTGACATGGCCGACTACCTAGCTTAACTCCACACAGTGTGTTACACCCGTACACGGTGTGTACAGCACCATGTTTCCTAGCCACATGGATAACTCCACATAGTCTTTCCTCAGACAAGACTACACGACATGTCCCACAGGTACACGACATGTTCAGGGAGAGGTGACACCAGCCCGTGTTGTTAGCTACACGGCCGAGTCCCCAGGTCACACTACACGGCATGTCTATAACTGACACGGTGTGTTCTTTCAAGGAGTTTATTGACCCGTGTTGTTAGTTACACGGCTGGACTCTGGGTCAACACTACACGACGTGCACAAAACTACATGGCGTGTTTTACCCAAGCCCTTCCCTACCTCGTGTCACCGCCCACATGGTTTGTGACATGGGAAGAGACTACACGGCGTGTACTCAGGGTACACAGCGTGTACTCAAAAGTTCATTTTTCTTCCCGAACAGAAGAACAGACACGGCATGTATGAGGTCCTACACGGCGTGTATTCTGGGTTTTCCGGACAGTATGCCTCATAAACTTCTCCGGAACCCATAAAATACTGAAAAAAAAACACATAAGTGTCAAATTCCGACCCGTGGGGGCCCATACTCCCCACGAATCAAAATTTGACATCTTATATGTGTTATAACCAAAAAACAGTCAATGGTCTACCAAATTCCGATCAATGGGGGCCCATACTCCCCAAAAACCAAAGTTTGGCATCCATTCTATAAAGAGGCTCAAACACAAACACCATATCATAAGGCAGGTATTTATCAAGAAGCTATCACAACAGAATGCTTTATTAGCACATCAACTATCACAACAACATGAAAATTCTAATGCACCTACATGGCATAGAAACTATTCATGGCATGTGATTTCTAGTATGTGCCTATATGATGCATGAGATGGAATACCCTCATCTCATCGAGTTGGAACTAAATAGAACCCACAGATAAGATATAAACAGCACCATCCAAGTGCGTCACCCAACAGTGAAAACATATCAACTGAAAAATTGCAAAATCAAAAGAATTCAAAATACTAGGTAGACTGGCTTTTCCCTATACACAGTTTAGCTACGCCTGGGCACAACTAATTAACAACTACCGTTCCGTGCTATCCCTAACTACGACTCCAAAAATTAGTTCAAAGAAAAGAAACTCCTCTGATACCACTTTATAACGTCCCGGACCCGGGTGCCACGCAACGGGTGCCCTAAGCCCGGTTCGCCACATGACCTCAAGCGCATTTCCCCAAACGCCAGAGGCTGCCGACTAGCAGCAAGGGCCCAGGTCTGATAGTGGGGAAACTATGCCCTCATTTTTGAAAGTGTAGCGCAGCGGAATACGAAAATAAACATACAACGACAGCAGAAGCAGTAAACCATACACTACTGAAATAAACAACAGTAGTGAATATAACCAACAATATATAAGTGATGATGCTACATGCTTCAAGTTCTAAGAAAACAGTCAGAACATGTTATACGTCAATATAGTACTACAAAATACGGAGTACAGAAAAACAAGAAAAACAGCTGGCAGCGGCATTGCGAGGCTAGGCTCGGTCCGATGCCCTCCTACTCCTCAGCAATAGTCAAGTACTTGTATAGGGACTCTTGCCCCTATCTACACCTGCAACAACGTAATCTGTTTGGGCCGAAAAGCATGAACCAAATAGGGTGTGAGAAATATATCTCAGTAGGCACCCACCAAAGGCCCGTGCCCAACTGCGTGTAAGCATGCAACAACAGTGTGAAGTAGTAAAATGCAATAAAGTAAGTAGTACTCAAAAGTAACTAATTACCAGTTATGTTTCCATTTTATTATCCATTTAATCCATTTAAATATTACAAATCACCACAATGCATTTATAAGTAAACAATCCACATCCTCAGACAAGTAACCCCTACCCTCAGGTAAGGAGTATCCAACACAAGAATCCGCCCTCAGGCATAACATAATTTTTCCCTCAGGCATAGGTAGTGTCTCCCTCAGGCACAGAGTCTATCGCCCTCAGGCACGAAAGAAGTTTCCCTCAGGACGAAAATATCTACAACCCACAGGATAAACAGTGCAGTACCCACAGGCTAATCACAACAACGCCCTCAGGATAAACTGGTAACTGGGCCATGCCCAACATATCAAAATGTTGTAAACAAGCAATTCCTTTCAAGGCAATTCTACAATTACTACATTTAACGCATACCCTCGGGTATCCTGGCCAAACGGCTAAACAGTGAAACCCACCCCGAGGTGATTTCAGATCCAAGAAACGATCCCAACCGGTATTTTATTATCACAGTTAACTACCTAATCAATTTTAGGCATTAAATATAGCAACGACCTCATCCACACGACCCCCCAACATGGGTTCGTGGCACAAAAACGCACAAAAACGCACGACAGTTGGAAAATAAACACAAAGCCACCTCCCTTATAAACCAACGAGAATTATACCCGAATGCCGACTCCAAGGACGCCCAAGAATAGCATAGACCTGACGATGAACAAAACCCATTCAAACGTAAATAACTTACGTTAGGAGAAGAATTGGTAAGAACGGTACCAGGAGAGGAGAGGGCTTACCCATGTGGTTCCAATGAGATCGTCTGAAGTTGAATCAGATTCCATAAGAACTCCCGGAGGATCTTCAAACGTTCGGCCTCCTCCTTTGGATCCAAAATGGATCAAACGCCTCCTCTTCCAAATGAGGAGGCTACTGCCTATTTTAAGATGAAAAAACAAAGTACACAGTATGTACTTCTGAGTACACGGTGTGTACTTCTTTCATTTAACTGTTCATTTGGCGGCACTGCCACACTGTTCATCTGTCGACATGAGTACACAACATGTACTCCCAAGTACACGGCGTGTACTGTCTCCCAGCTGGTGGAGACTCCACCGCCTTACTATTCAAGCATGTCGACTGACTACACGGAGTGTAAGGTACCACTACACGGCATGTAGTTAGTTCCTACACCCTTCATCACCGGTATGGCGACACACCCCATGTACTCATCCCAACACGGCCAAAAGTACACGGTGTGTGGAAAATTACATGGCGTGTAGTTCCAAAATTTAGGATTTTCCCCCCATTTTCAATATTTTCTCAAAAACACTTAAGGAAAAGGGAAAAAGAAGAAGCCCGTACCTCTAAAATAAGAACCGGGTTCTTACACCTTGTTTTCCAAGTCATCAAGGTACTAACTGAGATGAATCTCTGAAACACACATGGTCACTAATTGAAAACTCCAATTGATTAATATAGTGAACAATATAGGATTTATAATGGATTTAATCCATCTCCTTTCTTTTATGAATCAAATAAATCTTCTAGGTTATCTCTTGAACAAAATATATCCCAACCAAAGTTGCTTCACAAATCTTTGATTGAAAAAATATATATTTTCACTATAATCTATATAAAAGCCTCAAAGGGTTCCATCTTTATGGTTGGATGTTAACTCTTATTATAGGAAATATAAAAAAGTACAATGTGGGTATCTTAAGCTCCAAAATGGTGATAATTAAAGCATAAATCATATCCTTCGAGATTTATATATCTCATTCTATTTGACCATCTATCCATGGATGATGCGTCATGATCAATGTAACCTGGGATCCCATCACATCATAGAGGCCTCTCTAAAAATAATAAGTGAATCATGGGTCCATATCAGAGGCTATAACAGAAAAAAATATTTTTAATCTGATGATCCCATGATCATATAGGCTTCCTAAGTCCTCAAATTTGGTTATATCATTAATGAAAACAAAGTGAGACGATTTAGTCATTCCATCGATCACTACCTATATCACATTATTCCTGTGAGGGGTATGTGAAGATCCAACCACAAAGTCCACTTAAATATTGTCCCACTTCTAAGTTGACATAGGAATGAGATGAAGAAAACCCAAAGGTTTCTGGTGCTCTTCCATGACATGTTGGAAAGTATGACAATGATAAAAAATTAATCAATGGATCATCTCAAAGTTTTCCACCATAATCATCACCACATGTTATATAACATCCTCATTGATCTAGGTTGTTCCACCTGTTTGGAATTATCACATCCCCCATTATAGTTTTTCTCACTAGATAAGGTATGTGATACAAATTCATAAAATTTATGATACCCTAATAAGAGAAAACCCAATCAATGAGGATATATCCACCATTAATAGAGTCCCTAATTTTATGAAACTCATTATCAAGATGATGATCCTAAAGAATAATCCTAAAATAAGAGGAGGCCAATGAAATGATTCCCAGAACAATTTTTGTCTCATCATCCCAAACCCCCAAATGCATAATAATAAGATAGTAATAAAATACCACTATTATGATGATTATTTCATATACTAGGTTTTAAGTTACATAATCAAGGAATTATCAATGAAATTACCGAAGCTAGGGGTGTTGGAAATATCAAGATCAAATTATTTCAGGTACTCCTCCCATCATCTCTGATGGAGTTTCAAATATTTTGTGGTAAACATTCTCTTAAAAGGTAATGTTTCAACCTATCAAGACCATGCATCACAACTATGAGTTCAAGATCATGGGTAGGATATTTATTCTCATGTGTCCTAAGGTTTTAGGAACCATAAGACAAAATATGGTCACCCTACCTGATAATTTATCCCAAACCTTAGCTTGATGCATTACAAAATACCACATATCCCTACACAACCAATACAAGATTAAAAACTAAGGATGAATTCAAATAACATTTAAATTCAATAAAAATAATTCTAACATTTAAAATCCTATAACTACATCACTTCTATTTGAGTGAGAGTGGTCATCAGAGATGTCAAATTTGATAATTATTTGATGAACTGATGGTAATACCCCAATAATATCATGAAACTCCAAATATTGAAAACAATCTGCAGCTGATCTCATGTCATAACAGATTTCACTTTTTCAACCCAACTAAAATACCATGATCTGAGGCCACGTTTCCCTTGAAATTCACTTCATGAATCTATAAATCACATTTTAATATATTGGATTAGATTCAATGATCTCTCATGATTTTTAGAACTACTCTCAAATGAAACAGATGATCCTACTAATTTTAATAATAAACCAATATTTCATCAACAAAACTACCATATTTAGTAAATATACTCCTGGAATATATTTTTTATCTGTGAAATAAAATTGCAAGAGTATTGGTTAAAAAGGAATCAAAGGTACTTTTAATGGCCATGCCTACTTTTTAAGGGTATAATTGGGATTTATATTCCTTGATTCTAATATGGTGATAACCAGATCGAAGATAATTATTTGAGAACCACGTTTCCCCATTAAACCAGTAAAAAATAAATAATTTGAGGTAATAGATGCTTGTTCTTTATCATCACTCGATAGAGATTTGTGTAATAAATACAAAGGTGAAGATTCCCATCAACTTTCTATGAAAAAATAACATGCACTTCCCATGGTGACATACTTAGGTGAATGGATCCTTTATCTACCAAATAATCCAATTGAGTCATTCACACATTTAGTTAAAATGGTTCCATAGAATAGGACGGAATAGATATGGGATCAATACCTGATAATAATTAAATATAAAACTTCACCTCCATTACCAGTGGTAATATAAAAATTCCATATGGGAACATGTTGTAAAACTCAATGACCACTGAAGGTTGATCACCACTCTTATATTCTCTCTCCAAGTCAAAATAAAACTTAGTTATCACAATGCTCATCCTCAAAAAAGGTGATCCATATCTTCTCAACCTCGATTCCCATTATCCTTGGAAAACATAGTACACGCTATTGGGGTCGTAAAGGATACTCAATGAAGATAATAGTCAATCTGGGATTTATGGGAAATCAACCAATCAATATTATGAATGAAATATTAAGGATTAATTTTGAGAATAAGAACATCCAAGGTGATCTTTCTCTTTGACAAAGAAAAATTATATTAAGGTCATATCAGACATTGATCCCTCTTTGTTCCAAGGGGCATAGAAATGTCCATCACATAAGAAAGAAGCTATTTATATAAGGTTTAGAAGGTTCAAAATACAAGATGACATGAAGTAATGAGATATAACAATATCAAATAAATAAGTCACTAAAGACGAGGTTATAGTAATGGTACCCCTCATTATCACTAGACCGACATCAGCTTCCTCTGGAAACTCTTCCATTAGAAAAATAATATTCATTCCAGATTCCAAATTTTGTAACCCCTTAGTTCTTGAATTGTCCATTTTCAATGTAGTACCTTCCGGTGCAGATTAGGTTATACCACTGCACAGGGTTGAAAAGACAGGATATAACTTCTAAAGGTGGATTCAGCAACTATACAAACAACTGATCTTTGGTGCCTTAGTGAAAAATCACATTGAGTTCTTGACCTTACCTCATTGAAAGAAAGTGAAAGGGAATCTACTAGAAATTACAGAAGGTATAGATAATGCCTGATGTCATGGACCACCTTGAGACTCATCACACTTCCTATTTTCTTTTAAAGGAACAAGTAGGACAACCACTAGAAGTAAGAGGAACTCCCGTCAACCATGAGTTATCATCCAGATCAATCTCAACCATAAATGCTCTATCTAGAACATCCATATAAGAAGTGAGATTCAACCTAAAATAATGAGATTAGATATTATATGTAAGTCCTGTCTAGAATATTCAATACTTAGTCTTATTTTTTTCTCACTACTTTATATGAAAAATAAAAATTTCAGAAAACAAGTTCACATATTGAGTCATGGTTCAATTATCTTACTGGAGGCTAAGAAACTCTATAGAATTTTCCATAACTGTTGAATCTAGATATAATGGTTCTATAAATAAGTCTCTAATGTCCTTCCACTATAAGTCTCCATGTTTCATTATTTTTACCATTAAATACCACCAACTCCTACTAATCACTTCAACCATAAAGGCACCATACTTCACTTTTAATAAGTCAAGAGTTTTTATGAACTCAAAAAACAGGTCAATCATTTTCAACCACCCCACGACCTATTGGGGATCATTATATCCTTGTAAATACTATGGTTTATATTGATGAAACCCCAAATAATGATCTCTTATTTCATCTCTTTTAGGTTCTACTACTAAATCCTAAACAAGAAGGGGTATGACTACCTATCGTAGAGAATAGACTACACATACCACCATCTCAATGAGATTCTGATAAAAAAAATGGTTTTCAATCCATGATTCATAGGTAGCTCCCTCCTGATGTATGTTCAAATAGCTTCTCTAGGGAATAGAATCACACAACATCATTTTGATACAAAAAAAATCAGCAAAGATACTCATATAATCAACCTAATCAAGAGACATAAGAATATAAATTCCTTCCATAGAATTCAAACATTTTTGGATTTCATAATTCTCATATCATGTTTAGAAAAAATACTATAATTTAATCAATTTATTACTTAATAACACCATTACCAAGCATCTATGGTGACTTAAGGTTTTTTACTATGAGATTCGGATATGATCTCACTCATAACTACCCCTTAATTATAAAAAATACTACCACCTATCTACAAGGACATCCCGAAATGAAAAGAAACATTAAGGAATGATACACAACCTTATACCTATGATACAATTTTTTTATGAACCAACCCAGATACCTTGGTAAAATGATACCCAATTCAGTAGTGACATAGCCCAAAGGGCATTCCAGATCACAAAAGGCACATGGCTAGTACATGACATCAATTAGGAGTCAAAGTGACCTATTTTTTCCTAAGAACAAAAAACAAGATATAAGAGTATAAAATAAAACATAACATAGTTTGTATTCCAGACCCTCCTCAATGGAAAAGTGCCATAAGAAGATAGTTATAAAACCCAAATAGTGCATCATCCAATAAAGGTAGGTCATGAGAAAAAAACTAGAAGGATTTCCCCAACTATTACATAAGAAATAAAAATAAAAATAAACAATTTATGTTTTAATTTAAGTAAAGATAAGTCATGTAAAATAATTTTCACATTTCTCAGTTAAAACATGATTTGAAATCATATAGATGGAATAAGTATAAAAAATAATATTAAATGAACATTTTGATAAATCGAGGTCATGAGTAAAATAGTTCTGCAATCACTAGTATGTAATAATAAAATCAAAACAAACCAACATTTTCATAATCCCTGAGGATAATAAGTTCCTGGATAAAGGTAACTTGCATTAATTAGTCAATAATAATGTCTCACGGTGTGAGTACGTCCCTAAGGATCAATCCATTAGGATAGAATTAATCAAAACCCCATCTGCGAAGTCATGATAAATATGGATTAATTAGTGTTTTCATAAATAATCCATTTCTAAGGAGTGAGAGTCCTAGAGTGATTATCCTATTAATGCACTAACTATATAGGCTCACATGTTCATTCAATAAATCCATCAATCATGGGAATTGTTTTGTACCAATTCAATTCATTGTATGTAGTTAAAATTCCAAATTTCAAGTTCAATATTCCATTTTAATTTCCAATAAAAAAATGACTTCATCAAGTTCACGCCTTTAAAAATCTTCTTTCATTTAAATCCATTTTTCTCAATAATCAACATCAAATTATTTCAATCCATCTTGCATAAAAATCAAAACATTTTTTCAAATCCTTTGGAAATATTTTTTACTAAAAACCTCATTCCTTTGAAATAAATCATAAGAATCCTCACAATCCATGTTTTAGAAAACAATTTAAAATAAATTTAAATTAATGAAATATATCAATGTTTCAATTATAGAGAAAATCCTTACGGAACTAACTACCTTTAATCATATGATCAAACAACCAGTCACCAAAGTCCGGAATCTCCAATGTAGAATCGAGGGAGAGGAAGATAAAAGAGTAAGACCAAGAATCATAACCCATCAAATAAAGTTTTAGATATGAAAACTACATGAGGATATATAACTCATAAATAATCCGATAAGAGAATAAATGGTGGTTCAAACTTAAGGGAATAAAATTATCAGAGAGGAATCAATTGATTTTATCGATACTTAGATCTAAAAAGAAGAGAGGTTGGAAGATCCAATTCACATCTTGGGAGATTAAAAAATACAAAGGATCAAATTAGGGTCAAAAGGGATGTGTTTATAAGTAATAACAATGGTTTCAAAATTTTAATTAAAATTTTTAAGGGATTAAAAACCCAATTCATTCCATTTACTAGTTTGGGATGCAAGGATAATACTAACTGTGCACCCAACTAGGCGACCTCATTGGGATTCTGGAAAGGGTGTATGTTTTTTTCAAACGATTAGACTATCCAGGAACCAAACATGAAATAACCCATTATCAAAGCCCACATGGTTTATAGGGAAGGATGCATAGTATTAACTAACCATGTTCCACCCTCAAGTGCCTTAAAATAGGATTTAATGTTTTTCTAGCTGAATCTCACCGTTCACCATAACTATGTGCAAACCATGAAAAACCCCTCAAAATTCTAAAATTCTCTAAAAAACTCAAAAAAATGGCTCAATACAAGACTTAAACAAAATTTAATCAAATAAAGAATCAATAATCCCCTCAAATCAGGTAATGGGATGTTATAATATCCCTCCGTAAATGATTTTTACCCTTAGAAATATTGTTAAGAAAACTACATATTAATGAGATGAGGCCACTACTCTCACATTAGTGCCACATGATCCCATGTATCATTTTAGTTAGAACCATGATACTTATGTTAGGGAAACTAAGGTATAGAATTTCCATAAAGAACCTTCATCTTAGAATCAATAATCCCAACTGGCTGATCAGTCATGAATAAATCAGGTCCAACATTAAGTTCCTCCCTACACAAACATTGATATGGGTTATAGAAATACTTTTAGAGATACAATATTCAAAATACATTAAGAATCATCATAAAAATATCCCATGTATCTCGTTGTAATATTTCTCTATTTTCCCAAACATCAGTGACCTGACCATGGTGAAACTCTCAAAAAAACATCCTCACTAAATGAAAACTATAAATAATGATGATGAAGACCAGTATAGGATTTGTATCATCTCTGATCCATCTCTAATCTTAGATGAATGAACAAATTGTTTTATGTAATCTCTTAAAATGAACTTTTTCCAACCAAAGAAACATCACCAATCTTCTAAAAACATAACAGATATTTACATGGTTTCCCATACAAAGCCTCAAAGGGATGAATCATAATGATAAATGGAAAAAATTATTATAGGAAAACAAAAACAGTCCCAAGTGTTTATCCTGTGCTCCAAAAAATATTAATAAAGAAATAACAAATCATGTCCTACAAGATTTGTATAGCTTATTTTGTATGGCCATCCATCTATGGATGATGTTCCGTGCTCAATATAATATGGGATCCTATAAAATCATGGATCCCTCTCCAAAAATAATAAGTAAATAAAGGTTATATATTAAAGACTATAAAAGATGGAATTCTTGTGCAATATGATGATCTCTGAAACATACAGGCTTCCCAAGACCTCATCTTTGGTTGTATCCTAAATGGGAAAAATGACTTTATTTGGTCAACCAATTGATAACTACCCATATCACATTCTTCCCTAGAGGGGTATATATTAACCCAACCATGAAGTCTATCAAAATATCATCCCACTTCCAAGCCATCATAGGAAGGGTCTGAAGTAAACCAAAAGGTTTTTGGTGATCATCATTGACCAGTTGGTAAGTATAAAAATGAGAAACAAAATCATAAATTCTTAATCTCATACCTATCCCACATAATCAACACTGCATGTAATAAAACATATTTCTATTTCCAGGGTGTATAGACCACTAGGATTTATGGAAGCCCCCAATGAAAATTTTCTTATGGGAAAATGTATGATTTAACCATTCCAAAAACACAGGATACCCACATATGAGAATTACCACTCACTAATGGTCTCCCCGCGACAATGAGAGTCTGTAATGTTACAAAACTCATCATAAAGACTATTATTATGAATAATTATCTCAATAAGATAGCAGGTAAACTGAATGCAAGATAGAATAATTTTCTCCTCGTCCTCTCATTCACTCAAGTGCATATCGGAAAATAAAGACATCAAATTTCAATCTTTTAATAATTATTTCATATCCCATGTTATAAGTTTCCTGATAAAGGAATCAGTAACAACATCCCCATTTAAAGGGGTGTAGGAAATGTAAAATCAAAAGATTTCATGTACTCCACCCACCATATTTTATGGAAGTTAAAATATTTGACTGAGAAGATATACTCATATTTCTGTGGTCTGAATAAAATATAATCATTTCTTAAAAAAGGTAATTTTGCGAAAAATTGAGAGTTATCAGCAAAACTTCGAATTAGAGAAAATGGGTAGGATAATTATTATTGGGAATACTAGGCTGTCAGGTTTTATAAGACAATGTGCGTTCACCCTGAATGAAAATGTAATGAAAAAAAAACAAAACCAGAAATTGAACCATTTGCGATGGGGAAATTGCCATAGGATCCCGTTGCAAAAGGTCATTTGTGACTATCCCCCATCACAATTTCCTCATAACTGAAAACCACATCATAAATACTATTTTTTGTGATAGACTGTCACACGAAAAGTATTTGTGATGGGAATTTTTCCAGTCGCAAATAATTTATCTGTGGATTTTAAAAAACCATTTCATCATGGGTCCGTCGCAAATTAATTTTTACAATGTTCCCGTCATAAATAATAATTTTTGATGGGACCATTATAAAAAACTAAAAATAATAATAAAATAATAATAAAAAATTAATATTAATAAAATTTGTTAAAATATTAAAATAAAAATAATAATATAATAATAAAAATAATAATAAAATTAATATTTTTAGTAATTAAATATAAAATACTAATAATTAAAAATACTAATATTAAAATAAAAACTACTAAAATTAGTAAAAATATAATTAAAATAATAAAATTATAGAAAACACAATATTCACAACAATTTATAAAAAATATTAATAATAAAATAATAAAATAAAATAAAATAATAATATAAAATAATAATAATAATAATAAATAAATAATATAATAAGAAGATTAATAAATGAATAATAATATAATAATATAATTAAAAAACACAATATTCACAAATATATAAAAACACACTATATAGAAATATAAATATATGGAATAATAAAAATATTAAAAATATTTTTACAATAAAATGTTTCTATTTGGTGAGATCCTACCAAGAAAACACCAATATTAATTATTTTTTTATTTCCCATATGCATGTGTATGAAATTGAAAACCATTTACCACATTTTCATCATAAGATTAAACCATTTTGGATGGTGGGTTACTCAATACACACAATCGATTTTCAATTTTATCAGCATGTTGAGATACCTGCATTTTTCTAAAAATTTATCAATAGAACATTTAATAAATTTATTTTATATGTTAAACAATGAATAATTTATTTTACCAATTTTTAAAACTAGTAGGACAAATTATTTTATTAACGTTCTTGAAGAGGAGGTGTTGTAATTTGTGGAAACTGCTTCATGATATGATTATCATATAATATAAATATATAATAATATTAATTCACTATAAAAAATATTATATATAATATATGATTGGAGCACTCATAGTACCGATAGTGTTACTTCTTCACAATTCATAAGAACAAATGTATGAGCTTTGTGATGTTCATAAACTGAAATCCATCAGTAATGAACTCCACCAAATCAATGTTAGGGAACATTAAAAAATGATAATAGATTTTTTATTATACCAATAACATTTCCCTCATTATGACCCATGTAGTTATGTTTTGAGGAAGATTCGGATTGAAAATAATGAGAGCAGAAAAAGTAAATTTCCTATGGAAAATAAGCTTCTAAAATTTATACTCAACTCTTGCATTGTTACATACTTTTGTCTTCAATTTCTACATGAATCTCTTGAATGGGTATATCTATCAGAACTATAATAGACCTAAACATTTCACTTCATATAGAAAATGTAATATAAAATGTTCTATTGAGTTAAATAAATATGGTGGGAATATTTTTTCTAGTTTACATAATATTAAAACAATATCTTCTTGAAGTGTACATAGTGCATCAAAGTCTGTTTTCACTAAAAAAAGGTCTCGGAAAAAATATGATATGTCTATTATGACATCCCAAATCATATAATTCAACAAAACACTTAATCCAATTGGTATAATTCTTTTCTTTATAACATAGTAGTCATGACTTTTTAATCCAATAATATGACTATTTTTGACACAGCTGGACAAATTGGAGACATAACCATATAGAAGTCTCTAATCTGTAGTCCAATGAAAAAATAATAATATATTTTCCATGGAAATTGTATAAGCTACTTTTGTCTTCATTAAATTCTATGATTTTAAATTTTCAAATTGATCATGTTCTAGTTTCCTGCCAATTTGCACAAGATCTAATCGTGCCTTTATGTTATTTATGGTCCTACCTAGTGTATCCTAAATGGAATAAAATATATTATAAAAATAGATCTTATCTACATGAAATAAATCCAATATGTGATAGACCAAAAAATGAGGCGAATATTTTAGATCCCCAAAAATACTCCATTTTATCTAATTGTGTTCTTTCCCACAGACATAAATTTTATGTTGGTTTATAATTGGTCCAAATGTAATGGGAGGTAATGAAGAGACAATTATTTTAAATCTATACCTAAGATAATTGTATGAGGTCCATCTCTTTAAATTGTTCCCTTTCTAATGATATGTGTTCCTCTGAAATGGATGATCAGTTGGAAGGAATTTGCGATGACAGATAAAAAAATGGTTTACTTACATTAACGAGTATAAACACTTTGCATATATAATATTGTACATACATGATTTTGGACCATGTTTACTCCATCTAGATAACATTCCATATTCTGGGAAGACACTAATTGTCCACATAAATGCATCTTTCAATAGTAAATTTTGTTTCATAGAAACATCATATGTATTGACACCATTACTCCATAATAAATTCAACTCATCAATTAACGGTTTCAAATAAACATCATTATTATTATTTTGTATTTCTGAGAATTAATAAGGTCTAAAAGATATATTTATCCTTTATCAACATCCAAAGAGATAAATTTTTTAGAGTTATAAAGACAGGCCAACTAGAATATTGACTACCAAAAGAACCAAATGGTCTGAAACCATCAGTAAAATGACCCGATCACACGTTTCAAGATTCTAAAGAAAAATACAGCTATGATTGGTCAAAATGTTTCCATGAATCACCAACATAGGGGTGGTTTATGCTTTTACTAGTTGAAATATTGATTTTGTGCCTTGTAATCAATAATGATGTGTTCTAAGACATAAATAAATGCTACTATGTGGGTGTAAGAAGAAAATACCTCAACTATTTTACAGCAATCAATCCAAACTTCCCTAGTTAAGACTCTTTATACCTACACTTTCCACATGTAGGACAATAATCCAACAACTCATTTTCATCATAATATATGATGCAATCATTTTAACATGCATGAATCTTCTGATAACCAAGACCAGATTATAAACCATCCCCCTAATCTCATATAATTTTATAAGCAACCAATTTCCTTCAGAAAAATACTTTTTAAACCAAATAGAATATCTGATTAAAAGATCTATTTGAAATTACATTATCTAATTTGATAGCCATAAAATTTTCAACCACTTGAAATTTTCTTATCTTGCAACTAGGATATAAGGCATCATCAGTAGACCTGAAAAAATTATAAAAATTGAGATTGTTCCAACTCAGGAGTTAAATCAATATCATAATAAGTTTCGGACTTTTGAAAAGATAGACCTGCCACATCATGTAGTAAATTTTGAAATTGTGATGGATCAGGAACCAAGTTGTCAGTATCTTCTCTGGAACTGTATTCACCATGTTGATACTAAAAACAAAATTTGTTTGAAAACCAAAAATGCTATAGATGACCCCCAACGATTCCAAATGATTCAAACGTCCTCAGACCACATTTTTTACATGGATACTTAATTTTACCTACCGAAACAAATTTCAGTTTTGATGATGAAAGTTATAATAACATTTCAACACCCTCATAATTATAGGATTTATACCAAAACCGTTTGGATTCCTTTACTGATTTATACAATCACTATCATCTAATAATGAATCTTGTGGACTTACTTGTTCCCTATTTCACCAAAAAATATAAAATAATTCATTTTTTTATTATTAATTTGTTATAAGGAAAACATGATCCCAAAAAATATTTTTATTTATTTATTTTTAGGTATTCCAAATTATTAGTAATTGTTCCTAAATATTTCTAATTATTGGTAATTATTGCTAATTATTTCTATTTTTTAGCTAATTATTGGTAATTAATCCTAATTATTGTTAATTATTGTTTATTATTCCTAATTATTAGTAATTATTCCTAACTATAGGCGATTACTCCTAATTACTGGTAATTATTAGTAATTATTACTAATTATTTCTAATTATGACTATTTTGTTTTCTTATTATTAAAATTTTATTCAAATTATTACTATTGTTTTTTGTAATTATTGCTACATTTTTATAATTATGACTTTTTTGTAATTATTCATAAATTTTTATATTTTTAATATAATTATTACCAATTATTGCAATTATTTATAATTTTTTATAATTTTTCTATTTATTACTTTTTTAGTAATTATTACTATTTACTTTGTAATTATAACTATTTTTATAATTATTACTATTTTTGTAATTATTATAATGTTTTATAATTATTACTACTTTTATCCAAATGTTACTTATACTAATTATTACAAATTTTGAATTATACTAATTATTAATAATTATTATTAATTACCATTTTTTATTTTTATTGATTCTTCACAATCTATTAGTAATTTATATAATTTTTTTTCTAATTATTACTAATTACCCACAATTATTACTAATTGTTAAAAATTATTACTAATTTAAACTAATTATTACCAATTACCACTATTTCATATTAAATACAATGTTTTTTTATAAATTACCAATAATTATGATTACTTTTTATTAATAATTATTTTTATTTATTACTAATTATTATTAATAACTTCTAATTAGTACTAATTATCACTAACTATCACTAAAAAAGATTTATTTCAATAAATGTAAGATAAGTTATTCATAATAATTATTAATTACAAATATTTAAAATAAATTATTTCAAATTAAAAATACTTAATTTTAATTAAAAACATTTATGTACATTACAACTAAATAGTTTAGAAACAATGAATGAAAAAAACTAGTTAATTTTAATTAAATCGTATTACAGCTAATCAATTATTATTATTATTTCTATTAAATAAAAAAATTAAAAAATAATACCTTGTAAGAGAATATTTTGGTAGATATAGTACTAGAATGTTAATCCCTTGTAATGTTTCAAACTCTAAAAAATTTAATACAAGAAATATCATAGCAGAGAGGGCGAGAGATGTTTAAAAAACATTTAATGAAAAAAATTGGGTGGGGTATATATCAGTGAGATCATTTTTTATGGGAGTCTCATCTCAAAGAGTTTGGTGTTTATTAATTTAGGTGGTGGTAAATAATATTATTTGGGTCGAGTCCCGTTGCAACGAGTTATGTGTTTATTAATTGAGGCGGACGATAAATAATAGTATTTGTGACAAGTCTCATCGTAAACACTATCTTGCCGACACATTATTTGCGACTGTCCATCATAAATGTCATTTTTTGTGATAAGACCCATCAAAAATAGTTCAATGGTTATTAATTGAGGAGATGATAAAGGATTGTCTTTGTGATGGGTCATATAGCCAACACTATCAAGGCGACAATTTATTTGCGACAGGACTGAACTGAAATAATATCCAGACAACATATTATTTGTGATTGGGATTCTCCCCCATCCCAAATAACTTAAACCCGAGAAGAGTATTTTCGATGGGGGGAAAATCCTCGTTTCAAATACTCATCCCGCACTTACGCGCACACATCACGTGAAAGGTATTTGTGACAGAACTTCATAAATACCTATTTTTATTGACAATTTATGACATTTCAAAATTACAATTGAAAAAAAGTCTTTTTAGATGGACTATTTGTGACATGCCCCATTCCTGTTGCAATTGACCCATCACAAATAGTTGAAATTTCCATAGTGCTGAACAAGATGTGTCACAAAAGACCACACATCCCTACCTAGCATCTAGAAGAATCAGAATAGTCACCTAAGTCGAAATACTTTTCAAATCAACAAAATAATTCTAACATTTTGAATCCTGTAATAACTTCACTCATTTTTAAGTGAGATTGGTCATCAAATAATCCAACTTGGAGTGTTCTATAATGAACTGATGTTAATACCCAACCAAGATTAAGAATCTCTGAATCTATAAAAAACACCCAGTTGTTCCCATGTTATAAAATCTTTCAAATTTTTAGGATCAATTCAAATAACATGTTGTAAGACCACGCGACTCAATAAATTCACATATCATATCCACAAATCACATTTTCACATCATTTTATAGAGTCAATGTTCTGTCAAATATTTCCAAGACTTATCTCAAATGACACATAACATCCTCCTCTGTTTTAGAGTAAACCAGTATTTTATCTATGAAAAATACCATAAAAAAGTTGAGATACTCATGAAATACAATGTTAATCATAACCATAACTATAGGATCATTGGTTAGACCAAAAGGAATAAAAATGTACTCATAAGGGACCTAACAACTTTGGAAGGCTACCTTCTGGATGTTCGATTCTTTGATTCTAAACTAGTTATTTCCAAACTGGAGAACAATATTAGATAATAACTTCTCCCCTATTAACCAATCAAACAAATCATCAATTTGAGGCAATATATACCTTTTCATTACAGTAAAATGATAGAGTTTTCAGTAATATTTTGAAAAGATAAGTGCATGGTAAGATTTCATTGTAGAAAGATTAGTCACCTTCTACGATATGAAACAATATCAAGTAAATCATTCATTAAGGATAAGGCTCTAGTGACAGAACCCCTCATTATTATTGTACCCATATTAACTTATTCTATAGACTCTTCCCCTATATAAATAATATTTGGTTTGGATTCTCCTTAGTTAATGAAGAATATGATTGAAATGATGTAAATTTTGGTGATGATGAGAAAATTTCATATTGTGAGGAATGAAATACATGAAAAAAAATTAGAAGGTGGTCAGAGTGACCATAAAAACCACATATCTTAGGTTTCTTAGTGAAAAAATTCTTCGAATTCCAGACCATTCCATCATTAATGAAAGTAAAAGGGACTATTATAGAAATTGCATAAAAATGGATGATTCCTGATGTAGTGGTCCACTGTAGGACACATTAACCTTCTTCTTTAGTTTAAATAAACTAATATAAATTCCACTGTGTGTAAGGATAACTCTCATCAACTCTGACTTACTAGCCCTATTAGGATTATCCATCAATTCTCTAATCATTACATCGATATAAGAAGTGTGATTCAATATCAAAACATTAGATAATTTATTTGATCTAATTACTATATCAAATCTTCTCAATATTAGATTCACTTTTGTCACTACTTCTGACAAAAATTGAACATGTCCATCAAAACAGTTCATAGACCGGTTATACTTCTATTGCCATGCTGGAGGATAAGAAACTCCATACTCTTTTCCAAAACCATCAAATCTGAGTTAAACTATTTTTTAAATAGGTATTTGGTGTCCTTCCACTCTTCTCCATCATGTTTCTTCATTTAAACCATCACATCCCACCACCTTTTGCTGGTTCCTTCAAGCTTGATGGTAGGATAACTCACTTTTATTGAGTCAGGTGTTTCCAAGAACTAAAAAATATACAAAATCCTTTTTAACCAGTCCCCTACCTCTTGAGTATAATTAGGTCCTTATAAATCTGGTGGTTTATAATGAAGAAACTCCTAACCATGATCTATATATTCATCCCTTTGAGGTTCAATTACTGTAACATAACAGGTAATGGGTACTACTGCCCATCCTAGGGATTGGACCGCACACACCACTTTCTACATTACATTATAATCAAATAGAATGTTCAATTTTCATGATTGATCAAAAATTACCACCTAAAATCTATTAAAATATCTTCTTGGGGGCATCGTATTCCATACCATCAATATGAAACACAAAAACATTAGCAAAGATACTGTGATCGTCAACTCAATTAAGAGACACAAGAATGTAAATTCCATCCAAAATTCAAATTTTGGGATTTAAAAGTTAATAAATTAATTTCAAAGAAAAGACAATAACAAAATTAATTTATTCCTCAAAGATGCCTTTCCTGAATAACCATGGTGACTTAAGGCTCTCTACAATGAGATATGGCCAAGGACCCACTTGTAACTACCTCACAAGTCATTAAAATCCTACCTCCTATCAACTCGGAAATCAATAAATATATACCAACATAAAGGAAAGATATATGACCTTGTTTATATGATACTGGTTTCTCACTAAATTACTTAGATACCTTGGTAAATTAATACCCAAGTTAGTGCTGATGTTTCCTGAAGGACGTTTCTGATTCCCATTTGTTGGAAACTCACACCTAGTATTAACAAAGAGTCAAATGGAATGGGTTTTCCCTCAGAAAAAAATACAAGATAGAATAGTGGACAAGAAAAAAACACATATTCAATATTCCAGACAATCATCAATGATAAAATTACCACATGAAAATAGATAGAAAACCCAAATAGTTTATTAGACAAAAGAAAATGACACAACATTATTCAAGAAAAAGATTCATAATTATCATGGAACAAGTTGACCATGGTTCCATTAGCCACCACCATCACTCAAGGTTCCTATTAATCAAATAAAAATGCCACCTCTAAGTGACACTTTCCCATTTCTAGAACAATCTTGACATAATCTAAAAATGTATTATGGAAAAGGAATGGTTTTAGAAAAACACCCTAGAAGGATTCTATAAAATATTTTATAAGAAATTTGAATAAAAATAAACCATTTATGATTCAATTTAAATAAATTTAAGGCATGAACAATAATTTTAAAATTTATTAGTCATAAAATGAATTCAAGTCAAGTATATGATAGATGTATAAAAATATATTAAATAATAATTTTTATAAATTAGGGGCATGAATAAAATAGTTATATAATAATTGGAATGTAATAATAAAATAAAAATCAAGAAACATGGTCACAAGACTAGAGTTTAGTTAGTTCATAGCTAAAGGATCCTCAAAACACCCACTCAATCTTCATGGCTCAAGTCATGAACACATCCCTAATGTTCAGGCCATTGGGATAGAATCAATCAACACCCCATCAGGGAATTCCTTCAGAATTTGGTTTAGTTATAGTTTCCATCATCATTATTTTTCTAAATAGCCAGAGTCCTAGTGTGATTTTCCAAGTCACCCACTAAATACTCAGGTTCACATTTTCTTTCAATTAGTCCAAAAATCATGGTTAAATCATTCTTTTAAATTCAATTAATCATTCATAGTTTAAATTACCAATTTCAAGTTCAACATGTCATTTCAATTTATAAACAAAAATATGGGTTTTCATAATGTTCATTCTTTTCAAAATAATATTTCATTTAAATATTGTTTCATAAGAGTCAATAAAAATCATTTTAATACATTTTTTTTGAAATCAATATAAATTTACAAATTCCTTAAAAACATATTTTATTTCACAAATATCATCATTCTTGAAATCAATTATAAAAATCAAAAAAATTAAAGGTATATAAACCAAATGAAAAAAAATTAATTCCCTTAAGAAATCAACATATTAATTATAAGTAAAATTATTATGGAACCACCTACCTTTAATAACATGATCAAACAATCAATCACCTGAGATGGGAATCACTAACAGAGAAATGAGGGGAAGGAAGATCAAAGATGAATCACAAGAATCATAATATACCATATCATGGTTTAGATATTCCAAAAACTCGAGGATATATCATAGTCAAATAAGGATCAAAGAGAAAAAAAGGAATATTACATATAAAGTGGAAAACACTTATCAAAGAGGAATCAAACACATCCATCAGAACATATATTTGAGAAGAAGAGGGGTTGGATGATCAAATTTTCCTATTGTGCATATCTAAAAGAAAACTGTCCATATTATGGTTGAATGGGATGTTTTTAGAAGTTATAAAAATAGTTTTAGGATTTTAATTCAAATTTTTATGGGATTAAAAACTAATTCTCATGGTTTATAAGGTTGGGAATCATAGTTTTTAATAAATGTGTGCCTAAACATTTTCCCTAACTAGGATTATAGAGTGGGTCCATGGTTTGGTCACATAGTAAAACTAAACACACACCAACCACAAAAACCATAACTATCCAAGGCCCTATTTTTTATTAATTGTAAAACACACTCCACTTCCTGAAAACATAGGAAAATGTTTTCTGGGATGAACTAATTAGTTTTTAATAACTATTCTCCAACCATTCATAACCTCATGGACTCCCAAAATTATTTGAAATCTAAAAAAATGACCTGAAACAAGATCCATAGAAAAGGTGATAAAAAAGTTCAAGAAGTACCTTAATAAGTGTAAAAAGAAGTAACAAAGGGTGTACCACATATAGAACCATCTAACGTTCATTTAAGAGGGTGGACACGAGGCATTTGAGTTTTGGATTGAGTTTATCTATATTATTCTAGATTACTTGTAGATTCTTCTATAGGATAGAGGTAACTTGGAGGTTTATATATTTTGGGGACCAGTGAGTGTTGTTGGGATATTCAGGTCTATGATGAGAAGCTATAGGGAATGGATTGGAATGAATTTTATAAGAAGTTATTTGGAGAATTTCTACCCAAAAACTTTGAGATAAGAAAGAGATATGTAGTTAATTATTTTGACCTAATGGAATATATAAATTCTATATTATGTTGGTTTCATTACTGAACAATAATGTTTTTCATTGAAGTTGATAATATATAAGGAAGATAGAGAGAAAAAAATTTAGGTAGGACTTTTATGTGTGATCATGTCACTAGTTAATGTATTTCATTTATATAAGTTTTATGATGTGATGAATCGAGTTATTATTTATGAGGTAACCCAAAGGATACCTCAATGGGTGGACATGTATTATCAACTAGGTGATTTGGTGGTTCTTCCTCAGATAGTAGAAAACATTGTTATGAAAAATTTCACAAAGGTAGTGTTGAGATGAGTAGCTAGGGGATATGATCATCCTCTAAGTGAATTGATTTAGTGATAAGTTATCAATTTGGAAATTCTATTCAAATGCATGGTTAGTTTCTTTGAATACCAATGGAATGCTAATTTTTTTTATGGATGAGACACATACAAAGGTTTTTTAAAAACCCATGAAATATGTGTAGTGATATACAACCAAAATCGATATAGAGAACTATAGGGGGATCTTCTACAATGTATCAATCTATAAGTTAGTGTTATACTAGCCATATCGGTTGGGGTGGGTAAATAGGTACTCCAGAAAATGAGAGGATGTATCAATATAGTAGTGAAACTCATGTAACTCATATTGTTGCTCAAGGTTGAGGTATAAGTCAATTGTATGCAGTTTATCTGTAGAGACCCTAAGCTTAACGTACATGAACATTGCATTACTTTTGCGGAATACTTAGTAAATAACAAAAAATACACACACAAGGATCGTAATAGTTTAGTGTCTTTGGAAACTCGGAACGTAATCTTCTAATCGTGGTGAAAGATCTCCAATATCTCCCATAAAGATCTTCCCCTTTTTTTTACCTAAAACCTTTCTTTATATCCTGGGGAAAAGAAAACATAAAAGGGTGAGCTCAAATTCTCAGTAAGGGTAAACAAAAGGAATATAAATCTCATCGTATACACAAGCACATAACTTTTGGAAATCTTAACCTGCAAAAGAGATCATAATTTCATAACATGGGATAAATCATGGCAGTGAAATGTAATCACAATAATCATAACATAAAACATGAAACTTTGTGGCATACACACATAATCATAGATAATCTTTTCTTGTTAGTCAAGACTCATTTCCAAGACTATCTTAGTGGACAAAGTCCCTTTCTGAACCGAGTCACCCTCGTTCCAGTCCTGTTTCACAGAACCGGTACAACCTACCGTTCCATCCCTGTCTATCTCATGAGATATAAAATCTTTTCCCAATGCATTGGAGGGAGATATAGGTCCCACCCATCTCATAATGATACCATTATTATGTGTGCCACAAAATCATAAATCATAAATCATTGCATAACCCATGTAATAAAAATGGGAATCTTAAACATCATGACATCATAAAACAATTCATATAAGATAAATGAATTCATAAAAATAATTCCATCCCAACATAATCAAATCAATGTAATAATAGGGTTAAAAACAGAACCCTTTATTATCTTATATGGAAAATAATTTTGATAAAACACTTAAACTCCATTCTTGAGGAAAATATCCTTTCAACTTCAAAAACACTTTTCCTTTCTTAACATGTCGTACAATTAAAAACTAAAAGAAGTTGATTAAAAACAAAATTGAAAACTTTTAAAGGAATCTTCTTTGAAGTAATTTTTTAAAAATCCATTCATGCCATATAAGTTAAAAAAACATTTTTCATACTTTTGTCGGAAAAGTCAAAAAGTACCTCGTATGAAAAAAAACGACAAAAGATTCCTTTCATATCTTTTACTAAAAACACACTGAAGGGTAAAATTGGATATAAACTATTTTATAAGGATATAAATATTACATATTGAGGAAACATGGATGTGGATGATAAAATACACCCCAATAAATACCAAAGTAGAAACAATCTCAGATAAAAATGAGATTGTGATATTTCCCTTACCTTAGGTCCGACTTGCTTTGTAAGTGTCTGAACCTCCTGTATAATGATTTAAATCATGTTTTTGACTTATTCCGGAATAATATTCATTTTTATTATATCATATATGGTCCACTTATGACTTTATATTACCCGTTCTTTTGTAAATTCATGTTAAAGTAGCGTTTTGGGTAAAATCGTCTCATTTTTCGTTTGTGTTTTTAACTTGTAATTATTAATATGATTACATGGATCATGATTAATTATATCCTGAATGTAAAAAATGATTTATATATAATATATATTCATAATATATATATATATATAATATATCGATAAATGGAATGAAATACACCGTTCATGGAGACGGTAGTCCGTACGTACGCATGAACGCTGTTTTCGTTTCCTTATTGAAGTGAATGGAATTAAGTAGATGACATACATATAAATTTACATAAATCTAGTATCATTATTATGTCATATATTTCATTAGTACTTATTATATATACTTTATAATCATTCATGAATGTTTAATCATTGAGAATGAATCTCATCGCGTCGTGGAGACGGTAGTCCGTACGTACGCACGAGTGATGATATCGTTTCCATGGTCATGGAATTGTGTTAAAGTGTATGTAGACTATTTCAGTATCAATATAACTTTATAATAATCATATATAGATACTCATTACACCATTATACCCATCCTATTAAGGTGGTGGTGGAAAATAGATTACACCACGGCGTGGAGACGATATTTCGTACGTACGCACGCGCGGTGATTTCATTTTTCCATAGGATGGATAGAAGGTGAATTAGGGTTGTTTAATATTTATAATAACATATAAGTATGTAAGTAATACTGATGTTATTACTTTGTCATGAAACAACTAAAGAATAAGAAGTTGAAGAAGAAAGAAATTGAAAAGATCGGTAATGGATATTACCTCTTCTTTGAAACGCCTCTTTGAATCCTCCACTTAGGGAACTAAAATTGGTCTTTGAAGAATACCAGGACCTCTAGGATTATTCTAGGGAAGTGGATAAGGGATTTTGGTAGGGTTTTTCCGAGCATGAGTGCTCAAATTGGTGTGAGGAGGAGGGGGAGGAGGTGTCCTTTTATAAGGGAGGAGAGGGGCACCTTAGGAATATCTCAAAATATTATTTTATATTAAAGTCAAAATCGGTTTATAATGGTTCCAAAGGGTCTTATTTCGAAGCTAAAGTGGGGATGGGTCGAACTCCTCTCAACCAATAGGATTTAGACAAGTTTAGGTTATTATTTTAACCTTATCAATTAGATTTAACTCTAAGTTAAATAATTTAACTTTTACCGTGTCTTTTTGTTTTCTTACACTATATGGTTAATACACTTACTATAACATGCCAAACAAACCCCAAATTGTTTATTATTAATATATATATCCTTATCTAAGTCATTTTTCCGAAACTTAGATTTTTAGGAATAAAATAACAATTAATAATATAATATTTGATTTAAAAACTATTTTGTGTCAATTTTGACACTATTTGATATATGATTTTTGTGAAAGTCATAACAGAATTATATGTTTGAATCAAGTTGATTAAATCGACACTAATATATCATAGTAACCTAGAAAAGAAGTGGAATTCATAAAAAGTCTAAAATTACATTTATTTTTGTGTTTATAACATCAATTATGTCAATATTTCATTAATAAGATAATTACTGCATCATCATTGTGTCATAAATAAATTAAATTATTTAATGTCTAAAAATTACAAATAAAATACCATTATATAGGAAATCTTTTTATCTTTATAATTAATATTTATAGTTGAATTTATCTTATGTATAACCCCATATTAAAAATGATTTACTTACTAAACATTGATTTTAACTATTTTAATTATTCATTAAATAAAATAATATTAAATGTCATAATCTAATCCAAGTTGACCTAAATGGTCATATTATATTCATAAGGTTGTTCTTGGTCGAATTACATTTATCAAATAGAATTAGGACATGTGTTAGGGTAATAGTAATATCATATTTACCCTTAGTTACCCTATTTACTATTAACCGCGGTAAAAAAAGTAAAAAGTTACTATTCACCAAAAAATTATTTTTATCTCATTGAACCACATTTTACTTACTGATATCAACCGTGTCTATCGGATTTTCGAAATTCCATTCACAGAAGCGGTAAAATTAAGTTTTATGCAAAATTCAGTTTTTAACCTACCACTTAGTGGTTTCACTATTCATCAAAAATTGAAGTTTTTCAGAAAAATGTGAAAATTTCACCCTAAGCTATAATTGATATTCCGAATTCAAAAATTATTTCTATTTTACAAAATTCCCATCATATAAGTTTCATTAATTAATTTTATAATTAATTTCCACTGTCACAACAAATAGCGTGTTTTTAAGAGATAATAACTATCAAAAGATTGACACTTGTTTATAACTGGTTTAAATGTGAAATTACATCAAATGACCAACATTGTATTAAATTGTAAAAATATATTATATATATACTTTAAAACCACTCAAATTAATAATTTATCACTATTAATTATTTTGATTAAAAAAGTTGTTTTTAATTAAAATTTAGTAATTTTCACTATTCATCAGAATATGAAAGTTATCCGAAAAGTACCAAAATTTCACCTTAGGCTAAATTCGATACTCCGAATCCATAAATGAAGTCCATTTTAAAAAATAAAATTTACAAAATTTCAAAAATTGGTTATTACTATTCATAACGGCTAGTTTTAATATTATCTTAATAGCATATCGTTGTTTAGCGAAACTTGGTGTTGCGTACAACACACGCTATCGTGGAAGGTCGTGATTGCGTGTAATTCAAGCCAGGTCAGATATGTGTGTTGTGAAAGATCATTTTGGTGTAGCGTATAAAACAAGACATTAATGAAATTAAAAAGAATATTTTTCATAAAATCTCGGGGTGTTACATTCTACCCCCCTTAAAATGAATTTCGCCCTCGAAATTCGTCGGGGTTATAAATGGTTTACTATTCGAAAGTTTCTTTAATAGAAACCCACATCGTAAAAAGGAATACCAAAACCAATCATTTAAAAACGTAACGGTTACCCAAATAAACTAATCACTGGGTTTCCACATAGGTGAAAATATGGATATGGAAGAGAAATCTAACCATCATGTTCTGATGGAGAGTGGTAGAGAACATGGCTATGGAAAAGCTAGCAATCACAAATCCATAAATTTGTGACGATCTAAGGTACCATCTGATTAATCAGATATAAGAGCACTAGGACAACATTTTTGGTTTTCAAGATCATTTCCCTAAAGTTGATTAAATTGGAATTAGAAGAAATACTTTCGTGATTTTGGTATAGTCTCACTGTTTGTCGTTCTTTGGACAACTTATACTTCATATCTTAAAGAAATGAAGTTGAATTTGTCATTTGTGATGTGTTAGCAGATCATGTGATAGAATGATGGGTCATTCCATCTGTCTCAAAAGGTTAGAATAGTTATCAAAAAATACATAAGCCCATCTAAAGTGAGATTAATGATATAGGGTTCCTAAAATGAACTTATACTTCATATATCATACTGCTTAATATAATAAAATTAGTTTCTACTAAACAGGGACTTCCTGTAGGCCATTGGTAGGTGATAAAGGCCAGTCGCACTTCGGTTGTGGGTTCGATTCCCACATCCTTGTCCGACGTGATGGGATGTCGCCTGTCCTGCAAGTTTTCCTTTTTCTAAAACTACATTACTATAACATCCCATCAATAATATCGAAAATCTTCTATCCTTAAACAATACTAACTTATGTCCAACATAATCCATTATAATCTTTAGGCTTATCCATAATACTGCAGTCCACTCTCATAATATAGTGAAAACGATTACCAGAGATTTAATACTGTCGTTGATCCCCATATATCATAAGATATGTCTTGTTGGTCACATTCCAAACATTCAAAGGCCTTAATCACGTATTCTCTTGAATACCCATTGAACCTTAGTGAAAACATGAATGCAGTTAAAAGTTAACTCTTTCCACATACCAAAATCCAAAAATTCTATATACTCAAACCATGATATAACCTTCTCCTTATAGTAGTCATGAGCTCACGAATACAATCAAATACCCCATTATCTTATTATTCCTTCATTATGCGCATATCATCTACTTTCCAAAAAATATCTGAATAACATTTCATGGTTACTAGTACCATTAATCATACACTTTAAAAACTTAGGAAAGACAATAGTGTAATAATCCTTAGATGTATCTTTATTCCATAGTACCATGAGATTACTTATACAACATTACACTAGATAAACATGTAATCACTCCACTACCTTCTTAAACCATTGACCGAGCTTCAACAATTCTTTCATCTCACATATCATTTGTAGTCTCTTCATCATCATCAACATAAATACTTCCCATACGACCATACTGATTCTCTTCATGAGACTTTCCCTTAGGTCATTGGTTTGCATAATGCCCGTACATTCCACATTTAAAACATTTAACCATTGTTGATGTCGTAGCAATACCATTATCCTCATCCATGGTGTTAACTGAACCTTTTCCTTTGCACTTACTTGCTTTGTGTCCTTCTTTTCCACACCCAAAGCATCTTCTAGTTCCTTTGAAACATTCTCCTTTATGCCTCTTCCCACATGATTTACATAGGGGAAATTGAACTTTCTTTCCTCTATGATCATCATGAAACTCCATCTTTATCTTATTAGCCGAGTTAGGAAACTTACCAAATTTTACTTTATTGATCATATTATGAGATTGCTGATTCGGCATAATAATGATGTTTGGACTTCCAAATCCCATTTCATTATGAATAATATCATTCCATTGTCCATCATATTCTCCATTATCGTGAATCATCTTGTTTCCAGCCATTTTCTAAACCCCAAAAAGAATAGTGTGAGAGGAAAAAATCATGCTAGGGGAAAACAACATAATAAAGGGGGAGTACCTTCAATATCTAACATCTTAGGTTTAATTCTATGATCGTTAGCATAATTCTAGTACTATAACCTATACGTATACTTAACCTTAGGGACATCCCTTGACATACCTTAGAAATATCTCTAGGGATCTCACTAACGTTTTCGCATCCTAGTTTCCAAAGGTTGACTAAAACTTTCCTCTGATACCAACTGTAGAGACCCTAAGCCTAATGTACATGAACATTACATTACTTTTGCGGAATACTTAGTACATAACAAAAAATACACACACAAGGATCGTAATAGTTTAGTGTCTTTGGAAACTCGGAACGTAATCTTCTAATCGTGGTGAAAGATCTCCAATATCTCCTATAAAGATCTTCCCCTTTTTTTTACCTAAAACCTTTATTTATATCCTGGGGAAAAGAAAACATAAAAGGGTGAGCTCAAATGCTCATTAGGGGTAAACAAAAGAAATATAAATCTCATCGTATACACAAGCACATAACTTTTGGAAATCTTAACCTGCAAAAGAGATCATAATTTCATAACATGGGATAAATCATGGCAGTGAAATGTAATCACAATAATCATAACTTAAAACATGAAACTTTGTGGCATACAAACATAATCATAGAGAATCTTTTCTTGTTAGTCAAGACTCATTTCCAAGTCTATCTTAGTGGACAAAGTCCCTTTCTGAACCGAGTCACCCTCGTTCCAGTCCTGTTTCACTAAACCGGTATAACCTACCGTTCCATCCCTGTCTATCTCATGAGATATAAAATCTTTTCCCAATGCATTGGAGGGAGATATAGGTCCCACCCATCTCATAATGATACCATTCTTATGTGTGCCACAAAATCATAAATCATAAATCATTGCATAACCCATGTAATAAAAATGGGAATCTTAAACATCATGACATCATAAAACAATTCATATAAGATAAATGAATTCATAAAAATAATTCTGTCACAACATAATCAAATCAATGTAATAATAGGGATAAAAACAGAACCCTTTATTATCTTAGATGGAAAATAATTTTGATTAAACACTTGAACTCCATTCTTGAGGAAAATATCCTTTCAACTTCAAAAACACTTTTTCTTTCTTAACATGTTGTAAAATTACAAACTAAAAGAAGTTGATTAAAAAAACTTGAAAACTTGTAAAGGAAGCTTCTTTGAAGTAATGTTTTAAAAATCCATTCATGCCGTATAAGTTAAAAAACCATTCTTCGTACTTTTTTTGGAAAAGTCAAAAAGTACCTCGTATGAAAAAAAACGACAAAAGATTCCTTTCATATCTTTTACTAAAAACACACTGAAGGGTAAAATTGGATATAAACTATTTTATAAGGATATAAATATTACATATTGAGGAAACATGGATGTGTATGATAAAATACACCCCAGTAAATACCAAAGTAGAAACAATCTCGGATAAAAATGAGATTGTGATATTTCTCTTACCTTAGGTCCGACTTGCTTTGTAAGTGTCCGAACCTCCTGTATAATGATTTAAATAATGTTATTGACTTATTCCAGAATCATATTCATTGTTATTATATCATATATGGTCCACTTATGACTTTATATTACCCGTTCCTTTGTAAATTCATGTTAAAGTAGCGTTTTGGGTAAAATCGTCTCATTTGTCGTTCGTGTTTTTAACTTGTAATTATTAATATGTTTACATGGATCATGATTACTTATATCCTGAATTTAAAACATGATTTATATATAATATATATTCAGAATATATATATATATATATATAATATCGATAAATGGAATGAAATACACCGTTCATGGAGACGGTAGTCCGTACGTACGCATGAACGCTGTTTTCATTTCCTTATTGAAGTGAATGGAATTAAGTAGATGACATACATATAAATTTACATAAATCTAGTATCATTATTATGTCATATATTTCATTAGTACTTATTATATATACTTTATAATCATTCATGAATGGTTAATCATTGATAATGAATCTCATCGCGTCATGGAGACGGTAGTCCGTACGTACGCACGAGCGATGATATCGTTCCCATGGTCGTGGAATTATGTTGAAGTGTATGTAGACTATTTCAGTATCAATATCACTTTATAATAATCATATATAGTTACTCATTACACCATTATACCCATCCTATTAAGGTGGTGGTGGAAAATAGATTACACCACGGCGTGGAGACGGTATTCCGTACGTACGCACGTGCGATGATTTCATTTTTCCATAGGATGGATAGAAGGTGAATTAGGGTTGTTTCATATTTATAATAACATATCAGTATGTAAGTAATACTGATGTTATTACTTTTTCATGAAACAACTAAAGAATAAGAAGTTGAAGAAGAAAGAAATTGAAAAGATCGGTAATGTATATTACCTCTTCTTTGAAACGCCTCTTTGAATCCACCACTTAGGGAACTAAAATTGGACTTTGAAGAATACCAGGACCTCTAGGATTATTCTAGGGAAGTGTATAAGGGATTTTGGAATGGGTTGGTCGAGCTTGAGTGCTCAAATTGGTGTGAGGAGGAGGGGGAGGAGATGTCCTTTTATAAGGGAGGAGAGGGGCACCTTAGGAATATCTCAAAATATTATTTTATATTAAAGTCAAAATCGGTTTATAATGGTTCCAAAGGGTCTTATTTCGAAGCTAAAGTGGGGATGGGTCGAAATCCTATCAACCAATAGGATTTAGAAAAGTTTAGGTTATTATTTTAACCTTATCAATTAGATTTAACTCTAAGTTAAATAATTTAACTTTTACCGTGTCTTTTTGTTTTCTTACACTATATGGTTAATAAACTTACTATAACATGCCAAACGAACCCCAAATTGTTTATTATTAATATATATATCCGTATCTAAGTCATTTGGACGAACCTTATATTTTTAGGAATAAAATAACAATTAATAATATAATATTTGATTTAAAAACTATTTTGTTTCAATTTTGACACTATTTGATATATGATTTTTGTGAAAGTCATAACAGAATTATATGTTCGAACCAAGTTGATTAAATCAACACTAATATATCATAGTAACCTATAAAATTAGTGGAATTCATAAAAAGTCTCAAATTACATTTATTTTGGTGTTTATAACATCAATTATGTCAATATTTCATTAATAAGATAATTACTGCATCATCATTGTGTCATAAATAAATTAAATTATTTAATGTCTAAAAATTACCAATAAAATACCATTATATAGGAAATATTTTTATCTTTCTAATGAATATTTATAGTCGAATTTATCTTATGTATAACCCCATATTAAAAATGATTTACTTATTAAACATTGATTTTAACTATTTTAACTATTCATTAAATAAAATAATATTAAATGTCATAATCTAATCCAAGTGGACCTAAATGGTCATATTATATTCATAAGGTTGTTTTTGGTCGAATTACATTTATCCAATAGAATTAGGACATGTGTTAGGGTAATAGTAATATCATATTTACCCTTAGTTACCCTATTTACTATTAACCGCGGTAAAAAAATTAAAAAGTTACTATTCACCCAAAAATTATTTTTATCTCATTGAACCACATTTTACTTACTGATATAAACCGTGTCTGTTGGATTTTCGAAATTCCATTCACAGAAGCGGTAAAATTAAGTTTTATGCAAAATTCAGTTTTTAACCTACCACTTAGTGGTTTCACTATTCATCAAAAATTGAAGTTTTTCAGAAAAATGCCAAAATTTTACCCTAAGATATAATTGATATTCCAAATTCAAAAATGATTTCTATTTTACAAAATTACCATCATATAAGTTGCATTAATTAATTTTATAATTAATTTCCGCTGTCACAACAAATAGCGTGTTTTTAAGAGATAATAACTATCAAAAGATTGACACTTGTTTATAACTGGTTTAAATGTGAAATTACATCCAATGACCAACATTGTATTAAATTATAAAAATATATTCTATATATACTTTAAAACCACTCAAATTAATAATTTATCACTATTAATTATTTCGATTAAAAAAGTTGTTTTTAATTAAAATTTAGTAATTTTCACTATTCATCAGAATATGAAAGTTATCCGAAAAGTACCAAAATTTCACCTTAGGCTAAATTCGATACTCTGAATCCATAAATGAAGTCCATTTTGAAAAATAAAATTTACAAAATTTCAAAAAGTGGTTATTACTATTCATAACGGCTAGTTTTAATAATATCGTAATAGCATATCGTTGTTTAGCGAAACTTGGTGTTGCGTACAACACACGCTATCGTGGAAGGTCGCAATTGCATGTAATTCAAGCCAGGTCATAGATGTGTGTTGTGAAATCTCCCTTTGGTGTAGCGTATAACATAAGACATTAATGAAATTAAAAAGAATATTTTTCATAAAATCTCGGGGTATTACATTATCCCACACACATTAGTTGTGTGGCGGGGTTGTAGACATTTTAAGGTATGATTATTGTAGCTTATATGCTTTATATTGTTTTATTTGACACATAAGGTTCACATTATTTTATATTTTAATGTTTTTTTAACTTTTTGGGTTGCTAATAGAGTTCTTTGTTGTGGTTATTTAGATAGATACTCTATTGGGGGTTTGATTAAACATCGGTCTGTGTAAGGGATGAACCCTCATGGTTGGTGAGTATTGTTTTCTTTGGGATTTGTTCATGATTGATATTTAATGTTTTCAATTAGTACTAGTTATTTACAAGTTGTTTTTTTTATAAAGGTAAAATTGATTATTTCCATAGGAGAGTGATGTTCTCATCTCCCAAGTGTCACATATTTTTTCATAACAGAGAATGGGATATAAAATTAGGTATTGTAGTGCCACTTCATCAAAAACAAGGTGAGGTCACTACCCATGTTGAATGTTTTATGGTAGATGATGAGGGAGTGGATCCAGATATCTTCCCTTCTATAGTGGATCCATTTTAGGATGTTTTTCCCAATTAGTTTTTCGATTTCCCCATGATAAAAAAATTTGAGTTTACTATTGAGTTAATTATTGGAACCAAGATACTATCTATTCCAACCTATCAAATGGAACTAGTGGAGCATCCAGATCATAAGACATAGATGGAGGAAATGGATGCAAAAGGGTTCATTAGACTTTTTATGTCAAATTCGGGTTCTCCAGTTCTATTTTCCATGAAGGATGACAAAACGTTTTGTTTATATGTTGATTATTAGAAGCTGAAACAAATGAAGATTAAGAAATGTTAACCTATCTCTATAGTTAATGATAATTTTTACTAGTTGGTGGGGGGGGGGTTCTGGTGTATTATTCACAATTGATTTACAATAATGGTATCATCAGTTGAGGGTGAGTCCATCTGATATATCATGGATTAATTTTAGAAGTATGTATGGATTGGATGAGTTTTTCATGACATCATTTTGGATGAAAAATACTCTTTATATTTTTATTTCATTGATTAACTGAATATTTCACCCATACATGGATATGTTTGTGTTTTTATATATTGATGACATCTTAGTGGACTCCTAGACTTAATGTATCCATTCTTGTAATAACCCATTTATAGGTGAGGTTCATATACTTTAAATTTCAGTCTAATTACTTATTTTGACCAATTATGGATGTCTAATGAGGTTATAGATTATTTGGGGGTTTCTAGGTAATTTTCAGAGCTTGGAACCATGGTCGGTGGAAGAAAAAACTAAGCCACGGGTTTAGTAAAAACCTTGTAGCCTACATCGCACAATTTCTCCTAATTGAGCTAGGATTTTCATAGGGTAGATAAAGGTGCACGATCTACCCTAACCATGTGCCCAGTGCATTGTTCCCATGTAGAAGGTGAATGATTTTTAGCAGAGCCCAATGGAATGATTGGATGATGGTTTCTCAAACTCTGTTCCAAAACCATGCAAGTTCAATCCTTAGACATCGGGCTAAGCTAGTAGTCACACTATTTGTCCAACCATGCAGTCGACCCATGATATCCTCCTCTAGGATTAGTTCATGGTGCATGTTTTGTGCATGGTTTGGCTAACGATGCATCCAAACCATGTAGCCCATAATTTTTGGGTAAAATGAAAAAAATCTCTTAAATTATTTAAAACTTAAAACCATTTTCATATTTTATATTTATAGTGGACAAGAGGGCCTTTTTTCACTCAGATGAGTTCCAAGACCCCATCATGGGTTTTGAATCCCATTTCATTATTAAATCTCAGATTCAGGATCTGATCATCACATTGGATTCCTATCAGAAAGTGAATCAGTCACCTGACTCAGTTCATTTTTTGACTTCTTATCAATGATAATTTTTTATAAATTAAAATATTCCCTATTTTTTGTTGTATATATTTTTTTCCATTTTTGTCTCATCCATGCCAAAATAAAGGCATATACTGGTCAAGGAGAGTGATATAGGCCCAAGGTATGTGGTCTATGACTTTTCCCTAAATATATTGTTGTTTATAAAATTTATTCATTGTGCGTATGTTGGTTTCACTAGGATTTGCCTATTAAAATTCATATTTGTTAAATATAAACATTGTTCTTATTTCCTATATTTCTATTCATATGTGTTCTTCATGCCGTTGGGGGATAATACATCAATGTCATCGACAGATTTAAAGTGTGCAACATGTTATTCCTTGTATCCAATTTTTAGACACCGCTAAGTGTGTTAGATTGACCCTGCTAATGGTAAATCCTTTTTAATTAAAATAAATTATAAATTTAAAATGGTTATCGAATGTACATCATATAAATTATAACTTTAACATTATAAGGTAAGTGTTTCAACTTAATAAATGAATCTTAATTGTTAAATGGAATGGATATTTTTAAATATCACATGGCCTTATAAATTGTTTAAAATGGAATTGATATTGGTTTCATATCCTTAGAAGGACTTTTCATATAGAATGAAAGGTAGAGGAATGAACCTAATAAATGATTATGGAATTAAAGTGATAATTGGTTTCAAGTCCTTGATTTACCTTTTCATGCTAATAAAAAGTAACAAAATTAACCAAATGGCTTATAAAAAGGCATGAGTATTACAAGGCCTAAATTAAATTCTGATATACGTATAAGGTTCATATTATATATAGAACGTTATTTCTATATAGAAGTTTTTATACTTGAGCTAGCCTTGGATTCCCAAGGGAATTCCTTGAGAACTCATAGGATTCCATTTTGATTCAAAGAGCCGATTTCCAAGGGATATACCCACATTATAACATGGACTTTTATACTAGAGGATGTTCGGCATAACATCGCAGGATCCATTAAATATATTTACAGAAATTTAGATGCCTCATATACAATTCTAGGATCCAGATTGATGTATTTGGACTAGCGGCACTAGGGATTCATCCCAATGGACCCAGTCATGATTAGCCTAAAATTACTATGGATGAGATCCAAGGATATAGTTAGATATTTTTATAGTGTAATTCCTTGGAAAATCCCCTTTTACTACACTCATAAATTTATTGTTAGACTGCATGAGTTACTAATATGATTTTTCCCAAACCTGAGGTCAGGGATGCCTTGGTTTCACCTTGAATCAACATTTATTATTATTATGATCTATTTTGGTGTTTCTGAAACTTACACATGATTTATCTATATAAACTAAACATAAATTAATTAATTAAATGATATCATGTTTAAATACATTACTAGATGAGGCTGAAGTAGTTATTCATTATTATTTTTTCATATCCTTACATTTATATATACATTCCCTCTATTAGCTTATATCTAAAAAATATATTATATAGAAACCGTTGGTGGTGGGATACTGATATTTATGTCACACACTATTTGGGGAATCAATAGTACTCTGTAAGATTATCAGATAATTAGAATGGAAAAGAGGAAGTGTACCACCTTGGACACCTAACATTCATTGTTTGTTAGGATAGATCATGGTAGAAGAAGACAATACTTGTTCTTCGGATGCTTTGCTAGTTTTTGGTATTTTTTGTTATTTTTTATGGCATTTTATGTAATGATTTTATGATTCCATGTATACATATTTTCAATTTTTTTGAGACATTACATTACATCACCATCATTTTGTATATGATACATTTAATCTTAAGTGTTGATTATTATTGATGGATGTTTATGCTTACTTCTACTCCCAATTTTTCATATCCATTTGTTATACTACTTCCACTATCAATATAAAACTATTATTATATATCCTCAATAATACACTCTAACTAGAGGGTATACAATCTCCACCATCAAACCCCTCATCCATTGAGGAAAACCGATTGCCACTAATGTGCGTCGCGATGCACTTGAGGCATGTGGTCATCGACTCGGGGCACTCTATAGTGTCACCCAGGTCTGGGCATCACAAATTGGTATCATAGCATTTTTTATTTTGTTTTGTATAATTGTTTTTAAGTATCAATTGAAAATTAGGAACATGATGGAACGTGGTCATAAGCTGTGTCTAGTAGTGGCTAACCCATGTTCGGGGTAAAATCCAAGTTACGTGGGAATGGGAAATTGTTGTTCTAATTTTTTCTTATTATAGTTGAGATACTTCCACTGTTGGGTGATGCACATGATTTTTGTATTTGAAATATTGGATGGATATTTTACCTTGGCATAGTATGCTATGGAGAATTATTTCATGCATAATTATTGGAACCTAGAATTCACATGCCGTGGTTATTCCATTCCATATTGGTTCATTTCACTACTTTCATTGTTTTTTTTTATTTTTATTGTTGAGTGATCCACAGTTGTTATATATTTTTGTGCTGCTAATATCTTATGTAGGGTAATGAAATTGGTTATTTAATGTTACAACATGAATCTAATTAGTTTTTTCATGTACAAGTTGATGGCGGCATCTCAAATAGCTAGTTCCTTCTAATTTAAGCTATGTACCTATGGTTACACGAGTTGGGATTTGGTTACAATTGTGTGACTTCCAATTTCAATTTATGAGGTGTATGGGTCCTTGTGAATTGGATTGGGTAATGAACCAATTCAATCCATTGTATATTACTTGTTACATTATAAGATAGAATGTAGATGGGGATTAAAGAAATTAAATAGTTTTTAATTTCAATTAAAAAGTGTATGAGAATTTATTAGATAGGAATGGAGATCTATTTAATCTAACCATGTTATATATAAATAAAAAAATACAAACATTATATTTTAATATTGAATTATAAAATAAAATGTTTTCCATTAAATGATGATGTAAATTGTAATGGACCCATCACAAACTGGAACCCCCATAAATTGAAATTGATCACTTACTAATATCGTAGCCTTCTAAGTGGGTAGTTGGGATAGTATTTTGGCCTGTAGGCACTTAATCTTATAATATTCTTCATCTAGAGCTTCTATCTACATCAAAAATTATTCTGAGGTGTGTTCATGGAATTTATAGATCTATTCCAATACGACATCCTCTATTCATGTGCTGGGAGTTTGGTGATGACCATGCTCCATATGTGAGAGGCCCGGATCCACTAGTGATACCTCTAGTAGTTCCACCTGAGGTACCACCTGATATCCCTAAACTATGAAATAATGCTCAGTTTTGACAGGTTTTTCTACATATGATGCAATCTATGTAGGGATCTCTCTGACATGCACCTACTATGGTTGATCTGACTCTAGAATTCCCACAAAAGAAACCTCCCATATTTTTGGGGGATGACAGTCCACATACTATTGAGTCTTTGATTGAGGCCATTCTTTTTATCTTTAATCATTAGGAGGCACCTCCAAAGAGGAGGTTCGCGCCTTCCACCTACATGTTTCATGATTCTGATAACCACTGGTTGGATATAATTACTCTGGCCAGTCATCATCAGGGTATGGTCTGGGCATACTTCTAGAATTCCTTCTGTGATTTCTTTTTCCCTTAGACATTGATACCTAGCTGAGCTACATAGTTCATACCCCTGTAACTAGGTTCATTGTCTATAATGTACTATTCAGTATGTTTTACTATGATTCAACACTTTAAACCACTTCAATATGGAGATGAGCTATTGTGAGTGAGGTGTTTCGAGGATGGGATCATGTATTCCATCCAATCACATGTGAATGTCTTTCATCAACAAACCTTTTCAATGATATTTTATCTGGATCTTATCACTGAATGCAAGATGAGAGAATAAAATACTACCAGGAGAAGGGGATTAGTACTGAGACGTGACAGTAGTTCATCTGATACCAGGAAGAGTTTCCTTGACTTTTCTCATCAGAGTAGTGGATTATATAGTATCTGCAATGGAAGCTCTATTAAAAACCATTAGTGTTGATAGAAGGGGCATCTGAAGACTAAGTGTGACAGAGAAACTCTTGTGTTTCATGATTATATCTATATGGGACATCTTTAGAGATTCCTTCAAACATTTCCACTTATTTCTAGTAAAAGAGGATTCACACCAGATCCACCTTCAAGATCAGTGTCAGTTGTGCCACATGATGTAGGGATTTGGAGTAGCATCAGTATGACAGGATGTGACAGAGGTCCTGTCCATGTTAGTTGAACTTATAATTATCAGAATCAGCAAGGAGGACCTTATTAGGTTAGTACCGCTATATCACAAGGTTTTAGATCAGGCCAGTTGCATGATTTATATTTGATACCCATGTATCAGAGTGTAAGACCTGAAATTGTATGAGTTATTATTCTATTATCCTTTAGTATTGTATCTAATTTTTTTAATAAAAGGTTTTCTCACTCTTTTATCTCTTTATTTACCATGGAATTTGTTAGGAGGTAGATTCAACAATTATTTGGGGTGATAACCCTAGACACACCATTGGGTGTGTAGTATGATGTAATATGCAAATGTAGGGACTCACCCTTGATGTAGGCAGTTATGCATTATCATGGGACCCCTTCATCCTCATGGTGTAGGGCTTAGATTTCATTCAAATGATGGATTGGTTGGTTCTATATCATGAATATGTTTACTGCTATCACTGCATAGTATCGTTCACATAACTACAGGGTTGAAGTTATCTTCATATGGGTGAGTGGAATGTCCAGGCCAATAGAGATGGACCAGATCATCGTGGTCTAGGAGGAATGACTTCCCAACTTCCTAGTCTTTTCATGGAGAATCAGGGAATGCATCTGAAAAATTTTACTCCCATGGTAGATCATTTTCGGGATGTTTTCCAAATGATTATTTTGTCTTACCTCCTGATATAGAGTTATATATTATGATTGATATTATTATATGAGTATCTCCAATATCTATTCATACATACATGATGAAACCTATTTGGAACCAGGAGCTCAAGTGAAATTTAGAGGATTTGTAGGTCAAGGGATTTATCCATCCCAACACATCATAATGGGGTTCACCTATTATTTTCATTAAGAAGGTGAATGGGAACCTTATGGCATTTTTGTATTATCAATGATTGAACCAAATTATAGTTAAAACATGTATCCATTATCTCAGATAGATGCTATCTTTGACCAGTTTTGAGGATTTAGGGTTTTCTCGAAGGTTGACCTAGGATCAATCTATCCCTAGGTCTTAGTCAGGCATTCATATACAACATGTATTAATTTCCAAATTTGGTATAGTTTGTATCATTATATTGTTATACCTCTTGGCCTTACAAATATTCCAACCTTTTTCATGGATTTTTTGAATTGTGTATTCCAATTGTATCTGGAATCATTTGTTATTGTTTTTGTGGATAAAATCTTTGTGTATTTTCATACTCATAGTGACCATGAAAAACATCATGATATTTTTTTTGAATAAACTGATAGAGAATAATCTATATGATAATATTTATATGTGCCCCATCAATAATGATAATGTTCACTTATTGGGTCATATTATCTCATAATCAGGATTATCTGTTTACCTAATGAAGGTGAGTGTGTGGTTTCATGGGAGCATCCCAATAAGGTATTTGATATACAGAGTTTCTTGGATCTGGCCAGATATTACATGAGTTTTATAATGAAATTATCATTTGTTTTTTACCTATAACTAGTATTATAAATAATGGTGTGATGTTCTTATGGTATGAAACTTTCAAGAAGGACTTTTTGGTGCAGGAAGGAAGGCTCACTTCAATGCCAAGTCAGATTATGCCAGAGCCTAGAAGAGGCTATACCATTTTCTATGATTCATGGAGCATTGGGATGAGTTTAGTGCTGATTAAAGAGGATTGATTCATTTCATACAGGTCTTTCTAGTTGAGACCTCATGAGCATAATTATCCAACACACAACCTCAATCTAGTAGGAGTAATCGATGCCCCATGCTATTGGAGGAACTATCTGATGGGTGAGTTTTTTTTGTATATAAAGACCACAAGAACCTCCAATATAACTTTACGAGACATTAATTGAATATCATATTGTGAATATGTGTTTAATGATTTTAGTCATTTGGTTTTAAGATTACCTATATGTCAGGAAAAGTAAATGTAATGGATAATGCATTGAGTCTTAAAACCCAGGCACATGATTTAATGGAAGATAGTTATGAATATAAATTTATAGAAATATTTTTTATATGAATATATAGATTCAATAGAGCCATGCATGGCCTTTTTTATGGCCTTAGAAGTTACCTCTTCTCTTCATGAAAGGGTGATGAACTGACAATTTTTTCATTATGAGGAATTGGTTCTCTGAGAGAGTATTTCAGGAGCGGACTCACCTCCAAATTGGTATGTTGATAGAGAAGGCATCCTACATATACATGGAAATTTGTGGGTTACTACATATATGAGAGAGTTATTGATATGAGTGTCCCATTCTTCTAAGTGGGTACGTCAACCAGGAATCTCTAAGATGTGTTGTTATATGCATCACCAGTATTAGTGACCCGAGATGAAATGATAGATTATAGGTTTTACCACTAGGTGTTCAACCTGTTAGTAGGTGAAGGTGGATCCCCAAGGGTCTCCTTTCTTGTTACATCTATTACCAGTCCCGAAATGGAAATGGAAAGATTTCATGATGGATTTTGTAGTCATATTACTGAGGTTTACACAATATACAGACGTAGTTTGGGTATTCATGGATCGAATGAAAATGGTAGCCCACATCCTTCTTATCTACGATACTTTATAAGTTATTGAGAAGAGAAAACAATAAGTCAATGGGATTATATGGATGAATGCGGTCCCTTGTACTATTATTTTTGAAAGGGAGGCTCATTTCACATCATTGTCTTTTTATGGGTTATAAACAAGTTTTCATACAAAGATACCTCGGAGCACACCATTTCACCCTTAGACTGAGGGTCAATCAAATCAAATGATAAATGTGTTAGTGAACATTCTATGACCATGAATCATTGATTTCAGCGATTATTGGGGGAAGAATATCCCTCTCATTGAGTATTCCTACAATAATAGCTTTCAGGTAATGATTTATATAGATATATATGAGGCCTCATATTGTAGGCCATTCCATTCACCCTTTTGTATGTTAGAGGAAAGAGAGTTAGTTCTACTAAGTCCTTGTCTCTTGTAGGATACTTCATATTAGGTTTAGTTAAACATAAATCATATTTCTATTTCTCAGTGTAGATAAAAATTGTGTGCTGATCACTTTTGATGACCTCTGGAGCCATATGTTGGGGATTGTGTTTTCCTATGGGTATCACCCAAACATGTGAATATATGGATATGAAGGAAATGGAAACTATCACCTCACTTCGTTGGACCATTTTAGATCCTTTATAGAGTCGGTATGTTATCTTATCAATTAATATTAACTTAGATGTACCATTCCATGCATGATTTCTTCCACATTTCACAGCTTCACTATTATCATGTTAATCCATTGCACACTTTTGATCCTAAGGATGTTGATTTAGATGGTGATGCATCTTTTGAGGAGTATCCCATTATCATCATTTAATTATGAATTAAGGATCATCAAGGATGGTTTGTCCCTTTAATATAGGTGATATGGAAGAACAATAGCGTATAGGATGAGACTTGGGAGCATGAGTCTGAGGTCCATGCTCAGTGGCCATAGTTATTCTCAGACATCATTCTACCACCCTTGGAAGGTGAACTTGAGGCTGAGATATTCTAAAGAGGGAATGGAAAAAGGATCCATTTTTTATGTCAAAAAATAATAAAATAAATTTTAGTATAATTATTTATCATTAACCTATTATGGATTCTTAATGAGGTCACAAAGGTTTCAGATGTTCCTAGGGCTTGTTTGGAGCTCGGAACCCTAGCCGGAGGAAGAAACCATGCCACCCCACCCACATAGTTTCTCCTAACCAAAGGGGAATTTTCATAAGGTAGATTAGGATGAATTTTCTTCCCTAACCCAGAACCTAGGGCTACATGACCATGTAGAAGGTCTAAAATTTTTAGCAGATCTAAATGGATCACTTGGTGCATGGTTTCTCAAACAGTGCATCCAAACTTTGTGTGGTCCCTCCATAGAGAGTGGGATAAGCATGTTTGGCACAAAATTTGTCCATCCCTATAGTTGAACCATAAAATGCCCCTCTATGGGTAGTTTATGGTTCATGGTTGGAGGATGATTTGGCCAAACATGCATCCAAATAGTGTGATCTACATTTTTTTCATAAAATAACCAAAATTCCTTTAAATTATTTAAAACATAAAGCATCTTCTCTTATTTTCTATTTCCTAGGGATAAGAGGCCCTCTTTTCATAAGGAAGAGCTACCAATTCCCTCCTAATAGGTTTTGATCCTGTTCCATTATCCAAGATCATATTCCATATGTGATCAACATGTTGGATTCCCCTAGGTATATGCTTCAATACTTAGGCTTCATTCACTATTTTTTTCCAATCGACGATGTTATTTTGATGCAGCATCACCCTATCTTTAAGAAATTCACCAGTTATTATATTTTCTTTCAATATAGTTCAATATAAGGGTAGATATTGGGCGAGCATACTGATATGTACTCAAGGTAGGGGTTCTATGGATTTTCCATTAAAGTATTATTGTTTAAAAAATTGTATCACAGTAAGCATGCCGATTTCACATGGAGATGATTCCTAAAATAAATATTTCCTAATGATAATCATTGTTATTGTAGTCTAGATGCTTATTCAGAAATTTTCTTCATTCCATTGTAGGTTTACACCTCAATTATTTCCACCCACTTAGGGTATGTACCATGTTATGCTTTGTTTCCATTTTTGAGAAACTGTTTGGGTGTGTTGGCTTGACCTTGATAATGGTAAGTCATTTTTAATTAAAATGAATAATGAATTTACAATGGATAGAACATTTATATTGTATAAAATCTTGACTTGATCCTTCTGAGGTATGCGTTCAACTTAATAAATTAGTCATAATTGTTAATTGGAATGTGTACTTACAGATATCACTTGGACTTATTACATGTGTAACATGGAACTGATATTGGTTTCATATCTTATAAATATATATTCATGTAGAATAAATGGTGAAGGAATGAAAAAAAATAAATTATTATGGAATTAACATGATAAATGGTTTCATGTATTTGATGTACCTTTTCAGCTAATGAAAGGTAAAAAAATGACACAAATTATTTATTTAAATTCATGAGTATTACATTGACTAAATTAAATAAAGATATATGTATAAGGTGACTATTACATAAAAACCTTTTTATCTTTATAGGAGTGTTCATAATTGATCTTGCCTTGGATTCTTGAATGAAATCCTTGAGGACTTAGAGGATGCCACAATGATACAAAGATCCAGTTTCCAAGTGAAATACCCACCTTCTAACATGGTTCTTATATACTATAGGATGTCTAACATGATGTTATAGGAGGCATTCACTATCTTTTAGGACATTATAATTTCTCAGATACACTCCTTAGATATATCTTAATATATTTGTACATGCAGAAGCATGGATTTATCATATTGGGCCCATTCATTCTTAACCTAATATTACTATGGGAAATATCCATAGACTCAGCTAAACTCTTTTACCATGGGATTCCTTGGACATGCCACATGGATTATACTCAGACCTTTATTGTCAGGATGCATGAGCTACTACTATGATTTGCCTAACCCCTAAGGTCAAGGATACCTTGGTTTCACCTTGGATCCTCCTTTATTATTATTATTATCTATTTCAGTGATGCAGGTACATACACTTTATTTATTTATATAAAATAAATATTAAATGATTTAATTAAATGATCTCATGTTCATATAAATTTCTAACTAAGGATGAAGTAGGTATTGCATTATTATTTTGGAATTACTTTACATTTATATATACTTATTCACTATCATTTTATATTCACATATTAGAATACATTGATTCCATTGGTGGTAGTCTACTGATATTTATCTCACACCCTATCCTGGCCACCATTGGTACCTGAGAAAATTATATGATCTTGGGTATGGACAAGGGGAAGTATCCCACCTTGGACACCTAACATTATTTATTTCATTATATAAATATTGGTGGTAGATTTCTAGGATAGTTATCAAGATGCTTGGATAGTTTTTGGTATTTTTTAGTTTGTATAGAATATACTATAATTATTGAGTAATGACATGTAATCCTATTTTCCTATTTGGTAATGACCTAAAATTACATCACCATCATTTTTATACGATACAATTCAGTTTTTGATTTGATTATTATTGATTGATTTTTATGCTTACTTCCACATTTAGTTTTCCTTATTCGTATAATAAACTTCTTCCGCCATCACTTTAAATATATTACTATATATGCAATATGATCTACTATGACTAGAGGGCATATTCTCCCCACTGTCACACCCTAGACCCATGCTTCTTGTGAATAGCCTCTTGCACTTGTGGAGGTACACATTAGGCCATCTGTGCTCCGACTTGGGGAAATGTTTATTTGAACATTGGTTGGGACGTCACAATGCTAAACATATTGACATCATCCAATGTACAATGAAAAATAATAATATATATTTTAGGATATATATGTGTCAATTTTGTATCGACAAGGATCATTTATTGTGTCACATAATCTTAGATGAAGGTGTTTCAGTATACCCACATAAGGTCTGATCATTTCTTTGTTATGCGCAGCCCACGGATATTTTTGATATATAAATTGTTTTGGGTTTAGAGGGTTATTATAGAAGTTTAATTAGATAATTTTCTCTCCTGGAAGCACTGAAACCAGGAATTATTGGGAAGTGGATAAGGTTTGAGTGTTCCAAATCATGTGATAGTTATTTCTAGAAACTGAAGAGGTATTTGAGAATACCACCAATTCTAATCTTATCAGTATCGGGTAAGGATTATACATTGTATTCTGATGCATTTGGGATCCAATATAGGGTAGTGTTTTTTTTAAGGATATTGAGTTTCTAAATATGGTTTATTAAAGTTGAGGCCACAATAATGGAATGATCCAACACATGAACATGTGTTTGCTACAGTAGTTCACACCTTAAAATATTGGTGACATTATCTCATTGGTGTGAGGTTTACTATTTGTAAAAACCATAATATCCCTAATAATATCATTTTTTAGTGTGATGTAAATATATGATAGTGGATAAAGGTTGGTTATATGAAATATTTTCACATTGAATAGTCTTATACACTGGAGAAATTGAATATTGCTGAAAATTATTTATGTCAAAAGACATAGATGCATGTGGTTCCTGAGTCTAGTTCTGAGTGGAAGATGATGGCATTGTTTTCTAAGATGAAAATAGGTGTTCACGAGGAGAACAAATAGATGAAACTATTGTCATTAGTTTTTTGTGTTCTCTCTTTTGAATTGGATCCAAAGGTGGTAGTTTGAGGATCGATAATGTCTGACATTGAGGTGAACTTTGATTTTTGGGAGATACCTCCCAGTTGAAGCATATATGAGGATAAGATTAATCACATTCATGGTTGTGTTTTAATTCCTACTTGTATAAAAGAGAATATGATATGTGAATTTCATCATTTGGAGTGAGTGGCGTACCTTGGTTTGGTCAAAATATATAGATCTATTAATAGAATGTATTGTTGGATAGGAATGAAGAAGGAGATATCGGGTTTTATGACATAATGCTACACCTGTCAGTAGGTGATGGATGATCATAAGGGGCCTGTTAGTATTTTAAATTGATTTCACATTCCTGAATGGAAGTGGGATTATGTTACCATGGATTTTTTTGTGGGTCTTTGGAATACTAATCAAAATAGAGACGTGATATGGGTGATTAGGGACCGATTAAAAAAGGTATCCAATTTCATACTGATTCAGGATACATTAATCATTGATCAATTGGATGAATAATATGTGGGGTATATAGTATGTTTTTGTGTGGTTCCTCAGAGTATTATTTCAGATAGTGATCCACAAATTACTTTAGACATATGGAAAGGGTTATAGTAGTTTCTTAGTACATATTTTTTTTAGTACAACATACCACCCACAAATAGTTATAAAATTAGAATTTACTATCTAGGTTTTAGATGATATGGTAGAAAAATGTGTCCAAGATTTTGGTGGAACATGGGATAAGATATTATCCATTATTTATTTCTCCTATAAAATATTTATTAGGCGACTATTCAAAAGGAACCATTTGAGGAACTCTATAGTAGGCAATTAAAATCAGTTTTATGTTTTATGGAAGTGGGAGAGTTAGATTTTTTAGGACCGATTATCATGAAGTAGACATTAGAGCTAATCTAGTTGAATCAAAAACATATGGCCATGGAAAAGAGTATTCATAAGTATTACATTGATTAACATTATCAAACTCTTGAGTTTTTAGTGAGTGACCATTTGTTCCTTCAACTATCTCTGATATTGGTTCACTGATAGATTTGGGAGCAGGGTAAGTGGGCACCCAAGTATATCGGGCAACTCGAGATTGTGGTAAGGAGGAGTTCAATATCATATCTTGTATCTATTCAATGGAAGCATATTGTTATGAATTTTGTTTTTAAATTTTCACAAAATCAATTGTTTCTCCCTGACCCTTCTCATGTGAATGATATTGATGATTTAGATCTTAACATTGATGCATCTTTTGTGAAGAATCTGATTCATATTATGGATCAAATTGTAAAATTTTTTATGGGTGAGACTATAACATTGGTCAAGGTGTTGTGGAATCATGACAGTGTTTAGGAACAAACATGGGAGAGGGAAGTTGATATGCATACCTGTTACCCGGAACATTTAGCCTTGGATTATTAGTCATGTTGGGTAGTTAAAATCAAGGATGAGATATTGTATAGTGGGGATATTATTGGACCATAAACATTTTATAAGGTACATTTCTAATTTTATTTTAGTTAAATTCTATTTAAATGTATTGTGGAATGTTTCTCAAAAGTATGAAATGTCATGGGAGTGATCAGGGGACCAAAACATGGAAACCATAGAAAAAAGATCATAAAATTATTAACATGTGGTTAGCAAACAGTTAGTGGCAATCATGAACCATGGTCATGTGACATGATTTTAAGAGAAATATGGTTTTTAAAGAAGTGTGAGATGTCCTAGAATCCATGGGGTTTAGTACCAGATTCATTTACTAAAATTCCACATGGTTTGTAAAAATTATTTCATGGCCTAGGGGACTGTATAACCCATACATACCCTGGAAAGAGGAGGTCTCATGGTTGGAACACAGTTTTTTAAACCTTGTGACCAAACAGTGAACCTCATTAAAAGAGTAAATTTTATAATTTTTCCCACCTAATATTATATGTATCTCCCTTGATTTTCCCCTAATTTAATTCCTAGTTGTCTACGGTGAATACCAAAGTATACCTCCTCTACAATTGGTGGATCTTCTTCAATTATAGGGTGTTTGAAGTGATTTTTCTTTCAATTTGAAGCCCATTGTAAGTCTATGTGTACATTTCCTTCTATTTTATAGATAATTCATACCATGGATTCTATTCTTCTTAATCTCATGAGATCTATTTAATGGTAGTTATTTTCTTTTGTGGTTTCATCCATTTTAAATTGAATCAATGGCTAGGATCAGATGATTTTTTCTATGTACCTAAGGTATGTGGGATATACACTTTTTTTCAATAGTATTGTTATTATTATTTTGTATATGGTATATGTTATTGTGAAAATGTGCTACACAATTTATTTATTGTTTAACAAAAATATATTGGGGTATTAAATTATTTGTTAATCCCTTTAAAGGTCCTCTCGGGTCTATTGATGACTATGAGACCGAGCCTGTGGCTACCTATGGGGTGTGATGATTCCTTTAGAATGGTAAAAAAGATATAAATTAATAGATAAAGGGTTTATTGGGTTAAATCAGTTAGACATGTTTCATGTCTTGTTATAATGGACTAAGGGTCTGTTTGGATTTGATTATGAATTAAATGGTCTTTGAATATATAAGGGAAGAAATGTTTTATCATTAAAGGGGCATGCCTGAATTGTTAAGGGGTTCTAAATAACATTTAACAGATGTGATATAAGGGAAAATGATGAAATGGTACAATGGGTAGCTCGGAAAAATGTTTTGGGTATATAATACCATGGTGGAGAATTATTTATGGAATAAAATACCCTTGTTACTTTAATGGGTTAAAAGGTCAGGCATGTAGGACATTGGAAATTAGTTTTTGATAAAAAAAATTGTAACATTCTAGGATTTTAGTGTATAAAATCCTTTTAAATAAATTATATAAAACATTTTTTGAAAACTTAAACCTTGAGAGAGTGATTTTTATTTTGAAAAATACATTTACTATGACAGTGAAACAAGAACACATCTTTATAATAGTCTGTAATTAATTGTGAAGAAATGAAACTTGTAAATATCATCCATAATAAAAGAGGACATGACTGAATAAACATATGAACAAAAAGTTGGTAGCCCACTTAATTTGAATCCATCATGAGTATGAACCCTCCAAAGATGATGATGGTAAGAATAAAGAGAAGCATAAAAATAAGATCCATCCATTAAAGAGAAGAAAAAATGAAATATGAAGAGTTTATATTTTTAAAATTCTTTTTAATCATGGTATTTATAGGATGAAAGATATTGATTATGAAAAATAGTCATCGAGTCTGTTTAACTAGATTAGATAGTGAAAAGAAAAAAATATCTCCATTATGATCTTTTCAATGATATATAAATGCAATGATTTACTTTATAATGTTTATAAAAATATTGGACAAAGTGTAATTTTATGTTCTGACACAAATACATAAATAATAATACAAATAATTATCTAAAAATACATAGTGTTGCAAATATATATATATATAGTTTTAAAAAAATATAAATACTAAAATAATTAGTTAAAAGTTAATTTTGTAAAATGATTTTAATGATTTTATAAAAACCATATATTAAATTAAAAGTAAATTGTTTTAAAATAATAAAAAAGTTGTGGTTAGTAAAATGTTAATGAAACAATATGTAATGCAATAAATATAGTTTTGAAATTAAAATTAATAAAAAATTCAATTACATATAGGTTAGATAATATTTATTTTAGATATATTTAATAATTTTTAATAAACATAAGAAAAAATATATTTAAAAAATAGGGGAGCTTTGAAAGATAACAAACCAGCTCCACCAAGAATTTATGGAGAAATGCTCAACCATGTCTGAGATCCATCCAAGCTATCCATCATGGTAGCATGTGAGGTGAGAAAATTCATAGGAGGATTGGTTGTATATTCAGTGAATAGAACCCATAGATCACACATGGTGCACACATTGGGTGACCATTGTTAGCCACCAAGGGAAGTAATGACTAGTGAGGGTCATGTGTGTAGTGATGTGGTTGACGAATCATGCTACCAGCATAAACAATCCGTGGAATGGGTTAACTTATTAAGTGCTCGCATAATAAAAATTATATCAATGTGTGAAAAGTCCTCAAGGGTTAATATATCTCTTCTTTAAAATATCAACATATAATAGGTTTCATTTGATCAAGATGATCTTGACTATCTAATATATAGAGTGTTGTCCTCCATGTAGTTGAATGACTAAAATTTCTTCTCCTTAGTATTCGAGATCTAAATATAATATTCTTAGATTACTACTTATAACACAAGGAATCACTAGTGTGGTCGACCTACAAATATTTCACCAAGAAACCCATACCTCCACTGTCAATTTCCCTTTCCAAATAAATCATATCCCTCGGCCTACCCTTTATAGGTTTTCATCCCACAACTAACATCAAACACTAATAGAAATATTTTATTTCTGAAAAAACATGGAGAGGACAAGAATAAAAATAAATGTATATATATAGAAACTATTGAATTTAAATTATGGGTTATACATATTCAATGATTAAATATATTGAAATATACATATTATAAAATGAAGAAAATTGTTCTAAAGAAAATATCATCACCAACTAATTTTAAATATCCCAATTTCATCATTTTATTTTAGTTTTATTTCTCCATAGGGTTATATATATTATGAAGATATATATATACACACACACCTACAATATAAAATACTGAAATTGGAATTATTTTTCTAGTTTGAGGAACACCACAAAGCTTTGAGTTTGGATCTTTATATAGTAAAAGTTATGCAATTTTTGTTTCAATGGTTGTCTCCTTCATCAATTAAAACACCTTACTCAATATTTAGATGAATTTATTTGAAGCACCCAAAAATCCTATATATAAATGTATAGGGAACTCCCACTTCACCCATCGAAAATCCTCTAACCAAATTCCCTAATTCTCTTTGTCTCATACAACAATTTCCAAGCCTTTGTAGTGCAAAACAATATTTTTCCAATCTCATTTTTATTATGAATTTTATTTTAGGGAAATTTCTAATTTAAAAATTATAATATGCAAGAAATTTTCAAACAATGGTTTAAAATTTTTAAGGGAGAATTATTTATTTTAAAAAACCTATATTCCATGTTTATTTCTAAAAAACTTCTTCATGTAAGGATATTATTTTTATAGAAAATAAATTATTTTAAAAAGCATATTTTTAGATTTTTTTAAAGATCTCAATTAATTTTCATAATCATGGAATTTTATTCTTCTACATATTATTTTAAAACCATTTCATGTGTGGGAATTACAATGATTCATTATAAGTAATTATTACATTCAACTCTATTTTTTAAGGAATGAATTAATTTTATTTATGCTATAATATTTGAATGGACATTATAATTTTACAAATTTATGTTTTAATTTATTATAACCCCAATTAAGAAAAAATGTTTTATTTAGTTTTCAAACCATATACTAAGAATAATATATTTAAATAATGTTATTTACCAATTTCAAGTGGATTTTAAAATATATCATTTTATGTATGAAATACTATTTTAAATTTATGGTTGTGATTCCTCATAATAGATATATCCATATACTATAATTATCATTTAAAATAAAATATTATTAACAATTATTTTTAAATGTTTTATTTAAAAGGTTTTATGAATAATATTTTTGAAATTACGAATTTATTCAAAAATTATGGATTTTCCCTAACCTCATGGTGTTTTTAAAAGATAGATTTTTCAAAATATAGGATGATATAAAATTATTTTCTTGGAAAATAATTTATGCAAGTTTTTAGTGGTTTTAAATGGATTATATAAGAGAAGGGAAGTCCTGACATAAAATTTATATTAAAATAAAACCTTGAACAAGAGTTCCAAATGAGTTAAGGAAGAATTGGGAGTGAACCCACAACCTAAAGGGAACATTGTCCTAAAAGTGATACTATTAGTGGACTCAATAATTTATTAATGTTTTCTATGTTTAATTTCAATCCATAAAAAGTTATTATTTTGAAATTATTTTTTAGAAAATCCTCGTTTCTTTTAGAGGTTACTTATTTTGAAATTAAGTGGGTTTTCAAACATTAATAACATTTAATGGTTTTTGAAAATTATTTTTCGATGGAATTTTCATCAAAACCCAAATTTTATTATTTTTGGAATGTTTTATTTATTATTTAAAATGTTTATATTTTGCATTATGGTTATTATTTTAAAATAGATGTTTTAAAACTTTTTAGTGAAATCCAAGTATATATTTTGTGGGTTATTATATTCTGAAAACGAAATTGGGGTTTTTTAAGTGATATGTATTCTTGAATAGTTTTGATTATTATTCTTATGGTTATATTTAAAAATACGTAATGTTATATTTTTGGAAAGTATTTATTATATAAAATATTATATATTTGATAACATGTTTTCAAAAAGTTTATTTTATTTCTAAAATGATCTATTTAATTGGTTATAAAACTCCTTTCGGAGAACTTTTATGGTCACCCGACATTTTAAAATGTTTTTCACATGATTATTAGAAGTTATAAAGAAGTTTGGTTCTCTTTTAGGAGCTAGCACGTGTGAAGTCAAAATAAATGTTTTAAATTTGTATTAATATCTAATATTTTGTAATTTTTTTCCTAATCCTCCAAAACCTAGATTATAGGGATCCTTAGATGTATAAAGTACTGCATATTTTTTACTTACTTTATAAAAAAATATACATCATGTTCTGAAATAGATCTAGAAGTTCTTGTATCAAGTTTTTATATGGTTAAAGATGGTGGACATGATGATCCACATATTTAATTGGGATTTTTGGACCTGAAACTCCATGATATTAGACGTGGTGCTCTACATCATTGATTGGGATTAATGGAAATGGCGTTATCCATACCTAATATGAATACTTTGACTAATTCTCCTCATTTAAAATATGTGACCCCAATGGAATACAATTCAGATGACCGTCATGTGATGAAATAGGTTTTATTGGGACACGTGTCATTTGGAACATGAGGTCCAAAGTGGTTAAATGAAAACTACATATCTATGAAACCTAGTTTCATTAATGATATATTTATTATTCCTATGTGCATCTATATAATATATAGTTTATACTAGATATTTTTTAAGATACCATTATCGTATCTTACCGAGTTGTACTCACACCCTACTTGGGATTCCATTGGTACCTGAGGAGACTCAATATTTTTTGGAACAGATAAGTGAAAATGCCCTATGATAGATAGATAAGTTGGTTATTGGGATAGATCATGGATTATGGGACCAAATATAAATGCTTGAGATTTTCATATATAAATATTACATATTTTTAGATTAATATTAAATAAATTCCTTAAATACATGCCCAAGGACCATAAAGGTTTTTTGTATTTGGTTACAAGATATATAATCTTTTTATTTCATGAATGATCTTCTATATCTCCCATAAAGATCTTTCCATTTAGTGTTATTCCAAAACATTCACTACTTAATCCTTTAGTCATATCCTAGAGAAAATAAACTTTTTAAGGGGTGATATTAGATTCTTATACAGGGTAAACATGAGATATATCAATTGATGATCATATAAAATCATAAGATTAAATTATTGAAATAAGATCATAACCATAAAATTAAAAATTCATACCCAATAAAGAAAATATCATAAACATTATTCATGGAATGAGAATTATCATTTCAAAAGACATGAATCATAAGAGTGATATGTATCCAATAATGAATCATGAACAATAATTTTATGTTATAAAATTTTGACACCATAGTAGGTATATAAATCATTTCATATGTCATGGTTAACTACCAAGGCCATTAAATTACAACGGATTATGCCTTAAAACATGTTTTAAAAAGTGGAACAAGAACATAGATTTTTTTACCCTAATGGATCAAGCATATAAACTTTTTCCCATAATGGATCAAGATCTTCAGCATTTTTCCTATAATGGATCTAGCACATCAACTTTTTTCCCATAATGGATCAAGCGCATCAACTTGTTTCCTGAAATTATATCGTGAGATATAAGAATTTAACCAATACATTAGACGGATATATAATTATATTCCCACCCTTAAAATAATGAAAAACTTACATATGTGTTCCATAACATCCTAAAACAACCATCATATCATCATATCATAACCCATTAAAAGAAAAAGGGTTTCATAAACATTTCATAATCACATCATAGCATAAACCATTGAAAAAAATGGGTTTCAAAAACATCTCATGATTATAATAATAAATATTCTATAAAAATAATAAAAACGGTACCATTAGATAAAATACTTAGTAAAACATAATCAAAACATAAAATGTATAGTTTTTGATGAAAATATATACCATTAAAATCATTATTTAGTAAAATATCCTTTTAATTTTGAAATACACTCGTTAAAATATTATGATTACCAAAATATTATGGATTTTTTTTGAAAAGAACTGGAATCTTAAAATAATTGAGTTATCATTATGGTGTAATTTTTTTCATGTCATATAAGTTAAAATAAAACATTCCATTCACACTATTGTAGAAAAAGTCAAAATGTATCTTATTCATGAAAATACATGAAGATTCCATTAAATTTTTTTTTTGTAAAAATTAAATCAAGGGTCAAAATGAATTTATAAATAATATAATAATATTAAAATCATTCCTCCCAACATTTTTATAAAATATGGTTGTAGAAAAAAAATATTTTAGACCGATGAGATAAATAAAGTTGATTTCCCATAAAAACACTCTTTCAACATATTAATTCTAAAAGTGGGGAAAATTAAAGGAAAAAAATATTCATAATAAATATCTATAGGATAATAAAATTAAACGTATTCATCATTTAAGGATCATATAATATCCTCACTGAAAATTTTAGCATAAACAATCCTGATTAGAATAGGATTGAAACATAAATGTCTATCCTCCAATCTCACCTTTCTACATACACCTGAAATAATCTTATGTAATTAATATACAGTTATTATATATATTTATATATTATAACCATAATATTATCCACCATACCTTTTTTGATTTACTAATGACATCTTATCACCCATTTATTAATGATTTATTATTAAATTCATTGTTCTGGGTGATAACTACTTCATTTTTTCAAGCAAGTTTCAGTTCGGTAGTCATGGTCCTTATAATTTCGTTATAGTTGTATCATTTAAATAATTTTAATAATGAAATAAATATCTTATATTTTTATTATATACATATTTAAATTCATCCGTAAAATTTATATATATAAAAATGAATTACGTCATTCATGGAGATGGTTGTCCAAACAAATTCATGAATGTTGTGTAAAATTCTAAACTAATTTAATGAAAGAGATATAAATGATAATTAATAATTATAAAATAATTATTATATAATATATATAATATATATTCACCAAATCCAACCTTGTTAACTTACATGTAAATGGATATGAAAAATGAAAAATGTCGCTTCATGGATGTGGTATCCCACACCTATACACGAGAGACGTTATCATTTTCAAATGGGTTGGAAGGTAAGAAGTTGTATATTATATTATTGTTAAATAATAATAATTAATTCATTAATATCATATATAATAATTAAACCCATTATAATACTCGTCCATAAAATATAGTGTTGGAAAAAGAATTGTATCAGTATGTGGAGACGGTAATCCATATGTACGCACAAGCGATACTTTCACTTCTCATTTGATGGAAAAGTGAGTGAATAAAGGTGGTTTCATAATCATAAATTGTTTTAGTATATTTAAGAAAATGAAATTATTATTTAGTGAAGAATATAATATATTTATCGGTGTTAAAATAATAATTAAAAAGAACATGATCTGTTAAAGAAATTACCTCTTCTTTGAAATAACTACTTTAGATGTCCTATTAAGTACCCTAGGGTAGTGATTTTGAAAATTTCAATACATCTATAAAGTGAATAATTTTGTTTAGAATAGATTTTTTTTAGTTTTTTATCTATAAAGCTAATAAAACAGTGAATAAGAGAAATGAGAGGTACAATTTTATAAGTGAGGGCAGAGAACTCTCATAATTTCTTAAAAGACTAAAATATAATAAAGTCATTATCTAGACCAAATGACTCCAAAAGGATATGAATTATAAGATAAGATAATATGGAGTTTTAATAAAATAAACCAATAAATTTTTGGTAGGTTTATTTTCAGTTTTAAAACATAAATTTAGGTTTAACCATTTAGTTAGTTGATTTTATCCTTAACCGCAGTAACGTCTCTTACACACTTAAAGGGTTATATTTTTACTGATAAGTTTAAAATTAGATCATAAATGGAAAATTGGTAAAATTTTATACAATATATTATCCACCTTGTCCTCATTCAATATTTTTATTATTTTTAAATAATTTAATAAAATATTATTTTGATAAAATATAATTAATAATAATTTTAAAACTATCCATTTAATTTTTATTAAATTAAATAAAGGAAAAGTTATAATAATAATAAAATACTTTCACACAAAAATAATATGTCATGTTAATCTATAAAATTATTGTAACACCATAAATCATTTAAGTCATATATCTTTTATCTTTTTTAAAATAATTTATTTTATTTCTCTATTAATTGGAGAATTACTACATCAGTGTTGCATAAGAATTCCAGGTAATTATAATAGGACTAAAATTTATAAATAAATGTAATCCATGAAAATAATATTATTAATATCAAAATAGACATTTATATTAATTAATAACTTACTTATTTCCATATGTGAAATGTAGTAGATATTTAAAATTAACTTAGTGATATTTTGTAACTTTCATTTTTTAAAATATTATATAATCTATTTTCAAGGAAAATTGTCACTTAAAAAATACAATTTTAAGACTAATATGATAAGGGTAGAATTAATTTATCCAATAATAATTAGTATGAAAAATTATAGCATTAACACTTCATTTTAACCTATATTATCCTGATTTACCCTTAATCGGGGTGATAAATTTCACCACATTTACTATTCATGATGCCTAAATATAAAAAGCATATGTTTAAAATAATTTAACCTATAGATTCGAAATATAGAATCTATTTTATAAAATTAAATTCCTATAGGTTCAAGAAATAAATTTTAAAATAATCACACAAAATACAATAAAAATTTCATTTTAGAAAAATATATTTTTAAGAATAAAACTATATTTATTCTTCTCCCATGTCTAAAAAATAATATATTAGTGCCAAAGAATTGATTTAATATATTTAAATTTCATTAAACGCATTCACCGATAGTGATTAATTTAATTTATTCTGGTAATGATACATTATGGGAAAAAAATTAGAAGAACATATCTTTTATTTTTTATTTTTTATTTATTTTAAATTCTAATTAATTGATAAGAAATGAATTAATTTCGTTCATATGTAAACCGTAAATTTTTCATAATTTATTTAGTCATATTAATACCCAAAAATCCATTGGCTAGGCAATATTCATCACATTAAATATTTAAATTTTAATAGTATATCGTGGTTCATTTAAAATGAGTGTTGCATGTAACATAATATATTAAGGAAATAAACTTTATTTATATAGAAATAATTAATAAAATAAAGGGTCATTACATTATACCCCCAAAAAAATGAATTTAATCCTATAAATTAGTAACTATGATACAAATATAAAAGAATATGTGTGTTTCATTACACCATTAGGTTCGTATATAACTTCTTGAAATTTTGTATTTCTCCAAAAACTTTCACCAAATAAGTTTTCTGGTTCTAGAGAAATTTATATCTAAGATACATGATTTATATTGGTTATTTTTCATAATAAATATCATCACTTAATTTTATTACCTCTAAGTTCAGTACATGTGATGGATCATGTATGATTTTCATTAGGAGAGATACATAGAACACGTTGTGAACTTGAGAGAGGTTTGGTAGAAGCACTAATTGTTAAGATACCATACCTACTTGATCAACTATCTTGAAATAGAAAATATTACTAGAGCTATTATTTTAATTATTTATAAATCTCAAAACCTTATTCTATTGATAAATTCACAAAATAACCTTCTCACCAACATAAATTTTCAGATCACATTGATGATTTCCATCATTAAATTTTTGTCAACTCGGAGCAGCCATGATGATATTTGGAATGTCTCTAACATTATATTCCATTTCCAAAATTAGTTTAGGTCCATATACCTTTATTTCTACAACATCATCCCATAACATTGGAGTTTTAAGCTTCATTACATAAGGGCTTCATAAGGATCCATATTAATTATTGTGTGAAATCAATTTTTGTATGAAAAACTAATTATGGGAAGGTGTTGATCCCAAAAACCATTGAGATACATAAAAAAAATTATTATAATATCATAATGGTTTTTAATGTGTCTATTATACTAACGATATATCTAATGATGATACATTGTATTGAAACATAACTTTGTATCCAGAACCTGGTGAAGAGTTCACCAAAACTTCATTGTAAACCATAGATCTCAATCAGATATAGTAGAATGTGGTCCCCCATACAAAATATATACATAATCTATATCCTTAAAAGATTATCCCTAGATAAATATTATCTAATAGCAATGATATGTGATGAGTTGTTTTGGGGATTTACTCCAACCAAAATAGAATTGTTTCCTTTAGAAGTTTTGGGGAGTCTGATAAAAAACTATATTGTGTTGTTTTCCCATTTCCATTATGTTATGGATAATGGTTATAATATCCCCTTAAAATTACATTTACCATCCTTAACATTCGGACACACCAAGCACCGGGATGCATACTTGGTAATATCTATCTTAATGTGGTCCCACCAGAAATACACTTTTAGATATTTATACATCTTCATACATCATGGATGAATGAGGAATGATGAAATGTGATCATCATAAAATATATCCTTCTTTGAATATGGTATAGATGGAATATATAAATGGTTCTAAAATCTTATTATTCCATTACAATCAAGGTTAAATTCCAGAACATGAAACACCTTCTTTTGTTGCTCTACATCTTTATTTTGTGCCTCTTTAAAATTCACATGTATAGATGATTGAACACTCATTTGAGAAAAATAATATTTCAATAGTTCATTAAATATTTCAATATAAATCCATAGAAAATAAATATATGTTGTTTATTTTGTTATACTCATCATATATAATCTAGAATGATCCATTCAAATTAGAGAATATGTAACATTGTTCAATTTCATATGTTGGTAATGTATCAGGCAGTCATAATAATTAATTATATCGAACCATATTCTATGGTTAATATTAAAATATTTATATGTTAAAATATAAATTAAAATTTTATGATAAATATATATATCATACATTTATCCATAAATATAATTACTTTATATCTTTAATGCAAAAACTGCCACAGCTAACTCTAAATCATGAGTTGGGAAATATATCTCATGAACATTCAATCGACGTGAGGCATAATCAATCTCCATATAATTCTACATGAGAACTCAACCCAATAACTTCTTTGGTTATTCCCAATATATTACCAACCCTTCTCTACAATAGAGTAAAGTTATGAAAAATTAACTAACTAAACTTCTATTTGGTTCCTTGAAATTTTCTTCACATTCATTTTTCAAAGGAACTGAGATCCCTTCCAAGTTAACTTGGTGACTAGATTATACAGTATTTAGAAATTCTATAAAAAACACTGATAATATCTATCCAAACTGAGAAAAATAAGAATTTAGTCATGGTTTTTTGTGTAGTACAACTTTTAATAACTTGTCACTTTTAAGGATCTACTGATATACCTTCACTTGAGATTATATGATGTATGAATGAAACTTTCTAATTCAAGAATTCTCACTCGATAATTATTTCATAAATCTTATCCATTTATTGGGTCTTTAGTACATTCCTTAAGTGATCTTCATGAGCTTACTAACTATTTGAATATATAAGAATATCATTTATAAAAAATACCGAAAAATGATCATGTTAATTTCTAAATAATCCTTTCATTAAATATATGAATATAGAGGGGGAATTTGTAGAAACTAATGGAATCATTATAAATTAACATTTTCCCAAACATATATAGAATTTTTTGTATTGTATATATTCTTTATTGACCCTCAATTAATTATATACAGAATGGAGGCTAATCTTAGAAAAGTATTGAACTCTATATAGTTGATCAAACAAGTCATCAATATGGGGTATATATTACTTGTTCTTGATTGTGATATTTTTATCATTATACTTAAAAAAAGAATAGGTGCACCCAAAGGTGATAAACATGTTGTTTCCAATATTCTCCTAGAGTTACTTTTGTAGCTCCTATAACTCAATCGGGTCCATTCACTATGGATTCTTTGAAATTGGTTGAGAAAAAAATATTTAATTATATGGAGAACAAAAATTCAAAATTCAGTGGAAGAAAAGAAAATTCTTGTAAAATAACATCAACCAACTCCCATAAAATATGCATACAAACAATGTTGAGTTTCTCCCCAACCATATGAGATAAACATACCTATTGGAAAGAATCTATTAAAATATAATGGATTTTATTTCCATTGAATGCTCATATTTATCATCACACAAATATATTACCACATATTGATTCATAATAAAAAACATGAAATATAATCCACAATAATTGATTGGGAATTTAATTAAAGAAAACCAACCCATGCCCAAAATAAACTCAAATTCAATGAGAGGGAGAATAATAAGATTTTAATGAATCAGATTACAATAAACATCAACTGTAGAATAATCATATACTTGATATGTGATTATCATACCATTATGTTTTTCAAATTCTATTTAAAAATATAATCATTGGGGTGGAATTTTTATACACTTATAAAATTATTTAGATATAAAATACTTGGTAAAACCAGAGTACCTTAATAAATTATTAGTTCGTGAGTGGATGGTATGTGTACCTTTCAACACATCATTCCTATAACCCATTTTGGCAGTCAGGATCACAAAATATTTCCTTTGGTCTTCGATATTTAGAGTTTTTTATGCTGATCATCATTAAAAACCCATCATATTTGAGAAAATATTGGATTAATTCCATTATTCTTTTTATTTAAATAATTGGACCATGGGTGGTGCATTAGTTATAGACTTATTCTCCATCATTTCATTATCCAGTCAACTTATCCCCTTTCCACATTCATAGGATTTATGACCAACCTTTGTATATTTAAATCAGCCCTAGCTCCATTAAATAAATTTCCTTGATGTTTATTCCTAAATTTTTTTCATGTATAAGGATGATAGTTCTTTCTACCATGAAATATATTCATGTTTCCATGAGACTTTAATTTCCCTTTCTAATCAAAATAATGTGAATTGTGGGAACATCTAATTTTAATTTCTACCATGATTATACAATGAACAATTTCTTCATATCTATTAAATTCTCTTATAGTTACTGCATTTTAGAGACTTTTTTTAAGTGACCAAAGAATAAATCAATTTTTATTTCAAGGATAATGATTAAAATAGTGGTATACCTTTCAAATCTTGTAAAATATTCTTCACATGTATCAAATGATTCATAATCCATTTTATTTCTCTTAAGTAATTCCTCCTCCATATTTGCATATAGAATACAAGGGATTTACATAAAAAAAATATAATCATAAAATCATCCCATTCCATAGAGTTAATTTCATAATCTTGACTCATGTTCTAAATATGATTCCACCATTGATCTGCTTTAACTTCCATATTATTAATGGCTAGGATAACAATTTCAAGTTCTAAGCACTAGAGAATAGTAAATGTTTTCTCAATGGTTCTGATCCATCACTCAAATACTAGTGGATTATAAGACCCACAAAAATAAGTTGGATGTTTCAACATATAATATTCAACCATAAATTGTTCATTCCTATGATCGTTTGGATGCATAACATGGTTCATGTCTTCAAAAAGTTGTTTGAGAATAGCAACAAGACTCTTTATTCTAGTTCCAACGAAATTTGGCTAATAAAGAGGACAATAATTTCATTTTCCATCACATTTTTTTGTTATTATGATGTCTTATTGTTATATCAATTTACTAAAACCAAAAACGAAATTTGTGAGTAACAGTAATCATATTGGGAAACCACACAACCAGGAAGAATAATTTATTGCATGTCTAAATCATGACACCATTTTACCATTTTTTGAAACACTAGGTTTAACCTAGGATTTCCATTATCATTACCAAAATTTTAGGTTGTTATCCAATACTTAGTCATATCCCCAAATTTTTCACTAATGTTTTACCATCCTAGTTCTTAAAGGTTAACTAAACCATTACCTGATACTAATTATAAAGGAATACTATTTTCATAAATAAAAATTAATTATTTTTAGATGAATATTAATTAAATTCCAAAAATAAACTCCCAATGATATAAAAGGTTTAGTGTCTTTGGTGAATTGATAAAAAATATTCTCATTTCATGAAAGATATTTAGAATATCCCATAATGTTCTTTCTATTTGGTAATATTCATTGGCATACCATACTTAATCATTTCTTTATAACCTAGACAAAAGAAACATATGAATGAGAGATATTAGATTATAAGTAAGGGTAAATAATGGAGATATTAATTGATGATCATATAAAATCATAGGACTAGAATATGGGTATCGAATCATAACTATAACATATAATCTTCACACCCAATCTACCAAATATCATAAACAATATTCATAGAATAAATCATTATCATTTTAATATACATGATTAATATGGATGAAAATTTTGAATAAATTAATCATTAAACATAATTTCATGTCATAAATTTTTTTCACCATCATAGTTATAGAAACCATTTCATATGTCAAGGTTAACAGATATGATAATCAAATCAAAACAAATCAGGCCTCAAAAATTGTTTACTATAGTAGATCAATCACATCTAATGCATCAATCACATCGATTTCTTTCCCATAATTAATTAGTAACATCAACATGTTTCCTATAATGGATCAATAAAATCAATTTGTTTCCCATAATGGATCAATAAAACTTATTTGTTTCTCATAATGTCTTAATCACATTGACTTGTTACCCGTAATTATATCATGAGATATAATACTTTACCCAAGGGATTGGAGGGATACATAATTTCCAGCCCATCCACCAAATAATGGAAACCATATATATGTGTGACAAAAAGAACACAAAACATTCAACCTATCATTATATTAGAACCCATGTAAAAACAATGGGTTTCATAAACAACTCATAATCTCTTCATACCATAACCCATATAAAATAGATGGGATTAAAAAATATATCACTATCATAATAAGAAACCATATAGAGAAAGAATAAGTATAGTAACATGGGATAATATCCCAAGTAAAATATAATTAAAATCAATGGTTGTTTTCATTAATGAATAGAAATACTATTAAAAACATTCTTAAATAAAATACCCTTTCCAATTTGAAAAACATCCTTTAAAATAAAAAAATCCAAAATGTCATGGAATCAATTTTCCATTAAAATATCTATGGAAACTTGTAAAAAAATTATCAAATCATTTTGTAGTCATGATAATAGAAAATTCAATTCAGGTCGTATAAGTTAAAAGAAAAAACTCCTTTCACACTTTTGTAGAATTTATCAAAAAGTACCTCATTCAAGAAAATGATAATAAGTTTACATTGATTTTTTTGTTAATATTAAATCATGGGTAAAAAATAATATTAGAAATCATAGGAATATATTAAAAAAATTCATGAAAACATTTTTATAAAAAAATGGATATGGAATAAATTGTATTTTTAACTGAAGAGAGAAATAAAGATGATTTTCCATACAAACAATCTTTCAATATTTTAAATAATTAAATTTTGAAAAATGTAAGGAAAAAATATATATTAAGAAACAAACAGAGTACAATAAAATGAAATTTATTTATTAGATAAGGTCATATAATTAATTCAATGGAAATTCAAGCATAATCAATCCTGATTAAAATATGACGGAAGCATAAATCCGTTACCTCATGTCTCATATTTATTCGTATGCATTAAAACATCCATTATAAAAAATATATATTTATTATAAATTTAATATTTAATGTTAATAATATCTGTATTACCATGTATTAATTACTTATGACATCTTATTAACTATTTATTAATAATTTGTTTTTAAAATTACAGTTCTGGGTGATTGCTGCTTTGTTTTCGTGCATGTTTCGGTTCAGAATTATTAATCTTGCTAATTAGATTATAGAACCATAATTTAAATAATGTTAATAATGATATAAGTATAATATATTTTCAATATATATATAATATATATATATATATAAATGAATTAATCCATTCCTGGAAACAGTGGGTCATACGTATGCATGAACGTTGTTTTCAATTTTTGATGAATGGAATAAAATAAAGGTAAAAAATAATTAATAATTAAATAATTATTATTATATCATATAAACATATATTTATTCATAAAATACATAATTATTACCATCCATGTAAAAAAGAGATGAAAAACGAATCATATCACTTTCTGGAAGTGGCAGTCAATATGAATGCATGAGTTCTACTATTGTTTTCAAATTGATTGGAAGTTAAGAAGGTATAAATGATAAAAAAATTATATAATAATAATAAATAAATTAAAATCATTTATAAAAAATAAAACCATCATAATAACCATCTGTAAATATAGTAACAGAAAGTGAATTATATTGCTACATACAGATGGTAATTAATGCGTATGCATGACCGATACATTCACATCCGATTTGATGGAATAGATGGTGAATAAAGGATGATTAAAAATATTAATATAACTTTAATATATTTAGGAAATTTATTTTTTTATGTAATTAATAATATAAAATATTTAGAGGAGGTGAAAGAATAACTAAATTTAAAGTGATACATTATGGTGATTATATATTATTTAAAAAACAACTCCATTATATATTCTCTTAAGAAGCCTAGGGTTGGAATTTTATGAAGAAAAATACATCTTTAATGTGTATAATTGTGTTAATAAGATGAGTTGGTAGGTTTTTATTTATCTAGATGGCTTTAATTACTATGACAATGTGAAATGAGAGTTGACCTTTTATAAGTGAGGTGAGGGACACTCTTGAAATTTCTAAAAAATTAAAATATAATAAAGTAATTATCTAGAGAAAATAATTCAAAATTATAAGGATTATAAGATAATATAAGATATATTTTAAAAACCATCATCCAATTAAATTTATACAGGTTTAATTAGGGTTGTAAATCATATATTTTTATTTAATACTTAGGTAACCTATTATAACCTAAATCCTAGTAACATCTTGTTCACAATTATGGGGTAATAATTTTAATTAAAAGGTAAAAAATGTCTCATAAATTAAAAAGGGGTGACATTTTAGACCATATATTTTCTACATTTTTCTATTTAAATATTTTTTTAATTTTATACTTATTTAATAAAATATTATTTTGATAAAATATCATTAATGTAAATTTTGAAACTATTCATTTAATATGACTTAAAATACATAAATATATAGTTATAATTATAATATAATAATTTCACACAATAATAATATTTCACATTAATCTATGAAATTATTGTAATTCCATACCGAATTAAAATTATATTTCATTCAATATTTTTTAAAATCATTTAATTTATTTTTTTATTAATTGAAGAATTACTACATTAATATTGCATAATAATTTAAGGTAATTGGTAATTTTAAAAAACTATAAATAAAATTACATTATGAAAATAATTTCATTAATCTAAAAATATTCTTTTATATTAATTCATAAATGTATTTTTTCCCTATGTGGACACGTAATATATATTTAAAACTAAGAGAGTGACATTTTTTGTAAATTTCCTTGATTTAAATATTATATAGGTTATTTACATAGACTAGTGTCCCTTAAGAAATTAAATTTAAAAACTAAGGTAATAAGGGTCAAATTAGTTTCATTGAATAAGAATTACGATGAAAAATCATGGTCTTATCACTTACATTTAACATATATTGACCCGATTTAACCTTTCCCGAGGAGATAAATTTTACCACGATTACTATTCATAATTCCTAAATATAAAATTGACCCATTTTAAAAAATTGAACCTCATGATTAAAAATATGGAATCTATTTTATGAAATTTAATTTCTATAAATGGTGGAAATTAATTTTAATAAATCCATGAAAAATGCGACAAAATTTCTTTTCAGAAAATATATTTGTATGCATAAAACTAGATTTATTCTTATCCCATGTCTGATTTTTTTAGATAAATGATAAAAAATTTGATTTTATATATGTAAATTTCATTAAAATAATTCATAAATAGTTATTAATTTAATTTATTAAGTTAAAAATACATTTCCTTAATAAAAATAGTTTTTTATTAAAACATCCCTTTTAGTTTCAAATGATATATTTTATTTTATTTTCTAACTAATTGATTACCAATGAATTAATTTTGTTAATATTCAATACATAAGTTTTTAAAATTTTATTTATTCATATACATACCCACCAATCCAATGGCTACATGATAATTAGTAAATTAAATAATAATATTTTAATAGTATATCACAGTTCATTTAAACTTCATGTTGCATGTAACACATGTTATTAATGAAATAAAATGTTTTCAAATAAAAATATTTCATAAAATATCATGGAATTTCACCAGACCTGATGTTAGGACCCATTTTGGGGATTATCAATGTGTATTTATTTTTAGGTTTCCTTTGACACATGATACTATTATGACATGTAATGTTTATTGTATTGTTATTTGGGCATTTACCTAGTTTTGGGATTTGGTTATGTGATATATGGTTATTACTGGATATTGACTCTCATTATTTATTATTATTTCAATTATTGATTTACATCAATAAAGAGGGTATAGAATCCCCAAATTATTAAATAGATCGTCAATACTAGTTGGAAACCTTCAGCGTATATGGAGGCATGCTTGAGGTCATGTGATAAACTGGTTCAGCTGCTAATTAGAGTGAGTTGGGCTAGGATGTTATAACTATGTTACCTTAACGGACTCATTTGATACTTAAAAACCATTGAGATATATAATATACACATACTAGTATAAATTTATTGTATGTAAAGATGTTTTAACATCAAATTATTATATCTCAAAATCACAGTTAGTTTCTATGAAAAAAATATGAATGGACTTTATCATTGCAATAGTTTAATAGGTGTACTCATAGTCAATATCAATATTTTTTTGCAAAGTTTTTATACTAGGAATTATTTATTTGTAGTCACTATACCATATATATTAGTTTTATTATAGAAAATACAATTAAACCCTATGGGCCATTCCCCTTTAGGTGCATCCATAAATTTCAAAACCAGTTTACTATTTATGGAATCCATCCCATATTCCATGTATTTTAATAATTACATGGAATCAGACTCCCAATGAAATCATGATAGGTATTAGGTTTATCATCTATAAACATTATCTCATCGTCATTATTAATCATAAATCAATACCACTTAGGTTACTGATGAATCCTATGAGAAATTTAAGGTTCTTTTATATCTTGGGTTGGTTCTTATACCACAAATCTTTAGGGAACCAACTCAACTTCCATCGTGGTAACATTTCTCATTTCGTGGTATTGAACATCTCCAAGTTCTAATTTTTTCCCATTCACTTATGATCTATAAATTCATTCTCAAGGAATACAAAAAATAAAGACTTATACAATTTATACTCATAAATATCATGGAAATAATATCCCTTAGCTTTCCTAGAATTAATATCAAATAAACATTTGTTAAATCCAGTGTAAGGATTATCATAATCCAATATTCATTCAAATAATTTTCATCCCCAAATCTTCATAAAAGAAATAATGGGACCTTTCTGCGTTTATATATAATATGGTTTCTTTATTATGACTTTTCATGGAATATAATATAGTAAAAATATTGTAGTTTCTAATTTATACCCCCAGAATGATATAGGAAGGTCATAGAGACCCATAATCAATAGAACTATGTCTATAAAGTTATGATTTATCATGTCAAAAATTCAGTTCCATTTGGATTTTCCAATGTGGAGTGTGTTATAGAACTATTATATAATATATCAGATGATATGTCAATTCCTGGAACAAGTATTCACCATCCTAAAAAGGCTATAGAATCTTAAATAATTTTCTTAGTTTATTATGAACTATGTGAACTTTTAAAAAGCATCATACTTTTTTTCATAAGAAACACATATCCATACCAACTACATTCATTGTTAAAAGTAAAAAATATCTAAAATCACTACACAATTGTGTGTTCACTGTTCAATATACAATATTATGCATGGTATCCAATAGTCCACTATCTATTTCAATGTCTCCCATGAAATTCATATTTTTCATTTTTTCCAATAATAAAAATTCACAATTCTCAAATTATTCATAACTGAATGAGCCCAAAAAATCATCTCTATTGATTTTTCTTTTGTAAATTTCCCATTTTTATGTCTAAGGAGATAATTCCAAAGATATATGGTATTACAATTTACCTTAACCTTCTTATTCAAAAAATTATATGTAGTATTATCCATATCTAGAATATATAATATGTTTACCATATTCCTGTTACTATAAAACCTTTAATACTTATATATATATATTTAATAACTATTATTATTAATATTGAATAAAATTCCTTATTATCCCCAAAAAATACATGAATAAAATTTCTATTTATGATGGGAACCTAAAAATAGTAATATAATTCTATGATTAATCCACTTGATAAAGACAAATGATATGTGAGCAATTCTAATGTAGTAATACTTGATCTATTGCTGACATGAATATCTACATTAACCTTTTTAAATTCACTTCTATATCTAAGTCTGTGTTTGTAAGCATAAGTGTGTGATGCACACTCAATATCTAATACCCAAGGGTTAGAGTTAGTGAAATTGACCTCTATAAAATTCCCACCAATATGCTAAGAATTTTTCTATTTGAGAACACTTCTCAACACTATATTCCAATACTAAATTATTTTATATTTCATCCAATAAGTGATATCAATATGAATATTATGAATTATTCCATAATCTACAGAAAGGACATGTTGGTGGGTGAGTATCATGTTTTTTAATTTTTCCTTCAAGGACTTTTAATGAAAGAACTCCCACTTAAAATGACGACCCCATACATCATATCTATTCAGTGATCTAATATCCATATTTCACTAAAAAAATGAATATTATTTGTCATAACACTTAAAACATTGTTATTTAGGAAGGTTAACAATCTAATCACAAAACATATGGTTTTTGTAGAGTTGAGTGAAATTCCCTTTCTCTAAATAAATCATATAGATATACTCTAACTTTATTCCTTTTGTACACTTACTCTTAGTGATTACCATCAAATTGTAACATTGTGACCTGGAGGACACTAACCCGGTGACCCAATTTGGTTCATCACAAGGCCTCAAGCACAACACACTATACCCTAGAGGTTTTCGACTAGAAGTGATGGTCTAGGTCGTGGCAGTAAGGAGATTATGACCACATATCAATGTAAGAAAATAATAGAAATAACTAGATATCATACATAGGATTATTAAAAAGAGTGTAAAAGAAATAAATATAATAATGATGAAATAATAAATGGAATAACATAAAGGATCAAGTTTCTACATTATAAATACAACACTAATCACCCATTGGGTCAACAATAGATATACAAAAGTAAATAATTGATACAAAAAAAGTAAATGGATCTACTACATACACCTATACATAACACGTAATTGATCTCAACATACATGTTTGATCCATCCCATTCGATCATTCCTAGGCCTCAGCCCATCCTATGCATATAAATATGTCAACATATTCTCAGATACCCAAGTGCAATGGTGGCCAGAGTAGGGTGTGAGTATGAATGTCAATAGGGAACAACCAAATTGTTTCTATACATAGCATGTGATATGAAGTGTATGTAAATGTGAGTTAATTATCGTATTATCAATAATAAATAAAACTGAAATAATAAATATAAATATGGACAAAAATGAAATAAACCATGGTCAATACTCGGGTATATGTTCCCAATTGACCATAACTACTTCAGCATAAACCTCAATGTCATTGAAAGAGGTGTCATCATATATATATATATACATATGAAAGTCTATATATATTCAGATAAATAAATATACACAAATATATATATATATATATGAATAAAGTGACAAATTGCATAAATAATGTCAAACTGCAGTCGATCCTTGGGTCTATAATCTCGATCAACAAATACCAGCTTCATCCAACACTAGATAAATCTCTACGAAAGTTATTTCACCAAAGGGGACACTTTTCCTTTCCCTCGGATCAATTCTACTCACCGTCAATCACTATAATGAAGGATTTAATATACCAATAGACAATCCTATAATGGTGGAACATCATCGACTATGACCTACATAGGATGTATCAAGTATCAGGCCTATGGGGGATAGAAAATAGGGATATTTACCAAGAAATCATCTTTCTGTCTATAGAGTGAATCTATATCGAAATCAATAAATATATACCTATGTAGGTCAGGACATAGGGCCAATTACCAAGGATTCCTCTTCGATTCCATGAAGCGCATCCATATAAAACACATTATAATATAGGTCTACATGGTCTTGGACATAAGACCATTGAACAAGGAATCCTAATCAAGTCATCACATCACATCCACGTCAAACTTGGTAAATGGTGGAATACCGTTACATCTATGTACATCAATAAGTCTTAGAAGTCAAATCCCATCAAGTAACTCTGTGTATCCACAAAATTTTTCGCATCATATCAGGCTCATCGGCTAAAATCTCGGAAGAACCTCTAGAAATTATAGTTTCAACAATAATAATTTAATGGAATAATAATGAAATGAGTGAGGTTGACTAAAAACCTAAACCATCACTAATGTCATAGCCTCATGGGATTACATGTTTGTACGAGTTCTACATGACACTAGCTACCATCTCTTCCCAAACCTATAATGTACAAGCTCATGTTCGGTCAAAAATTAGGGCACTCATTAGGTTCCTTAGGTCAGTTCTTAGGAGAGGAATCCCACCCGAGATCCTCAGGGTTCACATGTAAATGAAGGCATCCCTATTGGAATCCTATAAGTAAAAAAATAAGTTATGGATCCCACTTGGGGTCCTCACAAGGATTAAGAAGAAGGAGGAATCCTACATGGGATCCTCTAGGTCATATCATATATGGAGGTATCCCATAGGGTACCCTCAACCTCAGTGATAATTCGAATCATGAAACTAAAGAAAAGGGTTGTTAGTGACCCCTGGTGTTCATCCATTCAATTACAATTTTAAATAATTTATTTTAATTGTTTATTGATGTAAATATAGAGTGGGTTAGTCGACCTCAAGAGAAATACAAAGTATTCACATACAATAGAAACATGAACAAATACTCTATAGTAGGTATGATAGACCACCTATATAGATAAATATTTAACCATTTAATTTCAAAAGGATATGAGTATCTTACAAGGCCTATGAAAGATCTACTTAGTCATTTTAGATCCTATTTCACTATAAATACCCCATTAAAAATTAATTAATACATCATTATAATTAATTAATTAAAAATAGAAAAAAAATAATTTAAAGAATCAATTTATTTAAAATAGGCATGACCCCCAAAATATTACAGGCCAATCCCATCACACCAAAATAAAAACATATCACTCACTAACATCCCAAAACATAATCCAAACATCAATTCATTTCTAATCCCTATTAACTGACATAAAAACCATTAATTTTTTTATTTATACTTAAAAGATTTATAAATTAATTTTGGTGATGTACCTCAACAAAACGAAACACAAAAATGTGAAGAAATAATCTTAGGTTATCCTTATCAAGGTAGAGTGAAAATGCCAACATCAGTATCTAAGTTCACTATGCTATAGTGGAATCATGAATTAAAAACACTAACCATGAAAGGAAAGATAACAAAAATAAGAAAAATAACTCAATGGAGACTAATGTAGTTTAAGGCTTACCTCAAGGGTTCCATCTAACCTGATGATGTCTGATTTTAGCCAAGAATGTGGGAGAACTTCCATAGAGATGGGATAAGGAGGGTCGTATGCATGCGGGTGAAAGGGGGAAGAAAATGGCACGAACCCCTTTATGTTTAAAAGGGTAAAAATGATAAGTTTCCACTCATTAATTTGTTCCATGGTTTGGCCACAGAGTTTTCCAAACTATGCACCAACTATGCTATTGGAACAACCATTGCCTTTCAGGGTAGATGGTTGAAACAGAAAATTTAATAGATCATGCAGCAGGCATGTGCCTGTACAATATCAAGCACACCCAACCTTTCATGATTGTAGTGAATGATTAGTAAAATTGTGTACCAAATGCATGTCATGTATGTAGAGAATTATAGATCCCCTATAATGTTTCCTCTATCCTAGCACCCAGTTTCCCAAAATATGATTATATAAAAAATAAGCCTCATAGTTAGGAATCACGGTTAGAACTAACCGTGTTCCATCCTTGTTCCGTGAGATCTAAATTTACAAAACATTTATTTTAGGCCCCGAACCCCTGGGACAGTCCCGAAACATAAGAGCTACAAACCAAGCCACATTAAACATCTAAAAAATTATTTTGATTCATTCAAACATTTTAATTATTATTCTAAATCTCGGATACTGAATCTCTAATAAATATTTTACCATTTTAATAATTGAAAAATCAAAATACGTAATAAATTTCTATATCTAAAAAATACAGGAGCATACAACCCCCCCTGCCTTAATAATTTTTTTCATGACCTGTCCAAAGGGGGACTATGTCTCAATTTCCCCAATCTTACCTCCATAAGGCCAGGGGTTGGCAGCTAGTGTATGATAGGAATGCCATTCACATGGGAGGCCATATCCTAAATTATATGTACACATGCGAACATATCCAAGACCATATAATGATGAAATATAAGAAATATCTAAACCTTGCATGAATACATCTAAATCATACTACTAGAGTATGCCAACAAGTATTTAAATGAAAAAAATATCCAAATACAATCCCACCATAATGATAAGAAAATAAGTCTAACCAAAAGATATAGAAGGATACTACTATCAAGATAGCCACAAGAACATAACTCGGTGTGTATGGTTCACTAAGCTCCACCTAGTCCTGGTCCCTCTAGGTCTTCAGGAAATGATCGATCATCTTCATAAGAAATGACACACGTGGGAAAATCCCATGAATGGTTGAGTATAATAATACCCAGTAGGTCACCCTAAAACCACTAAGCATATAACAATAGAAATAATAGTAATATCAACACAGGTATATATCTACAACACATATTACATTAATATCCAGATATACTAAACAAATACACACCATCTTAATGTAAATTCACAAACATAATGTCATTCTAGGAATCATGCTTGAAGTTTCCACATAACACTCATCCATAAGAACACACTCCATGAGTCGTATATCACATACGGATTCTATTTATGGTTTTATGATTTTCTATCCTTTCCATAATAAGTACACCCTAGATGTCTGAAATGAATGATACATAGATGAGGATCACAACCTAGGACATGGGGTATAATAACAACTCAATCTATAATAAACCACTAATTATAGGATTTACACCTTTGTAGTGTTGTTCACGATGACACCAAGAAATCCACCTTGGCATAGATGATTATATATGCTATCACTCAAGGCCTCACAGAAGGATTTCAAAAAATCTATCCAAGAAGTCCCACTGAAGGTATCACCATCCTATTTGTATCACAAGATTCCATACCAACCCTCAGGTAATGGATCAACGATATATGCCCTAAAGAAAATTTTCCAAGATGAAGAGGATAAGGGATACCGTCCTTATTTGAAGGAGTAAATATAATTTAATGGTAGTACTTGACATTTCCCAATGACATAGGGTTCTTCCCAAATAAAACAGCCTGTGTTCATGTCCATTCCTATGTACATAGCATATTCGAGCCCGTGTAATCCTGGCCATGTAATCTTGGTCGTGTTTGTGTATGGTTTGTCATGTCCATTTACAGCTATCCATATCCATGTATGGCTGGATGTGAATCATTTACGACACATGTTGAGTTCTAGGTGAGGGGTCATGGGCTATGTGATAGGTGTCACACACCATGTGATACTTAAATCCATATAGAAACTCCAGTGCAACACTAGGGGTCCCACACAATGTGTAATCATATGATACACACCATGTGTTATGTAATTTTACTGAAATATAGATCTGGTTCATGCTTCTTCTCCCAATCTTCTAGAAATTCATATTTCCCAACACCTCACTAGAAAATTAGGATCTATGGTCAGCCAAACCATTCTAAAAATGACCAGTAAGTTATGACACCCAAATATATTCATAAATCTCCCTCGTATATCATCTATCATCACGTGTTAAATAAAACAAAGATTGGGTATCTATAGATCTATTTGATTCAATTTTTCTTCCATCTTTATATGATCCCCATGTCATATCGAGACCAGAACTACAATATAGAACGTTTTCACCAAGAAATGGGTGCTCAATGGTTGATTGCTCGGTATTTTGGTTGAACCCCTAGTTAATCAAAACACTATTGGTGAATGTGAAATAACGGAAGGATAAATATTGAAATCAAAAAAATTTTAATGAACATCATTCATGTTTGTTTGTACATGATCTATTTCTATTAGAATCTAGAATGAATACCTAATATCAAAAAAGCAATTCTATCATAAATACCAATAGATAAATCCCATACCCAAAATATGACCGATCTGTGAATCAATCTGTTGGTTTATTTATTCAAGTTCATAATAGAAATGAATAATGGGGAAATAATAGAAAAAAACTTCATCCAACAATAATTTGGATCGATCGTTGTTAAAGAACTAATCTGCTTCATTATTGTCAGTGAGATCCTTGAATTATTTTCACATCAGTTGTTGATATTTTATCTACTAGTCATTTTAAAATAGAAGCTCCTCCAACATATCCTCAAGATATCCAAGATTATGTGAATAACCCTATGATTATCCATAGCCATATATTTTTCAAAAATAATTTGTTCCCTATGTCATTTCAAATTAAATAAATTATTTTTATTAAATTATTTTTTATCCACACATGTGATGAATTTTCCACAAAAACCTGCACCAAAAAAGGTTATGTCACCCATTGGGTAAAACATAAAAAATTAACTCAATATAGGCCTCATATTTCTGATTAAATTCTCTATTTAAATGTTATTCCACTATTTCCGGAAAAATATGAATTCATGAATTTAATAAAGTTAATATATTTCAAACATTTATTTAGGGCTCACTTGGACACATAATATCACACCGTCTCAGCTCAAAGACTAAAAATATTTCTATATATATTGAAATATGTTACAGGGAAACAAAATGGATTTTATATTCTCCCCACCTAAGGGATTTACATCTAAAAAATCCAAAAAAAATTAAAAACAAAGAGATATGGGTACTAAGCATGCAAATATGTCTCCCACTCCAAGATTCTCTCCTAAAGATTCACATGAGTCCACTGGACATACACTAGGGGAATAAATCACTCATGAAGGATACACTTATGAAAATCCTTGATCTCTATCAGTTAATCATGAAATATATCACAATCTTCAATGTCTTTCTTTACCTAGTTGATAACATGTGATGGATCATGCATGTACTTACTCATCTTTGACATGTGGATGATGTCATGTACCCAATATAACTGTGACAGTTGATCTATGTCTTATTACACTTTACAAATATATGTAGTGTTTGGAAAGGGCCAATTAATCATGGAGATTTCATTCCACAAAATCAAAATCAATTTAACCCATGTTGAGGAGAAACCCATAGGAACAAATGGTTTCCCTCCTTGAACATTAAATTCCCTCATCATTGGTCAGTATAGGACTTATGGTGTCTCTGTTTAGTTCTCGCATGCACATGGATTTTCTAAAACTTCTCAATAGTATATCACACCAACATTGGGCCCATGAGATTTGACTCTCCTGGTTAGGTCCATCATAGTGGTGACCTGTAGGGTTTCCCATACAAGGCCTTAAATAGTTCCATACCTATTGTTGAATTATAACTATTTCTATATGAAATCTACACCAATGGTAGTTGATCCTCCCAACTATAGAAAAACTATAACATGGAATCTCACAGAATGTCCTCCAAGACCTGAATAGTCCGCTCAGTATAGCCTTTAGTATGGGGGTTAAAATCCATGATCAAACACAACTGATTCCTAAAAGCCTCATGTAATCCCTTCCATAACCAATATGTGAAATGGGCATCATGGTTATAAAAATTCATCAAGTTAACTCTATGGAGTTGGACTATATCCTACACATAGATACATCCCAATATCTCTACTAAACTCTTGTCTCAGATAGCTATGAACTGTGATGACTTGGTTAGTTGGTATACAATCACCAAGATTAAATTTTGTCACATTTATGTATGTGGTAAGCCCATCTTGATGTCAATAGATATCCCATCCCACTTCCAATATGAAACCTCAAGGGGTTGAGCTAAACCTTCTTGGACCTGGTGGTTTCCCTTCACTTATTGAAAAGTAAGGCATAGACAGAGAAACTCTGCAACTTCCTTCTTCATCCATAGACACTAAAACTAATGTCATTGTTATTTGTAATATCATGGTTCCGGAAGCCACCCAGAGGCGCCCCATACCCAGTTGGTCACATGGCCTCAAGCGCATTTCCCCAAACGCCAGAGGCTGCTGACTAGCAGCGAGGGCCTTGGGTGTGATAGTGGGGAAACTATGACCTCATTGGCGGAGTACACAGCGGAAGAAAAACAAATGGATAAAAATAGAAACCATAACCAACCATAAAAGAGTAAACAGCGGAATACAGATAAATAAACAACTGGAGAAGAATATATGTAAATGATGCATGATACATATATGTCTAGGAAAACAGCCAAACAAGTCACAATGCTTAATACAGTACTAAACCCAAGTAAAAAAAGAAAAATATATGAGAAACTCTTTAGAATCGCAATCCTCGGCTTGGTCCCATGCTCTCCAACTCCAGTGAAATCAAGAACCTGAAGTAGATGGGAGCTTGCCCTTATCTATACCTACAACAATATAATATGTTTGGGCCCAAAAGCATGACCCAAACAAGGTGTGAGAAAAAGTCCCAAGAGGCAACCACCCAAATATCTATGCCTAACAGTCAGTGAATATATGGCAGGTAAGGTATAGTAAGCAGTAAACAGTTAGCAGTAAATAGGATAATACACAGCAGTAACAATCCATAGTTTCTAGCATATAATCTATAAACAAGAAACAACCACTCAAGAAAGTAGAACAAAAGGTACCCTCTGGGTAGTTCTCATATTCTAACCCCTAAGGTTCAAGCTACATGTACTAGAAACCCTCTGGGAAGCACACACAGTCTCTCCCCTCTCGTTCAGCTGAAGAATAGACTCTCTGAAGAAGCACTCACCGTCAATTCCCCATATAGTCTCATATTGTACAAAAGGCTCTCTGGGAAATAACTCAACGTCTATTCCCCCTATGCCCCACGTCGAGGAACTACATACTCTCCGAGGAAGCACTCAACGTCAATTCCCCCTGTGGTCTCACATCGTAATTTAAAGACACTCTGGAGAATCTCTTACGTCCATTCTCCCTATGGTCCACTACACTAGTTTCTCATAGCCCTGTGTAAAACAAATATGCATAACGCATGTATCGGCCCAAGTAAACCTCAAGAACTACTTGGCTATCATTCTAAGGAACAACATCATAACAGTACAATAGTTTCACTATCCTATAACTAGGCATGGAAACTGGAAAAATGACAAACAAGAAAAACAAGAATGTTAAACATCCATAGTACAGTAAAAATTACCTTATTCACAAGCAATTACCTCTACTCAAGCAATCAAGCAAAGCAGGAAAACAATAGGGAAAAACAAGAAACACACAATACCCCGTTCAAGGGTATTAGTAGAAATTGCACATAATATTCATAGACTTCCAACAGAAAGGCACAAACCACCTACCTCGATGCTAGGAGATCAATATAAGTGAACCACGATGATTGATTCTCCTTATAACATCAAGGATCTGCGAAAACGTCAAAAACGCTCAACCAACGATATCTTGAGAAAGTGGAGTAATTGGAAAACAAGGCTTTAGGAGAAAGAAGAACTCACCGCTGCGGTTCCAACGCAATTGACGACAGTCGATTCGGAGAACAAACGGAGGCACATGATCTCGAAGAAGATCCGCAGCCGTACAGCTTCTCTCGGATGAATGAAACCTAGACGAAAGGTGTTTTGTCCGTCAGGCGTGACCCCGGTGCGTTTAATGAGAAAAATACACGGCATGTACTTCTTGACTACATGGCTTGTACTCCATTTTACTGTACTCCGCTTTAAGCAGCCTTCACTTTACCCCTACACACCATGTGTTGGGACCGGACACGGCCAACACACGACCTGGCACGATAAAAGAGTACATGACGTGTACTCATAAAGTACATGGAGTATACTTCAAAAAATTTCCAGAAACTCCTCTTTTCTCAAAAACTCTAGAAAAAGCAAAAACATACCTGAAACGAAGATCCGGGTTCTTAAAAACTTTCCCCTTAAATAAATCTGTCACCGAATTTCCCTAACGAGGTGGAGAAGAAGAAACCCTGAACACCTCCGGCCACTACGATCGTACATCGACCTCCCTTTCCTAGGTCTCTTCCTATACTTTCCCATGCTGCCATATCACCCGTACTAGAGGAACAGACCGCCGACAGAGAACCTTCGTACTGCAATCGAAAATCCGGATAGCATGCTCCTCAAATGATGCATCCGCTTCGAGCTCGACTTCCTCAGGATGAAAGACATGAGACGGGTATGAAAAGTAACTTCGGAGCTGAGAGACGTGGAAGACATCGTGCATGGCCCGGTACCTCTTAGGTAACTGCAACCGATAGGCAACCGGACCAACTCTCTCCAATACTTGAAACGTCCCGACATACCGTGGTGAAAGATTACCCTCTCTCTGAATCCTCTTGTTTACCAACCTCGGTGCGACATGAAGGAAAACATGATCCCCGACCTCAAACTCCAGAGGTGGTCTCCACTGATCAGCATAAGACTTCTGTCGAGACTGTGTTGTAGCCATCCTCTTTCGAATCAACTCTATCTGCTCTGAGGCTTCCTGAACAAGACGTGGTCCCAAATAAGATGCCTCTCCTACCTCCAGCCAGCATAAAGGTGATCGGCATGGCCTACCATACAAAGGCTCGTAAGGTGGCTTCTGAATAGTCTCCTAAAAACTGTTGTTGTAGGAGAAATATACAAGAGGGATATGCTTCTCCCAAGAACCGAAAAAGTCTAGAATGTAATCTCAGAGCATATCCTTAAGCACCTGGATCATACGCTCGGACTGACCATCTGTCTGGGGGTGGTATGTTGTACTCAAAAGTACCTGTGTACCCAAATCCTTTTGAAGCCCCTACCAAAACTGAGAAGTAAATCATGCATCCTTGTCTGAAACAACGGAGTGTGGAACTCCATGAAGACATACAATATATTGGATATAAATTCATCCCAGATCATCAACATTGAAGGTCTCTTTGATTGGTAATAAGTGAGAAACCTTCATAAGTCTTTCGACGAGAACCCAAATAGCATTGTTCCCTCGAGGTGATCTCGGCAATCCGGTCATGAAGTCCATCGTGACATCGTTCCACTTCCACTCTGGAATGGGTATCTACTGTAAAAGGCCTACTAGTGGCTGATGCCCCACCTTCACTTGCTGACAAGTAGAACACCTCAAGATGAAACCAGCAACATCCCTCTTCATACCTGGCCACAAGTACTAGTGATGAAGATCCCTATACATCTTGGTGATGCCAGGATGAACTGCCCAAATTGAGGAATGAAAATACTGCATCAGCTCCTCACATATGTCTGTTGGCACCCATACGTGTCCCTAGAAATTCAAGATCTCATCCTCGCTCACTGTCCATCCAGGAAGAGGGTCCTCTCCTGACACACTCTCCTACAGGACTAAGCCTTCTAAGTTTGATTGTTACCCCATATGTACCTGATCAAGAAGTGTAGAGGTAACAACTATAAAAGATAGGTAAGTTTGTCCCTGTCTGTCGTGCACCTCTTGATGCATCTCAGAGAACAGAGCCATAAGCTGCCACTCACTGCTGGCCTCCTGAACTGCCCGAATCTGAGTTTTCCTACTCAATGCATCTACCACTGCGTTGCCCTTTCCCGGCGTATAGGCAAGCTCGAAATCAAAATACTGAAGCTATTCGACCCACATACGCTGTCTCAGATTCAGATTGTGCTGAGTGAAATGTACTTGAGAATCTTGTGGTCGGTGAAAACTACAAAGTGCTCTCCCAGAAGGTAATGTCTCCAACAACGTAAGGCATGAATACATCTTCCAACTCCAGATCGCGCGTCAGGTAGTTCCTCCCATGTGGCCTCAACTGCCAAGACTCGTACGCAATGACTCCAACTCCCTACATAAGCACAACTCCCAGCCTAATACCTAAAGCATCACAATAAACAGTATAGCTCTTGCCAGGCTCTGGAAAGACTAGTATCGGTGCTGACGTCAACCATCCCTTCATCTCCTAAATGGAAGACTCACAAGAATATGACCATAAGAACTTCACCCCCTTCTTGGTCAGACCTGTCAAAGGTGCTTCTAGGCCTAAAAAGTCTTGAATGAAGCGTCTGTAGTATCTAGACAGCCCTAGGAAACTCCGTACCTCAAAGACGTTCTTCGGCTGCTCCTAGGACACTATATCTCTCACTTTCTCTGGGTACACGGATACTCCCGCCTCTGAGATGAGATGACCCAAGAAGTGAATCTGATCCATCCAAAAGTGGCTCTTCGAGAGGTTAGCATAAAGTCGTTTCTCTTTTAGGGTACTCAGAACGATCTCAATATGGGTAGCATGGTCGTGTAAAGTGTGAGAGTACACCAAGATATCATCCACAAAGACCACGATGAAAGAATCCAAGTAAGGATGGAACACTCGGTTCATCAGTGCAATTAAAACTACTCGCGAATTCGTGAGACCGAACGGCATAACTGTATACTCTTAGAGACCATACCAACTCCTAAAGACTGTTAGTGATATATCTGATTGTCTAACACGCAACTGAAGATAACGAGACCTCAAATAAATCTTCGAGAACACTCGGGATCCTCGAAACTGATCTAAGAGATCATTAATCCTCGGCAAGGGATATCATTTCTTGACCATCAACTTGTTCAACTTCCAATAATCCACACAGAGCCTAAGGGTATCGTCTACCTTCTTCACAAACAGGACAAGCGATCCCCAAGGATAAGTACTGGGTCGAATGAAACCCTTTGCCTGCAACTCCTCCAACTACTTCTTGAGCTCCTGCAACTCAGGTGTATCCATCCTATAAGGAGGAATGGATATCGGTGCAGCTCTTGGCATGAGCTCAATAGAGAAGTCCACCTCACGCTCTGGAGACAAACATAAAAATTACTCTGGAAAGACATCCGTGAAATGATCCACCACTGGAGGAAAGTCTAATTGTGAAGTCCCCTAGTCATCTAGATAAATACTAGAAATATGGGTCATCACCCTTCCTAGACCATGATGATCGAGTCCTACTTGACTCGCCTGAACATTCCATTCGCCTCTATGAAGAAAAGATTCACCCTCTGGTGAAATGAAACTCACCCTACGGCGATGACAGTTGATGACTGTCTTGAAGGGAACCAACCAATCCATCCTGAGAATTAAATCATAGCTTTTCATCTCTAGTACATAGAGATCCCATAAGAAAGGATACCTTGAAACCTCTAGAGGGCACTCTCTGCACTGACGTACATTAGATGTCCTCATTCCCAAAGGTGTGCCCGGGGTCAACAAGTCGGCAGAAGAAAGGATACAGAGCCCAAGGCTCTCTACAACAGCGACATAGATAAAGCTATTCATAGCACCAATATCGAAAAGAGATGAAGATATAAATGAGGCTACTAAAATAATACCTCGAATGGTAGAAGGTCCAGGATCCTTCTCTTACTGGGTCTACTCCAACGCAAAGGCCTGACCTATACCATGGCCCTATGGCCCTGCCTGACTGTTCTGAGCTGATCCGCCCTTCTGTCGCTGATAGACCGGCAACTGACCACCCCGGCCACGACCTCCACCTCGACCTGAATGGCCAGAAGAACTCAAGTTCCCTGACTGATGAGAAACTGGTGGTGCTGTTCCTGAATGAGGAGTCATGGAAGAACCCATGTCACTAGCTACTGGTGAGAAAACCTGGCAGAAACTCTGAAGGTGACCCATCTTACCACAAGATCGGCACTCCACTAGGTCTCTCTAGCATTACGGCCTCGTGTTCCCTGCACTTCCACACTGGTAGCATACTACCTGGCTACCTGTAGGTGTATCTCGCCTCCTCAGATCACCGCGCGTAGACTCCCTATGGCACTTCCTGCTATAAACTGGAGGAACACTAGCTCTGGAAGTAGAACCTCCCTGGCTCGCAGCTCCAGATTCTCTCAGATTGCGCTCTACAATCAGCGCCTAGTTGATGTTGGAAGTGATGGAAGTCAACTGGAAGAGATTAACCTGCGAGCGGATCTCCCACCTAAGACCATCCTCAAACTTCCTTTCCAAGAACACCCCACTTCCATCCTGGAGGGGTGTGAAACGCTGCATCTCGGTGAAATGAGAGGAATAATCCATAACAGAAAGAGTACCCTGCTCTAGAATCATGAACTCCTAGGCTCGATCGGCCCTGAGGGTCTCTGCGTAGAAGTAGTCGTAAAACACACGCTGGAACTCCTCCCAAGCCATAACCTGATGATGACTAGCCTATGAGATCACGTCCCACCACCTCTTGGTGGAGTCTCGAAGCATGTAGGTAGCGAGATTGACCCACCTCTCTGGAGGTGTTTCTAGATGCTCAAAGAACGTCAGCATGGCTTCCAGCCATGACTCTGCAGCCTGTGGCCCATATTCCCCCATGAAAGTAGGAGGATGATGCTGCTGGAAAACCCACGTCAAGTCTGCCATAGTCGTGGTAGGAGGCGGTGCTCCCTGAAAGGATTGAATCATCCTCATAAAGCCTTCCCTTAACTGTGCATCAGTTCCTGCAACTGGTACGACAGTCGGTGCTAAGGCTGGCCCGACTAGAGGATCGGTAGGAAGTCCCTGATCAGCCATATCTGGCATCTGATCACTGCCTAACAACTGACGTACAACCAGGGGACGTCTCAGAGTCATAGCTCTGAAAGATCAAAAGCATACCTTAGATCAGGAAAACAAGGACAGGGAACAAATGAGTATAAAACGGAAATAGGAGAAGGAAACACTCAAGATTTACAAAACATGACTACACGGCGTGTATAAAATTTAAACGGCATGTACTTAACTCTTTTCCCCTGCCCGTGTCTCCTTGCACGGCTAGCCCACATGGTCTTCTAAAACTGTGACTACACGGCATGTTCCTGGTGGACACGGCGTGTAGTAGACAAGGTTTCACGACCCGTGTTGTTAGTTACATGTCCGATTACACGGCTGAGACTACACGACATGTTCCGAACAAACACAGCGTGTATAGGAGGAGAGAAAACCGACCTGTGTTGTTTGTGACACGGCCGGGTACCTGGAACAAGACTACACGGCGTGTTCTTTACCAAAATGGAGTGTTCCGCTCGAGCTTCCACGACCCGTGTTGTTAGTGACACGGCATGGTACACAGCTCTATACTACACGGCATGCACCTACCATACACGGCGTGTTCCTGGAGATTTTTCACAACTCGTGTTTCTGCTCACACGGTCAGTGAAACGATTTGAAACTACACGACATGTATATATAAAGTACACGCCGTGTATTCTGGGTTTTTCTGGGCAGTAGCTCTGAAACTACACTGAATCCTAGAAAACACTGAAAAACAAGCATGAAGGGGAAAAATTTCGATTCGTGAGGGCCCATACTCCCCACGAATCAAAGCTTGGAATCCAATAAAGTCATATATGAGGAAGAACAGGTTAATGATTCACCAATTTCCAATTCAAGAGGGCCCATAACACCTCATGAACCAAAATTTGGAATTCATTTAAGCAAAGTACAATACAACAACCTCTCTATCAAACTGCAGGGATTCTATCAAAGCATCTATCACAACATCATGCATAATCTACACAAGGTCTATCACAACAACATGAAATCGCTAATGCACCCTATATGGCATGACAAGAATGCATGGCATGTGATTTCTAACAAGTTCCTAGATGATGCATGAGATGACATACCCTCATCTCATCAGGTTACGACATAAATAGAACCACAATATCAATAATAATAACAACACAAGGCATGTAAATCACTCTAGTTGAAATCAGATCAAATTTAACATAGAAAAACCAGAAAACTGTAATAAGCGAGGTAGGTTGGATTTTCCCTATACACAGGTTAGCTACTCCCGAGCACAGCTGAATACCAAGTACTGAATCCGTCCTATCCCTGGCTAAAGGCTCCAAATAGTAAATCAAGAGAAAAGAAACCCTTTGATACTACTTTGTAACGTCCCGGTTCCGGAAGCCACCCAGAGGCGCCCCGTACACTGTTGGTCACATGGCCTCAAGCGTATTTTCCCAAATTCCAGAGGCTACTGACTAGCAGCGAGGGCCTTGGGTGTGATAGTGGGGAAACTGTGCCCTCATTGGCAGAGTACATAGTGGAAGAAAAAAAATGGATAACAACAGAAACCATAACCAACCATACAAGAGTATACAACGGAAGACTGATAAATTAACAACTGGAGAAAAATATATGTAAATGATGCATGATACATATATGTCTAGGAAAACACCCAAACAAGTCACAATGCTAAATACAGTACTAAACCCAAGTACAAAAGAAAAACAGATGAGAAACTCCTCAGCATCGCAAGCCTCGGCTTGGTCCCATGCTCTCCAGCTCCAGTGCAATCAAGAACCTAATGTAGAAGGACGCTTGCCCTTATCTATACCTGCAACAATATAATCTGTTTGGGCCCAAAAGAATGACCCAAATAGGGTGTGAGACAAAGTACCAATAGGAAACCACCCAAAGATCTGTGCCTAACAGTCAGTGAATATATGGTAGGTAAGGTACAGTAAGCAGTAAACAGTAAGCAGTAAACAGGATAATACACAGCAGTAACAATCCACAGTTTCTAGCATATAATCTACAAACAAGAAATATCCACTCAAGAAAGTATAACAAAAAGGTAACCTCTAGGTAGTTCTCACATTCTAACCCCTAAGGTTCAACCTACAAGTTCTAGCAACCCTCTGGGAAGCACACACAGTCTCGCCCCTCTGGTTCAGCTAACAATAGACTCTCTGAGGAAGCACTCACCATCAATTCCCCCTATAGTCTTGTATCACACTAAAGGCAATCTGGGGAAGCACTAAATGTCTATTCCCCATGTGACCCAAGTATAGGAACTATAGACTTTCTGAGAAATCACTCAACGTCAATTCCCCATGTGGTCTTGCATCGTAATTTAAAGACACTCTAGAGAATCCCTTATGTCCATTATCCCTATGATCCACTACACTAGGTTCTCACAGACCTGTGTAAAACAAATATGCATAGAATGTGTATCGGCCCAAGTAAACCTCAAGAACTAATTGTCTATCATTCTATGGAACAACAGCATAACAGTACATTAGTTCCACTTTCCTACAACTAGGAATGGAAACTGGAAAAATGCCAAACAAGAAAAAAAAGCATGGAAAACATCCAGAGTATAGTAAAAATTACCCTATTCACAAGAAATTACCTCTACTTAAGAAATCAAGCAAAGCAGGAAAACAACCGGGAAAAAAAGGAAACACGAAATACCCCGTTCAAGGGTATTGGTGGAAATTGCACATAATATTCTTAGACTTCCTACAGAAAGGCAAAACGACCTACCTCCATGCTAGGAGAATGATATAAGTGAACCAAAATGAATAATTCTCCTTATAACATCGAGGATCTGAGAAAATGTCAAAAACACTCAACCAACGATATCTTGAGAAAGAGGAGGAATTGGAAAAAAAGGATCTAAGAGATGGAATAACTCACTGTTGCGGTTCCAACGCAATTGACGACAGTCGATTCGGAGAATAGACGGAGGCACGGGAGCTCAGAGAAGATCCACGGTCCTACGGCTTCTCTCGGACGAATGAAACCTAAACGAAAGGTGTTTTGTCCATCAGGCGCGACCCCAGTGTGTTTAATGAAAAAACGAAAATACCTAGTGTGTACTTCTTGAGTACACGGCATGTACTCCATTTTTCCGTAATTCGCTTTAAGCGGCCTCCACTTCACCCCTACACACTGCGTGTATGGCCCAGACACTTCCAGCACACGGCCCGGTGCGACAATGTAATACACAGCGTGTACTCATAAAGTACACGGCGTGTACTTCAAAATTTTCCAGAAACTCCTCTTTCCTCAAAAACTCTAGAAAAAGGAAAAACACACCTGAAATGAAGATCCGGGTTATTACAGTATTGTTAAGTATTTTCCACACCTTTATGTACCTCTATTGGATATGTATGAAACTATATTATAATATCAACTAGAAACAAAACTGGTACTATCATGCATCCCCTTAAAAGAACTACATACTCCCCACCATTAGAAAATCCATGAGGAGCATGTCTAGTGGATATCTATTTATGTAGGGTCTCATAGTCAGTATCCCCAAGACACGCCTCTCTAACACATTGTTGAAGTGGAGGGGTAAAAACTATCTAATGGAGGTAAACATATCCATATCCATCCATAAAGGATAACTACAATTTTTCCAAATTCTCAAATACCTCACTGAATAACTATGAACAAGATATTAAGATAAGAGAATATTCTACCACGTTCTCCTTCCCAGGATTATAGATAATTTCACAGTCATAATACAAGAAGAACTATACCCAACACCTCTATCTCATGTCAATTAACTTCTGAGATAAGATATACTTGTGAATCCTATGTTCAGAATGGATGATAAACCACTTTCCCATTAGGCAGTGTCACCATATCTTCAATGAAATGACTACCACTACTAACTCAACATTGTGGGTCACGTAGTTATTATCATGTTGTCTTAACTGATGTTAACCATAGGCAATAACCACATTAATCTACATTATAAAACAACTATGTTTTTTCCCTGATGCATCATAGAACACTATATACTCGAAAATCTACTCGGGCAGTCTTAAGATGGGAGAGTTTGTCAATCTCTGCCTCAACTCCAGGAAATCCAGAAGGCACCGCTCTCTCCACATGAAAGGGTTCTCATTTCAGGTCAATTATTTCATGGGAGATGATACCTTGGATAAATTATGTGTGAACATATGATAGTACCTACCAACCCAAGGAAGCTTCGTACCCCCATCACACTCTTGGTTAGATCCCAATATAACACTACCTTGACTGTTACCGAGTCCTATACTACACTGTCTACTAAGATAACATGTTCCATAAAGAAAAAATCTTGAATCTATAATTGTAAAATTATGATATTATTGTAAATATGGTGCTCTCATAGTACATCCATAAACATCTTCCAGTGTCTCATGTGATCCTCCTCAGATGTCGAGTACACTGGTATATCATTGATAAAGACTACCAAAAACCAGCCTATAAAGGGATGACAGGTGTGGTTCATGAGTCTCATGAGAAATTATTTGGAATTATTCATACCAAATGGTATCTTCATGTACTCATAGTTATTATAGAGACATCTAAATGTAACCATCAGTATATCCCTATCTTGTACTCACAACTGGTGATTGTCTAATCAGAAGTCAATCTTTGAGAACCAATGTGACCCTCTCAACTAATCAAAGTGGTCATCATTATTAATTTTTGGAACCATTTTATTTACCATTATATAGTTTATGTGATGGTAATACACACATATCCTCAAGATCCTATCCACATTCTTGGTGAACAACACTGGGGAAGCAAAGGGTGAAACACAAGGTCTAACAAAGCCCTTCCACTGAAAGTCCCCCAACTTCACCCTAAGCTTAAAAAGGTGTATGAGAGCCATCCAATACAATATCCCATATATTAGTGTCATAATGGGGTGTATATAAAAATATAAATATATTTTCCAATGGTGATGTAAGCCTGAAATGTCCTCATGAAATATGTCCTCATATTCCACCACCACTACAGTGAACAAAAAACTCATGGAATACATCGAACAAAGGGACATGCTAGCCAACTAATGATTAATCAATTACAAACTCCTATGCATGATTCTATCATTCACATCTTAGGTTTCCCTTTCATCCAAAAATGAAAACCTAGTCCCATTGTTGTGAACACACCACTTCTTCCTCCTGAAACAATCTATCTGGGCATGAACTATAGATAACCAATCCATACCTAATATGATAAAAGGTCTCATAAATACTAAAAGTGATCCCAACAGAAAATATCACCTATAAGATTCAGGTCACACTATCATCATAAGTGTGTGATTTCTGAGTCACCTCCCATTGGAGTCCCCAATCATAATGGTCGAGCTAAGGGATCAAATGGAATATATATGTCTCGAACTAGATAAGTGAAAATAAATTAATGACTATAACTATGCATATAAGTATTGAATATAAGGTATAAAAGGAACATATATTACCTAAAATCATCCCTGGAGCCTCTGGGTCATAAATTATGGCCTCCTGCAGCTGTCCTCTCCCTTATCACCCAACTCCCTGAGCCTAGCATGGACCTCATGGGGGTGGTGGTGGTTACTAGTCAAAATGTATACCACCTCTAAATCCTATCGTAGCTCCCCATACATATCTTCCACCAAATATACATTTCTTCTCCTACAAATACCTCATCCTATGAGGCACATTCATTGTATCCATTCATCGGTATGACATGTCGAACAATCCATTGTGACGTGTACCTTCCATCACAAGAGTTGTATCTCCTCTCCCTGGATAACTAGACCCATACTATTATCCCTAAACTATAGACCATATATCTTGGAATCACATTTGAAAATGTATCTCACATCTAAGTCCCAAATATTAATTTTGGTTCCCAGTTACCGAATTCCCTGTTCCTGTATGCCCACTACTAGAAATATATGTCTGCAACTATTTAGTCAGGAAACCCTCGACAACTGATGCTCACTCTAGCACATAAACATAGGTAGGAATTCATAGATACATCAAACTAGCTCATATGTCTATATGTTATCCTCACTCGAAGGCCGATCCCAAAATAATTGATCATGAACCACATCCATTGAGTACCTAGAGAGGTTAGTGAACCTCTATAAATACTCAACCACTATCATAATTCCCTTCTGAAGTGGTAGAAGGCCCTAAATTCATAAATCCCTCAAAAAAATGGAGATAAATCTTCTATGAAAAGGTGATCGAAATCTGACCATTCTAGAGTCACCTCGTCATAAGATTGGGTTACTATACCCCACAATCATCTTGCAGATCCATGGAGAATGATTCCGTATAGAACCACCTTATGATCTTATGGTGTCCTAACAAAACCAAAAACTCACATAACCACCTCAAGCTAGTCCTCGTCTATCTGTGGTTCAGGATCACCTTAAAAACTAAGGGGTCACTATCACTGAAACTTGTGAAGTTCACTTAGCCTATGCACTATATATACTTATATTGTGAGTACAATATTCTTATCAACATGTGGTGGTATAACTGGTGCTCTAGCTAGAGGTAACACCTTAAGAACATGATCATGTATTAATGAATCATTACTGATGGGATTATCCTTGCGATCTTGATGATGAATCCAAACTAGAATACAACATGGAGGCATCCTAAAATAGGCGAGATATACCACCATAAATGTGTATATCCGGAGTGATGACTCAAGGACATGGAAACGACAACCCATTACTATATGATGAATAGACCATTGTTTTTTTCCTTCAACCAAAGTAAACATGTACTGAGTTGAAATATGGTTGAACAAAGTTCTAGTGTATAGATACATTAGACGCTGCACCAACACTAGAGTCCCTGTCCAGTAAGATGAACTAGAAACACATAACACTGTTTCTCCAAACCAAGCTGGCGGGATCCTTTCCCAAGGTATGACTGAACCCTATGACACCACTCTATCACATTCTATTCCAATGGGGCCCATGTTGTGATAACCCCAACCCCACCTACAATAGGTCAGGGGATTGCGAGAAGCCTTGTGTTGGAATATCACTCACATGGTAGGCCTAATCCTAAGGTACTTATACACATGCACACATCTCCAAGACTATAAAACATTGAAATGTAAAAAAATAGATAAATCATGTGGGAATACATATCAATACCACTACCAGAGTAATACAATTTGTAATGAAAGAAATAAATGGCCAAATATAATCCCACCAAAAGAACTTGAAAACAATTTCAACCTAGAAATAAAGAAGGGGAATGTTTTCAAGGTGAATACAAGAACACATCTCAGCCTGTCTGGATCACTAATCTCTACCAAGTCCCAATCATTCTAGGACTCCATAAAATGGTCGATTTACTTCATAATACATGACATATTCAAGAAAATCCCATGTATGGGTGAGTATAAAAATACCCAGTAGGGCACCCCAAAATAACTACACATATAACAAAAAGAATAAAAGTCATCTCAACATAGTTATATGTCTACAAAAAATATAAAAATAATATACAGATATACTCAACAAAGATACAAAGTCTCAAGGTAATGTCACAACCATAATTCTAGTCTAGGAAGTATGCTCAAATGTCCCACATAATTATCATCTCAGAGAACAAACTCCAGTATTCTCATAAAAATAATGGTGTTTATCTGAGGTGTCATTATCATTATATATCACCATCAAAAGTATATGGTGGAATTATTAAGATAATAATATATATGTTAGAATCAAACCAAAGGCCATGGTGTATACTAATAAATCAATCTAGAATTACCCAAAAAGTAAAGGATCAATAATCGTGTTGTTTTGGTCATGACGATGCCATGAATTCCACCTAGGGAATGATGATGAAAAAAGTTCTCACTCGAGGACTCAAAGAAGGATTGTAACAACTATTTCCAAGAATTCCCACTAAATTTATCACCAACCTATATGTAGGAAATGAATCCATACTAACCCCTAGTGAATGGATCATGGGTAAGTACCCTAAAAAACTTGTGAAATATGAATAGGGAAAGGGATCAAATCCATATTTGAAGGGGTACATGACATTTACTAGTTATACATGACATCTCCCATCAACACAAGGTTCTACCTATGTAAAATGGACCGTGTCTATGTCTATTTCTATTCCTGAGTACACGAGGTTTCTTAGCATATGTACTCCTAGTTGTGTTTGTGTTTGGATGGTTGTGTCCATGTATGGCTAGTCATTCCCATGTATGACTCGCTATGTATCCTCTTTGATACCTGATGAGTGATAAAGAAAGGGGTCACATGCTATGTAATAGGTGTCACATAACATTTGATACTTAACTCCACAAAAAAACTCTAGTGCCACATTAGGGGTACCACATGACATGTAATCCTAGGTTCGATGTTGTGGGTTATGGGATTTTATTGAAATCCAGACCTGGTTTACACATTTTCTCACACTCCTCCAACCCTCTATTATTCTATGAACCTCATTGAAAAATGTGAATAAGTGGTCGTATGGCCCTTTCCATCACCAATCACCGAGTTCCATGCCTCAAATCAATTTATAGATATCCTTTACATTTCATTCATCATCACACACCAAAGAACATGAATATCAGGTATCATGAAATATATCCAATCCACTACCTCTTCCATTTTCGTATTATCCCTAGGTCATACCAATCCCAGATCTGTAATATCAAACCATTTCACCAATAAATGGGTTTGAAACGGTTTATTTCTTTGTGTTCTGGTAGAAACACTAGTTAATTAAAACAATAGTTATGAATGCATAAGAATGGTGAGATAAATCCAAAAAAAAATCAAAGAGGAATGAACATCATCCTTGTTTGGTTGGCCTCAATCTATTTATATTAGAATGAAAAATGTGTATCGAATAAAAAGTAAAAAATTCTACCATAAATCCCCAAAGATAAATACCATATGTGCAATATGATGGATATGTTAATCAATACCTTGGTTGATTGATTTGAGTTTGTCGCACCGTAACTAGGTATTTTAATTATTTTGATAAGCTAGAGTCTTTATTTTGGAGTTTTTGTTAAAACATGCAGGTTTTGGGTTTGGAGGCATCTAGTACATGGGAAAATCACATTTTGGAAACTGGGTGGCTCCACCCAAGAAACTGTGCGGCCTGATCGTCTTTGGAAAATAAAATATGAATTAAATTTGAAATAAAATGAGAGTAAAAATAAATTAAGAAAAAGTAAAATAAAATTAAATGTTTAGTTTTATTAACAATAATGACAATATTAATCAAGAATATTATTATTATTATTATCATTATTATTATATTTTATCATTATTGTTTTATTAATATTATTATTGAAGAATAAAATAATTATTATGCTATTAGGATTACAATTATCTTTTTTTGTTAGTTTTATTTTATTTATTTATTTTAGGGCTTCTCCCCCTCCCCATTCTCTCCCACACAACCTCCGTGCATATCTTACCTATGAAGGTGAATAACCCTTCCTCTCTATGTTGTGTGCTTCCCCCATCCTTGTTGTGCATCCTCTCTAGTAGCCACATCTCCTTGTCGTCATGTGTCACTGGAACCAGCCTCCTCCTGCCGGTCTATGAACAAATCGGCACGACCAACCACCATCCCTTAATATTTGAGGAGACCCCCTTGGCTATCTCCCCTCTGGTGTCTCCCCTGCTAGCATGACCTCCATCTAGCAAGTCTCCCCTTCCAGCATGACCTCTAGTAGGTACGCATCCCCTGCCGATGCGACCCCCTGTTGGTGAACCACTCCTTTCAGGCATGGATTCCCCACATCTGGTATACCCTCCTTCCTTCTCCTCTATTTTATTCTACATTTTGTGTTATACTATGGTCATGGTGACCTAGGGCTTTTTCTCTTTAATTTTGTTTGGAGGTTTTCACATTTAGGGTTTTTCTATGTAGATTTAGGTTTTAGAAACCACGTGGAGTGATTCTAGGTATACATTGTCATCTCTCAATGGAGCTGAGGTAGGTGTTACCATGAACATGACATTTTAATTTCAGAATAGTTAATTTCTTACTTTTTTCATCTTCTTGGATTAATATATATTTATATATGAGCCTTGGATAAATTATTCCATGTGGAAAATGGTAGTTTATGCCTTCTTTTGTTAAAAATATGCACACTTCATGTTTGATAAATTCCCCCTAGATTTCACACACTATTTTTTTATTGAGAACATGTTTTACTTGATTGAATAGACTTATGGAATTAAATTGGTGTTTTAGTCCATGTTTGGTGTTAAATTATAATTATTTAATTAAAAATATTTCATGACTTATGTGCGGTTAAATGACCAATTGGATTTTATGTGTTAAAGGAGTTATAAAATAATATTTTGGGATTTATAAATATAATTCAATCATGAGAAACTGTTTTTTTATTTCTTATTATTTTACCAAGTGTTTTTTATAAATAAATGTGTTTTGGGTTTTATCGAGTTTTGGTTTATAAAAAAAGAGTTTGTGCCTTGGGTGTGTAGCCTGAATGATTCAAGGAGGTTATGTAAATGTACTAAGCTACAAATGGTGTGTTTATAACCATTTATAAAAGTGGATTATTTATTTTGATAACCTTTTTTTGTGAAAAATTTAATGGGCTTATTGGAAGCATTGTGAAAATGGTGAAAATGATTATTTCAAAAGCCTCCATTGGATGAATCACATGCCTTGTTGTATTTAAGGGATATTATGCACTCAATATGGAATCCTCTAGACCAATTACTAGAGGTCCAAGGTATGGACTCCTTGTGTTCTATTTGTTCTATGTCATGTGAATCAGTCCTCATAGTGTCACAAGGTGATTTCTGTTGTTGATTTATTATTACATATATATGTGATTGGATTCTAGGTGGGAAATTGATGGCTTAGCCCCATTATATAAATGAGACCTAGGAACTAATCATATTGAGAGAATTTTATAATAATGATCACTGCACTAGTTGATGATGTACTAATTAGTGGCCCGTAGTAGGTGGATATATTTGGGATTATTACTATGGGATTTTCCCTTAGTCCGTCCAATGTTAGGGTGGATAAGTGTATTGAGTGTTTTTTATTTAATCACGTGTGGCATGAAACCAGGGATGGGGTCTCATGTATTAGTATATTCTATATTATTCATGATCCGCTGGGTTAACCTATGTCTAATGGCTCTTAGTTTCTTGTTGTAATGAATGTGATATTTGTATGTTTATTTTCATTTCCCTTGTTGTGTAATCATTGTTGTGCCTTCTTGTGTAGTTATTTTCCTAGAAAGTGAGGTGTGTATTTCAAAATGGTTTGTGAAAAATGAATTTTATGAAAATTGTTTTATAGTATTTTGTGAAATTGTAGAATATAAACTTCAAATTCCCCTGAAAAATGTTTTGGCATCACTAGTGGAACGAAACTAGTTTAGAAATGAAGAATAGAAATGAGTTATACATTGTTTTTCAGAAAAATGTATAGCAAAACATACTTTTCTTTATTTTAGTTCAAACTTGCGATTCATATTATTTTTGTTTAAATTATGTGTATTAGGAATAGATTATTGGTCTATCGTACTGATTTTTAATACTCAAAACTATAGTTCTTTTATATTTTTATACCTAGTGCAGGTTTTAGGTTGAGTTTGGTTGCCTCCCGACATAGTTGATCTTGTCTTGGAGAGTAACCATAGGGTTAAATGGAGACAGTGTGGTTTTCTAGTTTGTTTGGTCTAATTTTGTAGTTCAGTTGTATTTTCAAATTCTTGTATAGATAATGTTCAGTTTGGTTTCATTTTTATATTGAACCGCTTGTGCTTCTTCTAATATGGGTTTATGAATTTATTTACTGGTTTAAATAATTCTCTGTTGTACTCTATTGATTCCCCCAGTGATTCTCTCCAATCTGAGAGAATCATGAACACCTCTCAGGACATTCCATGGATCAGATCAGGTAACCAGTTCAGGGTTGACCAGAGTTGGTTCATAACAAAATGGCATCATATCTTGGTTGGATCTTTGCATACCATTCTTTTTAGTGTTCCCTTTGTTACTTGGGGATCTCAAGGAATATGGAGTAGGATTGTCAGCACTCAAGGGGTAGGTATAGGAAGAGAATCATGAACTCTTTCCCATTTTGGTCCTTAGGATTCCATGAGAATTCCGGTTTTTGTTACTCTTCTTGGTCTTTAAGGAATGCTTTTTGATTGGGATATGACAAGGAGAGTTGGGTTAATAGTCCACATGAGCTCTCATGTCCTGGAAATCCATGTGGAGCTAGGGTCATAGTACTAAAATCCTCTATGTTTCAGTGGCATGTTTGGCACTTGGCCTCCAACCATATGGTCAAGTCATCCATTGACAATAGTTCCTTTTTTCTGAGTCTCTTGGACATTTCTTAAATACTATTTTTTTTTGAAAATCCTTGTGTGGGAATTGTGGAAATGAGTTTTAATGGAATGGTGATATTTTTAAAAATTGAAAATGATTTTTCATGATTTACTCTAAGATAGGTTTTTAAAAGATTCATTTTTAAAAAAAAAATCTTGGGTTAAAGAGGAAATGGTTTAATCGGGTGGGATTTTTTTAAACTAATCATATAGATTTTTGAAACAAAATTTTTGAAAAGAATGGGTTATTTTGAAATTATTATGCTCTTGAATAGTGTTTGAATCAAATAAATTGGTTTTGTAAATTGGTTCTGAATGGTTAGTCTTTTTTAGAAGGGTATTTGTGTTAATTGAAATGGGTTTTGATCTTGATGGCTAGAGGATTATGAAAAGAGGCTGGTGAATTTTTTAAAATGGAAAATGGTTTTTTGAATTTGAATGTTTCATTTTTAGGTTGTTTCAAAAGAAATTAAGTAGGTTTTAAACCAAATGGGTTTTTGACATTGTGGTGAGTGTGCCTTGTGAAGGTTCTTGATCTTTGAATTGTGTTAAATGGTTGTTTTGGAAAATGTAGTTGTTTCATTTTTGACATGGTGTTTTTATGTGTTCTTACATGCCTGGTGGTATATGCAAATGTGAATGGATTTCCGGTATGGCATAGTGGATGGGTGCCTGGGGTGGCACATAAACATGAATGTAATTGAGACTCTAAGGAATACTAATCATGAGTTCTCCGCACACCATGTTTGTTTTAAATTAAATATGTTATCAAAAGGCTAGTTTTGATGCTATAATGGATTATTTTCTTTTTTTCATAACTAGTTACCTATGAGGTGTATGATCTTGAGGATTTTTGTTGTTTATTTGGACCAGATTTGTTTCTTGAGATTTTCTTATCCAACCATTATCCCAAGGGAGCTTATATGGGTGACCATAGTACAGTTGCAGTTGATTCCCCATTAGTAAGATTTACTATTGATCAACCTAAGGATTTTATACTAGAGTTCCAAAAGTTGGATCCACCTCTCTTTTATGGCCAACAAGAGCATCTTGTAGTAGAGGATTGGATACAAAAGATCTAAATGAACTTTATCCTCATTTATTTTCTTGGTTCTTTTATGGTTATGTTTTGAAATTTCATGTTTCAAGGTTCACCATGGATGTGGTGGAAGTCAGTGTCTAGAAACAAGCCCCGTAATGAACTTACATTGGAGTTTTTCAAGTCTTGGTTCATTCATCAGTATTTATCTGAGAAATAATGGGTCACAAAGGGGTGGAGATGGATTGTTTGTAGCAGGCGTAATGGATCAGTATTGGAGTATTTCTATCCCTTTGAAGATATAATGCCTTATTATCTATGGTATTCTACATTTGATTCCATGAAGGCTTGTTGTTTCGAGGTTGGGCTTCATCCTGAATTGTAGTCAAAGGTGTCCGAGATCAATCTAATTTCAATTGGAAATATGGTGAGGAAATATTTTAATGTTTAATACATGATAGTGGGAGTGAAATAGGTAGTCCTCCCACCTTTAATCCCTAGTAGTAGTGGGGAATATTATGATAAGGAGATGAGTAAGTAGTTCAATGTTAATGGAGTAGGTCAAGGAATCAAATTTCATTGGGATTTTTCATCAACCTCTTCAGAGTGAGGGATCCTCATATGTTATTAGTGTTGGAAGCTGAGGAATAAAAATCAGTTCTGTTAAAATGCTCTAAAGCCCTACCAGGCATGTGGATGCTTCGATCACATGTAGTGATTCTATCAGGTTGTTTGAAATCATCACATAGGCAGTCCTAAAAAGTGATGTAATATTGGAAAGTTGTTTGATGTTTATTTTTGTAAGTTTTCTTTAAGTGTAATGGATATTTTGTTATGGTGTTTTCTCATGGAAGAAATGTCAGGGATATTGTGAGTCTCCTTATGAAATAACATTTTCAAGGAAAGGATGGTTTCATTTCAAAAAATTGCACACTTTCTATTTTAATTTAATTGGGTGATGCAGTATCAGTTAGGGATTAAAAGCTCCAAACATTGAGGTAGTAGATGCTTCATACATCAGAGCTCCAGTTATAGATCTAGGAGTGAAGCTAGTGTATAGTCAGGAAACTCGGGGGGTTTAAGTAGTCTGGTTATGTTTGTGCCTCCACCATTGCAAGGAGTAAATTCTAGTGTTACTATTATGGTTTCTCTATCACTGATAAATCCCTCTAGTTTCAAAATGTGGTTTACTTATCCTTCATGCTATATTTATAATATTCCTTCAAGTATTTGGGTCGTCAATCAAACTATCTTGTGGACCACACATGTGAGTCAAGGATGGTCTTGGTTTCTATTTTTTATGTGGGTCTAGTGTTGGGTAGTTGAGGGTTGTGGTTTAGTGGTCCATTCATTGGGTCCCTTCCCTCCTAATCTGTGTGGTGAGGGTTTTTGCCCCGTGTGGGAGAGGCCCATTTCCGATTCATTTTGAATTTATATTTATTCATTATTAGTTGGTTCTTAATGGTAGGGAGAACCACCATGGGTCTTACTGAGTTTTCTTTTAAGATGTTATCAAATTATTCTTTAATTCCAATGGTGGGGGTCTGTTTGGGTCTCCCCTCTACTTGTGATATATTTTGGTTTTGGGTTTGTTATATCTAAAAGATGTGGATTCTTTAAAATTCATTTATTTCTTGTTTTTATTTTTAGATTCAGTGAGCATGGGGTTTCTTAGGAGATGGATGAACAGTTTGGTTTAGGATTGGTTATTGGTGTGGTGGTTTGATCCTTTTCATTTTTCATCATAAAAGTTTGGGGTTCGTTCTTGAATTTTTAGCAAAGGGGTTGAGTTACATTGGTATTCAGTGAAATTTCATCAGATTAAGATGTTTGTATGGGTTAATGTGGAATCTCTAACCATTGATTTATCAGATAGAAATTTTTGTGGCTTTCCGGGGGTATAAAACGTTAATGGTGGGGTGTATTTTCACACCCAAACATGGTATTTATAATATGTTAATAATTTATAGTCTTTATTTTTGAGTTTTTTTCAAACAATTCATGTTTTGGGTTTGGTGGAATCTAGAGAACATGTAAATCATTGTTTTCAAATCATGTGGATTCTCCCAAGAAACTATGCGACCTTCCCGTCTTCCAAAAATAAAATAAGAATTAAATGATTAATAAAATGAGAGTTAAAATAAAATAAGATAAATTAAAATAAAATTAAATGTTTTGTTTTAATATTAATTATAATGATAACATTAATCATGATTATTATTAATATTATTATTTATCATTGTGGTATTATTATTATTATTATTGAAGATTATAATTATTATTATTTAGTAATTAGGATTACAGTTAAAATTTTATTAGTTAGTTTTATTTTACCTTTTAAGGGATTTTATCTCCCTTCCCCTTTCTCCCCACGTAACCTCCCCCCTTCCCTTACCTGTGTGGTGAAACCCCCCTTTCCTCCCTCTACAGTGCACTGTTCTCACCCTTGCTTCTCATCCTCTCATGTGGCCTCCTCTTCCTATCAGCGCAGCTCATCGACACCGCTATCCACCACCTTGTACACAACCCAACCAGCGTGACTAGACCCACTCTCTTCTTCTCTGGCAGTAACCCCTTGGTCGGCTCCCCTCCAGCACCACCCCTTCCAGTGCATCCTCTAGCCAGTGTGCCTCCCCTACTGGTGCAACCTCCAGCTGATGCGCCGCCCCTGCTGGCGTGACCCCCTGTCGGCGGGTCACCCCTTTCTGGTGAGATCCCCCCCTCTGGTATACCCTCCTTCCTTATCATCTCTTTTATTCTTGATTTTATATTATCCTATGGTCATGGTGACCTAGAGTTTTGTTTTACCTTGAATTTTGTTAGGGTTTTTCCTATTTAAGGGTTTCTCTTGGTATATTTAGGGTTTTAGAACCTGTGAGGAGTGATTCTGGGTATTTTTGTTGTCGTGCTATGGAGATGATGTAGGTTTTCCCATGAACATTCCATTTTAATTTTAGAATTGTTAATTTCATTCATTTCTCACTTTCTTTGATTAGTATATATTGATATATGATCCTTGCATAAATTATTTCATGTGCAAAGTGTTAGTTTATTCCTTTTTTATAAATAGCCATGTTTTGTTAAAAATGTACACACTGCATGTTTGATAAATTTGCATACTATATTTCACAGATAGTTTATGCTTTTTAGAACATGGTTTACCAGCGATAATGGAATTATGACTTCAAATTGGTGTTTCATGCCTTGTTCGCTGTTAAGTTGAATTTGTTTTATTAAAAATATGGAATTCCTTACATGTGTTTAAATTCTCAAATGTATTTTATTGGATAAAGGTGATATAAAATGATTTATTATGATTTTTAAATATATTTGAATAATTTGAAATAATATTTTGGGTTCCTTATATGGTTTCCCATGTTTTTTGGTTTTTATAAAGAACTGTGTATTGGGTTTTATCATGTTCTGTCATTTTAAATAAAATGATTTATGACTTCAGTGCATAACCCAAATTTCTCAAGGAGGTTATGTAAATGTTTTATGCATAAAATGGTGTGTTTAAACCCCCTTTATAAATTGTAGATTTTTTATTTTGATAAACGTTGGTTTTGTGAAACTATTAAAGGCTTGTTCGGCAGTATTGTGAAAATTGTGAAAATATTTATTTATAAAACCTATTTAGGATGACTATAATACCTTATTATACTTAATTGGTGGTATTTCCCCACAATGGAATCATAATGACCCCTTATTGTATTTCCTTGGTATGGACTCATTGTGTTCCATTTTTTCAAAGTCATGCGAATCATTCCTTGGAGTGTCATGAGGTGATGATTGTATTTGATTTATTATAAAATATACATGTGATTGGATGCCTTGCTGGCATCAGTTGGCTGACCCCTGTTATATACATGAGACCTGAAAACCTGGCATACAATGATAATTTTATAACAATGATTGATGCAATGGTAGTTGACATACTTACCAGTGGCCCATAGTAGGTAGTTATATTTGGGTTTATTGCTATGATATTTCCCCTCGGTCTATCTGGAGTTAGGTTGGTTGAGCATATTGAGCGTTTTTATTTCATCAGGTTTTGTATTATACTAGTGATGGGGTCTCATGTATTTGTAGATTTTGGATTACTGTTGATCTATTGGTTTCACCTATGTCAATTGGCTCTTAGTTACTTGTAGTAATTAATGTGATATTTGTATGTTTATTTCCATTTACCTTATTGTTTAATCATTGTAATGCCTTCTTGTGTAGAGTTATTATTGTAATTTGAGTCATGGATTTCCAAATTTTTTATGAAACATTTCATTAATGAAATGTATTTTATCCTCATCTATGAATGTTGAAATATTAATATTCACTTTTACCTTTAAAAGGTTTTTGACTCACTAATGGAACGAACTAGGTTTTGAAATGAAGAAGGGTAATGGGCCATACTTTGTTTTTAATTAAGATATATATATATACACCATGATTTTATATATTTTATATCAAACATGAGATTTATGATCCATTATTTTTAAATATGTTCATTAGGAATAGATTATCAGGCTAGCCTACAGAGTTTTAATACCCATGCATATAGTATTTTTCTATTTTAACCATTGCACATGTTTTAGTGTGAGTTTGGTCACCATGGGCCATGGTTCATATCGTGTAGGAGAGTGACTATGGGGTCACATGGAGATAGTGTGGTCATTTGGTTCAGTTAGTTTATTTATTTAGTTTAGTTGTATTTTCATTTATATATTGAACCACTTGTGCTTCTTCCTCTATTGGTTTCTTTATTTATTTATTGGGTGAAATTTTTCCCAGCTGTACTCTGTTGATTCCCCTAGTACTTTTCGCCATCCTAGGAGGATCGGTAATGCCTCTCAGGCCTTTTCACAGTTCATATTGGGTGACTGGTTCAGTGTTGACCAAATATGGTTCATGATTCTGTTAATATTATAAATTAATAATGGGGGAAAAATACACAGAAAACTTCATCCTTCCCCGATATGGATCGATCAATGATTTATAATGAATCATTATCATTTTTATTGGTGAGATCCTTGAATTCCATTACATAACAGTTGTCGATCTTTGATCCGGTTGTCGTTTTTGAATGGATGATCCAACAACGACTACACTATATCTAAAAGGTTATGCACCTAACCATAATATTCCCAATTTTTGTATATTAATAGATAATATTTTGTTCAAGGAATTATTTCAAAATAATTAAATAAATATTATTTATTTATTTTTTATCCATGAACACTCTGACTTTTCCACAAACATACCACATCGATAAAGGTTATGTCACATGAAGCATAAAACTCATGCTCTGGACTCAATAAATACCTTATATTTTTGACCCAAGCCTCTTTTAATAAGTAATTAATTTTTTTTAGTAATGTTATTCATGAATGAATTTAATATGTTTAATATACTTCAAACATTTATTTTGGGCTCACCACACCATGGAATCTCACACCAACTTAGCATTTGGACTTGAAAGATTTTATAGATATATTCGAAGACATTGCATGGATAAAATATGGATTTTCACTTCTCATCCCCGATAAGCCTCATTGGGAATCAATGTGAATATAATAAACTACCTTAGTCATGAAATATGTTTGAAAGGACTCATTGCATTTCTAAATTCCCAACGCACCTCCAAGAACTGCATTTAGAACATGATGATATATTGCACGAAACCAATCCATAAATCATAAACATTTGTACAACATAAATATAGAGGCTACTTGAGACCATTTAATGTGATATATGACTAACTCATTATCAATTTCATCACCAGACCTTTGGTTCTCCCCACCATAGGTTCTTATTTTTAATAGAAAACTCTTAACCATGATACTTCTACTAGTGAAATTTCCTATCAAAACATTCCCCTAGAATCCTAATGTTTCACCTAGAACATTTATCAACTACAATAATCCGATCACACATGAGGATAATTACCTCTATACTTGATTAGATCTAATGGTCGAGCACCAATTGACCAATATCAACCTGGTCATTATATTTTACCTTTAAAGCATTTAGAAGACCCTATAACTATACCCATATCATCCCAATGGCATGCCTCTAGTGATTCCTCACTGACAGAATGCAACTATATTAAATAATTAATGTCGAACACCCATTGGAAACCTATAGTCAAAAATGATCATCTCTCCTAGCCAACACATCACCAAAAACTGATCTGATGACTTTATCCCATGTCATAATGATATCATTCCAAACATTCTCACTAAAGTACACAAACGATGTCTGATGACATTTTCTACCTAAACCATATCATGATCAAACTACCGGTGTGCCATATCACATTCACTAGTATATACTCAATTCAACATCCATATATCATTAAAAGATACTCCAGTAGAAATTCTTGCATTCATACTTCACCAATGTCTATATTTGAATATTCACATAACATTAACTGAGAAAAAAATCCATATATTGGTCCATTTATTTAATAGAATAAAATATCCAAAATGATTGTTCAATGAACAATATCAAGATCCCATAACCCTTATTACATGAGGGTCAACCACCAGTGACTAAGACTTGCTCCCAAACATAGTAGAATCCATATCATTTCTCCAATGAAAAGAGAACATGATCACAAAAACCTATTCCAAGTCTCTCTCGAACATCAGAGCTGTCATATATTTGAACCCTCTCATCCCAATATTCAAATAAAGTTTCTCCCTAGAATCTTTCCTTTTTCTATAGAATAATTTCTATGATGATTAAAGAAATCCAATACCAAATTATGTTCACCACCCTTTAATGTAAAATGGTGTACAATGAACCATCTGGATTACATTATACTACTCTTTAAGCATAACCTCAATTGGTTTCTCACCAAAATCAGAACGACATTTTGATATATCTTAGCATATAGATGATTCTTTGTCATCTTACTCTGGAGGATGTCAAGATCAAGGGTATAATAGTTTATACTATAGGAGAAAACTAATACTACATCGATAGAAATTTATTTCTCCTCCAAGAATTGCTCAAATAAAAAGAGACTATACTTTCTTTAACCAACCTCTAACACTACGTCTCCTGACAATGTGTGTCCAGGTCCAACCACAAGTCAACTGCTTCCCAACACCTGATTTATTCTCGATGTCTCCTCTACCAAAGAGATATATTCCTCATTTACGTCAGAATTTTGATTCAACCAGGTCCATAACATTTATTTTAAATGAATAGTCCTTAACTTCCAAACGACCGCTCACCAATGTATGATTTAAATAGTACCACGTGTATCCAACATTTACCAAAACATCCTAGGTAGTGGATGTACAATCCCATAACACCCTATCATGAACACTCAACACATGATCCTATGAGTTGTTAATAAATATGTAAAAGATGACCATGATACATGACACATCAGTCTTAAAATTCTAGGAGATCCCTTGGAACTCCTCTTCAAATCTGGTCACCTCACATATTCCCCATTTCATTCTATGAACACCAATCACATGGTTTCTTTCTAGTCATGAGTGTCTAACTATGATATGACCATTTTAAAAAACCATATAATCACTAGTAAATAATATCAAGTTACAAAAAATACTATATATAAAATGTAGAATCAAAACACAAGATCCTTAGGTGCTTCATTAGAAACTAATGTAATTTTCATGCCTGTACCAAAAAACATGTTATGCTACCATGAAATGGTCTCAATGAGCATGTAATATTGTTCACTTCGTCAATAGAACTCCGTAAAGCTAGGATAACCCTACTCATAGGTTTCCCTTAATAAAAATGAATTCTGACCTATAAGGATCATATTCACCACTAAGGCCATATAGGTATCCTAGTTATCCCTACAAGTAAATCCCATCCTACGACACATATCAAAGGATATCACCCATGAACCTATATCAACTCATGTGATATAACATTCCTATAGAATCTCTATAAAATAGGTAAAGAAAAAATCAACCTATGAGGGTAAATTATTTTATTAAATGAGCCTATTAGGGCCCTAATCATCACCAAACATCTGTAAAAGGGACTAACCCTGGAGTATAATGATAGAAAACTGAAAAGATTGATGAACTGTCACTCAAAAGTAATCTATATGTGGTAATACCCCCATGAGGTTTAGTATACTATAAAGTTTTAGGTATTCGTCAGTATCGTACATATAGACCCAACTAGATCACCATAAACATAAAGTTTCACCCATAAAGGGTGTATTAACAAAGTATCAGCTCCTATAATTTACCTACATTGGTCAAAAATATGTTCACAAAATTGTATCAATGATCTATGTCATATCATAAGTCTATGGTTTTGTTAAGTATAACTCCATTACAATACATGCATGAAAATATTGTATAGGTTGTTACTGACACATATTAAACCTGCGAAAAATGACCTATATGGGGTCCACCACATGGGAACTATGTCCATATCGACATACTAGGATCACTACACCTATCGTGAATGATGATTGATTCATCAGCCTAATAATCAAAGGTCTCACCATAAATAAATATAACCTTAAATTAGAAGAAAATATATATGATTCAGCTCAATTTATTAGAATTACACCAAGGAAATATAAGGTAAAACACCATTTACGTTTTCATTGAAAATTTAAACAATTTCCCTTTATCATCGAAAAAATCATGCACTTGAAGTCCTATAACATGTGGACCCTATGTTCCAAATATGATGCATGATACACTTATTACCTTTGTCTGCTGAGAGTCAAAATTAGTTAATGGACTTCATATAATAGGCCAAGAGCTATAAATCTATAACAAATCATAACATTCACACAAAATTTTCATTAATAAAAGTGAAAATCATTTGAAATAGTAACCTCAAAGATTAGAAAAAAATCACATATTCCTAGAAACCAAGAATTATGATCTGAATAAGTGTTCTCGATGCACCTGTCCAATAGACATTATATGTTTTATCACATTCCTAATAATCCTATCTATTATATCCAAAATTGTTACACAACTAGAAATAAACCCCTATAATACCAATTTGTATTGTTATGACCATGATGACACTAATCTAGTTCCACAATATGGACTTTCAAAAGGCCACAATCATGTATCCCCATATTCCATAGGCTACCGATTAGTAGTGAGTTTCTATGGTGTGATAGTGGGGAGACTATTCCATTATATAAAATTAATAAAACATGGAAAATAATCATATTCCCTCCATAATTGTAATAAACATAGTGTGGGAGAAACAAATATTATAATTTTAAAATAATAAATGGAATATTGTAAAGGTTTGAATGACCATGTCATATATATATCACTGATCGCTCAAAGGCTGGTAATACATGCACATGAGTAAATACAATAAACAAAAAAAATTACAAGGCTCTAATATGTGCACCAATCCATACCACATATTCAATCTCAATATACATATCTGATCCATACTGCTTAATCAATATCAGGCCTCATCCCATTAAACGCCTGCAATGGAAGAATCATTTTCTCTAGTACCCTAGTGTAATTGCAACCTGAACTAGGTGTGAGAAAAAACAGTGTATGGAACCACTAATGAATCCCCATGCATATCCTATAATATGTAGTGTAGGAAAATGTGAGATACTCATTAGTATATCAATAATAAATAAAATTATAAAAAATAAATACGAATATCTATTTCAATGAAATAATCCACCACTGATCCTCAGGTCCATGATTCCAATAGACTATACCTTCTTTTGCATAATCAAGAACTCTCTAAACAAATATTCATCATATATAAATGTGAATGTGTATATATATCCATATATATATATATATGAGGGAGAAGATAAATAACATAAATAAAATTAGACCATAGTCGATCCTCGGGTCTGTAATCCTGATCGGCAAATACATGCTTCAACCAGTACCTGATAGGTCTCTAAGAAACTTATTCCACCAATGGGGATACATTCCCTAGACTTAGAATCACCCATAGATTCCTTTAATAACTATAATGAAGGAATTCATATACCGAAAATAAATCTTTTAATGATTGAACTACATCGAGTGTGTCCTATTCCAGATGTATAAGATATTATACCAATATGGTCCATGATCTTATGTTGTTGACCATCATGTATTCTTCAAGTCCATTGAGAGAATCCATAGAAAAATCATTATAATATAGACCTGCAGGGTAAAAACCCAGGTCCATTGAATAAGGAGTCATCTTCGAGTGCATAGATTTCATCTATATAAAACATATTATAATGTAGGTCTACATGGGCCAAGACCAAAGACCATTAACCAAGTAATTCTCCTTGAGTCCATAGATCTCATTCAAATAAAAAGTGGTAAAAGGTTTCATATTTTTATATCCACATACATCAATAAGAATCAAAATATAGATCCTAGGAATTACCTCTGAGAATCCTTGAAACGTACCACATTGCATCAGGCTTATCGGCTAAAATCCAAAAATCACATCTCACAATCCTATAAATATCAATAATAACTAAGTTAAATGATAAAGAAATGAGTTACTGAGTCCAAATTCTTAACCAACCATTATATTCACAACCTCATGGGATTATAATTTCATTACAGGTTCTAGGTTACATCTACTACCATATCTACCTTAGAGATGGTCAAAAATCGGAACACCCAATAGGTCTCCTAGATTAGTCTCTAGGAGAGGCATCCTACTTAGGATACTTAGATTTTTAATGTAAATAAAGGAATCCCTAATATTATCTTCTAAGTCAAAAAGTAAGTAAATAACTCTTGGTTTCCTCACAAGGAGTAATAATAATGTGGAATCATATATAGGATCCTCTATATCGTATCATAGATAGAGGTATACCCAAGGGGACCCTCAACCTCAATGATAAGTCGAAACATGAGGCTAAAGTACATGGGTTGTTAGTGACCCCTAGGTTTCATGTATTCAATTACCAAATTATATAATTTAATTTAACTATTCATTGGAGTAAATTTAAATAGGGGGTTCACTTTAAGGGGAGATACCAAGCATACACATACAACATAAACTTGCACAAATACTATACAATAGGCACAATGGACCACCAATAATTAATAATCACTAACAATTTAATTTACAAAGGCCAAAAGTAGCTACGAAGGCCCATCTTAGCCCAAATGAGTCATGTTGGAAAAAAACCCAAAAAAATAATTAATTATAACTAGATTATAAGTAATAAAATAAGGCCCAAAAAAATAAATTTAAAGAACCACTTTATATGAAATACCCATAACACCCACAATCTTTTCGGTTGAACCCATCACACAGAAATGGTGACATAGTGCTTGTTATCATCCTTTAACATAATCCCAACCTCAATCTAGGCCTAATCCCTAAGAAACAATATAAAAAAGAACCATTCATAAATTTTAATTTATGCTTAAAAGCTTTAGAAATTCACTGTAGTGATGCACCTTAATGAAATAACACATGGACAAGTACAAACAACATTTTGGGTTTTCCACTTTCTATGAAGAGATAAAACCCAAAAAAATCTAATAACACCATGATTCAGAGGAATTTGGAATTATAAACCCTGACTAGGGAATCCATGTTTGGAGGAATTATAAAAATAATTCAACAAATATTCATAGAGTTGAAGGTTTAACTGTAGGGTTCCAATGCACTTAAAGACATCTAATTCAGACCAAGAATGATTCATAACTCCCATGTAGTAATAGAGAAGTTTGGTTATTAATTTTGGGGATAAAGGGGGATGAAAATAAGGAAATCCCATTTAAGGGATAGGGGAAAATTTTTAATTTTCTCCTCTTTAATGGGCCACATGATTTAGCCACATGGTTTTCCGAAACATGAACCGACGGTGTCGTTGGAACTACCTTAGACCATCATCTCACATAGTTTTAGTGCATAGTTTAATAAATCTTTTTCCTACCATGTGCCTCTACTTCATATGGTACACACCACCTTACAAGGTTGCAATGCATGGTTAGTCAAACCATGCGCCAACTGTGTGTCATGTTAGCAACAAATTGCATACCCCAAGCATAGTTTCCTCTATCCCATCACATTGTTCCCCAAACCATTCTCCTATAAAAAATGAGCCACATGTTTAGGCCACACGATTAGTACTAACCTTGTAACAACCATGGTCCAAGAGCTATAACTTTCAAAAACTTTGGTTTCATGCCCCAAACCCCTGAGACACTCCTAAAATCTCTAAAATATAGTCTAAGCATCATTACAGGTCCAAAAACCTTATTTAGAGGTATTCCTACCTTTGAAACCAATTTCCGATTATTCTATCAGGATTTGACTCATCCATTAATTTAAAATTTGAAATCATTCAGAAATTTACAACATGGGATAACATAGGATCTTACACATAGTTAATCCAAAACAAGTTCTATGAATATCCTAACAAAAGAAAATACAAGGGACCATTAATTTTGAAAATTATACCCATGGATCATCTAGGGTCAATAATTTATTTCTTTCCTTACAAAATATATTTCACAGGAACCCTAATTTGGAATAACCTACCTTATTGAATGATCGAGTTCTTGAAAAGTTATTATTTAAAAGGAGTATTACATTTAGTATTTTGGTTTTTGTTCATTAACAGTTCTCACAAAATTAATATAAATAACATATATATTAAATTAATTACTATTTCATGACCCAAAATATTTATCTTCTAATACTTTATTCTTATATGTATGCATGATTCTAACAATTTTTTATAATCCCTATTCTATCTAATAAATTAATATGTTCACCCCACTTTAATTTTTTACTCTTTAAATAACACAACAGTTGTGTTTCTCACTTAAAATATAATCCAAATATATTCATAAATGTATGAATTCATATCATGTATAAGGTACATGAAATTTTCATGTAAATGAATAAAGTTATTTGATATTGATAATTTTCACATGAGTAATCTTGGAGTGATATATAGGTAACCACTCACCTATCTAGAACAGGGAGGAACCCTCCTGGCCAATGGGTAGTCATACACCAAGTCCCTCAACATAGGGATGCTATACTCAATGGATAATTCAATTCATTATAATTCTAAACCCTAATATATAAAAACTATTCCCAACTACTAAATTAAAACTAATAACTCTAATTAAAATCCTAATCCATGGAAGATGAAAAATTAATTCTTATGGAGTAAAATCTAGAATGAAATATATAGATCTATCTCCCAAAATGAATTTATAACATAAATAAACTGTATACATTATTCACATTTAATGAAAAATTTATTAAATTTTAATAATAAAGGAATTATAAAATAAATAAATAAATTGTGTATTTTAAGTAGGATGAAATAAAAATATAAAATTTTCAGATTTAAATTTTGGTATGAAAGATACCATTTTGAAAATCCTAACACTAATAATTTATATACAATTTACAAACCATAAGAAAAAATTATAAAACAATAACAATTTAAGTTGTATCACAACTTGTCTCAACACTATGGTGCTCTTTCTATGTTATTTTTTATAGGACCACAAGAGCTTCTCACAACATTAAATATAGAATACAACATCAATTTTTTATCAGCAGATTCCAAAACCACTTCTAAACATCGAGATAATATTTTCATACCCTTTTATAGAAATACTTGTTAAAAGTGTCAGCAATATTGATGTTTAGTGGTGTTTTTTATTAAACCATCATTATCTATTTTATTTAGAGGTGGTTTTTATTAAACTACTACTACATGTTTTAAAAAATTAAAATCAGCATTGATTTCCCATTATCATAAAAAATATATAACCTGAAACCATCTCTCCCCCTTGACACCAATATCAACCCCTTGACGATATCGACACCCTCTCCCCCTCAATATCACTAACACCCCTTTGAAGCCATCAACACCCTCTCTCCCTCATTACTTTTGATACCCTATTCCCCAGATAATGGACCCTTTTATTGATACCCACTCCCTATACCCCAACACCCTAACCCCCTTGACATAGACCCCCCATCAAAGACAACACGTTATCCTCATTGATGTTTCCTGATGTAAGCCCCCGTCACAAATACTATCAATGCTTCCCAATGTTGAATCCCCCTCAATGATATCCTCTCCCTTTACCGATATCAAGTTTTTTCCACATTTTATTATGAAATTCATATATTTAAAATTATTTAATGTGTTGTCTAAGGATCAATTTAGTGTAGTTATTTCCCCTCACAAATATCTTATTTATTATTTCCTATAACTAGTAAATTTTGCGTATATTAGAAATATAATTTTACTAGGGGAATATATACGGAGTATTTAATGTTGTAGTGATGGGATCCTTGATCTTTGATGCATCATAATTTATGTACTCTCCCTCAATTCCATAAAATGAAAAAAAATTATAAATATATTTTTATATATGAATTTAGTTAAATATGTATATATTAGTTTAAATTTATAAATCTTATTGAAAATTAATTGAATGGTATAAATATTCTATTACATTTTACCTGATTTTATAAGATATTTAATGGTAATTTCTACATGTGTTTTAAATTGGTATAGAATTTTTTATTTTATAATTTTATATATAGAGAATGTATTTTAATCTTACTTTATATCTTGAATTTCATTATTCATATACAGTCTATGTGTATGTAGACATGGTTTCATTAAGGCATGAAAGAGTAAAGAAATATATTTTGATGGAAAATACTTGATATATTTTCATTTTATTAAGAAGAGTTGACTAGTGGGTGGGGTACCAATTCATATTGATATGGATAACAATTAATTATATTGGTTAAAATTTTATTTATTCATTTTTTGGATCATTTTGATCATAATTTTGGTTATTCATTTTTGTAAAGTGTACGAAGTCATATAAATATGGATAAAAGTAAGATTACCTTACCTTGGAAAAAATATCAGTATTTTATGGGTTCAAATATGTTTTTGGTATTTTCATTTTAAAATAGATCATTGTATGGAAGAATCAAATTTCTATGTCGTACAATAATCTTTAGACATTGGTTGAAGTGATATAAAGTATTTTAGCACTTGATGTTCAATCAATTTCCTCCTCATTAAGTTCATTGGGTTTGGAATGGAGAATTTAATGTTATAGAAAATTAAAGTTGTTATGTATATAATAAAAATGAACAAGTCAATTTCCGGATAGTGACCAATTATATTCAAAACTTGATAAATGATTCTTTCATCAATGTAAGAAAATTACATAAAAAATTTAACAAATTAGTTGATTCATTTACTAATGCTGGAGATACGAATGAAACCTTTAGAACTACAAGATATCCTAATCAATATGATAATATTTTAATGGATAATGATTCTGATATTAATACAAGGGAAAACTCAATTGGGTAAATAGCTAAGTTTTCAAAATTTATTGTAGATGGAAATCATGAATTTTATGAAGTATGTTCCAAATAAAAAAAATTTATTTTCTAATAATGTTTTACTACATAAAGTGTTTAGGTGGAATTACAAAAATAAGAATAAATTTCTATAATATTGTAATTGTTGAGTGATGCATTTGTTGAATCTATAATCCATTTATCCTTTGATGTGATGTAGAAGATTATTATCAATTTTAAACTGAATTATATAAATATACATTCATTTTCCAATGATTGTATGATTTATTTGAATGAAAATTAAATAAGAGAAAAGTATAAAATATTTTTTACTTCATGATGGAAATCAAAAGATTATTATATCAATTTGAATCTTCATACTAACACAATGAAATAAAAAAATTAAATTGTTTCAAATGTTTTGTGTTACATTCCATTAAAATAATAGTTGAAAATATTGTTTATGCCATTTGAAACCTCTGAACATATGAAGTGGCATGATTTTAATAATAATAATACTGAGTTCATTAAAAATACATGTGATTAAAAAGTGTGTAAGACTATCAATTAATTATATATGTATTTCTCTTATAATCCTAGAAATGTACACTTGGTATTGGAATATGATGGAATCAATCCTATAAGGACTTTAAGTAGTAGTTACAACATTTGGTTAGTTATTTTTATCCCTTATAATCTACCTCCCAAAATGTGTATGGAGTAGACTTAATTTATTATATTGAGGTTCATCCTTGAAATAAACTACCTAGAAATGACATTGATTACTGCCTTCATCTTATTATTCAGTGATAATAGGAGTTATGGAATGATGGTTTAGAAATATATGATTCATATAATTTGAAAATTTTACCAATATATGATGCCCTTATGTTTACCATTACTGGCTTTCAGGGATTAGGAAATTTTTCTAGTTGGAACATGCACATTGGTTTGTCTTGTCCAATTTGCAACATTAATTTGGAGTTTCAATGGGATATTTATAATAGAATGTTTTAATTTATGTGTAATTGTCACTTTCAGAATACATATCATTGATTTAGGTTTAACAAGTCCCATTTCAAAGGAAAAATTTATTTGAGGCTTCAAAAAAATTTATTATCAGGATCATAGATCATTTAAAAATTATCAAATTTTGGAAAAAGGTTTGGAAATTATTTTCAACTGAATTAAAGTGGAAAAATATTTATAAAAGAATCAGTTACAATTGGATCACAAATTTTTTTAAAATGAGTATATTTTTCCAATTTCCATATGGAGGATTTATTTTTTTGTATCATAATATTAACGTTAATCTCATTGTGAAGAATGTGTGTGATATTGTGCATTTTAAATTTCATTATTAGTAGGGAAAATCAAGGATATTTTAAATTATTCTATGGACATAGGATAAATCAATATTAAATGATATCTATGAAAAATTAAGAATAAGAAGTATCTAAGATATATTTTCGCAATGAAAATTCATCAAAAATATTTTTTCCTTTCAACTATTAAAAAAAATAGGAAAGGGCATGATGGAAATTATAGTAATATTTCATGATATGTTGATTTAAATCTACCAAATATATATGGATTGAAAGTTCATGACTCACATGTATTTATAGCACAATTTTAAACTTTGTAAATGCATAGTTTGTTACATGATAAAATAACCACCATTTCAATCAACATTTTGAAATTATTTTGATATATGTTTTTGAAGAAAATAAACCCCTCTAATTTTTTTAAAATTCAGTAAATAATTATACAGATTTTATGTAATTTTTATATGTTCATTCCCCCATTATTTTTCACTATGATGAATCATTCAACAATTTTATTATTCGATGATGCTAAAATGGGATGGTCTGTACATTAAAGATGTATGTATCTCAGAGAGAGGTATTTAATTTTAATATTGTTTTTATTAAAAATTTATAATTTTTTAGTAAATAATCAAAAATATTATTAATATATTACCTTTTATCATTAGGTATTTTGGTTATTTGTAATCTTAGGTGAAAAATAAATCCCATAAGAAAGGTTTTATTTTGGAATGTTACCCTTTCAAAAAGTTTCTATCCTTATGTTCAAATTATTTTGATTTTATAGAGATAATATTCAATCAATTGGTAAATTTTTATCATAATAAAAGTAATTTGTAGGATATTAACAATCATCAATGTTTCCAACCTTATGTTGAGAAGATGGATAATCCTATATATTTTCATTATAAGATATTTAGTTAAGAAAATAATATATATATGTGGTACTCAATACTAATATTTTTTATCCCAATGTCAAAGAATTATGGAAAAATTTGAAAAGACTCCTTAGGATCTGAACTCAAAATGATACAAAGATAAAAAATCATGTTACTAAAGAAATTGTTGAACAGCTTTCACATCGTGTATGATCTTAATCTAATATATAGTTTGAATATATATATAATTATCTAAATTATGTAAAAAAATTGAATATAATATTGTATAGGTAATTAATGATTATAATTGAGCTAAACTATGTCATGATTTTACGTATTTAGCTTGAGACCCTTTGATGATTTTTGGGATATTGGGTTCTTATAATATTGGTGGTTTCATGTTTAGTACTATCGATCATGGGGACGGTTTGAAAAAAAAACAATGATATATCAATAGTTTCATATCAAGGTTACTATTGAATGTAGGGTGATATTATTGAGTTAAAATTTTAAGGGAAATTTTATATTGTGTAATTTTAATGTATTTTGGTCAACATTAAAAGAGGTATAAAGAAAGAATAATTATAATTTACTTATTATAATTTCTCACCATTGATCGATACTGATGAGTGGGAAAAATAATATCCATATATTATTTATCCCCAATAGAAAATTGTATATTATCTTGATCATATAGTGGATGATAGATGAATTTTTTGTTTTCCACATGAAATTTAGAGATATGTATGATATTAGTGATAAAAGTGAAGTAATTTATGATAGTGAACCTAATTAATAATAATAAATAGAATAATTTATTCCAGAAGATATTGAAAATTTCAGTCTTGTGAGGGAGAGTGAAAAAGAATAAGAACAAATATATAAAGAATAAATAATGTTAATAATACAACCTGATAAAAACATGACCAATAAATAATTAAATTAAAATTTTGGTTTCTATACAAATAAAAGAAATAAATTTTTTTTATATTAATAAATTAATTTTTTATTTTTTATTTCAAAAAATGAAAAGAATGTTTTTTCGGTATGCCGCACCGAAAGAGGTTTAGCGATAGTACCTAATCCATGTCACAAGATTCTTATTCTCACTCCATGATGCAAGGTAAAATTCATCACAAACCTCACACATTTTTTTGATACCATTTTAGCTATAGGTATGACTTCTACTGATGATATTGAGAAATTAAATATTACACCTATGATGGATATGTTCGGTAATATACCTGATAGTAAGTTGCCACTAAGAGGTTATTAGTGTGTAAAAGTCATTGATATGTAATACAATGTGACAAAATTACTTTATAAAATATTGATACTAAATGTTTAATTTATAAGTTAAATAAATGAAAATAATAATATAATGGAGACAATAAAGATAGAAAAAAATGTTTGCAGTTTCACTAATGTGAATTCAGTTGTTCCATAGAATGAATATGGGTACCCACAAAAGATATAGTAAAAATTGGTTTGAAATTCCTTATGTATTTAACATGTGGATAGACATCCCTCCATATTAAATATTTATATTGGAGATACATTCCATTATAAAAAATAAATGAGTTTTTCAATTCCCAAATAAAGGTTATTAATATGTATTCATATATGATTTAATTAAGCATTTTTTCTTAATGTGTCTACAATTTAATGAATTTTATGTTTTTATTTGTAGATGATGTTTAATTTTGATTTTTCTGATTCCATTTCATAAACATTGACATCAACAACATTAGGGAAAAATGTAAAGATTTCATGTGGAAATTAAGGCATGAATTCAATGACACAACTCTATCATTGTCATATATATATGATATGGTACCTGAAGGCATGCCTATGGACCTGTGGAAAAAAATAATTGACCATCATCATCCTGAATATCATATGGTATTTTATTAAATTTTAGTGGTGTAGAAATTTTTTTAATATAATTTCAATTTCTATAGACATAATTTCTTCAGTTGATTTTTATAATAAATTCTATCAATCCATAGAATAAATTGATTCCACACACTTCTAGATCGATGAATTTCATAAAGAAATGACTTGTAAAGGTTCCATTAAATTTATTACAATATATATATATAACATACATTAATTTATATTTTCAAAACATCAGTTATGTAATTTTTTGAAATTGGTGAAAGTCATAGGTCATTCTATAGGATGGACATAATTGTCGATTTTTGTTCACAAGAAAATATGGTAGTTATGTCAACAACTCTATAGAAAAAATAAGGTTGAATATTTTAATTATTATATTGTGTTATTAAATCAATTTATAATTTAAAATTTTTCAATTAACAACCTAAACTCAAATAATCATGATACTCCAACCCTTCCTTGTCAGTTTCTGTATCCACAGTTGATTCCATGGATAGTGTTCCTAGAAAAGAAAATTTTGGTCATGTTAGGTGGATGGTTTTTGGTTCATATCTATCAAGTGTGTTAAGTAGGGTATATATATTTCCATCAATGCTATCAATTGGAAGGGGGTTGTAAGTTATAGTTATCGTGGTTCACAAATTGAAATTGATGCATTTAATTATATCATTAAAATTTTGGAATCACTTATTAATACATAGAATTATCGATTCTAGGAATTGAAGAGTGTGTGGTAAATTGTGTTTCAAAAGATGATTGGATGTATTCTTGAAGAAATCAAAACACTCATAAGTGGTACAGGAGTGGTAAATTTCATAAATTTACACTCATATTATTCATTTTAGTAATTTTTTGTTTTGTTTAGTAAATATTTTATGTCAAATGAATTTAAATATTTATTTAGTATCTCCCATAAAAATAAGTATTCAGTTATTTAAATAATATACATTGTAATATCACGATAATTATGATAAAATATAGGATTGTGTTGGCTTTTGAAATTCCATTTTCCATTATCAAAAACCATATAACAATTTCATAATATAATATACATAATTCTTCATATCATTGAGTTTTTTTATATTTTTACATTGAAAATTCATATCCACTAATATGAGGATATCATAGCGTGTAATATATTTTCTTAAATAATATATTTTCAATACATTCATATCATAAATATGATATTTTTAAAATGTATTAAATGATCACATCCTCCAAGAAATAATTCAATAGATTTTATACCAAAATATTAAGAACCAATTCAAGTATATTTATTATATTTAATGAATAATTATATAATAGTTAAACAAGGGAGAATAATCTTAATAACATTGAAAAAATTAGAAATATAAAATTTATGTTGAAACATGGTATCATATCATAAGATATTTATATAGGATATCAAATATTATGATAATACAATACTGGTTTTCTATTCCATATCATATCATGTATCTTTCAATCTCTAGTTTTAGTGTTTTTTGGTCACATCAAATTTCCCTTCGACGATCTTTTGTCTCTATTGTCCTTCAATAATCATAAAATATTATCTGTTCTTCATGGTGCACCTTTTAGTGAACTAACATAAAAAATTAAGTTTCAATATAACACATCCTCTATGAAAACACTATGAAATTAAATATAATGTGAACTAAATTCCTTTTAGCGTGTTTCAAGTCTTTGTATCATTCATTATACATATAGAAACTCATTTCAAATGAAGTGTTTTGTGCTATGTTCCACTCAAGTCATTAAACATCAACTTTATAATGTTTCATGATATGTAAATAATTTTGTCAAACTTTTAGTTTTATCATTCTTTATTCTCTCATTTTTTATTCCATGACCATGTTTTTTTATATTTTGATCACAGAGTCTAAAAAATCATTAGAGTTTACTTCGAAACTATAAAGGTATCTTTCATTGAATGTAAGAGTTATTTTTATAAATAAATCATTAAAATATGATTCAATTCTTCCAATGTATGATTCATTTAATTCTTAAAAGAGTTATTAGATTTTTAAATTCTAATCTCCTATTCAAACATAAAGATAAAACATTCTTTAACATAAGACTCAACTTTGAATGCATAAAAGTAACCTTTATAATCTTTAAAAGTAAAATTATTACTTCTCCCTATATATGTATAAGTATTCTACTTGATGAAATTCCAAAATATCTCTAGTTTTAATATTGAATTTTTCATATTGTAAGATTAATTTCATTTCAGTGAGAAGGACGATGTAAAAGTACCATTCTTAAACAAAAGTTCCATGAATTAACAGATTTTAATACTTCTAAAATAATATATTTTTTTAGTTTCAAAATTCATTTTCCTATTAGAAGAACCTATTACAAGTAGTAGTTTCTAAAATAAAATGTGAGTATGAAAATAAATAACTTCTATAATGATAATAAATAATTATTAGTGAATAACAAATAATTAAAAAAATATAATCCATGATTAATAGTAATTTAAAAAAAATAGATTACACAAGTGAATAAATGTAGTGAATAAAATAATAATCAATAAATATTAATAATAATAAGACTACAATAAAAAATAAATAAAATTGATTGTTTATAATTATGAAAACATGAATAAATCAATACAGAGACACTCAGAAAAATGATTCAACGTTTCAAATGCAAGGAGATTAAAAATTATAAAAAAAATGAACCAACTAATGGGTTAATAAGGATAATAAATGAATTTAATCTTTAAAACTAAAGGATTATGGAAGAGCTTATGAAATCACTACAATCAAAGAGGGACTGGATAGAAAAGCTCTCAAAAGTAAATTTTTTATCCAATCTAGTTTTATGAACATTGTTTTTGAATTTAATTCTTCACACTCCATCATATCTTGTATTTTTTATAATTTTATTTATTCTCCACCTCTAATATTGAATATTTATTTATTAGTATAAACACTTAGTGGTGTGATGATTATATACCATGTCTATAACTTATATATACTTGATGTTTTGGGGAAACATACTTCTAATAAATCTAGTTATTATACCATTAAATGAATTTGACATGATATTTTTCGTATATTGGATCTCTTTATATAGATATATTTACAATTATTTGATCCTTGTGATGGGTTAAATTGAGTTTCAAGCCTTATTCATCAAATATTTTTCTCATCCTAATTTTGGGGAATGTACGTGTTATCAAATTATTCATTATTACACCATTAAATAAAATGAATTTAGTTCAAATCATATATAATTTGAATTGTAATTTATTTATTATTCACTGAATTTTGTCATTACTGACGTTCAGTTAACTACTTAAAATCTTGGAACTGGTGGTAAGTAGTGGGTTATCTAGTGATGGTAAGAAGCATGACTAAGTAATGTTGGGTGAGGGACTTTCATCTTAGTAGGGTAGAAAGAGCTCATGTTTGGGTTGAAATTTTATGAAATATGAATTTTAAGTGATGATGTAATTTAATGTTTTTTATATTTAATGTAATGCTTTATGATGTATGGATGTTATTATTTTTTTTATATTTTATTGGTTTCTTATTTTTTTTATATTTCTTATTTAATAGTTTTAGGTGGATCAGACAACCATAAATTCTTCTGTATCTAAAACTACATAACTAGTGAGGGTTTTATTATATTCTATTAAATTAGAGGTGGTTCCGACAACAATTAATAAAATAATAGTTGTTAATTCCATAGAAAAATATAGTAAATTCCTATATTTAGTTTTGGTTTCAACCACTGGGAAATTGTTTTCTCTAAAAAACAATTTCTAGTTAGAAAAATAACTGATAAACATTTCACCATGAATAAATGATGCTAATTAAAAGAAAAAAAATCACAAAATATAAATTTTATTAGGGAATAATGAATCCATCATAACAAAAAAATTAAAAATATCATTAAATATTTAACGACACACCATTTCATTTCTGTTTAAAAAAACCACCACTAAATGTAATAAAATGGATTCTACCTTCTATTTTTCCTATAGTTAATTTTCTATAATTCTGTCCTTGGTTCATAATTACATTGTGAGATTCAAAACACTAATGTTACAAAGCTATGGGAGTTTTAACTAGACCATGGGAATCACCGAGAGGAGGAAGAAACTAAATATTAGAACATGGTATATAGTAAAATCACGAATCTCAAAACACAGTGGTTATTAACTGAAGGGTGTTTTATGTTTCATGGTGTATTCTATGAAATTCACAACTCCCTTATCCATGATTAGTTTATTTTATGGTGTGTGTCGTGGTTCCTAAAAAAATTAATGGGAAGAGTGACCATGATATGTACAATAGCATGGTGAAACAAATATAGGTATTTTAATATCACCATGGGTACACCATAAGGTCATATAGGTCATAGTGTTGGTTATGATTCTTGAATACCATACAATTCACACATTTATTCAACAATGAGAAAGATTTTATACAACCAATTAGTTTCCTTAGATCATCATAGTCTCCTAGGAATTAGAAGGAAACAAAAATATTAGAAAAACTATCTTCAACGAATCAAACCTACAATGTAAATAAAAAATAGACCATACATGAATTATCATGTTGAAGAAATATCTATCTTCAGTATATGAGTGATACTGATGTTATTACTTCATAATGAAACAACTAAAGAAGAAAAAGTAGAATAAGAAATAAAGTTGAAAGAATCGGTAACGGACATTACCTCTTCTTTGAAGCGCCTCTTCTTAACCTTCTCTTAGGGCACTAAAGATGGTCTTTGAAGAAGACCAGGACCTCTAGGATATTTCTAGGGAAGTTGAGAAGAGAAATTTTTAGGTTTTGACTGAGATTGAAGGCTCAATGTGCTGTGAGGAGGAGAGGGAGGAGGTGCCCTTTTATAAGGGAGGAGAGGGGCACATTAGGAAAAACTTAAAGTATTATTTTATTATAAAGTCATATTCGGTTTTTAATAGCTCCAAATTGATTTATTTAGAATCTAAGGTGGGGATGGGTCGAAATCCTCTCATCCAATAGATTTTAGACATGTTTAGGTTACTATTTTAACCTTATCATTTAGATTTAACTCTAAGTTAAATAATTTAACTTTTACCGTGTCTTCTTGTTTTCTTACACTATATGGTTAAAAAACATACTATACCAAGCCAAAATAACCCCAAGTTGTTTATTATTAATATATATAACCTTATATAAGTCATTTTTCCGAACCTTAGATTTTTAAGAATAAAGTAACAACTAATAATATAATATTTGTTTTAAAAACTATTTTATGTCAATTTTGACACTATTTGGTATTTGTTTTTTGTGAAACTCATAACAGCATGATTAGTTCGAAAATATTTAGTTAAATCAATACTAAAATGTCATATTAACCTATAAAATTATTGTAATTCATAAAAATTCTCAAAGTACATTTATTTGGGTATTTATAACATCAATTATGTTAATATTTCATTAATAAGATAATTACTGCATCATCATTGTGTCATAAATAAAATAAATTATTTAATGTCTAAAAATTATAAATAAAATACCATTATGTTGGAAATATTTTTATCTTTACAATTGATTTTTATAGTTGAAATTATAATTTATATAACCCATTATAAAAATTAGTTACTAAAAGATTTTTGTTAATGTCAATTTTGTCTTTACATTAAATTAATTAATCCAAATTGTCATTATCACTACCAAATGGCTCAATGGGGTCCCAAAATCGACCCAAGGGCTCCCAGGGTTGGCCACTACTCATCCAATATGGTTAGTACATGTTTCGAGGTAATTTTGAATTATTATAATATTCTTTTAACCTTGAATTACCCTATTTACCTTTAACCGTAGTAAATAAAAATTATCGTAGTTACTATTCATAATATCAAAAAAAATAAAAGTAACCTATTAACATAATTTGGACCCACTAATTCCACATATGGAATCCATTTTTCAAAATTCAAAACACAGAAGTTGCAGTAATTAATTTAAAATTAACCCCGTTGTTAAGAAAACAGGTTTTAAAAGTTAAAACATTGCCAAAGATTTAAATGTTTTTACCTATGAATTCAATGTAAAATTAATGCTAATGACATACATTATATTAAATGGTAAAAATATATTCTATTTATAATTTAAACCCATTCAATATTATAATCTAACCATATAAATTTTTGTGATGAAAAAAATTTCTTTTAATTAAAATATAGTGTGTTTTTACTATTCATCAAAATATGAAAGTTACCAGAATAATATAAAAAGTTTATCCAAAGTAAATTTTTATTTCCTGATTCAAAATAAGAATTTTTATTTTTTCAAATTGAACTTATAAACATGTCAAAAACTTGATTTAAAATGGGTGCACCATCTAAAGGCAGTAAAACTGCATTTTTTTAAAAATACTTCTTTTATCCGAAAAACTGATTTTGTTTTCATACCTCATTCTAGAAAATGTGTAAGATGAATTATAATGTTATAAAATTCAAAATTCATTTAATACTATTAATAACGGCTAGTTTATAATATAATAATATATCATTGTTTAGTGAAACTTGGTATTGCGTACTAGACACGCTATCGAGGAAGGTCGTGATTGCGTGTAACGTAAGCCAAGCTAGTGTTATGTGCAGTGAAAGATTCTTTTGCGTATAACATAATACATAAAAAAATATACTTCTCATAAAATATCAGGGTGTTACATTCTACCCCCCTTAAAATGAATTTTTCCCTCGAAATTCATCACTTCGTAACAAACAGATGAGGATACCTCCCTCTCATCATATCCTAAAGTTACCATGTAGCTTCTTCTAATTGGTGGCTCCTCCATAAAACTTTCACCAAGCGATTAGTCTTGTTCCGTAGGACTTTTTCGCTACGATCCAGAATCTCTATCGGTTGTTCTTCATAAGAAAGATCTTGCTCCAGCGGTATAACTTCTGAGCTGAGTACATATGAAGGATCGGGTATGTACTTTCTCAGGAGAGATACATGGAACACATCGTGAACTTGAGAGAGATTCGGTGGAAGCGCCAATTGGTAAGCTACCTTCCCAACACGATACAGTATTTCGAAAGGACCGATATACCTAGGGCTCAACTTTCCCTTCTTTCCGAATCTCATTACTCTCTTCCAAGGAGATATTCGTAAGAACACTTTATCACCCACTTCAAACTCAAGGTCTTTTCTTCAGTTATCGTCATCACTTTTTTGTCGACTCTGAGCTGATCTTATGTGTTGTTGAATAGATCAGATCTTTTCTTCCATCTCATCAACAAGATCAGGTCCTAATATCTTTCTTTCCCCAACGTCATCCCAAAAAGTTGGAGTCCTGCATTTCTTTCTATAGAGATCTTCATAAGGAGTCATCTGAATACTGGAGTGAAAGCTATTTTTATACGAAAATTCCCCCAAAGGTAGGTGTTGATCCCAACCACCTTTGAAATCCATAGAACAAGCTCTTACCATGTCTTCTAGAGTTTTAATTGTTCTCTCAAACTGACCGTCTGTCTGAGGATGATAAGCAGTGCTGAAACTCAACTCTGTATCCAGAGTATACTAAAGACTTCGGCAGAACTTTGAGGTAAACCTCAGATCCCGATCAAATATAATGGAAAGTGGTACTCCATGCAATCTTACCACTTCCTTCACATATATCCTAGAAATCTGATCCAGAGAGAAATCCTCTCTAATAGAAATGAAGTGTGCAGACTTTGTAAGATGATCAACTACGACCCAGATAGAATTATTTCCTTTGAATGTTTTAGGAAGTCCGGTGACAAAGTCCATAGTGATGTTTTCCCATTTCCATTCGGGTATGGGTAATGGTTGTAACATCCCCTTAGACTTCTTGTAACACCCCATGTAAATAAAGAATATGAAATTTTCATATTTATCCATATTTGTGAATAAAATATTAATATGACTTTAAAGGGGACGCTATGCTCGATGGCGTACCCAATACGCAACAAAGAGTTTCTTGGGAATCTTACGTTGCACTATAATAATAAAATCATATTATTTTAAATGGTAGTCAACATGTAGCCGTTGTATTGGCGGAAATGGATAGAAATAACTAAAATATGATTATATATGTTTTTAAATGTTTTTACATTTATCCAATAAAAGATAAAGGCTTAAAATACGGAAAGAATTCAATTTTAGGCGTATATTCCCTAGTTTTCACTAAAGGTTCACTTATCGCCTTTTGATGGAGAACCATCATTAAATATAGTTTTTTTCACTCTTATACATTCTATTGGACCAAATAAAACTCTTCTTAAGAATTGGGACATCAAAATTTACTTTGTGTAAATTTTTGGTATCTTTCCAATAAAGTTCATTTTTTAATGAATAGTGTAAAATGTTGTATTTTAATTCAAAACCTCTTTTTAATATAATTTATTTATATGATTAGATTATCGTTTCAATTGTTTTTAAAGTGAAATTAGAATATATTTTTACCATTAAATCCAATAGTGGTCGTTGGAATTAATTTCACTTTGAAATCAGACTTAAACTAGTGTCAATCTTTTGATACTTATTGTTTCATAAAAACACGTTATTTGCTCTGACAGCGGGAATTAATTATTAAATTAATTAATGTGACTTATATGTTTTTAATTTTTTAAAATAGACTTCATTTTTGAATTCGGAATATCAAATATATCTTAAGGTGAATGTTTTGTATTTTTCTGAAAAACTTCAATTTTTTGATGAATAGTGAAACCACTAAGTGGTACTTATAAAAACTGATTTTTTTCGTTTAAATGAAATTTTTCCATCTTTGTGTTTTGAATTTAAAAAATCCAACATACATGGTTGTCATTAAGAAGTAAAATGTGGTTCAATGGGATAAAAATAATTTTTTGGTGAATAGAAACTTATTAAGTTTTTAATCGCGATTAGAGGTAATTAGTGTAGTTTATGGTAAGAATAATGTTTTAATTAAATGAAATGACCTAGAAACATGTCCTACCCTCATTTGATGTGTCAGGTCCGACCAAGAAAATTCATGGGTCAACTTGGGGACCCCATGGAGCCACATTGGTTGGGAAATGACATAAATATCTTTTTATTTAATGTTAAAGTAAAAATGACACAAACATGAGATGTTTTACTAAAACAATTTTTACATGGGGTTATACAAGTCATATATTTGACTATAAATAGTCATTGTAAATCTAAAAAGATTTCCTAAATCATAGTAGTTTTTTATAATTTTTATACATTAAATAAATTAAATTATTTATGACATCATGATGATGCAGCGATGACCTCATTATTTAACGATTTAAATAAAATGGAAATATAATGTTATATGTAATACCTAAACATGTCCAAAACCTATTGGATGAGTTTATTTCTAACCCTTATCACTTTATCCTAGAAATACATCAATTTAGGACCTTTAAAATCCGAAACTCTTTTGAAAATAAAGTAACATTTTGTAACTTTACAAGAGTGCCCCTCCTCTCCTCTTATAAAAGGCCCCCACCTCTACCTCTTTACCCACACTCCCAAAGCCTTTGGCTTGGCCAACCCCTGCCCATTTTGTCTCTACACATCCCTATCTAACTCCTTGAAGCATCACTTTGGGCAGAAGTCTTCCCAAGGAATCCTATGAGCTCAAACCAAAGGGAGTTACCCGATTTTAAGGTAATGTCTTCACTTGTGTCCTTTTGTTTTATTTTGCTTCTCCAACCCCCTAAAATCTTTTTATTATTTTCTTTTGTAACAAATACAGTATCTTAAATATACTAGGATTTTTTTTATAAGATTTATTTGAGCTACACTTACACACACCTTCGTCTAATGGTTAAAGAACATACTGTTTCTGTGGTTGGCGATTTTCTGTCTCACAAAACGATGATTGTTCAACATTCTTCTAACACCATCAAAGGTGGCCATTAAGATGACACTATATTTATATATGATATATAATATGTTTATGTTTTACTTAAGCTTATGTATTTTTCATTTATGTCATACCTTTATGGTTTCCATTATGGGTAAACGTGATATCTTCATTTAAGGAAGTGCGGACTACCGCCCCCTCAAAGTGATTTGATTCGTTAATACCATATGTGGTACGTATAAAGGATATATTTAATTATATTATATATAATACCATACTGGAATACAATTATGTATAATTATGTTTTAATTCCATTAAATATGAAATAGAAATGGAAGTAGCGTTCATGCGTACGTACGGCTTACCGTCTCCATGAACGGTACATTTCATTTCTTGTCTCAAAATGTTATGTTCTATTATAAGTACTTATATATAATGGATATATATGTAATATATATTATTATGTAATTGTAACAAATATATATCTCTCATTTTGTTTTAATTACATTAATATGATAAAAAACTAAAGTAGCGTTCATGCGTACGTACGGCCTACTGTCTCCATGAACGGTGCTTTTAATTTTTATCTCCAAATGCTATTGAATAGTATAAAATGAATATATACTGTATATATATGATATTTAAAACATAAATACTATTCTTTATATGATATACCTATAACTACATGGAAAATTATTTTCCAACAAGTTCAATTTTTGACTCAGGTACCAGACATCGACAAAATCGTCTGATATGAACTCATATTATTAACCAATTATTATAACATTAAAATAGGGGATATGAACTGAATAATAATCATTATAAGAGTTCCTTAAGAAATTATAAATTGTCCAAAGTTTATTATTCAGGAATATAAAGAAACGAACAAGACAAGTCAGACTTGAGGTAAGGGATCCTACTCCTCTCTTTCTTTTTAAGTACACTCGTTTATGTCATTCCTTTTAAGCTCATCTTTCTTATGATTGGGATGTTCTTTTATATTACCCCTACTGTACTTATTATGTTCATATGATGAGAGACAATATTTCCTCTCATCAATCCATTTTGTAAGTTTTGAGTGGCGTCGTTAGGCTGCCGAATTTTCGTAAGAGATCTAACCTCTCTCTTTCTTTTTAAGTCCTCTCCTTTATGCCACTTCTTTTAAGATCCTCTTTGTTATGTTGGGGGATGTTCTTTTATATTCCTCTTTTTGTAAACTTTATGTTAATACGATGAGAGACCCTATTTGATCTCATCAATCCATTTTTGGATGTTTTAAGTGGTGTCGTTAGGCTGCCGAGTTTTTGTAAGGGATTTTTCATCTCACTTTTATTCCCGTGAGATTTATGCTACATTTGCCACAATTTCCTTTGAGTGGTGTATGTACTGCCCATTATTTTACTCATTGTGTAATATACTGTTTTTATGAGTATTTACATCAATGTTGTATTGTCCTTCTTTCATGAGGTGTATGTTTCGAAAGATACCCATGTCGGTAAGGGAACATTTCACCCTCCTCTTTTTAAAAGATTTATTTTGTTGGGTCTTTTAATTTACATATTGTTATGTTGGGATATGTTCCCATATATCCTTATTGATGTAAATTTTATGTCCAAGTGATGAGATACACTTTTTATCTCTCATCAACTCATTTTGATGTGATGCTGTTAGGCTGTCAAGGGAACTTATTAACCCAATTTTGATTTCTTTGGGTTCAACATGTTGTTATTGAATATGTCATCCTTTGAATATGTGTGAATGACCTTTGATTATTTTACACTTAATATCCACTTATATTTGGTGTATTCGTATGTCACACATAATTATGTAATTGATTTATCCTTAAACCAAGGACACCGTCTTTGTATGAGACTTCGTCTCAATCTCCTTTCATTGAGGCATATTTTATTTTATACACAACCTTCTTTTATACGGTGTATAAACCCCTTTGACTTTTACGTTAATCCAAAAGGAATCTTTCTTTATACGAAGTGTTTTACTAAATGACAAAAGGGAATGTTTTTTGTCATACGTATGCGGCGACAACGACTTCTCTGCCGCCGTGACCATTATTTGAATTTCAGATTCCTCTACAAGCCATACCTTTTTTTAAAAGAAAAATAAAAACCATGTTTTAATTTTCTCTTATTTTGGTATTGAAAATGGTTTTCATAATGTTTTTATATCAATGTGTTGTATTGATATCTTGTTATTGAAAGGTGGAAATTTTATGTTTCTTTTATGCATGTTTTATGTGATAAGATTATGTTATGGTTCTTGGGCATTGTTATGAAGACGGGTGGTTTCGTGATAAACTAAGGGCGGGTGAGCCCGATATAGCTCTCCAATGCATTGGGTAACGCGAAGGAGTGAAAAGTTAAGGTTTCTCCGAAGAGATTTAGGGAATATACTGTGATGGGTATTCCAAACGTAACCAAGAGGGTTACTCCCTATGTAAGAATGTTATGAATGCCTCAAGTTACCTTTTTTGTCTTATGATTTCTATGATTTATTCATGATTTGATGAGGTATGTTAAAGTGCCTATGTTTTATGGGTAAAGTATGATTTCATTCTTATGTATATATGAACTCTTGTTTCCTTTCCATATTTTTTATAACCCTTACTGAGCTTTTTATACTCATCCCATGTTTTTTTAAAATGTTTTTCACAGGTCAAGGGAAAGGTACATGATATGATGATAGTGTCAAGGAAGTGTCAAGAAAGAATCCATGTTTCATTGTAAACATGTTTGTGTTGATGGAAAAAAATGAATATTATCTTTTATGTAACCACTTTGTTTAAATGTGGAATGTAATGCAAGTTTTATGATCTAATTATCTAAAACTCTAAACCTGAAAAGATCCTCAATGTGTAATCTTGTAATAACTCAAGATTAAGTAAGGTTTAAGGCTGGGGCCTTATAGTTTGTATCAAAGTTCGGTTTAGATAACTTTAGAGGTTAGGGTATTCTTTAAGCATAAGTGACATTACCATAATGGTTAAGATTTCATAAAGAGTCCTAGTTTTAGATAAAGTGAATTAGTAAGTATATCTTGGTGTTTATCTTCCTCATTAGTACATGATGGTTTTGTTGATATAATCACACTAACCTTTTTGGTTTTAGTAAATGGCTAGATCTAGCAGGCACCAAAGTAACAGTGGATGTGAAGGAAACTGTGACAGTTTTTTTGAGCAAGCAACTGAATGATATGGGAGCTGCAATGAGAACTCTTTTGATTATCCTCAACCAACTATCTGGAGTAATGATTGACCACCTAAACCTTGGTGATTTCTCTAAGGAATCATATATGCGAGAAACAAATCCCTACGGAAGTACAGGTAATAATCATAAAGGTAAGTGTGTTCAAAAACCTATGTGTCAAAGATGTGGAAAGAAACACCTAGGAAAATTTTCAAAGGGACAGAAATATGCTATAGATGTGGAAATGAAGGTCATAAAGCAAGAACCTTCCATGGACAAAGGAAGCATCCAGTTGACTCGAGGAAAGGGAAAGAAGTTCTTTCTGAGGGATCAATTGAATTTTTTAAATGTGGTGTGCATGGTCATTATGCAAACACAAGTCTTATGAAGAAGTTTCGTTAATGGGATCACCAAGAGCGTACAAATGTTCGTTTACTAATACCTAATTCCATTCCGATTGAGGATGAAGAAACTGACAATGACCAATCAAAGGTATGTATTATTTCATGACTATTGTTTTCTTATTTTGGAATCTTAGGATATGATTCATGATTTTGTTTGTAGGAAAGAGGTATTTTTGAATAAGTTGGAAAGGAATGGTTAATGTATCATGAAGAATGTTGAATGAGTAAGATGTCAAAATATAAGGGCTTCAAGAGTTATGGTGAAATTCTTAAGAGTATTGAGTCTCTTTTGATGATGGGGTTACATTAGAAGACTTTTTATATTATGTGCAACCCTGATGTTTAATATATGCAAATTTTATTCAAGGAATAGTTATCCTTTCTTTTGTGGACATAGTTATAAAGAACCATTTGGGTTTATATGATCCTTAATTTTGAGGTAATTATGGGTTACTATATGTTATGATTGAAGTGAAAGGCATGAGATAAAATTGAGGTTAAATTATGTTATGGTTATTTTTGATGATTTTATCCCTTTTTGGGGAATTATTTGAGATTTATATAGTTTTGGAAAAAGCACAACACGCAGACCGTGTGACTACCCATTGCGTCGAACAAATCTGCGGGAATCGAACCCACAACCAAAGTGCGACTGGTATTTATCGCCTACCACTAGACTACGTGAAGTCCCTGGTTAGTTTGACTGATTATTTTTAGTTATATGATTTTATGAATTAAGAGTAAGTATAGTTTGGGTTATTTATGAAAATTATTAACCTATCATGGAGGATATGTGATTAGGTTAATTACTTTTCAATACGAGACTTTAGGAGCAACTGATGTTGTTTGGAGATAAATGTTACGATTTAACTTGGAAGACTATGTGACTAAATCCTTCAAATATTTGGGTTTCAATCTTAGTTTGGTTTACATTGAAGAATTTTATGGAAAAATTGATTATAGAATGGTCCTTGTTGAACTTTGGGTTTTGTTGGACAAATTTTGGAGATTAAGAATAGATTTTCTTTTTATAAAGGGTTATCCTTTTCTGGATTATCTGATCTTGTACTAACCTTTTTGGTTTTGGTTTTAGTTAAAGTTTAAAGATATGGGAAGTATATAGTTCTCTTTTTTTGATTAGGTGACTCTCTATATGTTTATTATAGTACTCTTAATGCGAACAAGTCTCCCTAAATACTCGTCTTTTAGAAAAAAATATGAGTTTGATTAAGGAATCTAGTAAAAGTTGAAAGTCAACATGATAAGTGATTATGTTTCCTTATGAATAAATTCCTCAATAAAAAGTAACTTAAAACAAAAATGTTGTCTATTAACTTTTCCTACTGGGGAATCGAATACCGTTTAACCCCTCACAAGTTTGTGATTTTCTTATGGTTAACCTTCTCCTAGACATGTTTACTATCACTCTCCCTCAAGAACATGATCCTTTTCTTTTTCTTCCATGTCCATGTTTTTCTACATGGAATCCTAGTATGGGTTAACTCGGGTGACCTCTGTACTTATCTTCCTTTATTTTAAAGTGATTGTTTTACCGACTCTTGTTCCGATGTGGGACTTTCAAGGATGTTTCCAAGCTCAATTTTAAAAATTGCGAGGACTCAATTTCCAAAAGGGGGGAAGGATGTAACAACCCAGGTAAATAAAGAATATGACATTTTCATATTTATCCATATTTGTGAATGAAATATTAATATGACTTTAAAGGGGACGCTATGCTCGATGGCGTACCCAACACGCAACAACGAGTTTCTTGGGAATCTTACGTTGCACTCTAATAATAAAATAATATTATTTTAAATGGTAGTTAACATGTAGCCGTTGTATTGGCGGGAATGGATAGAAATAACTAAAATATGATTATATATGTTTTTAAATGTTTTTACATTTATCCAATAAAAGATAAAGGCTTAAAATACGGAAAGAATTCAATTTTAGGCGTATATGCCCTAGTTTTCACTAAAGGTTCACTTATCGCCTTTTGATGGTGAACCGTCATTAAATATAGTTTTGTTAACTCTTATAAATTTTATTGGACCAAATGAAACTCTTCTTTAGAATTGGGACATCAAAATTTACGTTGTGTAAATTTTTGGTATCTTTCCAATAAAGTTCATTTTTAATGAATAGTGTAAAATGTTGTATTTTAATTCAAAACCTCTTTTTAATCAAATTTATTTATATGATTATATTATCTTTTTAATTGGTTTTAAAGTGAAATTATAATATATTTTTACCATTAAATCCAATATTGGTCGTTGGAATTAATTTCACTTTGAAATCAGACTTAAACTAGTGTCAATCTTTTGATACTTATTGTTTCATAAAAACACGCTATTTGCTCTGACAGCGGGAATTAATTATTAAATTAATTAACATGACTTATATGTTTTGAATTTTTTAAAATAGACTTAATTTTTGAATTTGGAATATAAAATATAGCTTAGGGTGAATTTTTGGTATTTTTCTGAAAAACTTAAATTTTTGATGAATAGTGAAACCACTAAGTGGTACTTACAAAAACTGATTTTTCCGTTTAAATGAAAATTTTCCATGTTTGTGTCTTGAATTTCAAAAATCCTACATACATGGTTTTCATTAAGAAGTAAAATGGGGTTCAATGGGATAAAAATATTTTTTTTGTGAATAGTAACTTATTAAGTTTTTAATCGCGATTAGAGGTAATTAGTGTAGTTTATGGTAAGAATAATGTTTTAATAAAATTAAATGACCTAGACACATGTCCTACCCTCATTTTATGTGTCATGGCCGACCAAGACAAACCATGTGTCAACTTGGGGACCCCATGGAGCCACTTTGGTTGGGAAAGGACATAAATATCTTTTTATTTAATGTTAAAGTAAAAATGACACAAACCTGAGATGTTTTACTAAAACAATTTTTACATGGGGTTATACAAGTCATATTTTTGACTATAAATATTCATTGGAAAGATAAAAATATTTCCTACATCATAGTATTTTTTTTATAATTTTTAGACATTAAATAAATTAAATTATTTATGACATCATGATGATGCAGCGATGACCTCATTATTTAAGGATTTAAATAAAATGGATAGATAATGTAATATCTAAGACCTAAACATGTACAAAACCTATTGGATGAGTGGATTTCGAACCCTTATCACCTTATACTCTAAATACATCAATTTGGGACCTTTAAAATCCGAAACTCTTTTGAAAATAAAGTAACATTTTGTAACTTTACAATAGTGCCCCTCCTCTCCTCTCATAAAAGGCCCCCACCTCTACCTCTTTAACCACACTACCAAAGCCTTTGGCTCGGCAAAACCCTACCCATTTTGTCTCTCCACATCCTTCTATAACTCCTTGAAGCCTCACTTTGGGCAGAAGTCTTCCCAATGAAGCTTTTGATCTCAAACCAAAGGGAGGTACCCGATTTTAAGGTAATGTCTTCACTTGTGTCCTTTTGTTTTATTTTGCTTCTCCAACCCCCTTAAATATTTTTATTATTTTCTTTTGTAAAAAATACAGTATCTTAAATATACTAGGATGTTTTTATAAGAAGTATTCGAGCTACACTTACACACACCTTCATCTAATGGTTAAAGAACATACTGTTTCTGTGGTTGGCGATTTTCTGTCTCACGAAACGATGATTGTTCAACATTCTTCTAACACGTTCAAAGGTGACCATTAAGATGACACTATATTTATATATGATATATAATATGTTTATGTTTTACTTAAGCTTCTGTATTTTTCATTTATGGCATACCTTTATGGTTTCCATTATGGGTAAACGCGATATCTTCATTTAAGGAAGTGCGGAATACCGCCCCCTCAAAGTGATTTGATTCGTTAATACCATATGTGGTACGTATAAAGGATATATTTAATTATATTATATATGATACCATACTGGAATACTATTATGTATCATTATGTTTTAATTCCATAAAATATGAAATATAAATGGAAGTAGCGTTCATGCGTACGTACGGCTTACCGTCTCCATGAACGGTACATTTCATTTCTTGTCTCAAAATGTTATGTACTATAATAAGTACATATATATAATGGATATATATGTAATATATATAATTATGTAATTATAACATATATATATATATATATCATTTTGTTTTAATTCCATTAATATGACAAAAAATTAAAGTAGCGTTCATGCGTACGTACGGCCTACCGTCTCCATGAACGGTGCTTTTAATTTTTATCTCCAAATGCTATGGAATAGTATAAAATGAATATATAATGGATATATATGATATTTAAAACATCAATACTATTCTGTATATGATGTACCTATAACTACATGGAAAATTATTTTCCAACAAGTTCAATTTTTGACTCATGTACCAAACATCGACAAAAACGTCTGATATTAACTCATATTATTAACCAATTATTATAACATTAAAATATGTTATATGAACTGAATAATAATCATTATAGGAGGTCCTTAAGCAATTATAAATTGACCAAAGTTTATTATTCAGGAATATAAAGAAACGAACAAGACAAGTCAGACTTGAGGTAAGGGATCCTACTCCTCTCTTTCTTTTTAAGTACACTCTTTTATGTCATTCCTTTTAAGCTCGTCTTTCTTATGATTGGGATGTTCTTTTATATTACTCCTACTTTAATTATTATTTTCATATGATGAGAGACCCTATTTCCTCTCATCAATCCATTTTGGAAGTTTTGAGTGGCGCTGTTAGGCTACCGAATTGTCGTAAGAGATCTAACCCCTCTCTTTCTTTTTAAGTCCTCTCCTTTATGTCACTTCTTTTAAGCTCCTCTTTGTTATGTTGGGGGATGTTATTTTATATTCCTCTTTCTGTAAACATTATTTTAATACGATGAGAGACCCTATTTGATCTCATCAATCCATTTTTGGAAGTTTTAAGTTGCGTTGTTAGGCTGCCGAGTTTTCGTAAGGGATTTTTCATCTCACTTTTATTCCCGTGTGATTTATGCTACATTTGCCACAATTTCCTTTGAGTGGTGTATTTACTGCACATTATTTTACTCATTGTGTAATATACTTTCTTTGATGAGTATTTACATCAATGTTGTATTGTCCTTCTTTCATGAGGTGTATGTTTCGAAAGATACCCATGTCGGTAAGGTAACCTTTCACCCTCCTCTTTTTAAAAGACTTCTTTTGTTGGGTCTTTTAATTTACATATTGTTATGTTGGGATATGTTCTCATATATCCTTATTGATGTAAATTTTATGTCCAAGTGATGAGATACACTTTTTATCTCTCATCAACTCATTTTTATGTGACGTTGTTAGGCTGTCAAGGAAACTTCTTAACCCAATTTCTATTTCTTTGGGTTCAACATGTTGTTATTGAATATGTCATCCTTTGAATATGTGTGAATGACCTTTGATTACTTTACACTTAATATCCACTTATATTTGGTGTATTCGTATGTCACACATAATTATGTAATTGATTTATCCTTAAACCAAGGATACCGTCTTTGTATGGGACTTCGTCTCAATCTCCTTTCATTGAGGAATATTTTATTTTATACACAACCTTCTTTTATATGGTGTATAAACCCCTTTGACTTTTAAATTTATCCAAAAGGAATATTTCTTTATACAAAGCGTTTTACTAATCGACAAAAGGGAATGTTTTTTGTCATACGTATGCGGCGACAACGACTTCTCTGCCGCCATGACCATTATTTTAATTTCAGCTTCCTATACAAGCCATACCTTTTTTTAAAAGAAAAATAAAAACCATGTTTTAATTTTCTTTTATTTTGGTATTGAAAATGGTTTCCATAATGTTTTTATATCAATGTGTTGTATTGATATCTTGTTATTGAAAGGTGGAAATGTTATGTTTCCTTTATGCATGTTTTATGTGATAAGATTATTTTATGGTTCTTGGGCATTGTTATGAAGACGGATGGTTCTGTGATAAACTAAGGGCGGGTGATCCCGATATAGCTCTCCAATGCATTGGGTAACGTGAAGGAGTGAAATGTTAAGGTTTCTCCGAAGAGATTTAGGGAATATTCTGTGATGGGTATTCCAAACGTAACCAAGAGGGTTACTCCCTACGTAAGAATGTTATGAATGCCTCAAGTTACCTTTTATGTCTTATGATTTCTATGATTTATTCATGATTTGATGAGGTATGTTAATGTGCCTATGTTTTATGGGTAAATTATGATTTCATTCTTATGTATATATGAACTCATGTTTCCTTTCCATATTTTTTATAACCCTTACTGAGCTTTTTATGCTCATCCCATGTTTTTTTGAAATGTTTTTCACAGGTCAAGGGAAAGGTACATGATATGATGATAGTGTCAAAGAAGTGTCAAGAAAGAATCCATGTTTCATTATAAACATGCTTTCGTTGATGGGAAAAAAATTAATACTATCTTTTATGTAACCACTTTGTTTAAATGTGGAATGTAATGCAAGTTTTATGATCTAATTCTCTAAAACTCTAAACCTAAAAAGATCCTCAATGTGTAATCTTGTAATAACTCAAGATTAAGTAAGTTTTAAGGCTGGGGCCTTATACTTATGACTCTCAGCTTTAACTTGCTGACAAACCAAGCATCGAGAGACATATTCAACAACATCTCTTTTCATGCCATCCCACCAGAAGTACTCTTTTAGGTCCCTATACATCTTCGTGCTTCCAGGATTAACAGAGAATGAAGAACTATGAGCCTCATCCAGCAGATCCTTATTTAATTCGGGGATGGGAGGAACACAAACCCGATTCCTGAACTTTATTATCCCATCACAATCAAGGTTGAATTTAGGAACATTTTTCACCTTCTTTTGTAACTCTACATCTTCTTTATGTGCCTCTTTAATCTTCACATGTATAGAGGGTTGAACATTAATTTAAGAAAGATAAGATTTTTCCCCTTCCATTATAATTCTAAGATCCATCCTTTGTAAATCCATAAATATTGGATCATTTGTGATCCTCATCATGGATAAGCTAGCATGGTCTTGTCAACTTAATGCATATGCCACCATGTTTTCTTTCCCATGGTGGTAATTAATTGAGCAGTCGTAATTCTTAATCAACTCCAACCATCTTCTTTGGCGCATATTCAGCTCATTTTGTGTGAAAATATACTTTAAAATTTTATGATCAGTATAAATATCACACCTTTCGCCATAAAGATAATTCCTCCAAATCCTTAATATAAAGATTACCGCAAATAACTCCATATCATGAGTTGGGTAATTTTTCTCATGGATTTTCAACTCTGGTGAGGCATAATCTATCACCATATCATTTTGCATGAGAACACACCCCAGCCCCTTCTTGGATGCACCACTGTAGATCAGAAACATTTCTCCACTATAAGGCAATGTGAGCACAGGTGCACTGGATAACCTTCTTTTCAAATCCTTGAAATTCTCTTCACATTCCTCCGTCCACACAAACCTAACTCCTTTTTGAGTAAACCTGCTGAGTGGATTAGATAATCATGAAAAATATTTCACAAAACGTCGATAATATCCATCCAAACCAAGAAAACTTTGGATCTTAGTTACTGTTGTTGGTCTCGACCATCTTTTGATAACCTCTGTTTTTGCTGGACCCACAGATATCCCCTCTTTTAAGATTATGTGACCCAAAAATGCATCTTTTTTAAGCTGAAATTCACACTTGGTAAATTTGGCATAAAGCTTCTCCTTTCTCAGGGTCTTAAATACAATTCTCAAGTGATCTTCATGTTCTTCCTTTCTCTTGGAATAGAAAAGAATATCATCTATAAATAATACCACAAACTGATCAAGATAGTCTAAAAGACTCTATTCATTAGATCCATGAAGATAATAGGGGCATTAGTAAGACCAAATTGCATCACTATAAATTAATAGTGTCCATACCTTGTACGAAAAGCTGTCTTTGGTATATCCTGCCTTTTGACCCTTAATTGATGATACCATGAACGAAGATCAATCTTGGAAAAGTATTGAGCTCTGCGTAGTTGGTCAAATAAGTCATCAATGCGTGGGAGAGGATATTTGTTCTTGATAGTGATCTTGTTAAGTTCTCGATAATCAATACAGAGTCTCATTGATCCATATTTCTTCTTAACAAACAGAACAGGTGCTCCCCAAGGTGACGCACTAGGGCGTATGAATCCCTTATCAATATTCTCTTGGAGTTGCTTCTTCAATTCCAGAAACTCAATTGGGGCCATTCTATAAGGTGTCTTTGAAATAGGCAAAGCACCCGGTATGAGTTCTATTGAAAACTCAACTTCACGATTTGGTGGAAGACCCGGCAATTCCTCCGGAAAGACATCATCAAAATATCGTACAATGGGAATATTATTAATCATGAGTTTCTCACCAACCATTTGGGATAAATAACCTTCATTTAGTAGAATCAAGACCCATAAGATGGAAGAAATTCCCACTGGAAGGTTATGTTCATCCTTGCATCGATAGAAGATCATAGATTGATCTAGAATATGGAATGTGACTTCCCTTGTTTGGAAATTGATATGAGATCCATATAAAGAATGTCAATCCATTCCAAAAATCACATCAAATTCCATTATAGGAAGGATCACAAGATTTGCATGAACCACTTTTTCACAAACTTCAATCGGAGAAGAATTATAAACTTTTGATGCAACTGTTGTGCCATTAGGGTTTGTCATAGCTAACTCAACATCTAATTGTTGAGGTAATACGGCGATACCCTTAGAAAATTCTTTAGAAATAAAATAATGGGTGGATCCAGAATCAAATAAAACATTTTTTACTTTAGAGTGGATGGTAAGTGTACCTTTCACCACTTCGTTATCGTACTCCACATCGCTGATAGACATTTCATGTGACTTTCCTTTATCATTAGACTTAAGAGTTTGTTGAAGTTGATCATCATCAACAACCCTTGGATTAGGGCATTGATTAGCATAATACCCCATTTCCTTGCACTTGTAAAATTGAAGTGTAGGAGGTGCACTCTGTATAACATTTTCTTTGTTCGCATCACTAGACATCTTCTTCCCATCATTGCAGCATTCAAATGCCTGATGACCTTCCTTTCCACATTTGAAACATTTACTTGTCCCTTTAAGACAACTCCCTCCAAGTTTCTTTCCACACTTTGAGCATAAGAGAAAACTCATCTTCTTTTCAGTGTGCTCTTTAGATTTTCCATTGAATTCCATTTTCCTATTCTTATCAAACACATATGACTAATGGGTTACTCCAATCTCCATCTCAACCTTGAGAGCACATCAAACAATTTCCTCGTAGCTATTGAAGTCCATTATGGATAATGCCCTTCAAAGACTTGGTTTTAAGCCATTAAAGAATTGATCGATCTTACTCTCAGGTTGGATGATAATACCAGAAGAATACCTTGCAAGTCTTGTAAAATTTGCTTCATAGGTACCAACAGATTCATCATCCTTTTGCTTTAGTTCAAGAAACTCCTTATCCATCTTTGTTCAAAGAATACGAGGGAAGTACTTATTGAAAAATAAGTTCTTGAACTCATCCCATTCCACGGACTCAATTTCATCTCTTGGCCTCGTATTCTTGATAAGATTCCACCACTGATCAGCTTCACCTTCCAAAAGATATACTGCTAGGATGACTTTATCATGTTCAGAACATTGAAGAACTGAAAATATCTTTTCAGTGGTACTGATCCATTGTCCAGCCCCTAATGGATCAGTACACTAGCTGAATGAGGGTGGACACTGCCTCATGATGGATTCAACAGAATTTTGCTCCTTCCTTTTCTCATTTTGAAGTCCTGCATGATTCATAGCTTGAGAAAGTTGTGTGAGCATGGCTACAATATTTTTCATTCAAACTCCCATAATGTTTGGTTGCTCAGGGGGACAATCATTGCATTTCCCATCACATTCCTCATTAACACGGTTCCTTCAGGTTCTTGCCATTGACTAAATCCAAGAAGAATAGTGTGAGTAACACTAACTATAATAGGAAAACCACATAATCAAGAAGCAAATTTCACACTTAAGGTCTTATCATCGGTTGTTCATGGAAATTTTTAAAACACTAAGATTTTGTTCTATGCTTAGACTTATCCTTAGGGTTCTTACTAAGGCTTTCACATCCTAGTTTCCAAAGGTTGATTATACCTTTCCCCTGGTACCAACTATAATGACCCATACTTTACATACATTGTTATTACATAATAATTGAAGCACACTTATTACAACATATAAAAAAACCATTAAAGGACCATATAGGTATAGGGTCTTTAGAAACTGGGTAACATATACATCTGGTTCATAAAATATCTACATTGTCTCCCTTTTATTTTATCATATCTAGAGTCCCTTTTGGCATATCTTACTTAATATAATTCTTCCTGACCTGGGGAAAAGAAAACATATAAAAGGGTGATCTCAAATGCTCAGTAAGGGTAAACAAAAGAAATATCAATCACATCATATTCATAATAACATAACATTTTGGAAATATTAACCAGCAAAAGAGATCATAATTTCATAACATGGGATAAATCATAGTAGTGAAATGTAATCCCAATAATCATAACTTAAAACATGAAACTTTGTGTCATACACATATAATCATAGAGATTCATTTCTTTGTAGTCAAGACTCATTTCCAAGACTATCTTAGCGGAAAAAGTCCATTTCTGAACTGAGTTCACTCTTCATTTCAGTCCTGTTTCACTGAACCGGTTTAACCTGTCGTTCCATCCATTTCTATCTCATGAGATATAAATATTTACCCAATGAATTGGAGGGATATATTGGTCCCACCCATCTCATAATGAAACCATTCTTATGTGTGCCACAAAATCCTAAATCATACATCATAGCATAACCCATGTAATAAAAATGGGATTCTTAAACATCATGCCATCATAACATAATCCATATAAGATAAAAGTACATCATAAAAATAATTCCATCATAACATAATCAAATCAATATAAAAATAGGGATATAAACAGAACCCTATATTATCTTATATGGAAAATAATTTTGATAAAATGCTGGAACTCCATTCTTGAGGAAAATATCCTTTCTACTTCAAAAAAAATTCCTTTATTAACATGTCATAAAATTTTAAACTAAAAGAAGTTGATTAAAAATAAACTTGAAAACTTGTAAAGGAATCTTCATGTAAATAATGTCCTAAAAATCTTTTCATGTCGTATAAGTTAAAGAAAAATATTCTTCTCATACTTTGGCCGGAAAAGTAAAAAAAGTACCTCGTACTAAAAAGGACAAAAGATTCCTTTCATATCTTTTACTAAAAACTCACCAATGGGTAAAATTGGATTTAGAAAATTGTAGTTGGATGGAAATAATATTACATATCGAGAAAACATGGATGTGGATGATAAATATTCCCCAGTAATTTATGAAGTATAAACAATCTCGGATAAAAATGAGATTGTGAGATTTTCCCTTACCTTAGGTCCGATTTGCTTCGTATGTGTCCAAACCTCCTATATAATGATTTAAATAATGTTATTGACTTATTCTCGAATCGTACTCATTGTTATGATATCATATATGGTCATATTCTTAGCTTCCTATTAGTAATATTTCATTGTTACTTGTTATTTGGGTGTTTATAGCTTTTTGTTCTTATGAGTGTTTTGTTGAATAAATTATTATTATTCTTTTAGGTAATAGATACCTCATTTCCATAATGGTATTAGTGTAATATATATCATATTTATTCATTAAATTAATTTATATAGTCATTATGCAATGAAAATCATGTAGAATGAGTCACATCACATCGTGGAGACGGTAGGCCGTACGTACGCACGAGCGATGATATCGTTCCCATGATCGTGGAATTATATTGATGTGTATGTATACTATTTCATAATAAATATCACTTTAAAATAATCATATATAGTTATTCTTTACACCATTATACCCATCCAAGTATGGTGGTGGTGGAAAACAGATTACACCACGGCGGGGAGACGGTATTCCGTACGTACGCACGCGCGGTGATTTTGTTTTCCGTAGGATGGATAGAAGGTGAAATAGGGTTTTTTCATATTTATAATAACATATAAGTATATTATAGATACTGATGTTATTACTTCATAATGAAACAACTAAAGAAGAATAAGTAGAAGAAGAAATAAAGTTGAAATAATCGGTAACGGACATTACCTCTTCTTTGAAGCGCCTCTTCTTAACCTTCTCCTAAGGCACTAAAGATGGTCTTTGAAGAAGACCAGGACCTCTAGGATATTTCTAGGTAAGTGGAGAAGATAAATTGGCAGGTTTTGGCCGATCTTGAAGTCTTGAAGTGGTGTGAGGAGGAGAGGGAGGAGGTGCCCTTTTATAATGGAGGAGAGGGGCACCTTAGGAAAAACATAAAGTATTATTTTATTATAAAGTAATATTCGGTTTTTAATAGCTCCAAATTGATTTATTTAGAATATGAGGTGGGTATGCGTCTAAATCCTCTCATCCAATAGATTTTAGAGAATTTTAGGTTACTATTTTAATCTTATCATTTAGATTTAACTCTAAGTTAAATAATTTAGCTTTTACTGTGTCTTCTTGTTTTCTTACACTATACGGTTAATAAACATTCGATTACAAGCCAACCAAACTTTAAGTTGTTTATTATCAATATATATAACCTTATCTATGTAATATTTCCAAACTTTATATTTTTAGGAATACAATAACAACTAATAATATAATATATTTTTTAAAAACTATTTTATGTCAATTTCGACACTATTTAGTAATTGATTTTTGTGAAAATCATAACAGCATTATTAGTTATAAAAAAATTAATTAAATCAATACTAACATTTCATATTAACCTATAAAAGTATTATAATTCATAAAAAGTCTCAAATTACATTTATTTGGGTATTTATAACATCAATTATGTTAATATTTCAATAATAAGATAATTACTGCATCATTATTGTGTCATAAATAAATTAAATTATTTAATGTCGAAAAATTATAAATAACATACCATTATGTATGAAATCTTTTTATCTTTACAATTAATATTTATAGTCGAAAATATAATTTATATAACCCCATATAAAAATTAATTACTAAAAGATTTTTGTTAATGTCAATTTTGTCTTTACATTAAATTAATTAATCCAAATTGTCATTATCACTACGAAGTGGCTCAATGGGGTCCCAAAATCGACACAAGGATTCCCATGGTCGTCCACTACTCATCCAATAAGTTTAGGACAAGTGTCAAGGTAATTTGGAATTATTATAATATTCTTTTAACCTTGAATTACCCTATTTACCTTTAACCGCAGTAAATAAAAATTACCGTAGTTACTATTCATAATATAAAAAAAATAAAAGTAACATATTAACATAATTTGGACCCACTGATTCCAAATATTGAATCCATTTTTCAAAATTCAAAACACAGAATTTTCATTAATTAATTTAAAATTAATCTCGTTGTTAAGCAAACGGGTTTTAAAAGTTAAAACATTGTCAAAGATTGAAATGTTTTTACCTATGAATTCAATGTAAAATTAATGCTAATGACATAAATTATATTAAATGGTGAAAATATATTCTATTTATACTTTTTAACCATTCAATTTTATAATTTAACCATATAAATTATTACGATGAAAAAAAATTGTTTTCAATTAAAATATAGTGTGTTTTTACTATTCATCAAAATATGAAAGTTACCATAATAATATGAAAAATTTATCCAAAGTAAATTTTTATATCTTGATTCCAAAGAAGAATTTTATTTTGTCAAATTGAACTTACAAACATGTCAAAAACTTGATTTAAAATGGGTGTTCCATCAAAATGCGGTAAAACTGCATTTTTTGAAAAATACTTCTTTTATTCGAAAAAATAATTTTGTTTTCATACCTCATTCTAGAAAATTTTTAAGATGAATTATAATGTTATAAAATTCAAAATTCAGTTAATACTATTCATAACGGCTAGTTTATAAACTAATAATATATCGTTGTTTAGTGAAACTCGGTATTGCGTACTACACACGCTATCGAGGAAGGTCGCGATTGTGTGTAACGCAAGCCAAGGTAGTATTGTGTGGAGTGAAAGATTACTTTGCGTATAACATAATACATAAAAAAATATACTTCTCATAAAATATCAGGGTGTTACAATACATGTTATATATATAATGGTAAAATAAAAAAAATCAAGATCTAACAATGATTAGAATGTTAAGTATGAGATAGGGGAGAATCTTGATGAATTAATTCATGTTTTAGGAATTCAAACCATTAAGAAAACACCATGTATTGAATTATTTTATAATTAATTTTTAAAAAAATTGTTCATAGATTGTACTAAATTCAAAATGTTATCAGCGGTGTTGAGATTCAGTAATGTAAAATCAATAGGAAAAAGAAAGTTGAATCTTCTAGATAGTGCACCATCAAGTGAATAAAGAAGAAACCCTAACACCTACTTTAAATCCTTCATGGACATCATCACTAAATTTGATCAACATATTCATGTCAACAAATATTCAAATAACTCATTGTGCATCAAACTGTAGTGATAGAAACACATGGATTTATCAGTGATATCCTTTTCAAAAGAATAGGCATATCCCATTTCTTCTGACCTATATTTTGTTCTTATTGAGAAATTGTTAAGAATATAACAAATTTCATTTTCCATCAAAAGACACATGTGGAAATTGGTTGTGTTAGATTTCATGGTTCTTTTCTAAAATCTTTTAAAGATGTTTTCTACTTATCATCTGAGAAAAAATATAATCGTATTTTGAAAAGAGTCCCTTGGGTTTTAAGGGGTTTCACATGAAAGAATTTAAATGGTCCACAGATTCCGACACTAATTTTTTATCCTCCCATTACACTTATCTAGATAGTATTCCCTGATGTTTTGCTTTATTTATTTAAACAGTATTCCTTATTTTTATTACAAGCTTAATTGGTCAACCTTTGAAATTAGATTCTAGTACTAAGAACCTATCTTTTCCTTCCATCACTGGAATTTGTGTAGAGCTATAAATATATCAACCTATTGCATCCCACATATAGATTCTAAATGGTGACTTTGGATTTTTTTTACAAGAGACTCTCCTTCATAGAATTATAGGTTATTACAATGAATTTTTTATAAATGGATATTCAATAAAGGGTGGTGAAAAAGGCCTTTTAATGCATTCCCCTTACATGAAATAATTTAATTTAGGATGAAAATGGATATGGTAAGGGAATGAATGTTGCTTCTTCTGGACATCCAGAGTATCTTGTTGATAATGATGTTAAAATTAATCTAGTTGGACCGTATAAAATTCATCTCTCTTGTGAAACGTTCTCTGAATTTTTAATGTTGTTCATCATTCTCTACAAATAAATGTGGATAATGAGAATTGTAAGTAGACATATCAATATTACCTTGAGATCTTAGGATTTATTCAACCCATGAAAGAGTATGTCCATGGTGTCCACTATGAATATGGTGAATCTTTACAAGATTATTATGATCAATCCTTTCATATTGAATATACTTACATGAATTTGAGTTTTAAGAAAGTTAAAAAACCAATTTATGAATCAGATGTATTAATTACTCCAAACCCCAAAAATACTCGAAAATTTAAGGATTATTATAATATTGAGAGAAAAATTGTTACTTGATCCTTAGTGGCCTCTAAGAATGAAAAAACCTGATATAACCTAACAACCTATACTTGTTGAGAATATGGATGACACCATGATGAAGTTAATATGGAATACATTAATAATGATGAAGATAATGATCCCATAGTGGGGGATGTATATCATGTTCAGGATGAATTATGGGAAGAACCGAACTCTTAGCTTGATGAAAAGTATACAAATTTATTCAAAAAACACAAGGAAGGTGTTATCACTACAAACGTTTCCATTAAAATGAAAAGGTGAATGTTCTATAGGATAGAGGAGGTGATTAAAGATAAACCATGGTTTTAAATTTAGGGACATTCCAGGGAAATTATTCCCTTTTGTTTTCCCTATTTGGATCATTCATTTTTAGAATTTTTTGTTTTTGTTTTAATTTCCATTAATAATTTTAGGAATTTTCTACATTTGTTATGATGATATTTATTTATTCACAATTTTATATTTACTCTAATGCTTTCTAATGGTGATTTTTCACTTTTTGGACATGTATGGATCAAGACGGAACCTAGCTCATTAATCATAAGATGATTTATACAATGATAACAAACTCCAATACTTGGATGTTTTAACCATGAATTTTAATTCCATATTCTTATTTTAATGTTTTTTTTGTTTGTGTGAAGGTATTTATTCACTAAATTTAAGTTGGTTTATGAATCTCTTTACACTTATTGATGTGACTCTTGGAGGTCTTGTTTTTATGTTCTCTTTAGTTGGACTTAATTCATTCATTAGTGATGATGATTTATGGGTTGTTTGTTATGATGAACTTTTATTTTTTTATATCTTTATTTATCTCTAGATGGACACTTTTGATGATTCAATTGTTAGGATTTATGTATAGAGTTTATTAATTCTCTATAATGTTTCCCTCATGTAAATTTTTGATCCCCTAATTTTTTTTATATTTGAAGACAATGATGTTTTCTAAAACATTTTATTTGATGAGATTAACTTTATTATTTTTCTCATAGTATAGGATTGAACATTCTATGGAATCATTGGAGGGAATAAAACGTTTATTTGGTTTTTGGATATTTTGGAGGTTGCTACATTTTTACAATTGATATTAGAGGGTGAAGTTTCTAATTTTTTATGACAATATTGGGAGATTAGTCTATAATCTGAGGTGCATTGTGAATGTCATATGAAGGAAAACCCTGAATGATACACACTTATATTTGTTTATTTACTCTGTTATAGAGTTTTTATCATGTGGTGTCCCTAGAATATGAATTTTCAACGTTTAGTGTAAAACAACAAGAATTGGTTGGAAATCTTATTATGTTTCCTGAATTATTTTTTGGTTTTTTATTTGGAAATCAATTAAACATGGTTTTCTTGTCCGTATGTTGATAAGATGTCTCCAAAATTGTTACATTATCAATTCATCTCAATTTTTTGAGGAGATTCTAATTATACTATTGAATCAAATTTATCAATTGATATATATCCTTTAATTGATTTTTTATACGTCATTAAAAAATTCAAATCAATTGGATATCTTAATGAGATGGAAATAACTAAAATTTGAAGAAAAATGAAATGATGAACTGGGTTCAATAGTTATTGTTTGGGTTATAAATGGAATAATAATTCATGGATCTCTAAACACTATATAATGTATTCCTTTGAAGATGATATGATCTATTTTGATGCACTACTTTTTGTATGTATTTAATTCTTGGGTAACAATTTTCAATTTCTTTATGGTGTAAAATCATTACACCTCAGGCATAGAATAAAACTCTTGTTTCATTTAATAGTTTTTCATAAGTTATGATGTCGGTGACCAACTCCTGAATCATTTCATTCCAAATTAAAATAAAGAAATGGTTGGAGTAAAAAAATCATATAATTTATTGAACTTTAAAAAGAGGTTATTTTAGAAAGAAATGGAATTTCATATTTCAATTATGTTGCAAAAAACAATTTATGTCCAATGGAGATTGGGTGTAAGAAAATACATTTACCCACATAACTATGAGTTGTATAGGAACAACTTTGAATGATTATAAAATATTTCTAAATGTAGGGAATCATGATATAAAATAGATAGGATATCCAACTATGATTTTTTGTTATAGACACGTACTAGACCTCCGACTAAGGAAATTTGGTATCTTCCAATAATTAAAATATTGAAGTATTTATTTAAAAATTAAAATTATCCAAACTGGATGATATGGAATAAAAATTATCTAATATTTGATGGAAACCTACATAACCTTGTTGATTCCCCGTAATAGAAGAGATTTGATCAGTAATTTCCTAATATTAGAAATGATGTAAGGAATCTGAAAATGGGATTATAAATAGACTAAATGAATCTATATTTGAGCCTTAGTATCCAACATAGTTCATGTCCAATTATGATTTTAGTTCATATTCTATCCCCACATATATGTATGAAAAAAAAATATTTTGATGCGATTGATGATTCTCTAAACCAAATATCTAGAAAATGATATTGATGTTTAGATTTCACCCTTGTTTGATGATTTGAAATTTCTATGGGTGGTAGGTGATAATTTTTTTGATACCTATAAGAAATAGTGTTGTTTTGTATGATATGGTAATTTTCACTAGAAATGAAATTATTGAATATGGAAATTTATTTGAATATAGTGTTAATATATATACAGAATGTCTAATTTATGAATATGGGACTTCAAATCATTAATTATAGTATGGGAGAATGAAAATTTACACATGTTATTGAATATAGTTTTAAATGGATCATCCTTATAGAAGATTAAAAATTAATTTTAATGTTTATATGGGTACTATTTTCCCCACAAACATCTTCAATTGAAAGATATTAAAACAAGGTTATAAAACATCAATTCCACATTTGGGATGATTGAAAATTTGGGCCACCAAAAAAATACATGGAAGAATATGATCCATCTTATTTGATCTAACTTATTAGATATTTTTATAAGAAAAATATATAATTGATATTATATATATTGAGAAATCTATTCATTGTAGTTTGTTCCAAACTTTTTTAAACATAAAATGATAAAAATATAGATTCCATGTCATATTGGACTTATTATAAATGGTAATACATTGGGAGTTCGCTCCCATTGTGAAAGTAAAAAAGATAAAATTTATGTCCAGCTTTTCACATGTGAAGAAAGAGTGAAAATATTAATTTATATCAATGAGTACAAGTTATTAAATTACCTAGTGGGTGTGATTCAAATGTGAAAAAATTTCTGTCATTGATGGTCTTTAATTTAATATGCTTTAAATCTTTTTATTGTCATGTATTTATGTAATTTCTACTACTAATTTCACTTCTTGGAATATTTTCAATTCCTATAAAAAAGATTACCATCATTTTTTATTACTTTTTCAATTACTCTTGTAGAAAATTCACAGATCCTATTTTGTTGTATGTGTCAGTGAATAAAATTTTCCACATACTTTTTCAAATGGAGATTTATTTTTCCATTATCTTTTGATAGATTGGATCATATGAGGATTCATTTGGGGAAGGAGAAAAAGAGATGTGGGTCATTATATTTTAATTGGATGCATCCTTTTAAAAAATAAATGAAAATTCTAAAGGTATATGTTAAAATTCAATATTGACCATAGGCATCTATTGTTCAAATATATATATATATATATATATATATATATATATTATAGGTGGTGGCTGAGTTCTATAATGACTACTTTTATGAACTAAAGCAAGTTGTTCTCCCTATATCTAGACATTTTTTAGTCAAAAATAAAGGTAAGTGGATCAATGGATTAAATGTAAATTTAATTTCAGGTAATGTAGTAATGTATGCACATTAATTAAATTTTAACAATAATGGTGTGTTTTAACCATATATATCATTGCATATTAGTGTAATAAATGTTAGATATCTGAATGGAGATTATTATTATTTTGATAAATGAGAAAAAAAATACATTAGTTTAAGATTTTCATGTGGAAATCGACCCTGATTAATCTATATCAGAACACATAAAATAGTTATCCAAGTGTTCATATATTAATTTGAACACATTTTCTATTTGACATTAATGGTTACACATTTGGCATAAAAATCAAGACAATAAAAGAAAAATTAAAAATAGTTATGTAATGGACATTAATAAAGAAATTTTTGAGTGAAAAAGATAAAACCCAACTCATATATAAACAATATATTTTTGAGTTCATTATGATTTATAGTAAATTTATTATACTAAATTTTGAGTACTAGTGTTTTTTTTGTAGTTATGTTCATAGTAAGAGTGGTTTGAAACATGATGATTATGAATTTACACATGATTATTTTAAAATATTTATTTACAGTGAAGAACCATTTATCACGGTGATGCATGTGAAGTAGATATTTTATTTTATTAACCCATCGAATGGTCAGCGGTTCATCATTCTACATGGAAAAAATTAATTTTTGTGATTAGGATATTGATGATGTTGTGTACTTATGTGAGTTTTATTCATATATTTTATGATGAAAAAATGTCAACAATGAATTTGATGTAAAAATTTTCCATGATATAAAAAATGATCATGAAGAAGGGATATAGGGAGACACTCCAATTCACCCATAATTATTTAGTTAAATATTTTTTTTTTGAAACTTGAACATATTAAAAATCTACTTTTTTATATTGGATATATAAATCTTTCAATATTGAAATTTATATAACTTTTAGTAGTTTTTATATTCATTAGTTTTGGGTGAACATTTTTTTATTTAAATAAAATGAAATTATTATATTATTGTAATAATTTATATTAATTCATCATTTTTATGTATACACTTATATTAAATTGTATTAGTTAAAAATGTATTTAAAATATTACTAGTATTATGAAAAATAAAATATTTTACTTCAAAAAATTAATTATTTCTAATAAAATATAGGTATAGATAAATAAACATTTTTTGATGCTAATCATATCTATATTTTTGCATTAATTTTTATGTCCATTAGTTTGAATTACATATTTATTGGTTTAATAAGTTGCATGTTATTGTTCTTTGTGACTATTTCTTTGTATTCTTTATTTTTAGGCAGTCAAATTTCTTTAGAAATATTAGTTAAAAGAATAGATGTAATTTTCTTTCTATTATGAAAATTTTTTATTTACATTTAAAAATAAGTTAACTTTAACAAAATAAAGGTACAAAGAATTTCAAATTCTTATATTTTTATCATTTTTTCCAATTTTGTATTAATCTTTATATTCATTAATTTTAATTACACATTATTTAGTTGACTAATTCTAGCATCATTTTTTTATTTATATTATGAAAAAATAATTTTTGTTACATATGAAAATCATTTAATTTTATCAAATAAAAATCCATATAATTTCATTAATGAAAAATAAATCTATTCAAATTATGTACAAAGAGGTATATGAATAATTACCAAGTTATGCATAAATTTAATCATATACATATATCTATAATAAGTAAATTATTTAATTAAATTAAACTAATATTTTACAAAATTATTTTCAAACATCTTCTTCTTCTTTAATGAGAAGTTAGCTAAAGTAGGTAAACATTGTATTACACATTTACTAAAACATTCATTTTCTCTTGAGGATATTAGGTTTATAATTTAATTAAATAATAATAATAACCCAATTATCCCAAATGTTATGTAACTTAGGAGTTTCATGGCCATGAAACCCCCTTTTATAATGAGTATATTATTTTCTAATTGAAGGATCATTAACTGGATAATGAAATATCATTTATGGGAGTTTGTAACTGTAAAATATATCAACCAATTTATTTATTTTTAGAATGGTTAAAAAATTATATATTTCAAATGAACAACATTTGATCTATTAAATTACAAGTGACATTTGAGTTTCTTGATATGGATTAAAAGGATAAGATTTAGATTTCTTATAAATTAGATAGAGGTAATTTAGTACAAGGTTTACTCTATTTTATATTTTTAGGAATAAATGGAATGAAAATACATACCCTAAATATAGAATTTTAGATTCATAGGCATGTGGAAAGTTTGTCACAACTAAAGGGATGAAACAAATTTAGTATGGAGACATCTATTTTTAAAGTCCATTTCTAATTTTTTAATTTTTTAATGACTTCTTTATATGTAACAATCCTATAGGAGATATTATTAAGATATTTAGTCAAAAACAATTACACCCTTATAATTTTTCCCATGGAGGGTATCATTTACTAGAGGAGAAAATGATTTCCAAAAAGTTTGACGAATTATGATCTAAATATAATAGTTTCTCCAAAAAGGTTCATTTTGGCCCTCCATCTCCCCTAATATACATGAAAAAAGGAAAATAGAATGAATAATAAAAGGGAATTTTCTTATTAAACCATTAAAAAAATAAGTGTATGAGATTATAATAAATCAATTATTATTTTTTATTGAATGTTTTTATTTTATAAATTTTCCACAATAATATATAACTTATATATACCATTTAATGATTCCATTTTTGAGTAAGTGATTTAGGTGACCCTTCCCCCTGAAGAAAAGATGGTGATTCTTGTGAAATATTTTTTAGAGAAAGAACATATGGTTTTTATAAGATTATATGAGGTGGATGTCAGTATTAAAAATATTTTTAGATGTTCTAGTATGACATTGAGGGAGGTAGAATACATGAGAGAAATAGATTCTTTGAAGTTTGACATTTTAGGGATAAATAATTTAAAAATTATCAAATTAAATCATTTCTAAATGAATTTTTTACAAAACAATGGAGATGAAGATGAAAACTATGTAGTTTTCCTCCAAAAATCAGCAACCTCATTATTAAAAACCAACTATGTACTATGAATTATTGGGTGGAGGTCCCCATTTATATAATGTAATGTACAAAATCAAACATAATTTGGGATATTAAGCACATCACCATCTTATGAATTTATGTCATGTAAGATGTTTGGTATGTAATATTATTGAACCAACTATTCTAGTGTCATTGGACATTGAGGAGGTGTCCACATTTAGAGAGTACGAGTAATTTTTTACTCTATCCAGGTAGATTTTTTTCAATTGACATATGAGGTATGGACTTTTTTTATTTTTCATGTACTTTTGATTTATAAATATTTGTAAATTTTTTTATTAAACATATATAAGAGTATAAAAATATAAATAATCTCTATAAAGGAAATAAAAGATTCAAGAATAGTCATCTTCAGATACTTCTCCGGTTTCTCAATAGTTAACAAAATTGGAAATGAATTCTTTTAGTTTAGATAATTATTAGGAGTTTTCAATGAATGTTGAAATATGTGGGAGATACTATCCATTATGAATATTTAAAAAATACATATTGTATGGTTTTATTTGTGATGAGATCCCAGTTCTTGTGTTTATAGTTGTTATCAAGGTAAGGAAATTTATAATTCAATTTTTTATTTCATTAAGTATATATAACTTATTGTGATGTAATTTATTACTTAACTAATTAGGTATTTTCATACACTTTTCATAAAAAATGAGAGCACTTATGTTTATGTTATTATGGATTTATAATACAATTAAATGGTTATTCCATAGATAAAGAATCCAAATAGTGTTCAATATATATCTAAAAGATTTGAGAACATGAAGATTAAGTGTCGGTTTCTTCAATTAATTAATATGTAAGAAGACATATATAGTTATGAAATATTATTCATTAAATAAAATTAATTTTCAACATTTTATATTTTATTAATTATGGGATTCTATGGATATTCTAGTGACATGATTTTACAACATATTGTTTATGTTAATTATTGGGTCATGCTTATGAAAATTTCCTAGATTTGTTGGATTTTTATGTTTTTATTCTTTTTTATTATTATTTTAATCATAAATCTTTCTTGTTACATATGTTTTATTTATTAATATATGAAAATTTAATAGATCATGAAAGTTGTTTAATAGGGATCACTTATTGATAAGTAAGACAAAAAAAATTAATTATATGTGAGTGTGGGTATATAGATTTTATACTAGTTAGTACATGTTTTTATTACATATATAGTGTTTCTTATTTTGAAAATTTTGTTACATGAACATAGATTCATCATCAAATATGTGTTATTGAATTTGGTTATTATTTTTTATGATTTATTTTTTAGATTTTCATGGAAAAAATGATAATATAGTTTAAAAAGCTTACTTCCATTACAACCCTTATATTTTAACCCAATATGTTGAGTCATTAGTTTTATAACATTTATTGTTTTTGTAGGTTTTCGATGATGTTTCAACATATTAATCATAAGAAATAAACAAGAATTGATGATTATTTTCGGATTATTTGTAGCTTTTGTTAATTTATACATGCATGTATAAATGATTCTTTTATGTGTATTATATTGGTAAATGGTTTTGTAGTAATGTTTTAATTACTTTTTTGTTACTGTTTGCTACTATAATATTTTTGGTTATAGGTTACAGGTTATTTTTTTAATATATATTTTTTAAATAATAATTAGTTTCAATTTTGGTTATTATGAAAACAGATGATGAAATCATATTCCAAATTAGTTTTCATAAAAATATCTGTTAAAAGTGAATTTAAACATCGGTTTTCATAAAATATTTAGGTCCAAAGTCCTTATATATCTATATTTAGTCAGGTTTTAAATGTCAATTATTATGAAAATTAATGTGAAGAGTCGCTTTCAATGTTGGTTTTCATAATATCCAATGTCGAAAGTATATATATATCTATATTTAGTGAGTATTTCAACATCCATTTCTTTTTTAACATACATTGAATGTGCTTTCAATATCACTTTTTAATAACCGATGCTAAAACAATACTTTTAACATCAGTGGTATTCACATCACTTTTTATGCAGTGATAAAAATTTAAAATAATCAATGTTAAAGGGTTACTTTTCCATATATTTAGTGGAAACACAATTTTCTTACCATTTCATGTTAGAGAAAATTAGTGAAGATATTGTATAAAATTCCTAGAGTGACCATGTCATTATTAATTCCATGTTGAAGGGAATATTTTGAAATTATCAATCCAAAATTTGAAGGATGAGTTTACCACATTTTTTTGGACACATTTTTAATGACATTTCTTAATATAGTTCTTATATAAAACAACATGGACAAAAGAAACTTTTTTACATTATCATAGTCCAAAATGGGAAATCCAGATACAATATGTCATAGTGGAACTTTTGTTATCAAATAATGTTTTTTATTTTACTATATGAAATAGGAAAAAAGGATGAATCAATAAAAAAATTAATTTTTTATCCTAGAGACATACAACTCAACATGTGAGCATGAAAAACCGTGTTATAATGTCCTGACCATCTTACATTACAGTAACCATATTGAAGCACCACATGACCTCCAGTGTTCCTTCTAGTATGCATTTGGTTACTAAGTAGCAACTGTGATTTATAATGACACCCTGGTGAGACAATATCCACATATTAAAGTAGAAACAATTGTGTAAATAACATTCAACTTGTCCTCACAATACCTAAAATAATAAAAGAAACACCATAGATAATCCAATAAAGAAATAAATTACATAGAATGTGATAAGACAAAATTAAATATCCAAAAAATCACATGAGATAGGTATACCCATCATGGTCTCCCATGATCATATCTAATATAACTCAGACAAAAAATCAAAACTAAAACAAACAAAACTCGGTCCTAATTCTTGAACTGGTCCCGTATATTAACTCTATCTAAGCTATCTAAATTACTCATCTATCATAAGGTCTTTTCCCTACTTGTTATTTATATTATGAAGTATTCTTGGATACCATTGTGTTAGGGATTCCTGAGTAGGGAGTGATTACAACTCAGTAGACCACCACTAAAGGAGTCCCAAACATAACTAGTAAATATAGTACATGTAAAATGTAATATGCACATAGAGATAAAATAAAAAATCAAATACAAAATACCTATCATGGAAAAATGTACTTTCCATGTTACTAGGATGTGACTATACTTACATTAACCAACACACGATGCTTCTAAAAATGATACATATAAAAAACCAAGGGTCAGATAAGCACCCACCCATAATGAAAACATATATCATTGTTCACTAGGGGGATTAACACCCACCCCAGATACCAATATATAGAAAAATCATAATGGGGATTAGTACCCACCATGGATACCATCATATAGAAAATTCATAATGGGGATTATTTCTCGCCTCAAATACATCATGTGACATCATCATTAAGGGGATTAACACCCATCTCTAATAACCATCATTTATATAATCATTGAGGGGATTAACGCCTAACCTAGATACCATAATATAAAATAATAATCAATGGTATTATATCCCACACTGGACACCATCCTCTAATAACATAATTATGGGGTTTAATTACCACCCCATATAATAATCATATATATAGTCACTATAGAGATTAACATCCACCCCATATAACCACTATGTATCATATTTGTTAGAGGGATGACTGGAATTCCTATATAACACCAAATATTATAGTCATCATGGGGATATATAGACCACCTATACACTACCATATATTATTATTATCAGGGGATAAGTGGTCTACAAATATATCACCATATATCATAATAATTGGGGGGGATAAGAAACCCACATAGAGATCACCATATATAAAAATATCATGGGTTAGAAACTCACTTAAAACCAATATATACTACCTAGAATAGACACTAATGCACACAACCTATTCCCATTACAACATTCATGCTATTTTAAAACCATTTTATCCTCATCATTCTAATTTTCGTTAAAACTCACAAAAAATCAGGGCACCCATTATGGTTCCCAAGGATGTATCAAGTTCAGGATACCCTTTGTGGGTTACTTATCCTATATCTAGATCTAGGGTAAAATATCATCACTCAAAGAAAATAACATCTCTAAACATATCCATGATCACATAATGGCCTAAATAGATACATATACAGTACAATATAAGAACAACATAGAAGTAAGGCATACTGGATCACTCATGCTTATGTTTTGTTAGGTTGTTCCTCACACACCTAACCTACACAAAAATCCTCTCCATGTATACCCCTAATACAAACAATTGGAATCCATAATAATCCCATACATATAGGGAACTAAAGGATCCTATGGAAAGGTCTTCTATGTTCATTCATTGAATATATACCCCTCTAGGTTTCATATATCTGATAACATAGATTTTTTGTCAATCCCATAACCATCAGAGATCTAGAAAACAATATTACTATTTAATAGTCCATTGTGGCATAAGAAAATTTTGTTCTTATCATATATATTTAATTGAAATGGTTTATTTTCAATTCAATATCAGCTACCCACAAGTGATGTTACCATATATCACATGCTATATAACATAATTCAATAAACATAGGGATGTTTTTATGGACTACCTACCTTAACCATGAATCCATTTCCTTTACATAAAGATTAACCACTAATATCGATCAAGCTCAATCCATCCCAACTAGTTATATTCCATAAACACAAGAAACTAAATATATCCAAACCACTTTAATCAATCATAAAACACTTAAAAATAATTTACATATTAATAAAATATAAATTTTAGGATTAATAAATTGGGAATATTCATAGAACTAATATACATGATATCTCTCATTGATAAACCTTGAGAAATGGGGTTTCCACCACCCCTAATATCCACATATACCTCTAGCATACAAAACCACAAATTTTATATTTCAACACATCTATTAATTTTACCAAAATCTATAAAAAACCATAAATAACTAAAATTAGATACATGCCTCCTCGAATCTATATAAATCTTAGTGTGTTCATCCTCTTAGAACCTCCAATAATAAAACAACACCAAAACCCCATCATAATGAGATGATTCCCCTATTATTCATTGGAATCATTACCAAATATCAAAATCCCACTAGCTTAAATTTAAGGGATGACACGGAGAATGAGGTGCAGGTCCAGAATAGAGATAATCTAACCTTTATATATTGAGAAATATCCACTAATATACTAAGAACCACAAGTTTCAAAGAGATAAGAGGAGTGGAAGCGTTCTAAGCCTTCCTCTATTCAAACACCATGAAAATAATGAATTCTTAAAGGGATTTACAAATTAAAATCCCAAAATACCATGCATACCATACATAAAAAAATACTAGGAAACAATTCCATTAGTTAATTAACCATTGGGATCACAACATAATTCCTATATGAGAAACACTTCAAGGTGTGGCCCTTCAAGTCACATCATGCACACCTCCCCTAGATATTATTAAAAACATGAAATCACTACTTAGGGACGTGCTTCATGTGACACTTCACTTCATGACATAGATAACCACATGGATCAACCCAATGCCACTACTTGTTGATGACCCTTCACAATTCTCTCACCAATTACAGTTTAATCTTTCCCTTTAAGTAACCATCACCCTAATAGTGTCTAGTCTATCACAATAAATTTGAAAAAATATATATTTACCCTCACTTATCATATTTACCCTTATATATAATTTAGAAACCCTTACATATCACTGAGTGACCCTTATGTATCATATACTTTACTATTATTTATAATCCTTCTTATCATATGGAAATTTTTTTTACCCATATGTGTCAAACACATTATCTTTTCCAAACTCTCACACATGACACTGAAACTAAATATTTTGAAAAATTATCAACCTTAATGGTCTGGGAAACAATTATGTATTTCCATTTACATTGGAATAACATTTTGTATTATATTTTTTGTATGTAATACCTTATGTAATGACTTTTCCATAGAGAAACCCTAATGTATCACCTTTATCATAGGTAAACACTTTTGAATTGATTTTTTATTTGAAAACACTTATGTATTTCCTTTTCCACATGGAAAACCTCAGGTATTAAGTTTTATACCTTTAATCATGTACTTAATAACACTTACATATTACTTAAATTACATTTAGAACTCTATAGAATAAAAAAATTAAATCTAATATAACCCCTAAATCCACCATTGAACAACACACTTCATTTTGCAACCCTTCATTTGTGGCATAGTAGTCTGCACATGATCATCCCCTCACCCTATGATGGAATTCCTAAGGTTTGACATATTAAATACTATGCTCTAGAAATTCAATCACATGTAGAGAGTTTATGATGTCATCCCCCTTCATGGGTCAAAAAAAATTTATACATCAAATTCTCAATCACTTTTAAAATACGCCACACTAAAAAACCACTATTTGTGGTGTGACATGCCACCTAAAATCATCATTCACATCAAGGCCACCCTAAACCTGCTTGGAAACTCAACCAATAACTCAAGGAACCTCATGGAAATCTAATAACATAAAAACATATTATATAGATTTTCCCACTCTCAAATCCCCAATTTGAGTCCCAATTCTAAAAATATCCCCTTCTTCATGGCCAAAAATTGTGATTTCCCTAGATTTTAACTAACTCATACTTTATGAGTTATTAAATACTTCTCAAAATAATACTTATCATACCGAATAAGTGTCCTCATATATCCACAATAAAACATTCCAATCATCAAGCTTTAATTCGCAATCTAAATTTTATGTCTCCTTTCAGTTATAGTTGTGCCAAAACCACACCCAAACTTGTACAACTATTTAAAACCTCAAGTTAATCTCTCCACAAACCCTCATTTTACCATTAAATCCCTAAATAAAATTTCAATTTTCTCTAATCCATCATGCTCAATCAAATGAAAATTCTCTAGTCGGCACCTCGCTACCCTAAACACTCATAAAAACCCACCAACCCCCACATCATGGTTCCTTTTTTTTCAAAAAATAAAATGAGTATCCTCTAATCCCAATGATATCCATGAATTTTCAAACCAAAAACATCATGCATGTTTGGTTCAAATTCCTCTTCTACAACTAACCATGTCTCACTCGATGTTACACTCGGTCATCTCCCAACTATCCCCATTAGAACTCCTGTTTCGCTCCCTAAAATATATCTATAAAATAAAGCAGTACTCTAGTGAAACAAAAATTACTTAATTTTGAGTAATGACATTCCAAATACCTAGTTACCCTACTAATATATTTCTCAAAATTTACCCTCGTCCATACCACCTAATTTCCATCTTGCATCTAGAAGATAATAGCTATTGAACATACTGACTCTACCCAATTATCACCAAAATACACCCATGTCTTGGTATTTTAATGTTAACATACTTGACACATACACTTTAAATAAATCACTTTCACAAAACCACAACCATATTTAGGTTGTGTTCATGAACAAATCACACTCAATGTTTACCAAAAACTACTCAGAATGGGTACCACATTATTAGATCATCTATAGTATAATCACATCCACAGGACATTCATTATCATTAATAAATGGTATAATATTCCCAAATTACACTTCCTGCTGAATGTTGACCCTCATTATACCCAATTGTATTCCATGAATGAGTCTATCACCAAGAACAATCTCAAGGATTCAATTATAACATGGAACCCACACAACCATTGGCTAATTCAACCAAAAATCCCTTATCATACAAAAGATCCTAACATATCTAACTCAACTTCCACAATATTTCTCACAATCACATGACTCTCTCATTACATACCACTATAGGCCCCACCTAATCATTATAGATACTCAAAATATACCTAGTATCCTAATCAAAATAGTTGAGTTACCCTCTATATTCTTTTCCCATTACACTGAGCTACTCAATCTCTCATCATATCCCAAGACATAACATACACATCATTGAATTACATATCTAATAAAAGGACACATATTTTCTCTTATATAATCTAATCATCTCTACAAACCCATAACCTCATGGCCCCCTAGTCATTTCATTATCAATTTATATATACCTTATTCAACATGTAGATCATACCTTGATACACTAACCTATATTGGTTAAACTACATGTGAGCATACCCCTAAGATTGTTATTCCTTATTTAACACATATAATTATACCATTGGTCAACACCCATTTTCTATTCCTCAACCGCAACAAGGCATCTCAAAATGTTCCATTATCATCTCATATGTGATCATTATACATATCTGATCTCATAGTGAATCCATTTAGTATATCATGACATAGATCCTTAAATTTGGGAAACTAAGGAGTCTTAGACTCCTTAAAAACATATTAAAACTTCTCATGGCCCTACAACTAAAAGAGTCTTAATAGATCGAAAACACTTGGAAGGTGTAACATGAAAGAACAATTTATTTTCATTCATTATAATTTTCTCACTCCAAGAGTCATGTAACTTTACAAAACTCAATCACATTATCCTAGAGATTTCCTAAAATCCACCCATCAACATGTCCTTCATGTTATCAAGGCCACTTATGCCTAGTTGGAAAACTCAGATCACCTTACTTAGGATATGCTTATATTTCACCAATCCACTTACCACATGTGTTAAATAACAGCATTATATCATAACCCATGGTAGGAGAGTATCCATAAATCAAATATCATAATTTTGAAAAAAAATCACATTACCAAAATAAATAAAGGTGTACACCTTATTTTTACCCTACTATACCATTAGTCTCTTTATATCTAGAGAGATTTTCCATCAGATTTAGGATCACAAGCCTAATCAAACAGTAAAACATACCTTTCGTGCATGTCAAAATCAACCCACACACAAAACATCCTCTGTTTTTTTCTTATATCACCATAACCAAGGACCACCCTACATGACTATACCACATAATTAGAATCACCTTCTTGGTATCAAGGTCAAAAAAATCATCTACCCACAATACCTATCACACCACAACCATGAAAATTTATTTATTTTTTTATTTACTTAATCTTGGATACTTTTATTGATGTTTTTATTCACTCCCATATTTAATTTTAGAGTTTCCATTGAAAAATGGATTTTATGGGCTTGACAGTAAGAGACACACAGTTAGAGCATGGTTAGAGGAAACGTTGCAGCTACACATAGAAAACTGTGTAACCTATTTTGGGGTACAAGGGTATGGAACATAGGATGCACATGGTTTGGGAAACCGTGAGGAAATAGTGCATGAGGTTCTTTCCATTTGGATAGTGGTGACCACACAGTTTATGTAGGATTTGGAAAACCATGTGTCCAAACAATGTGATTTTCCCTGATTTTTAAAACATTGAAATTTCATGTTTTACCCTCCAATATTTTAACCCCATTTTCTGATTTATCTGCCTTTATTGATATATGATCACTAAGGGGTCCTCTAAGTTGCTCCTCATTTTCTTCCTTTACATTTTGGAATCCCTTTGAAGGTTCAGAGGTGAGTATCATTCGATTTTTTTCGATTTCCTCCTCATCTTCCCCTCATATCTTGATTTCATGGTTATTACATGGTGGCATTTCAATTTCCCCAAACCATAAGGTTTAGGGTTTATGTGTGGTTTTTTTCATAGATGTTAGGGTGTGTGTATTATCTCTTAATATTGGTTATTTATTACCCCCTATGTTTTGTTGCATTCACACGCCATTGAGGTATGTGTTTCCATACATTTCTTTTATAGAGAATTCTATTTTATGCTTGAGATTTACTAAAAAAAATTATAATTTTTCCTCTTTCTTGAGATGGTTTAGAATAAATTTATTTGGGGTTTTTATAGTGGAGATTTTTTTGTGAAATGCGTTTCAAATGGGTTCTTTGTCCACGGTTTTATTTACATGCACATAAGATGTTTGTTAAAATTGCAATTGAGTTTTAAAGTGAATTTGAGAACCTGTGTTTTTGTTTTTATGTGCTAATATTTTTATAGCATGGTGGAAATTATAAATTGGGAATGATTTGTCATTTGAAATACCCTTTATGGCATAATTATTTGTGGTAATTTTTTTTAAAATAATCTTCTATACTTTAAATTATTATTGGTGACATTGTAACTTTGTGATATATTGTGTAGGATTAAGAGAATGTGTGGTTTCTTGAAAATAGTTTTTGGATTATTTTTTCGACACTCGAAGTGTTTCATTGGATTTTGGAACAGCCATGGGTTCATGAGTTTCACACATGGATTAGAATAAAAATGATGATGACACTTAAGTGTGATCCAATTTTTCTAAAAATGTTTCCTTGGTTTCTCAGTGGTGTTTCTGTTCTGCTTGTGAATTTAAAAGTGGAATCAACTATTGATCTAAATCTTGGACCATTTTTAATTTTTAGATATGTTTTTCTAAATTAATTTAATTAAGGCATGTTTTCAACTTTTCATATTGTTGCATAATTCAATCTTTTTTGGGAATGGTTTTGAAAATGTATTCCAATTGGAAATTTTAAATACCCATTTCGAACATTGTGATGTTTTGGAAAGGCTGGTTTTGATGTGATGTGATGTGAATACCCAGTTAGTATTTTATAATGTTTGGAAAAAGTTTTGAAACTTTATTTATGTGCAGTCCTGGTTGAAAATTGTGAATGGCTTGTTCTGATATGGGAACTGTAATGAAGGATTCTATAAATAGAGGGGTATAACATATGTGGTGGTAGTATTTTGGGTAAGAATGTGAGGTGGGGGTATGTATGGTGAGCCATGCTTTCAAGGTCCTCTTCCTTTCACAATCTATTATCATCACGAGATTCTTCAGAGTCATCTAGAGGGTCAAGTGATAGTTTCTTATTGACCTCGATTAGATAGATTGACACTCCCATAAATTGATAGGGATTTGTGGGATGTCCCATTGGATTAGATAGTTTTGAGTGACCATTTTGTTCTTGAATATGGAACTATAGCATATATTGGAAGGTGATTCCGATTTGAGTATGCCCAGGGGTCAAACTTGTAATGTTTAAGAAATCCTCACAAATCACTATTTATATATTCTATTTATTTATGCTACTTGTTTGATTTTTATCCCTGTTAGTTTATGGTTGTTGGATTTTGATTCATTCACTTTCTTTTTATACCTATTTGATTATTTGGTATGTATTTGTATATGTACTTTTGATTTAAAAAGGCTTGTGAAAAGTGAAACTATTTTTGAAAAGGAAAGTGGTGTGCATGTCGAATTTTAAAAAGAGAAATTATGGAAGTTGGGTTTTCTCTATTTAAATGATTGAAATCCTGTTTTTATAATGTGTTTTCAAACTATTACTTATGGAATATTTTGATAAATTAAATGTATAGAATATTTGGTGATTACCCACTAAGATATTTAATCTTATAACCAACTTGTGTCACTCAATGTCGATTGACTAAAGATATTTTGTATGTTCAGGTTTCTGGTTCTTGTTCTCTCTTTTGGAGAAGTCTGTTCATGAGGTTGGCGGTGACCTAGAGGTATTATGGATATCATGTATTGTGGTTTGATCTCAGTTTTTATTCTTTTTTTCAATAGATTTATTGGAATAGTTTTTACATTTATCGATATTCAGTTATTACAGGTTCTTTTGTATGTTAATTTCATATGTTTGATCCTAGTTTATTTGGGAAAAAATAATTCCCAACATGATTAATTTGATTCCTAGAACTAGTATCCAACCCATGGGGACTAGGAACACCCTACAAGATATATATTAGATCAGGATGAGTGTTGGGTTAGATGGAATCCATTCTTGGTTTGTAATAAAATGGTATCAGAGAAGGCCCTTGTTATTTGGGGTGTTATGTAGTTAGAGATTAGGGATTTCGAGACATAAGAGGTAGGTATTTTAAGGATGTCATAAACCCTTACTCATTATAATCCTCTGGTTTCTAGGGTTAGTTTAGGATTTTATACTTTTGTATTTATTTTGGATTGAGTAATGACAATGGAGGTGAGCTAGTGTCATGTTGTGATTTCACATGGAGTAGTGACCAATGTGAAGTAAAAATTAATGGTTCAAGATCATATTAGTTTTTAATTACTACATGGGGTATGGACCACTAATCATCTCATAATGTTTGGAATAAACAATAGTTCCTCATTCTAGTGGATTGGTGTGAGTTGTATTTTGTTTTGGTTTCATCTAGTGTGAGTAAGATTTTGAAACGAAAGAGGTTTTTGAAATGTAAATTATTTATTTCAAGTGGGTTTGTAATTGGAAAGAATGGGTTTTAAATGATTGTGTATTGGATTTAGAATTTTGTGAAATCATTGGTTTGATGGATAAATATCAATTATGTATTTTGGTGTTCCTTATAAACATCCAATTCTGTGTTGGTATGTTTGGAAATTGAATGTTGTCATGTGTTCATGGATGGTATAATCAAAGGAGGAATGAATGATTATGTGGGGGTTTGTATGATTCCACATGTGAGTTTTTGAAAACAATGGTCTATCATTGTTTTTCCAAAATGGATTCTAAATGGGGAAATGACATCAAAAAATTGGTTTTTTTAGAAGTGGGTTTTGATTGAGAAAGGTGTATTATAGAATTGAAAATCACTCTTGGAAGGAGTTTTTGATAATTGAAACAAAATTTAATTTTATGAAAATAGATTTTTTGGTTTTGTTTGTATTTTTTTGACTTGTGAGCCAATTTTTCTAGCTTGGGATGTTCTTTTTTATTGTTATTTATTCTGATGTTGGTTTTGGTTTCATGTTCCTTTTTCCATTTTGAATATTCCTCCATGAATGGTCCTCAAAATTACTATATATTCTTTACTTGTTTATGATTTATCTTGGTTTTTCCCATCTTTTGTGGTGATCGAGATCTGTTAGAGGTAGTCGAATGGCTTGAGGTAGTTAAGAGTGTATTCAGATTGTTTGGAACTCCCGTAGCTGTTAGAGTTCATGCTATTATGGGTTTATTTGGTTGTCCATCATTGGACTAGTGGAAGGTGATTCCTCCATCATTGATGCATGTTGGGATAATGTGGGAAGTTTTTAAGTACATATTTGTCTGATGGTATGTACATTATAAGATAAAGGTGAATAATGATGAAGAGCTCATGAGTATTCGTCAAATCTAGTGGTCAGTGAAGGCCTATGTTGACCACTTCAAGGATTTGGCTTCTTCTTCATTGGAGATATAATCATAAAATCAGTTGAAGAATTGTATTTTTGTCAGAGTACTTTATCCAGATATCATGGAGCGATCCATATCCATCAAGGATCTTCATTTTAAGAAGTTGGTGGATGAAGCGCTCCTTGCTGAGTTGGTTTCCAGAGTGATTGTTGTAAATCTGATGTCTCTTATTACACATTGAGGTTCCCCATCTAGAGATGAGTGCATCCTGAAGGAACCTATCCTTGAGGAGTCTCCTTCATTGGTTCCGAAATATTATTCATCTCACCTCTTACTCATATGCTTTCTGTGTGGACGGTTTAGGCATTCGAAGCAGTGTTTTCATAATCCTCCATGGGCATGCCATCATTGTGGCCATTTTTTCATCTAGAGAAGTCTTGTTGGAAGCATTTCCCAAGGAAGAATACTTGAATGGAGGATGATAGTGCTTGACTATGAGGAATTGGATGCTTCATTCATTTGGGCTCTAGTTACAGGACTCAGAGTGATGCTCACGTGTAGTCAAAGAATCAACGAGGGTGTGGGGAAACATGGCCAATTCCTTTTACCTAGTGTTGTAGTTGAGAAATTTGGAGCTTCCTCATTTTATTTTTTTATTATTTTATGTTAATATTTCCATTTTAAATGTGTTATTGACTTATGATTTTATAATCCAAGTGGCCATGTTTATTTGAGTGTAAATATTTAAATGGTTGTCCTTTCATGAATCAGTTTCTTGTTTTATATTGTTCTTGTTCATATATGTTCATTTCTGATGAAATTGATGATTTTTTCTTTTATTCTAGGTTTTAATTTGTCTTCAATTTCATTATCTTATACAGAGAAATTTGGGTTAGTTTGTGTTGGGAGTTCCAGTGATGGTAACCCCGAGGTGGTGCAGTTTGAGTTTCCATGTTCATGGTGTCAGTTGAGTTCTTGTGGTTGGGATAACCCTCTAATGATCTTACATTTTTCCTCATGATATGGTTTTATATAAAATCAGTCAGGCGTGAATTGTGTAATGAAAGGTCATCCCAAGGTTTGTTTTTCTTTTTCTTATTCTCGATTGGTGGACCATGTTTTGTTTATCATTCTATTGGGTGACATTTCGGGGGAAGAAGGTATTTTTGATTCGGATAATTGTAACACCCCAACCCTGAAAATTATTTTATTTTATTTTTTCAATAATTTGGAATCATTTTTTTAGGTTTTCATTGAGTCCTGATTTTATTTTTAGAGATTATAATGAAAAATGGAAGTATTGGGATTTGTAACAAGGGGTGCACTGTTAGGGCATGGCCAGGGGAAACCCAGTGGCTTCGCCCAGGTAACTGTGTGAAATGTAATGGAATCCAGGGGTAAGTTACAAAAGTTGTGCATTGTTTTAGAAATTTTTTATCCACCATGCATGAGGTTCTTTCCATTTCAATGGTAGGGACCACATAGTTTTCAGACAGTTTGGAAAACCATGCGATGAAACCGTGCAAGCTTCCAATAGTCAGAAAAATTTGAAATTAAAAGTTTTACCATCCAATATTTTAACCATATTTCAGTATTTATCCCACATTATCAACCTAGGTGCACAAGGGGGTCCTCCATGGTCTTCCTACTATGTTTCCCTTACATTTTTGAATCCCATTGAAGGTTCTAAGGTGAGTTTCCATTTTTTGATTGGTTTCCTAATCTTCTTCTCCTCTACTCGTAATTTAATGGCTCTTCCTTGGTGGGATTTCAAATATGCTGAACCCTAAGGGTTATGGTTAATGTTTGGGTAGTTTTTTTGGATGTTAGTGTGTATTGATTATTTCTCGATCCTAGGTATTCCTTCACCCAATGTTTCATCACATTCTTACACTGTTTAGGTATGTTTTTCTATCCATTTCCTTTCTGGAACCTTCCATTGGATTCTTGATCATTACTAAATAACTTATAATAATTTTTTCATTTATTGAGGTGAATTAGAATAAATTTATTTTGTTTTTTAATGGTGGTTAATTTGGTATGAAATGTTTTCCAAATGGTTTCTTTATACATGATTGTATTTACATGCACACAAGGTGTTTTTAAAAATTCAAATTGAGTTTTAAAGTGATATTGAGATTTTTTTGTGTTATTTTGACTTTATTATTTTTTGATAGTAGGGTTTCAATTATAAATTAGGAATTTTGTGTTTTTTGGATGCCTCTTTATGGTATAATTATTTTTGGTAATATGTTTTGGAAATAGTCTCCTCAATTTTAAATTATTTTTGGTGATTTTTTAATTGTTTGAATTGTTCTACCGGTTTATGGGAAGGTGGAATTTCATTAAAATGGTTTTTGGATGATTTCATGGATACATAATGTGTGTCATTGTATGTTGAAACATCCTTGGGTGCATGGGGAGCACACATGGATGGACATACAAATGTCGTAGAAACTAAAGAGTGATACCCTTTTTCTCAAGATGTTTCTTTTGTTTCTAAATGGTGTATTGGTTCTCCACGTGACATTAAAATTGGCATCAAATGTTTCTTTAATGTTTGGACAATTTATAATTTTTAGATATGTTTCAGTGAATGACTAGCATAAATTTTCATTTGAAACGTTTCACATTGTTCCATGCTCTAATCTAGTTTGAGAATGGTTTTGTAGATGTTTTTGGATTGAAAACATTAAAAGAATGTTAGGAACATTGTTATGTTTTGGAAAGGTTTATTTTTATGTGATGTGATGTGAATACTCGGTTGATATTTTATAATGTTTGGGAAAAAAATTTCAAACACAAATGATGTGACATCTTGGTTGGATCTTGTGAATGGATTATTGTAATATGGGCACATATTTAGAGGATTCCCCAAAGAAATGTGTATCTCATAGGCGGTGTTAGTGTTTGGGTTAGGAAAGTACGGTGATAGAAGGTATGGTGAGTCATGCATGCGAGGGTCTCCTCCTTTCACTATGAATTATCTTCATTGTATTCCTAGGTGTCATCTAGATGGTTGATTGATAGTTACTTGTTGACCCTGATTAGATGGGATGGCACCCCTTCACTTGTTAGGTCTTGGTGGGATGTTCTATTGGGTCGGCTAGTTTTGTGTAGCTAGTTGGTTATAGACTATGGAGATGAAATATATGCTGGCAGGTGAGTCCAATCTTAGTATGCCCAGGGATCACTCTAGGGATGTATATGAAATTCTCATGAATAACTGTCTATATATTTTATTTATTTCTTCTTATTGTTTGGATTTAAGCCCTACTAGTTTATTCGTGTTGGATTTTGTTTATTTCACTTTCTACATATACATGTATGATTATTCAGTATCGATTTGTACATGGATTTTGGATTTAAAATAGACTATGAAAAGTAAAATCATTCTAGAAAAGGAAAGTGGTGAGTGCGTTTTATTTTAAAAAGTGAACTTGTAGAATTTGGGTTAGTAATTTTTAAATGATTAAAAGAAAGTATTTTTTTAAACTATTATTTTTGGATTGTCTCAAGAAAGGAAATGTATGGAATATATGGTTATTACCTATTGATCTATTAAACTCACACCCTATTTGGGCCAATTGGTGTCTCTAGACCTGAGCTCTCTTGTAGGTTCATGTTTTTGGTTCTTGTTCTTGCCTTTAGAGGAATCTGGTCTTGAGGATGGTGGTGACCAAGAGGTCATGTGGATATCATGTAGTGTGGTTCGGTCTCGGTTTTGTATTCTGTTTGTTTTGTTTAGTTGTTCTGTTGGATAATTTTGTATATTTATTGAGATTAAGTTATGGTTACTTCTTCCACATGTTTAGTATATTTATTTGTTCTTTGTTTTTCTGGGATGAAATCATTCCCAACATGATTACATTTATTCTTGACACTAGTTTCTAGACCATGGGGATCGGGAACTCCCTTAGGTCCATGTCTCAGATTAGGACGGGTGTTGGTAGGATGAGATCCTATCCGGGTTCATGATACTACTATTCTTAGAAGGAAACTAGATGAATGGGTTATCCCATCTCTATTAGGTTACTCTTATATAACATAATTCATATTTAATAATAATAAGGCATTTTATTACTCAATTATAGCATCGAATCACCCATATTCTTGAGTTGCATCTCTACGTCACTAGGCTCTACCACCTATCCCATAACTATTCATCCATAATGTGAAAGCTCAAAACAAGCATCCAAACTCCTATATCAAGAAACTTATATTCCAATATACCCCATCAAGGCTTTTCAAATAGATACATCAATCCTCATATACCCATTCCATCTACCCATTATAGGGTACAAATCAGTACTAAGAATCCATGTACTAGATTACCCCCTTGAGGATCAAGGTCACATTTATGTGTATATAAAAAGGATTTCTCAATGATGATCTGTATCAAGGATATCATAACCATCTAATTTGGTTAAATAAAATCCCACCACTAATTTATTCTTTAAAATAAAAAATTATTTATCCTTGATACTTTTAATAAATAAAGAATATTTTATTTTCATAACTAGTATCCTAATCACACACAAGAATAAACATGTCATGTGAACCCATATTCTAGATGTGATGAATAATCACCCACCCTCTTAATACCCCAATATAATAGAAAAACAATAAATTTATAAATCCAAATTCCATAATAACAAAAATCAACCCAACTATTACATTAAAAAACATGAACAAAATCCCCAATTCCTTGGAAATGTGGACTTCACCTCATGTGGGTGTGGTCTTGGTGACCAATATAACAACCATCCTAAGTTATGACTGGTCATATATATTCTATAACATATATAAAATAGTAATATAAAAAATACTCAAATACCAATTTTAAGTATCTTGAACTGGATTAATTCATAGTAACAAGATTAGAGAGCTGCATGACCTTGTGTGTGTCTCATTGAATTACTGAGGCTATCAACTAGCAGTGAGGGTCTATGGTGATACTGATGGGAGATGATATGATCAAATCAGAGTAGAATAAAAATAGTATAAACAACACACAAATAGTCCTCATAATACCAAAAAGAAAAAAAATAAATACCATGTACAAATAAAACTTGAAATAAATAACATAATCCATCATACAAAATAATAAGATATCTAAAATGCCACAAGTGTCAGAAAAAAAAACATGATATCATATGGGAAAATATTATAAAAATTAGACTAAATTTTAAAAAACTAAAATAAACACCCCATAGTCAAAATTCTTGAATCAGTCCCCTCTCCTAACTCTTTCTAATCTATCTAGCTTAATCATCTAGCATCAAGACTCTTCCCTACATGTTCTTGTAATCATGAGGTATTTTTGGTACTAATGTGTCAAGGCCACCTATGTTGGGAGTGATTGGAACTCAGTGTTCCACCACTAGTGGTGTATCTAACATAGCAAGTATATATAGTGCATGTACAATGTGATATGTTCAAAGAGAATAAATAAATTGATACATATAAAATACCTATCATGGACATGAGTACTATCTTAGTAACCAAGGAGAAACCATACCTACTTCGGTTAATGTTAGATGCCTCTAAAAATGATAAATAACTAAAACAAGTGGTTTCATAAGTAATCGATCATAACACCATTAGGTATCATTGATCATTGGAGGGATTAAGAACCACCCTGGATACTATCATATATCATAATCATTTGGGGGATTAGCACTGACCCTAAATACCATCATATAACATAATCATTATGGGGATTAATACCGAACCAAGATACCATCAGGTTATATCATTATTAGGGTGGATTAACACCCACCCAATATAACCATATTATATATAATAATAAAGGGGATTAGTGATGACTTTGAATACCATCATATAGAATAATCATTGAGAGGATTGGATCCTAAAATGAAAACTATCATGAAACATAATCATTTTGGGGATTAACACCCACATCGTCTGACCACTATGTATCATACCCATCAAGGGGATAATTGGACCACCCAGATTTAATCATATATCATAATCATTGGGGTTATACATAGCCCACCCAGGTATCACCATATATTATATTCATCAGGGGGGATAACTAATCTGCCGAAATATTTCTAATATCATAGTCTTGGGTGGATAAACATCCCACCCAGATATCACACGACATTATAATCATTGATGGGATAAGAATCCTACTAAAAATATAACCATATATCATAATCAAAGTGGTTATAAACATTACCAAACCTATTATTTATTACCATGGTTGGCCTATCATGTACCCAACCTATTCTCCTAACCTCATTCAAACTAGAATAAAAATATTATATCCCCTTCATTCTATTTCTATTCACAATTAACACAAATCTAGGGAACACACTTTTTCCCCTAGGTCACATCAAGGTCCAAACACCCCTTTTGTGTTCCTTATCAGTTTTACATCACTATAGTTAAATATCATCACTATAAGGGAATATTTTCCATCAATATATCCATGATCAAGTCTTGGAATAATTATCACACCATTACCTTGGGTTTTATTTTATTATATTCTTTTGATGGCACTGATTCTTTTGGTTGGGGGCTCAGGATGAGTTCCCGATTTGGTTTTTTTTTTTGAGGCTTTGGTTGGTTTTTTGGAATTATTCACTATTATTGTGAAAGGTATGGGGAGAAAATGAAATGATAGGGATTTTTTGACACTCCTAGTGTCACCTATCTAACGGGTGCATTTTTTGGGTTTTGCATCCTCTTGAGTTAGTGGAGTTTTGGGTTGAAAAGGATGACATTTGGGGAAATTTTCCAGGTTGTGCTATTAGTTTAACCATATATTCTAAGTGTGAATAGGTTTCACAACTAAGGTTCATTGTTAAACTCAACATGCAATATAAGTTTGAAACTCGTGAAACTCTTGATAGTGGGAAATTTCATGGTTTTCACACAGTTTTTTTAACTGTACGAGCTTACCACGAAACCCACTATAAGAAGGATATTTATTGTATTTCAACATATTTTTAATAGTGTTTTATTCCCTTTGAATCACCAATCATGTTCCCATGACCGTGACACCTCCCGCGTATCATTTCAACTCCTCCTAGTCACTACAAGTGGATTTCAAGGTTGTTTCATAGTGATTCTTCACATGGATTAAAATTTTAGTTCTCCTCTCTCTCTCTATTGTTTTCTTCCATTTTCCATGTCCCCTATCTTAGTTTCATGGAATATTCTTGTTAGGTTCCCTCTTTGATGAACCATTAGTGTTAGGATTGTTGTGTGGTTCGATTACTATGATATTTGGGGTGTGAGAATTTTTACATGGGGTGTATTATTCTTTCTCATGAAGTCTCATTGCATTCACATGTCATTGAGGTAGGTATCTCCATCTAAATCCTTTTAGGCACTTTTTTTTGCTTGATATTTCATTTAATATTTTAAAAATGTTACAATCATTCTTGGGGTGTGTTAGTATATTTTTTTGGGTTTTTTTATGATGGAAAATGGGCGTGAAATGTTTTCCAAAGGGGTTCTTTAATTAAGACTATATTAATATGAACTCAAGGTGTTTTAGGAAATGTAAATAGATCTTTTAACGTGAAATGAGGTGATTTGGGTGGCATTTTTTCATGGTTATGTTATTTAATTATGTTTGGGTTGTTAGTTGGGAGTTGTGTGTGGAAATTGGTGACTTTTATGTTGTGATGCTTATGTGTGGTCTATTGTGTTGGTTTAAAAGAAAGTGACTTTTCATTAAAAATTGATTTGGGGTTATTTCTTGGACACCTGAAGAGTTTCATTGGATGTTTGAACACCTATATATTCACAGGGTTCGCATAGTGATTGGAAAACACAAGATAATATACATTGTGAATGATTTTTTCCTTCATCCATGGTTTTTAAAAGGCTTATCTCCCTTCCATTATTATTTTTCCTAAAATAGTTCCTCGATTTCTAAATTTTGTATTGGTGATTCAACTGACTTTGAATGTGACCTAAAATATGTTCTTTAAATATTGGACTGTTTGGCATCATGAGATATGCTTTGATGAATAATTTTCATAAAGGCTATTTTTCATTTTGGGATACCTTTTTATGAATAATTGGAATAATGGAATATTTGGTGTTTTGATATATGTTTTTGGGAATAATTGTCATAAGGAACTATTTGGAACTTTTTGTGTTGTTTCATGATTTTACATTGGCATGAAAATGGTTTTGGATTTGATATTTGAAGGCTAATCTTATTCTGTGAATATGAAAGTGGTGTTTCATATTGAATTTAGAAATAGTTTGGAAATGGATTTGTAAATGTGTTTGGATTAAAAATGTCAATGTCCTGGGTGGTAATTATATTTCCTTGAGAAATTTAGTTTTAGTGTGATATGATGTGAAATCCCAATTGGTATCTTATTATGTTTTGGAAAATTGTCTAGAATATTGTGAGGTGTGAAGTCCCTATTTCCATTTCATAAAAGTTTGGGAAGTTGTTTTTAAATCTTATGAGATGTAAAGGCCTAGAAGGAATTTTTTGATTTTTTGGAAATTGGATTTGATTATTGAAAATGGAAATTTCTATGTGATATTTAATTGCTGGAGGAACATTCTTGAGAAATAAATGGTGTTTCATGTGTGTTCGTAAAGACTTGGATTATGTTTGGAGAAAACTATACCTTGCGATGGGATCCCCTCTAGTGGATTTTTATTTGGACTGCCATTGGTTTTGGATTATGTTTGGAGACCACTAGACCATGGGATTCATTCCCCTCCTGTATATTTGGCATGATGAAATTGTGGATTTAGGTTGTTATACCATGTTTCACCGAGTACTTTTATCATGGGATTCTTGGGATTCATCTAGAGGATCGAGTTACATTGGCTTGTCAACCCTGATTAGATGGGTTGGTACCCCATAGATTTGCTGAGAGGCCAGGTGGGACATGACACTGGATTGTATAGTTTATATTTTCTAGTTGGTTATTGACAATAGAGTTGCACCATATGTTGGTAGGTGAGTCCTTAATGAGTATGTCCAGGGATTTCCTATAGTTATGTTTAGGAATTTCCCATGATTAACTACCTATATGTTATGATTTTATTCTACTTATTTTTGGTTATTATCCCTTCTAGTTTGTGCATGATTTTTTTTACACTTTATTATCATCAGGGTTTACATTGGTTTATTTGGTATGGATTTGTATCTAGATTTGGTCTTTGAATTTGGTGTTTTAAAGTAGAACATTTTTTAAAAATTAAAGATGTGTTCATGGTTTTAAAAAGGGAATTTGGGGAAAGTGGTATTTGGTTTCATAAAATCATTAAAATATTTTTTTGTATGTATCTTACACAAGTGTTTTTGGTCTATTATGGTAATGGAAATTTTTGGACTCTATATTGAATATCTACTGAGCTATTTTATGCTCACACACTATTTGTTACACTCAGTGTTGTTAGACTTGAGTTTTATTATAGGTTCAGGAATATAGTTTAGTTTTCCAGTATACATGGTTGGTCTTGTGGTTTATGGTGACCAAGAGGTCACATGGATATCATGCTAGTATGGTTTAGTTTTCGTTTTTATTGGGGTTTTATTATGTTCAGTATCTCTTTCATTTGGATTGGTTGTGTATCTATTGATGTTCAGTTTTTTTTTGTTCTGATTCCTATTCAGTTTGATTATTGATTCTAGTTTTTCATTTGTTTACAATCATTCACATTGGATTATTTTGATGCTCGGAATTATTTTCCATCCCATGGGGATCAATAATTCCCTTTAGGACTTATCGTTGGCTGGATCGGGTGTCGGATTGGATGGAATCCCAACCTATTTCGTGACAAGTAGAGGAGGAAATTTTTATTCTGGGGGTTTCAATTAGATTGCGGATTAGAATTTTCATGACTCTATGGTAGGTATGGGATGTATGTTTTGAATCCTTTCTCATTCCGATCCTTGAGTTTCCAAGGGTATTCTGGGATTTGAGTCATTATTTTTGGTTTTTTTGGTAGGGATATGAAATGAAAATGGAGGTGATTGAGTGGCATGTTTTCATCTCCCATGAAATTGTGACCCATGTAGAGTCTAAGTTCATGGATAAAGGTCCCTTTAGTTCTTGATGCTTACTTTGGGCATGGGATACTAACGATGTAAAGACCGGGACCCCAATTTCCTAGTGTTGGTGCCTTATTTTATAACATTGGTATATAAACAAGGGAGTCATATCCCGAAGGAATGAATAGTTTAGTAGCATTGGAAAACTAGATACAGACACAATAGTTTTATTACCACTTGAAATTAAATACAACATATCTACTTCTTTTGAATCACTATTAATCTCCTTGGTTACTCTTGAAAATCATTCATAATATACTTCTTCGCATCATGGAATAAAATAAAACATATGAAAGGGGTGAGATCAGAAGCTCAATAAGTGTGAGTAATAAAGGGGAAGCAGGATTAATAAGGCCTGGTGAATAAATAAATGTACACATGCCATTAAAAACCAACCCGATCATAATATGGTAGGAATAAAGGATGAATAAATATTTCCATCATAAAACATAAACATGGATACTATACTAGTATAATAATTACATGGAATATCAAATACTAGTTTCATAATGAGATAATGCATAATTCTAGACATCGTAATCATATAATCAAGGCCTCATCTGTGACACCATACATAATGGGTAAAATCCAAAGATATTTTTTCTCATGAGACCCACTGATGCATCTAGGGGGATATTAAGGAACCCACCCATCACTTAATAAGTCCAATTAATTACTAATTTGAATTGGTAGATACAAAATCAATATATAAATTAATATTGGAACGACCATATGAAGTTTAAATAACTATTCCTAATCAGTAAACATGAACACTAACCATTCAGAGTAATATGATGAATGATATAAAAATATGACATACCTAGTCAAATAAATCATAAACTACTCAATAAAATATGGTAGATTTTGTCATATATTATACTCCCAATTACACATAGTAATCAAAAAGAGTGTTTAGATATATGTAAATACTCTTTAAAATCATCGAGTAATTCTTGAGAGGAATAATATTTTATGTTGCAAAGAATAGTTCTTTTGAAAAAATCACTGTATAAAAATATAATTGATCTAATATAGATTATTGGTAATAAAATGATTGAGTTTAGAAAAATTAATTTTTCTAAAAATAGACTATTGAGTGCACTTGAAAATAGGTAATAATTCAAGAGGTTTCTTTTAATCGGGATTGTGTATTGGGAATAATTTAAGAAAGATAAAACATATAAATATACATAAAAGAATGAAGGATTATAATTGGTAAATATATTTAGAACATCATCACATAAGTTTTTAGGGTTAAATAAGAATAATTATGGATTTTATTGGGGTGTAGAGAGAAATATGTTTAACCTAAAATAAAATAGAGGTTCTAGTAGAAAACCCTTACCTAATATCTGAATGTGTTCTATACGTGGCCTTAATTTCTCGGATAATAAAATTAAATAGATTAATTAATTAATTCAGAACCATATCTAGATATGTTTGATTAAATTTATTTTAATTTAGTTTATTTATGTCCTTATTGAAAAGTTAAAGGATTGACTTTTGTCATTTCAGTGTGTTCGTTTTCTTGATTTCATTATTGGTTTACCTGATTATAAGTAATTGAGTTCAGGTAAAATAGGGATAATTTTATAGAATTGTAATTTCATGTTATTAATGAAACAATATGTCTAATTAGTGTTATATATTATTTTATTTCCATAAATGAGGAGTAACCATTAGATAACATATTAACATAATTGTTTAGCTAAATCTTAGCAGGTTTTCAATCACAATGAACTAGTTTTGTTCTGTTATTTAATATCCTATTTATAAAATGTTTATAAAACCCTAAATAATATTTAATACATATTTTATAATTTTTTAAACCATAAATGTTGTATCATGACCATATTTTATGGAGAAATTTAATAATGAAAGTTCTTCATCCATGAAGGTTGTAAATTATCACCTCCCGGATGATGGTTTCGTTTTTAAAAAGAGGGAGGGATAGTGAAGATATTGACGATGGATTATATATTAATAGTTTATAATTCAAGTATATAGATGATACTAGAGTTATCATGATCATGTTTATAGTGGAGGTGAAGAAATAAAAATTGAATAAAATAATTTGAAACGAAATTAAATGAAATATGAAGAGGGATTACATCTTCAATTAACCTCCTTGAGAACGTCGGGGAAGGGGTTTTTGGTCTATTGGAATGTTCAAGAGCTCTTGAACATGGGTATAAACTTGGTAATATTATTTGGGAAGACGTTTGACAAGATTAATGGCATACAGGATTGAAGAGAATAAGGGGTGAGCGGTGGGTTTTGTAGTATAGGAGAGGGGTGATTTCTCATTAGTATATTCATTATTTTATTATTTTTCTCAAGACAACCAATAGTATTCATTAATTTGATAAAATATAGTAATAATTTTACTTGAGTTATAACCAAGGGTTCATACATCAGCCATGGATCAAGGAATAATGTATTTAGCTTATAATGTATTTATACTGTAAATTAAAGTATTTTACTATTCACTAAAAATTCATGTTTTTCAGAAGAATCCAAAAAATTAACTGTAACCATTTTTCAAAATGAAGAATTAAAAAATGAACTCCATTTTATGAAAATTATTTTATAAATATGTGAAATTTCATTTTTAAATAAAATAATTATATAAAATAAAAATAAAGATTTAAATTTAAAACTGATTTTATAACACTTTCGAAAATTAAATATGGTCTCATAAAATTATCATAAAGTCATAAGAAAAAAAAATTAATTAAGAATCCATTTTATGAAAATTAATTGTTTTTTAAATAATTTCATTAATTATAAATTTTTAATAAAATATTTTGGACTTATAAAAATACAAAAACATAAAATATTTTAAAATATTAATTTACATTTATTTTGATATAATAATATCAAAATCTATGTTCTGAGATGCCTAAATTTTATTCATACTTTCATGGGTGAGGTAACTATTCATTAGGCAGATTTTCCCTTCGTAAGGGTCATATTACTATTCATAAGGGATGGTAACTATTTTATAGGTACAAGTTCCTTAACATCTAGAAATACCTATTATTTATTTTATTATTCATTTATAAAGATTTTAGTGTGTCATCTATGTGGTTTTATATAACTCATAATATATAAAATAAACCTAAGAAGGAAAATTTCATTTATAGTCTTTTGGGTCATCACATTCTCCCCTCCTATAAAAATTTCCTCATGAATGTTCACAAAATGTACCAATACAAAAAGATTTGGGTATTTCTTTATCATATGATCCTCAGGATCCCATGTCGCCTCTTCAATTTTATGATTTTTCTAATGTAACTTTACTAGCTGAGCCTTCATATTCCTCAACACCTTTTCATTTGTGTCCAAATCCGAGATAGGCTCTTCATAGTAAGATAAGTCGGGTTCCAATTCGATACCTTTATAAATGAGTACATGTGTTGGGTATGGAAGGTACTTTCTCAATAATGGGAAATAGAGCACATTGTGAAATTTATAAATTCTAGGTGGCATCGCCAAATGATAATCCACAACTCCATCTCCCTCTTGAATTTGAAAAAAATCAATGTACCTAGGGCTCAGTTTCCCCTTCTTTCCAAATCAAATAGCACACTTCCATGGATATAATTTCATGAAAACATGATCTCCGACATGAAATTCCAAATCCTTCCTCCGATTATCAACATATTTATTTTAACTCCTTGAGATTCTTTGATGTGTGTTTTAATATTCTTTACCATCACTATTGTTTCTTCCCAATGATCGAGGCCCACAATCATTCCTTTCACAAACTTCTTACCAACAAGTTGGTGTAAGAAATCTAATTCCATAAAATGCTTCATATGGTTCCATTTGAATACATTATTGGAAAATATTATTTTAGGAAAGATATACTAAAGGTAAATATTGATCCCACATACGGTTAAAATAAAGTGATCTTGATCTCATCATGTCTTCTAGGGTTTGGATTGTCTTTTTAGATTCCATGTTATTTTAGTGGTGATTAGAAGTAATAAAATAAGGCTTAACATCAAAATATTTCTAAATAAATTTCCATAAGTTTGATGTAAATCATGGATCATGATTAGATACAATTGAAAGAGGTCCTCCATGATTTCTTATAACATCACTGATTTAGATTCATCTGAGGCGCTCTAGTGGACAATCTTCCCTTATAGTGTCTACATTTGTAGATTTGGTAATTCAATCAATGGTTACCCATATTGTATCATTCATTCTTATAATTTTGGGTAATACAGTGACAACATCCATGGTAATGTTATCCCATTTCCTTGTAGGAATATGTAGAGGTTGCATGACTCCTCTAGGCTGTTTTCTTTCAGCCTTAACATATTCAAAGACTAAACATTTTGATACAGAATCATAAATTTCATTCTTTAGGTTGTTCCACCAGAAATATTCCATCAAATAATTATATATAATTGTGATATTGAGGTGTATAGATAAATTTAAACTATGGGTGTCATCCAATAACTCCATATTTATCTCGGGTATAAAGGAAACACATGGTCTTGTCCAAAATTTAAGAATCTCATCCTCACAAACAAATTCTGGAAAATTCCCATCATTCATAGCATTAATTTTATTTTGAATATTCTCATCACTAGAATAGGTACTATTTATTATTTCTAATAAAGATGGTTGTGAATCCAATTGAAAAATTAATGATATTTCACCTTCATTGAGAATTCCCATATTAATCATGGCTAGATCCATATATATAGGATCCTTTTCAATCCTCATTTTGTTCAGAACTCCATGATCATTCTATACATAATGCATATTCTACCTTATTTGACTTCCCTAGATGGTAGTGTATGGAAAAATCATAATCCTTTAGTACCACAACCATCTCTGTTTCCTAATGTTGATTTCTTTCGGTGAGAATATATGTTTCATGTTCTTTTTATCAGTATATATCTCCCATATTTCACCATAGATATAATGTATCCATATCTTTAGAGAAAATGTTATATCTGCTAACTCATGATCAAGATTTGGATAGTTCTATTCATGAATTTTTAACTACCTTGATGCATAGGAAATAAATATAATGCTCTATATAAGGACACAACCATTTCCATTCTTTTATGCTTCACTATAAATCAAAAATCTACCATTTCTCGATGGTAGATTCAAGATTTGAGCCTTAACAAAGCTTTTATTCAATTCTCGGAAACATTATTCACATTCTTGTGTCCATTCAAACTAATACCCTTTACATATAATCTTAGTTAATGGATTCACTATCTGGGTAATGCTTTTAATGAAACCTAAATAATAACCTTCTAGACTAATAGAACTACATACCTCGGTTATGTTCATTGGTGTAGGCCATTCCTGAATTTCCTTTTTATTTTCCAGATCAATTAAGACTCTATCCTATTAGAAAATATGGCCAAGAAAAGAATCTATTTGAAACCAAAATTCACACTTTCTAAAATTCCAATATAACTCGTTTCTTCTAAGAGTTATCAGAATAATGTGCAAGTGATTTTGTTGATCTTCATAGATTTTGGAGTATAACAATATATCATCAAAAAATACCATAACAAAGTCATCATGATATTCCAAGAAAACACTATTCATTATATCTATGAAAATAGAGGTTTCGTTAGTCAGTCCAAAAGGTATTACTATAAACATATAATTCCCATACCATGTTTGATATTCTATAATATGAATATCTTCCTTCCTCAGAAACAACTGATGAAATCTAGATCGAAGGTCAATAATTGAAAAATATTATGCTCTGTGAAGATTATCAAATAAATCATCAATTTAAGGAAGCGGGTACTTATTCTATATCATAATAGCATTGATCTCCTTGTAGTAATTGCATAGACTCATAGATCCATCTTTCTTCTTATAAAAAAGAATAGGTGCTCCCTGTGGAGAAACACATGGGAGAATAAACCACTTCCTACTCAACTCCTCTAGTTGTTTCTTCAGGTTCTCTAATTCCACTGTGGCCATTCTATACAGATTCATTGATATAGTCCTGACACCAACATTTAAATCTACTAAAAAGATAATTTACTACTCTAGATGATTTTCAGGTAAATCTTATAGAAACACATAAACATATTTTTCAACAATATTTTCATGCTCAATTTGAAAATTTCTTTCCTCACCCATAGATATTGCATTCTCTTCCTCCCCAAGAATTTAATTTAGTAGATATACTAGGGGTGGATATATATAAGAATTAGATAGGAATGTTTCTTCTCAAATTATAATATACTTTACATCATTCTAAAAATTGTAGCATACTTCTTCTCACAATTAATCTTCATATCATAATTTGAAATCCAATTCATATCAAGTATAATATAAAAATAAATCATGGGTATTATGATAAGTTCATCATATAAATCTCATTTATGTTCTGTAAAGGTGACTGATCGAGACATATTTGTTGAAATTATAATTACCTTAGTATTTTTGACTGAAAACACCACTATTAAATAAAAAGGTAAAAGTCCAAATTTCATTGAAAATTTGGAAGATATAAAAGAATGTGAGGGACTAAAATAAAATTAATCATCATCTATGTTTGAGGAAATGATTAATGTATATACTTCCACATCATTAATAACTCCAACCATAGTAGTTGGGACCGCAAAATATTAGACTTTCTCCCTTGGCCTTCTTTGTGAATGGTTCACTTGATTCTTCGTATAATCATTTTCATAATAACCCATCTCATTGAAAGTATATCAATAATCATTAATAGGTTATTTCATTCCCTTGAAATAATTTTCTTGGGGGAATTTACCTCTACACTAGTAAAAAACACCCATACCCTTCAAGGAAGTGTTGAGGTGTTTCTTCCCACAATTATATTAGGATGAAAAATAAACTCTTCCCTTCTTCGCATTTCCCTTATTTACTTTTCTAGAGTGTTTAAAACCCCTCTTATTCTCTTTAATTATATTAAGGTCATAATTCTTAGGGAATTATTTTTTTACTTTGATTTCACAGAAGGTTATATCATCATATGATGAAATTTTTTTGGAAACCATTTCCTTTTAGAGGAATGGTTTTAAATAAAAAAGAATCAATCAATCTTTCTCCTTAAATCACGTATGCATTACTCGACATGCCATATAAGAATTTTAAAGTTGGCTTCATACTTGGAATCATTCTCATCCTCTTTCTTTCTCAGATTTAATAATTTCATTTCCATACATACTTTTTGTTTGTCAAGAAAATATTTTTCTAGTAAAAGTTCATTTAAATCCCCCATTCTATATTTTCAATCTATTCTTCATCCTTTGTTTTTTGAATTACTAAAGGCCATGGATCTGTATCTCATGATAGATGACAAACTACCATGACCACCTTATCACTTTCATTGCTTCCAAAAGTGAGAAATATCATCTCTAAAAAACATATCCACTGCTCAGATACAAATGGGTTTATAGTCCCATTGAATGATGGAGGTTATTTTTTCATAAAGTGTTTTAGCATTTCTCCTCCACATTGTCATTCAGGATTCTCTATATGGGTTAGGTTATTGTCTATAACCTGAGTTATCTATCCCCTTATAGTTATAAGTTGATCACTACTAGTAGTAGCTCCTGATCAAACATCATTATCTTGCATAGGAGGGAAATTCCTACATGGGATACACAAGTTCATGTGGTTTCCATTCCATCTAGTAGGTACCATATTTAAATAATGAAATAAACTAAATTAGTTTATGAATCATAATGTATAATTTATAACTATTAAAATAATTAACATAAATTGTAATCCTATGCATGTCTAATCTCATAATAAAAGGCATTGATTATTTGGGGAAATATTTACATTTAAATCATTCATAATGTTTTTAAAATAAAATATCAATTATCTAAAGCATATCCCCTAGGAGTTTCAAAATGGGTGCACATTAAGGCACGTTATTGTGTACCGGTTTACCCTGAGTTAGGACTTCAACACCTTGTCAGTGTTGTAACTCCAAGGAACATATGTTCCAATACCACGTCTACATTTAGTAATCAAAGAGGGATGTATTTTATAGGAATATCCACATAATTTATACCTTACCAAAATTATAGGATGTTATTACCTGCTTATCTTCAATGTCTACCTTAGGGTTTTTATCCTTAATCTACGTTTTCTAAATCAATTTTCCTTGGATTCCACTATACTTCTTCTGATACCAACTATAAAGACCTAGACCCCAGCTTCCCATTGACGGTACCTTATTTTATTACATTGGCATATAAACAAGGAAGTCATGTCCCGAAGGACCAATTAGTTTAGTAGCATTTGAAAATTAGATACATACATAATAGTTTCATTACAACATGAAATGAAATACAACACATCAACTTCTTTTGAATCACACCTAAACTCTTCTATTATTTCGAAAATTAATTAATAATAATCTTCTTTACATAATTCGGATAATTAAAAAAATTAAATGGGTGAGATCAGATGATCAGTAATAGTGTGTAATACAATAAGATTATAAGTAATAAGGTATGATGAATAAAAAAATTACACATTCCATTAAGACATAAACATTAGTATAATATGGCAGGATTAAAAGGTGAATAAAAATTCCACAATAAAACATAACCATGGATACTCTACTGGTCAAATAATCACATGTAATAACAATTACTAGTTTCATAATGGTGGAATTCATAATCCCAGACATCATAATCATATTGTCAAGGCCTCGACCAAGACACCTTACATAATGGGTAAAAACCAAAGTAGGGTTTTCTCATGATAACTACTAATGCATTGAGGGGATATATAGGGCCCCACCAAAAATGTACTAAGTCCAATGATATCCTCATATGAAAGGGTAGAAACATAATCAACATATATATTCATATTTAAACTAACATATTAAATGTAAATTACTTTACACAACCAGTAATCATAAACACTAACCATTCAGGGTAATATGGTTAATGGTATCAATATAGCACATGAATAGTCAAAATAATAATAAAACATTCAAAAAAATATGGTAGATTATTTCATAAAATATTAATCCCAATAGTATATAATAATCAACAAGAATTTTGTAATAGATCAAAATAATCTTATAAAATCATCGAGAAATACTTGAGAGAAATACTCTTTTACTTTTAAATGAAGAGTTATTTTGGAAATATCATTGCATAAAACCAGAAGTGAAATAATATAGTTAATTCATAATAAAATATTTGATTTTAGACAAATAATTGTGTCCTAAAACAGATTATAGGGTGCACATGAAAATAGATAAGAATTTTAGAAGTTCCCTTTAATCGCGTTTGTTATTGAGAAGAATTTGGGGAATGTCATTTTAAAACATGTGACTACCCATAAGAAAAAGAAGGATTTTGATTGATATATATATATATATATATATATATATATATATATCATTCACACAAAATTTATGATAATTAAATAATAATGATTAACAATGTCACTGGGGTATGGAGGAAAAAATGTGTAACCATAATTAAAATGGGGGTTCAGGTAGAAACCCCTTATCTTTTTTCTAAATGTGTCCTCCACATAACCATAACATCCTGGATAATCAAATTAAATCTAATAATTAGTTAATTAAAAACCATATATACATATATTTTATTCAATAAAGTTTTTTATGTTAATTTATGTCCTTATTAATAAGTTATAAGATTGAATGCTGTCATTTCGGAGAGTGTGTTTCCTTGGTTTCATGATTGGTTCACTTGATTACAAGTAACTGAGTTCATGTAAAATGGTTATAACTCACCAAATTTTTAATTTCATGTTATTAAAGAACATTTATAAGTTTAATTTATGTTTTTATTATTATTTCTTCCATAAATGAGGATTTATAATTTGATAACATATTAATGATAATCAATCAACTTAATTTTAGCATTTTTTCAATCACAATGGACAAGGTTTATTCTATTATTTAATATCATGTTAGTAAAATTGTTCCTGAACCTTATATAATATATAATACCTATTTTATAATATGGTTCGAACATAAAACTGCAACTGCTATCAAGACCGGCCTTGAAGGAGAAACTCTTGAATGAAAGTTCATCATCCATGAAGGTCGTAAATTGGCACGTCCCAGGTGACGATTTCATTTTTAAAATAAAAGAAAGAGAGAGTAAATAGATTGATGATGGATCATCCATTAACATGTTATAATACTATTATATATATTATACTAGAGTTATCATGATCATTTTGATATATTATGTGGGGAGGTAATAATAAAAGCAAATAATTTGAAATGAAATTAAAGGAAATAGGAAGAGGACTTTCCTCTGGAATTAACCTCGAGAACCTCAGGGAAGGGTTTTTTGGACTTTTGGAAAGACCAAGAGCTACATTACATGGGTATAGACTAGGGAAGAGTACTTGGGTGGTACTTTTACAAGATTCAAGACATAGAGGAGTGAATAGAAGATTGGGTGAGGGGTGGGTTTTATAGTAGAGAAGAGGGGTGATTTCTCATTATTCGATTCATTATTTTATTATTTTTCTCAAGAAAACCAACAACATTAATTCTTGTCAATAAATAAATAAATAAGTTAATATTAGTTATAACCTAAAGTTATTATATAATCTATGACCCAAGTAATAATTTACTTAGCTTATAATGTATTTATACTATAAATTACCAAATTTTACAATTCACTAAAAATTCATGCAATTCATAAAAATTCCGAAAAATCACCCTAAATTTTTTTTCGACATCTACAATCCATAAATGAAAAATATTATATGGAAATAATTTTCTAAAAATTAAAAAAAATATATAAAATAAAATCATTATATACTTGAAAAATATAGATTTAAATTTAAAACACATTTTATAACACCTTCAAAAATTAACTAAGGTCTCATAAAATAATATGAAAATCATAAGACATAAAAATATTGATTTATGAATCCATTTTATTAATATTAATTTTATTTTAAATAATATCATCAATTATAAAATTATAATTAAATATTTATGAATTATAAAAATACCAACACTTAAATATTAATTTTTAAAACATTAACTTACTTTTATTGTGATATTATTATATCATAATTTCACTAATGAGATGCAAAAATTTTATTTATTATTTCATGGGTGATGTTACAATTCATTATAATGATTTACTATTCATAAGTGTTATATTACTATTAGTAATGGAATGTTACTATTTTATCGGTATAGGTTACTTAACATCCATAAATACCTCATATTTATTTTTTTATTCATTTATAAATATTGAATTGTGTTATCTTTGTGGCCTTATATGATTCATACTATATAAAATAAAAATAATAAGGTAAATTTCATTGATATTATTCTAGGTTGTTATAAACCATGTCACTTAGTTATACATTTCCACTAGTTCCTCATCCCATAGTTTTGATGTGATTTGTCCATTTGGGTTTGTTTTTATTTGTGTGAGAGGATTTTTGAAAGAAAAATTTCTTTCATGAAAATTATTTTTGAAGGTAAAAATCGATTCAAGTTTGGATTATGTGGGATTTTAGTGTTTGAAATGGGTTTGAAACATTGTTAAGGTTTTTTGGAAAGTGTCTTGAGATTTGAAGTGGTTTGAGATTGAAATGAAATGGTGGTTTTTGAAAATAGGATTCCTATTGTGTTTGTAAATTTTGGATTGTGGGAATGTTGCTCTGGCATGAGGTGTTATTTTTGTTGAGTTTGGGGTGATGCTTATTCTGGTTTTGTGCTTTTCTTCTCTTCAGAGAATTCTACCTAGAATGGTCCCAAAATAATATAGTTAATCTCTTAAAATTTTCTATCATGCCCATATGTCGAGTGGGGTGGTGGAGATGATTTCGCCTCAACTGTTGCTTATATTTCATGGTGATCAAGGTCTATTATAGGATGTTGGGTATCTTGATAAAGTTGAAGGTGTCTTCAAGTTGTTGGGAACTCCCGAAGTGTTGAGGGTTCAAGCTGCCTTGTAATTGTTTGAATGTTCATATTTGGAATTGTAGAAGGTTATTGTTCTGACATCATTTCAAGTTGGTATTTATTGGGAAGTGTTTAAGACCACAATAATCTAATGTTTTGTACTTGAGGAGGTGAATATGAGGAAGGTAGAAGATCTCATGAATGTTCATCAGGGTTAGCAGCCAGTGAAGGCCTATGATGACCACTCCAAGAATATAATATCATTTTCATCAGAGATAGCCTCATATAATTAATCAAAAGATTCTTTTTTTATTTGGGTCTCCATATAGAGATTATGTATTATGTCCTTTCATACGATGATGCTCTATTCGAGAAATTGGTGGATGATCCATTTTTTATGAGTTGGTTCCTCAAATACAGTCAGTGGAGGATTAGGAAATAGTCATTTTCAGTGCCCATAAAGGTTACCCATCTATATATAGGTGTGTTATAGAGGATTGTTTTTCTGAGAACCCTATATATTCAAACATGACCTCTCATTTTCAGATTATTGGTTCATGTGTTTATAGTGTGTTTAGTTTGGGAATTAAAATCCAAATTGTCGTAATTCTATGAAGGTGTGTCATTGTAGTGTCCATTTGGGTCATCTAGAGAACCTTTATAGGAAGTGTTACTTTTGGAAAATTACATGATTAAAGGGTTTCAACTCATGATTTGTGGTAGTAGTTTTTTCAAGACATTAGGGCTCTATCCATAGACCTTGGAGTGACTATTTTCATGAAGTCAAATAAATTTAGTGGTGTGAGGAACCATGGCCCAATATTTGTCTCCAGTGTTAGATTGGAGATAGTTAATATTTATATGTAGTAATTTTTGATAATTTTGTAAGTTCCCCTTTGTTGTAAGAATCATGGTGTTTCTTATTTCTAGATTTCTAGTGGTGGTGACTTTTTAAATTTGATTCATTAATTATTAGTCCTTTCTTGTGTGTGCTTAGACTTTTGCAGATTTGTTTTGTTTTTTGGGTCATGCTTGATTTGGAGATAGTTGAGTCCTGGAGAGTTTATGAACTATGGTTTTGTTTGTTGTTTGGTTTGATTTCCTTACATGGGTTTCCCCCTTGGTGTAGAAGATTTTTTATTCAGGTTGGGATTTATCGGTTTTGGTTTTTCTATTCTTTAACCTATGAAAATAAGTTTTGGGTTGGTTCATATTGGTTACCCAGTTGTGGGGGCTATGTTGTTTAGATTTTGGGGGGAATCATGGTTTTAGTTCATGTGGGGTTTCCTGTATCGGTGTCATCATGTTGGGAGATTCAATGTTGGTCGTTCTAGATAGGTTCTTATGGTGGTGAGAACCCTCCTATTTTATCATTGTTATTTTAATTTGGGATTTCCATAGAATTGGTAGGCTATGATTCATATATTAAAACATCTCCCCAAGGTTTGTGGTTTCATTTCACTTAAATCGAGTTTGGGATCATGTTTTGTATATTGTTCGAATGGGTGAATTTATGGGGTTAGAAATTGTTTTTGCAATGGAAAATTATCACACACCGAACTTGTGGTTTATTTTATATTAATCTTTTCTTGGCCATGGTTCTTTTTTTTGAGGATCAGGTTGAGTTCCTGATTTGAATATTTGGGATTGTTTTGTATTTGGGAGGTTTTCTGATTTATTCATGATTAGTGTAAAATGTATTTGGAGAAAATGGAATGGTGGGGAGTTTCTGACACCCTTATTGTCACTTCTCTATGGGTTTTTATTGTTGGATGGTTTACACCCTTGAGTTATAGGATTTTTGGTGTTAAAATGATTTCTTTTGAGGAATTTTTCTAGGTCTCTCAGTTAAGGTACATGGTTAGTTTAACCATGTATCCAAAGTGTACACAGGTCACATTGTAAAGGTGCACAGATAAACTAACCATGCAACCTAAGTGTGTAGCCCCTAAAACTCTAAAAAGTGGTAAATTTTATGGTTTGTGCACGGTTTGGTCAATCATTCAAGTTAACCATAAAAACCACCCAATTAAATGTATTTTTGGTATTTATACTTCTTTTAAAGTGTGGTTTTCCCTTGGACACCCAACTCAGATTCCACTAACCTGGATGCCTACCATAGATAATTTTGGCTCCTCCAATCCCCTCTTAGTTTATTTCAAGGTGGTTTCATGCCTATTCATCACCTATATTGAAAGGTTAGAGATAACCTATTTTATCCATTGGTTTTTTTCATTTTCCCTTTACCCTGTCTTGGTTTCATGGAATTTTGTTGGTGGGTTCTCTCTTGGAAGAATCCTAAAAGGTATTGTTAGTGTGTGGTCCAATTTATTTAATGTTAGGGTGTGTGTATTGTCTATTTGGGTGTATTATTCATTCTCCAAAATTCTCTTTTCATTCACACATTATTGATTTAGGTGTTTCCATACATTTCCTTTCCATCACATTCCATTGATTCTTGATATTTCCATTAATGTTTTAAACATCTTAAAATATATCTTATGGCACGTTGGTATAATTTTTTTTGGTTTTTTCATGATGGAAAATGGGTGTGAAATGGTTTTCGAAGGGTTTATTTAATTATAACTATATTTAAATGAACAAAAGGTGTTTGATGAAATGTAAATAGATCTTTTTTTGTGAAATTTGGTTCTTGGGGTGGTCTTTTCACTTGGTTATGTTTTTGAATTGTGGTTGGGTTGTGAGTTGGGAGTTATTTGTATTATTTGTAAAGTGGTAAATTTTATCTAGTGAAATTTTCGTGTGGATTGTTTTGTTAATTTAAAAGAATTTTATGTTTCATTAAAAATGGATTTTGGTGATTTTATAGACACTTGAAGAGTGTCATTAGATGTTGGAACACTTATATATTCATGGGGTGAAATTAGGGTTGATAAAACAAATGATAATGTCCATTGGGAATTATTTTTCCTTGAACCATGGTTTTTAAAAGTCTTATCCTCCCTTCCCTCATTATTTTTCGTAAAATAGTTCCTTGATTTATAAATAGTTTATTGGTTCTTTAAGTGACTTCTAATGTGACTTCAAATATGTTTTTAAAATATTGTCTCATTTGAAATCTTGATATATGTTTTGATTAATAATTGTCATAAAGGAACATTTGGCATATTAAGATATGTTTTTACAAATAATTGGAATAAAGTAATTTTTGGAATTTTGAGATATGTTTTAGTGAATAATTTTCATAAAGGTATTATTGGAACTTTATGTGTTGTTGTATGTTTTCACTTTGGCATGGAAATGGTTTTTGATTTGAAATGTAAAGGCATGTTTTACATTTTGCACATGAAAGTGGTGTTTCATATTGAATTTATAAATCGTCCTCATATAGATTTATAAATATGTTTGTATTGAAAATGTTAATGGTCTGGTTGGTACATTGTGTTGCCTTTATAAAGTTAGTTTTGATGTGATGTGATGTGAAAGCCTAGATGTAATCCTAGTGTGTTTTGAAAAAAATGATAAGAATATTATGGGGTGTGAAGACCCGATTGGAATTTTTTAATGGTTTTGGAATTTCATTTTGAAAGTATTTGTGATGAGAAGGCTGAGTTGGTATTTTGTGATTTTTGGGAAAGTTTCTTTATTATGGAAGATGATGGTTTTCATGTGAGCTCTAATTGGCAGATTAACATGATTATGAAATAAATGGATTTTCATGTATGTTCGTAATGACTTGGCTTATGTTTTGAGACAACTAGACCTTGGGAAGGGATCCCCTATAGTGGATCATGCGTGGTAACACTATTGGATTTAGTTTATATTTGGATACCACTAGAACTTTGGATGTATTCCCCTCTAGTGGATCATGCATAAGGATGTTGTGGTTTATGGTGGTTATACAATTTTTCACCGAGTACATTTATCATGAGATTCATGGGAATCATCTATAGGGTCAAGTTATAGTTTCATTTCAACCTCAATTAGATGGGATGTTACCCCCAAGATTTTAAGTGAGGCTAGGTGGGATGTGCCACTGGATTGGCAAGTGTATAGAGGTTATTTGGTTATTAATTTTGGATCATCACAATATATTGTAAGAAGAGTCTAAACTGAGTACATGTAGGGATTTCCTATACAGATTTCTAGGTAATTCCCTTGATGATCTCCCTATATGTTCAAATTCCCCTTTGATTATTGTTGGTTATTAGCCTTCTAGTTTTTATTTCTTATTTTGGTTCATTTACTATCATTAGAGTTTTCTTTGGGAGATCTGATATGGGTTTGTAGCTGGATTTTTGTTTTGAATTAGGTTTCATAATGTAGAACCATTTTTAAAACAAAATAATGTGTGTGTGGTTTTAAAAAGAGAATTTTTGGAAAGAGGGGTTTGGTTTCCAAAAGTGATTAAAAGATTATTTTATGTATTTATTAAAGACAAGTGTTCTTTGACTGTTTCAAGAAAGTAAATTCATGAACTCTATGATGATTACCTACTAAGATGTTGTATGCTCACACCCTACTTGTTCCAATCAACATCTGAAGATCTGAGCTATCTTTTATGTTCTGGTTTATGGTTTATTTTTCCATTGGATTTGGTTGGTTTGGTGGTTGGTGGTGACTAAGAGGTCACTTAGAGATTATTATAGTGCATTTCAGTTTTAGTTTTTTTATTTAGTTTTTGTAAGGGTTTATAAATTATTCCATTTGAATATGTTGTGTATTTAATGATGTTCAGATATTTTTTGTTCTACCGTGTGTTTAGTTTTATTATTGACCCTGATTTATCATTGGGATAAAATCTTTCCCATTAGATTATATTGATGCCTAACACTAGTTTCAAACCCATGGGGATCTGGACCTCTCTTTAGGCATTGTATTGGGTTGAGTCGGGTGTCAGACTAGATGGTAGTCTGGGCTATTTCATGACATTAATCATCCACATAGGCAGTAAAATACAATAACAATATAAAAAATGATAGAATATCATCCCTTCAACCTCCAAATTAGGCTAGGATGGTCCTCACACACCCAACTAACACATAAAACTTCTCCATATTTACCCCTAAGTCAATCATCCAAAATCCATCACACTTCCTTACTCAGAGGTAACTAATGGTATCATATCAAAGTTCCACTATAATCATTCATTGAATTTATACCACTATATGGTAAATATATCATAGATTCCATGTTTACAGTTAATCCCATGACCGTTGACAATTAAGGAATCATTCATAGTGTTCAAGGGCCATTTATGGGAAAAAGAACATCAGTTTTATATAAAATATTTCATAAACCTTTGGGAGATGCTAAGGAACCACATAACTCAACCAAAATGCATTTACATGAAGAAAATATTAGACACCGACATTGACTAAGTTCAAAATAGCACCATCTACAATTTTTTACCAACACACGTAACTATCTAATTTAATAACACATTAATCAATCATAAAACACATAGAATTAATTTACACTTTAATACAATATTAATTACACAATTAATCCTCATTGAATAATCAAATAAATACTTAATTTAAAGTCTCACTCCTTTGAATTTTGAACAATGAGGTACACTCCACCCCTGATATCCACCCAAACATCTATCATATAGATGCCTAAATTTCTTAATTCAACTCACCTATAAATTTCTCCCAAAATGAGGTAAATTTGTAAAAAACTTAAATTAGTGATAGACCTCATTGAACCCATATTAAACTTAGTGTGTTATTCATCCAGAAAAATCATATAGTCAAACCAAAAAAACCCCTCATTACAAGTTGATTTACCCATGTTTTTATTAACTTATCACTAAATACTTGAACCCCCCTAGATAAAATTAGAGTAAAAGTAAGTAGAAAGATGATAGAGTAAATAATGGAGAGCAAAAAACCTTTTCCCATAAGAAAACTCACCCAATCTACTAAAAACTGTGTGGTTTAATGAAATAAGATGAGGGGTAGAGGAGATCAGCCTCCTCCTACTCAAACACCCCATAAATTAACAACCCTAAAGGGAAATACAAAATTTAAATCTAAAAATACAATCAAAATAGTAGATATATTAAAAATGGTAATTGTCCCATTTTTGGCATGACTCATAGGTCTAGTAGCACAATTTCTCTATTAGATACCAATTAAGAGGAGGGCAGTGTAATTTCAATCAGATCATTGGAAGAAGAATTTGTACTATACCAGAACATCATTCATCAGATGTTTATCATGAGTGTAGTGGAAAAGTAAAACTCTGGAAGTTCCTCCCTTAAACTAAGTGTAATATATGTAAGAAGTCATTGCACCCTACCCACCAAAAATATTCAACCTCAAATACATCCAAGAATAGATCACACATATTCAAGAAAATATAAATATAACAAATGGAAGTATATAAAAAAGGGAAAAACACAAGGGATTGAGGTGATTTTGATAGGTTTATCTACATAAATGGGAGAAACATTAAAAATTTATTTCTATTCACTAGAAGAACAATAATTTTATACATGTAAAAAATAGACAGTAAAATATCATTATGAAGTATTAAATCAATAAAAATTGATGATCCATAGTGAATATTTCTTATACACTATACTTCATTCAGATATAATATTTTTATCTCTAATCCATTATACATGAGGGTCCCCACATCCTTTTATTAGAGTGATCAACTAGTTTCTTATATTATACCACCTCCCAACATACATGGAAATGAATCCATTTGTAATGTAACTAATGATCACTAGTAAACTTCCTAACTTAAACTATTGTCTTGATAAACCCTTCTAAAAATATTATATAAGAATATTATATTCACTAAATTTTATTGTTCTTTATGATTCCATTGTAAGGTGAGTTTTATGATTCTTTTTAGTCCGATTGGAAGATACAAAATTTAGATCTTGTTTACTCCTCCTAGAGAGTTTTCATTGTAGTCAAACTGAACTGAAGAACTTCTAATGAACTTCTTCTTGTGAACTAAATCTTGTTTCGTTAATTTGATTACATGAACAAAATTCATATCCCAAAAATATCACACTCAGAGACAACTTCAGAAACCTCTAGCAACAATCCAATAACATGGAAAAAATTTACATTCTTTCTTCTTCTACAACATGTATTTTTTTCATACACCTTCTATCCACCTAACCCCTACTAAGACAATATTTGACATCATAATTTCTTAAAAAATAATGTTTTAGTGAGTATACATGTGACGACCCATCCTTTTGGGGCCCATGTCACACCTCCCCAAGCCCACCTCCAGAAGGCCTGGGCTTGGTGTCTAGCACTGAGTATGCATATCACTAATATGGGAGGAATTTCCTAAGTACATATAAAAATTCACACATATACAAGACCAAAAAATTATGAAATGTAAAAACAACTGAACAACCAATGCATGCATTCATCTATATCCCACAACTAGAGAATGATAAGAAGTAAATAAAGTGAACCGGTCCCAATAAAATCCTACGAGAAAGAGTCTGTATCACCATTACAACCTTTAAAGTAAAGGTACTGGGATTTATATCTAAAATATGCATGAACACACCTCAATCATTCTGGTTTCACAAATAACCATACCATTCTGGTCCACCTAGGACTCTGTCGAAAGGTTGGTCATCTATAAAAGACATGTCACATGAAGGAAAAGAAAATGTATGTGTGATCATAAAAATACTCAGTAGGACACCCCAAAAAAATCATATAACAAAGGAAATATAGTCATCTCAACTTAGTTATATTTCTACAATAAATTTAGAAAGAATATCCTGATATAATCAACAAAGACGCAGAGTCTTGTGGTAAGCCCTAAAAATAGGATACCATCCAAGGATTCCAAATAAAAAATTCAAGAAGCAATCATATGGGATAACAAACTCCTAAGTCTGATAGCACATATGACTTCCATTTGAGAGGTACTTCTCATTGGGTATTGTCATAAGATTTAATATGATGATAGTCTGAAGATAATACGATACATAGTTGAAGATCACTACCAAGGCCATGGGGTGATGCCAAGAAACTCAATATGGATTAATGTGCTAAGTAGGGGTATGACATCTATGTAGTGTTGGTCACATAGATACCATTAACTCATCCTAGGGAACAAAGACGAATAGAGGATCTCACTCTGGGCCTCTTGGAGGGATTCCAAAGTCTCTTTCCTAGAATTCCTGCTGAAGGGATTATTGTCCTCAGATTATGAAATGATACAATACCAACCTTCTGGTAAATTATAAGTGGAACACACCCTAATGAAAAGTGTCCATTTATTTGAGTAAAAGGGCACTAATTCAAATAAGAAAGATTACATAGTGTTTAGAATTGTTACATACTGTGTCCCATGACCTCGGGTCCTTCCCGTCAAAACAGACCATGTCATCACACCATGTCTATGTAGTAGTGCATTTCATGTTGGCCTCTCACGTACCCTACCCACACTCCAATACATGGATCCAGCCTGTGTACCCATGTCTGTGTACCACTACACATCTTAGATCGAGTACTTAGTCCAACCCATGTCTTGTAGTGGATTACATGTTGGGTAGGAAACCCATGTTCTCTACCTTGTGTCTGTGTACTTCCCAAAGAACACACTGAGTATCCAGGGAGAGTCCACATGCTATTTGGTAGGATTCATACTAAGTGTGATGTTTAAATTCCTTTGGAACCCTATCCACTACTCATGTGTCCCCACATAGCATGTATATCTGGTTTACTTGTAGTGTTGTTTGGGATATATTTAGAATCTCATATCAACTCTATGTTCTCTATTTTTCACCTCTGGCCTTCAATCTGATGATCTTATCACCACAAAAAATATTATCAATTCTCATAAAAGCCATTAAATCACCAAATAATGCATTTCAACATACGATGTTCTTATAAAAAGATGAAATCTTCGTTATTCATTGTGCGATGAAGAATGCGAAAGAACACAATTATTGGTATACTTCATCATCCAAATCAGTCTATCTCCATCATCAAACCTCCATCATTTTATTCCAATACAATATCTATAATATCAAATGATTTTTCCATGAAATAGATTTGAAACAGTCAATTTAATGAGATAAGTTGGGTTATGGTCCAAACGAAGAACACCTGCGATGAACGACAGATCAGGAGAGAAAAGTGCAAACCAAAAGAGAGGGATGAATCTTGATTTATGTTAATGTTCATTTTGATCCATCTACATTAGAATAAAAAATGAATAAATTAATAATCACAATAAAACACTTATTAAAAACCTTCAAATAAACCAACCCTACAAGGTGATCAATCCACAATTCAATCCGTTCATCGATTGATTTGATTTCATTATATAAATTAAGAATGGGTAAGAAATCCATTTCAAAACACATGTTGTACCTCAATTCAGTATTATTGATGAAGATAATGGTTTTGGAATCTTCCTTGTTGGAAAGATCCATTGAATATGAGGTTCATTTATCATCGATCCTTGATCCATTGTCATTCACCTAAGAGATAATCTTAGAACCTCTCTCCAAAAAATCTCAAACATTTACCTGGATATGAAACTAAACCTATAAATTATCCACAATCGACTCTTTAAATACGTTTTAATCACTTCACCAACAATTGAAAAAAATTATTTACATTTTTTATTTGTTTCTTCACACATAATTTATTTTCCACAATTGATTTTCACTAACTAATATTAAGTCACACTTATGGTAAATGTCGTATTCTTAACACAATAGTGCACTCATTGTTTTGATATGGTCTCCCATTTATAATTTATTCGACATATTTAGGAAAACTTCATTCACATGATATTTAACAAATTTAATATATTTTGAACATTTATTCAGGGAACCCTGAGCCATAGAATCTCATGATGTCTTAAATCCTAGTCTAAAAAATATTCCATATAAAATTAAAAAAAAATACATAAAAATATGAGACATTACATTCTCCCAACCATTGGTATTTATATCCTTGAAAATAAAAAAAAATTCTACGAAAAATGATGTGGGTACTAATCAAAAATCTATACATCCCCCTCTTTGTACCCTCCTGAAGATTCTCATGCTACAACCAGACACAAACTAAAGGAATAAATCATGCATAAAGTATCTTATCACGGCACTCCTCGATCTCTACTAGGTACTCAGCAATGGTATGTCCATCAGCATTGCCCAGTTCTCTCCAGTTTATAACATGGATGGGTGATTCATGTACCTCCTCATCTACAATAAGTGGAGTACATATTTTACCTAGTCTAATTATGAAGGTAGAGCTCAGTGTTAAACCACCTTTCCGACTCTATTAAGTATATGAAAAGGGTAGATGAAACTCATATATAGATTTTCACCCTTGTCAAATCTCCATAATCCACGTTTAGGTGAAACCCATAGGAACACATGATATCCTTTCTAAAAATTTGAAGGCCTACGTGTCAACATAAGACTTTTGACAGATATTTGCAGTCTACATCCACCCCTTGATGATATGCACCTTCTCTATTATAGCTCACACCAATTATGGTATCATGAGTGATGACTCTCCTATGTCAGTCCAGCAAAGTGTTGACCTGAACGGTCACCCATACAAGGCCTCAAATAATTTTATACTTATGATGGAATGATAGCTATTGCTTTAAGAAAACTCCACCAGTGGTATTTGATACTCCTAAAAACTGTAAAAGTATGACATTAAAGATCACAAAATGTCCTCCAAAACCCGAATGGTATGCTAAGTCTAGCCATTAGTTTTGGGGTGAAATGTTTTTCTCAAGTGTTACTTAGTCCTAAAAACCTCCTATAATCCATTCCACAACCTATATTTAAGGAAAAAAACATGATCCGAATATATATTCCATGGAACATCATGGAGTTAGACTATCTACTACACGTAGAGGTGTCCCAACCTCTCTATATAAATATACTCTCACATATCTAGGAAGCGATCTGACTTGGTGAGTCAGTCAATGGTCACCCAGATGGAATTGTGTCTCCTGGACGTAGGTGGTAATCCCATAATGAAGTACATATATATCACATCCCACTCCCATTTTGGAACCTCAAGGGTTTGGGTCAAACCTTCTAGAACATAGTGCTCATCCTTTACTTTTTGAAATGTAAGGTATCGAGAGATGAATTCAACTACTCCTTTATTCATCCTTGGCCACCAAAACTGATTTTGGAGGACCTGGAACATCTTTACCACACCGGGATTATGATGAATGGAGATGTGTGTAACTCTCTCATATCCTCTTCCTACAACATCAATGGTACTATCATGTTTCATTTAAAAATAATGACCTACTCCCTCGATTTTGAAAATCCATAAAGAGCATACCCTATGAATATATGAGCATGTAGGGTCTCATAGTCGGCATCCCCAAGTCATTCCTCCTCGACCCATTGTAAGAGTATAGGGGTGATACCCATGGACATGAGGTAAGTCACTCCATCTCTATCCACAAAGGATAACTATAATAAGGAAATATTCTCCAACACTTCATTCAACAACAACAAACAATACATGCTGAAGAGAGTATCTACTACAATGTTCCCTTCCTAGGAGTATAGAAAATTTTGATGTCATAATACAGGAGGAACTCTAACCCTCACCTCTATATCTAGTTTAGATACTTATGAGAGATGCTATACTTTAGACTCTTGTGATCAGAGTAGATGACAAACCACTCTCCCAATAGGTAGTGTTTGAAAATCCTCTAATAGAATACTACTTATGCTAACTCAATATCATGGGTCATGTAGTTTTTCTCATGTGGTCTCAAATGGAATAAACTATATAAAATAAACTTTTTCATATTCATAATAAAAAAACCAATCTTGGTTCCTGATGCATTGTATAACACTACATACTCAACACCTTTCTCACATAATCTCAAGATGGGATCACCTGTCAAACTTTTCCACAACTGCGGAAAATCCTGTTGGCACTTCTCTGTCCACAAAAGGCTTCCGATTTCAGTTAAAATCTATCATGGGTTCTTATAATCAAGGGAAATCATGTATGAATCTCCTATAATATCCCTCAAACCCAAGGAACCTCCATATCTCTGTCACACTCTTAGGTAGATCCCAAGCTAACATTGCCTCAACCTTGGTTGAGTCCACTACTACTCCATATAGTAAGATAAAATTTCCCAGAAAGTGGACTTCTAGAATCCATATCATTCACTTAGAGTCCTTTTCGTAAATCTTGTGGTGTCTGAGTATGTCCAAAACTATCCTCAAGTGCCTTTCATGCTCCTCCTTTAACACTGAGTAAAAAAGGATATCATTAACGAATACTACCATGAACCGATCAATGTAAGGATGAAAGATCCAGTTCATGGGTCCCATGAACACTGGTGGGGAATTATTCATGCTAAAGGGCATCACAAAGTACTATAAATGACCATAGATAAATTTTAATTTCTTCTTCGGTATATCCTCATAACGTAAACGCAGCTGGTGATAGCTTGATTGGAGGTTATCCTTTGAGATCCATCATGACCCTCTCAAATGATCAAAGAGGTCATAAATCCTGTATTGTGGATACATTTTCTTCACGTTCATCTAATTCAAGTTACGGTCATCCACACACAACTTCAAGTTCATGTCTACCTTTTTGGGAAACAAAACTGAGGTTGCACAGAGTGAAAATCTCAGTCTAACAATGCCATCCCTATGAAAGTTTTCCAACTGCACCCTTATCTTTTGATGCTATGTGGGATTCATCAAATATGATGGTTACATTATCATATTCATCATGAGGTGAAGATCAATTCATATGTATATCTCTCGGCAGGGAGGTAAAGCTAGAACATCTTCGAGGAAGACTTCCCCATACTCTACCACCACTGCAGGAAACTAGAAACTCGTAACATACACTACCCCAATGGAAAAGATACCAAGATAATGGGTAATAAACTTCACCCAACTTTTCATGGTTCCATCCTTCACTACTTGGGTTTACTTTTTGGTGAAAAAATAAAACATTAGTTTTCACTATGAAGACACCACACCCTTCTCTTAAAACAATCAATATGGGAATGGATTGTAGATAACCAATTCATACCCAAAATTAAATTGTATGACCTTCATGATACTACCAAGAGATCCCAACAAATACTCTCTCCTCAGATAGTCAGTTCACACTATCAGTATAAGTATGTGATCACTGAGACTTCTCTAGTAGGAGTCTCCAAGCATAATGGTGGATTCAATGGTTCAACCAGAATCTATAAGTCTCAAACAAGAAATGTGGATAGAAAATAATGAATAACACATGTGTCTATAAATAATATATCTAATGTATAAAATACACATATTGAATCTCAAATCATTTTTGGAGACTCTGGGTCAAAAGATTCAACCGAAATTAGTTTTCCCCTCCCTTTTCCTTGAATTTCCTAAGCCCGGCGTGGAACACTTGGGGGGGGGGGGTGCTGGTAACATGTCTAAACTTCGACCGCCTCATTATTCTATCCTAGATCCTCTTCCACTTATACTTCCATACAGAATTACCTACTCCTACCACTATATCTACCTCAGTGGCCATCTATGGTCTCTCTATCAGCTGTACGACGAGTTATGCAATCATGGGTTACATTTCCCCATCTTTCATATGAGTAGAATCTTCTCTCTATGGGATAATTGGACCTACCCTTTGAGAACTGAACTATAGATCCATTTTCTTATGACCTAATCCTAAAATGTTTGACATTTCCATGTCCTTGGGATAGACTTCATCTACCTACTACCGGATGTCTCTCCTCTTTCTTACCCACTACGAACAAATATCGTCTGTAACAGCTCATCCATGAAACTCTTGACCACAAAATCTCTCACTTGCACCTCAAAATTTGTAGGAATGTATATAGGGATAAAACTAGATTGGATGTCTCTATGAAGACCTTTCTCTAAGGTTTTATCCCTAAAAAATTGATCTTAAACCATATCCATGGATTTATTTTAGTGTTTGGTAATCCTTGATGAATACTCATCCATTATAATGTTTCCCTTTCGGAGCTATAGAAGCTCCTAGATTGATATATCACTTAGAATAGATAATGAGAAATCCTCTTTGAAAATGCTCTAGAACTCAATCCATGAAAGATTCACCTCTTCATATGTTTGGGTAACTGTACACCACCATCTCCATATTTACCCATGATGAAGGCTCACTACTAGGACAACCATCTAATCTTCTTGTTTCGTGGAACGATGGAAAACTCGGGTCCCTCAATCAATCTATTCCCCATATGCCTGTGCTTTGGGTTCACCTTAAAACTTCAGGGGTCTCTATCAATGAAACTATTGAAGTAGGCTAATCATGCACACCTCATCTGCCGGTACCACATGATTCTCTACAGTTGGTGGTACGGATGGTGCACCACTTGGAGGTATCATCTCAAGAACTAGTCCTTGAATTGATGCTTCATCACTAAGTGGATTATCCTCATGATCATCATGCTAAATCCTAGGTTTTGTACATCATAGAGGAATCGTAAAAGTGAACAAGATGTACCACTGTCAATGAGTATATCTGGATAGTTGAATCAATAAGGACATGGAAACACAACCCATTCCTATATGATTCATATACCATTTTTTCCTGTAACTAGTGTTATCATGTACCATGGTTAAAAGTCAGTGATCAGAGTCATGGTGTATGGATACATCAGCCGATGCACCAACACTAGAGTCTTTGGCCTGTAAGTCAAATTTGAAATACTTTACACGATTTTCCCAAACCAATCTCACAGACTCTCAGTAGTAAGGTAGATCTTACCACCTATGATACCACTTTTTCATGACCCATCAAAGTGGGGATTGTTTTGGGACTCCCTAAGACGGGCACCAACATGCTAGGGGCTGGAGACTAGCACTGAGTAGGGATATCACTAAGATTTGAGGAATTGACTAAGTACCTATTAATTTTCCCGAACACATAATGGGTTTCCACATGGGTTGTGGTCATATTAGATTTTTTTAATTTCCAAAACATTACTTACTACTTAGGTACAGTATATCAATAGTTCATGGTTGATCCCCTAGGGAGCGTTGCTGGCTTCTGGATGTCAAAGTCATGAGATGATTTGGAGTATGTGTCCTTTCTATGTTCCTTAAGTTGTATAATTTCTATTTCTTTAGTGGCATGTAGTTTCTTCAAATGATTAAAGAGGGTGCATGACCAATTTAGAGTATCTGCAAGAAAGATTATATTAATTCTAATCTTAGTAGGATCCCATCTTTTAGGCTGTAAAGCCAGTGGAATTTAGTATTTAACTTTGGGAAAGTCACCTAGTTATACGTAGGGGGTCACTATTCATTAATCTGGAGATAGTGACAACCTAGATGCATTATTCTTAGCTTCTATGGTAAATACTATCTTAGTCTAGTAGTCATATACTTATCTACTCCAATCACGATAGGATCTTCCGATTAAATATCCCGTGGTCAAGGGTGTTTAATAGAATTGGATAGAAATTAAATATTTACCTGGATTACTAATCTTTAATGTTACTTAGTATAGAATTAAAGACTTATTATGAAATAAGATACATCTACTCTTTACCCCTACCCCAGAGTAGTTTATCCACTCATGGCAGGAGGGTAGAAGAATAAACAAATAAGAACCATGATTGACATGCTATGACAATTTGAAATTAAACAATTCACTATCATGCTAGGGTTCGATTTACTAAAAAGGGTGAGAATGAAATTAGGGTTTAAATAAATTTAAATCATAATTTTAACCATGTACTTACTTGGAATGAAATAAAAAATGGATTCGATATGAGTTTGAAGATGAATGATGGTATATGATGAAAAAAGTAAATTTAAGGTGATGATGTGAACACAATCCATGGATCTTGTATTGAAATAAAATACGAGAACAACGAAGAAATTTAATTTTATGGGGGAGGGTTTTGATGGAAACTCAAAAGGGAACAACAGAAAAGACAAAAAACTACTCTATAAATCTATAAAAACCACTTATGGGCTTCCATATATATATATATGAAATGATTCATGATGTGTAATGGATTACATGTCGTGTATCGTCGATCTGTGTAGTTCTCCATGGTTTTTGAATCTTATGCATATCCTGTGTGTATATCACTAGAAATCTGAGGTTTGACTACTTAAACATTGTGTACTGATGACTCGTGACATGTATTGGCCTTCCAACTATTCTTCAAGAGTGTATTTCTTATCCAATGGTTTTGACAGAAGTCACACCATGAATGGCCCATTCCTGATGTGTACTAGCTTATTTCCCTAATCTCTTCACAAATTAGTTCACATCTTGGCTCATGACTTGCTGGATACTGTGAAATCCTATTACATGATGTGTACTGATGGCTCGCGACATTTAATAGGTGAATTCTTCACTTTTAATTCATTTTATATTTTGAATCTTTTTAAGCTTCATTCCAACAAAATTACACACATGCTAAGCACATTATCGATTAAAGAAACTAAAAACCTTATGTAAATGACAAAAAAACTATATATGAATACATCTTATCCAATTCCCCCACACTTGAAAAATTTATTGTCCTCATGCACAAATGTCTCAATAGTGATTTCAAAATATGGGAAATTTTTAAATAGGAAATAGTCATTATGTTCAAGAAAATAGAACTATGTGAAAGATGAAAATGTTATTTTCTAGAATAATCCCTGCATAGGAAATGAGCCATGCCTCATTTCTTAGTTCTTTTAAAAAATCAAGCTTTTAATTAAAATATTTTAACTATTTCTTCAATTATATACCCATTTTTAATTTACCTCACTGTTAATTTTCTCTCATCACTCAGGGTAAAATAAAATAATTGTTATTCTCATACCCTGAGTACATGATCCTAACTATATGTTTCCATTGGTTATATCATCTCCACTTTGTAAAGACATGTACAAAATTAATCATTAGGGCTTAAACAATTGTGTTCAGATGACTCTAAGGATTTGGGATGGTGGGTAAAAAGTTAAAACCATTCTCAAAAGTAGGGTAATATCTAAATCATAATGCATGAATATTAAGATAAGTGTAAAACAATTCCTCCTCCTTGTTAATGAATTTCACAATCTAGTAGCTCTGTTTGGATCCATATATATGTTAAGAATGTACTCAATGATTATTTTCTTCCTTTTATTTTTTTTTATATTTCTGTTTTTTGAAAATCATATCTAGGACAGATATCAAATCCATCCCCTAAGAACATATGATCTTTCATGGGATTCATAGGTCTTGAAATGGTGATTTTTGTACTTCCTAGTACACAACCGAAGTCAGTTTTTTTTTCTTCTATATTTTTCAAAGGAAAATAACTAATGTGAAATATTTCAAAGTAAATATGGATTTAAACAAAACATTATGATGATTAAACCATACATCTCTACAAATAGAAACATCTTGTCCTATCATAATGACTCCTCCACACGTGTTCAATAGTAAAATAATGCATTATACAAGGAGTAGGGTAGGAAGAGAAAATAATCATGTAATAGCTCCATCCAATAAGGTCATTCATGGAAACTATAGGATAATAAAAGTAAATATTTAGGTTATGCCACATAAAATAGTGGCTAACAATTATTTCTCCAATCATTTTTATAATTAGACTTATTCAGTCATAGCCTCAATAAGAACTCAATGCATGTTCTGATAGGTTTGCATATCCCTAGTATCACTCAAGAAATATTCTTAGAAAATAATATGCAATTTTATACTTAGAGTCCACTCAGGTATTGAGAATAAACATGGAATCTATAAATTGCTACAGGTATATAACCATGTAATATGTTAATTAATAAAAATTTAAAAAAAATCGAATTTGAATTAAATATCAAAGATCAGTAATCATTATAACATTCTAAAAGGATATAAGAAAATATTATTTCGATTAGTAACTAAAATTTTTATTTTATTTATATGGGAATAATACTTTTTATGTTTAAATCTTTCAAATATTTTCAATAATGTCTCCTAGAAATTCATGAAAAAACAAAAACTCATGTTTATTGATAGTGGAAATCATGATAAATCCCCCACATGTAGAAGGAAACAATTTCCGCACTATCCATGAAATTCTGGTGGACTGTTATGGAAATAAAATTGTAGAATAATGGAAATGGTATTTAATAATTTAATACTAAGGGAATTGAGATCTCCCTAGATAGTGTCATGCCATCAGGTAATTTGGCCTATCTGAAGGCGAAATCAGGGCCACCAGAAAAATGTGTATAAAAACAATCTCCACACGAGAGGAAACATTAGACCAAAGGTCCTAAGCATTTGAAAAGAAAAATAATTGGAATGTACATATTATGGTGAACATGAATAACTAATTTTATTAAATTTAACATATTTTTTCAATATAGCTTTATAATAGACTGAAAATGATAATGAAAAAGACTTAAAGATGACAAATCAATCTAGAACAATGATCAATTATGGGTTGACTCCCATAAAGCGCTAATAGGGCCTTGTCATCCAGACAGATGGACCATGATATCCTGTAGTGGGATCCCTTGTCTTGGGTTCCCCTCTTACTTTTATAGCTACTAGTGGTTGTTTCTTCAAATTCTCAATGTCACCTGACCTGGTTGACAACATTAGGGGCAACATCATGACTGTGAATTATATGAGGGAGGAATGGAATCATTGATCCTAGTAATTTTTTCTAAGATAGGATTCCGATGGAAGAATCCTAAATTAGATGTTTGATTTTGGTGATGTGACGAATTACACTTTGTTCTAGAATAGTTTTTGGTATTTGGCTATTGATAAATGACAATGAATCAGAGGATCTATTCATTTCTACGTAAAAATTGAAATAAGTTAAATGAAAGCCAAGAAAAGGTGAAAAAATAAATACTCATATATATGAATGATTAGTAAAAAATGGGGGCATAATGAAATGACTAGGTCTATCAAAAAATTATATATCCTAAAAATCAATAGACATGACACATCATTCATCAAGGAAAATTATCTCCTCCATCGTCATGCCCCCCTCGAATGGTGAAGGTACTAGTGGTTCTAGATCAGTGGTTGTGATAGAAGAAGATTATGGAGTCATGGTGGTGGGAACATGGACTGGTGTGTGTGGTGAAGAGGTCCTAGTCTATAAATAGGCAATGGGTTTAGTAGCTGGATTGATGAAAGGGACCTCTATGGAAGATTCAGCAGCCAGCCCCTTGCCCCGATGGGCTTGCTCTGTTGTGTAATCCCACTGGCCAGTGGGGTCAGTAATATATGTTGGTAGGTTAGCGTGGGATGTGGATGGGGTGGGAACAGTAGGAGATGAGGGGATGGAAGGTGTGGGTTGTGGTGGTGTGGTGAACTCAGAGGGATCAATTAAGTGGAGATGAAGGTGAGTAGAAATATGGGGTAGGTTTTCTAGGATGCACGAATGGCTAGCCCATATCAATGGATGGTTGGGATGGGAATGTGGTGGAATGTTGAATGAGGTGGTATCAGAGGTAGTAGGGTGAATGGGTGGTATAGGTGGAGAGGTGTTGTAGGTCTCAATTGGAGGGTCAAATACTACATGTGGTGGGTCCTCCACACGTGGTGCTGCCTCCCGTATGCCTGGTTCCCAAAAGTTGACATCACATTCCTTATCCAAAAGATGCATCTTGTGAAGCATAACTAAGTCAATGAGGTCTATAGGTCCCAGGAGGATAGGGGAAATGTTGTATCAAACATTCCAAGGTTCCTAGACAGATGATTATTGAAGGATCATACCATCAAAGTTATATGATTCTGTTGGGCATGATATTGTTAATAACGGGAAATCTAGGTATCCATGATGATGGCTAAGACACCCATGGCTGTTGTGAGAGTGGGTACATCCATCTGGATGACACTCCCAAGAGACTCAGCTCTGGGGAACCATCCTTATGTCATAGCATGATGTAAAATCTATATATAGGGGCCCTGCAAATGGGAAGACATCCTGATGTGTGGGTCTTTGTGAAACTAAGGAACTCGGGTAGTTAGTTCCCACATATGATGAGAGTTGTCTGAGGGTGTATGTAGATGCAAGTAAGATATATGTCCGATGTGACAAGATCACTTGTAAAAATTTCAAGCCCAATTCCAAACTCTTGGCTAATGAGGTGGAATATGAGGTATTCTATGGTCATTTTAAAAGTCTCTACAATCTCTAGAAACACCTCCCTGTATAACTCCTCACGAACCTCTATAATGATGTCGATATGTAGTGTCTTCAAGGGGATAATAACAACATCATTAATGTTTATCCAAGCAGGGATGGGCATGTCTAGGTTCATGTCAGTACACATAGGATTATCCTACAACCTAATTAGATTGATGATGTTCTAGGGGTTGGTAAAGTAGAGGATTGGCTTAATGTGGATGATTTCGTCACTGGATGAGGTTGTGGAGGGAGATGCGGCCTAAGAAGTAGGTGGATAAGCAGCAGAAACAGACAGAGTGAATTTATTGAAAGGTGTGGAAGATGTGGCTCCATGGGGGATCTTCGAAAGAAACTATTCATCATAGGATGAAGAAGATGATGTAGAGGGATGGGTTCATTTGGTTCTAGACATGGAAAATGGGAGGGAGGGTTCGGTTGGTTGGTGTGGGAAATGGCTGGAATACGGGAGGGTTATGGTGATTCATTCTCACCTTTAGAGGGGGAGGGTGTGGGTCATGGGTGGTGTATGGGAGAGAGAGATGAGGGAAGGGAAAGTTTTGTAGTATTGAGGTGAGGGAGAATGAATTTTGTGGGTTTAGAGAGTAAGAGTATGGTTTGGGAAAGGATCCATGGATTTTCTGGAGTTCAGGAGGTCGGAGGAGTAAGTTGAGGGGTCACAGGTGGTGTGGGTCATGAACCTAGGGTTCACGACCTATATTTTAAAAAATATTACTGATGCATTACATGACATGTAATGGGGGTTCACTTCATGTAATGGTGAATTAAAAATAATATTCAATATAAATGTTACACATCATGTAATCCGATATCACGATGTGTAATTGGATGTTTTAGTTCAGACATTGTTTATTCTGTAAATTCAGCTCCTAGACCACATGAAACATTCCTTAGACTATCTAGGCTAAAATTTCCAATGTTGGTTTCCCCTAGTCAGCTCTTCCTTTTAAGTTGAGAGATTGACTCAATTTGGACACAATTGAATTTGAGGATGATGATAGGGCCTTCACATAATGGTTCTTGAATGATTTTAAATATTTCACCATTCACTTTGAAAACATGGACACCATATCTCTAGAATTAGATTGTCCAATAATGATAAAGTTCCATGACATTTAAGGGGATTGACCATCAAGATGTTATCTTACTAAGGAAGAGTTTCAATCTTGATTTGAAAAACAAAATTGTATCCCCTAGTACAAAGATACACCTAGAAATGATTTGAGCATGCCATTTGATTTATTTTATTATAGGTTCTAGAATTGTTGTTGGAATCCCTTCATATCTCTTCTAATGTGGTTAACTACAGCATCCTAGCTTCTCTAACCTTCCCAAAACTGGGATTTAGTTTCATAATCATCCAAAATGAATGAGACTCCAAATCAACTGGAAGATTAAATGGTTTTCTATAAACCAGTCTAAATGGTGTGGTGCCAATGGGTGTATTATAGGCAGTTTGGTATGACTATATTGAATGATCTAGTTTGAGACTCCAGTTGCATCCTCTTATATTCACAGTCATTTCCAAAAAAAATTATCTCCCTCTTGGACAGTTCTACTTTCCCAATTGTTTTTGGGTTATAGGGAGTTCATGTGTTGTATCAAATTACATAATTCTCTAGTAATCATCTCACATCTTGGTTCGTGATGTGTGTTCCTTGATCACGAATGAGTAATCTTTCAAAATAAAATATTGTAAACACATCATTTTTTTTGAAAGTTCATTACCACTTTTACTATGTCATGTGAGGTTGCTTCAGCTTTAACCTAGTTCAAGACATAGTCAAAACCAACTGGAATGTAGGATTTTCCATATAATGTGGGAAATGGTACCCTGATTTCTATTCTCCAAATATCAAATATTTCAACTTCCATAATGTGATTTTAAGAAATCTAATTCGTTTTCCAATGTTTTTGGTCTTCTGGAATTTATCACATTTTTTTTTCTAATTTCATCACATCAAGATGTAGTGCGGTCCAGAAAATTCTAATTTGAATACTTTTTGACACTATATGCTCAGGTCCTTGACCACCATTAGCTAGTGATGTGTGAAACTACTCAATTACATTATGAGTTTCTTATTTAGGGATGCAGTTTCAGAGAAGTCTGTCATCACAATGTTTGAAAATATTAGATCATCCCCGTAATAATAAATGGCATTAGCTATAAATATTTTCCATTGTGTGTATGAAAGATGTTGATGTAAAAATCTGATGGCAAGATAACTGGAGATATCACAGAACCACATTTGGACCTTGATGCTAAAAAGAATTTCATCTGGATAGTCTACTTAAATGTTAGTCTCTTCATCTAGTTTAATGAAGGGTAGATGATGTTTGGATAAATTATCCACAATCAAATTCTCTATGCTCATAGTATCCTTTATTACAATATCAAATTCCTACAGCAGGAGGTTCCATCATATCAGCCTCAGCTTGGCATCCTTTTTTTCATTATGTTTCTAAGGGAAATAAGATTTGTACGTACAATCACTTTGGACAATACCAGATATGAACAGAATTTCTCAAAGGAATATATGATGGATATGAGTTCTATATATATAGTCATGTAATTGACTTGAGATCCACTGAGTGTGTGACATTCATAATAGATGGGACAAAAGATAAGGCCAATTCTCAAACCTAATATAGCACCAACAGAAAGGTCACTTGCATCACTGAATATCTCAATTTCCTTATCCGGGTTAGGTGAAATGATGACTGGGGATACTATCAAGATTTTAATCAATGTATTTAAATCTATTAAACATTCCTTAGTGAATTAAAAAGAAACATACTTTGATAATAAGTGTGTCAATGGGTGGGAATCTTTGGTAATGTCCTTTTCAAATCGTCATAAAATCCATTGTGGCCCAAAAATCATTTGATACTCTATACTATTGAGGGTTATGGTAAATCCATGATGGAATTTATTTGGTCAAGATAAACTTCGATGCATTAATTATAGATTTTATGGTTGATAATTATTCCTCCTTGGACTATGAAATGAAATTTCTCCTAATTCATGACTAGAAATTGTTCTTCACGGCATTAGAGACCTAATTCCATATTTCTTAAATAGACCTCAAATGATCTTCCATATACTAAGAAGTCATCCATGAAAATTTCTAGGAATAATTTAACCATGTCATGGAAGATATGTTTCATGCATCACTGAAACATTTATGAAGGATTGCATATTCCAAATGACATTCTTCTTTCAGAAAAAGTACCAAAACAGGCATGTAAAGGTGGTTTTTGGGTATTTATAGGGGTCAAATAAAATTTGGTTGTATCTTTAATATAAATCTAGGAAACAATTGAATTCATGTCCAAAAAGTCATTCATGCATCATATCCATGAAGGGTAATGGAAATTGATCCTTCTTTATTATTATATATAGGCATCTCTAATCTATACAGACTCTCCATCCAGTGATGGTACATGTTAAAGTCAATGCATTTACATTAGTTATCTCTACTTTCAGTCCTATTTTCATAGAAAAAACATTTAAATGGATTACCCATTCACTATATAACATGGAAAAGATTATCCCAGCATCCAAGAGTTTGAAAATTTTCTTTTTTATGACTACCTTTATCGATGGTGTGAGCCACCTTTGAGGTTTTCATTTCAGCTCTGCATCTTATTAGAGTAGGATCCTACGACTTCATTCAATAAGATTGATTCCGTTGATGTCTACTACTCCATAGTAAATTTACAATTTATGTCACTTAAAAAATTTAACCAAAAATTCATTTTGTTTTTTAGACAGTTCAGAATTGATAATAACTTGTAAAGTGGGTGACTCTCATATGCATGAGTACTTAAGAATACTAGGTATCAGTTTTAGATCTAGTTTGGGTGGTTGAATGATGGGGGGAAAGAATGGTGGAATTATGTCCCTTGTGAGAGGATAAATGAATCTTAATTTCTCAAAATCATAATATTCTTCCTTCTCTAAGAGTGAATATTCATTTTCATCTTCAATGGACATGTACTCATCTCTTTATTGGGTGACAGAGATGGTGTTACAATCAATATCTTGGTCTGATAGTCGGGAAACTTTTACCAAATTCAAAAGAAAATTTTCTTCTCCCTCTTAGAAGACTAGATTTCCATGATTAACATATATCCAACAATTTCATATGTCATGTAATGGTTTTCAAAATATAATGGGGACATCACATTTTTCTTCCTTGTCTAGAACTAGGAAGTATGATAGAAAGAAAAAAAATTCAAATTTCACTAAAACATCTTCAAGAATGACCCTAGGGTACTTCATTGATCATTTAGTGAGTTTCATTTATACTATAGTTTTTTTTTACAGTTTTTGGAGTCCTAGATTAAGGAATACACTCATTGGAATTAATTTGATGCTAGCTCCAAGGTTGTATACAACTATTCCAAACATACATTCACCAATAGCACAAGGTATTGAAAAATGTCTTGGATCTCTCATTTTTGGGGGATTTTAACCGATACAATAGTAGGGAATTATTTATTTAATGATATAACCCCAAGATCTTCTATATTGCTTTTTTTGGATAGTAAATCCTTGAGAAATTTTTCCTAGACTGATATCTGGGAACTGGACTCTAAAAATACTATGTTGATGTGAAATTTCTTAAACATCTCTATGAATATATGGTATTATTCCTCTTATCTTCCATTTATTTTTCTATCCGGGAAGGGAATAAGATTTTTTTATAGAGTGGGGAAACATAAATTATTTCCTTTGGCTACATAAGAGATTGGTTCTTCTTAGTTGGTATCTATTCTTAATGTTTTACTATTGTGGTCTTATCAACTTCTTCATCTTTATCTGATTGTCTCTTAGGCTCTTATTGTTTCCTTTAACCTCTTCCTCTCTGTTTTTGAAAGTCCAATATCTTTCCTCTTACCATTAGTACGGCTTTATATTATTCCTTTGGGTATGTCTTGGTGTTACCAAGTATGGTACCTAGTAATCCTTCAAACAATGTGTTTGAGATTTGACCCATTTTTACTTCAAGGATCCTCAAGGCATCTCGTTGGTTATGAATCATTGTTTCCTGAGTAGTCATTCATTGTTCTGCATTTTGAAAAAGGTATCATGGTGGTCCTCAAGGATAAATTGAGGAGGGTAATGTTGTTGATGAGGTCTAGGTTGAGAGGGTTTGAATTTATGGTAGGCACTCTATGGGAAGGGTTATTGTTTAATATGTTACTGAGTTATGGGTACTGGGTTCATAGGTGGATACCCCAGTGGTCCTTGATTCTGAAATGGTGCTGGACCACTTCACTGTTTAAAATATTCTTTGTTGTTATAAGGCTGCTGCTAAGCAGGCCTCTGTTAGTAGATCTGTTGGTGCTATTGAAAATGAGGGGTTTTTTTATTTTAATTGATATAATTACAATCTTGGGTTTGTCATTACTAAACTCCTAGGATTTAGGATAGGTAAATATGCAGGCCACTGCACATCTCATATGATTTTCACTCTATTATGGGGGCATGAGTGGGTTGTGTTTTCGGCAACTGGAATGACTCTAGATTATTTGTGAGCACTTCGACATGAACTGCTAATTTGGTGTTCTCATCCACCTGGGGGATACCATACTGAGGTAGTCTAGGATCACTTTTCCATAGGCTTTAATTGTGAAAAACTTCATTGAAAATAGCTCTTATAGCTTCCAGGGTCTTGAATATTAATCATCCATTAACTGTAGGGTCGATGACAGATCGTGTGGATAGATAGAGTAATTGGTAAATGTTTGGAACTAGACCCACATGTTTAAACCATGGTGTGGAAACTTCCTCATTAGTTCCTTCAATTAGTCCCATGCTTCCCATGCTAATTCACCACCATTTTGAGAGAAGTTCTGAATTTTGTTATGGAGATTCCATGTCTGAAGCAGTGGATTGTATTTATCCAATATCTTATTGGAAATATTGTCCCAAGTCGTGATTGACTCGGGAGTAAGAAAATTTTGGAAGTCCTTAGCTCAGTATCCTAGGGATAATGGGAAGACACCGAGTATATTTGTGTTAGAAGGAACTCCCATGATGAAAAAGGTATAAAAATCTTCCAGGAAGTTTTACATATGCTCATGACCATCATTGCTCTGATGTCCACTGAATTTCCCCATATTCTGGATCATGTGAATGAGTCTAGGTTTGATCTTGATGGTAGTAGAATGAATGGGGGACGAAAAATTCTTAGTTTGGCACCATGGATTGATGGAAATCTGTAATATATGATGGTCCTTTCTTGATTCATCAGGTACTCTCCCGGTATAATTTGAAGAGGGTTCGGTGGGTTGGGTACCACTGGGATGTTGGGGTCAGCCATCATAGACCGGTGACATGCTGAAAGATACAATTTGATCTCAAGATCAATGGGAAAGTATCTTCTTTATCAAGGATCCTTGAAAAATTCAAAGGGCCCTCATACATGCACAAATCCATGAAAAAGGGGGATGTAAGGGTATCATGAAAGATAATAAGGAATGGGGGTTTGGGAAAGGCAATCCTGGGTCTTATGCCAAATGATTTAGAAAGCACAATGTTGCATCCCCAGTAATAGTTCCAAAATTTGATGCACCTACATGAATCATTGGTTTCCACACAGGTTGTGGTCAGATTAGAATTTTTTAATTTCCCAAATACTACAAACTTATTAGGTGTCATATAGCGATCATTCAGGGTTAATAACATGGGGAGTGTTTCTAGCTTCTGTAAGACAATGTCCTAATACCCATTAGAGTGGGAGTTATTTCTAGGTTGCTTTAGTTTGGGAATTTATAGATCTATGGTGGTTGGTAGATTCTTCAATAGATTAGAGAGGGGTTAGGATCAATTTTGATTATCTGTAAGAGGGATGATCTTAATTCTTATCTTGGTAGGATCCTAAGGTTTAGGCTACGAAGAAAGAGGAAGTTATTAGTTTACTTTGGTGTATTCACCTAGTTCTACCTAGGAGATCACTATTTTTTTATCTATAGATAGTGAAAACATAGACACATTATGATTAGATTCTAAGGAAGATATTATCTTAGTATAGTGGCCATATCCTAATCTACTCCAATTAGGATAGAGACTTCTGCTAAAATATCCCATTGTTTGGGATGTTTAATCGAATTGGATAGAAGTTAATTATTTGCCCTGATTACTAATCCTTAAGGTAACTATGTTTATAATTAAATAATTATTATAAACACAAATACATCTACTCCTTACCTCTACCCTTGAATGGTTTAGTCACTCATGGTAGGAGGGGAGAAGAATAAAAAAATAAGAACCATGATTCCCACGATAAGATGATTTTAAATTATACAATTCACAATCACACAAGGGTTAGATTCACTAAAAAGGGGGAGCATTCAATCAAGGTTTAAATAAATTTAAATCACAATTTTAACCATGTACATACTTGGAATGAATGTGGAAATGGATTTGACACGAGTTTGGTGATGAATGATGGTAAGTGACGCAAAAAAAGAAAATTGAATGCAATGATCAAAACACAAACCACGGCTCTTGTATTGACATAAAATATGATAATGGTGAAGAAAATTAAGTTTAAGGGATAGTTATTTGAAGTAATGTCAAATGGGAACCAAATAATAGAATAGAAGTACCCCAAAAATATATAAAAACCACTGCTTGGCTTCCGTATATATAGGTGAAATGTGGCACGGCATGTAATTGATTACGTGTCACGTACCACTGATCTGTATAGTTCTACATGATTTTTGAATCTTACACATATCTTGTGAATATCACACCTGAAATCTGATGATTAACTACTTAAACATCGTGTAACGATGACTAATGATGTGTATTGGCCTTCCATATATTCATCCAGAGTGGATTCTCATCCAATGGGTTTGACTGGAGACACGTCATGAATGACACATTCAAGATGTGTACTAGATTCTTTCTTTACTCTATTCATGACATTCCTCACGAATTGTTGGATGATTTGTAATCATATTACACGACAAGTACATATGGTTCAAAACATGTAATAGGTAAATTTTACGCTTCTTCTTCATTTCTTATTTGAATCACTTTAAGCCTCATTTTGGAAAAATTGTGCACATACCAAGTGCATTATCGAATAAAGTAACTCAAAAACTTACTTAAATGACAACAAAAAGTATATATGAATTCAGCTTATCACCTGTACACACACACTCATCTCTAATCCCAAAAAAATGATGAAATAAGAAAACATGGTAACAACCAATTCATGCATACATCTATATCCCAAAACCTGAGTTAGACAAGATGCAATGAAAGTAAATGGGGCCAAATACAATCCCACCACAAAGAAACTATAAAAGAAGTCCAACCTAAATGTAAATGCACTAAGGATGTTATCTGAAATCCAAAAGAACACACCACAGTTGTTATGGTATCACTAAGAACCGTCTAGTCCTAGACTGCCTAGGACTCTGTCAAAATGTTGATTTTTTGCATAAGACATTACACATGCGAGAAATGCTCGTGCATGGGTGAGTATAACAATAATTAAAAGGACACCCCAAAACCACAATGCATATAAAAAAATATAGTCATATCAAAATAAGTATACGTCTAAAAAAAATTAAGCCATCATGTCTTGATATATTCAACCAAGACACACCATCTATAGGTAAGCCACAACCAGAGTATACCATCCTAGGATTCTAGCTCAAAGATTCCATAAAGCACTCATATGTGAAGACATACTCCTGAGTCTGATTTCCCTGATGATGTTTTTCTAAGTGGTACTTTTCATTGGGTCTTTTCATGAGATAGAATACACTAATATCCTAATGAGAATAGGAGACATAGATCAGGATCACTACCAAGGCCACGGGGTGATACCAACAAACTCATTCTAGATTAACCCACTATGTAGAGGATCAATACCCACTTAGTGTTGGTAATGTTGATACAATGAACTCCACCTAGGGGATGAATATGAATAGTGGATCTCACTCCAAGGCTCTCAGATGGTTTCCAATGACTCTATCTAGGAAGTCCAACTAAAGGGATATTTTTCCTAAGAGTAGGAAATGATATTGTACCAACCATCAGGTAATGGACAAGAGTAATGAAGCAAAAAAACATTTTCAAGTAAATAAGGAAAGGGGCTCTAATACATACATGAAAATGTACGTGTTGGATATATGGGTTACATACCATGTCCCTTTGACCCAGGGTCCAACCATTGTAAATAGACCATGTCATCAAACCATGTATATGTAGTAATACATGCAATGTAGGAATCAAGTGTACCCTACCCATGTTTTAGTACATGGATTCAGCCAATATACCCATGTACGTGTCCCATTACATGCCTTAGCCCATGTACTTGGTCCAACCCATGTCATGTGGGGGAGTACATGTTGTGTAGGAAACCTATTTACTCCACACCATGTCCATGTACTTCCCAAAATACAAATTGATTTTACAGGGAGGGAACACACACCATTTTTTAGGGGTCATATGTCGTGTGATTTTTAAAATCCTCCAGAAACTTATCCACTACTCAGGGTGTCCCACACGACTTGTAGATCTGTTTTACATGTTTTGTTGTTTTCGATTTAGCACCTATATCCTTTAATCTAGAAATCATCTCTCTATTAAAATGAATATCTAAGATCCTCCAAACTATGACATCATTGAACAATTTGTTTCACCGTCACTTCTTCTTGAAAAATAGATCAAATTGTTGTTCTTCGTTGTGCTGTGAAGAACATCGAAGAATGTGAATTCTGATATCCTCAGTAATATCAATCACTCTGTCTCTACATTCACACCTCCTTCATGTCATGCTAATCCCAGGTCTACGATATTGGATCATTTTTCCACAAAACGGATATGAAACATTCGATTGATTGGGACATTTTGAGTATCCATCATAACAAAGAATGTCTATGAAGAAGGATGGATCAGGGGAGAAAAACACAAACCAAACGAGAGGAATGAACCTCGATCAATGTTCGTGTCAATGTCAATCTATCACTATTATAACAAAGAATAACAAAATCAATAATTATAATAAAACTCTCGTCATAACTCTACAAATAAACCCATCCAATAAGGTGATCGATCCACAAATCAATCAATTCATTGATTGATTTGAATTCATTGCAGAAATTAAGAACATGGAAGAAAATCCAACTCAAAACACATTACCTTCCTCAATTTAGTTCGATCACCAATTAAGCATTATCATTCATCACCTACATTGGTGTGATCCAATGAATTCTGGGTGCATTGACTGTCTATCAATGATCTGTCGCCATCCTCCCAAGAGAGAATTATCAAATCTCTCTCCAAAATCTCCCATATATTTCTAGGTTTATGTAGTTAACCTTGGTAATTTTTCATAATTTTCTATTTAATTATGTTTCAATTGATGCATCCAAAATTTAAAGGAAAATAATTTTATTAAATAATTTTATTCATTTACACACCCACAATGAATTATTCACGAATGATCCATGTTGTCTAATTTTAAGTCGTTCCTAGGATAATCCCTGCATTATGAACTCTAAAGTTCCATCATATTTCTGATCTGGGCACCTATTAAGATGTTATTACACTTTTTCTTCAAATTTTTCAGTGCATGCTATTTCATTATAAAATATATTTCAAACATTAATTTTAGGCACACCAGGCCTCAAATTTTTATTTTTTCTTAGCGCCTGGTCTTGAAAATAATCCATATAATATTTGAAAAATAATACATGGAAAATAAAATACATTACAATATCCAGGTAAATTTGGATTCTGATGATATTTTTAAGCTCTTACATGTGTTTCTCTAGCATGTCATGGATGAATCCTTACTTCATGTTGATATGAATTTTCCTTTCATGGAAAACAAAATTTTTATCCAAGTGAATCATACTCTGATTATCATTGAATGTTACTCCTACCACATGAATTATTCCGTGTTACTTAAACAAACTCAACCAAACCAACACCTTCTCTACTTCTATTTCAACTACATGATTTTCTTCTATTATTCATAGAGTAAAAATCTTATGAAACTATAACATCCATATGATAGTATCTTCTCCATAGGTGATCTTAAAACCAATTGTGCACTTATGGGTGTCGACATATTTAGTTAATTTCACATCTATAAAACCATTTAACTGATCTTTCTCTCAAGAAAATAGTGAAATATTATCCATTCCATTAAAGTAACAAATAATAAATTTAACAACCTCCTAGTTTTCCCATTTGGGGTTTGACATAAATTTACCTACAAATCTCAATGAAAATGAAATATCTGACCAAGTAAAAATCATCCCAAATATTATACTTCTAATAATTGATGTGATTAGAACATTCTCCATGAAAAAAATATTTAATCCGTTGTTAGTGACAATGAATTAATAAAATTGAAGTGTGTATCATGTGGAGTATATATTAACTTGCATATCATCATTGCAAATATATTAAGGATATTTAAGATGAAGTCTCTTTGGGATCAAACCAAGGTTCAATAATTTCAATCCATATCAATCCTCATCCAAAAAAATTTCTAATCCTGACCAATATCTTTCATTTCAAATATTATATGAAACATACTATTTAGTTCTAGAATCTATTTGATATCTACACCCTCAAATAACCTATCATCGGCATATATGTGTAATAACACAAAATTCACATCTTCCCATTATGTTCTATAATAATTGTGATCTATGTTTCTCCTTTAAAATTATTATTTTTACATAAAACATTCAATATTATGATTCCATTGATAGGGTTATTGATTCAATATATAAATACTTTTATTTAACATAAAAATTATGTTTTGGTTTTCTTCATCTAGGAAACAAAATAGTTTTTCATGTAAATTTATTCCAAAAACATGTAATGAATGAGATATATCTTTTCATAAATCTATTCTAAATATAGAGTTATGATTCCACCATGTTTAGAATAGTTTTGAAAATTAAATATTTAAATAATTGAGAGAAAATATATGAGAAATAAACACCATTTTTATTTTAAAAACCTTCTACCGACAATAATTCTTTGAAATGATTTTTTCCACCAGAAAACTATTCTAATTATTAAACCAATTTTTCTCCAGAGTTTTTTCCTTTAATTAATTTATTAAGATCTAAAGATACATTGGAATTAAATGTATACATTTAATTATCCTTTATTTAATTCCATTATTTTGTGTCTCTATCTAATTATACTTCTTCTGAATATTTATATTCTCAAGAATCTATTAAACGTAATAAATTTATAGCAGGACAAAAACTCCGAACTAGAATTCTAATTTCGGTTGGAATTCTCAAATAAAATGGATATATAAAACTTTCTAGATATTATATAACTTCCTGAGGCCTAAATTATGGTTCCCTCACTTGACCTTCAGCTAGTCTTAATCTTTCCAAAAATTCATCTAATGGTCATTCTCTTATAATTCTACTACTTCCATCATTCCCATCTGAGTTCTCCAAAAGTTGAAAACCTTTGATACAATTATACTAATTAACATGGAATTTCATAGTCTATTTTTATCAATCAATTTTTTTTATATCCATGTTTTAATCATTCCATTTAATCCCTTCATTGAAGTGAACATATTAACTCATAATGAATTTACTCTTATCACTATCCCATTACTAATATCATATGTTCTCATCACCATACCCAATAAAAACATCTAATAAGATTATAATTATGATTTTCCTAAGCCATGTTATCTATATGAACATAATAATTTTGAATACTTTCTGATAAAAAAATTAAAATCTTTTAACTAGTCATGAATCCTCTAGAAATTCATGTCTAACTACTGATGATGGAATTCTTTTTACAAGATACGTCATTATATTGAGTGATTAAAACCAAATCTTATGAGAATTACTGAATATTGTGACATTATTTGAGCCTTATTAGTAAAGAATTCATTCATCCTCATAGCCAAATCATTATACTATGATGTTTGAACCATAATCTTCTCATGCTTAATTCATTTCATTTAGAAAGAATTATGGAAGATGTATTGGGGGAATTCACCACTATTATTAGTGTAGAGACACATTAACATCCATACACATTACATTTTTTTAAAATATTTCCAATGAAGAAAATCCTTAAATGCATAAAAATTATGATTCATAATGTAATCCCTGACATTCCTCATAGAATCATTGATTAAAAATATAAATTGGAGAAAACATCTGCCAAACTGAACTGGGGAAGGCCCCTAAAAATCCAACAATACCAATTCTAACATCCAAGATCCAGGATTCCATCCATATAAATTAAAAGGAACCATTTTCTACTTCCCCAGCAAAAAAAATCATTGTTTCTAGTTTTCATGTGATTAAGCTATTGTATTCCTTTTTTTCTCTGTATCTTTGATATTCTTCTCCCTGAGTTGACTCAGTTTACAATTACAAATATTGACATAATTAGAAGAAATACTTCTAGAAACTAATATTCCATATGAACATATGACCAAGTACAAAGTTCCACCTTTCACACCATGAGAAATAATCATAGATCATTATTTAATATTCCATACCCCATAGAAAAAAGTGGTTACCAAAACATTCTTATTAAGAAATAAAATAGAAATAAGATTTTTTAGACCAAGGATATGGCAATATTTTTTTAGATTTTATTAATCTCCCATTATACATTCGGATGTTGAAATCACAATTTCCAAAAAAATCTAGAACTTCACTGCCCACTAGATGAATTTTGGAAAACATCATAGATACATAATTGAACATGCATCATTGATCACCAGTTTAATAAAAGGATGCTTCAGATCCAATTACCTAATCATATATATGAGTAATGACACATAATAAAAAATTATTATTACCTATGATTAAACTAGTGTAATTTGAACTACCCGAAGTTGAAGCTCTACCTATGGATGTCCTTGTGATTTTTTTCAATTCTTTTTAATGTTCCATTTCTTCCCATAACTCTCGAATGTTGGACCCAAAATAGTTTAATTACTCTAGATCCTTTCTTGAGACTTGTCTTCTGATGATTTATTCTGATGTGTTTTCCTTTATTTTGGTGACCATCCTCATCAGTCAACATTATGAGAAATTCTAGATAGTGCTTTGAATTATCTCTTCCTTGGATATTCATTAAGGATCGGATTCTAAATATCCTCAAACCCCTAATCATTCATTAAACTATAATTAAAAACCACATTTACCCTCATATCCATGAATTATTGAATTTAATATTACAAAAGTAGCACCCATATATCATTTTTGAGTGATACCTTCACTAATTTGAGCTACCCATACATCTGGTTCATGTTATTCACATGACCTTCCACCTATTTTTATTTTTATATTCATAAGCTAGAAAATCTTCACAACATGAAAACATTTTTCAATACCATCGGCTTATCATACATGTATACCAATGCATTAATCACTTTAGGAGTAGTTTTCTTATCTCGTATGTTGAAGGAAACATTCCATTCCAATGACAACCTCACTAGTTCCAATGCCTTTCTAGCCAAACACTCTCATTTTTCCTTATTCATTTTCTATGAACATTCATTAGATAACATAAGATTTAAGTCCTTTTGAATCAGATGATCCTAAAAATACATTTTCCAAAAGAAAAAAAATGTTCCATCAAATTTATCAATCTAAATCATACCTTCATCCAATTCAATAACTTTCTCAAATAGTAAACTCCCACTAAAAAATTCATTCCAAGGTTAGAGAGAGAAAAAACTAAAGCTACCTTTTATATGTGTTGAGTGATCAATAAAACCACATGATATGATACCACTTATTGAGATAAGGATAAGTATATTTTGATTAAATTTTTGGATGTGAGATCTAAATTGCACCAAATGTTTTTGAAGCGTATAATGGAAAATAAAACCTTTAGAAGTTCCACCTTTAGATTATGTTTACCAGAAGTGGTATTTTACTTCACCATAAAGATAATAGCCAATATTTCTGAAATTTTTGAATATTTTTCAACGATAATTAATCCCATAATCTAGATAAAACCCATGTAATTAATTCCATTTTGTTAATTTTTGAAATCCAAACATTAAATGATCAATGGAATTAAACACAATTTCTAGTTGTTTCATTCATTTTTAGATGGAATTAACATTTCATGCCATGATATTTTATTATAGAACTTAATTTTTTATGGGATTTAAATTTTGAGTTTCATTATTTATAGTATTATGTAATTAATATATACAAGATATACATTTTGAATTTTAATTTTTCATGTTTTCAGGAACGATAATGAAAATTGAAAAAGGCATGAACCAATCATAATACTTCCCTAGCCAGACCATTTGACATCTATAATTTCATATGACTTGCCTTTAATTTCATATTACATTATATTTATTTATTAAATAGAAAATGGATGAGTGTATGAATTAATATTTCTAAACATATGACTTTATCATGCCCATCATATGATTTTTGAGGAGTTACAATGTATGTCTTAAGTGATTCCATAGGATCATTTGACTTTAGCCTTAGGGTCATCACTTTCTTCTTGTAAAATTATTCTTGTGTCTCAACATATATATTTCATAAAGGTATAAATACCATGCCTAAAGGTATAATTGTGACCACACATGTTTACTAAGGGTGTAAAAGCCACCACATCAAGGTAAAATATCTCAAATAGATGTATATAGAGTTTTATAAAGGTTATGTAAGGGTATTGAAGGGAAATTCAAAAAGGTAAATTTACTATTCATAGTGCTACATAAGTGTAACAAGAACTCTAGTGAGTTACGACTATGTAATCAAAATGGATACGTATGGGTATCATGATGGTCCCTCAACTATGTAAAGGCCATAGATCTTAGCTGTCAAGTAAGACATTACAATCAAGAGAAATGTTAGTGTACCTTTGCAGATAACCGAAAAATATTTCATTGAGCATTTCAAATACAGCAAGAAATATAATGGTACCATAGAGATTCTAGAACCTCTCAAAAGGTTGTCCCATGGTCACCAAAGATGCATAAGGGCACAACCATGGGGAATAAAATTTAAAAACCTCAAAATGGAAAATGAAAATTAAAAAACTCATTTACATTACACAAAAAAATTGGGGGGAGACATAGAATATGATTCATGTGGGAATAATCCAAATAAATTATAAGAAAAGATAATGTTCAAGATTAGATGAACTGAAGCCATCACGAACCTCGTCTTGGACACGTGGAAGTTATTTGAGGAATAATTGATACTCATCACTCGACATTGAATGAAAGGAGAAAGAATAAGAAGATGTGTCGATGATTATAAATATATCTCCTCTACATTTTTACTGTATTTGAGTCTAGGGCCTTCAACGCCATCTTAATTCATTATATATTAACTGCATTCCACATTTTTAATTAAAATTAAATTTATTTATTATTTTTTATGTTTCATTCTCTTCTTCCCTCATTTCTTTATGTTTATCCCAATATGAAGTTATAGGGATTCTAAATATATTTTCTAGAATTATAGGGTAACCCAAGGATCTCCTGATTGACGAAATATAATGAACAATTCTCTATTACCCCAGTTCAAATATTTTTTTTATTTTGATTATTTTGGGTGAGTTTGGGGATGAGTATAAGATTACACATTATGCTTATTTTTGATCCATTTCCATACAAATTACAAAATTTTGTTACTATACCACTGTTTGGAAAACTAATTTATAATGGGATCCATAGTTTGAATGGTTTAGGGACTCATGATTGTGGTTTCTTTGAGAGTGTGATGGGAAGATCATTTAGGGAGATCTATATGAGTGGGATATTCATTCACATAATTTATGCACTAAATCTGTTTATAGCCAGTTAGAATACAGAGGGAATATGATTGAGGTTCAACGTTATGAGAATATGAAGGATCACTATGTTTGATTCTAGGGGTATCTCATTTATTACATTCATTTTTTCTTGCACTTGAATTTCCTTCTCCATTTATATCCATTAGACCCCATATTCCCCTTAATTTGAAATTAATGAAAAGAAATTCATAAGATCCATGGTACCGATTCATATGGGGCCATCTCATTGGGATATGACCTTGGTCATCCAATACGATTCATTTTAGTTTTTTATGTTTTTAAATGTAAGGCCCGTGAAATCATTCACAACATTGGTGCCATTATCAAGGATTTGGGTCGAGGTATTCACTATTTTAACGCATCTGTAAATAGTTTTTCATTTAATTTTCTTTTATATTTTTATTAATTTTTCTTTTTTAATTATTTATTTTTATACACATATTTTAATAATCATCACAGAGTAACCACTCTATAATAATGGATAACTGATTTCATGCACATATCAAAGAAATTCATAGAATAATATCATAGGTCATGAAACCACTCCTATCCCACTTATTTCAAACTAATAAATCTGCATTACCATAGGATCCCAAGGGGGTAAATATTTATGGAATAGATCTAGAGAAAACTTTGGTACACCCCAATACATGGGAGGATGGAACCTGCTACATGAACAATCCTAATCAATATCTACAACACATTCCCCCATACTACTAATTTTTAGTAGCTACAACATATGAGTTAAGTGACACTAGAGGAACATGTGATTCACATGAGGGTCTACATTTCCATAGTGTAAAGGTATTCTTTTGGAACATTATACGTTCTTAATAAAGGTATTAAGACCTTATGTAAAGGTATCCTTGTGGAAATACATGATTCATAAGGGTATAAAACCCATTGTTTCAGGCTAAAAGTCTTCACGTAAGGGTAGAGAGCATAGTCTAAAGTCTATATTGGGGAATTACAAGGAACTTAATAAATGTAATGGGAACATTTTTATTATTTCATAAGGGTAACAAGAATTACAGTAACCTACACAGAGGCAATCAATTTTCTATATAAGGGTATCACCATCATCCCTTCACTATGTAGTGTTCATAGATCCTACGTTTCAAGGTAATATCTATAATTGAGATATACATCTGGATACCACCATAGATAACTCAATGCCATTTCATGGTACTTTTGAGCTATACCGAGCCATGTAAGGGTTCTATTGAGGTTCCAAAATATATTTAAATTGTGTCTAATGGTCATTAATTATATGTAATGGTGAAACTATAGAGAATAAAATATTAAATTCCTGAAATGGAAAAAGAAAATAAAAAAACTGATTTCAAATGTTCAACCAAATCAGGGGAGCTAAAGGAGATGATGAATACAATGATCATCCAAATGAATAAAGAGGTTGAGATCATGGGATTAATGTTAATCATGAATATTTTTTGATATTATATTATCTAAATCCATTATAAAACTCAACTTGGACCTGATAAAGTCATCCATGGAAGAAGAAAGACACACCCCTCAATATTGAATGCATGGAGGATGAGGAGGAAGATGTGTTTATGATTATAAATATTTTTACCATCCTTATTTGTAATGATATCAATTACATGGACCTCATCTCCATATTTATGTACTGTATGTCTTCTATTAACTATATTTTTAAGTCAAATTCAATCTATTTATCAATATGTGTTGTGTTGTTCTCTTTTTACCCCATTTTTTATTTCTCTTCCGCCGTAAGGTCATGGTTAATCTCAAGATCTATTTTATGATGTGAGGAAAACCTGAGGATTACAAAGTAGATTAAAACTAATGAACCAAAAAACATGCACCTTATTTTGTTCATTATATTTTATACTAATGATTTAGGGAGAGTGAGGGGATGAGTTCATGATTGCACCTCATCCTTCTTTCATCCCAATTTCCTTTCACATTACTAAAATAATTTATGCTCCCAGTATTCATGTTGATGATGTATAATAGGATAATTAGTTTGAATAGTGGAAGGAATCATGATTATGGTTAATTTGAGAGAGTGATGGGATGATAAATTAGGGATATCTTCTTGAGTGTGACGTTCATTCGCACAATTTATGAAATTAGGTTAAGGGTATATGATTATAAATCATGGAAAAAGTTACAGAGGGTCAAAGTAGTGAGTAAATAAATGATCACTGTGGTTAAATCCTGGGATGTATCCTTTTTCCTATTCAGTTTTTCATGAATTTTCATTTCCTTATCTAATTGCATCCATCAACCTGGAACATTATTTTACAATAAAATTATGAAAAAAATAAAAAAACAAACATAAGTGATAGGATATTGAGTCATCTATGAGTATATCATTCAGAGATGACCAACACCAAGAATTTATTTTATGTTTTTCAATTTTTTTAAATGAAAAACTCATGATATCATTCACATCACCCACCCACCAACCAATGTCGACCTCAGACACAACCAAGAAGAGAGCACATGTATTAAAATAAATAAAAATAAAAGCAAAATAATAATATTAAATAGAAAAGAACACAAGTTATTAATGTGATTCAAAGATGTTGTACTATGTTCAGAGGATAAAAACTGTGACTTTATATCTATTCATTAGATGCACAATAATTTCATTCAATTGAAAAAATATACAATAAGATAACACTACAAATTATTAACTCTATGTAATTCATTGATAGAAAATAAACATTTCTTTTATGATATACTTCATCAGGATATACTATTTATACCACTAATTCACTATACACTAGGGTCCATGCATCCTTTTATTGGAGTTCTTAGTTTTTTTCATATGTTTCACCGCATTCCAAATTTCATGGAAATTTTCCCATTACGAATGTGAATAGTGATATCAAATAATCCCATTGAATTCAATAATTTTTCTGGGAGAACCCATCTAGAAACTTCATTCAAGGTATATTTGTGCAGCAAAGATTCTAGACATTCATGATTGAATAATACGTTGTGACCTTTCAATTCTTTTTATCCCCTATGAATGATATGATCATTAGATCATTCCACAATCACTTGGATGTTGGATCATAATGTATATGAATATGGATAAATTCAATAGGGGTGGGGGTGAATTATAGGTTAAAAAATATTCATTTATTAACCTTAAAAGAAAAATAGTTTAACGATGTTAAAAAAATGGTATTAAAAAAATCTTATTAAGTATTTTAATGGAAATCAGAGTTGGAATTTGGATCTGATAATAAAAATATAGTAATAAAATAGATTCTGATATGTAAGCCCACTAGTAGTATTGTGAAATTGATCCTATATTAATACCATATAGAATCATATTCAGTAAGCAATGGAAATGTAATAATAGTTTAATCATATTCATGGTAGGAAAATATTTTATCAGTGTATACAAAATAATATAACAGTTATGAAGGTTATGATATGTTAGAGTAATTGGAAATGTATCGTAATGAAGGTTCAGTATGATAATAGAATTCAAAATAGACGCGTGAATATAAAATGTATCACTTTTATATTATATACAGAGGAATATATAAACACTTAGTAAATAGGAAATAAAAAATATTACACTTCTTTTAAGCCATATAAAAGGGTATTCTATAAACTAGGATAAATGTCCCTTGTTTTATACATACAGGAAATTAGGTCTTTCCTATACCAGGGAAGTACCTCGATATGATGACTGGTCTATCTTATTATCCCCCTGATCCCTTAATGTTATGATTGGATTCTGTCACAATATCCCCTTGTTCAATTGATCTATAAGATCATATCTCTATCTTCATGACCTCTAAACGCCTTGATATTATTCAAAAAATTGGATTTAGTGATTACAAAACAAAAGACTCTTAAAAAATAGAATGAGAATGAAAAATATGTTCCATGTTTGTAATATTCTGATGTCCCATGAAATAAAAATATGAAATTGAAATTGATCATCCTCAAACTCTTCAAATGACTAGGTTTTTATAGGCCACTCTACAACGGTCATATTTCCATCCCAATGGTCATATTTTTCAGAGCATCCTATAATGACTTGGATAGTTGGAAATCCAATGGCTCTATTATAACAGAAAGTCCGAAGTTGTTTTTTTTCATTATTACAATTAAAATGGTATTTTGTTATGATAGAAATGTATTTTCCACATTTAGAATTTAAATTTAGTCAGTCCTAAATACTTCCATATATAGGTCATTGTGATAATATTTATGAGTGTGAATCTGATGTTTATTAGTGTTGATATCAGTCTGATTGAAAATAATATTAGTACGAAGACAAGTAAGAAAGTCTTAAATTTGTTTTTATAAGGTGAATTTTATTTTTTGTTATATCCATACCGATTAATTTTATTATAATAAAACGTTAATTTAAATTCTCTAAATACTTTAGAAATAGTTCAAATTTTTATAAAGATTTATTTTTTTCAAGAATAATTATAAAACATAATAAAGTTTGTAATAAAATATTTAATAAAGAGTTTGTGATTTAAAAAACAAAAGGAATGGAAAATTCATAAAGAATTATTTGACTCAACAATTTCCCCCATCTAAGAAAGCACAACCCACAAAGAAAAAATAGAAAAGAAATTTGAAAAACATAAGTCCATTATTATTTTAAGAGTTTCACATTCATAATTTAATACTTATCACCCCAGAGTTTTTAACTCTTAGGAATAAAATGTTGAATATGGATAACTCCCACATAGGATATGAACTCCACCTAAGGATCATATTATCTTATTTAAAATAATTTTATCTCCCATTTTAGATATATTATTCAAGAAAGGTTTTCTCTAACATAATTAAAACATCTCCCACTTTATATAAAATCCCCCCCTTTGTGATTTTCAAAAAGGAATGGAGATAGTCCTAATGAATATTTTGAATCAACATTGGCGATTTTATCATTTATACACACAAAACACTCCATGTTCCAGTGAACTGATTATGTTAACCTACACTTGGTTACATAAAAAAGACTATATCCCAAAAATAACCTTCACAATATGGCCATTAAGGTCACAATGAGTCAAAAATCCCAAAAAAAATTAAATACGTTCCATCTCTACATGAACATTCACTATGTAATGACACTGCCCTTCACAGTGTGACCAACAACATAGAGATGCCTGATACTAATTCCTCTTAAGGATCATTTACATTGAATCCACTACTAAAAAATAGGCCTTTAACACTACTAGAATAGGACTTTATCAGTGCTAAAATAGAGTCGACTACCGCATCATATTAAAATGGCCTAGATATTATCAGAACTATAAAAGTGCTAATAAATAGGTGCTTTATCAGCTCAAAAAAATCACTGATATGTAAAACTTTTATCAACAATTTTAGAAGCACTCGTAAACGACAACATTTATCTATGCTTATAAAAGTGTTGTTAAATGGTCCCTTTATCAATGATACTAAAAGTAATGATAAAGGGACCCTTTATTATTGAATTTAAAAACTCTGATAAATTACCCCTTTATCATCTCATTTAGTATTCCTGATGTAAATAAAATAGTTTGATGGTACAAGACACCATATCACCAAAAAGAGGGAATGCAGTGTGCTGTGACAACACACAGAATCCCCAAAAAAGAACAAAAAAAATAGCATTAGAAATGACAAGAATCATATACAAACGCAAAATTTAAATGAAATAAAATTTACAACACAAATACAAGAAAAAACACTATTATAGAGTATGTCATTTTATAATAAAATTAATGAAAATTTTGAATAAAATGGTGCACTTGGAGTCATGATGGTCACACCATGAGTTAGATTAAGGCATGATTGATTCCTACACATCAAAAATGACATATTGATCATTTTCATAATGTAACAAAAAAAGGAATGTGTTTTATTAGTTTTAAGTATGACATTAATTTTTTGGCTAAAATTAATGTCAATTTTGAATAAGAAAATATGCATTTGGAGTTATATTGATCACATAGTGTCTCAGATTGAGGTATGGTTGATTAAAAAATTTCTCAAATCACTTTTGGAAAATTTTTCTAATGTATCAAAACAATATGATAATATTTACTCAATTTGGAGTATTCCACTTCAATTTTTTACTAAAATGTAATTTTAAACTGGAAACACGCCCTTTTAGTCATGTTGGTTTCATCTTGTGTTGGTTTGACATGAGAATAATTCCTTTAAGTCACATATGAATTATTAATTATATTCCTAAATTATCAAGACGACCTGAGTGTGTTTTCTTGGTTTTCAATGAGTGATTTTTTTTGTATTAAAATGTCAATTTTAAATTGTTAAAATACACTTTGATTCATATTAGTCACACCGGGAGTTGGATTGACATGAATATAATTCCAATATATCCAAAATTAATTATGGTTCATTTCATAAAGTATCTAAACAATATGAATGTGTTTGATCAATTTTGAGTATGTCAGGTTCTGTCCAATAAAATTATTGTCGATTTTGAATTAAAAGATTCACTTTGAGTCATAACTGTCACATCGTGCATTGAATTGAGTTGTGGATGAATTAAAAACATCTCAAATGACTTATAGATCATTTTATATTTATGAAATCCAAATGTGTTTCTTGAGGTTTTAGTATGGATCTTTTTATTTTTACAAAAATGTCATTCTAAACTGAAAATATGCACTTTTAGTTATACAAGTTGCATCATGTGTGGTTTTGACATGAGAATGACTCCTACACACCAATAATGAATTATTAATAATTTTATAAAATTATCAAGATAATTTGAGAAAGTTTTCTTGGTTGTCAGTTAGTGGAACATTTTGGTATTAAAATGTAAATTTTAAAATGATAATGGAAACTTTGATTTATACCGGTCATACCATGAGTTAGATTGAGGTGTGGTTGATTCCAACAAAAAAGTAAAATATGGATTGTTTTTATAAAATACCAAAAAAATATGAATATTGTTTCTCAGTTTTTAAAATGTCATTTTTTCACAAAAATTATTGTCAATTTTCAATAAAAATTTCACTAGGATTCATACCAGTCACATAATATGTCAGATTGAGGTGTGGATGATTCTGACACATTCCAAATTAATTATATATTTTTTTCCAAATTTATCAAAATAATGTGAATGTGTTTTCTCAAATTTGAGTTCACTATGTATTTTTTTTTACAAAAATGTCCTTTTAAACCGGAACCATGAACATTTAGTCTTACATGATTCATCATGTGTTGGTTTGACCTGAGGTTGATTCCTACACATCACAAATGAATTATTAATAATTTTTCTAAATTATGAAGTCATCCTGAGTTTGTTTTCTCATTTCTTAGTTAGTGACACGTTTTTTTGGGTTTTATAATAGTTTATTGTATATTAGTTACTTCTATAGTGTTAGGGATTTAGTATTTTGTTGTTTGAATTAAATTTTCAAAGGAACACATCGGAATAATGGTATATATTTGAGATATTTGATAGTGTTTTAATTAGGGATTAATAATTTTGCTATTCATTAGATATTGGATGTGGAATTGGTACATATTTTTAGGGATGATATGTTTATTAGAAGGGAGGTTCTAAAAACCCATTTCTTAGTGGATTATAGAAAAAGGGGGAATTCAGTTTAACTTAAAAATACCTAACCCAAAATGAAGAGAATAACCTATCCTGAAAATTCCTAAACTAAAACAAAAAAATTGACATAACCAAAAATAAACCAAATAACCTAAACCCATGTAAACCCATAGTTCAAACCAAAAAAACAACTAATGTCCAAATAAACATAAAAAAATTTACATAACCCTAAAAGGAACCAAAAAAAATAACCAAAAATATACCAAATCACCAAACCTAAATTTGAAATAACCTAATGATAAACCAGATGATCGAACCCAAAATTAACCATTTGACGTATCCCAAGATGAATCAAATTCTTCAACCCAATAATGAATTAAATAAACTAACCCAAATAAAGATAAATAACCTAACCAAAATTAACTAATAACCTGGCCAAAAAAATGAACAATTGATCAAATAACCTAATCCAAAATAAACTAATGTCAATATGAACAAAATGAACCAAATTATGTAACCCAAAAATTAGATAACAAAAAAATAAATCAAATGACATAAACAAAAATAAACTAAATAACCAAACATAATAAAGAGGTAACCCAAAAATGAACAAAATAAAAAAACATAAAAATACCTAACCCAAAATGAAATTAATGACATACAAAAAAATAAACCAAATAAAAAAACTAAAGTAAACTAATTTTTCTAACCAAAATTGAAAAAATGACCAAATGAAAAAACTAAAATCTACATAACCCTAAAATTAAATAAATTCCATAACACAAAATAAACCAAATGCCCTAACTCAAAAAATACATAATCCAAAGATGAACCAAATGACCATACTAAAAAATAACCAATTAACCTAACCCAAGATGAAGCTAATACCCTAACAAAAATTGAAATAAATAAACTAACCTAATGAGAAATAAATATCCTAACCCAAAATGTACTGATTAACCTAAAAATTGGGAAATTATTCAAATGACCTAACCCAAACAAACTAATGGCCAAATGTCCAAATGACCAAAATGAACAAAATGACATAACCCAAATAAGATATAACCAAAAAATAAACTAAATGACCTAAACCAAAATAAACTAAATAACCTAAAATAAAAAATTAAAAACCAAAAAATGAAACAAACAACCTAACCTTAAAATACCTAAACCAAAATGAAAAAAATAAAAAAAACCAAAAATAAATGAAATAACCTAAACCCATGTAAACCAATTTTTCTAACCAAAAATTGAACTAATGACCAAATGGACTGACCAAAAGTTTCATAACACTAAATGATACTAATTATGTAACCCAAAATAAAAAAAAATGACCTAACTAAAATATGACATAACCCAAAAATGAATGAAATGAATGAACCCCAAATGACTAAAACCAAACTGAAAAAAAACATTTTCCATAATAAACCAAATAATATAACATAAAAATGAGTTATCCCAAAAATGGAGAAAATGGAATAACCCAAAACAACCAAAATCAAATAACATAAAATTAACCAAATGATCTAGCTAAATACCAAAATGGCCAAATATTCTAAAATATCTAACCAAAAAATGAACCAGTTGACATAACTCATTAATGGAAGAAACACCCTCAACCAAATGAATCAAATAACCAAACCAAAAATTATGAAAAATACTCTAAATTATTAACCAAGTGACCAAATTACCAAATAACCCAACAACCTAACCAAAAAATGAACATAATGACCAAATGATCAAAATTAACAAGTTACTGAATAAAAAATAATATGACACAAATAAAATTGGAATGAAATGAACATACAATAGAAATCCATATCATACCCATATTTTTAAATCTAATTAATGTGTGTTTATTATGTTAATTCGTCACTATTAAATTTATAATTAAATGTATATTTATATGCTTCTATATTTTATGGATTTTTTCAACAACTAAAGTTTTAATTCATTATAGGTTTACCAATTTCATATTATTCAATAACATACTATTATACTAATCAATTTCATTTGTAGCTATCGAAATTAGGAATTAAATGTTGTCTTCATCGAGAAAACTAATTTTTCTTGAGTATGAGGAAAATTGATGGAAGTGCTGCAAATTCTTATAAACAAGAAAAAATTGGTGGTATTTTTATTGATATTTAAAATTTTGATATGTAATTCCTAAATAAATATATTATTTATATTTTAAACAGTGTGACCTTGAGGCAGCCGATGATAAAAATGATGATAACATCATGCCAAAAAATAATTTGAGATTGGTATTAGGTGATGATAACAAGGTTAGACTCTGATGTCGACCCGAGAAAAACATAATCCCCACTAGGTAATATAACTCATCAGGTTCTACTAAAACATCTCATTACATTAAGCTACAAAACATTTGTGTAAGAGTAGCTAGGAAACAATTCTAGTTGTACATGTGCATGAACAAGGTAAACCAGTCACAGAATTGTTCTTGAAATCTATATCAGCTATATTTCCATCATTTCTATCAGAGGATTCTAATTTCATTTATTAATTTATAAAAACAATACAATCTATATATGATGCACCGAGTGTTTTCAATCAGGGTGTTAGTGGAAGTCGAGTTAATGATATTACTATTGGTGGTGGTGATGACGATGATAATAATGATGACGATGATGGTGGTGGTGGTGGTGGTGGTGATGATGATGATTCTAGTGATCCAGGAACCGATTTTGTTCTTGATTATGATGGAATTGGTGGTGATGAGGGAGATATTGATGGCCTCCATTTTTTGAGATGATAGTAATGAGACATCTATGGATTATGTTTAATGACTAAAAATGATTGACGATGAGTATTATATATATGTTATAGTATTATAAATGGTTTTATAACTATTGATAACATGATGGTTAAATACTAAATATATAATAAGTGTATTGTAATAAATGTGTTGCATTGGCTTTTAATTTTATTCCAGATTCTACGAGAGATTCCCAATGGTGCTGCTAGTATCCATTTTGGGTGGGACTATATACCCAAAGTTCATAGAACCATGGGTATACGTCAATTATGGACATACCTCTTTATAGATGGTTTTAGAAACTATTTCTATAGTTATATACCCACGATATGATGTAAACCATGGGTATTCAAAATGCACAGTGATCTATACTATTTATTTTAAATAAAATTGTTGGTATATCCCTATACTGATGGCTCTCATTCCAATAGTTCACAGAACCACTGGTATAGGCTATACCAATGATTATAGGGTGTATTAAAATTTTTATAAAACATTGTTATATCTTTGTTTCCAGTAGTGAAATAAAATTTTGAAACCATTCATGTATGGCAGACATGAAAATTTGATCATGTCATCTCATGGAGACATTAGTTTGTACCTATTCAAGAACAATGTTTTTTGTTTTTATACTGAGTGGAAAAAAATAAATTAGATAATATTTTTTATTTAAAGAATCATAAATATGGTATATATGTCATACATATTCATTATTTTCACCCATATAATCATCCTTGTAATTTGAAAAAGAAAAATGAATCACATCACATAATGGAGGTGGTAGTTCACATGTACAAATGAGCGACATTACTGTTTTCCATCATATTCTAATGTTAGAAGGTAAGTGATATATTATCTCAAATGAATCATAATTATATAATATATAATATATATATATATATATATATTCATTTTATTTAATATTTTAACCATATATATTATATTGTTATAAAAAATGAAACACATCACTTCATAGAGGTAGTAGTCCACACGTACTCATGGTTGATGTTTTTGTTTCTCATAGGATAAAAAAGGATACGAAAAGAGATTTTACAAAAATCATAATAACATTTAAATTTATGGAAGATAATGATGTTATTAATTTATTATTATTAAAGAATATTTTAATGAAATACAGGAAAAAATAAACATGAAACACCTAATCAAGAATTATACCACTTATATGGAAAAAATCCCACTAGTTTACACATTAAACCATCTTATGTTGGTATTTTGGTAAGACAAAAACTTTTAAGACATGGGGAAATGATTGGGAAGTAATTTAAGAATTTATTGTCTTAGATAAATTTCCCAAGAGCTGTGATGAAAGGAAGAGTGCATATTCCCTTTTATAAGTGAAGAATACAAAAATCGTGTCAATACAAGAAACATTAAAATAAAATAGGTTTATAACTAATGAAAAATGTATAAAAAGTGATATATTTGCAAATATATGGAGGAAAAGGTCAAAATAAAATCTAGAAATAAAATTTATATTTTTTTTGTGTGATTATAAACATTATATTTTGATTTAAGCCCCTCGTTAACAATGTTTAACCTTAACTGTTGTCACCATATTTTGAATCATTAAGGTTAATGAAACAATATTTCAAAATTAAAAGCGGAATATAAATGGGTTATTAATTATATCCCAAAAAACTTCAATAAAATTGAGTTATTAAATTTTATTTTATGATTTTATAATTATTTAAAAATGATTTTAAATAATAAATATCATTTAATTTCATTTTCGAGATAATTCACAAAATTTGACTTTAATGGAATCAAGTTAACAATATATTTCTAATTAAAACACTTAAATAATAAAAAATACTTAAAAATTATATTTAAAATTATTTTAATATCATAAATAATCTAAATATCATCCCTTAAATATTTTTAAAACCATTTGTTTTTTATTTTTCCTTTGCTTGCACAAGTGATGTATCAATGCTGGACAATAATTTTTACAAAATAAATATATTTAAAAATTAAAAATAAATTATTAGAAGGAGATTAAATTATTTTAAACCATTATTTTCATTTAGTTTTTTCATATTGTATATTTACACTTATCCTAATCATGAAATCATATTAAATATATGAAATGAGAGAAAATGACATTTTATTAAACATAACACTTTCTTCTCTCAGAAGCCAACTATGATTTTAGAGGATTACATAAAAAATAGTGAATTGAGTATGATATTTTGATACACTTATTATAATAACAAATAAATTATAAGTCATGAGTTATTTTTTCCCTTTATAAATAATTTTAATATTTACATTATTTTTCCTTTACTGTGATAACTCGTTTTTTTACAAGATAACTTATTTTTGTGATAAAAGATTGACCTTATAAAAAAATTTAGAAATTATGATTACAATATTTAAATTGATTCACCAGATTCATTGTTTATATGTGATATAAAAAATATTAATATAAGACCTTAAAATTAAAAGAATTTTTTTTAGAAAAATGCATTTTAAAGCATCAAAATGAACTTATACCAAAATAAAATATAATTCTAATTACAATGACATTAAATATATTATTTTAAATAAAATTATTATTATGTAACTATATAATACAATAGATAACATATTGGTACATCTAAATTACTTTACTTAAGGAAAGTAATTAATTATTTGAAAAAATACATTTTCACTATTCAATTAAAAAATAAATCTTCTCTAAAAACCAACAAAAAAATATTTTATGAATATTATGAAATGTTAATTTTGAAAATGATAAAAAAATTCCAAAGATAAATTCTAGAATTATCTTAAATTAGTTATAATATTTATTCAAAAAATGCAATAAAACCCATTTCGGAAGAAAATGTGTTTTAAATTAATAAAATGAATTTATCCTCATTCCATACCTAATGAACACAATTAAATTATTGAAAATTTAATTTACTGGATATAAAATCTACTTATTTAATTATAATTATTTATCAATAATCATTAATTTAATCTATTAAGATAAAATTACATTTCTCACAAAAAAAGTTTTAAAAAAATATATCTTTTACCAAAAGAAGATTTTATATTTATTTGTAACCAACTGACAATAAATGTATGACTTATTATTAATTTTATTAATGAAAAAACTCTATATAAATTTCATAATTTGATTATTTGTATTCATACCCACCAAACCAATGACTAGGTTATAGTGATCATATTTTTATAATAATATTTCTATTGTATGTCATGGTTCATTTAAGGTATGTGTTGCATGTGGTATAATCTATCAAACCAATTATTATTTAAGGGAGGATTAAATATTTAAGTATTAGGGTGATACATTCTCCACCTCTTATAAAAAAATTATCCTCATGATTTTAGTTTGATTCTCCCAAAATGAATTTATCACAATATAATAGTAAAATCCTATATAAATTTTATCATGAACATTAATTTATAGGTCAATAATAGAAAATTATAAATTCATGTACATATATAAGAATCATTATAGAAAATGATTTTTTAAAATCATACCTTGATAATTTAAAGTTACTTTACACATAATATTCAATAGACTTGAGAAATAATTTTACCATAAAGAGAGATATTTTAATAAAATATACATACCTGATTTATTTCAACATAATAAGTGGAATTTAAACCTTTTATTATGATTTAATTATTCTCCCTTCCTATATCATCTATTACTCCAAAAATTTAATATTAAAAATTAATTTTTTAGGCCCGCGGTAGTAAATTTATTTTTTAATGGACCATAAAATCAATAAAAGAATGAAACGTTATTTCTCATGTTCCTATAAATTAATAAAAACCCAAAATTTTTAGCCCAAGTGAATAAAATATCAAATATTAATAAAACATCATATGAATAAATACTAAATTAATCTCTAAATCCTAAACAAATACAACCAAATTTTAACTTAAATCATTCCCTAGGTAACAAACCATTAAACTCTTCCAAATACATCTGTCCAAGTTCAAATATGAAAAATTATATAGATTTTCTCACATATTCTTTTGATATTAGTTTAAATTATATATCCAAACAAAATTAATCACTCATAAAGCCACATACAAAAAAGTATACACCCTAATCATATAATTTCCAATATATTCTAATCTTTCCCATATATAACATGAATCACTATAAAGTCACAATAAAATCATATACACTTACAAAAGATAACTCAACAGTTATTCTTCAAATAAAATACCATATTATCCAACAATATTTCCATTTAACTTAATCATATAATGTTCCCAATATAGTGAAATTATTAAAGAATAACATTAATCACTTTTTGACTAAATCACTTTTTAATCCCATGTTATTTAGATGACGAAACACATGTTCCCAAAATGTAATAACCCTTTTATCTAATTAATCCAAATTACCATAACATCAAAAATCATATTATCAATACCTTTAAACTTATATTCACAAAATATAAAATAATTATTCCACAAAAAAACATTTTCTCTAAAACACATACTAAACCGAAGGGATATATCCCCATAAATATCTCCGAAAATATTATTAATCATCTTAAAATAATATCACATAAAACTGAAAAAGGGATATCTATGCCTATAAAATTATTATCTTCATTGTAATTAATAAACCATGTTGGTATCTAAAACTCTTAAAATATCCTCATACAAATCATTTTAATCTGTAAATTGATCTAAAACATTCCTCTGATGCTAACTTTAGTGGGTTCGACCACCTATATTTTGTGCTAAAACAATACTCTTAAAATGTTGAATTTTATACTAAAAAAATGACCCAAATTGTAACTTCATTGATTATAAATTTAAAAAAATGATTCAATTACATCCATGAGAATCTATTTAGGTAAATAGATTTAGTGAATTATGATAACAAATACATATTAAAACATGTGACTTTCTCATCAAATGGAAATTTTACCTATTATACCCATATTTTATTATTCTATAATAATTATAAAAAATTTACCAAAAAATAGGTTCTTCTGATTGCACTGATGTTTTAATTATTGTCACTTTTTCATTGTTTATGATGTGTCACCATTTCCCTTCCTGTAATTCTTACATTACCTTATGCCTTATTAATAACATTTGAAAACATGGGATGGTGAATAAAAATCTCAGTAGGGGATATAAAAAATAATGTAAAATATTTAATCCATTATAAATTCATGAATGCACTTAATTTTATTTTATTTTCCCATAATAACTATTAAAATTAAAATAATCACTTACTTACTCTTGAAATAAACTTTTTTCCCAATTTTTAACATAATACATTTCATAAGAATTCATAATATAAAAAGCATAATTCATGAAGATTTCTTGAAAAACATGAATCATTTTCCTTAAAAAAACCTTTACCCATAAGTTATTATAAACAATATATTTAAATCCAATATAATTCTATTATCTTATGAGATAAAACAATTTCCATAGAAACCATCAACAACTAGAACATGAAATATATCCAAGGATAAAAAAATGGATAATAGTAACTAATTTCATAATTGTAGAATACATAATTATAGACATCATAGTAATACCATAAATTACTTATTTCAATACATTATAAACATACTATCAAGGCCTTATTCTATGAAATCATAAATAATTGGGAATACAAACACAAAATACCTAGGACATTTTGTCTCTTGAGATCCATTTATGCAGATAGGGTATATAAAGTGCTCCACCCATCACTTATTATGTTCCATGAATTCATCATATGAATGAAATTATTAACAAAATAAAACAAAATCAACATAAAAATTCATATTGAGAAAAATAACATATTAAATGTCTTTGTTTTCCTCAGTCAATAAATAGAACAACATGATCATAATCCATCCATAAAAATAATTTGGATGGTATAATTAGAGTATATACCTAGTAATGTATGAGGGTAATAAAGAATAATACACGGATGAAAATACCTTTAAAAGAACATTATAACCTTTATGTGAAAACATTCCAAAATATCATTTGCTTTTGGTAGCATTTTAAATAAAATTTCATAGAATATTGAGAAAATTTATTTCAGTGAAAATTAAAATCTATAATTATAAAATAACCAATAAAAAATTAATGATCATGAAAGTGGGATTTTTTTTCATTTTTTATACGTTAATAGAGAACATTTTTTCAACCTTTTTTAAAAATTAAAAAGTTAGTTGTACCTAACACATTTAAAAATAACCCTTTTAACTTTTTTTCAATAATGTCAAAATTAGGTGCAAATGGAATTTAGATATATTTAAAATTTAAATATGAACATTCAATAAACATTTTATGAACATGTACATAAAAGATAATTATTGTTAAAGTAAAACATTAAAACATGGGTTTAAAGGTAAACCCCTTACCTTATGTCCCATCAAGCTTCATACCTTATCTAAATCCTGAATATTAATATTATATTAATTATTTACTTACCTAAGAAAAATTTTCATGTCCATTCCATTATTTTTATTTTATTTATTTCATTTATTTCCATTACTAGCTTATATCAACATTGATTATTTTAATTAACCCAAATCATGTTAACAATGTTAATAATGAATTTCATATTTTTTGATAGTAAATAGTTTTTCTTCCAATATTAAAAAAATTTCTAATTGTAGAACATACTATGAAAACCTAATATATGTGGAATGTACTCACCATGTGAATAATTTGAAATGACCATGAAGGTCAAGTGACTATATGAAATCTAACTCATAATGAACTCTAACTAACCACCAGAAAAAATATCTTATCATGTCTTAAATGATCAAATTTTATCTCAGTAATAAATTTATCATGCATTTATGATAAACATACCATGTGTTGAAGAACCTGTCATGTGTTGAGAATCAATAGACTACACGAACATTAAACCAATAGTGCGACAGGTAAGACAAAATTATCTAAGTCATATACTAACATTGTGTATCTATATTTTTAATAACTCCAATAACAACTAACAATATCATGAAGAAATTTAATAACCATGAGTAAAAAATATGTGACCATGTGAAGTAATGATGCTACTTTGTGATGAAATGAATATACCTTGTGAAGTCATGAAGCTACCACATGAACAAATGGACTGACGACATAATGGAATGAAGTTTATAAGCCTAGTTTTCATGCCAATTGAATATTTCTAGTAACCCTGATCTCATGTAATCATGTTTTTAGTGAAGACAACCTACATTATCTAATTTAGAAGATAATTTGTTTTAAATATCTGATGGAAGTTTTTTAGATCATGTACTACATGGAAAGTGAAATTAAGGCTATATTGATTGATCCCTAATGGAAACTTTTTGAATGTGTTTTTTAAGACAAATAAGTGATTAAGGAAAAGTAATGAGGTGATATACTTTTATAGAGAAAATATAGGGACATGTGTGTGCAATTGATCTACACAGAAGTCTTGTTGATGACACATTATGATAGTCTATTTTTCTAAACATTTTGGGAAACATTTTTTAGATCCTTTAGAAAATAAATTCAATAAATATTTAACAACCAAATATATTTAAATTAAGTTATGTAACATCTTCATATATCATATCTCTTATGATTTATTTTTATGGTTTACTTTTTAGATGTGTTTTAGTATACTCTATTTATATATAAACCCACTCTCTACTAATAAACTTAAGAGTTATTGACACTCTAATTAAATTATTATCATATATACTCCCACATATAAATATTCAAGAGGTTGTGTGTGACCTCTAATATTTTTCACCCATGTAGAACTATGGAAGAAGCTTTTATCCTAGACTGTCTGGGTATAGTTATTTAGAAAAACATGATACATTTTGTTGATTAGTTTATTTAATTATAAACTTATTCTCAATATGATATTACATTGCAGAGGGGATTAGTTATTGACTTAATACTGAACTCCTTTTTTTAAATTACACTAATACTTAATATGTTTTGAATTTTTTTATTTAAATAAGAAACCAGAATCAATTTTTTTAATCTCACAAAAAAACTCTACTCAAATATTTGAAATTAAATTTTGTTTTATATAAGATATTTTTTTAATTAAATTAGTATAAAAAGTTATATTATTTTGAATATTATTTTAGTTTAACTACTATTTGGATTTTGAAAATCATTTCTAAAGATCTAATTATAAAACACTATAGATTTAATTAACTGTAAACTTTTATAAGATTGGTAGATTTATGTTTTAAATTTAATTTAAATAGAAATTTTAATTGTAAATTCAATTCACTCCCCACCACTTGAGTTTTCTAATAGGGCCAATATCGGTATCATAGAACTTCAAAATATCATTTTTATCTAATCTGGTTTTTACAATGGATCTTAATTAATGTTAGTTCTTAATTAATACCATTATAGATAAGAATAATATTGTGTGAGATGTGACTGACCCACCCCATCATTTATATGTAAAAAATTGTGTGCAATTAAATATCATTCTGAAAATCCATATTATTGAGATTTTATATCAAATATTATTGGAAAAAAATATAAAATACCCAAAACTGAAACAAATACTTGGGATACTACATTAAAATTTTCCTATGATTCAACCTATAATGAAATGGATGAATTATATTTTTCTTTAGGGGGTGATGATTTTCAAATAATATCTACTTGTATTAATAATTTTTAAATATAGGATACAATGGCTATTTCTCATAAGGGAACCTCAAATGATAAATTAATTTGTTTAAATACATATACAATTAAATATGATACTTTCAATATGAAACATGATGAATCCATTTCTAACACATATCTCAGATTCCATGAAATTATTAACACCATGAAGGCACTTTTAAATATTGTTACAAAAAAATATCATGTAATGTTACTTTTTAGATGCCTACCAGACAGGTGGAGAGAAACCTCTGTTTATATAAAGAAATCTTGTGACATATTAAGATACCAATAAAAGAGATTATTGAAAAACATATGATGTATGATGAATAATAAAAATTAGACAAAGATGAAGTTGATGAACTCAAAAGGAGGCATGTGGCCTTCAAGAATTATGAATCTATTCTAAAATAAAAGATCGAAGCTAAACTTTCATGTGATGATGAATCAATCTAAAACAGTGATGAGAAAATGGATCACCTAGCTAGAAGATTTTTGAAATAAAGTTATGTTTGTATGTATGATAATAATGGAAATTAGAGGAAATTATGGGAAAAGGATGATTCCACTAATGATGTAACTTTCCATGAGTGAAAATTAAAAGGAAACATTAAAGAATTTTGTCCCATGTTGAAATACATGAAAAATCTTGAAGAAAATTTTGAATGGTATAAAAATTCTATAAAATTAACCTAGAGTTCCTCATAGAATGTCTTAATTGATTTTGACTCATGAAGAGAAGACACAAATTATAGAAAAAACATGTGTTTCATGAAAAACACTTCATAGGTATTAATTTTTTTCCAATACCTTTTATTCACATTTTAAATATTTCTGGGAATCAAAATAATTAAATAAACTTAGTGAGGATTTACTAGAATACTATAATACAATAGAAGAGAAATTTAATGAACTTATGGATAAAAATAAAATTTTAAATAAAAAAGATGATTTATCTGCACACTTTTAATATTAAATCCATAGTGAAGTATAAGAACACTCTGTTATTGAAGGTAACTAATGAACTTAAAATATTTAATGAGTAATTGAATATGGATCTAGAATGATTTACTAATTTTATAATGATTTTGAAACATATTCTTGCAAAGAAAAGAACTCTGAAATATACAACTATAATTTGTTTCCATCCTTGATAGAATAATATATATAAGAATAAATTTTTTTCAAAGTTCTTATTCATCCAATTAATTAAATAATTATTATTATTTTGGAACTAAAAATTTTTTATTTCTAAAATATTATGATCATTTTATAAGAATCTAGTTAAAAAATTCAATTTCCAATGATCTTATTATTAAATTTTCTAAACCTGATAAAATATGGGTACCAGAGTCATTTATTGTTTTTAATATTCTATAGAAAACCTAATTGAAGAATACAATTTGGAAAATTTAGTATATGTAAAGTGTATTTTTATGACATAAGATTGGCGAATACTCAATTTTCAATAAACTTATCAAATTTTTTTGGTGATAATGCCAAAGGGAAAATTGTTCGAATCAGTCAAATTGGTAATTCTAATAATGTTTTAATTTAAAAATTATTATTTGTAGATGTATTAAAATATAATATACTTAGCATCACATGGTTATGTTATGATGGATACTAGGTTAAATTTGAGAAAAAATCTTGACATAATTATTATTCCAAAGATGTTATAATGTTTTCTGATATATAAAATAATAATTTATATGTTGTTAATTTAAATTAATTATTTTATTAGAATATTCCCTATTTATGTATCTTTAATAATTTATATTGGTTTTTTCATAGGATATTATCTCATTGAAATATTCACTTTGTTAAGTAGTTAACTAGGAAAGGATTAGTCAAGGATAACCCTTAACTAGAATTCATAGAAGACGGAGTTTGAAACCCATGTTAAAAGGGAAGAATAATAAAATCTTATTCTGGACAAAGAATTAAGTTTCAACTTCTTAACCACTAGGGTTGGTTCACATGGATTTTTTATACCTTTTATATTTTCTAGTATATCAGAAAAAAATCATGCTTATATTATAGTGGATGATTATTCAAGATACGCATGGGTATTTTTCCTTTCTCGTAAAAGTGAATTCATGTCATGTTTCTCTAAGTATGCTAAATATATATAGAACCATAATGTACTTACTGTAAAGTCCCTAAGAATTGATCATTTTTGGGAGTTTTAAAATAAATATTTTGAATCATTATGATTACAACATGTCAATATTAACAATTTTGTTTCTCCCATAGTAATCTACAACATAATAGTGTTGTAAAGAGATGAAATAGAACCATTTAGAGAATTTTCTAGATCATTCAAAATGGGTATTACTTGACTATTTATTTTTTGTGAAAATTCTATGAATATAGCTTGTTATATTATTAATTGAGTTCTAATTATACGACTTTTAAGGAATAACTCATATGATATATAGAATGGTAGAAAACAAATTATTAATTACTTTAGAGTTTTTGGTGATAAAGCCTATATACTAATTATTGACTATAATTTAAAAAAAATAATCAAAAAGTGGAGAAGGACTTATCCTTGTATATTAATAATATTTTAAATATTGTATAATATTTAATAAAAGGGCCAATATTTTTGAAAAATATTTACATGTCATGTTTAATGTGACAGATTCACATGAACCTAATACTCCTTTAGAGAACCCTGATTTTGACCTTTCTAATATAGAAATCAATGCCAAACATAGTAATAATTTTTTCAAACCTACTATAGAAAAATCTACTAGTTTTGATGGTCTATTTGCGCCTGAACCTCTTGATGAAAATGATGTATCAAATACTTCGATTAAACTCATAGAGACCATCATTTAGATACTACTATAGGATCCCTAAATTGAGGATCACATACTATAGTATCTTTAAGAGACTAGGTAAAACAACATTATTTATTGTAAAAATTTGAACCTAATAATATTACAAAAGAAATAAATAAAAAAATTATGTTTAATAAAAATTCATGAAGAGTTAAATTTTTTTGAGGGAAAAAAATGTAGGAACTAGTTTAAATAAAAAATGAATACCTTAATATTGACACTAAATGGTTGTTTAGAAACATGGTTGATGATTTGGGCACTATAAATAGATATAAAGCTATATTTCTTGCATAAGGATATAGTTATGATGATGTTATTGACTATGAGGAAAACTTTTCACCTGTAGCTAGAGTTGAATCTATTTGAAAATTTCTTCCTTATGTGGCATATTTGGATTTCAAATTATATCAAATGGATTTCAAGAGTTCATTCTTAAATAGTTATATTTTTGATGATGTTTTTTTGAGTAAACCCATATATTTCAATACCATAACTTTCAAATAACGTTTTTAAATTATCAAAAACATTATATAGTCTAAAATAATATCTTAGATCTTAGTATGATAGGATCAACACATTTTTTATTTCTAAATATTTTTTACAAGTAATGGATAATCCTAATTTTTATATTAAAATAATTTCAAAAGATTTTTGAGTGGTAAAAATTTATGTTGATGATATTATCCTTGGATCTTCCTGAAATTAATTGTGTACGAAATTTTCAAAAACCACGAAAAAATAATTTGAAATTTGTTTAATGGGTGAAATTAAATTCTTTCTTGGATTTTAAATCATTAAAAATAGATAATAAATTATTTTAAATAAAATCAAGCACACTAAATATATTTTAAAATATTTTGGTATGGATTGTACTAAAGGTAGTGATAATCTCATGATTTTATGTTATCAAATGGATCCTGATGAATGTGGAAAACCAATTATTAAATATACTAATGAAGTAATGATTGGATGTTTACCATGATTAACTGAAAGATGACAAGATATTATGTTTAGTGCATGTATACATGATTTATTTTAATAAAATATAAGATTCACATTTACCTGTTTTGGATGGAAATTTTAAATACCTCAAAAGTAAAACCAGCTTAGGGCTATTTTGATATAAAGGTAAAATATTTGTTTTAGTTAGTTATTTTGATAAAAAAATATGGTTGTTGTTAGATAGAAAATACACCTATATAACTTGTTACTTTTTTATAGAGTCTCTAGTCTCTTAGTGTAGTAAAAAAGTAGACATTATTTTCATTATGCACAATTGAAGATGAGTACATAGCTACAGGAAATTGTTGTACATAGATTTTTTTCGATGAAATATACATTATGAGACTATGGATATCAATTTCAACATGTCCCTTTAAATTGGGATAATAAAAGTGAGATTAATATTTCTATGAATGGAGTATCAGATTCTAGAACAAGACACATTGATTTTATACATAAATTTTGGAGATATCATTTTCAAATAGGTGAAATAACTCTTGAATTCATTAACACTAAACACAACTCATAGATATATTTTGAAACCCTTTGAATGATGAGAGAATTAACTATATCAGACACGAGTTGGGGATGATTAATAATTTCTAGATCTCAATCTAATTTTTTTTAATTCTTGTAATTGATTATTTATTTCTTTATATACTTATCTTATGTGTTTAATTTGGAATTATCCCTCTAGTATGGCTTACATGAATAGTATACCAACAATGAGTTTTTATTCATATAGTCAATATATCTACTATAAACAATTGGCCATGCATGTAGGATACCCACCGTAAAACTTAACTAATGTGGTCAATATACATACCACGAGTCATTACTCAAGCAATTATCACTTACCAACCATGAATGTTTTATTGATGTGGTCTATATATATACCATGACATCACAATCAATATATCTACCATACATTTATTATCATACATCCAACATCAGTATATATACACTGTCAATTCTATACAATGATTTTTTCATGTTTTTTTGTATGATTTCAATTATGTTCATTATTATATTAACCCCTCAATTATAAAAATAAAATTCATATTAGAATATGAATTGATACCCATTTTTCCAGAATTTTATCATTCTTTTTGAAAAAATTTGTAAAACTTGAAACCCTCATGTATTTAACCCTCTCTCTATCTTGAAAACCATAAAATTTTGAGAAAATAAATTGAATATAAAATGATGTGGATGAGGGATGTTTTGGAATAATCTTTTCATGTTCAATAACCTCATTGAAATAATTCAATGAAATGAAAAGGTATCCTAAGTGCAATAGTGAATCCATGGAATCCATATCTAATATATCATCTTGATTCTAAAAAAAAATTATCATTTCCCAAAGATTCAGTTGAGAAAATCACTACTTTATAATTTGATTTATAATTAGGGGAGGGATAATTATTTTATAGAAAATAGTAATTTATTATACCAAAAACATTTTAATGTCATTTATGAACACCTAGAATTATTCCATACATAGAATAGAGATATTGTTAAGATGATAATTAATGGGGAAGTTATGAATTTTTCTTCTAAGTATTGGGAAAATTACATAATTGTTCCAAAAAAAGGAGAATTTGAGGATTTATAGAGAACATGACCAATCAATCGTGAAATTTTTTATTTTTAAAATTATTTTGTAGAGATAATTGTGAAGGTAACCCCCAAAAGACTATCTTTTGTTAAACTTAGTAGATAAAGTAGGTTTCTGGTCAAATTTATCCAACACATGATCTATCCAAGAAAAGTAGTCTTCAGTATTCTGTGGAATTGGGATCTATTTTTCTTATTGTTAATGAAAAATGATTTTTAGATCAGTATTTGTTGATATGTCATGTGATATATATATGATTTATGTAGGAATTCTTCAATGTTTCGTTCTTTAAGTTACCCAGTGCTTATTTAGGCCTTGTTAGAGTCTAAAGGCATAGTTACTCATAGGGAATAAAGAATAAATCTATCGGATTACCTTCTCTCTCTCAAATTATTTATTAGAAAATGAAATTCAATTGAAACCAATGGAAAATGAATTGGGTGGATGACATATAAAATTTGTATGAGTGGTTTTCTTCGATGAATAATACTAGTAGAATAAGGGATCTTGTGAATCAACATTTCAAACCTTATGATGTGTTTTATTATTATGATTATGAAATTTTTGTTGGTATGGAAGATGTTAATGGTGAGAGAGCTCAATAATAAGAATATTAGATGATGGATCTTAATGAGAAAGCTTGTGGGGATCCTGGGGATGACATTCTAGTCGATCAAATCATGTCTTATAGACCACCTAACTCTCCTTTACCTTTACCATCGCAAGAGGAAGAGATCCAATATGAGGAAAAAAATTTCATTGAGGTATCTATCAGTGGATATAGGCCTTAATGTGATGAATCTGAAGAATTTGAATAATAAAAAAGTGTCTTAGAAATATATCATATTATAAGAAATATTATAACATTTTATATACCAGAGTCACCTCTTAAGGGGGAGAAGTCCAATCGATCTGTTGTTTTGGGTATATATTATCCATAATATGATGATGATGATGGGGGTAGTGTAACATCCTAAATAAATAAAGAATATAACTTTTTCATATTTATTAATATTTTTGAATTAAATATTAATTTTACTTTAAAGGGGTTTTTATGTTCAATAACGTACTCAATACGCCACAACGGGATTCTTTAAAATTTTACTTTACAAACTAACAATATAATATTATTATTTTAAATGGTAGTTAACGCCTAGCCATTGTATTGGTGGGAATGAAGAAAAATAAATACAATATGATTATTCATGTTTGTTAAATGTTTTTATATTTATCCAATAAATGTTATAGGCTTAAAATGGGAATGAATCTAATTTTAGGCATAATTAACTTTAAATGGTTGATTTACCACCTTCTAATGGAGAAGCATATTTAAATCAAGTTTTGGTCACATTTATATATTATATTTGAAAAATAAAATTCTTATTTATAATCATGACATCAAAATTTACTTTGGGTAATTGTTTGGTATTTTTCTGATAAAATTCATTTTTTTAATGAAAAGTGAAAAATACTGTATTTTAATTCTAATCTACTTTTTAATCTAATTAATTTATATGGTTAGATTATCTTTTTAATTGGTTTTAAAGTGTAATTATATTAAATTTTTTACCATTTAATTCAATGGTGTTTATTGTAATTAATTTCATTTTGAAATTGGACATAAACAAGTGTCAATCTTTTGAAAGATATTGTTTCTTAAAAACACGCTATATGTTTTGAGAATGGGAATTAATTTTAAATTAATTAATGAAACATCAATGTATTTAATTTTTTAAAATTTACATCATTTTTTATTTCAGAATATCAAATATATCATAGGTGAAATGTTTTGGTATTTTTCTGAAAAACATCAATTTTTGATTAATAGTGAAACCACTAAGTAGTCGTTAAAAAACTGACTTTTCATTTACATGAAATTTTAGCACTTCTGTGAATTTAATTTTGAAAATTGGAAATAAATGGTTGTTATTAATATTTAAAATATGCTTCAATAAGATGAAAATAATTTTTTTGAATAGTAACTTTGGACTTTTATTTACCGCGGTTAAAGGTAAATAGGGTAGTTCAAGGTAAAAAGAATAATATAATAATATAAAATTATCTTAACACTTGTCCTAAACTTATTGGATGTGTCATGGCCGACCATGGGTATCCATAGGTCTATTTTGGGACCCCCTGGATCCATTTCGGAGTGATAATGACACTTTAGATTAATTAATTTAAAGGGAAGAAAAAAATGACACAAACAAATATATTTAAGTAAAGTAATTTTTACATGGGGTTATATAAGTTATATTTTTTACTATAAATATTCATTGGAAAGATAAAACTATTTCCTACATCATGGTATTTTTTTATATTTTTTAGACATCAAATAAACTTTATTAATTATGACAAAAAGGGATGTAGTATTTACCTCATTAATAAATGATTTAAATAAATAAGATTATAAATATTAAAATAACAACCAAAAACAGTAAACTTCTTATTTAATTAATTTATTTCGACCATAATTCATATTATATTTTACTACAATTAGTTTTGGACCATTATAAACAGAAAATCATTATATAATTAAATAATATTTTCAAACTTTCCTAAAGTACCCCTCCTCCCCCATATAAAATGCCCTCACATATAACACATTCCTCACACTTCTCAAACCACTTGTTTCGTACAACCCCTTCCCAAATAATCTCTCAAGATCCCACTTTTTCTCATAGAATCCTTACCATAGGAAAAATGTACTTCAAGAAGTCCTTTTGGTTCAAACCAAAGGGAGTTACTCGAATTAAAGGTAACAAATTCTCTTAAATTCTTTTCTTTTATTTTACTTCTCCAACCCCAAAAACACTTTTAATTCCTTTATTTTATAACTACACCAGTATACTCAATATAATAGGTTGTAATTATGATATTTATTCGAACTAAACATACACACACCTCGGTCTAATGGGTAAAGAACAAATTGTTTCTCTGGACGGCAAACAACTGCCTCATGAAATGATGATTGTTAAAATATCTCCAACCTCCTCTCATGGTGACCATTATGATGGAAATATATTTATATATAATATATATTATATTTATATTGTTTCTATGCTTTTGTATTTTTCATTTATAGAATACCTTTATGGTTTCCATAGTGGGTAAATACGATAATCTCATTTGAGGAAATGTGGACTACGGCCCCCTTAAAGTGATATGACTCTTTCATGATTTATGTGGAACATATAAAGGGTAGGGTTAATGAAATTATATATTATATTATAATGGAATTATAATATACCTATGTATCATTATGTTTCCATTCCATTACAATACGAAATAAAAATGGAAGTAGCGTTCATGTGTACGTACAGATTACCGTCTCCATGAATGGGGCATTTCATTTCTTATCTCCAAATGTTTTATAATATTATAAATAAATGTATATAGTGGATATATATGATATATATGATATCTAAATCATGAATATAATTCTAGATATAATTAACGTTTTACCATAATAATGGTATTCAGAATTTAGATATCATATAATGGTACAATATTTTATGTGTTATAATTTTATAATGGTACTTGGACATTTGACGGGGGGTTATGTGATAAAACAATTGATGGGTGGTTCTATGATAAACTAGTACAGGTGGTTACATTATAACCTCCAATTAATTGGGTATGGAATTCGGCCGTATGGCTATTCCATTTAGTGATATGTGTGGAAGTCAACAGTATGGTTATTCTATTTAAGTATTTTTATGTCCCAAGTTACCTTTATATGTAATGTGTTCTTTATATGGGTTTTATGGTAATATTTTGGTTAAAAAAGGGTAATCAATGATACTTTATTCATTTAAGAGTGTTTACTAATTCATAAAGTTGAAAATTATTACTTATGATAATGTATTCATAGTTTACTTGTTGTTTTGAAAAAAACTAACAGTTTTCCTTTTTTGTGTATCCCTTATTGATCTTTTTATGTTCATCCAACATTTTTGAAATGTTTTTCACAGGAAAAAAAGTTTAATAGGTTCAAGTTGTGGATCAAGGAAAAGTCATGTTTTCTTAAACATGGAACTAGACATGAATATTATTTTCAAGAATTTTTATTTTGTGAAAAAAATAGAAACTGGGTATATGTGTCGACATGTAATATTCAAGTTGTTATGTATATGTTATGACCTATTTATCAAAATATATAAACCTAAAAAGATCCTAAATGTTTATTATTAACTTAATTCAATAATATTCAATGTTTAAGGTCGGGTCCTTACAGGTATTCTACCAGAACATGGTGGACATACCATCCATTATGCTCAGAGAATGCTATGGGGATATATTATTACTACCATATATTCACAATAAAGGCATTAGCTTTCTCTTTTAAGACCCTAAGTTGATGAAAATATGAAATATATATTTTTAAATATTCTCTCTAAGTCTAGTGAAGAAATTTAAAATGATAGTGACATTAGTGAAGATGTTGATATTGGTGAACCTACTTTTCATTAGGTAGAAGAAAAAATGCATGTGTAGGGTGAAGATTATTTTGATAAATATAGATCAGTGGGGGATTTAGCTATGTTAGATAATATGTATTAAGATTATGATCGATATATATCTATTAAATATACATTATATGTTATAATAGAATATTTTAATAAATTCAAGTCTGATCATATGGGTGTTTTCAAGGAATATTTTCATGGTTTTGAAATTCTATGGATCCTATTCAAGAAGATGATCCTAGAAGGATAGTGATATTAGTTATTTTCCCTCTTTAACCCATGTTTCATATTGAGATGAATTTAATGAGAAAATAAGATGAATATTTCAAAGATCATATTGGTGTATTGTAAGAAGATATATCTGATATGGTGTTGTAGTTATATCATAGATTCATGAACTTAGTGTTTCAGACAGCTCCTTATACTATTAACGTGCCTCATATTTCTCCTCCATGAATGAATCTTGGTACCATTTTAAAGAAATAGAATACTATGGGAAAAGAATTAAAAAAAATACACGGATGATAAACATAACTTATGTATCCCCAATAAGGTGCATCAAAGAACTAATTAAGATATTCTATGAAACATTATGAAAACAATAAAATGAAAATAATACCTATCTCTATTTGAATACATACATTCATCATATAATAACAAAAAAAATCACATAATAAAGTATCATAACAGGAATCGATTTATATCATCCACACAAACTTCAAAAAAAATTAGAGCATCGATTGTCGGATTACAAGTATTAGCACAAAGATATGATGAAACCCTTGACATCGTGGAGATCACAAAAGCTTTGTTACACAATACAAAAGGATGTTGTTAGATCAATTCCATGGAATTAGATTATATCTATATGTAAAGTAATGGAAATGATATATAGGTCCTATATCTCATGTGATGAATTGTTAGTGGCCTGAGAGCCTCTCATCATTTTTATAGCGAGGTTCTAAAAAACAAAAAATGGATCTCGACCCCTGTATATTTATTACCCACTATAAACAAAATCTTATGACTAATTTACTAATTCATAAATATAATTTATATATTTATTAATTACTTTTAATATATTATATATAGTATGCGACCAATACAATTCATTAAATTGGCTCAAAATTCACCCAAATATTAAATGAACCGTTCAATATTAAAATATTATTATTTTATTAAATAATTTCCACATGTTTGATTTCATACTTTTAAATACATTTAATAAATAAATTCACTTCCAAATTTTCTAAACTTGAATAATATGAATTTATATATTTGTCAATGTTTTTTATTATTTGGACATAACTCGGACCCCGTAGTGTGCGCCACATTGTTCTATACTCCAATTTAATAGAATACTCTAGAATTTTGAATACTCTTAATTTTTGACCCTCTTGGACCGTATCTCAATACCAATTAATACTATTTATAGATCATAAGTGGAGTCTAGAAACCCATCAAGGCCCCTAAATAGATATGGAACAGTCAAAAACTTGTCAACCTTCTTACGAACATATGTCATATAATATAATCTATTTTTTTGGTGATATATCATAATGCAATAGATACACTTGTGTCATCATCCTTTCATTATTTAATATTTTTTGACCCAACTATACAAACTTACCTTAGTCTACCATGACCATGGATTTATTAAAGGTACTACCATTCAAATCAACTGGTCGAGAGATATCACTTCCGTTCATTAGGGAAAATTTTTTTATTGACTAGTAAAACAATGTCATACCCCCAATGATGCACTCAACACAAGATACCTCTCTATGAATTCAATTCTATATTTTTAACTTGTCTTGAAGTACATAATAAAATTATATACACTGAAAATAATCTCAAATTAGGATACCATTACACATGTTTGTAGATATTAACTACCAATCACACCCAAAACATATTGTGTTCATATTGGCAGATCAGTTCTCAGGATCTATCATGATAATATCTACCTGAGATCACTATGTTTATACTTACTGAGAACAATTATTAATGATTATGATCCTACAACACCTAATTTTCATAAATCATCTATGTATAGTAATTATGATGTTTCAATACCATAGAACATATGTTCAAGATTAATGCCATGTATCTAAAGGTTCTAATTATAGCTTGGGTACTTCTATAACCTTTCGATATGAAACAAAATCTATAAAAATTACCATGTAAATAATGGATGCATATATATCAACACTATTATAGTAATATTACATCATTCATAACTCAATTTATGTATAATATGGTAAAAAAATTATTGTACATATTGGGTCTTGGAATCCCACTTTTACAACACTCCCACTCTCACTATATCCAACTTTCTGAATATCCTTGTTATCTATCACAAGATAAAATAGTTTTTCTACCAAGTTATGTATTAGTATTTGGGCCTTCCACATATCTGATGCTTCATTATTTTTCTATCTGTGACTTTACCTCCTTGTGTAAGACTCCTCAAGAGATGACCACTCTGAGTATATTCTATTTTTTGGCAATCAAAACATGAGATATTGGATAGAAATAATAACATCATTTTCATAACTTATAATATAATAAAACATTACTTACTAGGTGTGATCCTATGAAATTGAACAAATCATTGAATATTATACACTTATCTTTTAGCTTCATCAAATACCGAAACCCACTCGGTATTTGTTGATAAGGATGCCACTGGCTTGAATGAGATTTTTTTCTCATTTCCATAGACTGACTATGATATTAGATCAATTTTATCTAATGGTAGATTATTTTTTGTACCCTTATAACTAGTATCCCTTCTTCTTCATATACCATGTATATATCATTTCTACAGGATCTAGTATAATTGGATAGTTTTGACTACCTCCCTTATAGTTCTCCTAGATAAAACTAATATTTTACTACCATAGAGTATATGTTGGAAATACCACATTGAGAATTTACCCCAGAATATTTTATACATCCATTTATGGTTTTTATAGAGTTCAACAAACATATTCAATCTCCTTCTATACCCAATACATGTCTTCTTAGAGAGATTTCTACCATGTGATATTTGTAATAATTCTCTCTCAATTTGTTTCAACTTGTATTTTTAATACATTATCAATATATATACTATTTACTAGGTATATGTAACCCATTATATCACCATAGATAGATATTATTCACTATAAAAAAGGATTCCACTTTAATTCAATCTCTAGAGAGTTACTTTTATTCAGGTATTAACTAGATGTATGACCTATCATTGTTTTCCATATGTTAACAAACAAATTTCCTTGGAAAAATATGGTGCTCAAACTAAACTCTAATTAACTCAGGGAAAAATCCATTACGAATTAATATTTTATGATATTTTTAGTTACTTCAATCCAAAACTATATTTCAATAAATTTCACCCATTATTGTAATTATTTTTTGTCATATTCCCTTTATTGTTCCATCATTTGGATGCCTTCTTAGATTATTAGTCTTAAAATAAAATTCCAAATTTAATGATAATATAATATTTCTTTTAAAAGTAAAATTCTAATGGATTTAGTAATAATTACGTGGTATTTTCAGTCATTCTCACTGATACCATGCTTGTACCATCCTTGTAAAATATCTCACGGGAAACCCCACCACAGAATTCAAAATAATATGTCATTTTTATTTGATTCAATGAATCCATTATTGAATTCTAATTTATGTTATTATTTTTAAATAATTTATATATAACTAATACATGTAGGATTAATTATTCTATATGAATAAACTATCACCATCCTCTATGAATGTAAACATATTACGATGATTTTATCTTTCTTTGGCAGTATGTGTCTCTAGAACATTCCTCTTCCACAAATCTGTTGAAACTTATTCCAATGCCCACTATTTTTTTATTTTTAATAATTAAATCCACTCGAATATTTTTCACACTATATCCAATAGACATGTTTACCCTTTCATTGAAATATAGTATATTACTTGACTATAACTTTTCTATCTCAATAATTTCGATAATATCATAAAAGAATGTTAGAATAATTAATTTTGTTGTACAATGAGTTTTCCTTGATGAATGTTTGTTTATATCCATAAAACATATTTGAATCTAAACACATGATATTATTAAATGATAGATTTATATCATACTATTACTAAAATTATATCCATTTTCTATAATAGTTAGCATATGGTTATGAGATTATGGGTTATTTACGAAGCATGTATCGAAAATAATGGATGTTTTTAAAATGAAAATTAGTCACAAAAATGATTTAAATTATAAATACATAAATAATATTATTTTTATAATGAAATTTTCATTTAATAATTACTCCATGATACATTTTTGTGATTTATGTTTTAAGGTAAGACTCATTATTGATTATATATACTAAAATTATAATTTTTATGTGTATACGTTAATGTAACACCCTGATATTTTGTAATTTTTTCACATAAGTTTAATATTTTTAATAATTTTCATTACACACAACACTAATTTTATCTTTTATTACATGAAATACTGAATTTATTTTGTGTTACATTAAACACTTAGTTTATCATTCATTACACACAAAACCAATTATTAACAAACTGTGATATATTATTAATATTATTATTTAAATGAAACCACTATAACCTAGTTGTTAAACATATCAATATGAATTGTAATAAATAATTTTTTTGTATTATGTATAATTATTTTATTTAAAGAGACCATATTGAGAAAAAGTACTTGATTTTTAGAAAAGTCATTATATGTTTTGAAAATAATATTTTTCAAAAAAAAAATTCTTTTTTTGAATAATGATAAAATTTACTTTTCAAACTTTTAGAAATATAATTTTATTAAATAATCTTCATTATATAAATCATTATATCAAAATTATCTTAGTGTGAATGTTTTGGATTTTTTTTTGAAGAGATTAATTTCTCGATTATAGTGAAAATACTAGTTTTTATTGAAAACATCAATTTAATTAAAAGAATTTAAAAGGATAAATTATTTTTTAAAATATTTTTAAAAGAAAAATTACCTAAATTATATTTTAATTAATTTAATTTAGTTCATTGGGTTCATTTTTTATCTTTGATTTTTATATAAATTTTTTTAAACTTTTGAAAAAAAATTCTTTTTTGCAAACCTGTTTTCTCATCATGTCTGTGAGATTAATTTTAAATTCAAAATTTTCACTTATATTAATGGAATTTTGAATAATGGATTCCATATTTGGAATTATAATAATTTATATTATCTAACAATTTTATCTTGAATTTTTAAGGTAATTAATTCTAGATATAGTAAATATTATTTACCGTGGTTATGGTAAAAATTGGTTTACCGTCAAGATAAAATGGTAAGGACTAAACATGAAAAAAACTTGTTCAATCCCCATTTTATATCCACATTTATACCTTCTATATTTTATGATTGCTAACTAAACATTTTAAATTCCTTTCGCTTGAGAAAAACATGGGTACACCTTTTTAAAAAAATTACAAGTGTGTCACTCACCTCACTTATAAAATGTTTTCTTATCCTATTCACACATTCAAAAATATTTGGATTGGAAAATCACTTACAAAATAAATTCCCTAATTACCTCTTCCCATCATAGAAATCAAATTTTGTTCATAAATCTAACCTATGATTCCTTTTTATGAAAACTAAATGTAGTTGTCTGAAGATGTAACATCCCTATCTGAGTGTTTTTTTATTTCTTTCTCCATCTCCTCCAATTGTTATTAAAACAAAATGATATAATAAACTTATTATCTTACACATATTTTCATTTTTTTTGTTATGGTAATGACAAACAATTATCACTTCTTTCATTAAATGGGATACAAAATTGTCCTTTTTTTGTATGGCGAACAATCACCTCACAATGTGATGCGATTCATTCCTAATTTACCTGGATGGTAATAAAAATGGGATTAATGAAATTATCTTATATATATGAAATAAAAAATATTCGAAAATTTGAATATATTACTTAATATTCATTCTTTAAATCTGTTGAGAAAATGGAAACAATTTTCACATTTATGGATGACTTACTGTCTCCATGAATGGGGTATTTCATTTTCCTTATCTAAATATTATAGATTAGTATAAAAAAATATTATTAATATATATTATATTTATTTAACTTTTATAATTATGTATATTACATAACTATTATCAACAAAATATGACCAAAAATAACAAATCAAAACGTACCTGAAAAACAATGAAGTTATTGCCCGAAACTTGACTTTAACATGGAATTAATAATAAACGAATAATAAAATTTCATAAAAAATAATATTTTGTTTAATATATATATATATATATGGTTATTTAATATAATTATAATAAACATATATTTATAATACATGATTTTTGAATGTACACGAAGGAATTCGAGACTTAAGTTAAAAGATTTTTATCTCACTTTTATTCTATGTGAGACAAATGTCATATTCACCATGTGTTTCATTTATGCGGTGTTTAAAAGAAACAAACATATATTTTATTATTATTATCATAAAAATTATTGGGATTTACATATCCATTTTAGGATCTATCTTTCATGGGGTTTTTAGTTCAACATTTACCAATGCGGTTAGGGATTTTTATCATAATTTTAATTCTTTGAGACATATGTTATGATATGCCCCGAGATTATACTATAAGGTGTATATAAATATCCACTTACATGTAATATTATGAATTCATTTACTATAATTTTATTTTATTTCTCATTTAATTTAATTCTTTCATGGGTAGTATTATTCAAAGTCAAAAACGTGGTAAGAGTTTTATGATGCAATCTCATCATTTATCGAGGTTATTTATGATTATGTTTCTTACTATGAAATATTATTATAAATCTCTTAATAAAATAATTAATTTTAATATCCTCTATTTATGTTATTTGAATACATTTTTTCACATTATTTTCCTCTCTCTATGAAATCAAGATACCAAAATAATTTTTATAATAAAAATAATCTTTATTTCTCTCTATAGTCAAAAGACAATTTTTTTCATAAAACATGTTTTCTATAAAAAATAAATTTTTTTAGCATTCTTCAAATTATTTAAGAATGAAATTTTCACCCATGTTTTAATTTTTACATTTTTAAAAAAATAATCTTCATGTCCTTTGACAAATAATGCCTATTTAGGTTTTATAATAAATGTGAAATGGATATTTTTTTAACATGTGTGGGATGAAAATAATTTTCCACTGCTATTACCATTATTTTTATTGAATATTCCTTCATAAATTTTCAAGATTATTTTAGAATAAAATTATTTTCAAAATGTATATGTTTTGAAAAGTGTTTTTCAAATTGGAATACATATTTTCCTCATAAACTATTTTAAATTATTTTTTACGTTTCTTTTATATGGAATCAAATTTTATTTAAAAAGAAAAGGATTTTCAAAAGTATTTATCAATTTTTAGTTTCATAAATTTATTTTTGGTGAAATATTATTTTCTGTAAGAAATGTTTTAAATGATATTTCAAAATATTTTCTATATAATATGACATTTTTTGTATCTATGCCTTAATGGGGATATGATCCAGAGATAACATTCTTATTATTTCATTAGATGGTTTTTTTTATGATTTTATGGTGTTTAGGAAACTGGTTTCTCTTCCATGGGTTACACCATGAGGAAATTTTTATAAAACACACTTCTTTTCATGGTTTATGCAATGATGAAATGATTATATGATTATAAAACTTGTCTCCTTTCTATAGGTTATGATATGATGAAATGTTTATGAAGCCTATTTCATTTCATGGGTTCATATATGATAAATTTTTAATGATATTGTGGAACACATATGTATTATTTTCATTATGTTATGGGTGATAACTATATCTACCTATAATATATTAGGAAAAGATTTTTATTTTATGAGATATACAGTACTGGAATAGGTAGTTAACCTAGTTCATTTTGGATCTCTTTATGCTATGATGGTCTTAGGAGTGATTCTTGACTACTATGATGGTTTTGGTTGTGAACCCATTCCATAATGATAGACCTGTCAGTGATCCATAACTAATATGGAAATGATTTTATAAACCCATGTGTATTCCATAATACCTTGTATTATTCATATTTTATGCTCTCGTGGATCATATTCTTTGATTTTTTTTATATTCCATGTCTTATGAACTGCCAATATTTATTGAATGACTCAATATTACAATTTTTGACATGAAGTGTATGGTTTTCAAATGTTATGATCATGTTCACACACCCTTATGTTCATGCTATGTTTACGCATCTACTTTTTTTACCCCTACAAAGCATCTGAGCTTACCATTTCATATATTTATTTTTCCAAGGTTATGAAGAAATGTTTTTGTATGATATGTCTATGAAGGATTCAAGTTATAAATTACATAATGTTATATGATGTAGTTCACATATGAAATAGTTATTTATGTTTCTATATTTCCAAAGACACAAAAATATTAAAGTCCTAGTACATGTGTTTTTAAAATGTATGGAATCTTCATCTAAACATATGTAATATCTATTTATGAAAAGACTAGGTCACAATTGTTGGTATCATAGGATAGGTTTAGTTAACCATTGGAAAATAAAATTAGAATAATTTAGTTAGATAATTTCGGATATATCTAAGAATAATTATATAGATGGTTAAATGTATAGTAAAATATCATGGAATTTTAGAAAAGGTTAAAGTGAGTGGTTTCTATGAAATTACAAACCTGTCTAATTACTAATAGTGGATGTGAATCTGTAACAGAGGTACCTAGCGGCTATAACTCTGAAAAAAGATCATTGAAGTGGACTAGAAATGTTGGGACCAATATGGATAAAAGTGTTTTTGGATGCTGAAATAAGTTTGTGATGTTTTGTTTTGTCTTTTTTATAAACTAAAGGAAATCACATTACATTGTAATGTTTCAGTGATCTGATGATAGGCATGAAAGGGACCATAATTATCAAACGATCACAATAGTTTTGACATGAATGTATCAGAGTTTTTGTTTTATATTCTAAATAATTTTTTTGTAAAAGTTTTGTTTCAGACTCACATGGGGTCTAGATAGAAAGTGATGATCAGTATGTGAAAATGTATTAGATTTTGAATGTATTCATACTAAATATGAACATGATTTTATAATATTTCATTTTTCATTAATCATCAGTTGTTTGGAATACTTTTGATTCAATCCTTATGGTGAAAATGGGGGAGAAAATTTGTTTCCAATTTTTTTGAGGATTGGTTGGAATGACAAAAGATAGTGAAATGATAAAAAGTAATAGAAACTCTATAATATAAGTCATATAATTATACACTGATCCTGAATTTCTCAAATTAATGATACAAGAGGAATTTTGTTGAAAAATAATGTTTGGAGTCAAATTCTTCCAACATCATTTCATCAACGTGAGACCAAAAGTTGCAAAACAAATAATGGATAGGATGTTTATTTTGAAATGTAATTAGATGAAGATGTTAGTTTTCAATCAGACCAATAATCCAGAAGATACAAATCATTGTATATAGAAGTTGTTAAATTCATAATGTTTGTTTGTATCATAATTAGAAAAGAAAATAAGTTTCTACTAAGACGGGTCCATTAAATGCAGTATTCCAAAAATCCATTAGAGGTAGGAAAGTTTACCGATGCATATGATAATTTAGAGATTGTGGGGACTTATGTGTGTATGAAATGAAAAGACCGAACAACTGGATTATGATCAATAATATAGTAAACCAATTTCATCAGGTTAAATTGTTTGTCAATGATAATACCAATGGGATGATGACTAGGGTAAAGGATGTTATGGTCATTCCTATTCAGTTATCATGATATATGAAAAACAACAATCACCTTAACAATGTATTGGATTCACCAATGAATTGAATGTTATATTCCATTAAGTGCAAGAATAGTGGATACCATGTATAAATGAAGACTAAATTTAATTCATGTTAAAAAATTGGAATGATACACCTAAGAGAGTTTCTTAATGGAATAGAAAAACATCTTATGTGTGGAAGAGAAGGACAAAAATCAAGTAATTGTGGATGAAAAATTAAAAGTTTAGTTAATTTAATGGATGATAATAATGGTATCCCTATGTTATTATCAATGATGAATGTTTTACATTTGGAATGTGTTGGAATAATGGAAATCAATTTCCGCAGGGGAAACACATGAAGAGAATCATAAATGTTGTATGATTAATGGTTATAATTCTCATAAGGAAGATAATACAAAGGACTTTTTAATGTAAGTTTTTATTGAGGAATAAGATATCAAATCTGAGTTGATTTTTAATAATGATGTGGAATGATTAAAGTTGTAGTGTATATATTCAAAAATTATATAATAGGAGTCTTTTATACATGATATTATGGTTATAAGAATTAAAAAATGTATAAGGATTATGCTGAAATATAATTTCATTATGGATTTGAGGGAATATGTTGGATGGTATTGATGACTTGGAAATTAGTTATAGTGTAAAGTTCATGTTTTTGGAAAACACATTATTGTGGGAAGAAAACCCTTAACATGTTCTCGGTCATGAGATAATGTTGATATAGTGATTATTAAAGGATAATATTGGTGACCATGAAATCGGTGAGTGATTTGATGATTTATATTAACATTTTTGGAGTTTACTACATATTTGGATTTATGAAATATATTCTAAAACCCAATATTTTATTTTTGGAAGAATTCATGTATTCATTAAGGTTATATGGTGATAAAATTTTTCTTATATTTTCAACGTCACATAAAGGAGAATTTTATATAGACATGTTAATATAATGTTGATGTTGTGACATTCTTTATATATTTAGTCAGATATATTTTGGATTATCCCTAATGTTAACTATTTATGGAATGAATTAAGGTGAACTTCGGGTGTTATTGGGTAGGTTTTTAACCATTTTGGTTTTAGTAAAGACAAGAGGAATAACTTATCACCTTATTATGGATTTTATGATCCATTAAAAGATAATTTTAGTGCTTTGAAAAATAATTCATTTTTAGATATTCATTTCATAGAGAAATAAGTAAATGGAAAATTTATTGATACTATAACAAAGGATTAAATTGAAATTATAAAGTATAATTATATAAAGTATGTATATTTCCTAATTTTCGTAGAGAAAAAAGTAATTACTCAACTCCAGGAAAAGGATCATGAAACAAAAATGTAATCTTAATATATTAATTTTGGATGAATATAAGTTCATTTAAACCATTATAGATTTATTTTTTTTTGGTTGTTAACCTTTTCAAGATCACATGGATTCTTCTGATCACTTATATCTATCATTCTCTATAATTATTTACTATTTTATTCCATGTTCATATCTTCACTTCCCACCTATGTTCTTCTACTTAGAAAAATATTTAAGTAATTACTCCACTTGACCTCTATACATTAATTTCTCTCATATGAAGTGGATTTATTATTAAACCATATCATGATTTTGTATTTCAATAAAAATATTTTTTAATTTCAAACACATGATTAACATGAACAAGATTAAATTGTGATAAAACAATTTATTTAAGGGGTAGAATTTTATTCCATGAAATTTTAATAGAGGAACATCATATTCAATAGAATATATAACCTGAAATATTAATATTATATGATAATTAAAAATCTATGAGTTTTTAAAATATTTTTTTAAAATAAATTAAATCTCTTTGTTTTATTTTATTGTTTGCAACACCGGGTTTGAATGAAACACAATACTCTGTTAAATAATTTTATGACCATAAAAACCCTATAGTTAAGTTGGAATGTAGGAATAGTAATAACTAAATTATGAATCTTATATGGTTTACACATTTATAAAATAAATTTTATGGTTATATATTTATTATAAATAAAATAATAACCATTTGAAAGAGTAATAAATGATTTCTATGTAACTATATTTTTCCAAAATGTAGAGTAGTTGTGCTTTGTACACATAATTTAAATTTAATTTTTATCCCATTTAGTAAATTTATTTAAAAATATAAACATAATTTCTGAAATCAACATGTAATAAATTAATTGGGGTGATTTTTGGATAATATTTTGATGAATAGTTAAAAATACAATTTTTTATTGAAAACTTCATTTTAGTTTAAAATATTTAAATAGTTAGACTATAATTAAAATTAATTATAATGTAAAAATAGTTCAATTATTTTAAAATTTACCTAATTAAGTTAATTGGAATAAATTTAATTTTGAATTTTTATATTAAATAATTCTTTAGTTATGATAATTTTCTCTCTGGAAAACCGCTCTTTCGTCGCATATGTGGTTTAATTTTAAATTGAATTATACCATTTTTTGAGTTGAAATTGTAAAAATGGATTCCATATTTTTCATATTCATAATTTATATTATATAATAAGGTCAAATTAATTATTTACCATAATGAATATTGAAAACATAAAAAATTAATTAACTCTGTTAAGTTTTAAATGACTTTACTTGAGTTAAACTAAGAAGATAAGGATTAAAAATAATTCAAAACTTGTCCAACACCCATTTTATATCCATATTTGGACCCTATTTTATCTAGGATCATATAATGGACCATTTATGTGAATTCTTCATGATAAAAACATTGGTATCACTTTATCTTTTCAAAAATTCCTTCTATGTCTTCTCCCCCATTTATAAAAGGTCATCCCTCTCCTTCCTAATTCTCACTACCATAACCATTTGGGTTAGCCCATATCTACCCAAATATACTTCTTAATTAAGTAACAAAATCAAATTTTTATTTTATTATTATTAATCCCTCCTAACATGTCTTTAGGAATAAACAAAAAGAGATTCTCCAAAGAAGAGGTAAAATTAATAAATGCATGTATTTGTTATCTTTTTCTTCCACCTCCTTGAAGAAAACATCAAATATTATAATATTATAACAATATTATATTATATTATATTATATTTTTTTATTTTAATTTAATAACCCACATGAATCTCCACTTCTACAAAATTGGGGAATGAAACACTCAACTATGTGTACGACAGATTACCACCTCACAAACTGATGTAACTCGTTTTCCATCACAGACTTTCAACAATGAATATAATAATGGATTTGAAATATGTAGATGGTATTAATAAAATTATTATACTTATTTAACAATTATATCACATAAACCTTCTTACTTTCCATTCCATGGAAGGATAAAATAACGTCATTTGTGTGTATAGCGGACTACCGCCTTATAAAGCAATGTGATTCGTTTTTCTCTTATGCATTACATGAAAGTTATCAAGTTTGACATTAATTGATAATTGTAATTTTTATGATATATCCTTCATTATTTAAATGTAATATCACTTCAAAGTTTTTCCTTATATCCTTTTAGAAAATAAAAACGTTGTGTGTGTGAATATGTGGGCAAATTCCTCCATGTAACGATGTGAACTATTTTTATTTTATTTTTACATGGATAGTAACAAGGATTGATTTATTTAATTATAAGTAAATATATGAAATAAAAATTATTCTTTAATGTTAAATTAATATTTATTTTCTTTTTATTCTATCCGTTTGTAGAAATGGAAATGACCTTCATGCCTGTGTACAGCCAACCACCTCCATGAACGGTGTAATCCTTTTTTATATCTAACATTAATAGATCACTATGAATACATATATAATTAATATATATGATATTTATATCATGGTTAATAATCTTTATAATATTTAACCATGGTTAAATTATAAGTACTAAAACTAACGAACAAAATCATACATGATAAACACAGAAATTATGACATGAAATAACGATTTTAATGAAGAATTATTAATAAAATAGATCTAACATATTATAATAAAATAATATATGTTATGATATATATGATTAGGGTAATTTAATTGATTTATAATAAATATATATTTGATATACATGAGTTTCAAACACATACAAAGGATTTTGATCCTGAGGTAAGTGTTTGTTATCTCATTTTTACTTTCATGAAAAATAATCCATATTCACCACTTATTCCTTTTTTGTGGTGGATGTTATGCCCAATTTGATATGTTATATCATGTATTTGTTTTTTATAAATGGTATTTAATATTTCATTTTGATTTTATTTATTTCATGGGGATTATTACTGAAAATTTACCAAAGTGATAAACGTATTTCACAATATCATCATTACTTAGGATTGTTTTGGTTTACATATCCCTTCAGGTAATTGTTTGATATTAATTAAAATAAATATATTCTCTTATCCTTTGGTCAATAAATAACACTTTCAAGTAATAACACCATTTAACACTCTTTTATACTTTGAATAATTGATAATTTTTTTATAAAGATGATTAATTAAAAGAATTTTTCCCATGTTTGATTTTTAAAAAAAAAATTAAAAGTAATATTCATGTCGTTTTCCAAAAAATCCTCCATTTTATTTTACTGAAAATTTGGAACGAATATTTGTTTTAACGTGTATGAAATCAATGGAATTTTCCACCATCCTGACCTATCTATATTTTAATGAATATTTTATACAATTTCATTGGTTATTTACAAATAAATTAATTTTAAAAATATCTTGTGATATTTTTATTTTAAAAATATTTTCCAAGTGAGAAGGTTGTTTTATTAAAAATTATTTTTAAGGGGTTTTTTTGTATTTATATTAATCAATGATATAAACCCCTTTTTTACTTGTGATACACATGGAATATGTTGTATTGATCTCATAATTAATATTTCATTAGATGGGTTATGATCAATTTGGGTGAGAATAAATAATTTTAGTTTCATTCACCATATTACTCAGGATGTTTAATTATTATGTTTATTTGATTGGGGTAAGTATTAACATTTCATATGTTAGTTTTTCAAAATAATTGATTATGTTGATTACGATTTACCCGTTTCATTGGAGGAATGAATTGGTCGTAGTATATGATAGAAGGGGCCCGATTATGGATACCCCCTCGATGTATAAATAGGTTTCATGAGACAAATTAGTGGCCAAATTAGATGTGTTTATACCCATATATTTAACATATCTTGGGAAATTTACTAACATTGTATTTTAAATATATGGAATCAACCACTTTTGGTGATCAATTATTGATGTCCATGATATTATTTGATTCGTCATAATATCCATGGATAATTTTCAAAACTATGTTACTATTTAAAGGGATTTATTTGATCATCATTTATTTTATCCATAATTTTCTCATTTTATTAATTAAATAGAATGTGTTTTATTTATTTACCTTTATATATTTTTTATTATTATTTATAAATGATAGATTCCCATGTACGCATACCCTTATAGAGAACCTGATCTCACCCCTTTGTTATGTTTTGTTTTCCCTAGGATACTTTGAAGTGTTTTGTGATTGATATGCATGGATATTCTAGGAGGAATAATGGTGTTCTCAAAGAAAAAGATTTTTATATTTTATTCTTTAATTTTATTTGTTATGTTCAAGTATGTATCAATTTTACAATGAATACTAAACTATTAAGTCCTTCGGGATGTGATTCCTTGTTTGTAGTACCTATTCAATAAAGTAACCACTGGCTCCAGGCTTCTAGAGTCAGAGAGTTTATAAATCTCTTCAGTGATTTAAGGATTCCTCCCAATAATTCATTATCAATAATTAAATAATGTGGTTATCCTATTTGGAAAATATCATAATTGGGTTTAATTAGTGATTTTTTATGAAAATATTAATAATGTAGGGTCCCATATTATTTTATTAATTTTTAGTAAACCCCATCACTAGGAAATAATAGAGTTATTATTATTTAATTATCATGTTCTAAACTCATTGATAAAATTAATATTATTTTATTGAATAAATAAAATAATATTGATTAAAATAATATTTAATATTAAATTTCTCATCAGACAATTTAACTTGGTATGCATATCCTCCTCAATATTTTTTGGGTCTCAAGTAATGGATCCTTACATAATTTAATAAATATCATAGAATTATTCATAGATAAAAATGTAAATATTATATTCACCAAATTAGTGAATAAATATTTATAAAATATTAATATAAATATATAAATAAATATTTTATTACCTAGTGAATAAACTAGAATAAATTAATATTTTGTATTCATATAATTAAATAAATTATTACTTGCTGAATAATTTTATTAAAATATTTAATTAAAATATAATCATTATTTAATAACTGGTGATTTTATATTTATAATCAAGCTAATATTAATAATTATTAAACCATGTGTGGGAATAATATTTATCCAACATGTTAAAAGTATGTGGACAATATGTAATGTTACAAATATGTTTAGTGTGTAACCCTCAATTCCCCTTCCTTAGAGGAATTAGGTTACTACGATTTAAATAAATGGATAACATCTAGAAAACTGAAAAGGACCCCATAGAGAATGAAGTTAATGTCACAATGACTTGTATCCTTTTATGAATGTATGTTATGTAATATAATCCCTTTATCTCAGTATCCCTAACCAAGAAGGTTACATACTGGTATCATCAACCTGTATTAGCAATGTATCACTCCATGAATTGCAAGAAATTAAATCACTATTAGAATTACATAAACATAAACATAATTATGTAGTATCATTTCCCATAAAATGGCATGAAATATCAAATTTTGTTAAAGAACATAATAGAAAAATCCACTCACTATTCATTAACACAGAGTTAGTCATGATGCCCCTAACATATCATACTTCATGAGAATACTTTATAATGGATTTCATCAATACCACAATGTATGTTACATATGAAATTTATTAATATTAATTTTAAATTCGATGGATCATTACGCAATTCCATAAATGGGAACATCCAGTGACACATATAAATGTGTATTTCTTATTGGTGGTTCATTTTATTATAATATAATCCACTAAAGATTGATAAAGGAATACACATTGTGGAAGTGTATACAAGTTTTAATAGTCTCCACCCCTAATATCCAATATCATTTATGAATCCTTAAATGAAATCATTTGTCTATAAAACATATATTTATGAATACTCTCTAGGAAATTTTGTGTTCCCTTGATATAGAGGAACTACTATAACCTATCAATGTGTCAATTACCATTAATACATTATCACATACACTGTCACATTAAAGAACAATACTGATGTGATAATTAATTTTATTAATATTGAAATACATCAATCCAAATAAACATATTATATGAAAATTTTGGTTCTGTGACCCCAACTATAACAATAGTTCCCACCCTAGTAGGGATTAGTTATTTATTGCAGTTATCTTTAGTTGTTGGTTATTTAGTACATGTAGTGGGTTATATATTTTTAATTGAACTAGTTCCCTCCACTCTTTTTTGGATTGAGGTTTCAATACTCTAGATGTTAAGTTTATCTACCCAATTGATGGTTTTTTATCTCCTTGCACTATGTACATGGAGGAGTAATTCACTTCCTATGAATGTTAAAAAATTCCTAGGTACTTCCTGAGGGTGGCCTATAATAAAACCTTTATAAAAGGGTTGATTATTGCATATATTTTATATTGAGGATTAAATTCTATTTCTTTCAAGTTGAATGATGAACACCATTGAAATGTTTAAGATTCCTCCAGACCAAAATTATCCTTTGGATGATTCTTGTTGGATCCTATCATATATTCAAGGAATTAAAATTTTTTACCATGAGGTTTTATACTATGTAGTAACCTCTCATTATGTGAGTTCTGGATTCTTGTGGAAAATTTGTACTTTGTGAGGTTTAAGTTATGATGGCTAATGTTATAAAAGTGATGTATCAGTGGTATAATTATTGGAACATCTTAGTAGATTTAATTTAATCCTAGATAATGTAGATGTCCTTTAACTCAATGATTTTGGTTATTTTATATGGTTATGTGGAGGGAGATGTTTCTCAACTACTATCAACATTATTATCCCCACACTCTTATTTTGTTTTAGAAAGTCCCATTATAGTGATGATTTTCTTTGGTTATTATATGTTATCATGTGTTCTCCTGATTAAGACTTATATATTTTCCCTAAAGGTGGTGAGCATGCCAAAAAGTTTCACATGTAAATATTGGTTACCTTTTGGTGTCTCTATTATTTATCCTGATGGAAATCTATTGTAGAAAATTCCCAATGGAGTGTGATTCCCAGTTTTTCGTAACCAGTGGGTATTTTTACATGTTCCCAATCAATGAAGACTATAAATATATGATAAATGATGATATTTTATTTGGTGTATGTGGGTTCTGACTAATATAGTTTGGAAGGTGTTTTATTGGGGTTTGGAGACAATGGAGGAGGGTCAATTGAATGGTCAAGACCATTTTGTTTCTAAATGTGGAAGATTTTCCAACTATATATAAAGTGGTGTGAATATGAAATTTTTTTTAGGGATTATGTTTTTCATGATGTTATGATTAGTATAATTTGGAAAAGGGTGAATAATACACACTCTTCATGACTTTGATTATGGATGTATACATGTTATAATCATGGTATTTATTGAGGATTCATGTTGATGAATCATATGATATTGAGAAAGAAGGAATAGATCTCCGTATATTCAAAAACTAGAAACATTATTGGTTATCACTTTTGGATAGAAATTATGAAAAAATGACATAGACCTTGATAAAAAACCATAGTCAAAGCTCTTCATGAGATAGTTTAAATTATTATTGAAGTGATAATTTTTTGAGTGTGACATGGATGTGTTGTTCTTATACATTAACTAGGTAGAACCCTCTTTAAAAATAAAATGGGATACAATTCAACCCATTATATCTTTGGTTATGTATTATTGGTGGTGGATGTTAATATTTTATGGAATAATTGGGTTTTTTATGATATAATACCCATCAAATTAGTGAGGGTATGGGGTGAAGTGTCCTTTCAATTCTCACATAGAGAGGATTCAATTTTATGTTGAGTTCGGTATTCAATATGAACTAAATCAAGTATAATGTAGATGAATGAGGTTATTTGATCCCATATTTATGTATCAAGTAAATTTAGTTCTTGGACCTTTGAAATAAAGGAAGTATAATGATGATCCCATGAGTGATTTTGTTGTGAAATTCTTTGAGGATCTATGACTGTTTTTTATGGTGAAAATGTTAAAATGTTAGAAGTATGTGTCGACCCAGATTTTTTCCATTCAATACACAACTCATATTTTAGTTTTCAAAAATAGAGACCTCTGTACGGGTAAAATGAATAATTTACCAATTTAAGGGATCTCAAAAAATTATATTATAGTCCTATTGATTTCATAGAGTCATATGTACCCTTTCTAGCATACAATTTTGTATTAGATAGAACCTTAATAATAATATATTATGTATAAAAATATTTTTTCTAACCTTAACATGTGAATTTATGAAAAAATATTAAAATATCTTGAATGAAGATTTGAATTGAGAAATCTACATCATAAATGTATTTGGAATGGGGTCTTGATAATAAGAGATAGTTTAGAACAAGTGATATAGATAGAACATAAATTATTTTTGAGGGATAAATAGATTTATGATTTTTTTTATGTAAAGTTAGATGGGAAGAAATAAAAATATGAGGAAAAGAGAGTACTATATTTCTCTCATGCTATTGTTTTAAAATAATCCAAAAAAACGGGATGATTTGGAATGAAATGGTGGTGGAGGGTTATGAATTTTTTAAAATTCTGATTTTATCCCTATATTCTACATGTACAATAAAATATTATCTTTTCATTTCTTTTAAAAAGATTACCCTAAAAAGGTGAAGAGAAATCCAAATAATTTGTTTTCATTTAATATGTTATTTATCCAAAAATAAGGGGAAAATCCCAATCATTTATTTTCCATTGTTTTATTTTATAGACTATAAAATAATTTATTTTTTTTACTATAATATCACCAAAAATAGTGTAAGAGTGAAATTTTTTTTATTCGTAATCACTATTTGGTTTCATTTTACGACGAATGAAATGAATTATTTAAAATTATTTGATTAATAATTTCATTATTATGGTGAAATGCTAATTCCTCCATTAAAAAAAATTGTAAACCCATCTCACTTGGGTGAGCCTTGAAACCCCTCTCCGGTGAAGTGTAATGGGGGGTGATAGTGGTATGGAAAAGCTTCCCAATCAGGGGACAAACTTTTTGATAGGATCACAATAGGGAATCGATGCAGACATGGTCTTTATTGATAATAGATCCATACTATGGTACAATTCAATATTTTTATTTTCTAATCATTATTAATTTTAGATGATAAAAGGTTTTATTGTAAGGCCTCGGTTATTTTTGGTAAATCAAATTTAAGAATTAAGAGTTTATGTAATCATTATAAAGGATATTTGTGTTCCTTCCTGCTGTGTTGTTTGTATTTTCCTTGTTCTTGGTGTAGGAGTTTGGTGAACGATTTACAACCATTTTCCCATTGTATGGTGTTTTTTTATGACAATCATGTATCTCCTACCCTCTCAATGACTGAGGATTTGTTGACGAAGGATTAAAAGTGGACCGGAAATTTGATAATGGATATTATTTAAATGGGGGAGTTATAATGATTTATCCTTCTACCACACCCGTTATATTGTGGGATCCACATGGGTAAATATCTGGCATTGAAGTGGGATGTTCGACCTTACATATGAACCCAAGCATAATGGGTTTCATCCTGCATAACTTTTCTGTTTCGAATATAATGTTTTCCTGAAATTCAAAAGATACTGCTTTCCCCATCGTATCTGCATGTGTGACCTGTGAGGATACTATTTTATATCTATTTGGATCATTTTCAATTTAATGGAAATTGGATAGAATATGATAAAAATTACTCAACAAGAAGAAATTGAGGTCATTGGAACATAGAAACATAGAAAGGGATAAAATGTCTTCATGAAATGTGACAAGGACGATTGACATGTACAGATATATCAGTGTAAGTATGTTATTGTGATCAATAGTGAGTAGCAGAAAATTGTGTTGTGAAGCATTGAGATACAACGACATTGTGTGTTTGGTTTGATCTCCAATGGTTGACAACTTATCATTGGAAATTTTCAGAGAGTACATAGGGGTGTTAGGGTGTGTATTTTCACACAGGGTTTCAATGATATATTATCAATTAATTTTTATGTATTATACTTCAATTTTATGTACTCTTTGATTATTAGTGTATATTATCAAAGTTCCCCCATGGTTTTTTAATCATCTTCATTGGAGTTTTTTCCATGATAAAATATTTTTCCTCATTTATTTTCTTCAATTTCATTTTCGCTTCATTGACATTAATGATTCTCAAATTAAATTCACAATCAAATAATTATTCTAGGACTGATCTTCTTCTAATTCAACAACTCATATCATAGGAGGTTATCCGTGTTTTATTATCGATTAAATATAAGTGATTCACTCAACGAGATTGCTTCCCACATTGAACTGTTTAATGGGAAAAATTATTTTACACTTTTGAATAAAAGGGTAAAAAATATTAGGGTCCATGAGAAGAAAGTGTAGTAATTGAATAAAAAATAATATAAACTATAGATGATGAGTGATGGTGATTGGTCTGATTTTAGAGTGTTGGAAATAAGCATGGTTCAAAGGTATTTGGGTAATAATACGTTTTGTAATGTGATGAATCTGATAGATTTGAAGGAGATTTAGGAAAATCTTAAAATTAGGTATAAAGAAAAATATCCTATAAATCCTTTATATATAAAAAATCGGTGTATCATTTGTGAATTTGATATAATAGATATTTAGGTAATCATGTGGATGAGTTCATCAAACTTTTGATGGAGCTATCTTAAGTGGATGTCAAGATTGATCATAAAGGTAATGTGTTATCTGTTGAAATGGAAGAAGAATACATGGATTTTCTTAATTTGGGTATGTTCCTAGATTCATATGATAACCTCATACCCAAATTTTTATTTAGGAAAGACACACTGATATTAGATGATGTGATTTCATCATTTTTGGTGAATGAGACTCAGAGAAGGACTAATGATTATGAATCATTAAGTAATAGTGGTATTCTTGATGTGGTAGATAGGCATAGTAATCAAAGAGGTTTCTCAAAGTGAAATATAAAGGTCATGTTCTTTTTTTGCGACATAGAGTTTTATGTGAAGAGAAACTACTACAAATAGAAAAGGTTTAAGGAATAAATGAAGTTACAAGACACTATTTATGACTATTTCAACACAATTATTTTTCATAGTGAGGGTGATTTACATATAGTTGGAATTTATTATCACATAATAGATTTATACACCAAATGGGTGATTAATTCAGTAATATCATTTCATATTACATCAAATAGGGGATAATTTTCTTCATATGAAGATGTAAATTAGTTATATTGAAGATGAGAAAACATGATTATATTGATTTCGGTTTTTTTCTGATATTTGAATCACTACAAATGTAGCTTGTATGTTGAATTTGAGGGATGAATCGCATGTTCCAAGTATACACTATAATTTGTTATATTCTTATTCCCTTGATGTTGATGGATTTAGGAGTTATTTTGGTAGTTGAAGATTGACCTTTTCCATAGGATCAATGGTTTATGCATGAGGTGGAATGGATGAAATTATTTACAAGATGGATGTAAATGTTTATTGTGATGTGACAAATATAGTTTCAAAGAGGAAATCATCATATTTGTGCCACATATGATAACCACACATGAGGAAAATACCGTCAACTATGATGGAGAATGATTGGAAGAAGAAGCAGGTTAGTTCAATTGTTTCATGTCTTACTCATAATTCATTTTCATTAGTGAGTTTTACAAGTGAATAAATAATTAAAATAAATTAATGGGGTGATGTACTGGGAGTTTCAGATTACTGAGAGGATGTTGAGAAGTGGGAGAAGTTATTTCTTTTAGATCTTACAGATTATATAGAAATCACAATTATGGGGGATCCCAGTATTTTTGATACTGGTATTGGTAGTCTAGTCATAGGAATAAAAATTACTTCAAAATTAGGATTTCTTTTACAATGGGATGTTTTAAGTTTCCATCTTTATAGAAACGAGGGACATCATATTTTTTCTGAGGTTGATGGTTAGTATGATACCAATGTGTTTTCATTCTAACTGAGTCCATTGAAATTCACCACATTATTTTTTAAGGTAAAAGGGGATATTGATGGGGTTCATCCTACATAGATTTTTTGTTTCGAAGATAAGGTTTTCTTCAATCCAAAATATATGTATTTCAACATCGCATATACATTTATTATATATGGAAATATTATTTTATATCTATTTGGTTAATTGTCTATTTAGTGGAATATGGAGATAATGTGATAAAAATGACGCAATGATAAGAAATTTAGGTTCGTAGTGTGGATCAAACCATAAGGGAAAGAATAATGTGAATATAATATGATAAAGAAGAGTGACTCATACAGATATATTAGTTGTGGTCTCTGAGAGTGGGAAGTAGAAAGAAGTAGAAAATCGGGTTATACAATGAGGTTCTAAAATGAAACTGTGTGTTTGGGTTGATCCCTTAAGGGTGAAATCTTTCCACACATAGTTATTAGAAAGAGGATAGAGTCATATAAGGGTGTTGGTTTTCAGATATTTTGTCTACACTATATATTATATTCATGTTTAGAGAAATTACTTTGATTCTGTGTAATATTTTATTATTATTGGATTTTCTCGATGTTACCCTGTGGGTTTTTAATCATCTACATTGGAGGAAATTTTCATGTCAAAATCTGGGACATAATTTATTCTATGTGGTTTTATACTTTGTTTACATTGGAAATTCTCACAAGTTTTTTTTAAAAAATTTGAGAAATTATCTGAGGAATGATCACTTTATGACCCAATAAGACACCAATCCACATATTACCACATCAACGTATCTGTTGTTCCCACTTGAAGGAATGAGAATCATCATCCATAAGGTTAGTCAGAGATAGCAAGGTGTACAGTGTCTTTGTAAGACATGATTTAGGATGACAGTATGGTGTCTCAGGTAAGTGGAAATGGAAGATGATAATTTACATGGATCCAGGTGGTTGATATAAGGAAGGGAGATAACTACACCAAACGTGTTGAGTTACTATAGAAGACTATGCACATCTAAATTCTGTCAGGTGATCACTGTGGGTAGGAGGTGGTGGCCATTTGGCCATGATGGTGACATTCAACCACTATGGCATCATTCAAAGATATTGGGGGGTCCTTAGGGATCCACCTCATTATCATGTTGTTATTTTATTTTATATATATATATATATATATATATATATATTTGTTTCAATATAATAATTAAATAAATATAAGTTATAAATATTTTAGAAACTAAACCTCATTTTTGTTAAATCCCTTAATGCTTTTAGGACTTTTGGGGGTATTCCAAAAGTGTTCAGGGCTTTAACGCGTTTGGTATGGGATTAAAACAAAATCCAGTGGGGTCCAGTGCCTTGGGATTTAAAATTTTTTATATTTTTTATATTTTTTATATTTTTTATATTTTTTTATTTATTTATATATATAACAAGAAAATATTACAATATAACTCCTATTAAATATTCAGAATTCCTATAATTAAATAATTTTGAAATTATGAAACAAACCCTCACCCATATCTCCCTTTTATAAGGGGGTTTTCTATATAAATACTTATGGGTTTCGAAAGTGGGATTCATGTTTTAACTTTCATGTTTAGAGTTAGTATGTTACTATTATTATTATTAACAATGTGGGAGATGTGGAGAAGAGGAATGAGGTGATTATGGGAAATTTATTGATGATTATTACAAATTCATAGGGGTTTCTATAAATTTTCTTGGGAATATTCATAAATATCATCTAGAAGGGTTTTTTTGAAGTTGTTTGGGGATCTTCCTTTATTTTTATTGAAACAAATTTAGTGAATTTGAATCCAACTCATGGGATTGATTCAGAGAATCCCCTGAAGTTGATTCTTTCAAATTATGAGATTGTAAAGTTGAAGAAAATAGATCGTGTTCATTGGAAGGAAGTCAATGTCGGCACCTTCAATATATATTCATTTTTATTCATAGGTCCTAGATTTTCTTCCAATCATCTAGATATGGGTATGGATTGAACATAAGATTTTGTTCTTCTTATTGGTGCCACATTTCAAAATGCGTCTCATACATGGAATTATAGATCATTTTATGGGATATGGAATGTTACCATTTCCTTGGATTATAAAAAAATGAATAAGGGAGATACAACATGTGGAATCCAGAACTCAGGTGCCACTCAATGGTTCCCCAAGAATGGTTGGCCATATGACCTTAATATTATCTACCCGAATTCCAGACTCTCCCGTCTAGTTGAGAGGACCTAGGGTGTGTCTGTGGGAAGATTATGGAATCATTTTGAGTGTGTAGCTTAATGGATTATGATAATAAATGGTAAATAGAGTATGTAGTATGATAAACAGATGAAAAAACAGAAGTACACACTATAGAAACTAGACAACTATTCTGCCATAGTGAAAGCGGATAGGAAAAATAAATACAACAAGAAACTAATAGTAATTCTCAAAATCTGATGAAAATGTATGTCAAGTGTTTAAAAAACTGGAAATTTTGTATTCAAGGAAGAAGGAAAAACATTTCATAAGAAAGAGTAAGAAATAATCCCAAAACTATCCAAGCATCCTGATCTCTAGCTCGGTCATCTGCTACTATGATTCATCAAAATTAAATAAAGCAATAACAAGTGTCCAAGGTAGAACACTTCCATTTATTAACACATGAATATATTTAATCTTTCTATGTACAAATGGAGACCCAGATAATGTGTGAGATAAATATATGTAGTCCACTAAAAAAGGAATCTATAACATATTTCCCATGTAATAGAAACTGAATCAGTGTGTAGGTATTCATATATAAAAGTAAATAAGTAAACTAATGTAAATACCCATGTACCTACTTTATCCTTATCTGGTATTTTTCATGAACATGATATCATTTAATTAATTAATTCTTTCTATTTAATATAATAAGTCACATAAGGTAAAACTATCACTTTCATCATATCATGATTTTAAAAGTGAAGGATCCAAGATATAACTTGGAATCCTTTATTGTTGAAAATAACGAAGAGGATCCATATTAATAACCAAGGTTTCCTTGGTCTTATAAGACAAGCCAACTAAATAATACATTTTATCCTTGATATAGGGTTATTTATGTAATACTGGGGTCATTTCACAAGGAATTACACTATAATTTTGTTCTAACCGAGTCCAAGGTATTTATTTAATATAAAATAGGATATAATAGAACCATAACCAATGGGTGTATCCATGGTGCCTCTTCTCTATAGATGTCATGCATGATCCAAGGATCCAATGAATCGTATAATGATAATAGAGGGATCCAACTCTGTCTTATTGGGAATCCACTAGTAAACAAGGTTCAAGTTCTAAGGTGGGTATCATCCGTGCAAATCAGAATCCTTGAATCAGAATGGAATTCATGAGTGCTCAAGGAATTCCCTCTAGAATACAAGGTTGGGTTCATTTTTCATGCTCCTATAAGAGTGAAAATATCAATATACAATAATAAACATATAATTGATTCATTATATAAATTAGTCCTTTCTTTACTCAGGCCATTCAATAATTCATTTGGTTCAAGTTATTTTATTCTGTTAGTGTGACAAGGAATAACTATGCATGCAACTTTTTATTTTGTAAGATACTTAATCATTAATTGGGTTTACTCTTTTACATTATATAAGCATGGTAAGGTGTTCTATGGATTTGCATCCAAGTAATTAATTTAAATTTAAATATTCCATGTGATATATATAGATATACTTACAAATTAAATTGAGATTCATCAATTAATTGAAACACATACCTTATAAGTGTCATGTGAAATTTTCATTTTCATGATCTAACAATTGAAATTCATAAATCATTTTATTACAGAGGGGCTTACCATTAATAGTTTAAAGCCATATCACACTAGAAATGGTGGAAAATATTTTTTTAAAAGGTTGGGGCCAAAGCCACATTTATTATTAAATCAGTGAAATTACCTCTTTTAACTGGGTAGAGGGAGACCTGTTATAAAGCCCGAAGGCCCTGTGGGCATTTAGCCCATTACATGGCCCGTAGGCCAAATTTTTTTTCCCAAATCCCATTCTATGATTAGTATTGCTACAGTACCCACGCTGGTATAGTACCGTACATTACTTTGTCGCCGCTACAGTACCCTTCCACCGCTAGAGTTCCCTTCCACCGCTACAGTGCCCGTCGTGGCTACAGTTCCACCACTGCTATAGTACACTATAGTACTACTACAGTTCCTGCACCCAATGGGTTTTGAACACCCATATTTCATGTGGGATTATGGGTTTCTTACCACTAAATATATACAAAAATAGGAAACCACTAAATATGTATTTATGGAACAACCCTACTTTGGGTTGAATGAATTGAGGTCTCAACCAAAAATGGTGTGATGATACTATATTTAAATGGATCTAGAATATGAGCATGATGATTATAAGCATGAAAAATGAATTTAATAGTCCATGCATGATGAAATTGGAATAAACTCACTAAAATAATTTATAAAATGGATAAACATGAGGGATGATTAATATAGAACCTACCTCTAGGTCTTATAACTCTCCTTGTCCAGTACCAGCCATTAGTTTGGATTCGATAAGAAGAAATCATAAGAACGGATCGACATCATAAAAATAGGGCATATGATAACCCATTTATATAACTCCATCAAGAAGATTAGAAATGACAAATATATCAAAGGGAATTGATTAATTACCGATTTTCATCCCACAAGATGAACAGGTATTTAATCGGAATTCAAATGGACGAAAGGAATCAAAAGCTATCATAGAGGGCCTCAGAGCTTCAAATTGGGATTAGAGGGGATTATTGTACACTAAAATTGTTCAAGGAAGAAAGTGGGAAAATATTATATCATTTATGGTATTTTTATCATTTCACCAAAGAAAAAAAGAGGTAAAGGGTTTGGCCTCATAGTTGGCTAAATCATGTGCTAACCGTGCAAGACTCACCACTTAAGGAGGGTACCTACATGGTTATTCCACATGATTAGGGGAACCATACACCAACCATACAATTCAACCCTAATAATAACTATATAAATATTAAATAGGAATTTATCCCATTCCACACAGTTAGGGAAAATCGGGCTCCCTAATTCATCCCAATGTCAAATCCCTCACATTTAGGAGAGACCATTCGTACTAGGTCGCATTGTTTCTACTAAACATATATTACATTGTTTTTCTCAACCGGTCATGGTTTCGAGCTCCAAACAAGCACCATAAATCCCCAAACTATATCAAACAACATATAGACCCTATATTAGGTCCAAAATTAGATAATTATACCAAATATTAAATGATTCATGCCTAATATAAAAACTAGGTTCTTATAGTCTTCCCCTTTAAAGGAAAAAATCACTGAGTTCTCCTTCCAAGGGAGACAGAACATTGTCTAGGAATAACTATGGCTATTGGGTAGTTATGACATCCTCCCACTCATATGTCTCATCTTGTACTCAAACATTCTATCATAGAACATGTACTAACGGAAAAATCATCCTCAAAGATCCATTATGCTCTGATCAATGATGTTTATAGGATACTTCTCAAATGTAGCATTAAAATCTAACTCAACCTCCTCAGGATTAAAATAATGAAGATTGGCCTACAAGATAATGTGGAAGTTGTGAAATGTGGATGATGTCATGTATGAAATTGTTCCTCATAGACAATAATAATTGATAGCATACTAACCCAACTCTCTCCAAAATCTCAAACGGCCTAACAAAGTGTGTTGACATCTTCCCTTTTATATGTATCAGTTTATGACCAATCCTGGGGGATACCCATAGGAAAACACAATTCTCTACCTCGAATTCCATAGGTCAACAATTAATAACTTTATATGCATTATTTAATGAATTAATAGTTGACATATGCTTCATGAATTTCTTTACCTGCTTTGATGTTTTCTTCATAACATGAGGACATATAAAGGATGCCTCTCTAGCTTCTAGCCAGCACATGGGTGATCAAAATGAACATCTATAAAATGAATCCAATTGATCCATATTAATTTTATCCTTAAATCAATTATTTAGTTGAAGTCCATGAGAGAGTTATATTTATCTAAAGAACCACTAAAATCAAGGATGCAAGCACATAGAACATCATATAGCACATGTATCATCCATTCCTACATAACATTTGTCTAATGGTGAACTAATCTTCTTAGAATTACTTGTGTACTAATAGCCTTTTGTAATCCCAACTAGAAAATTGATATCAAGTGAGAATCCCTCTATAGAATAAATGTACAAAGGACCACTGGTAGTTGGATGATCTCATGGACATATAGTCTTCCCAGATCATCATCTAAGAAAGTATCCTAGATAAGAAGTTAGTGGGATATATTCATCACTCAATTAATGAAAAACCAAAATATGTATCTACCACAAGGTGACCTCGGTAATTTGACTAAAAAATAAATTGAAATATTGTACCTTTTCCATTCTATAATTGTAGGTAGATTTTACAATCTATTAGGACATTGGTGATCCATCTTCACCTACTGACATGTAGAACACCTAGTGAAAAAACCTTATATATAATCTTTTATTCCAAGAAACCAATTCGGGCATCCCATATCTCAATTCATATTTGATATTCCTGAATGAAAATACAACTAAGAAAAATAGTATATGAACATTATTTCATATTTCATATCAGTAGGATCAAAAACACGCCCATGAATATGAAAGATATCATCCCCATAAAAAACCAATCTGGAGGTAGGTCCCCACTATCAATACTCTTTGTTGAAATAACACCTCATTATCTAAAAATACCCTACTCTTTACCCGCTAAAGGATTGATTAGGTAACTTTCAAGGATTGCAGATTATTCCACACATGACTATCAAGAAACTCTAGATGTAGATCAGAGAAGAGTCCCTTCAATTTCCAATTATCCCTGACTCCCTGTACGACCCATGCATAAGTTTTCTGAGTCAATATATATTCTATTGCATTTTCATTCCCAACAATATTGGAATTATCAAAGTAGAAGGACTTAACATATTCAACTCATATTCACTGTTTAAGATTCAAGTCACACTATGTAAAAATATATTTGATGCTCTTGTGGTATGTATAAAAAACAAAGTGCTCTCCCAATAGATAACATCTCTAGTAAAATAATACATATACAACAACTTCTATATCAAGGTCATGCATCAGGTAATTTCCCTTTTGAGGACTCAAATTCCAAAATCCATACATAATGAATCTATCCTCTTACATCAATACTACTCCAAAGACAATGCCTAATGTATCATAGGAACATTTTTTGACACATCCAGGCTCTAGAAGAATCATAATCAGTGTCGAAAGAAGCCTTCCTTTCATCTCTAGATATTATTTATCTCATGCTTCTAACCACAAAAATGTAAAACCATTCTTTCATAGACCAATAAGAGGATAATAAATGTATGATAATTCCAATATGAAATGTCTGTAATATCTATCCTTCTAATGGATATATTTATATCAAACATGGTATTAGATTACTCCTATAATACCACAACACTCACCTTATCTGGGTCAAGAGACACACCCAATTTTGAGGTAATATGATCCCTGAATTTAAATTTAATGATCCAAAATTTTCACATTGAAATATTTTCATAAAGATAATGATCTCTCATGGTATTCAAAATTATCACAAGTAACTTATCATGGTTTCTGTGAGTATGATAATTCACCAAGATGCCACCCAAAAAGACCATGAAAAAAGTATCTTGTTAGAGGTGGACCACCCTTTTCATCAAATCCATGAAAACATTCGGTGAATTGGTAGGACCAAATGTCAAAAAAAAGATGATCATACAGACCATAAATATTATGAAAATATGTAGTAGGTATCTCTTAAGGCCCGACTCATATCTTACGATATCCATAACTTAGGTCAATCATTAAGAATACCAAGGATCCTTAGAGCTGGCCAAAGAGATTTTCTATCCAAGGTAGTGGATACCGGTTCAAGACCATAATCTAGGTAAACCTTTCTATAATCAATGTATAGACAAATGGTCCCATCCTCAAACTTAGAGAAATTCATGGGTGAACCCCAAGAATAAGTACTGGTCCATATAAACCATTTGTCCTCAATGTCCTCCAACTACCTCTTGATATCCTATGTCTTAGTAATTTCAGTAATGTATGGAGGAATGGACACTAAATATTCTCCTTGAATGAACTTGATCATGAAATCTACCTCTCTCTTAGGAGTTAGGCTAGGAATTTTTTGGGAAAGAATCCCCTAACAAATATACTATGTGAAGAAAATCTTCCAAGTGTACTCTCTACTCCCCTATGAAGAGACTATATATATCGGTTGTCACTCCAATAAGCCCATGATTCTTTTTCCCCACACTACTTTCCTAGAAATTCCACTCAACCTTATACAGATAATTCCTCCCCTCTATGATATAAATGATACCTGGTAGCAATAGAAGTTGACAAAGACATGATAAATGGCTATCCAATACTTCCTAATAATGAAATATAATCCCATAATCTTGAGTAAAAAGATGTCCCACAAGAAGGTCTAAATGCATACCTCAAGGGGGATTTCCCAGCATTGGAGGATTCCCTCTTAGAATACTCCCAATGGTGTATCTAGGGTTATTACACCATAGTAATACTAAATTTCAATCCCTAGACATTATACAATAGAAAAATAGATTATGGGGTATGAAGCACTAGTATCAAAAAATAAATATATTATAGTAGATGAAATAGAATAGTACATCATACTATTCATGGTTCTACCCTCTGATCCTTGGGTATCAGATGTAAATCATGAAACTAACCTGATCCATTAGTATTTTCTATAACTGAACTACCCTTAGTGTGGCCAATCTATTGGATATTCTAATCCAATGTTTGGATACCATGACTACAAAATCCTCTACATCTACTACTAGTGGGGTTACTATAACACCCCACCTAACGTGATGTAAAAGACCCTACCCCTAATGTTGTAGCTAGTGAAGATCCTCTTCCATTTCATTCAAATGGATATGTTATATAGAATCTCTAAAGATTCCCCATACAACCGTACATATAACACTCCATCAGGTTTCTATCACACCGAGGTTTCATATGTCCTTGTCTTCCACACTGATGGTATAAAATGGAGTGTCCAGTTCAGTTACTCTAACTACCACTGCTCTGGTGTGAAACCTTGTGGGAATGTTTCCTGTTATTGTAATAACTACTAGTCTACCTTAACATTGATCCTAAATTCCCGGTACGATCACCTTGACTTGTTTTTTTCTCATTCCTAAGAGCCTAATTGAAGATCTCATCGAATGTAGGTATGATATAAAATTCCACAAGAGTAAAGATGACATATTAGATCCCATCATAAAAAAACTCCTAACATAAGAAATCTCATAACTGACTAGAAATGGTAAAAATAATTGAATCTCAATAAAATGTAAAAAATAATCCATGAATGAAATATCACCCTATTCAAGATGCATGAACTCTCAAGCTCATTTAGATCTCTCCATCATATGAAGAAGTGATCATAGAAGGGAGTATAAAAATCAGCCCAAACCATTCCCTAATGTCAACAATCCCGGGTAATTGCATACCACTAATTCTTGGATGAATCATGAATCATATTGATCGAAATATTAACCCTATTCTATATATCTTTCTCTATTTGATCAATGATATACATAGTGGTCTCTAGAAAAGACTCAGTAGCCAGTGGACCACCATCCACCAAGAAGGTTAGAAGATGCTGCTGTTAGAACTCACGTGTCAAATAATCCATTATAGGTATAGGTACTGGAGCACTCTACATGGTATGAATAAGATTTAGTAAATACTCATGAATCTAAGTATTAAATCCCTAATCAGTTATAGCATGTGGTTTCTCATTTGGAGCTCTTAGTGATGAGACTACTAGTTTAGGGCCCACCATCTCCGGTGCTTGGTCACTACCACCCAACTAGCTCATGACATGAGGATGTTGTGGAAGAATAAGACTAAAAATTCCAAACACACACCTCACAACAAGATAGTAGTAGAGATAAACACTAGATGATGATTTTTTTTGAAGGGGGGAACTACAAAAGGTATACTACCCCAACTAGCCACATATATGTCCATGTATTAGTAAGTGTTCAAAATTATATTATTGGGGTTTCAGTAGATAAAGGGTCAATGGAACCATTCCACTTTATTTATTGGATACCATTAATTTTTATGTTGAATTTTATTGTAAAATTATATCAAATTATGATTAAAATGGATTTTCATTCATATTGATTCAAGGACAATACACATTATCAATGCAAGTGACACCCGTTTAATCTCTATTTAACTCCATCAACATTTGGTCTCGAAATGTATCATGTTATGTACATAGTCTTGACATGGTAAATCGCCCATTCTAATCCTTGAGGGCCTATACACCTCATGAATAGGAACTAGAAATCACTCAATCATTTCCAATGAACAGCATAAGAAAAATATAACTACCATATCATAACTCAAAAATCACAAGAAAAAAAATTAATGTAGTGAAATGAACCTATATGGCATGACATATGAATTGAATATGAATTCTAGTTTCCTATAATTATACATGTAACAATTATCCATACCATTATCTCATAGGGCCAAGGTGGAAATGAAATCCTAAATCATAATAATTAATATCACACAATATGTGCATCACCCAACAGTGAAAGGATATTAACTGTAATTGGAAAAAGTAGAGAAAAAATTATTATTCAGGAAACTCGTAATTTACCACGAATGTTTGTTAGCTATGCCTAAACATGAAATATAAAAATGTTTTGAAACACTCATAAGATCTTATTTATTTTCTTCAACTAGTAAAATAACAAAGGAGGTTCTCACACCACTTTGTGATGCCCCGAACCTAGGTTCCATTAAAGGGTTCCCCAAGCCTGGTTGGCCACATGTCTTCAAGAGGATGTCCTCGAACCCCAGCGGCTTCCTTCTAGCATCAAGTGCATATGGTGTGTCTATGGGAAAACTATACCCCCATCAGCATAGTGTAACATTATGGAAAAATATAATAATAGGAAAATAGTACAATAATTATGATATATAAATGGAATAATCAAACCAGATACTATAGACACAATACTAGTAACCCACTATGGCTAAAGATGATTTTTATAATAAATAAAAGAAGAAACCTATAGTAGTAATAAAAAGATAATGGTAATATATGTAATGTGTCTAAAAATAGGAAAATAGATAAACAGAGAAGCAGTAAATATGTACTTTACAAAATTATCACAATGAATCCAAAATCAATCCAATCATCCTAAGCTCTAGCTCGATCATCTACAACCAAGCTCCATCCTAATGAAAGAATGAAATATTAGATGTACAAGGCCAGAAACTTCCATTTTTGAACACCTACATGCAAGTAATCTACATGGGTACAAATTTCATCCTAGATTGGGTGTAAGATAATTCTCAATAGGCCACCACAGTGACATCTATATCATCCTTCCTATGTAATATAAAATGAAACAATGTTTAGGCATGAATATATAAAATTAAAGCGATAAAAAATGTAAATACACCAGTACCTTCTTTATCCTCAGCTAGTAATGTATCTGAACATGATATCATTTTATTAATTAATTATGTTCTAGTTTATGTAATAATTCATGTGAGGTACAACCCGCACTTACATCATATCATGATAATAAAACTGAAGGATCCATGATATAAAAAGGCATCATGTAATCATGATAATAGTAAAGAGGATCCCAGGTAATAACCAATGCATCCTTGACCTTAGGTTTTGAGCCAAATTAGTAATAAATTATAGCATGGATATAGGGTTATGCATGTAATCTAAGGGGAATCACCAAATGAATTCCCCTGAAATATGGTTCTAATTGAGATTAAGGAATTTATACAAGGTTAAATGGGATATGCAAAGACAATGACCAATGGGTGTATCCATGGAACCTCATTTCTGTAGATTTCATGCTAGATCAAAAAAGTGTATCAAAGGAATACTATAATGATAATGGAGGGATACGCTAACGTCATATCAGGCATCCACTAGTAAACAAGGTCCAACATCCATGTTGGGTATCCCCCTTGGAAACAAACATCCTAGAATCAGAATAGCATCCATGAGTTCTAAGGAGTTCCCCTAGGAATACAAGGATTTCTTAAGTCCAAGCACTCCAATAGTAGTCAATAGGTACATATACAATATGCAGCTTATAATTTATTCATTATATAAATTAGGTCATGTGTTACTAATTCCATTTAATAATTCATTCGGTTTATGGAATTTCATTTCATCAGTGACATGATGAGTAATTAGGCATGAAGCCATTTAGTACGTAAGTTACTTAATAATTAATTAAGTTCACTCTACTACCTTCCATAATAATGGAATGGTGTGTTACATATGTGAAACCAAGTCATTAATTTACATTTAAATAGTCCAAGTGATATATATATATATAGACATACCTTCCAATTACAATTGAGATTCAAGAATTAATTGAACACTTAACTTATAATGGTCAAGTGAAATTTTCATATTCATGGGATAACCATTAAAATTCATAATTCATATTATTCATTAAGGGATTACCATTAATAGGGTCAAGACACAGGAAACCAGAATGGTGGTGTAGATGAACATAACAACCCATTTAATGAATATTTATTGAAACACCCTACATCAGGGAAAAAGTATTGAGGTGTCGACCTCTAATGGGATGATGATACCATATGTAAAGGTCACTAGAATATGAGAAAAATTATTATAAGAAACACACTTGAATTTAATAGGCCACACTTGTTGAAATCATTGCACACACACTACAAAAATTTATAAAATGTAGAAACATATGGGACGAGTCATAAATCACCTAACTTAAGATTGTATGAATCTACCTATCTAGTGTTGACCTTGTGATTGGCCCGGATTGGAAGAAATTTTATTAATGGATGAAATCCTTGAAAATAAGGCATATGATACTTCATCTAAATAACTCCATCTAGGAGAAGTGAAAGAAAAAATGTATGAAAAGGAAATGATTACATACTGATGCATATTAAACATGGTAAATAGGGATGAAAAAGAAGTTTAAATTGAAAATTGAGATCAAAAAATATTTAAGAGGGACTGAGAGATTAAAAATTTGAGAATAAGAGTTTGTTTTATACTAGAATGAGCCATGGATGAAGGAGGGAAAAATTAGATTAATAATGGTATTTTAGTCATTTCACCTAAAAGATAGAGGTGCATGGTTTGGAATCATGGTTAAACAAACAGGGCACTAACTATGCATGGATCACTACATTAACATGATACAAGAAAAATTAGGGAACATGTTTAGGGAAACTGTTCGTCAACCATGCGATTCAACTTGACTAAAAAAATCTAGACATCTCACATTAGAGTGAATCTCTTAGGGGATGGTTAGGGAAAATTGTGCTCCCTACTTCAGCCCACCGTCTAGCCCCGCACAGTTAGTAGAGACTGTATGGGCTGAGATTAATGGTTTCTACTAACTGTGCGACACTTTGTTTTTCTCCACTGTTTGGGTTTTTGACCTCTGAACAAGATCTTCCCATGCTCCGAACACCCCTCAAAGCCTTTATAAAATCATAGGGAATCTATAATAGGTCCAAAATAAAGAATTAGCCAAATTTAAATGTATCAATATCTAAGATAAAATCTGAATTCTTAAATAAAATCTATAGAGGAAAATCAATGTCTTATTTCACAGGGCTTAAATAATGCACTACAAAAAAACTAGTGGTTATTGGTGTTTTCCTAGATGTTGTTATAATAACCGCTGTGAAATGAATTGTATTATTTAAAATTATAATACAGAGGTGGTTTAATAAAACCACCACTGTGTGTTTTTTATTTTAATAATTAGTAGTGGTTTTATTTGAAATACTAAAAAATATTTCAAACCCCCCCCCCTAATTTTGACTCATTACCCCCTATCTCCTTCACCATGACCCATCCTACACCCTAAGTGGATAACCCTGATCCCCCCCCCCTCTCACCTTAACCTCTCTCTCTCTCTCCTCATCGGTGACCCCATAACCCTACCCCCACCCCTATCCCCCCTAAGAACAATAACGGACACTCTCTCCTCACCTCTTTCTCTGCTTGGTAGTGACCACCCATCAACGAACATGTCCTCTCGCTCCCCTCAGTGGTGACCCCCAACCCTAACCCCCAAACGCATGCTCCTATTGGCTATGACCTCGACCCGACCCCCACCTCTTTCTCCCCTTGGTGACCCCTGACCTTGACTCCAATTGTTCCTGATGGTGACAGCCATGACCCCGACCCCCTAAGCTAGCGGCGACCAAGACCCCAACCCTTGTCGAGGGTCTCCATCACCCCAAACACCTTATGGATATTATTTTGACCCTAACGTCCCATGTTAGAGACCTCAATGACCTTGAACTGACTCTTGATGACAACCATGACCCCGACCTTCCATTTCATCTACTTCCATGACCCCAACCCCGCTTCCGGTGATCATCATGATCACAACCCCATACCAACTAAAATTGTTTCCATAACCCTTTGTTGATGGCTTCCATCAAACTAAAAACCTTACTGGGGACTATCGTAACCCTGAATCCCCCTACTATATGATGAGGATCACCAAAGGATTCGCTTCTCTATTTTGCAGTGAATATGGCCCCTGACATCATTTAAGGTTCTATTGATTGAATTTTTATATGATTTTTAATTAAATTATATAAAATTCTATGAAATTGAGTGTTTGTGGGTTTTTAATGTTGGGTTGAATCATTTTTATGTTCATTTTGTGTTAGGTCAAATCCAACCATACATTGGTCAATGATGACGTTGAGTGATGTTTATGTTTGGTTGTACCAGTTTGATTAAAAAAATTTGTCTTTATATCTTAATGAATAGAGAGAATAAAACCTAATAACTATATATTAATTTTGGATTGATTTACCTCGAACCACACCTTGGTATTCCAAGAGTTTGGTAAAAATTTTAGATTATACAATTGAAACCCGATCAAGGGATATTGCAAAGAAATATATGTTTCCAGAATGTAAATTCAATTAATGGTTAAATAGAAAATAAATAAATGATTAATTGATATTGAAATAGTTTCTAAATTGATATGTATGCTGGGATTGTCATGATGAATCGAATGTTATGGAATTTCAAAAAAAATAAAAATATTGTCAACAAAACACAAAGCATCCTACCATAAGAGGATTCTATTCAAAATTTATTAAATGATGCATTTGGTTATATAGAATATAATATCAAAGAATTTAATAGCTTAAAAGATACTACAATTGAACCTGAGTAGGTTATTATTTCTTAGAACATTAGTGAAAGAATAAATTAGTTTTTTGAATTTGTTGAAGATAGACATCAAGAAATGTAGGAAGGGTATGCCAAGTATTTCATGTTTTCTATTATACTAAAGTTGTTTTTAAATCTGGAGTATCTATGTAATTACTAAAAACGAAATTTATATTAATTTAGTGTGGCTTCATGATAAATTTAATGATGTTAATATCCACTCATCATTATATGAGATGAAAAAAATCATCAACAATATTGGGCTTGATTATACAAAGATTGATGAATTATGTAATGATTTCACGTTTTACTGGGGAGAAGATTCCAATAAATAAGAATTAAGAATATTTCATATAATAAGATGGAATTCAATGAAAAAATGAGTATTTAAATCAATGAAACCTTAGGAAAAAGTCAAATAAGAAAACTCATAAAAAGGTATTTAATTACATTCTTCTGAATCCATGTTTGCAATTATTATTCATGTCATCTAAGACTGCATACAACATGAAGTGAAATGCTCCGTATAGTAATTATGGAATTATAATACATCCAAATGATTCAACATCATGAAATATTTTTGATTCATTATATCCATATATTTCTTCAGATCACGGGAATGTATGTTTGGGTTTGGATTTTGTTGGTTTTAACACTTTTTGTACTTTATTTACTAATAATAGAATTTGGATAGTAGATTTAATCCCCTATAATCTACCTCCATGGATGTGTAAATATTAGAATAATTTAATTATTTTGATGATTATTTTTGGGAAGAAAATTCAGGGAAATGAAATTTATTTATACCTTTAACCTCTAATCAATGAATTTTGAGAATTATGATATGATGGAATGGATACATATAATTCTTCAATGAGAAAAATATTCAAAACCCATGCTACATTAATGTGGAAATTTTGGGAATTTCATGGACTAGGAAATTTATCTAGTTAGAAAACTCATAATGGTTTTTCTTGTCATGTTTTTAATTTTGTTTTTGATCCTCAATGATTTACTCATAACAGAAAATATTTTTTATGCATCATAATCGATTTCATGATCCTTATCATAAATTCAGGATTAATAAGACATCATTCAATGGTGATATGGAATAGATAAATCCACTGAAGGTGTTATCTGGTATCGAAATCCGTGGATAATTAATTAATTTCACTATAGAATTTATAAAATATCATATGATTAAAGAAGGGTGGAAAAGGGTACATGGTACAAAATCTGAAGCAACTAGAATTCAATAATGAAAGAAAAAGATTATATTTTTCAAACGTATTTATTGGGAGAATAATTTGATACCTCATAACATGACATAATATATATTGAGATGAATGTCTATGATAATATAATTTTTACATTACTTAATGAGAAATGTAAATAAAAGGATCACCTTAATGGTTGTAAGGATTTAGAGTAAATGAATATAAATAATAGTTTTTGAAAAAATGAGAATAAAAAAAACCTTTAGGTATTTTTACAAAGAAAAATCATGAAAAATACATATTTCTTTGAACTTTAAAGATTGTAAAAGTCTCATATGGAAATTTAAGTTACATGTTTTGGTGCATTAACTTTAAACATTAAATTTTACAAGGATTAAGAAGTCAGGACACGCATATTCTGATGGAGCAATTTTTTCAATTAGAATTTTCTAATAGTTTACCTAAAAAAGAAACTATAGTTCGAGTTGAAATTTTTATATTTTTAATAGAGCTTTGGGAAAAAATCAAAATCCAACTGAGCATGATTATCTTCAAGAAGGACTTATTTTCACACTTTGTTAATTGGAGATGTTATTTCCCACTACATTATTCAAAGACATGATTCTTTTGACTATTCATTTGGAAAACGAAGCTAAACATGGTGGACTGGTACAATATTGATTGATTTATCCAATTTAGACGTATGTTTACATAATTTTTTTTCATGGGTTATTTTTATTTCAACAAATCATTGTATAATTTTTTTAATATATATATTTTTGTTTTAATACAGTACTTAAGTCGTCTAAAATAATATGTGATGAATAATGATCAACCAGAAGGCTCTATTGTTGAAGGATACATTGAAAAAGAGTTCTTAAACTTTTCTTTGAATTATTTGGATGGGATTGAGACTGGAGTCAATTTTATTTGACATGTTGAAAAAATCACATCTAGTCATTCTAAAAAATACTCATTGGTATGTAAAAATATTGGATGACCAATTGGAAAGGGGTCATATTTTACACTAATTGAAATGGAGTATCTACTATAACATAGATATGGGCTACTCAATTGTCTTATTTCAGATCCATTTATTGATTAATTGAGATTGAAAACAAAGAGGTTTCTTAGGGGTCGAGCTCAAAATCAGAAGGAATTAAAAAAAGATATTAATAAGGATGTTTTCAAATTGTTCACCTATCTAGTAAGTATACACTCATTTTCATATTATTGACATGTAGTTATTTTTTTCTACACAAAATGTAAAACCACATATTCTTTTTCTAGATAATTAATTTTGATAATATAGATGAAATATGAAATGATTTGATGTTTTTGGTTTGAGGTCCTCTAAGGTAGGATAATATATTTTATTCCTATGATATTCTTGGCATTAGTTTTCATACAATTTTTCATGGAGAAAACTTTAAAACTAAAAATAATCCCATATTTACATTTTTAGGGGTGGGATACTTTGGAAAGATGAATTTTATAATTTAAATAATGTATCATGGTCGGTTTTATGTTGTCTTATTCAAATTTAAGTTAGTAAACATTGAAAGGTGTGTAATGAAATATTCATTTAATTCTACTTTCATAAACATCTATCACTTGATCTATACTAGTGAGAGTGCAGAACTTGATCCATTTATCATTGATTCACAAGAGAAGATAATTTTTATGTGGATGAATAGATACATGACTGTTGGAGTGTTTTTATTCACTTAAATAAGATAGAATCATATGATAAGGGCAATGAAGATCAATTGGTACCTTGTGATAGTCAACCTAATCAACAACAAAAGATTGAAATTTTTTTCCTGGAAATATCAAAACAATAGAATTTTCAAGAGAAGGTGAAAATAAAGCAATCATCATAATGAATTTTGATAGAAATTAATGTAATGAAGATTATTATAATTGAATGTATTAATTGGAAATGAAAATATATTGAAATTTATCATTGATAAGTCTTCCATACATATATAACTTTTTCAAGTTTTTATTTTTTTCTTGCAAAAAAACATTTTAGTTTTTCATTTTTTGAATATTTAATATACATGAACCATTTGAATTTATGGAATACTGATAAAAAAAATTTCAGGGTCATAGTTGATCAGAATATCAAATCCCACCACCACCACCATCAGTTTCAATGGATATGAGTGATTCCATTATACCGTATACTACTAGAAATCCATTTTTTCCCAGAAATATTTGGTAGTGGACCAACAAATTCACCTACGATGATAGCGTAGCTAGTCACCCATCCATATTGGGGATATTAGAGAGTTACCATTACTGGTATGTATGTAATTATACCAAAAAATATATTTTTTATTAACTATTTAATGCATTTTTCAAATAGATAAAGAAAACAACAAAAGGGATACAAATATGATCATGAATGATGTATGGGAAAAAAGGATTTCATGATTTTTGTTCCATTTGATGAGTTCGGGGTGCCTATCAATGACACTATATAAATCTATGGGAATCATTCTTATGATGTGGTGTGATTTCCCATTAATTATAATGATTGGATGCATATTCCTACAGCTTGGGAAAATAGGTCTCTTATACTCAAGTATGGTAATATTAATTATATATTCCTTCAAAAAACAAATTTAAAATGCATGAGTAATTTTTTTTAATATACATATTAAGTGGTATGCTTTTTATTTCTGGATGCTTTTCTCATTTTGATGTCCATGAATCCATTTCATTTCCATGGAGATCAAAAAATTTGGGCAAGAAATGGATAGACTATAAATGGAGATTATGACATGATTTTAATGACATGTCTCGAAGCTCATGATAGATTTTGGAGAATATTCCTAAACTAGCTTCTCATGAGAAATGGAATCTCTTTACCAATACTAATAGGGGTGCATCTTATTAGGTGATTTTATATGTTACAGTATCTTAATACAATAAACACAATAAAATTATAATTTTTATTATTGTTTCTAATTTTTAGGAATTTTCTAAAAGAAAATAATGTGAATCGTGAGAAACAAGTCATTCCTTAGATACTGGGTCTTAGAATTTTTCGAAAAAAAATTAAAATTTTGGTTTGTATTTATTCCAATATTATTTAAATCATTTTATAATATGTCAAGATTGTTTCTATCTTGTTTAGATATTTTCATAAATGATAATAAATTAGGCCATTGTATTTTTGGAATAGATATGTGGTTTAAAGTGCATAGAAAACCTGATAGTAGTTTTGTAAATGAACCAAGAAATTATGTTGGAGTTAGTAATTTTCATTACCATTAAATTTTATTTCATTGATACCAACACATAATAATGAAAAATATAGTATAAAAACTAACAAGACATAAACCAAATTAAATGATCCCGACTAAAAGGATCAAATGATTATAATTTAGCATCATTTGATACATCTACCTAAACCTAATTAATTCATTTTAAGACTTTTTTATTTTATAATTTATTTTTCAATATTATGTTTTTATAGTAATGAAATATCAACAAAGTGTAATGAGAAATTTAATAATTTGATAATATTATGAGGATCAGATATTTTAAAAAATAATTGTTTATATTTTTGTATTAATATGTTAAAATTCAAGAAGTTTGGGATGTGAACCCCTCAAATTCATCATTGGTTTCCCAGAACAATGAAGTTGCAATAGTTTTTGGGAATGATCATTCTAGATATGTAAAGGGGATGTGTTCTTAGCCAACCCTATTAGCTATGTTTAGTAGGGAGTCATCTTTTGTTACAGCTAAACCATGTGGGGTTTTGAAAACTGCCATTGATTGGGAATCACAAAGGGAAATTGTAAGATTGACTGAAAAAGTGAAAGAACATGACTCCTATAGGAAAACACTGGATTTTTTGTGGTTGAAAAAAGAAAATGACCAAGTTTCTTTATTTTAGTGAATGGATATCATGATCCCTGAAAAAATTATCGGCCATCTAGCTCATCCCACCAATCTAAATTCTAAATTCCATATATGATTAACACATTTTAAAACAATACATGTAACATCCATTAATAAAACTAAAATGAAAATTTCATATAGAAAAAACACATTTCGAATCATACCAAGAACATTATGTTCCATAATGACGTATTATTGATTATTGTACATTAATAATCAATTATAGATCATTATACTTACGTTTTACAACAATAAAATCTCATTTACAAAATTTTGAATCAGTAAATAGTTAGTAAATGTACCAATGATTTTAAAAACATACATCAGGGATCCAAAACTATGGAAAAATGTTGATTTTCCTTATAAATAAAGGAAATTGAAAATAGATTCATTTTTAAAATGTGGGAATTAACAAAAAATTAATATTAGTTACGGTTTTCCCCTAATGCTTTTAGACATGTTTCTAGTGTTTTAAGACACTAAAACCATCATTTAATGTTCATAAACGTAGAAAAATATCTGAGATTAATGTGAAATCATGAAAATCCACACTTCAATTTTTTCATGATGTGTACTCTCATGAAACACATCAATTCGATGTGTGATGTGGATAGAATTGATTGGTAAATACTTTTTGAAGGTATAATGGTCTCTAAAAACATGTGTCAAGATGTAAAAATCATGAAAATGATGTCATATTTTCTGAAAATAATATCCAAATGACTATATATTTATTTTTTAAATATTTGAACTAAAAACAAATAATTTCAAGTGACAATTTTATTGGGATTACCGTAAATGAATTTTTAGTGTTCTAAAAGTATAAAACATGCGTATAATGTTCCAAACCTTATAAAATAACCTCATATGGACATGAAATAATTTTATAACAATCATTGAGTTATGTTTTATTTTTTTACATGCAGATAAGAGGTCAATGCATTGTGTGGTGTGGTCAGAATGACTTAGTAAACACTTTTTAATGGTACCAAAGCCTTTAAACACATGTGTTGGGGGGCTCAAAATATGTGGAAAAAGTTATATTTCCTTAAACATAGATTCAAATGAAATTATAAATATTTTTGAAATGGAGGAACCAATGAAATATAATTCTAAGTTACGGTTTTTTTGAGATGGTTGTAAATAAGATTTTATAATTTTATAACACTAAAACATGCATGCAACAATCAAAGCCCTCAAAAATGGCCACATAAAAATTTAAATTAATGTGGACACTACCTTGTAGTAATTATCTATGTTTAAATTTAGAAAACATGTCAATATTTCATATTGTGTGGTAAGAATGGCACTATAAACACTCTCAAAGGGTACCAAAGCCTTTGAAAACATTTTAGGGGGTAAAAACTAGAAAACAATGCCAGATATCCCCCAAATCAGAGGAAAATGACTGTGGATTGATTTTTGAAATTTAGGAACAAACAACATGTCATTCTAAGATACAGTTTTCCTAAGATTGTCATAAAGGAATTTTTAGTGTTTTAAAACACTAAAACATGTTTGTAATGGTCAAAACCATATAAAGAAGCCTGTGATTGAAATGAAATCACAAAATGACCACGATTGATTTAATTTTGACATGTATGTGTAGAAACAACATCCAAATAACATGTTTCGTGGTCAAAATAACCCAGTAAACACTTTCTAATGGTAACAAATCCTTTAAAATGATTTTAGGGGGTAAAAACTAGAAAACGACCTTAGATTGCCCTAAAATCATAGGAAAATAAATAAAGATCGATTTTTTAAATTTAGGGGCTAATAACACATCATTATGAGTTAAAATTTTATTGGGATCTCCATAAATTATTTTAGGGGTTTTACACAACCAAAACATGAGTGTAACGGTCAAAACCATAATAAAAGACCTTCAATTTACATGAAATAATAAAAAAAAGTACCATTTTTTTTATTTTTGACTTGTAAATATAGACAAAACTTCAATATGATGTGTGGTGAGGTCATAATGAACCAATAAAATTTTTCAAAAGGCACTTAATTCTATAAAAAAAAGTTTCACTAGGTGGAAACCTAAAAAACAATTTTATATTTACCAAAAATTATAGGAAAATAACCAAATATTTATTTCTGAAATTTTGGATCAAGAGAAAAGTCATTTAGAGTTTCAATTTTTCCAGGAAGACTATAACCACATTTTTAGTATTTTAAAATACAAAAACATCAATATAAGTGTCCAACCCATATAAAATGACCTAATATTAGTGTTAAATCATGGGATAACCATTATTATGTTATTTCAGACATGTACGGGTAGACAAAACGTCAATCTGACATGCATTGTGGTCGTAATGACTTGATAAAAACTATTTAAAGGTACAAAATCTTTTAAAAAAATATTCAAGGGGTAAAAATAATAAAATTATATTATATTACCCTAAAATCATATGAAAATGACCATATATTTATTTTTGAAATTTGGGAACAGATGACATATCATTCTGAGTTAAGGATTTTCTATGATGTTTCTAAAGATGTTTTTAAAGTTATATAATAATATAAATTGTATGTAAAGGGAAAAACATAAAAAAAAACTTCATTTTTATTTGTAATCATGGTTTAACCACTATTGAGTAATTTTTTATGTGATTTTGTCGACAAAGCATCAATATAATGTGTGGTGTGGTCTGATTTACATGATATAATTTTTTTTATGTTACCAAAGCCTTTCCAAACATGTTTCATTAGGTAAAACTAAGGAAAATGATTTCATATTTCCCTAAAATCAAAGGAAAATGAAACTAGATTGATTATTGAAATATATGAACTAACGACACATCATTCAGAGATACAGTTTCCCCAGGGTGATCGTAAATGGTTTTTAAGTGTTTTTAAAAAATAAAATGTGTATGTAAAAGTGAAAACCATAGAAAAGACCTCATATTGATGATTAATCATAATACATGTTGCGTTGAATTATTTTTTATGTGAAATGAATAAAATATATCAATATGATATAAGTTGTGTTTAGAATGATTCGGTACACACTTTTTAATGGTGTTAAAACCATTAAAAACTTGTGTCAGAGGGAAAAAACTAGGAAAATGATGTCGGATTACCATAAAATCATAGGAAAAAATAAGTATTTTTTCTTGAAATGTCCAAATTAATGAAACATCATTTATAGTTATGATTTACCCAGAATACTAACATTTTTAGTGTTTTAAAACACTAAAACATGTATGAAATGGACAAAACCAGAGAAAAGGACAACATATTGATTTTAAATAATAGTAAAACCACCATTGTGTTATTTTTTACATGTATGCATAGAAAAAAAATTGATCTAATGTGTGGTGTGGTTAGAATTACTCAACAAACACTTTTTAATAGCAGCAAAACCTTTAGAAACATGTGTGGAGGAGGGGGGTCAAAACATAGAAAAGGACATAGGAATTATCTGATGTCATAATAAACTAAGCCTAGATTGATTTTTGAAATTTTGGAACTGATAACACATCATTCTGATTTACTGTTTGACCATGATTACCATAAATATTTTTAGTGTTTTAAAACACTAAAATGTTCATGTAATGGTCAAAATCATTGAAAAAGATCTCATATTGATGTGAAATCATATCAAGGTCATTAAAATTTATATATAATGTAAATTTGAGGCACACATCACGTCAATTTAAAATTTTAGTAGGTTATTTAATTTTCCCTTTTTAGTTTCAAGTGTGGAATCATATCATTAATAGGCAAGTTTCTGTTTTTAAATTGTTAGGATTGTTATATTTTTTAGGTTAAATTTCATTCCATTTGATTAGTAAATAAAATAATTTATGTTCTACATTCTGATTGTATTCTCTGTCTTTTCTCTTTCACATTTATTTTAATCAATGCTCAGTTTTTTTATTATAGGTTACAGATGACAACAGTAGTAGGTAGGGATACAATTCTAATCCAAGATATTCTTCAAAAGGAAGTCATGATAGTTTCTAGTTTCCATAATATGTTTCAATTTTATCAATAATTTTACTTTAATTCTGATTTATTATGTTTAGTTTTAATTTCTATTTTCTTTTTTGTTACAGTTAATGAGATAATGTGGTTAACTTCATTTGATGAGAATTTTTGGTGGTATAAGGACGTAGTAGAGGTCATGGGGTGGATGTATATTGTGAATGGGTGGTCGTTTGGATATATTATATATATATATATATATTAATGAGTGAGGTATGGGTTGACTGAGGTTACCAGTTGACTAAGGTTTCTGTTGAATGAGGTTATGCTGACTATGGATGTTTTTATATATGATTGTGGATGTATGATATATGTATTATGTGTTTTTCATAAATTTATGTTTTAGTTTATTACATATCATGATTTTTTTATTTACCTTTATTTATTAATTTTTATTTTTAAAAATAAATTTTAATAGAATTATTTGGAAATGGTTTTTAATAAACTTCTCAATATAAATTAATAAAAATTATAATTAGTGGCATTTTCTATGAACCACCACTAAACATAACCATAGCTACATTTATTTTTGGTGGTTATTTTCATCTTATTTTCTTTATATTTGGTTTAAAAACGCATGCTAAATAAATTCTAAACCTCCTCTAATTTCTCAAAAATGTATCATACATAAAATGAAACAAAATTAAAGAATCCACCATGAAATGACTAGTGTCTATCTATGATAAGGTGGTTTTAATAACTTACACTATATTATTAGAAGGCTATTTAAATTACCACTATTTCAATCAAACTCATATCTAATAGACTCTATTTCTAGTGATGTAAGAACTCTATTATAGAACATATGTTTTTTAGAACGAATAGGGATAGATTAATCATGGTTAATCACAAAAAAAATACATTTTGGTTCATTCAGGTTTTGATGGATGGATAATGACCTCACTAGGTAGTGGATTCTTCTATATCATTTTTTATTCATCAACTTTTAAGTCTCTAACATGGGGCTTCAGATTAGTGAATATCAGGCCAGGTATTCCAAGAATCTAGGATTGGGATCTTTAATTTGACTCTCCCAATTTCAATTACTCCATCACAGTGAGTGGGATTAAAATCCAGGGTGTGGTTGGGTTTTTCTGGGATCCTCATATCTTATTGGATATTTCTTCTACCTAGGGTGTCTCAATCAAAAATGAAAAAGAAATAAAAAATGCTCGATATGGGATCTTTGTACAACAAGTTGTAAAATATGACCTCATCACTCCTTTGATCGAAATAATAATAATTTATTCATATGATTTTAGATTTTTTTCTTGTGAAATATGAAGAGATAATTATTTTCCATTAATACCACTATAATATTGAACATTCTTTTGAGAAATTTCATGGACCTTTAATCTGTGGAAAATGAGGGAGATTTATCCACTCTGGTGAAAATCACATAAATTCTATCATTATTTATGAGGCCCCCACTATGGGAATGAGGGATTCAAGAATTTGGTCCAGCATGCTAATGACATTAAGGGTTAGGGAGGCCATGGTGAATGAATCTTAAATATAAAGGTTCTCTTGTAGGACACTAATGAAATATAGTCTTCTTCTTAGAGAGAATATGAGGTGGAAATTTAAATTATTTATGTAGAGAACTTTGTGAGTTCTATAAATATTAGTGAAAAAACAATTCACTAACTCCATTGTTATTCACTCACCAACATATGTGAAGAGGAACATTTCCACTTCTACTAAACCCCCACAAGAACAAGAAACCCCACACATGTCTAATTGAGTAGTAATAACTAGTGATTTGACATCACCTATAGAGGCTAGTCCAATGTTGTTGCAGTCAATCCCAGAGTATTTTTTGGTATAATTCAGGTGCAGCCACTAAGGGATGATAAAGTTAAATAGACCTCACCAAAGGCAGCAATAGATTGTAACAATGTGATGTATGAATCCTCTTTGGAAAGCAATGAGACTTCCTCTATAGGCATCGATGGAATACAAGTTTCATCTCAGTATCAAAAGATAGCTCCGAAGGATTACTCAATAAGCATAGGGTTGGTGGTCCCAAATAACAGCTTGAATGGTTGTGTGCCTAAATAGGTGACTACTCTAAGTCCTTAAAAAAAGGCTACTGAAACTGTTGTGGATATGGGGAAGTTGGATTCTTCAGTTGTGAAGGTAAATCCTATTGCTCCTACTAGTGAGTCTCCCCTAATGTTGGTCCAACCAAAGGTAAGGGATCGCTAAATTCATCTCACAATAGAGAGTGTTCCACCAGACTCTGGTTCTATGAAAATTAGTTTCATCAGTATTCTTTATAATTTAAATAGTTCCAATAATATTGAAGTTTTTCTTGAAGAATGTGAAAATTCTCTTGGAATAATCTTAGTCGAAGGAAAATCGTCAAGCATTGTGACTGTCAATGCAATGCGCAATTCTGATATAAAGATATTATCATAGTGATCAGGTATGTATAGGGAATATGATCCTCAACCACTTGAGGATCCCACCCCACAATATGACTACATTGACCCATAAGCTGATGATGACACAAAATGGAAAAAGTACAAATCATGAAGGAGGTACCGTCATCTGAGAGGTATTGTTGGTGGCAGATCTCATTTTGATAAATTAATAATCTTCTCTTGTTTCATGAGAAGATATATGCATTTCTCTTTATGACAGTGCTCTGTCACTCTTTTCCACATGTCATCTCATCTTGTACTTTGTGTTTGTTTTATTTCCAATAAATTTCGGGACCATGAGCTTCCCCCAACATCCTGAAAAAACAATTAACAATTACTATTGAAAATTAAAAAATATATAATGAATTTCACATTAATTATTTATAGTTAATATCTAATAATTAATTAGTGATTAAACAATATTTAATAACATATTAAAAATATTGATTTCTAATTTATTGATTAATTAATTATTTATTACTAATAATTATTATACAATTACTAATAAATATTTAAAAAATATTATTCAATTACTAAATATTAACATTAATGACTAAATTAGTAATTTAATTATTAATTATTAATTACTATTAAGTTAGTATTAATTTAAAATTGGTTTTTATTTAATAATAATTCATAAAAAAAATAAAAAATAAAAATTATAAGTTAAATAACAATATTTACTATTTATTAAAATAAATTCCTATTAAATAATTAAAATTATTATTTAATAACTAATTAATAATAATATTATATTTGTTTCTTATTTATTAATTAGTAATTAAACAATATTTAATTATATATTAATAATATTAATTTCTAATTCACTAATTATATATTAATTAAATAATAATTATTTATAATTATTATGATATAATTACTAATAAATATTTAAAAATGACATTAAGTTACATAATATTAACAATAATGATTAAATGATTAAATTCCTATTTATTAATTAATTATAATTTAATTTGTATTAATTAATTAATTTCTAATTTCTAATTAATATTAATTACTAATAAAAATTAATTAATAATAAATATTATTTTTATAATATTATTTAAAAACTAGTAATATAAATTTCTAATTAATATTAATTAGTAATTAATATTAATTAGTAATAAATTTTTAAAATTATTATCTATTAAATAGTAATAATATATATTAATATAATTATTTGTTATTAATTTATTTGTTATTAAACAATATTTAAATAATTATTAATAAATTACATTACAACTCACTAATTAACTATTACTTAATTAATAATAATTAATAATAATTATTAAATAATTAGTAATAAATATTTAAAATTATTATTTACTTACTAAATAATAATTATAATGATTAAATTATTAAATGAATAATTATTAATTAATTGTTGTTAAACTAAAAGTAATTAATAATTATTTATTGATAATTAATTTTAATTACTACTGAATATTATTTAAATAAAATTATTTTCTATTAAATAATATTAATTTCTTATAAGTATTATTTACTAATAAAAGGCATCATTGGGTGAAAATTTCTTTCATAATTCCAAACTACTTTTATTGTAGAAATGCGAGACCTTTAATAGGAGTTATATTCTGTTAAATGTTTTTGTAATATATAAATATATATAAATAAACAAAACAAAACAAAATGGAAATCATTTTTTAAAAAAATAAATCAGGTTAGTCGAAAGGAATTGGGGGCCCCAACCCCTTTGGATTTAAGCCCATCCAAAGGTGTTAAATCCCTTAATTCCTTTGTCCTATATATAAAAATCAAAATGGTGTTAAGCGCTTTTACACAATTAACGATTATTTTCTAAAAATATTTTAAACCTAGGAATATTTTATTAATTTTTTCTAAAAAATTATATAAAAACCCATATATTTATTAATGAATGTAAAAAATTCGAATAAAAAAATAAACAGTGGTAGTGGGTGGTGGTATATAAGGGAATGAGAGGGTGGTATGGTGAATTCCTCCCAACTCTTATCTTCTATATAGAATTTTATTAGAACAAAAACAATACTAGTAGTAGTAGTAATAATGATAATAATAACAGCAACAACAACGACAATAATAATAATAATTATTATAATAATCTGTTGGCAATCTATCAATGAAATCATTGTTAATAGATTGGGATAAATGATTTACAATCAATATGTGATACCTAAATCTAAATCATTTCACGAAATCAGGGTCCTATTGTTTAACATCACCCTTGTTAGATATGATGAAATACCTATTTTCATCTATTGCATGTTTCCAGAAAGTAAATAACCTATTATATAAGGTTTTCTTTTTTAGATCACAATGGAATTATCTAGTTATATATTTGAGGTTGTTTGTGAGGTGAGATAAAAATATTTTGATTTTCATTCCATTGCTCTAATGACTAGGTGTGGGCATGCTGTTGGGTGTGTTCTTAGGGATGAAAACCCTTTGGATACACTAATGATTCAAGGCACTGGTGTACCGCTATCCAAATATAGTGTGGAAATCCCCACATAATGTCTAGTTATGGGATCTTGAACCTATGTATTAGATATGTTTAGTATCACCCCCCAGACACACATGGCCCAAGATCCTCATATGTGAAGTCGGTATTCTCCATGTCTAATGATTTCATGCAAAGCAAGGGATACTCCATTGAGGAGTGTATTCCCTCAATTATGGGGTCTTATCACAAAATGTGACCCCACTATAGTTTTGATTCACTTATGTGGGTTGTATGGCACTAACAGTTGGATACCTGATCTGTGGAAAATGGATTGACTAGAGGGTGTGGTAGTGCGTCCACTATCAAGCATGCCTAAATGATAAGAATACCCCCGTCATTGATTCTAGTAGGGAGGTGATAGTGGGAATGGTTGAGTAGTGTGGGATTGTTTGGGTATTGTGATATTATAGGCATCCAAAGTTTTCCTTTGAAATTTGGCATTTAGTAGGGCTATCAACTAAATACATTCTAGAAACTTTAGTGTCTTGAATATCAGTTTTGTAGCGACCCAAACCCAGAACACCCGAAGCAAGTGTCTGCTATCTATTACATTGGAATGATTATAAGGAATCAAATCCCATCAGACCGAGATATTAGTAGTCCTTGTAAACAAGAGACATAAATGATACTTATATTAAAAATTAATACAATTATTATAAAATAGTTTTTTAAAAAATAAAAAACTTCATGGATAATAACATCGAGGATAATAACATTGAGGGTAACTTTTACCCATATACTATATCCCTACATATATTTCATATTATGATTCATGGATTCCCAGGGAAATAAAACATAATAAGGATTAACTCAAATACTCAATAAGGGTAATATATAGAGAAAACAATAATTAATAAATGAGAATAATAATTATGGCAAGGTAAATAACTGAACACACTTACCATATAACCAAAAAAATAAGAAGTAAGTACATAAATAAAATTTAAAGGTAATAAATAGAAACACATTCCATTCAAATAAATAGATAATTCAATGTCAATATGGAAATTTATGAATCTAAAACATAGTTTATTTAATCAATGAATTGAAAATGAAATGTATTCATAGATATTTGAAACAAAATATCATGGATGAATAATAACCATAACTAAATGAGGGAAATTCTTGATTATTCGACTCTATGTTTCCTAAGTACATATTACCTTTACCATCTAGACCTTTCACGAGACGTTTTACAACATATTCGATAAAATCCCATCAATAGAGGCTATCTAAATGACTCGTCCCCTGAGTCTACTGATACATCTAGGGTATATCTATAACTGAGTCTCAAACATGTTGTATCAGTCCAAAACATTCTTCATATATTAAATAATTGATTTAACAATGTTACTTACACTATTAAAAAAGTTGCCTATACTCATGGTTTAAAACCATGGGTATATCCCCCAAAACTGTAAGTATAGCCTATACCCATGGTTTTAAGAACTGTGTCTAGTTAAGGCATCAGTATATACCTATATCCATGGTTTATATAGAAAATATGGGTATAGGTCACATGATTTTTTTATAACCACAGTTCCAAAACCATGGGTATATGTATTCCCATTAGAGAACCTATACCAACGGTTCAATAAACCATGGGTATAGGATGCTGCCTTGAATTGGAATCAACCCCGCCACTTTCCTTCCCCAAAATGCATGAATCTATAAATAAAATATACATAGAATATATAAATTCAAAAAAGTACTGATTTTCTATATATATAATCCCACCAATAGGTAATAATAATTTTTGAACCATGTAAAGTTCTAAAAAAATCACAAACGTCCAAAAAAATCAAATTAAGTCATTATAGAACAGAAAAATCCTCCTTCCAACTATGTCGAAAATGAAGGTGGTCAATATCATCCCCTCGCCAACATAATCATCCACAACAACATGAGTAATATCATCATCAGCAATAGGAACATCCTCACTAATAGCATCATCTTGAAAAACAACATCGTCAACAATATCATCGCCACCACCTTCAACTCAATCACTATTAGGACCGTAATTGGAATCACTAAGTCATCATTTAAAGAAATTATTGATTCCATATATGAATCAATATCACAATAATCCTCTAATGGAAGTGATTGACTAATAACCAACATAACATTCAAGAATTTTTTTGTGACCATCTTACTTAATTCATGCTTCTATTTACTCTTTAATACTCTTCTAATATAATTTTTTATTGAGATTATTATGCAAGAGAACTGAAAAGAATAGGGTTATGAGAGATTTAAGAGGATCCTGATGAGGAAAAATACCTAAATGGGATGATTTTTTACCTGGTCGACATTTGGCTCTACCCTGGGGCTCGCCACCTATAACTTGAATCAAATGATCATTCAGCCCAAAGATTTCATATTCTTCTTCATCAAGGGCCTCTAGAGTAGTATGTTGAAAATACAAAAAAAGGTATTTAATTATTAATTTCATATAATTATTTAAAATATAAATAAAAAATTACAATATTTTCTTGTTTTTGTGAATTTACTTCACTTCCATCTTTTTTCATCCTAATTGAGAAAAATAATTTAACTCTTGGTGGATGACCTTCGATGCCTAATATAACTTCCTAAAAATTAAATTGATTAGTATAAACATATTAAAAATGTAAAAATTTTATAATCATGAGTAATAATAAAATGGATTAACTTTTAAACAAATGAAAAATTCATAATTAATGTGATAAAAATTAATGAAATATTCATCTATAAAAGATAATAATAAACAACTTATAATATTACGTACTCATTAATGACATTCAATAATGCGGAATATGAATTTTATATATTCATTTCATAATATGAAGTCTATATTATTCATTATATGTCCAATTATCCATTTGACCTATAGGATAATTGGGCATTAAGCCTAATTGGCCAATAAGAATAATTTTCAATTGGGCATTAGGCTGAATGGAATAATGTGTAATTGGAATATAGGCCTATAGAACAACTGTCCAATATGCCTAATTGGACAATTGGTCAATTTTCCATTAGGCCTATTAGCATAATTTACAATTGTCCTAAAGTCCTAATGGTCAATTAGCCTATGGGCATAATGGACAAATGTCCTATATGTCTATTGGCCAATTGGACATTAGGCATGTTCTCAAATTGTCCATTAGGCATTTTGGCCAGTAGGCCTATAAACCAATTGGTCAATTACGCCTGGTGGACAATTTTCCTGTAGGCCTAATATTCTAAATGGAAATTAGGCAATTATTCCTATAGGCCAATTTTCCATTAGACCTATAGGCCAATTATCCATTAGTTCTAATTTCATAATATCCAATTATCAATTAGTTCTATCAGTCAGATGGAAAGTTGTCTTAATGGGAAATTTTCATATACACCTATATGAATATAGGCCAATTGGAAAATTTTCTATTAGTCCTATAAGAAAATAGGCAAGTTGGACAATTGTCCAATAGGAACATTGGACATTAGGGTTATTGGCATAAAGTCCAATTTTCATATAGGCCTAATAGCCATTTGGCATATTGGCATAGCGACCAATTGGAAATTAGGCCTACGGGCCAATTGGCCATTAGTCATATAGGCCTAATGACAATTTGAAAGGGATATTTTATGCCTTTTATTAATGGGATTAATAAAAATAAATCTTAAAATTAAACTTGAAAATCTAACTATATTAAAAAATAAATAAGGGAATTATTTTAAATCAGATTAAAGTAGCTTTCACTTCTCATGCTTAGGCATTATAGTGCACCCCAATGTGAGTACATATGTGATTTAATAATGGTTCTTTTGTGTATTTCCTTGATGCTTCCAAAAAATAATTCCAATACAACTAGTAATAATTAAATTTTAAATGGAATCCATTAGAGATTAGGAATACCTAAATTCAATAGTCATCTAATGTGAAATCATTTGTTGATATTGAGTTTTTTGATAGTTGGGGAATGTGGGTTATCCCTCTAACTCAGAAAAAAAAAATCTCTTCCAACCAACATATAACTCAAGATTGTATGATCTCCATAACTACTTAAGATCCATCAACCATGCAGTTTTAGAAGATTATCTTTTAGTAGAGTTAATCTGACTCTACAAAAAACATGTTAATTCATATAAAGGCCCAAAATAATATAGATATAATGGTGGTAAATTTTCTTACGTATATCTCCTCCCATAATTTTTCCTTGATGTCTTTACTGATATTTCTCTATGAGACTAGTTCCATAGGAATTATATCAGTATCCATGGATAAAATGTCCATGGAACTTCTACACTACCATGCATTTTGACCAACCATCTAATTTTCTTCATTCTAATCCACCAGTATCTATTTATGGTGATTCCAAGATTCTTACATATGATTTCACCCATGTATTCTAGTAGAAGATCCCACTTAATAACAAAATATTGGAAAAAAGAAGAATTATGTCTCGGTACAAAAGGAGAAAAATGAAGTGATATAATTTGACAATGTAATAATAATAAAAACATGCAGTAGTATGCTCAAAAAACTATAATGGATCTATGGGTTTTCATAGATCAACAATGTCTGAAGGACATGTTTGTTCCAATGCATGCTCTTTATGGACTTCATAGACTGGAGTGGAAGCTGAAGGACCAAAATCCTCAAATGTTGGACAAAAGGTAGGAATTTTATGTTGAATAAACATAATAGAATATGGGTTGTAGGGTATGGGATATGTCATCCAATATGGATATTGTAAAGGTGGGAACATCCATGGAGACGGTGTAGGCATGGTATGGGAAGAAAAGGCCAAATGAGATGATGGAGTCATCAGTGGGATCTATCTTAGAGGTGACATAGACATGGTATGTGAATAAAGGGGTATATGGGTTGATGAAGTAGGAATTTATAAGAACATCCCTAGATACTCAAGTGGAGGATGGAATGGTTTGGTATTTGTGGAGTCTGCTGGTGGTTCAGTTTGTGAACGGGTATGTCGGGTGGTCTATCTTGGTCAAGGAGAATCGCCAGTCAGACCCATGCTTGTAGGATGTGGGGTTAACTCTCGTGAAATTGAATGCCCGTAATTTTTTTTGACAATGAATACTAACATGAAATTATATGTAATGAAGAAGGAAAAAATTACAATTATTATACTCAATGAGGTAAGAATAGGAGGCAACGCACGTGCATGTACCTTTCGATTGGGATCAAATAGTCTCTTCCATCGATGTTCTGAAGTATTTTTCATAATCTTCAAAAGAATGAAAAGTATATTTTTGAAAAATAGTTTTTATAAACAATTCATACATCTTAGAATTCAAATAAGGAATATATAATGTCATAACATCCTTTAGATACCATAATTTAAAACGAAACTATACATTTTTTAAAAATTTATTTTAAACCCAGTTTTATAAAATTGAAATAAATCTAATTAAATAAGATGATAGCATAAAATAATAAAACAAATATATTATTCCAAAATAAAACTAAATTAATGTAAATATATTAATACTAACTTCGGATACTCATTTAAAGGACAAATTAATGAACCACGAACATATACGGTTGCTTCTATATATTAACCATCACTACTTTAGGTTCAACATAAACTCTCACAATGTGAAAATTTGATTCATCAAATGAAATATTTTTGTCAACACTAATGGGGGAGTTAATGGAGGAAATTTCATCAACAGCAACAAGAAAAGTATTTCTTTGTCTTACTTCATTAAAATTCCATAATCAGGTCTTTGATGATCATTCACATAAAAACATGTTTTTTAATTGATTCCAAAATGTATGGTTCATCAGTATGAAATAATTTACTCATGTAAATAACATTGAATCCATAATCATAAATAAATCTATCATTTCATATCATTGAATCAAACAATTTACAGTTCATCATAATGACTCAACCATGAGAGTAGTAATCTAATAAAAATATTTTCTCAACAAGTCAATAATAACACAGATCTTCATATGAAGATTGACTATTTGATTCCCTAGAATAAAAATATGTTGTAGTTTTTAACATATCTTCATCATTATGGGTTCTCATATTTACAACTCAGTCAGTTTTAACAAATTTATAACCATTGATTATTAATGATTTCCATTCATGAACTGAATAACTGGGACCAAAATCCAACCCTCTTGATTATTGAGAAATGGAGTCAATAGGTATTATCAAGACTTGTAATATTTATGAATAATAAAATTTAATGGATATCTATATTTTATGATAATTAAATTAATGGTGATACCTGTGATTTCAACCAAGCAGGAAACTCTTGGCTATACAAAGTCCCTATCATTCTCAATGTAATTGATTGATGAACTCAACTTATAATTTTTTTCCTGAACGCTAGATAAAATTATAATAAAATTCTAAACTATAAGTTAAATATAATAATATGAGAGAAATTATAAATATCCAAATTACAAACATGATGTAGTCATCAATAAAACCATATTTAATCATAAATGTGCGATGTTCCATATCATGCTCTTCAAGTCTCAATGTAGCCAATGTATAAGATCCAAAAATTCCCCCAATTTGAGGAAGAGATGGAAATGATGACTCAATTTCTCCAGACATGTTATCTTCATTTATCATTGGTTGATTATGACTGGTACTCACACCATACAAATACATTGAACAAAAATTCATAAGTTCTTGAGCCATATAACCTCTCTCAATTGGACCTTAAGAATAATTTTTGATTCAAAAATATGATTTCATTGTGAAAATATTTATTTCAGTATAATAGATATATAGAAAGGAAATCGGTCCCCAAAAAGTGTTTCTGTCAGAATATTGACTATTAAATGCATCATGCAGGTGAAAAAGGTTGGTAGAATTTTTTTCAATCTCACAAAAATTTAATGGTTCTGCCTACTGCATTTTTATCTACAATGACAAAGAAAACCATTTTCCCAAAGGTATCTAATAAAATGGAAAAAAGAGAATATCTCTCACTCTTAGAATTTTGGATATAAAATTAAAAACTTTTATTGGAATCAATTCTTGAATAAGGATGTGATAATCATGAGTTTTTAGGGATTTTAGTTTCAAATCCCTTATGTTGATTCATTTAGATATGTTGCTGGAATAACCATCAAGAACCTTGATATTCTCCAATACTGACAAAAATGGATCTTTCTCTTATGGTTTCATCACATAATAAGAACAATTAACTTTCCATTTGGTATAACTGATTCTAGAAGTATGTAGTTCCAGTCATATACCCAAATCGTGCAAGTCTGGATGAGATCAGAAGTCATATTTGGTCTTCCCATTCAAACGTACTATAATTTCATCCAAAATTTCACATACATTTTTATCAATGTGCTTTACATATAATCAATGATGAAACAAATTTCTAGACCAATATGGAAACTCAAAAAATATACTTCTCTTTTTCAAATTGTAAGTGGCTTAACTGTCAACATTCTTCATCTTTTGAGATTTTAGCTGACCTTTCCCTAATGAAGAACTGAAATATTCCAATTCTTCAAGAACAATACTACATAACATAAGTTCAGATGGTTTTTCAGTGTCAAGAGTATTATGAAACCTCCAATGAGTATTCCTGTATTGATGATATGTGGTAAATAATCGTTGATTCCCCACGAAACAGAAACTACGATGATATTTATACCTTCTCGATCATGCATTCTTTATACATATAACAAATGATTGTTTCCCATTTTTTCTCCCACAATACATCATTGAATAATTAGGAAAATCATTTATAGTATATAGAAGGTCATCACACATATAAAATTTATTTTTTGAAGAAGTATAAAATGTTTGAACACCCATATCACAAACATGATTCAACTCTCTTATTAAAGGCTAAAATTAGTTTTCTATATCATTCTGAGGATCTAAAGATCTGAATATAAGTATACAGAAGAAACTGAATGGTTTTTCCATACACATCCATGGAGGAATATTATAAACCTGAACAAAAATGGTCCACGTGCTATGAGCAGTATGCATATGACCGAACTCATTAAAACCATCATAAGATACACCCAACCTGAAATTATGCACCTCAGCTGCAAAATCAAGATGATTTGAATCAAATTCACACTCTGCTAATCCATCTATAGGATGAACCAACTCATCATTACCTTTAATTATCTCATCATCATTCCAAAAAATATTTACTAATATTTATACAAACATGAACAGATATTGATGTCTACGAATCAATGGAAAGTTACACATGACTTTCTGTGGCACATGAGATGGGGCTACATCATCATTTTCATTCAATCGAGATGTACCATATTCTTTATAGTAATTATAGTCACCTATTACCTACCAAAATAAATTGTACTCATTCAGAGAAGAATGAACATTATTAGATGAAAACCCAAGCTGCTTAATTAAATTCCAAGCCTCGTAATGATTTTAGTGAATATCTAAACCATCGGGAATCAAGTCTTCAAAAAGTTATGAATATAATCAATAGTGGTATTATAAATTCCATACATGGGTTTTCCATGATATAAGCACATTAAAAATTCCAAATGGGTCATTTTAGTTCATCAATGATATACTAGAGTTCATGCATCATCAATTGAAATTTTTACTCTCTCAAAATCATCTTTTTCAGTCTTTTCCTTATGTATATTGAAATCATTGTTTTCTTGCACTACCATACTATCCCTCTCCTAATGATTCACAAATGTAATCTGATCAAATATCAAATTCTCCATTCCACTTCTTTGTTTTAGTCCATGAATAGTATAATATTGTACCACCTCTCTATGTTGATACCAAATAGAATAGTTTTTTTGAAATCCAGCTTTCATTATATGGTAGCTAACTTCTTCCTGGAGTAATCATGGAATTACAACTCAATTATTGAATGAAATATATATATATAACCACCATCCAAAGCATCTTAAAATAAAAAATCTAAAAAAAATCCAAATTCTTTTGAAACTCAGTTGAAATATGATCTGTAAGATACATCCAAATTCTATCCATTATGTTACAAGGAAAAAAATTTATATTCAAATCAATAAATTAATCCATAATTAATAAATTCATTACAACCAATTTTAATATTAAATCCATCAAAACTAACTAGTATCTAGAAAAACAATGAATAAGAGAATAACATATTGAAACTAACTAAAAAAGGAATATCATAAATAATAAATACCCTAAATAAGAATGAACAATCACCATAAATGGTAGTAGAAATAAAATAAACATTATTAAAAAGTTTTAGAATAAAAATGGAAGCTAAATGGTACAAAAAGTAACGCCCAAAAAGGCAAAAAAAACTCGAGCCAACCAATTGTAAAAACTAATGGTCTAATCACCATCCCCTTGTGAAAATCAAGTCACCAACACAATCTCAGTAACCATCCACTTACTAGGAAGGATGACACTTTATCCAACCAAAAATATAACAAATGAAAAAACCATCACAAGACAAGATGACTACATTTATACCAACATGATTATGTTGAATGTGACTCGAAGCTCATAAGTGACCACCATGAGTCCCATTAATTCAATTTATTATTGAAACAAATTTGAGGACAAGGGGTGGAAATATATTTTTTCATTTTCACTTAAAATGAATGGGAGAAAAAAATATATACACTTCATAAATTATCCCTATGTTGTAAACCATTTATTTAAATTTTTTCTTTAAAATAAAGAAATGTCCTTGGGGAAAAAATTTCAATAAATATAACTATTTTCAAATTAAATCCAAAAATGGTTTAAAAATTTTAAAAAGCATGCTAATAATAAATTATATATAAAAACAAAAAAAAAATTATATATAAATAATACACACACCAACCTCAAGGTAAACAAGGAAGTAATGGTAAATAATCAAGAAGAAATAAAATAAATATGAGGATGGAATAACACTAGAAAATCAAGGTTAATACACAAAAGGTTAACTCACCAAGAAAGACCATCCAAGAAATAAAAAATAAAAATGAAAATATATACATTAATGATCCATAACATAAATTCATATCATTATAATAAATCAATATTACTAACATTACCAAATAATACATGAAAACATAGAGAAATTTTTCAATAGTGTACAATCGTACATCTATCAACTCAATCAATATATGCAGTATCCTTAAGGGAAAACCAAAAATAAATGTTTTACATAAAACTAAGGGGGTATAGCCAATGAACAACCATTACTATCCTAGTAATGTCCCACTACTAGTAACATAGAAACCTCAGTCTCCTCAGGGAATAATAATTAGGTAGACCATGTAAAATAACATCATCAAAGAAAAATAACAAGACTCTAGGTATAAAATCATTATCACATCCCTAACACCACCTAAACTACCATAAACGTGACCCCCAACACACAAGAACAACATGAATCACAAAACCATGCATCTATTCCATGGATTAGAAAAACATCAAATAAAGCAATTGGGACCAAAAATGGAACTATCAATGATCAACTCATAATAAGGTGAAAACTAGGCCTTTAATTTTTTACATACAACATATAGAATTGGAAATTATTTTACAAAAAAACTTACATGAAAACACATTGATAAAAGGAAATATATTCATCAAAAATCATTACCACACAATTCATCGGATACCTCTATTCATATTTCGAATTGAAAAATACCATCAAAAATGTAATCCCTCATTCAACACTAAATATTAAATGACTTTGGAAGCCTTATTTTTCTTATAATACCAAAAAAAAAGTTTCTTCCATTATGAAAACAACCCATATGATTTTATCAGACATATAGATTGTATAAAAAACCATTTCCCATCAAGATACCCTTTCAATCAAGAAATTACACCCATTTTACACATGACAATCAATAAAAATAAATGAATGTAATGGAAAATTGACCATATATATAGTCCATACCATGAAAATTTAGACAAAACATGAATTTAGAAAACACTTGTAAATGTTAGAGTTGGTGTCCTGAGATCCAAATATTTGTACTTTGATTACATAAATGTACACTTGTTATATATTGTTCATTGTTCTGCATGACTATAATATAATAATATCCTGGAATATTTGTTGCATTAACAAGGTCATGGAAGATCCCCGCTATGTTGAGAACCTTGAAATGCTATAACAATGTTTTTAAATAAAGTTATACGGTTGGATGTGATACTATGATAGGACACCTAGTGTAAAGACTATCATGTGTGAGTACTCGTAAGAAGACGAGACTCTATCTCATGGAGTTCACACTTGGTAATCTCCAAGATGGGAGATTATGAGAACAGACCCTCCAGTAGTAATTCCTCATGTCTTTGTGTCATCGGACATTACTATCTACGAGCGTGTGTAATGGTCCTTAGACTGGAAGATTATCATTAACTCATGTCATGACTCGCGCACTTAGATTTTCTGACGAAAACCGTCACGAAAAAAGTTGGCGGGAAATAGGGTATGTTGGGTGCTTCATGAATGAAATGTTGTTAATGGATAAGTCGATGAAGTATTTGTACCTTCCATTTATGGAAGTTAATATCTTGGCCCTTTGATTGAAATAGAACTGTCGCATGAAATTCTATGGCCATGGTGAAACGACGAGTTTATTTTAGGTAGTCAAAGAATAAAGGATCAAGCATATAGGTTTATGAAACTTCCATGAAACCTTCTTGATGATATATTAGGACAAAGGGATTAAATTACACAGTAACTGTTCGTATGAGGTGATATGTCAATGTGGCGTTAACTTCTTTCTCTTGGGTGCCTTGACCCGTTGCTAGATAGTAATCATGGACTTTAGGCAAGCCCTCCTAATTCCAACGAGAAAGGGGCCTAGAGGGTCACACACTAAGTGTATTCAAGTATCTCATGTAGAATAAATATTATTCCCGTATGTGGTTTAATAACTATTCAATGAATCCTAAATCATTTTAATGTTCTAGGAAGAATAAAATAAAACAAGTACACATTGTGTATCAATGATTACATGTCGTGTAGTTTTATTTTGAAAATAAGTAGATGTCATGTATTATTAAATGTACATGCCATGTAGTTTTCATTTTGTAAAGGAAATGAATAAATTAAAACAAGATATACACATTTTGTACATTGAATGTACATGCCGTGTAGTTTTCAATGAAAAACAAGTACACTCCGGGTATTTATGATTACACGTCGTGTAGTTTTTCCAGTCGGGATTTTGAGGAAATAACGTTTTATTAAATGATATTTATTATAATCAGTGTGGGTGCATGTCAAGGAATTAATGACTCGACATGGGGTTTTCAAAGGAGTTAATGAAATAAATAAAATGTGTAACGTGTTTATTTATTGTCATAACTCTACAACCTCAAACCCGATTGTAAATATCCTCACAACCCCAACTCTTTTCCTCGAACAAGAGAATCCTTGTGCACAACAATTCTAAAGAATTATTTCAAGGATGAAAGAACATATTCCCCCAAGAATGCTCTCAAGACCGAGAGAGATCCTCTTTCATCGGATCAAGACGATTTAAGGTGGACAACGCAAGCAAAGGTTTCTCCACGCTAGCAACCGGAGACTCCTTTGGCGACATCCAGAGATACGAGGTGCACGTGTGGATCACCGCTAGAGAAAGTATAAATTTGGCTTCTACGACGCAACGAAAAATCACATCAGAATGTGATAAAGAATATCAATGAAGAAAGAACACCAAAAGTTACTTCTTTTCAATTGATTAAATTAATTATAATCATCTTATAACTATCCTACTTTTTGGTTCCGGGACTTTCCTTTTCGTTGTCTATTTCTATGATTCGATCTGTGGAGACTTGTGTTAATCATCGTATTGATCCCTGATTGATCATGGTTAATGAAAAAAATCCAAGTGGGAACATCCACCCATGCGCTTCCACTGTGACCAGAACCTTTAATTGGTATCAGATTGAGGTTACAACGTTGATTATAGTTATTTAACTTTCGTTAATAATTTACGCATTTATATTTGATTCAATTTGAAATAAATCTTTCTATAAATCTGAGTAAACGAGATCTATTCTTCCTCCTTCATTTCTCGATTAATATTAGAGAAATGACCTTTTAATATTAATTTTGATTAAAATAAAAATAAGGAACTTATCCGGAGGAGACGCTCTTTATGTCTATACAACACGGGAATAAACGGCGTGTAATGAAAACTACACGTCCTGTACTTAGGTTCAACGAAACTGCACTGGTCCGCCAATCCACACCATGTGAATTGAGTATGCCTAAGTTTTTATTACTCCATTTTAACCAGAATTAAATAGAACATGGGAACCGTAATACACGGCGTGTATGTTGGAGCAACACACCATGTAGTCTGATCTGGCCCAAGTGAAACTGTGTAAAAAGGAGAAGTCGCGTACCACGTACATGGGATTGCCAGGCCGGTTACCACGTAACAAGGAAGTACACGCCATGTATGATTTATCTACACGTTGTGTAATTTAAAATTTCCAAAGTACAGATAACACGCCAAAGCCCTCGGCATGTACTTTAGATAAAAGGTGAAAGAAATACATGCCATGTAAATATAAACTACAGGCCGTGTACTTTCCAGAAATGGAATTTCACCAGGTTTTCTCCAAATGTACAAAGACATTGTAAAAGAAATATATATGATAATAATCTCAAGGAAATTCATAAAGGAATTTAAGATAAATAATTGATTAATTATAATATTATAATTAATTGAATTCAAGCATGGATTATCTTGAATAATAGAATGATTAAAAGAATTTGAATTCTAAATATGCGTAAATGTCATTGCATGCTATAGATGATCATGAGATAGACCCAAGACCCTTTGTATGTGTATGGTTTCATTTATATTTATTTAAATTTGTTGTCATGTGATCCTTCTTCCAATAAAATGTAGGGCATGCATGCCCATGGTTTCTTTAATGTAAAACCATGTAATGGAGGATCTCTCAAGCCAGAGGAGACAGTTCAAAATCCGAAGCTGAGGCGAAACCAATACAAGAAGATACAAAGGTGGACAGGTGGGAGCTACAGAACATGAACCATCGGGTTTAAGGTATTTTTCCCTAGGTCAGTGTTAGCTTATCAAAACTGCTAGATAAGTTATCCAATAGATTCTCATGATGATGCCATCTTATTTTATTTCTTCCTGATTGTATGGTTTATTTATTATGCATGTGTTTTCACGATCACATAATTAATAAAATGAACAAGCATGAAAATATGGAATAAAATAAAAACCGGACAATGCGTAAACATTATCAAAACATGGTCAATCACTTAAGAAAGAATCACTTAATATTAACAAGCATGTGATAATGCGAAACTATGAATAAAGGATTAAAATTCCTAAAATACCATATTAAGTTGGACTAAGCCTTCTATTACCTGATTAAGGACAAGACTCAATAAAACTATGTGTTTGACCAACCCTTGTTAGGACACTTACTTTTATAAAGGAATCCCTTACGAAAGGTTTCGGGTTGACATAACCATATTACATCAAGATTAGTATCCCTTTCAAGACTTGGTTTAATATTGGAGGAAAGTGTTGAGGAAATCCAAGTCAGGATTTCAGGATTGGGGAGTCCACTCAACAGATCAAGGAACTATAAGTTCACAGTTGGCAGTGGTCTGCCGACCTAAATACCTTCAAATAGTTTGACCAACCCATGTTGGGGTTATGAGAAGGAGAATATGGATCCTTGCCACTAGAATGTCAAAGCAACTGGAAATTCTGAGTTCAATGGTGAGTGCCATTGGGAATTGATAAAATAGTGGGAGAATTAATAAATTCATTTATTATTTTTCATAAAATGTAATCAAAAGGTTCTGATAAATCTGCTCTATTAATTTGTAGAATCGAAATGAAAAACTCATCAACCACATTTTGTCTGCGATCAATTCTAGATAAAGACAATATCCTCACCAGCAGTAACTTTTAGGAATGGTTTAGGCACCTTCAGGTTATCCTATGCCATGAACGAATGTTTTACATACTGGAGTCCTCACTTCCTGATCCGCCTACCCAAGGGGAAAGTGATGAAGATTTCCTGGTCTATGATCAACATTTGAGTGATGCAATCGACGTTCAATGTTTGATGTTGTCATAAATGTCCAGTGATATCATGAAGTCTCATGAAGACATGGATGCCTAGAGCATGTTTGATCACCTCTTTGGTATATACAAGGAGAGAGAAAGACAGGAAAGGTTTGAGATCTCCAAGGCTCTATTTCAAAGAAATCTTGGAGAGGGTGCCCCAGCCGGGCCTCATGTACTCAATCTCGTTGGATAAATTGAGCGCTTAGAGGTTCTAGGGTTTAAACTCCCCGTTGAACTGGGTACCGATCTCATTCTTGCATCAATCCCCCAGAGCTTATCAAACTTTTTTGTGAACTTAAACATGAAAAACATTGATAAGTCTCTGTCTGATCTTCTTATCCTCATTCGCCAAGTGGACAATGACATGAAGCGTGAAAATCCTTCTGTCCTCATGGGGAATAAAAGGAAAGGGAAGGTGAAGAGCTTTAAGACCAAAGATTCTTCAAGGACTTCCAAGAAAGGGAAGATAAAAGGGGAGGAAAGAGAACAGGAGGCTGTTTGTTTCGCATGTGGCAAGAAGGGCCACTAGAAGAAAAACTGCACCCAGCTAAGGAAGTAAGGGGAAGCTTCAGGTGCATTTGTTATCGAATGAAATCTATTTGTTTCTATGAATTGGGTATTAGATACTGCTTGTGGTGCTCACATCGGTATCCAATACAGGAACCAAGTAGATTCAGAAAGATTGATCGAGGTGCGGTAGATCTACGAGCATCCAACGGTTCCAGACTTCCTGTTGTAGCTGTCAGGGACTACCACCTCACATTTCCAACTGGAATGATATTGTTGTTAAAGGGTTGTTATTATGTTCCTTCTGTTACTAGAAATATTATTTCAGTATCTAGATTAGATATTGATTGATTTATATTCAACATTGGAAATGGATGTTGCTACTTTTATAAAGATAGAATTTGTTTTGGTAGGGTACATTTATATAATGGCCTTTATGTGTTAAACTACACAAACCAAGTAATTGAAATCGATGAAAAAGTCAATTCACATGACTCATACCACACCCAACTTTGGTATCACTGGTTAGGTCATGTCAATGATAAACGTTTGAAAAAATTACATTAATATGGGTATTTAGATTCTTTTAAACTAAAACCACTTGGTGTATGACATGCGTGTCTACAAGGACAAATGACCAAAACCCCATTTAGTGGGAAAGTTGAAAGGGCTAAAGAGATTCTAGAATTAGTTCACACAGATTTGTGTGGACTATTTCCAGTTGAAGCAAGGGGTGGGTTCTCGTACTTCATAACTTTTACTGATGATTTTAGTAGATATGGATATATTTACTTAATGAGGTATAAGTCAGATTCTTTTGATCGGTTCAAAGAATACAAGAATGAAGTTGAGAACCAGCTTGGTAAGAAGATTAAGAAACACTTCTCAGACAGAGGAGGAGAATATCTTAATCAGGACTTCATTGATTTCTTATGGGAGTTTGGGATTCTATCTCAACTCACTCCTCCTTACACACCTCAGTGGAATGGTGTAAGTGAAAGGAGGAACTGCACCCTGTTGGACATGGTGAGAACAATGATGAGTCATGCAATTCTTCCATTATCCTTTTGGGGATATGCATTACAAACATTATAAAACATACTAAGCCAAGTACCAACTAAATCGATAAATGGTATTCCATATGAGTTATGGAGTGGACGCAAATCCATGTTATCGAATTTACATGTGTGGGGTAGAGAAGCATTTGTTAAGGCCTATTCAGGTAACAAAATTGCACCCCGAGGCACAAAGTGTATCATTATAGGATATCCCAAGTAAACAAGTGGATATTACCTATAAAATCCCTCAGAAAAAAAAAGGATACAGTGGCTAGACACTCCATATTCCTTGAGAGGGAGCACATCTCCAAAATAGATAGTGTGAGCGAGATAGACTTCGATGAAGTCGAGGCTCAAGATACACAGGAGTTGGTACAAGAACAGATTCCACAAAGCCCTGTGGGACAAAAATATGTTCCAGAGACCCAAGAACTACATAGGAGCACGAGAGAGGTGAGAGAACCAGAACGATATGGTTTTCTTGTCACTGAGGATGGTGACTCATTATTGGTTGACAATGAAGATCCCCTTACCTACAAGGAAGCATTTGAAGGCACAAACATTGCCAAGTGGAAAGAAGCCATGAATTATGAAATGGATTCCATATACCAAAACCAAGTCTGGATTTTGTTAGATCCTCCAGTTGATGTAAATCCTATTGGTAATAAATGGGTATTCAAGAAGAAATTGGACATTGAGGGGCAAGTCAGCACCTATAAGGCACGACTGGTTCCAAAAGGTTTTAGACAGCATCAAGGAATTGAATATTATGAAACCTTTTCACCTGTTTCAATGTTTAAATCCATCGGAATCCTATTGGCCATTTACACTTTCAATGAGTATGAAATTTGGCAAATGGATGTCAAAATAGCATTCCTTAACGGGAACCTCGAGGAAGATGTCTACATGACACAACCTAAAGGGTTTGTGACTCCAAAGGATGCCAACAAGGTATGCAATTTGCAGAAATCCATTTATGGATTAAAGTAAGCATCAAGGTCATGGAACATTCGTTTTTATGAAGCTGTAATGGAAGTTGTCTTTGTTAAGAACAAATGTGAGCCTTGTGTCTACAAGAGGTTTAGTGGATGTGTAGTCATTTTCCAAATAGTAGATGTTGATGACATATTACTAATTGGAAACGAAGTACATGTCTTACAGTCAGTTAAGGAATGGTTAGATAAATGCTTCTCCATGAAATACTTGGGTGAGGAAGCATATATTCTTGGGATCAAGATCCATCATGATAGATCCAAGAGAATGTTGGACCTAAGTCAAAGTACATACATTGACAAGATACTGAAGAGATTCAGTATCGAACCATCCAAGAGGGTATTGTTTCCAGTGTCACATGGCATTAATATTTCCAAGAAAATGTGTACTCAGACACATGAGGAAAGAAAGAAAATGGCAAGGATCCCTTACGCATCCGTGATTGGGTCAGTCATGTATGTTATGCTATGTACGAGGCTGGATGTTGCTTACACATTAAGTGCGGTAGGCAGATTTCAAGATGATCTAGGAGAACGCCATTGGATGGAAGTCAAGACTATCCTTAAGAATCTAAGGCGTACTAAGGATATGTTCCTAGTTTATGGAGGATATGAGCAACTAGTCATCAGATGACATGTAGATGCTAGTTTCCAGACTGATCAAGATGATATAAAGTCATAGACATGATACATCTTCAGTTTTAATGGAGGTGTAGTGAGCTGGAAGAGCTCAAAGAAAAGTGTGGTGGAAGATTCTATAGTGGAGTCCGAGTATATCACAGCTTCTGATGCAGCTAAAGAAGCAGTATAGATGCGAAGCTTCGTCCATGAGCTGGATGTTGTACCTAGCAGTAAAGATCCTATCACACTATATTATGATAATACTGCAGCGGTGGCACTTACAAAAGATCCATTGTCACATCAGCGGACAAAGCACAAACTTCGAAAGTATCATCTCTTGAGGGATTTTTTTCATAGAGTTGAAGTTTCAGTGAGTAGTCTTTCAAAGGAAGACAACATGGTGGACCCCTTGACTAAAGCCTTGACTCAGCAGAAACATGATCATCATGTGAGGTCTAGCGGACTAAAATTCATAGGTAGTTGGCTCTAGTCCAAGTGGGAGTTTCTTAGAGTTGGGGTCCTGAGATCCAACTGTTTGTACTTTGATTACATAAATGTACACTTATTATATATTGTTCATTGTTCTGCATGAATATAATATAATAATGTCCAAGAATATTTGTTGCATTAACAGGGTCATGCCAGATCTTCGCTATGTTGATAACCTTGAAATGCTATAACAATATTCTTAAATAAAGTTCTATGGTTGGATGACATACTATGATAAGACACATAGTATACAGACCATCATGTGTGAGTACTCTTAAGAAGACGATACTCTCTCTCATATAGTTCGCACTTGGTAATCTCCAAGATGGGAGATTATGAGAATAGACCCGCCAGTAGTAATTTTTCATGTCTTGGTGTCATCGGAAATTACTATCTATGAGTGTGTGTAATGGTCCTTAGACTGAAAGATTATCATTAACTCATGTCATGACTCGCGCACTTAGATCTGCTGACGAAAACCATCATGAAAAGAGTTGGCGGGAAGTAGGGTATGTTGGGTGTGTCGCGAATGACATGTTGTTAATGGATAAGTCGAGGAAGGATTTGTACCTTCCATTTATGGAAGTTAATATCTCGGCCCATTGATTGAAATAGAACTGTCGAATGAAATTCCATGGCCATGGTGAAATGACTAGTTTATTTCAGGTAGTCAAAGAACGACGGATAAAGCATATAGGTTTATGACACTTCCATGAAACCTACTTGATGAGATATTGAAACAAAGGGATTAAATTACACAGTAAGAATTCATGTGAGGTGATACGTCAATGCAGCGTCAACTTCTTATTTTGGGTGCCTCGACCTGTTTCTAGATAGTAATCTTGGACATTAGGCAAGCCCGCCTAATGCCAACGAGAATGGGGCCTAGAAGGCCACACACTAATTGTATTTAAGTATCTCAAGTAGAATAAAGATTATTCTCGTACGTGTTTTAGTAATTATTCAAGGAATCCTAAATCTTTTTAATGTTGGAGGAAGAATAAAATAAAACAAGTACATGTCGTGTATCAATGATTACATGTCGTGTAGTTTTATTTTGAAAACAAGTACCTGCAATGTATTATTAAATGTACATGCCATGTAGTTTTCATTTTTGGAAAGGAAATGAATAAATGAAAACAAGATATGCACACCGTGTACATTGAATGTACACGTTTTTTAGTTTTCAATGAAAAAAAAAGTACACTCCATGTATTTATGATTACATGCCATGTATTTTTTTCAGTCGGGATTTTGAGGAAATATCATTTTATTAAATGATATTTATTATAATCAGTGTGGGAACATGTCAAGGAATTAATGACTCGACATGGGGTTTTCAAAAGAGTTAATGGAATAAATAAAATGTGTAACACATTTATTTATTGTCATAACTCTACAACCTCAAACCTGATTATAAATATCCTCACAACCCCAACTCTTTTCCTCAGAAAAAAGAATCGTTGTGCCCAACAATTCTGAAGAATTCTTTCAAGGATAAAATAACATCTTCCTCCAAGAATGCTTTCCAGACCGAGAGAGATCCTCTTCCATCGGATCAAGACGATCTAAGTCGGAGAACGCAAGGAAAGGTTTCTCCACGATAGCACCCGGAGACTCCTTTGGCGACGTCCAGAGATACAAGGTGCATGTGTGGATCCCTTCTAGAGGAATTTTACATTTGGCTTCTGCGATGCTATGACAAATCACATTGGAACATGATCAAGAATATCAATGAAGAATGAAAACCAAAAGTTACTTCTTTTCGATTGATTAAATTAATTATAATGGACCTATAACGATCCTACTTTGTGGTTCCAGGAATTTCCTTATCTTTGTCTATTTCTATGATTCGATCCATGTAGACTGGCGTTTATCGTCATATTGATCCCAAATTGATCATTGTTAATGACAAAAATCCAAGTGGCCACATCCACCCATGCGCTTCCACTGCACCCGGAACCTTCAGTAACATTCTAACTATTGAATAAAATCAAATGATATAGAAATTGAAACATCAAACATCGAAACCATGTCACCATTAATAAAACACTTGAAAAATATTAAAAATATATAAATAAGATATAAGATGAGGGAAAAATGATACCAATCAAAGATTGCAAAAAATATCACTAGATAAAGAACACTTTTTATTGGAGGGTATGCCAAAATAATGTGAGGATGGAAGTGGGGAGGCCTAAATCACCTGGTAAGAATAGTAGGTGGCCGATGTGGCTTGAGGAGGGAAGTGGGGTGGCCAAACTCACCATAGGGGTGGAAGGTGGTCGGAATAAGTCCCCTGAGGGTATGTGGGATATGAGGATGCATGGGAAGAGTTAGGGTTTGAACGATGAGGAGAGGAGGAGACTAAGTGGGATTCCAATATTTATAAGTCTATACCAACGACTTAAAAAAATAGTTGGTATAGGCTAACATATACCAACTTTTTATAAAAAAATCACTATTATAGGCCTGAACAAGAACCTCTATACCCATGGTTTTTCTAAACCGTGGGTATAGATCTATTGGTATATTACCATTTTTTAGTACTATTATCAAATATCTTTTTGGAGAAAGAGGTACATATTTATCAATATTTACCCAAATATTCAAATAACATTCAAAGCAAACACTATATAAAAATTAAATATGGTTTATGAAATGAACGTACCCAAGATTAAAGATTTGGTAAATTAAGGGAAATTCAAGGGTCATTGATCATAGGAAATTGAAAATTTCAAGAGTAAAAAGAATCAAATTAGTGAATGTGAATACTATCCATGACCAAATAAATCATAAAACATTCATATGAAGATTAAGGATAGTATCAACATAATATATCGTACATGTATTAAATAAATTGTTGTAGTCATTGATAAATGTAAATAATATAAATAGATAATTTAAAAACATTCTTATAGAAAATATTCCTTAGTTTTGAAAAAACATTTATTTGAAAACTAATTATAAAAATAATTTCATTAAAATTTAACATTATAAACATGAAAATAATTCTTTTAAGGAATAATATATGATAAATTTGTACATTTCATACCAGGTGAAAAGAACATTCCTTTTTCATGGTAAAAGGTTAATAAAATTCCTCAATTTGAAAGCAAAAAATAAGATTCCATTGATGACATTGTTACAAGAAAGTTTTCTTTAAAATATGTTTAAAGAATAATTTTAAAAAAAAATTGAATTTTTTTTATGAAAACATAGTTTTTGGAAGAAAACATGTTATATGACTAAAGAGATAAATGAAGTCAGATTTTTCTAAAAACATTCTAAAAAAGCTTGACTAAGAAAGAGTGCGAAATGGTACTAAAACTTGAAAAAGGCCAGGATTAACAATTGGAGATAAAAATTAAATGGGTTACTAATCAATGGTCATATAATATCCTCAAATTGAAATGAATGATCAGTAAAAGTATTCTTGAGGAAAATAATCTATAAACATTCCAAAGTGTCCCATACCACATTGAAAATTGTTAAATAATAAGCCTCATGAAGGAATGAAATTAAATTCTAGTTATAATATCATTAGAGTAAGTAGATTCATGATATATCATGTAAAAGGTATTTATATAAACCATCCTAATGAAATAAGGTGAATAACCACAAATATGTCTTAATAGAATGTAAATTGAGATTAAATCCCTTACCTTGTATTTCCATTTGACTAAATGTCCATTACCTTTCTCTATAATAAACATATATTAATTATTTACTTTCTTGAGTATATTTTTATTGTTTATCATTACTTTTATTTCACTTATTATCACATTTTATACAACAAGTTAGTCTATTTATTTTATCTCTGGTGTTTATACTAAATTTATTTGATGTGTTAAAATCTCTTTTTGTTTGTCAAATATGGTCAATGGGGTCAATATATAATTTATATTGAAAAATAATCAAGACATAACAATAATATTAATACATAAATTATAATTATAAATAAAATAATTAAATTTTTTTAGGGAAAATGATTGAACTTTACAGTCATGGAGACAGTAGGCCGTACGTATGCATGAGTAATGTTCTTATTTATCAATGATCGTTATGGAAAGAGGGTAAGTATAAAACATATCTTTACAGAATTATAATTAAAGAATAATTACCATATATTTAAACATATATACTTATATATATATATATATTGTGACATAAACAGAATCATGTTGGGTCGAGGAGGTGGTAGTCCACATGTCTACGAACGACGTTTTCACTTTTTAAGTGTGCGTGATAAAGTAACAAAGGAAATGATATATATACATATTATATTTATAGAAAGTTAATTATTTTAGTGATATAATATATATGATTTTTATGTATCCAATGGTTATTTAAAACCATTATTTATACATTCCATTTATATTGTTAATGATTCTCATCGCTTTGAATGGGCGGTAGTCCACTCTTCGAGAAACGATGTTATCAATTTTTAGAAAATAGAAATTATAAATATATGTATTGTAAAACAATTAGATAAGATTATATACATAATGAATATAAAATATAACCTATATGAACAAATTTTACTTCATAATGGACACCATGAGTGGTGGTAAATGAAAAATGAATAATCATCGTTTTATGAGGCTATAGTTCGTCGTACACTTTAATAGAATGATAATTTCCTATTAAAAGGAGTAGTGTGTAATTTTAGGTATAAAACATATATTAAGAACGTCCTACTATATTGGGGATAATGTAATTTTTATATAAACAAGTAATAATAATAGTTTAGGGATTTTATAATGAAAATAATATTAAAGAGCTTTAGGAAATACGTTAACTCTTATTCAGGTAACTCCTTTTGGTTTAAACCAAAGGATTTCTTTGATTGATTTATATAAGTGGGAAGGATTCTTGTAGTAAGGGAGGTATTTTTGGGAGTTAATTCGGCTGACCTTTTCCTAACCTATGTTGATTGAGAGGTGTGAGGAAGTTGGAGGAATAGAGGCATTTTATAGTGGAGGAGGAGGGACACTTTTATAATATTTTGAAAAAAAGTAACCCCACACGTGTTTTTTTATTATAAGTGGATAAATGATTGTTCAATGTCAAAACACATGAGTATATGGTTAAAATATCTCTAGAAAATGGCTTTAGGGATAGTGGATAGGTCACTTGGGCCTTAATGTTAAAGGTTTCATCTATTATTAAGATTAAATTTTTCCTATTAATTGTAATTAATTTTAATTATTTTTACTAATATTATTTGTAAAAAACTAATTTATCCTTATTAGAAATTATAAAATATTAATATTCAAAATATAGAATCAATTTTTCAAATTTCCAGCACTATAATTGGTATAAATTGATATAAAATTATTCCCGCAAAAGGGATGACATGCCAATTTATAAAGTAAAAACCACAATAATTTTTCTAAAAATTTATTTTCAATTTGAAATTAAAATTTATTAAAAAGTACAACCTTAGATTAATGGATAAAAATATTTTCTAATTAAACTATAAAAACAATTGAAAATATTATATATCCTTATAAATAAGTTATATTAAAAAGTTGTTTTGAATTAAAATTCTGTATTTTTCCTTATTATTTAAAAAGAATGAAACTTCAAAGAAAAACACAAAACAATCAAGATAAACTAATTTTTTTGTTAATATTTAGAATTTGAAGTCTATTTTGGCATTTATAATCTATAAAATTAAAAAAAATGAATTTAAAATTGTTTCTGCTTTAAAAGGCGGTAAAAATATCATAATAAAAATAAAGGTTTTTATTAGAAATTATGGGTTTATTCTTATCTTATGTCTATCAAATCAATTGGATGAATAAAAAAATTTAGTTAATTTTTAACCAATGAATTAATTTTTTAAACCATTTGTTTTCATAAGTTAGTTAATAGTATTCAAAGCCACTAATTTAATGGCTTGTTTAAGTCTTATTATAGTAAATAATAATATATTAATAATATATTGTTGTGCAGTTAAAACTTAGTCTTGTGTGTTATAAATTCCATTGAAGAAACATGTTGTAGAATATGTCATATGATAATTCAGTGTTGCATGAATTAAAATCTATAAAATATATTTAATTCATTTAAAATTATAAATATATTATAAATTATAGGGATGTTAAATTCCCTTAAACACTTGGTGTTGTGTGTCATAAATTCTATCAAATACAATGTTCATGCTTTAGATATTAGGGGTGTTAAATTCACCCAAACATACTTAATTTATTTCCTCACAATTTAAACTCAATCTTGGTAATATATTTTTTGATATTAACTATGTTGAAATCCCAAATCGTGAGAAGGGTTTGTAAAACATCATATAGATAATAGAGAATGATATGTATAAAGGCCACATGGACTAACATATAACTAGGTCTCTATGTAGGATAACATTAGTGAAAATTAGAGATACATACTTAGAGAATAAATGTAATTATTTGTAGGGATTGATTGAGGTAATCAATAAAAAAAGTTAATGATCAATAGAATTTTGAGGGCCTCAAATCCATAAATCCTTGATTATATAGAATCAAACAGATCAACAAAAATTAAGGTTTTATAACAACATTTTTTTACATCCTTTTTTTAATTTTTCTAATTAATTTACTGCATATGGATATAAGTAGATTTACATATTTATGTATTTATATAAACACAATTTCGTCCTTTTTTTGATCAATTTTCTAATTCATCAAAAAATTAATTTTGATATCGGAAGAATTAGAATACATTTCTAAAGGATATTAAGGCCCATAAAAGAGTGAAAAGTATATCTATTTATCTCTAACTATTTTCCAAAACTATTATGATTAAGACATTAATATTTAAACCAAAAATAAATAGTACTTTTTTATCATTAATATGTATTCGTAAAATTGTCTTACTAAAAATAATGACATTTTTTCCAAGACTTTTTGTGGGTTAGTGGTTGGAATGAAACCCTTGTTGTCCTTTAGTCATGGGTTTAGGACCTATGGACTTGCTAGATTTTATTGGTTGTCACCTGGTATATAGGTTCTCATTTTCCAAAACCATATTAATATAATTTCTAAAATAAATATAATGAAAATAATTGGAATAAAGTTAATCACAAAATATATTTTTATCTAAGGTTTTCAATACAAACTTAATACACAAATGCTTCATCTGTTTTATTTTTTCATAGGTCCTTCCTTGGTCTAATGTTTATTCTTATTATCATTTCTAGGATTTCTAAATCATGAAAAATTATCGTCAATCTAAAACACCTTAGGTTTAACCTTGGTTATTTATTTTCATCCAATTTTTCGAATAATTCCAAATGTATTTTAGAGAAAATGTGAATTATCCTATGTGTATCCCCTGAGAATGTCAAACTAAGTGCACTATAAGTCATGTTACCATGTACCAGGTTAGGATTAGTCAGACTTGGAACACCTTATTAGAGTGATTACTGCTAGGTACATCATTGTGAGAACCACACCACTTGTAGTATTCACACAGTTATGTATTTCTAAGAAAAATATATAATATTTTTCTAACCAATCTTTTTGATGTTATTATATACTTACCCTAAAATTTGACCTAAGGCCTATGTTCTCTAATCTAAGTTTTTTCATAAATCTAGTTCCCATGTTTTCTACTAAACTTACCATGATATCAAACATAGTGACCCAAGCCTTGAAATATGAGAGCATGTGTCTACTATCAATTGCATTGGCATTATTGCAATGAATGAAATCCTGAAGGAGAAATATTTTAGAAGACTTGGTCAACCAGATACATACATGAGTCTTATATTAAAAATCTATACACTAGTTACAATATATTTTTTTCCTAAATAAATAAAATCGAGGATTATAAAATCTAGTGTAACTATATTCCATCTAGTATATCGCTACATATATTTCATTTTACTCTTCTCAGATTCCTGGTGAAAGGAAACATAATAAAGGTGAGCTCAATTTTTCAGTAAGGGAAAAACTTAGGGGAACTAATAATGGATTAATGAGAATAATAATTATGGAATGGTAAATAACTAAACACACACACCATATAACCAACAATATAAGAAATAAGTGCATAAATAATATGGAAAACCAATAAGTGGAAACACATGACATTCTAATAACAAGATAAGAAAAAAAATGTAAAGGTATGAAACTAAAACACGGGACATTTAATCAATCAACTGATAATGAAATTTATCTATAGATATATTGATGAAAAGTCTCATGGATGAATAATAACTAAAACTAAATGTGAAAAATTCTTGATTATTGGAATCCATGTTTCTTTGCTACATGGTACCTTTCCCATCAAGACCATTCAAAAGATGGTTTACAACATATTGGTTGAAGACCCATCTAAGGCATCTATCCAAATTACTCATCCCATGAGACTACCAATACATCATGGGGATATCTATAATCAGGCCCCACCCATGGTGTACCGGTCCAAAATATTCCCCATATATCAAATAATCAATATAACAATGCGCCTTATCAAATATCTGTATGGAGTAAGACATGAATATTTATCAATATTTCACCAAATATTCAAATAATATTAAAAGAAAACATCATATAAAAATTATATACGATTTAGGAAATGAATATAACCATGATAACAACTATGGTAAATTAGGGGAAATTTAATGTTTAATGGTCATAGGAAAATGAATATTTCATGGGGAAAGATGGAATCAAGGAACTTAATGTGAACAGTATCCTTGTCCAAATAAAATATAAACCATCCAGAAAAAGATAAATATAGTGTCAATAAAACATACACCAAGTGGAGTAAAATTAATGGTTGTTGTCATTGATGAATGGAAATATTCTAATAGGATAATTTAAAAGCATTCTTGAGGAAAATATCCTTTTATTTGGGAAAACATTTTGAAAACCCTATTATTTGAAAATAAATTTTAATTTTTTTTAAAAGTAACATTTTAAACATGAAAACAAAGCTTCTAAAGAAGGGTGGAGGTTAAATCTATACATATCATACAGGGTAAAAAGAACATTCTTTTTTCACAGTAAAAGGATAGAAAAATAAATTATTCAGAAAATATGAAGAAGATTCCTTTGAAAAAATTGGTAAGATAAACAAAGTGTAAAAAATTATTTGCATAATAATTTTAAAAACATTTTTGAATCCATCTTAATAAAACATGATTTTTAGATGAAAATAAGTTCTCCGACTAAAGAGAAAAATGATGTCTGGTTTTCTTTAAAAAAAATTATAAAACACTTTGTGTACCAAAGATTGAAAAAATGTAAATAAATATTGAAAAAGGTCATGATTAACCATAGTAGTGGAAAATAAAATGATTTATTCAAAAATGGTCATATAATTTCCTTTAATTTAAATGGATGATCCATAAAAAAATTTTGAGGAAAATAATCGTTAATCATTCCTAAGTGTCCCATAAAACATTGATATATTTTAAATCATAAAACTTAAGAAAGAATAAAATAAAATTAATGTTATAATTTCATGAGTGTAATAATATTTATGATATATCATGTAAATTTTCATTATATACACCATATAAAAGAAACTTTTTTTCTTGAAAACAAATAAGTCTCAAGGGAATGTAAATTGAGACGAAATCCCTTACCTAGTTTTTCATTTCGGTGGAACATCCTTTAACTTCATATATTATAATCTTATCATAATTATTTAGTTTTTTGATAAATTTTTTCATTTTTATCATCACTTTTATTTCATTTATTACCATGTTTTATATAAAATATTTATCAATTAATTTTATGTTGGGTGTTTTGACCAAATTTGGTTCATGTGTTATAAACAACATTGGTAGGTCATCATTGGTCGAAGGAGTCATTATATAATATCTCCAAAAAAATAATCATGAATTAATCATCATATTTCTATATAAATTATAATTTTAAAAACAATAATTAAATTTGGTTATGAAAAATGAATCAACGTTACAATCATGGTGACTGTAGGTCGTAAATATACATGAGTAACGTTCCCATTTTTCAATGATCATAATGGAAAGAAGGTTAGTATCAAATATATATTTCTAGAATTATTTCTATATCTTAAATAACATATTAAGTAATTATATATACTTATATATATAATTATTGTGATGTAAAAGGAATAAAATCATGTCCAGGCGGCGAAAGTCGACACATCCATGAATGACATTATCACTTTTTACATGTGTGTGAAAAATTAATAAAGAAAATTATATATATATATATATATATATATTAAACTAGATGAAAGGTAATTGTGTCATTAATATAATATATAAATTATTTATGACTTATATTTTTAATTAAACATATCCCTTAGACATTCCATTTATAGTGGAATGAATCACACACATTGAAGGGGCAGTAGTCCACACTTCCACCAAGGATGTTATAATTTTTACACAAAATGGAATGTTTAAATACATGTGTTGTAAAAGAATTAAAACATATTAATGAACTAATTAATACCATATATAACACATATTAATGTTATGTGCATCACAATGGCAACGATGACAGGTGGGAAATGAAAAACGAATAATCATTGTTTCATGAGGTGGTAGTTCTCTTTACATAGAAATAGTATGTTCATTTTCCATTAGATGGAGGTGTGTGTAATTGTAGGTCAAAAACATAGAATAAAAACATCCTAGTATATTTTGGATATAGGATTTTCTATATAGAAATTTAATAATAATAGTTGAGGGATTGTATAATGTAAATATAAATTAGATATATTTTGGAAATATGTTACCTCGTAATCGGGTAACTCCTTTTAGTTTGAACCAAAGGTTTTCATGGATTGCTTTATTCAAAAGGGTAGTATTTTAGGTGGATGGTACTTATGTTGGATAGTTAATTCATCATATATTGTATGAAACAAAGTGTCTTGAGAGGTGTGAGTAATTGGAGGAAAGGAAGCCTTTTATATCAGAGGAGTAGTGTCACTTTTGTAATATTTTGGAAAAAAAGTAACCCCACACAAGTTTTTTATTGATAGTGGATAAATAATGCTCCAAAGTCTAAATAAGTCAGTATAGTATTTAAATATGTCTATCCAATGGATTTTGGACAAGTGGATAGGTTATTTGGGCCCTAAATTTAAGGGTTTAGTCCTTTATTAAGCGTAATTTTTCCTTAATAGTTGTAATTAATTTAAATTATTTTCACTAATATTTTTGGTACAAATATAAGTTGACCGTATTATAAATTATTAATTATTATTATTCTAAATACAGAATCTATATTTCCAAATTACAATCCCATAAGTGTTATAAATTGATTTATATTTAATCTCGTAGATGGGACAACAATGCGAGTTTTTAATGTAAAAATGTCCCAAAGTTTGCTAAGTATTTATCGTAAATTTTCATGTGAAATTGAATGAAATGACCTAAATTGGATTCATTGATAAAATAATTGTCTAATTAAAATTTATAACAAATTTAAAATGTTATATAACCTTATAAAAAATTAGATGAAAAAGTTGTTTAGAATTAATATTCAGTGCTTTTCGTAATTCATTAAAAAATGAAACTTCAAAGAAAAATAACACAAATTCAGAATAACCTAAGTTTTATTTATAGATTTAAAATATGGAGTTTATTTTGACATATATGATCTATTAAATATATAATTTTTAATTTAAAATAGGTTCTCCGTTAAAAGGATATAAAAATTCTTTAATAAATATATATGTTTTTAGGTAAAATGATGGTTTTGTTATTATGTTATGTATATCGAATCAATTGGATGAATATCAAAAATATTTGATTGAATAATATATATATATATATATATATATTACATTAATACCACTCACTAATTTTATTTTATTTATCTTATTATGGTAAAACATCTTTGTGTTCATAAAAATATTTTTCTATAAAATATTCCCTTTATTTTCAATTAGCCTTTATATTAATTTAAAATTAATTTGTAACCAATGAATTAGATGTGTAAACCATATATTTTCATAAGTTATTTAATACAATTCAAGACTTGTAATTTAACATTTAGGTTAATTCTTATTATATTAAATAATAATATTATAATAATGTATAGTTGTTTGGATAAAACTGAGACTTGCATGTAACACCAAGAATTAAAGAAACACGTTGTATCATATTTCATATGCTAAATCATTGTATTATACATCTAAAGCTATAAAATATATTGAATTAATTTAAAATAATAAATATATTATAAATTTTTCATGATATTATATTCCCTTGAAGTTTGGTGTTTTGTGTCATAAACTCAATCGAATACAATGTTCGTACATTAGATTTTCATGTTGTTATATATTGTAACTCATGATAATTGGCATGTGGGTACACTACAAGGGAAATGAGGAGTAAAATATTTTTTTAATATAATTGGATGTTATACAAACCTCCACGTATTTAAAAATCTAAAATAAATTAGGGAAAATCATACATGGTTTAGAAGTAGTTTTGAACATGTATTTTTTGTGAATTTAGGAATGTATTGTTATTCATCTGATAGCATTTTTAATTGACTTTATAAATATTTTTTTAAATTAAATTAAATCCAAAAATTAATATATGTGAATTTTTCTTTTTTCAAAAATCTAAATATATAAACAACCTCTTAATATTTTTGAAGAACTTCAGTTTAGCATCCATTATTATAAACCACCACTAAAAATATTAAATTTTGTTTGTCTAAAAAATAATTTTAAAAAATGTTCAATGAACTCATTCATACAATAAATTATTTCATACAATAAACTCAACTAAAAATATTCAATAAACTCAGTCATACTTAAACAACCATCTTTCATACATTCATATTCATATATACACACACCCATCTGTCAACTATATTCCTAGTAATCACATACATATAGAATATATCCAACATAAAGTCTAAACCCACGACCATAACATCTATGTCACCACATACACTAAATCCAACCATTTCCAGAACTAGTTTCATAATAAGAAAAAAACCCACATAATTTCATCATCTAGAACAAAAAGAAGAGAGAAATAAAAATTAAACATAATAAATAAAAATTATAACGAAATTAAGGATAATATTTAATAGTACCCCAAAAAATAATCCATCATTGGTTACTTCTGAATAGGTTCATGGATTAGAATGCTCTACCCACTACCTAAAATCAGAATCATTCACCTACAATAAAAACCATTACATTTAAGAAAAGGAATATGATATACAATATGCACAAATAATATTGAAAATTTTTCAAATAATATTTTTTATTTTCTTAATTAAAAAAGATGAAATTTTATTATAAAAATAATAACAAATTATCAATAAATCTTTGAAAACGTAAAATTTCCTTTATTAGATATGATTCAATAATTGGAACTCAAGAAGGACAACTATATAAAAATATAATCAATTTTTATATCAATGTGGTGTGTGATTGAAATTATATAATAAATAAATATAAAATAATTATATATTAAATGAGTTCCTATAATTTAAAAATCATCTAATTGTGATTTTACTATGATTACACACAAATCAGAGGTCGTTTTCTATAATTTTGACCATTTAAAATACAGTAGAGTGTTTTAAAACACTAAAAATATGTTTTTAGCATCACAGGTAAAACAAAATTTGGAATTATATAGTGGAAATTATATTTTTTTTAAAAACAATTAATATATAGCCACATTATTATGATTTTAGGGAACTATAACATCGTTTAAATGGTTTTGACCCCATAATAGATGTTTTTAAAGACTTTAATAACTTTTAAAACTGCTCATTGAGTCATTCTAAGTCCTTTGCATCTCAGATGGATGTATCATCTACTCTTAAACGGGAAAATAATTGAAAATAGTTTTCCATGATTTCATGTTAATATTATTTTTTTACTACAGTTTTTACCTTTACATAAACATTTTAGTGTTTTAAGACATAAAAAAGTGTTTATAAGAATCCCTAAAAAAACACAACTCGGATTTATCTGTCATCTATTCATACATTTCTAATAAAAATATATGGTTTTTTATATGATTTAACTGTAATAAGAGTTAGTTTTAGAGGTTTTACTATAACACCCCAAGCTTCCACTGTACGCTTCTCTTTGAATAACACAATAGCGTGTGTTGTATGCAACTTCGAGTTCTAACACACCACAACCAATCAAACTAGCCGTTATGAATAGTAATACCAAATTTTTGAAATTTTATAAATTTTATCTTTCAAAATGGACTTCATTTTTGGATTTAAAATATCAAAATTATCCTAGGGTGAATTTTTGGTATTTTTTTGAAAACTTTCAATTTTTGATGAATAGTGAAAAACACTGAGTTATAGTTTAAAACTGAATTTTTATTTAAATAATTATTTATTTTATTTAAATTTATTTTAGGTAAAAATATATACATAATACCTATATAGGTTCAATTTAATTAATTCTATTCAATTTATAATGATTTTAGATATATAAATATTTTATTGAACTTTTCACCGTCTTTTACCCACCTCCTAGGAAAATTTGCAAATTCACATAAAACATAATTTTTCCTCTTCTATGAATGGAATTTCAAAAATCCAAGAACAAAGTTGATATCAGTAAGTAAAATGTGGTTCAATAAGTTGAAAATAATTTTTGGTGAATAGTAACTTTTACTTTTATTTACCACGGTTAAAAGTTAATAGGGTAATTAAGGGTAAAAATGATGTTATTATTACCATAACATGTTTCCTAATTCTATTTGATAAGTATAATTCGACCAAAAACATCCTTAGTAATAAAATATGAACCTCTTTGGTCCACTTGGATTAGATTAGGACATTTATTATTATTTAATTCATAGAAGTGTTAAAAGAGTTAAAATCAAAGTTTAATAACTGAAACATTTTTAATATAGGGTTACACATAAGTAAAATTAAACTATAAATATTCATTATAAAGATAACAAGTTTTCCTACATAAAGAAATTTTATTTATATTTTTTAGACATTAAAAAATATAATTTATTTGTGACACTATGATGATGCAGTAATTACAGAATTAATGAAATATTAAGATAATTGATACTATAAATTTCCAAATAAATGTAATTTAAGACTTTTTATGAATTCCACTAATTTTATAGGTTATTATTACATTTTAGGGTTGTAGAGATGAATTTTTTTCTAATTAATAATGTTGTTGTGATTTTAGGAAAAACAAAATACTAAATAGAGTCAAAATTGACATAAAAGATTTTTTAAAACAAATATTATATTATTAATTGATATTCTATTTCTAAAAATATATGGTTCTGAAAAAAGACTTATATAATGATATTTTTATCATTAATTAACCACTATGGGTTCTCTTGGAAGTATATAGTATGTTTATTAACCATATAATATAAAAATACAAAGAGACATGGTAAATGTAAACCTATTTAACTAAGAGTTAAACCTAAAAGATAAAGTTAATATCGTGACCCAAATCTATCTAAAACCTATTGGTTGAGTGTTTTTCGACCCATCCCCACCTTATCCATTAAATAATCCATTTTTTATCCATTATAGATAGAAAATTATTTTATTATAAAATAATATTTCTAGCTTTTCCTTAGGTTCCCCTCACCCCTCTTATAAAAGGGCACTCCCCCTTCTCTCTAATTCAAACCTTCAAAGACATTTGGATCGGCCAAACCCTGCCCAAATACCCTCTCAACTATCCACCTTTCATCCTATAGGCATTAATTTAGTCTGAAAGCCTACTTAATGAGCCTTTTTGATCAAATCAAAATGAAAAACCTGAAGAAGAGAGAAATATTTCATCACCTCTTTCAAGTTCCTTTCTTCTTCCACTTCCTCTTTCATTGTTGTTTCCATTCTAAAATAATAACTCCAGTATCATATATATACTGTGATGTTATTATAAATATGGTACAGCCAAATTCATTATTCTATCCATCCTTTGAATGACATGTCACCATACATGCGTACGTACGGCTTACCGTCTCCATGTCGTGGTATAATTGTTATTCAATACATTATTATAGGATGAGAATAATAATGATGTGTAATTTATGTAAATAATAAATATAACATGATAATTATTCTTTATATATGATATAACATCAAATTATATATTATTTTAAAATCAAAATAATGATATTGTCGCTCGAGCGTACGTACGGATTACCGTCTCCACGAACGCGATGAGATTCATTCCCCATCGTATCCATTCAAGACTAATTTTCATTAGATGATTAAAAATAATTTTTAAAGACCTAATATCATTCTGAATATTAATAAGACACATTCCATACATAAAAAACATTACTTATGTAACAAAACATAATAAGTAAAACGAATCAGTTAACACCCGAAACGACGATAATACTAAGATATTATTAACAAACTAATGTTAAAAGATCATATATGATATCATATTAATGTATATGATTATTTTATAATTTAATAACAATTATTTCACCATTATACCAGAGTTTAACCTACCCTCATCCAAGGAAAAGTACATGGTAAGGGTTAATTTCACAATCTCTTTATTATCTGATGTTGTTTATACGTGATTATCTACTGGGACCTTTTTATCATCCACATCCATGTATCATAAAAATGTATTTCAAAACATTTTTACTATTTAATAGATAATGGGATAAAGTCATTTATACCCTTATTTGATATTATATGTTTTGAAAGGAATCTTTCCATCATTTTCCAAATAAGGTACTTTATGACCTTTTCGACAAAACAATGGTAAGAATGCTTTTTTAACTTATACAGCGGGTGCGGCTATTTTCTACCATTATAACATCGTCAAAGCTTCCCTTACAAGATTATAAGAATATTTCCAAAATAAATGTTTGCTTAAATGATTTCAAAATTGAAATATATATTTCTATAAAAAAAGGTTTTGATTTCATCTATATCAACATCCTTTGATGGATTTTAAGCTTATTTAATGTTGATTTATTATGATACAAAACTTTCATATTGTATTTAAGGTTTTGTGATATGTTTGAATGTGGATGGGTTATTTCATACCATTCATGGTTTATGGATAAAGTATTGACATTTTGTGTGCTATTTTCAATATGAATGTTTATGTTATGTTTAAAACCTTTTCATATGAGAAATGCATTGGACTTAGTATATGAAGGGTGGAGCCCGCTATAGCTCTTTGATGCATCTGTAGGTATCATGAGACAAAATAGTGTCTTGGAACAAGGCCTTGATAAAATATTATTTGTAGTCTTGGCACAAGGCCTTGACTATGTGGTTATGAAACTCGGGCATTATGCATTCCATCATTATTAAAGTAGCTATTGATGTTGCATGTAATTATTCGACTAGTAGAATATCCATGTGAGTAAGTAAATGGAATTATTTTTATTTATATTTTCCACATTATGATGAATTTTATGTTGAAATTTATTTTCTTTTTGTTTTATACATTACATTAAATTTTTATGATTATTTATGAAAGTTTCTGCTATATTGTTATCCTTAATAAGCATCTGAGCTCACCCCTTTCTATGTTTTATTTTTCCCAGGTTGTTTTTTCTGACGCATTTGTCAGGGCGCACGCATCCGTCATGTAGAGGACGCGCAGCTGTTGCCCCGCATTCTCGCTTTCCAAAGGCGGGTTGCATTAGCTCCTTCTTTAGGGATGTCTTCTCCTTGATCGAAATGGGATGATGGGATGTCGGTTCTTCCTTTCGTGGATTCCTCCTCGGAGCTCGTCACTTAGTCCGGGTCTCCCTCATAGATTTAAGACATTGTTCGTGAAACTCTTCCCAACGCAATATCATCATGGAGACCAGTTAATTACATTGATTCTGTCAGGACATCCCAAGGGGTCTGGTCAGGGCAGCAACCTTCAGTTAGGGGAGTAGTCACGTTGGGCACCACTGGCGTGCCTTGACGGTGGGGGATTGGCATGTCTATCTTCTGTCCCTTCTTATAGGGCTTCTTGAGGGTGCGGAAGCCCGAGGCATCCCACATAGAACACGGGGAATTGTATGAAATGGGCATGTATATGATGTTTTTCTCAATATCCCATGTTTAACACAGGGTATGCCGCGAGTTTAAATTCCATCGGAGATAGATCAGACTGATCGGAACACTGACTAGAGTGGATTAGATGGAGGAACCCCCTGGATAGAATGTCGATATTGGGTCCAACACGTGGGTGGCTTCCCGAATGTTGTCTGATGGAATGGGGATTGGGGCGGCATGATCCCATCGGGATGTGGCAGCCCGGGTGAGGATCTAGATGGGTGATGCAAGGTTCTGTGAATGGGATGGAACCATCATGGGGTGACAATGGTTTTGGGGTTGAGCCTCGAAGAGACTTCCTACGTATCCACGTGGCATGGAATCAAAGTCCACGTAGTTCGATGGGACGATGGGACACCTGAGAAGGTGACCCATGAGAATGGACGCATGGATTGGACCCAGAAGAAGTGGAACCTCCGGGTCAGGGCTTGAGCTTCCTGAGACACATGGGCTCGAGGGAGAGATCATGATGAGTAATGAGTGATGGGCTTGAACCTCGTGGAGGCTTCCTACGTACCATGTCTTGACATGGATCAGAGACCATGTAGTTCAGATGGAGAATATAGTTTAACATCATGCGGGACAGGGGGAGAACTGACATGAAGGTGGTCGAAATGACCGAGTGATGGGATTGAACCTCGTGGAGTCTTCCTATGTACCATGCCTTGACAGGGATCAAAGTCCCCGTAGTTCAGGATAGTATGGGGTTTACACTCTGAGGTGGACCAAGGTGGTAGGTTTTGGGGCTTGATCGTCATGGAGTCTTCCTACGTACCATGCCTTGACATTGATCAAAGTCTTTGTAGTTCAGGATGGTATGGGGCTTACACTCTGTGGCGCCCAAAGGTGATGGGTTTTGGGGCTTGAACCTCATAGAGGCTTCCTACGTACCATTCCTGGACATGGATCAATGTCCCCGTAGCTCGGGATGGTATGGAGCTTATACTCTGAGGCGGCCCAAGGTGATGGGTTTTGGTGCTTGAACCTCGTGGAGGCATCCTACGTACCATGCCTTGACATGGATCAAAGTCCCCGTAGTTCGGGATGGTATGGGGCTTACACTCTAAGGCGGCCCAAGGTGATGGGTTTTGGGGCTTGAACCTCATGGAATCTTCCTACGTACCATTCCTTGACATGGATCAAAGTCCCCGTAGTTCGGGATGGTATGGGTCTTACACTCTGAGGCGGACCAATGTGATGGGTTTTGGGGCTTGAACCTCATGAAGGCTTCCTACGTACCATTCCTTGACATGGATCAAAGTCCCCGTAGTTCGGGATGGTATGGGACTTACACTCTGAGGCGGCCCAAACTGATGGGTTTTGGGGCTTGAACCTTATGGAGGCTTCCTACGTACCATGCCTTGACATGGATCAAAGTCCCCATAGTTTGGGATGGTATGGGGCTTACACTCTGAGGCGGCCCAAGGTGTTCGTTCATGGTCGTTGCTTGCTCTAAGCTCACGTGAGTCATGCTCGGTGTGAGAAACAAGACATAGCATAGTCCTGATGATCACTTCGTGAAAGGTTCATCCATGGGAAATAGGGTGGGGCTTACACTCTCAGGTGGCTCAAAGAGAAAATAGGGGCTTATGTGTGGTTAGCAGCCCGAGAAGTCGGGGCTTACTCCAGGATGGAGGTCTGTGGTGACTAAGCGCAGTGGGAGAGGTACTTGGGACCAAATAAAGGAGGATCCCTATTTCCCACCACACCCTTCGTATGCCCCAGGTACCAAAGATGAAAGGAGTAGTAGGGATGCTGCCTCTGGCAAGAAAAGCTAGGGTCTTACACCAAGGTGGCTGCCCTGACCCGCGGACAAACGCCGCTCCAATAAGGAGGATATCATCCCATGTGAGGGGTGATCTCATCCTCGTGGAGCCAAGTGGGAGTATAGAATGTCCAATGTAGGGGGACCCTGTGTGTGAGGCACGGGGCCAGTTCACAGTTTAACGTCATGTGCTGAGGACAATGGAACTTGGCAGTTTGATATCTTGTAGCTTGGACGAGGTGGGTGTGCTCCGCACCCCTAGGGCTTACATAACCGGTACCCTCTGCTCCTTGTGAAAGGGAATGCATCAGCAACGCCATGCTGAGGGGGTTTCATGGAACGAACCACCGAGGGGTCCACGTTAGCGTGGCTATGCGAATAAAAAATAGCTGTTAGTGTGGCTATTCGAAGAATCATGAGGCAAATCAACGCAACGAGCAGTATCATCCAAGGAACTTTGAATTTACTTCATACTATCCTAGAAGGTTGTATGGTAAAACGGTGCAAAATTTGGATGCTTGGGGCGTGAGAGGCACTCGCAAATGGCATCCATAAGAAGAGTATCAGTCACTTACACAAGGGGACGCCCGGGGAGCACCGAGGTGAGGGGTCCTGAGGAATTGTGCGCAACCTTTGAGGCTTGTGTGCGAAATCAGTAGCCCTACACAAAAAACATCGGGCTGGCACGAAATGACTACTGATTGCACATAAATGGAGCTGAGGTTTTTCATGAAACTATAATGGTTTGCGCACGAGTACGAATTGCGCGCAATCGGAAGAGGCTGCGCGCAAATGACCGGGGTGCGCGCAATTGAAGAGGATTGCACGCAATTGGATAGAATGTGTGCAAGTGGAAGGGCTTGCGCACTAGGGGTGGACCCCAAAAGGGATTGAAATTCAGTCTTAAACTAAGGGAATATCGCGTGAAGGCGGACCCCGGGGCGACTTGGTACAAAAAAAACCGTACCTGAAGTCCATATTTGTGCGCACGAAAAGCATATTTCGCACATGAGAGCCAGTTCAGATTATTTATCCCCAAAGTGTAAGAGGTCGCCTTCTATTTATAAGCGTTCGGGGGTGAAAAAATCAGGTCGATGCGATGAAATTGCACAACGTAGGTGGCGGCGCGAAATGTCGACCGCGCGGGTCAGGGCGTGAAATATTTCACACCCCCGCAGGAAAACTTTCACGAATCCTAGAATATTCTGCACTGGGAATAATTTTTTTGCGCACCAATGAATTTATTTCGCGCGACCACTACGGGCCCCCCAGACCGGGTTCCCATATCCGAATATGACTTTTCTTTGTCATTTGGAAACCTTCGTCATCCCTTGAGCGCTTTTTGGCATCTACAAATTCCCCCCCTCTGAATTGGATCGGCGAGGGGTCGCAACGGTCAGATTCTGAGGGAAACGCCAAAATGCGGTGCTCTGCGGGGTTCATGCATGCAAAAACATGATGCGGCGCGCAAAACTCATGAAGGCGTGAAATAATTTTTTCGCGCAGGCGCGGAAAATAGGCTTAGCTTATAAAAGCCACTGCGGGTCCCATGCTCTGTATGAATTTCCTCGCGCGACAAGCTTTGAGCACTCGTGCACAAAAATTTCTCCGGTCCCATGTGCAAAACTGCTCTGTCCGCGTGTAATTCTGTCGAGATCACAAATTATTTTATGCGCAAACCTGGGGGTTTCGTGCCGTAGTCATATTTTTTGCGACTCCCGCTGATATTTCGCGCCATCCTCCCAGATTTCGTGCCAGCTACAAAAACACTTTTTCGGAAGATGATGGCCGCAAACCAAGCTGAGGGAGAAGCCGCTGCTCATAGGGCTAAAATGGTCACCAACCTAGAGGTTTATGGATCCAAAAGGATTATCTCCAACAACCATACCTTATTCAATATGATAAACCCCACCCAAAAGGAGTATTCCTTGTCCCACAATCTGCCACTGTGGGACTTGGGTATTTTGGAGGAGATCCCTCTGCCGGGTTTCGAGGTTGATACACCACAGTCATGGGTGACCCGTGAGGATGATCTTCCTCGATTCAACATCACCAACAATGGTCATCCCACCAGAGAAACCCGGAACATGGATGTTTACGTCCTGAATCCTAGGACTAGGACCATTGTTGTGGGTGACCCTATTGCGGAGAGCTCCTCAGGCCTCTACACAAGCACCTTTCGTCAGAGCATCACTAACGAGGCCAAAGGCTAGATGCAGGACTGGGACCTGCGATCCTGAGACAAATTCACTTGAGAATGGGCTTGGGCGTACTGGTTTCTCTATAAATGTGACCAATTTGGGGCTGAGCTTCGGCATATTGGTTTATTCAAGGCGGTGTGGACATCACAATTTCACTTCTACCGCCAGCACGAGCTCAGTCCAGATCTATTCACCCTGTGGTCCCCTGATATCAATATCTTCCATCTCCATCATGGGGAAGTCAGTATCAGTCTCTGGGACATTCACTGCATCGGGGGTATCCCTTTGGAGGGCCACCAATATGATGAATTCCTTCCATCGATGAGCACCTAAGGAGACAGATCACGAACCCCATACTGACGTGGCACTCGCTGGAGCTGGCCAAGGAGAAGCTGGGGGTCAAGGACTTCCTGAAGGACATTACTTACAAGGACTGGTTTAGCCTGTTCCTAGAGAGGGATCCAGAAGTGAAGATGCCAGGGCAGGGGAGACGGTGTCCAACTGCGGCACATAGGAGCAAGAGTGGATCATACTAGAGGATCCTGGAAGCAGGGGACTATCAATCATGGGGCTACAACATCAATGAGAGTCGGGACCCGAATTTTTGGTATACCGGATTCCTCACCACATTCTTGAGTGGGAAGCTCTTGCTGGTGAGGGATGCAAGGATGGCCATCCGTCCAACGACCCTGGTGATATATGGTATCATGGATTCCAACAAAAGATTCAATCTGGGGGTCCCCGTACTAGCTCGTCTGTACACCATTTTGGGTTGCATCTCGAGAGGGTGATCACCTAGGAGAGTCTGCGGCCCCTTACAAATTTTCCATGGCTGGTTTGCGGCTCATCACGGTAGATACACCTTCCCAAATGCCATAAGTCCTCCAGGAAATGGCCCGCGACCCTCTCTGCTGAACATTTCTAGGGTCATGCCGCTGAAGCTCAATGAAGAGGGAGTGAGGATCAGAATTGGAAACCATGCCAACTTCGCCTTTAGCCCATTCACCATCCCAACTGGCCAGATGATAGACAATGGGAAAGGCTCATTGGAGTAGAAGGAGTACTTACAGAGCATCAAAGGAGGGGTGTTTGTGGCCCAGATTGATGGGAGGATCTTTTGCGAGACTTATGTTCCATCCCAGTTCACCAGGCAGTTTGGGTACCTCCAGCGAATGCCAAAAAAAGTATACACAGACTTCTGAGAAGAAAGGCATCCTTATGTTCTTCGTCAACTATGGTTGATGTTCACGAACTATGGCTCCAGCGACGTCATCACCTTTCCTCCCAATGGAGTCGACGCTGGCCTCTCAACCGAGTATGCTGAGCATTGGACCATTGCATACCGTGAGGGGCTGTTGTGGAAGCAATTTCAGCGACTCAAGGTCTCCAGTGTGGAACCCGGGCAGCGAGAGAGCATGAAGAGTGCCGCTCACTACTACAAACACGGCCTTTATCAGCGCTAAAAATGGCATTTATCAGCGCTAGAAAAGCGATGATAAAGCCAACGTAGATAAAGGGGGGGTTCCCTTTATCAGCTCTTCGAAAAGCACTGATATAGGACCCCTTTATCAGCGCTAAAAAAAAAGTGCTGATAAAAGGGGTCTTTTATCAGCGCTTCCTTTATCAGCGCTCTCGTTTTAGCGCTGATAAAGGACCCTTTTATCAGCGCTTTTAAAAAAGCGCTGATAAAAGTTAAAAAAAATTAAAAAAATTAAAAAAAATTAAAAAAATTTTAAAAAAAAATTAAAAAATTAAAAAAATACTGCCAATTGGGGGGGATTTTATAGCGCTTGAACCCCCCCTTTTACAGCGCTTTTCGGCCCCTATACAACACCCCACACACCCCACACACCCCACGCACCCCCCTCCACCCTTTAACAGCACTTGCTCCAATATTCCTCATGCGCGCGCACCCCTGCCTCCACCAGGATTTGAACTCGAGACCTCCCCCCTGCGCGCCTAAGCCCTTACCACTACTCTATTTTGATTTGCTTTCCAATTCATGATATCTCTATATATATATATTTATATATTTAGTTATATTTATTCGTATAGTTATATTTATTCGTATAGTAATATATATTTATATTAATATATATATATAGTTATATTATAATATATATATATATATATATTTAGTTATATTATAATATATATAGTAATATTAATATATATATATAGTGGTATTAATATATATCTATATCTATATATATATATATATATTTAGTTATATTTATTCGTATAGTAATATATATTTATATTAATATATAGTTATATTAACATATATATAGTTATATTAACATATATATAGTTATATCAACATATATATAGTTATATGAATATATATTTATATAGTTATATTAATATATATATAGTGATATTAATATATATATTTATGGTGATATTAATATATATATTTATAGTAATACTAATATATATATATATGTAGTTATATTAATATATATATATATAGTTATTAGATTAATATATATATAGTTAGATTAATATATATATATATAGTTAGATTAATATATAGGTATATAAATATTCATATATTGGTATTTTAAATAAAATGGATATTAGTTATTATTTAGATAAAGCTAATATATTTTATATGTAAATATGTTTAATTATTTATTTAAAAAATTTAATTTTTAGGTGCGAATATATAAAAAATATGTACATATAGTTATATATTTGATTATAAATAGCAGTTAATTATAAAAAAAGGATGAAATTTCAAAGACATAATATCAATATGAATGTAATAACTTGGAATAAATTTAGTCCCCACTAAGAAAAGCCAATAATACCCCCTTAAACGAGTTTGAAAATCCACAAAATGTTAAAAAATCTGGGTACCCCGAAAAAAAACTCAATTTTTGAGGCCTTCTGGGCCTCTTTTGGCCTCGAAAAACGCTTGACTGGGGTCCCCCCGAGTCACAGCGACGTAGAGCTCGTCGCAGGCTTCGATTTGATATGTGTTAGAGCTCAAACGGACACCCGGATCAAAAGTTATGGCCGTTTGAAGTTTGAGTTTCATTTTCAACATATTCTGGATCTTTTTTTAATTTTTTAAATTTTTTTAGTCCTCAAATTGTTATTAAATGACTATTACTCCATAATTATTATCAAATTATTAATTAAAAATATTTTTTTAATTTTTTAAGAAGCCATTTTCACTAAATATCTTTTATATATATATTAAGTATAATAAGTGTAAATGTACATTTATACTTATCTAAAATATATTTAAAAATTATATATTATATTTATATAACAATATAACTATATTTATATATTAATATATTTTTTTTTTGAATCTGACCCTTTATCAGCGCTAAAAAAAGTGCTGATAAAGGCCCCCCTTTATCAGCGCTACTAAGCAAGCGCTGATAAAGGGGGGCCCTTTATCAGTGCTACTAAGAAAGCGCTGATAAAGGGGGGAACTTTATCAGCGCTACTAAGAAAGCGCTGATAAAGGGGGGCCCTTTATCAACTCTAACAAAAGCGCTGATAAAGGGGGGTCCCTTTATCAGCGCTTTTTCATTAGCACTGATAAAGGGGGGGCGCTGCGAAAAACTGTTTTTGTGGTAGTGGCTATAGGGGGAAGATCAGAAGCGCGTAGGGAAACGGGGCCCGCACAGGCCAGGACCTAAGCAGCGGGGAAGTCACATGGCATGGTCGTGCCCTCGTCGCCTAGAGGAGGGTCCCACGGAGCGACCAGAGAACTTCCTGATAAGAAAATAATATATATGCTTCAGCCTTCTCAAGATGCCATTTTCCCTGCGCTATGGTCGGCTTGGCTAACCTTGCGGCAGTCGATGAGCACCGAAGCCCTCTGGCAGAAGATAGTACATGATAGAATTCAGCTTCCAGAAGTCGGGCTTGTTCAGGTTGTTGGCAGAGTGAACTTCCATCAATTACATGTGAGAGCCATGGACATGTACGCACGTCAACGGGGTCAGCTTGTGGAGCCACCTCTCTTGGTGAAAGTGATTCTTGGCTCGGAGAATGATCTGTAAAAGATGTCGTCAGGGGATGATGACATCAATGATGATTCGGAGGGTGGCGAAATAGAAGAGGATGGGGAAGAAGGAGAAGGTGGAGGATAAGGTGAAGGAGAATAGGAGCTCAAAGGTGAAGGGTCTCGGGGGGTGTCCCACAAAGGGAGTCTCCGGGAGAGCGATGAGATCATCGGATCCGATATAGATGTGACTGAGCTACTCGAGGTATGCTTCAACCCTTATCTATCCACCTTCTTTATCCACTCTCTTCTACAATCTTTAATCCACCCTCCTTATCTTACTCAGGAGCACACTGGTGTCGATCAGGAGTCACCAGACGAAGGAGGGGGGGAAGTGCCAATGGAACAAGGTTGGGCGCCGACTCCCATTATTGAGCTGACGAGCACTGAGGGATCCCCCTCTATGACAACACCTGTAGTGACCAGAACACTGGAGGCTGGCACCTTGGGTTCATGTAAGGTCCTTACTTTGATACCGGTACTTACCGTCGGAGGAATCAGTTGATTAGGGTGCTCCTTGTCTGTACAGTGATCACGACATTGGAGGCTCGTTGAGCTGCTGAGCCTAGACCATCCATGAGATAATTAATGGAAAATGTACTACCCTATCCAGGACATGCCTCCCAAACCGAGTCGGCCCCGGAAATTAGTGAATAGAGAGCGGTGGATATCAGTGGCATTGCTATCGGGGTAGGGCCGAAAGTTGAGGAAGGTGCCACCAGGATCGAGGGGAGAGAGGAAGGTCGCTCAGACAATGAAGAGCCTATCCCCCTGGGAGGAATCTCCGAGGAAGAACATGTTTCTAGCATGTTGGATACTTTCCCTTTCTATCGGCCTGCTAATCCCAAGGAAATTGATGATTCGGACTCGGAAGTAGCCGAGGAGAGCTTGATGATGTGACACAAAGGGTGGAAGTGCATCCGGGGTTTTCTCAGTCAGCCTTAGATGGAATGGCTGAAGCGGATGGGATCACTCCACACCTGGTAGTATTTCCTATGTGCTGGAGGGACAGATTATCAACGCCTTCACCTAACGGTCCATGATTACATAGCCAAGAAGATACGTGAGAGCAGCAGGCGTTCCGACATCACCCAGTTTAGGGAGGATTCAGGGAGTACCCAAGCATTTTTTAAGGAGGATCAGGAGGTCTGACGCATCGATGAACAGGAAAAAGAAAAGGAGATATTCATCACAAACTGTTCTAAGCTCGTGGAGCAGTTGAGGGCCCAGCTAGAAGACGCCCAAGAGCAACTAGTGGAAGTGAGTCAACAGATGATTGAGCTCCAAACTGAATAGGTGTTGTCACGAGCTAGGGTCATCAAACTGTGCTCTAAAGCCACAGACGAAGAGAGAGTCCTCAGGGGGCGGGAAGCAGTTCTGGAGGCCACCAGCCAAAAGGTAGCGGTCTTGGAAAGATCCATCCAAGAAGCCGACCCCTAAGGGCCCTATTCTGGCCGAACCCATAAACATATTTCAGCTTACTACTTATTATTTTGAACTGTATGTATGGACAAATTTATTTACTTGTTCCCTTGGTTTAATGTGCTCAACCATAATCCTGAAATAAATAGCAATCCATTCCTAAGCTCATGTGGTCCATACCTGATGTGAGAAACAAGGTATGCTCGTATTATCACTTTATTTGATCATGGGAGCATCAACCAAGCTTAGGGAATTCAAGATTCGAATCCGGATTTCCAAGGAGAAGGGGGGGCCTAATCAAAGGAAGAGGACCTCGGACCGATTGATGTATCGTATTCCCAATGTGCTCCAACGCACGAGTGGGGCAATGCCATCGGCATTGGAATCAGTCTGAACATAGGGGAATGAAAAATGTGAATCACATTACCCAAATTAGGAACACTGTGGGAGGGTCCTAGCAATACAGGGTAACTGTTGACCATGTTCGAAACACATCATCCCTATTGCATTATCCTGAAATGGGGACAACAAATGAGGGTTGACCGCTGACCATGTTCACAACATGGGACCTAACTCAAATATCATCCTTCAATATTCCGGAATGTTGGCCCAGGATAGAAGGAAGACCATAGGTTGAGCATCCATACTATTAGGGGGTCCCTTCAGACGTGAAAGGGGATGAGGGTCCGAATAAAGGGGCACTAAAAGCGTAGAAAGTGAAGTGGCAGTTTGTTCGAATAGAATCCAACACTCTTGAAATTACGCCACCATGGTAGAAGCACATTAGATGGGCACATTAATCTGATCATGGACCATTCCTACCGTGAAATTGGAACTCTATGGTGAGGGAACTATCGCTTCCCAATGTCATCATGGGGCATCCCGAACTTGTTTAGGGAAAATGATGCAGTTACACAACACCCCGAGGATTCAGGCCAAGGGGTCGATGGTGAGAAAGGATGGGGTTTGTGATTCCTGGGGCTAGACCCGAGACAAAATGTCTGGGCATTCCTACGTATCCCATAAGTATGGGAATTAAGCCATATGTAGTTCTCAAAAGATTCTTAGTTTATGTTCCTAGAACTCGGACCGGGGATCAGTAAGGAATGCAGGGGACACAAGGTAAGGTGTTTATGAAACCCGATGTGAATGAAGACATAAGTCTAAATTACCATGTGTTCCTTGGGGAAGTATTTAGGTCACGGGACCGAACACGAATGTTAGGATGGGCCTGTGGGTAAGTGTCTGGGCGTTCCTACATATCCCATAAAAATGGGAATCAATACATATGTAGTTCTGGATAGTAGCATGGTAAGGTACTAGAGAAAAGGATGAAAGGGGCGTCTGGGTCTTTCCCTCGCACCAAAAGAAGCAGTATTTGATGTATCTTGTTTGTCCTTTAATGTGAATGGTTTTTTTTGTGAAGCGATGAGATTAGGGTAGAAATTCCTGACATCGCCACAAGAATCAAGCTGCACACAGGCGTTGAAAAATGGTATGGTGGATGACCGATACCCAACATGATATCCCCCATGATGAGGTCATCACAATGCAGTGCCATTTTTCATCGTGCGGCTAGGATGATATTATCACAGATTAGGGTCATTTGATTGGACCCGATAGCCCAGTTTAAATTCATATGGCTTGGACCTGAAGGAATGTGCATGACACGATAAATCATACCCGACGTGAATGAGGAAGAGGTCCATATCATCACCATATGCAACTTTGGGAAAGGAGCATTGGGCCAAGAGGCCAGTAAGATAAGGGGCAAGAGAAGATAGCTCCCAGTTGAGCTAGACCCAAAAACACAATGTCTGGGCGATCCATCATATCCCATGAGGATGAGGATTGATCCGCACATAGTTCTTAGAGAAGATATCATTTTACAGTCTTAGAGATCAGACCATGGGTGCCCCGAAGGACGCTGTATTGCATCTTTGTCTGTCTGACATGCAGAGGTGCACTCAGGGATAGTGCCAAGAGTGTCGAGATTCCACATGTAGTCTACAGTAGGGGGAATGACCTCGTACCCAGTGTACTGAGCGTGGGAGAGACCCCCATATAGAGTGTTGCTGTCATGGGGAATACCATCGCTTGGGTTGAAGGTGGCGCGGAGCAGACCTCCAAGCCGAGATTGGAAGCAGGGAGGGTCTGCACCTTCCGTAGTGGCAGTACGGAGTGGGCCCCTGCACTGGATGGCATTGCTGCGGATTGGTCTGCAACAGCCATTTTCTGTGCTGGCGACCGATAGAGTCGACCCCACCTCACTGTGGGGTGGTTGGGGCCTCTATCTAGGTCGGGCGTATAACTTCCCCTGCTCAACGTACGTAGGGAGTTGGGGATGTGAGTCATCAGTGGCTCGGGCCACTGTAGTTGTTGATATTGAGGCCCCATTGCGGGCGTCCTCTTCCGTTTGTGCTCGACGTTGGCGTTGGGTCAGATGAACTGGGGATGGTGGTGCATGTGCGTGGCTTACCTTCTCCTTGGCTTGGGGAACCATATGGCGGCGCTGGTGCAGCCTGGTGGGAGCCCTCGTCGGGAGCCCTTGGAGTAGAACTCTGATCAGGCCGACCCGACCCCCTACCTCTTCGGCGTAGGGAATGGAGTTTTCAATGTGTTCCAGGGAAAAGCTTTTGAAACAATTGAATGTTGGGGTGGGGAGCAGCGGCTCCCTATGCGGCCCTAAGGGGCGGAGTTTATGGAAAGGTGCGGCCACCTCGAGATCTAGGCGGGCCATATCCCTGGTGGGGGTGATCCCCTCCTCCTAGTACCTATGTACAAGGTCATTAATCACCCTTCGCTGGATAATTTCAGAATGGGAGAGGGGGCGTGGGTGCCCAACAGTCGTGGTGGTCGAGGTCGTCATGGAAGATGCAGAACCACGCGGGGTGGCCGCCTCATTATTCCCACTGCCCCTATGCCGGTGGCCAGGTGGGGATTGCATTCTGGATGTGACAACTTGGTCCCTGAAAGCAGGGAGATGAACCCACTAATACTGATATGAAAAAGAAATCGATAACCAGTGCCACAATGCCATTATGTCTTCCGTGGCCGGTAAGAGGGATCCACACTGACAACATCACAGAATGGAATGCTCAACGTCCTTACTGCCCCTACTAGCGAGTTTCACGTCAGGACCACTATTTTCTTGGGGGACCTAGTGCTGGATGACTGGGTCTGATGACAAGACAATCCATTGGTGCCTAAAACACTACTAGTCTTCATATTGAGGAGAATAACTTCACATTGGGTTCATCATTTCTGTTTCTGATGCTTTCGTTGTGGTGCGCGCATCCTTCACGCAGAGGATGCGTAGCTGTTGCCCCGCATTCCTGCTTTCCAAAGTCTAGCGACATTCACTCTTTATTTAGGTACATATGTTCCTTGATTGAAATGGGATGATGGTATGTTGGTTCTTCCTTCTGTGGATTCCTCTTCGGAGCTCGTCACCTAGTCCAGGTCTCCCTCATATATTTAAGAAATTGTTCATGAAACTCTTCTCGGCGCCATATCTTCATGGACACCAATTAATTACACTGCTTCTTTTAGGAAATCCCAAGGGGTCCAGTCAGGGTAGCAACCTTTGGTTAGGGGAGTAGTCATGTTGGGCACTACAGGAATGCCTTGACGCTGGGGGATTGGCATGTCTGTCTTCTGTCCCTTATTCTAGGGCATCTCGAGGGTGCGAAATCTCGACGCATCCCACATCGAACGCGGGGAATTTTATGTCATTTTCATGTATCTAAGGTTTTCCTCAGCTTCCCATTTTAACATAGGGTATGCCTTGAGTTCAACGTCCTGCGGATATGGATCAGACTGATCGGGACATTGACTAGAGTGGATCAGATGGAGGACCCCCTGGAGGGAATGCTGATATTGGTTCCAACATGTGGGTGGCTTCCCGAATGTTTTCTGATGGAATGAGGAGTGGGGTGTCATGATCCCACTAGGATACGGTGGCCCGGGTGAGGATCAGGATGGGTGATGGAAGGTTCTGTGAATGGGATGGAACCGTCATGGGGTGATGATGGTTTTGGGCTTGAGCCTCGAAGAGACTTCCTACGTATCCCTGTGGCAGGGAATCAAAGTCCGCGTAGTGTGATGGGACGATGGGACACCTGAGGAGGCGACCTGTGAGAATGGACACATGAATGGGACCCAGAAGAAGTGGAACCTTCGGGTTGGAGAATGATCTTCCCGAGACACATGAGCTCAAGGGAGAGATTGGGATGAGTCATGAGTGATGGGCTTGAACCTCTTGGAGGCTTCCTACGTACCATGTCTTGACATGGATCAGAGACCACGTAGTTCAGATGGCGAATACAGTTTAACGTCATGTGGGATGGGGGGAAAACCGATGTGAAGGTGGTTGGAACGATAGGGGTGATGGGATTGAACCTCGTGGAGGCTTCCTACATACCATGCCTTGACATGGATCAAAGTTCCCATAGTTTGGGATGGTATGGGTCTTATACTCTGAGCAGGCCCAAGGTGGTGGGTTTTAGGGCTTGAACCTCGTGGAGGCTTCCCACGTACAATGCCTTGACATGGATCAATGTCCCCGTAGTTCAGGATGGTATGAGGCTTATACTCTAAGTCAGCCCAAGGTGATGGGTTTTGGGGATTGAACCTCGTGGAGGTTTCCTACGTGCCATGCCTTGACATAGATCAAAGTCCCCATAGTTCAGAATGATATGGGGCTTACACTCTGAGGCAGCCCAAGGATATGGGTTTTGGGGATTGTACCTCGCGGAGGCTTCCTACGTACCATGCCTTGACATGGATCAAGGTCTCCATAGTTCAGAATGGTATGGGGATCACACTCTGAGGTGGCCCAAGGTGATGTTTTTTGGGGCTCGAACTTCAGGGAGGCTTCCTACATACCATGCCTTGACATGGATCAAAGTCCTTGTAGTTCGGGATAGTATTGGGCTTACACTCTAAGGCGGCCCAAGGTGATGGGTTTCGGGGCTTGAACCTCGTGGAGGCTTCCTACGTACCATGCCTTTACATGGATCAAAGTCCCCGTAGTTCGGGATGGTATGAGGCTTACACTCTGAGGTGGCCCAAGGTGATGGGTTTTGGGGCTTGAACCTCGTGGAGGCTTCCTATGTACCATGCCTTGACATGGATCAAAGTCCCCATAGTTCGGGATGGTATGGGGCTTACACTCTAAGGCAGCCCAAGGTGCTGGGTCATGGTCGGTGCTTTCTCTAAGCTCACGTGAGTCATGATCGGTGTGAGAAACAAGAGATAGCACAGGCCTGACGATCACGTCGTGAATGGTGTTTCCATGGGAAATAGGGTGGGGCTTACACTCTCAGGAGTCCCAAAGAGGAAACAGGAGATTATGCATGGTTAGCAGCCCGGGAAGTCGGGGCTTACTCCAGGATGGAGGCCCTTGGTGACAAAGCACAGTGGGAGAGGGACTTGGGATTAAAGAAAGGAGGAGCCCCATTTCCCACCATGCCCTTCGCTGGCCCCAGAGACCAAAGATAAACGATGTACCAGGGATTTTTCCTTCGGTAAGAAAAGCTAGGGGCTTACACCAAGGTGGCTGCCCTGATCTGTGGACAAATGCCGCTCCATTAAGCTGGATATCATCCCATGTGAGGGGTGATCCTATCCCCGTGGAGATAAGTGGGCGTAGAGAATGTCCAAGGCGGGGTGACCCGGCGTGCGAGGCATGGGGCCATGTCATAGTTTAACGTCATGTGTTGAGGATGATGGTGCTTGTAAGTTTAACGTCATGAAGGTCAGACGAGGTGGGTGCGCTCTGCACTCCTTGGGCTTACATAACCGGTACCCTCTGCTCCTTGTGGAAGGGAAGGCATCGGCAACGCTGTGGTTAGAGGGTGTCATGGAATAAACCACTGAGGGGTCCACGTTAGCGTGGATATGAGAAGAAGCAATAGTCGTTAGCGTTCCTATGCGAAGAATCATGAAGCAAAGAAATTCAACAGGCGATATCGTCCAAGGGACTTTGAAGTTACTTCGTACTACCCTAGAAGGTTGTACGGGAAAACAGTGCATAATATGGATGCTCGGGGCATGAGAGGAACTCGAAAATGGAATCCAAAAGAAGAGCATCGGGCACTTGTGCAAGGGGATTCCTGGGGAGCGCCGAGGTGAGGGGTCCCGAGGAATTACGCGCAACCTTTGAGGCTTGCGTGTGAAATCAGTAGCCCTGCGCGGAAAACACCGGGTTGGCACGAAATGACTACTGATTGCGCATAAATGGGGTTAAGGTTTTTCATGAAACTAGAAAGGTTTGTGTGAAAGGAGTAAAAATTGTGCACAATTGGGAGAGGATGCGCGCAAATGACCTGGGTGCACTCAATTGAAGAGGATTGCACGTGATTGGTGGGGGTGAGCGCAATGGAAGGGAATTGCACGAAATTGGATGGCATGCGCGCAAGTGGAAGGGCTTGTGTGCCAAGGGCGGACCCCAAAGGGATTGAAATTCTGTCTTAAAACAAGGGAATCTCACGTGAAGGTAGACCTTGGGGCGACATGGCACGAAAGGAACCGTACCTAAAGGCCATCTTTGCATGCACAAAAGGAGGATTTCGCACATGAGAGTCGGTTCAGATTCATTTTCCCCAAAGTTGAAGGGGTTTTCCTTCTATTTATAGGCATTTGGGGGTTTGGAAATCAGTTCGGTGCAAATAAATTTCACGACATAGGCGGCGGCATGAAATACCAACCGTGCAGGTCGGGGCACGAAATATTTCGTGCCCTCGCCGAAAAAATTTCGCGAATCCCAGAACATTCTGCGCGGGGCATAATTTTTTCACGCACCAAAGAATTTATTTAGAATGAACCCTACGGGCCCCCCGGACGGGGTCCCTGGATCTGAATATGACTTTGCTTTGTCTTTTGGAAACCTTCTTTATCCCTTGAGTGTTTTTAGGCACCTACAGATGCGAGAAAGTATTTTATGACTGACCTGTAGGGATAGTCTGAGTGGATATGAGTGTGGTATATGGAAACAATGTTGTTGTAGTTTTTCATTTTGTAATGTAATGTAAAACATATGAATGTATCTAGTACTTCCAATTATACTAAACTGATCGGTCATTCGGGACATGATTTCTTTGTATCATTCCAATGTTATGTAATAATGCACTGACTCTTGGCATCTGGGGTCGGGGAGTCACATTTACCCCTATATATACATTTATAAAGACTGTGATATCTTTTAAAACAACTTAATGTGTCATTTTAGAGCACATTTCACACTAGAGGGATGTGTTTTCTCCTCATTCATTTCACTTATAATTCAAAAAAGTGTTCTCCCATTATTTAACCCCAATATGAGGTTATTTTATATGTATTTGATGTAATGACCCAAAGTTTCATTAATGGAAAATCCCTCTTGATCCAGTTAAATGTCTCTTTATGAAAAATGTTTTTATAAGATTTCAACTTCTTTGGTTTTATGTTAAGAATCTTGAACATTGTTAATATAGTCGTTGAACAGTGATCACATGATTAGTATAAATATAGGACCTTAACAAATCCAATTTACTCAGACAAAAGAAGTGATGGCCTCATCCAGTAGAATTTCCCCATACGGAGCCCATTTGTCGGAGCTCGGAAAAGAGGTGGCATCCTTGGGCTTCTCCCTTGACCAAGCCCAAGCTGAGCTTCACCATGTCAAGCTCGAACGGGACCGTCTACAGGAAAAGTGGAAGTTGATAGAGATTACCACTTGAGTGATGTTATCCGAGCCACCCCAAGAGTCTGTCACCATCACACACCTTACCATTAGGTCTTATGCGGCTGTTTTAAGGGGTTATGTAACAAATAAGTAGTACTATGTTCATGTACATTGTTTTTGTATATAATAATGAATATAATTTCTAGTCATTTTTGATACATTGTAAATAGTTTTTAAAGTACAAATGGTGTTTTTAGTTATTATTTAATTAAGAAATCAATTTTATTAAATTAAGGGTTTTTTGAATTAAATAATATTTTAATAAAATAATAATATTATTATTAAATTAATTTTTATTAAATATAAATTATCTTATAATTTTATGAATGCAATTAAAATTTTATATTAAGGTTTGAAAGTCATTTCTGTCAAAACCCATGAATTTTCGATAAATGTTGGTTTTTATTTTAATAGTGAAAATTAATGTATTTAGAAATTTTTTTAGATAAAATAAATGTCATTTCTGGAATCAGGATGTTGAAATTATCCAACGGTGAATTTTTCAAAATTTTCTGAAACATTCAAATTTTTCGTTAAAAATTAAATATCGTTTAAATATATAATGTGTTTTATGACATCATAATGACCCAATGGTGATGTAATAAAATACCATAATCCTTATTTTCTGCCAATATATGTTTTATCATTAAAATAATGTGATTTTGGGTTTGTTTAACTTACTTTTCAAAGCATTAATGGACCCCTCAAGACATATTCAACACTTTTCCTTTTTAAATTAATTTCCATGGGAGTGTGACTCACCTCCACATAAGAAACCTTATTATTTTAAGAAGTTCGGACTTGGGCCTTATAAAATATTTTTTTCCTCTTCCCTTTTCCAAAAACCATGGGGAAAAACCATAATATGGTTTGTGGTTTGGATTAATTTAATGTAAGGGGACCCAAACCTAAATAATAAAGAATTCTCTCACCTTACCTATATAAACTCACCCAAGATCCCACTTCATCCTCACTAAAATCCCTTGGAGTTAGTCCAACCTCTTCCCTACTCTCTCTATAATCCTCCCAAGGTGCCCCAAGCTCCCAAGAAGCCTCTCACAAGCCTCTCTCTATCCTTTGGAAGCACACATCCTAGTAAGGGGTTTTTTTTCTTCCTTTCTCATTTTTGTCAATTTTCTTTGAGTTGTATTGCCCTTTTAATTTAAATTATGAATGTTGGGGTTTGGTTTTGCACCTCCCACATACTTCCCTCTTATTGTTTTAATGATGGGAGACCCCTTTCTCTCTCATTTAATGCCTCCCATGTACACCTGTTACTATGCTGAAATTCCGAAAGGAACTTCTCTCTCTTCTTTTACATTCAAGCAATACTTTTGTATCATGAATCTAAATTCCATTTCAATTGTTGGTAAATGTATATATATGACCTCCTTACTGTCCATTACATGTAAATATGATGAGGAACCCCTTTCTCTCTCATCAACCTTTTTTATGGATTCTTATGTCACGCTGTTACGCTGCCAAAATCGCACCGATTTTCTAAGCCAATGTCATTGTGTAGTGAATACCATGCCCATTTCTCCATCAAGGGTATTCACCTTTATGCACATTTACTTATTGATTGTAAATTTTCATGTATGAATTCCACATTCCCTTATCTTGGAATAAATGATTATGTTTTATGAATCCATGTTTTATGATCCATGTGGCACACTTATGCATGAAATGAAATGTTTAAGAAGGGTGCACCCTTATAGCGCTCCAATGCATTTGGTAAAGTATAGTATCATGATACGTCATGTTCAATGAGTGTTGAATCATGATAATTAAAGTGAAACAATGGTTTACTCACTCTTTATGTGCAATGAGGGTTTACTCATGCTTTATGTGCAATGAGCCTTGGCTCATGATAATTCCATGTTAAGTGTTGTTTCCACATTTCCATGTTATGATTATCATACTTTATCATGACTTTATGTTCATGTTTCTTTTATGCTCTATTGATATGCCTATTGTCTAACATGTATTTTACTCCTCATGTTATTCCATGTGTACTCCCTTACTGGGCTTTATAGCTCACCCTTTTCTTATGCATGTCCTCAGGCTATCCCATGCAATGCTAAGTACGAGGGAAGGTAGTGGTCATGTAAAAGAAGTTTTCAATTAAGATGTTGTATTTCATGTAATAAGTTTTTATGTAATGATACTAATCTCCAAAGACACTAAAACTCTCAATCTTTTTTTTTGTATCAAGTGAAGTTTTATGTAATAAATCATGTTTAAGTTGTAATAAAAAGTAGGGTTGTCATAGTTGGTATCAAAGGATAGGTTTAGTTATTTTTGGGATTAGGAAACCCTAGTAAAGCCTTAAATACAAGACTAAGTACAATAAAAACTTCCCTAAGTTTTGGTGAGTATTGATTAAGTGGGTTATCAAGAAAATAAATCCCTGACTGGATATGAGCAGGTAGAGGCGGCTCTGGCACAGATGTATCCTAGGGGTAAAACCCGAAAACACCGCTTTGAGCTAGACTCGAACGGGAACTGGTGCATGACAATGGGCCTTGCTTCACTCTTGGTTACGACACTCCCGGGGGATATGTTTTGATAAATTCACAAGCTTAGTATGAACCCTTATTAAGGGAATTAAAAAAATTCCCCTAAGAATATATGATAGAAAGTAGATCATGAAAATCCTAGATTGAAGCCTATAGACTCATGTGTTAAGGAAATGAAAGTTTATTTATAAGTCATCATCTTTTGTCTTTGGATTACCCTTTATGTGTTACCCCTAACTTTACTTTTATTCCAGCCAATGGCCGGTAATAAGAGGACTTGGGCTAACAACCGTTGTGAAAATTAGTGTGATGACTATACTAATGAGATGTCAAATCCAATGGGAGCGGGAATCACGAACTTTGTCACGCTTCTCTCTCAGCTAACTCATGTTTTGAATAGAAACACGGGTCAAGAGGAACATTAAACCCCCCCTAAGAAAGAACAAGTCGCTATCGAGAGCTTCATGAGACAAAGACCTCCTACTTTTAGTGGATCATCTGATCCCACGATCACTGAACAATAGATCAACTCCATTGAAAAGATATTCTCCATCCTCCAATGTTTTGAACAAGAGAAGGTTCTCCTAGCAGCTTATCGTATGGAGGGTGAAGCTGATCAATGGTGGACGTTGATCAAAAATACGAAGCCTGAGGAGGAGATCGAGGCGTTAGAATAGAAGGATTTCTGGAAGATGTTTTTCGATAAATATTTTCCGTGCACCCTCCAGCTTAAGATGGAAATGGACTTCCTTTCCCTCAAGAAAAAAGGTGAAGAATCTGTTGGAGCGTAGGAGGCAAACTTCACGAGGCTTGAACGATACGCTTATGGTTTTTTCATTACCCTTGAATATAAGGTTGACCGCTTCTTTGGTGGGATGAAGCATAGATTGTGGAAATCATTAGCAATCCGTGACTTCGACAGCTATGAGGAAATTGTCCGATGTACCCTCAAGGTTGAAATGGAGAACGGGGAATCACAGGGGTATCATGGGGAAAAGAAGCGAAAGGTGGAATTCAATGCTGGTGGTCCGATGGATAAATCCAATGGTGCTAAGAAGATCCAGCACCCCACTTTCCAAAAGTGTGGAAAGAAGCACCCTAGAAATTTCCTTAAGGGGACGAGAAAATGCTTCAGGTGTGGAAGAGAAGGGCACCTAGCTGTTAACTATCGTCAAGAAGGACCCGCGGCTACGAAAGAGGAGAGGAATGCTCCGTTAGAACCTCAACGCGTTGTTCAATGCTACAAATGCAAAGAACTGGGTCATTTTTCAAATCAGTGCCCTAATCCAAGGGTTATCGGAGGCAACCAACAACCTCCAAGACAGCAAGGAAGAGATTTTTCCATCACTTCTGCCGAAGTGAACCCCGAAAACGAAGTGGTGACAGGTACGCTAGTTATTCATTCAAGAATAGCGAATGTACTTTTTGATTCAGGTTCTACGCATTCTTTTATATCTCGAAAGTTTAGTAGAACGATCCCAGCACAACCACAAATCATGGAAGTAAAGATGTCGGTGAGTACGGAAAATGGGGCAATCATTGCATCCCATGAGTATAAGTCCTCCCCTATTATAATCTGTGGATTGAATTTCCAGGAGAACCTCATCATACTCCCTCTGGTGGAATTTTATGCAATTCTTGGCATGGATTGGTTTTCCTTATCTAGAGCCAACATAAATTGTCAGGAGAGGGAAATCACACTCCATATGGAGAATCGACCCCCGATTATTTACAAGTGTTAGGAGGAATATGAATCTCCTTTAGTTCCATCATCTCAAGCATGGATATTACTACCTTATGAGAATGCATTTCTGGCTCAGATGATTGAGTCCAAGGATGAAACCATCCTTGAAGAAATTCCTATTGTGAGGGAATTCGCTGAAGTGTTTCCCGAGGAACTGTCTGGTCTTCCTCCAAGAAGAGATGTTGAGTTCTCAATTGAAATTATACCTGGGGAACTGCCAATATTGAAGACTCCATGTAGAATGGCTGTTTTAGAGCTTGAAGAGCTGAAGAAACAACTACAGGAGAATCTGGATAAAGGTTTTATACGCCCAAGTGCGTCACCATGGGGTGAACCAGTCCTCTTCATCAAGAAGAAGGATGGGTCAATGCGGATTTGCATCAATTATCGTGAACTTAACAAAATCACGATAAAGAACAAGTATCCTCTCTCAAGAATCGATGAATTGTTTGATCAGATGTGTGGAGCACAATACTTCTCCAAGGTGTACTTTCGGTCGGGATATTATCAAGTAAGGGTGAAGAAGGAAGATGCTCCCAATACTTCTTTTTGTACAAGATACGGGCACTATGAATTCATAGTAATGCCTTTCAAACTCACCAATGCTACAAAAATATTCATGGACTTGATGAATAGAGTCTTTAGAGATTACCTTGACAAATTTTTGGTAGTCTTTATAGATGATATTCTAATATACTCCAAAACCAAGGAGGATCATGAGAATCATTTTAAAACTATACTAGAGAATTTTCGCAAGGAGAAGCTCTATGCAAAGTACGGCAAGTGTGAGTTCTGGTTGAAGGAGGTCTCATTCTTGGGACATATCATCACAAGCAATGGGATATCTGTGGACCCCTCCAAAACAGATGCAATTGAGGGATGGCCGAGGCCAACATCGGTAACGGATATCCGTAGCTTCTTGGGGTTAGCTGGATATTATCGACGATTTGTGAGAAATTTCTCATGATTGTCCAACCCTCTTACCAAGATAACTCAAAAGGCAGTAAAGTTTTCTTGGAGTGATGAATGCGAAGAAAGCTTCAAGGAGTTGAAAAGGAGGCTTATCATTGCACCCGTTCTCACTTTACCCACAAGTGGGAAACTTTTTGTGGTATTCACTGATGCTTCAAAGAAGGGCTTAGGCTGTGTGCTAATGCAGAATGATAAAGTGATATCATATGCCTCAAGGCAGTTGAAAATCCATGAGCGAAACTATCCAACACATGATCTGGAGTTGGAGTTTGTGATCTTTTCCTTGAAAATATGGAGACATTATCTCTATGGAGAGAAATGTGAGATATATACTGACCACAAGAGTCTTAAATATATATTCACACAGAAAGAGATTAATATGCGCGAGAGAATATGGATAGAGCTCATCAAGGATTATTACTGTTCAATACATTACCACCTTGGGAAAGCGAACAAGGTGGCAGATGCCCTAAGTAGAAAGGACCCAGCAATTCTATCAATGATGAGAATTGAGAAGGATCCAATCTTCTTAGACTTGATGAAGATGGACGTGGGAATCATAAAGAATGGAACATCATCAATCCTTTCACCAATGATTGCTCAACCATCTCTTTTGGAAAGGTTAAAGGATGCTCAAAAGGATGATGTGGGAATTCAGGAAAAAGTGGAAGCTATCAAAAAAGGGAAATCCTCGGAGTTTAATGTTAATGAAAAAGAAATTGTGTGGTTTGGGAAAAGACTATGTGTTCCATCAAGTCAGGAGCTAAAGAAGGAACTTTTGGATGATGCACATAGTTCAAATTTCTCTATTCACCCAGGGAGCACAAAGATGTATCGAGATCTCCAAGAAAACTTTTGGTGGGATAATATGAAGAAGGAGATCGCTGAATATACATCAAAGTGCCTGGTGTGTCAGAAAGTGAAGGCAGAGAGGCAGAAGTCTAAGGGGATGATGCAACCATTGCCCATACCAGAATGGAAATGGGAGAACATCACCATGGACTTTTTCACCGGACTTCCAAGGACATTCAAAGGCAACAATGCAATCTGGGTTGTTGTGAATCATCTTACAAAGACTGCACACTTCATTTCTATTTGGGAGGATTTATCTTTGGATCAACTGGAACAGATATATATCAGGGAAGTGGAACGGTTTCATGGAGTACCACTATCTATTGTGTCTGACTGAGATCCAAGATTCACCTCTAAGTTTTGGAAGAGTCTTCAACATGCTCTGAATACTGAACTGAAATTCAGTACGGCCTATCATCCTCAAACTTATGGCCAATCCGAGCAGACTATCCAAACACTTGAGGATATGTTGAGAGCATGCTCAATAGACTTTAAAGGAGGATGGGATCAACATCTTCCTCTGGTTGAGTTCTCTTATAATAACAGTTTCCACTCGAGCATCCAAATGGCACCATATGAAGCCCTGTATGGGAAAAGGTGCAGAACACCGACATGTTGGGATGAGGTCGGTGAACTTAAGCTGCTTGGACCAAAAATGGTCGAAGAAATGGTGGAGAAGGTGAAAACCATTCAGAAGCATATCAAGGTAGCCCAGAGTCGACAAAAGAGTTATGCAGATAATCATCGACGGGACCATGAATTTAAAGTTGGAGACATGGTGTTTCTATGCATATCTCCGTGGAAAAAGTTCATGAGGTTTGGAAAGAAAGGGAAGTTAATTCCAAGGTACATCGGCCCCTTCGAGGTTCTTGATCGTGTTGGGGTTGTGGCCTATCGACTATAACTTCCACCTACTATGGACAAAGTACATGATGTCTTTCATGTATCCCTCTTAAGGAAGTACATACCGGACCCTTCACAGGTACTCTCTTCTAAGGTGGTACAATTGGAAGACGATCTTTCTTATGAGGAGCAACCAATGATGATATTAGATCATAGAGAAAAAGTTCTACGAAATAAGACGATGCCCCTCATCAAGGTATTGTGGAGAAACCACAATTTTAAAGAAGCGACTTCGGAATCAGAGGATATGATGAAGCTGAGTTACCCACATCTGTTTCAGTGTGGGAAAAGGAAAATTTTTAGGGAGAAATTTCTTAAGGGGGGAATATTGTAACGACCCAAAGTTTCATTAATGGAAAATCCCTCTTGATCCAATTAAATGTCTCTTTATGAAAATAAAATTTATAAGATGTCAACTTCTTTGGTTTTATGTTAAGAATTTTGACCATTGTTAATATAGCTGTTGAATAGTGATCACATGATTATTATAAATATAGGACCTTAATAAATCCAATTTACTCATACAAAATAAGTGACGGCCTCATCCAGTAGAATTTCCCCATACGAAGCCCATTTGTCAGAGCTCGGAAAAGAGGTGGAATCCTTGGTCTTCACACTTGACCAAGCCCAAGCTGAGCTTCACCATGTCTAGCTCGAACGGGACCGTCTACGGGAAAAGTGGAAGTTGATAGAGATTACCACTCGAGCGATGTTATCTGAGCCACCCCAAGAGTTTCTCACCATCGCACACCTTACCCTTAGGTATTATGCGGCTGTTTTAAGGGGTTATGTAACAAATAAGTAGTACTATGTTCATGTACATTATTTTTTTATATAATAATGAATATAATTTCTAGTCATTTTTGATACATTGTAAATAGTTTTTAAAGTACAAATGGTGTTTTTAGTTATTATTTAATTAAAAAATCTATTTTATTAAATTAAGGGATTTTTGAATTAAATAATATTTTAATAAAATAATAATATTATTATTAAATTAATTTTTATTAAATATAAATTATCTTATAATTTTATGAATGCAATTAAAATTTTATATTAAGGTTTGAAAGCCATTTCTGTCAAAACCCGTGAATTTTCGAAAAATGTTGATTTTTATTTTAAAAGTGAAAATTAACATATTTAAAATTTTTTTTAGATAAAATAAATGTCATTTCTGGAATCAGGATGTCGAAATTATCCAATGGTTAATTTTTCATAATTTTCTGAGACAGTCAAATTTTTGGGTAAAAATTAAATACTGTTTAAATATATAATGTGTTTTATGAAATCATAATGACCCAATGGTGATGTAATAATATACCATAATCCTTATTTTCGGACAATATATGTTTTATCATTAAAATAATGTGATTTTGGGTTTGTTTGACTTACTTTTCAAATCATTAATGGACCCCTCAAGACATATTCAACACTTTGCCTTTTAAAATTAATTTCCATGGGAGTGTGACTCACCTCCACATAAGAAACCTTATTATTTTAAGAATTTCGGACTTGGGACTTATAAAATATTGTTTTCCTCTTCCCTTTTCCAAAATCCATTTGCAAAAACCATGGGATGGTTTGTGTTTTGGATTAATTTAATGTAAGGGGACCCAAACCTAAATAATAAAGAATTCTCTCACCTTTCCTATATAAACCCACCCAAGCTCCCACTTCCTCCTCACTAAAATACCTTGGAGTTCTTCCAACCTCTTCCCTACTCTCTCTATAATCCTCCCAAGGTGCCCCAAGCTCCCAATAAGCCTCTCAAAAGCCTCTCTCTAGCCTTTGGAATCACACTTCCAAGTAAGGGTTTTTTTTCTTACTTTCTCATTTTTGTCAATTTTCTTTAAGTTGTATTACCCTTTTAATTTAAATTATGAATGTTGGGGTATGGTTTCGAACCTCAACCATACTGCCATATTATTGTTTGAATGATGGGAGAACCCTTTCTCTCTCATTTAATGCCTCCCATGTACACCCGTTACTATGCCGAAATTCCGAAAGGAACTTCTCTCTCTTCTTTTACATTCAAGCAATACTTTTGTATCATGAATCTAAATTCCATTTCAATTGTTGGGAAATGTATCTATATGACCTCCTTACTGTAAATTAAATGTAAATATGATGAGGAACCCCTTTCTCTCTCATCAACCTTTTTTATGGATTCTTATGTCACGCCGTTACGCTGCCGAAATCGCACTGATTTTCTAAGCCAATGACATTGTGTAGTGAATACCATGCCCATTTCTCCATCAAGGGTATTCAACTTTATGCACATTTACTTATTGATTGTAAATATTCATGTATTAATTCCACATTCCTTTATCATGGAATAAATTATTATGTTTTATGAATCCATGTTTTATGATCCATGTGGCAGACTTATGTATGAAATGAAATGTTTAAGAAGGGTGTGCCCTTATAGCGCTCCAATACATTGGGTAAAGTATAGTATCATGATACGTCATGTGCAATGAGTGTTGACTCATGATAATTAAAGTGAAACAAGGGTTTACTCATGCTTCATGTGCAATGAGGGTTTACTCATGCTTTATGTGCAATGAGCCATGGCTCATGCTAATTCCATGTTAAGTGTTGTTGCCACATTTCAATGTTATGATTATCATAATTTATCATGCCTTTATGTTCATGTTTCTTTTATGCTCTATTGATATGCCTATTGTCTAACATATATTGTACTCCTCGTGTTATTACATGTGTACTCCCTTACTGGGCTTTATACCTCACCCTTTTCTTATGCATGTCCTCAGGTTATCCCATGCAATTCTAAGTACGAGGGAATGTAGTGGTCATGTAAAGGAAGTTTTCAATAAAGATGTTGTATTTCATGTTTTAAGTTTTTATGTAATGATCCTAAGCCCCAAAGACACTAAACCTCTCGATCTTCTTTGTTGTATGAAGTGAAGTTTTATGTAATAAATCATGTTTTAGTTGTAATAAAAATCAGGGTTGTCATATTTGACCCTTACACACATGTTTAAACGATTAAAAACATTAACAGTGCATTTATTGTCATCCTAAGAAAACAAATACTTGGATAGATAAAACATTACTTTTTGAATTTCAAAAATCAATATATGATTGTATTTAAATGATTTTTCAACACTCATATGTAGGTTATTTTGTTTTTAAACCATTAGAAACATTACTAATGATTTTTCAATCCTTTAATAATTCTTATTGGTTCATTATGAGTACACTACATGTCGTATAGATGTTCCTCCTACTGATGCACATGAAAAATAATTAAAAGATATTTTTTAAATTTTTCATGAAAATTCAAGGTCATTTTCTTAGTTTTTGACCATTTCACACATGTTTTAGTGTTTTAAGACACAAAAAATATGTTTAAATAAATCCTAGGAAAACAATAGAACATATTGATGTGGTTTTGGGTCTTATATTGAAATAATAAATCTATGGAAATTTCCTACTATTTCATAGAATTTATGATATTTTTCTATTACTTTGGACCCTTTTATGGATGTTTTTAAAGATATTGATATCTTTTAAAAGTTCTTATTAAGTAATTTTTGGAATTACACTAATCAGATAGATGTTCTTCCAACATTTATATTTCACAAATAATTCAACAATAGTTTATTAAGATTTCATATTATTATGAGGTCATATGATATGGTTTTGAAAATTACATGCATGTTTTAGAGTTTAAAAACACTAAAAATTCTTTTACATCACTACTGGAAATCTGACCTTTCCCAACACTTCTATACCAACGGTTCGTAAAAACCGTCGGTATAGGTTCCCTTTCCTAACAGTTTGGCTAAACCGTTGGGAAATCCCAGTTTGAGGCCACATTTCCCAACAGTTTGGCCAAACCGTTGGGAAAGCCCACATTTTGGCCACCTTTCCCAACGGTTTTGGCAAACTGTTGGGATAGGTATAACTTTTCCCAACGGTTTTGGCCAAACCGTTGGGAAAATTCCACTTTGTGGACATCTTTCCCAACGGTTTGGCCAAAACCGTTGGGAAAGGGTATACCTATCCCAACAGTTTTCCAAAACCGTTGGGAAAGGTCCCCCACAAATCAACCTTGCCCCAGAATCAAAATCTATACCAACAGTTGTCAAAACTATTGGTACATATCCTTTGATTTTTTATCATTTCTTATTACCTAGAACATTATATAAATCAAAATTTAAAATCATTATGAGAATACATATATATATTTATGTAATTATATTCACAAAAGTCATGTTAGGTTAGTGGTTAAGTCGTTGAATAATAAACAAGGGGTCCTGGGATCAAATCCCAGCGAATGTTTTTTTTTTGAAATACATATACCAACGGTTCCATAACAGTTGGTATATATTTTTATATAAATTATACCAACGGTTTCCAAAACCGTTGGGATAGGTCTATACCAACGGTTTTGGGAAAACCGTTGGTATAGGCTATACCAATGGTTTGGAGGCCTATACCAACAGTTCCAAATCGTTGGTATAGGTCAGTTTTCCATTAGTTCATGCATCCTAGGAAAAAAGAAACACAAATTGATGTGTCACCTATTCCAAAAATTCCAAAATAAATATATTGTTATTTTTTTATGAATTTATTGATCTTTAATGTTGTTTTCTTGGTTTTTAAACCCTATGAAATGTTTTAAAGACCTTTGATATCTTTTAAAACTACTTATTGAGTCCTTTTAAGAAAATTGCACATCAAATATATGATCTATATTCTTCTATATTTCAATAATAATTTTAATTTTTTTCTCATGATTCATTCCAATCAGTGGATGATTTCTAGATTTTTGACCATTGCATGGACATTTAAGTGTTTTTAAATAAATAATAATAATTTGTTATCAACCTTGGAAAATTGATACTCAGATTGATGTTTTTTCAATTCCAACATTTGAAATATAATTATACGTTTATTTTCATCTGATTTCATGAAACTTTGAGAAAATTTTATAATTTCAGACCACCTTAAACATGTTTTTTAATGACGTCAATATTTTCAAAATCTTTTATTATGTCATTACGTGCACAATACATGTCATGTGGATGTTCTATCTAATCATACATATCTAAAATAATTCAATGATTATAATCCCATTATTTCATGCCAATATGAGGTTGTTTTACATAGTATTGACCATTACACTAATGTTATAGTATTTTAAAACACTAAAGATGTATGTATGACCATCCTAGGAAAACCGCAACTCATATTGACATAAAATATATTCAAATATTTTAAAAATAAATATTCCTTTGATTATATATGATTTCACATATCTTTTATTTATTTTACTTTATTTTACCCCCAACCCACATATTAAAATGCTATGATATATTTTAAAAAAACTTATTGAGTCATTCTGTGCACACTACAAATTAGATGGATTTTCCTTATAATATTTAATGACAAAAAAAATTCAACAACAATTATTACATGATTTCACACCAATCTAATATTTTTTTCCACGGTTTTGACCATTAAATGTATGTTTTAGTATTTTAAAACCCTAAAAATTAATTTATTTTCACCCTAAAAAAACACAACCTAGATTGATGTGTCCTCAGTACCTAAATTTATATTATCATTGTATGTTCGATTTCATATGATTTCATAACACTACTAATTCATTTTACTAGTTTTTACCTCCTAAGATGCATTTCATAAGTCTTGAATATCATTTAAAATATCTATATCACCAATAAATTGTGTCTTTTTAGACATGAATTTTTTATATGAATAAAGAAATTAGAGATTACACAGAGCACACCATTTTCTACTATGACAAAAAAATTGAGTTTTATAATAAAAAACATGAACTATAAAATCCATACTAGTAAGAATATTACACCTAGATAATTTTACATGTCTTGGAAATTAAATAATTTTCCTCATTAAAGATTTATGAATTTTTAATTTTTTCCATTGAAGACTCATATGGTTCCAATCCATCATCACATAATTCTGATAGTTCAATGGTCAGAGGTTGTAGGTATACATAAATGCCATTTCCATGAATTTTTTCCCTACATAATCATCCAAATAATGAAAGAATTATTCTTCATTAAAATACATTATGGTATGTTATAGGGGATCAAAACAGATGGAAATATTCTATAATTAGTACATATAATACCAAAAATGGATAAAACCATCATAAGATAATCACAAACATACATTACAAGGTTTTGAAGATAAATCTAGATATAATGAAAAAAACATCATATATGTTGTTTATTTTTTTCATCAAGACACCATTTATACTTTTATTCTTATGGAAAATCTTGTCATATACATTTTTAGATGACATGAATAATCATTTTAGGCATGTTTTTAGTTGAAAGTAACACAATATCATTATTATAGTTTTCTTCTTATAATTCTTCCTAATGTTTCATTAATTTATACAATCACTATTGGTAATTGATTTCTATATACTGGTATGACATATTAATAATTCTTATTTATCAAAGTCTTCTCCCTGGTAAAAAATTAAATCATTTGTGAATACTTGTATCTTTGTATAATCAAGTTGATATTTTTTTATGATTTTCCTCATTTAATAGAATTATGTAGTGATCTTAGCTTCACAAAATTCATCCTGATGAAACTCCAAATTCATAAAAATTTATTTTATAGTAATTCCATAGAGACACTTGATAAGATACAATATAAGTTTAAAAGGAATATTTAAATACTTAGAACTCCTTTCATACAGTTCTTATTTTTTATCTTCCACTAAATAATAAATCTATTTTCCGAATAAGTGATGTTATAAGAAATATTAACCTATCTAAGATGAACTAAAGGTTATTTTGATCTAATAAAATATTTTTCATTGAATCATAAAAAGAAAAATTCCCTATTTATCATGTTTTGAACTGAATTCTCCACCAGTAGGTCACTTTGTGTTTAATTGGAAGGATAGTCTTTTTTTGGAATTTTCATAACATTTGATTCACCATGCCAATAAAATATACATATAGAGTAGGAAAATATTTCAATATCATGTACGGATATACATCATTTCCAATAAACAATCACTTGAATTTTCAATCAGTACATATTCATTTTATTCTACCATCCATTCTTCATTTTTTAATTGAGTAATCTAAAAATTATTCCAAACCCTTAGCATAGTGAAGAGTTCTTTGAGTTAAATTAATCAATAATTTATCCATAAATTATGGATTACCACACATATATCCGTCCATTAAAAAATTAATATCTAAATGTTTAATAAAAAAAGAAAAATCAATTCTTAACATCACCCATTATCATCAATGACAAGGTTTGGTCCTTGATTTGAAAAAAAAATAATCCAACATGAAAATGATCCAATCCATAATGAAAAACATAAAAAATAAACGAAGAAATAATAACCCTTGAAATAAAAGTGACATATTTCAAGGAACAATGTCACTAAGGTGAGGAGAGGGAAACATAATGTGTGGAAATTGGGGAGATGAGTGTGGAAAATCTTGAATTGTGGACGAAGGTGAGTATTGGAAATTAGGTAATGGTAAAGGGATGAGCATAATGGGGTCATGGGGAGAATGGGGATTTGGATAGTACCTCTATCTGTGGTCACAATATCTAGTAAAGTGGGATTATGGGATGCTTTTACTAGTCACTATTTTGGAGGGGGGAATGGTTTTCAAAGGGGAGAGGGTCACTACAATCGGTGTAGATGGTCGGGGTGTAGGTCCATGAGTACCGAGGTTGGGGGGATTTTCCAATTAGCTTTTTAATGAAATTATTTCAGTTCTAACAAATCCTTTCTGAAATAAGAAATATATAATATATCACGGTGGTTAGAAAAAAACCATTTCTATATTGGAAATATTAACTTATAATTTTAAAAAAAATGTAGTTTCTAGAACATGTTGCTACTAAATCGCATCTAAAACGTCTTTTTATATAGGTGTTAGATCCAGGATATGATAAAATTGCATGTATTATTAGGATTACATGATGTATTAAATATCACGTTCTATGTTGTTTTCATGGGATACACAGACACAGAAACTCATAATAAGGGATTTGAATTGTATTTTTTATTTTTCTTTCATTTTCCAATTTAGGTCATTCTAAAGGATATATTTACACTAAATAAAATTAATTTTTTTGTGATGTATTATTTATAAAAGATTTGTTTCCTCCACAAATAGTTCATAAAAATGATTTTTTGTCATAAAATTAAAATTAATTATCAAAAAACTATTTGTAGATACAAATATATATGATATAATTAGAATACATTTCTAGTAGTTTTGGTAGTATTGCATGAGCTGTGGATGGAAAAAATTATTTTCAATGGACTCTAAAATTAATAACAATTAATCAATTTGTAGAATATTATTTTCAATGGATTTATAAATCTATCACAAATAATAATTTCTTATATATTTGTAATTCAATTACAAATATCCTTTTAGAAATAGACTAACTAAAATGGAGTTAAGAGTACATCACATATAATATTTTTAAATAAAGGTGATTTTTGACAGATATAAGCATCCATTATAAAAGACACTTTCCAAAGGAATAATTATGATATAATTAAAAACTAATCATACATAACCATTTGAAAAAATATTATTTTAAATTTATTTTAGATTTAATCCAAAATCATTTTGAAAAAATCAGTAAAATACTTTTTGAATGGGGGGAAATATTTATAGAAATTACCTTTTGTGACAGAAAACCATTGCATCATAGATACCCATCATAAATAATCCTATTAGAAAGGTTTAATAATGGAATAATTAAACATAAGTCACAAATAAACTTGTTTCCAAAAATTATTTGCGATGAATTTACGATTAAGTTCCAAATAACATTAAAATAACATGGAAAATATTTTTAAAAAAAGTGGGAAAATATTTATACAAGGCACTTTTTAATATGGATAGTTATTCCAGGTAATGTACCCTCCACAAAACATATATTTGGTTTGAAATATCTATACAAAAATATGTCAAAAAATAGAATTTTTTTGATGAAATACTCAATTGAAAAACTTTTTCCTAAAAAGGAAACTATAAAAATAGTCGCACCCAATACCTTACTATGCATCTCATTTCTTTTTCATCAATCACCATCAAGACTCTTTCAAATGTCTAAATTTTTTATCAGTATTCTTTTAATGTTTTTCTTCTGCTCTTTATCAATATTTTTTGTTAATAATTATTTTTTTAATTGTTTTATTTATTTATTTTATATTTATTTTAAATTTTAAATGTCATACTTATTTTCTAAATATTTTAAAAATAGTTACCAATTTCATATATTTACCTTTTTTTATATTTTAATTATAATTAAATGATGTTAATTTTTTTTATTGAAATAGTTAATTAATAATTAATAAATTCAATTTATTTATGTTTTTGTTAAATTTTATTTACTTACACTTATTTTGATAAAAATTTTATTCCTTCATAAATTCTTTTTTTAATGAAATTTTAAATCCATCACATTATTTTTATTGTGATTGAATTATAATTCCCTCACAATAATTTTTTTCCAGAAACTAATTGTAATGAAATTTGTTTTTCTATAAGAAAATGTTTTTTTACCTAAATTGTGATGGTTAGTCGACAATAGTAGTATTTGTGGTGTGATTTTATGTGATGGGTTATTTTCAAGGGATTTTTATCACCAATAAATTTTTGGGACAACTATGTGTCACATATAACCAGTGGAAAGAAATACTTTTTTTACTTTTAAAGTTAAATTTTTATATCCCATGTTCCCACACATGTTTTATCAAGGAAGATGATTAAAAATTTAGAGATGTTATTTATGGAAATAGAACTAGCATGACATGTTTGGGGTAGATACCCAGTGATTCTTGGAAACAGATATATATGTATCGGGTCGACCTATGGTTTTTTATTGTGGGGGTGACCATTATATATCGAGAGTGATCTTGGAGTGAGATAAAATTATTTTATTTTCCATTTTCCTTATGGATGAGTGATTTTTTAGATTTATTGTTTCCAATATATTTACATTATTTGATGTACTAGTACTTGTCATCTCATTCATATATTATTTACATTTCTTTGTTTATATATGAATATTATCCTTTTTTACTTAATTTTTTTATTTAAGATGTGTTTATTTTCGGATATTGAAGGACAAGTCCTGCTATAATATGATATATGCCTACTTGATGGTAGTCACATGCCCTGAGACTATTGAAGGTGGGATTAGGGTGACACACTAAAAATTATTCATACCTAGGTCAGACCCAGTGGTCATGTTGTGTCATCATATCTTGGGACCCATCCATCCCATATATTGATTTTATTTTGAAAATTAATTATTTATAATGAACTGTAACATAATCTTAAATATTTAGAATATGTTCTTCCACCAAATGATTTATTCTAGATGCATTATCTTGAGATACTGGAGGAATGTTTCTATACCCATCCCTCACTATATTCATTAATTAATGTCCAATATGCCTAAACCTTGAGAAGTGGGTGGGATCATATTAGGATATTTAATTATATTCATACGTATTATTATTTTAGAGAAACCATTGTGATATTATAAGTCCCCATCCACCTCGATCTAAAATCCATGAAAGGAAAATATATTTATCAATTTTGTGAATCAGTATCAATCTAAATATTTTGTATCTTTAATTTCCTCAAAACCAAGACTGTGGTTTATTAGGAATAGATATATGTATAAGTCATAAGTAGTCTCTATCAAGATCTATATGTAATAAATGTAATGTTAATTTTATATCTCATAGACACACTCTGGTGGGTAATTATAAATTAAACCGTAATAACACATCATTATTATAAATTTCTACTAATTACTAGACTACACAGATATTATAATGAAGTGTAGATAATGAATATAGATTTATCACATTAAAATATTCATAATAGTTCATGGTGACATCATATTATTTAACCTGATTTTACTTACTATAACCACAAATGAATGATTTTTTTATTTATAGTCAATATATTATTTATACCATCATAATATTTTTTAGAATAATGATTTTTTTCCATTTGAGTTTCTGAAATTTAGTGTTATATTTTCTATAATGAATTATTCTCAACACCGTAAGGTGTTTTCGTAGTCCATTAATTCCTTATTTTAATGATATAAATCATTTATATTTTATTATTAATGAGTTATTCATTTTATGTTAGAAACATGTGTCTTATATGAAAAATATCCTCTGTATCAGATCAGCCATAAATAAAGACAATCCATAAAGGAGACCATGATTAATAAGAGTTAAAATATCTATGTTATTGATTTTTAGTAAGCGGTTGATTATCCATAAAGCATCTTGGAACTCATTAGAATTTTCACTAAGCATTGATGTGACTGCATGGTCATGTGGATAGAACACTTGCCTATTTGATAAACCATGGTAGATTTCTTAGAAACTCTTCAAATAACTGGAAGTGTGACAATGTAATGATAAGGCTAAGTGATGTGACCAAATGGTGTATTTATTTTTTCACCAAAATCTATAAATTTCAGAGAAAGAAATTTTTTTCAGATCAATTGAATGATGAAGGAAATTGATTGTATGAAAGAGTTGGGATATTGTCCAAGTACTAAAGTGAACTTGTTGACTTCGATTGACCACATGTTTCAATAGAGTGACTAAAATTATATGGATAAACCACACAACCTATCAAGGGATTTGACCAAAGTCTTCAATAATTTTTAAAGACTATGGAAATATTAAATGGAAATCTTAAAGTTACCATATCTAAATTGGAATTATATTTTAATTCTATATATATTCCAACCAACATTTATAAAAAAAATTAATATAAGTTCTGAAGTATTTAGTGGTCCCAGATTTTGTGTTGATCGTGAGGATTTTTAATGATCATTCTCCCAAAGATATTTTAAGGTTGATTTCTTCTAAAAGAATAGATCATGAAGAATAAAATATAGAGTATGTAGTGGGGGGATATAAACAATTTCTCTATTTCAAACATGTTACGACTCTTAGTTTTTTTATGCTTCATGAAAATATATAATAATGCTTTCCAATATTCACATATTGTCTTAAAACTAATGGAAGACATCAATAAGGTAATATAAGTATATAGAATAACCAAACATTGATCTATCACTGCATCAAACATTTAGATATGTCTCTATATTTAATTTTACATTTGAGTTGTCATTGAATTTCTATGTCTATATATTAAAGAAGAAACTCCTATAAATCATAGAAAATTACATTGATATGATTTCCCTTATTTCCTTTATATTTTCACTCCTATGAAAACTATTAGAGATGATATGTAATAATCCTAGATATCCCTTTATACAATTTCAACCTATACCTAATTTAGGTTTTGGATTATTGGTTAATATTTATAAACACAGTAAATAGTGGGTTACTATTAAGTAAAGAGGACTAGATCTTAGCTTGAGGATAAACCTCTGGTTTATTATTTACATTGTGTGTTATATTTTTTTCATATTTTTTTAAAAATACTATTCAAATCACTTTTTAAAAACTATACTATGATTTATATATTTTATATGACATATATCTACTATTTAACACAATTATAATTATCTCAAAATTTTAGGATAATATCATGTTTTTCAAATTGAGTTTTGTTATGCTCTAGAGAGGTTATTTAAAAACATTAAATTTTATATACAATATGTATTAGTTAAATGGGTGTTTTTAATTTTAAGAGTTTTTATATATATATGATTTAATATAGAAATGTGATGGATACTCAATTCTCCCCCCTATAGGTACTCTATTCCGACCAATAATTGATATCAATGGATGATTTAATTTCAATCCTTTGTTATTTTTCTATGAGACTGTGAATAAGTCATATGGACAAGATTAATATTTTATTTTATTAATATAACTTTATAATTATTGATAAATCAATATCTAAAGTTCATGTTATAAATATACCACCTTATTTCAATGTTAAAAAATATTCTCAGTTCAAGATCATAAGGAAAATTCATTATGAAAGTATGGGTTTTGATATTTAGACTATAATAGAAGATCAACATGAAAAATAGAAAGCACTAAAAGCTGATTAGTTCAATTCCACTAAGAATATATATGAATATATTTATAAATTCATAAATGATTCTTATTTTTATTTAATATAGTTTTAATTTTACAAAATATCTACATGTGATACTTCATTTAAAATCTTATATACAATTTGTATATCTCATGATAGAATTTAAAATTTTAAAAAATAATATTAAATAGGAAACATTCAAAATGAAACCTTATTAATCAATTTATGATATATATATCATGTTCAAATAAATCATTAACACTATGCTTTTTACTGGATATAAAGTTAAAGGAAATGATCAAGTGTTTATGATCTATGCAAGTTTACTTGATCGCTAGAGAGGAAATATCATCTCTATTAGAGATTCCTTTGAAATTAGAAAATTATGAGTCAAGGAATTTATTAGAAAATTAATATTGTATGAAGAATATATTAAAGTTAATAAATAAGATACCGAATATAAGATGTCAATTTCATTCAGACCATCTAAATCTAAATCAATGGATGTTCCTAAAGGTGATAATATAGGTGGTAGTGAAGATGATTCAGATATTGAGGGAGAAATGTATCATCTAGATAGATGGATAAATATGTTTTATTGAGATAATAAGTTCATTATAAAATTAAATTTTAAAGTAAAATATGATAATAAAGGAGGTATTATAAGGACTATAAGAATACCACACCAAAATATATAACTTCTATTGGGTACCATCTGTGTCAAAGGAAAATTTATAAGAATAAATTTGTGTCTAGTTCAGGTTCCTCCAATTATAAGAAAATTTCATATAAGTATAGACCTAAGAATGTTTTTATTTCCAAATCCCTAAAATATTCCATTGGTCTAATTATTTAATAGATTTTTATTCCCAATGGTTTTTGTGATAACCTTTATGGGCTTAAGATATTATTGGTAACCCAACCTTTGTTCAATTAATTCTATATAGGAGAAATGTATGAAGAGGGCCATAAATATCATATGGTGTCTAAACCATTGATATTTAATAAATATGATTATGTATTAATCATGTTTATATAATAATTTAAATGTTTATGGTGGTATTTTCCCTTCTTCTGACAATGTTAAAGGAAATATTTTAGGCCTTCAAAAAAACATTAACTCAGATTTCGTTTATATTTTTAATGTTTTATATGTTGTTTGTTTAAAGAATAATTTATTTGGTATTTATTAATTATGTGTTGGTGATTTTTATTTTATATTTTAAAAAATAATATTTTTAAATTTACAACTCAAATAATGCTTTATAATTTAATACTTTAGAAATTGATAGTGTATATACTATTAATTTATATTCTTTGTTTTCTCAAAAATATTTCTTACATAGGTTTATTTCTTATAGAATCATGGTTGTGGTATAAAATACTAGTCCATTTTAATATACAATCTCATAGAAATATTAATAAGAAATATTTAGTTGGGGAATATCCCAATATAGAATTTACAATTGGAAATTTTTTTAATCCTTTTTAAAAAGGAAAGTAGTAAAAAAATTTATTCAACATCAACAAAGATATTTCGACCACTCAGCTCCTAAAATTGGATCACATTGTATTGTTTAGAATATATCTTTTTTATATTTTAGTAGTAAAGAACTATGTTTTTATTGTTATTTGTTATTATTATGGATTAACATGGGTTTCTTTACTATCTTACAGAATTAATGATTATAGATGTTTTCCATAGTATGTTATGTCTAGAAAACCTTAGTGTACATTCCATTAATAATTATAAGAGTGATCACAAATAAGATTTTGAAAATAAATACAATGAAACTTTACATTAATTGTATGGATATAATCCCAACTTTATTTATCCTAGTAATCCTCAATAAAATGGGCCTGTTAAAAGAAAATATAAAATACCTCAAGATGATTCCCAGAATATGCTTAATTAGAATGACTTACCTCTCTACTTTTGGGATTGAGTTGTTAATACATCATTATATATAATCAATAGGGTTCTTATCATAATTATTTTATATAATACACCATACAAATTTAAGAATTTAATAAAAACTAGATTCAATTTGTTTAATGTACTTTAATGTAAACTTATTCATTCATAATACAAAATTAATTCTAGAAAATATTTCTCCAATAAAAGATGATTTTATTTTCCATGGTCATTAATACTCTAATAAAATCATAGTGTATGTAATAAAATATAAAAAGATGTGAAAGAATATATACACTATAGTTTTGTTGAAAAATATCCCCATATTCCTAATACTTCACTAGAAAACCGTGAGGATGATATTTCAAATCGAAAATGATTATCCTTTAAATCTGACAAATTTAAAAAACTTGTTTTTAAGGAATAATTGGAATAAATAATTAACTTTATTAAAAATAACATTATATCCTATAAATATTATCCTTTATATACATTCATTGGACATCTAGATAATGGAACTTAGGCTAGATTGTTTCATAGAAACCACTATGGACATCATTCCCTCTTATCACAACATGAACCTAAAAACATCACTGAATCTATCAATGATAAATTATAGGTCATTTATTTACAATATGTGTTGAATCCATTAAAAATAAAAAAGTCTAGAAACTAGTGGAAAGAATTAAACACTATATAACTATTGGAAAATGCATATATAAAAACATGTTTAATGAAAATGGGATCATAGTTAGAAACAAAGATAGATAGTTTGCAAAAGGTTATAATCAAGAAGAAGATGTTGAATATAAAGAAGTATTTGAACACACATGTGTGCTTAATGATATTTGGATAATAATTTATTATGCATCATATCTTAATTTCAAACTATTAAAAATAGATATAAATAGTATATTTTGTAATGATTGTATTGTTGAGGATGTTTTTATTGAACAACTCCCAACATTTCAAAATATTCATTTTCCAAATTATGTTTTATAAATTTCTAAAACCCAATATGGTTTAAAACATGTTCCTAGAACTTGGAATGTTAGGATCAACTAATTATTGATTTTTTAATGATTTTCAAAAGGGATAGTCGATCATACATAACTTATTAAAATAATTTCCAAATATGTTTTGGTTGCCCAAATATATATTGACGATATTATTTTAGTCTATCAAAATACACCATTTGTACAAAAAATTGGAAAATGATGTAAAATAAATTGATCTAAAACATCAATTTTTTAGCGATAATTTCCAAAAAGAGGATATCACCCTTCAATATAAGAAATAAGGGGTTTCTTAGTGGATTTTAGGGAATTTTTTCAAAATTGACACTAAATATTTGAGAAAAATTCACTTCATAGTAGTTTTTAAGGGAGGTCCTTAAAACCATTGCTAAATGTGTTATTTGTTTTGTGCCGAGCTTTTTTAAAAAGCCTCTAATTTATATTGTTTATTTTTTAAAAAAATTAAACTTATTTTTTGCGGTAGTTTATGAAAACACCATCTAATTTAATGAGAAAAAAATATTAAATAATAAATATTTAAGCATTATTTTTTATTATTAACTATTATTTTCTATTTATAATAATTTTTTTAGAATTTTAAATAATTTTAATGTTTTTATTAATAATTATATATAATTATTAGTTAATAGTAATCCAAAACATAAATTAATTCTTGTATAAGTTTAAAATAAGAATTCAATATCAAATGACTATAGATTTTGATCCAGGTGTCCATTTTAGCTTTACAACCAGTTAAATCAATGACTATGAAATGAACACAAACCGAATTAGATAATAACTTGGTAATGATTAATAGAGTATAATTTATTATATTTTTAAGAAAAGTTGAAAATCAAACTTCAACTTTGAATAGTCAAAACATCTGACTCGGGTGGCTATTTGGGATCTACCGCGTATCAAATCAAATTATATAAAGATATCTGAAACCAAATAACCTAGGTGAATCTGAATCATGTTTTCGAGGCCAAAAGGTCTATAAGGCCTCTAAACTGAGTTTTCGGTTTGGATATCATGATTTTGAAAATTTGATTATATTTTATCTTCATTTAAGGGTGTCTTCATTTGATTTTTCGATCTTCTATGATTTTACACCACTGATTTACATTCTTACGGATTTGATGAGGTTGTAGGTTTTTGTTTTCCCTCTTTTTTCAATTTATTATCTATTTTATATATATATATGTGTACTTCAAAACATTAATTTATATTTATTTATAATTTTTATATATTTATCATTTTCTATTTAAAATCATGAATAATTGTATCCATGCATGGATATTTATTGTATTTTTGAATATAAGTCAATATTTATATACATTTGTAAATATTTATACATATTTACATATATAAATATATATATATTTTATATGTCTATATATATATTTAATTATTTTACTTGTATTTATATATATATTCATATACAGTTATGTGTGAGTGTTTATATATATTGACGTAACATAAATGTGTGTTTATATATATTTATTTAAATGTTGTTATATATATGTGTGTGTGTGTTTATTTAGATATATTTATTTCCATTTATTATTTATTATTTATTATTTATTCATTTATTACTTATTAATTATGTATCGATTTATTATTTAATACTGATTTATTATTGAATTATTATTTAATATTCATGTACTATTTATTATATATTATTACATAATATTAATTATTTTTATTTATTATTACATACATATGATTTATTTTTATTATTAATTTATTTTTTATCATTTATTTATTCATTATTGTTAATTTCTTCTTTATTATTAATTAATCATTAATGTTTTATTTATTTAGTTATTTATTATATATTTATCTATTACATATATATCAATTTTTTATTTTCTAGTCATTAATTAAATATTAAATATTTATATTTATTTTGTTTACTACTTATTTATTTGAAAGAAAATTCATTATTATTTTATTATTTTTCATCACTTATATATCATTTTCTAATTATTTATATGTTTCTTATTAATTTATTAATAATTTATTATTTATTTTATTTATTTATTTATTTATTTATTTATTTATTTATTTATTATATAGTAATTAATTATTATTATTAATTAATCATTTCTAATAATTTATTAATTATTATTTAATTAGAATTTACGTTTATTTATTACTTGTTATTTATCATTTATTTAAAATATATTTTAAAATTTAAAATTTATTATTTATTATTTATTATCGTTTATTATTATTTATTACTTATTTATTTTTATTGTTTAATGATTATTTATTTATTAATTTTATGTATTTAATAGTTAATTATTTTTGATTAATTATGTTTTTCTTATTTATTTAATATTTGTTATATATTGTATACTTATTACTTATTAGTTAATATTTAGCATTATTTTTTTTATTTATTATCTATTATATATTATCTATTATTTAGTTAATAATTATCTATTATTTATTTATTATTATTCATTATCACTAATTATTATTAATTGTTATAAATAATTTAATAACATTAATTATTATTTATTATTATTTATAATTTAATATCATTAATTATTATTTATTATTATTTATAATTTAATATCAATTGTTTTTCATTATTATTTATTATTTATTTTAATTATTTTTTATTTTTATCTAGTTTTTTTATTTATTATTTATTTTTGTATTTTTATTTATTTAATATTTAATTATTATTTATTTATTATTTATTTAATGTTTATATTATATTTATTTCATATTTATTACATATTTATGTATTTATTATTTATTTAGTATTCATTTATTTTTCTTATTTGTTTATTATTTTTTTGTCATTTTCTCATTTGTTTAACATTTATTTATTTGATATTTAATTATTACTTATTTATTAGGTAATGATTATTTTTTATAAATTTATTTATTTGTTTATTAATATTTTTTATTTAATGGTTATTAATTATTATTCATTTAATATTATTTTTAATTATTTTTTTATGTATTATTTATTTATTAGTTATTTCATATGCAACTGATAGATTGAAGGCATGTAGCACTGGTCTCTACTCACTAAATCCATGCATTTTTTACTTTATTTTTGCATGTTTAATTTCACCCACTACTCATAGAAGCATTCAAATTCCCATATATGGGTAAGAATCTATGGTCTTAGTTGGGTGTGTTGGCACACGTTAGCTTTGAATGACTTAGCTTCTTACATTGGTCCACCTGTGATGATGGACGTCAATACTGTGGAAGGAAAAATTGGGTATTTCGCTAGAGTATTAGTGGATGTGGATATGATGAACAATCTACCTGATTGTACCACATTGATGGAAAATGGTAAGAAAATAAATGTCAAATTTGAATATGAATCCATCCTGACATTTTTCAATTTCTATAGGTTAGTGGGGGCATGATGTGTCTGATTGTAGGAATGTTAGGAAAATCTAGTTTAAGTAGGTGGGGACCTCCTCACAGACCAACCATGGAGAAAAACAACAAGGATCCTCAAATGTGGGAAACGAGTCGCACATGAAACAGGTCTTTATTGGAAATATCTCTAGTGATATGACCCTGGATGTAGACTCCTTGGGGATTACTAATCCCAATACCTTTTAATCAATATTCTCCTACCACTAACATCCAGTGAAAGAATTAGAAAGAATAGATCTATGTGGACATATGTCCTACTCAGCATGTTTTCGAGTTGATGGAGCAATTTCCTAAGTCAATAGTAACTAAGACATGTCACCACCATGGGGTATAAATTATGTATGCTCTTATTGGGAGCATCAAAATGAATATATCTAAGGAAGATATTAAATAATCAACTCGAGTTGAAGGTGAACAATTGGGGAGGCAGCGGTCTGGGGTTAAGTCTCCCTTGACCCAACCATAGGTAATGGACAACTCTCTTAGTTTGATTGAAATTGTAAATAGATCTAATAGTAGGGATGCTTTCCATAAAGGATTTTCCCACATTCATAACCTTCTGTAAGAAAATCCTCAGGTGTTAATCCTATCAAAGAAAGAATAATTTCTGATTTGAAGGATGCTGTAAATCAAGATGGCTATTTTTTTATTATGAAAAATTATTTCACCAAAGGAAATAAATCTCATGACAAGGAAGATGATTCATTTGGAATGTATGATTAGGATGAAACTTGGATGGCCCCTAAGTAGTGGAAGAGGGGAAGACACCAGAATGGTTAGGGTGGCAGTCGAGGAAGGGGTGTGAGACATAAAAGACTATGTTTTTTAATGAACTATTATTTTCTAGTGGCGTTTTTGTCCCATTTTTATGCTCTATTATCACCATCACCTTTTCATGTGTACTTTCCTTTTTTATAATAAATTTTCTCGAACCATGGGTATTAATCCATTATTTTTGTTTTTTCTAATAATCTATTCATTATTTATCTATTATGAGTTATTTATTAATTTATTATTTATTTATTACTTCATTATTATATATTCATTATTTATTAATATTTAAAATTAGTATTTTCATTATCTGTATATTTATATATATATTATGTACTATTTAATCACTATATGAACAACTTCCTGGAGTGGAAAAATCATTAAAATATATCTAGGAGAAAACGGGTTCAAATCTCTCCCATCACATATATATCTGAGATTTATGCATGGAATGCATGACATTCATAAAATATACATGAATAGTTGGATAAATAAATAAGTAATAATAATAAATAATTTATAATTAAATAATAATATGTAACTAAAAATAAGTAAATAATAATTGATAAATGAATAAATAAGAAATAAGAATAAATAAATAATAAACATGAATATAAAATAAATATTAATAAATAAGTAATAAATTCGAATAAATAAATAATTAAATAAATAATATATATATATATATATATATAATAAATAATAAATAATAATAATAAATAATAATAAATAGTAATAATAAATAATGATAATTAATTGAGAAAATAAATAATAATAAATTAATTAATTACATAAATAAGAAAATTTATAAAAAAACCAAAGACACCACCTCGAAACGAAACACCATGGAATAAAAATCCACCACACAAAAAATGTCGAAAAATATGATTCCATGCACGCAAATATGAGGCGTTTTTAAAAAGAATCACACATAGTTTAATGGAAGTTTAAACCATCACTAAATGCCAAAAACCCATCAGGAAACACCATTTTTTTATAGTGCTAGAATTCATTAGGATTGAACATCCTCTTGCTGACATATTTATAAATAATATGGATTATTGGAGATTAAATTATATTAGACAAGATTTGGGAATGGAAATCCATGTTGAATTCTATAATGTTTAATATGGTGTATTTTTCATGTTTTCATTTTTGAAATTTATTAAATTTATATTGATAATTAATATTTCATAACATGCTTCTACTTATGTTGAACATGTATTCAATCACATTGATTCATATGGTAGAAAAACATTTCTTCCTAATTTTGGAAAAAATTCTACAGCACTTAATATTTCAAGATTACTTATGCATTTTTATGATTTTAAGTATACTTAATTACTTAATTTTTCTTTACTATATGTTGATCCCTAAATCATTTTAACATCCCTACAATTTAATCTTAAATGCTCCTACCTTTTTATCCAAAAGCAAACCAGATCTCAACCACACACTAGTATTCCAACCCTATAATATCAGTAAAGATTTGATATGATGAATTATTCTCTTGAGGACGTTTCTATGGATGCCTCAGGCATTTCTAAATGATCGAGATCTAGTATGATGGGAATAAAAATTCCATCAAAGGCAATCATTTTATCTTGAGAAGTAGTTTTAATATATGAAATAGACATGACGTTGTTTAGGCCATGTCCTTCTCTAGTGCAGAGATCTTTGTTACAATAAGGATATACAATGTGGTTCATGGATAGTGAAGCAACATTTTATCCTCATTTGGTAAGAGGGTTTTATCTAAATTTGAAATTTGGAGCTATGTAAATATGATATCATATGATGAACCTTATTGATTTTTAATAAAACTCATTTTCTATTATTTTACAGTATATAAGACTCAAAGTACCATACCAAGGAGAGTATAAATATTTTCAAAGATTCTATCCCATCAATAGTCCTAATTTCAAGTTTAAGGGAACCATAGAAGAGTTTACTGAAAGTAGAACTCCAAGAAGGTAGAATGGAATTGAGTTCATGGGTAAATGAAGCCTATTTATCATGATCACATAACATGCTATTTGTCCCATGAAAATGGATTTTAGTATTTTCATGCATCATAATATTTTCATTTTTTATTTATTGATTAATGGTGTGTATATAAATCTACACATATTCCTTATAAGTCGCTTGGATGAGTTTAGTATGGAATTCTATTAGTTCAACTTTTTTCCATGTCACTAATTTTTCTCTAAATTCTTAATGATTAAGGGACTTGTTACTCGAGGGGAGGAAATGTATATTTCCTAATGGTGTGTTTTCTTTAATGAAACCAAATGTAAATGATGAAATTAGGGTGGAACCCTTTAAAAAATATGTGGGATGATGATGATCATAATGTGAATGTGACCATCAATCCTCAAAAGAATCCAACTAGACCATGAGATACAATTTATCTAGGTATGTGAATTTTCCAGTCACAGCAAAAGCATCAGGTGGGGAATTCCAAGCATAGTTTATTATCATGACTAATAACTAATCCATGATTTACATGATGATAAAGCCTATGATTATAAATATGAATCAAAGAATAAATAAAATGGATAAACACTAGAACCAAAGTGTAGGATCATCAAAAATTATTTTTAATTAATCTAATCAATTAAAGAATTATCTTATGTGGAATTACATCTTCATTGATGGATCTGAAAACTTCTCTTTGTAATACCATAATTCTATTATAGTAATCATGAATATATTCCATTCAGTTTTGATCTACATGTGTATGACGAATCCCTGAACTTCCCCATAGGAATCTTCAGGTGCTATCACGACATATCCTAATACATGTATCATTCTCCTTCAATCACTCCTAAAACCGCTTCAAGGAAGGGTTGTATTTGATAAATCTAGACTTGGGAGTGGTCGAGGAGGAGGAAGACTCTCGGTTCTTTGGAGAATTATTAGAGAGGGATCTCTCTAGGTATTTGAGTGGATTCTCTCCAAATCTTATTATGCACAACCCAAAAATTAATTTTCTCTCTTAAGAAAATAATTTAATTGGGTTTATATACTACCATGGTTTTGAAATAATAGTTTCACGTTCACCCCTCTTATTTATACAATCCCTAAATAACTCTATGTCTATACTAAAAAAATATTATTATTTATTGATAACCACTGAACTATTGAATTAAATTAAATAGTATTTATTAAAAATATTTCAATATATATTATTTATAACTAGACCATTAAACTCAGTTATCTATTACTGCACAATAATAATTTGGCTATAATGACTCATATTTTCCGAGTTTTATTTTATAAAATTTATAGGAAAATTTCGAGAGTAGTCACTGATATGGTGGTTGATTCTGATGCTTGGTGTGCCCAGAATGGTTCATCAAAAAAAATTATGTTTCTAATAGAATGAGTTATTAGTTTTCCTGAAAAAGTTGAATTACACTTAAACAGGTTCCCTGATTAGAAATATAATGGCACTGTTATATTCATAATGGCGGGTTTACCCTACGTGCGACTTAACTTTTGTCGGCACGGGTCTCTAGTGAGAAAACCCAAAAAGGACATAATCATAAATAAAATAACTAAATAAAATTATTTTATTTTAAAATTTTGATAACATATGAACGGTGAATCTTATTAGAAATCTGACACCAATATTGAGTTTGTAATGTGGTGTTTTTCTTTAGTGAGGCCTAACATCGACCGACGCTGGTCAACTATGAATATTAATTTTTGTACATTTTAAAGATGAATAAAATAAACATAAAGAAGTTTATTTTATATCTTTTTGACATTTTGTGGCATAGAAACACTGTGACGTAGTGATGGGGCAACCCATTATCTTTCATGAATGAAACAACATGGCGACGCTACAACACTGTAATCATAATGCTAAAACACATGTAATTATGAAGCGCGTTTAATGCTAAAATGAATCTTTCTTATTTAACCTTAGGAATATATATAGTATTGGAATAATGATCCTTCTCTGTGAGTGTTGGAGAAGATCCTTGACATTTTCCTCTCATTAGAAAATGATGGATGATGACGATATGAGGATCAAAGTTTGACGAGATGACAGATCGTGACAACTCTTGAAGGATCACCAACAATGATCGAATCCTGACTTTGACTGATCCAAAATCGAGGTTGGTTGTGTGTTTTAATATTTTTTATTTCCTTTTTCATTATCCCTATGAAAAACGTGGATTAATATACCAATAGATTAATACAATGGTTTTCCATATTGTTTTTAGTGTTTTACCTTACATGGTTTACTAGGGATTGTCTATATGATGTTGATTATCCTCTATTATGGTTTTTCATTAAATGTTCCAATGTAAATGAACCCCAATAGGCCTGAACATTGATCGAGATCCATTCATTTTTGCTCGATCATTATTTTCTCTATCCTTTATTAATTTTTTGTAGGCATTATTTTTTTGGTATATGACTCAATAATTTGTGATCAATTGATTGTTGCCCTCCAAATTCTTGGATCTATGATCCATTATCGTGGATCTGGGATGGACACAGTACACTGGAGGTGCGACGACAACAGTGGTGATTGGATAAGGGAGGTGTGGAAAATATCTCCACACGAATGAATTTTAACCATGATATATTGTGGAATGGATTTGAGGCCATGACAATGAAGGTTGTGACTGGAGGATCACAATGGCGTCTTCATCTAGAAAAACATAACAGTATGGAGATAGTGGCGGCTCGCAGGCACTGAGACGGCGGGTGATTCCGAGGCCTGGTGTTCCCAAAATGGATAGATGAAAAATGTAAATATTTTAATAGTGAACGTGAATTGTTTTCTTAAAAAAGTGTAATAATTCTTAAAATATGGTCCAGTTTAGAAATATGAGGGCGTTGTTGTGTTCTGGATGGCTAGTTCACCCTTCGTGCGACTTAACATTAATCGGCACGGGTCTCTAGTGAGAAAAACCAAAAATGAAGTAACCTATTTTAAAATCAAAACTACTCATGAATGTTTAAAATTATTAGGAATATTAGACCACCATTTTGTTTGTAATGTGGAATTTTATATGAGTGGGGCCTAACATCTATCGGCACGGGTCGACTGTGAATGCTAATTTTTCAGCATTTTAAAGAAGAATAAAGTAAATATAAAGAAGTTAATTTTATTTATTTTTAACTTTTCATGGAATGGATACATTGTGACATAGTGATGGGGTATCTTGTTCTCATTCATGAATGAAAAAATGTGGTAATGCTGTAATGGTAACACTAAAACGCATGTATCCCTGAAACACATTTAATACTAAAACGTGTCTTTCGTATTTAACCATTTGCAAGGATACTAGATTGGATTAATGATACTTCCCTATGAGAGCTGGATAAGTGTCTTTTCATTTTCCTCTAATTAGAGAATGACTAATAATGAAAATAGGAGGATCAAATAATGACGAGATGAAAAATCATGATGAATCTCGATTGATTGCCAATGATGATCGAACCCTAATATCAACCGATCCAAACTTGAGGTAGGGTGTGAGTTTTAAACTATTTTCCTTCCCCATTATTTATCCGTATGAAAAACATGTATTAATCAACCAATATATTATTCCATGAGTCATGCATATTGCAGGTTGGGTTTTATCTTGTAGGGTTTATTGGGGATTGTCTATCTAATTTTGATAATCTGATGTTGTGGGATTTTGTTAACTATTCTAATGTAAAACCCTGATATACATGAACATTGATCGAGGTCCATTAATATTTGTTGGTTCATGTATTTTTCTCTTTGTTCTTCATTTGTCACGTGAATTCATCATTTGTACCATGACTTGAAAATTAGCGATCGATCAATCATTTCTATCACAATTCATATTGCAATTATTCGATATCGAGGATCTTGGATGGACACAGAATGACGGAGGTGTGACGATGAAAATGGTGAATGTATTGATGTAGTGCGGAAGATATAATTTCTCAAATGGATTTGTACTGAGATAGATTCTATCATGGATTTGAGCCCACGGTAGTGAAGTTCGTGACCCAATGATCACAATGGTGGATCCATCTTGGAAAATGGAGCAATAGAGTGATGATGGCATGTGGTGGTGCAGCCACCCAATAGTAGGTGAGTGCTGGAGGAGGGGCCCACAGTCATGTGGCTGTGGGTGGAGATGGGAAGCCGCAGCCACGGAGGGTTGCGATGGTGTATACCGATGATGTGGCAGGGTTCCACATCAGATCAGATGGTACGTGGTCCACATGCGGGGGGAGCGTCTGACTCAATGGCCGACCGCATTGACCTATTGAAGAAGCAGCAGTTGCCATGTTCGAGTGGACCAAATTGGCTTGCATTCGAGCAGTCCAAGAAGGAGCCAACAGGCTGGGCTGGAAAAATAGGACGGGTCCGGCGGGCTGGGTCGGACCTAGCAGGTCGGGTCGGCAGACCTCTGGTCAGGTCAGGTGGGGTCAGTCCAACTGGGTCAGACTAGACCCAAAACCAACATGCCCCATTTTAGAAAAAGTCACATGAAATTCAAATAGTAATTCCGTTTGATGAAATTATTGCGGTGTTGGGACCCTCATGACGAGGCAGTCCTTTTGAGTTGTCTTGGTGGGGTTTTAGTTGGACTAGAAGGGTATGTTAGTGTTCTCTTTCTCTTTCCTATGAGGGATTGATAAAGGATCCTATTTCAGTTATAGAGGGTGACATAAGAGATTAAGATCATACACTTGGTCTTATATATGAAGTATTGATTATGGTTCCCATTCCTAACATAGAGAATGATCTATATTCAAAAGTGAGTTGTCTCAGCCTGGATTCGACAGTGACTCAGTGGGATGGAGCATGTGTGGCAACAAAAGGCCCGGTCGGTCCTCACTTATCTGCATGGTTCCTTAGATATGGTTTATGGAATAGGTTTGACCAGTATTTACATAATCACATACCCCCTATCTAGTATTATGTTTCCAGTAGGGCTAGGGTGTCCCCCAATGAGCCCTAGGCACAACACCCCCTATCTGTGTATCGAGATCGTATTTTTTTTCCATGACTTGAACTGATGAGGGTGCTTTAGGTATTTCTCAGGATGTTATCTTTGGATGATGCCCAAATTAGTGGGACCCCTTTAAGAGGGTCTCTGATGACTTCATAGCTCAAGGAGTGAGTTCTACAGAAAAAAGAATACCATGAGCAGAATCCTTTGACCAAGGATTGGTTGTGATATTGAGATCCCTTATATTAGCAAGACCAGATATCTCAGGGAACTTCGTGGCGTATTGCTACCCGATGTTCTCTCATATAATTTTGGTAGAATTGTTCTATGTGATTACTACCAAATAGCTCAAGGAGCGAGATTTCCCAGAATCGAGTGTGCTACGAGCAGAACCATACGGATAGAAGTTGACGAGACAATGCATCTTGGAATCCCATATGATTATACCTAGATGTTCTTGTTATATGTTTTGTTGACATATACCTATGTTGATTTGACTATTTCTTCATTATGGTGTTTCCTTTGTAGACTATTACTTTGTGTTTTGGGGTGACCTACTAAGTATTGTTTTACTCACCCCTGCACGGGATTTTCTGAACATGTCGTGTCTTGTGCAGAAAGTTTACTATTTGATGGTGTCCTAGGCAGACCAAGACTAGGTGGGGCCTAGTGTGATATGAGTGACCGAGGTGTGTTCTGGTGGCTTAAAAACAGTAGCCCAATGTCTTTTTTTATAATTTTATCAGGTGAGGATATCTTCAGATGAGCTTTTGTACTTGTGTGGTAGACTCTTTGTTTTTGGGGGCTTGTATTCTAGCCAGGTTTTACTTTACTGCATTGCTTTCTATTGTACTCTATTTTTGGGTTGTAGTGGTATGCATGAAATCTCTTTACATGGTGTTTTTTACAATACAACATCTTTGGCATGGATTTTTGTGCATGTGTATTTGTACGTAGGAAAATGCCTCCCCATTTTTGGGGGGATATGCCTACTTAGTGCTAGTCACCCGCCCCTGGCCCATTTGAGGCAGGTTTGTGGTAGTCACGGACTGGTCCCTGAGGGACGAGTCGTGACATGATCCTTGAATATTGAATATTTAGGTAATAAATAAATATCACTATATAATTTATAATTAACTAAATAAATATTTTATTCACTATATAAAAAACAAAATTTTATAAAATATTCTACTCACAAAATATTAACTTGAATAAATAGTGAGAGAATATATGTAATCATGAAAACTTGAATAATTGTTAAACCAATTGAGGGAATAATATTTATTCAACTTATTAAATAATAAGTAATAATATATTATTTTACTAGGATTCTAGATACATTTAGTGTCCGACCCTATCAGTCTCTTTCTGAGAGGAATTAGGCAATGTGGTCTAAGTTATAAGGTTTGCATACAGTATCATGCCAGGAAACCCAAAGAGAATTAATTTAATTCCAAAATGGAATAATACCTCATACATATACATTCTATGTAACATAATCCCTCTATCATGATATCTGTAATCACGTAGGTGGTATACTAGTGCCATCAACCTATATGGTCGATGCCACTTTCATTTACTTTCTCGAAATTGAATTTACCTATAGAATATCATATACATGGATTTATTTAGGCTATATAATTTCCATCAAATGGACTGAGATATCAAATTCCATTAATGAACTGAATTGAAAAATCCTCTCTCACTTTATTCATTAATTAAATATTACTCCTGATGCACCTAATGTATCCTACATCATTGTGAACATTTTTCATGATTGTTATCATCAATACATCAAATTAAATTACTTAAAATATGTATTAATAATAATATTAAAGTCTAAGAATCTATACATGCATATGAAGATATTAACATGCAATGAAAGATATAAATTAGGATTCCCTTTTTCCAGGTCTCATTCTCATATTATCCTACACTGGATATTACCAAGGGTGTACACCATGAGAAGTTGCATTAATGTCCTATGAGTCTACACTCTTGATAGACTATACCATTTTTCCCTCAACTAATTACATCCATCTATAGAGCACATATTTATGAATATTTTCATGGAACTTTTGGGTTGTCATCAAAGTAAGGAACAGTTATGACCTTTCAATTAAACAACTACTCTTATGAAATTATCACAGTCTGTGTTACACAAATGAATGATCATGATGTGATAAGAAGTTTATTAAAATTAAAAAATTGAATATAGGGCATCACAAAGTAAATTAATGTTAGATCTAGGGAATTATCACACACAGAATCCTACATTCACTAGATCCAAATGGTAATAACCTTCATTATACTATCTCAAACATGACATTAATGATTCTTTTAAGATAAGCCTTTAGTCAAGTGGTCTTCCATGTTTTCTTCTATGAGAATTTTTCTTACTGAAACTTCAACCCTCGAAGAAAAATACCTTAAGAGTTGATACTTTTGGAGTATCTTATTTGTCTTTTGGTGTGACCTTGGCTCTTTTTTAAGAGGCACCACTGCAATATTATTACAATATAATGTGATAGAGTATTTACTTTTATGTACCCCCATCAAGATCTAGGGAATAGTTTCATATCCAAATAACTTTCTTAGATGCATCATAATCATCTATATACTCAAAAGATGATATAGAATCATGGATAACTAGCTGCTTTGAACTATTCCATCACACAACTCCCCTATTCATACAGAAAAAATACCCCTATGGTGACTTTAGATCATTTTTATCTATTTGAAAACAACAATCAGTATATCCCTTGATGACTAGATCCTCATCCCAACCACACACCAGGAACATATCTTTATTTCATCTTATATACATAAGTAAATCCTTAATATTATACTGATGTTGTTCATTTGGACCAGTTTTTTACCTTACTGCAATTTTGAAGGCATATGAAACATCAATTTTTGTAATAACATAGAATATATGATTAATCCTATCACTAATCCTCATGGTATCTTACTCATTATCTCTTTCTACTTTTGTTTTTGAGGGTACATTTTCTTAGAAAGATGTATACCATGTGACACTGGTTCCAATCCCCTCATTGATTGCTACATACTAAATATTTTTTATATTTGGTCAATGTGTGTACTTTGGCATTTTCCATGAAAACTATATTTCATGAATTATCCTAATATGTATAATGTATGCTATTTCACCTAAATCATTCAAACGAAAACCTTTATTTAACCAGTCCTCAACAGACTGTAGGGATGGAATTTCTTTTCAAATAAAAATTATTTTATAAAAATATATGACTATGATAATGATTGTATTCCCATTAATCCTATTGTAAACATATGTATCATATTACATCTTAATGAAACCAAATTATTTTATATCTTCTTATAATCAAATTTTCTATTATATGGATGATTAATTCAATCCAAAAATAGATCTCTACAATATACATATATTTTCGGCATCAGCGGGATTCTTAAACACTTTTGTTTGTGTCATGTTGACATCTTCATGAAGTTTCCTATTATGGAAATCTATTTTGACATTTATCTTCCAAATTTGTTCATCATGGTAATATTCGATAGTAAGTATAATTTTTATGGATTTAGACATGTAAAATGTTGAATATGTTTCATCGTAGTTAATTCCCTAATGTTTTTAAACCCTATTGCCACGATCCTTGATTTATAGGAATTTTCATTACCTTACATGTCTAGTTTTCCCTTCAATTCCAATTTTCACCCTACATGATTTATATCAATTGGAGCATAGACCAGAACCCAAACATGGTTTTCATACATGGAATCCATTTGAAAATTCATGTATTCTAGCCATCTATTAGCTTCTAGTCTCTTTAGTGCCTCTTTAAAGGATATAAGATCATCATTATATTTCAATTATGAGTCACCATCTTTAGTTTCAATAAATAAATATATATATATATATATATATATATATATCTAGTTCTCTTACCTCTTTAATGGTCATACAAAACACTTATGTTTTAAGAACTACATTTTCCATGGGGAACTGTAGAATCTGTTCCGGTACCAAAAATTGTGTATATTGAGCATCAAATTCAACGATGTCATTATTTATCCCACTATCCTTTTTGAGGATGTGATATATTTCATGGAGTACTACATGTCTGGTGCTAATCACATTCATTTATGAGAGGTTTTATAGGCAGTATCTCATTATTTCATTTAGATACCCTATAAGGATACACCTTGTGCCCCAGGGTTCCATTTTGTTACCTGAAAAGTATTTAACAAATTTTTTGTAACCTCATATGCTTGTTTCTGACAAAATGGGTTTCTTACCAATCCATAACTATAAGGATATAAATATTCTTCTTAATTTGGTACTCTATATATCATGTATTTGACAGTTTTCAAAGTATATCCCTCAAAGGATAATAGAAGATATTCATGACTCATCGCCAACATTACCTTGTCTAACAAGGAACAATTACTCGTTTAAATAATAGCATTTCACTATGGTGTGTACACTAGAGTGATTTGAGATAGAATCCCAAACTCCCTTAAAAATCTGATAACACATGGTTATGATATTCACCACCTTAATTTGATCGAAGCTTCTTTATCTTCATTCGATGTTGATTCTATACTTCATTATTGAATTATTTTAATTTCTCAAAGGACGCAGACTTATACCCCATCATGAAGACATATGCATATCTAATCAAGTAATCAGTATAATTCATGAAGTAATAGTAACATGATATAGCTTCTAGTGGATTTGGTCTACACACATCAGTGTATAATAACATTAAAATCTCTATATCCTTTTCATCATGTCCCCCTAATATAGGGTTTTCATTTTTTTCTAAATTGGAATTACATCTTTCAATTGGTTTTATCTCGAAAGAGTCTAAATAACCATATTGAAGGAAAACTGTAAAATTCTTCCCATTTACATGACCTAGATGGTAATTCTATAGTCAGGTGTTATATGATTCATGTGGACATGATTAAATATATATTTTCAATAATTGGATTTCATCATTTAATACCTAAAGACTATTATTTAAATTCTCTATATCATAACATATATTGTCTTTAAAAAGGAAATTCCTTTTATTTCCAATTTTGAATATAAAACCGTTTGTATCTAGGCATGATATATAGATTATGTTTTTGGTAATAGTTGTTTCATAATAACAATATCTTAAAACAAATATTATTCTCGTTGGATATGAATGGTGGTAGTCTACAATGGCTATATCATCCATCCATATAGCATTGGTAGCTTTCAAATCCACATATACTCTAACAATCATTTGAAATATACTTGGTTCCTATATTTGGATATAGATCAGTTCACCAAAAGATATATCTAACACTCAATGTGAATATATTTAATTATTACACTCGACAATGAACAAAACATTAGCTTCCCCTTTCATATGGGTGTAGTTCCTCTTCTAATGGTATTTGTCTTCCCATGTAAAACATACTAATTCATTTTCTTTACCTTACCTCTGGATATTCCTCTTAATGTAAGGATAGTCCTCATGAAATTAATAATTTTTGTGGGTATTGGGCCCCTTATCCTTGTATATCCTTTTGTTATTCACCATAAGTAATTTAGGTTTTTTACACCCATTATCCTTTTCCACATGGAGAATTAGAGTAAATAGTTCTGAAAGAATATTATTATTATATATCTTATTACATATAACAATAAAATTGTAGATAGAATTTGGTTGTGAGTAATGTAAGTTTTTATGCCAAACCCCAATGGGAATTTAATTCCAAAGATGTTTAATCATTTAATGTAGCCAATAATCATGACTACAATACGAATAGATGGTACTGAATCTCTAATCTTAGTTGTAAAAAGTGAATTGAAGATCTCATATCTCTCATAACTCACCTTTTCATGATAGAGATGCTAAATGATATACAACATGCTATATGAATCCAAGTCCACATTTTTTTTCAAAAACGTGATCCATTTCCTCAAGTTTATTCAAAAAAAATAAATGTTCATGTATGATAGCATAAACAACTAAACATATTTAGCTTCATTCAAATTTTTTCTCATAGAGAGGAAACTCTTCTTCACAAGCCTTATTACCAAAAACATCAGGAATAGGTTCTTCCATCACATATAATTTCCTTTCATAGAGTAGGAAAATGTGAATGCACATTTTCCACTAATGAAAATTTAGTCTGTTGAGGAGGTTATCCTTCTTATGTATGGATCATAGTGATATATTTGTTTTTATTTCTATTACTCTTCCTACAAATATGATTAATAGAGATTTAGTACATTATTTTATATAATTAATAAAAATAACTAAATATTATATTTTTTTAATGTCCCAATATTTTATTGAAACCTAATATCCCTCACAATTGGATTCAAAATATCTCTTTTCTTGGGAATTATAATGCTAGGAATCCATGTTCCCCGTCACATCACCCAAACTTTTTCTGATCAACAAATTTCAAGGTTTTTTATTATGAATTGAAAATTCAAACTACATTTACTCATTGTTCCTTGATCAATTGAGTAGACTCCCCAATCACAAAATCCTTGAATTATATTTTCTCCACCTTTACCTCTTAGTTATGCAAAGTATTACTTTAATAGTAATCAGTTGATGTGAACTATGTTAATCTAGAACAAAACATTATGTTAGGATTCCTCCAGAATTGAAATCACCCAAAATTTGGCTGGTCATGAACTTTTAACTATAGTTTGATTTTAACAAAATTAGTGGAAGGTTATACCGTCTTAATATAAATAATAGAGGTATTTTATATTATATGTGTAAATTTATAATTATTATCTTCATTACACATTTTTTAATATTAAGTGGATTTACTTAAGTGATTAACCATGTCTTTGATAAAATTTATGCATGAGCCATTTTATTTTAGTTTCTTATTGAATTTTGGTCAATACATTATTTCAAATGATCTTGAAAAAATATACAGAATGAAATAAACATGAAACATGAAGGAACTAAAATAATAAAGTGGTATGTTCATGATGTTTTACTAATGGTTAGTTTTTCTAGAATATTATAAACTAACCATTAACATAAGGGCAATTTACCTTGAACCATTTGTGGTTCATGATGTAGGTTTCCAACTTTAAACCTATTTATCTCTCTTAGATTTTTTTCACCACATCTATAAACTTGAACCTTCTCAACTACATTGGGAGAACCATCTATTACACATTTTTTACTCACATGTAGTTGAGGGGACATAAAGTATTTTAAAAGGGGTTAATATAAAATAAACCATGGGTACACATGCCCTTACATAATAAGAGGGATGACATATAAGACAATTATTTAATATAATAATAAATTAATATAAACCAATCACATAAAAAGGTATGGTCAAGGATAATTTTCATCCACATGCGTGCAATGAATTACACATTTAACAACATTTTCATTCAAAAATAATAATTCTTATTTAAGAAAAATCACTCTCGAATCAATTAATTATATTTTTAATTAATCAATTTTTATACATTAGCTATCATCAAAATTTTCTTTAAATTATCATCCAACATTAATATAAATAAATTAAAAAAAATATTTAAAATTAGTTATGTCAAAAAATATTCCATGGAGAAAACACGGTGAATACCCATTCAAACTAAACTTCATATATTTTAATTATATACTATTTCAATTACATAATGTGGAATACATGAATTATCTTGTAGTTTCATGGAACATACAATCAACGAAATGAGAACACATAACACATGGAACTTACATAGCATGTTATGATTCAATTTTCATAGATTAATAACTATAACATGGCTTATACATGATATACATATTCAATCATTATATAAATAATAATTGGACATTTATATATATATCCTTTCAAATTGAATGTATTATTAACTTAATAACCACATATAACACATGTTGTTATATTTTTCATAGTATAATAAATTATTTTTTTCAATTTGGTACTGTTTGGTAAAACTACATGATGAGTATATTGTAGTCGAAATGAAATGTAATATTCTAACCATATATTGGTGAAAAAACATAGGGAAACATCATGTAATCATTCCTCATAAAATATTTGAGTACATGGAATGGGCATGAGCTATATGTCGTGTGGTCTCTGAGTTACATGGTCCCTAGTAATGTATTTCATGTAAGAGAATACATGGATTTTTTGAGACAGAAGAACTACACACCCTGTATGTAAATTAAATGGAACATACCCCACACTGATCATATTCATTGTTGGACTAATCAAAACATGGTGTATAATTAAATTCATCAGGTCTAATAAATGCACATATCATGAATTAATTATGAATTAATCTGGGTGGATTAAATATTAGTATAGGGTGTTTACCTCTAGGTTAAAAAACATATACTCTAATGTAATCTGGACATACACCTTGGCACCTCTGGATGAGATATTTGAAATAATTTCATTCATAAGATTAATCAATTTGAATATATTTTTTATAAAAAAGGATGAAAATAGATCTCGCAATTTAAATTAAAGAACAATTTAATAGGAATTGAAAATAAATGACAAATGATATATAAATTAATTATCTTTAAATAATTATAAATAATTATGTGACATCTCTGATACAATTTTATTATTCTTGGAATAGCAGAAGAATCATATGGGGCTTTCCCAAGATGAATTTTTTTCATGATTAATTATTAATCTCATATTTACGCAATGATAAATGTCATGATCAATGGAATTGAATCAAATAATAATGAAAATGGTTAAACATTTAAACCAAAGTGAAGGATAATCAATGATTACTGATAATTAATTTAATAATTTAACAATTACCATGTGATAAATTCTTCCATCATTGATGGACATCAAAATATTTCAACATCGTACCATCCCTTTGTTATAGGAATGAAGAATATTTTCACTATAGTAGTAATTCACTCATGTTCCATGAACCTATGAATTTCACCATAAGAATCTTTTGGTTCTAGAATATCATATCACAATTCTTGTGTCATTCACCATTGATTTCCCAAAGAACCACTTAAATATGGATTCTCTTCGATCACTCTATACTTGATAGTTATGGTGGAGGAGGATCGCTCATTATTCTTTATAACATTCTTGGAGTGGGAGTCATATAGATATTTGATAGGATTCTGTCCATATCTGGTTGTTCACAACACAAAAAAAATAATTATCTCTCTTAAGATAATAATATAATTGAGTTTATATACCACTAGAGTTAGAAAATAATAATTTCACATGAACCCTTATTATTTTTGTAATCCTTGCAGAATCCCATGTCTATAATAATAATAGTAATAATAATATTTCTTTCTATGTGATAACCTCTTGAATAAAATTAAATATTATTCGTTTAAATAATATTCAATACAACATATTTCTCACCAAACCATTAAACATGGTATTCCATTTCTCAATAATATTTATTAGTCATTAAATATTGACTATTTAATCAATAAAAAAATATCACCACATTATTTTCCAATAAATATTATATTCACTAAATAGAAAATAAGTATTTTTTAAATATTCTTCTCATATAATATTATCTTAAATAATGGGTTCTAGAATATCTATTATCAATAAAACAATAATAATTATTAAATCATATACATGAAAAATATTTATTCATCTTGTTAAATAATAAATTATAATATCTTACATAAATGGGATTATGGATATACATAGTGTGTGACCCTGTAGGCCTCTTTCTCAACGGCATTAGGCAATGCAACATAAAGTTCAATGTTAGAAACAAAAAAATATTCCATGGAACCGATATATGAATAAGTTAATGCCACAATGAAATAATACCTCATACAGATGCATACTATGTAATATAATCCCTTCATCATGATATCTTTAGTTAAGAATGTTTCATGGTGATTCCATCAACCTATGTGCTTGATGACTTTTTCTTTGAATATTCATAAATTGAACTTGCCTATATAACACAATGGACATGGGTTTATTTAGGCTACAACATTACCATCAAAGTGTCCAAGATATCAACTTCCCGAAAAGATAATAAGGGACAAATCCATTCTCACATTATTAATTAATGAAATATTACTCATGACTCACCCAACACATCCTACCCCACTACGAACATATGTCATCATGGTTTTTATCAATACATTAAATTATGGAAATTATAATACCGATTAATAAAAATATTAATGTATATGGATCAATATACACATTCGAAAAAAGGAACATCCAATGACACATTTAAATGTGTATTTCTTTCTTGTGGGTCTTGTTCTCTTAATATTCTACACTAGATATTACCTAGGGTGTAACCATAAGAAGGAATCTGAATGCACTATGATTCTACACCCCTGATATTATGTATCATTTGTATCTATAAAATTATTTCATATGTCTATAAAATATATATCAAATAATACTATCATGGAACATATGAGTTCTCTTCATAAGGGGGAAGTGCCATAACATTTCACTATGATTGATACTCCTTGGAAATTATCACATAATATGTTACATAGAATAATAATAATGATGTTATAAGTAGTTTATTAATATTATAAAAATGAATACAAGTTATCAGAAAGTATATAGAAGTCAGTTCTTAGGAACCGGATCAAATAGTATGGAACCTAATAAAGTAGTTGATACTGACTACTATTCACAATGCAGTGATGAGGATGTATATGTCGTACTTAATGAGGAATTATTGATGGTTTATGAGGAGGAATGGCTCAGTCTTCACCAGTTTCAAAATTTTAAGGACCCAGGGAAGGAGTATCGAATCCATAAGGGTAGAATTTTGTAGGATATTTACTCTTTGGATGTAACCTCACTATCTCTAGAAGTGACGATTATGAGAATCCAATTAAAAATAATCCACCTATGTTCTAGAAATATTTATAACCGATTATTGATTCTACACCTTCAAGATAGGATAACCCTATGAGACCCATCTTATACACTCAGATCCACCTACTCTTAATAGTGATGATGGAGATGAAGATAATGATGAAATTCCACCCAATACTTGTATAAATTCCATATCTCATATTCCTAATGATCTTGAACCAGTTGTGCAGAGTTCCTCTGGAAATGTTATTTTAATACAAGATGGAAAAAACTATTTTATGTTGATGAACTATGAAACATGTTTCATTCAACTCCTATAGAACCTATTAATATGTCATCCCCAATACATGATTCATATGTCCTTATTCATGTTAGTCCTATTTATGAATAATATCTTTGAACAAATATTAATTAAAATGGTCAGGGGTGGGGGGAAAAGGGAAAGACTAAATAAAAGTGTGGGTAGAGGCTCTAAATTGAGACCTCCCTCCAACCACCACAGGGTGCAACCACTAGGCTACGCTTATGGGACACATATCTTTGAAAACATATTGTTTTTATTTAAAATTTTGATTATTTAATTCAAGATATTTACAATAAAAATTATTAATCCTCAGATAATGGGTGATCTGCATTAAGTCCCTTTGATTTGGTTATCAGTGACTCAGCTAATATCCCTACTCTATCTCGGCCAGCTGTTACTTCTCATACTTTTTTCATTACATCAACTGACTTCATTCAATTTGAGAATGATCTTTTAGAATTTTTTTTAAAATATGTATTTTTAGTTTTATAAAATTCCTAGTGAATATGGCTGAAAATATTAGGTATCCATTATCATTACACATGTTATTTCTCATTTACATACAATGATATTTCCTATAGTAAATTATATTGCTCATGAGCTTGATGGTTTTATAGAAAAATTGGGAACTATACAGGAATATTTTATAGAAATACTAGATAATCATAAACATTGTTATCTCAATATTGCTAAGAATACTTCCAAACCACCTATTTATACTCCTAATTCTCATTCTTCACATATTACAATACATGAAAATCTTTTTATAATAATTATGCATGGGGAAATCCAAATTATTTGGGATAGTTTCAACAATGTTATGAATTTGATGGAAATTAATACTGTTCCTCTTATTGAATTTTTTTTTACATGGATAAAGATTAGGCATTTAAGACATCCAAGGATAAGGATTTCATTATGGGATCCACAAATTATTATCTTAGTGATATTTTCACCAAGAAATATTTAAATTCCAATTTTAGGACATTGGATAGAGATCTAATAATTCATCCTTTAAATAATTCCTCTAGAACCATTTTATAAAATCTTTATAGTCATAGATCCTTTATTAGATTAGTTTATGACTGATGAAGATGAGTGTTTTTTTATCATAGAGAATGGATCATGATCATTATCAGACTTCACTCGACTATCAGATTCCTAACATTTCATAGCCAACACTTCCATTCTAGATTATCTGAAACTTCTTGTAACCAATGATTCAACTAAAACCATTATACCATCTACACATCCAGCAACAGCCTTTGGTATTAGTCTTCTATGGGCTATTCATCATATCTAAACTATTTCAAAAGGAGTTATAATTATAGTATATTCCCCTTCTTTTCAGAACATCCATACATCTTATCATTCTCTATCCAAGGAAAATGAAAAATAACCCATTCAACCATTAACCATTAAATAACCTATTAGTTGTAATTCATATTAAGGCCTATGGTAAGGGAATTTTATTTTTTTTACTTTCCATTTGAAAATCGATTCAATCTATTTTCTTTATTCATGTCTCTTTAAATGCTGTATTTTTTTAGTTTTTTTAGTTTTTATTTTTATCTTCATATGGTCAAAGAATTTTGTTTTGATGTCTGAATTTACTTTATCAAAATATCCTATGAAATATTTTTGAAAATCCCAAAAGGAAGAGTAAATACTATATGGCATGTTATGGAAGAATATAATTTTTTATTTCTATTTCTATTTAATTTTTATATTTATTTATTCTATTATTTTTTATCACCAAAAGGGGGAGATTGTTGGGTTAGTCAAACAATTACCTTTTTTTAATAATCTCATGTCATGTTTATTTTATTGTCAATGAAATATGTGTTTTATATTACCAACATGAATTTTATAATTTTTTATATAATTTTTTATATTATTATTATTGAAAGTAAATATAGGAAAATCCAGACATGAAACTACGAGTCAAAATAGAAAATATTTATAAGTATTTGATCGACCATGAAACACATAAAACATAGTATAACTTATTGTTAGCATTGAGGTGACTGCACTTTGATATGGATCAACCACAGGCCTAATTTATCAACCATGGTTGATTTATCACAAAATCCTCAAGTAATCACAAGTTTAATGAGGTGAAAAAAAGGCCATGTGTAGTGATTTCATGGTGTATCCATTTTTTTTTTGAAAAAAAAACACTTTTGTACCCGAGTGACCACACATTTTTTTTGATTGACCACATGATAATTTCATGTGACCATATGAAAGTGTTTGGATTTGGACCAAATGATGGAGTGACCATATGAACTAAAAACGATCACATGTTTAGAAGAGGAAAACAAAAAATATATGGATCAACCATGTGACCAATCAAGGGATTCAACAAATGTTTTCATTAAGTATTTAAGAATCCCTGGGAAATCTTGCGTGACACACTTCAAGTGACCATGTATAAGGTGTAATTATATTTTAATAATATATATTACGACTACCATTATTGTAGAATTAAATTTGAGGATAGAGGAATTTAATGCTCCTATATTTCCTCCCATTTATGAGTATCTTAAATGATCATTATCTAATGGATCCTTTTAAAGGATGATTCCATTTAAAAGAATAAATCACAATGATTAAAATATAGAGTATGTATTGGGTGGAAAACATGAAAAATTTATCTATTTTTAAAAACCCAAGACCCTTTGGTTTCATCTATTCTTCTCTGAATGTTCTTACAACTTTTTCTAGTCTTCTTATCTCATTTATAAATTTTAGGATGACATCAACAAGAGAATAGACTTATGAAGAACAACTAAAAATCTATTTAACACTAAATCAAACATTCATTTTGATCTATCTATGTTTTATTTGACATTTTAGTTGTGATTAAAATTATCTAGGTATCCATTAAGGTACATAATCCATTACATCATATAAGAGTACTCAAATACTTTTCCCTTATTTCCATCATATTTATTCTCCCATGAGAACATGGGAAGTGGCTATAAATAATCCTAGATAATACTATGTGTTATTGTAACCTATAAGCGATCTAAATTATAAATCTTCTATTTATACTAATAATCAGGATGGAGTATGGTTTACTATCAATTTGATTAGACTCTGTGTTATTTTGGTACTAAACATATTTTTTTATTTCCTTTTAATGATATATTTTTTTCATCATCTTTTCATAATGGTTTTTCAAATAACTTTTGAAAAAATGATCTCTGATATATAACTTTTACAGGTGATATATATAATTTTAGTCTATTTAGAATATTCTAAAAAACTAGGATAATGTCAAGTCATTCTAACTGAGTTTTCATCAATGTGTAGAGATGTTAGTTTAAAACATTAAATTATATATACCTTTAATAATAGTTAATTATGTTCTTGTTATATGAGGGGATATTGTTTTATAAATATCCTTTAACAAAAAATTGTGTTGGATAATCAATTAAACCCTCCTCTTGAGTACTCTATGACCAAAATGAGTCATAAAACATAATTTCAAGATTGTGTAAAAGTTATTAGATAATATTATTAAAATAATTTTCAAAAGTAATCAATTAAGGGGATATAAATAATGATATATTCTATATGTTTATGTGAACTTTTTGCATAATTTATTATATAAGAAGAGTAGGAGAGGTATAGATAATACATTTCAGGTGAGGGTTAGGATAAATGGTATAATAGTATCATTTAAAAAATTTAATAACTCAAATTAGTAGTCTAATGTTCATATGAGATATAATGTAGCTATGGATGAACATTTGAACATGTTAAATATGTTCTAATTTCATGTATATTTCTTGAAATTTTGTAATGTGCTATAATAAAATGTAATATAAGAAAATTCATAAAGGATATTGTTTCGTAGTTCCTTGAAATGAGTGTTCTAGTTTTAAGAATCACTATTTCTAGGTGGTTTCCATTGGATTTATTTATGGAATTCGAATCTTCCAACAGTTCTTTATCCAAAGGGGACCTGCTTTCCAAAGACAATGATTCATTATGTTTGAACTTTATGGTACTTAATAATGTGCATTGGTCGAGAGGATGGGAAGTCAGACCCATCACACCCTTTTGGGGGGAATTATTGTATACTCCGGGACTCTCTTTGTAAATTTATGATATTACAATGAATCCTTATTTATTCACCAAGAATAAAATAAGTTTCCCTTGGAATTTACAATCACTTGTTAACATGTGTAAAATTTAGAATCACCAGTATACATTCAAGGTTCTTACTTAATGAAAGTATTTGTATGTATTCGATATTTTATATCAATGGTATCCTCTAATATACTACTTAGAGATTATTTTAATCATCTTTGTGAGGATACTGGTTTTTAAGCCACTCAGTGGGTCTCTCTAGAATTTATTGTCATCCAGGAAGATGAAGGTTTGGTTTGATTTTGGGATCGTGTCCATAAAATGAGCTACCTATGTATCCTTGTGAAAGGAATCTGAACCCTTGTAATTCAGTGCTTCTTAATGGGACACATCACACCTTTAAATGTCATGTGATAATGACCTCTAAGCAGAAGGTGATTTGGTCAAAACTTAGTATGGGACTTATGCTGAAGCAGCCCAAGGAACTTGGAAAGGATATGGGTTTCCAAGTAAGATTAGACCCTGTTAGGGATATGGACCAAGCAGAACAGGGTTTATTTGATGTGTTGGGTTTGAACCTCAACACGGATTCCTACATATCCCATATTAATGGGAATCAAATCCCACATAGTTTGATAAGTCCCATAACAGAGTATAGTCTTTTGAGAGAGATGAGTTTGGGATTACATACTGAAAAGGATTCCTTGATGATTTGGGGTTTAATTTGGGTCTTATTCCTAAAGAGTATTCCCAGATTAAAGGAATTTGGGTTTGATTCCTGAAGAGGATGTCCAGTGAGCTCGAGCCCTGAAAAGGATTCCTATGTATCCTGGTTTGAACAAGAATTAGAGTTCTCGTAGTTCATTCAATTGTGCAAATGTTTTGACCATGAAAAATCTCTAAGCCCATGTGAGTCATGCTCAGTGTGATAAACAAGAGGTTGAAAAGGATTCAGCAAAGTCATCCACATATTCAAATTTTTCCTCCTCCACTGGTGGAAGATGGTGCGTCGACCATGGAAGAGGGCGAGGCAACGAGCATTCCCTATGTTCTATTTACATTGGACAAGGTTCCAATGTATGTAGGAAGGGATGAATTTTAGGGGCTTACACAAGGATGGCTTACCATGGTGACAAATCCCAACAGGTGAGGGAATGGGTAACAAAAGTCCTTATACCCATTTCTCCCCAGGTCTTTGGCACCAAAGACGAGAGGATGAGCAATGCTGCCACCTCCTGCAAGAAAATATAGGGGCTTACGCCAATATGGTTTCCCTAAAATTGATCCTAGTAGGGGAGGCATACTTCTCCATTATCGTTAAAAGGAAAAGTAGGTGTGGGCCATATCTTCCCCTAATAGAGACCTTAGGTTCCAGGTCATCTCTTCAAGAAGGGAGAGGTCATGACCCAACCCTCCTCCAAACCAGGAACTTCCCAAAACTGTTTTTGGTAGAAAGTTCCATGTGATTGTGGATATAAAAACCCACAGACACTCCATGAATCTTAACTCCATTGTGAAAAAAATGTGGAAAACCTATGACTGTTTATATTCAAACCCAAATAAGAGACACGCTGATGTGCCTTTTCCAAAGGTTTGATAAGTCAGGAGGTTTTAGTGGCGGTCTCAAAAGAATCCCTTTCAGATAAGGGATCCAAGGAAGAATAAGCCTTTCCATTAATGGATTTGATAAAGGTTTGATGTCTTATTGACTGAAGCGAGTGAAGAAAGTAATTTAATCAAGGAGGGAAGCACGAGTAGGGAAGGGCGTGCAAGTATGGGCATGCAAGTAGGTAAGGGCACACTAGTAAGGGTAGACAAGTAGGCTTAGGCGACCTGATGTTCACTTAGGTTATGAACAACCTATATGGTAATACTTGGGAGAGGCCTTTCTCACACCTTCAATAGTATTCACAAGTGATCCAAGAAGTGGGGTGCTCAAGTTCCTATGAGAGGAATGGAAGGCGTGAAAGTATTTCTGACTTGGGGAGTTTGGTAGCTTTAGGGGTGAAAGTGTTATGGTTTTCAAACACTAAAAGGACTTAAGTCCAATGATCCTCCCATAAATCCTCTGCTCAAGGTGTTGAATTACTGCATTGAAAGTTTTGGAAGACCGGGGAGAAATACTAGGGCGACCAGAGCAGAAATTGGGATTCGGGGAAATTCTTCCATACAAATGGGTGTCCCAAGGGTCTATTTATAGGAAAAAAGTGACATTGGGTGAAATGCGTTGGGTTCTCAAGTAGGCTACATGACATAGGGGGTGCACAATTGGGTTGCACGACATAGTGGGGAGCGCAATTAGGTTGTGCGCTGACAGAGTTTTGGCTATAATAAGGCGCCCAAAAACTTATGTCTTTGAAAATCTTGACTTTTCATTATGTATTTTTCCCCTTTTTATTTCAAATGGATTAACTTTTTTCATATTTTTAGACTTTTTTATGGAATGGGGTGTCAAACAAATCCACCCCTCATAATTGGATCCGATAATGAAAAGAGTATCCTATACTGAGGTAAAGTAACGAAGGAGAAGAAAAATAGAAATGGGGCGCAGAAATGTTGGTGCTCAAGTAGACTTGGGCGTGCAATTTTGCAATGCTTAATATTTCTAGAGCAGAGGGTGACATGTGTCACTTATATATAAATTCCTCATTTCTTCGAAATTTCTTGCAACCTCAAAATTCTCAGCTCTTGGCGCGCATAGTTTCTTCTTTTCAGGCGCTTCTGTTTCATCACACTTCTTCTGTACGTTTTTAGTTTCATGCTATAAGTGGGGTTCCATACTTGCGTGCCAACTTATACTTGCGATCCATGTTTTAAACATGTGCGCCTTAATTACTTTTCCAAATTTTTTTATAAAACACTAAAAATGAACTTACTTTTAAAAGATGATCTCTATATTTTTTTCAAGTTCAATGGATTCTAAAAGAATTGGAACTACTGATAAGCTCACCAACAAGAGGATTGATGGCATGATGAATGTCGTTGGTCATGATTACTTGGAGGTTTTTTGAAACCAACATTTTAGTCTTAGAAAAATATTTGAAGAATTATCATTTCATCTTTCCTTGAATAACCTATCTGACTTTGTATAGCTATGAACATTTTCCAGATACTAACATTCCAGATCCAAAGAACTATGTCCCACATTATTGGTTTCATTATTATACCAACTTCTCATTAGCCAATGTTCCTATTGGGGGCACATTTGTTAATGCTAGGACATTAGAAAAATCTCATATTATGCATCATATCCCGTGTGCTCCAGATTTGAAGGCACACACACCTGAGCTATAGCCACACTACTATTCATCCATCTTTCGAGATTCTCATACATATTAGTCCAAGGTTTGGAATAAAAGTTGGGACTTCTGCCCAGGAGGAGGTGTAAAACCCACATGGATGTGGGCATACTGGGTGTGAAAGAAATGTGCAGAATTTATAGATGATTTGAGAGTCGTCCAGATTTATGAGGCTGTCTAGGTTGGGAAAACCTACATTTATAGGTGTGATGATTTCATGCCATAATTATTATGTTGATGGAGCCCATAGACTAATTCCTTTCATTTAACACATAGAGAGTTGGGTATTTTCTTATGGGATGTTTACATGATTTCTAGAGCTTCAATCCTTGGAGACATGTATGATGAGTTTATTCCTCCCAAGGTGAAATGGAATGACTTGGAGAAGACATGATATTTGGTTCATGAGTTGATAATGTTATTTAACAAAATCAATAATTTAATAACCATGAAAACTCACACCAGGAGGGATATTCATTCGGAGGAAAGGATGAAAATATTTTTAATAAAGAAGAAGGATGAGGGTCCCACTTACACCCGTCCGACTAGCTATCCAAGGGAAGATAAAAGATCCACTCCTGACACTTTTGGCCATCATAGGAGAAAGGAGAATTTGATAAATGGGGATATGAAATCAACCCAAAAATTTATGCAAAGACGCGTTTGGGAGGTTTCTTTTCCATGTGGCTCAACATGTATTTATTACAAGTCTGAGACTCCAAAAGAGGTGTGAGGATGGGAACCTTTGTTATTACAGCTAAGATAGAGGAGAAAATGATGATATGGTTGGTAACTCCTTTTTTCCAAGATTAATAAGATTTTGCTGCATGTTTTCAAAGGTAAGTATCCCTTTAGAATAGCAGGACCATTCCAAGTGTTGTGGGGATGGGTTTCTAGACACTTCGAAACTTAGGTTATAGAAAGTGGAGTGCAGGTTTGTGGAAGTTCTTTCTGGCCGTCTGTTCCGACCTTTTACGGTATTTCACCCTTGTCTTTGAATTCTTATGAAATCAATGCCAGATTGAGCATGCATAATGAATTCCATTTCATTCCTTATGTGAATCCGCCTACAAGTTGATTTGTTGATGATGGTACTACCAGTTTGGAATTGAGGGAATTTATGCTAGCTTGCAGAGATTGTGTGTTTTCCACCAAAACTGATGGAGAAATAATATGTGAGGCATGTACTCCTTATAGATTTGTGCGTTAATTCAGATGTCTATAACATAATATTGTACCACCTCATGTGCATGTCATATTAGTTCAACACCCAATGGTTGCCTGAGAACTATGGTTGTTGACATCTATAGGGAAGACTGGGGAAGTATTTAATTTACCCATTACTGATGTAGTAAGCATATTGACTATCTGGTATGCCAATAACTTTGTTTCATCTTACCCTAAACGGGTATTAAATCATGTTGTCCCTCAAGTGGGGATAAAGAGAATTAGTAGGAAGGAACCCCATCGTTTGGAAGATAACTCTTCATTATTAGGGGCCAACTTGCAAGAATTAGAGGGTGGAGGTGTCGATGCTCCAAATTCACCAAAGAGAACTTGTGCTAGATATAACCCTCCTGTCATAATTAAGAGAGCCACTCCATCAATCCCTACTGAAGTCGTATCAAGGAAATCTAGTCGCCATCATTCTGAATAGGAGTGAGTTCCATTTTCTAATCCTTCATCTGTGACTGTGGGTGCTAGCAAGAAACTCAAGTCCAAGGTTTTAGGATCCACCTCACAACACTTGGACATGAATTCTGAATATATACGACCGAAATATGTTCAAACATGGCCGAATCTGTACTGTGATGCTGAAACTATGTGGATGGACCTGTGCGAAGGATTGCATATTCCAGAAATAGGGGATTTGCGGGCTTCTTCTGACATCATTTTTAAGGATAATCCCAATGAGATGAGGACCTACATTCGAGAGTTGGAAATTCTCATATATGCAACTAATTAATCAATTCCTACCACAAAAAGGGTAATGGAAATGATAAATCATTGTACCATATAAGAGATCAATCCTTCATTAGATAAAGAGTGGCATGACTTTGTAGATCCTGAGGATGTAAGTTTCCTTTCACTCACATTCTCTTCCACTTTTCAACTTTAAATTTAATCAAAACATTGTTAATTAGAAGAAATATCATCTTAACTTATAGTTGGGTAAAGAAAAAAAACAACTGAAGTTCCATCAGCATAGTATATCCCTTGAGGCGCTGCTCTTGGAGCTATTGGGTTACCCCATGAATTGGGAGAAATATCTCTAGACCAATAGGCCACGGAGGAGGAAATAGAGAGGGTACTAGAATATCTGATACCTGTCTTTATAGATGATTATGCAAGCCCTCCAAAAAGCCGAAGAATCAAAATCACCGAAGAAATAAGGCCATGGTTATGAGTTTTCTTAGTAGTGGCATGTCTCCCTGATAATCATGAATTTTAGTCTTTATTCAGGAAAAAGTGTTTAAACTTTTTAAGATTATAGGGGATTATTATATTTCTTATTTGAAAGAAACTATTGATACGATTCAAGGATCTGTAGAAGGTGATACTGAGCAGACACAAATTCCTGCAAATGTAGCGGTTCATGAAGAGGCATTAAAGCCAAAGGAACCAACATCTATTCCCAGCACTGCTCTGATTCCTGTTATTTGAGGAGAGGATGCTTCTGGTAAATAAATAATAATTCATAAGGAATCTAATTAAACAATATATAACATCCATTCTATGATACTTTTAGGTTCATCACATGCACTAGAACATCTAGAAACAACTAACGTTGACCCACAATTGTTGCTAAATAAGTTACTTGGGGAAAAAGTTTACCAAAGGAAGGTTTTGAAGCAAACACGCCATGTTCTCCCATGAGTGAGACTAACCTGGGATCTGAGATATCATTGGATGAAATGATGAACCTTGGAATGTCTGTTGAAGAACTCTTAGAACATGTTAATATATAAAATTCTTTAGAAGATTTTGGAGTTCCTTGTATAGAATTAACTTGACGTGAGTTCTCATTATTCGCCCTGTTATTCTTCTTATGATTAACCTCCCAAGCATGGTTGATTGAAACATGAAGTTCCATCTAAAGAAACTACTGCTGCAACATTACTTGAAGGAATTATTGATATTAATGTCATCCCCACCATTGCAGAGACGTTGGCTTAGGTGGACCTTCAGATAGCAGGTCTTCCTGAGATTCACTCTGAAAATCCTGACCATATTAAAGATAGCACTCATCATCCAGAGACATCAAACAAAATTGCTGAAACTGAGAACATTGGGGAGGATTCTTCTTAAGATACTAACCTACGGTTAGGTAAGAGATACTGATATTGTGATTTCATTCACTTTTTTTGTATCTTGAATCTATTCATAACCATAATTCTTGATTTACCATATAGGGCTATCAACTTCAATGGCTAGGTCTGGAGGTGAAGCCTCTGTATCAGTTCAAACAACATTGGAAGGTGGAGAAACCATTGTTCAAGAAGGAACATAACATGGAACTTATTTAAGTGTATTAGTCTCAGAATATACCCCTCCTTATGATAGTGATTCTGAATTGGACCTAGAACATCATAAGGCTCTTCGTCTTTCTCATCGTAAGGTATGGAAAAACATCTATAAGATAATATCTGAGATGCCCCTTGAGGAATTGCCTTTATGAATTCCATGACATTCATCTTTCTTTATCAATATAGGATTATAAAGTTTTGAATACTATGAAATTCATACTACAGTGAAAGAGATTATTCATAAGAGGGAGCAAGAGAAAAAGCTTCGACAAGACTTGATAAAATCCAAGCTACCAATCAATATTAAAGAGTTCCAAGAATCACTGTCCCAAGATGAGGCTAATCATAATGCAAAGTTCAAGGGACTAAAGTAGAAAATTATAGAAAATACTGTTAATCAATTGTGTCTTCAAAAAAATTTATATATCATTATAGGGGATCTTGACCAGCTTCATAGATCATTAGGAGAAGTCCAGAAGGATGGTGCAAAATCCATTGCAGATGCTAGAGAAGCACTTCATCATGCTGAATAGAGCGAGGCTGGTAAAATAGAAAAACATCAACAAGAAGTTGATGGGGTTCAAGAGGCTATCAAACATATGAATAATTATGTTTAAATCCTTTTTTAATTTATGAGAGAGAGACTTCAATTTTTGGATGCTCTTCTGTGAAAAATTTTCATAAATGAAAAGTATTTTGTATGTAATCATTTGTGTTTTCACTTTCACTAACTACTTTTGTTTTAACTAGGCCATTTTTATGAGTAAGAATAGTCTGAATTTTTTTCTAGGGTTATATGGATAACCCCACAAAATTTATATATCTTAACTTTTTATTGGTCAATATTACCTAAACCAAACAAAATGCACATTTAGTGATATGGTACTCGACTTTTGTTTAGAGTGCCCTTTGCAGGTTCTCGATCTAATGAGTACCAAGCCTCTTTTTTTGGCCATTTATAGTCATTCATGTTGAACTATAATGGGATAATATTTAGGGTCAAATAACTTTGACAATAAAAATTGAATTAGATCTCAAAAAAACTTTGTGGCTAAGAATTGGTTTAATATTCATTAAATATTTCCGAAGGGAATCTTGAGCCATGATTTTTATGGTCACCAAATTTAAAACCTATATCAACATAAGGGGTTTATTTTCTCGAAATGAAGTTACCATTATTTGAAAAACCTGTTATGGGGGCTGGGTTCTGCAGGACCAACTTGGGCATATGTTGCATAGCCAAATAGTTATATCTTTTGATTGAAAGGCATGTTATGTATGAAACTTATGAAAGGACACCTAAGGGAACGTGCTGCATTGTCAAGAAAAAGAGATATTTGAAGTTTATCATTTTTCATTTGATAGATAGGAAAAAATAATATTTGGGTGACTCAAGACCACAGTAGGTGGTTTTTCTAAGGAAATGAATTTTAAGAATGAAAAAGAGATATTTTAGACTGACATAAGTCTTTAATAGGAAAACCATTTCTATATAAACTTGGTGTATGAGTAATGGTTAAAATTTATCAAAAGGGGGAATTTTTTATATCATATTGTGCATTTGTATGTCATGAAGTGAGGGCATTGGTACTATACAGTTTTAAGTCAAGTAGTGATGACATTTTACTGTGCAGTTTTAAGTGATGCGGTGAGGACATTGTATTGTGCAGTTTTAAGTCATGCATTGAGGACATTGGGTGGATTTAATATAAGGTCTTTAGCACTGACCAAAGGTACTAAACTCTCCCAATTACATGATAATTTGTTTGTAAACATATTATCATATTCAGGTATGGAAGGGAAAATTGTAAACTGTGATTTGGTAATTTATGGAACCGAGGAATGATATGGGAAAAGGTCTAAAATAATTAGAGGAATTCTTTTCCAAGAATGAAGTTACCATTACTTGAAAACCTGTTGTGGGGGCTGTATTATGCAGGGCTAACTAGGGCATATACTACATAGCCAAATGGAGGTATCTTTTTACTGACAGAACTGTTATGTAGGCATCTTATGTAAGGCCACCTAAGGGCATGTGCTACATAGTCAGACAAAAGATATCTTAGATGTTTGATGTTCTATTGCTAAAAGCCAAAGAAAGTTTATGGATATTCAGATTTTCTGAAGCACATTGTTTGGTTTACTAAGAAAGGTGCATGAATATGGAAAGGGTATTTCCACCCAAGATGTCCAAATAATTGGAGGAATATGACTTTTACAAAGGTCTGACCCAAACGTAAGAGGTATGGTGTATAAAGTTTTAGGTCATACAACTAGGACTAGAAATGGAAACAATATATAATATGTGGCCATGTGATTTCAAGGTTATTTCATATTATATTTAACACATGGTGAGGGAAATTTGTAAACCATGGCCTTGAAGACATTCATATTGTGAGAAAGATAATCGGACAAGTATACTTGAATGACTGTTTTAAAATACAGATTCTTGTATATTTTCATCAAAGATGAAAGGAGAAAAGGACACTATAACCAAGAACAAAGTTACCATTATTTGACAAACTCGTTATGGGGCTGTATTATGCAGGTCCAACTGGGGAATATGCTGTATAGCCAAATAGTGGAATCTTTTTACTAACAGACCAGTTATGTAGGCAACTTACGCAAGGACACCTAAGGGCACATGCTGAAAAGTTAGGAAAAAGAGCTTTCAAGTATTAGAAACCCCATCACCAGAAACTGTAAGAAAGATTATGAGGATCTGGAAATATTCAAGATTAATAGTGTCAAATATTTAAGGGGGTTATGCCCAATGCATATGAGAAATATTTTAACCAATATTCACTATGAGTTAAATTTTATTTACATACACTAGTGCAGAAAACGTTATTTACATCACCATTTTTTACGTCGGTTATATATAACCGACATGAGAATCTGTGAAACATGGTTTTTTACATCGGTTATTTTATAATAGACGTAACAAATGTGTTGAGTAGATTTTTAACGTCGGTTATTTTAATAACCGACGTTACAAATCACGCGTGTTCGGGTTTTACGTCGGTTATAAATTAACCGACGTTAAAAATCAAAGCGCGGGGGTTTTTTACGTCGGTTATTTGATAACCGACGTAAAAAATGAGATATCTATGGGTTTTTTACGTTAGTTATAAAATAACCGACGTAAAAAACCAAAGCGTGGGGGGTTTTTTACGTCGGTTTTAAAATAACCGGCGTTATAAATTTAAAAAATAGTTTATAACGTCGGTTATATAATAACCGACATTATAAAACATTTATAAAACTAAAGCCTCATGGACTGTCATTTATGATTTTTCGATCGACAGTCCACCGGCTCGTCTCTCTCGCGCGGTAAACCCTAATCGGCTCGTTGATCGACCTGTGTTAAACTCATTTTGGCTTCATCGTTTATCATCTTTACTCTCCTCTGATCTATCATCTCAACTCGCAACACTCAAGTAAGCCTTCCACGAATTTATTTCGTTCGTTTTTTTCCCGGATAGTCTATATTTATGTTTTGTGATTTTTTTGTTTAAACTAGGTTAGATTCTTCCATTTAGAACCCTATTACATATTTTTTAATATCGTTGGCACCAGACATTCGTTTTTATCTTGAGTGTCTTGTTTTTGTATTTCTTTATAAAAAAAAATTGATATATTACCTTGCATTTAATGACTCAAAATCCTCCTATGTTGGAAACATATTTGGGGTTATTTATTGAAGGACTATGGCGCGATTAAGTAAATATTTGGAATATTTCCTGATTTGACCGGTTTTAATTTCATTATCAAAAATAAATTTGAGGTATGGTTGATTCATCCATTCCTTTTATCCTATATTTCATTTAACTCTCAGGTTCATCTAACAATTTTTTAGTTGTATAACCAATAATGTTTATGTGATTAGAGAATTAAAAGAAATTATCATCATATATTGTGAATCATCCTTATTGAGTGTCTTATCATAGAATATGAATCAATCATCTGTATTGAAGATGTAATTTTTTTAGAAAACAAAAACCATTAATGTAAACCATTTATCATTCATTAATTGAACTAAAATAATTATTTACACATGAGTTTTAATGGAACATAATAAAATAAATATTTATCATTCACCCTCATAGAGTCTAATAAATCAATGATAAACCATTTGTTTTCTTTAATGGAAACAAATTCACTTTTACCCACTTTGTATTTTTAGAAGACACTAAACTCCCTTATAATTTCACCCTTCTGGGAAGTATTAAACATCATTATATCCCTTTAAAAAATATAAATGTCACAGAAATATCGTGCATCCATTCTTTCTTAAAGGACTCTACTATAGATAAGTATACCATTTTTAATATTATTAGTTATGATAAACTCTATCGTAACATCATTAATATATGTTTATAAAAATGGGAATATCACAATTCTCATGATTTTAGTTGAGAATAATGATAATGTTTTTTATTAATGATAATATATACATGGGTAATTTTACAAAAATAATGTGAACTTGAATAATGAATGTTACTTATATATATTTCATAAGATTTTTTGATTTTATGTCACAAAACTAATTGATGATCGAATACAACAAATAATTGCACCACCAACCAAAGTGAAACCAGTGTATTGTTCTATTTTAGAGATTTAGGATTCAATCAATGATATTGTGATTTATTTATTATTTAGAGTTTCTGAATCAAGATACTATATTCTATTTCAAATGGGTATTTGTTTTTTTTGATGTTTCACGATTTTATTTGATGTAGGTTTTTCTTTTTCATGGATTACTTCATAAAGTGGTCTTAGTTCATTTGATTTTTTGTTTCCTTTGACACTATACCCCCTCAATGACTATGATCTCTCATTGCCAGTTTTTCTCTAATTGTTCTCTCATACACCTTTTGGATTTTATGGTTGATTACAAACATATTTATTCAAATATTTAAGCTGGATTATTTTCATTTTTTAGGATTATATTGCTATTTTATGCCACTTTATTTACTATTCTATCTAATACTAAGACCCTTTCTAGTAAGAAAAATTTCATAAGAAATATGATTGGACTCTTCATCATATTTCATGAAACGTTTTTAATAATGTCACGTTTTTAAAAAAAAATATGTTATATCAAAGATGTGGAAACGGGTGGTGTCCGGGGGGTTTTCAAGGGGGTGGGTGGGTGTGAGTGGTTGTCCACGGGGGTGGGGGCCTGTCCAGAGGGTTTTGGGGGTTGTCCGGGGGGTGGGGGCCTATCCAGAGGGTTGGGGTGTCCAGGGGGTGTTCAAGGGGTATGGGTGGGGGTGGTGTCTAGGAGGGGTGGGGGTGCTGTCTAGAGGGGTGGGGGGTTGTCCGGAGGGTTGGGGGTGTCCAGGGGTGGTCCAAGGGGGTGGGTAGGTGTGGGGGCTGTCCAAGGGGGTGGGGGCCTGTCCAGAGGGTTTTGGGGGTTTTCCGGGGGTGGGGGTGATTCTTAGGTTTACTCCATTTTCTCCAATTTTCTATCAACTATGTAGGCGGCATGGTTTTCTTTGATTCAATGAAATTTAAAACTATTATATCTAACTATATTTTGTTTTAAAAATAATATTCAATCATATTTTCTTAAATACACATAGATTTTTTTTATATTTTAAATTTTTTTACATTCAAATTATGATTTTTTTTCATATAAACATATATTTGTATTATCTTAAAAATATATATTTTTTGTTGATATTTGTTATAGGTAATAATGAGTCAAAGTTGGATTACGGCACATAGAATGAGCAATGAATTTGAGGAAGGTGTCGATGCCTTTTTGGAATTTTCAAAACGAAATGTTCCAAGTAGTGACATTTTTTTATGTCCATGCCTGAAATGTTTGAATATGAAGAAGTTGAAAAGTAGAGAGATAAAAGATCATCTGATTTGTCATGGTTTTAATCCGAGTTACAGCCCTTGGATTTGGCATGGTGAAACTGGACGAAATGTCACTGATGATGATGATTCTCAAGATGGTAACTCCGATGTAATTGAAGAAATGATTCATCATATTGTAGCAGAACAAATTGAGATAGAACCGACAGTTGCGCGTCTATATGGTGATGCTGAAAAACCATTATATCCTGGTTGTACAGATTTTACGGTTTTGTCGGTGGTGTTAATATTGATTAACCTGAAGGCAAAACATGGATGGAGTGACAGAAGTTTTACAGAGCTGCTACAATTGATGAAATACATTCTTCCAAAAGATAACGATCTTCCAGATTCACATTACAAAGCCAATAAAATATTATGCCCGATGGGATTGGGATACAAGAAAATACATGCCTGTCCGAATGACTGCATTATATATAGGAAGGAATATGAATTTCTGTCAGAGTGTCCTAAATGTGGGACATCATGGTATAAGGTGAAAGAAAAATCACAGGCTGGTGTAGAGATTACAAATCTCCCTTCAAAGGTATTTTGGTATCTTCCTATAATTAATCGTTTCAAACATTTATTTTCTAATTCACATGATGCAAAAAGGTTAAGATGGCATGCTGAAGAGTGGGTATGTGATGGAAAAATATGTCATCCAGTTGATTTTCCACAATGGAAGAAAATTGATGCACAGTATTCTACATTTGGAAATGAAATTAGAAATCTCAGACTAGGGTTGTGTACAGATGGAATGAATCCATACCGAACCCTCAGTAGCACACATAGTTCATGGCCTGTTTTATTGTTAATTTACAACCTCTCTCCTGAAGTTTTTATGAAGTGCAAATATTTCATGTTGAGTATAATTATCTCTGGTCTAAAGCAACCCGGTAATGATATTGATGTTTACTTGTCACCGTTGATTGATGATTTGAAACTATTATGGGCTGATGGTATTAGGGTGTATGATTCTTATAAAATGGAATATTTTCAACTGCATGTAGTGATTCTATTCACTATAAATGACTTCCCAGTGTATGGAAATTTGTCTGGATACAGTGTTAAAGGGCATAAAGCATGTCCAATTTGCGAACAACAGACATCATATTGTCAATTGCATCATGGGAGGAAAACAGTGTACATGGGTCATCGAAATTTTTTGCCTATGGAACACCCTTATAGAAGACTAAAAAAGGAATTCAATGGCTCACAAGAATTTGATACTGCTTTAAAACCTTTATCCCCTAATATTTATTTTGAGAGGGTGAAAAACCTTGATGTGACATTGGGAAAGACACAGAAATTTGGTAATGATAGACATATTTGGAAGAAAAGTCAATTTTTTTTTGAGCTACCATATTGGAGGTATCATGAAATTAAACATAATATTGATGTCATGCACGTGGAGAATAATATCTATGATTCTTTGATTGGAACATTGTTAGATATTAAAGGAAAGACTAAAGATGGGTTGAATGCAATATTAGACTTACTATCAATGGGAATACGTTTGGAGTTAGCTCCCACTCCTAAAAGAAGACGAACATTTCTTCCCCCGGCTTGTCATGCATTATCAAAGAGGGAGAAAATTAGCTTCTGTCAGTGTCTTCATGATACCAAAGTGCCTCAAGGTTATTCTTCTAATGTAAAAAATTTTGTCTCATTGAAGGACTTGAAGTTGATAGGTATGAAATCACATGATTTTCATGGCATGATGCAACAAATTCTACCAGTTGCACTGCGTGGAATATTTCCCATTCGTGTCAGAAAGACTATAATGAAGTTGTGTTATTTTTTCAATTCAATTTGTAACAAGGCGATTGATGTGAATTCTTTAAAAATTTTGGAAAAGGATGCAATTTTTATACTTTGTCAATTGGAAATGTATTTTCCTCCAACTTTTTTTGATATAATGGTTCATTTAATTATTCATCTGGTTCAAGAAATAAAGCTTTGTGGACCTGTGTATCTTCTTTGGATGTATCATTTTGAAAGGTATATGAAAATATTAAAGGGGTATGTTAAAAATATATATCGACCTGAAGCCTCCATTATTGAAAAGTATATTTCTGAGGAGGTAGCAGAGTTTTGTACGAGCTACTTGGCTGCAGCGCAACACATAGGTTTTCCTCCATCTCGCCATGAACGAGTTAATAATGAGGGAAAGGGGATTCGCGGCTTGAAAGTCAAATCATTGTCAGCTGAACAGATGAAGAAGTTAGAATCATACATCTTGAATAACATAGCTGATTCTCAACCGTATATCACATTTCATATTAATGAGTTGAAACAATGTCATCCAAAGAAGAAAGAAATGTGGATTTTGAATGAGCACAACAAAACTTTTTTGTCATGGATTAAAAAGACTTTGCTTGGTAGATCAGATGTATCAAAGAAATTAAAATGGATAGTGGGTGGTCCATGTTTAAATGTGATAACATGGTCCGGTTATGACATTAATGGTTATACATTTCATACAAAAGCTCAGGACAACAGAAGTGCAGTTCAGAATAGTGGTGTATTGGTGTTTTCAGAAGCAATGCATTTTTCAAGTGCTAGGGACAAAAACCCAATTTCTGCATCAAGTGCATATTATGAAGTGATTGAAGACATATGGGAGGTTGATTACTTTAAAATTAAATTTCCCGTTTTTAACTTTAAATGGTTTAACGGTAACAACAGTGTCAGACATGATGAATTTGGAATGACACATGTTAATCTGAATAGATTGGAAGACACAACTGATTCTTTTATAATGGAAACACATGGAAAACAAATTTTCTATGTAGTAGATCAATCAGATATGCAGTGGGCTGTTGTTTTACAAGGGAAAAAACAATATGTTGGTGAGGATGAAATTGATGAATATGATGATTTATGTGAGATCCCTACTTCCATGGAAAGATTAACATAACATAATCATGATCATGTTGAAGACATAGTTTGTGCTATAAGGAACGACCACAACGAAGGAATTTGGGAAAAAAATCCATTTGTACATTCCTAAAATTGCAGGTAACATATGTTTATTTCTTGTTTACATTTATTTTTTCCATAAATGTTAGATATTATAAGTTTTTCATTTATTAAAACATGTTTTAAAACAAAATAAGTATATGTTTTTGTTTTTTTAATTTTGTTTAGTTTACTTTATCATGTTTATAACCATTACATGAATTATATATCTATTATTTTTGTTCACTGACAATTACATTACCATATTTACCATGTTTACCAGGTTTACCATTTTTACCATATTTACCATCTTTACCATCTTTTCCATCTTTACCATCTTTACCATCTTTACCATTGTTTAACATGCTTACCATATTACCAATTTTTACTATTATGTAACTTAGTACACTTTTCTATTTTCTGATTACAGTAGTATTAAAATATTTGAATTTGTATATTTTTGAACTGACTTTTGTTTTTTTGATTTGAAGGATAATGACAGATCATTCAGATGATCAACCACATGATTCTGGAGAGGAGAATATTTTTGGTCATACCTCTGGGGATGAACATTCACATGCTCCTATTACGACAAAGAGTTCAAAGGTTGGTAAACGTGGGTACACACGTTTACCAAAATTATCACTTGTTCGTATGCAGGATCAGAGGATAGTCATTGAGTTTGATGATAATGATATTCCTAGAGGTCCGAATGCAAAAGATTTTAAGAGTTTTGTAGCAACTCAGGCTAAGAGAAAAGTAAGCATTCTGTATGATGATTGGAGAAGTGTGGATAAAGCGATTATCTCTCAGTTATGGTAGACGATTTTGGTAAGATCTTTTGTCATTGTTTGACTATTATTTTAATGTTTCTAGTATATATAATATGTTTAGCCTCTTCTTTATCAGATAAAATTTGATATTCCTGACACTGGAGGAGTCAGGAAGAAATGCTTATCGTTGGATTCCAGGAGATGGAGGGATTTCAAATCAACCCCCTCATCTGATTTCATTTATGGTCATAGGAGTCATGACAATCCATTTCGTATATATCCTTTTATAGATGAAGACACATGGAGAAATTTTTTTGAAAGTAGAAGAAAAGAGTCATTTCTGGTAAGGGCAATGTAAACTTTTATAAACTTTCTTATATAAATGATTTTGTTAATGTTTTATTAATGATTTCTTATTCTTAAATTACAGAAAACAAGGAAAGCTCATCAGGAGATCCAATATAAAAATGTATACCCTCATAGTTTATCTCAGGGAGGGTATGCATTATTGGAAGAACAAATGATGGCGGAAAAATTTCAACAACTAAGAGCTGAGTATTCAAGCTCTGGAGAGGTGGCCCCTCCATCCCCTCCATCTAGACATGAAAAATGGAAGAGAGCTCGAAATGGAAAAAAAGGGAAATATCTTTCGGAAGAATCGAGAATCGTAGCTGAGAGGATTGTAAGATATCTATTTTATTTATTTAAGTTAACTATTTTCTTCATATAATTTCAATCATTACAGAAATGTTCAATTAATTAATACAGGACTCTCTTGAGGAGCATAGTTCAGAGGGGAAATTTACAGCTACTGGGAGGGAAGATATTTTATTTGCAGCATTGGGAAGGCCCGAACATCCTGGTCGTGTAAGAGGATATCTGGTAGGTGTATCGGTAAGAAAAGTGTTGCCGCGTTCTTCAACTTCTAACATTGAGGGGGTTTATAAAAAAATAGAATCCTTGGAGACTGAAGTTCATAATATTAATGTGACGATGGAGGACAAGATTAGAGATTCGGTGCAGTCTATGTTTGTAGAAATGCAAAGACAATTTCAGACTACAGCTCCCACTCCTCCACCTCCCCCTGCAGACCCCATTATTTATCCTCCACCTCCGCCAGTAGCTCCCACTCCCCCACCTCAGCCTACGGACCCCATTTTTTATCCTACGCCTCTGCCACAGCTTCCTACTTATTGCGAGTTGTATGTTGATGATTCTCAACATCATATAGTAGCATATGGGTTGGTATATTGTATAGGAGATACAGTTCATCATCAACAATTAGAGGTAGAGAATTAGAGGGTCACTGTATAGGATATTATAGATAGATCAGCTAGGGTACCAATACCTACAGATGAGGTGGCGACAGTTGGACAGAGTATCGGCCATTTTTTAATTTGGCCATCCAGACTTCTTCGACGCATTACCATAGAGGTATGAATGTTATATCTTTTATTTTATTTTTTTATTAAAGTTGTTTTATCATTTTAAAACTAATATAATTTTCAATTTTTTTTACATGAATACTTCAAAGGTAAAGAAATACTGTATAGACAACAACAAAGACAAATGGCTATGACATCAGATACAGATTCAAATGGTCTTGACAGATTGTCAAGATATTCACATTTTTTGTCGGGTTATTATGAGTTTCCAATGGAAGCTCATGTTTGTGGACGTGAAATAAGAGTGGAGATTATAAAAAATGATATCATGGAGCTTGTTACTGGAGATAAGTTGGGCATCAATGTGGTGAAAACTTTTTCCATGTAAGTCTTAACACCTTTTCCCTACATTATATTTATTAAAAATTTATACATATGTATGTTTTGTATTAGGTATCTTTATAAAATTTGTGAGAGGAATGAGCTGAAAGAAGTATATGGATTCATGGACTCGCAATTGATTTCCCCTGAAGCATGTGCATTGAATGAGGAACAAAGAATGGTTTATATTGCTGAAAGATTTGAAAAGAATATAATCACACAATGTTGGATGATTCCTTTTTGTGAGAGGAATGAAACACATTTATCTCAAAGAGTTAATTATCTTTTAACATAAAAAAACCACTAACATCAAATTTCCTTTTATCAGTGATCATTGGATGTTAGGGGTTTTTTTCCCAAGGGAGAAAACCCTTTATTGGATATGCTCTGTCCATGGTGATGTGCGGGAAAGTTTTAAGAATATATTGGAAAAGTAAGTTTCAATTTCTCAATAGTTTTATATATTATAATGAATTTTAAATTTACCCCATTCATATTATTTTCTAACAGTGCATGGGCCTACTTTCGAAAAAACATAAAGAAAAGAAGTGCAAAGATCAAATATGTAAATGCGAAGGTAAATATCCATTTATAATTTGTACTTTTTGATTTATTACATAAAAATAATGTATTTAATTTACACTCATTCAAACAGAATTTTCATGAACAACAAGGCCTCATTGAATGCGGATATTATATGTTAAGATTTATGTATGAAATAATAACAACTGGGACAGTTGTGAATTTTGACCTGGTATGATTTCCTCTTAAACTTTTCTATAATATTTCAATTTAATTTATTCATTATACACGTTAACTACTTTCTTTTTCATTTGTATCTTTTTGATGACCCTAAACCCTATACTGCTGAAGACATCAAACACTTACAAGTGGAGTGGTCAAATTATTTTACTATTTTGATTGAATTTTAGTTGTTTGTAATATAAAATGTAATTTTGAATATTGTCGTTGTAATTGTGTATTTGGTAGTTGTTTAGGTTGGATTTAGTTTTTTTTGAAGTTGACAGTGTAAGTTTTTAATGTTATATAATTGAATGTTTAATTTTTCTTTGCTTCTTGTTTTGGTTTACTTATGATGGTTTTTCTGGTATGGATTTGGGTCTGTGGGGGAGGGGTTCCAAGGGTGTGGGGGTGTGTTCAGTGGGGTTGGGGGGTGTCCAGCGGTCTGGGAGGGCTGTCCGGTGGGGTGGGGGGACAGTCCAGGGGGGTGGCAGGACTGTCCAGGGGTGTGGGAATGTGGTCCAAGGGTGTGGGAGTGATGTCCAGGGGTGGGGGTATACATGAGGGTGGGGGGGTTGTCCAGGGGTGTTTGGGGCTGTCCAGGGGTGTGGTGGGGGTTGTCAAGTGGGGTGAGGGGGTGAGAGGGTGCAGGCGGGTGGGGGGTTGTCGAGGGGTGTTTGGGGATGTCCGGGGGTTGGGGGGCAGTCCGGGAGTGTGGTGGGGGCTCCAATGGGGTGGGGGAGTGTTTTCCAAGGGGTATACATGAGGGTGGGAGCTCCAATGGGGTGGGGAAGGGTTGTCCAGGGGGTATACATGAGGGTGAGGGCTCCAACGGGGTGGGGGAGGGCTGTCCATGGGGTATACATGAGGGTGGGGGCTGTCTAGGGGGTAATTTTTATATGTTATCAATGTACATGCTTAATTTTGATCTACTTCTGTTTTTGTGGTACGATTTCTTGATTTGTTTTCTGGTTGATTCTAGTGGAGAGCAGATGACTACATACAATTTTAAAAAAAAATTGGGTTTATCACGTCGGTTATTTATTAACCGACGTGATAAAAGGCCTGGGAAATGGTTTATCACGTCGGTTATTTAATAACCGACATGATAAAAGTCTGGAAAATGGTTTATCATGTCGGTTATTTAATAACTGATGTGATAAAAGGCCTGGAAAATGGTTTATCGCGTCGGTTATTTAATAACCGACGTGATAAACCCCCTCCCCCCAGTTTATCACGGCAGTTATTTAATAACAGACATGATAAACCCCCCTCCCCCCGGTTTATCATGTCGTTTATTAAAAAACTGACATGATAACCCCCCCCCCCCCCCCGCCGATTAATCACGATGGTTCCATAATAATCGACGTGATAAACCCCCCCCCCCCAGTTTATCACGGCAGTTCTATAATAACCGACGTGATAAACCCCCCGCCCCCCGGTTTATCACGTCGTTTATTTAATAACCGACGTGATAGACCATTTCCCCATCCTTTTATCATGTCGGTTTTTTAATAACCGACGTGATAAACCATTTTCCAGGCCTTTTATCACGTCGGTTGTTAAATAACTGACGTGGTAAACCCTTCCCATTTTATTTATCATGTCGGTTCTAAAATAACTGACGTCATAAACATCGCAATTTTATGTTTTTGACGTCGGTTTTTAAATAACCGACGTCAAAAACGTTATTTATAACGTCGCCCGTATTAACGTCGGCTAGAAACCGACGTAAAAAATGAAAAATAACCGACATAAAAAATGTTTTCTGCACTAGTGATAGATATGACTCATATGTAAAATAGAGACTTTCTTTGTTTCCATTGAATTAATAATGTGATGTGCAGTTATAAGTCATGCAATGAGGACATTATACTATGCAGTTTTAATTCATGCTTTAAAGACATTAATAACCCCATAATAAATTGAGACGCCTTATTTATAAAAAAAATGCCTTTTACCCAATTCCTAAGCCCCCTTGAGCTATGCTCAGTGTGAGAAACAAGGATATGTAAAGGATTCTTCTATAATATAAAGGTGACACAGGTGATGAATAGGGTGTTAAATTTTCATGCAGTTTAATGTCATACGGTAAGGACGAAGACGAACATATATAGAAATAAGACATATTGTAACTGGATTAAGGGATAAAACCCAAGTGTCACTATGTGTCTTACTGGGGAAATAATCAAGGTATACATCATTCTTAAAACATTCCCTATGCATATTTGATTCTTATACAAGAAATAAAGGGTTTTTTACCACATCTTGGCCCAAGATTGGAGATATAAGTGTGTCTACATACCTCAAATATATGAGAATCAAGTCGTACGTAGTTCTTTAAAAAATCATTCCTCACGCTAATCGAGTTTGACATGAATAATGGTGGATCTTGACACATTTTGAGAGAACGGTAAATCTTAAGACATAAAATTGTATAAGGACCAAATAATATATCATAAGGAAACACTCTGTATAGATCTGATTCATATACAGGAGGAGAAAAGAAAATAAGAAGATTTTGTGATTGTGTGTGGGCCCAAAATTGGAGATTTAGGTGTCTCTACGTATCTCATTGGAAAATGAGAATCAATCCATACATAGTTCTTGAAATAAGGTCTCTATGTAGATCTGACTCAGACATAGGAAAGAGAGGGGATCATGTACTACTAAGGAGTAGCGATGATGTCAATTATGTTTTCTTATGGAAGCTTCTAACATAAAATAGAGAAAATGTTAGTTGTACAAATGATGACATGCAGTTTAACATCATGCAACAAGGATGAATATGTTATGCATTTTAACGTCATGCAGCATGGACACTTATGGTTATTATGAAGTTTAAAGTCTTCAAACTAGGACATGGGGGATGTGTGGTTTTATGTCTTGCAACAAGGACATTGTACTGTGTAGTTTAATTTCATGCAGTGAGGATGTAGTACTATGTATTTTAAAGTCTTATAGTGAGGATGTTGTACTGTGCAGTTTAAAGTCTTACAGTAAAGATGTTGTACTGTGAAGTTTAAAGTCTTCCAGTGAGGACGAATGTGAAAAACTACACAAATTATTTCTTCCAGAATATCACATTGGTTGGAGTTGTAATAATCTCTCCATCCATTGAGATTAAGGCACAAGCTCCATTGGAATAGACCTTATGTATGGAATAAGGTCCTCCAACTTTGGATTATGTTTTGGAGGTTTCTTTGTTGTTATCATTGGATTCCTAAGGACCAATAACAATTATCCTTGATGAAATGAATGGTGTCAAACTTTCTTGTTAAAATATCCTGCAATTCTATTCTGATAGACTTCTAGATGATTCAAAGTATGAAATCTTTTCTTGTCTAATCATTCTAACTCATTGAACCATTTCTGAGACCACTCATCTATAGATAATTGATCATAGATATCAAATATGACTGAAGGAAATTTCATTTCAATCAGAAAAACTACTTATATTCCATATACCAATGAATAAGGTGTTTCTTGGGTAGCAGTACGGGTAGTTGTTTGATAAGTCCATAAAGCATTCAAAATTTTATCAGGCCATGATTTCTTATCTTTATCCACTATCTTATGTATTATATTTTATACTATCTTATTTAAGGACCCTATCTATCCATTGGCTTCCGTATGATAGCGAGATGAATGGTTGGATTTGATATTATGTTCCTGATATAACTTTTTTACCTCAATAACAAAAATTGGTGCCATTGTCCAACAAAATAGTATGAGGGAAACCAAATCTAGTGATGATATTATTTTTGACACAACTAAAAATTCTTTTGGATCTAACTTCCTCGAGAGGTATTGGGTTTTCCCATTTTGGGAATACATCTATAGCAGTGAGAATATACTTGAACTGCTTAGTCGTGGCTGAAGGTTAAGGCCCTACTATATCCATTACCCATGTCGAAAATGCCCTGGAGGATTTAGCTATATGTAGAAACTATGAGGGTTGATGGATGAAGATGGAATGCACTTGGAAGATATGACATTTTTTAGTTAAATCTGTACAATCTTACATCATTGAAGGCCTAAAGTATCCAAGCCTTTAGATCTGATCAGAGAGTCTATTCCCAGACTAGTGGTCACCGAAAATTCCAAAACGTACTTCATTCATGACAGCTGCAATCTATTCTCCAGCAATACATCTAAAGAGGATTCAATCAAATCCTCACTTGTAGAGGATATTTTGGTGGTATGTACTATCATAATGAGTGAAATTTGATGCTCGTCGTCGGATCTATTCTTTTTAAGCCCTATCTAGTAGAAGTTTTCCATTTTAAAGATATTCCATGATTTATGTACTTCATCCCATGGTATGACCGTATGGTTTAGAAAGTGGTATAATTTCATTAATTTCCTCTATTTTTTTTTGAAAAAAAGGTGAAACCACACGATGATGGGCTATGCTATGATTGTATCATCCCGATTTGGATCTACCAAGGTCGTAGCTGCATTAGCCAGTGCATCTGCTTGAGCATTTTGGGATCACAAGAAATTAGAAAATGTTGGATCTGAGGGAAATTCATCCATTAACCATATGATGTAATCACACAAAGGGATTATAACTTGTTTTATGATATAATATTCCCCATTAATTTGTTTGATTAACAATTCTGAATCACTTTTCACCTTTAAATGATACATTTTCACCTAAAGGTACAATTCCAAACCTGCGATGATAGCTTGATATTCTGCCTCATTTTTGGTACCACCTTCTGAAAAAAGAAAGGAATAAAAAAATACTTCCTTTTTTAGGAAATAAGGACAATTCCAAACCCAAATTTGTTGAGTTTAGGGGTTTCCATTCTTTTCCCTGTTGGACTTCTAGAAGCACCATCAAAATACATTTCCCATGTTTGGGAATTATCCTGAATAGAGAAGACCTCTTCATTAGGAAGGTTAGTATTAAATGATTTATCTTCTGTAGATGGATGATCATCAATGAATTAATCTAGTGCTTGGCCTTTTATTTCCTTTTGAGGAAAAAACTGGATATCAAACTATTGAAAAATAACCGCCCACTGTGCCAGACGCCCTGTAAGCATAGGACGATTGAGGATAAATTTGAGAAGATTATTGCGAGACACAAATTGGACTTCATGATGTTGCAGGTAGTGCCTCAATTTCTAAACTACAAAAATTAATTCTAGGCAATAATTTTAAATACTTTAATATCTAGTTTCTGTGTCAAGAAAAGTTCGACTGTGATTGTAAATTCTATTTTCATTCCCAGTGTCATTCTTTGGGGCGAGGAAGGCACCTAGTGATTTCTCTAAAGTGTTCACATAGAGAATAAGTGGTCTTCCTTCAATAGGTGGAATTAATAATGGTGGACTCAAGAGATATTTCTTGAGGGTATCATATGCTTCTTGTCATTCATCGGTCCCTTGGTAGGCGACTCCCTTTTTCATTAATCTGGTGAAGGGAAAACACTTTCCTACCAAATTAGAGATAAAGTTACGAATATAGGCCAAGTGTCCTTGGAGTCCTCTTAATTATATCAAATTTTGTGAAGGTGATATATCAAGGATTTATTTATTTTCTCATGATCAACATCAATACCACGATGGCGTACAACGAAGCCAAGAATCATTCCTGAGGTTACCCTGAAAGCACATTTCAAGGGGTTCATCTTCAAACTGTGTTATCGAAGTTTATGGAATTTGGTCTCCAAATAAACCATGTGATTGAAACCTTGTCTGGATTTGACAACCAAATCATCCTCATAATATTCATCAAACTTCCCTATAATGGGTTAGAAGATATGGTGCATAGCACATTGATATGTTATACCTGCATTCTTTAAACCAAAGGGCATTACCCGATTAAAAAATACACATTGAGGGGATCTGAAGACTATATATTCTTCATCCTCTGGGGACATATGGATTTTATTATACCTAGAGTAGCCATTCATGAAAGAAATAGATTTATATCCAGCTTTTGCATCAATTAAAAGCTCTATAATCGGAACTAGAAAATCATCTTTAGGAAAATGCTGATTAAGATATTTGAAATCAATTAAAACTCTAATTTTTCCATTATTCGTTTTAATTAGGAATATATTGGCCATCCATTTCGGCTATTGAACATCCCTGACAATGTTATCATTTATAATCTAATCAACTTCAGCTTCAATTTTAGAAGCATGATTTGGGTGTGTTCTTCTTGCTGCCTGCTTGAATCGACGATGTTCTTCTGGAAAACCCAAATGATGGGTGGATGCATAAGGATTAAGACCTGGAATTTCTATATAATTCCATGAAAATATATCTCAATGTTACATTATAAATGAATTATACACCACTTCCTTTTCAGAGGTCATGGACGAACTAATTAGAGTGGGGTGTGGATCTTCTTCTGTACCCAGATTTATTTCTCTGAGTTTATCCACATTGGTAGAGACACCTTCCTAAAATTCTGGAGGAGCATCCCTAATATCATTCTCTTCTTCTTAATTATGAATTACCTCTTCTATTTCTAGTTTCATAGTATATGACGAGGAAAAACTTTCAGAGTTGGGGGAGGATTCAGTATTTGAACATCCTGAAGAAGAGGCCACCATATCTGACCCTATTGATGATGAAGGGTTTTCCTGTGATAATAAAGAGGGAATGATGGATTGAAAATCCAAATCTTTGTATTCCTCTAACATTACTACAATATCTTCTACTCTGGTTAACAAAGTAGAGGCTTGTTATAGTTCAGTGTATGAAATGATAACATCTCCATTTAGGATTTAATCATTTATTGGTGGATCAACAGCTTCTCCCATGTTGTCATGCTGAATTGTCGTAATTGACATTATGGAAGTTATTGGAAGAGTTCCCAGATTTAGGGTTACCATTTCAATTTTATTAATAGATAACACATAATTTGTACTCAAATATATTAATGGATTTTCTGGAATCTTTTCCTATCCATTCAGAACATTAAATCTGGTTATTTCTTTTTCTATAGACTTCGTTCCTTTTGTGTGATAAATCTCTGCCTCAATTTATTGAGATTCACATGTTTTGAACAGAGCCTTGTCACCATAAAACATCCCTATTTGACCATTGAAATAGTACAAAAGGAACTAGTGGTATGACGAAGGTATGGCCACATGTTGATGCAACCAAGGACTTCTAAGGAAAATATTGAAAGTTATGTCCTAATGAACAACCATGAATTATGAATTAGAAAAAATATCTCCAAACTGAGTTCTGAGTATAGTCTCGCCCAGAGGTTTGTGTTCATTCTTATCATAAGCTTGCAACATTAAAGTCAAATGAGATATGTCAGATTCAGTCAAGCCCAATCGATGAAGTGTACAAACGAGAATGAGGTTGACCCCGGAGCCATTATTAATGAAGGCTCGTCGGATTCCAATATAATTTCCTTTTCCTAAAAAATAAAATGGTATAATATGTCCATGTACAACATCATCTTCATCTTCATCTGTAAAAGATATGACTGCCTAACATTCTACAGAATCATTCTCTATACGGTAAATCTCAGTAGTAGCAACTTTGGTTTCAAACTCTTGAGGACTTGATAAAGCATCAATAAATTCTTCTCGAAGATCTATTAAAATATTCAAAGCATCCAAAATTGACAACATGGCCAGTACATGGTTTAATTGTTTCAAAAAATCAAACTGTTGGTCTAAAGGTATGCATTTTCCAGAATGGAGATGCGGTTTTGCAGGTGATTTGGATGTCTATTCTTATAATGTAGTTGTATTCTGTGTTGGAGAAAAAGCTAGAAAAACTCCTGGCTTTGGTAAATTAGACTAACTATGTCTATTCATTTTCTGAGAAGAAGACGGTGTGACTTCTAGTTGGTCCTCCAGAATAATCATTTCAGAACTAAACCTATCTTTCATGGAAGAAACTCCTTGTTCCTGTTGAGCCCGAAGAAGGGCTCTTCCACGAGTTTCTTCCACAAATATGGTTCTAGTAGGGGTAGAGATAAAATGGTGATTTTTAGAATTCCCACATCTTCCCCTGTATCATCTACCTTGGCCTCTTCCTCTAGTTCCCAATTGGGTACAAGGAATTCAGGCTCATTAAAATCAGAATCACCATTGGCATAAGGATCCTTTAAACGGATAACATTAACAGAACCAAAGATCAATTATTCATCTGACAAAGATTATTCTTGATAGGTTAATTCTGGTTGTGTCATTTGGCGGGGTGGTGCTCGTGCTTTTAAAATAGATGGCATGAAATCTGCTAGGGTCAAGGACAACTTTGGCCTTGAAATGAACTCGTCCTCATCTAACTACTCTTTTTCCTTATAATCACTTCACTTCTTTAAGTAACAACCTTTTGTTGAAGGTGGGTTTACTGTGGTTGGAGTGGAATAAGACACAATCAGTTTGTTTCAAATGTGTTCGTAAAATGTCATGATTCCACTTAATCATCTTCCTGATCATCCAATCAACATATTTCTTCACATTTTTACTGTTTACCTCTTTTCATTCACCTGCTTCCTCTATATTAGTAGCAGCAACACATTCAAATTGAGCTGATGAACTTTTTAGTTTTACTTTGCCAAATTCTACCATCTTTTGCAATAGGTCCTTGAAAACAAAACATTCCTGGATGGGATGTCCTAACATCTGGTGAAAGTAAAAATAATTCATAATATCTTCATATCCTTCTTTATTTGGTTTCTTCGGCCTTGGAAACTAAACCAAATTGTTTTCTAGGACTGAGATGAAGTAACCAAGAACATGTTCATTCTGAAAAGAATAATTTTTATTCTTTAATTCCACAAACTATTTCGACCATTGACCTCTTTGATCATCTTGACGAAGTGGTTGTTTCTACTGATGCTTAAGAGGCAGAGCCCTACAGTATAATGAAGGTCTTGAAGTATATGCAGGTACAGGTTCCTTCTTGAGTGTGACTATAGTAGCTTCTACCTTTCCTATCCTGCTCTCCGGAGCTGATGGAATTACATGAGTTTTATGATTAGTTTCTATAATAGAGTCTTCTATCTATTGAGTGATTGATGTAGGGTCTCAAAACCCTCCGGTGTATTTCATAGGAATCAATGGTGTGCATAGATTATCACATAGATTTTCCACACAAACTAGCAGCAACTCTTCTTGAGGGAGTGGTAGACATAAGGAATATGTTAATCCTTTCCATTGAACAATTAAATCTGAAACTCATTCATTCTCCCTTTGTTTAAAATTGGTAAGATAAAAAATTGTTTTCTTTGATAGCGTATATCTAAATTGAAGACAAAATTTATGATGGAGATCTTCCCATCCAGTAATTGATCAAGATTGTAAACTTGTATACCATACAAAAGCTTTTCCTTGTAATGACTGCACAATACACCTAATCATTACTGCTTCTTGTTGTTGAGAAGCTCCCATCATGGGATTTCAAAGAGAAACAAAATGTGTTAAGTGTTGTTATAGATCTCTCGAACCATTAATGATTGGGAATGTGGTATTCACAAAATTAGATGGGGGATGAATTTCCTCCACCCATTTAGGGTAAGCTCTCTTTTCCAGCTGAACTAGTGAACTTCATTCCTCCATAGCTTCCAATAGAGTCGTTAATACCATAATTGTGTTCATAAGAATTTGGGGAATATTTGGATGAGCTGGATTCTATGCAGGTATAGAAAATGGAGCTTGAGATGGTGCAATGACTAGAAAACCCACTGATAGTGGTGCTGATATCTGCCTTGTATAACCCACAGGAATAAGTCTATTAGGATGTGTTTAATCCTGACTTGATTGTGTACCCAGTGGATGGAATTCATTATCTTCATCTATAGTTACTAAACCTCTTTTCTAGTGATCTCCAACAAGATTTTCAAGTTGAGGACCTACCTGGGGAGTACGTCTAGCAAAAATGATACTTCGAAGTAACTCGGTATTGAGTACTTCCAACACCTTCATTCCCTCTTATTGCAGTGAAAATATATCTTCAAGAGAAATATATTACTCTTATCTAGTGTAAAATTCACATGCAATATGACATTTTCCTTTCCCCTGGTTATATGCCTTTTGGATGGGGGGGAGTTGGTTATTTGAAGGCATACCTAGATTCTAGGTAAGCCTCTAATTTCGAGTGCACACACCTTCTTCATTTGCCTCGGTGTGTACTGTATTATGGACAAGAACATCATCTTATGATTCCCCCGAACTAGACTCATTTTCTGGAGGATCTTCTGTAATGGTGTTAATGACATTTACTGATTCATAATGCATTGATGGTATTCTGTTAGTCTTTTTGTGAGATTTCCTTCCTATGTGTCTTCCATGAGACTTCGTTCTCCTATATGATGAATTCCCAGGAAGAGAATCCTCAGATATTTTAGTTTTACACTCTCCTTGTGGCTTCTTTCCAAATCAGGAGAAACTCTCATTAGTTGAGGGGATAGTAGATCTGGAAAAACCCCATACCTACAGGCTGGGAATTTTCAAGTTCTTCTTCTTCAGATCTTTGAACTTTGTTGAATGAATTTGAAGGTTAAATTAAATGAGCCCCTAGAATTTCATGCTGGGGTGATTCTTGAACTGCTATTGCTGAAATTCGTGCAACTGATCTTCTGATTTTTCAGATTTTGGTTCAGACATTAGCTGGGTGCATCGTCCAACAACCACATAAATCTCCTATTTTGGAATATTTCTTTTCTATTTCAGACATTGGCATTCTCTGACACCTAACATCCTCTAAGAAGGACGCCTTCTCAAGATTCTTAGATTCTTGATGTAAATGTCACTCAACAACTTCTTTTATTTGGTTTTGAATCTGATGAGAGCTGGTTGAGGCCTGTTCTTAAGCGTACATTCGATTACATACAAACTTTATTGATTGTGGCTGACTGTGGGCAAAAAAATTGCATGAGACCACTTTTTGAAGACTTTTCTGATTTTGGAGTGAAGTGAAATGAAATTCTCCATGTAAACCCCATCCTCTGATACGAACACTAGATGGGGAATCAGAAATTAACTGGCGTAGCCTCTTCAGATCATTGAAGCATACATGATGAAGGATTATCTACTTTTTTCAACTTTTGGATGTTGGGAAACTGAGAGAAACACCAAGTCAATTTGGTGCTGTAACCCTTTTATTACCTTTACATGATTTTGATATTCATCATATTGTAATACTTTGGTTTTCAAATGACAAAGAGTCTTCCATAAATTGAGGCATATATCAGGAATACAATCTTCTCTAATCAATTCTAGAATGTTATAATGATAATTTACCAATGGCCAGAACATGACTGGTACTTCTCCCTTAGCTAATTTTTTCCTCATGGTTAATATATCTTCATCATATTTCACTAGAGGTTTCTCCACTTCTTCTGACCATAGTGGATGCTCTGTATTAGAGTAAAAATGACCCAAGGGAGGTTCGTAGAATGACCGTTCCCTTAAGATGTCTTCTAGTTGTGAAAGTATTTCACCTATCAATGACAAGGCATCAGACATGACTGGCCTTGTTTTTTCAAGTGCCTCGATATAGAAAGAAGTTCTGGTCATTAGATTATCAATTATAGAATTGTTTTCACAATTAAAATACTACTGTATAGAGGAATTTCATAGAGAATGAAATCATGGGGAGGATCACCCTGATGGATTGTAGCAAGGGATAAATCTCCTTGCTCTTTGGTCTTCTGGCCACATGGTGGGTTTCCATGGCTCTCATCCAAATATAAACACTCTAGATTGACCAAATTTTCATGAATCAAGCCTCGATGATGAAGTGACTGATGAGGAACTTTATAATTAACACTACCACTCCCATAATTTTGTAATGAGAGGATAGGATCTTGAGCTGCAATAGATAAATTTCGGAGGGCTTCATGAACTCCAGTGTTAAGAGGATCCAAATCGCAGCTTGACTCTTGATTTTACAATAGTTCTTGGAAAGACTTATTCTTAGATGTTCTCTTATACTTAGTTAGGGCCAATTGATGGAAAAAGTGGTTATCATGGGAAAATGTATATTCTTGCCTTTGAGTGGTTACTAGAATGAACCGATTACCTCCAATTGGAAAGTTTGTATGTTCCTGATCCTATTATCCATATGATATGGTGGAGTATGACCCATTACACTCTTGGTCTAGAACAAATTTATGTATATGCTCTGGGATGGCATGTTGATGTGTCATCCCATGTGTGGGGATAGATTTATGTGTATGTTTCCCTGGTATTGCTGAAGTGGTTGTTATAATATCCTGGAATGCTTCCAGAATATGGGTAGGGATTTGTGTCTGCCCTTTCACCATTGATAAGATATGTTTGTTGAATTCAGTGACTGGAATGGGAATATACGTCCATTCCCTATCTGGAGTAGGTGTATGTGCTTTCTCATGTCCTCCTTTTCCTATAAAGGGGTATTGATAGTACTCATGCTTGGTGCAGAGAGTTGGGTCTACCCCAAATTAGTCATTGGATCATTCCGAATGACTTCTCTTGGTGCTACCAAATGATACTGTTGGTATAATTGATGAACATTGTAAGGTTCATGTGCCTACTGGTTTTTTCCCATCAAGTATGGTTGACAGACTTCCTTCAATACTGGCAGACGAGACTACTAACAGAATTGGTGATTGTAAATAGGTGTATGTTCCTGTTTACCGGTTTCCACCACATTAGATTGGTGGGATTTTTTAAATGCAATTGGAAGAGCCTATTGACTGGTTGATAACTGGTAAGCACGTGTATGTGCCTATTCATAGTACTCCACCGAATCTATCTGGAGGGATTGGTGGTTTGCTTCCAAATGAACCTATTGAGCAGTAAAATTAGGACGAATGGGTGTATGTGTCTGCTCATTGTTTTCCATCAAGTTATGTTGATGGACTTCTATAGAGGAGGAAGAGGTGAGAACCAGCTCCCTGTTGACCAGATGTTGTCCCTGGCGGTTCGTCTTGCATTCCTGGGTCTGAGAGACCTGGTCTGAATGTCCAGAGGCTACACCCCCATCATATTGGGGGTACACTACTGCACAATAATGTCGGAGATTGCTGGTGGTAGTCCTCAAGAAGGACTCCTGCATTCTTGAATTGAGTCCTTGGGTGGTCTCTTGATTCACCTCCCTATGGAACGAGAGGGATTTATTACTGCGTTCCGGGGATAAGGACCTGAAACGGTTGAAGATGGTGGTTGGCACCATCTGCTTCATGATCATTGGTCGTCGTTGGCCAGATGATCGAGGATTTTTATTGACTTGGAGGGCCTATCGAGCTGGCTCCAAAGTCGGGATTATACCATGCTGGCGATATTCCATTACCAGAACATTAGAGACCCAATGTTGAAGATGTTGTGTTGGTGATGATGTCCTTCCCATGGATGGGGACCCGTCTTTAGCAGTGGTCAAGAAGTTAAAAGATGTTGTCTTGAATAAATCTATTTTAGAGTGAAGGGAATTCTGAGAAACACTTGAAACAACAACAAACTCCATTAAAGAAACATCTTTTAAGATGGAAACATGAATTATAGATTCCATTGTCTAGACTTACCTTATCAATTTATAGGGGACTAACAGGTGGGTAACATTATTAACTTGGTTAATGATTCTTGTCGGGTTCACCATTTTTGTTTCATAGTTCCTTGAAACGTGTGTTCTAGTATGGTGCACAAGTAGGCTTGGGTGACATGATGTTAACATAAGTGAAGAACAACCTATGTGGTAATACATGGGTGAGACCTTGCTCGAGACTTCAAGATTTTTCATAGGGGATCCCAGAAGTGGGGCACTCAAGTTCTTGTAGGAGGAATGGGCAGCGCATAAGTATTTTAGATTTGGTGTGGTTGGGCACTTTAGGCATGTAAGTGTTATGGTTTTAAAACACTAAAAGGACTTAAGTCCAATGATACTCAAATAAATCCTCTGCTCAAGGTGTTGAAAACTACCTTGAAAGTTTCAGAAGACTGGGGCGAAGTACTAGGGTGACCAGAGCTGTAATTGAGCTTTGGGGAAATTCGTCCGTACAAATGACGGCCCCAAGGGTCTAATTATAGGAAAATATTATACCATGGGAGAAAAATTAAGTGGGTGTGCAAGTAGGCTGCATGAAATATGGGGGCGCGCAAGTGGGTTTTGTGAGATGTTGGGGGGAGCAAGAGGGTTGCATGACATATTGGATGCACGTAAGTAAGCTACACACCGACAAAGTTTTGGCTAGACTAAGGCGTCCAAAAACACATGCCTTTGAAAATATTGACTTTTCTTTATGTATTTCCCCCTATTTTCTTTCTAATAGATTCCCTTTGTCATATTTTTAGACTCTTTGACTGAATGCGGTGTCAACAAAATCCCCCCCCCCCCTAGTATTGGATTCGAAATGAAAAGAAGATCCTATACTGAGGTAAGGTAATGAAGGAAAAAGAAAAAGAGCTTTGGGTCACGCATGTTTTGGTGCTTAAGTAGACTTGGGCACGCAAGTTTGCTATGTGTAGGACTTCTGGCATGCAAGGTGACATGTGTCTCTTATATATAACAACCACACTTCTGCAAAAATTCTCACAACCTTTGAATTCTCAGCTCTCAGAGCGCAAGTTTTCTTCTATTCAGGCGCTTCTATTTCACCGTGCTTCTTCTATACATTTTTTAGCTGCGTGCTATAAGTAGGGTGCCATACTTATAAGCCTACTTATACTTGTGAGCCAAGTTTTAATCTTATTTTCCTTAATTCCTTTGCCATTTTTTTTTTGTAAAACACCCAAAATGAACTTCATTTTAAAATACGATCTCTATTTTTTGCAGGTTCAATGGCTCCTAAAAGATTTGGAACTGCTGATGAGCTCGCCCACAAGAGGATCAATGACATGATGAATGTATTTGGTCATGATTACTTAGAAATTTTCGAAACAACCCTTCCCAACATAGAAAAATATTTGAAGAAGTATCATTTCAACTTTCCTCGAAGAACCTATCTGCCTTTGTATAGATATGGCCATTTACAGGATGCTAACATTCCAAATCCAAATAACTATGTCCCACATTCTTGGATTCTAGATTATACCAACTTCTCATTGGACAATTTTTCTGTTGGGGGATCATTTTCTTGTGTTGGGACAGTAGAGAAAGCTCATATTTTTCATCATATCCCATGTTCTCTAGATTTGAAGGCACAGACACCTGAGTTGCATCCACACTGTTATCCATCCATCTTTCGGGATTCACAGTCAGATTAGTCCAAGGGTTGGAAGAAAAGTTGAGACTTCTGCCCAAGAGGAGGTGTAAAACCCGCATGGATGTGAGCATACTGGGTGAAAAATACCTGTGTAGAATTTTCAGATGATTTGATATTCGTTGGGATTTATGAGGCTGTTTGGGTTGGGAAAACCTATGTGTATAGGAATGATGATTTCATGCTAGAATTATTAAGTCGATAGAGCCTAGAGACTAATTCCTTCCATTTAACACATGGAGAGGTAGGCATCATCTTGTGGGATGTTTACAAGATTTTTGGAGCTGCAATCCTTGGATACATGTATGATGAGTTTATTCCTCCCAAGGTGACATGGAATGACTCCGAGAAGACACCATATTTGGTTCGTGAGTTGACAAAAATATTTAACTCAATAATTCAATCACCAAAAAAACTCTCACCTGGAGGGATATTCATCCAGAGGAATGGATGTAAATATTTTTAATAAATAATAAGGAAAAGGGTCCCACTTACACCCATCTGACTAGCTAACCAAGGGTAGAGAAGAGAGGCACTCCTGACACCTTTTGGCCAACATTGGAGAAAATAGAATTTGATAAATGGGGATATGAAATAAACTGAAAAATTCATTCAAAAACACATCTTGCAGGTTTCTTATCCATGTGGATCAGTATGTATTTATTACTAGTCTGAGACTCCAAAGGAGGAATGAGGTCGGGAACCTTTGTTATTGTAGCTAATCTAGCGGAGAAAAGGATGGTAGGGTTGTCTACTCCTGTTTTGTCCATGATTCATAGGATTTTTCTTCATATTTACAAAGGTAAGTCTCCCTTTAAAATAGTGTGACCATTCCAAGTATTGTGGGGATGGATTGATACTCACATTAGAACTTATGTTGTACAAAGTGGATTACAAGTTTTTGGAAGTTATTTCTGACCATCTGTTTAGGTCTTTTCTGGTAGTTTACCCTTGTCTCTGAATGCTTATGACATCAAGGATATATTGAGCATGCATAAGTAAATCTTTTTCTCTCCTTATGGGAATCCGCCTATAGGGATATTCGTTGATGATGGTACTATCAATTTGGAATTGAGGGCATATATGCTAGCTTGCAGAGATGGCATGTTGACCACCAGAATCGACATGGAAGTCATATGTGAGGCCTATGATCCTTATAGATTTTTGTGTCAATTCAAATGTGTAAAACAGAATGATGTATCTCCTCTTGTGCAAGTTAGATTAGAGGAACACCCAATGTTTTCCCAACAACTATATTTTTTGACATATGCAGAGAATACTGGGGCAGTGTTTAATTTACCCATTGCTAATGTAGTAATAAGATTGACAATCTAGTATGTGGAAAATTGGGTTGCATCTTACCCAGAAGGGGTGTTGAATCGTGTCATTCCTCGAGTGGTGGTGAAGAGAATTAGGAGGTAACCACATCATTTGGAAGATAGATTTTCATCATCAGGGGCCAAATTGCAAGAATCAGAGGGTAGAGGTGATGATGCTCCAAATTCACCAAAGAGACCTTGTTCCATATATAATCCTCCTACAAGAATTAAAAGAGCCACTCCATCAATCCATACTAATGTCGTATCAAGGAGATATGGTCGCCATCATTATGAAGAGTGGCGAGTTCCATCTTTTAATCCTTCATCTGTGACTATGGGTGATGGGAAGTAACTCAAGTCCAAGGTTGTAGTATCCTCCTCACAACCCTCGGACAAACATTCTGAATATATATGACCGGAGTCTATTCAGACAAGGCAGAATCTCTACGGTGAGGATGAGACCATGTGGATAGATCTATGTGAATGAATGCATATTCCAGGAGTATGGGATTTGTGGTATTCTTTTGACATTATTTTTAAGGATAATCCAAATGGGGTAAGGACCTATATTCAAGAGATGGAAATTCTCATATATTCCACTAATGAATCAATTCCTACAACAAAGCGGGTGAAGAAAATGATAGGTCGCAGTACCACCAAAGGGATTAATATTTCATTAGATGAAGAGTGGCGTGACTTTATAGATCCTGAGGATGTAAGTTTCATTTCATTTCCATTATATTCCATTTTTCAACTATAATTTTAGTCAAAAAATAGTTACTTAGGAGAAATATTATCTTAACATACAATTGGGTAAAGGAAAGACAACTGAAGTTCATTCACAACAATATATCCCTAGAGGCACTACTCTTGGAGATACAGGATCACCCCGTGAATCAGTAGAAACATGTCCAGGCCAAAAATACATGGAGGAGGAAATAAAGAGGGTATTGGGATATCCAATACCTATCTTTGGTGATGATGATGCAAGCCCTCCTAAGAAGGTGAAGAATTAAAATCACCAAAGAAAGAGAGCAACGGTTAAGCGATTTCTTAGCAGTGGTTAGTCTTCTTGATAATCATGAATTTTAGTCCATGTTCATGAAGAATTGTTTAAACATCTTATGATTACAGGGTATTGTTATATTTATTCTTTGAAAGGAACTACTGATAATATTCGAGGAGATGTAGAAGGTGCTGCTAAGAAGACACAAATTTTTTCAAATCCAGTGGTTCCTAAAGAGGCATTGAAGCCAAAGGAACCAACATTTGTTCCCAGCACTGCTCTGATTCCTAATATCAGAGGAGAGGAAGCTTCTGGTAAATCATTAATACTTCATAAGTTATAAAATGCATCAATAGCTAACTTCCATTCTATGATACTTTTAGGTTCATCACATGCACCAGAACATCTGGCAATAACTGATGTTGACCCCACAATTATTTCAGAAGAAGCATCTCAGGGTCAAAGGTTGCCGGAGGAAGGTTCTGAGGAAAACACACCAAGTGCTCCCATGGGTGAGACTAACCTGGGATATGAGATATAATTGGATGAAATGATGAACCCTGGAATGTATTTTGAAGAACTATTATAACATGTTAATATATCAAATGTTTTATAAGTTTTTGGAGTTCCATGTGTAGAATCAACAAGATGTGAGTTCTCATTATTTGTCAGGTTAATCTTATTTTGATTAACCTGCTAACCATGGTTGATTGAAATATTCAGTTCCATCTAATGAAATTGTTTCCACAGTGGTACTTGAAGAAAGTGTTGATATTAACATCAACCCCACCATTGCGGAGACATTGGCTCAGGTGGATATAGATATATCAGGTCTTCCTGAGAAAATTTTTCATAAATGAAAAGTATTTTGTCTTTAATAATTTATGTTTTCACTTTCACTAACTACTTTTGCTTTACCTAGGCCATTGGTCCCAATAATCATATTTTTATTTTTCTTGCTTGGGTTATATGGATAACCCCACAAACATTATATATCTTGAGTTTTTATTTCTCAATATTACCTAAACAATACAAAATGCACTTTTAGTGAGCTAGGACTCAACTTTTGGTTAGATTTGCCTTTGCGGGTTCTCAGTATAATGAGTACCAAGTATTTGGTTGTTTGGTAGTTTAGAGTCAAGAATGTTGAACTATAATGGAATAATATTTAGGGTCAAATAGCTTTCACCATAAAAATTAAATTAGATCCCAAACTATACTCTATGGCTAAGAATTGATTTAATATTCTTTAAAAATTTCCAAGGGGAATATTATGGCATGGGTTTTATAGTCACCAAATTTAAAACCTCTATCAACATAAGAAGTTTCTTTTCCAGGAATGAAGTTACCATTTTTTTGAAAAACCTGTTATGGGGGCTGTGTTATGCAGGGCCAATTGGGGAATATGATGCATAGCCAAATAGTGGCATCTTTTGACTAACATTCCTATTATGTAGGAAACTTATGAAAGGCTGCCTAAGGGCACGTGTTGCATAGTCAAACAAAAGATAACTTTGAAGTTAAACATTTTGATGTTGAAAGATTGGGGAAAATAATATATGGGTGACTCAAGACCATAGTGGGTGGTTTTCCATGGAAAGTGATTTTAATAATGAAAGGGATATTTTACACTGACATATGTCATGGATAGGAAAACCATTTCTATAAAAATTTGGTGTATGTGGAATGGATAATATTTATCATAAAGGAGAATTTATGATATCATATTGTGTAGTTTTATGTCATGGAGTGAGGACATTATATTTTGCAGTTTTAAGTCATGTAGTGAGGACATTGTACTGTGCAGTTTTAAGTCATGTAGTGAGGACATTGTGTGACTTTAACTCAAGGTCTTTAGCTCTCACCAAAGGTATGATATTCTCCCAATTTCCTGATAATTTTTTGTAAATATACTATCATGTTCATGTATATAATGGAAATGGTAAAATATTATTTGTGATTTGTTTTTAATCCAAAGGTTGATATGGAAAAAGGGATAAAGGCATTAAATGAAGTCTCTTCTAAGAATGAAGTTACCATTATTTGAGAAACTCATTATGGGGGATGTCTAATGCAGGGACAACAAGGGAATATGCTACATAGCCAAATAGTGGCATCATTTGAATGACATGCCTATTATGTAGGAAACTTATGTAAGGCCACCTAAGGGAATGTGCTGCATAGTCAAAAAAAAGAGCTCTTTGAAGTTTGACATTCAATTGATAAAAAATGAAGAAAGATTATAAAGATTCATATTTTCTGAAGAAAGGAGTTTTTTTTATTGGGAAAGGTACCTAAATATGGAGAGGGTATTTCTAACCAATATTTCTATAGAATCTGAGTAATAGGAATCCTAAGAAGGTCTGACCCAAACGTAGGAATTATGGAGTCTGTAGTTTTAGGTCATACAACTAGGACCAGAAATGGAAACAATATATAATATGTGGCCAAGTGATTTCAAGGTTATTTATTATTGTATTGAAAAAAAGGTGAGGGATATGTATAAAACATGGTCTTGAATACTTTAAAATTGTTAGAAAGATAATGGTACATGTATACTTGAATGACTATTTTAAAATAATCTTCTATATTTTTATCAAAGATTAATGGGGACAAAGATACTATAACCAAGAACGAAGGTACCATTACCTGAAAAACCCATTATGGAAGATGTATTATGCATGGCCAACTAGGAAATATTATACATAGCCAAATAGTGGAATCTTTTGACTAAAAAGCCTATTATGGAGGCAACTTATGCAAGGCTACCTAAGGGCATGTGCTGCATAGTCAAACAAAAGAGTTCTTAAATATTAGAAACTCTGTCACCAGAAACTGTAAGAAATATTATGAGGATGTAGAAATATTCAATATTAAGAGTGTGAAATATGGAAGTGGATTTTTCTCAATGCACATGAGAAATATTCGAATCAATATTGGCCATGAGTATGACATCCTTTACATAGATTTGACTCATATGTAAAATGGATACTTTATTTGTTTCCTCTGAATTAATATTGTGATCTGCAGTTTTAAGTCGTGCAATGAGGACATTATACTATGCAGTTTTAATTCATGCAGTGAGAACTTTATACTATCCAGTTTTAAGTCATGTAGTGAGGAAATTATACTATGTAGTTTTAAGTCATGCAGTGAGGAAATTGTGCCATGCAGTTTTATGTCATGCAATGAGGACATTATACTAAGAAAGTTTATGTCATGCAGTGAGGACATTATATATATAGTTTTAAGTCATGCGATGAGGAAATTGATAGCCCCATAAGAAATTGAAATACCTTATTTATATAAATAATATATTTTCCCAATTCCTAAGGCCACGTGATCTATGCTCAGTGTGAGAAACAAGGAGCGGTAAGGGTTTCTTTACAGTGAAAAGGTGATGCAAGTGAAGAATAGGAGTTCTATATTTCCATTCAGTTTAACATCATGTAGTAAGGATGAAAATGAACCGATATGAAAGGAAAGAAATTTTTTAACTGGATTAATGGATAAAATCCAAGTTTCACTATGTGTCTTGTTGGGGAATTAATCAAGTCATACATAGTTCTTAAAACATTCCCTATGAAAATTTGATTCTTATATAAGAAATAAAGGTTTTTTTATCGCGGATGGGCCCAATATTGGATATCTAGGCGTCTCTATGTATCTCAAATAGATGAGAATCAAGCCATACTTAGTTATTTAAACAATCATTCCTCATGCTAATTGAGTTTGACATGAAGAATGAGGTATTTTGACACATTCTGAGAGAATGGTAAATCTTAAGACATAAAATGAGATAATGACCAAATCATATATCTTAAGGGAAAACTCTGTATAGATCTGATTCATATATAGGAGGAGAAAAGAAAATAAGAAGATTTTGTGATTGTGGTTGGGCCCAAAATTGGATATTTAGGAGTCTCTACGTATCTCATTAGAAAATGAGAATCAAACCATACGTAGTTCTTGAAACAAGGTCTCTATGAATATCTAACTCAGACATAGGAAAGAGAGGGACTCATATGCTACTAAGGAGTAGCGATGATGTCAATGATGTTTTCTTATGGAATCATCTAACATCAAATAGAGAAAACGTTATCCACACAGTTTAATTTCATGCAACGAGGATAAATGATGTCATGAAGTTTAATGTCACGCGACAAGGATGAAGATTCTATGAATTTTAACATCATGCATCATGGATGCTTATGGTTGTTATGTAGTTTAATGTCCTGCAAATAGGACATTATACTATGCAGTTTTAAGTCTTGCAGTAAGGTCATTTGCACTGTGCAGTTTTAAGTCTTGTAGTAAGGATGAATGATACTACACAAAGTATTTCTTTAAGAATCTTTCATTGGTTGGAGTTGTAATAAGCTCTCCATCCATTGAAATTAAGTCATAACCTCCATTTGAATAGAATTTATTATGGAATAAGGTCCTTCCCACTTTGGATCAAGCTTTATAGGTTTCTTCCCTAGTATAATTTGAGACCTAAGGACCAATACCAATTCTCCTTAAAGAAACGAACGGAGGCGAACTTTCTTGTTAAAAGGTCACGCTATTCTGTTTTGATAGGATTCTAAATGATCTAAAGTTTGCAATCTTTTCTCATCTAATTATTCCAGCTCATTGAACCATTTTTTAGACCACTCATCTGTAGACAACTGATCACAGATTACAACTCTAAGTGAGGTAAATTTCATTTCAATTAGGAAAACTGCTTCTGTTCTATATACCAATGAATAAGAAGTTTCTTGGGTGTCATTACGAGTAGTTTTCCGATAAGCCCATAAAGAATTTCAAAGTTTATAGGGCCATGATTTATTATATTTATCTACCATCCTTTGAAGTATACTTGATAGGGTCTTGATGAAGGCTTTTATCTGTCCATTGGCTGCCGCATGATATCGAGACGAATGGTTGGATTTGATATTATGCTCCTGATATAACATTATTACCTCAATCGAACAAAAATTGGTGCCATTGTCCATCAAAATAGTATGGGGAACACAAAATACTATGACGATATTAGTTTTTACAAAACTAACAATGATTTTGTCTCTGAATTCTTTAAGAGGTATTGCTTCTCCCCATTTAGAAAAGAAGTCAGTAGCAGTAAGGATATACCTGAACTTATTATTTGTAGCTAGAGGATAAGGCCCTACTACATCCATTACCCATGTGTCAAATGGATAGGATTATTTAGATGTATGTAGAAACTCTGGGGGTGATGAATGAATTTGGAATGCACTTGATAGGGATGACATTTCTTAGTGAAATCTATGAAATCTTGCGTCATTAAAGGACAAAAGTATCCAAGCTTTCGGATCAGATCAGAGAGTCTGTGCCCAGACTGGTGGGCACTACAAGCTCCTAAATGTACTTTTTTCATGATAGCTGCAGTCTCTTTTCCATAAATACATCTGAATAGAATTCCATTGAAGCCTCATTTATAAAGGATCTTTTGATGGTCTGGACTATCATAAAGTGTAAAATTGGCCGCTCGTCGCCAGATCTGTTCTTTTTCAGCCTTATTCGGTGGAAGTACTCTATTTTGAAGATATTCCAGGATGGATATTCTCCATCCCATGGTATGACCATATGGCTCAAGAATAGGGATAATTTCATTAATTTCCTCCATTCCGGTTTGAACAAAAGGTGAGACCACATGACGATGGGCTATGCTAATGACTGTCTCATCCTAATTTGGATCTGCCAATGCTATAGCTGCCTTAGACAATGCATCTGTTTGAGAATTTTATGATCGCGGGACATAAGACAATGTTATCTCTGAGAGAAATTCATCCATTAACACCCTTACGTAATCAAAAAAAGGAACTAACTCTTTTTTTCTGATATAATAATCCCCATTAATTTGTTTTATTACCAACTATGAATCACATTTCACCTTTAAATGATGCATTTGCACTTAGAGGGACAATTCCAAACCAATGATGAGAGCTTGATATTATTCCTCATTTTTGGTACCACCTTCTGACAACAGGAAGGAATAAGGAAATACTGCCTTTTCTGGGAAAATAAGGACAATTCCTAACCCAACTTTGTTGAGATTAGGGTTTTCCATTCTTTTCCCTGTTCAACTTATGGAAGAATCATCAAAATAAATTTCCCATGATTGGGAATTATCCTGAATAGAGAAGACCTCTTCATCAGGAAGTTTAGTATTAAATGATGTATCTTCCGCAGATGGATGCTCAGCAAGGAAGTCAGTTAGATCTTGGACTTTTATTGCCTTTTGAGGCATAAACTGGATATCAAACTGTTGCAAAATAACCACCCATTGTGCCAGACGCCCTGTACGCATACGACAACTGAGGATAAATTTGATTGGATTATTGCAAGACACCAATTGGACATCATGATGTTGTAGGTAGTGCCTCATTTTAAGAACTGCAAAAATTAATGCTAGGTAGCACTTTTTAATACTTGAATATCCATTTTCCACATCAATCATAGTTTGACTAAGATAGTAAAGGTTGTTTTCATTCCTAACATCATTATTTTGGGTGAGGAAGGCACCTAGTGATCACTCTAAAGATATTACGTTGTGAATAAGTGGTCTTCCTTCAACAGGTGTCATTAATACTGGTGGACTCGAGAGATATTTCTTGAGGGTATCAAATGCTTCTTGGTAGTCTTCAGTCTATTAGTAGTTGATTCCCTTCTTCATTTATCCAGTGAAGGTTAAACACTTGCCTACTAAATTGGCGATAAAAATATGAATATAGGCCAAGTGTCCTTGGAGTTCTCTTAATTCATTCAAATTTCAAGGAGGTGACATACCAAGGATTGATTTTTTTTCTCGGGATCAACTTTGATACCATGATGGCGTACAAAAAAGACAAGAAACATTCCTAAGGTTGCCCCTAAAGCACATTTCAAGGAGTTCATATTCAAACTGTGATGTCGAAGATTATTGTATATAGTATCTAAATTATCCAAGTGATTGTAATGTTGTCTAGATTTGACCACCAAATCATCCACATAACATTCAACAAATTTTCCTAATATGGGTTTGAAGATATGGTGCATGGCACGTTGGTATTGTGCACCTACATTCTTTAAGCCCAATGGAATTACCTAAGATAAAAACAAACCTTGAGGGGATGTGAAGGCTATATATTCTTCATCCCCTGGGGCCATACGGATTATATTATACCTAGAGTAGCCATCCATGAAGGAAAGAGCTTCATATCCAGTTGTTTCATCAATTAAAAGCTCTACAATCGGAATTGGAAAATCATCTATTAGACAATGTCGGTTAAGATCTCTGAAGTCAATGAATACTCTAATTTTTTCATTATTATTTTTCACAAGGACAATGTTGGCCAACCAATTGGGATACTGAACTTCCCTAAAAAAATTAGCATTTATAAGATTATCTACTTCAGCTAAAATTTTAGAGGCATGAGTTGGGAGTGTTCTTCTTGCTACCTTATTGAATCCACGATGTTCTTCTGAGAAACCTAAATGATGTGCGGCTCAATCGGGATTAAGACCGGAAATTTCTATATAATTCCAAGAAAATATATCTCGATGTTGCTTTAGAAATGAAGTATACACCTCTTTATCTTCAGAGGTCATGGACGCACTAATTATAGTAGGGAATTGATCTTATTCTTTACCCAGATTTATTTTTCTGAGCTCGTCCACGGTGGTAGAGACACCTTCCTCAAATGCTGGAGGAGCATCCCTGAGATCTTCCTCTTCTTCATTACATGTTACCTCTTCTGTTTCCACTTTAATTGTAGATGATGAGGCAAAACTCCCAGAGTTAGAGGAGTATTCGGTATTTGAACATCCTGAAGAAGAGGCCACCATATCTGACCCTACTGAAGATGAAGGGTTTTGTTGTGGTAATAAAGGGTAAATGATGGATTGAGAATCAATATATTTGTCTTCTTCTAGAATTTCTCCAATTTATTCTACTATGATTAATGATGTAAAGGCTTGATGTAATTCAGTGGATGAAATGAAGACATCTCCATTTAAGCTTCCATCACTACTTGGTGTATTAGCAATTTCTCCAATATTGTCAGGCTCAGTTTCCATAATTGACATTATAGAAGTTACTGGATAAGTGCTTGGATTTGGTTTTACCCTTTCAATTTGATCTATGGGTAGCACATAATCTGTACTCAAATGCATAAATGGATTTTCTGGGATCTTTTCCATTCCATTTGGAGCATTAAATCTGGTTATTTCTTTTGTCATGTAATTCGCTCCATTTGTGTGATAAAACTGTACCTAAATGTATTGAGATTCACATGTTTTGAATGGAGCCTTGTCACCATACAATGAACCAATTTGACCATTGAAACAGCACTTAATACATTGGTGGTATGATGAAAGTACGGCTGCATCTTGATGCAGCTAAGGCATTCCAAATAGAATATTAAAGGTTGTGTCCTCACAAACAACCATGAAATCTGAATTAGAAACAAGATCTCCAAACTAAGATCTAAGTGTAATCTCACCCAGAGAATCTTTCTCATTCTTTTCATACCCTTGCAACCTTAAATTGGATGGAGATAAATCAGATTCTGTCAAGCCCAATCGAAGAAGTGTATGAACGGGAATGAGGTTGACCCCAGTGCCATTATCAATGAAGGGTAGTTGGATGTCTACATCATTGATCTTGCAAGATATATAAAAAGGTCTCACATGACCATGTACAACATCATATTCATCTTCATATGTAAAAGATATGACTTCATGACATTCTGCAGGATCATTCTCTATACAATAAACCTCAGCAGTAGCAAATTTGGTTTAAAACTCTTGAGGACTTGGAAAAGCCTCAATGAGTGCCTCTCAAAGATCTTTGGATAGATTCAAAGCATCTAGAATTGATAACTTGACCGGTACTTGGGAAAATTGTTTCAAGACATCATACTTTTGGTACAATGGTCTACATTTTCTAGCATAGAGATGCGGTTTTTCTTGTGCTATGGAAGTTGATGCTTCTAATATAGATGTATACTGCGTCGTAGAAGAAGCTGGAATTATTCCTGGAATTGGTAAATTAGACTGACTATATCCATTCACTTGCTGAGAAAAATATGGTGTGACTTCTAATCAGTCCTCCAGAATTATTGAGTCAGAACTGAAATTGTCTTGCTTGGAAGAAACTCCATGTTTTTGTTGATCCCACATAATTAATCTTCCATAAGTTTGTGCCACATATATGGTTTGACTAGGGGTAGAGTAAAAATGGTGATTTTTAGAATTCCCACATCTTCCCCTGTTCCTCGACTATGGCCTCTTCCTCTAGTTCCCCAATTAGATATAAGGAATTCGGGATTAATATAATCATAATTACCATTGGCATACAGATTCGTTAAATGTATAACATTAACAGAACCAAAGATTAATTATTCATCTGATGAAGATTCTTCTTGATAGGTTAATTCTGGTTGTGTCATTTTGCGGGGCAGTGCCCGTGCTTTTGAAATAGATGGCATAAAATCTGCTAGGGTCAAGGAAAACATTGGCCTAGACATGATATCTTCTTCTTCAAACTGCTCTTTATCCTTATAATCACTTAATTTTATTAAGGAATGAACTTTTGATGAAGGTGGTTTTACTATGGAAGGAGTGGAAGAAGACAAAATCTGTTATTTAAACTGTGTTCGTAAAATTTCCTGATTCCGGTTGATCATTTTTCTCATCATCCAATCTTCATATTTCTGCACATTTTTACTTTTGACCTATTTCCATTCGACTTATTCCTCTGGATCAGTAGGAGTGACACATGCTACTTGATCTGATGAACTTTTTAGTTTTACTTTCCCAGATTCTACCATATTCTTCAAGAGTTCCTTGGAAACAAAACATTCCTGGATGGGATGTCCTAACATCTGGTGAAAGGAAAAATAATTTGTATGATCTTTATCGCCTTCTTAATTTGGTTTCTTCAGTCTTAGCAACTGAACCAAATTTTTTTCTAAAGATGAGATGAAGTAACTATAAATGTGTTCATTCCGAGAAAAATAAACAATATTCATTAACTCCTCAAAATGTTTTCGTATTTTATCCCTTTGATCATCTTGATGAGGTGGTCATTGCTACTGATGATCAGGAGGTGGAGCCCTTCTATATGATGAAGGTCATGGAGTAGAAGCAGGTACAGGTGCCTGCTTGAGTGTAATTGTAGCAGCTTGTGCCTTTCCTAACCTCCTCCCCAGAGCTGATGGAATTACATGAGTTTTAGCCTTAGTTTGTATAATAAATTCTTCTATCTATTGAGCGATTGAAGTAAGGTCTCAAAACATTTCTGTGTATTTCATAGGGATCAATGTTGTTTGTAACTCATCATGTAGATTTTCCACATAGATTAGTGGCAACTCTTATTGAGGGGGTGATAGACTTAAGGAATATGATAATCCTTTCCATCACGCAATGAAATCTAAAACTCATTCATTCTCCCTTTTTTTAAAATTAGTAAGATATAAAACTATCATCTTTGGTAGATCTGAGCTAAATTGATGAAGGAATTTCTGATGGAGATCTTCCCATCCAATAATTGATCGAGATTGTAAACTTGTATACCAGAAAAAATTTGGTCCCTGTAATGACTACACAAAACACCTAATATTTACTGCTTCTTGTTGTTTAGAAGTTCCCTTCATGGGATCATAACGAGAAACAAAATGTGTTAAGTGTTGTTCCAGATCTCCCTAACCATTAAAAATTGAGAATGTGGTATTCACAAAATTTGGTGGGGGAGGAATTGCATCCACCCATTCAGGGTAAGCTCTATTTTCTGGCTGAACTGGTGCACGTTGTTCCTATATAGCTTCTAATCGAGTATTTAATGCCTTAATTGTTTTCATAAGCATTTGGGGAACATCCAGATGAGCAGGAACTCATGCAAGTATAGCAATTGGAGCTTGATTTGGTGTAACGACCGACAAAACCATTGATGGTGGTGTTGATATTTTCCTAGGATAACCCACAGAAACAGGCCTATCAGGTTGTATATGGTCCTGCCTTTATTGTTTACCTAGTGGTGGAAATTCATTATCCACATCTGTATTTACTACAAATCATCTTCCCTGAGGAGCTCCTACAGGATGTGAAAGTTGAGGACCTGCCTGGGGAGTACATCTAGCATAAATGATACTTAAAAGTAACTCTGTATTGAGTTTTTTAACTCTTAATTTCCTCTTCTTGTTGTGAAAATCTCTCTTCAAGAGAAATAGATTGATCTTCTTTAGTGGAAAAGTGAGACGCAATCTGACTTTTGTATTTCCCCTTGTTAGATGCCTTTCGGAGGGGTGGGAGTTAGTTATTTGATGGCATACCTAGATTCTGGGTAAGCATCTGATTTTGAGTATGCACACCTTCTTCATTTTCCCCAGTTTGTACCATATCATGGACAAGAACTTCATCTTTTTATTCCCATGAACCTGATTCATTTTCTGGAAGATCTTCTGCAGTGGTGTTAACGACATTCACTGACGCATAATGCATCGATGGCATTCTGTCAGTATTTTTGTAAGGTCGTATCCCTTTATATCTTCCATGAGACTCTATTCTCATATATGATGAATTCCTAGGAACTGTTTTCCGAATAGTAACTCTAAGGTAATCCTTGGATAATTCAATTTTATCCTTTCCTTTTGGCTTCTTCCCTAATTGGGTGAAAACTGGCCTTTGTTGAAGAGGGGATTGTAGATGTGAAAAATCCCCTTACCCTGCAAGATGGAGCTATTTCTATCCTTATTCTTCAAATACCTTAAGATTATTTAATGAATTTTAAGGTTGAAATAAATGAGCCCCCAACCTTGAAATATGGGGTGATTCTTGAACTGCTATGGCTGAAATTCATGCAACTAATCCTCTTATTTTGAGAATTTTGTTTCGGACATTAGCTGTGTGAATTATCTGAAAACCACTCAAATCACATGTTTTAGAATATCGCTTTTCTATTTCAGACATTTTCATTCTCTGACATTAGACATCCTCTCAGCGAGATGCCTGCTCAAGATTCTCGTATGACTGATGTAAAATTTTTGACAACCCTGATCTTTTATTACACAATTAAACATAAATTATTACATAAACTTCACTTGATACAATATATATGTTTGAGAGGTATAGTATCTTTGGGGATTAGTATTATTACATAACAACTTAAAACATGAAATACAACATCTTTATTGAAAACTTCATTTACATGACCACAACATTCCCTCTTACTTAGCATTGCATGGGATAACCTGAGGACATGAATAAGAAAAGGGTGAGCTATAATGCCCAGTAAGGGAATAATCATGGAATAACATGAAAAATACAATACATGTTAGAAAATAGTCATATCAATAGATCAAAAGAGTATCATAAACATAAAGGCATGATAAAGCAAGATAATCATGACATGGGAATGTGGAAACAATACTTAACATGGAATTAGCATGAGCCAAGGCTCATTGCACATGGAGCATGAGTAAATCCTCATTGCACATGAAGCATGATTAAAACCTTGTTGCACTTGGATTAGCATGAGTAAACACCCACTTCACATGACGTCTTAGGATACTATACTTTACCCAATGCATTGGAGCGCTATAAGGGCACACCCTTCTTAAACATTTCATTTCATGCATAAGTGTGCCACATGGATCATATAACATGGATTCATAAAACATAATCATTTATTACACGATAAAAGAAAGTGGAATTCATACAAGAAACTTTATAATAAATAATTAAATATGCATAAAGGTGAATACCCTTGATTGAGAAATGGGCATGGTATTCACTACACAATGACTTTGGCTTGGAAAATCTAGGCAATTTCGGCAGCGTAATGGCGTGACATAAGAATTCATAAAAATGGTTGATGAGAGAGAAAAAGGGTTTCTCATAATAAGTACATGAAATAGATATTAATTGTTCATATGGATACATGTCCCAACAATTGTAATGGAATTTAGAGTCACGATACAAAATAAGTGCTTGAATGTAAAAGAGGAGAGAGAAATTCCTTTCGGAATTTCAGCATAGTAACGGGTGTACATGGGAGGCCTTTAATGAGAGAGAAAGGGGTATCCCATAATTCAAAAATAAAGAGGGAAGTATGGGTGAGGTGTGAAACCATACCCCAACATTTATAATTGAAATTAAAAGGGCATAACAATTTAAATAATATTGGACAAAAATGATAAAGGAAGAAAAACCCTTACTTGGAAGTCTGCTTCCAAAGTATTGAGAGAGGATTGATAGAGGCTTCTTGTGAGCTTGGAGCACCTTGGGAGGATTCTAGAGAGATTAGGTCAGAGGTTGGAAGAACTCAAAAGGCTTTGAGTGATGAGGATGTAGGATCTTGGGTGGTTTTATATAGGAAAGGTGAGGGGATTCTTTATTATTTAGGTTTGGGACACCTCACATTAAACTAATTTGAACCACAAACCATACCATGGTTTTTGTCCATAGTTTTTGGAAAAGGGAAGTGAAAAAAAATATTTTATAAGGAAAAAGTACTAACTTCTTAAAATAATATGGTTGATTATGTGGAGGTGAGTCACACTCCCAAGGAAAACAATTTAAAAAGACAAGATGTTTAATAAGTTTTGAAGGGTCCATTAATGCTTTGTAAAATAAGTCAAACAAACCCAAAATCATATTATTTTAATTCTAAAACATATATTTTCCGAAAATAAGACTTATAGTATTTTATTAAATCACTATTGGGTGATTATGATGTCATAAAACACATTATATATTTAAATGATATTTAATTTTCACCCAAAAATTTGACTGTTTCAGAAAATTATGAAAAAATCACCATTGGATAATTTTGACATCCTGATACCAGAAATAATATTCATTTTATCTAAATAATTTTCTAAATACATTAATTTTTACTTTTAAAATAAAAACCGACATATATCGAAAATTCATGGGTTTTGACAAAAATGACTTTCAATCCTTAATAAAAATTACAATTGCATTCATAAAAGTATAAGATCATTTATATTTAATAAAAAATAATTTAATAATAATAATATATTATTAAAATATTATTTAATTCAATAATAGATTAATTCATCAAAATAGATTTCTCAGTTGAACTTTAACTAAAAAAATACTATTTGAGCTTTAAAAACTATTTACAAGGTAACAATAATAAATAGAAAGTATATTCATTATTATATTCAAAAATAATGTACATGACCATAGTGCTAATGTCTTGTTACATATCCCATTATAACACCAACATAAGACCAAAGGGTAAGGTGTGCGATGGTGACCGACTCTTGGGGTGGCTCGGATAACATTTCTATGGTGGTAATCTCTATCAACATCCACTTCTCTCGTAGGAGTTTCCGCTCGAGCTTAACATATTCAAGCTTGGCTTGGGATTGGTTAAGAGCAAAGCCCAAAGACACAAATTTCTTTCCGAGCTCGGAAAAATGGGCTTCGAATGGGGCACGTCTATAGGATGATGCCATCGCTTCCTTAGTCTGAGTAAATTGGATTTGTTAAATCCCTACATTTATACTAATTATGTGATCACTATTCAATGGCTATATTAATAATGGTGACTATTCTTAACAGTATTTTCAAATCAAAAAACATAAAACAAAAGAATTTGACATTTTATATAAAAATTTTACATAAAGAGACATTTAATTAGATCAAGAGGGATTCCATTAATGAAATTTTGGGTCGTTAAAATCTTCCCCCATTAAAAAAATTTCTCCCTCAAAATTTTATTTTCCCACACTAAAACAGATGTGGGTAACTCCACCTCATCATTTCCTCAAATTCCCACGTTGCTTCTTCAAACTTGTAGTTTCGCCACAATACTTTGACAAGGGGAATTGTCTTATTTCGTAGAACTTTTTCTCTATGATCTAAGATCTTCACTGGTTTCTCCTCATAAGAAAGATCATCCTCTAACTATACCACCTCTGAAGAAAGTACATGTGAAAGTTATGGTATGTACTTCATTAAGATGGATACATTAAAGACATCATGTAGATTGGACATGGTAGGTGAAAGTGCTAGTCGATAGGGCACAACCCCGACATGATCAAGAATCTCGAAGGGGTTGATGTACCTTGGACTTAACTTTCATTTCATTCCAAATATCATGACCTTCTTCCATGGAGATATGTGTAGAAATACCATGTCTCCATATTTTAACTCAAGGTCTCGTTGATGGTTGTCTTCATAACTCTTTTGTCGACTCTAGGATGCCTTGATATGCTGCTGAATGGTTTTCACCTTCTCCACCATTTCGTCGACCATTTATGGTCCAATCTGCTTAAGCTCACTGACCTCATCCCAACACGTCGGAGTTCTGCACCTTTTCCTATAGAGGGCTTTATATGGTGCCATTTGGATGATTGAGTAGAAACTTTTATTAAAAGAGAAATCAACCAGAGGAAGATGTTGATCCCATCCTCCTTTAATGTCCATTGCGCATGCTCTCAGCATGTCCTCAAGCATTTGGATAGTCCACTCGGATTGGCCATCAGTTTGAGGATGATAGGCCGTACTAAAGTTCTGTTCAGTATTCAAAGAATTTTGAAGACTCTTCCAAAATGTAGAGGTGAATCTTGGATCTCAATCAGACATAATAGATAGTGGTACTCCATGAAGCCTTACCACTTCCCTGATATATATCTGTGCCAGTTGATCCAATGAGAAATCCTACTGAATAACAATGAAGTGTACCGCCTTTGTAAGATGATCCACAATAACCTAGATTTCATTGTTGCCTTTGGATATCTTCGGAAGTCTGGTGACAAAGTCCTTGGTGATGTTCTCCCATTTCCATTCTGGTATGGGCAATGGTTTCATCATTCCCCCAGACATCTTCCTCTCTGCCTTCACTTACTGACACACCAGGAACTTTGATGTATATTCAGTTATCTTTTTCATCATATTATCCCACCAATAATGCTCTCAGAGATCTCGATACATCTTTGTGTTTTCTATGTGAATAGAGAAATTTTAACTATGTGCATCATCCAAAAGTTCCTTCTTCAGCTCCAGACTTGATAGAACACATAGACTTTACCCAAATCTCACAATTCCTTCTTCATTAACATTAAAATTCAAGGATTTCCCTTTTCTGATAGCTTCAAATTTTTAATGAATTCCCACATCATCTTTTTTAGCATCTTTTAACCTTTCCAAAAGTGATAGTTGAGCAATAATTTGTGAAAGGATTGATGATGTTCCCTTCTTTATGATTCCCATGTCCATCTTCATCAAATCTAAGAATAATGGATCCTGTTTAATTCTCATAAATGATATAATCATTGGGTCCTTTCTACTTAGGGAATCTACCACCTTGTTCGCTTTCCTAGGGTGGTAATGGATTGAGCAGTCATAGTCTTTGATTAGCTCTAACCATCATTTTTGGTTCGTGTTCAACTCTTTCTATGTGAATATATACTTGAGTCTTCTGTGGTCTGTATATATTTCACACTTCTCGCCAAATAGATAATGACTCCAAATTTTCAAAGAAAAGATCACTACAGCCAACTCGAGGTCATGTGTTTTAGAGTTCTATTAATGAACTTTCAATTTCCTTGAAGCATAGGTAATGACTTTGTCATTTTTCATCAACACACATCCTAGGCCCTTCTTCTAAGAATAATTGAATACAACAAAAATTTCTCCACTTGTGGGTAAAGTGATCACGGGTGTAGTGATAAGCCTCCTTTTCAACTCCTTGAACCTTTCTTTGCATTCATCACTCCAAGAAAACTTTACTCCCTTCTGAGTTAGCTTGGTAAGAGGGTTGGAAAATCGTGAGAAATTTCACACCAATCATTGATAATATCTAGCTAACCCCAAGAAGCTACGGATATCCATTACCAATGTTGGTGTCGGCCATCCCTCAATTGCATCTGTTTTGGAGGGATCCACAAATATCCCATTACTTGTGATGATATGGCCCAAGAATTAGACCTCCTTCAACCAGAGCTCACACTTGATTTACTTTTCATGGAGCTTCTCCTTTCGTAAGGTCTCTAGTATATCTCTTAAATGCTCCTCATGATCCTCTTTGGTTTTGGAGTATATTAGAATATCATCTATAATGACTACCACAAATTTGTCAAGGTAATCTCTAAAGACTCTATTCATCAAGTCCATGAAGATTTCTAGAGAATTACTGAGTCCGAAAGGCATTACTATGAATTCATAGTGCCAGTATGTTGTATAAAAAGCAGTCTTGGGGATATCTTTCTTCTTCACCCTTACTTGATAATATCCCAACCGCAAATCCACCATGGAGAAGTATTTTCCTCCACGCAGCTGATCGAACAAGTCATCTATTTGTGGGAGATGATACTTGTTCTTTATCGTGATTTTTTTAAGCTCACGATAATCGATGCAAAGGCGCATTGACCCATCATTCTTCTTGACAAAGAGGATGGCTGCACCCCATGGTGAAGCACTTGGGCATATAAACCCTTTATCCAGATTCTCCTGTAGTTATTTCTTTATCTCCTCAAGCTCTACAACAACCATTCTATACTGAGTCTTGGATATTTTCATCACCCCAAGTATAAGATCAATTGATAATTCAACTTCTCTTCTAGAAGGAAGACCATACAATTCCTTGGGAAACACTTCAGTGAATTCCCTCACAATAGGCATGTCCTTTAAGATGTTTTCCTCCTTAGACTCAATCATATGATCTAGATACGCATGCTCATAGGGCAGTAATATCCATACATGAGATGATGGGGCTAAAGAAGATTAATATTCCTCCTTGCACTTGTAAAGAATCGGGGGTCGATTCTCCACATGGAGAGTGATTTCCCTCTAACAAAAATTTATGTTTGATCTATATAAGGAAATTCAATCCATGCCATGAATTGCATCAAATTCCACCATAGGGAGTATGATGAGTTTTTTCGGGAAGTTCAATCCACAGATTCTGATAGGGGAGGAGTTATATTCATGGGATTCAATAATTTCCCCATTTTTCGTACTCATCGACATCTTCACTTCCATGATTTGTGGTGGTGTTGGGATTGTTCTACTAAACATTCATGATATAAAAGAATGCATAAAAACTGAATCAAAAAGTATGTTCGCTATTCTTGAATGAATAACTAGCATTCCTATCACCACTTCATTGTAGGGGTTCACTTCGGTAGTAGTGATGGAAAAAGCTTTCCCTTGATACCTTGGAGGTTGTTGGTTGCCTCCTAAAACCCTTGTCTTAGGGAACTGATTTGCAAGGTGCCCTGGTTCTTTGCACTTATAGCAATGAACAATGTGTTGAGAGTCGAGCAGAGCATTCCTCTCCTCTATCGCAACCGCGGGTTTTTCTTTCCAACAATTAACAGCTAGGTTCCCTTCTCTTCAACACCTAAAGCATTTTCTCATACCCTTCAGGAAATTTCTAGGGTTCTTCTTTCTGAACCTTTGGCATGTGGGGTGCTGGATCTTCTTTGCACTGTTGGATTTATCCATCGGACCGCCAGCATTGAATTCCACCTTACGCTTCTTATCCCCATGATACCCCTGAGATTCTATGATCTCCATTTCGACCTTGATGGCACATTGGGATGTTTCCTCATAGCTGTCGAAGTCACGGATTGCCAGTGATTTCTGTAGGATAGGTTTCATCCCACAAAATAAGTGGTCAACCTTGCATTCGGGGGTAACGACAAAGCTGAAAGTGTATCGTGAAATCCTTGTGAAGTTTTCCTCATATGCTCCAATATATTCATCGTCATTTTGATTGAGGGAAAGGAAGTCCCTTTCCATTGTAAGCCGGAGGGTGCACAGAAAATATTAATCGAAAAACATCTTCTGAAATTCCTTCCATTCTAACACCTCAATCTCCTCCTCAAGCTTCATATTTTTGATCAACGTACACCATTGATCAGCTTCACCCTCCATATGAAAATCAGCTAGGAGAACCTTCTCTTATTCAGAACATTGAAGGATGGAGAAGATCTTTTCAATGGAGTTGATCCATTGTTCACCGATTGAGGGATCAGATGATTCATTAAAAGTAGGAGGCCTTTGTCTCATGAAGCTCTCGATAGCGACTTGTTCTTTCTTAGGGGGGGGGTTGTACATTCCTCTTGGCCCATGTTTCTATTCAAAACTTGAGTTAACTGAGAGATAATCGTGAAAAATTTCTCGATTCCCGATCCCATTGGATTGGGCATCTCATTAGTATAGTCATCACATTGATCTTCACATCGGATGTTAGCCTGAGTCCTATTATTACTGGCCATTGGATGGAATAAAAGGGCAGTTATGGGTAACACATAAAGGGTAATGCAAGGACAAAACTAACGGCTTATAACTAAATTTTATTTTCTTAACATATGAATCTATTGGCTTCAGTCTATGTTATCCATGATCTACTTTCTAACATTTATTCTCCAGGCATTTTTTTGTCCCTTAATAATGGTTCATACTAATCTTGTGAATTTAACAAAGCATATCCCCTGGGAGTGTCATAACCAAGAGTTAAGCAAGGCCCGTTGTCATGCATTAGTTCCTATTTGAGTCTATCTCAAAGTGGTTTTTTTGGGTTTTACCCCTAGGATACATCTATTCCAGAGTCGCCTCTACCTGCTCGTATCCAGACAGGGATGTATTTTCTTGATAAACCACTAAATCAATACTCACCAAAACTTAGGGATGTTTTTATTATACATAGTCTTGTCTCTAAGGCTTCACTATGATTTTCTAATCCTAATCCCAAAAATAACAAACCTATCCTCTGATACCAACTATGACAACCCTGATCTTTTATTACACAATTAAACATAATTTATTACATAAACTTGACTTGAAAAAATATAGAATATCGAGAGGTCTAGTGTCTTTGGGGATTAGGATCATTATATAACAACTTAAAACATGAAATACAACATCTTTATTGAAAACAATCTTTACATGACCACTACATTCCCACGTACTTAGCATTGCATGGGATAACCTGAGGACATGCATAAGAAAAGGGTAAGCTATAAAGCCCAGCAAGGGAATAATAAAGGAATGACATGAGGAATACAATACATGTTAGACAATAGGCATATCAATAGAGAAAAAAAAAGAAGCATAAACATAAATTCATGATAAATCATGATAATCCTAACATGGAAATGTGGCAACAACACTTAACATTGAATTAGCATGATCCAAGGCTCATTACACATGGAGCATGAGTAAATCCTCATTACACATGAAGCACGAGTAAAACCTCATTGCAATTGAATTATAATGAGTAAACACCCATTTCACATTATGTATCATGATACTATACTTTACCCAATGCATTGGAGCGCTATAAGGGCGCACCCTTCTTAAACATTTCATTTCATGCATAAGTGTGCCACATAGATCATATAACATGGGTTCATAAAACATAATAATTTATTCCACGATAAAGGAATGTGGAATTAATTTTTGAAAATTTATAATCAATAAGTAAATGTGCATAAAGGTGAATACCCATGATAGAGAAATGGGCATTCTATTCACTACACAATGACTTCAGCTTGAAAATTGGTGCAATTTCGGTAGCGTAATGGTGTGACATAAGATTTAATAAAAATGGTTGATGAGAGAGAAAGGGGTGTCTCATCATATGTACATGAACTGGACAGTAAGTGGGTTTTATAGATACATGTCCCAACAATTTTAATGGAATTTAGATTCATGATACAAAATAATTTCTTAAATGTAAAAGAGGAGAGAGAAAATCCTTTCGGAATTTCGGCATAGTAACGGGTGTACATGGGAGGAATTTAATGAGAGAGAAAGGGGTATACCATAATTAAAACATAAATAGGGCAGTATGGAGGATATGAGAAACCATACCCCAACATTTATAATTGAAATTAAAAGGGCATAACAATTTAAACAATATTGGACAAAAATGAGAAATGAAGAAAAACCCTTACTTGGAAGTGTGCTTCCAAAGTCTTGAGAGAGGCTTGAGAGAGGATTCTTGGGAGCTTGGGGGACCTTGAGAGGATTCTAGAGAGAGGAGGGAAGAGGTTGGATGAACTCAAAATGCTTTGAGTGAGGAAGAAGTGGCAGCATGGGTGGATTTATATAAGAAAGCTGAGGGAATTCTTTATTATTTAGGTTTGGGACACCTCACATTAAACTAATACAAACCACAAATAATACCATGTTTTTTTTCCATTTTTTTGGAAAATAGAAGTGTAAAACAATATTTTATAAGGCCAAAGTCCTAACTTCTTAAAATAATTTGGTTTATTATGTGGAGGTGAGTCACACTCCCAAGGAAAACAATTTAAAAAGACAAGATGTTTAATAAGTCTTGAAGGGTCTATTAATGCTTTGTAAAATAAGTCAAACAAACCCAAAATCACATTATTTTAATGGTAAAATATATATTGGCCGAACATAAGACTTATAGTATTTTATTACAACACTATTGGAAAATTATTATGTCATAAAACACATTATATATTTAAACAGTATTTAATTGTTACCCAAAAATTTGACTGTCTCAGAAAATTATGAAAAATTCACCACTGGATAATTTCGACATCCAGATTCCAGAAATAATATTCATTTTATCTAAATAATTATCTAAATATTTTAATTTTCACTTTTAAAATAAAAACTGACATTTATTGAAAATTCATGGGTTTTGACAAAAATGGTTTTCAAACCTTAATAAAAATTACAATTACATTCATAAAATTATACGATAATTTATATTTAACAAAAATGAATTTAATAATAATAATATTTTATTAAAATATTATTTAATTCAAAAATCCATTAATTCGTCAAAATAGATTTCTTAGTTGAACTTTCACTAAAAAATACTATTTGAGCTTTAAAAACTATTTACAAGGTAACAATAATAAAATGAAAGTATATTCATTATTATATAAAAAAATAATGTACATGATCATAGTGCCAATGTCTTGTTACATGACCCCTTATAACACCCGCATAATGTAACGCCCCGACCCTAGTAACCCAGAGTCGGTGCATTATTTTAATACATTGGCATGATTACAAGGAATCAAGTCTCGAAAGACCGATTAGTTTAGCAGTATTGGAAAATAGATTACATACATGAATGTTACATTACACTTCATAACATACAAAACAACATAAATAATCCTTTATGAATGCCATTATTACCTTGTCTTAACCCTTCTTATCAATCACAATATACTTCTTGGAATCCTGGGAAAAAATAAAACATTGAAAGGGGTGAGCTCAAACGCTACGTAAGGGTAAACAATACAGCGGAAACATTTATAAATAAGCATAAACATTTAAGGCAATGTATAACTAAAAAAATCCTTTTAAACTTGAACTTCAACATAGTATGGCAAAAATAAAATGAAATAATGCCATTTAATTATTCACATGGATATTATACTAATCAAATAATCGCATGCAATATCAATAACCACTTTAATAATGATGGAATGCATAATGTCAGACTATCATAACCACATAGCCAAGGCCTCGTGCCAAGACTACAAATAAGATTTTTCCAAGGCCTCGTGCCAAGACACTAGTTTGTCTCATGAGACCTACCGATGCATCGAGGAGCTATAGCGGGATCCACCCATCACATATTAAGTCCAATGCATTCCCATATGAAAATGTTTAAACATAACATAAACATTCGTATTAAAACTAGCATACGAAATGTCAATACTTTCACCATAAACTATGAATGGTATAAAAATAGCACATCCACAGTCAAACATATCACAAAACCTTCAATACAATATAGAAGTTTTGTATCACAATAAATCAACTTCATATAATCATAAAATCCATCAAAGGATGTTGACATAGATGAAATCAAAACTATTTGAGAGAAATATCTCCTTTTTTTAAATCATTTAAAAGTCACACATTTATAAAGGATGTAATTAAAAGAGATTTTTGAATCAAAGTGTCCCATACCACTTTGAAACTTTTGAAAGGAATTAACATTTTAAAAACATTCATGTCCATATAAATAAATCCTTAAAAACCATTTTGAAGACATGGACATTTATTAAAAAGATTTAGAAAGATAAATCTTTAAAACATTTAAAATTCTGATTTTGATAAAGAGTACATTTCCGAAATTATTAAAATATTCATTTTGAAATCATTTAAAAGTCACATAATTATAAAATAAAACATTTTATTTCAAAATATTCTTATAATCTTGTAAGGGAAGCTTTGAAGATTTTATAACGGCGGTAAATAGCCGCACCCGCCGTATAAGTTAAAAAAATATTCTTTCCCTAATTCTGTCGAAAAGGTTAAAAAGCACCTTGTTTGGAAAATGACAGAAAGATTACTTTATAAACCCATAAGGGTATAAATGACTTTAACTCATATTCTTTGAAAATAGTAAAAAAAAATTGAAATACATTTCGAAGAAACATGGATGTGGATGATAAATAAATCCCAGTAGATAATTACGTATAAACAACCTCGGATAATGAAGAGATTGCGAAATAACCCTTACCTTGTACTTTTCCTTGGTTGGGGTAGGTTAACCTCCTGTATAATGGTGAAATAATTGTTATTAAATTATACAAGAATCATATACATTAATATGATATCATATATGATCTTTTAACATTGATTTGTTAATAATATCTTAGTATTATCGTTGTTTCGGGTGTTAACTTACTCGTTTTGTTTTATATGTTTTGTTACGTAAGCCATGTTTGTAATGGATAGGTTGTATATTATTAATATCCAGAATGATATCAAGTCCTTAGATACTATTATTAATCATAAAATTAGAATTATACTTGAATGGATACGATGGATAATGAATCTCATCGCGTTCGTGGAGACGGTAGTCCGTACGTACGCACGAGCGACAATATCATTATTTTGATATTAAAATAATATATAAATGGTTGTTATATCATATATAAAGAATCATTAACATGTTATATTTATTATTTACATGAGTTACATATCATTATTATACCCATCCAAATAATAATATATTGAATAACAATTACACCACGACGTGGAGACGGTAAGCCGTACGTACGCACGTATGGTGACATGTTATTCAAAGGGTGGATAGAATACTGAATATGGTTGTACCATATTTATAATAACATCACAGTATATATATGATACTGGAGTTATTATTTTATAATGGTAACAACAAAGGAAGAAGAAGTGGAAGAAGAAAGGAACTTGGAAAAGGGTGGTGAAATCATTACCTCTTCTTTGGGTTCTTCCTTTATATTTGATCAAAAGGGCTCCTTAGGTTGGCTTTCTGATAAAACTAAGGCCTCTAGGTTGTATTGAGGGATGTTGAGAGATTATTTGGGCAGAGTTTGGCCGAACCAAAAGGCTTTGAAGGTGTGAAGAAATGAGAAGGAGGAGTTCCCTTTTATAAGAGGGGTGAGGGGCACCTTTGGAAAAGATAGAAATATTAATTTATAATAAATTAATATTCGGTTTCTAATGGATACAAAGTTGATTATTCAAAGGTTAATGTGGGGATATGTCGAAAAAAACTCAACCAATAGAATTTAGACAGGTTTGGGTACTTATATTAACCTTATCTTTAAGTATTAACTCTAAGTTAATTAGTTTCACTTTTACAATGTCTCTTTGTATTTTTATATTATATGGTTAATAAACTTACCATATACATCCAAGAGACCCCCAAGTGGTCCATTAATGCTACAAATATCATGATATAAGTCTCTTGGACGAACCTTATATTTTTAGTAATTTAATATCAATTAATAATATAATATTTTGTTTAAAAACTCTTTTATGTCAATTTTGACACTATTCAAGAATTTATTTTTGTAAAAATCATAACAGAATTATTACTTCGAAGAAATTTAATTAAATAAATAATAATATGTCATATTATCCTAGAAAATTATTTTAATTCATTAAAAGTCTCAAATTATATTTATTTGGGTATTTATAATATCAATTATTTTAATTTTTCACTATTATGGTAATTACTGCATCATCATTGTGTCATAAATAAATTAAATTATTTAATCTCTAAAAATTATAAATAAAATATCATCATGTAGGAAATATTTTTATATTTCTAATGAATATTTATAGTCTAAAATCCAACATATATAACCCTATGTAAAAATTGTTTTTCTAAAAGATATATACTTATGTCATTTTTGTACTTATTTTAACTTAATTAAAATAAAGTGTCCCTATCACCTACAAGTGGCTCCATGGGGTCCCAAAATCGACCCAAAGATTCCTATGGTCGAACATGTATCAACCAATAAGGCTAGGACACGTTTTAGGGTAATTTAGTATTATTATAATATTATTTTTTAACCCTTATTTACCGGATTTACCCTTAACCATGGTAAATAAAATATTTACCGCAGTAATTATTGAAAATGTCTAAAAATAAAAGTTACCTATTTAAACAATTTGAAAATCCTGATTCCAAATATGGAATCCATTTTTCCAAATTCAAAACACATAAGTCGTAGAAATTAATTTAAAATTAATTCCCGTTGTTAAAACAAAAAGCGTGTTTTTAAGAGATAATAACTATCAAAAGATTGACACTTGTTTATGTCCGGTTTAATTGTAAAATTATGTCCAATGACCAAAATTATATTAAATGGTAAAAATATATTCTAAATATACTTTAAAACCACTCAAATTCATAATCTATCACTATTAATTGTTTTGATTAAAAAAGTTGTTTTTAATTAAAATTTAGTAATTTTCACTATTCATCAAAATATTAAAGTTATCCGAAAAGTACGAAAATTTCACCTTAGGCTAAATTCAATATTACGAATCCAAAAATTAAGTCCATTTTAAAAAATAAAATATATATAATTTCAAAAAGTAGGTATTACTATTCATAACGGCTAGTTTGATCGGTTGTGGTGTGTGTTAAAACTCGAAGTTGCGTACAACACACGCTACTGTATTATTCAAAGGAAAGCGTACCGTGGAAGCTTGGGATGTTTTATTTTAAATTTTTTGATGTCCCCCTTTAGTCAAAAAGTTTAAAATATTGTATTTAAAAAGGGTTCACTATTAAAAGTTGATAAAAGTACAATACTGAAAATGAATTTGTTCTCATAATATGGATTCTAAAATTATAAGGATTATATAAAGTTTAAAATTTAGTTAATACTATTCATAACCTCTTTTGAACGTCTTGTTTAGTAAGTCATGGTGCGCTTGAACTCGGTTTTGCGTGTATTTCAAGTTATTGAATTATTTTGAAGAAATAACACACTATGAAATCTTGGGGTGTTACACATAAGACCAAAGGGTAAGGTGTGGGATGGTGACCGACTCTTGGGGTGGCTCGGATAACATTTCTCGGGTGATAATATCTATCAACTTCCTCTTCTCTCGTAGGTGGTTCCGCTCGAGCTTAACATATCCAAGATTGTCTTGGGCTTGGTCAAGAGAAAAGCCCAAAGACGCAACCTCCTTTCCGGGTTATGACAAATGGACTTCGTATGGGACACATCTACTGGATGAGGCCATCGCTTCCTTTGTCTGAGTAAATTGGATTTGTTAAAGCCCTACATTTATACTAATCATGTGATCACTGTTCAATGGCTATATTAACAACGGTCACAATTCATTATAGTATTTTAAAATCCAAAAACATAAAACCAAAGAAGTTAAAATTTTATATAAACATTTTATATAAAGATAAATTTAATTAGATCAAGAGGGATTTCCAGGAATTAAATTTTGGGTCGTTACAAAAGTAACTCAAAAACTACTTTTCTATGGGCTTGAATCTTATGAGAGCTGGTTGAAGCCTGTTCTTGAGCGTACATTCAATTACATTCAAAATATATTGATTGTGGCTGAATGTGGTAAATAACATTTCATGAGACCACTTTTGGCAGACTTTGAAGATTTTAGAGTGCAGTGAAATGCAATGCTCCATGTAAACCCCATCCTATAATATGAACGCAAGATGTGGAATCAGAAATTAACTGGAGTATCCTCTGTAAAGCATTGAGGCTTGCATGATGAAGGATTCTATTCTTTTTTTCATCTTTTGGATGTTGTGAAACTGAGAGAAACACCAAGTCAATTTGGCACAACAACCCTTCTACTACCTTTAAATGATATTGATATTCATCGTGTGGTAATACTTTAGTATTAAAATGACAAAGATTCTTCCATAAATTGAGGCGGATATCAGGAATACAATCTTCTGTAATCAATTCTGGAATGATATAATGAGAATTTACCAACAGCTAGAACATGACTGGTACTTCTCCATTAGCAAATTGTTTCCTCATGTTTAATACATCTTCATCATATTTCACTAGAGGTTTCTCCACTTGGTCTGACCAAAGTGGATGCTCTGTATTAGATTAAAAATGACCCAAGGGAGGTTCGTAGAATGACTGTTCCCTTAAGATGTCTTCTGGTTGAGAAAGTGTTTCACCCGTAAATGACAAAGCATCAGATATCTCTGGCCTTGTGTTTGTATGTGCCTCGAGATAGGAGGGTTATCTCATCACTACATTATCAATTATGAAATTTTATTAAAAATGAGAAATAATACTATCGAGAAGACTTTGGTAGTGAATTTCATCATGGGGAGGATCACCATGATGGATTGCAGTAAGGGATAAATCTTCTTGCTCCTTGGCCTTCTGGCCACACTAAGGGTTCTCATGGCTCTAATCCAGAGATAAGCACTCTGGATTGACCAAATTTACCTGAAGAAAACCTTCATGATGAAGTGTCCAAGTAGGAACATAGGAATTATAACTACCACTCCCAAAAGTTGGTAATGAGAGGGTAGAATCTTGAGCTGCAACAGATAACTGTATGAGGGCTTCAAGAACTCCTGCGTTAAGATGATCCAAATTGCATCTTGACTCTTGATTTTCCAACAATGCTTGGAAAGACTTATTCTTAGATGTTCTCTTATACATAGTTGGGGCCACTTGCTGGGAAAAGTTGTTATCATGGGTAGGTGTATGTGCCTTCCTTGGAGTAGTTACAGGAACAGACCGATTACCTCCAATAGGAAAGGGTGTATGTGACCAATCTTGTTGTCCGTATGATATGGGGGATTATGCCCCATGACTATCCTAGACTAAAATAGTGGTGTGTATCTACTCTGGGATGGCATGCTGATGTGTCGTCACATGTGTGGGGACAAATTTATGTGTCTATTCCCCTGATACAGCTGTAGTAGTTGTTATAATATCCTGGCATGCTTCTAGAATATGGGCTGAGATTTGCGTTTTCTCTTTTACCATTGATAAGATATGTTTGCTGACATCATTGACCAGAACGAGAATATACGTCCATTCTGTATCTAGAGTAGGTGTATGTGCCTTCTCTTATCCTTCTTTTCCAATCAGTGGATATTGACAGTACTCTTACATGGGGGTAGAGAGTTGGGACTGCCCCAAATTTTTCGTCAGAGCTTTCTGACCGAATTCTCCGAGTTCTACCAAACGAGACTGTTGGAAGGTTTGATGAACATTGGAAGGTGTATGTGCTTGCTAGATTTTTCCCGTAATTTATGGTTAAAAGGATTATTTCAATACTGGAAAATGATATTGCTAACAGAATTGATGATTGTAAACAGGTGTATGTTGTTATTTACCTGTTTCCACCACATAAGATTGGAAGGCTTCCTTAAATGCAGTCAGAAGAGCCTATTGAATGGTTGAAAACTTGCAAGTAGGTGTATGTACCAGTTCACGGTACTCCACCAGATTTATCTAGTGGGATTGGTTGGTTGCTGCCAAATGAGCCTACTGAGAAGCAAAATTCGGACAGAATGGTGTATATGGCCACTGGTTTTTTTTCATCAAGTTAAGTTGATGGACTTCCCTGGAGGAGTCAAAGGTGAGAACCTACTCCCTATTGACCGGACGTTATCCCTGGCGGTTCGTCTTGTGTGACCAGTTCTGAGAGACCTAGGCTGAACGTCCATAGGCAATACCCCCATCACGTTGGGGGTACACTACCGCGTGATTTTGGAGGCAATTACTGGTGGGATTCCTCAGGAAGGACACCTGCATTATTGAATTGAGGCCTTGAGTGGCCTCTTGATCCACCTCCCTGTAGTATGGGGGGATTGATTGTTGCATCTAGGGATAAGGACCTGAAACGGTTGAAGACGGTGGTTGGAACTGTCTACTTCTTGATCATTGGTCATTGTTGGCTAGATGATCGAGGATAGTTATTTACCTGGAGGGCCTATCGATCACCCTCCAATGTCGGTATTGTACTATGCTGGCGATATTCCATTACCAGCACATTAGAGACCTTGCGTTGAAGATGTTGGGTTGGTGATGACGTCCTTCCCATGGATGGAGATCTACCTTGAGTTGTGGTCGGGATATTAACAGATGTTGTCTTTGAGAAAGCCATTTTTGGAATGAAGGGAATTATTAGTAAAGAAACATGAAAACAACAACAAACTTCATTAAAGAAATATCATTTTAGATGGATACATGTGTTATTGATCCTTTTTTCTGGCCTTACACTATCAATTGATAGGGGCCTAACAGGTGGGTAACATTATTAACTTGGTTAAGGATTCAGGTCTGGTTCACCATATTTGTTTCATAGTTCCTTGAAATGTTTGTTCTACTTTTAAGAATCACTATTTCCATGTGGATTACATTGGATATATTTATGGAACCGGAAACATCCAACAATTATTTATCCAAAGGGGACCAGCTATCCAAATGTAGGCATTCGTTTTGTTTGAAATTTATGATACTTAAGAACGTGCATTGGTCGATAGGATGGGCGGTTGGACTAATCACATGGGTTTTGGGGGAATTATTATATACTCTGAGACTCTCTTTGAAAACATAAGATATTTTAATGAATCTTTATTAATTCACCAACCATAACATAAGTTTCCCATGGACTTTACAATCACTTATTTACATGTGTAAAATTTAGAATCATCACTATGCATTCAAGGTTCTTCATTAATAAAAATATATGTATGTATTCAATCACTACTGGAAATAAGCCCATTTGTGACGGGTCAGTTGCGATGGGATCCTGTCGCAAAAGCCTATTTGCAATGGGGGTCCGTCGCAAATGACCCGTTGCGGTAAATGGCGTCGCAACTAACACTATTTGCGACGAGCCCGTCGCTAAAAATATTATTTGTGATGGTAATATGTCTCGTCGAAAATACTAATCGATATATATATTAAAAATTTTAAATAACACTTTTGCGACGGGCTCATCGCAAATGTTATTTGCGACAGGCCCATTGCAAATGTTATTTGCGACAGGCCACGAATACCATCGCGAAAGAGTTAAATTTTTTTTTCAAAAAAAAAGAAATAAGTAATTGCGAAGGGAATATTTTCCCGTCGCAATAGGAAATTTAAAAAAAAATAAAAAAATTAATTGCGACGGGATATCATCCCGTCGCAAATATGTATAAAAAAATAAAAAAAAAATTAATTATTAATAAAAAAATTTAATTAATATTATAATAGTAATAATACAATTATAATTCATTCAAATATTATAACAAAAAATCATTCAAATATTTAAAAAATTGTAATTAAATTAAAATATTAAAAAATTTAAATATATATAAAAAAATTAATATTATAAAATATGAATAAAATTATTAATCATATTAATATTTTAATATAAATAATATAATATTATATAAAAATAATAATATACCAAATTCATATTATTATAGAAAATTAAAAAAATTTAATTTTAATTAAACTTTTTGAAACTTTTTATGTATTAAAAATACTGAATATAATATTATTAAAATAATTAGAAAACAAAAATATGAAAATTATCAACATTTGAAAAAATAAATATAAACAAATAATAAAATACTAAGAGTAATATTATTATTAATAAAATAAACAAACATTAAAATAAATACCAATAATAAATAATAAAGTATTAAAAATAAATAGAAATTAAATAATACAATATTGACACCAGTATAAGAGAGACATAAACTCTGAATAGAAAAAATGTCATATTTTAAATTTACAAACTTTATAACATCTAAAAAATAACTAATCTGAAGGAGGAGGGGGGGGATCTGCTGGTGGAGGAAACTCCATCCCTAAGGCATGAGTGAGTCGGTGCATGTACTCCATCTGCTCCTGCTGCTGTTGCTGCCACCGACTCATCTGCTCCTCATACACCTGCTGCTGTCGTCGGCGCTCCTCCTCATGCTGCTGCTGCTGCCGATACATCTCCTCCTGATCCTTTTGGAGACTCTCTATCAACTCAGTCTGAGATCGCAACTGATCCTCATAATGTGTAGTGGAAGAAGATGCATGAGCTCCTCTCGAGCTGGACACCGACATCGCAGCACTGCCATAATAATCTCTGGGAGTCAGTTGAGAGCCGATACCAACTACTCGGCCCTTCTCGAAGGCATATTGGGTCGCCTGCATCCATGCCGCCTCATCAAACTGATGGCCGCTGGCCTGATCTGATGCCTTGGCCTGACCCTCAGGCCGGGTCTGTGACGTTGCGGTCTCATATGACTCCTGTAGTTGCATTTTAAAATTAAAATTGTGAATATATTATATGCAGTTAATTTTTAAACTTGAAAAAAAATAATACTAACCACGATTTGACACTGGCGATCACCTCTGAGCTCCCCAGTAGCTGGATAACTGTACATCCTCCGATATACGTCTTACTCCATAATATCGGGGTGCTCGACAGCCTATAAGAATATAAAATAAATTGTTAATATTTAAAGTTATATAAAATATTTATAAAAAATGTACGTACCAAATATTGTCTATGAGTACTGAAAGTACGACTCCCAGCTCGATGAGTCACCTCCTGTCTCCCCCAATTCTGCCTCCCCACCAATGATCTCCTCTGAAAGCCACCACTCAACCAGTGTGCACATAATCCATCCCATACGTGGGATTAAATGTACTCTGGTCGGTGTGCTCTACATGACTCGTCAAAATCTGACACTCCTTCTTCATGGAAGCTCTTCTTAAATTGTGCAAAAACTGACAAAAGCGATCACGCATGGCCACCTCTCATGCCTCGTGGATGGCATCACGCATGGTATCCTCGATCGGATATCATAAACCCTACAAATAATTCAAAATATCAAGTTATAAATAAAATAAATTTCAAAATAAAAATTATTTATTTATGTACGTACCAACCAATGACTGAACATGGCCTGCTGCACATCAACAGAAATATGCTCCCAGGTCATCCATGGCTGAGAAAAATAGTTGTGCAAAATAGCACTGCTCTGTCTGACTGTTATATCCGGAAAACTGTAAAAACAATAATCAAACATTTATTATGTAAATAGATTAATGAAATCTTAGTAAAATGCACAGGTTATCACACCTTCGGGTGCATGGATCGAACCCAAGACGTGGACGTCGCTCGGGGATGGGGTCAGGAATCATTAGTCGTGCAATACCGCGCCCCCTCCGCATACTCCCTGAAGTGCCTTTAGGCTGAGGTTCAGGTGCCATCAACTCGTCTGCATCGAAAGATAGGTCAGCATCCGCCAACTCACGAAATGTGTCCTCGTCCATCTGAAACAGAAAATGAATGTTATTAGAAAATAATTGATAATTATTATATATACATATATATTAGTTATGATTATATATAACTACCATTGAATTGTATCAATTCTCAGCTTCATCATCATCTTCACATCTTTCTATGTCATCTTCATATTCCTCTTCAATATCATCGATATCCATTTGAGTTCCAGTTGCTTCATCTCTTACCATTTCAAATTCATTTTTGACGTCATTACCATCATCATCATCATCATCACTGACTCTTAATTGAGGGGTGTCATTATTGATACTCATGTCTCTTTGTAATAAATATTGATTTTGAGTAATCTCTTGAAAAACATCAATTCCTTGCACTTCAGTGAAAGCACGTTCACTTTGACTAAACTGATTGTCTCAAATTTTCATTTTTATTATGCTCCACCAATCATTCAAGTCTCTTGACGTAGCACAATACTTTTCATAATAAACTTGATGTTCCTGTTGAGCGAGTAAGAATGGTTCATTTACTACAAGAACACTTTTACATTTAATATCGATGATTCCATGAGTCGGATGAACACGCACGCCTCTCTCAGTATCCAACCACCGACATTTGAACATCTTTATGTAATGGTGTCCTAGATAATAGAGTTCAATGATTTCATCAAGTATGCGATAAAGGTCAACTTCATTTTCTCTATGATGAGATCCTCTCAAGCAAACTCCACTGTTCATTGTTTTTTTTTGATTCCCCATATGCATGTGTATAAAATCAAAAACCATTCACCACATATGCATTATAATATTTCACCATTTTGGATGGTGGATTACTCAATATACAAAGTCGTTTGTCAATTTTATCAGCATGTCGAGACACCAGAAAATCTGTGAAATAATTATCAATATAGTAAACTATAAATTGAAGGAGATGTTAAAGTATGAAAAATTTATGTTACCAGTATTTGAAACCACTGAGAAAATTTTTTTTGTCTGCGTTCTTCAAGAGAAGCTACTGTAATTTGTGGAAGTTGTTTCTTGATATGATTATCATACAATCTATAAAAAACAAAGTTATTTATTGTAACATAAATATTAGAATAAGTAATAGAATCACTTACAGTACAAATGATGTCATCTCTTCACAGTTGAGCAGAACATACGTATGAGCTCTGTGATGTTCATCATTTGAAAGCCATTGTTCATGAACTCCACAAAAACCAAGATCTGACTGGTTAAAAACATATAATTGATTTTCGATTTCATCAATATTCCCCTCATTCTGTCTCATGCAGTTGTGTTTTGAAGGATACTTAGATTCAAAATAGTGGGAGCAGAAAAAAGATATCTCCTCCTGCAAATAAGCTTCAACAATATATCCTTCAACAGATGCTTTGTTACGTACTTTTTTTTCAATTTCTGTATGCATCTTTCGAATCGGTACATCCATCGAAACTGTATCAGACCTCCACATTTTGCTTCATATGGAAAATTTAATATCAAATGTTCCATTGAGTCGAAGAAAGACAGTGGGAATATTTTTTCCAGTTTACATATAATTACAACAACATCTTCTTGAAGTTTTCATAGAGCATCGTAATCTGTTGTCACCACACAAATGTCCCGAAAAAAATATTATACGTCAGTTATGGAATCCCATATCATAGAATTCAACAGACCTCTTAATCCAATGGGTAGAAGTCTTTCCATTATAACATGACAATCATGACTTTTTAATCCGGTAATATGACCATTATTTACACATCTACCCAAATTGGAAGCACATCCATATGGAAGTCTCAAATCTACAATCCATTGACAAAATAATAAGTGGCTTTCTTTGGACAATGTATAAGCTGATTTTGGTTTCATTAACCTTTCTGTTCTGACATTCTCAAACAGTTCGAGTTCTGGACGCCTGCAAATTTGAGCAAGATCTAATCGTGCATTTACATTATCTTTTCTCTTTCCTGGTGTATCCAAAACTGTATGAAACAAATTATCAAAATAGTTCTTCTCAATATGAATGACATCGAACATGTGGCGGACCAGTAAATCAAACCAATATGGAAAATCCCAAAATATGCTACGTTTATCCAATTGTGTTCTTTCCCAAAACCAGAAATTTTTTGTTGGTTTATTGTGGGTACAAATGTGATGGGAGGTAATGAATATACAACTGATTTTAACTCCGAACCTGATAGCATTTTTGGAGGTCCATACCTTTCAACTGTGCCTTTTCTAAAATGAGATCTGTTTCTGCGAAAAGGATGATCAGCTGGAAGAAATCTATGATGACAGTCAAAATAGCAAGGTTTTTTTCCATAGATGAGCATAAATGCCTTGTTCTCTCCCATATAGTAAGGACATGATTTTTTCCCATGTGTAATCCATCCAGATAACATGCCATAATCCAGGAATTCACTGATTTTCCACATCAATTCTGCTCTTAGTATGAAATTATGTTTCGCAGCAACATCATAAGTACTGACACCAGTACTCCACAGTATATTTAATCCATCAATCAATGGTTTCAAATAAACATCAATATTCTTCTTTGGATGTCCTAGGATTAGTAAGGTCAAAAAGATATAGGTTTCCTTCATCAACATCCATGGAGGTAAATTGTACGGAGTTAAAAAGACAGGCCAACATGAATACTGATTGTCATAAGATCCGAATGGACAGAAACCATCATTGGAAAGACCCAATCGCACATTTTGGGATTCTAAAGAAAAGGATGGATGCACTCTATCAAAATGTTTCCATGAATCACCATTGGCCGGATGATTCAAGCTTTTACCGGTTGAAATATTCGTTTTGTGCCATGACATCATTGTCGTTGTATTCTTAGACATGAATAAACGCTGAAGTCTGGATGTAAGAGGAAAATATATCAACTGTTTTACAGGAATCAAGCTAGAATTTCCATGTTGAGCTTCTTTATACCTCGATTTCCCATAAGTGGGACAACTATCCAACGACTCATTTTCCCCAGAATATAAAATGCAATCATTTGAACATGCATGAATCTTCTGACAACTAAGTCCTAAATTCCAAACTAGCCTCTTACTCTCATAGAAATTTGCAGGAAAAACATTTCCTTTGGGTAACAGTGTTTTAACCAAAGAAAATATTTGATCAAAACACGTGTTTGACATTCCATTATCTGATTTGATAGCCATAAATTTTTCAACTGCTTCTAATTTTCTTATCTTGCAACCAGGATATAACGCATCCTCAGCAGACCTCAACAACTTATAAAATTCAGAGTGTGCCAACTCAGGAGTTGAATCAATATCATCTTGAGTTTCTGTATGTTGAATAGATGGACCTGCAACATCATGTACTAAATTTTGAAACCGGGATGGATCCGGAATCAAGTTAGTATCACCTTCTGTAGAACTGCGTTCACCATGTTGATACCAAAAAACATAATCCGGTTGAAACCCAAAACGCAAGAGATGTCCCCCAACTTTGTCAAACGTGTCAAATTTTCTCAGTACACATTTTTTACAAGGACATTTTATTGTGCCTTCTAAAACAAATTCTGGATTTGATGCCACAAATGCTAAAAAAGTCTCCACACCCTCTATATATACTGGATTTAAACCAGAACCATTTGGATTTCTACGTTGATTTATCCATATGCGGTCATCTAATAATGACTGTTGACGACCTCGTTGTTCCATATTTTTCTATAAAATATAAAATCATTACTGGTTTTGAATAATTTGTTAGAAAAAACACTCAAGCAAGGATAATTATAGAGTTTACATCAGACATGACTGATGAAAACTTTTTATTGGGATAGACCTAAAAATTGACCCTTTAAGAATTTAACATGTTAAGAATAAAGCAAAACCTGTTACAAATATTGATAATTTTAATATTTTATAAATTTTTTATTATTTTAATAATACTAATATTATTTTTTCATAAATATTAATTATATAATAATAACATTATTACATTATTAGTATTTTTATTATTAATATTAATATAATATAATTTTCTATATTATGTTACAATTCTCTTTTCATCTGTGTGTTTAACATTCTGTCTCCACATGTAATATTTGCATTCACTTTCACCTCTCTATTGGTGAGTAGGTTGACAATTTTGAAAAAGAATGCAAATATTACATGTGGAGACAGAAGTTTTCTTAAAACCAATACAGAGATGAAAAGATAATTGAGAAAGATAATGATCACGCTAGTTTTTTCCAATTAGCTAATTATTACTAATTATTCCTAATTATTGGTAATTATTCTTAATTATTACTAATTATTACTAATTATTGTTAATTATTACTAATTATTGGTAATTATTGGTAATTAGTGGTAATTATTACTAATTATTGGTAATTATTACTAATTATTGGTAATTATTACTAATTATTGGTAATTATTCCTAATTATTGGTAATTATTCCTAATTATTGGTAATTATTCCTAATTATTGGTAATTATTCCTAATTATTACTAATTATTCCTAATTATAGGTAAATATTGACAATTATTGGTAATTATTGCTAAATATTGGTAATTATTGGTAATTATTACTAATTATTGGTGATTATTGTTAATTATTACTAATTATTGGTAATTATTGGTAATTATTACTAATTATTGGTAATTATTGGTAATTATTCCTAATTATTGTTAATTATTCCTAATTATTGGTAATTATTGGTAATTATTACTAATTATTGGTAATTATTGGTAATTATTATTAATTATTACTAATTATTCCTAATTATTGGTAATTATTCCTAATTATTGGTAATTATTGGTAATTATTTTTAATTATTCCTAATTATTCCTAATTATTGGTAATTATTCCTAATTATTGGTAATTATTCCTAATTATTGGTAATTATTCCTAATTATTGGTAATTATTCCTAATTATTGGTAATTATTCCTAATTATTGTTAATTATTCCTAATTATTACTAATTATTCCTAATTATCGGTAATTATTCCTAATTATTGGTAAATATTGACAATTATTGGTAATTATTGCTAAATATTGGTAAATATTGACAATTATTGGTAATTATTACTAATTATTGGTAATTATTGTTAATTATTACTAATTATTGGTAATTATTGTTAATTATTACTAATTATTGGTAATTATTGGTAATTATTCCTAATTATTGATAATTATTCCTAATTATTGGTAATTATTGGTAATTATTACTAATTATTGATAATTATTGGTAATTATTGGTAATTATTACTAATTATTCCTACTTATTGGTAATTATTCCTAATTATTGGTAATTATTGGTAATTATTATTAATTATTACTAATTATTCCTAATTATTCGTAATTATTCCTAATTATTGGTAATTATTCCTAATTATTGGTAATTATTGGTAATTATTGGTGATTATTGGTAATTATTTGTAATTATTGGTAATTATTGGTAATTATTGGTAATTATTCCTAATTAGTGATAATTATTGGTAATTATTGGTAATTATTGATAATTATTGGTAATTATTGGTAATTATTGGTAATTATTGGTAATTATTATTAATTATTGGTAATTATTCCTAATTTTTGGTAATTATTCCTAATTATTGGTAATTATTCCTAATTATTGGTAATTATTCCTAATTATTGGTAATTATTCCTAATTATTGGTAAATATTGACAATTATTGGTAATTATTGGTAAATATTGGTAAATATTGGTAATTATTGGAAAATATTGACAATTATTGGCAATTATTGCTAAATATTGGTAAATATTGGTAATTATTGATAATTATTTCTAATTATTACTAATTATTACTAATTATTGGTAATTATTCTTAATTATTACTAATTATTGGTAATTATTGTTAATTATTATTAATTATTACTAATTATTACTAATTAATGTTACTTATTTCTAATTATTGTTAATTTTTTCTAATTATTACTATTTTTTGAATTATTCCAATTATTACAAATTACATTCATTAACTACTAATTACATTCATTAACTATTAATTACATTCATTAACTACTAATTACATTCATTAATTACTAATTACTATCTTTAATTAAAATTAAAGTTATTAATTACTAATTACAGTCACTTAATTATTAAATATTGTTAATTACTAATAATTAAATCTAACAAATCAAATTTAATACCTTAATAAAACATAATTATATCTAATAAGAAATAATAAAAACTAATGTAAAAATATAAAACAAAAACATTAAATAAATATTAAATTAAAATTCAGAAAAAAACCTTAAACTGGTTTTCGAGCTTTCGATTTGTTGTACTTGTAGGATGATCCCCGCAACCTCCTTGAAATCGACTTGCAAAACAAAATTCACTCAACACATATAAACTAGTAAAAAAGTAGTTCAGATTCAGAAAACTTGTCAAGGCTGACTGTATTTATAGGTTAGATTATTTGCGACGGGGTTTATTGTGACGGTATTCCCGTCGCAATTGGTATTATTTGCGACGGTCCCGTCGCAAATAACCCCGACCGCATTTATTATGGGCGGCAATAAAAGGGGTTATTTGCGACGGGGCCCGTCGTAAATAACCCATGCCGCTAGGTTATTAGCGACGGGAACCCCTTCCCGTCGCTAATAACCTGTTACCGCTGCCGGTTATTTGCGACGGGAAGGGGATCTCGTCGCAAATATCTTTCGCGCGATTTGGCGCGCATTCGCGCCAAACCATTTGCGATGGGTGAGAATATCCCGTCGCAAATAACTCTTTATTTGCGACGAGGATTATGCCCCGTCGCAAATACCCCGATTGCGGGGGGTTATTTGCGACGGGACATATTCCCGTCGCAAATAACTCGTCGCTAATACCACTTTTTCCCGTAGTGAATATTTTCCATCAATGGTATCCTCTAATATACTTCTTGGAGATTATTTTAATCATCATTGGATGATACTGGTTTTTAAGCCACTTAGTGGGGCACTCTGGAATTTATTGTCATCCAAGGAGACGAAGGTTTGGTTTGATTTTGGGATTGTGCCCATAAAATGAGCTACCTACAAATCCTTGTGAGAGGAATTAGAACCCTCGTAATTTAGTGTTGATTAATGGGACACATCATACCTTTTAAGGTCATGTGATAAGGACCTCTAAGAGGAAGGTTCTTTGGTGAAAACATAGTGTGGGACTTATGCTAAAGCAACCCAAGGAAAATGGAAAGGATATGGGTTTCCAATTAAGATTATACCCTATTAGGAATATGGCCCAAGGAGAACATTGTTGATTTGAATTGTTGGGTTTGAACCTCAAGGAGGTTTCCTACGTATCCCATATAGATGGGAATCAAATCCCATGTAGTTCGATAAGTCTCATAGGAGAGTATGGTCCTTTGAGAGAGATGAGTTTGGGATTACTTCCTGAAAAGATGCCTTGATGATTTGGGGTTTAATTTGGGGATTATTTCTGAGGAGGATGCCCAAATTGAATTAATTAGGTTTGGATTTTTTAAGAGGATGTCCAGTGAGCTTAGGCCCTGAAAAGGCTTCCTACGTATCTTGGTTTGAACAGGAATCAGAGTTCTTGTAGTTCATTCAATTGTGAAAATGTTGTGTCAATGAAAAATCTCTAATCCCACATGAGTTTGGACTAGTGTGATAAACAAAAGGATATAAATGATTCAAAAAAGGCATTCAAACATTCAAATTTGTCCTCCACCACTAGTGGAAGAGGGTGCGTCAACCGTGGAAGAGGGTGAGGTGATGAGCATTACCTATGTTCTATTTACAGTGGGCAAGGTTCCAATGTATGGATGAAGAGATGAATGATAGGGGATTACACCAGTTTGGCTTCCCATAGTGTCAAATCCCAACGGGAGAGGGAAAGGGTAACAAAAGTCCCTATGCCCATTTCTCCTCTGGTCTTTGGCACCGAAGAAGAAAAGAGGAGTAATGATGCCACATCTTGCAAGAAAAGCTAGGGTCTTATGCCAATATGGTTTCCCTAAAATTTATCCTGGTAGGGGAGGGAGACTTCTCCATTATCTTTAAAAGGAAAAGTAGGTATGAACTATATCTTCCCCTACCAGAGACCTGAGGTTTCGGGTCATCTCTTTGAGAAGGGAGAGGCCCGGACCCAACCCTCTTCCAAACCAGGAACTTCCCAACATTACTTCTGGGGGAAAGGTTCATGTGAAAATGGATATACAAACCCATATACACTCCATGAATCCTAAAACCATTGTGAAACAAATTTAGGAAACCTCTGACTATGGATATACAAACCCAAAAAGGAGACATGCTGATGTGTCTTTTCCAAAGGTTGGATAAGTCAAGATGTTTTGATGGCGGTCTCAACCGAATCCCTTTCAGATAAGGGATCCAAGGAAGAAGAAGCCTTTCCATGAATGGATTTGATGAAGGCTTGATGTATTGTAGACTTAAGAGTGTGATGAAATTAAGTGAATCATGGAGGGTCACCCGAGTAGAGAAGGGCACACAACTATGGGCGTGCAAGTAGGTATGGTCATGCAAGTAAGGGCGCACAAGTAGGCTTGGGAGACTTGATGTTCACTTAGGTAATGAACAACCTATATGGTAATACTTGGGTGAGACCTTACTCAAACCTTCAAGAGTATTCACAGGGGATCCTAGAATTGGGGCACTCATGTTCCTATGAGAGGAATGGGTGATGTGCAGGTATTTCTGACTTGTAGAGGTTGGGCAGTTTAGGTGCACAAGTGTTATGGTTTTCAAACAATAAATGGACTTAAGTCTAATGATCCTCCCTTAAATCCTCCACTCAAGGTGTTCAAGAACTACCTTGAATGTTTCGGAAGACTGGGGGAAAATACAAGGGTGACCATAGCAACAATTAGGCTTTAGGGAAATTCATCCATACAAATGAGGGCCCCAAGGGTCTATTTATAGGCAAAAAAGTGACATTGGGAGAAATGAGTTGGGCTCGCAAGCAGGCTGAGCGACATAGGGGGTGCACAAGTAGTCTATGTGACATAGTGGGGTGCGCAAGTAGGTTGCACGCCCAAAGAGTTTTGGCTATACTAAGGTGGCCAAAAACTTATGCCTTTGAAAATCTTGACTTTTTTATGTATTTTCCCCCTTTTTTCTAAGGTATTCTCTTTGTCATATTTTTTGACTTTTTGACGAAATGGGGTTTCAACAAATATATATATGAATTTGATTTTTTTTGGTTTTGTAAAGTTTTTTAGATGAATTCATTTGGATAACAAGGTTATATGTAAAATTATCTTGGACCAAATATAAAATTCCCATATATAAATATTTTGAGGTCTTTGGTAACCAATACATAATGGAGACCAATTCTAATATGTAAAGTTGAACCTGAAAATTCAAAATGTTAATAAGGATGATATTTAAGGCCTTTAAAAATAATGAAGAAATATATCGCATAAGTGATGGTAATCAGGATAATAAATAAGGATTACTTGACCCGTATGTTATATTCTTTAAATGGAATAATAAAAACCTATTGAGGTATACTTTGATATGTAATTTTCAATTCAATGATAGAAGGGTTATACCTAAAGTTAATTTTCATGAAAAGGGTAATCTATAATCGTATTTTCCATGATAGATGGAAGATATAAAAATTCCATTTGGATGATAGTGGGGCATTAAATAATAGACTCTTTTTTGGAAAAGGGTAATTTTTAAGTGTCACCACAAAAATAATATGGTGATATATAGGGGTATATACTTCTAAAAATGGTGATATGTTAGGGTTATCTAATGGGGTATCCATGTATTATAATAAACATTATAAATCAAAATATATAATTGATAAATATATTTAAACATAGATCTTTATAGATCAAATTATAAAATGGAATTCCATGATTAACAGAGGATCATGTTGTGACACCATAGTGATTTAAAGACAATATTTTTTCTGAGAATGTGGTTGTGGTTGTTGATGGTGCATCATGTTGGGAAAAATGATATCACACTATGGTAGGTAGATTAATATGAATATCACATCATAATGAATATTTTACACCACAAATATATTATCACTATCAGATAAGTTATATTTGGTTAATATTTAAAATGTTCAATTAGGATTGATATTTCTAGAAATTAGAAAAAATTTGAACACATTAATAGGTTGTATTAATCATATGGATAGTGGGAATCATCATGGCATTTAATGAATATCTACTGATCTAATCCATTGATAGGACCCATTGAAATCATTAAAATACTATTAGTATCAGTTCAAGAGAGTGATAACCCAAACCAAATTTAATATTGTTAAGAACCTGAAATCCTTACCCCAAAGCCAATGTCTACATTATTACATTGGAACTATGGTACGCGCGCCGCATTGCATCCAATTTGTAAATTTTTATAACCAAATGGATACTGTAAAATTGGCGACCAGTGTCAAATGACCAAGATCACAGAATCTATAGTTCACTAACAATATTTCATTAGACAATGTTTAGATGGAAAAAAGTTGAGGGAATTCCTATTTTTTAGTTTTTTTATTTTAACAAAACCAAAAAATATGATAAGGTTAATGAAATAATATAAACTACGCTAAAAAGGGATGATGAACTCTAAATCAAACAAAAGTGTCAGGGATGCTTATGTCACAATTAAACTACTACATAGCCATGCAAAGTATTCTTTTATGTGATTAAATATTTATTCCTCTTAATTATCACCAGTTCCGAAAATATAAGCATTTTTTATATTCTCATTTTAATCTCATAATTTATTTAAGGTCACGTTCTATGGTTTTATAAATAAATTAGGGGGATAGTTCCAGTAATGAACTAGAAAACGAAATTACTCAACCTATTTCTCATAAAGTTGTACAAACAATTTTAACTTACAATCGGTCAATACAGTTTACCTTGTCGGAACCACCAAATTGACTTACTATAAAAATGTCAAATTTCAATTTCAGCAGTTAATTTAGTGAAAAAATAATTTAAAAAGATAAAAATTAAATTAAAATAAATTTAATTAACAATTAGTCACAAAATGGAAACATCCCAAGGCATGTGTACTAACATTAATTGCTTGACCAACATCCCGAAACTAAGAAAATCACCCCAACATCATGAATTAATGAATAAACGTGGTAATAAAATGATAAGTGTTATGAAATAAAACTATGTTACAGAACAAATAATCACGCCAGTCTTTACTTTCGCTGCGCGCACCAATTTTTGTCTTTTAAACACTGACTACACCCTCGGCACGCGATGACATCACACACCAATTGTGTGCCCACCAGAATTGAGGATTTTGGTGATGTAGTGGAGGCTGGTTGGCTCCTAGTGTGATGTGACGAAATGACAACTTGACCGAGGGAGATGCGCTTGAGGGTGGTGATGCGGATCAGCGGCGTCAACTCAAATGGAGGTGGTTACTCCTTTCTGTGGTGGTTGGTGTGCCTCAAGTGGGAGCATGGAGGGGGTAGGCGGGTGCGACGGGGTAGCGGATGGGAGAGGGGTCACGAGGTGAGGAGGGGGCGTCCAGGTGAGAGAGGGGGAGAAGGTAGAGTGGAGGGGGAATATGGGAGAGGGGGTATGTTGGGCAATAGGGTGAAGTGCGGTTAGTGGGAGTGGGTTGTGTAACACCCAAAGATTTCATATTATGTTAGTTCTTCCAAGTAATTCATTAACTTATATTACACGCAATATCGAGTTCAAGCGCACCACGACTTACCAAAGTAGCTGTTCAAAAGCGGTTATGAATAGTATTAACTGAATTTTTAACTATATATAATCCTTATAATTTTAGAATCCATATTATGAGTTTCTTAGACATAATGTAAGAACTAATTAATTTTTTCAGATAAAAGAAGTATTTTTCAAAAAATATACTTTTACCGCCTTTTAATGGTGAACCCTTTTTAAATCAAATATTTGAAACTTTTATATATTTAATTTGAAAAAATAAAATTCTTCTTTAGAATCGGGACATAAGAATTTAGTTTCAATAAATTTTTTCTGTTTTTCGGATAACTTTCATATTTGGGTGAATAGTGAAAAATACTATATTTTAACAGAAAACAACTTTTTTAATCAAAATAATTTATAGTGTGAAATTATACATTTTAATGGTTTTTAATTATAAATAGATTATAATTTTACCATTTAATCCAATTTTGGTCATTGTAAGTAATTTCACTTTGATATTGGACATAAACAAGTGTTAAACTTTTGATAGTTATTATTTCTTAAAAATACGTCTTTTGGTTTTGATAGCGGGAATTAATTTTAAATTAATAAATTCAAATTCTATGTTTTGAATTTGGTAAAATAGACTTCATTATTGAATTCGGAATATCAAAATTATCTTAGGGTGAATATTTGGTATTTTTCTGAAATTTTTAATTTTTGATGAATAGTGAAAAACACTGAGTTATAGTTTAAAACCGAATTTTTATTTAAATAATAATTTATTTTATTTAAATTTATTTTAGGATAAAATTGATACATAATACCTATATAAGTTAAATTTAATTCATTGGAGTCAGTTTATAATAATTTTAGATATATAAAAATTTTATTGAACTTTTTACCGTCTTTTACCCACCTCCTAGGAGAATCTATAAATTCACATAAAACATAATTTTACCACTTCTGTGAGTTGAATTTAGAAAATCTTAGAGACACGGTTAATATCAAGGAGTAAAATTTGGTTTAATAAGATAAAAATAAGTTTTGGTGAATAGTAACTTTTTACTTTTATTTACCACGGTTAAAAGTAAATAGGGTAATTAAGGGTAAAAATGATATTATTATTACCCTAACACATGTAATAATTCTATTGGATAAGTTTAATTTGACCAAAAAACAACCTTAGTAATAAAATATGACCCTTTAGGTCCACTTGGATTAGATTAAGACATTTATTATTATTTAATTTACAGAAGAGTTAAAAGAGTTAAAATCAAAGTTTAATAACTAAATAATTTTTAATATAGGGTTATACATAAGATAAATTTAGATATAAATATTCATTAGAAAGCTAAAAATATTTCCTAAACTATGGTATTATATTTATAATTTTTATAGATTAAATAATTAAATTTATTAATGACACAATGATGATGCAATAATTACCTTATTAATGAAAGAATCAAATAAATGGTATTATAAATATTAAAATAAATATAATTTCAAAATTTTTATGAAATCCAATAATTTTATAGGTGAATATGAAATTTTAGGGATGATTAAATGTATCTTGTTTAAAGTAATCAAGTTGTTATGACTTTCACAAAAACAAAATACCAAATAGTGTCAAAATTGACATAAATTAATATTTAAAACAAATACTATATTATTGGTTGATATAATATTCCTAAAAATGTAAGGTTCGGCCAAAGGTCTTAAATAATATTATATATGTCACTAATAATCCACTTGAGGTTCTCTTGTAAGTTTAGTGTATGTTTATTAACCATATATAGTAAGAATACAAGAAGACACGGTAAAAGTTAAACTATTTAACTAAGAGTTAAATTGAAAAGATAATGTTAAAATAGTAACCTAAACTTGTCTAAAACCTATTGGTTGAGTGTATTTCGACCCATAACCAACTAATTCTCAAAATAAATTCATTTTGAACCATTATAAACCGAATATGTTTGTATAATAAATTAATACTTTAATCTTTTCCTAAAGTGACCCTCACCCCTCTTATAAAAGGGTACTTCCCCTTATCTCAAATTAACACCTCCAAAGCCATTTGGCTTGGCCAAACCCTACCCAAATATCCTCACAATGATCCTAACTTCACCTAGAGTCCTTAATATGGTCATAAATCCATCTTAAGGATCCCTTTTGATCAAATAAAAAGGAAGAACCCGAAAAAGAGGTAATGATTTCACCACCCTCTTTCAAGTTCTCTTATTCTTCCACTTACTCTTTCTTTGTTGTTTCCATTATAAAATAATAACTCAAGTATCTTCTATATACTGTAATTTTATTATAAATATGTCACAACTATATTCATTATTCTATCCATCTTATGAATGATAATGTCACCATGCGTGCGTACGTACGGCTTACCGTCTCCACACCGTGATGTAATTTGTTATTCAACACTATGTTATTTGGATGGATATAATGATGATTAATATGTATATAAATAATTAAAATAACATTATAATGTCTCTTTAAAATTAATATACCATCCAATTCCACACCTTTAAGGAAATGATATTGTAGCTCGTGCGTACGTACGGATTACCGTCTCCACGACGCGATGAGATTCATTTCCTCATTCACCATTCATTGATGATTATAAAAATATATATTACTAATAATTATGTAATATATTACATAATAATTATACTGGATATATATATATATATATATATATATTTGTGTGTGTGTGTACTTACATATATCTTATGCACTTAGTTCTGTTCAATACGATATGAAAACAGAAACAACGTTTATGCGTATGTACGGACTACCGTCTCCATAAACGGTGTTTTTCATTTCATATATATGTCTATTATACATATTTATATTCTAAATATGTATGATATATAAATCATGTTTTATATTCTAGAAGTATTTAAATCTTGATCTAAGTGATACAATCAAGAGTAACAAGTTAAAAAATGCACGATAAAGAAAACAATTATTACCTGAAAGGTTAATTTAACATGGAAATTATTATTAAATGGGTAGTATAAAGTCATAAATGAGTCATGTATGATATAATAAATATTAATATGGTTCTGTTATAATTTAATAACATACTACAATCTTCATACAGGATGTTAAACGTACCCTCGACTAAAGGAAATTGCAAGGTAAGGGTAAATTCCTCAATCTCATTATTATCAGAGATTGTTTATGTCTAAGTATTTACTGGGACATTTTTATAATAAATGTCCATTTTTCATAAAAATTATTTCAAAATGAATATTGTAAGGATTTTTGAATGGTACACTTTATCAAGATCAAAATTTTAAATTTTTTAAATATTTATCTTTCTAAATCTTTTTAATTAATGTCCATGTTTTCAAAATGATTTTAAGGATTTATTTATATGGACATGAATGCTTTGAAATGATAATTCTTTTTAAAAGTTTCAAAGTGTTATGGGACACTTTGATTCAAAAATCTCTTTTAAATTACTTCCTTTATAAATGTGTTACTTTTAAATGATTTTACAAAATGGATATTTCTCTCAAAAAGTTTTACTCGTCATTTTCAACTATGTCAGCATCCTTTACTATATATTATTTTTGATTGAGGTTGATTTATTATAATACAATATTACATATTGTATTGAATGATTTATGATATGATTGATTGTGGATGTTCTATTTTTATACCATTCATGGTTTATGGTTAATGTATTGACATTTCGTATGCTAGTTTTAATACAAATGTTTATGTTATGTTTCAACTTTTTCATATTAGAAATGCAGTGGACTTAGTAAGTGACAGGTGGAGCCCGCTATAGCTCCTTGATGCATTGGTAAGTATCATGAGACAAACTATTGTCTTGTCACAAGGTCTTGAAAAAATATTATTTGTAGTCTTGGAACAGGTCCTTGACTATGTGGTAATGATATCCGGCATTAGGCATTCCCTCATTATAAAAGTGGTTATTGATATTGAATGTGATTATTCGACTAGTATAATATCCATGTGAATAAGTAAATGGAATTATTTCATTTTATCTTTTCCATATTATGCTTATGTTCATGTTTAAAAGGATCTTGTTTTAGTTATACACTGCCTTAAATGTTTATGCTTATTTACAAAGGTTTCCGCTATATTGTTATCCTTACTGAGCATTTGAGCTCACCCCTTTCTATGTTTTATTTTTTCCAGGATGTGAAGAAGTATTTTATGAATGACCTGCAGGGATAGTCTAAGGGGATATGAGTGTGGACTATGGAGACTATGTTGTTGAGGTTTCTCACTTTATCATGTAATGTAAGACTTGTGAATGTATTTAATGTTTCCAAGGCTACAAACTAATCTGTATTTCGAGACTTGATCTTTTGTGATCATGCCAATGTTATGTAATAATGCACTGACTCTGGGTAACTGGGTCGGGGTGTTATAGTTGGTATCAGAGGAAGTTTATCAATAACCTTAGAAACTAGATTTAGATATACTCTGATTAGATCACATTACCGTAAGATAGACTTTGAAGATTAGTATAGAAGAACATCCTAAAATTTTTGTAATGTAATGATTTTGTGAGTTTTCCCAAGAAAATACATACCTGTCTAGATACAAGTAGGTAGAGGTTGCTCTGGCACAGATGTACCTAGGGGTAAAACCCAAAAACACCGCTTTGAGCTAGACTCGAACGGGAACTGGTGCATGAAAACGGTTCTTGTTGCACTCTTGGTTACGACACTCCCGGGGTATATGCTTTGGATAATTATATTTTTATTTTCAAACCACTATGACGGGTTTATGAGTATATAACTCCTCAAAGAAAAAAATTTTGTGATTATGGATTATATGCATAAACTGTTCAATTTATGTTAGGTATTTTACATGTTGGGAATTATGAATTGTGATTCATAAACTGACCTAATGTATGTCATTGTATATAAATGGCGCCCAATAGAAGGAGTGTGAACTCCAGCAATACGTATGATCCAAAGAGTAAGAAGGATCATATCTTTCATAGTATTAATCCTACATTTAGAAGGGAAATAGTCTTCCATGTATTCTCATAATATGAAGAAATAGTATCATGTGTTAATAAGATAAGTAAATAATTCTCTGAGTCTTATGGATTTGAAGGGAAGAAAGACAAGAAAAGGATGGAATTGAGAAAGATGTATAAAGGGAAGAAGGAAAAGAAAGATTTTCCCATATGTGATAACTGTGGAAATAATCACCATGGTAAATGCTTTAAGGGAATGAAATTTTGTTATAAGTGTGGAGAAAAGGGACACCAAGTACATGATTGCAATGGTAAGAAAAAAGTTCAAATGTACAATGCTTCATTTTCAAGGCGTTGGGACACTACGCGAATCAATGTCTCAGTCATCAGAGTATACATTAAATGATGATATTGGATAATAATAAATTTATGATACAACCTCATGTGAAGAGGAATGACTAGTGTTATTATGTTTTTAATATAGAATTATTTCATTTGAGTGTTGTATCTACAATATACTGTCTATATGAATTATGGAGATAAATAAGGATTGTACTGCAGTACTATTTTTTTGAGGATTTGAGATTATATGGTTCTAAGAAAAGTGACTTAATAGTAAGCTACAATTTTTGGAAAATACATGGTTGAAGAAAAGGTAAACCTTAATATGGTCCTGATAATGAGGTAGTGGTTTTGGAATAAGAGATGGTTGATTTTGATAAATTATATTGGATATTATTGACTTCCTTGAAACTGATTAATGATTTGTATATTCCATCATTGTTGGAGTTTACAACATTTTTTGGATAGAAGGAGTATATCCATTATTCTATAAGGAATAAGGGAGTATGAATATAATCAATAAGGTTTTATGGAAATTCAGGATGTTGTGGTGTTTTAACAGAATACATGATGAAGGCGTTCACATGTTATTACCTGGAAAAAAAGGATCTTCATTGTGTTTAACTTTCTTATAAATTTTGGACAGAGAGTTTGGACATAATTATTTTGGATAAGTCTAAACGTTGGAATGGATTAAGTTTGAAATTGGATACTATTGTTAAGGTTATTTTTGGATTGTTATAAAAAGGACAACCTAGAGGTCGGTCGACTACTAGTCGCGTCCGGAAAAGCCGCCAGACTTGAACCCGCAACCAAAGAGTGAAAAGATTGCATCACCTATGACTGGACTACGTGATGTACTGGTTTGTATAATTTAGCTTTTTTTTAAATAGTCTGTTAAATGAATTATAAATTCATTATTTTTGGAACCCTATATGATTAGGATAAATAATTTTTTTTGAAATCTTTTGGAGTGAATGATGATTTTGTGGTAGGAATTGGTTGAAGGATGAAACTCTACTTGTCAAGTGTATATATATATAGAATTTTTTTCCTCTTATTAAGACTAAATTTTATTAACACAATTTCCGATGTGGGTTTTCCCACAAAGGTATTTTTTATTTTCAACCTTATATTTTCAAAGAAAAATTTCAAATTGCGAGGACACAATTTATTGAAGTAGGGAAGAATATAACACCCCAAGATTTAATATTACATTAGTTCTTCAAAGTAATTCATTAACTTATACTACACGCAACATCGAGTTCAAACGCACCACGACTTACCAAACTAGCTATTAAAAGAGGTTTATGAATAGTATTAACTGAATTTTGAACTATATATAATCCATATAATTTTAGAATCCATATTATGAGTTTCTTATACATAATATAAGAACTAATTCATTTTTTTCAGATAAAAGAAGTATTTTTCAAAAAATATTCTTTTACCGCCTTTTAATGGTGAACCCTTTTTAAATCCAATATTTGCAACTTTTATATATTCAATTTGACAAAATATACTTCTTCTTTAAAATCGAGACATACGAATTTAGTTTCAATGAATTTTTTGTGTTTTTCTGATAACTTTCATATTTGGGTGAATAGTGAAAAATAATATATTTTAACTGGAAACAAATTTTTTAATAAAAATCATTTATAGTGTTAAATTATACATTTAAATGGTTTGTAAATATAAATAGATTAAATTTTTACCATTTAATCCAATTCTGGTCATTGTAAGTAATTTCACTTTTAAATTGGACATAAACAAGTGTCAAACTTTTGATATTTATTATTTCTTAAAAATGTGTCTTTTGGTTTTGACAGTGGGAATTAATTTTAAATTAATAAATGAAACTTCAATGTTTTTAATTTCGTAAAATAGACTTCATTATTGAATTCATAATATCAAAATTAGCTTAGAGAGAATTTTTGGTATTTTTCTGAAAACTTTTAATTTTTGATGAATAGTGAAAAACACTGAGTTATAGTTTGAAACAGGATTTTTATTTAAATAATAATTTATTTTATTTAAATTTATTTTAGGTCAAAATAGATACATAATACCTATATAAGTTCAATGTAATTAATTGGATTCAGTTTATAATAATTTTAGATATATAAAAATTTTATTGAACTTTTCACCGTCTTTTACCCACCTCCTAGGAGAATTTGTAAATTCACATAAAACTTAATTTTACCACTTTTGTGAGTTAAATTTCAAAACTCTGAGAGAAACAGTTAATATCAAGGAGTAAAATTTGGTTCAATAAGAAAAAAATAATTTTTGGTGAATAGTAACTTTTTACTTTTATTTACCACGGTTAAAAGTAAATAGGGTAATTAAGGGTAAAAATGATATTATTGTTACCCTAACACATTTCCCAATTATATTAATTAAGTTTAATTTGAGAAAAAACTACCTTGGGAATAAAATATGACCCTTTAGGTCCAGTTGGATTAGATTAAGACATTTATTATTATTTAATTTAAAGAAGAGTTAAAATCAATGTTTAATAACTAAACCATTTTTAATATAGGGTTATACATAAGATAAATTCTACTATAAATATTCATTATACAGATAAAAATATTTCCTAAATTATGGTATTTTATTTATAATTTTTCAAGATTAAATAATTAAATTTATTAATGACACAATGATGATGCAGTAATTACCTTATTAATGAAAGAATCAAATAAATGGTATTTTAAATATTAAAATAAATATAATTTCAAATTTTTTCTGAAATACATGAATTTTCTAGGTGAATATGACATTTTATGTATGATTCAATGTATATTTTTTGAATTAATAAAGTTGTGATGACTTTCACAAAAACAAAATACCAAATACTGTCAAAATTGACATAAATTAATATTTAAACTAAATACTATATTATTGGTTGATATAATATTCCTAAAAATGTAAGGTTCATCCAAAGGTCTTAAATAATATTATACATGTCATTAATAAGACACTTGAGGTTCTCTTAGAAGTTTAGTGTATGTTTATTAACCATATAGAGTAAGAATACAAGAAGACACGGTAAAAGTTAAACTATTTAATTAAGAGTTAAATCTAAAAGATAAGGTTAATATTTTAGCCTAAACTTCTCTAAAACCTATTGGTTGAGTGGATTTCGACCCATAACCACCTAAGTCTATAAATAAATTCATCTGGAACCATTATAAACCGAATATGTTTGTATAATAAATTAATACTTTAATCTTTTCCTAAAGTGGCCCTCACTGCTCTTATAAAAGGGTACTTCCCCTACTCTCAAATTAACACCTCCAAAGCCATTTGGCTCGTCCAAACCCTGACCAAATATCCTCCCAACTATCCTACCTTCACCTATAGTCCTTACTTTGGTCATAAAGCCTACTTAAAGAGCCATTTTGATCAAATCAAAAGGAAGAACCCGAAGAAGAGTTAATGATTTCACCACCCTCTTTCAAGTTCTCTTATTCTTCCACTTAAACTTTCTTTGTTGTTTCCATTATAAAATAATAACTCCAGTATATTCTATATACTGTGATGTTATTATAAATATGGAACAACTATATTCATTATTCTATCCATCTTAGTAATGATAATGTCACCATGCGTGCATACGTACGGCTTACCGTCTCCACGCCGTGGTGTAATTTGTTATTAAACACTATATTATTTGGATGGATATAATGATGATAAATATGTATATAAATAATGAAAATAACATGCTAATGTATCTGTAAAATTAATATACCATCCAATTCTACACCTTTAAGGAAATGATATTCTAGCTCATGTGTACGTACGGATTACCGTCTCCACGACGCGATGAGATTCATTTCCACATTCACCATTCATCGATGATTATAAAAATATATATTACTAATAAGTATGTAATATATGACATAATAATGCTACTAGATATATATATATATATATCTATGTGTGTGTGTGTGTACTTACATATATCTTATTCACTTAGTTCCGTTCAATACGATATGAAAAAGGAAACAAATTTTATGCGTACGTACGGACTACCGTCTCCATAAATGGTGTTTTTAATTTCATATATATGTCTATTATACATATTTATATTCTAAATATATATGATATATAAATCATTTTTTATATTCTGGAAGTATTTAAATCTTGATCTAAGTGATACAATCAAGAGTAACAAGTTAAAACACGTACGATAAAGAAAATGATTATTACCCGAAATGTTAATTTAACATGGAAATTATTATTAAATGGGTAGTATAAAGTCATAAATAAATCATGTATGATATCATAAATATTAATATAATTCTAGTATAATTTAATAACATACTACGATCTTCATACAGGAGGTTAAACGTACCCTCGACTAAAGGAAAGTGCAAGGTAAGGGTAAATTCCTCAATCTCTTTATTATCAGAGATTGTTTATGTCTAAGTATTTACTGGGACATTTTTATAATCCATGTCCATTTTTCATAAAAATGATTTCAAAATGAATATTAAGGATTTGTGAAAGGTACTCTTTATGAAGATCAAAATTTTAAATGTTTTAAATATTTATCTTTCTAAATCTTTTTAATTAATGTCCATGTTTTCAAAATGATTTTAAGGATTTATTTATATAGACTTGAATGTTTTGAAATGATAATTCTTTTCAAAAGTTTCAAAGTGGTATGGGACACTTTGATTCAGAAATCTCTTTTAAATTACTTCCTTTATAAATGTGTGACTTTTAAATGATTTTACAAAATGGATATTTCTCTCAAAAAGGTTTACTCATCATTTTCAACTATGTCAAAATCCTTTACAGGATGTTATTTTTGATTGAGGTTGATTTATTATAATGCAATCTTCCATATTTTATTGAATGAGTTATGATATTTTTGACTGTGGATGTTCTATTTTTATACCATTCATGGTTTATGGTTAATGAATTTACATTTTGTATGTTAGTTTTAATACGAATGTTTATGTTATGTTTCAACTTTTTCATAAGAAGAATGCAGTGGACTTAGTAAGTGAGGAGTGGAGCCCGCTCTAGCTCCTCGATGCATCAGTAGGTATCATGATACAAACTAGTGTCTTGGCACAAGGCCTTGACAAAATATTATTTGTATTCTTGGCACAAGGCCTTGACTATGTGGTAATGATGTCTGGCGTTAGGCATTCCCTCATTATGAAAGTGGTTATTGATATTTCATGTGATTATTAGACTAGTAGAATATCCATGTGAATAAGTAAATAGAATTATTTCTTTTTATCTTTTCCATATTATGCTGAATTTCAATTTTAAAAGGATTTTGTTTTAGTTATATACTGCCTTAAATGTTTATGCTAATTTATGAAAGTTTCTGCTATATTGTTATCCTTACTCGGCATCTGAGCTCACCCCTTTATATGTTTTATTTTTTCCAGGATGTGAAGAAGTATTTTAGGAATGACCTACAGGGATAGTCTGAGGGGATATGAGTGTGGACTATGGATACTATATTGTTTTAGTTTTTCACTTTATCAAGTAATGTAAGACTTATGAATGTATCTAATGTTTCCAATGCTACTAAACTAATCGGTCTTTCGAGACTTGATCTTTTGTGATCATGCCAATGTTATGTAATAATGCACTGACTCTGGGAAACTGGGGTCGGGGCGTTACAGGTTGTTGGGGAGGCGGTGTAAGGGAGGGGAGGAGGGAGAACTGGAGAGATGGGTAGAGGGGTAAGGGGGGCGACAGGGGGATCTGGGCGACTGGGAGGGGGCTGGGTGAGTGGGAGTGGATTGTTGGGGCGGCAGGGTGAGGGAGTGGAGGAGGAGAGGGGGATAGGAGAGGAGTAGGGTAGGCGGGGTGACCAGGGCCAGCTGTGGGGAGCAGGGTAGAGAGGAATATAGGGGGATGATTTGAGAGAGAAATAGGGGGTGGGAAGTTAGCGGGTGAGAGAAAAAGGAGGGGTGGGGGGAAGATTCTGTCAACCTAGGAGATAGGGGGAAAATAAAAAAACAAAACCAAAAGAAAACAAAAGGAAAATTAATATTTAATATTTAAAAATTAAATTCAAAATTAAAAATTAAAAATCTAGATATCTAAAAGAAAAATAAATTAATAATAGTATAAATCATAAGAATATTTATGTATATATATTATATTTACAAGTTAAATTAATACAATTAATTAATAAACTAATAATAACAATAAAATACATTAATTAATCTAGTAACAATATCTTAAATTAAAAATAAAAATAAATAACTAATATTAATATAAAATTAACTAAAAACTATAAAAACAACTAAAATATTAAAATACTACAAAAAGAATATAAAAAATAAGGAAGCAGTTAAGAAAATAATTAAAACTAATAAAAAATTCTAAAAAATGTTAGTAAACTCCATGTACATAAAATTTTCCATACTTAAATTTTTCTCTCCTGGAAAAAACAATCAGAAAGAAAACACAATTAGACCCGTAGAAAAATAAAACTGTCAAAATTACAAGTTCAAAATCATTCAATAACTTTTTACCCACAAAATATCATGCTTCATTTAAAAATAAAATTTAAAAAAACTATTTTTCTTCCTCTCGTATTCTTTCCAAAACAAGTATGTGCACTCATTTATCATGTGACCTACCTCACCATCACTCTTATCTCTCCAAATATTTGATCCAAGATATTCTCAATTCTTATACACATTATTGCTTGCCATGTTATTTCCATGAATTTCACATATCCACTAGTGGAAATCAATAGAATTCACAAATATCAATGACTTTACATGAGGTTCAAATGTCTCTGAGGCTACGGGACAGTGGGTACAAAAACAATTGAGAACTTTATGGTAAAAGGGAGGGTTGAATCTTGAAATAAATGCATGATAAATTTCAATCCAAATGACTCCCTCAAACTCTTGTTCCCCCACACTTAAAAATTTTATTGTCCCCATGCATATGATAATACAATGATTAACTTTATTTTAAAAAAGACATATAGCTCTCTCAAAAAGAATGGGTAGAAAAACCGATGAGTATCAACTCTAGAACCACATGAAATAAATGTTGGACAAAAATCACAAAGAATGGTACATAAGTAGCGTGCAAGCTATAATATCTCAGTGAATGTAGGTCATATAGAAAACTCCCTAGCTCATGGGGTAATGGATCATCACTTTTATAGGTATCCCCCAAAGTGAGGGTTATTGCATAATGACCACCAATGTACTCATTGTTGGAAAAAATTATTCTATATTACTATATCAAAATACATGTAATGAATGTAGCTACTGTGAAATATAAATAACAAGATTAGGGTGAGATAATTTCAATCAATTTGTATCAAATGAATAAATTCCCATCAAATAACCCTCTCCCTGAGTAAATATCTCCCCAACACTTATATTGAAAATTATCATGAAAAAAATCAATAAATTGGTAGGGAAGGTTAGAGGCTATGGGGTCATCCTAAAAGGATTCTTCATGGATTCTAAAGGATACACGATGGAGAAAATGTATGGGTGGCTCAGTTGGTCAATGGGGCTAAAATATCAAACAAATGCCTCAGTTATTTTAATGAATCTTTCAAAATTCTTATCTCTATTTTAAAAAAACATGGAAAGTTCTAGAAGACATAACACAGTCAATATTCACTCAAGAAAAGAGAGACATAAAATGTTGTAAAAAGTTTTCATAATCCTCACAGGTATGGAATAAAATGTCATACATCACTGATAAGCATAAGTGAAAATATTTGTCATAAAAATAAACAAGTTTTCGAAAAACATTTTTGAAGCATGGAAAAATATCTGAAATCATCTAAGTCATGAGATTAAGGATCAAAGTATTCCAAACAAGAATCGTGTGTTCAAAACTACCCTGGGATTCTTGTGGTATATACCGATTATGTTGTGACAAAAATTCTGTAGCTTTCATTTGGGATTATCAATGATTGAAATGTTAGTTTTTTAGTTTACATGGTGTTTTTGGAAGCATAATATATGTAAAAAACACTTCCCTGAGTAAGAGCCGATAGAAACAAAGAGGCTATCTGTATCTGACGAAGTTCCAAAAATGATGTACCTATAAAATCTATACATGGACAACACATACCCGCATCATTTATTAATGATAACACCATGGATTATACAATTGGAAGACGATATGAGGGAGAATGAAAAATTCACAAAATTATCAGGAGTAGATAAAAATTTTCCACACATTCCATGTTTTATTTCCTCAAATAAACAAGAACAAATAAACAAAAAAGATGAAAAACTGAAACATGGGTTGCCTCCCAGGAAATGCTAAGTTTTACATCTCCAGCCAGACGGATGGACAATGGTCAATAATATTGGTCCATCAGCTCATAACTCCTCTGCCTCTTACAAGAACTGGTGGTTGTTTCATCGACTCATGTGGATGCTTAGTGGGATTAACCATTTCCAGAGCATAATGAGCATGAATCTGGTGAGTAAGGAAAGGAATATGTTCTCTTCATGGTATTGATGACTGTTGAGAACGAATATCCACTGAAATATCCTCCAGATGGTGCTAGATATTAGCCAGATGCTTAGTCATCCATCATACAATGTTTTATGGAGACAGAACAAGTGCATCGATGACCACAAAAGAGTCAAAAGGGCTATAAAATTTTTGTTTTAGCTGCATCCAAAAAAAGAGATAGAGAGATAGAGAGAGTGTAATAAAATAGAGAATAAGGAATGAAGAAGCAGTCAGGTTTCCTCCCGATCAACACTAAGTTTAACGTCTTCAATTATACAAATAACTTCTTAGTGTAATTGTAACTAATCAATGATACATATTGTATCTGAAGAGTGGTAATTTTTAAGGAGTTGAAAATTAACTTTTAATAGAGTCATATTCCCATCAGACATTTTTACAGCACTATGTGGATAAAAAATTGTGATAGTGCAAGGACCTGACCAATTTTACTGCAGTTTTGCAACCATGTTCTGAAGTCGTGAGTTGAAGAGGAGAACATTTTCTCCTGCTAAAAAAAATCTTTTTTGGATTTGTTTATCATTCCAAGCTCAAGTTTTCTCTTTATAGATCAAAGCATTGTCATATGCTTCTCTCCTCATCTCTTCTAGTTCATTCATCTGTAGAAAACTCTTCTCTTGGGTAGTTTTGAAATCAAAATTCAGTATCTTCATAGACCAATAAGCATTATGTACCAGTTCTATAAGTAAGTGGAAGGTTTTTTCAAAGAAAAATTGATACGGGGACATTCCAATATGTGTGTTTTATGTAGTCTCGTAGGCCCAAAGTTCATCATCATGTTTGGCAACCCAATCCTTCCTTGATGTATTTAATGTTTTCTACAAAATTCCCTTAATTTCTTAGTTTGAAACCTCATCTTGGCCATTGGTCTGTGGATAGTATGGGGTTATCATGTAGTGGTGGCTTCCATGAAGAGTCATTAGCTTCTAAAAAAACACATTATTGAAGTGGGTACCATGGTCCCTGATGATGAGCATTGGGATTCCGAATTGGGTAAAAATGTGTTTCTTTAAAAATTTGATGAAGAATCAAGCAGTATTTTCTGAAAACGCATCAGCATCCACCCATTTTGACACATAGTACACACACAAAAAGGATGTAAAAAATATTTAGGAAATGGACCCATGAAGTCGATTCCCCATATGTCAAAAATTTCAATGTCCATGATTGAATGTTGTGGAATTTCACGCTGCCAGATTATACCCTCGTTTCGTTGGAATTTATCATAATTCATGAATAATTCACAAATATCATGATTCATAGTAGGCCAGTAAAACCCAAATTATAACAATTTTCTGATTGTTCTATGAATTCCATGGTGTCCTCTAACTTCTTTAGTGTGGAAAAAGTTTAAAACACTATCAAGTTCTTCTTCAAGGATGCATCTTATTATTATTCCATCTGCACAGCCTTTGAAAGTGAAGGATCATCCCAGTAGTAATGGCATGCTTCATTCAAAAATCTTTTCCTCTGCTCCTTTGAGAAATCTGGATGTATCATGCATGAAACTACATAATTCACAAAATCGTCATACCAAGGTGTGATTGTCTCAATGGCATAGAGTTGTTCATCAGGAAATGTTTCATTGATTAGTTCGACATTGATTTCACTTGGGTCATGGTTGAGGCGTGATAAAAGATCGACAACGAAATTCTCTAAGCCCTTTTTTCATTTACTTCAATGTCAAATTCTTTAAGTAACAATATCCATCGAATGAGTCTGGGTTTCACATATTTCATGGCCATTAGATACTATAGAGCAGAGTGATCTATATGGATAGTGACATTGGAGAAAAACAAATGGGATCAAAATTTATAAAAATATAAGACAACTTATAGAATCTATTTTTTAGTTGTTGTGTAATTATGCTAAGCCTCATTCAATGTGAGACTATCATAATAGACTGTCCTAAAGATCTTTTCTTTTATTTGTCCCAAGGTAGCATTAACTTATCAGTCACTGGCATCACACATTAACTCGAATGGATACTCCCAATATGGTTAAATCATTATTGGGGCTTCAACCAAACATTGCATTAATAATTTAAATGATTCCTTATATCTATTCCCAAAGTGAATGTGACATTTTTCCCAATAGGTTCATAATGTGTCGGTAAATAATAGAGAAATCCTTAATGAAATGTCGGTAGAATCTAACATTCCCAAGGAAACCATGAATTGAATGAACAGAAGTTGGCATGGGGGAAATCCTATTTTTGGTTTTTATTATTAATTTAATTAAACAAATAGTTTATAAGGAGAAATAAATAATGTAAACTACACTTAAAAAATGATGATGAACTCTAAATCAACCAAAATTTTCAGGGATGATGATGTCGCAATTAAACTACTACACTCCCATGAAAAGTATTCTTTTTTGTGGTCAAATATTTATTCTACCTAATTATCACCAGTTTAGAAAATAGAATAATTTTTTAGATGCCCATTTTCAATATCCTAATTTATTTATGGTCCTATTATTTGGTGTTATAAATAAATTAGGGGACTAGTTCATGTACCAAAATACAGGGTGAAATGACTCAACTTGTTTCTCACAAAGTTTTACTACCAATTTTCACATACATTCGGTCACCATGGTTTACCTTATTGAAACCACCGAATCAAATTATTATTAAAATGGATAGTTTCAATTTCAACAGTTAATTCAGTACAAAAAAAATTAAATAAATAAACAATCAATTAAAATAAATTTAATTGAAAATTAATCACAAAATAGAAACATCACATGGAATGCGCAATAACATTAATTACTCGGCCAACATCCCAACACAAAGAAAATTACCCCGACATCTTGACTAAATAAATAAACATGGAAATAAAATTATAATTCATGTGAAATAAAACCGCGTTACTGAAAAAATAATCATGTTAGTCTCTACTTTCATCACACATAGCAATCTTTTTCCTTCAAACTCTGACTACACCCTTGGCATGTGATGACGTCGTGCGCCAACTGTGCGCCCAATGAAATGGAGGATGTTTCCAATGTAGTGGAGGATGGTCGACTCTAGGTGTGGTTTGGTGAAATGGAAGTTTGAGCGAGGGAGATTCTCCTTAGGGTGGTGTTGAGGATCTGTGGCGGATGCTTGGACTATGATGGAAGCTACATTCTTTGGTGGCTAGTGTGCTGCAAGTGAGATCAGGGAGCTGGGTTGGCATTTGTGATGGGGGAGCAAAGGGGAGTGGGGTCACCGGGTGAGAAGGGGGGCATTTGGATGAGAGTGGGCGATCGAGGGGAGTGGAGGGAGTGGAGGGATAATATAGGAGAGGGGGGATGATGGGTGATAGAGAGGAGTGGGGAGAGTGGGAGTTGGTTATTAGGGTGGCAGGGTGAGGGAGGGTAGGAGGGAGACCTGGAGAGAAGGGGAGTGGAGTTGGGGGGTGCGACGGGTGGCATTGGGAGAATGGGAGGGGGCTAGGTTAGTGGGAGCGGGTAGTTGGGGTGGTGGGGTTAGGGAGTGGAGGAGAGGGGGAGTAGAGGGGAGCTGGTTAAGTAGGGTGAGAAGTGTGAGCGGAGGGGAGAGAGGTATAGAGGAATATATGGGGGCTGATTGGAGAGAGAAATAGGGGGTGTGAAGTTAGCTTGTGAGAGAAAAAGGAGGGTGTGGGGTGAAGATCTAGTTAACATGGGAGATAGGGGAAAAACGAAAAACAAAACAAAAAAAAACAAAACAAAAACACAAAGAAAACTAAAATTTAAAATATAAATATCAAATTAAAACTTTAAAAATTAAAAATATAGTTTTTTAAAAGTTAAATAAAATAATAATAGTAGAAATAATAATAAGATTTATATATATATATACACATTATATTTACAAGTTAAATTAATATAATTAATTAATAAACTCATAATAACAATGATAACTAATAGTATTTAAACTAAAAATAAAATCTAAATATAAAAATAAAAATAAATAACTAATATTAATATATAATTATCTAAAAATGTTAAAAAAACTAAAATATTAAAATACTACAGAAAAAATAAAAACAGAAGTGGTTAGAAAATTAATTAAAAATAATAAAACATTATAAAAAATGTTAAAAAAATCCTTGGACATCAATATAGATATGATTGATTGTATCCCAATGGCCACATGAAAATAAATAAACTATTTTTCTCAAGATACATGCTGATAAATTGAGGGGATATAACATGCATCACCCATCACCTACTAATTCCTATGCCTTTCTCATATATTTAATTACCAATTTAATCCGTAAATAATATACCTAATCACTAAATATCCATACGTAGTGATATATATAGAATATCATTATTTCCCCAGTCAATGATGTGGAAGATCATTTTATGTTGAAATGGCATATAGTTTTGGCAATAATCACATACATGTTTTATTGAACACATACATGTCTAATAAAAAATGATCATAAAAATTTGAACATTTCAAGAGAAATATAATGATAAAAAAATTAATCCAGATATGATAGATGTCAATTAATTCATTAGAATATTAAATTTTTAGTAAAATAAAGTAATTTATAGGGTAGATGAAAAAGAAAAAGAAAATATTAAAATAAATTTTCATTAAATAACTCTCTTTGTAAAACCATTAAAATCATATAGAATAAGCTAAAAATCTTAAATGGGTTTTGGGGGTGGGAATGCATGTTAATTATATATACTTCAAAAAGATAAATTCCTTTTAACATTTTTATATTCAACTTTTAAAATTACCATTTTGGAAAAACATTATAAATTTATCATACTAATATTTTAAAAATTCATGGATAACTTAAAAAGAAATTTCGTAAAATATTTTTAAAAAATGTAGATGTGGAAAAAAATATACTGAATGTATAATTGAAATTAGATAATATTTTCTTTTAAACATTTCAATGAATGATTCAAGATCCAAACATTTGAAATGTTATAAAAAATCATGGAGGATTCTTAAATATCAGTTGAATATGTATATAGATGAATTTTATGATAAAATTATATCAATAAGTGAAATCCCAAAAAATGAGATTGTAAAATAAATTATTACCTATTTGGTAACATTAAAATTATTACCCATTGAAAATGAAAAAATAAATTGATTCATCAATAATTATGAATAAATATTTCAAGTTAAATATAACAAATTTTATTTATATACCCCAAAAAAAGTAAATAGGATTATAATACCAAATATGTCTCAATGGAGTACAAATTGAGACAAAATCCATTACAATGACTGTATCATTGAATTGAGAATTAATAAATCAAGTGATTTATTGTGAAAAAATAAAATCTAGAAAAAAAAGAGAAAATAAGACATAATAAAATTAGAGTTCAATTCTTAAATAATCATGGAATAACATAGTTAATGATATTGATGTATAACCTAATGAATAGACAATGAGTTAATAAACCCATTACATCATACATCAACTTTTTTTGATTTTGAATTAACCTCTTGTATAATAGTTTTAAAAAATTTATTAATTTATACCAAAACCATATTCATCATTGTAATACTATATGTGATCCACTTATACAATCTTATAACCCTTTTTTTAACAATTTTTCATTATTATCAATATTTATTGACTTAACTACTTGGATTTATTTTGTATATTTTATAGTGTATGTTCCGATTATTATTTATAGATAATAGTTTATTAATCCTAAAAAGTATATTAATTTTATAAATAATTTATTTTTTAAACACATTTTTATAATCCTTCATGAAATGCAGAGATAGAAAAATGAATTGCATCATTTATTGAGATTATATGTCATATGTATGCTTGATCGTTGGTTTCACTTTTTGACAGATATAAAAAAAGAAGGTAAATAATAATTTACCTTTAAGGAATAATTATTATGTAATATATATCATATAAATTCATCCAATATATCCTTATTATTATTATCTATGTAAAGTATAAATGAACAACGAATTACATCGCTTCATAGAGGTGGTAGTCCACACATTCACATATGCAACATTATTATTTTATAATGGATAGAAGGGTAAGAAAGTAATTTATATAATATATTTATAGAACCATAATTATATTATAAATATCATATATATAAATTAGTTCAATATTTATAACCCTCCATGAAAAATAAAGACAAAAAATGAATTACACTTCAATATAGAGAAAATAATCCTTACATATGCAAGAGTGATATTTTCATTATCCATAGGATAGAAAATACATGGATAGAGGTTTTTTAAAAATAATAATAAAACCTCAGTATATTTTCGATATTGGATTTATTATTTTATGATGGGTACAATAGATTTAAATTTAGTACATTGAAAAAATAATGTTGAAAGAGTCGGTAATGATGATTACATCTTCTTTATTGGTCTTCTTTTAGATCCCTTATTAAGGACCCTTGGAATGGTATTTCGAGATTAAATTCACATATTATTAATTTTCATGAAATTATAGAATACAATTTGGTAGGTTATGGTTCAAATATTTTTCTCATTGTGTGGTAAATAAGAGAGGGGGGTTCCTTTTATAATTTTGTTGAGTGACACACATATAATGTTTCAATGTTTTAAAATATCATTATGTAACATTATTGAATAATTTGATCCAAAATGACTCATATAATAATGTGTTAAGGGTAAGATTTAAATTCAACCAAAATATTATGTTTAATTTAGGGTCTAAGACACTTTTACCGTTATCTTTTTAGATTAACCCCGGATAAACATGTTTCAACCTATAATCAGGGTAACACATTTTTCAAAAATAAAGGGCTAGAATTATAAAAACAATGTAAAAAATGGATCATAAATTTCCAAGTTATAAAAATATAATATAAACATTCATATTCATTCAGAATATATTTTTGTTCCTATATGAAAATATAAAATAAATTTAAAATCAAGAGACTAACATTTTAGAATTATCATTACATATAAAAATATAAATATCATTTTCAGAGGAAAATAGAACCCAAATGACATATATTGTAATTTGGGAAGGATATGGTCGAATTTACCCCATCTAATGTAAACATTGACAGTGTTGGGTTTATTTTGAGACCATATTTCACGTTTTAAACCAGATTTTACCCATTTTACCCTTACTGATGTGACAAATAAATACCACCATTGCTATTCAAAATGACATAAATAAAAGGATAATATTAACATAATTTGAACCATATAATTACCAATGTGGGGTATTTTTTTATGATTCAATCCCTATATGTGGTAGAAATAAATTTTAATGTAAATTAATAAAATGAAACATAAATAGGTTTTTGAAAAAGTATTATTTAAGAATAAAAATTAACTTAGATTAGAATCAATAATTTTATTATTAAAATTTTATTAATTAGATTAATATAAATAAACATAATCATATTGCATGACTTTTGTAGGGACAACCATTGTTAATGGTAATTATAATTGATTTGTTTCACAATCTGGTTGGAAGATGGTAACCGGGAGTTCACTCTTAGACTCAAGGTTCCTGCTTCTATGAGGATTTTAAGGCTAATTTGTCATTTTTGAATTAGATCTAGAAGGTTTTTTGTGTGCTGCTGATAAATATCTTGCTTTGTGGAAATGATGTCTGTAGAAGTGTTTGAATTGTGGTCATGCGGTTTGCATTTAAGGGAATTTGCAACCAGTTCAGCTATTAGGGGGTTCTTTAGAGGAGGTGCAGAGCAGATAGTTGATATTGGGTTGGAGTTTTTCTTTTTGGTCTTGAATGAGTTGTTCTTGACGTTGAATGGACTGTGGAGGTTTGTTTGTTGTCTAAGTTGTGATGTCATGTTGGGTTCTCCCTTAGCACTTAAAAAGGGGTTTATGATAATAATAATAAAAAATTAATTTTTAGTCAATCACTATGTCACGACCTGTCCTTGGGGCCCGTGCCATGACTACCCCAAGCCCGCCTTCCATAGGCCAGGGGCTAGCGACTAGAACCAAGGCGTAAATTCCCGATAAAAAGGGAAGGCATTGCCTTTGTAAAGTAAACAAACACCACAGAGAAAGAAATCAGAAGAAGTAAACACTAAGTAAAAGCCGGTACAACAGTAAGTGCGGAAAAGTAAGTGGGCCAGTATACAAACCCAAACTGAAAGTAAAGTACAACTGGAAGGGAAAACAGCAACTATAAAGTAAAGCCGCAACGCCGAGATGTCCACTGGAAATCCCACCTGAAGGGTGGGTACAGATAGCCTCCACTGCTTCTCGGGTCCAGCCGACCGCTCTGAGTACGTCCCGCCCAGTGGTCCACCTCCAGGTACCGTCCTGCTCCGCAAGCCTCAACCACGATCAGCGCTGTCCGTCGTCTGCAACCAACACAACGTAGTGCGGGCATAGCCCGTGCAGGGGTGAGTATAAGCTACTCAGTAGGGACCCCGAGACCACCTAAGGTCTCCCAGAATCCACAAAGGATAATCTACAAAGGAAAGATACATTCACAAAGTAACATCTGACACCACTTAGGTATATCCCATACATATACCTAAGTCATCAATTCTCGTTCGGCTCCAACATCTGAACCCAAGTACAACCCAGTCCACATAGGAAAGCAAAACATAAATCCACACAGGATAGCACAACACAATCCACATAGGAAAGCAAAACAGGATTCAGCTCACACAGGTATACTTCTTCATATGACGATAGAGACGATCAGATATATCCACTGATTCATCTATGACATCGGACCCACAAAGGATCGATAGGTACTAACCCCCGCAATGACCCACAAAGGATCTGACCCACACAGGATCGATAGGTAACTAACCCCTGCAATGACCCACATAGGATCTGACCCACAAAGGATCGATAGGTAACTAACCCCCGCAAAGACCCACACAGGATCGGACCCACACAGGATCTGTAGGCACTGGCTCACATAGAACCGCTGAGTGCTAACCCACACAGGATCGGTCCCACACAGGATCGGTATCACTAATCCATGTAGGATCGCTGAGTGTTTTAGTCGTCGTCATCGAATCCACTGAGGATCTCTGTACAGTCGTCGTCGTCGTCACAGTCGCAAACGCAGCCAGCTCTAGGGTTCTCGCACATAGCAAGCTCGTTCGGGAGGGTCCGCTCCACGATTCGAGAGGCTGATACATCAACTGACACATAGTCCAGAGTTGATATATCCAAAAAAAATTATCGTCAACAGGAACTCAACGTCGCAGATGGTGCGTCAATCAGACGCCCGGTCTGAGAGTTATTGGCTTTTTCGTCCCAGGGGCCCGGTTGGTTTTTAAGGCAAAACCAACTGGACCGTACTCCACCTGCGTCCAAACCTCGGGCGGAGTAATCCAAAAGATCCGTCTCTCTAAGAGAAAACCAACAAAGTCAACGACACATCAATCGGACGTCCGGAGCTTAAGATATGAGTGTTTCCGCTCCGAGGGCCTGGTTGGTTTCGTGTACGAACCAACCCGGCCGAACCCAAAGTATTCCAAAACCTTGAGTGTGATATTCTGAAACGACCGTCTCGATCCAAGGATCGCATCGCAACTGACGGTGCGTCGATCGGAGATTCGTAGCCCAAGTTATGGGCAAAAGACCGAAGAGGATCCGAAAACGGGGGTTTCGGGCCCGGACCGATCCGGCCCGAGACCCCCTGGGTCGCCCGAACTGGGTCGACCCAACCCAGGTCCGGGTCGGACCGGCTGGGCGCAGCCCATCCCGGCTGCCGGCCTGGCGGTCCAGCACGCTGGCGCGCGGCGCCAGCTGGCTCGGCCGAATGACCGAGCCATTCGGTTTGCGGGGGGGTGCTGCCCCCCACGTTTTCTAATCGTAGCGCCCCTTAATGGGGGCCGCTAGCTGGCCTGCCGGGGGTTTGAACCCCCGGCTCCTCTCTTGCCCGTCCGGCCCGCCCTGGCCAGCCGGTTTCTGCCACCACGGGACCGGCGATAGCCGGTCCCCTCCCTGCTCCGACGCCGGCGGCCCGTTTCCGGCCGCCGGACCTGCTCCGACGACGGCGGCCCATTTCCGGCCGCCGTTTTCCATGCTCCGCTGCGGCCCAGTACTGGACGCGGCCTTCATTCATCTGGTGCGGTGTGATGGCGCCGCACCCCTCCGCCGCAGCCCCTCTCCAGCCGTGGTGCTTTTTCGGTTCTCTGGCGTGGCGCGACGGCGCCGCGACTTGGTTCAAAATCACGGCGCGGCGTGACGGTGCCATGCATTACTTTCCGCATGATCCCGCGCGGTGCGACGGCACCACACCATTCCCGTTCCATTACAATAGAAACAATAACAAGGATAAAGGAGGAGGGTCGGCCTTGTTTGTGCGGTCCGGCCCCCTCTCGTTAATAGATAGCAATTGGTCGTATATTCACGAAGAAGGACAAGGTTGTATTCACAAAAAAATAAATAAATAAACCCCTACTTCGAGCGTAGCTTGAACGGTGGCTCGTCGAACGAGTATTCGTCGTGGAAAAAGATGTTGTGGAAGGAGATGTTGCAGAAGGAGACGTCGCGGAAGAAGACGTCGAGGAAGAACCGTCGCGGTATACGGCGTCGCGTAGTCGGTTTCTGAGGACTCGGCATTCTTCGTCGGAGACCGATGTGTTCTTCGCGTTCTTCTTCAAAGATGAAGAAGTTCCTCAATCCTTAGCCTTTTTCTCCCCAAGACTCCACCACAAGAAACTAACCCAAAATAAATTAAGCCCTCACTTAATTTATTAACTAGACATGAGTTTGAATTTCAAACCCACACACACATTAAACTCGCTTAATTAAAAACATAAGTTTTCAAAAATTAATGGTGAGTTGAGGGGGTTTAAGAATATGAAGGGGTGGGGTTAGTGTGGGTCCCACCACCCTCATAACCTCCCTTGGGAAGTTGGGTAGTTACCCAACTTCCACCCAAAGCCTTAAACCACTTAAAGAAAATAAAAATTGTAGTTAAATTATAAATTAAACTTCCACAATTTTTATCATCTTCTCTCGTGAAAATGAAACTCCGGAAATGGCGTTTCTAAGAAATTACCGGCGCTACGGTTCCATCGGTGCCCTCAGAATTCGATTCCGAGCACCGGTTCAAAAGATAGGAATTCCTGCTCGTTTGTTCACTGAATGTACCCGAGCTAAACTTCAGATAGAAATTCCGGGCACACCGGGCCTCGGAATCAAGTGTCGTCAGAAACTGCGTTTTTTAAAATCCCAAAGAAAATTAAGAAAAAAATTCCCTTGAATTTTATGGGTCTTTAAATTACTCCCACCTCAGGTCTTTACTTCCCCGTAAAGTTACATCATAAACTAGGGAAACAAAAGTGGGTACTGAGCACGCATCTGTGCCTCCCGCTCCCAAGTGCTCTCCTGGAGGTTCCCGTGCTGCCATCTGATGTGCACTAGAGGATTCTACCGTCCAAATAGGACCCGCTCCTATCGATCCTCGATCTCCACTGGGACCTCCGCAAAAGTATCCCCTTCATCAACGTCTAGCTCCTCATGGTCAATGATATGCGTCGGGTCGTGCACATATCTCCTCAGCTGAGATATGTGGAAGACGTCGTGCACCCGGTGCAACTGAGGTGGTAGAGCCAGGCGATAAGCCACCTCGCTGATCCTACTGAGGACCTGGAAGGGTCCTATGAAGCCTGGAGACAAATTTCCACCTCGGCCAAATCTCCTTAATCCACATCGAGGTGAGACACGCAAGTAGACGTAGTCGCCATCCTCGAACTCTAGTGGCCTACGCCTCCTGTCAGCATAAGACTTCTGCCGGCTCTGAGCTGTCCTCATTCGCTCTAGGATGACCTGGACCTTCTCTGTCGTGGCATGGACCATCTCTGGTCCCACAAGTGCTGACTCCTCAGGGTCTGTCCAGCACAAAGGAGATCTGCAAGGTCGGCCATACAACGCCTCGTATGGTGCCATCCCGATGGTGGAGTGGTAGCTGTTGTTGTACGCAAACTCCACCAAGGTTAGGTGGTCCTCCCAGCTGCAACCAAAGTCAAGAAAACATGTGCGGAGCATGTCCTCGAGAGTCTGAATGGTCCTCTCTGTTTGACCATCTGTCTGAGGGTGGAAGGCAGTGCTCCGACGTAGCTGCATCCCGAACGCCTCCTACAACCCCTTCCAAAGCTGGGAAGTAAAGAGAGCATCTCGATCGGAGACGATAGATGATGGAACACTGTGAATCCGTACATTATCCTGAATGTAGAGACGTCCCAAGATCTCCACTAAGCCCTGCTCTCTGATGGGTAAGAAGTGATCCGACTTGGTGAGTCGGTCGACAATCACCCAAATGGAGTCGTGACCTCTGGAAGTGCGTGGAAGTCCAGTCACGAAGTCCATAGATATCCTGTCCCAGTTCCACTCTGGGATCTCCAAGGGTTGTACCAAGCCTGCTGGTACCTGGTGTTATGCCTTCACTTGTTGGCAGGTGAGGCATCGAGAAATGAACTCTGCCACAGCCTTCTTCATGCCCGGCCACCCGTGCTATCATCTGAGATCCTGGTACATCTTCGCCACTCCAGGATGTACCGCCAAAGGAGAAGTGTGAAACTCCCTCAGCACCTCCTCCCGTAAAGAAACTGGTACCAAGGTACATCCTCTGAAAAGGACGTCGTGCTCTGCTCCAAAGGAGAAACCATCAGGTGACTGTCCTAAGGATATCTGTGCACGTCGCGTCTCACAGTCAGCGTCCCCATGTTGTTCCTCTCTGACCCGCTGCAGTAGTGGAGGGGTGACTGTGAGAGACTGAAGGAAAGCTGCTCCATCTCTATCCATGAAGGATATTTGAAAAGTGGCTAGCTGTTATGTCGCCTCCTCAAGTAGCCGAATGCCCGTCCTCCGGCTGAGAGCATCGGCTACTACGTTCCCCTTCCCAGGAGTATAGACTATCTCAAAGTCATAGTCCTGGAGGAACTCGAGCCATCGCCGCTGTCTCAGGTTCAGGTCCTTCTGAGAGAAGATGTACCTGAGACTCTAATGGTCAGAAAAAAAGAAAGAAAAAAAAATGTAAAGCGCTCGCCCATCAGATAGTGCCGTCATGTCTTCAGAGCGAAGACCACTACTGCTAACTCCAGCTCATGGGTAGCGTTGTTCTGCTCATACGGCCTCAACTGATGTGATCCATAGGCGATCACTACCCGATCCTGCATCAGGACACATCCGATTTCGGTCCCTGATGCATCGCAGTAGACTACGTACCCTACTCCCTCCTCTGGCAACCTCAAGATAGGAGCGCTGGTCAATCTCTGTCTCAGCTCCTGGAAGCTCTGCTGATATCTGTCTGACCACACGAAGGGTTTCCCCTTCCTCCTTAACGTTCTCCAAAGCTGCAAATATTTCTCCTTTGCCAAAAAGGGAAATCCGGTCTCATCCCTTGGATGAACCACACTATTTGCCTAAAACAGTCAATCCCGTCATGATTAGTTAATTCATGGCATGGATGACGTCGTAAGGCCTCGACGCTGCTACCAAGAGATCCAACCGTTACTCTCGCCTCCAAGGGTTGAGTCACACTGTCGGCATCAGTGTGTGGTCACTGGGTCTCCTCCAGTAAGAAATTCGCAAGTGAGGGTCAAGTCAACAGTTTTTAATCGGCACCTATTAGTAATAACAAACAAAAGACAAGAAAGAAAACGTCAACATTGCAAGTGTCTTTTATTACTTCAATTCAAAGTACAAGGACACAAGGAAACACAAACTACGAAGCTAGATGCATTATGGGAAAAGGCCTCTATTCCTGGAGCTAGTCCCGCACTAGTCCACCCGCTTCCGGAGCTCCATGATCGTAAGCTTCAGCTGCCTGAAGCTGTGTTCTCCCCTGAGGTCAAGGTGGACCTCCTGGTGGTGGTTGTGGTAGAGCCTCAAAACGTCGTCCACCACCTGCCGCTCGACCAGCTCCTCGGCCTCGTCCACCTGCTCCCTGCGGACCACTACGGTCGAACCTCTACCTCTGCCTAGGTGGTTCCTCAACCGTCTGTTGCTCCTCTGTATGGCGGGTCGGGCAGTCACGAGCCATGTGGCCCTTCCCGCCGCATGCATAACACTGTCTTCCACTCGTAAGACCGGTTCTGTTGCGTGTGCCCCGCACCTCCGAGCCAGTATCCTGTGGTCGTCCGCTCGTTGGCCTGGCCCTCTTGGACCTCTGTGACATCTGTCTACTGTCAGCTACAGAAGACTCCGCCACGTGTTGCCCTGCGGTAGGTCTCGCCGCTGGTGTAGACTCAGCAAGAAAACTCTCGATGAGAAGAGCTCTCTCCAGTACTCCTTCTTGAGTCGAAATACTGAGGGAGATCAGCGATGCCCTGATCTCATGCCTCAATCCCTGCTCAAAGGTCCAGGCCCAGAAGAATGGGTCTCGTACCATGTCGGTTGAGTAGCGCGAGAGATCGGTAAATCTCGCCGAGTACTGGGTGACTGTCAAGCTGCCTTGCCGCAGCTGAAGAAGCTCCTAGATGCGCACCGCACGAAGGGTGGCTGGGATGAACTCCGAGTGGAAGAGGATCTCAAAGTCCGTCTAGAGAAGAGATGCCTCAACGTGCACCTGGAGCATCAAGCTCCACCATCGGCCCGTTGCCGCGTGCAGTAGGCTCGCTGCGAGGATCACCATGAGGTCTGCTGGTGTCCTCACTAATCGAAAAACTCGTACCACTGCCTCCAGCCAGTCCTCGACTGCCTGGGGGTCCGTCTCCCCACGGAACCTGGGCGGTCGCTGGCGCTGGAACTCATGCAGTGCACTAAGGCGACGTGCATCTTCAGTGGCTGGGGATGGAAGCATCGATGGCTCGGCGGGTAAAGGTACCGTCGGTGCCTTAGCTGTAAAAGGGTCCTGCACCGAGGCCTCGTCGCTCGGTGGGCTGTCGTCACGCTCAACTCTCGGAACCCTAGCTGGCTGCCATCGTGGGGACATCCTGAAAAGAAATAGGTGCACCACGGTCAAACAGTATACCTGGTGAGCTGACACAAGTAATCACATAGAAAACTTGAAACACACATGCAATCAATGTTTTCATTCATTAAGTCGGAAATCAGAAGTCAGGGTCCTGGTGTACGGATACGTCGGCCGCCGCACAAACACTGGACTCCTTGGACTGATAACCATACCCAATACGCTTAACACTATTTCTTTACATAGAAAAAGATCAGAGTCCCAAGTTCTGTGGTAGAACCGAACTCCTTTGATACCAATTTGTCACGACCCGTCCTCGGGGCCCGTGCCGTGACTACCCCAAGCCCGCCTTCCATAGGCCAGGGGCTGGCGACTAGTACCAAGGCGTAAATTCCCGATAAAAAGGGAAGGCATTGCCTTTGTAAAGTAAACAAACACCACAGAGCAAGCAAGAAGAAGAAGTAAACACTAAGTAAAAGCTGGTACAACAGTAAGTGCGGAAAAGTAAGTTGTCCAGTATACAAACCCAAACTGAAAGTAAAGTACAACTGGAAGGGAAAACAACAACTATAAAGTAAAGCCGCAACGCCGAGCTGTCCACTGGAAATCCCACCTGAAGGGTGGGTACAGATAGCCTCCACTGCTTCTCAGGTCCAGCCGACCGCTCCGAGTACGTCCCGCCCAGTGGTCCACCTCCAGGTACCGTCCTGCTCTGCAAGCCTCAACCAGGATTAGCGTTGTCCGTCATCTGTAACCAACACAACGTAGTGCGGGCATAGCCCATGCAGGGGTGAGTATAAGCTACTCAGTAGGGACCCCGAGACCCCCGAAGGTCTCCCAGAATCCACAAAGGATAATCCACAAAGGAAAGATACATTCACGAAGTAACATCCGACACCACTTAGGTATATGCCCATACATATACCTAAGTCATCAATTCTCGTTCGGCTCCAACATCCGAACCCAAGTACAACCCAGTCCACACAGGAAAGTAAAAGGTAAATCCACATAGGATAGAACAACACAATCCACATCGGAAAGCAAAACAGGATTCATCTCACACATGTATACTTCTTCATATGACGATAGAGACGATCAGATATATCCACTGATTCATCTATGTTGTCGGACCCACAAAGGATCGATAGGTACTAACCCCCGCAATGACCCACCAAGGATCTGACCCACACAGGATCGATAGGTAACTAACCCCTGCAATGACCCACATAGGATCTAACCCACAAAGGATCGATAGGTAACTAACCCCGGCAAAGACCCACACAGGATCGGACCCACACAGGATCTGTAGGCGCTGGATCACACAGAACCGCTGAGCGCTGACCCACATAGGATCACACCCACACATGATCAGTAGCACTGAACCATGTAGGATCGCTGAGTGCTGTAGTCGTCACTGTCGAATCCACTGAGGATCTCTTTACAGTCGATGTCGTCGTCACAGTCGCAAACGCAACCAGCTTTAGGGTTCCCACACACAGCAAACTCGTTCGGGAGGGTCCGCTCCACGAGCCGAGAGGCTGATACATCAACTGACACATAGTCCAGAGTTGATGTATCCAAAAGTTCCGTATCATCAACAGGAACTCAACGTCGCAGACGGTGCGTCAATCGGACGCCCGGTCTGAGAGTTATTGGCTTTTTCGTCCCAGGGGCCCGGTTGGTTTTTAAGGAAAAACCAACCTGACCGTACTCCACCTACGTCCAAAACTTGGGTGGAGTAAGCCAAAAGATCTGTCTCTCTAAGAGGAAACCAACAAAGTCAACGGCACGTCAATCGGACGTCTGGAGCTTAAGATATGAGTGTTTCCGCTCCGAGGGCCCGGTTGGTTTCGTGTACGAACCAACCCGGCCGAACCCAAAGTATTCCGAAACCTTGAGTGTGATATACCGAAACGACCGTCTCGATCCAAGGATCGCATCACAACTGACGTTGCATCGATCGGAGGTCCGTAGCCCAAGTTATGGGCAAAAGACCGAAGAGGATCTGAAAACGGGGGTTTCGGGCCCGGCCGATCCGGCCCGAGACCCCCTGGGTCGGCCAGACCCGGGTCCGGGTCGGCCCGGCTGGGCGCGGCCCAGCCCAGCCCGGCTCGGCCCGGCTGCCGGCCTGGCGGTCCGGCACGCTGGCGCGCTGCGCCAGCTGGCTCGGCCCTGCCCTCCGCATTTTGTAACCGCGGCCCCCTTAATGGAGGCCGCTAGCTGGCCGGTCGGGGGTTTGAACCCCCGGCTCCTCTCCTGCCCGACCAGCCCACCCTGGCTGGCCGGTTTCTGCCACCACGGGACCGGCGACGTCCAATCCCCTCCCTGCTCCGACGCCGGCGGCCCGTTTCCGGCCACCGGACCTGCTCCGACGCCGGCGACCCATTTCCGGCCGTCGTTTCCCATGCTCCGTCGCGGCCAGGTACCAGCCGTGGCCTTCATTCGTCAGGTGCGGCGCGACGGCGCCACACCCCTCCTCCGTGGCCCCTCTCCGGCCACGGTGCTTTTTCGGTTCTATGTCATGGCGCGACGGCGCCGTGACTTGGTTCAAAATCACGGCGCGGCGCGACGGTGCCGCGCATTACTTGCTGCACAATCCCGCGCGGTGCGACGGCACCGCTCCATTCCTGTTCCATCACAATAGAAACAATAACAAGGATAAATGAGGAGGGTCGGCCATGTTTGTGCGGTCCGGCCCCCTCTCGTTAATAGATATCAATTTGTCGTATATTCACGAAGAACGACAAGGTTGTATTCACGAACAAATAAATAAACCCCTACTTCGAGCGTAGCTTGAACGATGGTTCGTTGAACGAGGATTCGTCGCAGAAAAAGACGTCGCGGAAGGAGATGTTGTAGAAGGAGATGTCGTGGAAGAAGACGTCGCGGAAGAACCGTCTCGGTATACGGCGTCGCGTAGTCGGTTTCTGAGGACTCGGCGTTCTTCATCGGAGACCGAGGTGTTCTTCGCATTCTTCGTCGAAGATGAAGAAGTTCCTCAATCCTTAGCATTTTTCTCCCCAAGACTCCACCACAAGAAACTAACCCAAAATAAATTAATCCCTCACTTAATTTATTAACTATACATGAGTTTGAATTTCAAACCCACACACACATTAAACTCACTTAATTAATAACATAAGTTGTCAAAAATTAATGGTGAGTTGAGGGGGTTTAAGAATATGAAGGGGTGGGGTTCGTTTGGGCCCCACCACCCTCATAACCTCCCTTGGGAAGTTGGGTAGTTACCCAACTTCCACCCAAAGCCTTAAACCACTTAAAGAAAATAAAAATTGTAGTTAAATTATAAATTAAACTTCCACAATTTTTATCATCTTCTCTCATGAAAACGCAACTCTGGAAATGGCGTTCCTAAGAAATTACCGGCGCTACGGTTCCATCGGTTCCCTCAGAATTCGATTCCTAGCACCGGTTCAAAAGATAGGAATTCCCGCTCGTTCGTTCACTGAACGTACCCGAGCTAAACTTCGGATAGAAATTCCGGGCACACCGGGCCTCAGAATCAAGTGCCGTCATAAACTGCGTTCTTGTAAAATCCCAAAGAAAATTAAGAAAAAATTTCCCTTGAATTTTACGGGTCTTTACACACTAAATCTAAAATATAAGTTTATTTTTAAATTACTTTATTAAATGAAAATAAATTAATATTTTGATATTTTTTGTAATTTTCACGATTCACTAAAAAATAAATCATTTAAGATAAATCCCAAAACTATTAACTAGAGTTAATATTGATATGATTTTCTTAAAAATTATTACCATTTTCAAAATAATATTTATAAATTTTAAAGAAATTAATTATAATTTTCATCCATAAATTGATATAAAATCATTTTTTATAAAAATTCATTTTTGTAGCATAAATTGAATCCAAAAAAATTAATTTTTTATATCATTATAATTTATTTATTTTTTATTATTATTATCACATATATACATATATTTTAATAGGTGGTTACTAATATTCATACCCTTTAATTTAATGGATAGGTTATAATAATAACATTTAAATAAAAATAGTTTTTAAAATATCTGGATTTTATTAGCACTTCATGTTTTATTTAAGAATGATATCAAACATATAATTATTTTAACCTAAATTTTGTATTTATAAATATAATATTTTAATATGATAACAAGAATAAGAGATTAAATATATTTCCATATTTGGTTCATGGAGAGATGTTGGAATGAAGGAGTCCCACTTGTACATCCAAAAATTGAAGAATGGGTGATCCAAGTTTATCATAATATGTATTTTTATTTATTTGAAAGTGGAAGTTTTAGATACTATGATTTTATAGAAGAAATATAATCAACCCCCAAATTAAGATTTTTATTTCATTGGACATTATTTAATAATTTTATAAAAAAGAGAATATTAGTAATGCATTTATCTAGAAAAAATAATATACAGTTTCTCAAAAACATATTTTGAGCTAAAAATACCATTATATTAATAAAATATTGAAGATAACCCACATATATAAAATAAAAAAGACATCAATAAATCGGTTTTTGATGGGAAAAAGTTGGTAGTGTCCCATATATCAATAATCAAAATTTTCAAAACCACATATGGGTAGTGAACCTTGTCACTGGATGACTGTGACTTTAAAACCCACATCAACTAAAGGTGGTTATATTGGATTCATGAAAACGAACACATTATGATGTGTATTTCACTTGGATAAGACCTTATTTATGGTCCAATTAGAATCTATGGTTATATATAATTCTTTATGAGTATAAATTTTGGCATATGATTTGGTGAGGTTGTATGGGAAAGAAAATAATCAACAGTTTTGACAATAATTCATTCAAATATGAGATAATGGTTTAGAAAGGTGGTGGTAAGGGGAGATAAAAAAATTAATTATATAACAACTTGATTCATTCCTTCTTAGGGTGTCTTGGGTTAAAACATGTCATACTGATTCTAGTAGGTTCTTAATTAGATTTAATCTATAATTTTCAGCTTATGAAGATCAAATGATTAAGAATCATATAGCTCCTATATTAATTATTACATGATTTTGTTAAATTTATCTTTATTATTATTATAATGATTTCAATTCATATTTATAAGTAAATATTTTAATCCATCATGATATATTATCAATTGGAAATTATTTTATATGTTATTATGAAATTATGTTTGACAAGGATCAAAGAATTTTATAAGTTAATGCATGTGAAAAAAATCATTAAGTGAAGCATAATTATAAGGTATATAAAATAATATATCTCAAATAAATATTTTTAAGAAAATTTGGAGGAATATGTATGATTCTTATTGTAAGGAATATAATACTAATGATGAAAACTAGGTTGTATCAACTATAATATATTATAAATCTTTTGTATATCTGTGTAACTCCCTCAGTTTAATGTAATTTACAATTTTATTATGTATTCTGAGGTTATATAAATTATGGATAAGGTTTTTGGAGTTTCAGGTTGGTATTGACATGATTTGGTAGTGTTTCTGAAGAATTGTGATTTTAGAAACTGGTACAGTAAAGGATGAAACTTATCTAGGAATCCACATTGAAGGTTCTAGTCAGGTGCATGATTGGAATTCATTTTGTCAAACCATGATAACCAACCACATGTGGGGAAAATTTAGAGATATTAGTATCTCACCATGGTTATAAATCTTTCTAATCTATGTGGAACTGCCGTGAAACACCCTGGGTAATGAATAGTAAAATGCACATGGCTAGAAAATGGGTTGAAAATCCATGTGGAATAACCATGTGATGTGTATTAAATAAGACAAAAAATACATTAACTCATATGTTTTACCTTGAAAATATCATTATTCTCCATTTACGATTAGATCTCAAATAGCTCTCCTCTTTTAGGCATTATTGGATATTTCCTTTTATATGGAAGATGATTTTTATGAGTCCATGGATTATTGGATTCCTGAAATCTATGAAAAGTACCCAATTTTATTCTTCCCCTTAAATATCCCCATATTCTGGAACATGTAACATTATATGTAATCCACTATTGATATATATATATGATCCATGATGTTATTTCATGAGATCCTGATTAAATATGTAAATAGGAAGAGGTTTTGATCCCAAATCTAGAAGTTTCATTGTTTCTATCTTTCTTGTCATTAACATTTGAGTGGTTGGTGTCTTCTCTTCCACTATACTCATTCTAAAATGTGAATTAATATTTATAATAAAATGTACTTTCTAAGATTAACAATGGAATTTTTGGATGAACATGGTAATTTTAATGGATTTAATAAAATACTCTTTTAATATGTATTTAAATTATGTCTTTAGTAAAATTATAGAAATTTGTGCAATGAAATTTTATAAATTGAAGAATTTATTTATATGTAATGTTACGATATAGAAATATGTAAAACATTGTAAGAATGTGTTCATGTGAATTTGGTATGGATGAAGGTTATGAAGTACCACCATTAAATTGTTATGGATAAAGATCATGATGTACTTCTATCAATGTGGGTTAATAAGTGATGGTTTGGTGATAGGACAACTAACAACTCATCATTATAGGGAAATCCATGGAATATCAGTGAGTGTTAGTGTGTGATTTAACTTAAGATAGTTATTCCAATTGGAAATAAATGGTAATAATATTTTAAAATTGTTTTCCTATACAGAACATGTTTGTGGATTTATATAAAATAGTATATCCACTTGGAATCCATTTTAATTAAAATATGATAAAATGTCCTTGTCCTACTAGTGTGTGTTGGGAATAATTTGGGTATTACTAACTTTTTGTTATACTCCCCTATATATTGTTCACGTTGGTGAAATTTATTATATTGTTTATCTAGGAATGGGAAAGGGAAATTCTTCATATTTATCTAGTGATGCTTCTAGATATCATAGAAAGGGCATGTGTAGTTTTATCTTAGAGATAGTGCAGGGGATACTTTCGATTATTCAATTTTGGCATCATATAGTATTATTGTATTTTAGTCTTTTATGATTTATGTATCTTAATTCCGATTCTAATATGATTTTGTTTTTTTTACATTGAGTTAATTGTTTATATATTTCTACTTTCATGCATCATATAGATTTTTTATCTTTTAAAATTGTTTTTTTATTGTGTTCTCTTTTATAAAGGGGAAATAATCCCCCATAGATTAGGTAATCCCATATTATTTATTTGTATATTTATTTTCTTGGTAATGTCATATATGATTAGTGACACCTCTGACCTATCCCAAGACAATGGGTTGGGCAGGGATGCTACCAATTGTATAAATTTTGTTGGACCATAATACTTTAAGGGTGAAAGGAAATAAGAATGTTGGAAATTGAATATATTGTATAAAATATATAGTTATCTTCTTTATGTTGAGATTCATTTTTCAAGGGTGGTATATGTATAAATATGATTTAAGACATTTCTTGGTGTGTTATCATCTTCTATTTGAGGATTTAGTAGATGAGTACAGAATATCTAGATTTATTTGTGTGATTCCCCACTAGGAATTCATTTCTTATATTATTTTCAGTGATTTCTAAAGAGTGGAAATAATGTATGTTCATTATATATATTTTTGAAATATCCATTGTAATGATTGTTTATTTAATAATGTATATATTATATTCCTTTAATTACTAGTGTGCAATGTCCCAGTGGTGTCATGTTCTTCCTATAAGGAAATGACATAGGGTATATGACCTTGAAACCTTCCACAAGTGGACCCATTTAATTTGGTTCCACCTGAGACACATGTGAACCTACTACTTGTTCAAAGCATTATGCAATATTTCCAATATGTTAAAATGGGAAATTAAAAGGAAAAAAATCAAAATATGGATTATTTATTGGTGTTTCAGAAAATAATCAACAAATATTTTTAGAGGATGAAGAAAATGAAAATGTGGAAGTGTGGATTTATAGAATGAATTATATTTTTTATTTCCTTGGTACTTTGGTTGGGATATTGGTAATGTTGGAATATGCATGCTCGAGGATCATCCACACCAATGGTCGGGTTTAGTTGTCCAATTTAAAGTTGACCAAGTAATTATGCTGGACAATTTTAAAGAATTATTCAATAAAAAACTATATTCTATTTCATTCTAGATATCACAAAAAATAGATTCCATTATCACATAAAAAGTGAATCTATTAGTCATGTATTATGCATCTATGGTTTTGAACACTATTCATTTTTCTCTAGAATTAACTACTATTGCACCCTTAATGGAACATGTCTTTGAATTAGGACTACGATTGGGAATTCATTATAAGATAGTTTTACTATATACTACTAATTATATAGTGACAATTTATACTCAGATAGTGTAAAATGGATATTTCTAGGAAAACTGTAGAAGGATGTATATTTGTCCCCGTGAGAATGGGTGTTAACTCTAATGATTGGAATAATCAATGAGGTACTACTATTTCAATGGTGGTAGAGGATCTCAGAACAAGACCACTAAATTTGTTAAAGTTCATCTATTTCCTAAATTAATGTATGAATGTTTCCAATATGGATCACATGAGAATGTTAATACATATTTAAAGAAACCACTAACATAATATAAAAAAATTAATCATATGGGATAGCTTCAATGTAATTTCAATTAAACTACTAATTCACCTACATGGAATACATGTCATTTCTCTCAGACATTGAATACTACAACTTGATGATCTCATTAAAATAATTCTCATCATTAGAATCTATATATCCAAATTGATTCTAGGATAACCATGTATCACCATCCAATACAATCACACATTGGAAGCAAGGTCCAAAGGTAGTGAGTAGGAAATTATATAGTTCTGAGTAGATGACCACAAAATACCAATTGGGTACTTTAAATTTATTAGGTACCATTATTCTTAACTCAAATCTTATGCATGTTCTTTTTGATATGGGAGGATACCACTATTTTATTTCTTTTTTTTGTTATGACCAAGCTGTGTTTTGGTTTTATTTGTGTTTGAATAGATCAATATGTGGAATATGGTTATGGATGTGAGAAAATTGAGTAAATAACTTGCTTCATTATGAGTTTTGGGAAATTAGAATGATGAATGGTTTTTTTCAATGATTTCAATGAGTCCCCCATTAGACTCAGTCTGTTGATATGATATATCTAATCTAGGACATTAGAATGATATTTTTAATAAATTTATAGGCTGTTGAAAAATTGGTCTCATGAATAATCAATATAATAAATGTGCAGAGTCACAAGTCATTATGAGAATTATTATTACTGGAAATGTCTAAGAAAGAAATTTTTAGATTAAATTGGATGATTATTTAAAGACCAATCAATTTTTTATAAATCATGAATAATTCATGAAAAAATTAGAATAATGTAGAAGAGAGTTCCATAAAATATGGTATGCCACGTATCCATCAAAATGAATTCTTACACCAATCCATTTTACAAATTGTTGGTATCAGTATGGAATTTGATATAGAGTTCAATCTAAGGAAGAAAAGATATGCAATGTTGTTGTAATTGAAGGTTAAAAGGATATACTAGAATTGATACACTGGATGGGCAGTAGAAACAAATCCATCAATATTACATATATGCATATCCATTTGACTAAATAAATATTTAGTTTCCCCAATAGTGTTTCATACCGATTAATCACTGTGTGTGTAACACTGTATGTCCTATAGTTGATGAAATCAAATCATTTACCTTATCCTAGAAATAGAGGGATTTTTATTTTGGTAATTTCAATAATTCATTCTGTCTGAAAATAAGTGTGATGTTTTATATCATAATAATAAATCAATTGAAAATGTGAGAAATGATTGGGTCTCTCTAGAGTGGTGGAAGGTGACTATAGTACAAATAATATACCTAAATTTATTCAACCTTTTTTTTGAATCAAATAACCATAACAAGTAATAATTTTAATTTTTATTTAGTCGGTCAGTATAAAATTAATGATTGAGTATATTTCAATTGAGTTAAGAAGAAAATTTTACCAAGTTTAAAGTTGTAATGTTTTGATCCATAAAATGATATTTCCATAAGAAAGTACATCAGATAGACTCTGAGGATGAAATACCAACAAGATTCATAAAAAGTGAATGATTAAAATTGGTTTATCAAACTGATGATTTTTTTTGTAAATTCAAAGAAGTCTATTTTTTGGGAATACTCAAGATGATTTGATAGGTCTTTAGAAATATTGGGAAGACATGAAATATTCAAATATGAATACTCAAATGGATGTGAAATTTGGGATTTGGGAATTTAATTATGCAGGAAAAGTATTTTTTTTCCTTCCATTTATATTATAGGATGCCTATAAGTAGAGAGTATAGTACATTCATTCTTACATCTATTCACGTGTGTAGAAAGTTGAAGCTCTAAAATTTTGGTGATAAGTATTGAGATTCAAGCCCAAGTTTTTTTTTCTGGTTGATGGTGATGAAGATCCATTAGAGTGTTGTATAATCTGATCATTTCCCCATCAAATAATGTTCTATTATAGTGATTTCCATCAGAACTATTTTCATCAAGGTGAGATCCATTAGAGAGAGCCCCATCGAAGTAATTTCCATTAGATGAAGTTCCATTTGATGAAGAAATTTTGAGTTTCTGATTGAGTTCATTACTGATTTTATGTAGGAAGAGAAGAATCAGAATCATACTGATCAGATCACACATAAATTATCAGATAGAGGTTACAAGAGAATGGTTGAACAAAATGAGTTTTTTAGAGTAAGTATTATAAATAAAGTTTTTGGAAATATAGAAATTTATAATATTTATATTTTTTGAATATCTTGAGGAATTTTCAAGGCCAAAAAATTCTTAAGAGTATTTTTTAATTTCTTTAAGATTTTACATAGGTGAAGTTGATCCATCTTTCTTATGAAGGATGTTTATATCTTTCTAATGTAGATCAGAAAAGAAGTGAAGATTTAATCTAGTAGATGAGGGTTCCTTCCAATTATAGAAAAGTATTATTTCTAATGAGTATAAATAGGTATGGGAAAGTGGATAAAAAAATATAATTGGGGGTATAACTAACTGTATTAGATATGTTGAATACTAGTTTTTAGGACTGTTTGTTTCTTATAACTTTTTAATCTGAAAATAATTTAGTAAAATAATCCATGTTGGTGGGACTATCCAATATAGAAAGGTGTAGTTCTTTTTACTGAAACATGTAAATATCATGTGTTCCTCCACCATTTAATTTTTTTCAAAAAAAAGGATATTTTATGAATTATATTTGAGTGGATCATGAATATAAATTTTTTAATAGTTAATAATGGTTTCTCAAGTACTTAAGAAATTTTATTATCAAAATAAAAAGATACCACTGATTCACCCCCAATAATTTTGGACTAAATATTATTTGAGCACTTCAATTGGTATAAGAGAAAATGTTACTCTAATGATACATATCTAAGAGGTGAGCATGTCAATTCATTGAACAATAGTGGTGTTCATATTTTTTATAGAATGAACTATCACAGTTGGGAGAATAGAATATTACCATATCTGTTGTCTTTTGGTCTTGAAGTTAGAGATGTAAAAAGGGTGGGATTTCCTCCCCTTAATGAATTTGTTATGAAAAATATCGATAGGAGGGGTTTAGAACCCATTATAAAATCTTTAAATGATTTGTTTATAGATATTATCAATAATGTTTAGTAAAATATTTTGGGGTTTCCAAGATACAAGAATATGTGGCATAAGTTTAGAAGTAGTTATGAATGTAATGAGAAAGTTAAATGAACAAAATTACAAATATAGAGTAGTATATTTGAGGATATGAAAATATCTGAATAGGAAAGCATTGATGATTACTTTACTAGAGTAAATGAAAATGTGAGTAACTTGATAAATTTTGGTGAGAATTCAGAAGATTAAACAATTGTTATGAAATGAAATTGAAACATTCCTGATAGATTGGATTCCAGATTTTCATCTATAGAATATCATGAAATTTTATCATTGGATTAAAATTAGTATATTATTTTGGAACTTGAAATGAGAAAATCCCTTACTTTATAAAAAATATTGAAAATGAAATGCACTTAAAATCCCTTTCAAAAGGTGAAATATATAATGAATTTGAAGAAGAATCAATTGATTTGGAGGAAGAGAAAGACGTTAAAGATTTCAACATAATTATTTCCCTCCTTTATAAGAACTAGAATAGGGGTAAAATGAAATGAAAACCCCTAAAATGTTGTAATTGTGAAGGGAAAAGAAATTTTTCACAAAAATTTTAAATGGAATAAAATTGATTTGTATGAGTAAAAAGAATATGAAAAGATGTCCCGAAAAAAGAGTAAGAAATGAAAAAAAATATTTATGAAAAGAAGAAGAAAAAATATACAAGAAGAAATTTGGAGGATTCCACATCTAATTATGATTATGGTCATCTAGGAAAATTCATTACTAAAGTCATAAATATAAGGGTTTCATCAATAAATGATAATAATTGTGAATAAATAACAGAAATGGAATGTATGCTCACAGATAATAATAATAAAGAACATGAATAGAAGACTCAACTCAAAAATTAAATAAAATTGTTGTAAAAGGATGTTAATGACATAACATTTTAGAATGGTGATAGAATGATGAATGAATTGAAAAATCTCATTATGATTAGATCTCGGAAAATAAATATTAGTGATCTTGAAAGGAAAATAAAATTTATGATAAAAAACCAGCTAGTAATGAGAATATCAACATGATAGAAGTTACACTTGTTAAGGATATTAAAGAAAAAAATTTAAGGATAGATGAATAAAAAAAAGATGATAGATGTTTTGAAAAATATTTTGGTTGAGAAAGAAGATGTGTTATTAGAAACTCAATAAATTCTTCTTCCAATGAAAAGTGAGATGATAATGATGAGAGAAAATTTATACAAGGTGACTAATGTTAAATGTTAAACTTATAAAGATGGTGAAAAGATGGGTTTACATAATCAGGTTTGTGAGAAAATATAATTCAACATGAAAAGTGGAATTCTTCAAGAAAGTATTCCCCTGGGAAAAGTGGTCCCTAATTTATGATGAAATAACAATAAAAATGTTTTGATAAATTTTATAATCTGTTTAAAAATAATTATTTAGAGTTCACTATTAGTGTTGTGTAATTTTTAGATATATAGATTTTTCATGTTGGTACAACATGTCTCTACGAGGAAACAAGTATGAATCAAGGGAGAGAAATGGAAGGAAAATAAGACCAAAATTTGCTATGAAACTATTTGAATGGAAAAAAGAAACTCATAAGTTAAAGAATTATGATGTATCAATAAATAAAAATAATGTGATAAGGAAAGATGATTACATTATGAATGTTGAGAAATGGAAACATGCTAAGTTTGAAATGATAGGGTGCTTAGTTATGTAGATAGAACAATTTGACATGGCTAGACATTAATAAGAAGCACAAAAATCAGATGAATAAAAGGGGATGAAAAATAATTAAAAATATGAGAATAAATTTGATAAAAATACATCATAAAATAGTTATTTTAATATTCATAAAAGGTGTAAGATATTTGAGAAAGAAGGGAATGCTACTAAAAGTTGTATGAATATGTGTCCAACCTAAGAGAAAAACATTAAGAAAATGTTATAGACTCACTGGTACAATAATTATAATAAAGTTAAAGAGAATTTGATAGCCTCGTCAGCAGATTCTATAGATAATAAGAAAATTGTAACAAATTATGAGAAGGATGAACAGAAGGAAGAAAATCCATCTAATGAAAAATACCAAAAGAAGAATATAAATTCATGACTAAGAGGGGAATATCATTCTGATTATTGCTTCTAAGAAACTATTATGGTTCCTCATTATTCCAAAAATAATTTTATATTTTTACTAACTTGGAGGTAATTGGAGGATTTTATGTAAGGAAGTCGAGAGATGAGTCTCCTACTTTTCTTGAAAAATAATGTAATGAGGATATGAAAAATGAGTTTTGGGGAATGTTTAATTTTTACACCAGAACATTCTGATATGTTTGTTGAGATGTTTAGAGGTTATTATTATCCTAAAAAATCATCATAATATTTCCCTATATATGACAATGGCGATAGAAATATTCATATTCATTACATGAAAACTTTGTTATGGATAACATTGATAACCATGATTATTCACTCTTGTTTTCTACACTGGGTTCCCCCATGTAGAATTATAGTTTTTTAGTTAAACACAATTTGTTAAGAATCTCTCATTATTCTAATATTATCTAGAAAATGAGTTTTAATATTTTGAAATAAAAATTATTCCAGAGAGGTACCTTTGAATTTCATTTTCAATAAGGGGTATAAGATATGATGGGGATAAGACATGTGGAAAAAAATATGGGGAGAAAGAAGAATTTTTTTTCAAGTGAGTATTGTTTTTAAATGGTTATTAACAAGAAACAAAATGTAATAGATTTTTAAGATCATGTTGTGTTTTGGTTGTATTTTTTAAGGAGATAAATATATGGAATATGTTGTAAGAAGTGAGTAAAGTGAGTAAAAAAACTATCTTGATGTTATGTTAATTGAAATATGGATGATGAAGGGGCTTTTGAAAATTTTTCAATCAGACCCCCAGTAAATATAGTCCATCAACATGAGATTTCAAATTTAATTCATAATAATGATATTTTTGTTGAATTCTAGAAGCTGATGGAAATTAGTCTTAGTATGAATCGATATCAGAACTAGGTAGAGTTAGAAGTCATTATTAAAATTAATTCTAGTTGGAAGGTATATGAATAGACTTTCAACATTAAATTTGAGGATCATTTTTTGATCATTAAATTTTTTCACGAATAAAGAACATGTCATGATATAATAATGCGATTGTGGAAGAGTTTTCCATCAAACATAGTATGACGCTAATCCATTAGAAGGGATTCTAACACCAATACATTTTGAAAATTTTTACTATCTTTAAGGAATTAGATATATAGTTCTATTCAAGGAAGACCAAAGTTGTTGTGTTATTGGGAATTATTAATTAAATGATATATTGACACCAATATATCAAATGGAATATAGATATTGATCCATCAGTATGGCATAGGTGTTAATCCATCTAGATAGAAGTAGGAACCAGCTCATAAGTCAAAGTTTGACACCGATAAATCATTGGTTGAAAACATCATTTGGAATAGAGTTGATTACACTAATTCCATTATCATAGAATACATAGGAGAGTTTTATTTTGGTAATTAGAATCATTCAATACTTATGAGAAATTATTTGACATGTTATATCATAATTAGGAACCAATTGAAAATGTGATAATTTTCTGAGCCACTATAGAGTGGTTGAAGGTAATAGAAGTCTAAAGAAGTTACATCAATCTATTCAACCATTTTAAATTTACTCAAATCATCATAAAAATAAATAATTTTATTTTCATATTATTTAATGGGTTAAGAGAAAATTAATGATTGATTATATTTAAACTGATTTAATAAAAATGGTTACAGAGTTTGAAGTGGTAATGTTATGATCCATTAGATGATATTTACAGAAGAAATTCCATTTTAAGGACTATGACATAGAATGATCAAATATAGTTACATAAAAAGAATGGATAGAATCAATTTATTGGAATTTATAATTTATTTTAAACTAAAATAATTATATTGTTTTTAGAAATATTAGAATATTCTATAGGGCTAGAGAAATGTTGAAAAAACTAGAAATTTTCATAGATAAAGACTCAATTTAACTTGAAATTTAGTATTTGTGAATTTCATTGATCAGGAAGAAGAATTGGGTTTCCCACCATTTCTATTCTATGATTTCAATAAACATAGATCACAATACATTCATACCTATAAATTTTCACATGTTTGGAAATATAAAGATATGAAATTTTTGTGACATGTATTGAGATTCAAACATGAGTTTTGTTTCAGGTTAAAGCTAAGGAAGATACATCGTAGTAAGGTCTAGTCGTATAGTATCCTCATCATAGAAATTTCTTCCTTAGTTAGTACTGTTGGATGCAGGTCTTCACAAATGAGATCCACTGGAGTGAGTCCCATTGGAGCTTGGTCCATCAGATGAAGTTATATCAGATGAAGAAATTGTGATATTTTGATTGATTTCTTTACTCAGTTGAAGTATGAAATGATAATTTAGAATATGATAAATTATATTGAATGTAATCATTGGATAGAGGTTAGAGATAGAGGTTGATCAGACTTACTTTTTTTGGGTAATTTTTCAATACAAAATTTCTAGAATGATTGAAATTGATTATATTCAATTTTTTGATGATTTAGACGATGCTTCAAGGAAAAAAATTTATAATAGAATTATCAATGTTCAAGAATATTTTACACAAATGATGATTACCTAGCTTACTTGTTGAGGAATTGAGGATATTTCTAAAGTATATCATAAAATAAGGGGAAAGTAATGCTTGTAACTCTGTGATTTTACTATTTACTGCAAAAAATTGTTTATTGGGTTGTATAACTAGCTATGGGAAAACGGATACGAAATTTATAGTTGGGAATAATGACCAACTATACCATAAAAGTTGACAACTAGGTTGTATATTTGTTTTTTGATTGTTCTGTTGTATTCTGGAAATATGTTAGTGAAAGAATCCATTTTAGTGTGACTATCCAACTGTAACGCCCCGACCCCAGCTACCCAGAGTCGGTGCATTACTTCGTAACATTGGCATGATCACAAAAGATCAAGTCTCGAAAGACCGATTAGTTTAGTAGCCTTGGAAACACTATATACATTCGTAAACGTTACATTACATCATAAAGTGAAAAACTACAATAACAAAGTCTCCATAGTCCACACTCATATCCTCTTCTGACTATCCCTGCAGGTCATTCATAAAATACTTCTTCACATCCTGGAAAATATTAAAACATTGAAAGGGGTGAGCTCAGATGCTCAGTAAGGATAACAATATTGCGGAAGCTTTCGTAAATAAACATAAACATTTAAGGCAATGTATAACTAAAACAAAAGCCTTTTAAACTTGAACATCAACATAATATGGCAAAAGTAAAATGAGATAATGCCATTTACTTCTTCACATGGATATTATACTGGTCGAATAATCACATGCAATATCAATAACCACTTTTATAATGATGGAATGCATAATGCCGGACATTCTGAAACATTTTGTCAAGGCCTCGGCCAAGACATCTAAAATGATTAAGGCCTCGGCCAAAACCATAAATCAAATTGGGAAAGGGCCTCGGCCAATTCCACGTCTAGTTGTCTCATGAGACCTACCGATGCATCGAGGAGCTATAGCGGGCTCCACCTGTCACATATTAAGTCCAATGCATTCCTCATATGAATAGGTTTAAACATATCATAAACCATAACATAATTATATCACATAAAACATGCATAAAGGAAACATAACATTTCCACATTTCAATCACAAGATATCAATACATCACATTGATATAATAAAAATTCTTTCAAAACCATTTTCAATACCAAAATAAAAGAAAGTTAAAACTTTGTATTTATTTTTCATTAAAAAAAAGATGGCTTATAGAGGAAGCCGAAACTCAAATAATGGTCACGGCGGCAGAGAAGTCGTTGTCGCCGCATAAGTACGGAAAGAAAAACATTCCCTTTTTTCGTTTAGCAAAACGCTTTGTATAAAAAGATTCCTTTTGAATAACCGTAAAAGTCAAAGGGGTTTATACACCGTATAAAAGAAAGTTGTGTATAAAGCCAAATATGCTCAATGAAAGGAGATTGAGACAAAGTCCTTAAAAAGATCATTTTTAAAATAAAATAGATCTATTATGTGTATTCACTATAGTTACACATAAAGAAAGTAAAAATACAAAATTGGACATAATAATATCATGACATAATTTGAAAGTAGGAGATTAACCCAAAGAATGGAAGTTGGGTTAAGAAATTCCCTTACCTCGTGTCTGACTTGACTCAACCGTTCTTTAACCTCCTGAATAATAAACTAGAGTTAATATATACCTTATTAAGAACCATTTTTAATTTCATTATCCTTATTATATCACTTATTACAATGATATGAACATTATGTAATTATTTAAGTTAATAACGGTCGTTTTGTCGATCTTTGGTACTTGAGTCAACAATAAGCTTCTTATAATTACAAGTTGTTTATGTGGTGAAATATCCATTATATCCAGAATTATATTCATGATTTATATGTCATATATATCTTATATATCCAGTATATACATTCATTTATAATATTACATAACATTTAGAGGTAAGAAATGAAATGCACCGTTCATGGAGACGGTAAGCCGTACGTACGCATGAACGCTACTTTCATTTCAATTTCATATTTAATGGAACTAAAACATAATGATATAAATGTATAATATAATTCCAGTATAATATAGTGTATAATACCATTTACTCCATCCTTTATACATCCCACATATGGCAATAACGATTCAAATCACTTTGAGGGGGCGGTAGTCCGCACTTCCTAAAATGAAATTATCGCGTTTTACCCATAATGGAAATCATAAAGTAAGCCATAAATGAGAAATACAGAAGCATAAGTAAAACATAAACACATTATATATCATATATAAATATAGTGACATCTTAATGGCCACCTTTGAAGGTTTTATATGAGTGTTGAACAATCATCGTTTCGTGAGGCAGAAATTCGCCATCCACAGAAACCGTATGTTCTTTAACCATTAGATGTAGGTGTGTGTAAGTGTAGCTCGAATCCTTCTTATAACAACATCCTAGTATATTGAGGATACTGGTGTTGTTACAAAAGAAATGAATAAAAAGAGTTTAGGGGGTTGGAGAAGAAAAATAAAACAAAACAACATTAGAAAATACATTACCTCAAAATCGGGTAACTCTTTTTGATTTGAGCCAAAGGCTTCCTTGGGAAGAGTTCTGCCCAAAGTGAGGATTCTAGGAGTAAGAGGGGGAAGTTGGGAGAGTATTTGGGCAGAGGTTGGCCGAGCCAAATGGCTTGAAAGTGTAAATGAGGTGGGAGAGGTGGGGGCCTTTTATAAGTGGAGAGGAGGGGCACTTTTGGAAAGATTGAAATGTTACATTATTTCACAATGCTTTTCGGATTATAAAGGTCCCACACTTATATAATTCTAGGATAAGGTGATAAGGGTTCGAAACCTCCTCATCCAATTGGCTTTGGACAAGTGTAAGCCTTGGATTTTGCATTATCTTCCCATTTTATTTAAATCGTTAAATAATGAGGTCATCACTACATCATCATGATGTCATAAATAATTTAATTTATTTAATGTCTACAAATTATAAAAAAATACTATGATGTAGGAAATCTTTTTATCTTTCTAATGAATATTTATAATCAAAATTTGGACTTGTGTAACCCCACTTAAAAACTGTTTTAGTAAAACAACTCATGTTTGTGTCAATTTAATTTCAACATTAAATAAATATATATTAATGTCATTTTCCAACTAAAGTGGCTCCATGGGGTCCCCAAGTTGACCCATGGGTTGTCTTGGTCGGCCATGACTCATCCAATAGGAGTAGGACAAGTGTCAAGCTCATATCATATTAATAAAACATTGTTTTTACCTTAAACTACACTAATTACCTCTAATCGCGATTAAGAACTTAAAAGTTACTATTCACCAAAAAATTATTTTGATCTCATTGAACCACATTTTACTTCTTAATGACAACCATGTATGTCGGATTTTTGAAAATCAAATCACATAAGTGGTAATATTTCATTTAAACGAAAAATCAGTTATTTAACTACCACTTAGTGGTTTCACTATTCATCAAAAATTGAAGTTTTTCAGAATAAGGCCAAAATTTCATCCTAAGCTATAATTGATATTACGAATTCAAAAATGATGTCTATTTTACAAAATTCCAAACATATTAGTTGCATTAATTAATTTTATAATTAATTCCCGCTGTCACAACAAATAGCGTGTTTTTAAGAAACAATTTATATCAAAAGATTGGCAATTGTTTATGTCCAATTTCAATGTTAAATTAATTCTAATGACCACCATTGGATAAAATGGTAAAAATATATTCTAATTATACTCTAAAACCCCTCAATAGTATAATTTATCACTATGAATTATTTTGATTAAAAAAGTTGTTTTAAGTATTTTTCACTATTCATAAAAATTTTGAAGTTCTCAGAAAATTACAAAAAATTCAACATAGGCTAATTTCAATATTAGGAATACAAAAATGAAGTCCATTTTGAAATATAAAATTTATATAATTTTAAAAAGTGGTTATTACTATTCATAACGGCTACTTTGATTTGTCGCGATGTTTTAGAACTCGAAGTTGCGTACAATGCAAGCTATTGTATTATTGAATGAGAAGCGTATCGTGGAAGCTCGGGGTGTTACACCAACATAGTAAGGAGATGGTCTATGTATTGAACCTTGTAGATATCATATCTTTCTTCATATTTATATTTTTTTCATTGGAAAGGTGAGATTGAGAATTATATTTTAGTGGATCATATCTCTAACATGTTTTCATGGTTATGAATGGTTTCTAATGTACACATGAAAATTATAAAATGATAAAGGTGCCACTGATTCACCCCTATCAGTTGTGTCAATCCTATTTGGGCCCATCACATGTCTCATTGATCATATGGGGTTCCATATCAAGTTGATTCCACACATGATGAGTATCTAGAAAACTATCAGGTAGTGAGAGTGTGTGGGATTTAAAATTGAAACTTGTTCTATATAAATCTATAGAGCAAAGTTTGTATGGGATTTATTTTTTCTTGAGATAGATATCTTTTAACTGATTTTGGGAATTTATTAGTTGATATCCTTCAAGTAACACATAAAATTTTATACATAGAAGGTTTAATTCACAAATTCTGATGGTGTTGAGATTCTCATTAATGATGATTGGGATATAAATGCAATAAACCAATGAACATTGATTATGGTGGTCAGTAAATTATCTTAATAATTAGAAGAAATCACTTTGGAACTATTGATTCAATAATACATAGTGATTTTAAAAACATTGTATATAAATTTTATGATGTATTTATAAAATATATTTCTTGGTTTCCACCCAAAAGACAAGTGAAAATTATGATTTACCTCTTTCAAAAGACCATTAATATTTTAATTATATCCTATAGGATGGATCCAAAGGGAATATGATAATTTTAGGGTCAATTAGAAGAGTTAAAAAAATGATTCCTTCTACCTAGTAAATCTCTATGTGCATCACCATTTATCATTGTAAATAAAGAAGATATAACTCTTTATATTTTTTGTACTATAATAATTTCAACTAGGTTATGATAAAGAATCAATATCATCTTCCCTGACTTTATGAACTTTTTAATCAATTTAGGGGAACCAAATGGTTCTCTAATATTGAATTACGATTTAGGTATTACCAACAATGAGTTAAGAAATAGGATATTCTGAATACATCTATTGAAATTCACTATTTTTATTTTAAATATTTTGTTATTCCCTTTGATCATGTGAATGGAAAGACAATGTTTATGGAATTCATGAATCTGATATTTTATAGGTACCATTACTCATTTTCGGTGGTATTCATCGATGATATTATGGTGTATTCTATAACTAAGGATAATTATAAACGACACTTCAACATTGTAGTACCCCCGGTTTCTGGTAATTAGCCCTTGTTTTATGATTTTTAAGTACATGAAGAATATGAGAAATGGTTGGGAATGTTTGGAGACTTTTAAAGTGTTAAAGGGAAAAAAGTGGTGATGCACAGGCTTCGCATGGTTTTCCCAAACCGTGCGGAAGCCGTGCAGGTGCTAGTCACTTTGGACAGAAGATACCGCACAATGTGTGCACAGTTTGGGAAAACCATGCGAGGAGGCTGTACGGAGTGCCCCTTCCAAGAAGTGACTACCGCACGGTTAAAGCACGATTTGCCTAGCCGTGCGGACTAACCGTGTGCGAGGTCAACATAGATCCTATGTTTAAGGATCTAATCTGTTTTATCTTTAAACCCACTCTTTTTTTCTCCTAGACGTCCCTAACTTAGGATTTCTCTCTCGTGAAGGTGGGAGAACACTTACCAGGTGTTTTGGAAGCGATCTGGATGTTTTCCTTGGCGTTTAGAGGTCGGTTGACTGAGGTAAGTCTCATTTCCTTTAGTTTTCTTAGATCTCCTTCTTCCCTCTTGATGGATACTTAGATCTACACCCAAGGTGGGTAGATCTAAGGCAGTGGATGACTTTTAAGTTGTGTTTTGGTTTTGTTGGTACAAGGGGAAGGAATCTAAGGAGGTTTTAGGGAGTAGTTGACTCGGTTTTGTTGGCATTCTTCATCCAGTTGGTTGGTTTCGCCTAAATTTTTGAGGTTGGTGGCTTCACTCCTAATTCCTATTTCTTAGAACATGAAGAATTAGTTTCAAATTTTTTTCCTTGATTGAAATGGTTTGTTTATCTACTGTGAAAGAATGGTTGAAACCCCTTTTATTTAATGGGTGATGGAAATTGTGTGTTTTTGGAAAGTGTTTGTTGAAGTGAATTTAAAATGGTGATTTTAAACTGGTTATCGTTTTTCTGCTTGAAAGAAATGGTTTTCAATAAAAGGTTTGATGCTTTATTGAAAGGTTTTGAACACACTTAGTTTTGGCATGGTTTTTCATGGGTTGTTGTGTGTGTTCATATGCATTGGGATGGAAAAGGGCGAGAAGTACCCCCATCAAAATGTTGGGATGGATAAGGGTGAGAAGTACCCCCATCAAAAGGATGGGATGGATAAGGGCGTGAAGTACCCCCGTCAAGGTAGTCCACTAAGTGACGACTTAGTGGAAGGATAACTCACCACTCGCTAGTATAGGGAGGTCTAGGTTTCAAGCATGGTTGGTTGTGTGGATTTGTGAAATGGAATGAATGTGCCAAAATGGAAATGTGAATTTTATAGGAAACTTTTCTTGGTTGCTTTTCTTGAGAAAGATGGTTTTTGTTGCAAAATGGTTTTGACATGAAACTTTTTATATTGTGAAATATTTTGGAGTTTTTTTATATAAATTATTTTATATAAATGTGCTAACATGTTTTATCCTAGAGGCATGGGTTGGGAAGTCATCAGGGAAAACCTACTGAGTTTCATTACTCACCCCCTGCCTTGGCACGTTGGTGCTTTTGCAGATGTCATATACCGGGATGTTGGAAAAGGTAAAGTGTGACATGTTTATAGCACTAATTCGTGATACATGGGCTGGTTTGTGATGTTGGAGCTTGGAGATTTTAGAGCATGGAGTTGGGTTGTCGTCTTGTAGTCTTTTAGTTTGTATTTCCGTTGTTTACTCTGATTTAGTGTTGGTTTCCATTGTGGTACTCTTGGTTGGTTTTTGATAAAATAAATGGTTGAGTTGTCTTAGCTTTTATCATGCATCATTTAGTTGATTAGTTTGGTTATGGTTGTTGGTTTTTTGGTATGTTCTAAAAGTTTAAATCGTCCCCCACTTGTTTTGAAACCCTTCAGCATTTATTGCCAACCTTCGGCACCTTGGGGATGTCACTTAAGGCCAAGTAATGACTTGTTGTATTCTCAAGCCAATAAGTATAAGAAGATCCTTACAAATGGTATCAGTTTGTTCAGTACTTGGGGTATAAATGCAATCATCTTGTTCCTTTCTTTGTCGAACAAGTAGTCATCAGTTTTTATTAGTCTTGGCATTGAATTCTTACGTGTCTATTCCTTGGGTGGTCATGTTAGGAAAGAGTAGGATTTTCGGAACTTGGAATGTAGAGCATAAAAAAGACATAGCTAACCTTTTTATTCTGAACTTCAAGTTACCAGGGAGTTGGGTACATAAGTGTTTTGGAGACACTTATAGGATAACAAATCTCATTTTCATGGGATTAGCCAATGAGATGAGCATGACATGCATTAGAGGAATGACTTCCCACTAGGAGTGCATATATCATTTTGATAAATGGATTATGGTTTGATGCAAAAGCGTGATTTCTGAAAATTTTAAACGTGTTTTCAAATGAAATATTTTTAAAAGGGAATGGTTGATGTATTTTGAAAATAGATTTATTTTCAAAAGAATGAAAATATTTTTTTTATAAATGGGTAAATGTGGAAAATCTTGATGGTTTGAAATCAATGTTGTGATAGTGATGTGATAGAAATTGAAATGTTAAGCCTTCAGTTGCTAGGAAGTGAGACTAACGATGTGCGTTGTTTGTATAGAAAATGGCACCTGTTAGGTGTCGTAGAAACTAAATGGAAGAGGATGCGGAGAATGTGGTCGCACCTAAACCACAGGTGAATCAGCAGCTAGTCCAAAGTATAGTTCAAGCGTTTCAGACTGTGGACACAGGGAATCGGAGGGATAAGTCAAGCCATGCAGACCATTCCGTCCAGTTACAGAAGAAAAATCCACCCATCTTTTGGGGTGATTATGAACCAGAAAGGGCGTAGGTGTGGCTGAGTAGGATGAATCATATCTTCGATTGCATCTGTACACCAGCAGAACTGAAATTAAATTTGGTGACGTATATACTGGAGGATCTTGCACGACAGTGGTGGGAGCTAGTGGTATAGGCTAAGGAGGATCAAGGCCTAGGCTGGGAGGAATTTGAGGAATTGTTCAATAAACAATTATATCCTCACACGTTCAACATCCAGAGGATGATGGACTTTCTCAACTTAAAGCAGGAGAATCTCTTTTCCATGGAGTATGCAGATAAATTCATGAATTTAGTGAGCTTTGCACTGGAAGTTGATGAAAGTGCGTCGCTGAAGGCACGCATCTTTGAATCAGGGTTGCGACAGGAGATTCGCTCGAAGATAGTTGTGCTCTGTATTACAGATTATACGAAGATGTTAAACAGAGAAACAGTGGATGAAAGAGACATATCAAGAGTTATGGGAGGAGGAAGTATGATGATACCCATGGGAATGGGTGGGAACTCTAATGTTGGGAAAAAGCGGAAGAGGGACACCTACTTCCAAGGTGGGAGTGCGAATCAGAATCACACGGTTGGATCAGTGAATATTCCTCCATGACATATGATGAATGTCTGGTATTTTCAATGTGGCTCGATTGATAACATGAAACGAGAATGTATAGAACCACCGAGAGCATGCCACAATTGCAACAAGAGGGGGCATCTTCAGCTATATTATCATAGTGCTCCACGGTCGGGTGTTCGTGACACTTCTCAGGTGTCGCAAGAATCTTATGCTTTGACAGGGCGAGGATAGAAAAATCAGTCTCGCCAGTAGAACAGAGCAAGCTATGGTGATTCCCAGAATACCAAGACTCCTCAGGCAGGCCAATCTCAACATGGAAATAAGGAGCAAAGTGCAGCAACAAAGCAATTGTATGGAGTGGAACAAGTGATTGTGGATGACCATTCTGGACCATCTATGGTGAGAGGTATGATTCTTTTGAATTCTACCCTCATACAAGTGTTGTTCGATACTGGTGCATCGCATTCCTTTCTTTCTTATTGTATTGCTGATTTGCTGAACATAAAACTTGAAATGATACCTTCTGTGATAAAACATCAAACTCCTCTCGGTGAAAGAAAATGTTGAGCCTTCATGTGTAGAGCATGTTTTATAACTGTTGATGGAGCTGAGATGAAATGGTATTTATCTATGCTGGAGATGGATGTCTATGATATAATCCTAAGTATGGATTGGTTGACAGAGTTCAGGTCTCACATTGATTGTTATAGCAGAACAGTCAAATTCGCGACTGAGGATGGCATCGAGCATCTCTTTAGAGAAGAAAGAGTGGTGAAGGCAGGTGCAACGGGCTTGTTGGCACCAGTAGTGGCAATTATCTCTTACCAGTTGGCTGCGTTAAACTTGGAATCGATGGATGAGATCCTAAATAACAGTTTTCTAGTAGTCGTAGATCAATTTCCTGATGTTTTTCTTGAAAACTTCTCAAGGTTACCACCTATAAGAGAAGTGGAGTTTACTATTGATCTCCTTCCGGGGACCGGTCCTATCTCACTTTTCATATTATAGGATGGCCCCAACGGAGTTAAAGGAATTGAAAGTGCAGTTTGAAGAACTGGAAAACAATGGTTTTATTCAGCCAAGCATATCTCTATGGGCAGCAATAGTTTTGTTTGTAAAGAAAGTAGATGGAACTTTGAGGCTATGTGTGGATTATCATAAACTTAAAAAAGTTACGATAAAGAATATATATCTACTTCCATGCACTGATGACCTTTTTGATCAATTGAGGGGAGCTCAGTGGTTCTCTAAGATTGACTTACAGTCAGGATATCACCAGTTTCAAGTTCGGAAGGAGGATATTCTGAAGACAGCCTTCAGAAGCAGATATGGCCACTACGAATATGTATTCATGACTTTTGGTCTTACTAATGCACCAGCAGTCTTTATGGAATTGATGAATTGGATATTTCAGCAATATCTGGATTCTTTTTTTGTGGTGTTTGTGGACGACATATTGGTGTATTCAAGAACAAGGGCTGAGCATGAGAAACACTTGGCGATAGTATTGAAAATCTTGAGAGACCATCAGTTGTATGCCAAATTATCAAAGTGAAATTTTTGGATACAAGAGGTATGATTTCTTGGACATGTTTTTTCTGAGAAAGGTGTTTCACTGGATCCAAAAAAGATAGAAGTTGTTCTTTCTTGGCAACCGCCGAAGAATTTCTTTAATATACAAAGTTTTCTTGGTCTAGCTGGTTATTACCGATGCTTTGTGCGTGACTTCTCATGACTAGATTTGCCTATTAAAAGATTGAAAAAGAAGAACAATTCATTTAAATGGACTGAGGAATGTCAGAGATATTTTCAAGAGTTGAAAGTTCACCTAACATCAGCACCCATCTTGATTTTGCCGGAATCAGGACGGGGGTATATGGTGTATTGTGACATTTCAGGAACTGGGTTGGTATGTGTTCTCATGTAAGGAGACCATGTTGTTTTTTATGGATAAAGACAGTTGAGAGTGCATGAAAATAACTACCCAACACATGATTTTGAGTTAGCTACAGTTATTCATGCCTTAATGACTTGGCGTCATTATCTCTTTAGTGAGAAATTCACAATGTTTACGGATCATAAGAGTTTCAAGCATATTTTCTCACAAAAAGATTTTAATTTTAGGTAGAGGAGATGTATTTAGTATCTTAAAATGTTAGACTTTGAATTGATATATACACCGGGTAAGGGAAATTCAGTGGCCGATGCATTAAGCAGAATTTCGTATTCTCAGTTGGCACAAGAAGCTTCAGATGAGTGGCAGTTGATGTCAGTCCTAGCCGACATGCATATGAAATGTGAATACTGAGCTGATGTTGCGGTTTTCTTTCCAGTTTCACTTGTTCCTAATTTGGGGGAGATGGTAAAGGAGTCATAGAAATCCGATGTAAATTATGTTTCAATGATTTAAAAACACAATAGTGGGGAGACCATTGAGGGATGGAAGCTGGATGGGAGTTCAGTTTTGAGGTTCCGAGATCAGATGGTTGTACCTTTAACTACTCAGAAACAACCCTTTCATGCTTACCACCATTCCATATGGGCTGTTCATCCAGGAATACAGAAGATGTATAAGGTGATAAAGGCACAATTTTGGTGGAGTGGCATGAAATGGAAGGTAGATGAATTTGTCTCAAGGTGTTTAACTTGTACGAAAGTTAAAGCAGAACATCAGCGGCCAGTGGGTACATTGCAGTCTCTACCAATTCCATTGTGGAAATGGGAACAGATAGATATGGATTTCATTACAAGTCTCCCAAGAACGATTCTGAAGCACGATGCCATATGGGTGATAGTGGATCATCTTACCAAGTCGGCCCATTTCATCCCTATTCGTGAATCTAATACGGTGGGGGATCTGTCCAAAATCTATCTCTGAGAAGTTGTAAAGAGACATGTCATACCAGTTTCAATCATGTCAGACTGATATCTGAGGTTCACATCTCATTTCTGACGATCCTTACAGAAATCCCTGGGAACTCAGTTGAATATGAGTATGGCGTATCATCCTCAAACAGATGGACAATCCGAAAGGAAAATACAGATGTTGGAAGACATGTTGTGGGCTTGTGTAATGGATTTTGGTGGCTCATGGTAAAATCATGTGTCTTTAGTGGAGCTCTCATATAACAACAGTTATCAGGCCTCGATACACATGGCTCCATTTGAAGCATTGTATGAGCTTCCTTTTCGTTCTCCACTTTGTTGGGTGGAAACAGGTGATACTTCACTAGTTGGGTCGAGCCTTGTCCAAGAAACAATGGAGAAGATTCATTTGATAAAAAAGAGGATGGAGATGACACCGAGTTGTCAGAAATATTATGTGGATCATCACCAAAGACCATTGTCGTTTGCGGTGAGTGATCACGCCTTTTTGAGAATCTCCTCAAGGATTGGACATCGTCATTTTGGGAAGCAGGTAAAATTATCTCCTCGATATATAGGCCATTTTGAGATACTGGAATGGGTTGGAGAGGTGGAGTATCAGTTGTCATTACCACCACGGTTCAGTGCAGTGCATAATGTGTTCTATGTATCTCAGTTGAAGAAGTATCATCCTGAACCTGACCATGTGATCAGATGGGATCACGTTGACCTAGAGTCGGATGCTTTGTTGGTACATATTCCGATGTGGATTGTGGATAGGTGGGATATAGTCTTCCATGGAAAAAGAACCGGTCTACTGTAGGTTTTTTGGAAACATGGTCAGATTCAGGAAGAGACTTGGGAACACGAGAAAGAAATGAAAGAGTAGTGGACAGAACTCTTTCAGGAAAGCGATGGTTTTCTACCTTCTAGGGATGGAAAGGAAAATGGTGGAGAGAATGTAGTACCCTCGGTTTCTAGTAAGTAACCCTTGTTTTATGATTTTTAAGTACATAAATAATCTGAGAAATGGTTGGGAATGTTTGGAGACTTTTAAAGTGTTAAAGGGAAAAAAGTGGTGACACACGGGCTTCGCACGGTTTGCCCAAACCGTGCGGAATCCATGCAGGTGGTGCTCACTTTGGACAGAGGAGACCGCAAAGTGTGTGCACAGTTTGGGAAAACCATAAGAGGAGGTCATGCGTAGTGCCCCTTCCAAGCAGTGACTACCGCACGGTTAGCGCACGATTTGCCTAGCTGTGCGGACTAACCATGCGTGAGGTCAACTTAGATCCTATTTTTAAGGATCTAATCCATTTTATCTTTAAACCCACTCATTTTTGCTTCTAGATGGCTCTAAATCGGGATTTCTCTCTGGTGAAGGTAGGAGAACACTTACCAGGCGTTTTGGAAGTGATCTGGAGGTTTGCCTTGGCATTTAGAGGCTGGTTGATCGAGGTAAGTCTTGTTTCTTTTAGTTTTCTTAGATCTCCTTATTCCCCCTTTATGGATCCTTATATCTACACCCAAGGTGGGTAGATATAAGGTAGTGGATTACTTTTATGTCAGGTTTTGGTTTTTTTTTACTAGGGGAAGGAATCTAAGGAGGTTTCGAGGAGTAGTTGAATCGGTTTTGTTGGTTTTCTTCGTCCGGTTGGTTGGTATAAGCCTAATTTGTTGAGGTAAGTGGCTTCACTCCCGATTCCTCTTTCTTAGAACTTGAAGGCTTAGTTTCAAATTGTTTTCCTTGATTGAAATGGTTTGTTTATCTGCTGTGAAAGAATTTTTGAAACCCCTTTTAAGTAACGGGTGATGGAAATTGTGTGTTTTTGGAAATTGTCTATTGAAGTGAATTTAAAATGGTGATTTTAAACTGGTTATGGTTTTGTTTCTTGAAAGAAATGGTTTTTAATAAAAGTTTTGATGCTTTATTGAATGGTTTTGAACACAGTTGGTTTTGGCATGGTTTTTCATGGGTTTTGGTGTGTGTTCATATGAATTGGGATGGATAAGGTTGATAAGTACCCCCATCAAAAGGTTGGGATGGATAAGGGAGAGAAGTACCCCCATCAAAAGGTTGGGACAGATAAGGGCGTGAAGTACCCCCGTCAAGGTATTCCACTAAGTGATGGCTTAGTGGAAGGATAACTCACCACTCATGAGTATAGGGAGGTCCAGGTTGCATGCATGGTTGGTTGTGTGGATTTGTGAAATGGAATGAATGTGCCAAAATGTAAATGTGAATTTGATTGGAAACTTTTCTTGGTTGCTTTTCTTGAGAAATATGGTTTTTGTTGGAAAATGGTTTTGACATGGAACTTGTTATATTGTGAACTGTTTTGGAATTGTTTTATATAAATTATTTTATATAAATGTGCTAACATGTTTTATCCTAGAGGTATGGGTTGGGAAGTAATTAGGGAAAACCTACTGAGTTTCATTACTCACCCCCTTCCTTGGCACGTTGGTGCTCTTGTAGATGTCATATACAGGGATGTTTGCAAAGGTAAAGTGTCACATGTTTATAGCACTACATCGTGATTCTTGGGCTGGTTCGTGATGTTGGAGCTTGGAGCTTATGGAGCATGGAGTTGGTTTGTCATCTTGTAGTCTTTTAGTTTGTTTTTATTTTGTTTACTCTGATTTAGTGTTGGTTTCCACTGTGGTACTCTTGGTTGGTTTTTGATAAAATAAATGGTTGAGATGTCTTAGCTTTTATCATGCATCATTTAGTTGATTAGTTTGGTTATGGTTTTTTATTCTATGGTATGTTCTAAAAGGGTGAATCATCCCCCACTTGTGTTGAAACCCTTCGGAATTTATTGACAGCCTTTGGCGCCTTGGGGATGTCGCTTAAGGCCAAGTAATGACTTGTTGTATTCTCAAGACAATAAGGATAAGTGGGTCATTACAGACATGGTGTAGGGTATATTTTGGGAATATCTCATTTATTATAATCTTTCAAACTGTGATTTATGTATATAATAGGTATGATTCCTTGGAAACATAATTTATGAATGAGGTGTCTGGATAGATCATTAAATGTTATAAGTTGTTATATCTTGGTAACCCATAAATAATTTCATTTAGATAAACAATTTCCTTAAATTAATAGGGAATTACTAATTCTGCGTTCATCACTTTTCAAGACCAATATCATTGATTATATCATTGAAAATAAAATTAGTTCCTCTATAATGGATTTATGAGTGCCACAAATATTTTCAATGGATTAAGGTTTGGATTACATCTGCACCCATCCTCTTTTCTAGAGTCATGAAAAGGATATCCAGTCTATTGTGACGAATCCATGTGTATTTTAGAAATTTTTCTATCATAGGGAGGTCATGTTTTAGTTCATGGGTTTTGGAAGTCATGGGTTAGTTAGAAGAATAACCCAACATATGATTTGGAGTTGGATTCTATAGTCTATTCCTGGAAAACATGACATCATTATATATTTTTTTAAGTTCACTATGTTCACGGATCATAAGATATTGAAACACATCTTATCCGGGAGAGATTTTAATCTATGATGATGAACATTGATAGAATACCATCAGATGTTTCACTTTGACTTGATCTATACCATGGTGGGGAAAATTCAATGGATGATGTATTATATAGAATTTTATATAGTTAGTTGTCAATAGAAACTACAAATTAGTGGTAGTTGATGTCAATAACAAGTGATATACATCGGGATTATGCTAAACAATGTGAAGTCATTGTTTCCATTTATATTTATCTTATTACTGATTTGATTAATCATGTTAAATATCATCAGAAATCGGATATAGGATCTCTATCTATGAGGTAAAAACTCAATTGTGGGGTGGTTATTGTGGGATGGTCACTAGTTGAGAGATTTTCCATAAATTTTGGATATCATATTGTGGTTACTCCAACATATTTGTAATAAATTATTTTTACCTACCACTATTTGATACAGGTTATTAATCCTAGTAATCAGATAATTTATATGCGTCACTTTTTATAAGGTCATGGTGTAGAACCAATGACCTACTACAATGTTGTTATCATTACCTAAAACCTCATGGAAATGAGATAAAATTTCTATATATTTTATCATTAGTCTACCAATAACAGTTTAGAAACATGATTCCATATAGGTGAACATATATTGACTAAAAATGTTGGCTCACATAATCCCTATTCATTAATCCAATAAAGTAGTAAACTTTTAAAAGTTATATATTTTTGTAGTTGTAAATATTCACAGCATACCAGTTGCAATTGTTTCTGAGTGAGACATCAGGTTTACAAATCAGTTTCGTAAATCCTCATAGTAATCACTTGGAGACAAATTTACTATGATTAGAACTTCTCACTGTGGAATAGATAGAAAATCCAAATAGAAGATCCAAATGTTCAAATACATGATAAGTTATTTAATTATATATTTCATAGGATATTAGGTGGTACATATAGTTTCATTGGATTTTTTATAAAATTACAGTTATTAAGACTTAACCCATATGGTTTCTTTCCAAGAATTGAATGGTTTTTCTTATCATTCTCTACTTGATTGGGTGGAAATGGGTGACATACCAGGAAGAAAACAAAGAATAGAATGACTAAGAAGATTTAAATGATCATGAAAAATATGGTGGACACTTAGAGTCTTTAAAAATCATATGCAGATCATCATCATTGAAATTTATCGTTTAGTTAGTGTGTCCATGTTTTATTGAAAGTCTATATGAGGATAGGGCATTAAAATATTTTTATGAGTTTAAAATTTTCTACCATGTAAATTGTCCCATGTTATATTCTATAATAATTATTGATGTGGATTATCGGTTGGATTTACAATCAAAATTATTCATTTTTTCACAATCTATTAATGGTATCTCAAATTAAGAAGTACCATCCTGATCCTAGCCATGTTTTTCGATAGGACCATGTTAATAATTTTCCAGATTCTATATTGATTTATATGATGATACAAATTTTGGATATATAGGATAATCCCTTTCATGGAAAAATTATCACATTGGTATGAGTATTATGGAATCATGTTTAGATTCAAGAAGAGATATGGGAACATAGATGGAAATGCAAGAACAATGGCTTAATCTCTTCCTAAGAAATTCCATTCTCAAAATTAATAAGGACATAATGACTAATGGTGGGGATAATTTAACATCACTATTATAAGTTAAATTACACTATTTTTATTTATCTCAATGGTATAAAATATTTAGGTTGAGTTTTGGGTGTTTCTTATTGGTTTTAGAGTGTTTGGGAAGCGTTTCAAGTGGTGTATATTTTGAGTATGGTTAGGTGAAACCATTAAACTTCTCCAGAAAACTATGTAAGTGTTTTTGGGTAGTTTAATTGTTGGAATAAAATATTCCCAAAAATTTCACATTATAAGAGAGAACATATGTGTATAGATATTAGGAGAATCATTGATGATGAAATATTTATGAAACCATGTGAACCGACCATGTAAAGGGATGGTCTGAAGATAGTTTCATCACATTTTGGATTCATAGTTTTCAAAATGAGGAATCATAACCATGTGGCACCCAAGGTGATTTATAGAATCACTCACATGGTTGGTGCATGTTTTGACAAACCATGAGGCCTCCATAAGTTATGAACATTAAATTCACTGAAAATTGGAATTTTACGTGGACTTTCACCCTGATACTCACATTTTATCCTCTTCTCTTAGGCCCTAAAACTCGTATCTTTTCCTACTTATCCTATGTAATTTATTTTCCATATATATTGTATTTTACGATTCAATGTGAATATATATTCATAATTATTGATAAGTATGAATTTTATCTCTTCTTCATTTGATCTCCCCACCTTCACTCATGAACAATCCTAGATCTAATCAGTTTTCAAAATATCTAGGATCATTTATGTGTTTTTATGGTAATATTTATTGGATAAACATAATTAAATAGGTTTTGAGTCATGATATAGAATTTTCCATGTGTTTTTCATCATTTTCATCAACTCTTGAGATATAGGTGCCTTCTCTTAAAATCTAATTATTTAAGAACATGAAGGATTTTTTTAATTATTTCTTTTTCTTGGATTTACTAAAGAGTTTTTATTATTACTATGAGAATTTAAATTATTTTCATAAATCCCCCTTCCTATATAATTTTATATTATGATTTTGGTTAAATTATATGAGTGGTTTCAATGAAATGTTTTGAAGGTAATAATTGATTTATATAGAATGTTTTGATATGATAAATTTTTATACATGGTTATCATGTGTTTATGTACATTTATGATAGATTATGGTCATGATGTATAGCCTTGAAAGTGGAAAAAATCATGGTCATAAGGTACCATAATCAATATTGGTCAACAAGTGATGTCATGGTGACATGATAAGTCACCAATATCAAGAATATGAATATCCGTGGAATGCATGTGTTTGTGTGTGTGAACATGGGATGGTTATTCCAAGGGGTAATAAATGGTAATATTCTTTTTTTATGTTTATGTATATGAAATAAGATTATGGATTTATATGAAACTATTTATCTACTTATCATCTATTTTAAATAAAATGTGTATAGATATTATTGTCCTCGTAAGATGTGTTTGGATGCCTCCAATTATTACCTACTTAGTGTTGTATTCATCCCCTACTAGAAAAATTGGGGCTTTAGAAGATATTTTTTACTGGGACATATTAAGGGGAAATGTGTTATATATATACTATTATTCTTCTTGATACTATAGATAGTGAATGTGGAGTTATATCTTGAATATAGTTCATGTGATGCTTAGGATGATGCTACATTGGTGTTATGGAGTCTTTTTTTCTTTCTATGATTGTTGTTTGATGTATCTTGTTTTTATTTATACTCTGATGTTGGTTTTACTTGGAGTTAATTTTTTAAACAATTTTCTTATCAAGCATCATATAACTTTTTTTATAATTTTATTTTTTTATTGTTTGTTTGTTTTTTATTTTATAAAGGGAAAATCCTCCCTCGTGATTTAGGTAATCCCATGGTAATAAATTTCAACAATTATTATCATGGGGATGTCACCTAAGGTTTATGTAACCTTCAACAAAATCCATGTTAATGGGTTGGGAAGGGATGTTACAATCTAGGTATGAATTATATTAAAGAATAATATAATATGTCTCAAATAGGGAAGAATAATAAGAAGAATATTAAAAACCAATAAATTGTGTATTCTTATTTATGTGAACAAAATATATTCCCTATATACATATGAATATTAATGTGTGGTAGATATTACTAGTAAATTTAATGATATAGAATAAATATCACCAAAATATTTAGAGGGATAATAAAGAATGGGGACCCCATATCATCAGAAAAAATGATAAATTATCCATGAATCAAACTATATAAGTTTCAATCCAGTAGGAGTGGAGTGTAATTCTAGAAATCTTAGGCTGAAATTAAATACACTTGAACAACTATTTTGGTTGGAGAAAACACAACATTGATGAAGTTATAGATGTTTTTAAATGATTCCATTGAAAGAATAAAAAATAAACTAGTGTAATAATTTTTATTCTTGAATAAATTGTTCCTGAGTTAATGTAAATATTTGATAAATAGAAACATAATGAAATATTAATTCATTCATTGGGATAGAAGTGTAAAGAGAACATGATGATCATACACAATGAAAGAAATCTCACTTTCCAAATATTAAAGTCCAACTTTTGGAGAATAATTTTAGGATTAAGAAGATTATTGTAGAGAATATTATTTTTGGAAATGAAATCATGAAAAGAATTATCACAAATGGATACATTAGTCGATAGAAAAAATAACACAAATCATGAATTGTAGAGAGGAATAATTTTAATGAATTACTAAGAATTAGAAACTCTAAAAGTATAGTGTTTAAGACATGGTATTTTTTGTGAAATTATTAAACATGTAATGGATGTTCACAAAGGGAAATTGGATAAGTGTAATCAATGGATACCTACCAATATCTTTAATACAAGGAAGGTTGTTGAATGGTATTAATATGACATTGAGATATTTTATAACTATATTTATATAGATAGTAAATGATTCAAAAAAGTTGTAAATGTTCAAAAATAATATTTACAATTCTTATGATAAGAAGTATACATGAAAGGAATAAGGAAAATTATGTTTTACTCAAGATAAGATACATGAATTTGGTAAATATTAATAAAGTAACATAACAGAGAGTTCATCATGAACCAATTATTGTTTACTCAAAACAAAATTCTATGAAAAATAAAAAGAATGCGTAAATGGAAATAATCAAAGAATATGTTGTTGTCATGGCTATCAAAAAAGACATAACATGGTTCATTTAAAATATAAAGGAGGACAATCCAATTTAAAAAATAGATGAATTCATAATGAAATTATCATTATGGATAAAAAAATATGATTTGGATTTTTCCCCATTAAAGAAGAAAAACAAGATACATTATGATGTGTTTTCATCAATACCAGTATAAATTATTATTAGAAGACTAATTGAAGAGACCTTCTAAGGATGAAGAATAATTAATAGAGATTTAATTTAATGGAAGAACAATATAACCAATATATAAAGCTCAAATGAACACATTCAGAATAATTGTTATAGAAATGGTGTTATCCCTGGATGTACTATAAATATATTTTGGAAGAATTTTTTAATAGAAGGGTAGATAAAAAATACGTCCATATTTATAGACTTGATATATTCATATATTTACACATTTCTCCATGTTTTGATTTATTTTTAATTGGTGTTTGAAGTGATGGCTTTGATTGTGCAATAATGAGATACATTTAAGAAGCAAAGTCTTTTTTTTTCTTTTTCCCATATGGTATCAAGCGTAAAAAGAAAAAAAATATATAAATGACCCATTTGAGTAAACATGTATTATTAAGATATTAATTTTTTTCTGAACCGAATCTTGAATTACCTGTTGTGATGAAGTATTTTAAATAATATAAACCATGATTTTGATTTAAAGTTATCGAAATGTATCATATTGTTTACTGATTGGTATCAATCTAAATATCACAAAAAATAAATTCAATCTAGTTACTTATAGAGTGGTATCATATCACTTTTAAAGAGAAGAAAAAAAAATTCATAAATTCAAAACATTCATTTAATTCATGTTTAGTTTTTTATCTAATTAAATTTTTGTATCGTCTAATTATTTTTTAGGATAACCAAATATTCTAGGAAAAAAGTTTCATATCAAAAAAAATTATTCTACATGATGGATATTGTCTCAATACATGGAATGAAGAACTATTAACATTAAATGGGATTTTTCGATGATCCCTAAAAGTATGGTTATCCAAATATAAAAAAGGAATTCCCTTTGAATAAATAATATATCATGAATATATTATGTTTTTAATAGGTTCATCATAAATAAGAGTTTTTAGTTGGTTTTATGTATAGTTTGACTCAAAAATTTGTTAGATTATTTATTTGTGACTATTGATTTTGTGTTTTTTTATTGATATCAATGGTTATATTTAAGAATGTAAAATTCTCAAGCAATATGAGTGTATGTAACCTAGGGATTGGGATGTACAACTTTGAGTTCCCTAAATCAAACTCTAGTTTCATACACCATATTACAACGAATTCGGATTAGTGTATTTCCCAAGGACTTAAGTAAAGGTGGTAAATTTATATAAGGAAATAATTTTAGAAATATCCATTTAATAGGTAAATAGTTTTCAGTATTTAAGTGGAACCATTGGAATTATATTGTTTAAAGGTTGTATCACTAGTTGTAAAAGAGCAAATGGATTGGTCAACAAGTGGTTGAGATAAAACCTATTGGTTTAAAATGTGTTAAATAGAGTAAAAATTTCATGATAATATGATATTTAGTGAAGATGTTGGAAGATCATAATATTATGTGTGACAATAAATAATTCCATGATAATGGGGGACTATACACCCTAAATATGGATTTAAATGTTGACCAGAAATAGTATGTCCCAAAAAGAATACTGGAGGGTTCATTAAAAATAAAGAGTAATTATTGTATAGATAATTGGTGATTATATATGAGATTATATCCATATTAATTTTAGAAATAATTTTGTATATAATAAAAGTTATAATCTATGAGTAATAATACCCTTATCATTTTATTGAATACAAGAGAGTGAATATAGATCACTATAAATCCATATACATATGTGTGGGTGTGTGGGTGTGTGTGTGTGTTTTAAGATTTTGAATTTATATGGTGGTGTAATATTTAAGGTATTATTTTCAAGAAAAATAAATGGATGAAGATTATTAAAACAAATAGATTGTATGTTGGAATTATAGAAAACAAGTATTGTATTTATGACAGTGAATTATGGTTAACATTAGATGAAATATATTTGAAATTCAAGATGTTCTAAATGATATTTCAGAAGATGATTTCAAAATGATATACATTTTATTTAGAAATATGATCTAAATAAGTCTATGATTTAGAACTTTATATGGATTTAATTTGGATATTATATTGAATGAAGAATTGGAGAGGAAAAAAATTAACTCTAGAAGTTAGTAATGATAGACAGTTGATAAGTATCATTTTGAATATATAATAGAATAGACAAGTTTTATATAGTTTATATGAGACATATTTTTAGTTTGGAAGATGTGAGAGAATTATATAAGATATTTTTACACCCTCATTTTTAAAACCTAAGTTATTTTATGTTTTTACATATTTTATAAAGTGAATTTGGGATTTTTGGTAGTTAATCATGGATCTAGGAAGATTTTGTATTTTTTGAAGTATTAAATAAGGGTTTTGGTTATTTTATGGTATTCCAAGATAAATCCATTAAATGGTATAGGATGTTTTATGATTTGGAACCACCAATGAGAAATGGGATGGATGAATCACCTATTGTAGTGAATGGTGGAGGGAATGTATTGTTGTGAGCATTGATGTGAATTATACCCATATTTTCGATACCTTTCCTTGAATAATGGAATGGTGGGAAAAAAATAATAAATTTTTTGACACCACATTGTGGTGGGTGGAAGTGGTGGTTTTCCTTGGATGGGTATGTTCGAGGCCACCATGAAAATAGGGCATAATATCGTGCTATGGTTATAGATATTTTAAAATTTGAATGGCCAAAACTACCATATATAATTGTGTGTTTCATGAATTTGAAATAAGAAATGTGTTAAATATTCAATGACGGATGTTTAATTCCATTTGGAAATTTTTATTCCCTATGTTAATAATTATCCCACTTCCTATATTTATTTTATCCGATTTGGATAAATCATCAATGAAATATAGATGACCCTTCATGATTTAAAAAATAATTATTTCCATCCATATTAGTGTTCAACCATGTAGTAATATAAAACCATGTGAGTTAGATTCCTTTTCATGAAGATCTAGCCTTGTGGGGATATTAAGATCTCCTCTCCAATCTCTATTCCATGGGTGACAATGTATATTATTTGATCAAATCTAGATCAACCACTAATAGTTGTTGTCATTGATTATGTTATATAGTTATAATGAGTAGGAATGATTCCCATTTTTAATCTAATTTTATAACACTTTTTATGTTTGATTGGGATTAAATTTTTGGAAGACTTATCATTATGGTTTGATCCGATTGGTGCATGATCAAGAATTGGAATGTGGATCTTGAATAATATTTGTGTTTACATTGACACACATGAGGAAGTATGTTTCATACCATATATAGCATATTCATATGGTTATTTTCATAATATGATGGTTTTTTTGTGCATTGAGGCCCTTTATTGAGTTTGATCACATTTGTTTTCATGTGTATTCTGTGAGATCCTTGTTTGATATTGATCACATGTGTATTCATGTGAATCCCATGAGAACCATGCTTGAGTTTGATCACATGTCATATATAAATATTTCTTTCTATGCAAGGTTGTTCATTTAATTAAATATCATGATCTATTCAAGGTTCATTTTTTGTTATAAATGGATGATATTTAGATTATTTTAACTTGAATGATTGTTGTTATCTTTATATGAATGTGACTAAGGTGCAGCAACATAGATCACTGGTAGACCCGTTGGATGTACAAGGAGGGTTATGCATTTTGGTTTTGGGTAACCTCCTAGGATATGTATTCTATATAAATCCCTTGGGTGTTCATATAAATTGCTTTCATTGATATATCAATAATCCATGATAGGTCTCTGAAGTGTTCTTTTTTCAATTTAGAAAATTCCCCAAAGAATATGTTTTACAGGATCACCAATAAATGGTGGTCTAAATTCTCAGATTAGGGAATATGTTCCAGGTCATGCTACACCAGTTCAAGTAGTGTAGTTGATATATCTCGGAGCCTTCCTATTAGTGTCTATTTATGTATGGTTAGTTTCCATGACAATGATCGATTATACCTAAGAAATCTAGATCCAAAATCCACTTTCATTCTAGGGAACTGGATGCCTTTAGGATGTTGAGGACTAGATTGTCATCATTGTAGGGATTTTTGATCTAGTATATAACTTAGTGGGTTGAGGAGTAGAGCTTAAAATAATAGTGATTCAAGTATCCTCTTAGTAATTGTTGAGTTTTATGAAAAAAGTAATCAGATGTTAGGATGTTATATAGAAAAACTTGAAAAATCTTTCCGTTGGGGATTTTTTCCTAGGTAAAATGATTTTGGACCATGCCGAAGTGTTTATAGGGAACTAGAAGGGACTGATCAAGATATCAAATTTATATTCTCTTTTAATGAAGTTTCAACAATTCACATCTCTCTTGGATGGGGATAAGGCAGATAAGGCCTGAAATATCATGACCAGTTTTCAACTAGAGTTGAGGGGTTAGGTCAGGATTGTCAACCTGATGACATATGTAGAGGTGATTTTCGTGTCCTTGAAAATTGATAAAGGTTTGTAATATGACATAGATGTAGGTATACCTCTAGATATTGGTTGATATATTGGATGAATTTCCAGTTCCAATAAAGGAGACTATTCTATTAATAATTTTGGGGAAGTAAAATTAATTTCAGTAGGGATTTCAAATTAAATTATAGTATAGTAGTGTTTCTTTATCCCCTTATATGGGTGGTTCTGGCCCTCAATGTTTCAAATGCAGATAGAGCAATAATTATCACAAATTCTTCAAATGCCTTAGGTCAAGTGAAATAATTTTGGTCAGATGGAACATATTTAGTGTTTCAGTTTGAGATAATTTTGGACCAGTTATACTAGGAGTGTTGGTAAGACATAGATTTTGATCTATGTATTTGGTTGGGGTCCTTTTTATTTTAATCTAACCCCATAAATGTCAGTGACCCAGTTGTGTGATGCACCTCAGTGGAAAAATAGAGGAGTGAAGACTTGAATTATATATATGATAGACTAGATTACTATTGATGATGGAGAGTACCCCTCTTCTGTTCGAGGTATGATATTGATTACATATATTCTTTATATTTGTTTGTTTGATAAAGGGGATTCCCTTTCATTCATAAATAGTCAATTTGTTACTAACCTTGATTTACGAGCTAAGTTATCTTCCAATTTGATTCCTCCTTTCACACCTGTGAGGAGGAAGGTCGATTATATCTAGAGATATCGTAGATTAACCAAATTATTTGTTGTAAAAATAAATTTAGGGGGATTTATGATCTTGGTTGCTACTAGTTTCAATATAATATTTAGCATAGACTGGTTTACTAGCTATCAAGTTCACATCAACTACTATTTGATATTTTATTTCTTTTCCACTCTTATGGGGGAGAGGTTTATGATAACTGATGAAATGGTTGTTGGAGTAGGTAGAATTATATGAGACTAAAGATATATTAGTGCTATCATGACTCTATTAATAGTCATGGATATTGTGTTAGAGATAACATTAAACACTTCAGCTCTTCCTCAAGTAGTGTAACTTTATCATGATGTATTTCCCAATGAATTATTTGGGATCCCCCAAGATAAAGGGATTGTATTGATTAGTTAACCATTCTTTGATCATAACCATTGTCAATTCCTCTATATCATAAGGAATGAACCATGTTAAAGGAACTCAAGGTAAAATATGGGGAGTATGATGCCATGGTATTTATTAAATAGATCAAATTTCACTAGTGTTATATAGTATTATTAAAAAATATAGAGGATGATAGTGTTTAGTTTTATTTGGATAACAGGGTGCTAAAACTATTGATCCTAAAAATATATACCCATTGATGAGGATCGAGGGATTTTTTATAACTTGTTGTGGGGCTCCCAGTGGTTCACTAACATTGACCTATAACTAGGTTAACACAGGCTTCAGGTCTGAGAGGAGAATAATCATAACAAAACTTTCTAGAGTAGATATATAATTTATGAGTATATTTTCATTAAATTTGAGTTGAAATACAATTTTTGTCTTCATGGATCTCATGAACATGATCTTCCATCCATATATAGACTCCTTTATTAATGTTTTTTTCGATGATAACCTAATATACTTGATTACCTCATAGATTCAAACTAGACACCTAGATATTTTTTGGTGTAAAATTAATTCACATCGTCACAATGATATGATTTCATATTATCACTTATATATCTTGTAGGTATGATTCCTTGGGAATGTGATCATTTAGAGGAGAATTTATATAGACCCTAAGAAGTGTTAAGCTATGAAATCTTAGACTTGAACTAGGAATATGTTTTAGATTAATAGATTCTATGGTTTAGATGGGGATTATAGATTGTACACATAAGACGTGTTTTAATTAGATTCACCAATGTTAGGAAATAAAAATAATGGAGTGATGTTCTCCTGGTCAGATTAGTATGAACATGCCTTTATGGAGATGCGGAGATGATTGAAGATAGCTCCAAGATAGATATTTCATGTGCCTTGGAATGGATATGAATTGTACTATGATTTTTTTTCGGGTTAGGAGCTATGTGGATTAATAGGGGCCATATAATAGATTATGAGTCATGTCTATTGCGACACCACAAGAATAGATATCCTACACATGACATAGAGTTTATAGTTGTTCTACAAGATATTATTTTTTAGGAATATTATCTCATAACTGAGTGTTTTTTTGTATATAAATACCATAATATATTTTGTTACGGATTATATCATTGTGACATGAATATACAACAGAGGAAGTGGGTGGATATTATAAAAATTATTTACATTGAGATGGATTATAGTCCAGTTAAAGGTAACATCACTATTGATACTCTTAACTATAAATGTATAATTTTGTGGAGTGACATTCAGATGGTAAGTACTGGTTGATGACATTATTATCTGAGTGTTTGGTGGTTGAATTTCAGCACCATGGTGTTAATGTATTTTTTTACCACGGTTATCACATAAATTTTGGTGGACTGGTTGATAATCATCTCATATCTGAACCCCGAATGATTTGTTATTTGAGAACAGTCGAAGGGGAATGACCCAGTTCTATTATAGTCCTTATATAGTGATCGTATGATCTATATCCATGTGAGAATTGTATTTACTAATTATACAAGTAAAGAGATGATGTGTTACTCCAATTCCTCAATGTTGGAATCTCTTTTAGGTTATATAAAGATATATTAGGTTATCCGGTGATACTTCATGTTTTCGGGAATAATGAGAGATATTGCGAGCTTCAAATCTCATTGGCTAACCTATCATAGGGTCAAGGAAGTTCATTAGTTACCATGAGGTTTTCTCTATAAATATATTTTACCAATGTATAATTGGAATTATGTTATTATTAATTTTTTTATCAGGTTTCCCAGGACCCTAAGAAGGTTATATTTCATTTAGGTTATCTTTTATTGGAATATTATTCTTGCACATTTCTTACTGATCGTAGTGACTCACTCTACATATATATTAAGAAAAACTTATTTATAATATACTATACAAATTGATGTAGTTCTCACCAGTTTTATATTAGACATGGAACACATTTTAAGTCGTGGTTTTTGTAGGGCTTATATAAGGCTTTTGGAATTTAGTTGATATTGAGTATGTATCATCCATATTTCTCAGGAAAGTGAGAGAGGGACAACCAAATCATGGAGGATTTGTATATATAATTCATCCTAGAAATTTGTGTGGTGTGGGATGATCTTATGACTTTATTATAGTTTTTTTTATAAAAATAGTTTATTGTATTAAATTTAGATGGAATCTTTTGAGGTTCTTTGTGGTCAAACATATTTCTCACTGTTGTATTGGAATGATACAATTGAAGAAACTATTTATGGGTTTTGTATGTTACATCAGACCTCTAGAATAGTACTGTTGATCATGAATCCATTGGCAACCACTCATAGTAGAAAAAAATAAGATTATTACTGGAGGAGATGACCTTTTATGTTCACTCTAAGAGATTAGGTTTTCTTGTGGGAGCCACCTTTGTTGGGGAATCATTGATTTCTAAAGCATAGGAATTTGGGTCTATGGTTTTTGGGACTGATTGAGATAACCGAGTGTATAAGTGTATTTTATTACTGAATAGACCTCCATTCAGGATATCTAGGTTTGTATATTATGTTCCCCATTTATCAGATTCAAAAGTATGAACCTAATTATACAAAATTTATCAACTACTAGGAAGTTCAGTTTGAACATGATTAATCAATTATAGAGTGCCTTGTATTGATTATAGACTAGAGTAAAAAGTTATTTATGTGGAATATGATACAAATTTTTTAATTATTATGGAAATATGTACTAATCTTTGAGGATATGTGGGATCCAATGTAAGGTGTTTAGGTTTAGTGGCTAGAGTTCTTCAAGATGGACTGCTAGTGGAGATTCTCAAGGATGATAAATCATTATATGGGGCGATTTATGACACATAATTTTTTACAAGGAATTTTAATTTATGTTTCAACATATCTTAAATGTTTTTTTGATTCCTATGATGGTTAGAATTGGATTTGGGATGAGTTAGAGGTTTTTATAGTCTTAAAAGAGTTATTTGTAAATTTAGTGCACACCACAAGTATGAACATATTGTGGTGTATTCCTTTATATACATGGGATGTACCTATGTGAAATAGATTGTCCAAAACTCCCTTGTTTGGGCATGGTATCGAGTGCATAACACTTTGATTTCTCCTCTAAACCATGACTATATTTGCCTCACTATAATATTTTTAAGGTGTGGTGAGTAAAAAATGATAATTTTATTGACACCAAGTCACGGTGGGATGCGATGTTAGGTTTCCTTAGTTGGGCGTGTTTGAGGAAACCATGTCAATGGTGGCCATCACCATACCAGGTTAGTGGGTTTTAGCAGTTAAAGTGACCAAATAGCCACTGATCATTGTAGGGTTTATGATCCCAAATAGGAAACATGTTTGATATTCAATAAAGAATTTTTAATTCCATTTTACTTGCTACTACCCACTATTAATCATTCATCATCACCCTATTTTTATTTTCTATGATATGGATGAATCTAGGGTGAGATTTGGATGACCCATGGTGCATTCAAACCTTTTTCTTCTCATACTTATCAACATTTTACCTTACTACATGATCAGAATGTGGGAGTAAGAGGATTTTTATTGTTTAAGATAACTCGTGGGGATATCTTCTATAGTTTTTGTTACTAGAGGGAAGATTTCTCATATTCGACCAAATATAAATAAACATTTTATGATAGTTTTTTTTTTGACAAGTGATATGGTTATAACCTCTTGGAAGGATTCCCTTATTGAATATGTTTCTATAAAAACTATTATGTTTGATTGGAATCATTTATAGGGAACCCTTAGCATGTGGGTTTGATATGGTTGGTTATTGAGAATGATTTACAACCCAGATCATTAAGAATTCTGATATTAAATTTGACATGAAATAGGTCGGAAGATTTTTACCATATAGGGCCCTTGAATAAGGTTATTGGTATGATTTGATGGTATGTACATGTATGTATTTAGAACCATGATTTATTTTGATCTCATATGCATAATTTTGTATCCAGTTAGACTCATATTTAATATTGATCACATGTATCTATCGGTGTATCCCATGAGATCATTATTTGAGTTTGATCACATATGTTTACATATATGGAAATTGAGACTCATGATATTCTATGCATGTTCCTATATGTGTAATTCCTTACGGTGCATGAATATATGAACTTTGGAGGATTTTATTTTAGAATAAAATGAGAGGTGTACCATTATCGATATGTTATCCCTTAGAGGGGGGACATGTGTGATATTCATCAATGATAATGATGTGTCACGAACCGCCTTCACCAAAAGGAGGGAAGGGTCAGCAGATTGACAGGCCCTTCCTTCTTTAAGTTGAAGGAGAGATAATGACCCCCGAAACCCGCCTTCAATAGGTCTCGGAGTGGCGACTAGCACCAAGGGTATAGGAAATCCTCGCAAATGGAAGGCATTACCCTTTTTATTTTATAGGATCGAAAGATAAGGAGGAGAAAACCCAACAACACCAAGGTAGAAAGAAAATTAAAGCCAAAAGTAAACCATTCCCACATGCATGTTTCAAAAGTGAAATCCACAAAGTGCAAAAAGGTGTCTACAAAGTAAGTACCAAAGGAAAAAGAGAACAACTGCAACTGCTCCAAAAGTCCGAGCTAGTAAGGTCCTACGTGATCCCCGAAGTCCTCCTGGAAACCTGAAAGCAGTTTTATATACGTAGGGTGAGCATACAAGTACACTCAGTAGGGAAAACCAAGACTCTCGTGCACAAGTGGGGGGACGTACTAAAGTCCCGTGAGAAAAGAGTAAACCAAACACCTAACAAGGCAAACTATCCATCCCAGGCCTCACCAAGGCTCGCTCCCCAAATAAAGCATGTCAGGTATTATATAGATAAGAGCACATCGATGTTTGGGTACCCCGCGCCACTTTCCCACTGGTTATTGAGACATCCTACGCATCGGACCAATCCCGCCATTCTCACCGCAGTCCCACTGCCACACCCGCCCGCACACACCTGGGCCACAACCACACGCAGTCCCACTGCCGAATCCCGCCCGCACACACCTGGGCCACAACCACACGCAGTCCCACTGCCGAATCCCTCCCGCACACACCTGGGCCACAACTATCACATGTAACTGTTGGAACCAGGTTCTTCAAAGCATGATTTGGTGTATGGTTTGTGTTTGTTGTCAATCTTCAGTGGAAGTTCAGGGTGTGTACCAACAAAGTGATCATACCGTTCAAGCAGAAAACAGTAGTGAAGGTGGTGCTGTTTCCCAGTGTTTGCCAAATTTTTGGGCCTAAAAATCGGCCAATAAAGTAAAGTGTTTTTGGCAAAGGTACTTGCGCGCCGTGCTCTTGGAGGATGAAAGACTTGCGCGCCATATGATTTTGAGGATCAGAACATCAAAATTTGGCTAAGGCAAGAAGGTCGCGCAAGTGTTGGTTGGGTCGCGCAAGTGAGTTGCGCGACAGAGTTTATTGAAGACAAGACTTGCGCGCCGTCGGGGACTTGCGCACCGCCGCGCAGGGGGTCCAGTTTGCCTATAAATACTGGACCACCCCTCCTCATTTGTAACGAATTTCAAGTCCGAGAGATTGTTCGAGCTCTCGTCGCACAGGTGGTTGAGTCACGCAAGTGGTTGTTTTGTCGCGCAAGTAGAGCTTGCGCGTCGGTGTTTGGCTGTGCGCCCAAGGTGGTTTGGAAGAGAAAGGAAGTGGACCGCGCAAGTTTGTAGTTGGGGAAGGAAGAGTCGTGCAACTGTGTTGATGACACTTGCGCGCCAGTGTGGACTTGCGCGCCGTAGTGGGACTTGCGCGACTGTCTTGGAGAAGCGCGCCTGGTTTTACTGAAGTCCACCGGCGTGTTTGGAGCTGCACGAAAGCCGAGAGACTACTCGGTTCATTCGAGGAAAAGTGATATTCTTCTTTTGGTGAGAATCGGACTTCAATAGAGCATCTACATACAAACAAAGGATGCACTCTTATGCAAATGAAGAAGAGACCTTCACGTCTATAAACTGAGTGGGACTTCACCAACGGTAGTGAGCCAGGGGGAGTCAACGGGAGTGACCCGAGGGACGCAGTGAGCTATCCCTGAACTATTGTAAAGGCAGTGAGCCTGGGACAGAGTGTCTGTACCCGAACATTTGTATTCGCAGCTAGTGAAGCATAGTGGATTTAGGTACGACCGGCAACCTGTCGGCGTATGCTCCTTGGACGTAGCCCTTAGTGGTGAACCAAGTAAAAATGGCTGTGTCTTCTCTGTGCATGTGAATGTTTTCATTTTGATCATAATCATCTTACAGGTTCAACAAGTTCCTACCAACGTGGGAACAAGATCCAACACATTAAAAGAAAAAGTGGTCACCCTGATTCACCCCTCCCCTCTCAGGGTGTCCCGGGGTCCTTCAAGTGGTATCAGAGGGAGGTTGCTGGCGTTGAATCTGACCTTCTTCGTCATGGAAAACGCGATCAATGTTAGGGGAGTCCCTCACTTCGATGGAAGAAATTTCCAGATCTGGAAGAACAGAATGAGATCTCATCTAAGATCTCTTGGAATGGAAGTTCTTTTTTCTACTGTTCAAGGAATACATGTCACTGATCCAACAGGTCTGTCTATGACTGAAACAGACAGGAAACTTCTTGATGCAGATGCTAAAGCTCAGAATGCTCTCACTGCAGCCCTTTCTGATCAGATTTACCTGAAGGTGATGAATTGCACCTCAGCAAAATCTATGTGGGATAAACTTGAGAATATTTATGAAGGTGATAGCAAAGTGAAGGAGTCGAAACTACAAGTGCTACACAATCGGTTTGATGATCTGAAGATGCATCCAGACGAGAATGCAGACTCTTTCTTCAATCGAATTACTGAAGTGGTTGGAGCAATTCGGGGTCTAGGCGAAGAAATCAAAGACATTGATATTGTAAAGAAAATATTAAGAAGACTTCCACCTCTGTATAATGCGAAGGTGTCAGCTCTTGAGGAAAGAGATCTTTCCAAACTTTCTCTAGATGACCTACTAAGCAGTTTGGTAGCTTATGAAATGAGAGTCAAACCAGAAGATGCTACGACTCGGGTGAGCAAGGAAATGGCATTCAAGGCCATGGATAAATTGAAAATCTCAAAGGATAGTAGCGGTGATGATGACGAAGAGAAAGAAATTCTTTCTCTCATTGCAAAGAAGTTCCAGAAGGGGAAAGGGAAATTCAAAGGGAAGTTACCTCTCGCATGTTTCCGTTGTGGAAAAGTTGGGCATATTGCTTATCAGTGCTTGAAGAATATCAATGATGATGACAGTGAAGATGAAAACTTCAAGAAGCCTCAAAGAAGGTTCTTCAAAAAGGGAGACTTCAAATCTGGTAAGAAAATGCAGAAGAAGAGTTTTGTCTGTGAAGAGGAAGAAGATGACAATGAATTCTGTGATGAAGAAGAACCAGAATTCAAAACTGGGAACCATGCTTCTATGATGGCCACTGTTGAAAAGTCAGAAGATACTGATGGTGAAAAACAACTGAGAACTTGTGTAGATCCTGAGGTGCAACATAAGGATGCAGTTAGTAAGCTTAAGATTAAATGTAAGAGCTGCAATAAGTGGAAATCAATTGTGGAAGAATCAACTGAATATGTTGATCAACTTGAAGCTAAAATTGAACGACTGGAAGAATTTGTGAAGGTACAGTCTAAAATAATTGAAAGCAATGATGATGCAGTTGATCTGAAGCTGAGAATTGAAGAGAAGGCAAAGGTCATCAATGACCTCACATCCAGACTGGATGAAAAATCCAAGACTGTTGAGGGTCTTGAGGAGGAAGTAGTTACTCTAAGGAGTAAAATGGAGACAGAATCAGTTCCAAAAGAATCGAGGAAGAAAATACAGTTCGGAAGATTCTCAGATGCAGAATTACTTGCAAGAGCCAAGTGTGGTTCAGATGGGGTTGGAAAAGTCTTGAGTGATCAAAGACCTGCTTGCATGGGAAAGAGTGGAATTGGCTGTGAGGCTGAGTCATCAACTGCTGGAAGTGAAAAGATCCAAAAGAAAGACAAGATGAAAGTTGAACATGATGAAATGTTACCTAGAGTGCTGAAAAAGGAACCCTCAATCCAAACTAAAAGGAGACCTGAAAATTATCCTCAAACTTTCAAAAATGGCAGACAGTCTTACTATTCTCCCAAGGAAGAAGCTATAAGGAGAAATTCAAGTGAGAAGACATTTCCTCTCATGAAGTGTCAATTCTGTGGCTATCTGGGCCATACCATGTCTTATTGTGAAGAGGCAAGAAGCTATCTGAATGGAGAAGATATAGATGCTCAACAAAGGAGAACAATCTCATATCCTAATTCTCATAGAAGAAATAATTTCTATGGATATTGTTTTTGTTGTTCTAACTTTGGTCATAAGGCCATTAATTGCAGGCAGAGAAGAGACATAGACACCTCATACCGAAGTTCAAGACAAGTCAAGTCTCGTCAGCAAGACAGTGTTGCTCGTTTAAACAGGTTCTCACCTCTCACAGAATACTTTGACTATGAAGAACCTGGGTATGCGGAAGAGATATTTGAAAGGCCATCAGTCCTATATACTCAATCTAATGTCTCATGGAAGGAAAGGAAGAAGATTGAGAAATCGAACCTTGCAGAGGTAGCCCTCAAAGCTACAAAGAACAATAGTACCTGGATTCTGGATAGCGGTTGTTCATCTCATATGACGGGTAATGCCGGCCTACTAACGAATGTCATAAAGAATGTTGATGGTACAGTAAGATTTGGTAATGATGGGGCTCTGAAAATCAAAGGGAGTGGAAGTACCCAATTAGCTAATGGAGAACTAAAGAAGACTGAAGTCCTTTACGTAGATGGCCTACGCCATAATCTCCTTAGCGTGAGTCAACTCTGTGACTCAGGACTTATAGTTACTTTTAATCAGAAAGGCTGCACCATCAAGGGAAAAACCGGCAATTCACTTATGAAAGGATGCAGAACAGAAGGCAACTTGTATCAGGTTGATAGTGAAGAAAATGTATGTTACATGACTGTTGAAGAAGAAAACAATTTGTGGCATCGGAGATTGGGACACATCAATCAACAAGACATGGAGAAAATATCAAAATTGAGAATTGTTATGGACATCCCCAACCTGAAGCGTGAGCGTGAAAAATACTGTGATGCTTGTATTCGTGGGAAGCTGGTCTGCAGTTCATATCGGCCAAAGAAGAAAAAGGCATCTCACCTTCTTGATCTGATTCATACAGATGTTTGTGGTCCAATAAATGTTGCCGGAACTCATGGAGAAAGGTACTTTGTCCTTTTTATAGATGATTACAGTCGAATGGCATGTGTGATGGTCATTCACCGGAAACGACAGGTCCTTGACTGCATGAAAACATATCGGCGAATCGCCGAGAATGATACTGGATGAACAATCAAAGTGTTGCGATCTGACAATGGAGGAGAATACACGTCCATTGAATTTGAAAATTATCTGGAGAAGCATGGGATACAACATGAGGTAGCTGCTGTGAGAACTCCACAACAAAATGGAGTTGTTGAACGAAGGAATCGACAAGTGAACAACATGGCACGAACTATGCTGATTGAGAGTCGTATTCCACGACATTACTGGAAAGAGGCTGTTCAAGCTGCAGTGTACATTCAGAATCGAACAGGACTTTATATGGGTGAGACGAAGACATCATATGAATTGTGGCATGGACGAAAGCCTTCTCTAAAATACTTTCGTGTCTTTGGAAGTAAGTGCTTCATCAGGAACAAAGAAGGAAATCAGGGGAAATATGGTGAAAACGCAGATGAAGGAATCTTCCTCGGTTACTCAATGAACAGCAAAGCCTACAAATGTTTCAACAATCGTTTGGGAAGGATTGTGGAAAGCAATGATGTTAAGATAATTGAAGAGAAAACCACAAATGCTTCACGGACGTCATATGATGATGTGATAGAAAGTCATGAAGAATGTGGACATGAAGAAACTACAAATGCAGAAATAGAGGAAGCTGTTCAAAACACTCATCAATCACATAATGATGTTGACTCAGAAGAAGAATCTGAAGAAGAAACTATGGCTGAAGAGAATTCTACTGAACCTCGCAGGAGAAATCGAAGAGCTGAGATTGATCCATCCAACATAATTGGGGATAGGAGTGCACCCACTCAAACCAGAAGGATGAGGAATACCACGCAATCTGCATTTCTATCAGTTGTAGAGCCATCCTCATTCGAAGAAGCTGCAAAAGATGAATCTTGGGTGAAATCCATGAATGATGAATTAGATCAGATTGATAAGAATCAGACATGGGATCTTGTCCAGAGACCCGAAGGTCACAATGTGATTGGTACCAAATGGATCTTCAAAAATAAGTTTGATGAGCATGGAAGTGTTATCAGAAACAAGGCACGACTGGTATGTAAAGGATACTCCCAGATTGAAGGTATTGATGTTGAAGAAACCTTTGCTCCAGTTGCTAGACTGGAATCAATCAGGCTTTTCCTTGCCATGGCACTCCAAAGAGGATATAAAGTATATCAAATGGATGTTAAGACAGCATTCTTGAATGGTGTACTTGAAGAAGAAGTCTACATTGAACAACCGGTGGGGTTTGTCTTGGGTACCGATGAAACAAAGGTCTGCAAACTAAAGAAATCTCTATATGGTTTGAAGCAGGCACCACGGGCATGGTACTCACGGCTAGATTCATATCTCAAGAAGTTGGAATTCAAAAGAGGAGGAGTTGATCACAATCTCTATGTGAAGAATTCTCCAAAAGATCAGTTCATGGTTCTTTTCTACGTTGATGATATCATTTTTGGTGGCAGCAGGCAGAAATCAGTGGATGAATTTTCCAACCACATGAAATCAGAATTTGAAATGTCTATGATTGGGGAGCTCACATATTTCTTGGGGTTACAAGTGATTCAAAAGAAGGAATACACTTTCATTTCTCAGGAAAAATATGCAAGAGAGTTGCTGAAGAAGTTCAATATGCAAGACTCCAAACCAATGTCAACTCCGATTGCTGTTGGAACTAAACTTGGAAAGCATGAGGATGGGAACTCTGTTGATCCCACCATGTATAGGAGGATCATTGGAAGCCTACTGTATCTGACAGCGACAAGGCCAGATATTGTCTTTGCAACATGCCTTGCGGCCCGCTTTCAGAGTAATCCAAAGGAGGAACATATGTCAGCAGTAAAAAGAATCATGAGGTATATTCAAGGCACACATAACTTCAGGTTATTTTTTGCTGCAGGCAGGGATAGTGAATTATCAGCGTTTTCTGATGCTGACTGGGCTGGGGATGTAATAGACAGAAAGTCCACTAGTGGTGGAGCTTTCTATATTGGGCATAAATGTGTTGGCTGGTTGAGCAAGAAGCAAGAAAGTACTTCTCTTAGTACTGCTGAAGCTGAATATATCTCCGCCACAAAAGCATGCACTCAACTTCTTTGGATGAAGCAGCAGCTAACAAATATTGGTGATAAGGTGCAGCAACCAATGGTGATTTATTGTGATAACAAAAGTGCAATTGATCTTACGAAGAATCCGGTTCAACATTCTCGTACAAAACATATTGAAATACGGTATCATTTTATCAAAGAAAAGGTTGAACAAGGAGTGATTAAAATGGATCATGTTGGAACTAATGAGCAAGTGGCTGATATCCTAACCAAGCCATTGTCCGCGGCTGTGTTCGAGAAGCATCGGTTGAACCTCGGTGTTCGACCACCTCCTACTGCATAAGGAGGCATCGGAATTCCCCTCTCCCCGTTTTTTTTTAACTGTTTTTATCTGCTTATGGCTGTGATGCAGGTTTATGGGGGAGATATTATCCAGGGGGAGTATGGCTTGAGCTGAACGTTGAACAAACTTTTCGGTCTTTGGTTTTATTGTCAATGGGGGAGAAAGGCATAAATTCAAGGCAAGAAATTCTTCTGTGATGAGAAGTGTAAGATTGTGATGAGAAGTTTAATAAGGATAACATCGGGCGTCATGGAGAATTTCAAAACACTAAGACCCAATTCAAGATTTCTCTCTTGTTTTCTACACCGAGCATTGATCACGTAGACTTAGAGTGTTGGCTGAGTTGATTCTTGCGTTTTGGATTTGCTCATGGTTGGAGATCTGTTGAATTTATTCTGATTGCCAACAAACCCAAAGGGGGAGATTGTTGGAACCAGGTTCTTCAAAGAATGATTTGGTGTATGTTTTGTGTTTGTTGTCAATCCTCAGTGGAAGTTCAGGGTGTGTACCAACAAAGTGATCATACCGTTCAAGCAGAAAATAGTAGTGAAGGTGGTGCTGTTTCCCAGTGTTTGCCAAATTTTTGGGCCTAAAAATCGGCCAATAAAGTAAAGTGTTTTTGGCAAAGGTACTTGCGCGCCGTGCTCTTGGAGGATGAAAGACTTGCGTGCCATATGATTTTGAGGATCAGAACATCAAAATTTGGCTAAGGCAAGAAGGTCGCGCAAGTGTTGGTTGGGTCGCGCAAGTGAGTTGCGCGACAGAGTTTATTGAAGACAAGACTTGCGCGCCGTCGGGGACTTGCGCGCCGCCGCGCAGGGGGTCCAGTTTGCCTATAAATACTGGACCACCCCTCCTCATTTGTAACGAAGTTCAAGGCCGAGAGATTGTTCGAGCTCTCGTCGCGCAGGTGGTTGAGTCGCGCAAGTGGTTGTTTTGTCGCGCAAGTAGAGCTTGCGCGTCGGTGTTTGGCTGTGCACCCAAGGTGGTTTGGAAGAGAAAGGAAGTGGACCGCGCAAGTTTGTAGTTGTGGAAGGAAGAGTCGCGCAACTGTGTTGATGACACTTGCGCGCCAGTGTGGACTTGCGCGCCGTAGTGGGACTTGCGCGACTGTCTTGGAGAAGCGCGCCTGGTTTTGCTGAAGTCCACCGGCGTGTTTGGAGCTGCACGAAAGCCGAGAGACTACTCGGTTCATTCGAGGAAAAGTGATATTCTTCTTCTGGTGAGAATCGGACTTCAATAGAGCATCTACATACAAACAAAGGATGCACTCTTATGCAAATGAAGAAGAGACCTTCACGTCTATAAACTGAGTGGGACTTCACCAACGGTAGTGAGCCAGGGGGAGTCAATGGGAGTGACCCGAGGGACGCAGTGAGCTATCCCAGAACTATTGTAAAGGCAGTGAGCCTGGGACAGAGTGTCTGTACCCGAACATTTGTATTCGCAGCTAGTGAAGCATAGTGGATTTAGGTACGACCGACAACCTGTCGGCGTATGCTCCTTGGACGTAGCCCTTAGTGGTGAACCAAGTAAAAATGGCTGCGTCTTCTCTGTGCATGTGAATGTTTTCATTTTGATCATAATCATCTTACAGGTTCAACAAGTTCCTACCAACGTGGGAACAAGATCCAACACATTAAAAGAAAAAGTGGTCACCCTGATTCACCCCTCCCCTCTCAGGGTGTCCCGGGGTCCTTCAGTAACCATGCCTGCAAACACCTAGGCCAGAACAACCACCGCTACGCCCGAAGACACCTGGGCTAAAGGATCCACTGCCACGCCCGAAGACACCTAGGCCTCATCCCGAAGACACTTGGGAAACCACCTGCCGCACACACCTGGCCAACCGCCACAACACCCTGCCCGATGGTTCTTGGGCTAATAATGGACTTCAGGCCATCACAGCCTACCCGAAGATACTTGGGCTATCCAGGAAAGGGAGCAGAAAAGGAGCTAATAACCAGCCACTAAGTATAGTGTTGGGAAAAAACACCCTTCCCCCATAAATGGGGGCGTTCGGCACTAAGTGCTCAACTTGGGTGGGGCGCGAATAAGAAACACAAAACTACAAGTATAGATATAGGTAACAAACACTCACCCAAAACTTAGGTTTTCCTAGCCAACCTACAGAACACAACACCACTGCGTCCGAGTCACAATTCACAACCCTTGCCCACAAAACCATTTGTCCCATTCTTGTTTCACGTTCAGTCAAAATGTTCGATTAATTTTAATCACTACTGGGAAACTACCATAAGCATAACCAAGGAAAGCGTCAAAAGCAAGGATCAACCAAAACACTCACACCCGGTTCTGCCAACAGAGGATCTCTCCCCAATTTGTGATAAAAACTCACAACCACTGGAACCATACCAACAGGAGATCCCATCCCCCAAATTCACACAGCTACCGAGAGTATAAAAAGAACAGGGGATCCCATCCCCTCCCACATTTCCAGCAAACGGCCCGAAGGAAAAACAACCAACTACCACTACCAACACAAGTCAGGAATTTTCAGATTTAAAAGATTTAACACACTCCATGATTTCAAATTTCCATGTGTTCTAACCGGGAGTTATCACAGAAGGGTTGATCCTGGTGCTTTCAACTTATTCAGCCGGATATACGTGATTAAGCAATTTCACAACAGGAGTTCACAATTTCAGCAACCCATTTAAAACATCACGAGGGGATTCAAGTGCACACACACACAACCACCAACGGCCTCAATTTTCAGAAAACATAAACCAGTACAATAAAAAGGGATGATCACAAGATAAATCATAAACAACGATCACAACCCCTTCCCCTTCTTTCTTTAGAACTTCTTTTATTATCTTCATTAGGGTTCGGTTCAACCAATTCCATAAGAACAAAAATAACGCCCACCCCGCATGATACACAAAAGTGAGAGACGAAAGAAATTCCCTACTTGTTGATAGATGATCGACGTTTAGGCCGGGGGCGCGGAACTTTACGAATAACGACACGGCGGTCCCGATGCACCAGAAGATCCACGATCGAAGAAGGGGGAAACCACGACCTAACCCTCAATTTATAAGAGCCGGGGACGGTTGAGATAAAAACGCCGAACCGCGTAAGACGTGGAAGTCGTGGGTTGACCACGCGGCTTGACTCATCATTAATGGTGCTGAGTGGTCTAAACCGACTCATGAGACGATTTAGTATTTAATTAAGCTTTTGTGCGCGTTACTGGAACAACTTGGAAAGGCTGGGTGACGTCGGCCGGTTCCGCCGATCAGTCACACCGATCGGTCTCACCGATCTGTCTCACCGATCGGTCTCACCGATCGGTCTCACCGATCGGTCTCACCGATCGGTCGCACCGATCGGTCGCACCGATCGGTATCACCGATCTGTCTCACCGATCCGTCTCACCGATCGGTCGCACCGATCCGTCTCACCGATCGGTCGCACCGATCCGTCTCACCGATCGGTCGCACCGATCCGTACCCCTTAAGGATCCGGATTTTGGCAAAGGAAGGGACCAAGGGGGGTCTGGGTCATCACATCAGATACCTCTTAAATGATTCTCATCCTCGAGAATCACAACAAACCAGAAGGAAAGAGGGGGTCCGAACAACCATCTTCGAAAGATACCTCTTAGGAGTGAACCTCTGCTAACTAAAAACACTCTCCTGACAAGAACTAAGCAACATACCATGCCAAACATCCCGGTCATGTGGGTTTGGGGAGTTCCCCTCCCCCATGTCAAGATATTATCCGCTTTGGGCGGCACTGACTCGCCCGCACGGGTTCAATCGCATCCACCTTAATGCGCCTTGATTAGGGGTTGGGTTCCCTCTTCCCTTTAGCCGGGGCTTTTCACACACAACAGAGGAAAGGAACTAGTACATTTCATAGCCAAAAAGGTCAAACGTTTTACCACAGCAGGTACAAAAGGAACAAAGCTCCAAACAACTCGGGGTATTGGGAACGCATCTGTGCTTACCTTTCCCACGTACTCTCCTCAAGCCCGCCATGTCTCCACAACACACGAACCAAGGGAATAGCTCACCCACGAAGCACCTTCTCCTTGCGATCCTCGATCATCACTGGTTTTTCCACAAAGGTTGCGTCGTCCTCGATGTCCAGTTCACCCCAATCAAGGACGTGTGAATCATCGTGCAGATAACGACGGAGTTGGGATACATGAAAGACATCATGTATCCTTAGCAGCGGCGGAGGTAACGCTAGCTGATAAGACACTTCGCCGACCCGCCGTAACACTTCGAAGGGTCTGACGAATCTGGGGGAAAGCTTACCCCCCTTGCCGAACCTCCGTCGCCCACGCCGCGGGGAGACCTTCAAGAACACGTGGTCTCCAACCTCAAACTCCAAGGGCCTTCTCCTAGTATCAGCATACGACTTCTGTCGATCCTGGGCCGCCTTCATCCTTTCCCGTATGAGCTGAATCTTCTCTGTCGTGTTCTGAACTACCTCCGGGCCAAGGATGCCTGCCTCTCCTACTTCGGTCCAACACACAGGTGAACGGCATGGCCTCCCGTACAGAGCCTCAAACGGGGCCATACCGATGGTGGAGTGGTAGCTATTATTGTAGGAAAACTCTACTAGAGGCAAGTATCTCACCCACGACTCTCTTGAGTCTAGAACACATGCCCGTAGAATATCCTCCAAGGTCTGGATGGTTCGCTCCGTTTGTCCATCTGTCTGGGGATGGAAATCAGTGCTAAGGCGTAACTGGGTGTCAAACGCATGCTGCAATCCTCTCCAGATTCGTGAGGTAAACCGTGCATCCCTATCCGAGACTATAGACCTCGGAACTCCATGCAACTGCACCACCTCATTCACATACTTTCGTGCCAAAGCATCCACAGTACTTGACTCCCTGATTGCCAGAAAGTGAGCTGATTTCGTCAACCTGTCCACCACCACCCAAATGGCATCGCACCCTCCTTGGACCTTGGGTAGTCCCGTGACGAAATCCATTGAGATGTCATCCCACTTCCACTCGGGAACAACTAAAGGCTGCAGTAGGCTGCCTGGAACCCGGTGTTCAGCCTTCACTTGCTGACACACTAAGCATTTGACCACGAATTCTGCCACCGCTCGCTTAACTCCGGGCCACCAGAACTGCCTTTTCAGCCCCTGGTACATCTTGGTAACTCCTGGGTGCACTTCCAGGGGTGAGTTGTGGAACTCACTAAGAACCTTGCCACGCATCACTATTGGAACAAACAACCTTTTCTGGAAAAGCATCTGGTGTTGACCATCCTCTGTCCATTCTCTCGGAGCATCGCCCTGGTCAACCCGATCATGCATCACTTCGCACTCGGGGTCTCCCCACTGAGACTCCTCCACTTGTCGAAACAAAGACGACTGCACTATCATCTGATATAGGCAGCCTCTTCCACTATCCATCTTTGCATCCAGGTGTAAGGAAGCCAACTCCTCCATTGCCTTCTAGGCATTTGCTGACTCTCGGACCGCATCCTTCTGCGTTCTCCTGCTCAAGGCATCGGCCACCACATTGCCATTTCCCTCAGTATAAGAGATTTCAAAGTCGTAGTCTTGGAGAAACTCCACCCATCTCCGTTGTCGCAAGTTCAAGTCCCGCTGGGAGAAGATGTACTTTAAGCTTTTGTGATCTGTGAAGACCACAAAGCATTCCCCGATGAGGCAGTGCCGCCATAACTTTAGCGCAAAAACGACCGCTGCAAGCTCCAGGTCATGGGTGGCGTAGTTACGCTCATGGGGGCGTAGCTGCCTGGACCCGTAAGAGATCACCCCTTGTTGCTGCATCAACACGCATCCCAGACCCTGTCCTGAAGCATCACAAAATACCTCATAGGCCATCCCTTCTTCTGGTAATCTCAACACTGGGGCACTAACCAGCTTTTCTTTTAGGTAGCTGAAGGACGACTCGCATTGCTCGCTCCACACGAAAACCTGGTCCTTCTTGGTCAAAGCCGTTAAAGGGGCTGCTACTCGGAAGAAGTTGGGTACAAATCTCTGGTAGTAACTTTCCAGTCCGAGGAAACTCCGGACTTCCGCCACATTCTTGGGTGCTGCCCAAGAAACAACTGCCTCAACCTTTGATGGGTCGACTGCTACCCCCTGCTCAGACACTACGTGCCCGAGGAAGTGCACTTCTCGTGTCCAGAACTTGCACTTTGACAACTTCCCGTAGAGCTGGTGCTGTCGGAGGACTTCCAAAACTGTCCTCAGGTGCTCTGCATGGTCCTTTTCTGACCTTGAATAGATCAGGATATCGTCGATGAATAACACCACAAACCGATCCAGATACTCCCGAAAGATAGAGTTCATAAGCCCCATGAACACGTCCGGGGCGTTCGTAACACCAAAGGGCATGACCACGAACTCGAAGTGCCCATACCTGCACCTGAACGCCGTCTTCAGGACGTCGCTATCCTTTACCCTCAGCTGGTGGTATTCAGATCGCAGGTCGATCTTCGAGAACCATCCTGCCCCCTTTAGCTGGTCAAAAAGATCATCTATCCTCGGAAGAGGGTAGCGATTCTTGATCGTTACCTGATTCAGCCTCCTGTAATCGATGCACAACCTGAGGCCACCATCTGCCTTCTTTGCAAACAAGACTGGGGCACCCCACGGTGAAGCACTTGGACGAACATAACCCCTCTTCATCAGATCGTCAATCTGTATCCGCAACTCCCGTAGCTCCGAAGGTGCCATCTGGTAAGGAGCCATCGAGATCGGTCGAGAGCTGGGCTGCAGGTCTATCCCGAACTCGATATCACGTCGAGGGGGTAGAGTCATCACCTCCTCAGGAAAGACGTCCATAAATTCACGAATGATCTCTGGTACTTCCACCATTTCCGCATCTACTGATTTTATCGTCAGTTCGGTCAACAAGGAGAAGAGAGGTTCCTCCCTCCTGTTTCCCTTCGGACAGCTCCGCTCGCCGGTGAAAGTAACACGTTGGTCGTCCAAACCGGAGAACACCACCCTTCTTTGGAAACAGTCGATGACGGCGCACACAGAATATAGCCAGTCGATGCCTAGGATGAAATCGTACGGCTGAATCTGTAGCAGAAGGAGATCCCTAACCGACTGATGTGGCCCTAACATCAGTCTACATCCCCGAAAAATGAACAGCAAGTCGGTCTGACCTCCAACTGGTGTGCTCAACACCAGGGGCACTGGAAGTCTCTCGGCATCTAGACCCAAGGCGCGGGCTAGACTGGGTGAAACAAAGGAGTGCGAAGCTCCGGTATCGAACAAAGCATAAGAAAGAGTGCTAAACACACTAATCGTACCTCGAACAACCTCTGGCCCTGCTGGAACTGTTGCTTCTATGGCGTGTAATTGTCCACGCCCAGCTCCCCTGCCCCTCGGCTGTCGGCCACCTCCCCGACCACGCCCTGGTCGAGGTCCCTGGGGAGTGCCCTGAGGTCGGCCTCCCCCTCCTATGTATGCCTGCGGAGGAGCGGGAGCTCGCTGTCCCTGCTGCTGCTGCCGGAAGGGTCTGGCTGGAAACTGCTGCTGCGGCGGATGCTGGGGATGACTGCCACTGCTGTACTGCACCCGATTCGGGCACTGACTCCGGAGATGTCCAGGGCTCCCGCAGATGAAGCACTGTGGTCCCGAGCCTGAAGGAAAAGAAAGTGGGCCAGGGGATCGAAACTGAAACTGCTGCGGCCTGCTCCCTGTGGGTCGGAACCTGGAGGGTCCCGATGCTGGAGGCCTGGCGCTGACGGCCTTCCCCTTCGATGGTCCCATTTGGATCCCTTCTCGTGGAACTCCGCCCAGAGCATGCATCCTTTCCACCACTTCGGCCTTCTTCTGAACCTCTAAGTACGTCGGAAGGGTAAAGGGGGTAACATCATACTGGAGGGAGGGTCGGAGCGCCTCCTCCAAACGACTTGCCCGAGACTCCTCATCGGGAAAGAGGTCCGGAGCAAAACGCAGGAGGTCCTTGAACTTGATTCCAAGTTCCCTCACGGACATGCTCCCCTGCTGGAGGGAGAGTAGCTCCTGCCTCTTCTCCGCCTTCATTGTCGAGGAGAGAAACTCCGCCCGGAAATCCTTCTCGAAATCTGCCCAAGCAACCTCAGACTCTTTCCTATTCCCCAGGTGAAGCATCCACCACTGACGTGCCGCTCCTCGCATCTGGCTAACAGCCAGAGGAACCCAGTACTCGGTCGGGGCCCGAATCAGGCCGAAGGCTATGACTAGCTCCTCTAGCCAGCCTTCCGTCTTCATATCGGAGGTGCTTCCCTCATACTTCTCGAGGGCCTGTCGCTGTAAGGCTCGAAGAGTCTTCTGCCACTGGTCGTCCTCTTCCTCTCGATCAGCTCTCTGCCGATTGGCCAAAGTAGTCTCAGGGGTCTCGATCGCCTGTACCACACGTGGTCGCCTTCCAGGTGCCATAGCTGCAAGGTAAACAAGGAATGCCTAAGCTCAGTAGTGCAAAGAAAATCGTTCTTAAAACTTATTAAGATTTAATTTATTCTTAGTTTCCCAAGACATCCCAGAAACACAAGAACACAAGTCATTTATGATGCATGTACCTTTCCTAGGGTCTCTACCCTACAATCAGTGTGGCCTCACTTGGTCGTTCGGTAGGTCCAGAGTCCTTGCATCGGATCACGGGGGGCCCTAAAATCCCGTGTCCTAGCCGGTCCTCCCTGGCCTAATTCACGCACCAAGGTCACCCAATGCTGTTGCCTTACCATCCCATGAAATCCTTACTGTGCCTAACTCCAGACTCCGTCCTATCTCTCAACCTTCCTCTGATACCATTCTGTCACGAACCGCCTTCACCAAAAGGAGGGAAGGGTCAGCAGATTGCCAGGCCCTTCCTTCTTTAAGTTGAAGGAGAGATAATGACCCCCGAAACCCGCCTTCAATAGGTCCCGGAGTGGCGACTAGCACCAAGGGTATAGGAAATCCTCGCAAATGGAAGGCATTACCCTTTTTATTTTATAGGATCGAAAGATAAGGAGGAGAAAACCCAACAACACCAAGGTAGAAAGAAAAGTAAAGCCAAAAGTAAACCATTCCCACATGCATGTTTCAAAAGTGAAAGCCACAAAGTGCAAAAAGGTGTATACAAAGTAAGTACCAAAGGAAAAAAGAGAACAACTGCAACTGCTCCAAAAGTCCGAGCTAGTAAGGTCCTGCGTGATCCCCGAAGTCCTCCTGGAAACCTGAAAGCAGTTTTATATACGTAGGGTGAGCATACAAGTACACTCAGTAGGGAAAACCAAGACTCTCGTGCACAAGTGGGGGGACGTACTAAAGTCCCGTGAGAAAAGAGTAAACCAAACACCTAACAAGGCAAACTATCCATCCCAGTCCTCACCAAGGCTCGCTCCCCAAATAACGCAAGTCAAGTATTATATAGATAAGAGCACATCGATGTTTGGGTACCCCGCGCCACTTTCCCACTGGTTATTGAGACATCCTACGCATCGGACCAATCCCGCCATTCTCACCGCAGTCCCACTGCCACACCCGCCCGCACACACCTGGGCCACAACCACACGTAGTCCCACTGCCGAATCCCGCCCGCACACACCTGGGCCACAACCACACGCAGTCCCACTGCCGAATCCCGCCCGCACACACCTGGGCCACAACTATCACATGTAACCATGCCTGCAAACACCTAGGCCAGAACTGTTGTACCTCTTGTTCCCCTCGTTGTTTGATTTTCATGATCACAATCACCTTATTATTTGTCTAATATTGTTTGAAGTGTTTTTGAATGATAGGCACAAGGTTGCCAAGAAAATGGCCCAAGATAGAATCAAGAAGTGGACTGAATTTCAGTCCACCGGCCAACCGGTGTGATAGCACCGGCCAGCCGGTGGACCTGGCAGAGGCATTGCCCACTGCCAGGTTCCACCGGTCAGTCGGTGGCTCTGTCACCGGCCAGCCGGTGGCACCCAGATGAATAGTGGCAGCTACTGTCTCCCCACCGGCCAGCCGGTGGCTCCTCCACCGGTCAGCTGGTGGAGCCTGGACCAAATTCTTCTCCTCTGCCAAGGCACCGGCCAGCCGGTGGCCCTGCACCGGCCAGCCGGTAGCCCAGTCAAACTAGCCGTTGGCTTTGACCAGTCAACCCTCTTTTGGCCTCCAACGGCTCCGAGGCCTTTTCCAACGGCTCCGAAGACTCCCCAAGGGTTCCATGCCTATAAATAAAGGCCAAGGAAGCCTCGGACACCCACCGGATCATATACAAAGCCCACGGACACGTTGTTCATCATTTGGCATACCTCCGGCGGACTTCCTTCAAGGAACCCACCTTGCTCCAACAACTTCCACATCCAAGGAGCTCCTTCAAAGAAGCTTGGAAGCGGCCTTCAACATCTCCAATCAATCAAAGGCGCCCAAGACTTCCTCAAATACGGTTTTTCTTGTTTATCTATTTTGAGCTTAATTTGGGTTTGTGTCTACAAACCACTCTATTTCTCATCCCCTCTTTCTTTTGGGTTTCACATCACCATTAAGGTGTGAAGAGGTTGTCAAGCTTTCCTTTAAATAGCTTGAGACATAGGTGAGCTATCCTTCACCTGTAAGAAGGATAGTGGGTTCTTGCTAAACCATTAAAAGCAAGTGGGTTCTTGCTAAACCATTTCAAAAGCAAGCTGTAATAGGTCCTAGTGCTACCTCAAAGCCTAGTGGGTTTCTTGCTAAAACCATTGAAAATCAAGCGGTAGGAATCTCTCAACGGTTGAGTTGGGAGCGGAGACATAGGCCGGGTTTTTGGCCGAACTCCGTTAACAATTTCTTGTGTGATTGCCTCTTTTATTTTCCGCTGCACATACTTTGATTTCACTTTGATTTTAAATTGTTAATCATTTTTTTAAAAGGAAATTCACCCCCCCTCTTGCCATCCTTCCCGTTTATTTCCGACCCAACAATTGGTATCAAAGGGGTAATTTGAGTAATACCCTAACCGGTTTCAAATTAAAGATCCATTGTGATGGCATCCACTTCTTTCACCCCCGAAGGCTTTTCTTTGGGTCGGGCTCCATTTTTGGATGGGTCCGACTATAATTATTGGAAAACCCGCATGACCACTTTTTTAAGAAGCATAGGATATCCTATTTACAAAATTGTCATGCAAGGTTATACTTTGTCTACCCCCGACGAATCCAAATGGACACCCGCCGATATTAGAAACTTTGAGCTTGATGGCAAAGCCATGAACGCTCTACATTGCGGCCTTGACCGAAATGAGTTCAACCGAGTTTCCACTTGCACCTCATCTCATGAAATTTGGAAACTATTGGAAGTGACCCATGAGGGCACTAACAAAGTTAAGGATACTCGGTTAGACATGTATAGACAAGATTTTGAAAGCTTTTCCATGCATCCAAATGAGTCTATTTCTGAAATGTTTACACGCTTCACTGACGTTTTCAATGGTAGAAAATCTCTTGGTGATGATGTTTCAGCTGAAGCAATGGTCAAGAAGATTCTATGGGTCCTTCCGAGCTCATGGGCACCTAAGGTGACGGCTATCCAAGAAGCTAAGGATGTAAAGAACATGCCGGTAGAAGAGCTCATTGGATCCCTAATGACCTACGAGATCACGATGAGGAGGCAAGCTCAAAAGGAGGGCACCCCTATCAAAACTCCAAAGAACATCGCCCTCAAGGTACAAAAAGAAGTAAGCTCCTCCTCATCATCATCATCTTCATCTACTTCATCTTCAAGCGGCGACTCGGAAATGGAGAATCTCGCCCACCAAATGCACAAGTTTATGAAGAAGCACAAGAAGAAATCCCGCAAGCACCGAAAGCAAGAACCCACCGAAAGATCCGATCCCAAGGTGAAATGCTACGGGTGCGGCGAAAAGGGCCATTACAAGCCCGATTGCCCACTCAACAAAAAACGGGCCACGCAAAAGGAAAAAAGGAAAGAAAAAGGTCCTCAAGGCGACATGGAGTGACACCTCATCATCCTCCTCCTCCTCCTCCTCGAGCGACAACGGTAACAAATGCCTAATGGCATTTCATGAGGTAACATCTTCCGATTCCTCATCCTCTTGTTCTTCAAATTCAAATTCTTTAAATCATTTATCCTATGAGGATCTCCAATACGCTAGAGATCAATTGGAGGAAGGTTTTCATGAACTCTCTTCAAAATTTGTTTCTTTGAAAAAGAATTTCAAAAAACTTTCCTCCGAAAAAGAACAACTTCTCAAAGAGAAGGAGGAACTCTCCCTAAAAATCCAAAATTTCCCAAATGTTGATTCTTTGGAATCAACCATCAAGGACCTTAGAGAATCCTTAGCCAAGTTCACCCAAGGTGAACAAAATTTGACCAAATTATTGGGTTCTCAAAGGGTCTCTATGACCACTCAAGGACTTGGCTACACCAACCAAGCTTCCTCCTCCCATGCTCCAACTGTTTTTGTAAGGGGGAGCTCTAGTTATAAATTTTTCAATTATTGTAAAAAACCCGGGCACCTCATTTATGAGTGTGATTGCAAAAATGCCTGGTACGGTCAACCCAAATCTATTTTTTATTCGGACGAGTTTTATAGGAGAAGACCCGCCATGAAACAAATTTGGATTGAAAAATACCTTTTGGCGAGTCTCTCCGGGCCAAAAATAGTTTCGTTTCCCCGATGATCTTTTGTTTTATTTAGGGGGAGAAATTTTCTTAAATTCAAAAATCTCTTTCGATTCATTTTTCAATTTAAATTCATTTTTGATTCAAAACTCTCAATTTCAAAAATTTCATTTGGTTTCAAATTTCAAATCTCAATTGGTTTTTGATTCAAAACTTTCAATTCAAACTGTTATTCAAATTTTTCAATTCAATTTTCAAAAATTCCAATTGATTTAAAAATCTTGATTTTCAATTTTCCCTCAATCAAGTTTTATGCCCCGTGCTATTTTGATAATCACAAAGGGGGAGAAATTTCTTGATTGATTGGGGGAGAATATTTTCTATCATGCTTTGATTTATTTTCAAATTATCCTTTAAGAATGTATTTAATTTCAGTATTTTACTTTGATTGTTTCGGTGATTGTGATCATCAAAATAGGGGGAGATTGTTGTACCTCTCGTTCCCCTCGTTGTTTGATTTTCATGATCACAATCACCTTATTATTTGTCTAATATTGTTTGAAGTGTTTTTGAATGATAGGCACAAGGTTGCCAAGAAAATGGCCCAAGATAGAATCAAGAAGTGGACTGAATTTCAGTCCACCGGCCAACCGGTGTGATAGCACCGGCCAACCGGTGGACCTGGCAGAGGCATTGCCCACTGCCAGGTTCCACCGGTCAGCCGGTGGCTCTGTCACCGGCCAGCCGGTGGCACCCAGATGAATAGTGGCAGCTACTGTCTCCCCACCGGCCAGCCGGTGGCTCCTCCACCGGTCAGCCGGTGGAGCCTGGACCAAATTCTTCTCCTCTGCCAAGGCACCGGCCAGCCGGTGGCCCTGCACCGGCCAGCCGGTAGCCCAGTCAAACTAGCCGTTGGCTTTGACCAGTCAACCCTCTTTTGGCCTCCAATGGCTCCGAGGCCTTTTCCAACGGCTCCGAAGACTCCCCAAGGGTTCCATGCCTATAAATAAAGGCCAAGGAAGCCCCAGACACCCACCGGATCATATACAAAGCCCACGGACACGTTGTTCATCATTTGGCATACCTCCGGCAGACTTCCTTCAAGGAACCCACCTTGCTCCAACAACTTCCACATCCAAGGAGCTCCTTCAAAGAAGCTTGGAAGCGGCCTTCAACATCTCCAATCAATCAAAGGCGCCCAAGACTTCCTCAAATACGGTTTTTCTTGTTTATCTATTTTGAGCTTAATTTGGGTTTGTGTCTACAAACCACTCTATTTATCATCCCCTCTTTCTTTTGGGTTTCACATCACCATTAAGGTGTGAAGAGGTTGTCAAGCTTTCCTTTAAATAGCTTGAGACATAGGTGAGCTATCCTTCACCTGTAAGAAGGATAGTGGGTTCTTGCTAAACCATTAAAAGCAAGTGGGTTCTTGCTAAACCATTTCAAAAGCAAGCTGTAATAGGTCCTAGTGCTACCTCAAAGCCTAGTGGGTTTCTTGCTAAAACCATTGAAAAGCAAGCGGTAGGAATCTCTCAACGGTTGAGTTGGGAGCGGAGACGTAGGCCGGGTTTTTGGCCGAACTCCGTTAACAATTTCTTGTATGATTGCCTCTTTTATTTTCCGCTGCACATACTTTTATTTCACTTTGATTTTAAATTGTTAATCATTTTTTTAAAAGGCAATTCACCCCCCCTCTTGCCATCCTTCCCGTTTTTATTTCCGACCAACAAGAACAACCACCGCTACGCCCGAAGACACCTGGGCTAAAGGATCCACTGCCACGCCCGAAGACACCTGGGCCTCATCCCGAAGACACTTGGGAAACCACCTGCGGCACACACCTGGCCAACCGCCACAACACCCTGCCCGATGGTTCTTGGGCTAATAATGGACTTCAGGCCATTACAGCCTGCCCGAAGATACTTGGGCTATCCGGGAAAGGGAGCAGAAAAGGAGCTAATAACCAGCCACTAAGTATAGTGTTGGGAAAAAACACCCTTCCCCCATAAATGGGGGTGTTCGGCACTAAGTGCTCAACTTGGGTGGGGCGCGAATAAGAAACACAAAGCTAAAAGTATATATATAGGTAACAAACACTCACCCAAAACTTAGGTTTTCCTAGCCAACCTACAGAACACAACACCACTGCGTCCGAGTCACAATTCACAACCCTTGCCCACAAAACCATTTGTCCCATTCTTGTTTCACGTTCAGTCAAAATGTTCGATTAATTTTAAGCACTACTGGGCAACTACCATAAGCATAACCAAGGAAAGCGTCAAAAGCAAGGATCAACCAAAACACTCACACCTGGTTCTGCCAACAGAGGATATCTCCCCAATTTGTGATAAAAACTCACAACCACTGGAACCATACCAACAGGAGATCCCATCCCCCAAATTCACACAGCTACCGAGAGTATAAAAAGAACAGGGGATCCCATCCCCTCCCACATTTCCAGCAAACGGCCCGAAGGAAAAACAACCAACTACCACTACCAACACAAGTCAGGGATTTTCAGATTTAAAAGATTTAACACACTCCATGATTTCAAATTTCCGTGTGTTCTAACCGGGAGTTATCACAGAAGGGTTGATCCTGGTGCTTTCAACTTATTCAGCCGGATATACGTGATTAACCAATTTCACAGCAGGAGTTCACAATTTCAGCAACCCATTTAAAACATCACGAGGGGATTCAAGTGCACACACACACAACCACCAACGGCCTCAATTTTCAGAAAACATAAACCAGTACAATAAAAAGGGATGATCACAAGATAAAGCATAAACAACGATCACAACCCCTTCCCCTTCTTTCTTTATAACTTCGTTTATTATCTTCATTAGGGTTCGGTTCAACCAATTCCATAAGAACAAAAATAACGCCCACCCCGAATGATACACAAAAGTGAGAGACGAAAGAAATTCCCTACTTGTTGATAGATGATCGACATTTAGGCTGGGGGCGCGGAACTTTACGGATAACGACGCGGCGGTCCCGATGCACCAGAAGAGCCACGATCGAAGAAGGGGGAAACCACGACCTAACCCTCAATTTATAAGAGCCGGGGACGGTTGAGATAAAAACGCCGAACCGCGTAAGACGTGGAAGTCGTGGGTTGACCACGCGGCTTGACTCATCATTAATGGTGTTGAGTGGTCTAAACCGACTCATGAGCCGATTTAGTATTTAATTAAGCTTTTTTGCGCGTTACTGGAACAACTTGGCAAGGCCGAGTGACGTCGGCCGGTTCCGCCGATCCGTCACACCGATCGGTCTCACCGATCGGTCGCACCGATCGGTCTCACCGATCGGTCTCACCGATCGGTCTTATGGAAGTGTTGAGGTGTTATGGGTTTGAGGCCTTCCCGATGAATGAAATGGTGTATGATGGTCATGTGGCATAACCTGTGAAAGAGAAAGGGAATGATTACCTTATGGCCAAACCCATTTATTTTTTACCTTATGGATACTCAGGTATATATGAGGTGGCCCCATGGATAAATTTTTTTAGGTAATCAATTATTAATACTTTTCAAGACTAGGATCAAAGTAGGTTCTTAGAGGGTTTATGGAGTCTGGGTTAGTGCATGAACGCTTGGCACATGATTTATGGTTATAATCTTGCACAATTAATTTGGTCATGGAATGAATTTATTATGCATGTATCCCTATGTTAATAATTCAGTGATGGTGTCCAAATTGGTTTATACTCACACCCATCATGGTCATCTCGATGTAGGTATTGTCTTTATGATTATGGGTCTACAAAAGGGAAAGATCCCAACTACATGGTGGTGAGTTGATGAAGCATAGTGTTTAGAGGTGGTATTGGGATGGACTTAGGAGTGTTATTGAAGTGTCATTATTTAAATTCATGATGTTTCTTATACATGAGTTTTACTATCACATTGGGTGTTATTGTTTTATTAAATTTCATGAATTTCGACTATCTGACATGACATCTGATATAACATTTATTATTATTTAGTTCCATTGTACCTATCTAGGTTATTATTCATTATTATTTACAATATAGTACTTATGGATTGATATTGAGGGTACTCTCTCCCAATTATATCATTCAGATCCCTTGATTATAGTAAGTATCCTCATACCTATGAAGAGGTATGGATGAGGTCATGTGACACTCAACCATGAGTTGGGTGATTCGAGCTAGGGTGTTACAAAAGTTTTCGTGTAGAGAATAATTTTTTTCCAATAATTCATATTATTGAAAATGAGAATGTAATCAAGGATAATGTTTAAGGGTTACCAACTGCAATTTTACAAAGTTCCAATAATGTTGATTGGGACTATATATCAATGTAACTAGATGACCCATAAAAATTCCTAGGACCATACAAACAGTTACCAATACCAATTTATAAAGGTCACGAATCACCAATACATAATGTTCACTAGTGTGAAAAACTAATTGATTTTATAAAAATATTTAAATTTCTCCAATACATTATTATAACCAAGATAATAATAAAAATTAACTTCCCATATTTGTAAGGAATATATTTTTTTCAAACACCTTTGTTCTTAAATGTAATATGTAAATGTTACATTTTTTTCTTTATTTCCATAATGGTTTTAACAAATAATTTATATAAAAATTTAATTCCTATGTTATTTATATATATATTTGACACATATAATGTATATTTATTTACTAATTTCTTTAGAATATTGGATGCTTGTATGCTAGGTCACAAACCATCACATCCTACGAGGCCACATTGCTTGAACCCATTATCAAAGGGTATCAAATGTGCAACATCTAGAACTAGCTTACATGTTGATAGGATTCCAGCTTCCAATATTTTTTATATTCCTATATATAATTCATATATTAAGGATTATTTTTACACATATAGTTTTAATTTATAACTAAATTATATTTATTATTAGTTTCAACATTATATCATTATCGTAGTTATGTAATCTTAATTTAGTGGTTAATAAGGTATGATACATGTTTCTATAGTCACAATGTTGTGACAAATAATCATTAAAAGTAATGAAAAATAAAATCTTATGTGAACTCTTTGACTAATGGATAAATATAATTTGTAAACCAAAATAATATAATATCTTTCATTTTTAATTTAAATTAAAGTTCATTTATTTTACAAATTATTTTTATCATATTTTTTTACATGTTTTATTAAACTAAACATAAATAATATTTTAAAAAAATTTAAATTTGTACATTTATATATAATTATTGATAAACATATAAAAATAAAAGACAAATAATTGAGATAAATATAATCACTCATAATGAAATAAATTTTTTTTTTAAATAAAATATTTTTTTATATATTATATGATTTTTTTAAAACATAAATATTTTTAATTTTTAATTTAAAATTTATAAAATGGTTATCATTTTTGGAATCATAATTTTAATATTATACTGGGGTTAATTTTTTGGATTTTTATAAAAAACAATATTTTTAATGAAATAGAAAAAAATAAATTTTTATTAAAGACCATAAGTTTTATTACATAACCATGAAATAAGCATGAAATAAAAAATTACTAAACATATTCCATAACTTTTTACAAAGAATATTAGGCCATATATCAATTTTTAATGTTCTGAATGTTGATTTTTTTATTTTTATAAGTTCATTTTGATGGATAATTGATTTTTTCTCCAATATTTTTTACCATTAATTATATACTAGGGCTTATTTAATGATAAAATGGCCTCTTACATACTCATAGAGGTTTTATTTTATATTAAATTAGGATAAAAATAATTTTATATGATTTTAATATCGGTAATCTATACATTGTGTATGGGTAGCTAGAAATCATATGTGTTGGGTAAGGGTAAGTCTACATGCATAATGTTAGACTGTGTCCAATGTAAGAATAGGAATTAATTGTGTGAGATTAAGGAAAATTGTGTAAGGGTGCCTTATTCCCTATGTAATGGTAGATCAATTATTATGAAGGATGCTTAAGGGTACAAAATTGTGTAAGGGTTCTACATGTGGGTACCTGGCTCTCTGCATAAGGGTACGAGTGTACTGATTAATGTTATCCATATCATTTAAGGGCTTTCTAAAATGGTAACCACTCACTAAAGGGTGATGTGTAAGGATAAACTGGGTTTTATGACACCCTGTATGGGTAAATACTGAAATACTCATATAGTGTTATGTTGTTAAATCTGGGTAATGACTTTTCCCTATTTTTTTATAATTTCGTTCTCTTCGTGCTTGTTCATAACCATAACCCACACTGATGGTTTTAAAATCAATAAATAATAAATAATAAATACCTTTCAAAAAAATTTACTCAAATTTAATATAGATATATAATTCAATGCTCCACATTCATGATTTGTGTAAATGAAAAATTTGATGACTGGTTTAATTTTCGGTTGTTATTACTAAGAATTAATATGTGGGTCCTCTCATAAATATACACAAACCCTTCTAACATTAATTTTTGAGATCCATATGAATCCTGACTATCCATAATTCCCTCATTCAAGATTTTTTTAGTTTTTTTAACTGACTTCTATTTCTCCTTCCTGGTTTTCAATCATGGTAAATTCCCCCCTCTCCTTGGTTCTGGGAGCCGTGTTTTCAAAATGTGAAACCTGGGTAATATTTATTTAAATATTTTAAAAGATTATTTATGTTAGTATTTGTAAATCCTTTTGGAGAAAAATGGTTGTGACTTTATTAGATGATAAATATAAAGAATTATAGAGAAGAATAGTGACAATTATTCTTATTTATCTCATAATATTCTTACGAGAGGTTCTATTATCACTTATGGTTTTTTATTTTATTTATCATTAACTAATATTATAAAATCACATGGTATAGATTAAATGAATAATAAAGGAATTATTTTAGAGGTTAAAAACTATTATGTCACATGGTGCTTTATTTATTTTGGAAATAAAATATTTAGAATCAGATCTATGAATCCTTGATGTTAGTTTTGAGTTGGTGAACACATTGATGTGGTTTAGGTGGTGATTCATTGATTAACAATGACTTCAACATCTATTATGTCTTTTTTCATATCTTCCATTCACCCTTGGTTGTGTTTTTTATTTTATTTATTTGATTAATTATAAGTTATTTATAATTAATTATTTATAATTAATTTTCTTTAGTTAAAATGTTGTGGCAATCGATGTTGGATGAATAGTCATTGGTGACTCAGACAAATATGTTGGGATTTTATTGGATTGGGGTTAATGTCATTTGAGGTAGGTGGTCCCATAGACTCTACCCTTTGGTATTTATGTGTTATTATTGGAATTTTTTATGAGGATCTCCTCCTTGGGAGAATGACTATGATTTTCATAATGACTCCTGAATAATAATAATACATAATTTAATAATTAGTATTGAGTTATAAATAATTAAATAAACAATGAAAAATGTAATTGGACAATTTTATAAGGACCTAATTGTACCCTTATACACTGGAATAATATAGTCCACTAGTGGTCGACGTTTGATCACATATGAGTTCCTTATATGACAAGTAATCCTTGGGGTATTTTTTTTCTACATTATACCTGGAGTCCATGAGACCATGTTTGATGCCCACATCACATATTTGGGGTGTGTGAAACCCTGTGAGACTATATATTGATTATTAAATGAGTATGATTTGATATCCTATTATACTATGTCTGATTTTGATTACATGTGTAGTTTATATAACTCATGCTAAATTATTTTTGAACTCTTTTTTCTTGATGTGATTCCTGTATTGGGAGAACATATTGACCGTGTTTTATTTTGATCACATGTGGGTGTGTATGTAGACCATCAGACACTTTATGATGATTTATTCTATGAGTATGGATTTGTATCTTTTCGTTCCATGCTCGATGATGGGAAAATATATCATTATGTTTCAACTAATACTCACGATTTTATGATATGATATGACTTCCTTATATTCTCTACCATTTATGTATGTTATCATGCCTTTAGAAAAATCTTTTTCTATATTTTGAATCGATGGACCATCATGGAATGATTATACCTTTGTGGTGATGGGTGCTTGAATTGCAATAATGGTGATGATGGACTCGGGTGTAGGGTGGAGATATCATGATTCTATGGAATATTATGTTGATGATTCTATCAATATCTGGATTCCATGTACTGGGTTTCTTGAAGAATAATTATTTGTGAGTATCACACTCAATGCATAGTGTTATACCGAGAAACATACCATATATTAAGCCTATGAAACACTGAGTATCATGTACACAAAGTTCCATGAGGTTGTTTTGAAATAGATTCACTATCCCAAAGGCTAGTTTGGTAACTTATGACAACCAATGATTATCTTTCTGGCATAGAGTCCAAGTAGATACTTATTGGGTTTGTGGTGACTTAGTAAGAAAAAAACCAGTCAACCCATGGTTTATAATTATTATGTGTCTATGGTGATATTATAATATATTTCTTAGTTATGTTTTCCCTATTTACCATTTTGGGATTACATCACATGCACATACAATACATATTATTAGTTGGTTTGTGGACCATGTTGTTGGTGTCCTATTGTGTCGTACTGACACCCTGCTCGGGTGTCCCTAAAATTTTCGAACCTAATAATCCATCAATATTTGTATGTATAGGTTGGAATGAGGTAAATATTTTTCATCTAGTGGGATATCTCACATTTATTCTAGAGACTGAGATGAGATATGTCTTTGAGGGGGAGTAAAGCCTCTTGTATTTTGTATTTTTCCCATAAGTATATTTGACATTCCTAGTGGGATATTAGTGCATACAATTGGGTTTGAGTATGTTGTTTCTTCATACATTCATATAGTTGGTATGTTATTGGTTCATTCTTACTCTGTTTGTATACTATTTACATGTTTGATTATTTATTGTCATTTATCAATTAGATTGAGGGTATAGTCTCCTCATGGTTTCACTGAAGACCCATGCTACTAGTTGGAAGCATCTTGTGTATGAGAAGTCACACATGAGTCCATTTAGGATTCTGGATCAAACATGGTAATTTGGTTTAGGATGATACAAAATGGTATCAGGGAATGGAATATCTTGTTATCTTATTTTTTTCAAGTCAGTAAAGAGGATATATAAGAACATGTTAGATATTGTGATGAAAAATGGACTGGTCCATCATGAACACCATTTCTCTAGGAATTCTATGTTACCAGGACATGGGATTGATGTGATAGCTTCGTACTATAATCATTTTCTTTCACATTATGGGATATACATAGATTTTTATATTATGATTTCATATGGACTATAATATTATCCATATTAGTATGAGGTATCACATATATCATATTCAGAAAAAAAAAATCTCATGATATAAATGTTTATTATGTGTGATTTTTTTAACCCCTATGCATGTCTACCTATGTTAGTAGGTAATTTGAATATATGGTGTGGTGAACATGGGTGATGATAGCTTTTTTTACGATGATGAAAACAATTAAAATGATGATATTGATGATGATGTAGTCCCTTGGTGCAGAGACAGTGTAGTGCACTTGTTTGATAGTTCTCAGGAACTAAATGACTTTGTAATAACATTCTATGAGGAACCAATGGATATGTATGGTCAAATAATGATCCGATTATATTCAATTTTTTATTATCCATGTAGCACCTAGTGGCATGTTTTTTGTCTAAACTAAGTGTCTATAGAGTCTTTATATATTTAGTTTAAGTGTGAATTCAGCATAGAATGTATATAGTGATATTCCTAGTGGATTATTAGTGGGGGTAACCTTAGTGGAACCATATGTTTGTTTTGTAACGACATTGTGCCCTTAGAAATGAAAAGGTCGGTGCCTCATACTACTTAGAAGTGACCTGAGTGATAATATTCCATATTAAGTATTAGTAATTCTTAATGTAAATGGGTACTTATCATTGATGGAAATGAACTTTTCATGTGAGTAACCATTTAAGGATTAGAAATAATACTTTTAAGTTTCCTGTAATCCTTTGATCATAGAGAAATGAGAGATTTAGTACTCACGATACAAGTCTGTGTTTCGGAGCATTGGATTCAGGTGGTGTGTGGGAATCTATTTTGTCTTTTGAGCATATCTCTGAGGTCTTTGACTTGGTGGAAAAATCAATCAGTTTGAGTAATGAGTGGTGTTTCCAATACATACTGGGAAAGTATTGATGTGTGAGTGTTAATTGAGTGGTTATGAAATGGTTGGAGAAATCAGGGTAGTTTTTTGACCATTGAGGTTTTTATAGTTCTATGGTTGAGTCGCATATATATTTGGTGGTAGGTGAATGTTGTTTTTATGTTTAGGATCACCCATACTGTTGATAGTCAACACATTTAGTTTGAATATCATAGTTTTGGTAGACTAGAATATAATTCTCAAGGATTTATCAATGTGGTGGAATATGACATTGATAATGGATCAATATAGTATTATACATGAGGGGATAACAATAAGGGTACTCATATGGTGAGGAGTATTAACCTACTCATGTGTGAAATGACCTCTCCTTTGGAAGGTTAATAGTCTTTGTAAGACCAAACATTTCATGATTGTTGTTACTATGGATACCTATGTGTAGTATACCTAAGAGTGTCTAGTTTTTCATTTAATTCTTGATGTTCAATTCATATTTAGTTCTAAATGGAGTCCATATGAGGACTTTAGACTTAAGATAAATATCAATGTAAGCATAGGAAGAGTTAGATCGTCGGTTCACTGACACATAGCTAGGAATATCTTAGGGATTTCTTTGAGTCATTTCTAGATGTTCTACCATTGTTGCATGGTATCCTATTTTTTTTTCTATGATGGTTAGAGTGAAACACTGTTGTAATGGATGATCTCCATTACGAGAGTGATGTTCCATGTTTTTGCACTAGCATTGTTGTTTTTAGAACATTATCGTTAGACATGGATATGCCATGGGAATTTATTTTTTCATCTAGGATGATGTGGATTATTAATGGACCATGTTCTTGGTGGTACTAGGATATTATTTGATGATATCATCAAGGGTGTGTTGCGATGCGGAAAATACTTGGTTACCTTCAAGCACATACCCAGGGCATAAAACCATATATGTTATGTGTAGTAAACGTAGACGGTTAGATAATTGAGGCATGTTTAGAGTTTTGTATATTTATGGAATTATATTCATGTTTTTGATGAGTTATCTATTGGTTTTTTAGTAATGAATATTGGGTATTTCATTGTGGTGTGTGATTGAATTATCCTATGTGGGTTAAAGAGATATGTTTTGGAGGATATTTTCATTCTGTTACACATTTTTTTGAATATTAAAATAGTGAGATGACCTATGATAGGTTGCAAATTCATTCCAATTGGTTTTTAATTATTCTAGGTTTTTATAATGACCATTAGAGAAAATTATCAGGGATGAAAATTTGTTAGCGGGATAGAATTTTGAAATTAGACATTTTTTTGTGTTTCAAAACCCCATTTTGATTTATTGTTATAAGTTATTTTTTGTGGAAAATAAAAAAAAAATTAACTAGGTTTTACCCATATGTATAGAATAGGGTATGGTAAAATGATACAACTCTTATGAAGGTAATTTTTTTGGGAGTTACAAAAGGGAAAATTAGCTTTTATATGAGTTATATAAGGGTAATATACACACTACGTAAGTGTAATAGGAAATTCAATGCATAGTTTAAGGGTAAGACAGCCTATGTAAAGGTATACCTAGAAATTTTTAAGGGTATTCATGAATTTCAAGATAATAAGGAAAATTTTGTAAGGGTACTTGGAGAAAATTTTAATGGCATGTCCATTTTTAAAAAGGTTGTGTTAGGGTACCGACTCATATCAGGGTACTTCATTAGGGTACACAGCGCACTGTATAGGGGTACTAGGGAACTGTGAAATAGTATCACTCTCATGAAATGGTTCTTTATAAAGGTTCTTTCCCACATAAGTGTGATACATATGGGTCATATTGGATTTACACTACTACTTAAGGGTAAAACTGGTTACCCTTATGTATAAGTAAAATATCATGTAAGGGTAAATATGTTTACCCTATTTTTTATAATTTCCTCTCTTCATCACTGTTCTCACTAGTAACATACATGGACTATTATAAATGAATAAATTAATGATAATTAAATTATTTTTAATTTTTCTCTATTAAATAAAATATTTAGGGGGATATTGGTGGTTTACATTTGAGATTATAGTAAATGAAAAATTAAATGGTTGATTAAATTATAGTTGTCATTACTGAGATCCAATATGAAATTAACTCTCATAAAGATACCAAAACCCCTATTTATTTAATTTTGAAGATCCACTTGAGTCTTGGTAGTTCATAATTCCATTTTTCAAGATGGTTTTTTTCTACAATTAATATAATTTCTCATTGTGGGTTTCTACGAATGGAAAAGAACCCATCTCTCTCCTTTATTCAGGGTGCTATGTTTTTTAAAGAATAATCCATGGATATATTTCCATCAATAATTTCATATTAAATTTGTTTGATGAATTATGAATCCTTTTAGAGATAAAATGTTGAAAATTATTGAAATGATAATAATTCATAATTGTGGAAATTAATATTATGAAATATTCTTGTTTATCTTGGGTTATTCTATAGATAGGATTTATCATCACTTGTAGATTTTTATTTATTTCATAATGAAATATATTATAATATAATATAATGGATTAAAGGTATAATTTTATAATTAATCATGAAGGAAAATTTATTATTGAAATTGGAATTTTATTTAATTTTAAAAAAATATGGAATTGGATTCAATAATACTTGATGAGTGGATTTAGCTGAAAAACTTGTGGATGTGTTTCAAGTGGAATTTACTTTATGATACTTGAATTTGAAATACGTTATGTCTTTTAGAATGTAAGGATTACACCGTAGGTTGATGGGTTTTCTCGTAATCCTTTATTTAATTATAATTTATTTTTAGTTAATTATTTAGAATTTCCTAGGAATGAGTTAAAAAATCGTGGTGTTTGATGGTAGATGAGTAAACTTAGTCAACCTAGATAAATCCATTTGGATTTTCCTAGCTTGTAGTTGAATTTTTTTGAGATAAGTGGTCTAGAATACTCTACCAATTTTTATTTTTTCAAGCTTATTCTCATATGGTTTCAGTTTCACCAACAGATGTTAATGACCATGATTTTCAAAATGAGTTATGAAAAATTATAATTATTAATTAATTAATAATAATTGTGCCTTAATTTTATAATGGTACCATGTATAATGTAATTGGATAATACTATAAGGGTCCAGGTGGACCCTTATACAATACCTTAATATTGGCCACAAATAATCATGGTTTGATCATATATGAGTGCCTTAGACGACCTAGACACCTTGGGGTTTATTATTGTGATACATGAGACCTAGATCCATTTATACCATGTTTGAGAAACATATCACATGTGTGGTGTGTGTATCCCTATGAGACCACATATGTTGATTATTCCATTTGTATGATTCAATATCCCAATATAACCTGTTTGATTTTGATCACTTGTGCAGCTCCTATAACTCATGATTATATGTTATTCTGTATTACATGTGCACTCTATTTCCTTAATGTGATACATGTATTAGAATAAATGTTAAACCGTTATTGATTTTGATCACTTGTGGGTGTATGTGTAGCTTGTGAAACATTTTTATGATTTTTATGCCATGAGTATAACATTTTTTCTTATTTTCAAGGTAAAATGCTAATCAAATATATTGAATTTTTTTTACTAATAACCATGATTTTATTCTATTCCAAGAGTGTTGTGTATGTTAGACCTTTTATGTGTGTTACCAAAGATTCAAAGGCATCATTCTTACTTCTCATAATACACAACCATAGAATCAGCTTTACACAATGCTAAAAAAGCACTGATAAAGGGGGTACCTTTATCAACGCTAAAAAATAACTATTAAAAGGTGCTTCTATCCATGCTTAAAAAATAATTGATAAAATAATCATTAAAAAATTTAATCATTAAAAATAATATATTAATATATAAATATATTTATATTGATATAAATATAATATATTTTATCAAACAGGATATATATATATAAGGCTAAATACGCATTTATGATTAATATATAAGATATTTATTGAAAATGGACAACAAAATAACTTAAAAAATATTACTAATTAATAATTTTCCAATTATTTTCTAGAAATTTTCATTAATACAAATTTAATGATAGAAAAAATAAAAAAATTAATAAAATATCTAAAATAATTTTAAAATGTAGCTCAAACTTCAAACCACCATAACATTTGATACGAGTTTCTGTTTGGGATCTACAATATGTAAAATTGAAGCATGTAATGATCTCTATGTCGTCATGACCTTGGGGGGTGTGCCCTACGTTTTCAAGGAATAGAAGACTCATAAGGCATCCGAAACTGAGTTTCTAGTCGGGGTACCCAGATTTGTTAAGAGTTGATGGAATTTCAACCTCATTTAAGAGAGTATCCTTATATTTTTTCGATAGAGGCTCAATTTATTTTCATGGATTACACTCATAAGGATATTATGATTTTAAATTTAGTCATTTTTTATAATTAATTGTTATTTATAATTAAATATACACACATATATACATATTTTCATATATTTACACATAAAAATTTAATTTTATAAATAAATATATGAATATATTTTCATAAAAAATAGATTTATAAATATATAAAAAATCTATAAATAAAATATATTATTAATTTTATTTAAAATAAAAAATTTATGAATATTTATATAACTATATAGTTTGTGTCTGTTCGTATTTGTGTTTGTTTGTATTAATAAACTGATATATACTATCCATATATTATAATATGTGTATATAAATATATAATATATAATATATATAAATAAATATATATATTTATAAATATATTTATAGATATACATATAATATATATATATATATATATATGTTGTAGAAATGTTTGTATTTATTTACTTATAAACACACACGCAAAACAATATATTTTATAAATGTATTTCAAAATGATCATATAAATATATAGTAATATAAAAATAAATATATATATAAAAAATAGAGCTAGATATATATATATATAAATAAAATGTTATATCATATAATGGAGAAAAAAAATCATCGAGGGGTGGTAAGGGTTTAGGCATGCAAGGGAGAGGTTTGGGGTTCATATCCCTGGGGAAGTAGGGGTGTATGTGAGGGTGGGAGAAGGGGGTACCTAGAACTATTAGGGGGGCATATCACTATTAATGTGGGGTTTTAGCAATGATAATTGTCGGGGGTTGGCCGCCTCCGATTCTATTTTTTTCAAATTTTTAAAAAATAGGCATTTATCAGCACTTTTTTTGGGCAAATAAAAGGGGTTTTTTTCAGCACTAAAATAAGAACTGATAAAGGTCCCTTTTATTAGCACTTTTTAGAAATAATAAAAGTATCCTTTTATTAGATCATTTTTTAGTGTTGCTAAAAGGGACACCCTTTTAATAGCACCTTGTTTATCAATGCATTTTTAGTAGTGATAAAGGCTTTTTAGCACTGTTAAACCCCTATTCTGTAGTATTGATAGGTGGAGGGTCATGAAAAGATGGTCCCTTATAGGTGGTGTGTGAAAGACCTATGATTATAGAGTTGATTGAACTGGGCATAAGAAAGAGATATTATGATGACAAGAATTTCTTTTATGATAATGCACATGGTTCTTGGATACGAAGTATCATGTTACTTGATGCCTAGTGATTTTCAACCAATGCACTAGATAAATAGTGGTTTCATGGGAAGAATTCCGTAGTTTAGGTCTATGAAATTATGAGTCTAATGTTCCCAGGATTCAAGAATTTGTCGAGAAAACAATTTTCTGGCCCCAAGACCGGTTTGGTGACTTATGAAAACCTATCTTTATCCTTATAACATACAACTAAAGAATGTATGATAGGGGTTCATGGAAACATGGTAAGTTCACAACCATTAATCACCTGGTTAATAAAGATTATTGTTTCTTAGTGATATTTTACTATGTTGTGCTGTTATATATATCTTATTTACATTATTCTAAGAAAATATCATGGATGTACACTATAAATTATCTTTTGGGTATTGAAACGCATTGGTGATGTCTTACAGATTTGTACTCACATCTTTCTTGGGAAACCATGGATCTTGAGTTACCAAGCATCTTTGACTTACTATTATTATATGTTTCACTAAGGCCCATTCTAGTAATCTTGAGGGATATCATGCTAGGAATCAAGAGACCAGGATGATATGTGGATGGGAGAGGAAGAAAATACTCATATGTTCTATACTTTTCTTATCTATATATGTGATTGTATTGGTGGGTGATCAGTGCCTCAAAATATGTTATGAGTTTTTTGTTTCTCCATACAATTATATATTTGGTATGATATTGAATTCCACATACTACATTTTTTAAATATTTACATATTTTATTATTTATTGACATTATTCACTCAAATTAAGGGTATAGGTGTCACATGGTTCCACTCAAGTCCCTTGATGCTAGTCGACAACCTCTATTGTATTAAGGGACACTCCAGAGGTCATGTGGAATTCCATTTTAGACTTGGGGATTCAGGTAGGGATTTTACATCTATAATAATGAATTAATTAATTTTATTTCTTGTTCATAAACCTATATTTTATATTAAATAACTTATGTTATATTTTATTATAATTAAAAAATACTCTTTTATTATTTAAATTTAATTGCGTAGATAGAAGGTTCTATAACATATATGATTGATTACAATGGAAATTAACACTCTTTAGATAAATAATAAAACAATTAATTTTTTTAATTTTTTCCTCAGAAAAAATCATTATAAATAATTATTTTAACAAAAAACACACTCCTCCCCCTCTTATAAATTCCACCCACAATAAACCCTACATTATACAACACTTGAGATCTTTATCACAAACTTGAACATGTGAAATCCCTCAAAAAAATATTGTACACTTCATAGAGGATTTAGTCTCAAAAAGAGATTAATCTATGAAGTATTAATGTTTAATGAAAAGTAGGGTATCCCCTGAAGTGGTAATTTTCCAAATCAATTGCTTTTTTGTTTATTTCAAGTTATACCTCCTAAAAATCACTAAAATAATTAATGATATAATAACATCAGTATAATATATATATATATATATTATAATGTTTTCATATCATTTTAGTATCCATTATATTAATAATTCTTAATCATTAAATCTAAAATGAAAGTATCTCTCTTATTATGGTAAGTTCAACGCTTCCATGGATGATCTGTCATCATATTCTATTATCAAATTACATTGATGGGGTGAAAATTATCTTATAAGAATAAATAATGTATTTATATAATAATTATAATTCAATAATTTGATATTTAGTTCTATATTAATGATAATAATAAATATTTTTTCGAGTAATTTTATCCATATAGAATTATCCTGATGAGGAAACAAAAATTTATTCAAGTATATTTTTTGTGAGCCATTGAACAGTATAAATATTATCTTATAATAATGATTAAGGAATTATGTCTCTATAATTATGGAGACAATTAAGATATTATAAATCAATTTCAACCATGACCATGAAACATAGGTTTTTTAATGAAATTAACTAAACTAATTAAGGTTGGTCATTAAAAGAAAAAACAATACAGGAAATTAATGAGATACAATAAGAAATAGCTCTTAAAAAATAATATATTTACATATAATCTTTTTAATAATTTATCTAGTTATATAAATTTTATAATTATTTATGTTAGGTTTTAATATAATTAAATTTATACCTAAGGTAAGGAAACTTTTGAACCACCCGATTTTTATTATTTTAAGCAACTTTTACTATGAACTTCACTTTCGTTGTCTAATATCTTAAATAAATGTTTCTAAACTATGTATATATATATATCATTTAATTATTATCCTATATTGATCAATCTTTATTTGATGTGTTCATATATTTTGGGGTTGGTTCCCTTCTAAAATTTCTCTATAATAGAACACTCGATAAAAGGAGATCATTCAATCCTTTCTTCCCTTTAAAATTCAAGTCATTAATTTTTTTACCCTATAATGATTTTAGAAAATTACAAATAATTTATAAGAGAACACATTTATTTATTTATAATTTAGGTAAGGCATAATTCTCTTACCTCCTCTAATTATTTTTATCCCTTTCTGAAATAAATACTTTAGAAAATTATTTGAAAAACTACTTCTAAGATTTTTTATTTAAATGGTATTTTTATAAAATCCATATTTATGAAATATTATTCGTTTTAAAAATAATAAAACCCCAAAATTAAATCACATATTCTTTCTTGTCATAGTAATCTCCAAGATACACCAATTTTCATCCATGAGATATGATTATGTATATATTTTTTCTTATCATTTGTATTAATATTGATAAGGATTTACATATTATTTCTTTATGTGGAACTAATAAATATGTACATATTACGATGTAATGGTTGTGTGATAAATTATATATCCCTCCAATTCATTCGGTAATGTTTTATATATCACTAGAATACATGTAGGTGAGTGGATGAAAAACATAATATTATATGGGACATTATCCAAAATGTGATAGGATCGCCCATAATTATATAGACATTGAATACATTGGGTAAATTTCAATATCTCATGAGATGAAATGTATGTGACTACTGAATTAACTCAATCACTTATTGGACTATGTCAACTAGGTAAGGATTTTCTTTGTAAAGAGCCATTATATTTGATTATGAAATAATTTTTTAGGTCGTTTCACATATTTTTGGTGCCATCATATTTGATGTTATGCCAATTAAAACATGATTCCATGTTTATGATATTTATCTTTTTGATATCATGTTATTAATTTTAACTCATATTTTATTCTTCACCATCATGTTTTATGTTTATTATTCCCTTAATAGGGTTTATAGATCACCATAATTCTTATGTATATCACTATGTTATCATTTAAAGTATTAAAGGTGAAAGGTAATCTTAGGATAACATTATAGTGATAAAAAATAAATATAATCTATCATAATCTTATGTTTTTTATTTATATTTTAGTCTTCAAAGGATATTAGTACTTAAGAACATTGGTTGTATGTTTTTTAATTAATGTTAAAAATCATTCAGCCATATATCTATAGAAACATGAATTTTTACAGTTTGTATTTTATCATGGTCTACTTATTTTGGGGGATAATAATAAGAAAACATTAGTAAAAACCTATGTATAATACTAATAATAGGAAAAAACCTATACTTTTGGTAAATACAATAGTATGTGGTTTCCTAAAAATATTATACCTGTGTAGACACTTATAAGTGGATGTGGTCTTTAACTCAATTTAACCATGGGGTAATAACCTAGATAATATTGGTTAGGTATCATCTTTATATTCTCCTGATACACATAAAATGATCCTAACTATAGACCAACATTAACACTTTCTAGTGATATTATTTGGAAAATTACATGATATCTCAGAACCATTATGATGGTTATTCGTGTGAAATAATTATTTTTTAATCAGAAAATATAAAATTAAATAATCCTATAATAAACTTTTGGTTATTTATGGGAGTTATGATCAATAATATTGGGGTATGGAGCCTTAAATAGATAACCATTTTCTATAATGGACTAGGTTATGTATAACAGTTACTACAACATAAGATTAATATAAATAATATTTCATTTAGAAATTAACTTTATTAATCTAGTACATGAAAATATCTATAATAATTAATAAGTGTTTATAAATGTGTAAAATTTCAAGGAAGTAATTTATTTATGGGGTAGATTATAATTACCTCGATCTCCAATGAATAATTTTTTTCTAAAATATTATTCATACATCAAATATGTAAATGTAAAATTCAATTATATTATTTTTTATTGATATTAACCAAGAATTTATGTAAATATTTATCACCAATTTTGTTTCCTTATATATGTAATTCATATATAAAGTTATTCTATTTATAAATTTTTTTAAGAAAAATGTAATCTTTAGGCTCGATGAACTCCCTTCATTTATGTTGAAGCTATGAGGCATGAACCCATTATTGAAGTGCGATAAGGGAGCCATGTTTATCAATAGACTATGTTATATCCAACTTCCTTATTCCATTAAATATATATAATAAAATCTCTCTTAATATATTCAGGATTAATTTTAAATAAATTGTTTTATTTGAGAACTAAATTATACTTATTGATTATTTTATTTTCATATTATCATGAATAATTATATATTGTAATTTAAGGGTTAAAAAAATATAATACATATTTTCATTATTTAAAAATTTTAGAGATTAAAATTTTTATTAATATCATATTACATTTTATGTTAAAATATTTTAATATGAAAAATATATTTTTTACACTAAAATAATTATTTTATTTAATTTATAAATTTTTTTAATCATCGTCTATGTACATGTGTTATTACTATAAATATTTTTAATTTAAAAAACATGAAATATGTTTAATAATAGAATAATTTTATAAATTATTTATTAATTTTATTTCAAAACACAATTATTCATTTCTAAAATGTGTTATTATCGAGAAATGAGAATTAAAATTTGATAATATATATTTTTTAAAATTTTATACGGTCATTTTCATTTCATTATACTCACACTGTATAATGTTTGTTGCACTGAAACCATTTTCGTGATAATGTATTGAAAATGTAAAATTCACTAAATTTATATATTAATTTCATAAAATCTAAATTTAATACATTTATAAATAATTAATTAACAGACATAAAATAAATAATCAATAACAAAAAAGTTAGATGTAATCCATAAAAAAATAAAATAAATAACATTCAAAATAAATTATTTTTCTTATATTATATGATTTAACATAGTATATAAAAAATTAATATTCAAAAAAATAATTTTATAAAATAGAAAACATATTTTGAATTATCACTCCAAAAGTATATTTTTGTAATTTTTTTGATTTTTTTTTAATTTTTTTTGTGTGAAATATATAAAAGGTAATTTTTAGGAAAAGATAAAACTTTTATTACATTAAAGGGTAATAAATAAGACATATAAAATTAAGAAATTGATTTCCAAAAAAATTCAAGGAGTATAATAATTATTTTAAATTTTCTAATTTTATATGTAAAACCTATATTTCTAATTTTAGAACATAAGAAAAATTTATTTTAAATAAATACAATTTATGGGTTCTTTTAATTTAATTTAATTTTTGGAAGGTTACATTACATTATAATATTATTTTAATATAAATTATAACATGATATAATAGCAATAAACCTTTTTGGTAATCAATTCATTGTTTGAAGTTGTAAAATAATATATATTTTAACCAAAAACACCTCTCTCCTCAATTATAAATATCACACCTCACCACCCCCTCTTCTCCAAAATCATTTAGAGGATTATCTCCACCATTCCCTACCAAAATCCCATAAAAAAACTATTAGATATATCCTAGAGGTTCTGTTATAATGAAAATACCAATCTACAAAGGCAACTTTGTGATCTAAAGGAGCATATCCCTAAAATAGTTATTTATCTTAATTGGGTCCTTCGATATTTCATTATTATTATTACACCACATCTAAATCTATTAAAACCATTATGATATAATGAAATAAATACCATATATATACTAAATAATTTTCATATAAATGCATCATAAATTATCCTACTCATTCACTCCCATTAGTTCTAAAATGAAATCATCACTCGTATTATGGCTAGTTTATCACCTCTATAGACAATGCCATTTCATTTTACATTTACTGCATGAATTTATGAATTAAAAAATATATTAAAACAATATATATAATATTTATAACATTATTAATATTCTATGAATCCAATTTTGGTTTTATATTAACAATAATAGGAAATAATGTCTATAGTCAATTTAATCATATAAAATTAGCATTCCAATAAAACCTTTATTCATGTAAATGATTTTACAAAAACCATAGAAAAATATTAATTTAATTAAGTTAGATTGATAAAGGATCAATATATCAACAATATTAATATTATGGCTCTATTATAAAACTTCTTTAACCATGGCCAACATACTAGAGTCATTTTAATGAAATTAAAGGAACTACTCAAAGTGGTTAATATAAGAAAAAACATTACTATAAATGAATGATATATGATAAAAAATAGTCCTTAAAATGATATATATATATATATATATATATTATAAATCATTTAGTGTACTACTATTATTTAATTATTCAATATTTTAGGCACACATACTACGAATTAATAGCTATGTTTAGCGGACTTCTAAATAACCTTCTTTTCATTCAGTTATAACTTTTTCTCTATATACCACATTTTCCTTATTTATATTTTTCTACGATGTTCTTATAAATTATATATATATATATATATATATATCCTTTACATTTAGATATATCTTATTATACCTTTCATTGATGGTTTCATATATGTTTTATTAAGTTCCCTAAAAAATACACAAAAAAAGCACCTTTGAAAAATGTAAAACATTTTATTCTTTATTAAATTTATTGTTAAAATATTTCTATTTTTATTCCTCCAATGATTTGAGAAATTGATGAATATTTTATGTTAAATAATATTGATTCGTTTTTTATGGAAACCTCAAGGTCATTTCCTCCTCCATGGATTTTTATCCCTTTCTTAAAACACTGCTTTCAATATTCTTTTCAAAACCTACTCCCAAAATGATTTCTTATAAATTTTACACCAATAAATTCATTATTTGAGGGCTATGAATCCTTTTAAAAATATGATAATCCAATAATTAAATCATGTATTCCTTCTTCGCATTATAATCTCATGGATATTTTTTATGCTTGAGACATGACTATGTAATCCATTACTCTTATCATACAAATTATATAAGAAAATATTTTACATTAAATTTCCTTATGTGGAACACGTATTAATGTGCCCACAATGATGTGATGGGTTGTAAAAACATTATATATCCCTATAATTAATGGTTTAATGTTTTACATCTCATGAGATTACATACAAGGGAATGAGGAGTAAACCAAATCCAATACTGGACATTGTCAAGTATGTCATGGGTTGTCCAGAAATTAAATAAACCTATAATAGTTTAACTAATGTTGTATGTATCATTAGATTACGTGAATAATATTTTTTGTGTAAAAAAATCCATTATGGGTTTATGTTCATTATATGATGGTTGTATTGTTAGATAGCCTTAACATACACATAAAATGCCATGTTTTTTTTATGTTTTCACATGTATATAATGTGATGATCTTTTGATATTATTTTCATTATTCAATGGTCCTGTTTTTTTATCCTTCTCATAATTATATCATGTTATATCTTTTAACTTTTATGTTTTTCTCCACCATCATATTTTTCTATGATTATTCTATAGTAGATCAACCTTTTTATTATATATATCCCAAAGTTATACTTTTCATAATTAAATAAACAATATAATTAAAGGATTGTATTATTGTCACGACTCATCCCTTGGGGCCCGTGTCGTGACTACCCCAAGCCCACCTTCCATAGGCTAGGGGCTGACAAATAGCACCCAATGCATAATTCCCTAAATATGGGAAGGCATTTCCTTTATAACTGTAAACACACACAACAGAGCACACAGTTGGATACAAAACACTAAGAAAAACTGTATAAAAAGAGAGTGCTAAAACGTAAAGGGGCTGGAAATACAGGCCCAACTGTAAAGTACAAGTATAACTCAAAAGGGAAAAAATAACTGAAAGATGAAAAGAAGCTCCTGGATCGTCCACCACGGATCCTACCTGAAGGGTAGGTACAGATATCCTCCTAAGCACTCCACGTCTGTCAGTCTCCTCCGGGTACTAACTAGTCGTGAGGTCCACCTCCGGGCACCGTCCAGTCCTGGTACACTCAGCCTCGGTCAGCGTTGTCTGTCGTCTGCATCCAACACAACGAGGTGCGGGCACAACCTGTGTAGGGGTGTGTATAACAATACACAGTAGGGACCCCGAGACCCTCAAAGTCTCACAAAATCAAACAAGGATAAACCATAAGGTATGAAATCAACATATAACCCCACTTAGGTATATGACTATACATATACCTGAGTTATCAAGTAATACACCTCAATCATGAGGAAAACACAAAGTTACTGACTCAGCTCACAAAAGTATACAACTTATGTAGAGAGATAGAGATGATTAGATGCAGCCACTGAATCATCTATTCTGTCGAACCCACACAGGATTCGAGAAAAGAAATCAGAACTGTCGAACCCACACAGGATCCAGGAACAGTAAACGAAGTTGTCGAACCCACATAGGATCCAGTAATTGTCATCGAAGATGTCAACCCCACACAGGATCCAGGAATAGTCGCCAGTGTTGTCGAACCCACACAAGATCCAGGAATAGTCATCAGTGCTGTCGAACCCACACAGGATCCATTAACAGTCATCAATGCACAGCTAGCCAAAGGGTTCCGCACAAATCATCCTTGATTCTGGGAGGGTTTGCTCCTCAAGCAAAGTTTCGATACATCAACTGTTATGAAGTCCCAAGTTGATGTATCCAAAAGATCTGTCTAGCCATAAGAAACCCAACGCGATAGACGGTGCGTCAATCGGACGCACAGTCTAAGTGTTATTGGCATTTCCGTTCTGAGGGCCCGGTTAGATTTATGTTCGATCCAACCCAGTCGTACCCCAAATGTGTCCCAACCTCAAGTGAGGTTTACCAAAAGAACCATCTCCTTCCAAGGTTTCTTTCGCCATAGATGGTTCATCAATCGGACACATGTAGCTCAAGTTACGAGAAAAAGAGTAGAAACAAGTCAAACGGGTTCAGGTCCGGTCCGGCCAAGTCAGACCAACCCGGCCCAACCCGGGTCCGGACTGGGGTCTGACCCGGTCCTCGGGTCCGAACCGGCCTGTGGGTCCTACCCGGTCCACGGGAGCGGCCCGGCCCGTGGGGGTGGATCGGCCCATGCTGGCGGCCCGGCCCGTGCGGGGTCTGGCCCGCGCTGGGTCCGGACCGTGGGGTCCACCCTAACTGCATCCAGGGGGGGAGGTCACTCCCCCTGGATCCCGAATGGCTTATCCGCTCAAGTGGGAGTCAAACCGGCGCCACGTGGTGTCGGTCTGCATCACGCGAGACCCACGCGGTGGGGTCTCGCTGTTCCCGAATGTCCGAGCGGTCGGCGGCCTCCCACGCGGCGCGGTTGCGCCGCGCCTCCCTTGGAGACCCAGCGTCTTGGACCACCGGTCTTCCTCGCGGTGGGCCTTGCACCATCCGCCGTTGCACAGCCGCAGCCAGGGGCAGCGGCCCCCTTTTTCTCCACCGCGATGCGCGGTTGCGCTATACCTTCTCCTGCATCCCAGTAGTTTGGGCCGCCTGTTTTCTTCGTATTCATCTTGCACCACCGCGGCCCATCCTCCCTAGGTTACTCCTCTGGCAGTGTAGTTGTGCCGCCGCCGTCATGCGGTGATGTTCATCGTTCCATCCATCGGTGAACTTTCTGTGGTTCACCAGACGAGTTCTGATGGCCCGATTCTCGTTCCAGAAGAAGCCGCAAACTCCTCGGGACATCACCTTCGATCCAAAACCATTTTTGATGAGTAACTCTCATCCTAGGCTCATGTCGCGTTTAGCGTCAAATTCCACAAATAAGGCAGAGGGGTCAGGCCGTGTTTGTTCGGTCTGCACCCTCTGCGTTAGGGTGATAGCAAGTGGCTTCGATTTATAATCCTCAATGGAAAACGAAGAACATGAAACAATTGACAAAGCTTGAACCCATACCTATGTTCATTGATCATTTATGAAGTCGTAGAAAGGCGGATGTCGATTTGTTGTAGACGAATGTGTCCTACATCGAGGAGGTTCCGAGGAAGGAAGTCGAAGTCGGGATCGAGGCCGATGTTCTTATTTGGTTGGAGCGTTCTTCATCGGTAGAACACGTTCTATGTCGGGAGCCTTCTCCGATGTTATCCCCTATCCCAAGCTCCACCAAAAAGAAAGTGATTCCCCCAACAAAATAATAGATTTATCTATTATTTAGTTGTTGGCACAAATTTCAAAAAGATTCAAATTATTTAATTGATGCTCAATTAATTAATAGAGTGGATTTGGAACCATAAAGTGGGGATCTCAAGAGGTTTCTCCCCACTTAATGGGGAGTTCAAGAGTTTTTAACCTCAGGTGGTCCCCACCATAATAAATATTAATAGGAGGATAGGTTCACATGGGCCCAACCTCCATAACCTCTCATGGGAGGATAAGGTGTGGCGGTCCCACCTCCAACTTCCAAGAGGAGATTTTAACCATCAAATAAAAATAAATCCACGCACTTTATTTTAATTTAATTCAAAATCTAAAAACCCCATAAACTAACATTTATTCTCGACTCACTATCTTTGAAGTGAAAGTCTTCTTAAGAGAATACTGACACTGCGAGTTCAACGGTGCCCTTGGATTTCAATTCTAAGCAACGCTTCAAAAATTATAAAAATCCGCTAGTATGTTTACTGAACGTACCTGAAAAAAACATCCGAAATTGATTTCGGGAACACCAGGACTCAGAATCATGCACGTTCAGTTTTCACAGACTCATAAAATTCCCAAGTATATAAGAAAAAAATTCCACGGAAATTCTGGGTCTTTACATTCTCCCCACCTCTGGGATTTACGTCCTCGTAAGCTACAACTCGATCTAAGGGAACAAATGGGGGTACTGAGCATGCATCTGAGCCTCCCGCTCCCATGTGCTCTCCTGGAGGTTCCTGTGATGCCAACAAATGTTCTCCAAAGGTATCGACTGTCCACAAAGGACTCGCTCCTATCGATCCACAATCTCCACTAGAACCTCTGTAAAAGTTTCCCCATTGTCGACGTCCAACTCCCCATGGTTGATGATGTGAGAAGGGTCATGCACGGATCTCCTCAGCTGGGATACGTGGAAGACGTCATGCACCCGGTGCAACTGAGGTGGAAGAGATAAGCGGTATGCCATCTTGCTGACTCTACTAAGGACCTAGAAAGGTTCGACGAACCTCAGAGATAACTTGCCACCTCTGTCAAATCTCTGTAAACCTCGTTGAGGTGAGACCTGTAGAAAGACGTGGTTTCCATCCATGAACTCTAGAGGTCTCTGTCTCCTATTGGAATATGACTTATGTCTGCTCTATGTAGTCTTCATCTGCTCTTGGATGATCTGCACCTTCTTCGTGGTAGCTCATACCATCTCTGGTCCCACTAGTGCTGACTCCCCTGGGTCTGTCCAGCACAGTGGCGATCTGCAAGGTCGACCATACAAGGCCTAAAAAGGTGTCATTCCGATGGTGGAGTGATAGGTATTGTTGTATGCAAACTCAACCAAAGGTAAGTGATACTCCCATCTACGACTGAAGTCGAGGACACAAGCACACAACATGTCCTCTAGGGTCTGAATGGTCCGCTCAGTCTGAACATCCGTCTGAGGATAGAAGGTGGTGCTCAAACGAAGCTGCATCCCGAAAGCCTCCTACAACCCCTTCCATAGTCGGGATGTCAACCATGCATCACGGTCAGATACAGTCATCGAGGGTACTCCATTTAGCCACACATTATCCTGCATGTAGAGGAGTCACAAGATCTCTACAGAACCCTGCTCTCTGATTGGTAGGAAGTGGGACAACTTGGTGAGTCACTCAATGATAAACCAAATCGATTCATGAACCCTAGATGTACGTAGAAGTCCTGTCACGAATTCCATGTATATCCCATGCCACTTCCACTCTGGGACCTCTAAAGGATGAACTAAGCCTGCTGGTACCTGGTGCTATGCCTTCACTTGCTGACAAGTGAGGCATCGAGAGACAAACTCTACTACTGCCTTCTTCATACCTGACCACCAGTGCTGTTAATAAAGGTCCTTGTACATTTTCGCCACTCCTGGATTTACTGCTAAAGGGGATGTGTGAAACTCCTTCAACAATTCCTTCTGAAGTGACACTGGCACTATAGTACGTCCTCTAAAGAGGATGACATGATCCCCACCTTCAGAAAATCCATCAGGTGCCTACCCTTTGGATATCTCAGCATGTCCTGTCTCACAGTCAGCGTCTCCATGCTACACCTCCCCTACTTGCTGAAGAAGTGGGGGAGTGAGTGTAAGAGACTGAAGAAAGGCTACTTTGTCTCTATCCACAAAGGATATCTATAAAGCAGATAACTGCTCTGTAACCTCGCCTAGTAGCCCTATACCAGACCTCCTACTGAGTGCATCTGCAACAATATTCCCCTTCCCAGGAGTATATACTATATCTAAGTCATAGTCCTGTAGGAACTCAAGCCAACGTTGATGTCTGAGGTTCAGGTCCTTCTGAGAGAAGATATACCCGAGACTCTTGTGATCAGAGTACATGGTAAAATGCTTGCCCATTAGATAGTGACACCACATCTTCAAGGTGAATACCACTCCTTCTAGCTCCAGTTCATGGGTAGTGTAGTTCTGCTCATGTTGTCTCAGCTGTCGAGAAATATATGCGATCAATTCTCGCTCCTGCATCAGGACACACTCGAGCCCGGTCCCTGACGCATCGCAGTAGACTACGTACCCTATGCCCTCCTCTGGAAGCCTCAATATGGGGGAACTATTCAGCCTCCACCTCATCTCCTGAAAGCTCTGTTGGCATCTCTCTGACCACATGAAGGTTTTCCCCTTCCTCATCAAGGCTGATAGTGGTGTTGTAACTCTGGAGAAGTCTGGTACGAACCTCCAGTAATATCCAGCCAAACCCAGGAAACTTCGTACCTCCATCACACTCCTGGGTGTATCCCAAGCAAGTACTGCCTCAATATTTGCTAGATATAATGCAACTCCATCCTCTGAGATGACATGTCCCAAAAATTGAACCTCTTGGATCCAAATCCAGAACTTCGAGAGCGCACCATAAAGTTGGTGCTCTCGGGGTGTGTCCAGTACTACCTGAAAATGGTAGGCATGCTCTTCCTCAGTAGTCGAGTATATTAGAATGTCTTAGATGAATACTATGAAAAATCGATCAAGGTATGGATGGAAAACCCTATTCATGAGTCCCATGAACACTACAGGAGAGTTGGTTATTCCAAAAGGCATAACCAAGAACTCTTAGTGGCCGTACCGACATCTGAAGATCGTCTTATGCACATCCTCGTCTCAAACTCTGAGCTAGTGATAGACAGATCTGAGGTCTATCTTCGAGAACCACCATGCTCCCTTCAGCTGATCAAAGAGGTCATCAATCCTCATAAGTGGGTACTTGTTCTTCACGGTTACCTGGTTCAGGCGACGGTAGTCGACACAAAGCCTCAATATCCCATTCTCCTTCTTGGAAAATAGAATTGGGGCTGCCTAGGGAGAAAAACTGGGTTGGATGAATCCCTTCCCCTACAAGTCCTCTAGCTGTACCCGTAGCTCACAAAGCTCAGCGAGATCCATCCGATATGCTGGTGTAGATATAGGTGCCATCCCGAAGTACATGTCAATGTAAAAGTCCACCTCTCTACGAGGAGGTAGACCAGGAACATCATCAGAGAAAACATCCACGTACAGGTCCACCACTACAGGATATCTTGGACTCTCCACATCAACTACTTTGAGGGTAAGGTCGGCCAACTGATTAGTGATCGGTTGCACCCTCCTCCGAGTAAGTTCGTCTTGTGCTGCAAAGGCTCCCTTCTCACCGGTGAATGTGAACCTACTCCCATCCATGCAGACACACCGCACTTTTCACCTAATATAGTCGATCTGAGCATGGACTGTAGATAATGAGTCCATACCCAAGATGATGTCGTAAGGCCTCAACACCGCTACTAGGAGATCCCAGCTGAATCTCTCACCTCCTAGAGTAATCTCACACTACCGAAACTAGTGCATAATCATAGAATATGCTCCCATTAAAATCTCTAACTGTAAGGATCGATCCAATGGCTCCGTCGGAATATCCGTGCTTCGAATGAGGGTAGTGGAAATGAAAGAGTGACTGGAAACTATGTCTATAAGAACTACAGCCAAGGTGGAGTAGACACATATCGTACCTTGAATCATCTCCGGAGCGCCATGATCATAAGCCTCAGCTACCTAGAGTTGGGCTCTCACCTGTCCACCTGCTCCTTGCGGTCGGGGTGGACCTCTTGGTGGTGGTGGTGGTAACACCTCGTAACGTCGTCCACCACAAGCTAAACGACCAACTCCTCTACCACGTCGGCCTACGCCCTGCGGATCGCCTCGATAGAACCTCTGCCTCTGCCTGGGAGGTCCCTTAACTCTCTGCTGATCATTCGAACGGTGGCTTGGAGAGTCACGATCCATGTGACCATGCCCACTGCATGTGAAACACTACATGTTCCTTGAATGACTAGTTCTGTCTTGTGTGCCTCGCACAACTGAACCCATGTCCTGAGGTCGTCTACCAGATAGTCTAGTCCGCTTGGACCTCTGTGACATCTATCTGTTGCCTACTGTAGAAGAATCCGCTATGTGACGCCCAGTGGTGGGTCTCGCTGCTGGTGACTGCTCAGCAAGGAAACTCTTTACTAATAGGGCTCACTCCAACACCCCTTCCTGCATCGAAATGCTTAGGGAGATCATCGAAGCTCGGATCTCCTGCCTGAGCCCCTGCTTGAAGGTTCAGGCCCTGAAAAATGGGTCCTTTACCATATCAGTAGAGTATCATGAGAGGTCGGTGAACCTCTCTGAGTACTGTGCCACCATCATGCTACCCTAATGTAGATGTAGTAGCTCCTATATCTACATCGTACGTAGGGTGGCTGGGACAAACTTTGCCCGAAATGGGCTCTCGAAGTATGACCAAAGAAGTGTTGCCTCTTCATGCACCTAGAGCATAAGGCTCAAAAATCTTCCTTCTGCTTCCTGAAAAAGACTTTTGGTAAGGATCACCATAAGGTCTTCTGGTGTCCCTACTAGTCTGAAGACTCTCACCACAGTCTCCAGCCAATCCTCAGCTGCTTGCGGGTCCGTCTCGCCCCTGTACCTAGGCGGCCTCTAGCGCTGGAACTCATGCAACGTGCTCCAGAGGCGTGCACTCTCTACTGCTGGGGCTGGTGGCATCAGTGTCCCAATAGTTAGTGGTACCACTGGTGCCTCCGCTGTGATAGGGCCCTGCACCGAGGCCTCGTCGCTCGGTGGGCTGCCATCTCGTACAAAGCCTGGAACCCTAGTTGGCTGTCTGCGTGGAGGAATCCTGTAAAGAAACAGGTGTTCCACAGTCAATAAGTTATACCTTGTGAGCTGACTCAAATAGATCACTATGAAAACTCTTGAAACACACACGCAATCAGTGTTTTCCTACACTGAGTTAGAAATCAGAAGTCAGGGTCTTGGTGTATGGATACATCGGCCGCCGCACCAACACTGGACTCCCTGAACTGAAAACCACACTAAGTACCCTTAATAATATTTCCACACAGAAAAGATCAGAGTCCTAAGTTATACGGTAGAACCGACTCCTATGATACCAATTTTCTATGACCCATACCCCTAGGGCCCGTGCCGTGACTACCCCAAGCCCGTCTTCCATAGGACAGGGGCTGGCGACTAGCACCCAAGGCGTAATTCCCTAAATCTAGGAAGGAATTGCATTTATAATTGTAAACACACACAATAGAGAACACAACTGGAAACAAAACACTAAGAAAACTGTATAACAAGAGAGTGCTAAAATGTTAAGGGGCTGGAAATACAAGCCCAACTGTAAAGTACAAGTACAACTGAAAAGGGACAAAACAGCTGAAAGATGAAAATAATCTCATGGATCGTACACCATGGATTCTACCTAAAGGGTAGTTATAAATAGAATCCTCAGCACTCTAAGTCCATCAGTCTCCTCCAGGTACCGACTTGTCGTGAGGTCCTCCTCTGGGCACCGTCTAGTCCTGGTACACTTAGCCTCAATCAGCGTTGCCCGTCGTCTGCATCAAACACAACGAGGTGTGGGCATAACTCATGTAGGGGTGAGTATAACAATAATTAGTAGGGACCCTGAGACCCTAAAAGTCTCACAAAATACAACAAGTATAAACCACAAGGTATGAAATCAAACGATAACCCAACTTAGGTATATGCCCATACATATACCTAAGTTATCAAGTAATACATCTCAATCCTAAGGAAAAGACAAAGTTACTGATTCATCTCACAAAGGTATAAAACTTATGTAGAGAGATAGAGATGATCATATGTAGCCACTGAATCATCTATTCTATCGAACCTACAAGGGATCCAGGAACAGAAATCCGAAATGTCGAACCCACACAGGATCCAGGAACAGTAAACGAAGTTGTTGAACCCACACAGGATCTAGGAACAGTCGTTGAAGCTGTCAAACCCACACAGGATCCAAGAACAGTCGTTAGTGTTGTCGAACCCACACATGATTCAGGAATAGTCATTAGTGCTATCGAACCCACACAGAATCTAGGAACAGTGATCAATGCACAGCCAACCACAGGGTTTCGCACAAAGCATGCTTGATTCTGGGAGGGTCCTATCCTAAATCCAAGTTTCGATACATCAACTTCCATGATTTCCCATGTTGATGTATCCAAAAGATCCGTCTTTCCATAAGAAACCCAACGCGACAGATGGTGCATCAATCGGATGCTCGGTCTGAGATTTATTGGCATTTTCGTTCTGAGGGCCCGGTTGGATTTACTTTCAATCCATTCCGGCCATACACCAACTGTGTCCAAACCTTTAGTGGGTTATACCAAAATAACCATCTCCTTTCAAGGTTTTTGTCGCCATAGACGGTTCATCAATCAAACACCCGTAACATAAGTTACGAGAAAAAGAGTGGAAACAGGTCAAACGGGTCCGGGTCTGGTCCCGCTCAGTCGGACCAACTCGGCTCGACCTGGGTCCAGACTGGGGTCTGACCTAGTCCGTGGGTCTGTCTCGGTCCGCGGATCCGACCCGCTCCGTGGGGGTGGCCCGGCCCGCGCTGGGTCCATCCCGCGCTGGGATCGGCCCGCGCTGGGTCAATCCCGCGCTGGGACCGGCCCGTGGGGTCTTCCCTAACCGCGTCCAGGGGGGAGTCCATGCCCCCTGGATCCCGAACAGCTTAGAAATTCAAGTGGGAGTCAAACCAGTGCCACATGGCGCCTGTCTGTGTCATGCGGGACCCACGCGGTGGGGTCCCGTTGTTCCAGGCTGGCCGAGCAGTGAGCTGCCTTCCGCGCGGAGTTGTTGGGCCGTGCCTCCTCTGATAACCCAGCGGCTCAAGCCACCGGTCTTCCTTGCGGTCAGCCTTGCGCCGGCCGTCGTTGCACAGCTGCGACCAGGGGCTGCGGCCCCCTTTTTCTCTACTGCGCGGCGCAGTTGCGTCACACCTTCTCTGGTGACCCGGCAGTTCGGGCCGCCGGTTTTCTTCACGGCCGGCTTGCACCGCCGTGGCCCGTCAGCCACGGGTTACTCCTCCGGTGGCACAGTTGCGCCGCTACCATCACGCGGTGACGTTTGTCGTTCCATCCATCGACGAACTTTTTGCGGGGCACCGGACGAGTTCTGGTGGCCGGATTCTCGTTCCGAAAGAAGCCGCGCACTCCTCGGGACGTCGCCTTCGATACGCAACCATTGTTGATGAGTAACTCTCATCCCAGACTCATGTTGTGTTTAGCATCAAATTACAAAAAAGAATGCGGAGGGGTTGGACCGTGTTTGTTCGGCTCGCACCCTCCGTGTTAGGGTGATAGAAAGCAGCTTCGATTTATAATCCTCGACGAAAAATGAAGAACATACAACAATTAACAAAGCTTGAACCCCTAGATTTTTTCGTTGATCATTGACGAAGTCGCGAAAAGTCGGACATCGATTTGTTGTATACGAACGCATCCTACATCGAGGAGGTTCTGAGGAAGTAATTCGAAGTCGTGATCGAGGTCGACGTTCTTCATCGGTTGGAGCGTTCTTCGTCGGTGGAACACGTTCTTCGCTGGGATCCTTCTCCCAAGTTCTCCCCTCTCCCAAGCTCCACAAAAAAGAAAGTGAGTCCCCAAAAAAAAATAGATTTATCTATTATTTAGTTGTTAGCACAAATTTCAAAAAGATTCAAATTAATTAATTGATTCTCAATTAATTAATGGAGTGGATTTGGAACCATAAAGTGGGGAGATCAAGAGGTTTCTCCCTAATTAATGGGGAGTTTAAGAGGTTTTAACCTCTGGTGGTCCCCACCAGAATAAATATGAAGAGGAGGTTAGGTTCGGGTGGGCCCACCTCCATAACCTCTCATGGGAGGTTAAGGTGTGGTGATCCCACCTCCAACTTCCAAGAGGAGATTTTAACCGTCAAATAAAAATAAAGCCACACACTTTATTTTTATTTCATTCAAACTCTAAAAACCCCATAAACTAACTTTTATTCTCAAATCACTGTCATCGAAGTGAAAGTCTTCTTAAGTGAATACCGGTGCTTTGAGTTCAACGGTGCCCTCAGATTTCAATTCCGAGCACCAGTTCAAAAATGATAAAAACTTGCTTGTATGTTTACTGAACGTACCCGAACAAAACTTCAGAAATTGATTCTGAGAAAATCGGGCCTCAGAATCACGCACTGTTAGTTTTCACGGACTCATAAAATTCCCAAGTATTTAAGAAAAAAAAGTACATGGAAATTCCGGGTCTTTAAAATTATGGTGATGGAAAAAAAGTTGATATATAATAATTTTATGTTGTTGTAATATGATTTTAATCAGTCAATGAAACTTGAACTCCATATGATTTGTTTTATTTTAAGGATTTTTTTGGAAAATATGATTTAATATATCTATTGGGACATGGGATTGATATATATGGGTTACTTATCCTATATGTAAAACTCAACCATTGTAAAATTAGTAAATTAATTGTGTATAATGTAATTTGTAAAGGATTGTTCTAGAATGGAAGGTTGATATGTACATGTCATTTTCATGATGAATATTCATATATAATGGTCAGTTTCATGATAAAATGAAAATCTAAAAGGATTTTTTTCATTTAAATGTGGTAATTTAAAATGGTGATATACATAGAAAAGGATTATATGTGAAGGTCACCCATATAATATAGGGGTGACACCTAGTGGTCATCTCTATGAAAATAGATGATATACAAGGATTATCTAATTCACCAGAAATATATTACAATATAAATTAGGAATCAAAGAAATAAAATTGTAAATGTGATTAGGTATGGATGTTGTCACACCATAATAGAAAAGGTGTTGTAATGATTAAAGGAGGAGAACATTGTGATCCTTTTGTAATTTAAATACAAGATATCACATGAGAATGTGTATCTTGTTATTGACTATAGATATCATCATAAATAATGATATCATAGAATCATAGGATGAGGAAGATAAATATTACATCATATTGATGAATTCAATAAGAAAATATGATATTTTTTAAATATTTAGATGAATTTGTAATTATTTAAAATAGATAATTTTCATCACGATTTCTAGTGATTCAATTAAATTTGAATGATTTTTTTTACCGTCCTATGTTTTTGGACCGAATGAAATTCCAAAGGAATTTAAATTTTTTCATTTGGTGGACAGTCTATTTTGAAAATTGAGCATCGAAATGGAATTAAATGATTTGGAACACTTTAATGTGCTGTTTTTAGATGTGGTTCAAGGATTAAGGGGTCCCTCATGTGTTTTTTCTAGTTTTAAGTGTTCCATGTACTAAATCCCGCAACAATTTGGGGAACTATTAGGGGCCCATGGTTTGTCACAAATCACAAGGCCCCTAGGGAAAATAATGAGACCGGATCCAGAGGAGAAAGAAGTGCTTCACAATTTATTCAAACCATTTTGGATGGGCCACATGGATGTATAACCAATTTTAGGTATTTGATAGTGGGTTTTAGCATGGTGTTCACACAGTTAGGGAAACCCAACTACATAACCATACGAGGTTCTCCTTGGGTAGTGCCTTTACGGATGATTAACGTATGATTTGGTCAATCGTGTGTCAAAACTATGTACTATTTTATATGGGTTGAATTTATAGATATTCCCCTAAATATTAAACCCCATATTTCTCCCCCCATATTTTCTCCTCTATGTGCATCACCCATCCCACTCAAGCTCCTCCAACCCCATGTTATGCATAGAGGATTATCCCTCATATGAAGTTAGATTCGAGTATCGTTAGGTGCATTATAAGAATTCTAGTAAGTCAAAGACTCCAATTTATTCCATTCATCATTTATCATCTCTATCGATGCACTATTTTGGTTTGATGTTATTTCCCCTATTTTCAGGGTGGTTTTTAATTTCTTTCACTTCTCTCAAACCATACCAAATAGATTCTTGATATTGGATGTTCTAGTTTTCATTGGTATATGGTAGGTAGTATTGATTCTTTCTCAAAATTTCAATGGGTTTTATATTGTTAATCACTAAACCACACACCAAACTCTCATAGTGATGCCTCTATCTAGTCAAATTAAATAAATTTTATCCAATTTCTTGGTTCAGTATGACCCTAGTGACTGAAAAAACACCACCTTGGGTGATTTAATTAACTTTAGCCACTCATAAGGGTGTTCTTTCTACTTTAAGACCTAATTACCTTGAGCCTTGTTTTTTTGAACACCCTTGAGGTTTTGTTGCATCCTAAATAAATAACATAAACTAATAAATTTATTCAATATAGATTTTTTTCCATGAGTTAGTCCTTTAAGATCAATTATTATTCCCCATACCATGGTTGAACACTTTGAATTAAATTAATTTGATTAAATTTGATGAATGACACTAATTAAATGCCTTTTTTATCCTTATGTGTTATTGAATTACCTTGTTCTCATGTTTTATTTATCAGACTTACATTTTATACCCTATACCATGTACCGTGTATCTTATTCATGTTGCTAAATGCTTATGAATTGTACTTTATGCCTCATAACTATGTATGTGATTATGTGCTTATGAATTATATGATGTGACATCTGCATTATTCATGTTCTCATATTCCTATGTTTTATTTTGTACATTCATTTCCATGAATCCTTGTTCTTACACTTAGGATTAATACATATTATCTTTGGATATATGCCATAGTTTCTTGGCTTTTATGAATTTCTTTGGATGTCTTGTTTAGAAAGTATTTATCCATTATTCATTTATGTGATTTTACTATGAATATTATGCCTCATCTGATGCAGGATGAGTGAGAAAATAGTTCCCAAGATAAGGATTAATTGAATGGAGTCTTTGTGCATGGCTTGGTATTACTTGACATTTAGAGAGAGATACATTGGCATTCTTTGTACGTGCTCTCAAGGAGTCCTATTATACTCTTGTGTGCCACAAGTTACCTAGGGGAGAAAACATGGATGAACTCATTGTCAATATAGATACACCATGCCATGGGTGATACATGGCCCCCAATATGAGATACATGGTATATGCTCATATTTTACCATATTATGTGTGATATGAGGGACACCATTATGGGTCACCTCAGCCAGACTATGTGGTATTATTTTTTTCGAGGGTTCCTATAGCGACCCACCAGATTACATTACTGATATTCATGGATGGGAAGAGGTTTCCATTATTGTATTTTATAGATACCTTATGTGTATTACTTGTTGTACCTATTTATTATTAGTTTTTTATGATCTAAAAATTGTATTTTAAATTCAAGGATGATGTCTTAGGGGTGTGACCACAATGCCAAAGAATATTACTATGGTTAAACCAATTCTATTAATTCATATGCATGATTCCATGTATATACCATATTGACTCCATTGGTTCACTCTCTTCAAACATATGTCTTAGGTTGAGGCATGTAGAATTGGTTAGGTATCCATTTAGGTACTCTGATCGAAGTGTTATTTTTTTATTTAGTTTTCACCTTGTATTCACCTATTTTGTTGCATTTTTATTTTTATAGAACATGAATTGGATTTATATAGACACCATTGGTGGTGGACTACTGATATTCTTTCTCACACCCCACACGGTCCTCCATTTCATTAGGGTACGTAAGTAAATATTCTTATTCACAGGTCTATACATTTTCTACTTGACATATGTTGTGTGATTGGAATATAGGGAGTAAAAGTATATGCTAGTACTTAGGGTTCTCATGGAGTTAGGATTTGGGATCTTATTCATTTTATTATATTGTACTCTCTTTTTTAATTCCTGCTTGCATCTTTTAGAACCATCTCGACATGCATGCATTTTTATATGTATTGTCATTGGCTATTTAATTTTACTCAGTCATTGTAACTATATTACACTATTTGTCTTTTTTCATGATATAATACCAATATTATACTTTTATCACAAGTTTAATGTCTCCCTATTATACAACATTTAGACCCTCGCTGCTAGTCAGCAGCCTCTAGCATATGGGGAGGGGCACTTGAGGCCATGTGGCGACTGATACGACTACCCATTTGGTGGTTAGTCGGGATGAGATGTTACAAAGTGGTATCATATGGTATTTTATTTTAATTTTAAATAATATTTTGGATTTGTGGATATGAGACTAGGAATGTGAAGGCTCTTGGTAAATAGCAGAAATTTAGAGTAATCAACCCAAGTACAGGGAAAAGTCCAAGAGTCTAGGGATGGGATTATTGTTTGTGCTGTTTATTTTTATATTTGATATGATTTCACCTAGATTTAATGGTGTAATCTATACAACTTACTATTTTATATTAATTAAAATATTTACCCTTGTCCTGTTATGAAATGGAGGTAGCATTACATGCATCATTATTTTCACATAGGAATCAAATTCCAAACATATTCTATTACATGTAGGTTGTATTGTTAGGATATTTGAAATTATTGACATGCCTTGTGTGTTATTTTCCTTCCAGTTATATTCCATGCTTCCATAATTTTTGTTTTGTGAATAAAATGATTTTTGCATTTCCTTGGTTATATAGTATCTTTCCATAGTTAATTTTTAAGCATCTATATTTCTTTACATTGTTATGTCGTATGTTCTTTTTATGTTTAGAACACTAGGTTAAAAATTTAAAATGTACAATTTGTTTTTAATGGAGACACATCACTAACCAATTATGAAATGTTTCACCCCTGAATCATAGGGTATATGAGAAGAAACATTTTGTGGTTGTTGTTAAATGAGACCCAATTTTCCAATTTTTAATGTGTATGGGATTTTTTTGAGTTTGAATAGGGTGGTCTATATATTCAAACCAATACAGATGCACCATATATGTATAAAATATTTTTCATAAATGCTAAGGCTGTTTAATTTTATTTCACCCAAGATAAAATGGTTTTGTTTATATGGGATCCTTTAGCAACATGTAAAGTGTATGGGATCTTTATATATTGAGGGTGGTACCTTATAACACCGAACCACCAATTATGATCCTTCTATCTATGAAATACTGTAAACATAAATTTTTCTATGTTTTTACCAAAAATGAATGGGATACGTTATTAAGTCCTATAACTCTATTTGTTGGTTATAATGAACCTAATCTTTCAAATACACAACTGGACCAAAGTAGGTTAGTTGGGTCATGTTTCTTATGAAATGATCCAGCTAAGGGTATTTCAAATGTAAAGGATTAAGATGATATATTTTATTAGTGGAATATAAAATGGATTAATTGGACCCTTAATGGTCTTTATTTCTTTTTTTATGCCTTAGAGATTAAACCCCACAGGTTTGTACTTAAGTTATGTGTCGAGGGACTTTTGAAATTCCCATAGATTTTTTTAAGGTAATGTCTTGGTCAAAGACCAAGACACAATTTATTTATTTATTTATTTATTTATTTATTATTATTATTATTTTCAAATCCAACAAACCAATATTAAAATTGATCCAAAAGATGGATAAAAATACACAATATTTGTTTTCAGAAAACCTTAAACAGTCACAAACACAAAAAAATAACCAAAATCTATAAAAATAGAGATCAAAACATTTACCAAAGAACCATGAGTCCAAAACCCAAGAAAACAAGCTTTTCACAAAAACCAAACCATCAAAAAACCACCACCACACACCTTACTTCATGTCCCAATCCCCATCATCACCAACCCCATACTCTCTGAAATGGCTGACCTGAAACTTCCACTTGCCCTTCACCACATCATATGACAAGAACTCTTCCCCTTTCTCCCCCATCTTCCTCATCATCATCTCCTTATACTTATACACCTTTGGCCCCAGGGAATAATGTTGATTCGTCTTCTTGTAAACACACTTTATGTTCAGGAATGTCACCTCAACAGGCTTGTTCAGGCCCTACCTGACTGGGGGCTTTCCATAGATTCCTATATGGATTTACATTTGAATGTAAGGTGGATCCCTTCTAACCAAAACTATCCAATTAATATAACTTCTTTTAATATTACATGTCTAGTAATGGTGTAAGACATTATAAATATATAAATCATGTATAAAATGGGGTTATGTGAAAACATGTCCAAATTATAGCGAGATGTTAATAAATAAATAATGTCTAAAATAGAAGATTAATGTAACAACACAGTGTTTCCTCACATCCTTAAAAATAGGATTTCACTTTATGATAGGTATTATTTTTCCTTTGAAACTAAACCTTGATGTTTTTAAAGGATTAAATGAGATTTTGGTTTAATTACTTAAAATAGAACCCTATGAGTTGTTCTTATTCTGTCCCTCCTATTAGGGTAGTTAAAATCCTTTCGGCATGTTTCCTTGAATAACTCCCATGGAATGAAAATGTTAAAATTATCCATTGGTCTCTTCTCCATTGGATCAAAAATAAATTATTGTCCCTTAATCCAAGTGAGTTTTTGTAGGCATGAACTCATTTTGGGTCAATGATTTATGATTTGTTAAGGGTATAGCCTATTGTAAGAACCCTCAGATATCCAAATCCCTTGCTAAATTCATGTGAATATTTTCAAATGTGTGGTACTATTCTGGTTACATAGTCACATGTATAACTCTTAGTTTCCAAAAAAACACCCTTATTATGATGGGTGTTCTTGTTTTTTGGCCTTTTTTATGAGTGTGAGAACTGGGAAATGCCCAGTTTCAGTAGGTTTGACAAGACAAGTGAATGGTCGGCCATATATTAGGTCATGCGAACCTTATTTTCCTTCATATTTAATGTTGGTTGACTCAGGAGGTCGTCAGTTTGTTATAAAATTATACATAGTGATCCGAATATGGGTTAGATATTTTTACTGGGACATCATATACTCGAATCCATTGGATAATAATCCTATGTATTGTATCGTGGATATGTTTTTTCTCATGTAATATTGGGTGGGATGCATTGGTACATGTTGTAATTGTCACGTTTCTAAAATTGGACACCAAACTGCTTGTGTTCAGTGGTGCTAATGTAAGCCTTGGGTTGTTTTGTTATGATAATGAGTCACCTCCTGGGTAGGATGACTGGGGATTTTGAAAAAATAAAACTCATTCTAATGCTTGGGTTAGTGTTCTAATAGGATTAGTTGATTGAAATGCTAATAATTTGTACTAGATTTTACACCCAATGCTACGACTCAAGGGGACATAAATTAGGAGGAGATTCATGTGTATGTTTATATTCGAATCTAACCTAGAACTCATAACTGAAATGATTCTTCTATCTTCATTTTAACCCATGTTAAATCTTGTTTTCCACCTCTAAGACCCACTATTAGTGGTTGATGGAGCGTATTCCAAATGATGAGTTCCCTATCTATGTAAATCCAACATGAAGGACACTCTTAAGGTGGGGATCATCGTTTCAATTATTCTCATGTAGAAGGAACAAAACTGTGAAAATACCATTTGAAAATGGTCAATCTTATATGAAATTACCCTATGGCATGTAATCGCTTTGGTTTAAGTCTGTGATTTCTAGAGAGAATGATGATGTTGTTCTCGGGTGTATGCACAACCTCTGAATACTTTATTGGTCGGGAATGGGCCAAGGTGGTTGGTATTGAGTGACCATGGGGTTCCTTAGGTGGTGAAGGTATTAGGGTCTAGTTTATGATGTTTCAGTAGGTGAAGCCATGCATTTTCCAGAATAAGTCGACCATTATTGGTTCGAATGTTCCTCTGTTTAACGGTTGAGAACTGTTTGCTGGAAACCATATCGGTAACTTTATTTTTTTTTTGTAGAATAAGTGTATTAGGTTCTCCAAGGAACCTATTTAGATCCTATTAGTGTAATCTCTCCTAAAATAATTTCATGTCATGTATCTTGACATCATATAGTTCTACTAATGGAGAGTCAGTTATATGCCGGGATATGTTTCAAAAGATGTTGAGCTTGTAGAGTGTTCTCTACCATAGTGTTCCCCATGCATGTGGTTGTCCTTATAATCATGGTTTTTCATTTGTAATGAATATTTTCCTAATTATTAATTTAATATTTGAACTCATGGACTCCAACTTTTTCTATCTTGACTTGATCTCCATGCGGGCGTGGATTTGGGCTCAGTCCGGGTTCTTGGTATGTGGATGTTTGATTTTGTACCAAATTTATCTTTTGAATATGCATTAATGGGTTTCCTTTAATGAGCCCCTTGAAGTCTGGTTATTTATTTCATGGTTACCCCGAGTTATAGTTAGGATCAAATGAGGTGTTGAAGTGTAACGTTCAATGTGAGCAGGATCTGGCATGCACCCATGATCATGCGGGGGGAACGAAAGATTAGAGGGGGTGTTTTGGTAAGAAAAGTCACTGGACATAAATTAAGGGCTTCATTTAATGTTCTCATTGAATTATTGAGTTTTATTAGTCTATAGAAACTGATCATATCTTTTTAAATGCGTCATATTTTTATGCGAAGCATTTTTAAAATAGTCGTCTAGTGGTGTCTTGACATGTTTTCCTTTAATTTCATTAATAGTGGTCAGTGAGGAATTTTTTTAGGCATGAAATGTATTTATGATGGGTACAATGTAACTGTTAGCCATAAATTTTCCTATAATGGATAGAATAATCATTTTAAATTTGTTCCTTTGGAATTGACCCTTCGATATAATCATGAATGATGTCTCATGTCGCAAGGGTTGTTGGAACTATATGAGAATTTCTTGAAAGACAATTCCAATGGTAGAGATAACGTGATTCGTAATTGGTCTTTAAATGATAGAACCTGTCGTGGATGAAAAATATACTACAAGGTGAAAGAGATGACATGGGGATCTTGTCTTACGTTTTATGGGTTCACGTAAGCTCTGTTTTAATGCTTCAGCTCAGAGTACAATCTTGGATCATGTTTCTTCTACTTATGTACCATATGTTAAAATGATGCTAAGAGGTGTTGGGAATTTTAAAATTTATCATGGACATTTGAACAAGACATAATGACCTGAATAGGTTGAGAAATATCCTCTTCATTTCTACAAGCCTTCTTGAGGATGGGAAGTTTTAAGGTGTAAAGATTGTAGCATCCTGTGTTTTTGGACAAGATGAAATTCCAAAGGAATTTAAATTTTGTTGTTCGGTGGATTATCCATTTTGTAAATTGCATTTTAAAATGGAATTACGAGTGTAATAACACATAAATGTTTTGTTTTTTGATTTTTTTCAATGTACAAGGGGTCCCTTGGGTGTTCCATGGCGTTTCAGGAGTTTCAGACCCCTAAAACCTAAAACATTTGGGGAACTATCAGTGGTGATGGGTTTTTTCTGAAACTGTGGAACCCCTAGGGAAAACTATGTGGGATGATTCATACCGACAGGAAGTGATACACAATTTGAGAAAACCATATGGGTATAACCACATAGGAATCGGACTAATTACTGGTCTTTGATATTGGTTTTAGCATGGTTTTCACACTGTTATGGTAACAGTGTGCCATAATCATGAAAGGTTCTCCTTGGATAGTTACTTCATAAAATATTTGAAAATGTTTGGAAAACAATGCATTCAAACCATGAACCATTTTTTGGTGAATTTATGGATCTACCCATAATGAACCTAAATTTCAAACACTATCTTCCTCCCCCTTTTCTTATCCTCTAGGCACATAACCCCTTCCCCTTGAGCTCCTCCACCCCCACGCTAGGCATAGAGATTTATCCTTCAACCAATGTCTTATTTGAGAACCATTAGGTGCATTGAAGAGTCTTGGTATTTTACAACCCCTATTTTTTCCATTATTCATTTATCTTCTCTATTGCTGAACTATTTTGGGGTGAGGTCATTTGTCCTATTTTTAGGGCAGATTTCCACTTTTTAAATTTTTCTGGAACTAGATCGATTAAAATCGTGATATTGGATGTTCGGGTCATACATAGTATAGGGTATGTGGTACATATTCATTCATAATGTTTTGTTTCATTTTATATTGTATGTAGTTTCACAATATGGTGAACTCTTCTAATAATGCCTCTCTTTGGTCAAATAAATTAATTTGAACTCATTTCCCTGCTTGGTTTGACCATAGTGAGTGGTGAAATCCCAAATTGGGAAATCTTCTTGACTTAATAAACTCTAATGGGTGTGCTTCCTCCTTTGAGATCTAAATCCCTTGAGCCTTGATTTGTTGAAAACCCTTGAGGGTGTATCACACACTTAATAAATAACTTAAACTAATAAATTGATTTAATTTGTATTTATGTCCATGAGTTAGGTCCTCAAGCTCTATCCCCATGCCTTATGCCACGGTAGAAGTTTTTTATTGAAATTAATTTGATTAAATTGTTTGAATGACACTAATGAAACTCAATTTTTTTATTCTTATGTCTTATGTCATTACATTATTCTCATGTTTCTTTTCTTACACTTACTTTTTATGACCTATTCGATGTTCAATGTATTTTATTACAGTTCTAAATTTATTTTGAATTATGCTTTCTGAATCATGCCTCTGCCAATTGTTATGTTCTTTTGAAATATATGATGTTCCCTATGGTTTATTCATGTTGTTAAATTCCTATGTTACATAGTTTGTGTGCATTTCCATACAACATTATGATTACGATTAGGCTTAATGACTATTATCTTTGTCCAAATTTCATAGTTTCTTGGATTGTCTGAAATTATTGGGTTATCTTGTTTAGAATTTATTTCTCATTACTTTGTTGATGTGTTGTAACTGTGAATGGTATGCATTATCTTCTCCTAACTGGGAGTGAAAAAGGGTCCCAACATAAGGATGTCATTGATGGACTCTCCATTCTTGTCTTGGTACTACTTGACACAATAGGAGATGCACCTTGGCTTTCCTTGTACGGGATATCGGGGTAGATTATTATACTAATGAGTTACATTGGTTCCCTATGGGAGAATTCATGGATGGACTCATTGAAAATATGTCTACATCATGCCTCGAGTGATAACTATCCACCAATGTGAAATACTTGTTATGGTCTAAAAGTTTCTCATACCATGAGTGATATAAGGGATGTCGTTATTGGTAACCTCGAATAGACTCAGTGGTATTGGTTATATCTAGGTTTCTTGTAGTGGTCCAGTGTATTCCAGTATAGATCACCTTGGATAGGCTCATGTTCCATTTACTGGATTTTATGGAAAACTTGTATGTATTACATATGGTTTCTTTTTATTATTGTTGTTGTTATGATGTCAATGTTGTATTTAAATTCTTAGATAATGTTTTAAGGGTGTGAACACCAATCCAAAAAACACAATTGGGGCTGACCCACTCTAATTTCTTCATATGTATGATTCCATGTATCTAACATATTTATTGTATAGGTCCTCTTAGTTAAGACATCCAGATTATGTTAAATCAAGTAGAATTGGTTGGGTATCCATTAAGGTACCCAGACTGAAGTGTTATTTATTTATTTATTTATTTATCACCTTATATTCAACTATGTTGAAACATTGTTCTTTTTAAATCACATGAACTAGATTGATCTATGACCTTTTGGTCATGGCATAATAAGATTATTTATCACACCCTACATGGGAAGCCATTTCATAGGGTACCTAAGAACATCATCTTGTTCGCAAGCATATATATTTACTACATGAGATATACTATGTACTTGGGATATAAATAGAACATGATGAATCTAGATCTTAGGGTGCTGTTGGAGTTATGATTTAGGATTTTTTTTCATTTTATCATATTATAGTGTATGTTGTAATTTCTATTTTCATATTGTATCACCATATGGACATGCACTTTTTATTTACATATTAGTATTAGATATTTACTTTTATTCATTCATCATAATTAATTTATACTGTTTGTCTATAGTTTTCTTTATATTATACCAATGTTTTAATTTGATCATGAGGGTATAATCACCCCATCGTACCACCTTTATACCCTCTCTATTAGTCGGTATCCTCTAGTGTATGGGGAGGCACGTCTAAGGCCATGTAGTGATTGGTCTGACAACTAGTTCAGTGATATGTTGGACCGAGATGTTAAGGTTTTTCCATATATATAATGTGGAGACTAGTAATCATCATGGATAATGTATAAGGAAGATTTATCCCAACCATTGGTCAGGTTCTGGGATGTTTTTATAAAAAATGTTGGCCATATTTGGAGAGAGTGATAACAGTAATTGCTTTGAATTTTTTGTTTTTATTTGAGAAGAAACACATGCTAATGAATATATGTCCATAAATTATTAAGTGAGAGATCATCTAATGAAGGATTAGTTCCAATACTACACATGATTGTTAAGGAAGGGGGAAAAATATTCTCCTAATAGGCATACATCTTTTTTTATGAGATAATTGTAGCAATATTGATTTTTTAAAGATAAATAAATATCCCTCCCACAAAGTTGATAATCACATGTTAAATTTAATGAGGGAACTTAAAAGAAGTGAATAATATAAAATATTAACAAAAATGAGGATTTATGGTGTCTCAATAACATATGATAATATGAGAGAGACCTTTATGTATATAAATTATTGATGAGACCATTTGACATATAAACCGACGTAGCCTTTACCAAATCAGTGCATGGTGCGGTGGAAAAGGGAATTGCTCTTGGATTGACCTTGGGTATTTATAGAAACATTTAAGGGATGTTATACATGACATAGAGTAAATTTGGAATAAAAACAATCATTCATCATGTTAATTTATAGTGTAATCTAGTACACAATCATATAATAATGTGTACTATCCTTGCATTAGACTATAGTAATGAACCATGTTAAATCCCAATGTCTAGTGTATGCTTTAAATTTTTGTATTCATTCTTGAGATTCAATAATACCATGTGAGAAATAAAATGATATATTGGTTAAACATTAGTCCCTACTAACACATGAACAATATCCCAAAACGAGACAATTGTGTGAAATAAATACTTGAATTGGACAACATAGTAATTCACCCAACATCTGTAGGTATCTTTGGATACCATTTTATTCAAAATATAATATGGTTCAAAATGTATAGAATTAATATTCCCAACCATCCCGTCATTTAATAGAACTTCTACTTTTTATAACACATTAGTTTATAAGGTTCAATCCATCATTCTTCAGTATTTTTCATTGAATTTAAAATTAACTAATATTTACTCATAACAGTATGGAAATGATATTTTGTGACTAAGATAATATTAATTAAACCATAAAAACACATTATTTTATTTTATTTTATGTATCTTATTATTAATAATATTTACTATCATACAATCATTCATCGTTTTAATGTACATTTATTGGATTTTAATTAATATCATGTATATATTATGTAGTTAACTTAACTAAATTTAAACCTAAACATTGAAATTAAATAATCATTGAGTTCTTCATAAATAATATTTTTTTAAAGTAATTGACTAACATCAATATCATATTATATATCATTATCCTAAATCCCATGATTGGAAACATTGAAGTACATTTACAATATAATATCTTCACTTCTAAGAAATTTTTTATACAATCTTCTTTAATATATAATCATCACATAATATTAAATTATTTCAAATTATAATTATGATAAATTTTAATATTTCCAACATATATATTAAAATCATTAATAACATTAATTTTTTCCCAATAACTCTATTTAATCATCTCAGTACATTCATTAAATCATCAACATGTTATTTCTTGAATAATTAGTTCACCATAAAAAACCTAAAGTCCTATTTTTCAAATAACATATAAATAAATTCATAACAACTATTATTCCAAGAAATGTAATCATATAATATTGATACATATTAATAAATATATTTTATATAAATATAATAAATTAAAATTTAATATATCATTTTACTAATTCATATCAGTGCGATAACATTTTAATCATTAAGATGATTCTAAATATCTTATTGTAATTCCAAATCCTCAACAATTAAATAAACTGATAAAAAATTATTCTATTAATAAAAGTTTTCTTATATATTTAACAAAAATTGCATAATGATACTACCAAAAATCTCTAAAGTGGTCCAAATAAGTTTCCCTTAGGTTGAAAATATCTAGAGGATTACAACACAACTTCTAATGTCCAGAAATAACTCCCACATTATACCTAATAATGTGACCTATATGGGTACCTTATTCCACACCAACTTCCTCTTATTAATTATTTTTACCTACCATTAGACCCTTCTATCATAGATAGTCTGATTCAGACAACCACATAATCATATAATCATCTATCACACAACCTAGATCACTAGAGATGTACCATACATGACTATCCATATTTAGTGATTGATGAACCACTTTTAATGTATAGAATATGTGATTCAAAAATATCCCAATTACCACAATATAATATTATCTATTCAATCAAAGAACAATATTTTGATTTTATTACTATTAAAAGGGGGAGGGTTGAAATTTCCTATTACACATCATTTAAACCTTTATTATATGGATATCATTTCCTTCTAAAACCATACATGATTCCATCACGTCAGGAAACATAATTATAATCCAAGGACTAATCATAGAAGGATAATGTATAAAAATTTATCCAATTTATCTTAGAGTCATTTTCTCATTCAATGATTCTTAATATAGAAACTATTTTCCAAAATTCAATCAAATATTGTTCTAAATAAAAAAGATAATATATAATATCTTGAAACACCTCTCAAAATTATCTATTAGAAAATAATTCCAATAGATGTGATTATAAGACAATTGGATTTTTTTAGTTCTTATATTTCAAGATATATGTGTTTTATATAGTTATTCATGTGTATTTTTAAGTTATATAAATTTTTTAAAATAAGAACTTAAATATTTCTTCATTTTTATTTAATATGTGTATTAGATTATGAAAATTAAAAGTTAATTGGATTTATCTCAATATATATGATTTTTCATGAACTATTATGTCAATTTAACCATTATGAATATTGAAATAAAGAGATAAATTTTGATGACCCAAACATCTCTCTATGATATCTGATAATAAATGCATCATAATAAAAATATTTTTATTCTATTATGATTGTCATGAAACAGAAAAAAAATATTAAATTATGTATCATGAATTTATTTTTGAATCCAATAAAAATTGGAGAAGATTTTGTCTGTCAAACATCTCTCTTGGGTATGTCAAAAAACATTTTTTTCTATTTTGACTATCCAAATTCAATTATATTCATTTTTATTTTCAAAATAACAAACATAAATATCATATAAATTATCCATCTTTATGGGATAAAAAATGAATATAGAGTTGATTCCCATTTAAAATAAATGAAAGGGAGTGTAAAAATAAAATAATCCTATATTTTCACTATGAATTTTTAATCCATAACATACTCATTTCCTTTAGTTATGAACTCCATATTGGGAGAATTTATAATACCTTAACATCATTCACAATTCATATATTGGATGAATATACAGTGGTAATTTATATTAAAATAAAATTCTTATCAAATTTAATTCATTTCATTAAAAATAGAATCTAGTAATGAAAATTTTAAATGCCAATAAGAAATTTAAAAGATATATCTTTAATGGAAACACTCCATAATATAATTAATAATGAAGTTCCTCATTCATTCCAACACACTACTTAATAAGAAAAGATTGTTTTACCATTTTTGAAAAAAAAAATATTATCTTTTTCATTTGAAACATCCCCTGGTTATCATTTAAAAAACTATAAATACCCCATTTATTTAAAATTAATGTTAATATGTCCTCTAAAACTAATCAATGTGTCCAGTTTTGAGTATAAGAAATTTACTTCTTATAAAATCATAATATTTTTATAATAATATCCTTATTGATTTTCATAAAACCCAAGAAATTAAGTAAGTCCCTAATCATTACCATTTCTATCATATATCCCATCAAGTTATAAAATTTTTAAATTTATTGGATATTACTTATCCAAAGATATTATTTCATCAAAAAAAATAGTACCAAAAATTAATCCCCCATAATGGTCTCTATATAAATATTACAACTGCAACCACCACATATGAATAATAGTTTAATCAAATATGTATCCAATCAATCATACAAAGATCTTATTTCTTTCATGAAACCAAAATGTTATTTCTTTGGATGAAAAAAAAATTTACCATCATCTCAAATTTATAATCCAATAGGTTGGTCAATATTGTGTTTAACATTTGGATCTCCATTCAAGAATATATTTTCAATATCCATTTGATATATTTTTCATTATTAATTAAATTTACAACCTGGAGAATAATTTGATTAATTAAACTCTCACCATCATTATGAATGTCACATCAATATCATTGGACTAAATTTAGGAATACCATTTTAAGTCAAATCATGACTTATTCCCAATCACAATTTCATTTTGTCTATGTTTTTTCTTGAATGGTCATTTTTTCATACATTATTGTTATCCATTGGACCCTCTATAATTTATAATTTGTTTTTAATTTGAATACGATATATATCATTGTTAATGGATTTAACCCATGTATCACACATCATCGATACATCAAAATATACAGGCTTTAGTTGTAATAAAAAATATATTTGATAAATACTTCTCATTCATCATGTTTACATTAGATTTTTTATCATAAATGATATAGTAATTATTGACCTTGTACCCCCTAATTTCCTTTGACATAGTGAATGAATACACTCAATATTTAATTCTTCTTAATGGGTTTATTCAAAATTTTGTATACTACATGTGTTTATATAAATGGACTTAATCAAAATTAAATTATTACCCTCAAAACCATAATTCTGTCTTTTATTAAATAAATTTCCCTATTACCCTTTATTTAATAACTAGAATATATTCTAGTATATATCTTGTATATGAGTATTCCTTATAATCATTCCTTTTTTATATAAAATTATCATACAAAAAACATTTAAGTGACTTAGAGTTGTTTTCATTTCATTTCATGTTCTGTATGAATCTCATAATCATATCAAATCCCCATTTTCAGTAAAATTTGTAACTTTTTCCACTTCACTCTAATATTTTTGTTATATTTCACTATTAATGTGTAGAGTATTTTTAAAAACCCAATATTTAAATATGTATTTATCCTGTAAATAATATAATGTTCAAAAACTCTTATTACACATATCACTGAACTAAATTAAATTATAATTTGTTAAAATTTAAGGTAAACATTAATAAATTAAAAATAAACAATGCTAAATAAAATTAACATTCCTTGGTAAGTTAAATGAAATAATGTTAAGACATACATAATGTTTAAAATTGGAATTATTCTATTAAGAAGTTTTTGTTTATATTTTTTTTAATATATAATTAATTAAATGTTAGATTTTAATTTTTTTAGATGAACTTCATTTTTTATTTTTTATGTAAAAATTTTCTCATGAAATATTTTTGTGATTTTTTTAAAAAGGATGATTTTTTTCAGAATAATAAAAAATAACAATTTTCTAAATATGATGATATTTATGAAATTATCGTGATATAAGAGTGAACATAATTATTTTGATACATTTTATAGAAAAAATATAAATTTAGTATGTAAATCAATTAATTTGATAATTTAATCTCAAAAATTATAAATATTTTTTTGAATTTTAGAAATTCTTGAAATATTTTCATTCAAATAATAATTATTTTTGGTTCATATATTTTAATTAAGAAATAAAAAGGTTTTTTTTGTTTAAAATTTTTTTTAAAGTAAAATAATTATCCTATTATTAAATATATTTCAATTAACTTTATAAAAATCAAAATTATATGTGATTTTGGAAGAAAATCATTTGTAAAATTTTAATTGGAATTTTTCTAGAAACTATTTTTCATTATGTTACACATAATTGTTTTAAAATTAATATTTACCTCCAATAAAAATTAAATCAAATTAAATGGATTCATTTCATGGTATTATTAGGTTATAATTTATTTTATGGTAAATTTAATGTTTATTCATAATGAATATTCAATATGGTTACAAATTTTTCACAACAGTAAAGGGTAAAAGGGTTATTGATGGGGAAAACTAAGAGACAAGGGGGCAAATTTCTCTAAAAAATGTATTGATTTTATTATTTGAGTGTTTTTAAATCATAACATATATGATTTATGAAATTGGGATGCATTTTACCAACAATATCTAAGAAATAAATTTATTATATTTTAATGGTTCTAATATTTACAAGGCTGCCACTCATCTCACTTATTAATGGGAATATCAAATCCTAAATACTTCACTCGCATTTAGAATTGTATATCATTAAATATAAGAAAAACTATCTCCCAAAATCTCCTCCTCATGTCTTAAATATCACGTTCACACAAAAAGACCAATCCTATAAGGTTTAAGTTATAATCCCAAGGAATATATATACGAAGGAGGTATAAGTCTTAACTAAATTTTTTTCAAGGATATTTTATATTATATCTCCATAAAATATATTATAAACATAAAAATTTGATTATATAAGTATTATTACAATAATTAAATTTTATTATGTTTAGTGAATAACTATTTTCAACCTGTATTTTGACAAAATTTTATTCTTCTATATGTGGGGACTATTGCCTCCACAATGTGATGCAATTCATTAATCATCACTGCCTCACATTGATGGTCCTAATGGTTTTTTTAATATATATATATTATTTATTAAATAATTATGATTAAAAAAGGTAATATATTTTCAACAATCTTACCCTCCCATCTGTTGAAAAATGAAAATATTGCTTGTGCATTATTGTAGATTTTTGCCTCTAGGAACACAATTTTTAGTTTTTCACTTATTTATCCTAATGATTTTATATGGATTGATATAATGAATAAGTATAATAATAAAAATAATATTATTATTTTGGTAGGGTATGCCTTTATATACATTATTTCTTTTTATTCAATAAATAAATGAAAGCATTATTAAAGCACAAGTGAGGACTACTGAATTAATAAATGATGTATCTCATTTTTCATCACCACATTACATGAATGGTTATAAAAGTATATTGAATATATTAATTTTATAAATATTAATTTTTTATGATTTCAGAGAGGATTAAACCATGATTCATTTAATTACGATCGACACACCAAAGTTGTTTTAGACCAAACGACCCTAAAAATACTAATATGAACTTAACTAATTGTGTAATTGAATGAAACGTTAAAATAAATGAAATAAAAGAAAAAATGATGATTAAATTAACAATAAAAAAGTTCAGAAGAAGGAAAAATATCAATATTATTAAATTTGCTATCGTTCACCTCATGATGAACATTTCCCACAATCATTTTAGTCATTAATTATCAAAAATCCATTACATGTCTATATAGTTTGTTAAAGAATACTCAATTCTGATTATTTTGGGAATTTAAATTTTTAAAATGATTTAAATAGAAAATTATATTTCTTATCATTTTTGTGTGATAGTTGAATATGATTTTCTTATGGGATGAATTTCCAAACAATATCAATGTTAATATTTAAATATATGATTTTATGTGTTTCGTTCAAATTATCATTCATGGAAGTTGATATGAATTTTCATGTGTCTGATATAGCCCTATAATGCATTGTGTAATGATTTTTTTCTATGATTAATATATATTGTAATAGACCTATTTAGTTGTTCTAATTCTAATATTTATTTTAAGAGTGATATAAAGAGATATATTAAGATAATTTCCCAATGTACTCACATATTTTTATATACTTGAAAATAGGATTTTATGTAAATTTTAAAATTTCAAAATGTAAGTAAATGAGATTATGAATTAAATATTGATTATGAATATTTTATACAAAGGGTTCAGTTTGAAGTAAATGTTTTCATTTGTTTCAACAAAAAATCAGGATTAAAATTTAAACATTATTCTTTGATATGATATTTTTTATGAAAATAATTTGGAATAAAGTTGTTTTCATATTTCAATAAATGATTGTTTAGTCAAAATATTATTATGGTAAAAAGGAAAAAATATTATTTTTTTAATAATTTGTAAATGGTTTAATGATTTTATTTCAATTTTTATCCCTTACTAAGATTTATTTTTCTCATCCATTGATTTTAAAATGTTTTCCACCAGACCAAAGTATTTGTAGTAATTATGTCATGGTTAGTGGTGAAACTCATTAAACAATGAAAATGTTTCAAGAATTAAACAAGGGTGTGAACTTGAGAACATGTTTTTGTGTAAACATATTCAGTATGTGGAGATTTCCACCTTAATTTTTAATTGTTTTTATAATTATATAAAACTCTAAACCATAAATATCATATAAATTCAATGAGGGGAAATTTTTATTTTAAAATCATACATATGGGTTGATTATGATATGAGATTTTAGAGACATTATAAAAACCAATATGTAAAGAATATGATTTTAGCATTGGATCTATGTTTTTGGGTTCATGGACTAATTGTTAGTATTAAATACATTTTTCGATGAATTAGTTTTTAACATCAGATTTGAGTGTTTGGTTTTAGGGTTTAATAGTTGGTATACACGAATGGAAGTAGGTAAATTTTGATTTTAAGATGTTGAAAAGAAAAGACATTTATGGGATACTAATAAATAGATTATAATATCCTCACACAAATTTTGAGGGATTCCATGTTGCTTCATTTAATCTATGTATATTTTAGAATTATTTTTTAGAGGAAAAATGTTGGTTGAAATAGGAATAAATCAATAGTATAATATTTTCCCAAATAAATAATTCTGAAAGGTTTAAATTAGAAAATATATTTTCTTCTGTGTAAAAATAGTTAATTTTGGTTATTAATGGTGGTTACCATTCAATAGAGAGATTGAATTATCTATCGAGAAGCATGTCTATAATGGATCATTTAATGAAATAAAACAATCTTGAATTTATTGGATCTTGAGATCTAATTGTTTTCTAAAGATGGATAAATTCTTTAAAAAAGATATTTAATGTTATGGGTTGTTGAGAACATCAAAATTTAAGTATTTCTATTTATAATTTCAAGGGGAAGCCGACTTATGGTTGAATTGGTTAAGAATAAAATAAAAATATATATGATTTATTCCATGGATTGTATAATATTTATGTGTATTTTTATTAAGAATTTTTTTACTAATGTTGTTTGAGTTAAAATGGATATTAAATTTATAGAATTAGAGAAAAATGATGCAAACTCAGTTATCACCTATTGAATTTTTTTATATATTGGCCAGATATGAACCAAATTTAATTTTTGACCAAGATTGTAAAATTAGTAGATTTTATTCTAGATTTAAACCTTGATTGGAAGGGTTTTTTTACTCTAGAGTATGGAAGTCCTGGGGAAAATATTTAGTGTATATATAAGGTAGAGATGTTGTTTTTTGAATCTTAAAAAATGTGAGGACAAGGTGTTAAGTAATAAATGATTTTGGAATCCATTTAATGTTATGGTAAGTGAAAATATATTGTTAAAAGACCAAAAAACATTTCATTCCTAAAATGTTGTAAAAAAAGATTTTTTTGAGTATCATATGGGGTCTGTTATGTTTTCAAAGTGTTGCAAATTTTGAAACCTAATGAAAGTTTTTAATAGAATATGTAATTAATAGATAAATAATGGTTACCTAAAGGATTATTATTTTTGTTATTCAGTTAGGAAATTTTTGAAATGTAACGAAATGGGTTAATATGAAAATCAATGTCAATCAAGGATTTCTCAAGAAAGGGATCAAAAAGATCATACAAATAAAGGTTTAACAAAGTAATTTACTAATCATGTGGACAAAATGAATGAAATAAATAAGTTATGAATTATATTTTATGTAACGGTTAATATTGGAAGCTTGATTATATTTAGGAATATTAATCCTAAAAAAATATTCAATATTTTGGGTTAAAGATGTAACATCATGAGATTTTACTATGTTTTTATTTATTTAAAGATCATATTCAATATAGTGTTGAATAAAAAAAATAGAACAAAACTATATAATAATTTTTAAATTTTAATGATAAAATAAATATAGTATTAAAATAATAAGTGAAAAAATATATTAACACTCTTTGATAAATGATATAAAATAATGTTAAAAAACCTTAAATTTAAAAGGATATTTTTTCTTTAAAACCAGTTTATCATTACATATTTTATTTCCATTTAAGAGGTAAATTAATGAATTTAGGAAAATTAATTTTAATAAATGAAATTAATTTTTTACCCTATCAAATCAAAAAATATCATATGATAATTTTAATGGATTTTTCAGAAATAGTTGATTTTTGGGTGGGTATTGAAAAATATAGATTTTAAAAATAGCATAAGTTTTATAACATAATTATGATATATGAAGTGATTTAGAATATAAAAATCCTCATTTTCATCCAAATATTTATTTAATAATTAAAATAATTCATTCATATGTAACAAGTTGAATTCACAAAAAATGTGCTCAACTTTTTGGAACTTATGTTATATTTTAATATAATAAAAGATCATTAATGGTCATTTCCCTTTAATTTAGTGGTGGGAAGGATTTATACCACTTTATCTTTAATAAATTTATAATAAAATTCCTTTTAGTATTAAAGTATCACTAAATATTAGGGGGATCAATTCAATAAATTATTTTTGGTTAAAATATTTTTATGCAAAAAAATGCATTTTTTCTCAAAAACTATTTTTTGTTGTGTCATGAGTAGTTATATTAAATTTAATCATTATAAATTATATAAATTTAACAATTAAAATGTATTAAATAATTGGAATTTGAATATTAAATTTATATAATAAATTTTACTTCATTTGTATTCATAAAATTAATTTAACATAGAAAAAAATTAAAAAACCATTGTAAGGGTTAAAAGGGTTAAAGTTGTTAATAGTCTAAGAGACAAGGTTCAAAATATATCTCATAATTTTCTATATTTTACTATATTTAGGTATTTATAAAATAACTATCTTATATTCTAAATGGGACAATATTGATACCACTTTCCTTGATAATGAAATTTATTATATTAAAAATTTCTTAATATTTACATGGGTAACACCCCTCTCACTTATAAAATGGCACATCCAATCCATTTTTTATATAATAATAGATAAATTTATCTCAATATAGATCTATATAAATACATTACAAAAAAAATACCCACATATTATTGGTCCTGGTTTCCACAAAATTCAACTCCTAAAAGGCTTATAGTGTAAGTAAAAACAAGATATATAAGGAAGAGATATCAGTATTAACTAAATACTTTCGAGCTAATTTATTCTTCATGCTCCTAAAATATAATACAACCATTAAAATATATTATTATTATTATCTATAGTACAATAAAATTTTATTAATTTGATTTAAAAAAATTATGTCTCATTTCCATCACATGGGAAATGAAAAAGTCCTTCGCACATATACACGGACTACTACCTCCAATATGCGATGTTTTTATTTTTTTTTCATCACCTTAAATTGATATTAATAAATATTTAATTAATGAATATATATTATATTTATGAAATAATTAGGATAATAAAAATATAATAAATTATCTTCCTTCTTACCCTACCATCTACTAGAAAATGGGAACATCCTTTATTAAAATGTTCGGACTACTGCCTCCATGAAAGACACAGATTATTTTTCATTACATTATAACATGGTTTTTCATAAGTAATAATTTAGTGAATAAATAAAATTAAAATTATAAATTAATATTTATTAATGGTAAAAAGTTTTGTACTTTATTTCTTGTCTGTTTATTAGAAAAATGAAAATGCCAATCATGTGCACATATGAACTATCGCCTTCCTAAAATAGTGTTTTTCATTTGTCTTGGTCACCTTACATGAATGGTTTTAAAATTATATTGAATAAATAAAAAAGATAAATATATAATTTTTACAATTATATATATGTTTGATTCTTGAGAATTTTACTTGAGTCAACCTACCTAAATTGATTTGAATTTTAAAGACAGAATAATCTCAAAATGTCTGACATAAACATAAATGATTTTGTAAATAAAATGAACATGGTAATAAATGGAATAATATTAATGTAATTAAAATTAAAAAAATTATTTTGAGATTATATAATCAATATAATTTTATTATTTATGAATTTAAACGATGTATGTGGAATATAGGGACACTAGTTTACTGATTACCTCCCTTAATTTTCTTTCATTAGTAATGATTCCATTTTAACCTCATGTTTTATTTTATGTGGTTCATAAAAATCCATATGGATTTATTTTATCAGATATTTCTTGAAAATAAAGTGGGATTAAATATATTTCAATCTAGCTTCTTCAAAAAAAATTATTTAAAAATTACTAATTACATATGATATTTTTCTTCGAAATAATGTTTTAGTAGTTCAAAACTCCTCCAAATTCATGTCAATTTTATTTTAAAAAATTTATTTATGAAATTATTTATAAATTAAAGGAATGATTATGTTTAATTTAAATAAATCATGAAATTAGTTATAGAAGTTTTAAATGGAATGTTTTCAATCGTTTTTATACCAATTATTTTGACATAATTTACAAAAGGGAAAAAATAATATTTATTTTTATATTTACCGCATGATCTCATTTTCCAACTATCAAAGCTATTATTAGTAGTAAATATTATTGTAAAATTTTATATATTTTTTCAATGACTATATTGATCCAAATATTCTGATAATTTTTCATTTTTATATATTTTTTAAAAAAAATAATTCTTCAAATTTTCATGAGATAACTACACATGTTTTTTCTTTTAGGTTTAATTGATTTTTTATAGGGGTTTATTATGAATTGTGAAAACTAATTAATGTTTTTATTTCAATAAATGATACATGGTTAATAACTGGGAATTAATTATGGAGTAGTAATCCCAAACCCTTAAATATATTTTATCAATTATATGATGGGTGGATCTAATAGAACCCTCTAATGAATTGAGTAATATGGACATTATTAACATGTAATTTAGTCCCATGAAGCAGATAATGATGATTAGTATATTTTTCCTTTGAGGATGATGATGTTAATTTTTATTTGTTAATCATAGGAAGGGTTTGTTTTTAACATCTAAATTGTTAATCCTATGATGCGATGAAGGTAATATATAGAAGTTACATATAAGATATTATTGGAATTATCCTTTTGTGTTATTTCATGTTGACTATATCATGCCATAAAATTCCTTTATTTTTTTTCTATGTTTAAAAATATGTTATTATAAAAATGTTTTGATTTAATATTTTATAAAAATGGGAATATTATTTAAAGGGAATATTATGATTTTCTAAATGTAAGAGGTTCATTTCCAATGAAATGTTTTCATGAATTTTAGTAAAACCTTAGGATTTATGATTTTTCCTTAATTTATTCTTCAAAATATTTTACAAAAAAAATTATAAATATGGAAATTTAATGAGTGGGAAAATGATTATTGGAGTATAATGTTTATTTCATAAAAGATTCAAACTTCCTTGTAGATTTTCAGATTTTTAAAAGGGAATACCAGTTTTCCATTCCATTATATTCCATACAGAGATTTTTTTTTATAATAAAACATTTTTAAATGATTATCATGGGAACTAATGATTTATATGAACTATAGAAATGTTATTGGTGACAATTATTGAATAAATAAATTTTTTTCATAAATTAAATAAAATTTTAAGCACAAGAACCGGTTGTTTTTGGAAATAAAATGTACACTGTAAAAAGTTTCCACCCTATTATGAAATGGTTTACATAATTCTCTAAAACTGTAAAACTAAATGTTTCTTTAAATATAATGATGTTAAATCGTTTTTATTAAAATCATAATTATTGGTTGTTTAAGATACATGGTATTATGGATGGTATCCAAGAAAGGGTTTTATAACTTCAAAGGTTATGAAGTTATCAAATGAGGATAATTGAAGAGTTTTAAATACCATCATTGGTTAATATATCAAATGGTAATCATATGATAGAAGTATTCTATAAATATAATGTTTATAATATTATGTAGAAATATAGTTATTTTTTTGGATTAGGGATATAGAGACCAATAATTTCATATATATATATTTTACATAATTTTTGTTGAATATTCATTACATTGAAAAATTATATGCTTGTGGTTCGTAATGGTATATTGTCTTTGGAAAAATGGAAACACAAAAACTGGTGCATAATTGAACTATATCATCTCCCACTAAATTATTCATAACTTTAAACCTTTTTATCTATATCATACATAATACCATTATTAAAAACCTTTAGAGATGAAACACAAGAAAGGGTGATATTAGAATCTTAGTAAGGGTAAATAAGGAATATATAAACATCACATAAGAATAAGGGCGTGAGTTCGTGATAATAATATTATAAAACTATACCATATTAGTAATTTTTCATAAACTGGATTAATGGAACAATTCATGAAAATTTATAAAATAAGAATCATTAAGGAATCAAAGATAATGATCAATGAGATCAAAAAAATGGAACATGATATATATTTTTGTCATACATGTAAGTATTGAAATTATTATGTCAAGGTTATCAACTAATAGATTCATAAAATGTTATTATTGTGTCAAACTCTCGTGTACTTGCATCAAAATTGGGATAACCTCCAGTGTACTGTCTTTCAGGCTTAGGATAACATTGTATGTACCCTTTTAAATCATATAACATAAATCATTAACCAATTATTTTTGTGGAGATATATTTACCACACATCGCATAATATATATATTAGTGTGCCATATGATCCTAAAAAAATCATCATATTAAAACTCATAAAAAAATGGGATTCATAAAACATTTAATCATAGCATATACCCTAGATAAGAAACAGGTTTCATAATCATTTTATTTTCACAGACATAAACTATCCAAATAAATAACAAATATTGTATAATTGAATATTATCCCTAGTAAATCCTAAGTAACATCAAAGGACACAAACTTAGATGGAAAATTATTTTTAAATATAAATTTTAACATTTATTTTGAAAAATACTATTTTCAATTAAAATAAATTTTTTAAAATCTCTTTTTTTAAAATATTATAGAAAAAAATTCTCAAAAATAAACATATAAACTTGTAATTAAATTTATGAATCATTTATCGGTCATGGTGGTGCGAGATATCATTCTTGTTGTTCACAATAAAACAATCATTACATTCACATTTTTGGTAAAAAAATATGTGTCCTGTTTAGAAAATGAAAAGAATGTTCATTTATATTTTTTTAGAAAGTAAAAAATTTGTAAAAAAAAATTTAAAAATCATATTGGAATAATAAAATATTCTTGAATTTTTTAGAAAACATATATATGGAAGAAAAGGGTTTTAGAATAAAGTGAGAAACAAATTTGATCTTCTTTAAAAACATTCTATTAGAATATTGAGAACATAAAGGGAGTACATTGAAATTAAAACATCTATAGTGATGAAATAACTAGAGGATAAGAATGGAAATGAGTTTCTTGTGTGGTATATCATAAGATTTCATCATAAAAAATTTAATCCCAATCAATCCCAATAAACAATGAAATTATAAGATAAATCTTTTCATCCAACGGCCTGAAGGCCTTAATTTTTTTTTTATTATAAAAGCCCCTTTTAACGGAGGAAGGGGAAAACCCAACAGACTTCATGGACTTAAGACAAAACACACCTGAAGAAAAGAACAGTAAAACCATACTACAAACATGGAGCTGCCCCTCCCCAGCATATAACATGATGAAGCTTTTCATCGTTGCAAAGCAATACACCAAGCAAGTGTCCCGTGTCGAAGCACAGGCCCGATCCGATGACAAACGTCATACCCTCTCAACAACCAAATCCACAGAGCACTGCAAAGATGAAAGGCCAGCTCTGAATCCTCCTCTGAGACATGTTCCATGTAGTCAAATCTGGCAGCACCGACTCCCCACCTTCAGCATCAAACCATTCCACAAGAAACTGCAACAAACGCAAATGACCTCCACCAAAAAACCATCAAGCTTCAACACTTGCAGATCCCGAACCGAGACCTCGTGCCATGGAACCTTCACCGGTCACCGGAACACCACCTGAGAGCAGCCCTACTGCCATCCACAGACAACCCCACCCATTCGCGAGAAGAGGCAGAGTCCAACTTGGGAGGAGCAGGGAGACACCGACGATGTCGACGCCGCACAAACCAACCAACGGATCTTCAAAACCTCAAAACAAGAAGAATCAGAAAAAAAAAACACTAGGAACCAGGATCACCCCCATCTGATCCGCTCCAGATCCGTTGCCGACCCAAACTGGATGCCTTCCATAGACATCGTCAGACCGCGCCGGACCAATTCAAGGAGCCCCCGATTCCAGATCCAGCCGCTCCAAATGAAGACGCGTTGATCCAAGCATCGCGGTGATCTGCTGATGCCGAAGGGACGCGACAAACTGAGCAGGGTCACGACATCACCGAGAACAGTAGATGACAGCGCCGGAACCCCACCACGCCGCACCGTCGCCAACACACGCCTACGCCGAAGAAAACCCAGAGGAAGTCACCATAGGAACGAGCCCGACCGGGTGGGAAAGGGAAACGAGGGCTGAGAAACCCTAGCTGCCGCGATGATGGGGTGAAGAAGCTGCTCCGAGGCATTGGATGGGTCATAAGATAAATCTTTTACAACTTGTATATCATCCAAATTGTAAGACCCATAAAAAGTATAAAATTAAATGATACATAAAATATCAGGAGAGGAAATAAATTCATGATATAAAATTTAATACTTGAGATATATACACATCATAAAAGAAGATAGATTCCCAACATAATGTATGTCACAATGAAGAAAATTTGAGACAAAATTAACTTATTTGTGTCTCGACTTCCATTGTACACAATTGAATTTTTTATATAATAAATATTGGAGTATTATACATATATTACAGATCCATAATTATATAAATCATATAATATTTCATTTACTTAATATGTTTTATTACCCATTAATTAGAAATTGCTTGTTAAAATCACCTTTTAGGTAACAAATGGTTTTATTTTCTTATATATTTTAATTTGGTATTTTTGGTCCATTTAAATTTATCAGGGGTAAAAATTATCTATAATTTTAAACATGATATAAATATCAAATATATTCAATATATATTTATTTATAGAAATCCATAAATTTTAAAGACAGAAAATGATAAACACCATTCATGGAGATGGTAGGTCGTATGTATGAGTGACCATTATCATTTTTATTGATTTTTTCAAACATGAACTACAAGAGAAACATCATGGGGGCCTAAAATATTGGAGGCCCAAAGCGTCATTAACCACAAAATTGACTCCCTCATTGAGAAGGGAACTGAATATGAGGAAGTAGGAAATACTTTGGTTCATGGCGGCCCTGGATGTCAAAAAGTCTGCTACCATGTTACCCTACCACTAAGTGTGAGTGATCTTAGTGCGGTTACCCATGAGAAGTTTACACTTCCTGATAATATGCTCAATGTTCCAGGGATAATTAACCGGTTTAGAGAGTGCATTGTAGAGAGTCAAAGAGTCAGCCTCCGCTACCTTCAGGCATAGGTGTCTTTGCTTGCATAACTCCCGCTCAGTGGCCATAGATAGGGCCTCCACCTGTACAACATCACCGCTTCTATAATAGGCAGATAAAGTAGCTAAGACGGACCCCTACCTGACTTGAATTACTCCACCACCAGGCATCCTCGCACTGAGAAGAGGCCCATCTGAGTTCAGTTTGATCCCTCCTATTGGATGCTGCAAATGGACCCAATGCCCTTTCCACATCCTGCTGACCTGATTGGAAGAAATATGAATCATAATAAACGACCAGATCGACGGAGCAGCCTGGCAGTCGATGAACAAGCTGACCAAGTCTAGTAAAATATTTCTCATGTTGAATGTGATGCTAGTTTGAGTGAATCTAGTAGTGTTTTGTTGAGAATCCTTACAGGCCTTTCAAATGACCGAACATTCCGCCAGGAGAATGAGAACCTAACCTTTCCTCTTGGACCACCGATCACTGGACACCTGAATCCACAAGCTAAAAAAGCTATCAGGCAAGCCTCCATGGTTATACCGACTTGATAACACCCCAAACTCCTGTCAGACCCATTCTCCAAATCACTATCGACGAAAAGATGACCCACCATTTTCTTTTTATGAACTCCGCAACAATAATACCTTGAAACCAAACTCACTTCCATGCATTGAATTTTATCATCTGTGGGTAGGTCGTATGTATGCATGAACAAAGATTTAATTTTTACACTTAAAAAATAATTATTATTTCTTATATATAACTTATGTTATTTTAACTTATCCATATTACCTTCCATATAAAGAATAAGTGAAAAATGAATAACTTCGCTTTGCAAGGTAGTAGTCTACCGTACACATGAGCGACATTATCATATCCCCATGAAATGGAATTTAAAAATATATATGTGATATTATAATTAAATAAGTATAATTATTTCATAAATATCATATAAATATGGTAAATCCATATTTCTATCCATCATTGAGTGGTGTTCATGGAAAAAAATTACATCCATTCATGACATGATAATCTGTTGTACACATGATCGACAGATTTGTTTCCCATTTAATGGATGAGGAGATATATTTTTGTCGTGAAAATAACATAATGACATATATTTATATGTTATACAATTTTATTATTTTATTATAATATTCTAGAAGTATTTTAAAGAGGTTGAAAAAGAAATTAAACTACAACACAAGTTTAAGAATGTTACTTCTTCTTTAGAGAGCATATTTAGGTTTATACTTGAATACTTCATAGGATAGATTACTATTAAAAATAATTCCTCTAGGATGTGTTGAGGTAATTAATGAAGATATTTAGGCGTATTTTTTTTAAATTTTTTTTTGATATTTTATAAGGATATGAGAGTTGGTGGTATTTTATATGTGGGTGAGAGGATACACATGGGATTTTTGAAATGAATAAACTATACCCATGTTTATCAAATTAAAAAGGATACCAAATAGGCTATTATTGATCCTTAGAGGTGATAAGGTCTTAATATGACAATTAAATTGCTTTTGTACAAGTTTTTAGGTCATTTTATTCTTTATTTGTTTAAACCCCCAATAAATCCATTTTAACTGTCACCATGACAATTAATTTTTATAATTTATAATAATTTTTATCATTAAATATTAATTTGAAATTCTTATATAGTATTAATTATGATTTTTAAAAATATGGAATCCATTCTATCAAATTCCATTCATGGAAATGGATAAATATTATTAAAAATTAAATCCACAGACGTGATGAAAAAAAGGTTTTTTCAAAGTGAATATTTAAAAAAAAATTAAAATGGCATTATATAAAAATTCAATATGAAATTCATTTAAATTTATTATATTTAATTAACTATAAAATAATTGATCTATATTTTACGTTTTTAATCTTTATAAATCAAAATGAAAACTTATTAAATCTTTAAATCAAAAATAAATTTTCAATAACACTTAATATTTTTCACAACTCATAAAAAAATTAATTTTTTATGAAAATTTTAAAAAATTCTCCCTAAGCTAATTGTAAAATGATTATTCCAAAAATGATGTTAATTTTCGAAAATTAATTTTTTAATTGTTTCAAAAATTATGTTTAATATTTTTTCATAGAAAGCGATTGAAAATTAATTTTTTCAGAATATAGTATTTTTGAAACATTTGAATACATTATTAAAAAATTATGTTACTTTTTTTGAATTTTTTCTTTTATATAAATCAATTATCTAATTTTTTTAAATTTTTTTCCTATTCATATCATAAAGTTGAATTTCTAGGTTATTATGTTCATTTTGGAATAATAATATTAATAGCATATCACAATTTGTTATAACTCAGTGTTGCATGTAACAAAATCTATTGAATAAATTAAGTTTATTTAAAAAATATTTCCTAAGAAATTGAAGTTTTGCAAGAGGCTGAATCAAAAGTTTGGAATAAAATATAATGTGGTCAAGGATATATTAGTTTTTTATCCTCCTCATTAGATGATTATATTTTGTATAATCATAGTAATAATTTTGGGTTATAGTAAATGGCTCGAACCAGCCAGAACTAAATTAACAACAGATGTGAGGGACACTGTTGTGGTTATTTGAATGAGAAACAAGATGGGAACGGAGATGGATTGATTTTTTTATTTTCTTAATTATATATATATATGGTTATGACAAAAATATTTAACCTAGATGAGTCTCTAATGCACTGAAAAATGGAAAAAATATGTTTCATAGATGTTTGGATGATAATGGTTATGAAGTTAAATGTATCCAACATCTTATGTGTCAATAATGCTCAAGGAAGAAGAAATGGAAATTCCTATATAGAACCTAAAGATGATTCAGATGTGGTAGTGGAGGGAATAAATAAATAAACTATTGATGAAAAATGAATATTTTAGTTAAAAAATACAGGGGAATATGTTCTTCCAAATGTATCACCAACTATTTAAGGTTTTTAATTTGTTGAGTATAGAAATTATGCAAATCGGTGCCCAAGGATGAATAATCAAGAAGGGATAAGCATGATCATATGAATTAAGGTTCATTAAATTCATATGAAATTATAGATAAATGTGATGAAACTTTTAATAACAAATATATTGCATGAATTATTTTACTAGTTTTTTAAATGCATAATGTAAGAAAAAATCAGATTGTGATTAATTATTCTTAATAAATGAATTAAATTTTTTATTATTGGAATTTATATTATGGAATAAATCACATATCATTATTAATGGTTTTTAAGTGGTTAATATTATTGATGTGTAAATATATAATATTTTTCGGATGCAATCATATTTTTTATAAGAATTAATAATGATCAGAAGCATAGAAATATAGATACCCTTTCATGAACCGGCATAGGATACCATCCTTCCTGACACCCGACCTGGAACATGGCATGTACTGAAGGGCATTCTCGATCCCCAGGGGCTATAAAATAGTTCCTAGGTATCAATATTTCACTTTTGTGGGAATGATTTCACCCAAGCTTAACAACCCTAAAAAATTCAAATGAATCACGAATCAAATAATGCACTATAATCGTATAGAAAATAAATAAAACTATCATTGTTTATCAATTTAAAATTTTAAACACAAACCAAAATACCAAAATTGGATAGAAACCATCTATACCCCAACCTAAAAACCCCCATTACAACCAGAGGTTCGTCACCCTTAATCCACCTCCACAAATAATTGTAAGAGCGGAACACTAGTAACTGGATCCACCATCACCACCAAGGAAAATCTTTCCTTTACCAGGGTTAAACATAACATTGGCTACATACACCCTATGGTGTACTTATGGTGTGAGAAAATTCCCAGCATGATTCCTCCCAAAATGAATTCCATGCCATATTAATATATGATAATTTAGCATGCATCATTTTAGAATGAAATTGAAAACATTCCTAATAAAACAATTTAAAGAAAAAAAATCAATAGAGAATTATTTGAAATTAAAATGAAAGAAAGGTCCACTATATGCCAATGGTAAGAAAAACATCACAAGATAACCATAGGAAAATCCCTAAAGGCTCAACCAACAGGTGGACACTAGGAACCTCATACCTAAGTGAATCATGGAATATAAACCATAAATTATATCATCCGCATGAAGGATCCACTAGAGGTAAACACATCCCAAGATCTATTTCTCTCCAATCATTATCATATCTTAGTTATTTTTGCAGTTTCAATCCACCTGGAGGGGACCAAGCCTCATCCCCTCTAATCCGACTAGTATACTAGTCCTAGTCCACCCACATAGATACCTAGGATTCCCATCATGCCCAATTTTTATTTCCCAAGACACATAGATCACCAATTTCACCAACACACAAATAAAATATGAATACACATGATGAACTAGCATTTTTCGTATGAAAAACCAGTTTCAAATCCATACGCACACCAAAACCTTTACAAAACATGTTCCACACCACTTAAATGATTCATGGAACACATATAAAAGGAATGATAATAAAGGAACACATGAAACACAACCAATTCCTTAGAAAACATATTTCCCACTATTCAAACATTTTATATAACATATTTATGAAAAAAAAAAAGAAAACATACCAAAATCAACTAATAATAAAAAAGCACTAAACCACCTAACTTGAGCTTGGAAACCTCTAAAATCAAGTGGAAATACACAACCATAACACAAGAAGACCTAATAAAAGAAATATCAAATCATAAACACTAATATTGAAACCAAATAACCATGGAAACCATATTTTAGGTCAATAGACCTGTTAGAGAGGGAAAACCCCAAGAAGGAAGAAGATTTAAGCCAAGAAGAAGAAAAAACTAAAGAAAGGAGGAACTGACATGATCATTCTTGAAGGTCACACACCAAGAAACCCCATAATTAATGATCCCAGAGAGAAAATAAGAGAAAGAGAGGTTCATATGTCTAGGAATACCCTGTGGGGGGAAGTAATTGTTGGATTTGGGTTAAAATATAGGGAGGGTTGAAAGGTAAATTCATCATTTTCAATAACCTGTACATGTCGTATGATTTCACTGCACAATTTTACAAACTGTGTGGCAATTGTGTCTCCCTCTCTATCCAAATAAGAATGAGGCCATATAGTTTTTAGGGGGTGTGTCTATGCATGTGTGGTATAACATGAACCTTAGATTGACCCACAAGTCTGGGTTCATGGCGAGCCATATGCCTGAGTGTTTTAGATAGTGCCAACGTCTATGGCACACCATCTCTCCTAGGTTGGAACCTTGTTTCTACTAAACATGCACCAACTGCTTCTATGCCCAAAAATTCCATTCTCACATAAAATTCATAGAATAGATATGGGATAAATATAGGTCAAAAAATAAACAAAAAAATACCTCAAAATCAAATCATAGATGTAAAAAATCCACTCACAAAGAAAAATTCATCCCTCAGAAATTCATTCCAATGGATGATCAGTGAAAAAAATGGGTACTTCTCCTTAACCCAAGATTTCAGATCCCATGTCTCGTGCTCAACATTCTCGTGCAACCAATGAACTTGAACCAGTGGTTTGGAATTACCAATAAAAACTTTATTCTAGGAATCCACAATCCGCACTAGCCGCTTAAATATAGAAAAATCTGATTCTTGCTCCAATTATTCCAAAGTCAGCACATTAGACAGGTCTAGATTATACTTCATTAACTAAGATACATAGATCACATTATGAATTTATTTAATCTAATATATAAAAGATAAATAGTATTCCACCATACCAACTCACTTGGTAATCTCAAAACATTTGACATACCACAACATTAACTTCACATTATTACCCAAATTCAAGTAACCCAAGAAAGGGCCTACCTTCAAAAACACATAATCACCCACTGAGAATTACAAGTCTCAACACCTCTAATTAGCATAATACTTGTGAAGGCTATGTGATTCAAAAATATACAACCAGATCAACTAGACCTTTTCAGATGTCTCCTACACAAGGCTCAATCCCAACAATGAGTTCTTACCCACCTCTTCCCACCACTAGGGTGACTAACCCCACTGACCAAAAATCTCCTCAGAGTCTTCCATCCATTTTGAGGATTGGTAACTATTATTATTGGAAAACTTGATAAACCCCTAATGGATGTCCCACATGCCTTTGAAATCCAACACACATTCTCAAATCATGTCTTCCAATATATAATTTTCTCACTATGTCTAACCATTTGTTTGAGGATGATATGTCGTACTCAACATAACTCGTGACCACATTTCCTTCTGAAGGCCATTCAAGAACTGAGAGGTAAAAAATTGGTCCCTATCTGAAATGATCACCATGGAAAAAAACATGAAGCCTCATTATCTCTTCAATATACAAATCACTAAATTCCTATACTTTGACTGAATCCCTGATCAGAACAAAATGCATCAATTTGGTCAAACGACCAATATCTACACAAATTTCATTCTGTATTCATAACATATGAGGTAAGACAATAAAGGAATCCATGTTGAACTTTTCCCACTTTCATGTAGGAATGGGTAGGGGAAATTGAAAGCCATATGTCATTTGGTGTTCCGCTTTAACCTACTAACAACCATAACACCAAGATACAATGTCATCTCTATTCTATCTCTTTTCTAGCCCCCAAAACTGATGAAACACATCATAAAACATGTCGGTAGTCCAAAGATGAATGAATGAATTTGACTGGTAGTTATCCATCATCACCACCTTCCACATGAATAATTATATAACCACAAAACCCATGAAACAATGAACTCTATCTGAAGACAGAGGGAAATCACTAAGAACCTCCCCACAATTTATGAACTCCAGAGACTACTGAAGCATATCATTGAAAAGATTCTCCTTATGAATCAACTATAAGAGGGATGAAATCTTTTGAACACTGGTTATGAACACACCACCACTTTTCTCTTTGGTCTCCAAAAACATATGGGAATGAATTCCCATTAAGTTCCACTCAACAATGGAATCCCTAAAATCTTTCACTAACATAATTCCTCTCAAAGAATCTTCATCAACATTAACGTTTTATGGGTTATACATGATATCAAAATAATAACCGTAATGGTACTTTTCCTAATGGAGGTGCCTTAAATTTAGATCCTTGTGGGAGAAAATTAAGCCAAGATCTTATGATAAGATTATACCAAAAAAATCTCCTAAAGAGATCATGTAGACACATACTTAAATCATGCATCACTATCGCTAATTCCAGTGTGTGGGATGTGTAATTCCTTTCATATAATCAGATTTGGAGATTTCCCTCGACCACCATAATGTGATCATGTATAATGACACACCGAAGCCCCATTCCTAAATCAACATAGTAGACAACTAATCCCTTTCCATATTCAGGTAAGATCAAAATAGAGGTTGTGGTCAACCGCAACATTAGCTCCATTAATGAAACCCAACATTATTGATTACATTCAAACCTTACCCCTTCCAGGTAACAGAATTCACAGGTGAGGCATGTTGGGAGAAATTTCTAACAAAAAACATTCCAGGACCAAAAATATTTTCATTTCATAAACATTCCTTAGTTGCTTTGATGGCATGACTATAACGATCTTTTCGAGGTCAATTGAAACCCCTATTTATGAGATCACATGACCCAAAAACATTACTACATTGATCCTAAAGGTGATATTTGAAATCATATCATAGATATGATGATCTAAAAGAGTTCTCGACACGATCCAAAAATGATTCTCATGCTCCTCCTCGGTCCCAAAGTAGACTAGGATGTCATCCAAAAACATGATAATGAATGAATCAAGGAACTAATGGAACACCTTATTCATGAGTTCCATGAAAATTTTTTCGGCATTCTTCAAACCAAAATCCATAACCAACTACTCAAAATTTATGTACCTACATAGGAATTCTGTTTTCAGAACATCCATCTCTCTGACATTGAACTGGTGATACGTGTAACACAAATTTATTTTGAAGAACCACCATGCCCCTTTTATTTGATTTAAAAGGTCATTGATGTGGGGAAAGGGATTTTTTTCATGATAGCCACCTTATTCCGATTCTGGTAATTAATACATAATTGAAGAGATACATTGGTCTTCTTGGAAAACAAGATTGGTGTGGCTAAAGGTGAGATTGTTGAGTGAATCAATCCAATGGATTACAAATCATCATGAAATGTTATGAATTCCCTCAGACATGGGGTGTTCAATATGGTATGATAGAAGAGATATCAGTTGTGTCCCTGGTGCCATATCAATGGTGAACTCCACATCTTGCACTTGTGACAAACATGAAAAGTCATCTCGAAATATCTTTGGGAAATCATCCACCAAAGGAGGTAATCCACTCTCAGAACCAAATCCTTTATCCTCCAACATGAGTTATGATATTTGGAAAACAAGAAAAATCATATCCAAATATGGAGGTCCAAAAAATCATGATTGAGCATCCCCCTCTTGTTAAAAACCGTGGGTACTCCCATCAAGTGCCACAAAACTCACATGTCGTCAATATAGATCAATGTGTGCCCAAAGCACACCATCCAATCCATATTGAGGATCTGGTCGAAGGGATCCATAAGAAGAACCATGAAATACCATTCTATCTCAAACCCTAATATGGTGAGGGCACAAGACAGGCACATTAAACCATTCTCCCACTTCATTCAAAAAGGTTCTCCCAACTCCATCACATATGAAATGAGATTAGTTTTCAATTTAATCACATCCACAAGATAGGTAGAGATAAAAGCATCAAAGACACTTATATCAATTAGATTGCATCTATAGAAGATACAATAGGAAAAGTTACTCAAATTATTGAAGGTTCTGCATCTATGTCCTCTAGTGCCTCATCTAGAGTATCAAGATGCCTAGTCTCTATTTGAACCTAATAATGACCACTATCCTTCGGTTCTGCCTTAGGCTTACCATTCCAAGAATAATATCCACCCCTGGATCCATGATCTCTAAACCAAAAACCCACCATCCCGGATGGCTCAAACTAGGATGAAATTACCCTATAGGATGTGGAACCTACACCACCCTGATATAGGCACACCACATTGAAAAATGATGGAAGTTCCCCATATTTCCAAACCAATGGAAGGGTCTAGGTGGAAATTAAAACGTTTACCACATATTCCCCTCCATTCAACACTGATAGAATAGAACTGATCCATCATCTGAATAGAAAAACAAAAAATGTTCAAGATGTGTTTCCAGAACTACCACCTACCCTCTTTTTCTGCTCGTGTCGCTTCCTCTTCTTTCAGAAGAACTGCCACTTCCCTGTCCCACTACTGAAACTACCCTAGAAAAACCAGACATTCCAATTTCATGAATCTACACCACCAAAATCTGATCAACCACATCAGTGTAGATCTCTAACTTGAACAACAATACCTTGGATCACATATCTAGCCACAACCCCATTTCTAACTGTTGTACCTTCATCTCTTCATTGGAAACAAATTCAAGTGATAATTGAACTAACATAGTGAAATGGTTGTAATACTCTAACATGGTTCGATCCCCCTAGTGGAGATCCAAAAACTCTTGGGTTTTGGTGAAGAACAAAATTTCAGGGCAATACTACTCATTAAAAATGACCTTGAAATCCTTCCATTGCATCTACCTATGCTTCCCATCTTCAACCATTGAGTCCCACCACCTTCTACTAGGACATTCCAATAAAAAAGAACACATTTATTTAACTATGCTGAGAGTATCAAGGATCCCAAACATCCTTTAAACCTTCTCAATAAACTCCTCTCCTTCCTAGGGATCTATGATACCCCTAAAGGAAGTATTATTGTTATTGGGGAAGTCCTGATCATTTTCCATCATAGAATTGGTTTAGCTTCCCTAACATAAGTGGGAACAATGTCCACTCCCTAACACAAAGCCTGGATATCCCTAACCACTGCATCCACTAGTCTCTAATCAGTTGATATCATCAACACAATATTCTAAAAATTTTGGGCAACAACATCAAATTCCAAACACTTCCATAGATCAAGACAAAACCATAACAAACTCACTAACAATACAAACCACTCCACTAATACTGAGTGTCCATGAGCAATCTGGATCATGTACGTCTCACCTGAAGTGGATGTGAAACTAAATTCCCAAAATCACATGGTGACTGAAGATCTTTCATGAGGTGTGTTGTCCAGACTCCCCACTCACAACCAAAACCTTAAGCCCCAATATTCGTAGATCCTATCTATCCATACTCACCTAAATAACCTCACCAAAAGAAATGATTTAACCTCCTTTGAGACCATTGTTTCATGAACTTTCCCATTATTCCAACCAACCCGACTCTTGACCCAGTCTATTGTATGTCCCTAAGGGAATTACTAATCTCAAAGGGATTGAAGTTAGTTTCTAGGAATCAACATTCCCCTTTTGGGGAATGATTTCACTCAATGAAAATAATTATAAACAATTAACATAAATCAATGATCACATAATAAACCATAGCCATATAAAAATTTAATACAACTATCCAAGGTTAATAATTTACAATCTTAAAAAAACAAATTTATAAAATAGGAGGGAAACCAACTAGACCACTACCCAAAACCTCTACGAAATAAGACGGGCATTACCCTCAAGAAACCTCCACCAATACCTTCTAGGGAGGAACAATATAAGCTAGATCTACCATCACCACCACAAAACATATTGTATTTACCTGGGTCAAACATAACAAGTTAAACATACACACAAGGTTTCATGTGGGGTGTGATTCAATTCCCAAATTCCACATAAAATAGATTCTATTTCATAACATTATAAGAAAAATTTACATACATGTTTTTAGAAATTAATTGGAAACATTTTTTATAAAACATTTGGAGGAAAATAATTTCAAGAAAATCATGCATTGAAATTAAAATGAAATAAAGGTAGACCGTATGTTGATGCTAAGAACAACCTAAAAAAGATAACCATGAGGAAATAACAAAAGGCACTTGAACTAGTGGAACTCTAAGAACCTTTTACCTCAGTGAAATATGGTATAAAAACCATAAACTACATCATCTTATGCACGATCCACTCGAGGTGAACACATCACAAGGCCTAGTGGTTTCCAATCATCATCATAGTCTAGTTAGTGTGGTAGTATCAATCCTTCTTGAGGGAACCATGCCTCTTCCCACTTATTTGACTGGTATACTAGTCATTTTCCACCCACCTATATACCTAGTATTCCCTTTGTTCTCAATTTTCATTTCAAATATCACATAGATCCCCACTTTCACATACACATCATAAAAAAGATGAATATACATGAAGAACCGCCATTTTTTAAAAGAAAACCCTATTTCAAATCTATGCACAATACCAATACATTAGAAAAAATGTTCCGCGCCACTTAAATGATTGATGGAACACATATAGACATCATAAAAAAGAAGGAACACGTGAAACCCAACCAATTCCATTTGAAAAAACATCTTTCAGCCCATATGCACAGCAAAAACCTTTGAAAAAAAATAGAACACTTAAAAACATCATAGAACAAATTTAAGAAACAAAACTAGAATACCAAAATCATCTAATAATGAAAAAGAATGAAACCACCTACCTTGATCTTGGAAACATCTGGAATCCGGTGGAAACCCACAAGCACGCCACAAGGGAACCCTATAAAGGCAAGATCAAGCCATAAACAACATTATTAAACCCAATAAACTGTGGTTCAACCCATTATTGGGAATCCAACCCACTAGAGGAGGAAAGACCCATGAAGGAAAAAGAAAGAAGCTAAGATGAAGAATAAAATGAAGAAAGGAGAAACTTACATGATGATTCTAGAAGATCCCACACCAAAACCACCCCCTATTTGGAGATCCAAGGAAGCCAATTGGATATAGAGATGAACCTATGACTAAAAATCCAAAGATGGGAAAGAAGTGGGTGGATTTGGTTTAAAATCAAATGAGAGTACAAAGGAAAATTAAATATTTTTAATAACCTAGATAGGATGCATGGTTTGCCCACATAGTTTTACAAATGGAGTGGAAACTATGCATTATTTTCTATCCAAGTAGGAATGAGGCCACATAGTTTCTATGGCGAGGGTACATGCCCGTGTAGTATACCATGAACCTCATATCGAACCCCTGGTATAGCCACATGGTTATCCTAACGCCCAAGCAACTGGTAGTGCATCCTGGACAATTCCACTGTCCAGGGTGCACTATCTCTCTTAGGCTAGTGCACGGTTTCTACTAGCCCTGAACCAACTATGAGCCACCTAATACTGAGTTGAAAAACTCAAATTTTTACCAAGAATGTTTGGGAAATCATAGTGGTAGATATAAGACAAAAAATAATCAAAGTAATACCTCAAAATAAACTCATGGATATAACATAGACATTTGAGGTCCTATATGTTTGTATAAAATTGTGATTAACTATATTTTAGAGGATGTTTGTTGATTTTAATATATTTTTAATGAATATAAAACATTTAATTTATCATGTGATTCAGTATATTGGTTATTTTTAGTAAATTTTATTCTATTTTTAGGAACATATATTCAAAAGGATTTAAATCCTTTATTAATGAAAATTGATTTTTAGAGTAGGCGATTAAATTTATTTTTGGAGAAGATCACTACATTTTAAAAACATTAATAGGCTGTGGTCAATGGATTTTTTTTCCTTGCATGTAAGTTTATATCAAAGTGGTTGATATTAATTGAAGAATAATTATTGAGGTATATTTTGAAATCATATATGATTTTTTTATTGATTTATGGTGATTTAGGTCATTCATATAATAGATTATTGTATTTTTGATAAAATATGATTAAAGAAAATACATTATTTTTATGTGACATTATGAGTGATTGATGTTGCATTGAAATAAATATTTTGTTGATTTTGGAAGAATGTGCATTGAAATCATTCAAATACTTGGGTTTCAAATTTAGTCTATTATATTTTGAGAATATTTACTGTTATTAATTTTTGGAATGATTTAATATGAATTTTTGGGGTTTAATGTTGAGGGTTTGGAGATTAATGTGTTATTTCATCCAATAAATTTATATTAATATTGAATATTATCTTGAAATGTGATAACCATTTTGGTTTTAGTTAATGGATATAAAAATTATTACTAAAGCTTCATTTTTTGGAATCTCATGATGTCACGACCCCCTCCCACCAAAGATGCCCCTCCTGAGCTGGCAATGGTGAAAGAGAGATAATGACCTCCAAGTCCCGCCTCCAGTAGGCCCCGGGGTGGCGACTAGCACCAAGGGTATGAGTTTTCACAAATATGGGAGGCATTACCCTTTTTATTATTTAGGATCGGGGAATAGGACAAGTCAACCACCAAAAAGGAAAAGAACAAGTGTATAGAAATAAACCCAAACCAAGCCCACATGCATGTTTAAACAATTTTTTAACAAGGTACAAGTACAAGAAAGCTCAAAGTACAATACCAAAAGAAAACAAAGGTACAGCAACAGCAACAACTCCAACTGTCCGACTAGTAGGGTCTCGCACGGCCCTGGTAGTCCTCCTGGAAACCTGAAAGTAAACGTAGGGTGAGCATACAAGTATACTCAGTAGGGAAACCTAAAGCTCTCGTGCACAAGTGGGGAGACATCCTAATGTCCCGTGAGAACAACAGAAGAAACCTAGCAAGGAATTCTATCCACCCAATCTCACCATCCACACTCACCAAAACACAATCACAACAGGTAGTAGTAGTAGTATATAAGAACAAGAGTATTGGGTACCCCGCACCATTTCCCTTTAGTTAGCTGCTCTTCCTAACGACGAACGTCCTGACGGTGCCACACTCTCTCCGCCCGCACACACCTGGGCCTCACAACCACGTATCCCGCCCGCACACACCTGGGCCTCATCCTGAAGATTCTTGGGAAACAGTAGAACATGCCCGAAGAGTCTTGGGCTAAAACCACCCCAATCGAAACCTACCCGAAGAGTCTTAGGTGTAAGGTCGCCTCAAGCCATCACACCCTAGGGGAGAAGCAGGAAGGAGCTAGTAACTAAGGGAAAAACACTCTCTCCCATGAAATGGGAGTGTTCGACACTAAGTGTTCAACATGGGTGGGGTGCGATAAAACACAAATCATACAGATATATATATATACCAAACACACAGCCCAACCTATGGCTTCTAAACAGAAAACTGAGCACGTGCCTCGGCACTGCTACCACGAAGTATGCATACAACAAGCAACCCCAACCCCGTTTAGGTTTTTCACGTTCAGCAGAATTAGTTTATTAGTTCCTTAACTACTGGGCAACTATCCACAACCAACCACATTGATTGTTCGTAAAAACATATCTATGTCATCCACAAATCAAGTTAGGAAAACACAAGCAGCACAACAAAGTCCTTCTTATCAACCAACCAGCCCCATTGATTATTAATTCCATTTCATTACCACGCCCCACCATTCATTAACTCTTCCGCTTTTATTTATTATTCACAACCCATAACCCGTTCACATTCAAACACATCACTGCAGCCCCGCTGCCAACCACCATAACCACAACCACACCGAACCTGCACATCATTATCCCTTTAATACCATTTATCGCAGCCCCGCTGCCCATCACCAACGTAACATTCACACCAACCCACAACCAAGTCAATCGCAACCCTGTTGTTCACCCGATCCACAACAACCCACAAAACACCCCCAACACATGCCTCGTAACCAAGCCAACACCCACATGTTCATTATTCCATTTTTTTTAACCGGGGTGATCACACAAGGGTTCCAGATTTTAACAGCCAACTTTACGTGATTAACAAATTTCCACATTCCTCAAAGTTCCATCCATAAGAAAATCCAGAAGGAGAGGGCAACATTTAATTGCGTAAGCAAAGGCCCCCAACGACCGTGATTTTCCATAGGCAGAAGCTCATTCAATTCACAACATAATAACACAGGATATAAAGTAACATCAATCACAACTTCTCATCCCCGTTATATAAGCCAGTTATTATCTTCATTAAACTGGTTCAAAAGTGCTTCACGTAAACAAGAGAACACTCACCCCGCATGTTGCACAAATTAGAGAGACGAAGGTAAGATCTCTACCTCAACAGGTTCTTGATCGCAACGCTCCCCCAGATCACCCATAGAAGACGTCCGTCGGCGTTCGTCACCTCTGTCGAGTCCCGGCAAAACCTCCTCGGGTGGAAGTCAGAAATGAAAGGCCGAAGGAAAGACAACGGATCCAAGCTCGGAAACTCCGCCTCATCGTTACGATCCCGTGGCCGCTGACGGATCGTAAATCGGAGCTCGGACGAAGAAGTTATGGAAGAAAAGAGCCTTCGAGTCTCTTGGGAGAGCTCTGCTCAGAGGAGAGGGGAGGAGATGGGTGAGTTGAAAGGAGGAGGGGACCCCTCCTTTTATAGGCGTGAAAAGAAAAAGTACACGGCGTGTACTTTATGGTACACGGCGTGTACTCGGTTCTTCCACACGGTCTCCACGCGGCTTCCAACACGACTCTGCGACCGTTGACTGGTCAACCCACGGTTTGAGGGTAACGCATACGCGGGGAAGGACTACACGGCGTGTAGTTTGGACACATGGCGTGTACTCATTTATTGCACACGGTAAGGACACGGCTCCAACACGGTACACGGCCGTTGACTGTTAACGCGTACGCGGGGAAGGACCACACGACGTGTAGAACTGGGAACACGGCGTGCACCCATTATTTCCCACAGCGAGGACACGGCCTGCAACACGGGGTATACCCGGAAAGGGGGTACAAGGCGTGTACTCAAACTACACGGCGTGTAGTTTCAAAATTCTGGAAAGTGTGGGAAAAGTTCATTTTACCCTCCAGAACACTTATTGACCTTCTTTTTTACAAAGGAATAGGTCGAAGAGGTCCGGGCCATTACACATGATCTATTAGAAGTTGATTTCCAGGCTTCTAGTATGAATAATTCAACATATTCATTCATCGTGGGAGATGAATCAGAGGTGAAAGCTGAACTGGAATTGAAAACCAAAGGACAAAATTTTTATTCAAGAATAAAAAGAAATTATGAATGTATATTTTCTAAAAATCTCTTTATAAATAATGTTCTCATGAAAAAGGAAGATAAATCAATCTAGTCTTATCACTCAACTTTCGGTGAATGCTTTCATTCAAAATTACGAGTCTTATAATTACACATACAAGGTTTTAGAAGTAACTAATTAATAAATAATAAGATCCCAAATATTTAATTTGAAATTAAATATTATGATAAAATACATAACATATTTCATTACATTTTAGTTATTCACACTTTTTAAAAGGGTAATTTTTTGGAGGATATGTAATTTATTTAAAAAGGTAGAACATAACAACCCGATATTTTGTGTCAATTATTTTATGGAAATATCTTGTTGAATAGCATATGATATCCGTAACATCTAAATTAATGTGTAAAATTCATTATTTAAATTTATGGAAAAAATCAATACATTATGAGTATAAAATTTATAAAATTATCAATTAAAACTCTTTCATAAATGACTTCAAATAAGGTTGAAAATCCATAATGTTTTAAAGAGTTATTTTCCAATAAAATGGGTTTTAATTATTTTTTTAATGTCATATGAAGATATATTTATATCTTTTGGAATTTAATTATAATTAAATTAACTTAATTTTAGAATTTATTATATTTAAAAGTACTTGGGGCGATTTTTTGATACTTTCTTGAAAAGGAAGGTTTTAGGGTGAATAGGGGAAAAACCGTTTTTACAAATATTGTAAAGTCTATAAGACAATTATGATACAATCATAATTAATAAATATATAAAACTATTTTATTAACCAAATTGGAATTTATAGTGTAAAATATAGCATTAAAAAGTAATTTTTTTTAAAAAAAATTACACCAATTCATGACTTTTTGGAACATAAGTTTAATTTTAATCATATAAAAAATTATTTTTTGTTCATTGCATTGGCTTTTGTTTTTGGAAGTATCCTAAAAATTTTATCAGGTTCTAAATGTTTTATAAAGTTAACTTAATTCATAATAAACCAATAAAATTCATGGGGATCAATTTTAAACAGGATTTTGGAGTAAAATAATTTTATTCTTAAAATGTTATTATTCAAAAAACATTTTTTCATTACATTAAATTTTGTTATATTAAATATAATTTTTACTAATTCTAGAATTTGAATATTTTAAAATGGATTCCGTATTTCCAATAAAAATATTGATATTATTTAATAGGTTCTATTTCATTTTTAGTTATTAGATTTTGTTACCATAGAAAAAATTTCATCACTACAGAAGGGGTTAATGGTTTAAAAGGGGGGTTATCCATAGAATAAAGGTCATAAATATCCCAAAAACATGTATCAATTCAATTAGATTAGTTAATTTAGAACCTATCCTATCATAAATATAAAATTATAATAAATTTTTTCATATTTCCAAGATAAATACATTTATTGTTATTAAAAGTTCTTAATATTTACATGTATAACACTCTTCCCACTTATGAAGGGGATCCTAATCTCCTATTTGTCATACACACATTGAGCTTATTATATTGAAAAATATGTTCCAAAATAAATTCCCAAAATCATTAACTACATTCTTTATTTGTTTCTCACTTCATGTCCTATCCTATAAGTCTTAAGATCTAAGATAAGGGAAGATATCTTATGAGGATTCATAGGTCATAACTGAATCCTTTTAAGTGTATTTCTTATTATATATCCTTAAAATATATATTTTTAACATAGTAATTTATTGACATAATTATATAAACTATAATTAAATTTTATTTTGATAATGAAATAAATAATTTCCACCTCCTTTCCATCTAATGGGTAATTAAAATGTTTTATGTTCACACATAGACAATCACCTCCATGAAGGGATGTATTTGATTTTCCCTCATCACCCCGCATGGATGTTTAAAAATATAGAATTAATTAACATATATTACATTTTTTAAATATTTATGAATCTAGAAATATGAGATATTATGTACCTTCTTACACTCCCATCAATTGGAAAATGGAGCTGTCACTCATGTATATGTGCAGATTACCACAACTATGAATGAAACATATCATTTTTCATTACCACCTCATATGGATGGTCATAAGCATGGATTTTTTGAATAAATATTATGTTTTAAATATTATATTTATTATTTAATGGTAAATATTATTTTATTTTATTTTATTATTATTCATTTGAAAATGTAAACACTATTCATGTATGCAGTGCCTATTTGAAATGATGTATTTTATTTTTCTTGTTTTCCTTAAATGATTGGTTCAAAAATTATACTAAAATTTTAGAGTTATAATTATATTTTTTTAAAATAATGTAGATGATGTAACCTTGAATCCTTCATCATTGGTCATCTTACCTACGCTATTTTAAAAGATAAGGAATGATCAAACTCCTATCATCTGATGTGAACATAAGTGATTTTGTAACTAAAATGAATATGGTAATAAATGAGCTAAAATGAATATTAATAATGGAATGGGCATTAATTTTTTTGATGAAATTATATAATTTATATAATTTGTTTTTTAGGAAAGAAAAAGTCATACCTTCTAAGTTAGGACACAAGTTTAGATACTTCTCATCTGAAATGAATTCTTCTAGAATTTTAAATTTTTCATCGCATATTTTCTATTGCATGGTATAAAAAACATGAATATTAATTTATTTTCTACTTTATTTCATAAAATTAAAATGTTTTTCAATCCATTTCAATTTCGATCCATCCGTTTTATTTTAATTGAAATGTTATTAAAGTCCTACAGGAATTATCTTTAAGACTTTTTTTAATATCATCCTCTTCAACGTCCATTTTCTATTAAATATTTCAATAAAGTTATTACCTATGTTTTAAATGAATTAATATGATCATTTTAAAGTAAATTGGAATTTTTATTAAGTTTTTAAAAGGAATCTCTTCAACATTTTCCATACATGTTATTGCGACTTCCATTACAAAAGTGTAAAAAGAATGATTATTTTAATGTTTATTTTTAATCAATAACAATATAAAAATTTCTATATTTTTTAGAATATATTATTATTAATATATAATTTTTTTGGTTTCTAATTTTTTTTAAAGATATGACCTTTCCTAGAAAAGCAAGTTTCTAATGATATAAAAAAGAAAATCAAAATACAAGTGTCTGGAAATAGGGGATTTACACATATCCCTTTAAAGAAAAAGCAAAATATAATCAGGAACCTGAGTAGACCAAGACATATTACAACCATTAGCACCTTTGTTGGAAAGGACATATACCGTCTTCCTTCCCTAAAAACATGGGTGACAATAAAAACAATGGAAAAGGGAAAGTCCAAGCAAGAAATCCAACGAGAAGTCAATTGCCATAACAGATGCTCAAACGAACTCTGATAGAGTGAACCATAGTGGAAGAATCACACTCCAACCAAAGCTTAATCAAACCCAGAAGTGAAAAGTGCTCAATTGCTATAATAACGGCCATCATTTCAGTTTCAAGAGAGGAGGAGGATCCACCATTACTATAAAGAGATCCCAAAGCATCCCCACGATGATTCTTGAAAACAGAACCATTACTAGAATAACCCAAATTACCTCTTGAAGAGCCATTCGTGTTATCTTTGATCCAACCAACAAAGGGAGAATGCCAAATAACTTCAAACATACCATGAGGAGGGATAAAATTTCCCTTTACACCAAGCCACCTCAAAACTAAGAGGTCATGAACAGTATTGAAGCAGTTACCCTTTTGACAAAGATTAGCATCTCTGATATCCATTAAAAGGTGAGAAAAGGTAGCATGAGGGTAAAAACGAATCTTCTCATGTAACCAATTATTGCGGGCATGCCATAATAAATGAACTAACTCCATAGAAGAATCCCAAAAAAGGCTGAGAAGATGAGGGGATAATGGGATAAACTGCCAACGCTTAATGAAATCTCACACTACTCAAAAATGACACATTAAGGCATATAGATCTCAAAAAAATCAAAGACAGAACACCACATAGAAGACGTACTGGTGCATCTCAAGAAACAATTATTGATTCCCTCTCTAAGATAATGATAGATGGAACCCGAATAACATAGGGAAATGTCACAGCCCTTAAAAAAGAGATCAATAGGTAGTTTATTTTGAGCAATACGCCACGCAAGAACTGAGCGGGAGGAGAAGATGTTTCAACATCTCAGATTTCCCAGCCACTGCCAACTTGAAGCCGATCCAGCAAGATGAGAATAAAAAATTTTGGAACTCAGGACGCCCTTCGGAGCATGTTCCTAAACCAAAAAATCAGGTCTAGGGGGGAAGTAGTACCTACTGATAACATTACGAACAGAATCTAAAAGGATGTCCAGACTATTCATTTCATCTGATATTGGGATCAAAATATCCTGCACATCCTCGATGTCCGAGAGGGAGTCAATCTGAGGGTCACCTGTCTAGTTTGTACTCCAAAAACTCAGCGTGGATTCCTTTGATACCAACCATCTTGAATGAAAGCCAATGGCCAAATATATAGTTTTCACAGTAGGCCAAACCGAGGAGGCCATGTAGGAATAATTATAACTGAGGAGTTCTAGAAGAAATATAGCCTGGAGAAAATTAGGAGAAATAGAATTTCTATTCACCAATCTCCATATAAACTAAGCTTGTAAAGACTGATTGAAAATCTATATATTTTTAATGCCAAGGCCCCTTGAATCGTAAAGCATACAAGAAGTTTTCCAAGCCACCATGGCTAGCATTCTCTCAATAATACTACCACTCCAAATAAATATTTTGGTAGAAATACAGATCTCCTTAATTAGAAAATCAGGCTATTCAAAAACCAGATAAGAATAAACAAACATGAAAGTGATGACATATTTCACCAAAAAAATATGACCATTCATGGAATGAGACATACCTTTCCATGAAGACAGATGATTTATAATTTGACTAACAATACCAGCAAAGTAACACGCCTTTGGCCTACCCCAAAACAAGGGGAAACCACAATAATTAAAAGGGAAGTTGCATTCTCTAATTCCAAAATTACCAATGATGGAAAGCTTTCTGGAAGCAGAGATTCCCCCTGCCAATGTAAACAATGGATTTATTCCAACTGACTACCTAACCAAAGACTTCATCACAGTGAAGTAATGCATTCTTGATGTTGTTAATGTTGGTCTTATCTCATTTGGTAAATAGAATAATATCTTCAGCATATAAAAGGTGAGTGGGAGCAACTAAACCTCTTCCAGCATAAATAGTTTTGAGCTTTCTGTTCCCAGCCATAATTGAGAAGATCCTACCCAGATAATCCTCTGCAATGGAAAAGAGGATAGATGATAGGGGATCCCCTTGTCTTATCCCTCTAGAGAATTTAATGTAATGTTCAGTAGAGACATTAATTAGAACAGAGATACAAGCTGAACTCAAAATTCTGTTAATCCAATGGATAAAGGAGACATCAATTCCAGAGTAGGCAAGAATATTGCAGATGAAGAACCAGTCCATGGTATCAAATTCCTTAATAATATCAATCTTAAGAGCAATATTTACATCTCGAGTGGGCTTCTTAAGGAGGTTAACACGCTCAGAGGTAGTAATAAGGAAATCCTAAATAGTCCTTCCATGGATAAACTGAAATTGTTAGGGGACACTATCTTGTTAGAGAATGAAGAAAATCTATTATCCATGACCTTGATAATTATTTTATAAATGATATTTACCAAACAAACCAGCCAAAAGAGGTGGATTTCATTTGAATTTTCCACCTTAGGAATCAAATAAATAAATTGAGAGTTCAGACCCTGAGGGATCCACCATTGAAAAAATGTAGGACAAGATGACAAACATCCAACTGAATAATCTCCAAATATGATTGGAAGAAAAAATTCCCAAATCCATCTAGGCTAGGGGAGCCATCAAAGTTGAGACCAAAAACAACTTCCTTAATCTCCGAGTTCAAAGGGAGAGTAGTGAGCTCAGAATTATCATCATGATTAACCAGATAAGGGAATGTAGTTCGCTAGCTCAAAAATGATGGGAGAACCATTAAAAATATTCTTGTAACAAGAAACCACGTGAGTAGAGAGATCCTACTATTACCCAAAATCATATCATCATTCTTGAGGATAGATAACGACCTAGAAATCCTTCTAGCACATTGAAGGGAATTGAAAGATTTGGTGTTCCTATCACCATCTTTAAGCAATTTAACAATGAAATAATTCCTTTGCAAATAGTACTTCACATTGAGAAGACTATTAAACATAGAAGAAACCTTGAGCTCTTGCTCAAAGCCATCTTAAAATTCAGTGGTAGTAACCTTGCTCCTAAATGTGATGAAGGGATGCTTCAGGGGAGGAAATCTCAGAATTAGGGGAACTGAATCGTTCCTTTCTCCATCACATTAGCTTACTTTAGTGCAATTTTAACTTGAGGACATAGGCTAATGAATCATCTCTGAAGTTAACCGAATTCAGACTTCCCGCATAATATTTCCACAGTCGGGTTTGGACACCCAAGCATTGTTGAACCTTGTTGGAGTTAGTTTCCCACATCGGACTTGTGGTCCGATGTGGTTCTTTTCATTCCTTATAAAAGAATGTCTCCGCCTCAGTTCGAGGTAAGGAGGTACGGGGGTTTTCCCATTCTACATGGTATCAGAGCGATTTACTCCCGACCCTCCCTCCCTAATTATTATTATTTTTTCCTCCCATCGGCCTTTAGGGTTTTCCCCGTCCGGGGGGCGGCGGCTCCAATCCAAATAGCCGCCGCCCCCCTCCCTCCGCTACTCCTCCCGGTCGCTCAGGACCTCAGTCGCGGCGCCTTCCCCTCCGGCGCGCGCTCCTCCAGCGAGCGAGCCCTTCCAGTCCGGCGGGCTTCCTTCCCCGGCGTCTCCTCCGGCTCGCGCTCCTCCTGCGCACGACCCCTCCCTGTGGCGGATCTCTCCCGGCGCCAGGCCCCGCCTTCACTGCGGCTTCCCTCGCGCTGGCTCTCGGCGAGACTCCCAGCCCTCTCTCTCCTGCCCGGCTCCCGGCGAGACTCCCGGCCCCCAGCTTCAGGCGCGGCTCCCAGCGGCTCCTCCCGCCGGCCCGGCGACTCCTCCCTGTTGCGCGCGCCGGCCCCGATATCCCGCGCATCTCCCGCTACGCACCGCACTCCTCAACTGCACCCGCCTTCCCCGACGTCCATTCCGGCTCCCGCAACAGCCAGCAACAGCGCCCGCTTCTCCAGGCGAACGATACGGGCGGTCGTTCCGCCTCTCCCGCAACTGCTCCGCCTCTCCTGCCGGCCCGACGTCTCCTCCCGGCGAACCCATCTCCCTCAGGCGGTTCCCCGGCGCCCCGCTTTCCAGCACGTCGTCTCCCATAGCGGCTCCCGGCAGCCTTCCCAATCCCGGGCGGCTCTCTTCCAACGCACTGCGCTCCGGCGTTCCCCCCGGTGCGCCTTCCCTCCCGGCGGTCCTCCTGTTCACCCGGCGCCTCCCGCGGATCACCCGCGGCTCACCCGGCAGCCCTCCCGCGGATTCCCCGGCGGAGCACTCGTCTGATGGCCCCTCGATGAAGGACGTCCTTCTTGGCGTGAATCAGTTGATGTTCCTTCTGGCGATTCCTGAAATTCCAATTCGTTCGTCGGCTCCTGGGATTTACCTTCTCTGGATCGGGTGTCCATCCTCTACTGGAAGGCTTTTTGTGTGGTGCTTGGTTCAAGGGACGATTTTGTGCAAGCTTGGGTCCTGCTCCCGCGACAGCATATACCCACCTCCCTCTTCTGCCGGCCTCTCCCCCTGCCGGCGCCTCCGACAGTCGGCACCTCCATTTATGTCGGCTCCTCCAGCAGCAGCCGGCCTCAAGCCTCGCCGGCCCCTCTCTGCACGACAGACGGCCTCCCTTCCCGGCCGGCTTCCAGCGCCGCCTCCCGCTGTCCTGCTCCCTCGCCGGCCTCCTCCTGCGCTCCTCTTCCGGCACCCAGCCGGCTCCAGTTTCTCCCAGCGGCTGCCCAGCTTCAAGTTTCGGCTCTCCGGCACCTCCTGCGGCATCCTCGCCTCGCCATCTCCCGACGACTCCCGGCAGCCGCATCTCTATCCGCCGGCACGCTCATTCGCTGGTGCAGCAGCTCGACCACCTAGGATTTGGGCCCGTTGGCGCCGCCAGATCCCGCAACAATTCTGCGGAATCCCTGCCTCTCGTCGCCGGCCCCGCAAGTGCGGTTTTCCCGGTGCTAGTTTGGATTTCCCGGTGTTTCATCGACCGGCCCAACTAGTGCGGCATTCCTGGCGTTCCGTCAAACGGTCGGTCTAAGTGGTTTCTTCTGCTGCGCCTGCAACATCATCCATCCATCATTCTGAGGGGGAGCTGCGATCGTGAGGGGGAGCATCAGTCTTGCAGTTTTTCCTTTATTTTATTTCGTCTTGTTTTGTCATCAAGCTGGGTATGTCCAGCTTGAGGGGCAGTGTTTGCAGCATCTTTTGCTTGCTTTATTTTTTCTTTATGTGTCCAAGCTAGGTACACCTAGTTTGAGGGGGAGTGTTGGAGTCTGTTTCCCACATCGGACTTGTGGTCCGATGTGGTTCTTTTCATTCATTATAAAAGAATGTCTCCGCCTCACTTTGAGGTAAGGAGGTAAGGGGGTTTCTCAACCTACAAACCTAAAAGGAAGAGAAGGTTTAGTGTCCATGGCCTCTAGATTATGCAGGATTAGATGATGATCAGAATTCAATTTTGATAAGGTAGTACAAGAAATAGACTCCCATGAATCCAAGACAAAATCATTGACCAAAGCCCTACAATGTTTATTGGAAACCATGCCACTGAGATTCTTTCTATACCAGGTATACTTAGCTCCAACCATTCTCACTTCAATCAAGTTATTATTCTCAATGCGAGATCTAAAATCTCTGGAAGAAATGGTGGAATTCCCAACACCTAGATTATCATCAAGGTTCAAAATAGAATTAAAATCCCCTAACACTGACGAAGTACAATAAATGATATTTTTTTAAGAATAAATTTCCAGCCAAATCCTTATACGATCTTGACACCTATTAGAAGCATAAATAACAGAGAAACACTGTTATACACCCATATAAGAGAAGGAGAATGTAAAATATTGATTATTAGAGTCAATCAGAGTAGAATCAACTAAAGAGGAATGAACCAAGGCCCAAATATTTTTAACCTCAAAATCAAATTTATTAGTTTCCAAAAAATGGAAGCCTAAACCTTCAATATTGGTGAGATTGGAAGAAAAAACCGTCTTAGGATCTGCCAACCCAATTAAAATAGGCTTGTGTTTAATAACATGGAGCTTAAAGGATCTAGTTGTTTCATTGTTACCCAGCCCCAGGCAGTTCTAGAATAAGATTCTCATTTAGATTTGATCTTGGGGTTAGTCCCCCCATCTTTTAACCAGCATATGTTATATTTGACTTCGGTGGGCCGCCAGCCTTTTTTTAGCAGGATCAGCAATAAGGAATCTGATGATAGAGACTCTAGATGTAGAATTTCCACCCCCTTTATCCAAAGAGTAGGAGGTAGTAATGATAGGGATGTCTGATTTGTCCTAAGCCGAGGAAACACCCAAATCTAAGTGTTCCTGATAGGTGATAGTGTGGCCCACAGGAGGATCAGAGATAGTCAGATTAGAAACCTGAGTAGATGTGGTTGACCCACTAGGACCTGAATTCTATGATTCAACCTGAAAAGAATACACAAGATACCTAATGTTAGGTGCAATGGACTCCGATATTAGATTATCATCCATCTCACACTGCATTCTATAAACCAAATCATTAATGTCTAATGAAAAATCTAGGGCTAGAGAAAGGTCGTCCAAGGTCGTCTCTTTTTCTAAAGGCACTTCAGAAGAACCTAGATTCAATGTACAGGGATGGGAATCTTCTTCCTAAGAAATTTCTTCCCAATACTTTGATAACATAATCATAGGAATGGAAGGCCAGGGGGGGGTGTTCTCGGTTGAAGCACATGCACCCTCTTTTTTCCGGACAATTCCTTTATTCCTACAGATTTTAAGCACTTCATTACAATCCTTGGGCGTGGGAGCATCTCTAATGTTTTTTTGAATCGCCTTAAAGTTATCAATAGAGTGCCCAACAATTTGGCATACATCATAAAACGATGTCACCCATTCCTATTCCACTTTTACATCAATTTTATTATCATTGGAAATCAATGAAATGCTATCAGGATGTTCCAAAACCAAATTAAAATCTACGAGCATACGGGAAAATAATCATAACTCACCTTCAAGCGTGCACTTGTCGATTTTTATCGGGGTGTTGAGATAGGAGGCCAAAGCATTGAGGAACCTGGGATGCCAGTATTCCCAATCATTCCATGCAATCAGATCCATATCTAAGAATTCGATTGCTTCTGCGTAAACAGATTAAAATTAATATCCCAATCTGAGATTCAAAGAATACCAAATTTGAGTTGCAGATTTCCGAAGCTCCTCGCCGCTAACAAATCTTTGCCACATCAGAACACGATGGAAAAAAATCATCTTCCAATCAGGATCATCTTCCATGAATTGTGGCTCCAATAATGAGACACCATAGTCTTGAGATCAATGAAAGACCAGGGTTTATCCCCTTTGGAGAAGATGATTAGACTAAGGAGAGAAAATTTGCAGATATCGAACCTTTTTCTAAGAGTGATTGGATCTTCCACCACAAAAAATCTACCACCATCAAGTTAGTTGATGTTGGGGAAATGAGGGAGATCCTCTTTTATCGGATCTGGAAAGCCTGATAAAGCGTCCGCGAATGAAACTCCTAATTTCTTCATATGGGTACTGGCTGAAGAATCGTTATTGAGATGGGGAGAGAGGCTCACCATATCCTTGAATGCAAATTCCCAATCAGGATTGAAAGAACCCATGATCAAGAATGAGAAAAGAGGAACACCATCGCTGAAGTTATGGAAAATGCCGGCTCCCGTCATCATTTCTGGTTTTCACTAGTTTTTAGTTCTTTTCATAAGAGATTGTTATTTCATATGATTTTTGTAATATAATTTAATGAGATTTTCTTTATAAGATTTTTTTTGTTCAAGTGTTTTGTGATGAAAATTGATAATGATTTTTCTCTTTTTAAAAATGACAGTTTGAATTGTTTATAGATGTTGGGACTGTGGTGTAAACTCTAAACCAGAAGTTAATTTTCCCATTTTTTTATGTATGGGTTCATTAAATCCCTCCAATTCATTGGGTAATGTAGATGGAGTTTACTAGCAAGTTACTCCAATGAAGTGGATGAAGTGAAAAAGTAAGTTACTTCTATAAAGTCTATAAAGTGTCAAAATTTATGTTTTGAGAAGTTACTCCTATGTTGTGTACATGTAAAAAATGTATAAGTTACTCATATGAAGATACTTAGTTAAATAATATAAGTTACTTCTAATAAAATGACTAAATTAACCTGATATGTGGTTCCTTGGTGATATTACGATTCCTTAAGATACTATATTAGTTTATATATTTCTGAAAAAAACATCTATTGAAATATTTTTATTTCATATGGTAATAAAATTTTCATAAGATTTAATGTGAATCTTATGTTCATCTAAAGGTAAATTTTTATTTTCAATGGAATGTTTTCAGGTTTTTCAATAAAAACCGAAGAATTATGATATCTACTATCAAAAGAGATCATCCCTAGTATCCTAGAGCTGATTGATACATTATTATATTAGCACTAGATGCTGGAAATCACATAGTAAATGAAAAATTGGATTATTAGTCTTGGTAAACTAGATACATACTTGAAATTGAAATTTCATTTTCGAAACATAAATACTCAGAGTGTTTTCTTTGAAAACACCACTATTCCTTTAGAATATCCCCACGTTACAATAAATAAAATTCTCATATCCTATGGAAAATATCATAATAAAGTGGTGATATCATATGCTCAGTAATGGCATGCATATAGTAGAAAATATCATGAATAAATATAAATAGTAAATATTTCATGGAAAATAAAAAAGAATCGATTTAAACATTAAATTGATCTTAATGTTACATGAATAACAAACGGTCAAATAAAGTGACATAAATAATCACATGAGCTTGAGACATCTACATGGCTAGGCCTTCTCTCTGACAACACGCTACTGGGAGATTGCTATGTAATGACAGGTCAAATATGGGAAAGAGCCAAAGAGACAATCATTGTAGCAGGAGGCTGAGAGGTAGTATCAATGAAAGTAGCAGGGTGAATTATAATTGCTTCAGCTTAAACATGTAGATATGAATTAAGGAGGTTGATGAAATCATTAATGATATCACCACCATATTGCATGGCTTTCTCAATGTCATCATTATTCTCCATAAATTTAATCAACAGAGGGGTAAACCCCTTTAATTGAGTAACTTTCTTCTTGAAGGCTTCTGTGACTTGAGGAATCCTGATATTTTCTGCTAAAAACTTGATGTTATTGACGAGATAATGCTTTGTATTGATCTTAGTAATGTACTTGTCCACTTTCTCTCTAATCTCTTTCGGAGCAGGAGAGGTTTCATTTGTGAACTGCCTTACAATATTGTACATAAGGTCTGTATTTCTATGTACCATTTAAATAGTTTCTTTGTCTAAAACACTCTAAAGATTTTGAAGTTCCCCTCTCATCATAGCCATGAGAGATTCCAAATCAACAAGAGCACCTTTTCTACTCCTAGAACTGGATTGGTCGGTCATCATTTTTCCAAGCTCCACTTTCAACATCTTCAGATCTACACTTAGTAGACGAGTCACCAAGTTCCTATGAACTTCTGGTACACCACTAAAGGAGGTCTTGAAATCAGAGGTTATAGAATTTAACTCATTGCTCATCTTCCTTCTTCTCCCAGTAAGTTATTATGTCTAATGATGGTTTCTACTGTGGTAATGAGATTTGGTTGAATCTCCTCGATCACCATCCTTGTAATTTTTGTTGCATCTGCATCTGAAATACCTATTTAACTGGAGGCTTCACTTATGGATCTGACTGAGGATTTCACTAACTCACATATATCATTTTTCAGTCACTCCAAATCAGCCTTTGTGACATAGACACTAGGCACTGTCTGTGCTACTGGATCCACTAATGGAGGTGCAACTGGTGGAACAGGTGCAACAGGTTCTACTTCAGCTTGGGCTTGTAGAGCAGGAGGAGGAGGCACCCTCTCCTCATCCGAGTCATATTCCAACCCAAAAAGAATGTATCCTGGAACATTATTCCATTCTCGAGTACAGGTCTAGTCTCTTGGCTCAATAGTGTTAATCCAGATCCTTCTTCCCTGAGGCTCAGGAACAACTTCATCTTCATCAACTTCTTCATCCTATCCTCTAGCCATAATAAAATTTCTGGGTATAGGTACCAACTGAACTTGAGGTTCATCATATGCTCCATCCACTTCAACTTCTCCAGGAACATCCTCAATTTGAGTTGCCTGGTCCTTAGCTTCCATTTCTTTTCCACCAACCATAAGTGAATTCATTTCCTGAATGGTTTCTTGATTTTCGACAATAGAATGGGGTGATATGTCCTCATGAAAAGCATCTCTATGATCAATATCCTCCTGTTAAATTGGATCAGCACCATCACCAGCTCCATGTATAGATTCATCACTAGATCTGTGAACTACTTGTTGTCCAACATTTAAAGAATCACTTACATGCTCATTATTTCCTCCTTCATCATCAGACTCCTCATCTGATTTACTCATATAGCCTTCAGCTCCAGTAACCTCGGTCTCTTCCTCATCCTCATCACCTAACAAAGGTTCTCTTGAGGGTAAACCCAAAGGTGGACTAGTAGGTCCATAAGACATAACTTTGGGGGAATTCAGCAATATTAAGATCACTCCTATCATCAAAATGAGATCCTTCTTCCCAGGGCACTTCAATCACATCTTCCTCATCAGAATAAATAGGTTCCCCTCCTGGTTTGAGGCCAGAATCAGATTGATCCTTTGTTCTGGTAGGATGGTTAATTGGATTGAATTCCTCATACAACCTTTCCTCATCTCCTACCCATCATTTCTTCCATGGGTTCTATAAGATCTTCAAATTTTTTAGAATATCTTTTTGAATATAGAAACCACTACATCCACTTATCACTTCATCTCCATCTTCCACACAACATAACCTTTTTAACATGGAAGATATCATCATGGGATAGTAGAAACATGTTTACTTCTTGGATGGATTTATCATTTTAAGAACATGCACCATTAGATACCTACACAGGTTCACTTTTATCCCATTTTTCAATAGATGGATCAAGAATACATCCTGATACTTTACAATAGAGAAAGCTCACTTCCTTGGGCAGATTTGTTGTTGTATAAACTTAAAAAGTAACCTTGCCTCTCCATCAAATTCACTTGAAATAGTCCTCCAAGATTCTCTATTTCCAGTCATCTCCTTCAGAGCATCTTCATAAGAGAACAAATCAAAGGATGGTGGAATAGTACCCTGATAATCAGCATATACACCTTCATGAGGCATCTCCAAGCATTCATCCCATTCCTTAGATGAAAAAGCTATTTCCTTTCCCTTTACAATTGACTTTATCATTTCTTCCTCAGCTTCATCCAGGGATATCGTCAAATTTTGATAAAACTCATATACTAGATGGGGATAATAATGCCTTTCATTGTTAAAGAACTAGCTTAGCCACCCTTGAGATTCACCAATCTCAGTAGAAATGACATGCTTAACAGAATCCACTCAGCAGACACTTCTTTATCAGCTATAACCACTTGGCTTTCCAAGCTTAGTTTTGCAATCCCAATGGGCTCACCCTTCTGGCATTTAGTAGAATATTTTCTTGGCTCTTCCATAGCGTGTCTATTCCTTTCCATTTTAAGGTTTCAGATTCCAAAGGAGTTGAGAGGTCGAGGGTCAAGAGATAGAGTGAAAACGGGTAGAAGGTTTTATGGCAGTGGGAAGGTGAAAGGGTGGGATTGATCGAACTTATTATATCATTTTGGGATTGTAAAAGGTAAATCATAAAATTTAAACGTGGAAAAAGGAACACAAAACAACACCATTTTATTTAAAACTGATAGAATTACAAAAGATACCTTAAATACATTGGTTTCATATAATCAGTTTTACACAATCGGTTTCAAGTGATCGGTTTCATGAGATCAGTTCCATGAGATTAGTTTCAAGTGATCGGTTTCACGAGATTGGTTTAATGATATTGGTTTCAAGGATCAGTCTCAAGGATCGGTTTCAAGGATTGGTTTCAAGGATCAGTTTCAAGGATCGGTTTAAAGGATTAATTTTAAGGATCAGTTTCAAGGATCAGTTTCAAGGATTAGTTTCAAGGATCGGTTTGAAGGATCGGTTTTATGGGTCAGTTTTAAGGATCTGTTTCAAGGATCTATTTCAAGGATCAGTTTTAAGGATCAGTTTTAAGGATCGGTTTTAAGGATTGGTTTTAAGGATTGGTTTTAAGGATTGGTTTCAATGATTAGTTTCAAGGATCAGTTTCAAGGATCGATTTTAGGGATTAGTTTTATGGATCGGTTTCAAGAATCATAGAGATTTATCATTAATAGTTCACGTCTGATGTAATTCATTCTCTCAGAGTTTAAGTGTTTAGTGAATATATCAGCAAGCTGATGCACAGTCCCAATAAACTTAATATTTATATCACCTTTTTGATAATGATCTCTCAAAAAGTGATATCTTACATCAATATGCTTTTTTATATAATAAGAAATTGGATTTGTAGAAATATTAATAGAACTTGTGTTGTCACAGTTTATGGGGATATGTCTAAATTGAAATCCATAGATTAATAAGGTGTGTTTCATCCCCAAATTTGTGTACAACAACTACCAGTAGCAATGTATTCTACTTCAGCAGTTGATAATGCAATTGAATATTTCTTTTTTACTACACCGTGATATTAGAGACTTTCCCAAAAAGTGACATGTTCTAGAGGTACTTTTTCTATCTAACTTACATCTACCAAAGTAAGAATCTGAATAGCTAACTAAATAAAAATGTTGTCCTTTAGAATAGAACAATCCTAAATTAGTTGAATACTTGAGGTATTTGAAAATTCTTTTAACAACATTCAAATGTGATTCTTTTGGGTTTGCCTGAAGTCTTGCACACATACACATACTAAACATAATATCTAGCCTACTAGTAGTTATGTAAAGAAAACTCCCAATCATTCCTCTATAAGCAATTTGATCAACTGATTTTCTATTTTCATCAAGATCTAACTTACATGTAGAACTCATAAGGATTTCACTACTTTTAATGCTATCGAAGCCATACCTTTTAAAAATATCATTAGTATACATAGTTTGATTTAAAATAACAGCTTCTTTATTTTGAAATATTTGGAATCCAAGAAAATATTGAAGTTCACACATTAAACTCATTTCAAACCCACTTTGCATTATTTTTGAAAAATCATTAAATATGGAATTTTTAGAAGTTCCAAAGATAATATCACCTAAATATATTTGAGTGATTAACAATTCTTTTGAAAATCATTTTATAAATAACATAGTATTTGCACGTCCTTTTGGTAAATCCTTTAGAAATAAGAAAATATCTCAACCTTTCATACCAATCTCTTGGAGCTTGTTTCAAACTGTATAAAGCTTTAGATAATTTGAACACGTGATTTGGAAAAGGTGGATTTGTAAAATTTGGTGGTTGTTCAACAAAAACATCCTTAATTATATAACCATTTAAGAATCACTTTTGACGTCCATTTGATAAATTTTAAAATACATGTGTGATTCATAGGAATGTAAGATTCTAATTACCTCAAGTATAGTTTCTGGTTCCAAGGTCACTTCAAAATCAATTCGCTATTCTCGATTATATCCTTGTGTAACTAGTCTAGATTTGTTTCTAACTATATTTCCAGCTTCATCTACTTTATTTATAAATACCCATTTGGTTCCTATGGTCTAAGTATCCTTCGGTCTATCTACATGTTTCCAAACCTTATTTCTTTCAAACTGATTTAGTTCTTTTTTCATGGACATTACCCAAAACTCAACATTGATTGAATCATTGATATTTTTATGTTCAAGTTGTGACAAGAAGGCTTGATGTTCAGCCTAGTTTCTCAAAGAAGTCCTCATTTGTGTTCCTCTATCTAAATGTCCAACAACAGCATCTAGGGGATGATTCATAAGGGTCCTAGTTTGTCTAGATAAGGTAAGAAATGATATTTCAAGTTGGTTAGGTTGATCTGGTTTATTATAGTTAGGATTTGGAGAATTTCTAGAACATGATGTTTTCACAGATTCCTTCACATAATGATTTGATGTTTTATCATTAATTTCTAGATTGGACATATCCTCTTCAATATTTTATAGAGAGGTCTTGGGATCATGTGGATATGCTTCATCAAACATGATATGTACATATTCCTCCACACATTTGGTTTTCTTATTAAAGACTCTATAGGCTTTGCTTGATGTAGAATATCCATAAAATATTCCTTCCTCACATTTTGGGGCAAATTTATCTAAATTATCATTAGTGTTAAGAATATAAAATTTACATCCAAACACTTTAAAATAACATACATTTTGTTTTCTATTAATCCACAACTCATAACGAGTTTTCTTAAGGATGGGTCTGATTAAGACTATGTTGATTATGTAACAAGTTGTATTAACAACTTTATCCTAGAAATAAATGGGTAGGTCATATTTATTAAGCATAGTTCTGGAAATTTCCTATAAGGTTCTATTTCTTCTTTCTACCGCACCATTCTGTTGAGGTGTCCTAGGAGTAGAGAAATTAGGATTGTGGACATTTTGTGAGAAAAAAGCTTCAAAATCATGATTCTCAGACTCATGGTCATGATCACTTATTAAGTATTTAATCGTATGTCCATTGAGATTTTCTACAGTCCTAACATACTTGGTAAAGTGGGAACAAGATTCACTCTTGTGATCTATAAAAAGAGTCTAGGTGTACCTAGAGAAATCATCTACAAGAACATAAACATTGTGCTTCCTATTAATAATAGAAACTATTGATGGTCCAAACATGTACATGTGAACAAACTCTAGAGGTTGATAAGCGGTTACTTCTTTCTTTGGTTTGAAAGAGATTTTATGTTGCTTTCCTTTTTGAAAAGGGTTACACACTTTATTTTCTAGAAACTCGAATTTGGGTAAGTATTTGACTAAAAATTTTCTAGTTATCTTCTTAAGAGAGTGTATGTTGAAATTTACTAGTCGTTTATTCTAGATCCAAGACTCTTTGTGAAAGGTGTTTAGACAAGAGACATTCTGTGAGGCTAGTGTGTCTAGATTTATAGCATATACATTATCATTTCTAAAGGCAATAAATACTATGTTATTCTTGGCATAAAAAACATGGAATGAATCATTTTTGAACTTAAAATTAAATCCATCTTCACACAATTGAGATATGATTAGTAGGTTATACTTTAATCCATCATCATATAGTACTTTAGTAATTGAAATAGAGTTAGGGTTACTAATTTGGCCTAGGCTGGTGATTTTTCCTTTACCATTATCACCAAATGTGACATGTCCCCCATAAATCATGATAAGAATTTTAATTCTTGAATAATCCCCTATCATATGTCTTGAAAAACCACTTTCCAAGTACCACAACTTTTTACATGATCTCTTTAGGCAGTTTACCTAAAAAATTGTTCATCCAAGAAACAACTTTGGTACCCATATTTGTCTAGGTCTACATACAATAGTGATATAAGGTTTAGGAACCCAAAATTGTCTTATGGGCTTCCAATATGCAGAATATAATGTGTTTGACAAAATAAACTTTGTTTGGTCTTGAATAATTGATTGTAGTGAAAGAATTCTCGGAACTGGAATGTGCAACAAAATTATGTTTTCTAAAAAAAGTAGCAGATTTTCCAGATTTGGTTACAAAATGTGATTTGAATAAATTCCTTTGACCTGGTTGATATCCTATCCTAAAAGTATAATTAAAAGCTATTTTTTTACCATGAATTTGAGTAGGAGTATTTTTCCCATTGGTAAAATTTTCTAAGTCTTTCTTCAATTGATCATTAGAAAATTTTAACTCATTTTCTCTAGGATTAGTTGAGCATTTTTTTCTTTTTCAGTTGTATGTTCAGAGTTAATAGTCACAGTAAGAGCACATTGTTTCTTCCATGATTTATACTTATCTTTATACTCATTACATGTTTCTTCTAGCATGTTCGAATATTCGAATAATTCATCATTTTTCATATTCTCAGACTCACTTTTTGAATAATAAGAATTTGGTACAGGAGAGTATAAGGTTACCTCAATTGTGTTTTTCATAAAATACATATTATCCATATCATCTTTCTCATTTTAAGAAGAGACAGATTCACTTGAGTTGTCCTTGGAGGCACTCTAGGTGACCTTCATTGCTTTCTTATCCATTCTATCCTTATATTCATACTTTTTCTTATATTTTATATTTGGACAGTCAGCCTTGACATGTCATTTCCTTTTACATTCTTAGAAAATTATCTCTTCTAACGTATCTTTTCTCTTCCAATCCTTTTTCCAATTGACCTTGTTATCATACTTTACTTTATAATTGGTCCTTTTGAAAAACTTATTTTTCCTATAAAATTTCTTGAATCTTTTAGCCAACTTGTCCATTTATTCATCACTATCTAAAGCTACGTCATCACTACTGGAGCTTTCAATATCTGCTTGAACTTTATCCTTGTCTTTAATTTTAGATGCAACTGGCTACAAACCTTCATTTTGGTTCATCCACTTCTTTATTTACCTTCAATTCCTCTTCATACATCATTAATTTTCTAATCAATTACTTCACTGGCATCTTATCAATATCACATGATTCCCTAATATACACAGATGTTCCACCCCATCTTTCTGGTAAGCATCGCAGAAACCTCATAATCTATTATTTGGCTGTTACTTCTCTTCCTAAAGAAATCATGTTATTCAGAATTTCATTGAACCTGAGATATATATCAGAAATATACTCATCAGGATTCATTATGAAGTTGTCACATTTAATATAATAAGTATTTAATCTCTTTTATTTAACATTAGATTTTCCCTCATGAGAAATAGACATAGTGTCCCAAATCTCATGTGCAATTTTATAAGAAGAAATACGATTAAACTCTTCATATCTTAGTGCATAGTACATTGCATTCATTGCTTTATAACTATTGTTATAGCCTGTCCTTGTAGGTTCATCCCAAGTGTTACTAGTAGTTTCAGGAATTGCATATTTACTTTCAATAGCAGTCTAGATTTCAAATCCCATTCTTTCTAGATGTATTTTCATTTTAAGCATCCACTGAGCATAATTAGTTCCATTAAAGGAAGGTGATCTATTGGTAGAAGCACCTTCTAATCTATTATCCATGATACATATTGTAAATGAATTTCAAAGAGATAAAAATTTAGAAATAATAGAAATTTTGGGAACTTTGAAAAACAACTATAATCACAGTTGACAAGATTTTTAAACAATGATAATAACTTTAAATTTTCCTATAATACCAAATGTTGGTCAGAGTAGATGACTCAAGAGGGGGGGGTTGAATTGAGTATATATAAAAATTTCTGTTAAAATTGTATCTTTAAAAATAACATCCCCCAATTAAAATATAATCGAAGTCAGTTAGTATTGAATTTCTAATAGTCTTGAATGTTCAATTAATTTATCAGATGGTTGATTAGTTCTCATATTTACCAATATAGAGATTAGTCAAACTTTTGAAGCTAGTTTACTAATTCAAAATAGATATAAACATTTTCTAAACTAACTATCAATGTTCAATTTATCTTAATGTGAAATGAATTAAACACAGATCAGATTAAAACACAAGACAAACTAACCAGTGGATAAAAACAAGACGTTCAGACTCAAGCTATGACTTAGTCCTCTCCATATGGTGATCACCTTCCACCAAGTAGTTTATATTAATAAAAATTTTATCCACACCCTGGATCGGGGTCCACAACAGAACACAGGGTTATCTTGGTCACACTTGACCTCTAACATAGTTATTTGTGGGAAAACTAACAAACATATCACACATGATCTCTTCCACTGTTTTTCATGGGATACAAGAGTAAATTGAGATTGAGTGTAAGGATATTTTGGTATCCTTCAGTTATGCTCAAGAGACAGTGTGTGACACAAACAGATGTACACGCTACTCAAAAAGTTAACACAATATCACAACAGAGTTATAAAAGAAGAAAAAAGTTTAGAAATCTTTGTATGTTATACAGTAAAGCTCTAGAATCAATGGATGTAGAGAAGATGATATTTGAGTCCTCTTCTGGATGTTGGATTCAGAAAAGAGTATCGCAGTCTCTGTAATCTAGATCTAGGAGTGAAAAGGTTCAGCTCTTTGATGTCAGGATGTTTAGTGTGATTCAGGAGGTTATTGCTTGTAATATTAAACCTCTTATATACTTAAGCTTCATGTTCTTCAATTTTACATATCTTTCATATTCTCACAGTCTACCTTTTTGTTTTTCTCGTGGGTTCTAAGAGATACTTTTTGGTTGATCTTATAATCCTTTTATACTTAAAGATCTAGTTGGCATGAATATCTCCCCATGTGCATGTACCTCATACTGTCTACAGATTGTCCTACAGACAACATTAAATAATTTCATAATCATTAATTTGTCTAAATATGACCGTTATAAAAAAAATTGAATTAATAAATTTGAAATAGTTATTTATGAATATCGGTGAGTCATTTTCATCGGTCTGTCATCCTTGGATTGTTAGCATCAGTGTGTCAGCATCGACTTGTCATCGATCTGTCATTATTAGTCCATCATCAGCCTGTCATCATTGAGTTCTCATTGAACTATCATCATCGGTCTGTCGAACATCAGTGTGTCGAACATTGGTGTGTCAATGATCGGTGTGTCGAACATTGGTGTGTCGAACATCATTGTGTCGAACATCGGTGTTTCGATCATCGGTGTGTCGATCATCGGTGTGTCGAACATCGGTGTGTCCAACATCAGTGTGTCAAAAATTGTTGTGTTGAATATCGGTGTGTCGGACATTGGTGTGTCGAACATCGGTGTGTTGAACATCGGTGGGTCGAACAGCGGTGGGTCGAACAACGGTTTGTTGAACATTGGTGTGTTGAACATCAGTGTTGGAACATCAGTGTGTCAAACATCGGTTTGTCAAATAGCGTTGTGTCCAACATCGGTGTGTCGAACATCAGTGTTTATAACATCGGTGTGTTGAACATCGGTGTGTCGAACATCGGTGTGTCGAACATCCTATCAGTGCCCAGGACTTAGAGAAACTTATGATATGTCTATCTTACACATAACATTACTAGATTAAGTGAAATCCAAAAATACTTGTAAATATACACTTGTAAACATATTGATTCATAAATATAGTTCATTGACTTATTTAAATATATTTTTCTATATGACATAATTGATTTACTTAGATATATTAAATGGCATGAAATAGTAGAATATATAGATTGAGATTGTTTATGATTATGAAAACTACTATAGAATAAAGGTTCCAACATAAATTAATATTTAAAACATATATTGGTCATGATTGTGGTAAATTCCATACAAGCCTTACATGATTTAAAAAAACATTCATTTCACACTGTCATAAAAATAATAAAAACTTCCTCGTTCAAAATAGAATAATAAGATTCATTTAATTTTTTTTAAAGTTAAAAATGGGTAAAAATTTATTTAATAAATCATTTTTATAATTTTAAAAAAATTGAAAAAATATTTAGAAAAAATTATTTTGGATGAAAGAGAATTTTTAACTGAAGAGAAAAATAAAATATGATTTTATTAAAAATATTTACTATATTATTTTAAGTACTAAAGAGAGGAAACAAATTAATAGTGCTGGTAAAATTTCCTAAATAAAAGTATTATAATAAAATAATTTTTATATGATTGAAATATAAAACAATTCCCCCATGTGAAACTTGAACATAAACAATCCTGAAGAACGATGAGATTGGGAAATACACCATAACCACTTTGGTAACATTTGAATCAAAATAAAAATGAATGAAATAAAATAAATTAAACATTAAATACCACTAAAATAAATGTATTCATTTAGTAAAATATTAAAATGGGCAGTAAATACACCACATAATGGAATAAGTGGTGAAAATGGAATATGTCTCACAGAAGTAAAAGTGTGACAAGAAACCCGTACCTCAGGTTCGAATTCCATTGTATGTGTATGGAAAAACTATTTAATAAATATCAGATTATAATAAATACATTAATGAAAAAAATAATATCTCTCATTCCATATATTTTCCTATTATAAATTTTACCCAATTTTTTGTTAATAATGCTTCGTTATTTTCATTTTTTCGAGTATTAATTGCATTATTTTCTCATGAATGTTTTCTCTTGAAAGTAATGGTTTATGTACAAAGGATATAGTTACATAATATATATAATTATATTAATTTTATAAATATTATTTTTTTCACTAGAAAAATCCTTATAATCATTATTTAAAATTGTAAATAGAAAAATAACTGCATCGTTTCTTTTCGTACGTACACATGAGCAACAATATCATTCCATTAAATGATTACATGGTATGTAAGTGTAAGTTATTTTGAATTTACCAAAATTTATAATTTCATGTATATAACATATATTCATTATAGTTGTCATTATTACTTTACATGTAATACATATGTGAAAAATGAATCACATCACTTCGCGAGGCGTTTGTCTGACATACACACGACCAACATTATCACATTTTAATGATAATAGAAAGTAAGAAGGTATTTGTGATATTATAATGTTATAAATATAATTATATAATTAATATTATATATACACATCAAATCCATCATTATATCCAACCATTGGATTTTTTTATGGAAGATGTGTAACATTAGTTTGCAAGGGAGTAGTCTATTGTACACATGGTTGATGATTTCATTTTACATTTGATGGAAATATAAATGGATAAATATTATCCCATAAAATTAATAACATCAATGTATATGAGATATAATTTTAATATCAGATTTTAAGTGTTAATTAATAATTTAATGTTGTAAAAGAATAATGAAAAAGAAAGAGTTCAGTGAAGACAATTACCCTCTCTTAGAGAAACCTCCTTTGGATATCTTCTTAAGGAGCATAGGGTTGGTATTTTTGGAAGTAATGTAGCTATATAAATTTTATAAGGATATTTTCGGGGGATTTTTAAATTTATTTCATTGGGAAAAATTTCTTTATAGGTGTGAATAAGTTAGGGGATTGAGTTCCCTTTTATTATTGGAGAGGAGTGACATTTTTTTAAATACCCAAAAAATATTCAATAATGGAATGTAATTATCACCCCAAGTTCCCCATAAATTGAATGATAATTGAGAGGAGATAATTTAATTTTTAACCAAACCACCATAAAGTAAAATAACACATGTTTTTAATTTTCAATTCCTTATACTTCAAGTTTACCCACTTTTACCATTATATTTTTTAATACCATAATTAGTTTTTTTAACTTAAAAAATTTATACATTAATATAAAAATTAAAAATACCCTTATTATATAATTTAGAACAAATGAATATAAATAATAAATATAATTCATCAAATAAAAATTCTATGTGTGTGGAAAATTGATTTAGCACAAGTTCATGTAATGATCAAAACTTTGTTTAAACCATAATGACAATAAATAATTTTTTATTATTGTTAAAAATTAATAACAAAAAAATAGTTCCACATATTAAATAATATTAATTATTCTAATTATATTTGAAAAATATATTTTATCAAATTCAAATCACATAATTATCATACTTTAATTTAAAATAAAACCTATAGATGTAACAAAAAGGTGGTTTTCCAAAGAGAAAATTATCATAATTTTAGAAATTTTTTGTATGAAAATACAATATTAAATTCATTCCAATAATATAAATTGAATTTATTATAACAAAATTGAACTAATATTACTTTTAAAACTCTTTTAAATCGAAATTTTAAAATAAAATAATTAAAATTAAAATGAAGTGTTCAATAAGAACTAGTATTTTTCACTATTCATCGAAAAAAATATTATTAGGATATTCTAAACAATTAACACTTAGATGATTTTGAAATTATTATCTAAAAATGAATTTAATTTTTTAAAATAAATTTTCTATATGTTGTATATATTAATTTTAATGTATGTGCACAGAGTGCAATGAAACGTCCATTTAAAAATATTGTTTTTCAAAAAACATTTTTTTTCAAATGAGTATTATATTACTCATAATTAAAATATATCCATTTAATTTATTTTATAAAATTTAAAAATGTATAATTTTATTAATTTAGTTAGTCTTATTCATGATATCTAACTTAATGTATTGGTTATAATGGCCGTGTTGAAATAAAAAAAATTGAACAGGGTATCATGTATAATTTAAACATGGTGTTACGTGCTTCACATGATATCATGGAAATTGATTTTAACTAGTGGGTTGGGCCTACGGGTTATGTATTGGGCATGGTATGCCTCTGGGCCTTCGGGTCATGTATTGCAAGTCATGTTGGTCCTTATGCCTTGGGCCTACGGGTCATGTACGGGTTCCCCTTCAACCCTTAAAAGGGGGATTATCCATAATTTAAATAAAAAGAAGGCTTTCAGGACATTAATAGTTGTAGTATCAAAATATCTTACATTACCAAAATGGTAATCATTGTTTATCTAATAATACATTAAATTATAATACCTTTCTAGTAAGTCCAAATTTTCAATTTATTCCATGCCATAAATAGTTTACCTCATGACTTTTCAAAAATATGTCTTACCAAATTCAAAGTATAAAGATTAAAAATGATGATCAATTAATCAATATTGTATTCCATAGAAAATATAAATTGTCACTTAATATCACATTTAAAATATGTGAATGCCTTGATAACTATAAAACCATAATGAAAACATGCATGCTTCCAAAAAATAAATTGTAGATTTTGAATATATTTCATAAATCCAAACATGGATTAAACTCCAAAAAAGACAACATAAACCATTAAATAAATAACTAATTACAAGTTCTTTAATAATATCCCATAAATATAACTATATAATTAATATCTGAACATTAATCACAAATTATGGGTTATTTTCCCTCAATCACGTGTTTTAAAAAAGTATCAACTTTCTACTGAATCACTTTTCTTAGTAACATTCAACATATGCTTCCCAAAATATAAATATATAATAATTTAGTATAATAATTATACATTTTATTATAATTATAATGAGAATATCATTGATAAAAATGTTCTATAACCTAATTCTTGAATTCAAATACATAATAACTTTAACCATTCAACAACATTTGTATTTAGAGAATTCTCTCATCCTTGATCTCTTGGATTATTCTACGGTATATTCCCATGATTTTTGGGTTATTCATTTTTTAGGTCCAAATATCCTTAAAATTTAGGCATTTAACATTGGAAAATTAATTCAATCTCTTTCAATAATGAACATGGTTTCCTTTCTTCCCACACATGTAGAAAAATCCCATCCCCTTCGTGTATGTACTAGGGATTTTCATTCCAAAATATCAAATGGGGGGAAATAATTCTTTCCCTTCTTCCATTTATACATCTTTTTCTCTACCATCAAATTCTTCCCTTTCTTCCCTTAAAATCAACAATAAATAGTTAATTCTTTCCCTATTATAATATCATATGATATTATGTCCTCAAATGATGAGAATTCTTGGGAGCGTAGTGCCTTTTGAAGGAATGTATTTAACCCATAAATGAAATGACCAATATTACTCTTTGGTTTATTTACGTAGTCAATAACATGTAGTTCTAACCATATAAATTTGGATTTATACATTGCAAATTTTTTATCTTACTTTTTTCATAAGATCATGAATTGCCTCTCCATATCCAGTTATTTTTCATGAACAAAATACTTTTCCATGAAGTGTACCATAAAAATTCTTCCATTTTATATTTTTTATTTATTATTAATCAGTATTGTATTGAATTAGTGATCGAAAATAATCCACATCTTCTAAGAGACAATAAACACACATGAAAATATTCTCCCTTTCATTTCTTCCCAATGGGAGAAATATCTTCTCCAAGTAACATATACTTTGCTCAGCTACAAATGGAAATTTATCCCATTAAATGATGAAGGTTGATGACACATAAGTTAGTATTAAATTATTACACTATGTGGGGGTTTAGTAGGATTATCCATATGGGAAAGTTTATTTCTCATATCCTTACTCAGCTTCCCCAATATGGTTATAATTTGATCAGTTCATACTATAGCTCGAACTTCGGCTTCATAATCCTTCCCAAGAAGAAAATCACTATATGGGGTATATGAATTGATATGGATTACATTACATCTTCTAAGAACCATTCTTAAATTAGTTCATAAACTATATTTTATCATAACATTATGAAACATAATTTATAATACCAAAACAAGTGAAATACTTAAAATAAATTGAAAATTTTATTCACAACTAATCACATAATCATAAACATGGTTTGTTTGGGAATATTTTCAAATACTAAAAATATGTTAAAATCCTGCATAATGGTTTGTAATGAATATGTGAATTAATGAAATAATATCCCCTGTAGTGTCAAACTAGGTTCATAATAAGGTGTGTTATCATATATTAGGTAATGCTTGAGTCTGCACTGACACACCTCTTTCAGTGTTATTACCTTTTAATACATCTAGTTGGAAACACATCTGCATGTAGTATATAGAAATGGATGTATTTATACAAAATAAATATATTCGTTACCTTTTCAAAACATGAATCTATTTTCCTATTATTATAATTAACATTAAATTAAGTCATAGACTTATATTCTCTAATAGTTATTTTCCTAAAACTAGTTCTCAATGTTTCTAATAAACTTGGTCTGTTAGGAAATACAATAACCCAAATCTGAGTAGCCCAAAACCTGTATATACATCATTAAATTTTCACTATATACATGAAATAGCATCATAATGTACAAAATAATTTAGTATACTTGGTAAACTAGATAGATACTTCAAATTCACATTACATATTAAAAAATAAAATAAAAAAAGTGCTTACTTGATAACTCCATTACCCCCTTAGAATATCATTCTATAACAATCAATAAACACATCCTGGTATCCTAGAGAAAATAAAACATAATAAACAGGTGATAATAGATTCTCAGTAAGGGTATACGTAAAGAGGAATCTATGATGAATAAATAATAATAATCAACATGGAAAGGTAAAAAACAAAAACACTTTTCATTTGAATAATAACTTTAGAATAATATGACAAGAATAAGGGATATTTAAATAAAGCCACATAAACAATCACATGAGATTAAAAATTATCCCTGTATCTTTGAATTAATTGAATCATCACATGGAAATCAATAACTGATCTAATATTGAGGTAATGCATAATTTCAAAAATCATAAAAAAGCTATTGAAATCTTTCACAAGGAAGTTTAAAATTATGTGTAAAAACCATATAAATTTGTCCAGCAGATTGGTATCAAGAGTCCTACCAAAGAATAGAGGGGCTATGTAATTATTGGACCAATTCATCACTTAGTAATTCATATTAATTCCTCATATTAATGGGGTGAAACATAATCAACATACACATTCATATTAAAAAACAAGAATATAAAATTTTAATACTTACCGCCTTCAATAGACATAACAGTAAACCACGCAGAGCAATATAATGAATGGTAATAAATTTTTATATCTAAGATAGCTTGATACCCACACTAGATGATTCAATGTTAAAAATACTATATTTTTTTTTATAAAATGTAATTGAAAATGTACAATTTTTTAATGAAATGATGATCATTTTCAGTTTAATATTGGTAGGAAAAGGAAAATACATTTCAAAATATTTGAGTTTAAACAACTAATAAATAAGTAATAATTTTTAATTTTCTAGTCCAGTTTCATAATGAATACAAATTTCTTTGGGACTTTTAAGGATCCTCTCAAAAACATATTAAAATATATAGTGACAATGATTTTCTTAGTATAAAAACAGTAGAGAAACTCTATCAAAAATATTTTATTTAATATCAAATATAATATATTTGATAAATACCTTTAAAAATATAATTATAGGGTTTTCAAAATGATATAATCATAGAAAATACTTTTCAAAAACCACTAAAAGTAAAATTATTTGATTTTTTTTGTTGAAAAAACTTTCTATTTGTCAAAAAACATTTGATATAATAAATATTTTTCAAGAAATATACAACTACTGTTTCCAAAATATATAATTGTAAAAAATAATTTTAAAAAAAGATTTGAAAGTACATATAAATTTTAAAATATTATTTTGAAATAATTTTTTTTTATAAAAACATTTTAAATATTAGTGATATTTCTAAAAATATACAACTAGGATTTTCAAAATATATAACCATAAAAAATAATTTTCAAAAACTCTTGAAAATACTATAACTTCTCATTAATGTCTTAATAACCTTCTTCATGAAAATAATAACTTTTTATGGAATGAAATGATACTTGGAAACCCTTAATAAATCCATGTGTCCACATTCTATTTCACTTTTTGGGCTACATCCACTAGAGGCCCTGTGTCATCTCCCAATTACTCATAATCACTTTTGATATCCAAGGGTAGATTTTTATTAAAAAATTATCAAGTTTCGTTTCTTAATTAATTTATAATAAAACAAAATTGTGAATTTTTTTGAAATTATTTATAATTGAAAGTTATTGTATATCAAATATAATTTTTCAAAAACATTCAATAAGAAAACAAAAAAAATTCACAAAGATTTGGAGAAATTCATAATTCCTATACAATATGTTGCAAATAATTTCTATAAAGGAATAATTGATCTTATACATATACCCGTGTATACATGAATGAAGTTTCAGGAATAAATATAGTGTATATAAATAACTAGGAACCAAAATTACAATCATATGCCTTAATAAATAGATCATGCATAAAATGATAAAATTAAAATCCACTTCGAAAACAAAATTCTTTAAATAATCCTTTTTATAGAAAGAGGGTCTGAAAAGTAAATAAAAAATACTACCCATAATATGGTTTTTTGAAAATAAGTCTTTATTAGGAAGATATAATTCTATTTGTAATTTTGAAAAAAAAGCATAAATAAACCATTATGCATAAAATTATATTTTTTAAACATGGGATCCTGAAATTAACAATTTTCCCTAACACAAGGGGTTTCTTAAGAATATATAAATCATAAAATATTTTTCTACATAAATAATTCCTTTACATAAGTGTTTTTTATGAAAATATTATATCATAATAAATTTTAAATCAAAATTTCTATTTTAAAATATAATGTATAAAATATAAATCCATTTCATAAAAAGGTTTTTACATAAAAGAAATTATATATTTGAAAAAAATAGAATTTCATGAAAATAATTTCCTTACATAATATAGTAATTTTGAAAATATAATCATATGTAATTTATTATAAAAATATAATCTCCTTACAAAATAAAATCATTTAAATATAAAATCATTGTTTCAAAAAAGGATTTTTAAAATAATAAAATTTTCTTCCATATATTTTTTTTGGAAAAATCATAAATTAAAATATTTAAAATGAATAACCCTTACCTTTTACTAAAAATTGAATTCTACTCTAATTATTTTCTGATCAAACAACATCTGAAGCTTTGGTCTCTCGTGCCCAAATCACACACTCTCATTTCTTTAGACATTGGTTGGTAGGGTTTTGTAAGAGGAATAAAAAAGAGTAAAGGGTTGGTTTAAATCGTAATACTACAAATTAATATATATATATATATATATACTGCATATCACTCAAGGGTTCTAGGTGTAGTGAATTATGAATAGTGATCTATTTTTAGGCACTATGATTCTTTCAAAATCAGACTTCCTTTACAATAAAGGAATAAAATATTCCACTCTTTCCTCATAAACCACATGGGTTATAAACACCGTTGAGAACCAACACTAATTTAATATTCTGAAAAACCAATCTATGAAATGAAGACTACAATTTAAGGCTAGTTCATATAAGCTATCCCTACACCATCTATTGGATAGATATTACCTAATTAGTTATCTGTAACTATTGTTTCTAGATAGGTCGAAGGCATCCCCAATAAAATCATGAGCGTGTGATGGTATCAAGCGAAGAACGAAGGTGACATAGTTGAGGAAGTTTTTTTAGTTCATGAGGGCATCTCGGCCAGTGGTTGTGGTCTTCAAAAAAAGTCTAGAAGGTAGCACTTGGTCGGTAGTGATAGACTAGGGGTTACGGCCTATTCCAGAGGGCTGGTGGGGTTGTTCGGGGAGGAATTTGTCATATCCTCTTTTTTTCTCTTTTCTTCATCTTTTTTTTCTTTGTTTTTTTTAATTTATAAATATATATATATATATATATATATATATATTAATTTATATTTACCTAATTTACATATGTATATATATATACTCCATTATTTAATAATTTCAACTAAAATATTTATTTAATAAACTATAAATTTATATTAGAACATTCCCTAAACAACATATGTATATGTGAAATTTTATTTTTACCCTTGTATAAGTATCTATATAATTAGATTTATTATTATTTTTATGATTATTTTATTCCCAGATTAAATTACTGTTTGAAAAATATATTTCTATTCGATTAATATTTTTTTCTTAGGGTTTTGATAGTTTTCATAAGTGATTTTTTTTAAAATTTTAACTTACTACGTACATAGAGATGTTCATCTATTATTATATTACTGTTATCATTTTTAAATCTATTTAAAATTATATTATTAAATTACATTTATTTATTCTTTTATTATTATTACATTAAAACTTAATTATATATATATATATATACGTATTTATTTATGAAAAAACTACATACATGTTCACATATATAAAAATATTAAAATTATACGCATAAATAAAAAATTTATAATCTTTCTCTTGTAAACATTAACATACATATTAAATCCTTAAATATATAAATATATATAATTTTATACATTTTTTAATATTTATATATTATTTAAATGTATATAGAAATATAAAAATTAAGATTTTATATTTCGTTGCAATATATATTATTTTTTGAATTAACGATATGATAATAACCAAATATAATTGTTACAATTATTTATATAATGTATGATTAAATATATTTTAAAATATTCTATTTGTTATTATATTTTTTATAATTATTTTACATACATTATATAACATAATAACAAATATATTATAATTTGAAATAACAATTGATTATAAATATTTAATAAATTATACTTGAATTCCTGGGATGTTACAATTTACCCCCCCATAAAACTTAAATGTAGGGTGAGCAAAAAATTTAATAGTAATGGGTATTAAAAACCAATGAAAATCATTTATAAATATGCTAAAAACTCATTCAGAAACATTTTATTTAATATAAAATATATTATATTTGATAAATAAATTTCAAAAATATAATTATAGGTTTTTTAAAATATATAAAAATAGAAAATAAATTTTAAAAATCATTATAAATAATTTTTTTAAAAAAAATTATTTTGAAAACATTTTCCCTTTTTATCAATACATTTGATATAAGACATATTTTTAAAAAGATATACAACTATGTTTCATAATATATATCCATAGAAAATTATTTTTAATAAAAAATAAAAATATGCATTACTTTGAAAAGATTACTTTGAAAACATTTTCCCAATATTTCTAAAAAAATTATATAACAAATATTTTTTCAAAAATATACAACTGTGGTTTTCAAAATATATTACCATAAAAACTTTGAAAAATATTTTGAAAATATGTAGTCTTGTCTTTAATGTTTTAAAATCCTTAATTTTATAAATAATAAATTTATATGGAATGAAAAAATACATATAATCTCTTAATAAATCAGTATGGACACTAGTTGTACAACTTTTTCAACAACATCTTCTTATATCCACAGGTTTAGTCCCCATTCCACATAATCATGTTTGATACCAATGTGATGGTATTTATAATGAAAATTTTGATATGGCCTCTTTTCTAATTTAATTTACACTAAAAAAACTTTCTAAAACAATTTTAATTATTTTATAGAGAAAATAACTTTATATCGAATACACTGTGGTTCAAAATTTCAATAAGAAAACAATATTTTCCACAAATATTTGATGAAATCCATAATTTAAAAACTATATTTTGAGAATAATTCTTCTAAACTAATAATTTAAATTGTTCATATTCATTCATGAAATTTCATGAATTAATATAGAACGGGTCTATAAATATTATCATGATGCACATTCATATGTTTTAATGAATATTTCTTGGATAAAATTCAACATTAAACTCTAATTTGAAAAACAATTGTTTGAATAATCCTATTTTAGTAATAGGTTTCTAAAATTAAATATAACATGTTACCTATAATAAGTGGATTTATAAAAATAATTATGGATTATTAAAACATGATTCTATTACTAATTTTGATATTAATCTTACATAAACCATTATACATACAGTTATAATTTTTGAAACATGGGTGTCTGAAAATTATAATTTAACCTTACATAAGGGTTCGTGAAATAATATATAAATCATAAAATATTTTTGTACAAAAATAATTCCATTACATAAGGGGATTTTTAATAGAAATAATTATAATATAATTATTTTGAAAACAAAATTTCACTTTTAGAAAATAATTTTGAACATATAAATATTTTTCCTAAAATGGTGTTTTCAAAATATAAATTATATCTTTGAACAAATATAATTACATGAAATTCATTTCCTTACATAATATAGTAATTTTGAATATATAATCATATATACATTGCTATAAAATATAATCCCATTACTAAATTAATTCATTTATATATAAAATCCTAGTATCAAAATCATATTTTGACAATAATAAAATTTTCTTATAGAAAAAAATGATTTGAAAACATATAAATTTAAAATTTTAAAACAAACCACCCTTCACTCATGCTAAAAACAGATTTCTACTCTGCTTTTTTCTGGAGAAAATGCTTCTGAAACACTCTATTCTCCCTCTATTTCTCTCTCACCATAACACACACTATCAATTTTTTTAGTTGTGGGTTGGAATGTTTTTTTGGAGGAATAATGAACGATAAAGTGTTGGTTTTAATAGTCATACAACTATTGAATGTATATATATATATATATATTGTTTCAATCAATGGTTCTGGTTATGGGGAGTTATGAATAGGAATCCATGTTTTTCGTTGGGATCCCTTCAAAATCATCCTTCTTTACCACTGATGGAACAAAATAGACCACTCATTGCCCCTAATCCATGTGGGTTTTTGACATAGTTTAAGCCCGACTCAAAAGTAAAATTCTAAATAACAAGTGGTGAAATCAAGATCACAATTTCACACTAGTTACTATAAGATATCTCTATACCGACTCATGGACATTCCATGTCCATGTTAGTTGTTTTAGGTCTCTACCACCAGTCAGGTCAAAGGAAACCATAGTAAATTTCCTGGAATGCGACGAAATCATGTAAAGCATGAAGGTGACGTGGATGAGGAAACTATGTGGGTTCGTGAGGGAATCTAGGCTGGTGGTTGTGGTTGTCTTTGGAAATATAGAAGGTAGTCCCTGGCCAGTGGTGATAGTCATCCAACCATGGACTGTTTCATTGGGATAATGGGGTGAATCATAGAGGAAGATAACCTATCCTCACTACGTCGTTTCTATTTTTCATTTTTAATTTTTTTTATTGTTTCAATTTTTGAAATATATATATCCACACACATATATATATATATTAATTTATATTTACCCAATTCACATATGTATATATATACTATAGTATTTAATAATTTCAACTCAATTTTTTAATTAAGAAATTATATATTTAAATTAACAATTTCTATAAACTATATTTGTATATATATGAAAATATATGGGGATATGTATAAGAATCTAAAAAAATAACATTATTATTATTATTATAGTCCCACATTAAATTAATGTTAGTCAAGTATTTTTTTTCAATTAATATTTTATAGCTCATGGTTTTGATAGTCTTAGACAAAACATTATTTTTCTTTCAATATTTATCTTATTAAATACATATATAAGTTCATCTTATATTATATTACTATTAGAGATTGTAAATATATTTAAATATAATTTATTACATTACCTTTTTTATTCTTCTATTATTATTATTTTATAACTATTTATATATATATATATATGTATTTATACGTGTATTACATTAAAGTTCATATATATATATAATATTAAATATTTAAATCAAAAATTTATATTCCAGTCCTTATTAGCATTACCTTAAATATTTAATCATTAAATTTATATATATATATATATAATTTTATATACATGTATATACATATATTAATATTTTTTATAATTATGTATACATATATACATATATTTAAATCAACATTTCTTATGCCATAACAATATAATATTAATTTCGAATTAATGATCTATTTATAATTAAATCTACTTTTTCAAAGATATATATAATCTATGACTATATTTAATTTAAAATAATTTAATTATTATTATATTTTTTCCAAATTGTAATATATACATTATATATCATAAAAACTATCATGTTATCATTAAAAATTATAATTGAATATATTAATTTAATAAAATATACTAGAATTCATGGGATGTTATATTATAACTCCTTCAAATAAATTTTTCCCTCTAAATAATTTCATCATACCTATAAAATGTTTTCAATTTTACATCTGAGAATATTCATAAAACCATGATCATAAAATTTCTATTTAGTTATGAATCATCTATAATTTGAATTTTCTAGAAGCTAGAGGGAAAAAATCTAACTCTTAAATAATCCTAAAATAAAAAATCCTAATATCAATTGTTTTCTAAACTATTACTTTAATAAATAGTGTAATAGAATGACATCCACACTCACTAATTCGATGAAAGAAATAAAAAATATTTTTTTATAAACAGAATTTGAAATTATACAGAACTTTAGAAAGAATAAGGCTTATTTTTTGTCTCTGATCTGGATGAAAAGTAAAAAATGATTACAATTTTTTTTTGTGTTTAAACAACTAATAAATACTTTTTTTTATTTCATTAGTTCTATCTCCTTCAAGAAGATAAACTCCTTCGGGATATCTAATGAGTCTATTAATTTTTTTAAATTTTGGGTGGCTATAAAATTTTCCAATAAGGGCTTCAAAAAACCACAGAAAATCCTTTAATGAATATTGTTCACAAACTCATTCAAAATTTTTTATATCATATATAATATATTTGATAAATACATTAAAAAATATAATTTGAGGTTTTCAATAATATTTGATCTAAATAATACTTTTTAAAATCCTTCAAAAATAAATTTTATTTTAATATATTATTCTGAAAAAATTTCTCACTATTTCAAAACATTGGATATAAAAAATATCATTCTAGAAATATATAATTATGGGTTTAAAAATATTTGACCATAGAAAATACTTTTAAAGAACCTTTTCTAATGTATATCACATTGAAAATATAATCTTGAAAATATTTTACCTCTATTTAAAATAAATTGACATAATAAATATTTTAAAAAAAAAATTGAAACTAGGGTTTTCAAAATATCTAACCGTTAATGTTACATTTGATTTTTTGGAAAAAAACATTTAATTATAACAAATGTTATAAAAAGTACCTTTTGAAAATAATTACTATTTATTGGAAGAAATGATACTCAGAATCCCTTTAGAAATCCATGTGGACACATCTGTGTGGCCAAATGCAGTATTAAATCTGTGTGGCAACAAACTGTATTTATAAATTATGGATTTCTACAAATCTTTTCAAATTTAATTTTCACTAAAACATATGTTCTAAAGCTATATAAATTATTTATAATTTTAAATAATTAAATATCGAATACACTTTTTTAGAAACTTTTTTTTATGAAAACACCATTTTTTTCACACAGACTTGGGGAAATCCATAATTTATAGACAATATTTTTAAAATAATACCTACTAAAGAATGATGGATATTATGAATATTATTTTATATACACACATGAAATATCATGAATAAATTTTGTGGATGAACATAAATATGATAATGAATGACATTCTTATTTTTTAAATAACAAATCATTCATCAAATGATAACTTTAAAATCCATTTCCATATAAAATTCATTAAATAGCCATTTTTTTAGAATTTATTTTAAATGAAATTAATCATAATACCCATATTAAGGGTTTTTTATAAAAATAATTATTTATTTTTAAAACATTAATCTATTACTAATTTTGAAAACAATCATAAATAAACCTTCATACAAAAAATTATAATTTTTGAAACATGGGAGCTTGAAAATAATAATTTTCTCTAACATAAAGTATTTTTAAATAATACATAAATCATAATATATTTTCCTAAAAATAAGTTTACCTTACATAAGTATTTTTGAATATAAATAAATATAGAATAATAATTTTGATAAACTAGTTTCCCTTTATTTTTTTTTTGAAAATATAAATCACTTTCCTAAAAAGGGTTTTCCATAAAATATATTATATCTTTGATAAAATATAATTCCATAAAAATAATTTCCATACATAATATAGTAATTTTAAAAATATAATCATACATAATTTTCTAAAAAAATATGATACCCTTGCTAAATAAAATCATTTATTCATAAAATTATAGTTTCAAGATAGTATTTGGAAAATAATAAAATTTTATTTAATAAAAAATGTTTTTGAAAAACTATAAATAATATATTTTTAAAATAAAGAAACCTCACTTAATACTATAAAATGAGTTATAATTAGATTATTTCTCTAGAAATCACTTCTTAAAATCTCTTCTATATCTCTCCCTCTCTGCATATCACACTCACTATTTTTTTGATGTGTTTGGTAGGATTTGTTTAGAGGAAACAAGAAGGGGGAATGGTTTGTTTGAATAAAAATAATAAAACTGGAAATATATATAGAATTTATCACTCAAGGGTTCTAGGGGAAGAGAATTATTAATATGGTTCAATTTTTCTACATTATGATCCTTTAAAAATCATCCTTCCTTACCACTAATAGAATAAAATATAGTATTCATATCCCCAAAAATGCATGGGTCTCATACAAAGTTGGGACCTAACTCAGATTTATTCATTTAAAAACCAAATTAGTGAAATCAGGATCTCATATTTACAATATTTTCTATAAGATATCTTTATTACAACTAGTGGATACCTTTTTCAATATTTTCTATTCTTGGTCACCACCATTGGTGAGGTCATATGCAACCCCTGTAAAATCCCTATTGTGTAACAACATCTAGTGAAGCTTTAAGGTGAAAAAGAAGATGAACCTATAACAGTTAATGAGGGAATACAAGTTGTAGATTATGGTAATAGATAGAAATATAGAGGAAAATTCATGTTTAACAGTGATATTGTAGTAGTCATGGCCAATTTCAAATGGCCAGTGGGGTGGCTCGAGGAGTAACACACACACACACACACACACAAACACACACACACACACGCACACACATATATATGAATTTATGTTAAACCAATTTTCATATGTATATATATACCCCATAATTTAATAATTTAAACTCCAATATTTAATTAATAATGTATTTATTTATTTATAACTTTCTCCAAACAGTATATGTATATGTATAAATATATAGTTACACATATATAAATATCTACATACATAACTTTAATATTGTTATTTTAGTCCCACATTAAATTAATGTATGCCAAATATATTTATATTCAATTAATATTTTACAACTCATGGTTTTGATAGTCTTCATCAAAAATTATTTTTCTTTTAAAAATTTCACTTATTAAATAAATATAAATGTTAAACATAAATTAAATTTCTATCAGTGTTTGTAAAACTATTTCTATTTAATTTATTTCAATACCCTTTTTCATTATTATTTTATGATTTTTAATTTAATCGCTTTATTGAACATATATATATAAATATATATCTGTGCGTATTTATACGTATATTTCATACAATTTGAAATGAACACAGACTCATAGATATATATATTTATTCCATGCATTAATTAAAAATGTATAACCCAATCCTTATAAACATTACCTTATACATTTAATCCTGAAATTTTATATATACACATGTACACAAATATTAATGTTTTTTATATTATGTATATGTATATGCATATATTTAAATTATCATTTTATCTGCCATAAAAATATATATTAATTTCGAATTAATGATCTTTTAGTGGCCAAATGTACTAGTTTCATTGATTTATATAATCTATGACTATATTTAATTTAAAATAATAAATCTATTAATTATTTAAAATCATACTATTTACATTATATATCATAATAACTATCATGTAATCATTATAAATTATAATTTAATATATTCATTTAATAGAATATACTAAAATTATTGGATGTTACAACATCCCAAATCAATCAGATCATAAACCATCCAATGATAATATATGGATGGTATCAATACAACATATACCCATTGGATTATAATTAAAATAAATAATTGAGGTCATTCATTAATAGAAATACCATAAAATGTCATTAAATTTTTTTTTGAGGAAATTAACCTTTTCATTTTAAAAATATTTTTAAAACTAAAGCTTCAAAAAATATTTGGAAAATAACATGCTTTGAAAATAACCTGTTAAACTTTTAATGGAAGATTTAAAAAATTTAATGGTCTTTAAAGAGGTAATTCTAGAAATTTCAGATAATTTTTAAAAAAAAATTATTTTCACACTATTGTAAAATGGTTAAACTTTTAAAAAATATATTGTAATATGGTTAAAAACTGCCTCATTCGAGAAATGAAAATAATATTCATTTGAAAACATATTTCTAAAAATTTAAATATGTGTAAAATTTTATTTAATATATTATTGGGATAATTATAAAAAAAGTTTGAAAACATTTTTACAAAACATGGATTTGGATGAAAAAATAATTTCAATCAATGTGAAAAATAAACTCATATTTTCATTGAAACATTCTATCTATAATTTTATGCAACAAAGTGAGAAAAAAAATTTCTACACATTGAAAAACATAATTAATAATTATATAAAAATAAAATAGATTTATTTTATGATATAAATAATAAATAATTCCCTAATGGTATATGTAAAAATAAACACTCTTGAATAAAGATGAGATTGTTAAATACACCCTTACCAATTCAGTAATGTTTGAATCATAAGCCCCATAAAAGAAATAACATCAAATTAAACATTATATATCAGGAATATAAATACATTCATGATATAACATATCAAAATGGAAATTATATATATAGCATACTATGTAATAATTGGTGAATATGCTTCATGTCTCACAGATGTAAAGTGAGATGAAAAACCATAACCCCAAGTTCAATTTTCATCATATGTTCCCTGAAAACCTATATATAAATATAGGTTTATTATAAATTTATTAAATAACCATATATATTTATATCATATCATATATGATGCTATTTTATCATTTTAATACCCATTGGTTAATAATATTTCAATATTTTAATTCTTTTAGGTGTTAATCACTTTGATTTATCATTCGTGATTTTTCATGAATGTTATAGTTCTTGTACAAAAGATATAGTTCAATAAACTTTATAATTATATAAATTTTATTAATATTTTTTTCTTTATATACATCCATATAGCCATTCGTGAATATTGTACATAGAAAATGAATCATATCGCTTTGTGGAGATGCTGGACTATATGTCCGCATGAGCGACGATATTATTCCCTTAAAGGATGAAATGGTAAGTAATTTTATGATATATTAATTTTAAAAAATTATATCATGTAATATATATAACATTTATTCATTAATTTTTTCATTATTACTTTACATTTAAAGCATAAGTGAAAAATGCATCTCATCGTTTCGTGAGGTGGTTGTCCTCCATACACATGAGCAATGTTATCATATTTTAAAAGGATACAAAAGTAAGAATTTAAATATGATGTTATTACTACAAAAGTATATTATATCATTAATATTATATATATACATTTAATCCATCGTTATATCCAACCATGAGAAGTGTTGATGGAGTACGAGTTATATTAGTTTGTGAGGCAGTAGTCCGCCATACACATGATTGAATATTTAATTTCTCATTTAATGTAAGTAGAGATGTATAAATATTATACAATAAAAATAATAAAATTTATATATGTGGGATATAATGGTTTGGTCATATTGGATATTTCAAAATATAACTGATGTTTGTAAAATAAGAATGAAAAATAAAGAGCATGGTGATGACATTTACAACCTCTAAGAGAGACCTCGTTTGGATATCTTCTTAATACCCCAAGGGTTTGTATTTTTTGAAGATAATAAGTAATATAATGTTTATCAGGATGTTTGGGAGGTATTTTGGTAGAGTTCAGTCAAGTAAAATGGCCGGAGAGGTTGGAATAAATGAGAGAGTGAGTGCCCTTTTATAATTGAGGTGGAGTTGCATTTTTTAATACTCAAAACTATTCAATAATGGGAAGTCACTCTCTCCCCAAGTGTATATAAAATTGATAAATAATTTATTTTGGGGAATTTAAGGTCTATCCACACCTCTAACACCTATAAATAAAATATTTCATAAACATTTTTTTTCTATAGCCTTGATGTTTATTGAATTTTACCATTTTTGTTTTCACGAAGTTAATTAGTTTTTTTAACCTAGGAAATTTATCCATTAGTCATAAGAAATGATACATATTACATAATTTTTACCTGATTATTATAAATATTAAATAAAATTTATTAATTAAAAAATTTATTTTTGTGGTAAAATATTTTTATCAGAAGTTAATGTAATACAGAAAACCTCATTTTAACATTAACCGTGTTGTATACATTATTTTTTTACAAATTATTGTAAAAAAAATTAATTTTACCTTATTAAATAAAATTAATTATCATTATTAAAAATAAGGAATCCATTTTATCAAATTCAACCAACATAATTTTGAAAATTTAATTCAATATTAAACCCATTGACATAATGAAAAAGATGTTTTCCAAAGGAAAAATTCTTACAAATATAGAATGTTTAAAAATAAAAACAATCAATATGAAATTAATTATACTAACATAAATTGTAATTATTATAACATAATTGAAATAATTTTACTTTTAAAACAATTATAAACAAAAAATGGAACCTTTAAATGATTTATGAAAAATTAATGTTTTTAATAAAAACAAGTATGTTTCACTATTCGTCCAAAAATTAATATTTTTATAAAAATTAAAAAATTAAATCTAATATAATTTTGACAAGATGATTTAAAAAATGAATTTATTTTTGTAAAATAAATTTTATAAAATTGGAAATAATTAATATTAATGTATGTGCACAAAGTGAAATGAAATAGCCTTTTGGAAAAATAGTTGTTGAAAAAACTATTTTTCATTCAATTTATTCTGATTGTATTTCTAATAAATTGCAGTCAATTTATTTTATTTTATTATTTTTTAAACCATATAATCCTCATAATTTAGTTATTCATATTTAGACATAATAACTTAATAGTTGGGTTATAAAAGTCATGTTTCAATAATAATAATTTAATTAAGTATTGTATTCTGTTAAAACCCATAATGGTAGGCATCACATGCTATTTATGAGATTGAACATATTTTAAAATTAATATTTCATAAATTCTAGAGGTATTAAATTCTCTTATATGTTTCTCATTTCATGTATTATACACTATCGTATATGATGTTCCACTTTAAAATTCCATTAGTGTTACATCCTTTAGGCACGCTACAAGAGTTTTTTATGAAAAATTAGGTTATAATGTTGGTTTAATGAGTGATAAAATCATTATTTATCCCACCATTTATTATTTAAAAATGAAAAATTACATATGGAATTTCATTATTTTCAAGGTGGATTAATTTCTTACATATTTTATATCAATTACCGGTTTTTTCTAAAATCCAACATTTCTTATTGGTTTTCACTTGGACTCAACATATATAAGAACAATAGAAATGTTAATAGTAAAACATATTAAATGAATCAATATTTTTATTAATGTAACTAGAGTGTAAACATAAGTCTTTTCTTTTTTGAAAAAATGTACACTACATGTAAATTTCATATTTTTTAGATAATGGCATCATAATATTTTGTAAAAATGTAATCCTTAAAGAACATAGAAATGTAAAAATGTATAATCATTAATATTAAACTCAATATTATATGTTTTTAATATATTATGTGTTATATTAAAATTGAAGTATTAAATAAAAATTTAGAAAATCATGGTTAATGTTTTACGAAGGATGTTGAATGTTTGAATTGTCTACATATAGATCTTTCGAAGTTATGATATACTGGTATTTCATTTTAAGAGTTATTTTTAAGCTTGATCACATGATTAATGATCAAGTTAACATTTCTAAATCATCAATTTATTGTATTTTACAGTGTTTAATGATATTTTGGGTGATATTTTTTTAATAGATTATTAAGATATATGTAATCCTTAGTTTTACATGTGAATTAATGTAAAATTTATTTGGAGAAGAATGTTATTATATTATAGGGAGATAAACTAAAGGTAATAGATAACCTATAGGGTTAACAAATTTTAATATATTTTTGTAATTATGATTAATTCGGTTAATAGATTATCATATTCATTGGAACATATATTTAAGATAATAGATTAACTTGGGGATTTGAAGGTGATTTGGTGCTTGAGTGATTAAATTTATTTAAGAAGAGGATTATTATATTATTGGAAATATTATATTGAAAATAATGTCTAGAATATGAATTTATTGTTGATATTATTTGTTAAAATATTGAGTAATCTTTTGGGAACATATATTATTTTATTTTGGTTTTAATTTCAGGTTGTTCCACATTATTTTTTAAAGAGATTAATAATTTTTTTGGGGATATATGAATACAATATACCCATTATTTTCATGTGAATATTTTATTGATTAAAATTGTTTGAAGATATATTTATTGTTAATTTTTGAAGTATATGTGATCAAATCATTCAGATTATTGTGTTTAAAACATACCTAGACATATTTTGAATTGTTTTAAGATGTGTTATTTGTGGATTGATTTAATACTAATGATTATTGTTATTATTTTGGATTTTATGACTTAAACATTATTACTTTACATGGCATATTATTTGTATTATTTGCATATTATCATTACTTAGGCTATCAATTTTTTGATTTATGTAAATTTATAAAGAAAAAATGCATAAATTTCCATTCCTTTTGTAGATATCAGGATCTATTAATAGATAAAAAAAGTGGATCATGAAGGAAAAATTAATCATGTTGATTTATTTGAGATCAATTAGAGGTGAAAAAATGCACAAAACACAACCAAATGATGAAATATACAATATAGAATAGAATGAAATAAATTAAATATTATTTTCATATACTATATCCACAAGTTCAAACGAAGTATTTAACTCATGAATTATTAAATAAATATATCTCTTATTATATGGAAAATATCATCCATCTATGAAGGTATGTTTTTAAAACTCATTCAAATGTATGAGTTATATAATGATACATTCACTGTTTCGAGAACATTTATTGAAGAATTACTATGTTTCCTTATAGTGAATTAGAAATTAATTATCATGGAAAAATCTATATATTTTTTTAATACTATTTCATTTTAAATCCTTTTTATTAAAATTAAATTAAAATTTTAGGGTGAAATTTATTTAGGGGGAATTTAATTATTATGAGCCAAGATTTTAATACATGGATATTACATCATTTTATATGAATATTCAATACATTACGCAAACACATGATAGAGGACATAATAGTTTATTTTATTTTTAGACTTGGTAAATAATCTTCTAATTTGGTTATATATATTTAACATATCTTGTAATGATATTCCCCTTTAGTGTTCATCACAAACATATCATACATAAAAAATTTATTCAAAACATGGTTAGAGGTAACATAATAAAGGGTGATCTAAAATGATCAGAAAAGGTAAATAAGAGAGATACATAAACATAAAATGGAAATATGGGCATGTGACATGATTATAAAATATGAAAACTATACCCTGAATATCAATGATTATAATATTGAGTCATAGAATAAATATTGGAAGTTCATAATACATTAATCAAAAGGAAATCAAATAACATTATCCCTAAGAGAATAATAGTGTCACAAGATATGGAATTGTGGTATACACATAAGAATATTAAATCATTTCTATAGTTGACAAGGAAAATTTACAAGGCTATAATAGTGGAATTATTTGACTCCCCAAACCATCATAGTTGAAAAGGTACAATCCCAAGCCCATAATAGCATAAAAATTCCCCTATGAAACTAGGTCTACTCCCTATTATAGTCTTTTCTATATAATGAGATATCAATCATTACCCAATGCTTTAGAGAGAGAGATATGTACCTAATTTCACATAATTAAAATCAATCATATTTTTTCCATATGATTATAAAACATTAATCATATCAAAACTTATGTAATGAAATGGTTAAAAAGACATTTCATCATAACATAACATGTTAAAAAGATACAGGTCTCATAACTATTTCATCATTTTATCATATCATAACAAGTTGAAAAAGAACTAGTTTTCATAATAATTTTATTATGGTATAACCCTTGGAAGATAAATGGGTTTCATACACATATTTTAAAAATAAATTTCTCAAATAAAGAACAATAATTTTATCTTTGATTCATATCCCAATAAAAACATAAGTTACATTTGAGGATTTCATCATAGATTGAGATTGATTTTGAAAGATCACAGTGAACATTTATTGAGGAAAACTAAGTTTTCTTTGCTTTTTTTTTATAATTAAAAATTAATAAAAAAGATGAAATTAATGTTATTTCAAAATAACATAGAAAAAATATCATGTAATATTAAAAGAAAATAATATTCATGATGGTGTAAAATTCCTTTCATTCCGTACATTTGAAAACAAATACTAATTTCACATTTTTAGTAGCAACCAAAAAGAAATTGTTTATAAAACTAGATTAAGATTTGTTTCAAAAAAATTTGAAAAAAAATTATACATAGGTTAAAATGACATTAATAAATCTATTTAAAATGTTTAAATACCTTTCTAAAATATTTTTATAAAAAACTAGTTTTGGAAGAAAAATAGTTTTCAATAGAAGAGAGAAATAAAGATAATGTTTTTGAAAACATTTTATAAATTTTTTTAATTACCAAAGAGTTTAATAATGCTACTATTAATTTAATTTATCATTAATAACCAAGGATAAGAAAATTAATTATAATTATTTATAGTTTTATTATAATATTTTATCATAAAAACATGGTAATAAATAATCCTTATATTCAATGGATTGTAACATAAAATAATGTCTACCTTGGTAACATTAAATTGTAATACACATAAAGTAATAATAATAAATGAAACTTAGAACACAATGAGAAAAAATAATTTCATTTTATTACATCTCAAAAAGTATGTATATACACCTTATAAAATAATATATGTGCATAACAAAGAATATGTTTCATGGAAGGTATATTGAGACAGAAATCCTTAACCACTTTGGTAACTATTAAACAGTAAATCCCCTGAAAGAGAGATACTAAAATTGAAATGTATATTTGAATAATGTTAAATAGAGGAATAAAAAATTGAATTCATATGGATTATATATACCAAGTAAAATAAATAGGTGGGGACATATAATGTGTCTCAAAGAAGTAAAAAGTGAGATGGATATCCATTACAACTTTAGAAATCGTCTCGATCATAAGACATAGAAAAGAATAACATCAAATGGATACATAAATATCATGAAACTGATGATATTATTGATATAAAATTTCAATGTTGGAGTACATAACCAACACAAATGAAATGAGTGGTGAGTTTTATTTTGTCTCCCAGAATGAAAAGAGAGACTTGAAATCCATTAACTTAAGTCTTGACTTCCAACGTACATGTTCAAACCTCCTATATAATAAATATATGTTTAATATAAATCTATTATAGAACCATAATTATATATATATTATCATATATGATTTTATTATGACCATTTACTCTCTTTTTATTGACAATTCCTTATTAAAATAACTTTTTGGGTAATAACCACTTTGTTTTTCATATATGTATTGATTTGTAATTTTATGACCTCTTACATTGATCATGGTTTCATCATATACAAAATAATAATAATGAAATAATTATAATATTTATTAATCAATTATAAATTTAATACAAATTATGAATGATGGTTTTAATAAATGATGTATGTTACTATCATGGAGATGGTAGGCCGTATGAATTGATGAACAATGTTTCCATTTTTCAAAGATCATTATAAAAAAATGGTAACTAATATTTTATCATTATATAATGATCATTATATAATAAATAAAATTTTATAACTTTAACTATAATTATACATATCTTCTATGTGGTGTTGTGATGAAAAGATATAGACTCTTTGCTTCGTGAAGGCGGTACTCCATAATTACACAAACGACGTTATCATCTTTTAGTGAGTGATAAAGTAAGAAATAAAATGATATATTATATTTTGAAATTTAATAAAATTCCATTAATTTCATAATTATTTGACTTATATAACACATATTCCCTAACATTATCATTATTATTTTCCATGTAAACTGTTAGTGAAAAGTGAATCGTATCGCATCGTTAGGCTATAGTCCACCACACACACAAGTGATGTTATGGAATATCTTATTTAATGGAATGTAAAATATATATTTGATATATTGGATTTATATGTATAATTATTTTATAAATATAATATATGTTCACTAGATCCTTAATTATACCCAACCATGAGAGATGTGTATAGAAAAATAATGATATTGGTTCACGATATGGTAGTCCACCATACACACAATTGATGATTCCATAACCCATTCGATGAATGCACATATCACTCTATGTAATTCCATTAACATAACAAAATATAATTATATGGAAGATAATGACTTTATTATATCATCATGTTTAATAATAATTTAAGTAGGTGGATGAATAAATAAAATAAAAATTCCTGTTGAAGAATGTTATTGTAACATCCTAGCTTGGGTACCACACACCAATTCCCTGAGCTGGTCGGTCACCTGACCTCAGGCGTACCTCTCCGTATTCCAAATAATATCGACTAGTATCAAGGGTATAATATCAGTCATGGAGAGACTATACCGTATTCTTTTGATTAAAACACCTGTGAAAAAAAATAAACAATAACCAAATATATAACCACAACTAGAAAGATTCCAATAACACATGATGACCAAAATTGATGATACAATATCAAATAGAATAATAAATGTTGCATGTTAATGTACATTCCATGTTTAAAAACTAAAACTCAAATGTAAAGACATTGAAAACTCCCAAATGAGCCCCAAACAAAATTTGGTCCCCCCATCAATACTCCATCCAAACTCTACCACATAACACACAACCTTTTCCCTTATCTGGCCCTATAAGCATGAAATATATTCTATTACTGATCAGGTATCCCGATCCGGGTGTGAGTAAAACTCATTAGCCCACCACCAATGACATCTAAAACAATACACAATCAAATAACAGTTTATTATGTTGTTAAAATAATAAATCACAATGAATAAAGAAACAATTATCACATTATCAACTATTCTATATTTGGCCCTATAAACCTCTGGGATTCTGTAGACACCCATATCTCAATACCTACTTTGGTCTATATCGATGTCTTAACAATTCCCATGGATTATAATGTCTTAGAATTCTATTGTTACAATTTATTAATTCCCACAATTGAATGACCATGTTACCATTCATTAATTCATACCATTGAATGGCCATGTTATAATTCATACATTGCACATTAGAATTACCAAGTTCAAATTCTTTATTTATCAACTAAATAAACATGATATTATTCATAACATCACAATCGAATGAACATGTTACCATTCACCAACACAAAATAAATTCAATAATGAATTTTCCACATCAATTCCATTACTAATATGATAATTAGTTAAACACCACAATTTACATTAATTAATTTAAAAATTAACTAATTACATCATTAACATTAATTAATTCAAAAATTAATTAACCAAATAAATTACATTACTAATTCAAAAAATTATTAAACAAATTAATTCCATTAGTTAATTCAAAAATTTAATAATCGCATAAATAACATTAATTAATTCAACAATTAATTAATTACATCAATTCCCTTACTAATTCAACAATTATTTAAACCCAAAAATTCCATTAGTTAATTAAAAAATTAACTAATCCCCTCAACAAAATTAATTAATTTACAAATTGATTAATAAAATCAATAATATCAATTATTTTGATAATTTATTATTCATATTAAATACATTAATTTATTATATAACTAATTAATCACATCAATTATATTAGTCAATTCAACACTTAACTAACTATAACAATTTCATTAGTAATTCAACAATTATTTTATCACATAAATTCCCTTAAATAATTCACCAATTAATTATTTATTTTAATCCCATTAATTAATTCATCAATTAACTAATCAATATCCACAAACTCAAAATCCCATAATTAATTCTATAATTAATTATCTCAATCGCAATCTCGATACTCCTCAATTAATTCCACAATTAATTATCTCAATTCTATAATCTCAATATCTCATAATTAATTATACAATTAATTATCTAAATTCTAAATTCTCAATATCTCATAATTAATTATTACAATCTATAATTCCAAAATTCCCCAATTTCACATATCTTCAATTAATTAATTCAAAAAATCAATTAATTAAATAAATAACATAATTTATAAAAATCTAATAGAAATTACATAATTAAATATATGTAATTTAAATAAAGACATTTGATTTGAATTATAGTCCACCTACCTCGAGTTTGTCAAAGAATGCTTGCCAAAATAAATCCACAATTTTTTAGCAGCATAACAATGTAGAACGTGATACAAAACTAAAACCCTACATCAATATCAATAAAATAATTATCCTTAAAATATATATCTAGATCCACAATCCTAGATCTAGATATAATAAATATAGGATGAAATCTGCTTTCACTAATTGGATAAGAAATTAAGTTAAAAGAGAAACTAAGAAGGATGAAATCATCTTACTGGGACTGGTGCATATCCTTGATCTGGGATTTGAATCACCAAGAAAAGAGGTCCAGAGGGCTTAGAATTCACCTAGGAGGCTCTAAAATCATGAAATAACATTAGGGGTTGAATGGGGATTAATTTGGGTGTGGTTTTTTGGGGGTTTGGGTAAATTTAAAACTAATTTTCAGGTAACTTAAAAATCCCCACATGGTTTGTGTGGTTGAGGAACACAGTTTCCCCTAACCATGGGCCTAATCAATGAACCTATATTATTGTGGTGAATTGTTTCTCCTAATAGGGTGAAAGTTTATACAATCCATGCACCAATAGTGTAATTCCTCTCTATCCAGGGTTTCGTGGTTTTCTAGGATGGGTTGCATGGATAGGGAAACCATATGTCAACCATGAAATACCCTTATCCCTTCAATTTTTCTCAATATTCACCCAAACACACCATAAGTTAAAACCCAACCAATGTATACTCAATCAAAGAAAAAATAAATAAATGAAATCAAGCCTGAGTCATCTCTATAAATGGTCAGGGATTTATAATCTCACAACTTTCTAACAACTCATCCTCGATTTTGACATCTAATCATCCATAAGATTCCATGTCAAATAGATTGGTCCATTAAGCCATCATATATTCTTATCTATCCCAAGTTTACTCCTAAACAACACTATATTTTAACAATACATGAACTATCTACACCATCTTTCACCTCAACAATTTCTCACCATGATCCAACACACGTATCAGATGCTCCTCCAAGGACACTTCTATCTCAAGCTCAACATCATCCACATCGATCACACGAGAAGGTTTATGGTGATATCAATGAATTTGTGACCCATATAAAACATTAGGAATATAACTATATCTCTATGGATGAGCCAATCGATATGCCACATACTTGATTCTCTCTATAACCTCAAATGTCCCAACGAACCTAGGGACAACTTTCCTTGTCTCTATATCCTATGGTGACCTAATCTAGGTGAAACCCAAAAGAATACATTATCACCCTATACCAAATCTAGGGGTCGTTGATGTCTATTAGCATATAAAATCTGTATACTATGATCCATATCAATTATTTAATGAATAAATGTAACCTTCTAGGATGTCTCAGACATGATACTCGGTCCCAATAACTATGACTCTCCAGCCTCTATCCACCGTAGAAGAGATCAGCATAGCCTACCATAAATAGCCTTGTATGGTTCCTTATGAATATTTTCTTGATAACTGTTATCATAGGATAACTCCAATAGTTACAAGTTCTCCTCCAAAGATCCACCAATGTCAAGAACACAAGATTAAATAATATTTTTAAGCACATAATTATTAAACACCGACTTCCCATATGTATGCAAGTGGAAAGTCATAATCAACAAAATCTATGTACCAAGAAACCCATATAAGTTATTCCATATGTGTGAAGTAAAATGTGAGTCTCAGTCTGAAACAATAGTCTATGAAACCCTATATAGATAGACAATATCCCGAACATACATTTCTCACAAATTCTCCACAAAGAAGGTTTCCTATATAGGAAATAAATACACTTCCTTTATCAAATGATTTAATACCACCCAGATAGTTTCATTCTTATGAGGTGTCTTCATGAGACCCCTCACAATGTCCATTGTAATTTCATCTGACTTCCACTTCAGAATGGGTAACAATAATATAAAACCTCCAGGTTGTTGATGCTTGGAATTCACCTGCTGAGAGGTGTAGCATCATGTAATGAACCCTGCTATCTCCTTTTTCATTCATGACTACCAAAACTGTCATCGTAGGTCATGATAAATGTTGGTCACACAAGGAGGTACTGCCTACTTTGAGGCATGAATCTCACACATCTTATCCTCTTGACTAATTTTAGGCACAACAACCCAATTCCATACAAGGATTACATCATCATCATCTATGCGATAGTTGGAAGGTGACACGCCACCTTTTTGGATTTTCCTCAACGTAAAACATTCTAGATCCTCATATTACTTATCTCAGATCAATTTTGAATGTGTTGAATCTACTGAAACTGATATGTGATCCATCTTCTCCGGACTCTCCTAAACCATAATGTTCATCTCAGTTAATAATGACACCATCTTTCAATCAGCACTAGAATCATGAACCATCTGAGTTTGAGTTTTCTTGCACAAAGAAACAGCAATATTGTTCCCCTTTCTGAGAATATATTTCAAATAAAAATTAAAATATAGCTTATAATCAACTAATATACACTGCCAATGATTCAAATATCATTGAAAAGAGATATACATCAAGCTCTTGTAGTCCATAAATACAAAAACATTTCATCTAATGGATAATGATGAAAACTTGTTAAATCATAACCCACAACTACTAACTCGAGGTCCTACATAGGATAGTTTAGTTCTTGTTTTCTCAACTTCTGTGAACCAGGGCCAAAACATGATCTCCCTTCACCAAAATTTCCCCATGAAAAATTCCAAAATCATCACAATACAGTGTATACTCCTCACCTATCTCAGCTAGGATCAAGATGGTTTCCGATGTAAAATTCATCTTCAAATCCTTGAAATAATTATCTCATTATTATGTCCAATCAAACATTATCCCCTTTTTATTGAAACCCAAAAGAAATGCTTTAAAATGTAAAAATCCCTAAATGAATCTTCAAAAATATCCATCCAAACCCATAAATTATTGGATTCTAAATACATTCATTGTATTCTACCACAAATCCAAAACCATAAATTTCTATGGTTCTATAGACCCACATTCCAATGAGATGAAATGACCTTATAATTGTGCATGATCTGTCCAAAACTATCACCTATATAGCATAGAGGATAACTGATCCTCTCTCAATGTACTTAGTGATATGTCAATATGTTGGGAATGTTTATCCTGATCAATAGAGTGCTCTAATATATCATCCAAAAACACTACGAGAAACTTCTCTAGGTAGGGATGGATGATACTATTCACTATGCCCATAAACACTATTAGTGAATTCATCAACCCAAACAAAATTATGAAAAATTCTTATAGTTCATAACTAATTTTGAAATCAGTCCTCGATTTATTGGATGTCTAAAATATCAATTGATGATACACATATTTTAAAACTATCACGCAAAAGAAAGAATATTACCTCAACTGTTCAAATATATAATCAATACATGGAAGAGGATACCAATTATTTACAGTCATCCAGTTAAACATCTGATAATAAACACACATGCTCAGAGTCTCGTCCACCCTCATAGATGTTGGTGCCAAAATGTTGGAAGAAAAGAAAGTAGAAAAAGAGGCCCTGTGACCTGTCTCGCAAAGCCACTGCGCCCCCCTATAAATGTGGCTGCTGTGAAGCAAAGGAAGCGGGACGCTCTACGAACACCTCTTAAGTTCACAAACCCACCGCGAAGGAAAGGCGACAGACCCCTTTGTGAAAGCCGTTAACGTACACGACGCCGCTGCGAAGCAACAGATGCAGGATGCACCACAAATGGATTTGACGTTCGTGAACCCGCCGCGAAGCAATGGAGGAGGGAAGCTCCGTGAATGCCCTTGACGTTCGCGACCCGCCAAAAAGAAACTGAAGCCCCCTTCACATCGCGTAAGCTCTGCTTCGCGGCGCCTCTTTCCTATAAATATCGGGCTCCCCCCAAGCCCAGGGACAGACAATTCGACCTTTCTCCTTCCTAGCTCCCAAATCATGAAGCACCCTTTGCTCTGTGAATCATGAGCTATGAAAGGTATTTTTTCTTCGTGAGGTGCCTCTGAATTGTCTCGTTTTGATCCCCTCTTATGAGAGGGATGCCTTTCGCGAAGCCTAAGGGATTTCACGAAGGAAGGGGATCCCTAAGGGGACCCGGGTTGTCGTGAAGCATTTATGATTCATGAAACACCCTTCATATACACATGATCTGTTTGCTAAGGCAGGATCACTATACTTCGCGAAGCACATTGCTTCACGACACTTTGCTTCGCGATGAGCCCATGCTCCGCGAGGTAGTGCTCTGCGAATGCCTTTCCACTTCGCGAAGCATCTCCCATTTGCACCTCCGCCCCATGCTAAGGCTAAGGCACCCTACTTCGCGAAGCACACCCCTTCACAAGTACCCTCTTCCATGCAGAGCAACAGAGCTCCACGAGGCCCCTGCCTATGGACCCCTCTGCTTGGAAAATCATTTTCCCATGCAACCCTCCAGGTTTGCACGATGTGATTTCAAAGTCCCCTAGATGACACAAACCATTTCATTGCTTCTCCTCATGCTTCTTTGAATAGGAATGCTAACGGATATGGCTTCTTCACCTAGCCATGCTAACGTGGACCCCTCAACGGATCGCTCCATAACACCCCCCAGTCATGGTCTTGCCGATGCCTTCCCTCCCACAAGGAGTAGAGGGTACCAGTTATGTATGTCCTAGGGGTGTGAAGTGCACCCACCTCGTCCGAGATGCAGGAAGTTAAACTTCTAAGCACCATCATCCTCAGCACATGACGTTAAACAGTGATTTGGCCCCATGCCTTGCCCGTAGGGTCCCCTGCCTTGGACATTCTCTATACCCACTCATCTCCACGGGGATGGGATCATCCCTCCCATTGGATGATATCCTCCTTATTGGAGTGGTGTTTGTCCATGGGTAAGGGCATCCACCTTGGCATAAGACCCTAGATTTTCTTACAGGAGGCGGTATCCCAGCTCCTCCTCACTTCCTCGGTGCCAAGGCCAGTGGAGGACATGATAGAGAAAGGGGACCCTCCTTTCTGGGGTCCCAAATCCCTCTCCCGCTGTGCTTTGTTGCACCCAGGACTCCATCCTAGAGTAAGTCCCAATCTTCCTCTCCCTGGGCTGCTCCATGAATAATCCCCACTCAACTTCCCACGGACGCACCTTTCGCGACGTGATAGTTAGGTCTATGCTACCTCTTGTTTCTCACATCGAGCATGACTCACGTGGGCTTAGAGTAAGCATCGACCATGACATCCTCCCCGGGCAGCCTAGAATGTAAGCCCTGCGCATTCCAATTCGAACTATGGGGACTTTGATCCATGTCACGACATGGTACGTAGGAAGCCTCCACAAGGTTCAAGTACCAAAACCAATCACCTCGAGCCACCTCAGAGTGTAAGCCCCATTCCACCATGGGCCACCTTAGACTGTAAGCCCCATTCCAATTCGAACTACGGGGACTTTGATCCATGTCAAGGCATGGTACGTAGGAAGCCTCCATGAGGTTCAATCCCCAAAACCAATCACCTTGGGCCGCCTCAGAGTGTAAGCCCCATTCCACCTCAGGCAACCTCAGAGTGTAAGCCCCATGCCACCTTGGGACACCTCAGAGTGTAAGCCCCATTCCAATTCGAACTACGGGGACTTTGATCCATGTCAAGGCATGGTCCGTAGGAATCCTCTAAGAGGTTCAACCCCACCACCTAGTCATTCTGACCTCCTTCACGTCGGTTCACTAACACCCGGGAATCCTAGAGTGTAAGCCCCGTGTATCCAATTCGAACTAAGGGGACTTTGATCCATGTCAAGGAAAGGTACGTAGGAATCCTCTATGAGGTTCAATCCCACCACCCGGTCATTTTGACCTCCTTAATGTCGGTGCACCAAGTCCCATCATTATGGGTCGCCTCAGAGCGTAAGCCCCAAATACCCTTGTCCTGCATGACGTTAAATTGTATCCCCCTTCTATGAACTACGAGGTCTTTGATCCTTGCTAAGGCAGGGTACGTAGGAAGCCTTACGAGGTCTAAGCCCAACACCCATTGGACCGAGGTCCATCTTCACGACAGTTCATCGACATCCTTTCGAACTACGCGGACTTTGATTCCCTTCCACGGGGATATATAGGAATCCTTTTCAAGGCTCAAGCCCAACATCATCGTCATTCCTACATCAGTTCCACACCATCTCCCCCTTCACTCCATTCAACTTTAAATCATTCATCCTGATCCTTACCCGAGCTGCCACATCCTGGTAGGATCGTGCCAATTCACATCCCCACTGCTCCAAGCAGTGGTCGGGCAATGAACCATTCGTTAGACCCAACATCAATGTTCCTTCAAGAGGTCACACCCACCTAATCCACTCCAGTCAGTGTTCTGATCAGTCTGATCCATCTCCGCTGGACGTTAAACTTGCGGATTACCCTGTGTTAAACATGGGAAGCTGAGGAAAACTGTAACGACCCAAAGTTTCATTAATGGAAATCCATCTTGATCAAATTAAATGTCTCTTTATGTTTATATAAAATGTAAAATTATTTGGTTTTATGTTAAGAATTTTGACCGTTTCTAATATAGCCATTGAACAGTGATCACATGATTAGTATAAATATAGGGGTTTAACAAATCCAATTTACTCAGACAAAAGAAGCGATGGCCTCGTCCAGTAGAATTTCTCCATACGAAGCCCATTTTTCGGAGCTCGGAAAAGAGGTGGTGTCTTTGGGCTTCGCCCTTGACCAAGACCAAGCTGAGCTTCATCATGTCAAGCTCGAACGTGACCGTCTACGGGAAAAGTGGAAGTTTATTGAAATTACCACTCGAGCGATGTTATCCGAGCCACCCCAAGAGTCTGTCACCATCGAACACCTTACCCTTAGGTCTTATGCGGCTGTTTTAAGGGGTTATGTAACAAATAAGTAGTACTATGTTCATGTACATTATTTTTTGTATATAAAAATGAATATAATTTCTAGTCATTTTTGATACATTGTAAATAGTTTTGAAAGTACAAATAGTATTTTTAGTTATTATTTAATTAAGAATTATTTTTTATTAAATTAAGGGATTTTTGAATTAAATATTATTTTAATAAAATATTATTATTATTATTAAATTAATTTTTATTAAATATAAAGGATCTTATAATTTTATGAATGCAATTATAATTTTTATTAAGGTTTGAAATCCATTTTTGTCAAAACCCGTGAATTTTTTATAAATAGAGGTTTTTATTTTAAAAGTGAAAATTAACATATTTAGAAAATTATTTAGATAAAATAAATGTTATTTCTGGAATCAGGACGTTGAAATTATCCAATGGTGAAATTTTCATAATTTTCTGAGACAGTCAAATTTTTGGGTAAAAATTAAATATCGTTTAAATATATAATGTGTTTTATGACATAATAATGACCCAATAGTGATTTAATAAAATACTATAATCTTTATGTTCGGCCAATATATGTTTTACAATTAAAATAATGCGATTTTAGGTTTGTTTGACTTACTTTAAAAAGCATTAATGGACCCCTTAAGACTTATTCAACACCTTGCCTTTTAAATTAATTTCCATGGGAGTGTGACTCACCTCCACATAAGCAACCTTATTATTTTAAGAAGTTCGGACCTTGTCCTTATAAAATATTTTTTTCCTCTTCCCTTTTAAAAAAACCATGGGCAAAAACCATGGGATGGTTTGTGGTTTGGATTAATTTAATGTAAGGGGACCCAAACCTAAATAATAAATAATTCCCTCACCTTTCCTAAATAAACCCACCCAAGCTCCCACTTACTCCTCACTCAAATCCCTTGGAGTTAGTCCAACCTCTGTCCTACTCTCTCTAGAATCCTCCCAAGGTTCCCCAAGCTCCCAATAAGCCTCTCACAAGCCTCTCTCTAGCCTTTGGAATCACACTTCCAAGTAAGGGTTTTTTCTTCCTTTCTCTTTTTTGTCCAATTTTCTTTAAGTTGTTTTGACCTTTTAATTTCAATTATGAATGTTTGGGTATGGTTTAGAACCTCCATAATACTTCCCTATTTATGTTTGAATGATGGGATACCCCTTTCTCTCTCATTAGATTCCTCCCATGTACACCCGTTACTATGCCGAAATTCCGAAAGGAACTTCTCTCTCCTCATTTACATTCAAGCAATAATTTTGTATCATGAATCTAAATTCCATTAAAATTGTTGGGACATGTATCTATATGACCTCATAACTTTCCATTACATGTAAATATGATGAGGAACCCCTTTCTCTCTCATCAACCATTTTTATGAATTCTTATGTCACGCCGTTACGCTGCCGAAATCGCACCGATTTTCTAAGCCAATGTCATTGTGTAGTGAATACCATGCCCATTTCTCCATCAAGGGTATTCACCTTTATGGACATTTTCTTATTGATTATAATGTTTCATGTATGAATTCCACATTTCTTTATCATGTAATAAATGATTATGTTTTATGAATCCATGTTTTATGATCCATGTGGCACACTTATGCATGAAATGAAATGTTTAAGAAGGGTGTGCCCTTATAGCGCTCCAATGCATTGGGTAAAGTATAGTATCATGATACGTCATGTGAAATGAGTGTTGACTCATGCTAATTCAAGTTCAATGAGGGTTTAATCATGCTTTATGTGAAATGAGGATTTACTCATGCTCCATGTGCAATGAGCCTTGGCTCATGCTAATTCCATGTTAAGTGTTGTTGCCACATTTCCATATTATGATTATCATGCTTTATCATGCCTTTATGTTCACGTTTCTCTTATGATCTATTGATATGCCTATTGTATAACATGTATTGTACTCCTCATGTTATTCCATGTGTACTCCCTTACTGGGCTTTATAGCTCACCCTTTTATTATACATGTCCTCAGGTTATCCCATGCAATGCTAAGTACGAGGGAATGTAGTGGTCATGTAAAGGAAGTTTTCAATAAAGATGTTGTATTTCATGTTTTAAGTTTTTACGTAATGATCCTAAGCCCAAAAGACACTAAACCTATCAATCTTCTTTGTTTTATCAAGTGATGTTTTATGTAATAAATCATGTTTAAGTTTGTAATAAAAGCAGGGTTGTCATAGTTGGTATCAGAGGATAGGTTTAGTTATTTTTGGGATTAGTATTAGAAAACCCTAGTAAAGCCTTAGAGACAAGACTAAGTATAATAAAAACATCCCTAAGTTTTGGTGAGTATTGAGTAAGTGGGTTATCAAGCAAATACATCCCTGTCTGGATATGAGTAGGTAGAGGTGGCTCTGGCACAGATGTATCCTAGGGGTAAAACCTGAAAACACCGCTTTGAGCTAGAATCGAATGGGAACTGGTGCACGACAACGGGCCTTGCTGCACTCTTGGTTACGACACTCCCGGGGGATATGTTTTGATAAATTCACAAGCTTAGTATGAACCCTTATTAAGGGAATTAAAAAAATGCCCCTAAGAATATATGTTAGAAAGTAGATCATGAAAAGCCTAGATTGAAGCCTATAGATTCATGAGTTAAGGAAATAAAAGTTTATTTATAATTCATCAACTTTTGTCTTTGGATTACCCTTTATGTGTTACCCCTAACTTTCCTTTTATTCTAGCCAATGACCGGTAATAGGAGGACTCGGGCTAACAACCGTTGTGAAGATCAGTGTGATGACTGTACTAATGAGATGCCCAATCCAATGGGAGCGGGAATCACGAACTTTGTCACACTTCTATCTCAGCTAACTCAAGTTTTGAATAGAAATACGAGTCAATAGGAACGTTCAACCCCCCCTAAGAAAGAACAAGTCACTATCGAGAGCTTCATGAGACAAAGGCCTCCTACTTTTAGTGGATCATCTAATCCCACGATCGCTGAACAATGGATCAACTCCATTGAAAAGATCTTCTCCATCCTTCAATGTTCTGAACAAGATAAGGTTCTCCTGGCGGCTTATCGTATGGAGGGTGAAGCTGATAAATGGTGGACATTGATCAAAAATACGAAGCTTGAGGAGGAGATCGAGGCATTGGAATGGAAGGATTTCTGGAAGATGTTTTTCGATAAATATTTTCTACGCACCCTCCAGCTTAAGATGGAAAGGGACTTACTTTCCCTCAAGAAAAAAGATGAAGAATCTGTTGGAACATACGAGATAAACTTCACAAGGCTTGCACGATACGCTTTCGGCTTTGTCGTTACCCCCGAATGCAAAGTTGACCGCTTCTTTGGTGGGCTGAAGCCTAGCCTGCGGAAAGCTTTGGAGATCCGTGACTTCGACAGCTATGAGGAAATTGTCCGATGTGCCCTCAAGGTCGAAATGAAGATCATGGAATCACAAGGGTATCATGGGGACAATAAGCGTAAGGTGGACTTCAATGCTGGCGGTCTGATGGATAAATCCAACGGTGCTAAGAAGATCCAGCACCCGACTTTCCAAAAGTGTGGGAAGAAGCACCCTGGAAATTTCCTTAAGGGGACGAGGAAATGCTTCAGGTGTGGAAGAGAAGGGAACCTAGATATTAATTGTCGGCAAGAAAGACCCGTGACTGCGACAGAGGAGAGGAATGCTCCATTCAAACCTCAACGCATTGTTCAATGCTATAAATGCAAAGAACCAGGTCATTTTGCTAATCAGTGCCCTAATACAAGGGTTTTCGTAGGCGACCAACAACCTCCAAGGCAGCAAGGAAGATATTTTTCCATCACTTCTGCTAAAGTGAACCCCAAAAACTAAGTGGTGATAGGTACTCTAGTTATTCATTCAAGAATAGCGAACATACTTTTTGATTCAGGTTCTATGCATTCTTTTATATCTCAAAAGTTTAGTAGAACAATCCCAACACCACCACAAATCATGGAAGTGAAGATTTCGGTGAGTACGGAAAATGGGGAAATAATTGCATCCCATGAGTATAATTACTCCCCTGTTATAATCTATGGATTGAATTTCCCGGCGAACCTCGTCATACTCCCTCTGGTGGAATTTTATGCAATTCTTGGCATGGATTGGATTTCCTTATATAGAGCCAACATAAATTGTCGGGAGAGGGAAATCACACTCCATATGGAGAATCGACCCTCGATTATTTACAAGTGTAAGGAGGAAGATGAATCTCCTTTAGCTCCATCATCTCAAGCATGGATATTACTGCCTTATGAGCACGTGTATCTGGCTCAGATTATTGAGTCCAATGAAGAAACCATCCTTGAAGAAATTCCTATTGTGAGGGAATTCGCTGAAGTGTTTCCTGAGGAACTGCCTGGTCTTCCTCCTAGAAGAGATGTTGAGTTCTCAATTGAACTTATACATGGGGTGCTACCAATATCCAAGACTCCATACCGAATGGATATTGTTGAGCTTGAAGAGCTGAATAAACAACTACAGGAGAATCTGGATAAAGGGTTTATACGCCCAAGTGCTTCACCATGGGGTGCACCAGTCCTCTTCATCAAGAAGAAGGATGAGTCAATGCGGCTTTGCATCGATTATCGTGAACTTAACAGAATCACGATAAAGAACAAGTATCCTATCCCACGAATTGATGACTTGTTCGATCAGCTGCGTGGAGCACAATACTTCTCCAAGGTGGACTTGCGGTCGGGATATTATCAAATAAGGTTGAAGAAGGAAGATGTCCCCAAGACTGCTTTTCGTACAAGATATGGGCACTATGAATTCATAGCAATGCCTTTTAGACTCACTAATGATCCAGCAATCTTCATGGACTTGATGAATAAAGTCTTTAGATATTACCTTGACAAATTTGTGGTAGTCTTTATAGATGACATTCTAATATAATCCAAAACCAAGGAGGATCATGAGGAGCATTTAAGAACTGTACTAGAGACTTTGCGCAAGGAGAAGATCTATGCAAAGTATAGCAAGTGTGAGTTCTGGTTGAAGGAGGTATCATTCTTGGGCCATATCATCACAAGCAATGAGATATCTATGGACCCCTCTAAAACAGATGCAATTGAGGGATGGACGAGGCCAACATCGGTAATGGATATCTGTAGATTCTTGGGGTTAGATGGATATTATTGACGATTTGTGAGGAATTTATCACGATTGTCCAACCCTCTTACCAAGCTAACTCGGAAGGGAGTAAAGTTTTCTTGGAGTGATGAATGTGAAGAAAGATTCAAGGAGTTGAAAAGGAGGATTATCACTACGCTCGTGATCACTTTACCCACAAGTGGGAAAATTTTCATGGTATTCAGTGATGCTTCGAAGAAGGGCTTAGGCTGTGTGCTGATGTAGAATGATAAAGTGATATCCTATGCCTCAAGGCAGTTGAAAATTCATGAGTGAAACTATCCAACACATGATCTGGAGTTGGCAGTGGTGATCTTTGCCTTGAAAATCTGGCGGATTATGTCTATGGAGAGAAATGTGAGATATATACTGACCATAAGAGTCTTAAATATATATTCACACAGAAAGAGCTTAATATGAGCCAGAGAATATGGATAGAGCTCATCAAGGATTATGACTGTTCAATACATTACCACCCTGAGAAAGCGAACAAGGTAGCAGATGACCTAAGTAGAAAGGACCCAACAATTATATCAATGATGAGAATTGATAAGGATCCAATCTTCTTAGACTTGATGAAGATGGAAATGAGAATCATAGAGAAGGGAACATCATCAATCCTTTCACAAATTATTGCTCAACCATCTCTTTTGGAAAGGTTAAAGGATGATCAAAAGGATGATGTGGGAATTCAAGAAAAAGTGGAAGATATAAAAAATGGGAAATCCTCAGAGTTTAATGTTAATGAAGAAGGAATTGTGTGGTTTGGGAAAAGACTATGTGTTCCATCAAGTCCGGAGCTGAAGAAGGAACTTTTGGATGACACACATAGTTATAATTTCTCTATTCACCCAGGGAGCACAAAGATGTATCGAGATCTATAAGAAAACTTTTGGTGGGATAATATGAAGAAGGATATCGCTGAATATACATCAAAGTGCCTGGTGTGTCAGCAAGTGAAGGCAGAGAGGCATAAGTCTAAGGGGATGATGCAACCATTGCCCATACTAGAATGGAAATGGGAGAACATCACCATAAACTTCGTCACCGGACTTCCGAGGACATCCAAAGGCAACAATGCAATCTGGGTTGTTGTGGATCGTCTTACAAAGACTGAACACTTAATTTATATTCAGGAGGATTTCTCTTTGGATCAACTAGCATAGATATATATCAGGGAAGTGGTCTGCATGGAGTACCACTATCTATTGTGTCTGACCGAGATCCAAGATTCACCTCTAAGTTTTGGAAGAGTATTCAACATGCTCTGAATACTGAAATGAACTTCAGTACGGCCTATCATCCTCAAACTGATGGAAAATCCGAGCAGACTATCCAAACACTTGAGGACATGTTGATAGCATGCTCAATGGACTTTAAAGGAGGATGGGATCAACATCTTCCTCTAGTTGAGTTCTCTTATAACAATATTTTCCACTCAAGCATCCAAATGGCACCATATGAAGCCCTATATGGGAAAAGGGCAGAACACCAGCATGTTGGGATGAGGTCGGTGAACGTAGGCTGCTTGGACCAGAAATGGTCAAGGAAATGGTGGAGAAGGTGAAAACCATTCAGCAGCATATCAAGGCAGCCCAGAGTTGACAGAAGAGTTATGAAGATAATCGTCGATGAGACCTTGAGTTTAAAGTTGGAGACATGGTTTTTCTACGCATATCTCCATGGAAGAAGGTCATGAGGTTTGGAAAGAAAGGGAAGTTAAGTCCAAGGTACATCGGCCCCTTCGAGATTCTTGATCGTGTTGGGGCTGTGGCCTATCGACTAGCACTTCCACCTACCATGGCCAAAGTACATGATGTCTTTTATGTATCCCTCTTAAGGACATACCGGACCCTTCACATGTACTCTCTTTTGAGGTGGTACAATTGGAAGATGATCTCTCTTATGAGGAGCAACCAGTGAAGATCTTAGATCGTAGAGAAAAAGTTCTACGAAATAAGACAATGCCCCTCGTCAAGGTGTTGTGGAGAAACAACAAGTTTGAAGAATCAACTTGGGAATCAGAGGAAATGATGAAGCTGAGTTACCCACATTTGTTTTAGTGTGGGAAAAGAAAAATTTCGAGGGCGAAATTTCTTAAGGGGGGAATATTGTAACGACCTAAAGTTTAATTAATGGAAATCCCTCTTAATAAAATTAAATGTCTCTTTATGTTTATATAAAATGTCAACTTCTTTGGCTTTATGTTAAGAATTTTGACCGTTTCTAATATAGCAGTTGAACAGTGATCACATGATTAGTATAAATATAGGGGTTTAACAAATCCAATTTACTCAGAAAAAAGAAGCAATGGCCTCGTCCAGTAGAATTGCTCCATACGAAGCCCATTTGTTGGAGCTCGGAAAAGAGGAGGCGTCTTTGGGCTTTACCCTTGACCAAGACCAAGTTGAGCTTCATCATGTCAAGCTCGAACGTGACCATCTACGGGAAACGTGTAAGTTGATTGAAATTACCACTCGAGCGATGTTATCCGAGCCACCCCAAGAGTCTGTCACCATCGCACACCTTACCCTTAGGTCTTATGCGATTGTTTTAAGGGGTTATGTAAAAAATAAGTAGTACTATGTCCATGTACATTATTTTTTGTATATAATAATGAATATAATTTCTAGTCATTTTTGATACATTGTAAATAGTTTTTAAAGTAAAAATAGTGTTTTTAGTTATTATTTAATTAAGAATTCTATTTTATTAAATTAAGGAATTTTTGAATTAAATAATATTTTAATAAAATATTATTATTATTATTAAATTAATTTTTATTAAATATAAAGGATCTTATAATTTTATGAATGCAATTATAATTTTTATTAAGGTTTGAAAGCCATTTTTGTCAAAAACCCGTGAATTTTCGATAAATAGAGGTTTTTATTTTAAAAGTGAAAATTACCATATTTAGAAAATTATTTAGATAAAATAAATGTTATTTCTGGAATCAGGACATCAAAATTATCCAACGGTGAATTTTTCAAAATTTTCTGAGACAGTCAAATTTTTGGGTAAAAATTAAATATAGTTTAAATATATAATGTGTTTTATGACATCATAATGACCCAATAGTGATGTAATAAAATACTATAATCTTTATATTCGGACAATATATGTTTTAACATTAAAATAATGTGATTTTAGGTTTGTTTGACTTACTTTAAAAAGCATTAATGGACCCCTTAAGACTTATTCAACACCTTGCCTTTTTAAATTAATTTCCATGGGAGTGTGACTCACCTCCACATAAGCAACCTTATTATTTTAAGAAGTTCGGACCTTGGCCTTATAAAATATTTTTTTCCTCTTCCCTTTTCCAAAAACCATGGGCAAAAACCATGGGATGGTTTGTGGTTTGGATTAATTTAATGTAAGGGGACCCAAACCTAAATAATAAAGAATTCCCTCACCTTTCCTATATAAACCCACCCAAGATCCCACTTCCTCCTCACTAAAAGCCCTTGGAGTTATTCTAACCTCTGCCCTACTCTCTCTATAATCCTCCCAAGGTGCCCCAAGCTCCCAATAAGCCTCTCATAAGCCTCTCTCTAGCCTTTGGAAGCACACTTCCAAGTAAGGGTTTTTTCTTCCTTTCTCTTTTTTGTCCAATTTTCTTTAAGTTGTTTTGCCCTTTTAATTTCAATTATGAATGTTGGGGTATGGTTTCACACCTACCTCATACTTCCCTCTTTATGTTTTAATGATGGGATACCCATTTCTCTCTCATTAGATGCCTCCCATGTACACCCGTTACTATGCCAAAATTCCGAAAGGAACTTCTCTCTCCTCATTTACATTCAAGCAATACTTTTGTATCATGAATATAAATTCCATTAAAATTTTTGGGACATGCATATATATGACCTCCTTACTTTCCATTACATGTAAATATGATTAGAAACCCCTTTCTATCTTATCAACCATTTTTATGAATTCTTATGTCACGCCGTTACACTGCCGAAATCGTACCGATTTTCTAAGCCAATGCCATTGTGTAGTGAATACCATGCCCATTTCTCCATCTAGGGTATTAAAATTTATGCACATTTTATTATTGATTATAATGTTTCATGTATGAATTCCACATTTCTTTATTGTGGAATAAATTATTATGTTTTATGAATCCATGTTTTATGATCCATGTGGCACACTTATGCATGAAATGAAATGTTTAAGAAGGGTGCGCCCTTATAGCGCTCCAATGCATTGGGTAAAGTATAGTATCATGATACGTCATGTGCAATGAGTGTTGACTCATGCTAATTCAAGTTCAACGAGGGTTTACTCATGCTTTATGTGCAATGAGGATTTACTTATGCTCCATGTGCAATGAGCCTTGGCTCAATCTAATTCCATGTTAAGTGTTGTTGCCACATTTCCATGTTATGATTGTCATGATTTATCATGCCTTTATGTTCATGTTTCTCTTATGCTATATTGATATTCCTATTGTTTAAAATGTATTGTAATCCTCATGTTATTCCATGTGTACTCCCTTACTGGGCTTTATAGCTCACCCTTTTCTTATGTATGTCCTCAGGTTATCCCATGCAATGCTAAGTACGAGGGAATGTAGTGGTCATGTAAAAGAAGTTTTTAATAAAGATGTTGTATTTAATGTTTTAAGTTTTTATGTAATGATCCTAAGCCCAAAAGACACTAAACCTCTCGATCTTCTTTGTTGTATCAAGTGATGTTTTATGTAATAAATCATTTTTAAGTTTGTAATAAAAGCAGGGTTGTCATAAAAACCTCAGATACATGCCTATGGAATATGATTCCCCGTGCTCGATGTGGGATGCCCTGGGCTTCCACATCCTTGAGAAGCCCTATAATAAGGGACAAAAGACAGACACTCAAATTCCCCAGTGTCCAGACATGCCAGTGATGCCTCAACTTGACTACTCCACCAACTGAAGGTTGCTACCCTGAACGGACCCCTTGGAATGTCCTGACAGAAGCAGTGTAATTAATCGGCGTCCATGGAAACATGGAACTGGGAAGAGTTTCACGAACAATGTATTAAATCTATAAGGGAGACCCAGACTAGGTGACGAGTTCCAAGGAGGAATTTGCAGAAGGAAGAACCGACATCCCATCATCCAGTTTCAATCAAGGATAAAACATCCCTGAATAAGGAGCGAATGTCGCCCTCCTTTGGAAAGTTGGAATGCGGGGCAACAGAACCGTGCCGACATCCCTTGAACGCGATGAACGTGTGCCCCGACGAAAGCATCAAAAACAGAAATGGTGAACTCGATGTAAAGTTCTTCTCCTCAATGTGGAGATTAGTAGTGATCGTGACAACAATATAGTGATGTTTCACCGGATCCTGATATCCGGCGCCGGGTCCCTCCTAGAAAATAACGGGCCTGGCGTGAAACTCACCGGAAGTTGGGGTAGTCAATACGTTGGGAATCTTGGTCTGTGACGTTGTCAGCATGAAACCCTCTTACCGGTCATGGAAGACGGAATGGCGCTGGGGCACTGGGTGTCGATTTCTTTTTCTGTCAGTACTAATGAGCTGATCTCCCTGCCTCAAGGAACCCAGTTGCTGCATCCAGAACCCGATCACCTCCTTCCCTCCTATGCAGGGGCAGGGGAAATATCAACACGGCTACCCCATGCGGTTCTACCTTTCCTATGATGACCTCGATTGCCGTGACTACTGGGCACCCATGCCCCCTCTCCACATCAGAGATTATCCAATTAAGGGTAATCAATGACCTCTTACGTAGGTACGAGGAGGAAGGGGTCATCCCTATGAGGGAAATGGACCACCTGGATTTACAGGTGTCTGTGCCTCGCCGTCAACGCTGCCCCGAGGGATGCGCAGGGAGCCACTACTCCCCACTCCAACCTTCAACCGTTTCAGGAGCCTCTCTCCTGGAACTCCTTGACGACTCCATGCCCTACGCCGATGAGGTAGGGGATGTTTGGGCCAGCTCAGCCAGAGTTTGGTCCCAGGGGTTCCCAGCGAGGGCCCCCACCAGCCCGCGCCAGCGCTGCCACCCGGTTCCCCGAGCTGAAGAGTAGGTAGACTACCTACCTTTACCACTGGCACCAGCCCGGCTTACCCGACGCCAATGCCAGGCATGATCCGAGGAGGGTGCCCGTCAAGGGGCGTCAACGCCAGTGGATACTATGGCCTAAGCCACCGCCGATGTGCATCATCGACCCCCTGCATACGCCGAGTAGGGACAACTATATGCCCGACCCGGATCGAGGCCCCAACCACCCCACGGGCAGGCTTGGTCGACTCTCCTGGTCGCAGGCACAGGTGGTGGCCACAACAGACTAACCCGCATCAATGCCACCCAGTGCGGGGGCCCTCCCCGTGAAACCACCAAGGAGGACACGGGCCTTTCCTGCTAACAGGCCTAACTCAGAGGTATGCCCTGTGCCACCTTTGACCCAAATGAGGGCCTTCCCCGTGGTAGAACACCACGTATGGGAGCCTCTCCCATGCTCATTACACTAGATACAGAGTCGTATCTTCGGCCACGGACCACCGGGGTCGGGACATTGCACATCCAGTCACTCTCTAATGTGAGGACCTTCCTCACATCCTTATAGAAGCTGACAGAGGTCCTATTCTTCCTATCAACTAGAGGGATGGAGATCAACTTCACTTCACCAACACCCGGAATGGAGGTCCTACCCGTGTTCATCCCGATCAGTAAGGGGATTTTCCTCACACTAACATCACCAAGGGAACCAGGCATGGAGGTCCTACCCGTGCTCCCATCAGTTCCAGCGGGGTTCCCACCCGTACCAGCACCCAGCACAGAGGTCCTCCCCGTATCCCCTTTGACATCTACCCCGGTGCTCCTCGCACCCTGGCCCACTCAGGCAGAAGTAATCCCTGCCCCAACACTAGTACGGCCGAAGGACCTTCTCGTGCCATGAATTTTCCCTTCCCCGAAGAGCCATCCCGGTGTAGGAAGGCGGGTCATCGCTGCCGCAAGAAGAATACCAAAAATCTTCAGACTGATATCAAACCAGTCTGTTTCTCAGATTCTGAAGTAGAGTACGACTCAGCGGTGGAACCCTCCCCTTGGTCCTCTGTGTCAAGGGTTGGGGCAGGAACAAGGCATATCAGCTTCATCCTTCCAGAGTGAGATGTAAATAGAATTCCCACCTCTCTTCGTAGGTACATCCAAGAGGAGGAAATTCTGGGAATCCCATAGGTTTCAACCATGCAGTCACCATAGTCATCGCCAGAAGTGCCCTCTACCTCGACCAGAGATCACAGAGAGATATTTTGGGGATAGATGGTGGTTAAGAAATAGTGTGACCCATCGTCGACAACCCCAGTCCCTGCACCAGAAACTATGGCTGTCAGCCCATCGAATCGTGACATTGTGGCCAAGAAACCACACTCCTAGGAGGATGGCCCGGAATTCGATGGCCAGTCGGCTCGTTCTCTGTATTCTCCGCCACCCAGTCTACTCTCTTAGTGGTCCACCTCAATACCATTTCCAGTTCCTCAGCCACCTCCGGTTGACGAGTGGGGCAATACGAGGCCTGACCCTGAATCCGAGCCCAGGAACTTATGGAACATTCTTGCGGTAGATCAATTCCCGAAGAAGTTCTGGCCGGTGGCGGTGTCGAACTTCTGTGCACCAGAATTCCTCACCCCAGAAGAAGTTGAGTGCTTCTGTCAAACCCTATGGGAGATACACTTCTATCATCGTTATCATCAGGTGGTGTACCCCAGGAGCCAAGTGCACTTTGAGGAAATCAGCGAGCAATGACGTCTGGTCGATTTGGCTGCACTCCCCGTGGCCCAGTGCCCTGAGTCACCAGGTCACTAGAGGAACCTCCAACAAAGATGCGTTCAGAGTTTCAAGGTACTCCGCAAAATCATCTCGGAGGCTACCCCACATGTGCAAGTCCGTGGCTGGGGGAAGTACACTGCCCTTCTCTTCAGCCCTATTCGACGACAGCCTGACTCGCTATGCGATATTGAGGACATGCCCCCAGGAAGGGTCCCTGTCTACATGGTTGACGTTGTGGACAAGGAGGACGAGCTGGAATTTCTTGATGGAGACTTACCCCCTGAGGGTGTGCCACCACTATTGGACCCATCAGGAAGGATTACTCACCAGCAGAGGAACCTCCTAGGTCTCCCTATTCCCACCGAGTCGTTGGTACTCAGTCGGAATGTTGGTAGGGGAAAAAAGCATGTCGGAGCTATCAAGAACTTTGACCCGTCCTCCTCAGTGAATAAGATGGAGGAAGACCCTGACAAGGCCGCGTTGCGCCAGCAACTTGCGGAGCAGAAGAGGTTGGTCGACGAACTCCTGGCCAAGCGCGCTATAGAGCTACGACCCGACTATGGTGATCCCAGGCCAGGGCAACAGGTGCAGGAACAACATCCCCCCGGTGAGATGCCTCTAGGAAACCCTGATCATACCACTCCTATGGATAGGTTTGAAGCTGGAACTCACGGAAATATGGCGCGATATGTCTCACCAAACCCTCCCGAACGGCACGAAAATCCAAGGAATCCGGCCCGGGTTCCCCCAGATGCCCCGCAGGCCGCTCCGCCAGTCGCTCCACGAGATGATGAACCTATCTACCATGTCAAAGAGCCCAGCAACGTACTCATGGTTAGGGATCCCTTCCAAGATAGGGACCCCCTCCCGGATGATCTTATAGCGGCACTCATCACCCGCCTCGAGGCGTTGGAAACATGACAGGTTGCAGTCCCACCAGATGGCAAGCCGTACCCAGTGTGGGTGGATGATATGCCTTCACCCATGGGTTTTGGAAATTCCACTTTCTCGCCCTTTAACGAGACATGAGTCTCACCGTATCACCTGTCCCACTTTTCCTCAAGGTGTGGACCCATGTTGGGGACTCCAGCATAGCAGGAATCCTCCAAGCTCCGATGTTTTGTGCAGACACTGGAAGGCCTTGCGTTTTTCTGGTAAAGCCAGCTCCCCATTGGATCAGTGACCGACTGGGAGGATCTTTGTTGAAAATTCCTATACCAGTTTTACTCCACCACGCAAAAGACCAACATTGCAGACCTCTTTAGGTGCAAGAAAAGGCTCGATGAATGAGTCACAGACTTCATCACCTGTTGGAAGGGGCTCACATACTCCCTCGACATGCAACTGACTCAGGATAAATAACTAATGATGTGCATAGGGAATGTCAAAACAGAACTGGTTCCTTCCCTGATCACTCAGAACTACCCCGGAGGGTTCCAAGACTTCTCAGATAAGGCCCACCGCCTTGAGGAAGCTCTACAACAGGCTAGTCAGGCACGTCCACTTCCCCATGTGATCCCAGAAAGGAGGGATTCCAGAGCCGAGACCACTACTATGGCCCAAATAGAAGCCCCCTAGCAGCTAGAATTACTACCAGTAGCACCGGCTCCACAACCTCGTAGAGGCCCTCCGCCACAAGCGCAACCTCCTTCCCCGTAGAGATAGACTCAAAATCGGCAGGTTCCCCAGCGCAACGTGCCACCGCCGCCTAGGAGGGATAATCAGGCTTTGCCTCCTTGTGAGGCTCCTCTGACCCCTCATCAGGTCCTGGATCCCAGAGCCCCCTTTCCAGATAGACAGAATTGGACCTACTCGTTTAACGAGGCACAATTCCCTGGTTATTTCTGTAGCACCTTGGAGTAATGGATTGTGCGACTACCTGAGTGTAAAAGGCCAGAAGAGGCGAATCTCACTGATCACCCCAACTACTAACCTCATCACCGAGTCTTAGGGAACACCCTCAAACAATGCTATGTGTTCAAAGACTAGCTTCAAGACCATGTCGACAAAAACATAGTCAGGCTGGGCCCGACCCCGACCCAAGTGGTGGGTGTCTTTATGGGTTCAGAAAGCGATAGCAACGACGAAGGCGAGTGGCAGCAGGTTCCCAGCCGCAGATCCCAGAAGTACGATGACTGTATGGCTCGTAAAGTAGTGGCTCGTGCCCATGGTATCATTCGGGCACACCTGAATCATCCAGAGCCTTCGGAATCTACAGCCGCTACCTCTGCATCATCATCCCAGTCGGCCTCTTCCCAGAAGAGCAAGCATCAGCAGCGTAAGAAAAAGAAACTTGCCCCATCAATGCCATCATCGTCCCACACTCTCAGCGACTTCACGCCCCATGAGATGGGGATCCCTCCCAGAATTTGCCCAGTGGTGGATGAATCTTCAAGTGACAGTCAAGGGTACACTTCGGTTAATACCGTGGTGTTGGTAAATCCTTATATGACTCCCGATGAGGAGGAACGCCAGGATAATCTCCCCAACGTCCCCATCCAACGCCAACATCAGCGGAACCGCGGCCATGTGGGTCATCAAGGCACATCAGCTGGCACTTTTAGCCAGGCCATGCATGCCACTGAGACCAGGCAGCAGACCCAACATAGAGCCCAGCACGCGCAACCTCCTCACCTGGTGTCCTCAGATCTACCTCCACCGCCGTTTGTGCTACTGGATCAGGCAGAGCTACCTCGTCCGTACCGCGACCAGTCTCTCCCTACTATAGGATGATCTCAGTTGTCCGGTCCTCATCCAAAAGCCACTCATCAGGCCTCGACTAGTGAGCAACGTGACATACCTAGCACTAGCCAGCCGCCGGTCCAGCCGGTAGGGCGTGTCGTGCCTCCAATCGCAGAGCGATCTCCTGTGAGCAGAGGTTCGCACCTGGCACAAAAGTACGATGTCCTCAAACATCTCAATGGCATTCCATCAAGGCTCTCTATCCTTGAGGATCATCTCCTGTCGTCATACATGCGTGAGGTACTCGCCGAGGCTTTAAAGAGCACCCTCCGATTTGAGATGGAAGTAGCTACTGTAGAAGCCTTCCACGCTGAGGCAATTGAAAATGCCGAATGCCAGGAAGTTATATCATTCCCTAGTGAAGACGAAGACCCTCCCATATAGGGGAACATTCATCCATTGTACATCACTGGCCAGTTCAATGGCGTGGAAGTCTGTCACTGTCTTGTTGACACGGGCTCTGAAATAAACCTAATCCCGAATCAGACACTATGGAAGCTGGGGTTTTCTGAGGATGATCTAACTCCCTCCGACCTAAGAATACAGGGGTACGACAGGACCGAGCAGACCCCGATCGGCAAGATCTGTTTGAAGACCCGGTTTGGGGGCCTAGTTTCCAGTACCGAATTCATGGTTTTCTCCCAGGACACCGCGTACAACGCATTGATGGACAGGCCATGGCTCCACCTGCATGGAGTGGTCCCTTCATCGTATCACCAATGCCTTAAATACTCCCTAAATGGTTGAGTGGGTGTGATCCAAGGAGATGCGTCTCCTTTTTCCTCTTGTGAAGCCTGCTATCTGGATGCTGACTATTACAAGAGCAAGGATAAGCAGATTTTGGCAAGTGAGATTGAGCCCACCACGGTCACAATTGATCCTTGGGCAGGACTGGATGACACCTACATCTTCCCGATCCATTGATTGGAGGCCACGACCCCCGACATGGGGAAATTCTTTGTTGTATCTGGTACAAGAGGAAGGAATATTTCCAAGTCCTAGTGACGGTGGAAACTCACCTAGTACTCCTACAAAAACCAGGCTCAGGTGATCCCGGAACCTCCTACCCCTGTACGGTATCGGGACGTCAGGCTCATGGAAATGGAGGTACGTCATACATGTCTGTTTCGTCAGGATGTAATTAACTGGATCAAGCCGACGCGCCACTTCTGCTTTGATGTTATCAAGCGTGGCCCCATGGGTCGAAGAACATATGGGATCAGATCAACTTTGTTTATCGCCATGGTCTCAGCAGCATGTGAATCTCACGATATGCTGACCACTGCCGCTAAATCTGGCACCAGCCTCCCATCAGAGTCTGGTGGCTCAGAAGCAACTTCCCCCATGGAAGATCCCTCCATGAGTGGAGAAGAGGATCTAGAGGATGCTCCCCATACCTTTAAAGAAGGCGTCGATGCCACAGTTGATGAGTTGGTACAGGTGAACCTCGGTAGCGAGGTGGACCCGAGTCCCACGTTGATCAGTGCCGCCATGTCCCATGAGGAGCATTAGTGGTACATAGACTTCCTGAAACAGAACTATGACATGTTTTCCTGGAGTTATGATGAGATGCCAGGACTAGATCCTCAGGTGGTCGCCCACCACCTCGGACTCTCGGTAAATCATCGCGGGTTCAAGCAGCCTCCCAGAAAGATGCACCCTTCTCATGATGCCATGGTCGAGGTCGAGGTTGAAAAGACCATCCGGGCCAATTTCGTTAAGGAAGTGTAGTACCCCAAATGGTTGGCCAACATCGTGCCATTCAGGAAGAAGAACAGGAAGATTAGAGTCTGTATTGACTTTCATGATCTCAACCGCCACTGTATGAAGGATGATTTCCCCCTTCCACTAACAGAAATGTTGATTGATGCTACGACCGGGTTCCAAGAACTCTACTTCATGGAAAGGTATTCCGGGTATAACCAGATCCGGATGGCCCCTAAAGACAATGATTTCACCGCTTTCAGGCCCCCCCAAGGTACTTTCTATTATCAGGTTATGCCCTTCGGCCTGAAGAATGCAGGTTCCGCCTATCAACGGGCCATGCATCACATATTCAAGCCGATCCTCAGGACATTGGTGGAATGCTATGTGGACGATATGGTGGTCAAATCTTTCCAGCACTAGGAACATCTCCAAGATCTTGAGAAAGTGTTCGTTTTCCTCCGTTCCCGCCACCTGAAGATGAACCCGCTTAAATGTGCCTTCAGGGTCACCTCCAGCATGTTTCTTGGCTTCATCGTTAGATACCGGGGCATCGAGATCGACCCAGAGAAGATCAAGGCCATTAGCCAGATGTCCCCCCAAGAAATATTCAGGAGCTTCGAAGATTTCAAGGCCACATAGCCTACATATGCCGATTCATCGTGAACCTGGCCAGCAAGTGTAAGCACTTTTATCAGCTCATGAAGAAGGGAATCACCTATGAATGGGATGAAGAGTGCCAGAACGCATTCAAGGAAGTCAAGCGATACCTTCTGCAGCCTCTGGTCTTGATGCCACCCGTCGCCGGAAGGCTTCTGGTCATTTATGTGACCACCCTTGAACGGTCTCTCAGTGCCTTTCTCACCCAGAAGAACAATGAGGGGACAAAGAACAGCCTCTACTACCTCACCTTCATGCTCCTTGATACGGAGACCAGATACTCCCCCATTTAAAAGAGCTACCTTGCGCTAGTGTTTTCCGTACAAAAATTGCGACATTACATGCAGCACCATGAGGTACAATTGGTCTCTCGGGTAGACCCACTGAAGTACATCCTGAACCTCCCCATGTTGACTGGCCGACTAGCGTAGTGGGTGGTAATTATCCAATAGTTTAACATCAGGTTCGTGCCTCAGAAGGATATCAAGGGGCAGGCATTGGCAGACTTCCTAATTGCCCATCCAACCTCCGCGGATCAATCCCTGGACCTAGATTTTCCTAATGAGGAAATCCTCTTAGTCGATCATGCCATCTCATGTTGGAAAATGTACTTCGACGGTGCCTCCCTATGCCCCACCAGTAGGAGGATCAATGACCCTAGGCTCAATAGAGTGGGTTTGGGTATCATCTTCATCACCCCGGCGCAAGCCATTCTGCCATACTCATTCCTATTGTCAGAAGGCTTCACCAATAACGAGTCAGAGTATCAGGCTCTCATCACTGGCCTTGATCTGGCCCTTGAGATCGATGTGCCCCATTTTCATGTGAAAGGGGATTCCGAACTAGTCATTAAGAAAGTCAATAGCGACTATGTTGTCATAAATCTAGAGCTTGTGCCATTGTTGGAGTGCACCCTCCATCTAATGGCCCAGTTCCCTTATCGACCAGAGGTTACCCATGTCCCTCGGTCGTAGAATGGTCAAGCGGATGCTTTGGCCGGTTTAGCTGCATCACTTGCAGAACCCGAGCAGGATGATCTGATTATACATGTGGCACACCGGAGATTCATTGCCCCCGTCACCCCAAAGGATGACGATGGCCTGCGAGTAAGCCATCTTACCACCGGATCCTACATGTCTGGATCCCCAGGTTCTTTAGATGCATTGGTTGAGACGAATCCCGACTGGAGATCCCCTTTTGTCGAGTATCTCCAAAATGGTTACCTCCTAGATGATCGGGCCGAGCGCGAGAGAATTTGACGCCACGCACTGCAGTTCACCCTCCAGAGTGGTACCATTCTTGAGCAGATCCTCTATAAGCATTTTTTCTATGGTGTTCTCCTCCGTTGTATTCAAGGAGTTGAGATTTCTCAAGTAATGCAAGAGGTTCATTCCGGTTCCTACGGAGCCCACCAGGCTAGGCCGAAGCTGTCCCATCAGATCTGGAGACTGGGGTACTTCTGGCCCTCTATGATCCATGATTGTATCGAGTTATCCAAGAGATGTCACACGTGACAAGTTCATTCTAATTTTCTACACCGACCGCCAGAACCTCTCCACTCCACCAAGTATTCTTGGCCCTTTTTGGTGTGGGGACTTGATGTCATAGGACCGTATCCACTGGCGACAGCCCACCAGTGCAGGTTCATCCTGACTGCTATGAATTTCTTCTCCAAGTGGGCAGAGGCAGTTCCACTAAAGGAAGTCAAGGCTCGATCCATTTTCGACTTTGTGAGCTCCAACATCATCTTCCGATTTGGAGTTCCTCACGTCGTTCTCAATGATAATGACACAAACTTCCGAGCAGCTGAGTTGAAGAAATTGTACACCAAGTACAACATTCGCTCCAACCATACCTCCCGCTATCACGCATAGGAAAATGGTAAGATCGAGTCATTCAACGAAACCCTCTCTAAAATTTTGTAGAAAATGGTTGGCCATTATAAGAAGAGTTGGCCAGACAAGCAACCCAACACCCTCTGGGATTATCGGACTATGACTCACAATTCCACCCAGGTGACTCCATATTCCTTGGTGTATGGGGTCGAGGCCGTCCTACCCATTGAGATATATCTGCCATCATTATGCACTGTAGTCTATGACCAGTAGGCACGAGATGAGGTGGCTGAAATCCTTCTAGCTGAATTGGAAGCACTTGAAGAGAATAAGCTCCATGCCCTGCACAATCTGGAAAGGCATCAAAATAAGATAGCTAGAGCCTTCAACAAGAAGTTTCACCTCTAGTCTTTTCTGCAAGGTGACCTGGTATTGGCCCTCCGAGCACCAATGATCCCTAGTAGGAAACCACCCAAGTTGGATCCCAAGTGGGAAGGACCTTACATAGTCTATAGGGTTTATCCCAATAGAGCGTACTCCTTGGTGACCATGGATGGTGAGCGTATAACTCCTCCCACCAACACCAATTTACTCAAGAAATACTTTGCCTAAGCCTCACGTTCCTGCACGACCTTAAACTAGATGGTCCTTCATGACCCTAAACTGTACGATGGTCCCACATGACCTTAAACCATCCGGTCCTACATGACTTTAAACTGTGTATCGTCCCACATGACTTTAAATTGTGCATCGTCCTTCATGAAATTAAACTACACCTTCAGAACTACGTGTGGATTGATTCCCATACTCATGGGATATGTAGGAACGCTCAGACGCTCTGTCTTGAGCCCATCCCCGATCTTTTCTCTTTGACTATCCCCCATGGATATAGCTTCCTCGGAGGATCCTTGCTTGATATGGAGTAGGATCCCTTAGTCCCACTCTTACGAGGATTATAATGGTCTCACCACGTGCCCACTCCCGTTCTTCTATCCTCCCACGTCTTCACCGCACGATGTTAAACTACATGGCCTTCAAAAACTACGTATGGCTTCATTCCCATCCGCATGGGATACATAGGAACTCCCAAACATTTCATCTGTTAGCCCAGCACAAATTCCAGAATATTCCCCTCGGGTCAAGACACATGGAGGGGTGCATACCTTTTCCCTGATTCATGTCGAGCTAACCTCGATCCGGCCGTACGTCCCGCTCCCTCGAGACGTTCGACTCTTTCATAGACGGGTACAACTATGCATCACCCACTTTTTGACTGGGATTCCATCACCTTCCCTATCCAAAAGGTCCCCTAAATGTTATGGATGCTAGGCCTAATGGTTCTCTTACCACTTCGGGCCAATGCCCTCGAGGGTTTCGAGCATCAAACTGATACGAGTCCTGCGTTGAGAATATGGTCAGCGGTCGATGCTCGTTTGTTGCTCCCATTTTAGGTCACTCTAGGGACACTATGTTTCAAACATGGTCAATAGTCATCCTAGATCTTTAGGACCACCCCAAGAGGTCCCAAACATCGAGTGTAGTGGTTCATTCTGCCCCATTGTATCTAAGCGATGAACTCCCTTTGGGAAAAGCCAGGTTTTAGTTCCCCATATGACAGGGAGAGCCGATAACGACTCCTTATTTCCCACACTGAGAATTCCTCATGTGGGCTTAGGATTCGTGATGAGGCGGTAACCGTGCAAGATGGTCGGGCCTTTCTGACCGAGGCCCATCCTCAGGTCTCCTAGCCTTCTCAGGCCCTAGCCCAAGTTCTTACCAGGAGTGTACGGTGTGGTGTGGGATTATGTCCTCATTCATGTTGGGTTACTCATCATGTCGTACATATCTCCGGATGAGACACCTTATCCTCCCTTCGTCCTCACTGCAAGACGTTAAACTGCAAGTTGGTCGGGCCTTTCTGACCGAGGCCCAGCCTCAGGCCCTTTGGACTTTCCAGGCCCCCATCCCAAGTTCCTATTTAGGGTTGTATGGTGTGATGTGGGATTATGTCCTCATTCACATTTGGTTATTCTCCATACCGTACACCCTCCTCGTTAGGGTATCTTACCCCTCATGTGCCTTCAAGAAATACGTGTGGCTTGATTCCCATTCTCATGGGATACGTAGGACCGCCTGAATGTCTAGACTTCGGGTCCAACCCCATCTCCCAAAAATATCCTTGTCACCTTGGCCCCTTGGCCTACCCTCTCCCAGGGAGAGGAGTACACGGTGTGGTATGGGATTATGTTCTCACTCACGTCAGGTGTTGTAACAACCATGACATTTACCCCCTCTTTCTCCTAAGATTACTCTATCTCCTTACTCTATACTCACCCCTCCAAATCAGTTACTCTCAAGATGAGCACCCTCATTGACCCTCTTCGTCGATCAACCAATGTGTATAATGGGTACTCTGGTTTAGTTCCTGGAATGTTGGGCTCTACTCAGACATGCTTCCACCCGTTTCCCAGGCTTCGTGTTCCCCTTCATTAGGGCTTCCATCACCTTTCACATCCAAAGGGACCCCCGAATGTCATGGATGCTCGGCCCAAGGGCCCTCCTACCAGCACGGGCCAACATCCTTGAGGGTTTCAAAAAAAACTGATACAAGCCCCACGTTGAGAATACGGTCATCGGTTGAGGCTCGTTTGTTGTTCCCATTTCAGGTAACATGATAGGGATACTGCGTTTCCACCACATTCAAAAGTTATCCTCAATCATCACGCCAACCTCATTAAGCCCAAAATATCGGTTGCATGATTCACATCCTTCTCCACATCATCATGTCCAAGTAAACTTCCAACAATATTGACACTATCCCTTAGTGCGCATCTGCGCATTAGGAGAACAAATCCGTGGTAAGGGAATCATTAGGGGATCCGTACTGACTCCCCTCTGATGGGCGTTCCAAGTATTGCAATAAAGATCTTCCTCCCTTGTTTCCCCCACCGAGCTTGACTCGCGTGGGCTTAGGGATCGGGTCGAGGTCTGCATTTACTTGGAAAGCTGCCATCCCTCCATGGTCCAAAATCTAAGACCATAAACTAAGATCTCCCAAGAACTACGTACGACATGATTCCCATCCTGTTGGGATATGTAGGAATGCCCAGACCTCTTGTCTTTGGGTCCATCTTGAGTTCAGCTAATTTGTCTTTTTTGTCATGCCTTTTGGACTTTGACTACGGGACCGCGTGGCATGGTATGGGATGACCTCCTCATTCACGTTGGGTTTGAAATAGCCACACCACGCGCACCCCATTCTACGAATTACCCCTCATGTTTGCTGTCTCGCACAACATTAAACTGTATGTTTTCCCACACGAAATTAAAAGGCAACATTCAAGAACTATGTATGGCTTAATTCCCATCCGCATGGGATACGTAGGACCACCCGTGTAACACCCCAAGTTTTTTTTTCTAAAAATAAATAGAAATGCATGGAACTTTGTTTTAAGTAGATATTTTTTTAATTAGCCTTTAAAACATAACTTTTCTACTTCCACATTCTGAATTTCAAGAAATTGTCATCTACAATTGTGTTCAGTATGTTATTTGGAGTCTATTGGGACCAACATGTTTTTATGGTGAATAGTAACATACCCTTATAAATAGTAATATGAATAGTGATATGACCCTAATGAATAGTAAATTTTATTATTATTGTTTCCGATGCTTTCGTCGGGGCGCGCGAGCATCCGTCCGTCTGTGGAGGAGGATGCGCGACATTTGTTGCCCTGCATTCCCGCTTTCCAAAGGCGGGCAGAATTCGCTCCTTATTCAGGGACGTCTACTCCTTGATCGAAACGGGATGATGGGATGTCGGTTCTTCCTTCCGTGGATTCCTCCTCGGAACTCATCACCTAGTCCGGGTCTCCCTCATAGATTTAATATGTTGTTCGTGAAACTCTTCCTAGTTACATGTTTCCATGGACGCCGGTTAATTACACTGCTTCTGTCGGGACATTCTAAAGGGTCCGGTCAGGGCAGCAACCTTCAGTCGGGGGAGTAGTCACGTCGAGGCATCAATAGCGTGTCTGTATGCTGGGGAACTGGCATGTCTGTCTTTTGTCCCTTGTCATGGGACTTCTCGAGGGCGTGGAAGCCCGAGGCATCCCACATCAAGCGCAGGGAATTATATTCCATAGACATATATCTGAGGTTTTCCTCAGTTTCCTGTGTTTAACGCAGGGTATGCCGCAGGTTTAACGTCCAGCGGAGACGGATCAGCCCGATCAGAGCATTAGCTGGAATGGATCAGATTGAGTAATTTCCCTTGAAAGGGTGCCGATACCGGGACCAGCCCATGGGCGGCTGCGAAGAGGAGCGGAATGGTATGATCTCGCTGAGATATGGCAGTCCGGGTGAGAATCAGGATGGGTGATGGAGAGTTGAATGAAGTGGAGGGGGAATGAAACGGGACCATCGCAAGGGCGATGGTAAAGTTGGGCTTGAGTCTCGAAAAGACCTCCTACGTATCCCCGTGGCTGGGAATCAAAGTCCGCGTAGTTCGGGATGGTGCCGGTGGACCGACACAAAGCTGGACCTTGGTCCGATGGATGTCGTCAACGAACCAACGTGAAGGCGAACCCGGGGGTCCACTGGTGGTGGGATTGAACCTCATGAAGGCTTCCTACGTACCACGCCTTGACATGGATCAAAGACCTCGTAGTTCAAAGGTGCTTCGTCGGCGAACCAATGTGAAGGTGGACCTTGGTCCAGATGGGGTGGGTCTTACACACTAGGTTGCCCAGGTGCTGGTGACCTGACGTGAATAAGGTCAGGATGACCAACAGGTGGTGGGCTTGGACCTCTGGGAGGCCTCCTACATACAATGACTTGACATGGATCAGAGACCACGTAGTTCAGGTTGGACGCCGGAAGGCCGACGTGAATGAGGAGGACCAGGGGGGTCCTAGTGGTGGTGGGCTTAGACCTCATGGAGGCTTCCTACGTACCATGCCTTAGCACGGATCAAAGACCACGTAGTTCAGGTTGGACTCCGGAAGGCCGACGTGAATGAGGAGGACCAGGGGGGTCCTAGTGGTGGTGGGCTTGGACCTCATGGAGGCTTCCTACATACCATGCCTTAGCACAGATCAAAGACCACGTAGTTCAGGTTGGTCACAACGACTTGCCGCTGGACCGGAATGTAGTTTAGCGTCGTGCAGGAAGAAGATGAACCCTGACATGAATAAATGATGGGTGGGATTGAACCTCATGGAGGCTTCCTACGTACCATGTCGTGACATGGATCAAAGTCCTCGTAGTTCAAAGGGTTTCATCGGTGAACCGACGTGAAATTAGAACCAGGGGTCCACTAGTGGTGGGATTGAACCTCGTGAAGTCTTCCTACGTACCATGCCTTGACATGGATCAAAGTCCTCGTAGTTCAGAGGGTGGGTGTCGGCGAACCGACGTGAGGAAGGGACCTTGGTCCGATGGGAGATGGGCTCGAACATCAGGGAGGCTTCCTACGTACCATGCCTTGACATGGATCAAAGTCCTTGTAGTTCAAAGAGGGCTTCGTCGGTGAACCGACGTGAAGGTGGACCTTGGTCTGATGGGCGGTGGGCATGAACCTCAGGGGGGCTTCCTACGTACCATGCCTTGACATGGATCAAAGACCTCGTAGTTCAAATGGGTGAGTCACAACGGTTTGCCGTCGGACTGGGATGCAGTTTAACGTCTTACGGGACGAAGAAGAACTCGACGTGAATAAATGATGGGTGTGCTTGAACCTCAGGGAGGATTCCTACGTACCATTCCTTGAAATGGATCAAATACCACGTAGTTCAAAGGGTGTGTAGTTTAATGTCATGCGGGACAAGGGCATACAGTTTAACGTCATGCTAGACGAGGTGTTATCATGGTCAATTCTTACTCTAAGCCCACGTGAGTCATGCTCGGTGTGAGAAACAAGAGGCAACAGAGACCTGACGATCATGTCACGAAGGGTGCGTCCGTGAGAAGCGAAGAAGGGCTTACGCGTTAGGCGGCCCATGGTGCTGGGACTTACTCCAGGATGGAGGCCCGAAGTGTGGGAAAGCGCGACGAGAGAGGGATTTGGGACCAATGATGGGAGGTGCCTCATTCCCTATCGCGCCCTCCACTAACCTTGGAAGTGGGGAAGTATGGAGGTGCATGGGTGATACCTTTCGCAAGAGGGGATAGGGGCTTACACCAAGGTGGTTTCCCTTATCCCATGGACATACGCTACTCCGAGAAGGAGGATATAATCCCTTGTAGAGGGGGTGACCCCGTCTCTATGGAGACAGGTGGCGTAAAAAATGTCCGAGCTGGGGGGACCCTACGTGCGAAGAACGGGGCCGGATCACAGATTAACGTCATGTGTTGAGGACGAGGTTCTTGGCATTTTAACGCCCTACAGCTCGGACAAAGTGGGTTCACTCTGCACCCCTATGACTTACATGACTGGCACCCTTTGCTCCTTAGGGGAGGGAAGGTACCAGTAAGGTTGTGGTCAAGGGGGGTCGTAGAGCGAACCATCGAGGGGTCCACGTTAGCGTGGCTATGCGAAGAAGCAATAGCCGTTAGCGTGCCTATGCGAAGAAGCATTAGGCGAAGCAACTCTATGGGTGATGTTGTCCGTGGGACTTTAAAATCACATCGTGCAAACCTGGAGGGTCGCACGGGAAGAGGAATTGCCAAGCATAGGAGTGTTCTTCGCGAAGTGGAGTGCCTTGGCCTTAGCATGGGGAAGAGGTGTGGATGGGGGGTGCTTCGCGAAGTGGAATAGTATTCGCAGAGCACTGCCTCATGAAGAAGAGGTGCCTCGCGAAGCAAGGTGCCGCGAGGCAGTGTGCTTCGCGATATGTAGCGATCCTGCCTTAGCATGGGGATCACTTGTACAGGATGGGTGTTTCACGAAGCATAAACACTCCGCGGCTGCCCGGGTTACCTTGGGAATCCACCTCCTTCGCGAATTCCCTTGAGCTTCGTGAAGGGCATCCCTCTCGGAAGAGGGGCTCAAAACAAGACAAAGCGAAGGCGTCACGCGAAGTAGAAGTACCTCGCGGAGCTCATGATTCCCGGGGTGAAGGGTGCTTCACGATTTGGGAATTGAGAAGCCGAAATGTCAGATTCTCCATCCGTCTAGACTCAGGGGGAGCCCGGTATTTATAGACAAGGGGCGCCGTAAAGCAGAACTCACGCAGCGCGAAGGGGCGACGGTTGCTTCGCGGCGGGCTCGCGAACGTCAGACCGTTCATGGAGAGGTACCGCCTCCGGTGCTTCCTGGCAGGCTCGCGAACATCAGGCCATTCGCAGAGAGGTACTTCCTCCAGTGCTTCGCGGCGGGCGCACAAACGTCAGGCCGTTCGCGGAGAGGTACCGCCTCCGGTGCTTCGTGGGACCGCGATGCTCAGGGGTGCTTCACGTCGGTGCTTCACGAGGCAGCGTGCAGGGCTTCTTTTTCTCTCCTTCCTTTTGTGTAATATTTTGGTGCCAACAAATGCCCCCCCAGACTTGGAGCCGCAGAGGGATGAAGGGTTGAAGTCTGAGGGAAAATCGCCAAAATTGTCGGCGGTTCACGATGCGACTTCGCAAAGGGGGCCCGCGGTGCTGACTGTGGCCACAGGATCCGGACACGCCGCAATGCTCCGTGTGGGCGGGGTGCGCTGCAAAGATCTGGGGTCACCGCCTATAAATAGGGGGCCAAACTCTTTTGTCTTCACGCGATTTTCTTGTCCTTTTGTGCTCTCGATTTCGTGAAGCTCCGCGCACTCTGCGCCTGCTCTTCGCGAATCGAGCTTCGCGGCGAACCGCGGGTCTCCGACTCTGCGACCGCACCAAGTGAACTCCTGTTTCCCAGCCTAGGTCTGACTCCGCGGCTTGGTTTCACAACCAATCTTCACGAGAGATCTTCGCGAGCTGGCTTCATGACCCAGCTTCGCGATCCTTTCTGAAAAACTCTTTTCTGAGTGTCGGAACCGAAATGGCCCATCGAGAAGCTGTGTTGGGGGTGATTGTTGACACCACCACGAGAGATGAGATGGCCAACTGTCTGGGCCTTGGGGAGATGTTCTGAAGCCACTCGGACCATACCTATTTGACAGAACTTCTATCGGAGAGTCAGAAGAACTATCAGCAGTGCAAGAAACTGCCCTTGTACGGCTGCGGTTTGAGGGATGACGTCTTCACCCCTGAGGCGAGTAGGGGCGAACCATCTTGCTGGTTTAGGAGCACGCCATGTTAGCACCAATGGTTCAGGGCGGCTGATGGTCATGCGCGGGAGGACTTCACACCCATCACTGCCGACTGTCTCTACAACCATGTGAACAATATTGACGGGAAGCCACTGCAACCGGAGACATCCCCTCCTCTGTACCGTACCATGCTGAAGGCGGCATTGCAGGATCCAAAGAAGGGGTGGTCCGATGAGTGGGACCTACGCCAGGGCGACAAATTTACTGATGATTGGGCCTGGGCCTACTGGGTAGGCGCCTCATGCGAGGAGTTTGGGGCCGAGCTGAGAAGTGTGGGTTTATATGAGGCGGCATGGGCCTCCTAATTCCACATTTACCAACCGAAACAACTGATGCCAGAATTGCTGAGCATATGGTCGTCTAGGACCAATACTTTTCACCTGCACCACAGGGAGGTGGGCATCAGCCTGTGGGATGTCCACCAGATTTCGGGGGTTCCGATCTTGGGGGCCATGTATGATGAGTTCCTCCCCGTCATGAGCGCGTGGGAGGATACAAAGCAAATACTGCGACTGGCGTCAGTGCTGATGGCACTCGTCCCTGGAGAGGACAAGGAGGCAGTGAGGGATGTCCACTTTAAGAAGTGGTTCAAGCGCTTCCTGAATTTCCCAGAAAATCGAGAGTTCCCTCCGTGGCCTCAAACTTGTCCGAGGGAGGCCCAACCGGGTAAGGAGAACTTGTATTGGCGGGTCTTGGAGGACAGCCAATGGAATACTTGGGGTTTCAGTGTCATCACTGAACAACAGCCGATAGTCAGGATGGAGGAGTTCATTGTGGCTATCATCTACGGTTGGATCCTACCAGTGAGGGATACCAGCATGGGGGTGCGGCCCAGCTCGTTTATCATGGCGTCCATGCCGGCCATGGGGCAGCGGGTCAATCTGGGGATTCCCATGCTCGCTAAGCTGTACAGAATGCTGCGGAACATTAGCGAGGGCAAGAAGCCACCAAGGATATGCGGGCCCTTCCACCTCCTATATGGGTGGGTTGCGGTGCACATCATGGGGATCTATGAATATCCAAACCCTATCTCGACACCGGGATCAAACTTCCTCCCCTCCATCCTGAATGCGGCCGGGAGCTTCCCGTTCAAATTAACCATGCCGACGATGCTGAACCGAGTGTGGAGGGAGGATGAGTTTAATTTCCACCCCTTCCCATTGCCGAAGAGGATAATCACTGATGACGGGTAGGGAACGGAAGAGCACCGAGCTTACCTCTTGGACTTTCGAGGTGGAGTTTTGGTGGAACGAGTGGATCGTGAGCCGCTCTGCGAGCCGTACACCCCACATCGGTTCGCGAGGCAGTTCCGGTGCCTCCAACGACTGACCCCGCAGGTCTACTGGGAGGTGCGTCACGAGGAGCACCTGTGTGTGATGAGGCAGTTGTGGCTCATGTTCACATGGGAATATGGGAAGATGCGAATTGCATTGCCTCCATCCACCACCGCTTTCGGATTGGTGGGGGAGTATGCCATTAGCTGGGAGGTTGATTACCCGGGGGAGATGTTGAAGCAGCCAACTATTCGGGTTGGCGACGGTGGGCCTCCTCAATCCCAAGGTCGGGGTCAGAGGGCAGCTAGGGCCTCTCGCGGTGGCGGGGCTTCCGTGGCGGCGAGACCCGCACCGGCCAAGGGTGTGGCAGAAGTGGAGGATCCCATGATTCCGGAAGAGCAGGGCCATCCGGAGGGGCGACCACCAAGGGGATTTCATAGGATATCCACTCAGGCTCCGGGGAAGCGGCTGCTTCATATCAACATGGAAGAGGATGCCGTCTTCCCGGAGTCCTGGTACATTTGGGATTTCAACCGGTAATTCCTCAGTCCACCCGAGATATGGGCGCACTTGAATCGCCTCGGGATGGAGTTACCGGGCATAGGCCCAGTCTGGGCTGGTTTCATGGCGTCTCCGGAGGAGGCAGAGCAATACTTGGATGAGCTGGAGGATTACGTTCACTCCAGTGGTGTCCCTCTCCCAATGACAGATCGGGTGAGGGTACTGCTGGATCGAACGGTCCCTCCACATTTGTCAGCTGCCGATCTGAGGGAGCGCTTCCCCCTGCCGGAAGAGTCAGAGGACTCCTCTTGGGAGGATGAGGCTGGAGGAGGGAGCCCGTTGGAGGAGGGCGAGGTCGGAGATCAAGGCTCAGATTCCGGAGATTTTGCAGAGGCTCTCGAGGTAGCGTTCTGAACTTCTTTCCTCATGGTCCGTTCTTGGGCCATTATGGACTTCACACCGATGTTTGAGCCATACAGGAGGAACTTGTTCGCAGGCCTCGTTCTCACCCCTCGGCGGGTGATGATGCAGGACCTTCAGAACCCGCGCCTATGGCTGCGTCCAGTTCCGCGTCTGGTGGGACCAGAGCACTTGAGGTGGCTCCTCCGGAATCTCCAGACCTTCCAACAGTATACGGAGGACCTCGCCTCGGGGTCCCGTCATTATCGGCTCAAAAGCAGCACCAGGAGGTTGATCTCTGTAAGTTTCATCTACCGGTTTCCTTTTCATCATATGTAGACTATGCCAACTAACGTTTATGTCCCTCTCTGTCATACAGTTCTCCGACTGGCGTGGGCTGCTGCGGTAAGGATAGTCAGGATGTCTGGTGGCATCCCTCCTAGGGGCATGCCGGTGATGGTGGCGATAGTCCCCCCATCTCCCCGAGCTGCAACAAACATCATCACTGGCGGGGCCCCCAGCAGGGTTGTGCCTGAGGTCATTGAGGTGGACTCCGATGAAGAGGATCGACCGGCCGGTCCTAGTCCTGTCGCGCCTGCTTCGGCACCAGATGTCACGCCAGATTCAATGCCAGATGCAGATCCTACCGAGGACTTCCTGCGGGCGTATCCTACGTACGAGCTTTCCAATCGCGTAGACTGGGACGAAATGGCCTCCGATGAGGAAGACAACAGCATAGTCTGCCGCCAGTCATGGAAGCTAATCATGCGCTTCATCAAGGACACCCCCAAGCGCTATGGCTGGGCGAAATGGACAGACTTCACTCGCAGCTGTGCGAACTGTGCGCTGGGGGAGTGGATGCCCAACTTCCTCACGCGCTCATCCGAGATCTTATGGATGAGAAGATCCGGGAGCACGATCGTGGACACAGCGTGGGCTGGCAGCAGAGGAAGGCGCCAAACATCAAGAAGCTCCAGGAGGCTAAAAGCGAGGTTCAACAGCTGCAGACCCAGGTGGATGAGCACTCAGCCTCTCTTAATGCACAATCTGAGATGATCTCACAGTTGAAGGACCAGATAGCAGAGGTAGAGGAGCATATGAGGCAGGCTTCTGGAAAGATGGCTGCCATTCAGGCTGGGGTAGAGAGGGCCAGAGCCAAGGCTGACGAACTGCGCCCCTCCGCTGCTGAGGAGGAGCGGGAGCTGAGTCAGCGGCAACAAGTCTTGGATGCCACAAGCCGAAGGGTGGCAGAGCTACAACACTCTTTTAACAGGTTCAACCCGTCCATGGGGGGAGTCGACCCCTGGGTACTGTAACAAACTGAAAAACTTTTATTGGTACTTTCACGCTTCAATTTCTTCCTTCTTTGTTTTGAATGTCGTAGCATGCACGATTTCCACTGTTTTAATTAGTTTTTTACATCCCTACAATGTTTGCGGCATGTTCGGTGATAATTCCCCAAGCTCACGTGGGTCAAGACCGATGTGAGAAACAGGAGATAGTTTCCTTCTCGTCCCACCTAACATAGGAGTGGAGACCAAGCTCCGGGCATCCGGGATTTGGATTACCAGTCCGGATTTCTGAAAGATGGAAGAAGCTTGGCCGGAGAAGAAATTTCTCAAAATAGCCGAATTACCATTTCTTTAGTGTTCCCTCATACACGAACGGTGCAACGCCAGGGGCACTGAAATCGGTCCAAACAGACGGAAACGGGAAGCGTGAATTACGATTCCCAAGATTCAGAGCACTGTGGGGATGACATGACAATAAAGGACAGCCGTTAACCGTGGCGGAGAAACAGTATCCTTACTGCGTTAGCCTGAAATGGGGACAACAAATGAGGGTCTACCACTGACCATGTTCGAAACATGGGACCATGTCACAAATGTGTCAATCAATCCTTCAGGACGTTGGCCCAAGACAGTAGGCGGACCATAGGTCGAGCATCCATACTGTTAGGGGGTCCCTCCAAACATGACCAGTCTTCCGGAATGTTGGCCCAGGATGGTAGGTGAGCCGATGCGGCATGAGACCAGACCGTTAGGGGGTCCCTTCAGACATGAAAGGGGGCGAGGGTCCGAATAAGGGGAACGCAAAGCGTGGAATATGGAGTGATGGTTTGTCCGAATAGAATCCAACACTCATGTAATTATATCGCCGTGACGGGAACACGCCAGATGGGTGCATCGGTTTGGTTATGGATCCTTCCTTCTTTAGGACAGAGTCTCTCTAGCGAGGGGTCCGACCAGGGGGGCTGAAAAGGGGAAGGATAGGATCAATGATTCCTATGGGCTGGGCCCTAGGAAAAATACCAGGGTGTCTCTACGTATCCCATGAGGATGGGAATCAAACCGCACGTAGTTATGAAAGAACAGTGTAGTCATAGACCAACACTGACAGGTGAAATCCTCTCTAGAAGAGGCTCTAGTGAATCCCATGATTAACATGGGGCATCCTGAACTTGTTCAGGGTAGAACCGCAGTTTAGTGTCATGCGTTAAGGACATATGGACTCCTGCAGTTTAACGTCATACGATAGGACGTGGAGTAAAAGAGAAGAGCCCAGGGAGCATATGCTGTGGTAGTTATGAAACTGACGTGAATGAGGACTTGGAGTCTGAATCACACCACATACTCCCAGAGGAAACTCTCCAGGTCGAGGGACCAAGAGTGAGGATTAGGCTGGGCCCGAAGTAGAGCGATCGGGCATTTCTACGTACCCCATGAGGATGGGAATCAAGCCATATGTAGTTCTGAAAGCGCAGTTTAACATCATGCGGGACGATTGGGAAGCCTGGCCGCGTTGGTACACATCCTTCCAAAACTACTAAGCCCACGTGAGTCATGCTCAGTGTGGGAAACAAGAAGTAGTGGTGGGAATTTACCGACACAGAAAGGGGAAGGTTAGGTCAAAGGGACGCTCAGTGAATATCGGCCCAATGACACTAACACGATCATGTGGCGCACCTAGATGCGTGAAGAGAAAGAGCTGAGTATAATGGAATTCCACTTGAACATTAGGAAGTGGAAATGTGTGAATCATGGCGCTCGAGATTCAGATCACGATGATGGCGGCGTGACGATGGAGGATAACTGTTGACCGTGGCGGAAACCCAGAATCCATATCGCGTTAACCTAGAATGGGGACAGACAAATGAGGGTCGACCGTTGACCATGTTCGAAACACGGGACCATGTCACAAATGTTGTCAGAGATCCGTAGGGACATTGGCCCGAAACGATTGGAAGGCCCTTAGGTCCATCATCCATGGAGATCCCTTAATCATAGTATCCATGTCGTCTGAGGGTCCTTTTGGATGTGAAAGAGGATGAGTATCCAAATAGCGAGCTCACGAAGCTTGGTCATGGGACGAGGGGAATGTCCCTATGAAAATCCCACACTTCAGGCTCTTTGTCAAAACACATCTGAATACGACAACAAGACGTATTAGATAGGGGGAGCAGAGTCCTTTCCCATAGGGAGATCTTAGTTTAGGGTCATAAAATTCAGACCATGGGTAGGAGGAAGAACAGGAGACATGTGACAGGTATTTAATAAAACCCGATGTGGATGAGAACCGGGGTTCCGACTACCATGTGCTTCTCGGATTGTTTTAGGTCGAGAGACCAGAGACGAGAGTTGGGCTGGGCCTATGGGGAAATGACCGAGCACTCCTAGATATCTCATAAGGCTGAGAATCAAGCCTCACGTAGTTCTTGAGAGAGTCTTAGTTTATGGTCTTAGAACTCGGACCATGAATGGGTAAGGGGAGCAGGGGACACACAGCAAGGCGGTTACAAAACCCGACGTGAATGAGGACCTAAGCCCTACTCAGCATGTGTTCTCTGGGGAAATGCTCGAGTCGAGGGACCGAACATGAAGGTTGGGCTGGGCCTGCGGGGAAGTGCCCGGGCGCTCCTACGTATCTCATAAGGATGAGAATCAAGCCTCACGTAGTTCTGAAAGGTGGCATGGTAAGGTACCAGTGCCAGGGAAAAAGGGGAGTGCGGGCATGACCCTTGCACTAAAAGAAGCAGAATTTGATAAATCTTGTTTGTCCTTTAAGGTGAGTGGTTTTATTTTGTGAAGCGACAAGCCTAGGGTAGAAATCCCTGGTGTCGCCAGAATAATCAAGCCGTGATAGGCATTGACAAATGACATGGAACGTGACCAATACCCAATGTGATGTCCTCTACAACGAGGTCATCACAATGCAGTGCCATTTTTCGTCGTGCAGCCAGGATGATAATGTCACAGTTTTAGGGTTGTATGATAGGACCAAACATACATTTTAATGTCATGCAGAGCAGATGTAGTAGAGACGATGCTAGGTGGGGAATGTGTATGGTGTCGTGCGACATAACCGACGTGGATGAGGACTTGGAGTCCAAATCACACCACACAGTCCCGTAGTCAGGGTCCTGAAGGCAAGACACTGAACTCAAGATGGACCCAAATATAGGAGGTCTTGGCGTTCCTATGTACCCCATGAGTATGGGAATCAATCCAGATGTAGTTATTGGGAGATCCTAGTTTATGGTCTTTAGAGCTCATACCATGGGTAGATGACACCTCTCCAGGTAAGCGCAAACCTCGACCCGATCCCTAAGCCCACATGAGCTAAACTTGGTGTGGTAAACAAGGGGGGGATATCCTTATCACAATACCCGAAACATCCAACTAGGGGGAGTCAGTGAAGAGCCCCGAAAGACGCCTTTGTCACGACTTTGTTCCCCTTACGTGCAGACGTGCATGGTGGAATAGTACCAAGAGTTTCGAAACTCTGCCTGGACATGATGAGAATGGAGAAGGATGTGAATCATGTAACTGACATTTTGGGCTTAATGGGGTTGTCATGGCAATGGAAGATAAACATTAACCGTGGCGGAAACACAGTCTTCATATCACGTTAGCCTGAAGTGGGAACAACAAATGAGCATCGACCGCTGACCGTATTCGTAACGTGGGATTTTATCGATTTGTTGTCCGAAACCCTCGGGGGCGTTGGCCTATAACGATAGGAGAGCCCTTGGGAGTAGTATCCAGGCCGTTCTTGGGGGTCCCTCCGGGTGTGAAAGATGATGGAAGCCCTGATGCAGGGATACCCAAAGCCTGGAAAGCGGGTGTGGACGTGTCCGAGTAAAGTCTGGAATTCTAGGTAATAAACCAGAGTACCCTTAGGCACATTGGTGAACCACTGAAAAGGGTCGACGGAATAGCTCGGGAGGGAGAGGTATATGACGTGGTCATTACAGGACCGACGTGAATGAGGACATAATCCCATACCACGCCATATACACCCCTCGTGGAGGAAGGGTAGGCCAAGGAGCCAAGATGGGATGGAGATTCCCAAGAGATGGGGCTGGACCTAAAGCTTAGTCATTCGGGTGGTCCTACGTATCCCATTAAGATGGGAATCAAGCCATACGTAGTTCTCTAGATGCAGTTTACCGTCATGCGGGACGGGGTGAGGGAGTAAGATACCCCCAGGCAAAGGAAAGGGAAGTGTACAGTACGACGAACAACCCGACGTGGAGGAGGGAATAACCGTGTACCAACCCATACAATCTGGGTAAGAAGTTGGGTGACGGGGCCCGAAAAGGCCAATGGGCCTGAGGCTGAGCCTCAGTTAGGAAGGCCTGACTGGTTTGCAGTTTAATGTCTTGCAGTGAGGACAAGGGTCGTGGGTCCAAAAAGGCCGAGAGGCCTGAGGCTGGGCCTCATGAAGGGAAGTGTACGACATTGTATATGATTCCGCTGTGAATGAAGACATAGTACCACACCACATCGTATAATCCTTTATATGGGAGTCGGGGCCGTGGGCCCGACCGTCGACACCACCCGAAGGGAAGTTTGTCACTTCAGGATGGGGCAGAACGAATCACTACACTCGATGTTTGGGACATCTCGGGGAGGACCCAAAGATCCAGGACATTGTTGACCATGTTCAAAACACAGCGTCCCTATGGTGACCCGATATAGGAGCAACAAATGAGTGTCGACCGTTGACCAAATTCGCAACGCGGGACTTGTATCGGCTTGTTGCTCGGAAACCCTCAGGGGCGTTGGCCCGTGTCGGTAGGAGAGCCCTTGGGTGTAGTATCTAGGCCATTCTTGGGGGTCCCTCCGGGTGTGAAAGATGATGGAATCCCAGTCAGGGAGTGGGTGAAGCATAGCTGTATCCATCCACAAAAGAGGCGAACATCTCCAGGGGGGACGTGCAGCCGGGTCGAGACTTTCTTGACGTGAGTTGGGGCAGAAGTGTGCACCCTGCCATATGTCATGACCTGAGGGGAATATTTTGGCTTTTGGGCTGCGCCAACGGACGAAATGTCTGGGCGTTCCTGCGTATCCCATTAGGATGGGAATCAAGCCATACGTAGTTCTTGAAGGCCATGCAGTTTAACGTCATGCGGTGAGGACGTGGGAGGATAGAAGAACAAGAGTGGGCACATGGTGCAACCCTTACAATCCTTGTATGAGCGGGGCTATATGAGCGGGGCTAAGAAAGCCCACTCCTCACTATGCAAGTGTCCTCTAAGGAGACTATTTCCAATGGAGATAGTGGGAGAGAATATCTTGGGGATGGGCTCAAGACGAGGCGTCTGAGCGTTCCTACGTATCCCATTAAGATGAGAATCAAGCCACACGTAGTTCTTGAAGCGCAGTTCAACGTTTTTCTGGATGGGAAATGTGTCTCAACTGGGTATATGTATGGTACGGCGGGTAACCTGACATGAATGAGGATGTAATCCCACACTACACTATACAATCCCATAGGAGAGTCTGAGTCGACGAAGGCCAAGGGGCCCAAGGCTGTGCATTGGTCAGGAAGGCCTGGCTGGCTTGCAGTTTAATGTCTTGCAGTAAGGACGGGGGGTCGGGGACCCGAGGAGGCCAAGGGGCCTGAGGATGAGCCTCGTTCAGGAAGGCCTGACTGGCTTGCAGTTTAATGTCTTGTAGTAAGGACGGGGGGAGATCTTAGTTTAGGGTCATAGAGCTCAGACCATTTTGCAGTTTATCGTCCTGCAGGACGACGGTGCAGTTTAAGGCCATGCAGGACCATGATGATCAGTTTAACGTCATGACGGACGAAGATGAACAGTTTAACGTCATGCAGGATGATGATGTAGTTTAATGTCGTGCAAGACAACGATGATCAGTTTAACGTCATGACGAACGAAGATGAACAGTTTAACGTCATGCAGGATGACGATGTAGTTTAATGTTGTGCGGGACAATGATGATCAGTTTAACATCATGACAGACGAAGATGAACAGTTTAACGTCATGCAGGACGACGATGCAGTTTAATGTCGTGCAGGATAATGCGTGCTTAGGCAAAGTACTGCTTGAGGAACTTGGCGTTGGTGGGGGGATTTATGCGCTCACCATTCGTGGTCACCAAGGAGTATGCTCCATTGGGGTAAACCTTGTGGATGACGTAAGGCCCTTCCCATTTGGGTTCTAGCTTGGGAGGTTTCCTACCGGGGATCATTGGCGCTCGAAGGGCCAGCACTAGGTCGCCCTGTAGAAAATAACGGAGGCGAACCTTCTTGTTGAAGGCCCTTGATATCTTATTCTAATGCCTTTCCAGATTGTGCAGGGCACGAAGCCGGTTCTCGTCCAATGCTTCTAATTCAGCTAGACAGATTTTGGCCACCTCATCTGGCGCCTGCTGGTCATAGATTATAGTGCGTAACGATGGAAGATGGATCTCAATGGGTAGGATGAACTCAGCCCCATACACCAGGGAATATGGGGTCACCTGGGTAGAGTTGTGAGTCATCGTCCGATAAGCCCAGAGGGCGTTGGGGATCTTGTCCGGCCAACTTTTCTTGTTCTGACCAACCATCTTATGCAGAATGTTAGAGAGGGTTTTGTTGAACGCCTCGATCTGTCCGTTTGCCTGCGCGTGATAGTGGGAGGTATGGTTCGAACGAATGTCGTATTTGGCGTACAATTTCTTCAGCTCAGCCGCTCGGAAGTTGGTGCCATTATCGGTGAGGACGACGTGAGGGACCCCGAACCAGTGGATAATATTGGAGCTCACAAAGTCGATGATGGAACGGGCCCTGACCTCTTTGAGTGGAACTGCCTCTGCCCACTTGGAAAAGAATTATGTAGCAGTCAGGATGAACCTACACTGGCGTGCTGTTGCAAGTGGATATGGTCCCACTACATCAAGTCCCCATACCACAAATGTCCAAGAGTATTTGGTGGGATGGATAGGCTCCGGAGGCCGATGCAGGAAGTTGGCGTGAACTTGGCATGCGTGGCATCTCTTGGCATACCCGATACAATCGTAGATCATAGAGGGCCAGAAGTACCCCAGCCTCCAGATTTTATGGGACAGCTTCGGCCCAGCTTGATGGGAACCACAGGAACCGGTGTGGACCTCCTGCATAACTTGAGGAATCTATACTCCTTGTTTTCAACAGAGGAGAACGCCATCGAAGCTCCGCTTATAGAGGATCTGCTCAAGACTGGGACCACTCTGGAGGGTAAATTGCAGCGCGCGACATCAAATTCGCTCGTGCTCGGCTCGGTCGTCTGGGAGGCAACCATTTTGGAGATACTCGACAAAAGGTGCCCTCCAGTTGGGAGTGACTTCAACCACTGTGTTCGACGAACTCGGGACCCCTGACGTAGAGGGCCCGGTGGTGAGATGACCTACCCGTAGGCCATCATTGTCCTCTTGGGTGATGGGGGAAATGAATCTTCAGTGTGCCACATGTATGATCAAATCATTTTTCTCGAGTTCTGCAAGCGACGTAGCTAAGCCGGCCAAAGCGTCAGCTTGAACATTCTGTGACCGAGGGACATGGGTGACCTCTGGCCGAGAGGGGAATTGGGCCATTAAGCGGAGGGTGCACTCCAGCAATGGCACAAGCTCCAGCTTCCTAACGACATAATCGCCATTTACCTGCTTGATTACCATCTCAAAATCTCCTTTCACATGTAGATGGGGCACGTCGATCTCAAGGGCCAACTCGAGGCCGGTGATGAGAGCCCGGTACTCTGCCTCGTTGTTGGTACAGCCTTCTAACAACAGGAACGAGTATGGTAGGATGGCTTGCGCCAGGGTAATGAAGACGATACCCAGACCCACTCTGTTGAGCTTAGTATCATTGAGCCTCCTACCGGTGGGGCTCCGGGAGGCACCGTCGAAGTGCATTTGCCAACATGGGATGGCATGATCGACTGAGAGGATCGCCTCATCAGGAAAATCCAGGTCTGAGGACTGATCCGCGGAGGTTGGGTGGGTGGGTAAAAAGTCTACCAACGCCTGTCCCTTAATGGACTTCTGAGGTATGGACCTGATATCAAACTGCTGGAGAATCACTGCCCACCGTGCTAGTCGGCCGGTCAACATGGGGCGGTTCAGGATGTACTTCAGTAGGTCTACCCGAGAGACCAATTGTACCTCATGGTGCTGCAGGTAATGCTGCAACTTCTGTACGGCAAAGACGAGCGCAAGGTAGCTCTTTTCGATAGGGGATTATCTGACCTCCGTATTGAGAAGCATGCGACTGAGATAGTAGAGACTATTCTCAGTACCCTCGTTATTCTTCTGGGCGAGAAGTGCGCCGAGTGACCATTCTAGGGCGGTCACTTAAAGGACCAGCGGCTTTCCGGAAATAGGTGGCATCAAAAATGGAGGTTGTAGCAGATACTGCTTGATTTCCTCGAAGGCGGTCCGACAGTCTTCATCCCATTCGTAAGCGGCGCCTTTCTTCATGAGCTGGGAAAAGGGCTTAAACTTTCCAGCCAGATTCACGATGAATCGGCGTATATAGGCTAAGTGGCCTTGGATACCTCGATGTTCCGAATATTGCTCGGGGGAGGCATTTGGCTGATGGCCTTGATCTTCTCTGGGTCGATTTCAATGCCCCAGTATCTAACAACAAAGCCAAGAAACTTCCCAGAGGTGACCCCGAAGGCACAATTAAACGGGTTCATCTTCAGGTGACGGGAACGGAGGAAACCGAACACTTTCTCAAGGTCTTTGAGATGGTCCTGGTGATGGAATGATTTTACCACTAGGTCATCTACGTAGAATTCCACCAGCATCCCGAGAATTGGCTTGAATATGCGATGCATGGCCCTCTGATAAGTGGCACCTACATTTTTCAAGCCGAAGGGCACAACCTGGTAGAAAAAGGTACCTTGGGGAGCCCTGAAGGCAGTGGACTCCTCGTCCTCAGGGTCATCTGGATCTGGTTGTACCCGGAATACCCATCCATGAATGAGAGAGCTTGGAAACCGGCCGTGGCGTCAATCAATAACTCAGTCACCGGGAGGGGGAAGTGATCCTTTGGGTAGTGGCGATTGAGGTCGTGGAAGTCGATGCAGACCCTGATCTGCCCATTCTTCTTCCTGACTGGAACAATGTTGGCAAGACACTTAGTGTACTGGACTTCCTTAACGAAGTTGGATTTGATAAGCTTGTCAACTTCGGCCTCAAACATAGCACCATGAGAAGGGTGCATCTTCCTGGGAGGCTGCTTAAACCCACGATGGTTCGTCGGGAGGCCCAGACGGTGAACGGCTACTTGAGGATCTAGTCCTGGCATCTCACCGTAACTCCAGGCAAACACGTCACAATGTTGTTTGAGAAAGTCTACGTACTGCCGCTGCTCCTCGGGGGACATGACTGCACTGATCAATGTGGGTCTCAGATCTGCCTCGCTACCAAGGTTCATCTGTAGCAGTTCATCAACCGTGGTAGAGACGCCTTCCTCAAAGGTGGGGGGAGCATCCTCCAGGTCTTCCTCTCCACCCGTGGGGGGATTTCCCGCAACAGGAGATACTCCTGGGCTATCAAAGCCTGAGGGGAAGCTGGTGCTGGCTTGGGCAGTAGTGGTCATCATATCATGAGGCTCACTCACCATTGATACCATAGCAATGAAGGCAGTCGACCCTATCCCATCTGGCCTTCGGCCTAAGGGGCCACGTTTGATGATATCAAAGCAGTGGTGACGCATCGACCTGAGTCGGTTGATTCCAGCCCGGCGGAAGAGACACGTATGACGTACTTCCATTGTAATAATCTTGACATCCTGGTACCGCACAGGGGTAGGAGGCGCCGGGATCACCTGAGCCTAGTTGGTGTAGGAGTATGAGGTGATTTTCTGCCTTCTCTTGGACATGGGAACATGCCTTCCTTTCATACTTGAAATAACGAAACATTGCCCCATGTCGGGGGTCGTGGCCTCCAATCGGTGGATCAGGAGGATGTAGGCGTCATCCATGCTTGACCAGGGATCACTTGTGACCGGGGCTAGTTCATCCTCACTTACTAGGATTTTCTTATCCTTACTCTTGTAATAATCAGCATCTAGATAGCGGGCCTCACAAGAGGCGAAAGGAGACACATATCCTTGGAGCACGCCTACTCGACCATTGATGGAGTATTTGAGGCACTGGTGATACGACAAAGGGACTGCTGCGTGCAGATGGATCCATGGACTACCCATCAACGCATTGTAGGCGGTGTCCTGAGAGACGACCATGAACTCGGTGCTGGCAATTAAGCCACCGAACTGAGTCTTTAGGCGGATCTTGCCGATTGGGGTTTGCTCGGTCCTGTCGTATCCCTGGATTCTGAGGTTAGAGGGAGTTAAATCATCTTCAGACAGACCCAGCTTTCGCAGTGTCCGAGTCAGAATTAGGTTGATTCCGGAACCCGTGTCAACGAGGCAGTGGTGGACTTCCACACCATTGAAGTGGCCAGTGTTGTACAGCGGGCGAATATGCCCTTGTATAGGAGGGTCCTCATCTTCACCGGAGAACGAGATAACCGCCTGACATTCGACATTCTCAATTGCCTCGGCATGGAAGGCTTCTGCGGCCACCACCTCCGTCTCAAACTGGAGGGGTCTCCTTAGGGCCTCGGCAAGTGCCTCACGCATTTCAGATGATAGGAGAAGGGCCTCAAGGATAGAAAGCCTTGCTGGAATGCCGGCCAGGTGCTTCAGGACATCATACTTCCGTGCCAAATGCGAGCCTCTGCTTACAGGGGGTCGTTCTGCAGTTGGAGGCATAACGGGTCCTGCCGGTTGAACCGGCGGTTCGCTAGTGCTGGGCACATCCCATTGCCTACTAGTTGAAGCCTGGAGAGTAGTTTCCGGACCAGGATCGGACAACGGAGACTGGCCCTTAGCTGGGCAAGACTGACTGTGGTGCGGACGAGGCAGCCCTGCCTGATCTAGTAGCAAAAACGACGATGGAGGTGGAGCTGAGGGTGTCAGATGGGACTGCGTGTGCTGAGCTCTGTGCTGAGCCTGCTGTCTGGTTTTAGTCACGTGCATAGCTTGAATGAAAGTTCCCTCTGATGTGCCTTGATGACCAGCTTGGTTGTGGTTCCGCCGACGTTGACGTCGGCTGGAAACGTTAGGGGGGTTCGCCTGGCATTCCCCCTCATCGGGGGTCATATAGGGCTTTACCAGCTCCACGATGTTAACCGAAGCGTACCCCTGGCTATCGCTCGACGAGTCATCCACTACCAGGCAGATTCTGGGAGGAATCCCCATTTCAGGGGGCATAAAGTCGCCAAGAGTGCGGGATGACGACGACACTGGTGGAGCACGTTGTTTCTTCTTGCCTCGTCGTTGCTTGCCCTTTTGGGAAGAGGTCGATTGTGAAGGCGATGCAGAGGTACTGACTACTTCTTCTGAAGGTTCTGGCTGCTTCAGGCATGCCCAGATGATACCATGGGTGCGGGAGAGGGTTTTTCGAGTCGTCCAGTCGTCGTATTTCTGGGACCCACGGCTGGGAACCTGCTGCCACTCACCTTCGATGTCGCTACCAATTTCTGACCCTGCAAAGACACCTGCTACTTGTGTTGGTGCCGAGCCCAACCTGACTATGTTGTTGTTGACCTGGTCTTGAAGCCAGTCTTTAAAAACATAGCATTGCTTGAGGGTGTGCCCCAGAATCTGATGATAAGGACAGTAGTTGGGGTGATCGGTGAGATTCGCCTCTGCCGGCCTTCTGCACTCGGGCAGGCGCACAATCCCTTGCTCTAGAGCACTTCGGAAGTAGCCAGGGACCTGATTTTCATTGAACGAATAAGTTTGGTGCCTTCTTTTCGGATAGGGGCCCCTGGGGGCCTGGCCCTGACGAGGGGCCAGAGGGGCCTGCCGAGGAGGCGGCACCTGATCGTCTCGCCTAGGTGGGGGTGGCGCATTGTGCGGGGGAACTTGTCGGTTCTGAGGCGGTCGCTGCTGGGAAGGATCTTGCGCTTGAGGTGGAGGAACTCTGCGGAGTTGTAGGGCTGGTGCCGCTGGCAGAAATTCTAGCTGCCTGGGGGCTTCTATTTGGGCCACCGTGGTAGGTTCGGCTCTGGCAGTCCTCCTAACTGGGATCATAGGGGGCAACGAACATGCCTGACTAGCCTGTTGCAGAGCCTCCTCAAGGCGCTGAGCCTTATCTGAGAAATACTGGAACCCTCCAGGCTAGTTCTGGGTAATCAGGGAAGGTACCAGCTCCATTTTAATGTTCCCTACACACATTGTTAGTAATTTCTCCTGAGTCAATGGTATATTGAGGGAGTATGTAAGTCCCTTCCACCGGGCGATGAAATCAGCGACTCGCTCATCAGGCCTTTGCTTGCACTTGAAGAGGTCTGCAATGCTGGTCTTCCATGTGGTGGATCTAAACTAGTATAGGAACTATCAGCGGAGATCCTCCCAACCGGTCACTGATCCGATAGGGAGATGGCTATACCAGACGAATGCGGGACCTTCCAATGTCTGCACGAAAAATCGAAGCTTGGCGGCTTCTTGCTGGGATGGAGTCCCCAGCATGGGGCCACACCTGGAAGAAAAGTGGGCCAAATGCTGTGGAGGGTCCCCTGTCCCGTTGAAGGGTGAGAAAGTGGGATTCCCAAAACCCGGGGGTGCGGGCATATCATCCACCCACGCGGGATATGGCTTGCCATCTGGTGGGACCGCCACCTGCCGCGTTTCCAATGCTTCGAGGCGGTCGATGAGTTCCGCTATAAGATCATCTGGGTGGGGGGTCTTTGTCTTGACGAGGATACCTAATCACAAGTGCGTTGCCAGGTTCTTCGACACGGTAGATGGCTTCGGCGGCTCGTGGAGCGACTGGCAGAACGGCTTGTGGGGTGACTGGGGGAACCCAAACTGGATTCTTCAGATTGCCCTGTTGTTCAGGAGGGTTTGGCGAGACTTATCGCGCCCACTTTCCATAAGTTCTGGCTTCTGCCCGGTCTGCGGAAGTAGCCTGATCGGGGTTGCCCGAAGGCGTCTCACCGGGGGGAAATTGTTCCTGCCCCTACTGCCCCGGCTTGGGATTACCATAGTCGGGTCGCCGCTCTGCAGCGCACTCGGCCAAGAGTTCGTCAACCAGCCTCTTCTGCTCAGCAAGCTGCTGGCGTAACGTGGCCTTCTCGGGATCTTCGTCTGTCTTCTGTACAGAGGCGGATGGGTCGGAGTGCTTGACAGTTCCGACGTGCTCCTTACCCTTATTGGAATTTCGACTGAGTACCAGCGACTCAGTGGGTACAGGGAGGCCTAGAAGGTTCCTTTGCTGACGAGTAACCCTCCCTGATGGGTCCAGTAGTGGCGGTACACCCTCGGAGGGTAAGTCTCCATCGAGAAATTCAAGCTCGTCTTCCTTGTCCACTACGTCAGCCATGTGGACCGCGACCCCTCTCGAGGGCATGTCCTCAATGTCGCATAACGAATCGGGCTGCCGTCAGATAGGGATGAAGAGGAGAGCGGCATAGTGTCCCCAGCCACAGACTTGCACATGGGGGGTAGCTTCCCTGATGACTCTGTGGAGTACTTTGAAACTCTGAACACATTTCCATTGAAGGGCGCTCTGACGACCTGGTGACTCAGGGTGCTGGGCCACAGGGAGTGCGGCCAAATAGATCAGGCGGCATTGCTCGCCGATTTATTCAAAGTGCTCTTGACTTCTGGGGTACATCACTCACTCGTAATGAAGGCGGAAGTATGTCGCCCATAGGGTTCAACAAAATCACCCCACTTCTTTTGGGGTAAGGGACTCTGGTGTGCAAAAGTTAGGTGCCGCCGTCGGCCAGAACTTCTCTGGTAAGTGATCCGCTGCGAGAATTCTCCAGAAGATCCTGGGTTCAGACTCGGGGTCTGGCCCTGTATTGCCCCACTCGTCAACCGGGGGCGGCTGAGGGACTGGTAGCGGTATCGAGGCGGACTGCTGGGACAGTAAACTTGGCAGTAGAGAATACGGAGAACGAGCTGACTGGCCACCGAATGTCGAGCCATACTCTGAAGAGTGAGGTGACCTGACCACGATATCACGATATAATGGGATGATAGCCATAGCTTCAGGCGCATGAGTTGCGGTTGCCGGCGATAGGTCATGTCGTTGCTCTACCGTCGCTGGTCCCCAAAACAGCTCCCCGTGATCTCTGGTAGAGGTATAGGGCGCTTTTGGTGACGACAATGGTGATTACATAGTCGGGACCTGCGGAATTTCCACGATTTCTTCCTCTTGGATGTACCTGTGGAGAGAGGTGGGAATCTGGTGGACCTCGCATTCCGGGAGAATGAGGCTGACGCGCCTGGTCCCTGCCCCAGTTCTTGACACGGAGGAGTGGGGAGAAGGTTCCATCGCTGAGTCGCATTCCGTTTCATAGTCTGAGAAACGAGCCGATTTGATCTCCACCCGGGCCTTCCCAGGACTCTTCTTGTGGCGGCGACGACCCGCTCTTCTACCCCGGGGTGGCTCTTTGGGACAAGGTTGATTCTCAATATGTAGTATTGGGGCGGCGCTGGCGTCGTGGTGGAGAGGGCCCCCGATCGAGGTGGCCGGGGTGCGAGGGGAACCAGGGAAAATGTCTAAGGGTACATGGGGAGGACCTCCATGGACGGTGCGGGCGGAGCGAGGCTGACCTTCACTCCTCAAGTTGCCGGGGCGAGGAGGAATTTCTCTAGTCGTAGAGAGGACGTAGGGAGGACCCCCACGTTGAAGAAGGACTGGATGGAAAGTGCCTTCACATCGGAAGTCGGGTGCAGGAGGGGGGACTCCATACCCTCTATAGTGGGCGCGGGAGAGGTTTCCGCACCGAGCGTCACTGTCGTGGGGTGGGTCTTCCTTCGGGATGGGGGTAGCACGAGGCATACCTCCGTGATGAGCTTCGGAGCAGGGAAAGCCCACGCTCTATGGAATAGTGGTACAAAGAGGACCTCCGTATGGAGTGACGTTACCGCGGATTGGTTCGCGGCAATCATCGCTCGGGCCTGCGACCCCGAGAGTCAACCCAGCCTGCCCATGGGGCGGCTGACGCCTCGATCTCGGTCGGGTGAAGAAGTGCCCCTGCTCAGTGTATGCGGGAACTCCATGATGTACATTGGAAGTGGCTTGGGCCACAGTAGCTGTTGACATCGACGCACCTTGAAGAGTGTCCTCAGCTCGGGCCCGGCGCTGACGTCGGATCAGACGGGCTGGCGCAGGTGGTGCAGGGGCGTAGCCTACCTGCTCTTCTGGCGAAGCCGGTCGGCGACGCTGATGCATCTGGGTGGGAGCCCTTACTTGGAGCCCCTGAATTGGGACTCTGAGCGGGCCGAGCCGAACATCACCCATCTCATCAGCAAAAGGCAAGGAGTCATCGAGGCGTTCTGGGGATAGGCTCCCGAAACGATTGAACATTGGGGTGGGGAGCAGGGGCTCCCTGCGCGGCCTGTTAGGGAGGCGTTGATGGTGGGTCCTGGGTGCCTCCAGGTCCAGGCGGGCCATATTCCGAGTTAGGATGAACCCTTAATCCTCGTACCTGCGTACAAGGTTGTTGATCACCCTTTGCTGGATGATCTCTAACGGGGAGAGGGGACGTGGGCGCCCCGTATTCACGGATGTAGAGGCCGTCTTGGCGGCAAAAAATCCATGTGGGGAGGCTGTGCCAGTATTTCCCCTGCCCTTGCGTAGGCGAGCGGGCGGTGATCGGGTCTCCATAGCAGCAACCTGGTTCCTGTGAAACGGAGAGATCAACTCATCAGCACTGTGAGGAAAAGGGTTGACAACCAGTGCCCCAGCGTCATTCCATTCTCCATGTCTGTAAGAAGGATCCACGCCAACATGTTGCAAAATGGAATGCCCCACGTTCTACTACCCCATTTTCCGGTGAGTTTCACGCCAAGCCCGCCATTTGCTTGGCGGGACACGACACCAGATATCTGGATCCGGTGACACGTCAATCTATTGGTGTCTCAAATGCTACTAATATCCACATTGAGGAGAAGAATTTAATGTCGGGTTCACCATTTCTGTTTCCGACGCTTTCGTCGGGGCGCACGCGCATCCGTCCGTCTGCGGAGGAGGATGCGCGACATTTGTTGCCCTGCATTCTCGCTTTCCAAAGGTGGGTGGCATTCGCTCCTTATTCAGGGGTGTCTGCTCCTTGATCGAAACAGGATGATGGGATGTCGGTTCTTCCTTCCGTGGATTCCTCCTCAGAACTCATCACCTAGTCCGGGTCTCCCTCATAGATTTAATATGTTGTTCGTGAAACTCTTCCCAGTGCCATGTTTCCATGGACACCGGTTAATTACACTGCTTCTGTCGGGACATTCCAAAGGGTCCGGTCAGGGCAGAAATCTTCAGTCGGGGGAGTAGTCACGTCGAGGCATCAGTAGCGTGTCTGTATGCTGGGGAACTGGCATGTCTATCTTTTGTCCCTTGTCACGGGACTTCTCGAGGGCGTGGAAGCCTGAGGCATCTCACATCGAGCACAGGGAATTATATGCCATAGAAATATATCTGAGGTTTTCCTTAGCTTCCTGTGTTTAACGCAGGGTATGCCGCAGGTTTAACGTCCAGTAGAGACGGATCGACCCGATCAGAGCATTAGCTGGAATGGATCAGATTGAGGAATTTCCCTTGAAAGGGTGCCGATATCGGGACCAGCCCATGGGCGGCTGCGAAGAGGAGCGGAATGGTATAATCTCGCCAGGATATGGCAGTCTGGGTGAGAATCAGGATGGGTGATGGAGAGTTGAATGAAGTGGAGGGGGAATGAAACGATACCATCGCAAGGGCGACAGTAAAGTTGGGCTTGAGTCTCCAAAAGACCTCCTACGTATCCCCATGGCTGGGAATCAAAGTCCGTGTAGTTCGGGATGGTGCCGGCAGACCGACGCGAAGGTGGACCTTGGTCCGATGGATGTCTTCAGCGAACCAACGTGAAGGCGAACCCGGGGGTCCACTGGTGGTGGGCTTGAACCTCGTGAAGGCTTCCTACGAGTGTCAATCATGTCTTCTGAAAATGTTTTCATACGTTACGAGTATTCATGGACTAATGTGCTCTTTCATTAATTTTTCATCCCTTACTGAGATTTTGTGCTCATCCCAAGTTTTTAAATGATTTTTCATAGGTTAATGGATGTGTAATACAAGGAAGGAAAACATGTTAAATGTTGAAGACTTTTCAAGGAGTCTGGTTTTAAGTTTTGATGATTTATATTTTGAAAAAAATGGAAACTGTTTTTATGGTATCCACTCTGTAACAATGTGTAATGTTATGAATGTTTTTTCCTATTTATTTAAATCTATAAACATGAAAAGATCCTCAATGTAAAATTAAGAGTTTTCTTGACTAAATTAAATATTATGTATGTAATAAGGTAGGGTCCTTATAGTTGGTATCAGAGGATGGTTTACATAACTTTAGGGGTTAGGGTGATGTTAATAGAATACAATAATTGATTTTTACTCAATTTTTAATTTTAAATGTTATTGAATTTAAAGATTACCATGTTGCTTTATCTAAGACATGTTTGTTCAGAATGGTTGTCCGCAGAAGGAATAGGGATGCTGAAGAGGAGAGGCACTGACAGAATGACATCCTTCCGGAACTACAGCCCAGAATGGTAGGGATTGGAACCAAGCAGTTTGTGACAATAGTGGCTCAGCTAACGCAAGCAATAAATGGTGGTGGAATCCATTCAAGAGGACCAATAGAGGTACCACAACAGAACATGACAATAGTGGAACATTTTATGATACAACATCCTCCTGCATTCAATGGATCTTCTGACCCATTAGTAGATGAAGGATGGATCAAGGCCCTTGAAAAGATATTCGATGTTATGGGATGTTCAGATCATCAAAATTTAAGTCTTTCCATTTATCGTTTTGAAGGGGCAGCTGATCAATGGTGGTCAATGGTAAGGAATATCATGGGTAGAGAGGATTTTGATGCCTTAGAGTGGGATGAATTTAAAAGTCTTTTACTTGAAAAATATTTTCCTAAGGTGGTGCGACTTAGAATGGAGAAGCAATTCCTTGAATTGAAACAGAATGAGGAAGATTCGGTGGCTGTGTATGAAGCGAACTTCACCCGACTGGCGAGGTATGCACCAAATCTTATTCTGGATCTTGATAGAAAAATCAACCGCTTTTACTCAGGACTGAATCCAAGGTTTCTAAGGGTGTTGGCCTCCTGTGAATTCAAAAGTTATGAGAAACTTGTCCGATGTGCTGAGAGGGTAGAGATGGAGTTTTTTGATGATCATGTGCACTTTGGAAACAAAGAGAAGAAGAGGTCTAGTTGGAAAGAAATGGGTAAGAATCAACCAACGAAATCTGATGGTAAAAAAATCCAATTTCCAGTTTGTGAAAAGTGTGGCAAGAAACACCCAGGGGAATGTCTTATCAAAACTGGTAAGTGTTTTAAATGTGGTAAGTTTGGACATATGGCCCGTGATTGTAATGAAAATGATCCTAAGAATAATCCTGATAAGAAAACTGTAAAGTGTTTTAAATGTGGTGAGATGGGTCACTATGCAAATGTCTACCCAAAGAGAGATCCAAATGATACAAAGAAGCCAGAATACAAGAAGAAAGGTGTAGTGAGATCCTTTGTGACTAAATCAGTAGACGTCGGGCCATCCAATGAAGTTGTATCAGGTATTTTGTTTGTTCACTCAGATTTTTCTAAAGTTTTGTTTGATATAGGGTCTACACATTCCTTAATCTCTGAGAAATTTTATGGTAAATTGGAAATATCACCTCAACAAATGAGACCCGAACTTGTATTTAAAACACCAGGGGGAATGTTATAGCAAAGAGGAGTTATAAGAATCTTTCTATTGTGGTATGTAGAAAGAATTTACCTGTAAACCTTGTTGTTTTACCCTTAGTCGAGTTTGATGTTATTCTGGGGATGGACTGGATTTCTGATTATCATGCTAAGATTGAATGTAGAGATAAATAAGTTGTTTTTTCAGAAATAGTTTCAGTTTGTATACAATAATGAACCCATACAATTGATAAAATATCAGGAAGCTGAGAAATTATTGAAAGATATAAATGAAATTTATCTTGCTCATATTGTTGAAAACAAGAGAACTATTCAAATTGATGATGTGCCAGTGGTAAATGAATACCTTGATGTTTTTCCTGATGAGTTACCCGGTGTCATACCTGATCAAGAAGTCGAATTCACAATTGACTTAGTTCCTGATGCTAATCCAATTTCAAAACCCCCATATCGTATGGATCCAATAGAACTTCTTGAATTGAAAAATCAGTTGCTGGATTTTCTTGAAAAGGGCTTCATTCATCCTAGCACTTCACCATGGGGAGCCCCTATTTTGTTTGTTAAAAAGAAATATGGTTCCATGAGACTTTGCATTGATTATAGAGCTTTGAATAACATCACTGTTAAAAACAAGTATCCTTTTCCTCATATTGATGACTTGTTTGATCAGCTCCAGGGAGCTCAGTACTTTTCCAAGATTGAATTGAGATCTGGATACCATCAGCTAATGTTGAAGGAGGATGACATCCCAAAAACAGCCTTTCATACTAGATATGGGCATTATTAATTTGTTTTTATGCCGTTTGGATTAACTAATGCACCTGATGTATTCATGAATCTTATGAATAGTGTATTTCATGAGTTCTTGGATAAGTTTGTGGTTGTATTTATTGATGACATTCTAGTATTTTCTAAAAATAAAGAGGATCATGAAAAACATATTAGGGTTGTTTTACAAACATTAAAAGAAAAGAAACTATATGGAAAATTCAGCAAGTGTGATTTTTAGTTGCAACAAATTTCTTTTCTTGGGAACATTGTAAATAAGGATGGAATAACAGTTGATCCTACCAAAAAAAAAGTAGTTGATGAATGGCCAAGACCCACAAATGTTACAGAGATTCGTAGTTTTCTGGGCTTAGCAAGTTATTACCGACGGTTTGTTAAGAACTTTTCACGGTTCTCTAGCCCAACAACTAAGTTAACATGAAAAGGGGTTAAATTTGTTTGGACAGAGGAATGTGACGTTTGTTTTCAGGAACTGAAGAAGAGATTGGTGAATGCTTCTGTTTTGGCCTTACCTTTCCAGAATGGTGAGTTTGTTATCTACAGTGATGCTTCTTTAAAGGGACTTGGTTGTGTTTTGATGCATAATGTCCAGGTAATTGCCTATGCTTCGAGACAACTTAAACCTTATGAGCTAAATTATCCCACACGTGATTTGGAATTGGAAGCTGTGGTTTTTTCTTTGAAAATATGGAGGCATCATCTATACGGAACCAAATGCCAAATATATAATGACCATAAAAGTATATAAAGTATATATTCTCTAAGAAGGAATTAAACATGAGGCAGAGAATATGGATATAACCGATAAAGGATTATGACTGTATGATCAATTACCATCCTGGAAAAGAAAACAAAGTAAAGGATTCCTTAAGTCGAAAACATCAAGCATCATTAACCATGATACATTTGGAACATGATCCCTTGATTAATGATTTGATGAATTTTGGCTTAGAAGTTGCTGGTGCAGGGAATACATCAGTTTTGTTTCAGGTTTCAGTGCAGTCTTCATTGTCAAATAGAATTAAGCAAGTGCAGAAGGAAGACCATGATCTACAGAAAAAGGTAGAATTGGTTAAAATGGTACTAATATGTACAGAGACCTTCGGGATTATTATTGGTGGGATGGAATGAAAAGAGATATTGCTGATTTTACCATGAAATGTTTGACGTGTCAACAAGTTAAAGAAGAGTGATAGTTACCAAAGGGGATGCTTCAGCCTTTTCCAGTGCCAGAGTGGAAATGATAGAATGTATCCATGGATGTTGTGGTGGGACTACCAAAGAATTCTTGAGGTAAAAATGGAATTTGGGTTATTGTTGATCGGCTAACAAAGTCTGCACATTTTCTATCAATTCGAGATACAATGTCTTTGGATCAAATTTCTCGATTGTACCTCAAGGAGATTGTTAGGTTACATAGAGTTCGTCTTTCCATTGTATCTAACCGAGATCCCAGGTTCACTTCTAACTTTTGGAAGGGACTTCAGAAGTCGTTGGGAACAGAGTTAAATTTTAGTACAACTTTTCATCCTCAATCAGATGGGAAGTCAGAACGAACGATTCAAACTTTGGATGATATGCTTCGAGCTTGTTCAATGGACTATCAGGGAAGTTGGGATCAACATCTTTCATTAGTTGAGTTTTCTTATAATAACAGTTTTCATTCCAGCATTCATATGGCACCTTTTGAGTCCTTGTATGGAAAGCGGTGTCAGACTCCAGCGTTTTGGGATGAAGTCAGTGAAAGAAAGTTGATGGGGCCAGAATTAGTTGAAGAAGTGGCTGAGAAAGTGAGGATGATCCAGAAGCACATGAGGACAACTCAAAGCAGGAAAAAAAGTTTTGCAGATAACAGAAGGAATGACTTATTTTTCGAGGTAGGTGACCATGTTTTCCATAAAGTCTCTCCTTGGAAAAGTGTGATGCGTTTTGGTAAGAAAAGAAAGCTAAGTCCACAGTTCATCGGTCCTTTTGAAATCTTGGAGAAAGCTGGAACAGTTTCATACCGCGTAGCTTTGCCTCTGAGTTTGTTTCAGGTACACAATATTTTTCATGTTTCGATGTTGAGAAAGTATGTGCCAGATTCATCACATGTCTTGAGCCCAGAAGCAGTTTAGCTGGAAAAGAACCTTTCTTATGAAGAGAAACCAGTTCAGATTCTTGATCGAAGGGAACATGTATTGCATAATAAGGTAATCCACCAGGTAAAGGTTTTGTGGAGAAACCAAATGGTTGAAGAAGCAACATGGGAGTCTGAAAATGTTATGAGGGAAAAATACCCTCAGTTGTTTAATATGTTAATAAAATTACGAGGATGCAATTTCAAGAAGTTGGGGATAATGTAAAACCCCAAGTTTTTTTTCTAAACATAAATATAAATGCATGGAACTTTGTTTTAAGTAGATATTTTTTATAATTATCCTTTAAAACATAACTTTTCTACTTCTATGTTCTGAATTTCAAGAAAATGTCATATACAATTGTGTTCAGTATGTTATTTGGAGTCTATTGGAACCAACTTGTGTTTTTGGTGAATAGTAACATACCCTTATGAATAGTAATATGAATAGTGATATGACCCTAATGAATAGTAAATTTTATTATTATTTTATTTTATTAAGGCTTTAAGATAATAGCATCTAGGTTAATTTTTCATTGTGATATAGAAGTAGTTACAGAATTAGAATTGTTAATTTTTAAATTAAGTATGATTTTATTTAAAAATTAAATTAATAATATTTAGAAAATTATTTTCAAAAAATGGAATTCATTTTTGAAATCTAAATGTCGATAAATGGTTAGGGTGAATTTTGGGAATTTTTCTGAAACAGCTGATTTTTCGGTGAATAGTAAAAAATACAGTTTTTAGTTTCGGTGTGTTAATGGCATCATTAGTGATATAATAATGTTGTCATAAATCTGGTCTACTTATGTATAGTAAAATAATATGTGAGGTGTACCAAGTGGCTTATACCATGGGAAAATACCTTGGGCAAGCCCATGGTTTTGTAAATACCACTCATGAGGTGTCCCTTGAAAATTATTAAATTAATCTCTCACTTTTTCTATAAATACCAACTCTTCACTTCATTGAATTCATTCCCAATTCTACCTCAACGAAGCCCTGACCTACTTACCTTCATAGTAGTCCTACCAGGGTTTCCTCAAGCCCCCAAGGTCCCAACCTTTAAGTTCTAAGGGTTACTCTACAAGGTAAGAAAATTCGCAATTTCTTTCTTTTTTCCTTTCAAATTCTCTTTTATGTGGTATAATTTTCAAGTTTTCATATCATGTTCTTATTTAATTTTTATTCTTGATCTTATCTATATTATGATTCATTTATGGATGGGTGACCCTTGTCCCCTCTCTTTTTAATATTTTCTAATACCATGTTGCGTAGCCGTTAGTCTGCCGAATTTTTGTAAGCGATTTCACAATTATTCTTTTATTTTGAGTTCTTTCCTTATTCCTTCTTCATATCTCCTTACCCCAGAGGAATGAAATATCCATAAATCATGTATATTCTATATTTTATCATGTTTATAGAAAATTAATCATCATTATTCTTCTCCTCTCCCACTTATTTAAAGAATAAAAACATTGTCCGTTTGTGTCGAATTACAGACATCGTGGACGATGTGATTTTAATTTCCATTAATTCTTTCAAGTCTGGTCATGAAACAATTTATATGGTTGAAACAGGTTATAATATATGTTTTATTACTCACCCATGGTTCTGTAATTCTTTTGTACTCATGGTTCTAATTTATAAGACAAAACAAGGTTGTTATTATCAAATAACCAATAAAATGATCTAAACAAACATAATTAATGTTCTAACTTATGAATCATCCTCATGTAAGAATTAAAAATGATTAATGGAATAATTTATGTTACTGGATATATTTAAATAATAATCCATTCCAATTCTGGAGTTTCACTTCCAATCGACAAGAATGTCCATCATGAACCAATCATGGAAATCATGTAAAGAATTCAACCAAAAATAGTGCAAGGGGCGAAATACTAACAATTAAGCAAGAAAAGATGTTATGAAATGATCATTTAAGATGTTATAAACATGAAAATGTTTTTGTAAATTATTAATAACACTCTTTTAACCATTATACAGGATGTTTAAACAAGTTGGAAGTAAGACAAACCCGATTTCCATTCTTTAGGTTAACTTTCTACTTCATTGTTTATGTGCTATTCGAATTGTTTGTGTGATGGGTTCTATTTATATAATGTTTTATTATGTGTATTTACAGAATATATACACACTCCATCCACTCTATTAAGTCTCTCTTCAATTTTATGATATTTATAAGGGGATTTTCTTTAAAAATCCTCTTTTTAAATTCGGTTTTACGAAATTCCAAAGCAATGTTTTTATGGAATTATTCATGTTGTATGATTATGTTTTGGTTCTTGGGAATTATTTATGATGAAGGGTGGGAACTATATCTCCCTCCAATGCATTGGGTATGAGTAAGTTGGAGGTCGGCCGTATGGTTACTCCAAGTGTAACCGCGATGGTTACACAAAGTAAGGTAGCCATGAGGGTTACAAATTTTAAGGTAGCCAAGATGGTTACAAGATTATGTAAGTAATGCCCCAAGATAACTTTATGATTATATTTATGTTCTCATGTCTTGTGTGGATCTTGTGTGAATCTCATGTTATACAAAGTAAGTACATATGAGTGTCAAGCATGTCTTCTGAAATTTTTTTCATACGTTACGAGTATTCATGGACTAATGCGCTCATTCCTTCCTCTTTCATCCCTTACTGAGCTTTTTTTATCATCCAAAGTTTTTAAATGATTTTTCATAGGTTAATGGATGTGTAATACAAGGAATTAAGACACGTTAAATGTTTAATAATTGTCAAGGAGTCTTGTTTTAAGTTTTAATGATTTGTATTTTGAAAAAAATGGAAACTGTTTTTATGGTATCCACTCTGTAACAATGTGTAATGTTATGAATGTTTTGTCCTAATTATATAAAGATCTAAAAATGAAAAGATCCTAAATGTAAAAGTAAGAGTTTTCTTGACTAAATTAAATATTATGTATGTAATAAGGTAGGGTCCTTATAACCCGAACGTCTCGTCTTTGGGTCCAGCTCAGCTAGGAGTTAGCCTCTCCGACCCCTTTCACTCTCACACTTATTTGGACCCCTTGGCCCGAGGTTCTCCACTCGGAATTGTGTACGGTGTGATGTGTGATCATTCCCCCATTCACGTTGGGTATGTTTTATTGAACCGTACACATTCCCCACATAGCATCGTCTCTAGAAAGACTGTGCTGCATGATGTTAAAATGCATGCTTGGTCCTATCCCATGACCCTAAACTATGATATTATCATCCTGGACGCACGATGGAAAACGACACTACATTGTGATGACCTCATCATCAAGGAAATCACATTGGGTATCATTCATTTACCATACCATTTTTCAACGCCTTTACACAACTTGATTCTTGTGGTGACACCAGGGCCTACTACCCTAGGCCTGTTGCTTCACAAAAAAAACCACTCAGGATAAACAAGATTTATCAAATACCACTTATCTTGGTGCGAGGGATAGACCTGCACAACCCTTTAATCCTTTTCACTGGTACCTTACCATGCCATTCCACCCTCCAAGAACTATGTATAGCTTGATTCTCATCCTCATGTGATACGTAGGAGCGCCCAAGCACTTTCCCACGGGCCCAACCTAACATTTGTGTTTGGTCACTCGACTCGAGAACTTCCCCAGAGAACACATGGTAAGTAGGGATTACCTCCTCATTCACGTTGGGTTTTGTAACCACCTTACCTTGTGTCTCCTACCCTCCTTAACCATCCATGGTCCGAGTTATAAGACCTTAAACTAAGACCCTTTCAAGAACTATGTGTGGCTTGATCCCCATCCTCATGGGGTATGTAGGAATGACTGTACACTTTGCCTCAGGCCCATCTTGACTCTCGTTCTCGGTCCTTAGACCTAAAACCTCTCCGAGGAACGCGTGGTGGTCGGAACCCCCGGTTCCCGCTCACGTCGGGTATTTTTAGTTACACCACCATGTGTCTCCCGAGTTTCCTACCAACTATGGTCCGAATTCTACGACCCTAAACTAAGACGTCCCTATGGGAAGGGGCTCGAATACCTCTATCTAATACGTCTTTTTGTCATATTTAGATGCGTTTTGACAAAGATCCCGAAGTGTGGAATTTTCATGGGTACATTCCCCTCGTTCCATGTCCAAGATTTGTGAGCTCTCTATTTAGATCCTCACCCTCTTCCACATCCAAAAGGACCCCCAGAAGGCATGGATGTTAGGCCTAAGGGATCTCCTACCATTTCAAGCCAACATCCCTAAGGATCCAGGGTGACATTTGAGATGGGTCCCATGTTTCAAACATGGTCAACAGTAAACCCTCATTTGTCCGTCACCATTCCAGGCCAATGTGATGTGGATGTTGTGTTTCCGCCACAGTCAACAGTTATCCTCCATCGTCACGCTGCCATCATTGTGGTCCAGATTTTGAGCATCATGATTCACACATTTCCACTTCTTCTTGTCCAAGTGGAATTCCAACATACTCTGCTTTATCTCTTCACGCATCTAGGTGTGCTACATAGACGTATTGGCATCATTGGGATGGTATTTACCGAGCGTCCCTTTGCCCTAACATGTCCCTTCCTGTGGTGGGAAAGTCCCACCACTACTTGTTTCCTACATCGAGCATGACTCATGTGGGCTTAATAGTTTTGGTAGGATGTACACCGGCATGTCCAAGCTTCTCATAATCCCACAAGACATTAAACCGTGCTTCTAGAACTATGTATGGATTGATTCCCATCTTTATGGGATACGTAGAGACACCTCAGTATTTCGCCCAGGGTCCAACCCCAGGGATCATAAATCCTGTTCTTCCTCATTTCCGGCCCCTTGGCCGGACCCCTTGTGAGGCACCGTACAACTGCAATTTTTCCCCGAACAAGTTAGGGATGCCCCAAAATGACATTGGGAAGCAACACCCCCCCTCGCTAGAGAGTCCCTTTCTGAAAAGAATGATCCATGATCAAACCGATTCACCATATAGTGTGTTTCCACCACGATGACGTAATTTCAAGAGTTTTGGATTCTACTCAAACAAACCCTCACTCCATCCTTCATGCTTTGCGTGCCCTTTATTCGGACCCTCATCCTTTTTCATGTCTAATGGAACCCCCTAACAGTATGGATGCTCAACCTATGGCTCGCCTACTGTCCTGGGTCAACATTCTGGAAGACAAATGGATGAAATTTTGAGTCAGGCCCTGTGTTTTGAACATGGTCAATGGTCGGGCCTCATTTGTTATCCCCGTTTCAGGCTAACGAAATCAGGATACTGTGTTTCGAACATGGTCAACATTTGTCCTTCATTGTCACGCCACCCACATAGTGTTCCAGATTTTGGGTATCGTGATTCAAAACTTCCACTCCCCTATGTTCGAACTAATCTCAATGCCCCTAGAATTACCCCGCTCGTGCACTAGAGCACACCGAATGTCTCGTAGATTGTTCTGAGGTCATAATCCTTCGATCGGGCCTCTCCTATGTCTTTCCAAGAGATCCTAAGTGGTTACCTAAACATTGGATACCCGAAGATTAGTCGACGCATTATGTTAAGATGGAATAATATGTTGATCACCCCTTATTTATCACATTGGGCTCGACTCGCGTGAGATTAGGGACTGATCACTGGGAATTTCATGAATATAATAGATGCGTAAAATCCATCCTTGATAACTAAACTCATGTATGTTATGGTACTAAATGAATTAAAACATGAAAGTAAGTTTGAGAGTTTTTAATACTTACAACACTCAAGGGTCTATCACTCCCATGGATGGGTTGACCCCGTCAAAAGAAAGTTGCAGTTCTTCCACCCTCTGACTTGTGGAATCTAGTAGTAGATGCCACTGGCTCAAATCCATCTCCTCCTCAACAACGATGGGGTGAAATTCATCAGCCTCAGTTTGGGCCTGCTCTATGTCAGCCTGAATGACAGCCATTTCTTCGGAAGCTTGCCTCAGACACTCTTCTTCCTCTGCCAACTGGGCCTTCAATAGCAAGATCAGCTATGATTGTGCATTAAGAGAGGTTGAGTGCTCATCCGCCTAGATCTGTAGCCATCAGACCTCATTTTCAGCCTCCCAGAGCTTCTTGATGTTCATCGCCTTCCTCCATTGCCAGCCCACACTGAGGCCACGATCATACTCCCGGATCTTCTCCTCCATAAGATCTCGGATGAGCAGGTGAGGGTGCTGGGCATCCACTCCCCCATCACACAGATCGTGCAGCTGCGAGCGAAGTCTGTCTATCTCGTCCAACGATAATTCTTGGGGGGGTATTTTCGATAAAGAGCACGATCAGCTTCCATGATCAGCGATGGACTATCTTGCTGACCTATTCGTCCGAGGTCGTCTCATCCCAGTCCGTGCGATTGGCAGGATGATATCCGGGGTATTCCCTCAGGAAATCTTCAGCGGGATCTGCGTCTGGAATTAGATCAGGCGTGACATCTGGCATTGGATTAGGTGTGGCGGGACTTGGGTTGACTGGACGATCCTCATCGTCGGACCCCACCTCAATAACCTCGAGCACGACCCCACTGGCAATCCTGCTAATGACGGGGGGAGCTGCAACTCAAGTGGGATGGGTAACTATCTCCATGATTACTGGCATGCCTCTGGGAGGGGCACCACCAGAAATCCTGAACAGCCTCGCCGCAACGGCCCATGCCAGTCCAAGAACTGTACGTAACAGGGAAGGGCACGGACATCAGTTGGCACGATAAAATTGTGGCAGTAATGAGCTCAGTAGAGAGAACTTATAGAGATAGAACCCCTGGGTCCACTCCTGAGTTGATGTTGACAGGGCCCCGAAGCGTGGCCCATCGTATATTGTCGGAAGGTCCAGAGATTCTGGAGGAGCCACCTCAGGTGTCCCATCCCTGGAAGACCTAGAACTGGACATGGCCACAGGTGCGGGTTCTGAGGGTCCTGCATCAGCACCCACCAGGGGGTAAGAACGAGGTCTGTGTACAAGGTCCTCCTACATGGTTCATATATTGGTAAGAAGTCCATAATTACCTAAGAGCAGACCATGAGGAAAGAAACTTGGGAAGTTACCTCAAGAACCTCTGAAAAAATGTCGAGACCCAAGTCTTGATCACCGACTTCGCCTTCCTCCAACGGGCTCCCTCCACCGGCCTCGTCCCCCCAAGAGGATTTGACTAATTATTCCGGTAGGGGGAAGTGTTCTCTCAGCTCAGCGGCTGACAGCTGTGGGGTAACTGTCTGATCCAGCAGTACCCTCACCCGGTCTGTCATTGGATGTGGGGCACCCCTAGAATATACAAAGTCCTTCAGATCAACCAAATATTGCTCCGCCTCTACTGGGGATACTACAAAACCGGCCCGGACAGGGCCTATACCTGGTAAATCCATCCCGAGATGGTTCAGGTGTTGCCACATTGCGGGTGGGCCAAGGAATCTCTGGTTGACATACCAAATGTACCAGGCCTCTGAAAAAAAAACATTCTCTGTCATATCGATATGACGCAGCCGTTTCCATGGAGCTTGAGTAGATATCCTACAGAATCCCCTCGGTGGCCGCCCCTCTGGATGGATCTACTATCTTGGGACCATCAGATCTGCTTCCACTGTTGGATCCACTACCGCAGCCTCACCTTCAGCTGGTGCAGGTATCACCACCACGGTAGCCCCGCCACTGTGAGAGGCCCTTGCCGCCCTCCGACCCCGACCTCGGGATGGGGAAGGCCTGCCATCAACAGCTCGAACAATTGGCTGCTTTAGCATTTCCCCCGGATAAGCTGCCTCCCAGCTTATGGCGTACTCCTTCACCAGTCTAAAGGTGGTATTAGGCGGAGGTAATGCATTCCGCATTTACCCATCTTCCCATGTGAACATGATCCACAATTGCCTCATCACACATGGGTGCTCTTCGTGCCGTACCTCCTAGTAGACCTGTGGAGTCAGCCGCTGTAGGCACCGGAATTGCCTTGCAAACTGGTGTGGGGTGTACAGCTCACAGAGAGGCTCGCGGTCCACCCTTGCCTCTAAGAATCCACCTCGAAAGGCCAGGAGATAGGCCCGATGCTCTTCCGTACCCCGACCATCATCGGTGAATGCCCCCATTGGCAATGGAAACAGGTGAAAATTAAACTCGTCGACCTTCCAAACCCAGTTTATCACCAAGGGTATGGTCAATTTGGCTGAAAAGCTCCCAGCAGCATTCAGGATGGATGGACGTATGTTTGACCCTAGAGGCGAGATGGGGTTTAGGTATTCTTAAACCATCCTGATGTGTGTCGTGATCCACCCATACATAATATGGAAGGACCCACATATCCTATGTGGCCTCTTGCCCTCGCTAACATGCCATAGAATCTTGTACAATATAGAGAGCATTGGAATCCCCAGATTGACCCGCCCTCCTATGGCCAACATGTATTCCATGATGAATGAGCTAGGCCACACCCCCATGTTGGTATCCCTCACTGGTAGGATCCAACCATAGATAAGGGCCGTGATAAACCCCGCCAGTCTGACTATCGGCTACTGTTCGGTATTGAAACTGAAACCCCAGGTCTTCCATTGGCTGTCCTCTAAGAGCCACCAATACGAATTCTCCTTGCCCCGTTGATCCCCCTTCAGGCAAGTTCAAGGACTCATGGGAAACTCTCGATCCTCCGAGAAGTTCAGGAACTGCTTGAACCACTTCTTGAAGTGAACATCCCTCACTGCTTCTTTGTCTTCTCCGGGGACCATCCTCATCAGTGCCAGCGCCAGCCGCAACATCTGATCCGAATCCTCCCACGCACTCATGACGGGGAGGAACTCATCATACATAGCCCCCAAGATCGGGACCCCTGAAATCTGATGGACATCCCACAGACTGATGCCAACCTCTCCATGGTGTAGGTGAAAAGTGTTGGTCCTAGATGACCATCTTCTCCACAGATCTGGCATCAGTTGTTTTAGTTGATATATGTGGAATTGGGAGGCCCATGCGACCTCATACAAACCCACTCTACTCAAATCGTCTCCAAACTCCTCGCATGAGGCACCTACCCAGTAGGCCCATGCCCAATCGTCTATGAAGTTACCGCCCTGTCGCAGGTCCCACTCATCAGACCACCCATTCTTTGAATACCTAAAGTCTACCTTCAGTATTGTGCGGTACATGGTAGGGGACGTCTCCAGCTGCAATGGATTCCCATCAACACTGTTCTGATGATTGTACATGCAGTCGACGATGACATATGTGAAGTCTTCCTGTGCATGACCATCAGCCGCCCTGAACCATTGGCGCTGGAATGATGTGATCCTGAACCAGTAAGCTGGTTCGTCCCTAATCACCTTAGGAATGAAGACATCATCCCTCAGCCCGAAGCCATACAAGAGCAGCCTCCTGCACAACGGATAATTCTTCTGGATCTCCGACAGCAACGCCACCAAATAATTATAGTCCGAGTGGCTCCGAACTAGCTCTCCTAGGCCCAGACAATTTGCCATCTCATCCCATCAGGCGGCATCTTCAAGCACCCCCGGGGCAGCTTCTTGATGGGCCATTTGGTTTTAAAGGCTCAGACAATTTTCAGCTCGGGTCGTGAAGACTGTTCATGAAGCTCGTTCGTGAAGCCAAATCGTGGAGCCTAGCCTCGGCCTGCAAGCAAACGCTCGCGTAGCATGGTCCCGGAGTCAAAGACTCACGGTTCGCCGTGATTCTCGATTCGTGGTGAGCAATCGCAGAGTACACGGAGCTTCATGAATCGAGAGCACAATAGGAAAAATTCTTAGAGAAAGGAAAGGAAAAAAGTGAGGTCAGCCCCCTATTTATAGTCGGTGGCCTTCGGAGCTTCGCAGCGCATCCAGATCATGATGAGCTTCACGGCGCGCTCGGCCTGCGCGTCGGCTGTCCCCCTTGCGATCCTTCTTCGCGATCCATCTCTGCGACTGGCCGAAGATTTTGGCGATTGACCCTCAGACTTAGACCCTTGATTTCTCCGCGGCTCTAAGTCTAAGGGGGGGAATTTTTTGGTGCCAAAATTTTGAAAGAAAATAAAGCATAAAAAGAGGCCTCGTGACCTGTCTCACGAAGCCACGCGTGGAGCCCCCACTAGCATCGTGGATGCCGCGAAGCAAAGGAGGAAGGATGCTCCGTGAATGCCTATGATGTTCGCGAACCCGCCATGAAGGAAAGGAGGCGGCCCCTCTACAAAATTCATTGACATTAGCGACGCCGCCGCGAAGTAAAAAAGGCGAGATGCTCTGCAAACAGATTTGATGTTCGAGAACCCACCGTGAAGAAAAGGAGGCAGGAAGCTCCGCGAATGCCCTTGACGTTTGCGACCCACCATGAAGCAACCAAATCCCCCTTCGCACCGCATAAGCTCTGCTTCTTGGCGCCTCTTGCCTATAAATACTGGGCTCCCCCTGAGCCCAGGGATGGACAATCTGACCTTTCACCTTCCTAGCTCCCAAATCGCGAATCACCCTTTTCTCTGTGAATTATGAGCTACACGAGGTATTTTTGCTTCGCGAGGTGCCTCCGCATTGTCTCGTTTTGATCCCCTCTTCCGAGAGGGATGCCTTTCACAAATCCTAAGGGCTTTCACGAAGGAAGGGGATCCCCAAGGGGACCCGTGTTGTTGCGAAGTGTTTATGCTTCGCGAAACACCCTTAATGTACACATGATCTATTTTCTAAGGTAGGATCACTGTACTTCACGAAGCACATTGCTTCACGACACTTTGCTTTGCGAGGTGCCCGTGCTCCGTGAGGCAGTGCTCCGTGAATGCCTTTCCACTTCGCGAAGCACCTCCCATTTTCACCTCCTCCCCATGCTAAGGATAAGGCACCCCACTTCGCGAAGAACACCCCTTCGCAAGTTCCCTCCACAATGCAGAGCAACCGAGCTCCATGAGGCCCCTGCCTATGGACCCCTCTGCATGGAAAATCATTTTCCCATGCGACCCTCCAGGTTTGCACGATGTGATTTCAAAGTCCCCTGGATGACACCGCCCGTTGCATTTCTTCACCTCATGCTTCTTCGCATTGGCACACTAACGACTGTTTCTTCTTCGCATAGCCACACTGACGTGGACCCCTCAACGGATCGCTCCATAACACCCCCCAGTCACGACATTGCCGATTCCTTCCCTCCCACAAGGAACAGAGGGTACCGGTTATGTAAGTGCTATGGGTGTGAAGCGCACCCACCTCGTCCAAGCTACATGATGTTAAACATCCAAGCACCATCGTCCTTAGCAAATAACGTTAAACTGTGATCTGGCCCTAAGCCTCGCACACAGGGTCCCCCTCCTTGGGCATTCTCCACACCCACTTGTCTCCATAGGGATGGGATCATCCCTCACATTGGATGATATCCTCCTTATTGGAGTGGTGTTTGTCCTCGGGGAAGGGCAACCACCTTGGCGTAAGCCCCTAGATTTTCTTGCAGGAGGCAGTATCCCTGCTCCTCCTCACTTCCTCGGTGCCAAGGCCAGCGGAGGATGTGATAGGGAATGACCCCCCTCCTTTCTTGGGTTCCAAATCCCTCTCCCGCTGTACTTTGTTGCACCCGGGCCTCCATCCTAGAGTAAGTACCAATCTTCCTCTCCCTAGGCTACTCCACACGTAAGCCCCACTCCACTCCCCATGGACGCACCTTTCGTGACGTGATCGTCAGGTCTCTGTTACCTCTTGTTTCTCACACTGAGCATGACTCACGTGGGCTTAGAGTAAGCATCGACCATGACATCCTCCCTGGGAAGCCTAGAGTGTAAGCCCCGCACATTCCAATTCAAACTACGGGGACTTTGATCCATGTCAAGGCATGTTACGTAGGAAGCCTCCATGAGGTTCAAGCCCCAAAACCAATCACCTCGGGCCACCTCAGAGTGTAAGCCCCATGCCACCTTGGGCCACCTCATAGTGTAAGCCCCATTCCAATTAGAACTATGGGGACTTTGATCCATGTCAAGGCATGGTACGTAGGAAGCCTCCATGAGGTTCAAGCCCCAAAACCAATCACCTTGGGCCGCCTCAGAGTGTAATCCCCATTCCACCTCGGGCCACCTCAGAGTGTAAGCCCCATACCACCTTGGGCCACCTCAGAGTGTAAGCCCCATTCCAATTCAAACTACAAGTACTTTGATCCATGTCAAGGCATGGTACGTAGGAAGCCTCCACGAGGTTCAAGACCACCACCCGGTAATTCCGACCTCCTTCACGTCGGTTCACCAACACCCGGGAAGCCTAGAGTGTAATCCCCGTGCATCCAATTCGAACTATAGGGACTTTGATCCATGTTAAGGCATGATACGTAGGAAGCCTCCACGAGGTTCAAGAACACCACCTAGTCATTTTGACCTCCTTCGTGTCGGTGCATCATGGGTCACCTCAGAGCATAAGCCCCAAATACCCCCATCCTGCATGACGTTAAACTATATTACCCTTCTATGAACTACGAGGTCTTTGATCCTTGATAAGGCAGGGTACGTAGGAAGCCTTATGAGGTCCAAGCCCAACACCCATTGGACCGAGGTCCATCTTCACGTTGGTTCATCAACATCCTTTTGAACTACGTGGACTTTGATTCCCTGCCATAGGGATATATAGGAAGCCTTTTCATGGCTCAATCCCAACATCACCATAATTCCTACGTCAGTTCCACACCATCTCCCCCTTCACTCCATTCAACTTTTAATCATTCATCCTGATCCTTACCCGGGCCGCCACATCCTGGTAGGATCATGCCAATTCACTTCCCCACTACTCCAAGAAGTGGTCAGGCAACGAACCATTCATTAGACCCGACATCGGTGTTCCTTCAAGAGGTCACACCCACCTGATCCACTTCAGTCATTGTTCCAATCAGTCCAATCCATCTCCACTGGACGTTAAACTTGCGGCATACCCTGTGTTAAACATGAAAAGTTGAGGAAAACCTCAGATAAATGCCTATGGTATATGATTCCCCGCGCTCGATGTGGGATGCCTCAGGCTTCCACGCCCTCGAGAAGACCTATAATAAGGGACAAAAGACAGACACACAGATTCCTCAGCGTCCAGACACGCCAGTGATGCCTCAACATGACTACTCCCCCAAATGAAGGTTGCTTCCCTGACCAGACCCCTTGGAATGTCCTGACAGAAGCAGTATAATTAACCGGCGTCCATAGAAACATTGAACTGGGGAGAGTTTCACGAATGACGTATTAAATCTATAAGGGAGACCTAGACTAGGTGATGAGTTCCGAGGAGGAATCCACATAAGGAAGAACCGACATCCCATCATCCCGTTTCAATCAAGGAGAAAACGTCCCTGAATAAGGAGAGAATGCCACCCGCCTTTGTAAAGCATTAATGCGGGGCAACAGAACCGCGCCGACGTACTCCGAACGCGATAGACGCGCGCCCCGACGAAAGCATCGGAAACAATAGAAAAAAACCAGTGAACCCCAAGGTGACATTCATAGTCAGATAAACCCCTTATCCTTTAACTGTTCCAGCTATGTCTTGATCCTTATTAATCTCTACTTGTTCCATTATGAGTCATGGAATTTAAATGGGATTAGCCCCTAACATGATCTCAATAGTATATTCCACATATCTTTATGGTGGAAACCATAAGAAGGTTTCATAAAATACATCCAGAATCTTGTCCACTACAGGTGGAAGAACATCCTTATCTATACCTCTTTCATCCAAAAATAGACTAGAATCCTGGTCTATGAGTTGTCCTAGTTGCTGAGTAATTATTCTTAATCTTCATGCTTAGATGTCCCACTCTCCACGGTGAATATAAATTTCACTCTTTGGAGATGTAAAAAATCACTCTCCTATGATAACAGTCTATGTGGTCTCAGTATTCTACTAACTAGTCCATACCCAGAATTTGGACAAAGCCTGTCATTTTAAGAATATATAGATCTCACAGAAATATATACTCTCCAACCTTTAGAGAACACCCCACTACTGGAAATGAAAGGTATACCAATGGTTAAAAACTATTGGTATAGGTTGTAAAACCGTTAGTATAAATTATACCAACGGTTTTACAAACCTTAGCCAAGTAAGCCATGACAATAGACATGTACCGACGGTTTCAAAGAAACCGTTGGTATATGTGAATAAATCTACACTATACCAACGGTTTTATGTAAACTGTTGGTATAGAGGTGAGATATCCCAACAATTATGAACCATTGGGATAAACTTTATTTGGACTTTTACCGGTGGTTTTTAAGAACCATTGGTAAATGTCTCAAGTATTCACCCCTCTACCAACGGTTACAAACCGTTGGTATTGTGTATTTCTAGAACTATTGCACAGCAGCCCCTCCATTAGCCCCTCCAGTATACACCTGCATAAAAAATAGTACAAAAAACATATACAAACAGACTTAAAATAGTATATAAACACCTGGAATAGTAGAAAAAACACATAAAACCATCAAACTCTTCCAAACATGTCATGTACTATAATTCCCTATTTCAATATTCCTATGACAACAATCTTCCAATAGAGTTGAATAACAATTTCAATAACTTAAACATTATTTACACCCATTTCAATCTTTATATGACAACCACTCTTCTAGTAGTAATTCACCTCACCCCTGCACAACCCCCCAACCATCACAACCCCCACCTCCCCATCAAATTCTAATAGACAGAATAGTCTGAGAAATACTTATTAGAGTTGAATAAGAGTTTGAAATTGGCTCAAATCCCAATTTTTTTATGATCCTAGATTTGGGTATGTAATAATTTGTGATTCATTTTGTATTGAACTTGTATTTTTTATAATATATGGTGAAAAGGTATTTTCATAGGAGTCTCGTCACTTATGACCCCATGAGTGAAACTACCCAACTCATGTAAAAGAGTTTTCGACTATCGTTGATGAGTGTAAATTTTAGAGACACCACCTCTTTGATTAGATACATGTTATATATACAAATTGAATGTCATAGTAATATAATTTATTATAATGTGAACTAAATCGTTTTTATATGTGTTGGATAAAATACATGTAGATGTTCAAATTTGAAATGAAATATGTTCTTTGTAAAGGAAATGTCAGTTTTGATGCACTAAGAAGTAAGATGAAGGAGGTTGGGGTGTTAATGTCAGATATTGGGTGAATGGTAATGGATTTGTTGGTAGACTCTATAGTGGTAATAACATAATATACTTGGGTATTGGTTTTTATACGCATAGTGATCATCTCCAAATTGGTTAAATAAGTGGATGTTGAACATGTGTCTGATCCAGAGTGTGTTCTGATGCATATGAGGTCGACAAAAAACAGTCCCCTTCCAGGATGGGTTATAGTCATACATGGTGTACTATTGGTTAATGTAAGGCCGACACTTCTTTATTACATGATAAAAACAATTGATGATACCCTATCATGCTTAATAGTGAGAATAAAAGTGACAACACATAATATCCTAAAAAAACTGGATCCAACTAAATCATGCCACAAATACCCTCTTTAACCCAACCATCCTACTATAGGACTTTGACAAGTTCCATCATATTCCCTTGATAAACTTTCTTGATGTTGTGAAATAAAAACCCTAAATTTTTGAAATCGTAAGGTTTTTGAGGATCATAATAAGATCTTTTGACAATGAAAGAACACCCAAATATGATCTATCCTCAAACAAAAGCAACATTTATAGAAAATGAAAAATGTCTGAAAATGGATTTCACCTAGGAGTGGTTTTATTCTTCATAAATCTAAAGAGAAATTTTGATGATGCATGCTATGAAACTAAATTTGAAAATGGGGTATGGAAACTAACCCATGGTTCCATGGTCGTTACAAAAGGAGTAAAGTATTGAACTCTTTACTTGATTTAAAATTCAGGCAGAACTGAAATGATCAGAAGTTCAACATGTGATGGTCTATAAGAATGGAAATATAAGTTTATTGACCTTAGTTAGAATAATATTAATGTTATTAAGGCTATGAACACTAAATGGTACATGTATGGTGTGATATATTGATCAGAGTAGGATTCCACCACATCGTTCCTCGGATTGAGGCGGGGTTGACTCGTACACGTAAGAAATGACCAATGTATCTTTGTCATAAAGTATCTACAAAATCCAAATATGTTTGTTCATTTTTCCATATGTCAGTTGTTTTTTTCACTTAAAATGTTGTTCATTTCAAAAAAATTTGAGACACTTAGAGTGATACCGGCCACACTGTCCCTCGGATAGAGGCGGGGTTGACTCGTACACATCACAAATGACACATATATCGTTGTCCTAAAGTATCAATACAATATTAAAGTTTTTGGTTAGTTTTTTTTATGCAAGTTGTTGTTTTCACTTAAAATCCTATCCATTTCAAATAAAAGAGAGACACTTTTGAGTGACACCGGTCACACTGTGCCTCCGATTGATGTGGGGTTGACTCGTACACATCACAAATGACCCATGGATCGTTGTTCTAAGGTATCAACACAATCCAAATGAGTTTGATCGGTTTTCCGTATGCCAGTTGTTGTTTTCACTTAAAATGTTTTCCATTTAAAACAAAAGTGTGACACTTTGAGTGATATCGGTCACACCGTGCCTCAAATTGAGGTGGGGTTGACTCATACCGTTGTGCTAAAGTATCAACACAATCCGATTGTGTTTGGTCTGTTTTCCGTATGCCAGTTGTTGTTTTCACTTAAAATCATGTCCATTTAAAATAAAAGTGAGACACTTTGAGTGGTACCAACCACACCGTGCATCAACTTGAGGTGGGGTTGACTCGTAAACATCAGAAATGACCCATGGATCATTGTCTGAAATTATCAACACAATCCGAATTCATTTGATCGGTTTTCCATATGCTAGTTGTTTTCAATTAAAATTTTGTCCATTTCAAATAAAAGATAGACACTTTGAGTGATACCGGTCACACCATGCCTCATATTGAGGTAAGGTTGACTAGTACACGTCACAAATGACCCATGGATCGTTGTGATAAAGTATCAACACATTCTGAATGTGGTTGGTTAGTTTTCCGTAGGCCAGTTGTTGTTTTCACTTAAAATGTTGTCCATTTCAAACAAAAGTGAGACACTTTAAGTGATACTGGTCCCACTGTGCCTCAAATTGAGGCGGGGTTGACTCGTACCTGTCACAAATAATACATGGATCGTTGTGCTAAAGTATCAATATAGTCTGAATGCATTGGGCCAATTTTCCATATGCCAATTGTTGTTTTCACTTAAAATCCTATCCATTTCAAATAAAAGTGAGACACTTTGAGTGGTACCAGCCACACCATGCATCGGATTGAGGCAGGGTTGACTCGCACACATCAAAAATGACCCATGGATCGTTTTCCTAAATTATCAACACAATCCAAATGCGTTTGATAGGTTTTACATATGTCAGTTGTTTTCACTTAAAATGTTGTCCATTCTAAATAAAAGTGAGACACTTTAAGTGATACCAGCCACACCATGCATCGGATTGAGGCAGGGTTGACTTGTACACATCAAAAATGTTGTCCTGGGTACCCGGTTTCCCTTGGGATGTGGCACGGTTTCACTGAACTGTGTGCCAACCATGAACCACATATTGTTGGGTAAAAATACCATATTTTCTTTAAAAAAACTGAAGTAAATACAATGGAAAAATAAAAAACCAAAAAATAATAAAAAAATCCTCATAATTAAATAATGGTTGTGACATTTGGCCAACCATGAACCCACCTAGACAGCCCAACCCCCCCCACCTGGACAGCCCCCACTCCACCCCATCCCCCACCCACCCCCCATCCCACCTGCACACTCCCCCTCCCCACCTTGAAAACATTAAATTGAAATTAAAAATACCTTAAATATGATTTTTTTTCCTTCAAACAAACGCAAATATTATGCATCTACTCCAAATGCTAAAAATGATGATATTTTTTTGTTAATTCCGAGGTTGTTAATGACCTTAAAGGATGAAGAAAATCAAGTTATCCTCTGTAATAAGACTCTTAGGAGTGTTCTAAAATTAAATAGGTGGTTTTAGAAAAGAAAATTAAAGTGTTAGAAGTAGTATTTTTATGGAGGGTTTGAAATTTCTAATTAAATAGCTCCAACTCATATAGAAGATAAAGATTTCAGAATATCCTATAACCAACACATTATTTTAAATGAAGAGATGCCTCAAAGTGGTGTTAAATGAGGATAATTGAATTTGAAATCCAATAAGGGAGGTATCGGGAGAACACCGTAATGTATTAAAAAATCCTAAGGAAATCTATCAATGATACTGATATGAATCACCATTTATATATTTACATTGGTTTTATTGATGGATAATGATCTTATTTTTCATGTGTGGAGTTGGGTTGACCTCAAAACACAGAATGGGTTTCCACTCTACAGTTTTGATAATATATTATCCAAAGCTATGAAGCTTCCACCTGTAAATATGACAACTTTATATCAGTGCCTACTGGAATTTCATGACATTTAAGGGATATGTGTTTTGTAAAAAGCCTATTCATTATAGGGATGTTCATGAATGATGGTTTTTTTGTCTATATGTGTATGGAATTTAGTAATGAGGATGGGTTATTCCATTTAACCAATGTTATAGTGTATGTTTAGGATGAGTTCTTGCATTTAACCAGTGTTTTAGTTTATGTTTAGGTGAGGTAAGTTAGAAACTAGGCTAGGAATGTAATTAGAAAATGGTTTCTTCCATTTAACCATGTATTCTTGGATTTCAGGGATGAAAGTGTTTTGAGTGAGCTAATTACTACCCACTCTATAGTATGGACAACACATCATATTGGTGTACCCACGAAACAAAGGCATGTTTAAATGGGACGTTTTCAGCACCCCATTGGCCAAACATACTTTTCACCATAAGGGATTGGCTATGCATATTTACATGGATATCAAAGTCATGTACTCTGTGTACATTCCCAGGACACTAGATTATCTTAGACACCATGTGAACCCTTATACAAACCATGTGAACCCTTATACCATATAGTCATTCTTACAATCATTAAAAACAACTTATTAAACAACATAATTTGTCAAAGATAATAAAATTGAACAAAAATCAATAATACTATTGGATATATCAAGTAAAATGAAGGCATAATATCTTACATCCTAAATGACCACCCACAACCATGATTAATGTCCACAGAAATCTCCTTTCTGCCAGATCAAAAGAGAAAAAAATAGTTGTAGAACAATAAAACCACGGTATAAAAAATAGTTGCAGAACAAAAAAACCAAGGCATCACTTACAAATTTGAAGTGTAGAAGAAAAAATTTCCTTGATTGAAGATGGATTGATTAGTGGAATAATTTTGGTAGGCTGGGAAAGAGGGATATTTGATTTAGGGAACCAATCGAGCAGAGGGGGACCTACAATCGAGCGGAGGGGGAACTGGACGCCCGATCTGCATTTAGGGGAAAAAATTCCCAATGGTTTTTAGAAACCATTGATAATGTATGTATAGTAAGTCCTATACCAATGGTTTGTAAAAAAACTTTGGTAAAAGTAGGTAAAATGTGAGGCCTATACCAACAGTTCACACAAACCGTTGGTAAAAGTTCCTATACTAAGGCATATACCAACGATTTTACAAACCGTTGGTAAAAATATTTACAAAATATTATATGAGAACGGTTTTAAGAAAACCATTGGTATACATAGCCATTCCCAAAGGTTTATCTAAACCATTGGGATATAAGAATTGGTAAAAGTGGGATTTCTAGTAGTTCCCCTTTCATAAGATAACGTATCTCACCCATACTCCCAGAGGTGTGTCTATCATCAACACCATGCTCTTGAACTCTATCGTCAGACACAAATTGTTCACATGTTTTCCTGAAATAATGGATTGAGAGACACTAGTATGAAATAAGGAACTAGATAAATTAGAGTCTACACGAATAGTACCTCTCAATATCAATGTTCCAGCCATGATATCCACAAGTGTAGGATGCACCTCACACAACTAACCTACCCATATTCCCTATGATGTAGTCTGACTCCCCTGAGTTTCACAACACTACAGATATGGACACTCTTGTTGTGAATAATTGCATCCACTTCCTCTATAACCACGACCATTATAAATCTATCTTCCAAACTGATATGGTTCTGGTGATTCCCTTCCTGCACCCTGGTACTATCTATCACCTATATAACTACTCATTAGTGGATTTGTCATGAATAACTTCTGTATATGTCCCATAAAACCACAATACTGACACCCTATTGGTGGATAGGGGTAGTATTATAAGAATATTTCATACCTACTATACTAGTGACAAATCACTCAAGTAAGATCCTATGGAATTATTCTCTCTATATCTTCACCCACCACTACTAGAAAAATACCCTATACCAGTGGTTTGGAACCATTGGTATAGTCCTCCAAACCATTGGTATAGCCTATACCAATGGTTTGGAGAACCGTGGGAAAGTAAGCCATGGGGATAGGTCTATACCAATAGTTTTGGAAAAACCATTGGAATAGACCTATACCAATGGTTTTAAAAACTTTTGGTATAATTAATATGAAAATATATACCAATGGTTCCATAAAACCGTTGGTATATGTAATTCAAAAAACAATCATTTGGTGGGTTTGGATCCCAACACCTCCCATTTGTGATTGAACGACCTAACCACTAACCTAACTTACTTTTGTGAACATAATTTCATAAATATATATATATATATATATATGTATTATCATAAGTATTTTAAATCTTGATTTATTTAATGTCCTCTGTAAGAAGATTCCATTAAAAATACATGTACCTATACCAATGATTCTCAAAAACGTTGGTATAGACCTATACCAATAGTTTTGAGAACCATTGGTATAGGTTCTTTGATTTTGGGACCTATACCAATGGTTTTTGACAAATTGTTGGTATAGGTGGGACCTATACCAATAGTTTTGAGAACCATTGGTATAGGTTCTTTGATTTTGGGACCTATACCAATGGTTTTTTACAAATTGTTGGTATAGGTGGGACCTATACCAACGGTTTGGCCAAAACCATTGTTGTAGGGTCTCTATAATGGACCTATACCAACAGTTTTTCCAAAACTGTTGGTATAGGTCCAAATTAGTGAACTATACCAATGGTTTGCCCAAACCCTTTGGTATAGCTCCAAATTAGTGACCTATACCAACGGTTTTGGGAAAACCATTGGTATAGGTCAATATATGTGACCTATACCAACAGTTTTGGCCAAACCGTTGGTATAGGTCCAAATAAGTGAACTATACCAACAGTTTTCCCAAAACCGTTGGTATATATCATATTTCCAGTAGTGCACACCCCATTGAACTGACTAATTCTCTCACAAAAACCCGTCCTTCTTTCAAAATTAAAATCTTTTGATCGTCTAGGATCAATTATATGTTCGGAACTGGAGGCCTTCTTTAGGTTCCCCTCATCTATGAGAGAATAATCCAACACCTCATAAAAATTACTTAATCCGAAAATGTTAACCTAGGAATTAATCTTACATTTAAGTCCATCCTAGAAATGCATTACTCTAGCTATCTCATCCCCTTACAATGCTAGAGTAAAGTGTTGAAAGTATGTAATGTATCTAATGTAGTCCATCACAAACATAATCCATTGACTCAACCTCATGAAATTATTAGCTCTCTCCTACCTCAATAAACCTATATAGAAGGGTACCAAGAACCTCTTGAAAAAATTATGTCATAACATACCATCATCATGTCTAGTAAGTGCCTAAATGTCCCACAAATGCTTCACTAATCCTCGTAGTATATAAGAATCCAAATTTACCTTCCTCTCAGTATAAGTTTCTATATGTTTATGTATCTTCTCAATGTACTCAACCCATAATTCAGCTCCCTCATGTTCACCCTCCCTAGTAGAATTTAATGGGTACTGCAACTGAAACTACTTCATCAGATCAGACATACTCTTCACAACCCTCCCTAGGGAAATTCTTATAATCTATATAAAGCCAACAATGTTCTCTCATAACATCCCCCCTACATCCTCATCCAACATGATTAGTTCCATTTGTTACACCACTAGAAGATCATCTCCATCCATGTCCTCCAGTCATCCTATCAACAAGCGTTGTCATCGAGGTGTACTCTCTAAAATTACAAACACACACCTTAGGACACAGTTTAAAAAATAAAAATATTTTCCTATTAGGGAAACCCAACAAGCCACAACACATATTTTTCTCCCACCCTAACCACATGGTCTAAACTGCGGAAGTTTAATTACCCTTAAGCATCATACACAAAGGTTTTGGTTAAAAAGGGTAAAAACATTATCATTACTGAAGTTTCTAATTTTGAAACCCATTTATTCTAATCATGAATAATTTTAAAATATTTCTCAATTTCTTGTTGGGAAACATTTTCATTTCATTTTCACTAGAAAGGGAAAACCGTTCAATTTCAAAAAAAACCCATTACTCATTTTCCCATGCAAGCCTGAAATGATGCATGACATAATAAACCTGAGCGGAAAAATGATATGTGAAAACTCAATTATCATTCCATATTAGTACACAAGTCAAGTATCAGAAAATATCAACATTAATAATCATAATACACAATAAGTGCATCACTTATGTTGAAATAATATTCAACTACAACCACAATTAAAATAAAAACAATCCCACCCCAGGGTGTTTGGGATTTCCCTTATAAATAGGTTAGACACTCCCATGTATGAGCTCATAAGTAAGGCTCAAATATTCCTAGTCTCTTATATAACTTTCATAAAAATTAAGAAAATAATAAATTAAATGAAAACTAGCCCTTGATACCACTTTTTAACATCCCAACCCGAGTGCCACACACCGATGCCCGATCCTTTCAGTCACATGACCTCAAGTGCACCTCCCTGTATGCTCGAGGATACTGTCTTGAAACAAGGTTCTAATATCAGTCATGGTGAGAATATACCCTCTTTGTGAGAGTAATACACTAGTGTGTAATATATAAACGATAACCAAATATGTAACCATAACCAGAAATATGCCAATATAACATGATAACCAAAACTAAAGACACGAAATTGAACTGAACAATAAATGTGTAATGCTAATGTGCATACCAAGAGTCAAAAATCAATATCAAAAGTAAACACACAGATGAATCTTGAATGGGTCTTAAACCACATCGGGTTCCCCCAACCATTATCCATCCCAACTCTACCACCTAATAGAGGTCCTATTCTATTATCTCATCCAACAACCGTGAAATTTATTTGGGTAACGACCAGGAAGCTTGAATTGGGTGTAAGGGAAACTCATTAGGCCACCACCAATGGTGTCTATAAAAATATCCTTTCAAATAATAGTCTATGAAGTTTTATAAATAATAAATCATAATGCATAAATAATCTATTATCACATTATAAGAAATTATTTTATTGACCACATAAACCTTCAGGTTCCCATAGACATCCGTATCTCAATACCTTCGTGGGACTGTACAACAGTTAGAACTATTTATATGATATATATTGTATTATAATTCCATTTTTACCATTCATTAATTAAATCAATTGAATGAACATGTTACTAATCATTAATTAAAAACATTTAATGACCATATTTCCATTCGTACTTTAGACATTTGAATGACCATATTCCCATTCATTATTTCAAGACTAAATGACCATGTTATGATTCATAAAATCAAAATTGAATGACCATGTTACCAATAATAAAAACATAATCAATTCAATAATTAATTATCCACATAAATTACATTACTAATTCAATAATTATTAAAACACTACAATTTCAATTAGTTAAAAAACAATTAATGGATCACATTAATAACATAAATTAAGTCAAAAATTAATTAATCACATCAATTCTATTACTAACTAAAAAATTAGTTAAACACAATAATTAACTAATCACATCAATAAAATTAATTAATCCCAAAATTAATTAATCACCTCAATTCAATTTATGTTTACAATTATCTCTTCTGCAAGTATACTCGTTATGTTTTCACCAAAATCATTTCTTAGTTGGATCTATGACCATTATAAGGGTTCTATTATGAGAGGAGGGAAGTTGGGAAGTGATTGGGGCTAGGCTTAGGCAAACAAAAAGGGTTTTATTGTGTGAATATGGGAAAAGGTGGGGTGGACTATTATAACTAAGGTGGGTGGAACACTTTTAATGTTTTGTAATGAATATGTTTTACCCCATTTTTATCATTCCATAAGTATAAAAATTTTGTCTTATGAATACATAGGCATTATAGGGTCTAAATATGTACATAAAATATATTTTATATTTAGATAACCAGACCCCAATAGATTAGAGATGGTTCCTTCTTTATTACATTGGTATGAGATATATGGAATCACATCCCGATAGACCGAATAGTTTAGTAGTCTTGGTAAACCATATACATACATGAACCTTGAATTAAATTTGAATATAGAAATTACAAAACATTTTTTTCTAAGAATATAATTATTCACTTTAGTATATCATTGTATATCGGTCATAGTAAACTTCATGGAATAATTGGGAATGGAAAAAGGGGTGAGATCAAATGCTCAGTAAGGGATATATATAGTAGAAGTGATCATGAATCAATAAGAATAATCAATATGGAATGGTATATAACTAAACACCCATGCCATGTAACCAATATCCTGACATAGAAGTGCATCTCAAGATAATATCAATACAAAAATCACATGTACAAAAATCAATATGAAAAGTTAAATAACTGGAAACACAGAACATTAAATCAATTACATAAATATCATAACTAGATATGGCCTAATCACCATCACAAGGTAATATAATGAATACACACTACATTTAATAAATAATTTTAGAATGAAATGAATCCATATATAATATCATTATGAAACTATTTAGGATAATAATAACTGATTTTTTAATGAAAGAAATGCTTAATTATTAGACGTAATGATCTTTTGCATCATAATAACTCTACCATAAATCCTTTAACAATATTGTTTAAACTATAGGTAAAACCCATTTAATTCAATCTTAACATGATTTTTCTTATGATACATACTAACGCATCAAGGATGTATAAAATTCTATGCCCACCCATCCTTTCACATCTAAATCATTCCTTATATATCGAATATTGGATTTAATTTACAAACAATGAACCTTATAAATTATCTATATTGAATAAAGAATATAAATTTACCTTTATTTTCCTATATAAAAAATAACATTCAATGTAATATATATCTATAAAAAATTTAATTCTTTTAATAAAATAACTTATCCATGATAAATAATATGGATATTTAGGTAAAATTTAATGTCCAACGATCATAGGAAAGGGAATATTTTAAGGGGAAGTTAATGACTACAAAATTGATTCAAGGAAGTTAACATCAATAAATTACATGGTAATAATTATCATAAACCATCCCATGGAAGAATAAGGATGAAATAAATAAAACATATCCCACTTTTAGTATATATAAAATAAAGGGTTATTGTCATTGATGAATAAAAATATCTTTAAAAACATTATTGAGGAAAATATTCGTTTCATTTTGAAAAACATTTTGAAAATCCATTTCATTGGAAATAAATTTTAAAATTATTTAATTTAAAAATATCCTTATAAAATATCAAAAGAATATTTAAAGAAATTATAGTCATGTCAGCAGGTAATTTTTTACATTCCATACAAGTTAAAAAGATTCTTTATTTTTCACTCTTAAAAGTTTATAAAAGTAATCAATTTATAAATTATCAAGAAGAATACATTAAGTTCTTAAAAAGATAAAATGGGTAAAAATTTATAAAATCAAACTATTTTAAAAGGTTTAAAAATTTATTTTTTTAGAAAACATTATTTTAAAAGAAAACATTTTTCTAACTGAAGATATAAATGACATCATATATTATTAAAAAACATTTCCTAGTTATGTGAGCTACTGAAAAATAAAAAAAACTACTATTACTTGAAATAAAATCATAAGTAACCCTAGAATAATAAAATTAAATCAGTTTATAAACAATGATTTGATAATATACTTCAATGGAAATTCAAGTGTAAACAATACTGATTGTAATGAGATCAGGAGGTAAACCCTTAAAAAGATCATAACTCTAAAGTGAGATTATGTCATTTAATCAATTATGTTTATATAAATTATATCCACATAAAATAAGTGTAAATATAATATAATATAATCAAAATTAATTATAAACACAGTATTAATAAATTTATGAAAATGAGGGAATATTATAACCCAATGATAGAAATTGAGATAAGAAATTATTTACAACATAGTAACTCTTAATTAAAATCCCCTGAGATTTAATAATTAAAATTGAGACATAAAATACCATAAATAATGAATTATTCATGATATTTCACACCAAAGGGGAAGTTTATACACTACATAAAAGAATTTAGATGCATAACATTTCATTATGCCTCAATAAAATGAAATTGAAACGAAATCCCTTATCTCATGTTTCCTTTTGGCTGAACATGATTTAACCCCATGCATAGTGGTTTTTGACATGTTATTGGAATATTAAATAACTATATTAATATTTATAATATCACAAATGATCCCTTTATAGCATCTTATCACCCATCCATTAATAATATTTTATTACATTCATTGTTTCAGATGTTATTTTCCTTATTTTCTCCTGCATTTTTTATCATGGAGGGTCTAGTTCTTGTAGATATTATAAATTTATATCATCTCCAAAATAATAATCATGAAATAATTATCATATTTTTACATAGATTGTACTTTCAAAACCAACCATGAATGATTGTTATGAAAAATGACATGTTTTATGATCATAGATAAAATATTCCATCAATATCATATATATAATTTATATCCATCATAATACCCAACCTTGATAGGTGTAAATGGAACAAAAAAGAACATCAGTTAATGAGGTGGTAGTCTTCCATACACACAAATAATGATATTACAATCCATTTTATTAATGTGGATATGGTTTTATGTCATTCCCATATTATAAAAACATCCTAGAATAAGGAACATACAATGGTTATTATATCATAATGGTATAATAAACTTTTAAGTAGGTGGAGAAAAAAACAAAGGTAGATATTCTCATGTAAGAACATTGAATCTTATTCTGGTATCCTCCTTAGGATTGTACTAAATCATTCCTAGTATGTATTTATGCACAAACTAAGGCTTATAGGTTTAGAGGAGAGAAGTTGGGGAGTGATTTGGTCTGGGATTAACCCAACCAAAGGGGTTTGAATGTGTGTAGAAGAGAGCAGAGTGGGTGGCCCTTATTAATTGGGGGATATGAAATATTTGGTATTTTTGAAAAGAATTGATTACTCCCATATTTTTCATATGTCAAAAGTGTCCAAAATGGTCAATTATAAACATTATTGGTCGAATGGCCCAAATATGACCATCTAATAGTTTTTATACAACTGTATAGGTAAATTTAACCCTTAACTTTTAGTGTAAACCACGGTATATCAGTTTTTACAAAAAAAACTATAATTAATTTTTATTATTTTCTCAATTTATTTTGGAAAAAAATTAAGTTTAACTCCTTTGAAATTATATATTATTATTATTAAAATATATGTTTTCATGAATTTTTTAATCTATATCATAATCACCATTTTAACGGCTAGGTTATATTATTAAATAATAATATTAATAATATATTATCGTTTGATAATACTCAGTCTTTGTTATAGCACATGACATTATAAGAAGCTCTTTTTTCAATGTGACACAATGTGTACTCAATGTTTCTTGTAATTCATGTTATTTAATAGATTGAATTTAATTTTAAAAAATAAATATATTGAATGGTATCAGGATTTCATATTCCATTTTTTTCATGGTGTTGTGTGTCATACACACTATCAAATAAAATGAAATTATTTTATAATTTTAGGTTGTTACGTTATCCCCACCTTAAATAAATTCAATCATCGCAATTTAAATTTGATCTCGATAACAAAGGGGTTGATATTTTAAAATACCATTTTTGAAAAACCCAAATCATAAAAGGTTTAATAAAATATCTTCCTAATAAGAGAGAAATGGAAATATGAAGATCATATGGGGTTACACATAAATAGGTTTATAAGTAGGACAAAATTTGTGGAAAGTGAAGATATGGACAGGGAACAAAATCATAAATATTTGTAGGGAGTGATAGAGGTCTTTGATAATTAAAAATATAGTGATTAATATAATGTTAAGGGCCTCAAATACAATAAATATTTTATGATTTAAAAGAATATAAAATTTCTTTTATATGAATGTAATAGGTTGGTTATCTTATTTCCTGATAATTTTCCTAAATTTGAGGATTTATTTTACTTTCTAATAATATAAAGAAATATAATTACTTGATATATCTCTTTTAATAAGAAGAATTTCATCATTTGGTTGTGCTTTGATAAATTTCCAATTTATCCTTTACTCTAAGAAATGAATATTAAAAATGAATTTTTTATTCATGAAGAAATAAAATCCAATTTTAATTGATCATAACATCCATAGAAGGGTGAAAAGTCTTTCAATTCATCATTAACTATTTTCAAAAACCAATATGGTTTTCACAAGTTATCCAATACAATAAATTAATATATAAACCTCAAAAGTAACACCACTGGTTCATCATTAAATTTCATTGTTAATTATATTAAATAAAAATAATGACATTTTAACCATGAAATTGTGTATTATAGTGGTAGGAACTGAACTTTTATTATCCTTCGATCATGGGTTTAATCCTCATCGCCTTTCATGATGCGATGGGTTTTAACCCAACATGCAGGTTTTCTTTTTTCTAAAAAATATCAATATAATTCTTGTAACATTCCAAAAAAATATGATGGACATTCTTAAAATAAAATTAATCATCAAATAAAAAATTTTACTATGGTTTTTAATACATTTTATTTTCAAGACATTTAATAATATTATTTGACTATTATTAAAATGTCATTAATTATCATATTAACCCTAAAGGATATCAAAACCTTTAAACTTATGTTTATAAAATTAAAAGGAATTATTCATAAAATTAAAATTCCTATAAAACATATGGTATATAATTTTATTTTTAAAATTTCATTAATCAAGGAAGACTCCCATCGGATAAAACCCAAAATAGATGTTTAATATATTGAACATATAATCAATCTTAAACTCATTAACACGTGATTGTATCCATAACTCTTGTATTATTAAATAAAAATATTCTTATAAAATTAAACACTATCCATAGATATTTCATGTCTTTTAAAACAAAAATTACATAATTAAAATGCATATAAAATTTAATTTTTGATTCCAAATACATAAATAATTCATTTATTTAATTTTAAAACAAGTCCTTGTTTTCAATATAAGACACCATATGTCTAAAATATTTCATTAATTGTCATTATCTGTTCAAATCCTTCATAATGGGTTTTAAATAAAATGTGAATTATCTTAAGCACATATCCCCGGAGTGTCAAAAAAAGTGCACAGTAAGACCCATTTTCGTTCACCAGGTGATGATTGGGTCTAGCCCAATTTTCCCTTTTTGGATTTATTACCCCTCGGTACATCTGATCCAGAACCATGTCCACTTGTAGAATATATGTTGGAATTTATTGTTAGGAAGAATTAAAAAATCCACACCATACATAAAAATTACTATATAATTTTATACTTTTCCAGAAAGTCTATAATAAATTAATGTACCCTAATATATGTTTTCTAAAATATAGGTCTAAAGGATTATACTACACTTCCTATAATACCAACTGTAGCAACCCTAACCCCAATATCCCAAAGCCAGTTATTAGTTTATTACGTTGACATAAGATACAAGGAATCGCGTCTTGAATGACTGAATAGTTTAGTAGACTTTTTAAATTAGATACATACACAATTCTTGCAATACAATTCAATATAAAAATTATAACACATTTTTTTGAGAATAAAATTATTCCCCTTATAATATCCTTTCATATCAGTCATAATAAAATTCAAGGAAAGTAGTGGAAAGGAACAAAATATTGGTGATATCAAATGCTCAGTAAGGTACAAGTACAACATAATTAATCATGAATTTATAAGCATAATCAACATAGAAACATAAATAACTTATCACACATTCCTAGTAATCAATAACGTGAGAAGGAAGTGCATCCATAGATAATATCTAATCAAAAATCTCATGTATAATAATAAATATAGAATGTTAAATAACTGAACACACTTCCCATTTTTTTAATTATATGACTATTATAAGATGGTAAGATGTAATCAATATCGCAAGATAGACAACCGAACACACATGAAATTTAAACAACAATAATATAATGAAATTGACACATATATAATATAATTGTGAAACTCACATGGATAATAATAAATCAATTATTAATAAAGGAAATTCTTAATTGTTGGATCACATGATCTTGGGAATCATGATACCAATATCAACAATACATTTCCCAAAAAAGTTGAAACTATAGGTAAAAACCCATTTAATGCATGTATAATATGATTTTCCTCATGATACCTACCATTGCATCAATTAGATATTTAATTTTGGGCCCACCCATCACTACATATCCAAAGAATTACTCATATATCAAATAATTGATCTAATTAATAAACAATGTGCCTTATCAAATATCAGTATTGATTAATGAATACACATATATCAATATTTACAAAGATAAACAAATAACAATAAAAGTAAACAATATATGTAAAATTTATATAATGTTTTTGAAATTAAAATATCCATAATAAGTAATATGGATATTAGGTGAAATTTAATGTCCAATGATCACAAAAAGTGATTATTTCAAGGGGATATTGCTAACTAAAAAAAAGAATCAAGGAAGTGAATGTCACTAATTTATTTGGACAAAATGATCATAAATTAATCCATAAATGGTTAACCTTATAACGCTTTAAAAATAAAAAATTTGTAATTATGGTACCAGAATTTATCAATATCAACTCACCATTTATCCCCCATATATCATAAAACTTCTCTAGATTATAAAATACTAAACATGTGAATACTTTCATAATGTATTTTTTTAAACATGGTAATATCCTAAATTTCTATAAACCCTTATTGAAAACAAACATGCAACCTCATTCATTCCTTAAAAAATATCATTGTATATATTCCTTAAATACTAAAAATTTCTGAACTCCATCAATGATAGCACCAAACTTCATGTTAAAACAACATTAATCAATTCTATATTAATTAGTTTTATCCATATTTCTTATTCATATACAACATCACATTATCCAAATATAATTATCTTAACAAAGGAACAAATTAAAGGTAATATTTAATTAATAAAAATGTAACCTTTCTATAAAAACACATTTCTTGTCCTTTAGTAACATTTAGAATATTTTTGAAAATACATAATGAATTTTTTTTACTAAGACGTCATTATATATTTCATGATTCATATAATATAATCCCTTAATTCCAATACATTTATACTTAAATTATTCCACCTAATCCTTAATACATTATCTAGGATTCATCATAATATTCCTTATTACCTATTCCTTTAAAATGTAATTTGTAGTCTCTTCCTAATCAGTAATATAACTATTACTCATACCACCTTGTTGATTATATTCAAGATAATTCACCATAGGATTTTGATTTGTATATTTCCCATATATTCCACATTTAAAACATTTTACCCTCTTAATACTTATTGGAGTCCAAAATTCCCATCCATTAAGTTAACTGAAATTTTAATTTTTCCTTTGTAGTTACATGAATTTTTCCTTATTTTCCACACTCAAAACATCTTTTCATCCCTCCGAGACATAACCTTGAGATATTATTCCAGTATTCGTGAAATATAAGAAACATAATATGCATTACTCCATGGTATCCATTACCGGAAATCTCAGTAAACTCTACCATTATTTTCTTTGTTTAGTCTGATAGTTAGATAAGGTTGATGTTTTTAATCATGTTCTATGATAACTAATTATGAATAATCACATAATCTTTCACTCTATTCATTATTCCATATTGTCTCTCATCAAAATAATTTCCATCATATCTAATTTCATCCTATCTCCTTCTAGTTCCCACAATTCACTAAAACTAAAAATAATTTTGTGAGAAACACTAATCAAAATTGGAAATCAAATAACCATAAAAGACACTAATATGTTTTATAAATCATTACATTATATTTGTAATCTTGGTAACCTTAGTATTATCTAGGTTCATTAATATTCTTCATCTATGTTAATACTTCATGATGTTTCATAAATATTTTGTGAATTTCAAAAATAATATCCCCTGAGAGTGTCAAACTATGCATCCAGAAAGGCCCACTGTCAAGAACCATTTGAAAATTGAGACTATCTCAATATTCACTTTTAAAAATAATTTCCCCTAGTAACCTATATGCTAAAGCCTCATCAACATTCACTATCCATATAGGTATTTAATTTAATGAGAAGACTCTCTCTATCCTTCACCAAAATGTATGGACATTTTCCAATGCTTTTAGTCATCCATAGAATTATACTAAGATACATCGCTAAACATATCCTTAAGAATATCATTAGTGATATAGCCAAATTTTTCTCATTCTATTTTACAAATAACGACCAATAATTTCCTTTGATTCCAACATTAGAAACCCATGATTTTGATACATTGATATTACAACTTTCAAGAAGAATATTCAATACATTACACAAACACATGCCTGAGGACCGTAATAGTTTAGTGTCTTTGGATACATGGCACACAATATTCCAATTTATTGAATGATTTTAAACATATCCCATAAATATGTAATACTTTAGTAATATCCACAATAATACACTACTTAAAAACATTATTCATAACCTATAGAATGTAAACATAAGAAACTGTGAGCCTAGATGTCTAGTAAGGGTAAATAAGGGATATATATAAGAATAACATGCACATTAGGGTATGAGAACACGAGCATAATATATAAAAACCAAACACTATATATCAAATATAGGAATCCTAAGTCATTGAATAAATATTGGAAGTTCATAATACATGAATGATAATGAAATCAACGAAAAATATCCATAAGAGTATAAAATTAGCAAAAGACAACGAGTTGTGGAATTCACATAAGCATAGAAAATCATTTCCACAGTAGTCAAGGCAACCTTCCAAGTATATCATAGTTGAATGAGTTTACTTACCAAGCCATCAGAGTAGTCAAGGTTTCCTCCCAAGACCATCATAGTGGATAAAGTCCCTTACTAAATCAGTTTTAGTCATCATTCCATTATGGTCTATCTCAAGAGATATAAATATATTCCATATGAAATGGAGGGAGATATATGTCCCTCTTATCACAACATGAAAATCATACATGTGTGTTCCATAAGATCCTAAATCATTCATCATATCATAACTCATGGAATTAATTGGTTTTCATTAACATTGCATCATATCAAAACCTATCGAAAAGGGATAGGTTTCATAATCATATCATCATTTCATCGTTTCATCATTTCATCATAGCATAACCCTTGGAAAAAGAAGTGGGATTCAAAAGAATTTTATCATGGTATCACCCATGGAACAGAAACGGATTTCATACACATGTATTTATTACAAACCATTTAGATAAAGAATAATAATGGTATCCTTGGTTTATATCCAAATAAAAAAACATGTTACATCAATTGATGTCATCATAGGTAAAGAATGAATTTGAAAGAGCACATGGAACATTTCTTGAGGAAAATAACATTTCATTAAATAATAATTTTAAAAAATAAAATTTCATAACACATTATAAAAATTATTTTATTTTAAAATAAACTTGAAAAAAATATAAAGGAATATTCATAGAAAATAATGGTCATCATGGTGGAAATTTAGTTCATATAAAACATGTTAAAATAAATATTCCTTTCACATTTTTGGTAAAATCCAAATGATAATTTTTTGGAAAATGACATGAATATTAATTTAAAAATATTTTGTAAAAATATTTAAATGGGTAAAAATAAATTTAATAAATCTTTGGAAAAATATTAAAAAAAATTCAAAAACATTTTTAGAAAACATTATTATGAAATAAAAAGGGTTTTTAATTGAAGCGAGAAATAATGATATGTTCCTCAAAAGCATTTTCCCAATTATTTTAAGTACCAAAGAGTTGAAAATTCTAGTATTACATGTAAATATGATTAATAATAATAAATAAGAAAATTAATGATAATTTTTTAGAGATGGGTTATAATGGTTTATCATTGTAACATAATCATAAGCAGTCCCGATATATGATGAGATTGTAACATAAAATTATTACCACTTTGGTTACTTTTAATTGTAAACCCCATGGAGATATAATATAAAATGAAACATAATATAAAATGAGAATAAATAAATTTATTTTATTAATTTAAAATGATCCTGTACATATACCTCATAAAAGATGATAGTGTATAGGGTAAAATATGTCTAAAGGAAAGAAAAGTGAGGCAAAAATCCCTTACCGCTTTGGAAATTTTTGAATCGTAAACTCTTGAAAATAAAAATAATAAAATGGATATGTAAATCACCATAAATTTGAGGATAATAACCATAAAATAAATCCATGGTTAGAATATAAACTACCTAAAATAAATATGTTGTGTATATAGAATATGTCACATAGAAGATAAAAGTGAGATGAAAATCCATTACAACATTAGTAATAATTAGAATTGTAGGCCCCAATAAAGAATAACATCAACTGAAACATTTAATATAAAAAAATAAGAATATTTATATTCTAAAATTTCATATATTAAGAATATAAACAACTGAATAGAAATTAGTGGTGAATTTTTATATGTCTTGAAGAAATAAAAGAAACTAAAAATCCCATACATAACATCTCGACATACTTCATTAACATTCAAAAATATTATATAAGAATTATTTATTTCTTATATATATATTATAGAAACATAATTATATATATTGTAAGAAATATTATTTACTTATGACCAATTTTTACATATTTATTAACAATTCTTGTTGAAATTAAATTTTTGGTAATAACTGCTTTTTTTCTATAAATTTTTTGACTTCTTATTTTCAGTCCACATACATTGATAGTGGTTCCATAATATCCATAATAAAAATCATGAAATAATTATCATATTTATATATAAATTTTAATTTTATGAACAATGATGATTGGTTGTTTTTAGAAATGAATTATATTACAATCATGGAGATGGTAGGTTGTACGTAGGCATGAGTAACATTTACAATTTTCAAAGATAATTATTGAAATAATGTAAGATAATTTTATCTTTCAATAATTATAATAATATAATAAATAAAATATTATTCTTTAAATATAGTTATATATATAACCCATGTGGTGTGGTGATGAAAAAATAGATCTGCATCGCTTCATTAAGGTCGTAGTCCACACATACTTGAATGATGTTATCATTATTCAGTGAGTGAAAAGGTAAGAAATAAAATGATATATTATCCTTTAATAATGATAAATATATAATTAATATCATAATTATTTCATGAATATCACAAATATTCATTAACATTATCATTATTATCTTCCATGTAAATAGTTATTGAAAAAAAATCTTATCGCATTGCGAGAAGGTAGTCCACCATAAACATGAGAAACATTATCATATATGAAGTGAAATGGAAAGTAAAAAACCTATATATTATATAATTACTCTATAAATATAATTATATTATATATATCACATATATAATTAATATCTATTATCATACCCAACCATGGTAGGTGGTAATGGAAAAATGAATGACATTAGTTCGCAAGGCGGTAGTCTACCGTACACATAAATGGTGATTTCATAACCCATTTGATGAATGTGGAGATTTTTTTATGAAATTAACTTATCATGAAAATATAATAGTATATCTAAGACACTAGGTTTATTATATCATCAAGGTTTAAAAATAATTTAATGATTTTGAGGAAGAAATACAATAAACATGATCATTGATGAATATTACCCATCCTACGGGTATCATCCTTAGGTTTTAACTGAAATCTTGAATAGGTTGGATTTGGGACCAAAATGAGGATTCTATTATGATATTAAGGATTCTAGAATGTTATTTGGGTAGGTGTTTGTGGAACAAAAGTTTTTGAATGCATGAAATGGAGAGTAAATTTAGTGCCCTTTTATAAGTTGGGTGAGTGGAAGACTTACAATTCTTTGAATATGGAAAGGTTTAACCAAAATTTTATCATTAAAATGGGATAAAAAATTGTGTATTATTTAAAATTAGACATTTTATGCAGAACCGTTTTCCATAAAATAGATTTTATAAATGTTTTTAGGTTAATTTAACCCCCTTGTAAACCCATATTTAACTTAACCATGAAAAATAAATTTTAATATTTCTTTAATTCATTATAGTCAAAAATTAAGATGAAATTGTTATATAATATAAATTATGGTGATTTAAAACTTGGAATAAATTTTTAAAAAGTGCATTAAATTAAGTGGAAAATTTAAATATAAGGTTAATCCCACAGACATAATGAGAAAACATGTTTCCCAAGGGATAATGTTTAAAATTTTACAAACATTATATATCAAAAAGAAATATTAAAATGATTAGAATTTCATAAATTGGATTAATTTATATATAATTTAACTATTTTTAATTTAAATACAATTTAATATATAAATTAACATAAAAAATAATTTAAATTAAAAGATATTTTTCAGTTAAAATTCAGTATTTCTCATTATTCAATAATAATTTAGTCATTTTATAAAATTATCAAAATATCACCATAAGATAATTGTAATATTATTATTTAAAAAATAAATTCTATTTAATTAATTAAATTTTCTATAATAATAAAATTTCATTTTAAAAATTAAAAAAGGTGAAAAAGCAGTATTATTTATAAAAATATAGTCTTTAAACTTAAAATGGGATTTATTCTTATCTCTTATCTAAAAAAACATAATATGAATGTAAAAACTTTATTTTAATATAATAGTATATAAAATTAATTAAAACCCTTTACCCTAAAGGATTTGATTAATTAATTTTTGTCTAATATATTTGTGTGCACAAAAACAGTTTTTAAGAAAATAAATTCCTTCAACATAAAATAGTTTTTATTTTCATGTTTACTTATTTTTTCACTATGGAATTCATTTAAAATAAATGTTTAAGCCATATATTTTCAGAAATTACAAAATACTATTCATACCCATCATTCTAACAACTAGACGATAATAGTCATATAATAATATTTTAATAATATGGAATATTTCATTTGAACTCAGTGTTGTGTGGAACACATGCTAAACTAAATGATACATGTAACTGAAAATGGTGAAAATATTAAATTCATTTGAATGAGATATTTAAAAAAATATTATGGTGTTATAGTAACACCCTTATATTTCAATGCACAATTCTTCTATAAATAATACTGTGTTCGATAGATTATTTTACACAAATGACAAAATTAATGTTAATAATAGTTTATTAAAATTAAATTCATACATAAATGAATTATGAATAAATAATTTTCAAGGAGAATAACAATTAATTGAAATTTATATGAAATATGTTTAACAATAAATAATTCATAAAAGGGTCATTAATATATATATATGAGATTTTTAGTAATGTCCCCCAACCTGACACACTCTCATGTAGACAAATTATGTATATTATAGATCTCAAGTGCAACTCCCAGTATGCTAGAGGATACTAACTAGAAGTGGGGGTGTGATAATTATAGTGGGGAGAATATAACCTGTGATATAGAATCACAACACAAAAGAAATAATAAACCTCAAAGTAATGGAAACAACAGAAAAATTGTATATCATATAACCAGAAATAAAATGAGAATAAAATAAATAACAATGCTAAATCGTGTAATGGAAAACTAATTGAAACCAAAATTCATGCTATAAGTAACAAAAATAAAAAAAATAGGATACTCAAATGATGAGTCAAAGACCACACTTCCAAACCCCATGTAGGTGCCATATCTAAATTGTATCCCATCCAGGAAGCCACAATGAAAAATGGAGTTCCTTTACCTTTTCAAAACCTATATATATTCAATCTACTCAAGACTCAAATGGAAGCCTAAGTAGGGTGTGACTAAAAATCAATGGGTTTACACCACTGTATCTAAAAAACAAGACTATTATGAAGTTCATTAAATAACGCGATAAAATAGTGTATTAATTAATTCAAAAATTAATATAATACAACAATAAACCTGCTTTAGCACCCTACTGAAATGTCTTTGATCATATATAATAACCATGAAAACAAAAAACATATACACATGGTATAATAAATCATTGGTCTAAGCCCTATTGATAAGAAAATAATCTTGTATTAGGGAATATCCTAGTATATAAGCATCACAATATCTTCCAGGGTATTTCCCAATATATAAGAATCTAAGCATCTGTCAGGGAATAGCTAGGTATTTAGGAATCTTATTATGTTTTAGGGTATATCTTGGAATATAAAAATCTCAATATGTGTTAGGGAATAGCCCTGTATATAAGTATCTTTGAATTTGTCAGAGAATAGCCTAGTATACAAGCATCTTAAAATTTGTCCCAATATAACCACATAAGACCAAATACATAATTTTTATAATTACCATATTTCTATCAATTTAACAATTCATTAAATTAAATAACTAGTCTATTTTCTTAGGATAATATATAATGATAAATCACCTAAAACACGTGTCATGCTAAAATAATATTTAAACTATTGCCAATTTTTTATTTTCAAAGGAAACCCTAAGCCATGTCACATCTCATCAGACCCAAAGGGATCCGTGTAGAAATCCATATACATTATTGTCATTAACAATTAATACAATATTTATTTCACACATTGCAACGGTGTAATCAAGTATATTACACACAATTCAGAAATTAAAATCAGGCCATAGGGAAAGGTTTTGGACCCCCTACCATTAACTAATGATCAAAAAATGATTCTAACGGTATTCTAAAATACTAAAGAAGGCACATATAATTTCAAGAAGTATCCAAGATCCAAACAGATCAAGAACAACACCAAAAACAACCATCATTGAATAAAATACACCGTGATAATCAAAGAACAATTGAAGAGGAGAGAAACACTAATAAAACTGACTCACCCAGGATCAAATGTATAATCGGGATGTCCATATGGGAGATGAGTCTCCAAAATCTCTTGGAATCCACTCTAGAGTCGACATATAGTGTCTACACATGAGAATAACGAAATAATAAAAATTCCATGTAGACACAAAACTACTTGGTCTATGAATTACACAGCGTGAAATCCTAAATTATAAGATACAGAAAAAACCCATTACCTTGGATTAATTTTAACCCTTTTTAGACATTACATGATATGTAATAGCTTCAGGCTATGTATTCATTTCACTTCATGAACCTAGTTCAAGGCATGTTCCAAGGAATAATTACACATCATGTAACATGAACTTGTCATGTAAATCACCTACAAAAATATTTTAGTGTTTTTTATGCATAACTAGACTGAAACAACTCCAAATACATCCAAACATTCAAAAATCGCCCAAAATCCCATTTAACATGTTTATATATAGACTCCATTAATTAAAATAAACATACATACTTAAAAATTAGGTTAATTTCCCTAAAAAATAGACTTCATCAATGAAAAGGAAACTAACTACCCATGGTCCATGAAAAATCAAAACTGAATAATAAAGGTTAAACTAAATGGACAAAGAGTGATGTACCTGAAAAATATGGGATCTTACAACCACCCCACTATATATTATCTCTTCCTCGAGATGCTGCAATAATTGCAGTGGGGTATTGGAAAACAATCCAAGACATTTTTCTCAAATATCAGATTCCCTCTCCTAGGTCTCCTCTTGAACACGCCCATGCTGCCTCTACACTCTGACCATAGGGATAGTCCAAACCCGTATATACTTCTCACTATGATCCAAAATCTACATAGGATGATCCTCAAAGGATAATTATAAAAAAGATAGAAATCTATGACATCTACCACATGATAAGGGTCAATAAAACATCTCTAATTATACGACGCGTGAAGCATGTCGTGCATGGAACTTTAGCAATGTGGAATGGATAATCCTATTCCACTAAACTAAACATTTTTTACTCTCTCAAACGGGCTAAAAAACCTAGGTGTGAGCATTCCCTATTTTATAATGTGGTGTTTCCCCAACCTATATGACAAATATATGTGTTTAAGCAGTCATGCATTTACAAGGAAAGCCGTAATCAGTACAGTGCACAAATAAACACAAACTTCACTGGTGCTCAACAGCCACCATGGAGTGTCACCTGCTTCGGCCAACGCCGGAATCTCTATCGTGTAACCCGACACCATGTGCCTCCTGACACCTCGTGTCTCAAGTACCGACATCCCGAAGGCATGCCCCAAATAGTAACCCGGCACCATGTGCCTCCTGACACCTCGTGCCTCAAGTACTAACGTCCCGAAGGCACGCCCCAAAAATAGTAACCCGGCACCATGTGCCTCCTGACACCTCGTGTCTCTGGTACCGACATCCCGAAGGCATGCCCAATTCCTTGAAGGCTCCTCACCTCCCACATGGATTTCTACGACAAGCACCCCCAACCAGAATACCTAACCGCAACTACATGGGCATCTACCCACACGAGTGGTCAAAACCACCTCATCATGGAGTATCTCTGTGTGCACACTACTCAAAGTCCCGGGTGAGCGGTAATAACCAAAATAGTCCTAAGACACCAACACGTCTAACACCTCATGTCCCTACGACCATGTCGCTCAAGTCCAATGGCATCTCCATCCTAGTAACCTGGGCCATACCCAACCTGACAGTCGTACTGCCTCAAGCCGACATCCATGACGCCCAATCCCGTGGTCAAAACCACCCAAGGTAACCCAAGCAAAGCCCCAACCTGTGATCAGCATCACTCAAGAGTAACCGGGCCAAGCCCAACACAACCCAAAGGGTCCAGCAGATGCAATTCAACAATCGCATATATAACATAGTTAAACAGAAAACATAACCAGGCAAAACCAACTAAACAGTCGAATTGCACTATACCAGGTGCTTTCCCATACCAGCACATAGGTCTTAAATTCCTCTAACAATTTATAACAGGCTTTAACAGATTAAACTAAACACTTTATAACAATCATATTTCAATTAAAACCATTTTGGCGTTCCCCGACCAAAATGCCCCGATGAGCAACGGCCACTCACCCAGCTCCGCTCACGCAAACTGGTAACCGAGCATACCCAAAGGCATCCCAGAGGTCCCATAAACAATACAGTATGAAAACGCAGATAAAACGGGTCCTGCTCAAAATACCCGAAAACATGCCGAAGGCCGCGTCACCCAAACAACCACGAAAACACAGAATTCGGTATGCACCACCTACCTAAGACTCGCACGATGATACTCCTCCGGTAACACCTTCCAATTCGGTCTAAAACGCGGTAAATCTACAAAAGATTCAAAACCTCTCAAAGGGATATAACTCATTATATAAAGAAAATCAGACAAAACGGCCAAAGAGGAATCGAGACCTTACCGAGGGGGTTCCAACGCACTAATTAGTGATCGAATCAGGTCTCAGACGGACAAACGGAAGGAGGAAACAAGTTCGGCCAGCTCTCCCTACTCAACCCAACAAAGGGGATGAGTTATGCCTAAAAAACAAGGCTACTGCCCATTTTAGCGAAAAAAAGAAAGTACATGGCGTTTACTTTAGGACTACACGCCGTGTATATTTCATTTAACTGTTCAAAAGACATCTGATTCCGCCGACTTACTTTCCGAACCTGGCGACATGAGTACACGATGTGTACCTCTGGGTACAAGGTGTGTACCAGGTTCCTCTTCTCTTCCTCGCCGACATACCCACACGCCATGTATAGCCCTCATACACAGCTAGACTACACGGCGTGTCCAAAGGGAACACGGCGTGTCCTTGGTTTTACCCGGCCAACGGCCTACACGCCATGTATGGCCTCACACGGTCGGGGGTCTACACGTTGTGTTCAAAACTACACGCCGTGTAGTAAGAAACTACTACATGGTCATCACACAACATTTACTCAGAGAGCACACGACCGGTAACTCGCCTACACATACACGACGTGTACTTAAAGTACACGGCGTGTAGTCTGGAAATTTCCAGAAACTTCCCATTTTCTCCAGTTTCCTCAGAAACTAGTAAAAATTCAAACAGGGTCATGATTTTGACCCGTTCTGAAAACCCGAGTTCTTACAAACTCCCCACCTTAACGTAGCTCATCCTCGAGATACCAAAAGAAACCAGGAGATGGCACCAAACACGCCTATCCCAGTTAAACAACCCAGACTACCCCGGTCTCAAAGGTTCCGACTAAATTCCTTAAGGGGTCTCTCCACCTTAGGAATCGCCTTACCCGGTCTCAACCCAACAAAACGTAAAGAAAACAGGGTTTACTAACCTATTTTCCAGAAGAAAAATCCTCCCGTGACGTATCGTCACCCCTGCACCTCATTGGTGCTCTTGTTTTGCTTCTGACACCCAAAGTATCCCACACCGCATCGGTGTCCGCCTCCATGAGGTCTTGGTGCCTAACACCTCAAATAACCCGCATCCACGATGCCCCGATGCCCACAAAACCTCAAGTAACCCGCATCCACGAGGCCCCGATGCCCAAGACACCTCAAGTAACCCGCATCCATGATGCCCCGATGCCACGCATCTCATACATACATACATACATACATATATACATACATACATATATACATATATATATTTATATATTTATATATATATATCACGCACCCGAGATGGTGCCAACCCACTGACTAGCATCTAGTTAGTCCACAAAGATCATGTGCACCTAGTGCACTCAAAACTAACATACCTCTACAGGTCATTCCAAAAAAGAAACATGGAGATCACGGTCACACTGCGGTGTACCTCTAACTGTCATCGGCTCACCGGCCTGCTCAGCCTCTGGCAGTTCCACGGCGTGTACCTGGCCTGAAACATGGCTGCCTGACGCCTGACCTCCCTGCGATGCTGCTCCAGTCACCGGCCACTGACCCCTCGGCTGGGTCCCACTATTTCTGTCACGACCTTCGCGCACAGCTGAACCTCGACTACCCTCTCTGGGTACCAAACCTGAACCAACTCTAGACGCTACAGTCTATCCTGGTCCCTGCCTACCAGCTATCTGAGAAGGCTGCCTGCAAAACCTCTCCAGATGCCCGTCCTGTCCACATGCCCGACACTCCTTTGAAGTCCTGTCGCACTGCGCCCGAACATGTCCCGGCTGTCCACACTGGAAGCAAATCACCGAAGAACTCCCACGAGGTGGTCTAGTTGAATCCCTGACCTGACTGCCCTGCTAGAACTCATCCCGTCCTCGCTTCCTGCTGTCTGAACCATCACTTGAAGCTGTCATCCTGCCCAAGCGAGATTTCTCTCTCTCGTTGCCCTTGGATATGAGTGGCTGATATACCGCCTTGGAGAAAGATCCCAGCCTGAAAATGTTCACCTAGACCCGAATGGCATGTCGTAAGCCATCCTCGAAGCGCCTCACCCTGGCTGCATCATCCCTCACCATACCAGGTGCAAAGCGAGACAACTCTGTGAAAGTAGCTGCGTAGTCCATGACGGACATGTCCCCCTGATGAAGACTCAAGAACTTCTGAGCTCGCTCTGCCCTCAGTGTCTCCGGGTAAAAGTGCTCAAAGAACCTGCCCTCGAAGTCCTGCCATGCCAGTCCCTCGTGCCTACGAGCCTGAACCTGTACGTCCCACCAATGCTTTTCTGGTCCCCTCAGCATGTACGTCTCCAGCTTGAAACTCCGCCCTGGAGGCATCTCGAGCTACTCGAATATCATCTGCATACTCTCTATCCAGTTCTCAGCCGCCTGCAGACCACCCTCACCCTGAAAGAGCGGCGAGTGCTGCGACTGGAACTCCCACGTCAGGTATGCCATAGAAGGCTCTGCACCCTGAACGCCATTGTCAATCCCCTGAAAGATGTGTACCAGGATCACCCGGAGCTGCTCGTCGAGCCACGACCCGAACGATGCCAAACCCAGCTGCTGTACTGCCTGCACTGGATCCTGAACCTGATCCTGTTCCTGAGCCTACACCTGCAGCTCATGCTCTGCCTGTACCGAATTATGACCCTGATCCTACGACACTGTATCCTCCCCTGCCTGACGCTCCATCGAGTCATGAAGGAGTAACCCGCTGAATACCATAAATGGTAATACAACCCATACATATATATAAAAATATATTCTACGCAGATAAGGAAAGCAGTAAAAGGCAGTGCTTAACAACTACCCTTACTCCCCCCTCACCGAACCCATTCCCCATAGCATCCCGGCCTCATGGCCTCCTTACCCGCTCAACAGAGCCAAGTATCAAAAGTACCTCAAGCCATGCCCGTCCTGACAACTCACGTTGCCTCAAACCAACGACCGAGTCGCCCAATCCTGACAGTTACACTTCCTCAGTCATAGTACCTGCCTGCTCTCATAAGAGTCAGACCCAAAATCCTGCAACATGAAATTCTACAAAATATAAAGCATGGAATATACATTTGCACAACTAGAAATTCTATCAGGAATTTCACCAATTCACATTTCAAATCATATAAATCATGGAAATTGATTTTTTTTCACATGGCATTATCACTTCACAAAGCATACGTGAAATTATGAAATTGAAATACCCTATAAATGTGCCTATAAAGAGCCAAGAAAAGTAGCCTTTCCATATCAGTCCAAGGTCCAATTCTCCCTTACCACACCGGGCCAAGGGTCACATATCACAATCAAGAACAACACACACCAAGTGAGACACCGAGGTGGAAATCATATAAACTGTAATCTGAGCAAAAGAAAACAGCAATTCCCACCCATAGCAACTTGGTCCATCCCTCGTACCTGGGGCTGCAGGCACCCAAGCACAAGTTAGGAACCCAGTTCCAGTAACAATAACTTATCTCCATTCTACCATATCCCAAATAGTAAAACCAGCAGAAATAAAAGAGAAGTCTCAATCTCATTAGTATCTAGAAAACACTTCTACTAAATCCTTGTCAAGAACTCCTCTGATACCACTTTGTAACATCCCGGACCCAGCCAGCCACCCGAATAGTGCCAAACGGGTCGGGCGTCACTACCTTAGGCGCACCTCCCCGAATGCCAAATGCTGCCGACTAGTAGCGAGTGTCTGAATAGGTATAGTGGGGAGGCTATACCCTCTCAGAGGATCATAGTAAGGGTACTAGTCCGAGTATAACAGTAAAGATGCAGTGGAAAGAAAGAGTCAGCAGACTCGAACCAGACCCGCATAGCGGAAGCACATTCAAGAACAATAAACAGTGGAAGCAATATAGAAAACAACTGCAGTGGAAATTAAATAGAACAACATTCCAACAATCAACCGAAACAACTACTGTAAACAACCAAGCATGCATCCAAAGAAGGTTATACATAACTGAGTATAAAAAAAGGGCACCAATGGCTAACCAACAGTAGCTACAACAAGTAAGCATGCTGATACAGAAAAGGAAATGAAACAAAGTAAACCCAGCTAGGCATGACCTCAAGGTCCATACCATCTCCAAGAAACAACTAACATAACCCATCTCCTGAAGCTGGCCTCTTTCCTGCACGTAAATCCATAAAGCCTGCACGCATCTCGAAGGGCCCGTGCAGGGTGTGAGACAAATATCAGTAGGATACCACCCAACGGTGCGTACCAAATATATGTGTTTAAGCAGTCATGTATTTACAAGGAAAGCAGTAATCAGTACAGTGCACAAATAAACACAAACTCCACTGGTGCTCAACAGCCACCATGGAGTGTCAGCTGCTTCGGAAAACGCCGAAATCTCTGTCGTGTAACCTGACACCATGTGCCTCCTGACACCTCGTGTCTTAAGTACCAACGTTCCGAAGGCATGCCCCAAATAGTAACCCGGCACCATGTGCCTCCTGACACCTCGTGCCTCAAGTACCGACGTCCCGAAGGCATGCCCCAAAAATAGTAACCCGGCACCATGTGCCTCCTGACACCTCGTGTCTCTAGTACCGACATCCTGAAGGCACGCCCAATTCCCTAAAGGCTCCTCACCTCCCACATGGATTTCTATGGCAAGCACCCCTAACCAGAATACCTAACCACAACTACGGGGGCCTCTACCCACACGAGTGGTCAGAACCACCTCATCACAGAGTATCTCTGTGTGCACACTACTCAAAGTCCCGAGTGAGCGGTAATCACCAAAATAGTCCTAAGCCACCAACACGTCTGACACCTCGTGTCCCTGCGACCATGTTGCTCAAGTCTGATGGCATCGCCATCCTAGTAACCTGGGCCATGCCCAACCTGACAGTCGTACTGCCTCAAGCTGACGTCCATGATGCCCAATCCCATGGTCAAAACCACCCAAGGTAACCCAGGAAAAGCCCCAACCTGTGATCAGCATCACTCAAGCGTAACCGGGCCAAGCCCAACACAACCCAAAGGGTCCAGCAGATGCAATTCAACAATCGTATATATAACATAGTTAAACAGAAAACATAAGCAGGAAAAACCAACTAAACAGTCGAATTGCACTTACTTTCCGAACCTGGCAACATGAGTACATGACGTGTACCTCTGGGTACATGGTGTGTACCAGGTTCCTCTTCTCTTCCTCGCCGACATACCCACACGCCATTTATAGCCCTCATACATAGCTAGACTACTTTGCATGTCCAAAGGGAACACGGCGTGTCCTTGGTTTTACCCAGCCAATGGCCTACACGCCATGTATGGCCTCACACGGTCGGGGGTCTACACAGCGTGTTCAAAACTACACGCCATGTAGTAAGAAACCACTACACGGTCATCACACGGCATGTACTCAGCGAGCACATGGACGGTCACTCGCCTACACATACACGACATGTACTTAAAGTACACAACGTGTAGTCTATAAATTTCCAGAAACTTCCCATTTTCTCCAGTTTCCTCAGAAACCAGTAAAAATCCAAACAGGGTCAGGATTTTGACCCGTTTTGAAAACCCGAGTTCTTACAATTTCAACCATCCATAATATCGATAGGCCTCCGATGATGATCAGTGTATGATATCTACCTTCTCTGAAATATGGTCTACCACCTCTTAGATTAACTAAACATATATAGATGTCTCCAATAAGATATTTGGTATAAGAAGGGCCAACTCACCTACCTCCATCCAAAAAAAGGATAACAGTATGGCCAAACATATGAATCTTCAAAAGTGCCATTTTGATCGATGCTTGAAAGATATTATTATATGAAAAATCCATAAGTTCTATATGATTCTCCAATGAACCAACGAAATCCAAAACACAAGCTTGTAACATATCCTCAATACCATGAATAGTTTTCCTAGATTAACCCTCATTATTAGGTTTATAGGCTGAACTCAAAATAACATGAGATTAAAAATCCATCTGAAGACCCTTTTAAAACCACTATGTGATGTGAGGATCTCTATATGAAATGATACACCTTAAAACACTACACAAATGAATTATATCTTACACTTAGAGACTACCCAGATCACAAATAGTAAAATTATCCCTAAGAGGTATGAATTGGATGAACATTATCAATCGATCAATGATCACCCATACTGCATTATTATTAAGTGTTTTTGGGATAATCATATCATAAAGTCTACAGTGACAACATTATTTTCCAATTACAAAAGGGTAGAGGCTATAACAACCCTACTTACCTCCAATGCTTGGATTTCACCTACTGACAGGTGAAACATATCGGCATAAATCCCTCCACCTACATCTTAATTTCTAACCCCGTGTACTATCTTTGAAGTTAATGATACATCTTTGTCAACCCATGATGTACCTACCATCTCAAAGAATTAAACTCTCTCATCACCTCATTATGAAATTCCACAAGAACCCATACTCAACCATGAAAAATAATAGAATTTAAAATTTTCAAATTTAATCTGAATAGAGGCTCCCCACCATATAACATTTTTCTCAAAACTAAGCCTACCAAATTTGATAGATTCTTTGTTTTTATTTGGTCTAGAATCATGGATATCATAGATATCAATGTTAGATCTACCAGTTCCTAGAACTCATGAACAAATAGATCCATGTTTTCTAAAATCTCCATCATATTCTACTCATCATAAGACTCTTGTACTGATTTTGTATCTATCTTCTAGCTTAAATCATCAGTAATGATATTCCCCTTTATCTACATATAAGCCACCTTGGTGTTGAAAGACAAAAAATACACGGCCCACCTCCTCTATAGAAGGGACAAGTCTTACTGAGAAAATATGTACTTGATGATCTTATGTCCCATGTATACTACAAGCCTATTACTCACAGAATAATGTCCCCAGTATCTCATGGCATGTACCGGCACATCTAACTCTAGATCGTGAGTAAGGTAATTCTCCTCATGTGGTCTAAGTTATATAGAGACATAAGTAATCACTCGATCCTCATGAATCTAAACTACTCAGAGTGAAACTATGGTTGTTTCATATTAAATGGTATATGTTTTACCGAACACATGTAATGTGAGAATAGGTTATGAGAAAAACATGTCTTTTAATATCTAAAAAACTCTCTAGAAAGAATATGGAAAACTAAACATCACTCCCTTTTGGCTAGCCACAATAACAGTGCTACCATATAAGATAAATCTTGGATAGAGTGCCAATAAAAACCTAATAAGCCCAGAACGATCTGAATCTTGAATACATTCATGAAATTCTCCCAAGATAACACAGTTTTAACCTTCACTGGGTCCAATGACACTCCTACCTCTGAGATGACATGGCCCAATAAGTGAACATCCTCAATATAGAAATTTCAATTGGTTATCCTGGTGTAAAGCCTATGATCTCTCAATGTACTCAAGATGATGTTAAGATGTTGGGCATGATTGGCTGTAGACTGAGAGTATAGTAATATGAATTTGATAGAAACATCCAAAAACCAATCTTGGAAAGGATGAAATATATTATTCATCATGTCTATGAATACTATTGGTGAATTATTTAGACCAAAAGATATCTGTATGAAATCATATAACACATACCTTCTCCGAAAAGTAGTATTAGGTTTGTCTAGTAGCATCACCCTCAATTGGTGGTATCATGATATCAATTTTCTATTGGAAACAACCTTAGAACATATCATCAGAACTAATAGATCATCAATGTGTGGATGGGGATACTGATTCATGACTATCATCTAGTTCAATATCTTATAGTCTACTCATAATCCCAAAGTCCCATCAACCTTATTACCAAAAAGATCAAGAGAAATGCATGGTTTATTACTAGTACATATGAAATACTTTTATTTCATATATTAAAACTGAACATTAAACACCTGATTCTCTTCCAGTTCTATTCCATAAGGTTGGATAGAAATTTAGTTTCCTCCCATCACTAACTGGATCATGGACTCAATCCACCACTCAGTGGTAAGATGTATAACTTCGTAGGAAATATGTCCCAAAAATGATATACCACATGAACAAAATTATGATTCCATATACCTCCATAATCTAGAATAAGGATTTCTATTTGATCTATATATATTTATAATATTCACTTAATTGGTCTTCAATACCAGCCTAAAGATCCCACTCACCTTGGTGAGTATATATTCCCACATCAAGGGATTCAAAAGAAATTCACCTTTGATAATAGAAAATATGTACATTGTATTAAAATATCCTATCCATAACAAGATTAATATCTAAACCTTTCTTTTCCAAAGAAATTGATCCCAAAATAAATGTTAACCACCAATATATTCAGAAAACACATTGAAATGGTTGATATTCTGAGACCAAACTCTCAATGGTGTGTTGATGGTTACAAAACCATACAAAATTTCCAAAATATATCTCAAACCTTATACAAAAAATAAATGATATAAAGCAATGAAATTCTCTTACATAAAAAATTTCAAGCTAAGGTTTAAAGAACAAGAATCATACCTATGATGGTAGAAGGTCCTACATCAACAATACTGGGAGTAGTTTACATAATGTACATATAACATTCCCCTATTCTCTATGATCATGTATGACTCTTCTGTGGTATTACCTTTCCCTGATACCGCCTCTCCCACATTGGGGTAACAAGTACTATAACTCAGCCAGATCATCTAGTGGAGCTCCATCTATGTGCCTTCTAAGATGAAAATAAGCCCCTTTTAGACTTAGGATAATGTCCTGGCCCAATTCCACTGATCTTATATGGAATTTTCCCATAAAACATCCATAGATAACCTAATGTGTTGTATACACAACACTCATCTATAAGTCAAGGAAACTATGGTATTTTGTGAAAAAACTCGATATATAGATAACATTGCAATGGGACACGATCCTGAGATGGTTATGCCCTTCCCTGACCGCTCTTCCCATAGCTGCATTGGTGAAAACTATCATAGTGGATCTTCTTGTTTCTTGAAGAGGAGATCAAATTTTTACCTAATGAAACAACACGTATTCTACTTGGTGCCTCTCTTATATTCCCTTTTGTTATGAATAATTGATTTATTACATCTTAAAAATACTAAATATGCATTCATATAGTAACTGGTCTCATAGAGAATTCCACTTTGAAAAATTTCTTTCCTTGGTGATCTCATCAGTACCCAATGAGGATAGAAACAACTATATGTTGGTGAAACATCTAGTGTAGTCTAGCACTGACATACCCACACATGTCAGTTTAATGAACTCACAAACCTTATCATCCCTCAACATATCAGGATAGAAGTGGTTCAAGAACATATTCTCTAAGAGCATACAAAAAACTCATCTTATTATCTAACTTGCTCCAGAATGTCCCACCATGGCTTGGTAGGTCCAAAAAGCATATATACAGCAAAATAAACCATTTATTTGTGGTTTTTTTGAGGATCTTGAAGATCATACACACTAACTAAATCCTAAACATGGATACATGGGGGAATCCCTCCCCAGTGAATGTAGTAATATACTTAAGATAAAAATCTATCATCAATAAAAACATAATGTGTATAGTATAAAAAGTCTATATTTTCATTAATCACATGACCTTCATGAGCTACATGAATCTATGGCTCAACCGTTCTACTACCATTCACATTTCCAATCTCCTAAATCAAAATTTGAATATGAAGATGAGTCATTTTCTCTACTATAAAAACCCACTCCTTACAAAGTAGGGTGACAATAAAGTCAACATCAACTGGTGACTACAATATAGAATTAGAATCTCATGGTCTCTCTTACATGATTTAATAAGGGATTTAAAATGACATGACAGTTCTTTCATTTTCCATTTATCATATATATCAGGTATCACAAATCATTGTTAACATAGAAAATATATAAAATGTATATAAGTATATCCCTATCATTAAAAAATCACGTTGATATATATCCCATTATACTAATCATAGTGAATTCATTTTCATCTCATGCCATATTGGGCCATGACTATAAATATCAAGAAACAAATAACATCTCTCATCATTTGAATCACCTAATGTGAAATAACATCAAACTGAAATGGAAAACATAATAAACCACAATCCAATCCCAAGGAACATAGATTTTCTCCCATACATGGATTAAAAACTCTCATACACAACCTCATTACCTAGTCCCAACACATCCTAGTATCTTATCTACCATTCCGAAATTATAAGGAAATAGAAAATGAAATCGGATCCACTAATTAAACCTTTTAACATCCCCAACCTGACACTCTCTCACATTGCCAAATCAGTTTGGTTATAGAGATCAAGAGAACCTACCCATTTGATAATGGATGGTAAGTAGCGGCGGGTGTGTGATAAGTATTGTGGGGAGACTATACCCCTTGATACAGAATTATAACAAATCTGGCATAACAATAATTAGGGTCACTAAAATAGAGGAAAATAGTTTATCATATAACTCAAAATAATTTGAGAAACTAAATAAAAAATAATGTTGAATCATATAATGAATAATTGATTAAAAATAAAATTCATACTAGATGTAATACAAATGAAAGGCTAAAACGCTCAAAGGAAGACTTGAGGTTTACCTCTTGAACCCCATTTCAGTCCAATATCATAATACCAGACAATCATGAATGAAACAATCAACAATAAGGTCCCTTTAAATTTTCCAAATATGCATCCATGTAATATTATCGAGCACTAAATGACAAATCTAATAGGGTGTTTGTAAAACTTAGTAAGTCAACACTACCATGTCTAAAAAAACTAGCCCAATATGATGTGCATGAAATAATAAGATAAACCAATGTTTTCATTAAATAAAAAATTAATATAATACAAAAAATCAACCTACTTAAATACCATTCTATATGGTGTCTATTTATCTAAAAAACCATCCCATCATAATCGTATAACCATATTATAACAAATCATTGGGATGATCCTTCTATATAATTATCCCAACATATGCTTGGGTCTACCTTGATATATAATCATCGCATGATGTGAAAGGGCATAGCTTGGTATACAAGAATCACACCCTGTATCAGGGAATAGGATGGTATATAACCATATAATCATTGGTCAAGGAATATTGGGCTATATAATAATCTCAACACATGTCAGAGTGTATCCATGTATAAAATCATCTCATCACGTGTCACAATATTACATCATAATACCAAATGGTTAATCTTGATAATTACCATTTTTTCAAACAATTTACCCATTTTTTCAATTAATAAAATGATCCATTTTCCAAGGTGAATGTATAATAAGAAATAAACTAAAATACATTTCATGTGAAAATCATAAGTAAGGAATTTTTGATTAATTATTTTCAAAGGAAACTATAATCCAAGTAACATCTCATCAGACCCTACATGATCTAAGGTGTGTACCAAATACATGATTACCATTCCCAATTAATCCATTAATTAATGTGCACATCGCATCAATACAACACATATATTTTATGTACACTATCAATTGAAATCAGACCCTAGGGTTAGGTTTTATACCCCTACTATTAAATTTTGATCAAACAATGATTCCAACTGGATTCATGATAATAATAGAGGTTCATATGATCATAGGAATAATCCCAAATCAGAACATATCAAGATAAAAACCAACAAAAACAATAGTCTATGAAATTAAAAAGTGATGATTAGAGAACAAAAGAAGAGAAGATAAAACTTAAGAAAATGAACTCACTAGGTATCAGGTGTGAAACATGAATGTATTTTTGAGAGATGAGACACCAAAACATCTTGGAATTGTCCCTGGGTTTGAGCGAGAAAGTATGTATATGAGAAGAATGAATGATTCAAAATGCACAAAAGACATGAAACCACTAGTTCTATGAAATACATAATTTTTAACCCTATTACATCATGGTAAATCCTTAACTATATGATACAACTAAAAACTCATTGCTTTGGTTAATTTTAACCCTCCTAAAACATTACACATTAAGTAACAGCTTCACAGTGTGTGTTCATTTCAGAACATGAACATAGTTCATGGTTTATTCCTGGGAACATTTACACATTATGTAACATTTACACGATGTTTAAATTCTATTTAGATATCTTCCATATTTTTTTCAATAGGAATTTCCTAAAACACCTTCAAATCCTTCTAAACTCTTAGAAAACCCACATAATCTGATACAAAACATTTATTCCCCAACTCCATTAATTAAAACAAATATACATTCCCAATATTTAGGTCATTTTCACAAGAAAATGATCTCCATCCTAAAAAATTAACCTGACTAACTAGGGTCCATGATAGAATAAAAATCAATAAAAGAGGTTTAACAAAAAGTTAAAAGAGGGATGAACCTAGAAAAGGCAGAATCTTACATTTTTCATTATATTTTTTATTTTCATGTAAAAGAAAATTTTATAAATTATATAATAAAAATTTGAAGAAATGAAATTCATTTTTAAATTGTATATTTCAATATTATATTAGAATCATTTTTTAGGAACTTTTTTTAAAAATGATTATTTTTTAGGGAAAAGTGAAAAATACTGATTTTTCATATATAGTAACATTGATAAAATTATTATGATATAAATTTTTTTAATTTTTATAAAAAAATTTAAAATTTAAATAAATATTTAATAATAAATTTAATAAATTTAATTGTGTATTGTTGAACTTATAATTCTATGTTTGAAATTTTGGAAATATATGTAATATTTTTCTTAAATGAACACTTTTTTTGGTCCTTCAATTTTAATCAAGTAATAACATGGCTAATTTTTAAATTAATTTTTTTAAAAGTTAAATAAATATTATTTTGTTGAAAATTATCTAATTAATTATTTTTTTATCAAAAATATATTTTTTTTGGTGTGAAGTTATTTTTTTGGAAGGGGGATTTTTTGAAAAACATTTTTTCAATTTGAAACAAGTACATGTTTTAAAATTTATTTTTAAAAAATATAGAACTGAAATAATAGTAAATGGATTAAATATTTTGGATCAACATGTCCTAATTTTGAATGATGTCAATTTATTTTTTAGTTATTATGAATAGTTAACATGGAAAAATATTTTCCCCATAGTAATTGTTATAAGGGTTTATGAGGGGGTTAAACTAAGAGACAAGGCTACAAATATCTCTAAAACCCATCTTAATTTCATTTTTATGAGTGGATTTAGACATTAAATTATCTTATGATAGATATGTGATGGAATTTCATCCAATTTCCTAAAGAAAAAATATTATTACATTTTAGAGTTCTAAGTATTTACTCGTGAAACACTCTTATCACTTATAAAAACAAACCTCCTCTCCTCCCTTTTTCACCATAAATGAGCACCCTATATCAACAATTATTGAACAAAATCCCACCTCAACATTCCCACCCATTTCCTAGATGTCCATTTCTCAACCAAAGTAATATCCTAGAAAAACTAAATTGTAAGCCAAAGGAAGATATCAGAGGAGGTTGTATAAGTCTTATTCAAATTCTATCTTGTTTATTTCTTCTTATACCACATTTAAATTCATCTAGTCAAAATAAGATAATGAAATAAGTATATTTTATAAAATTAATTTGTATTATATTATTGTGAAATCTATTTTTTACCTCCATTCCATCCAATATAAAATTAAAATGTCCCCCTTGTGTACAGATGACTGCCACCTCTATGATGTAATGTAATGAATTTCCCATCACTGGATCACGTGGATGATTGAAATGATTAATTTAATATATATTTATTATATTCATGAAATAAGTATTAAATTTTAAGGGTATTATTTTATCTTTATTCTTACATTCCAATCTATTAGAAAATGAGAATGTCGCCCGAGGGTAGTTGCACACTATCTTCTCCATGAATGATCAATTTTTTCACTACCATATCACATGGATGGTCATAATAATGGATTTAAAAAATTCATATGATATTTATAATATGTTTATGATTCATTATTTGAAATGTATCACCTATTTTATTATCATTTCATACATTAAAAATGTAAACATCACTCAAGCGTATGTGCAGACAACCCCCTATATGAACTATGTATCTCATTTTTCATCCCCGACTCACATGTGTAGTTTTAAAATACTATTTTAATCATAAATATGATAATTATTATATTTTAATGGTTTAATAGATTATATAAATGGGATCCATATATCCAGGGTTTACACACCCAAGCTATTTTGGACCGAATAGCCCCAAAACATCCAAATAAAACTTAACTAATTGAGTAATAAAATAGTAAATGAAAATGAATGAAACACAAGGAATATTAATAATGAAATTAATGTGAATAAAGCTTATTATTCATGATATTAAAGTACATACATGTATAATAAGGACTCTACATAAAGGTTTTTTTTATATTTTAAACATATTTTTAAATATATTAAAATATTCCTCTCAAATCATTTACATCCAAATACAATTAAGATTAAATGTTTCGATAATTATTTTATTTATACTCAAATGAATTATTTATTTCCTTTTTAACTACATTTATCTTTATTTACAAAATTTTAACAATTAATTATTTCAACTACTTTAGTATGGTTTATTTTTAAATTTATAGAAGTTTAATAATAATGTTTCTTAATGTTTATTCCTTGACCACATTTTTCAATAAATTATATCCATTATTCATTATCTGTATTCCTTTATAAGATTTTATGGAATTCCAAACAATATAAAATTCCCATTATTTATGGATATTATGTATTTAAAAAAATCAAAATAAAGGGTATTACTTCTCATTTTTTTGATATAATATAATGTTCTTTTTCTAATCGGATCATATAACAAATCTTATAAGTGTTATGATGTGTGTGAAATATTTTATGTGTTTATTCATATAATGAATCTTAGATATTTTTTAGGATAATGGGTGGTTCAGATATATCCAACAAATGTATTACATAATTATTTATACATCAGATAATATATGTTTTAATTAATGAATTTTGTTATTCCATCTATAAGGTTGATTATAAGAGTGATTATATGAGGGATATGAAGATAATATCTTAATTCAAATACATTATTTTCTTTACATGAAGATGGGTTTTTATTGAAATATTTTGATTTAATAAGTTAATAAATTGATCATCTAATTTGAAGTATGTTTCTGAAAATATTTGGTAAAATTTTTTTTTTCAAGAAAATGTTTTCATATTTTTCAAGAAACCCTCATGATACGGATTTTATCATTATGCTTTTTATGAGATGTTTTTTTTTAATTTTTATGAAACAAGTTTTTTTAAATATATGTTAATTATTATTTGAACTAATAATTTATAACATAAAAGGAAAAAATTTTGTGGGTTCCCATAATTTTAAAATGTAATAATTATTTTCTTTCATTTTTTATCCCTTACTACGATTTTTTTTTCTTATCACACATATTTCAAAAAAATCACATTGTTTGTGGATGTGTATGAATTATATCATGGTAAATTATGAAATGTCACAAATGAGAAAAAAAAACATTCATAAATGAAATAGGGGTGTAAACATAAGAAACTATGTTTGTCGAAAAAATTTACACACTACATGATTTTTTTATTTGTTATATAATGGTATTCCTAATTAATTAAAAAAATAAACCAAAAATATATTAGAAAGAGAAGAACGAAAAATATATTATATTTAAACTCATACGTATAGTTTTTTTATTTTACAGGTTTTTAGGGATGACATCAATTCTAGTTTTTATAGAATATTATTTTATCAACGGATCTAAATGTTTAGGTTATGGGTGTAATAGTTCATATTAGAATTAGTATTAGAAGATACTGATTTTAGCCACAGATGTGGGTGTTCATGTGTGGTGTGTAGTAATATTTTTTATGTTATTTAAATTTTGATTATTATTTTTAATGGATCCTTTCTACTATGGATTTCTCAAAAATAGTATCGTGTGTTTGATAACATATTTCTCTATGTAAAGTTTGACATTAATATAGGTTAACATAATTCCATTATATAATTTTAATTTTTTTTATTATTCTACCTCTTTAATTTTTAACATCTCATTGATATTATTAAGTACCACCAACCAATAATTTCTTAGAATTCATAAACATTATGTATGGTATCAAATTTTAATAATTATTAAAAAAAATTAGTTACCTTTCTCCTCTTTCCCTTTATTATGTCTTGGGTTCATAGATAAATGTGTGAACAATGTCTGAAAAAATATATGGAAATTTTTATTTGACATATTGGGGTTCAAATTCATTTTCTATCCTATAAAGTAATAAAAATTCTTACTCATTTTCCTTTTAATGTAATATAAAATTGTTAAAAAAACAATTACCATGATATTTTAATTAATGCAAAATTTTTTATAATTTCATAAGTTGATTACATATATAAGGTGAATAAGAAAATTTTATATTATTATCCACCAGATAAATTTTATCATCAATTATTCTTCTTTATGATAAAGTATCAAAATAATTTCTATAATTAGGATTCCAATCTAATTAAATTCATCTTTAATACCTAGTTAAATATTTTAAACGACACTTAGGAGGTTGTAATTAATTCCATTGATAAAGAGAATATATTATTTTTTATCTCTCCTTGGTCTCTCCTTATATTACCAAAATCACAAGTGATTCATTATTGACCAATCTTGTAATATTAACCACAAAATACTTAATTTCATTTGGAAAATAATAATTTCCTTTTAGGAAGAATTAATTCCCACTAACAATGACTCAAATATTTATTTTATTTAAATCATTAAATATAATTTTATTCAAGGACATTTTCAATTAGTATAATTTTACTTATAATTCACTACCTATGGAATTGAGACACATTTGTGTTCCTATTTACTATTTTATACATGTGAAGTGTGGATAAATTCATATTAATTAAATGAAAATAAATTTATATAAATAAAAAGAATGAACTGCCAACATTTTTTTTGATAGGAGTAAATATAATAAAAATGCATAGGCATAATATTATATGTACATCATTGTGGATCATCATTTTCAACCATTCAATGATTTTGGTTATTATCTCTCAAAAAATAACTAAAATGTTGTTCACATTGATGGTGTATAATGTAAAAGTGAATCCCTAAATATTTATTCATAATCCCTTCTCCATTAATAGTTAATCACAAGTTAATGGGGAGTGAGTTTGGTTGTGTGATTGAGTTATATATATGTGTACAACTATTGATATTGTGTGAGATCTTGGAATAAAAGGTCTAAAAACTATGAGGGGTCTATAGAGGATCACAATTCCCTGAAGAGGATAGTGGTGGAAAATAAGAATTTTTGGATAATCATTAGTGCATATAAGTGAGTGAATAATGTTAATACTTAGTGCCATCTTGTTTCATGTATTGGTGTACAGGTATGTGTGTGTATTTTTTTAAAATTGCTAGGGTTTTATTAGAAATCTTGTGGTTCAACTATGGTAGTGTGGTTGTAGATTTATTTTGGGGTTACTATCAGAGGGAGGATACTAGTTTGTTTGTTGTGAAGATTGTGGGTATTTTAGAATGAGTCATTTGGTGATAATTACAAATTCCCCTCTGCAAAAAGATGACACCATATCTATATCTGTACACCATGGTTTGGTTGAACTCAGTTTTTTATTGATAGAAGTGTTAGGGGCTGACTATGTGAATGATCACAGATCAAGTGGAAAGAAACCAATGATATGTTAGGACCTATTCAGATCCATTATTAATTTGTGGTTTTAGTTAATCCATATAGTGTAGAGTAAAATATTTTCCATTAAATGACATGATCATCAATGTGATTGGATTTTTTTAATTGAGAGGATGGTGGTCCTGGTAAGCTAGAAATGGGTGGTGTTGAGAATTTTGTATTATCCCACGTGTTTAATAGGGTTAGTCACATAAAATCATTTTTTAAGAGATAAAAAAGTTAATGAATGTGTAAATTTATATTTACATTCATCAATGGTAGATGATAAGTATACTCCTAACATGGGGTGAAAAAAATGAGTCATGGGTGAAATAAAACTCTTTTCATAAGGGTCATTTATTTAGTGTGACTGATTGGTGGATAGTCAAAGTGGCATTTAAAAAATGATATTTTAGTTATACATAATAAAATTTATTCCTTAGAAAATATAGAAAATTAAATTTTTGTGTGGTGTTAGATAAACTCCATATATCATAAATAAACATAGTTTTGTGTTAGTGTGAGCTAAGAGTGAGTTAAATTTGGTGTACAACATTTCTAATAGTGAGACTATGGTGGATAAAGTTAGGGTTAGTGTCTTAACCAAATAATTACATTGATAGAAAGGTTCATACATTTTTTTTGTTATTTGATGATTCAATGATTCTTCAAAGAGTAAAGGAATCATGATATGGCTCTACAGTTATGGCTTAGTGGGTGAGGTAGGAGTGTTTTTGATAATTTTATCTAGATGAATATAGAGTGGTGATATTTCATGATGTTTTATATATTTATGTTTATAGCACATTGGGATATGTAGTTGGGAAATTTTTTTTGGTGGTTTGGTTATCATACTAGGATTTTGAAGGAAAAATCAATGCATCTAAGCATATTGTTTGGAGTTTCATTGTAGATGTATATTGGGAATTTTTGTAAGGAATATAGCTAGATTATAAGTAATTAATGACTAATGACAGCTGTGATTTATGGATAAATAGAAAATGGATTCTTCTCAAGTGAAAGAATCCCCAAAAATGGTTATTTTAAAAAACCTAGATATTTTGAGTTATTGTTTCTAAAATGAAATTTGAATTATTTTTCAATAGTAAGGGTCACAGAGAGAATTGGGTTTCTTATTTAACTTATATGGGATTCAACTTCTCTAGGATAAATTTTTGGACACATATTTTGGCCAAGAATTTGTATTACTTTCTTTGGTGTATTTTAGAGAATATTTGGTATAAACGACAAATAAAATTTTTATATACAATAATAGGTCATTTCATGACCCATATGGAAGACTAAGATAGCTCCCAATGAGGAGGGTGGTCACAAAATTGGTGAGTAGTTCACTACATGGAAGATCATGTGGTTTTAATCTTAGGGAATGAAACATAATTTTTTTTCAAACATGTAAAAGGAGAATCATGTCATGAATTACAGTTATAAGGTCAATATAATTCATTGAATACCAATTTCACACTATTATCATGTCCTCCATATATTGGGTTTAGAACCGTTACATTTTGGTTTAGAAAATATTCCATTAAGAATACTGTTCATGCCTTGACCATGTAATCTCATTACAAAGGCTACGAGGCCTAATGGGGTTCATTTTCTCTATAACCGCTCCTACTAACAAACTAAAATTAATGTAATATATATGTTATGATTAAGGAGGCTCCATGTCATTGAATTTATAGTCTTATTGTCACTTATACCAAGGTGGTTCTTTTTAGAAGGGGAAATATGTCATTTTAGGTTTGGGATTATATTGGATATTTGAGTTTTGTTGTAATATGGGAAGGATATTTTGGCCATCATATACCCACTTCGTCATCTTATTGATTCCACATGGCAGGGGTGGTTCTTGGTGATTTTTGAGGGTGATAAACTATATTTTTTTCCAACCTGTCTCTGTTTTGTTCACATTTTCCAACTCCCAAATTTGGTGTGATTTGGGATAGGATTTTAGTGATGACATTACTAGTGAAAGGTGAAATAATTCTAGTCTGATAGGACCTTCCTCTATTATGGATAGATGATATCCTATATGGTTGATCACACTCCACTGGAAGTAGTTTTGGTGTGAAAAGGGTGAGTGGTCTGTTTTCTACCAAATACGTATTTGGAATCAATTTGAATAATTAATGATAAATTTTTATAAATAACTAATGTGATGTTCTAGAAGGAGATAAATTATTTTGAAAATGTATGTGTTTGGTAAAGGATGTTTTGATATTGGTTTTTTGGAAACAACATGACTGAGGTTGGTGGACCCTATGATAAAAAAATCACATGCTTGTATATTTATGAGAGTCCATGATTTTTTATTTTTCATGTGTTTAGTATGGGGAATGAGCATTGAGAGATTCCTTAGATGAGATAATGGGTGTAATTTAGGCCTTATAATGGGATAACATTCACTTGTGCACTTATGATGTTTTATAAAACTAAAATACTATATCATTGAGGTGTGGAGAAGTTGATTGGTCTAATCACTGTCACACCCCGACCTAGGTGTTTATTTATTTTATTTTATTATTTACTGGACCATAATTTTTTTTTCTTTTTGGGGTTCGGGTTGAGTTGTGGAGGAAATTTTTGAGCTTAGGATAAAAATTACGCTTTTTTAGGTGATTTCATTAGGTACACGAGCAGAATGGGTTTTGGAAACCTCGCATGGCTACTCCCGGGTAACTTCACATCACGTTGTCTTCAAAAAATTGAAATAAAAAGATTTTATATTTACAATGCACTTTAAAGGTTGTGTCATTTAAATTTTTATTGTGTTAAGATTTTTATTATTATCAAAATGATATGAAAACCTTTAATATTATTATTTTATAACTATGATGATTATTAATTTTATTATAATAATAATTATTATTAGTATTATTATTATTAAGTTACAATAATTTTATTTAGTTTTTCTGGATTTGGTTTAACCGTTTTTTTTCTAGGGTTCTCGGTCGGCTCCCCTTCCCTATCCTCTCTTTACTTGCAGCGTGAGCATCTCCCCCAACACCCTCTATGTGTGTGGTGCGACCTGATACACCTCCTCCTCTATGGCGATGAAGTCCTCCAGTCGTCCCCCCCTGCTCAGAGCTCGGCCGACACCCCCCCCCCCACTCACTACCGGTCGCAACCCCTGTTGTCCCTCCTTGCTCGGTGGTGATGTCCCGACCACCCGCTCCTGCCCCAGCCTCCCTACCTCTGCAACTCCCATCCAGCGTGACCCCACCAGTGTGCTTCCCTTTTTCCCAGCTCACCCTTCGACCCTCCTTGCTGAGTAGCCCACCTCCCTATCTCATCCCTCATCCTCCTTGCCCATCGCTCAGCCAGCACACCCCTAGCACCTTGTTCCAGTGACCTTGATCTCTCATTCCTTCCCGTCACCTTTTTCCTGACTGGCCAGCTGCCTCCCCATCGCGCACTGAGCCTCTGTCCTCCCCTGCTCGGTGTAGCAGCACAGCCCTACTCCAACCGCCTCTTTATCTCAAAGGTGCAACCCTTAGACCTCCCTTCTTGGTGCGCAAAAGCCTCTCTGAGGGCCTTCCTTAGGTCGCAACCCCCACCCAGCTGGTAAACCACGGTTTATCCACCTAATTAGTGTTCCATTTGTTTCTTACAATTGTTCCTTATCATTATTATTATTATTATTATTCTTATTATTGTTATTACTATTGTTGTTGTTGTTATTATTATTATGATTATTGTTATTATTATTATTGTTGTTGTTATTATTATTATTATTATTATCATCATCATTATCATCTTACTCTTGTTTTGTCTCCTAGAATGTTAGGGTTTTTTTCTTAATAAGTGTTATTTTTTGGTTGTGTTGGGTTGGTTTTAGAATCTATAGCACATAGTTGAGGTGCGAATGAGATATCGCACCAGTTCTGAGTTTGCAAAATTATCACACCACATATTTGAGTTAGGGATTCCATTTCACTTTCCATTTTTAGTTTAAGAAACTTTAATTCTATTTTTTTCTCACTTCGTATACATGTTAAATATATTTTTTGGTCAACCTTTTGGTTAGTCTCTGAGTGTGTGGTCTACGTTTGAAGTCTTTTTTGTTATGGATTTATTATGTAGTTAGTTTTAAAGTATCATTTTGTGCAATATCGGGTGTGTTTTTATGTGGAACCTTGTTGTGTCTCTGGTTGGTGCTTTATAAGTTGCTCAATCATTTATTAAATTATTATGGTAGTACGAATTATAAAAGAGGGTATTTCTAGGGTGCGTTCTATTTCAAAAATAGCTTTTCTTTTGATGGATGGGTTGTGCGTTGTGTTGAGTTGGGAATACAGAATGTTTACACACATGTCTTTTAATTTTAAAAACAAGTTTCAACGATTTAAAAAAAAAATTATGGCATGCAGTTTTGGGTTCATATTTCATTGGGTGTTAAGTTGAAATTGTTTTATTAAACAATGCATTCCTTGTTTTCTTTATAAAATTCTTGTTTGGTTTTTCGGAGTAAAATGTGTTGTAAAATAAATTTTTGGAGTTTATAAATGTATCAGCAGCATGCAGAGAAATGTTTTCGGTTCTTTCTATGGTTTTCCAAGTGGTTTGGCTTTTTACAAAAGTGTGTATTGTGTTTTAGCATGATTTAGAATTTTATAAATTGCGTTCAATGGCCCATCTGGCCACTTTGAAATAAATTGTGTAAGGTGTTTATCATAAACCCCCATGGATGCTCCTTGTGTGTCGTTAACTTGGGATGGTTTGGATTTCCTCAGTATGGAATCCCCGGGTTCGGTTATACCGGTCCCCCTGTTAGGAACCCTTAGTATCTCTTGACATTAAGGCATGAGATTCATCCTCGAGGAGACTCAGAGTGATTCCTTCTGTGAATTATTTTTATAAATATAGACTTTGATTTGATACTTGACGACATCTGTTGACTTTCCTCTTTTCATACTTGCAACAAACGAACCAGACATATTGAGAGAATTTTCTCAGATGGGTACTACACTGGTAGGTTATGGTACTGACCAATTTCCCATAGTGGGTAGATATGTTTGGGTTTATTTATATGGGATTTTACCTTGGCCTGCCTGAGAAATGATGGTCGAGTGTTTTGGAGCGTTAGATTTCATTGTATGTGGCATGCTACTGTAGATGGGGTTACAACTATTAGTGTCCTCTGGATTATTCTCGATCTCTCGGATTCGCCTATGTCTAGTGACTTTTAGCTAATGAACTATTGCTGATATGTTTTCATACCTATTTACATTGCCCTTACTATATATGCCTTGGTACCCCTGTGTGGTGTTTTTCATGAAAAGTGACATTTTGGTTTTCCTAACTCCTATGACAACATTTTCAAAAGAAAATTTGTTCCAAATTCTTTCGTTCTGGTTTCTCAAATGACTAAGGGAAATGGTTTGTACCTTTTTTCATGTAAAATTTATAGAAATGCATATTTTAATATATTGTAGTTCAAACATAGAATTCATGTTTCTTAATTTTAATGGCAGTGAATTGGGAATAGATATCGGGCTAGCCTACTGAGTTTTAATACTCACGCCTATAGTTCTATTCTATTTTTAGTGTTTTTGCAGGCTACAACTTGAGTGCGCTCATCTTGGGCGATGCTTGATTGTTGAGTCAGAGAGTGACCCATGGGGTCACACAGAGTTAGTTCAGACGTCGAGTTTAGTTAGATTTATTTTCTTTCTTTATTGGTTAGTTTCATGTTTAGTTTATTTATTATGCACTGATCTGCATTATTTATGTTATTTTATTTATTTGTATTTGGAGAAATCATTACCATGGTCTCTGTTGATGCCCTGGCGCTTGTCACCAGCCTGGGAGGATCAGGAAAACCTCTCGGGCCATGTCGCAGACCGGATTGGGTGATCGGTTTAGGGTCGACCTAGGTTGGTTTGTGAAATTTGGTATCAGAGGTGGTACCCAGCCTAAAGTGTGGTGCACTACCTGGGTTGAGATGTAAGGCTCACAACGAGGACATTTTTCTCTAAAGGGGGTGGGGGTTATTATAACACCCTCGAATTATAAAGGGTTAAATGGCTAAATGATATGACTCATGCCAACAAGGTGCACCTTCCTTTTTGGGATCCTATCTGATTAGAACTCCGCAGTTAAGCGTGCTTGGATTTGAATAGTGATCAAGATGAGTGACCTTCTGGGAGGTTTCCCATGGTGTGTATGAGTGTAACAAAACACACTGGAAAGAACATGTGTTGGCCTATGGGGACAGTCATTAATCAGATGACTCATTCAGGCATGTGGGTAGACCCTTGGGTGGGGACCATGTGTTTGCAAGGCCACTGGTAGTACCTGGCTGGCCAGGACCTGACAACCATGTTAAGGTGGTGTGGCTGTGCTGTCACCGGGACCCAGTTGTTACATTTGGTATCAAAGGAGGTCGAATCTTAGCAGACCATGCTTTCCAGAGCGCCGTCTATTATTTGGGATGTCAAGGTAGATGGAGTAGGATTTTTGGGACTCTAGGGGTAGGTGAAGGAAGAGAGTTGTGAAATCTTGCTCATTCTGATCCTCAGGATTCCATGGGAATTCCGGTTTAGTTAGTTTCATTGGGTTTTTATGGAGTGTTTTGTTATTGGGATATGACAAAGGGAGTTTGGCTAATAGTCCTCCTAATCTACACAGTCTGGAAAGACATGTGAAGCTAGGGGCATGGTCCAAAAAGTCTCTCAGTAGCGGTGACATCTTCGGCATATGGCAACCAACCATATGGTCAAGTAACCCACCGACACTAGTTCCTTGTTTGAGTTGTTTTGGGTTTCCGTTGATTTCTGAATGTGGTTTGAATTAGGAAAGTTTGTTTTAAAAAATGGTTGTTTGAAATGACATGTTTAATTTGAGGATTGTTTTAAAGGAAAGGGGATGAATGATTTGTTTCTTTGAAAATAAGTTTGATTTGTTTTGGCCATGGTGTTCTAATGAGTTCTCACATGCATAATGGTATGTTGGAATATGAACTGATTTTTGGTATGATGGATGGATGCCCGTGGTGTCATAGATACAAGCATGTGAGTGAGACTCTATGGAATACCAATGGAGGGGGTTTAACCCACCAATCTTGTTTTAAATTTAAGGTGTTTTTAAAATAAATGTTTTGATTTTATGATGGCTCATTTTCTTATGTTTAGAGATTGTCATATATGCAGTGTTTGTTTTTGAGGATTTTTATTTATTGATTTGGTCTTGATTGGGTTCTTGACTCTTCTTGTCTAGTGACTATTCTCTCGAAGATTCAATGGGTGATCGTAGTACGGTTGATCAACCTAAGGATTTTATGCTTGAGTTTCGGAAGCTAGATCCACCTATATTTTATGGTTAGCAGACCATTCCGCAGTGGAGTAGTGCATTTGGAAGATTGAAAGGGACTTTAAACTCATTGAGTGGCATAAGATGATGAAGTTCAAGTTTTCAACATTCATGCTTGATGGTTCACCATGGATGTGGTGGAAGTCAATTTAATGGAACAAGCCACATCAAGAGCTTACATGGGTGTTTTTCAAGGCTTTGTTCATTCGTCAGTATTTCTCTGAGAAAGAAAGGGTGAGAAAGGGGATGGAGATGTGTTGTCTATAGAAGGGAGATAGATTTGTGTTGGAATATTTCTAGCACTTTGTGGAGCTAGTCCCTTATGATTCAGGGTATTCCATAGATGACTCCATGAAGGCTTTACATTTCGAGGCAGGTCTCCACCCTGACTTACAGTCAAAGGTGTTAGAGTCTAACCTAACTTCTTTTGCCGATGTGGAAGAAAATATTTTCATGTTGAAGCCATGATGGTGGGAGTGCTCAAAGTGGTCCTCTCTCCTTTAATTATTAGGAGTAGTAGGGAGACTTCCAACAAGAGGATGAGTAAGCAATCGAAAGTCGATAAAGCAGGTCGTGGAATCAAAAGGCCTCGGGATCTTTCATAAAACTCTTTAGAGCGATAGATCCTCGTGTGTTATCAGTGTGGAAATCTAGGTCATAAGAAGTCATCGTGCCCAAGTGCTCTGAAAACCCTTTCAGGAATGTGGATGCCTGGGTCACTTGTGACGATTCTGCAGGGGCGTTGCAAGAAAGTGTCATAGAGGAAGTTCTGAGAAGTGATGTGTTATTGGGTTTTTGTTTAATGTTTCTTACGTAAGTCTCCTTTCAGTGTAAGGGACATCTTATCTTTTCAGTTATACTAATGGTATTTTTGGGTTCTGACATGTATGAGAATGTCATGGGTCTTTTGATGAACTTCGGTTTTCAATGCCAGTGTGATTTTATTTCAAAATTCAGTTCTTTCCTTTGTCAAATACAAATATGTATCTTTCTTATTAGGATTATCAGAACCTTCATATCTTCATCCATCAGAGCTCTAGCCAAAAGGCCTCAGTGTGAAGCCAGCATGTAGTCAGGAACCTCGGGAAATTTTAAGGAGTCTGGTTAAGGTTGTGCCTCTATCGTTGCAGTGAGACAGTTTTAACATGTCTGTTGTGGTTTCATTATCATTGTAATTTTTCTCTTGTCGAAAAGTGTGAGATGGATTTAGAACTCATGGAATGTCAGTAATTATGCATTTTTTTATTATGCGAGTTTCCGATCAGTGTCCTTGTGTGGACCACCCATGTGAATCGGTTGCGACTTGGGTTTGTGTCCAGCCCGAAGAGATGAGTAGTGAGTAGTTTTTTGTTCTAGTTTCAGTGATCCAATCCTTAGGCCCTCCCTCCCTGCCCATGGGGTGATGGTTTTTGGTTCTTATGGATTTTTTAGTCTAGCTCTTATCTATTTAGGATGGGAGTGAGTGATTTAAATGTTCTTGTCGTGCTTCTTTTAGCTTGAGTAAGTCTTGGTACAGGTCTATGCTGAATTTCAATTTGGCCAGGTATAGGTTTGTTTTTTATGGTGGGTGTAACACCCCGAGATTTTATGAAAAATATTATTTTAATTTCATTAATGTCTTATGTTGTATTCTACACCAAGATTACCTTGCGCTATACACAACACCGTATTATCTTGCAGTATACGCAACACTATTATTGGGCCGTGTTACACACAATTTTGATAATAGTTATTCTACGCAACATTGAGTATATATATATATATATATTAAATGTATAAATGAAATATGGTTGGATTCTGTTATACAAAACAATAAAGGATTCTTTCACAACACGCAACCCTGACTTGGCTTGCATTACACGCAATCGCGACCTTCCTCGATAGCGTGTGTTGTACGCAATACCAGGTTTTAATAAACAATGTTATATTATTATAATACTGTCATGAACTAGCCGTTATGAATAGTATTAACTAAATTTTGAATTTTATAACATTATTATTCATCTTACACATTTCTAGAACATGGTATAAGAACAAAATAAATTTTTCGGGTAAAATAAGTATTTTTCAAAAAATGCAGTTTTACCGCCTTTTGATGGCGCACCCACTTTAAATATAGTTTTTGACATGTTTATATGTTCAATTTGACAAAATAATATTCTTCTTTTGAATCAGGATATAAAAATTTACATTAGATAAAGTTTTGATATTTTTCCGATAACTTTCATATTTTAATGAATAGTAAAAACACGCTATATTTTAATTAAAAACAACTTTTTTCATCATAATATCTTATGTGGTTAAATTATAATATTGAATGGTTTTAAAGTATAAATAGAATATATTTTTACCATTTAATATAATTTATGTCATTAGCATTGATTTTACCTTGAATTCGTAGGTTAAATCAATTCAATCTTTTGCAATGTTTTAAACAAAAACCCGTTTTTATTCGACAACGGGATTAATTTTAATTTAATTTATGCAACTTATGTGTTTTGAATTTTAAAAAATGGATTCCATATTTGGAATCAGTGGGTCCAAATTATGTTAATAGGATACTTTTTATTTTTGGGAATTATGAATAGTAACTACGGTAAATTTTATTTACCATAGTTAAAGATAAATCGGGTAATTAAGGGTAAATATAATATTATAAAATTACCCTAACACATGAAAAAATTCTATTTGATGGCTAAAAGTAAACCCATATTAACTAAGGGTCGGATTATATTCATTTTATGGACTTTTGACCATGAAAATAATTTAATTATTATTAAAACCAAAGAAAGTGACAACATGTCACTCTCTTAAATCTTATAAGTATAATAATTTTAAATTAGTGATAAACATCATAAAATTTCGAACATGAATAGTCTCCAGAAAGCTAACAAAATTATCTACATCATGAGAATTTATTTAGAATTTTTTGGGATTAAATAATTATCATTAATTGTGACACAATAGTGATGCAGAAATTATTTATCTAGTGAAAAATCAAGAATATAGTTTTTATTAAACTAATAGTGACATTAAAATGCACAAAACCCTGACCAAAACTTATTGGTCGTGTAACTTTAAACTATAATCATCCAATGGTCGAATATTTGACCATTTGGAGTCTTATACAATCAATTATGACACTTATATTATTTTATTTTAAATGATGCCAAAGTTGTCACCTTCATAATTTAATAAATATAACAATTTAAATATTGTGATTTTAAGATGATAAATTCGATTAAAAGTATTATTGTGAAAGGTAATATATTTATATTCATCATAGAATTTTATTTTAAATTTTTATGCAACAAATAAGTATATTAAATAATTATACAAAAATGATGTAGTAATTATTTTATTAAGAGATAAACCAAATAAATGGTTTTTAAAATAATAAAATAAATATTATATGAACTATTTAATGTGATCCACTAATTTTATAGATACATATGACATTTTATTAATATATTAAAGCTTTTAGTTCGAACATATCTTCTGTATATATTTTATTTAAATTCAAATAAATGAATAGTGTCAAAATTGACACTATTGTTATTTCATAAAAATAACATATTATAAAATAGTTTAAAAATCACAAAAATATTCAAAAATTATAAATTTAAATTTATATGGTCTATAATGTTATAAAGTAAACAATTATGGAAAATTCACAACAAATAAGTAATTATTTGTTATAATTTAAAATTTAGAATTTTATTACCACAAATAAACTTAAATAGATTAAATAAGGATAAATGAAAATGATAAGGTTTAAAATAAGATCCAAACATGTATAAATTTGATTGGTTGATGAGATTACAACCCTATATCATCTAATATTCGAATATGAGTCATTTTTTGAGGTTTTTAAGTGGGGTTAGATTTATTATAAATTAATATTTTTAAGAATTCCAAAGGTGCCCCTCTCCTCCCTTATAAAAGGACACCTCCTCCCCCTCCTCACACCAATTTGAGAACTCAAGCTCGGCCAACCCCTTCCAAAATCTCTTCTCCACTTCCCTAGAAACATCCTAAAGGTTCTGGTCTTCCTCAAAGACCAATTTTAGTGCCCTAAGAGGAGGTCTCACAGAGGCGCTTCAAAGAAGAGGTAATTACCGTTACCAATTCTTTCATCTTTATTTCTTCTTCCACTTCTTCTTATTAGGTTGTTTCATTATGAAGTAATAACATCAGTATCACTCATATACTGATATGTTATTATAAGTATGAAATAACCCTAATTAACCTTCTATCCATCCTACGGAAAAATGAAATCACCACGCGTGCGTACGTACGAAATACCGTCTCCACGCCGTAGTGTAATCTATTTTCCACCACCACCTTACATGGATGGGTATAATGGTGTAAAGAATAACTATACATAGTTATTAAAACATCATATTTATTATGATATATTGTATAATCCACTCCAATTCAATTCAATATTTATGGAAATGATATCATCGCTCGTGCGTACATACGGACTACCGTCTCCACGATGCGATGAGATTCATTCTCCATGTTAACCATTTAAGAATGATTATAAAGTATATATAAGAAATAATAATGAAATATATGACATTATAAAGCTACTGTATTTATGTATATATATATGTATGTCATCTACTTACTTCCATTCAAGACAATAAGGAAAGGAAAACAGCGTTCATGCGTACGTACGGACTACCGTCTCCATGAACGGTGTTTTTCATTTCATTTATCTATCTATTATATATATATATATACTGAATATATATGATATAAAAATCATATTTTATATTCTGGAAGTAATTAAATCATGATATAAGTAATAATAATGTCAAGAACAATAAGTCAAAACACCTACGATAAATGAAACGATTTTACCCAAAACGCTTCATTAACATGGAATTTACAAAACAACGGGTAATATAATGTCATAAGTGAACCATATATGATATCATAACAATGAATATGATTCTGTAATAAGTCAATGACATTATTTAAATCATTATACAGGAGGTTCGGACACATACGAAGGAAATCGGACCTAAGGTAAGGGAAATATCACAATCTCATTTTTATCCGAGATTGTTTATACTTTGAAAGTTACTGGGGTGTATTTTATCATCCACATCCATGTTTCCTCAATATGTAATATTATTTCCATCCACCTACAATTTTTTAAATCCATTTTTACCCTTCGGTGAGTTTTTAGTAAAAGAAATGAAAGGAATCTTTTGTCGTTTTTCGTACGAGGTACTTTTTGACTTTTCTGACAAAAGTACGAAGAATGTTTTTTTAACTTATACGGCATGAATGGATTTTTAAAACATTATTTCCAAGAATCTTCCTTTACAAGTTTTCAATTTTATTTTTAATCAACTTCTTTTAGTTTATAATTGTATGACATGTTAAGAAAAGAAAAGTGTTTTTGAAGAAGAAAGGATATTTTCCTCAAGAATGGAGTTCAAGTGTTTTATCAAAATTATTTTCCATCTAAGATAATAAAGGGTTCTGTTTTTATCCCTTTAATTACATTGATTTGATTATGTTGTGAGGGAATTATTTTTATGAAGTCATTTGCTTTATAAGATTTGTTTTATGATGTCATGATGTTTTAAGAATCCCATTTTTGTTACATGTGTTATGCGATGATGTATGGTTTATGATTATGTGGCACACATAAGAAAGGATTCATTATAAGATGGGTGGGACCTATATATCCCTCCAATGCATTGGGTAAAGATTTTATATCTCATGAGATAGACAGGGCTGGAACGGTAGGTTATACCGGTTCAGTGAAACAGGACTGAAACGAGGGTTACTCGATTCAGAAAGGGACTTTGTCCACTAAGATAGTCTTGGCAATGAGTCTTGACTAACAAGAAATGATTCTCTATGATTATGTGTGAATTCCACAAAGTTTCATGTTTTAAGTTATGATTATTGTGATTACATTTCACTGCCATGATTTACCCCATGTTATGAAATTATGATCTCTTTTGCAGGTTAAGATTTCCAAAAGTTATGTGCTTATGTATATGATGTGATTGATATTTCTTTTGTTTACCCTTACTGAGCATTTGAGCTCACCCTTTTATGTTTTCTTTTCCCCAGGATATAAAAAAATGATTTTAGGTAAAAAAAAGGGAAGATCTTTATGGGAGATATTGAAGATCTTTCACCACGATTAGAAGATTATGTTCCGATTTTCCAAAGACACTAAACTATTACGATCCTTGTGTGTGTGTTTTTTTTATGTACCAAGTATTCCGCAAAAGTAATGTAATGTCCATGTACGTCAAGCTTCGGGTCTCTACAGTTGGTATCAGAGGAAAGGTTTAGTCAACCTTTGGAAACTAGGATGCGAAAACGTTAGTGAGATCCCTAGAGATATTTCTACGGTATGTCTAGGGATGTCCCTAAGGTTAAGTATATGTATAGGTTATAGTACTAGAACTACGCTAACGATCATAGAATTAAACCTAAGATGTTAGATATTGAAGGTACTCCCCCTTTATTATGTTGTTTTCCCTAGCATGATTTTTGTCTCTCACGCTATTCTTTTTGGGTTTTAGACGATGGCTGGAACCCGAAGGAACCGTGTCGATCAATGCAATGGACAATGCAATGATTGTCCTCCTGAACAAACAAATGTTATGGGAGATGGAGTGCAAAATCTTATTGTTATACTTACACAAGATATGAATCATTCTGGACTTCCAAATGAGCAGAGAAGGGAACAATATTCTATTGAGTCCTTCATGAGGCAACGTCCACCTTCTTTCAGTGGGTCTTCTGATCCACTTGTTGCTGAACAATGGATCAGTACCACTGAAAAGATATTTTCAGTTCTTCAATGTTCTGAACATGATAAAGTCATCTTAGCATTATATTGTTTGGAAGGTGAAGCTGATCAATGATGGAATCTTATCAAGAATACGAGGCCAAGTGATGAAATTGAGTCCATGGAATGGGACGAGTTCAAGAACTTATTTTTCAATAAGTACTTCCCTCGTATTCTTCGAACAAATATGGAGAAGGAGTTTATTGAACTAAAGCAAAAGGATGATGAATCTGTTGGTATATACGAAGCGAATTTTACAAGACTTGCAAGGTATGCATCTGGCATTATCATCCAACCTGAAAGTAAAGTTGATCGATTTTTCAGTGGCTTAAAACCAAGTCTTCGAAGGGCATTAGCTATAAGAGACTTCAGTAGCTATGAAGAAATTGTGCATTGTGCTATCAAGGTAGAAATGGAAGTTGGTGTTACATATCCATCTCATGGTTTTGACAAGAAACGAAAGATGGAGTTCAAGGAGAAATCTTAGAATAATGGTGAAAAGAAGATGAATGTTTCCTTATGCACAAAGTGTGGAAAGAAGCATGGTGGAGATTGTCTTAAAGGGACTAGAAAATGTTTTAAGTGTGGAAAAGAAGGTCATCGAGCAGCTGAGTGTCGAAGTAATGGAAAAAGGGTTTCTAATGATGTGAATAAAGCAAACACTGCAGAGAACGCACCACCAACACTTCAATGCTTCAAGTGCAAGGAAATGGGGCATTATGCTAATAAATGCCCTAATCCAAGGGTTAGTGATGATCAACATGAGCAACCACTGAAGGAAAAGGACAAAGGGAAGTCACATGCGATCACCATTGGCGATGTTGAATATGATAACGATGTGGTGGAATGATTAAGAGTTTATGTAATGGGATTCCAAAATAATGTTGTATCATAAAGTATTGGAATATTTATGTATTGGTCTAATGTGGTATTCAAAGTGATTGAGATATTTTTGGAAATAAGATGATATGAGCATAATGAAGGGAAAATGAGAAAACGAAATGTTTAACAGTATTCATGAGCTCATGATTGATATAAGGACTAAGTGATATCATGGTTTGAGTATATAGAATTTTGAGGATTTTGGTATGTGGAAAGTGTTAACTTTAAACTGCATTCATGTTTTCACTAAGGTATTCAAGAGAATACATGATTAAGGACTTTGAATGTTTGGAATGTGACCAACAAAACATATCTTATGATATATGGGGATCAACGATGGTATTAAATCTATGGTAATCGTTTTCACTATGTTATGAGAGTGGACTGCAGTATTATGGATAAGCCTAAAGATTGAAATGGATTATGTTGGACATAAGTGAGTATTGTTTAAGGATAGAAGTTTTTTTTCTCTCGATATTATTGATGGGATGTTATAGTAATGTAGTTTTAGAAAAAGGACAACCTGCAGGACGGGCGATAGCCCATCGCATCGGACAAGGCTGTGGGAATCGAACCCACAACTGAAGTGCGACTGGCTTTTATCGCCTACCACTGGCCTACAGGAAGTCCATGTTTAGTAGAAACTAGTTTTATTATATTAAGTTGTATGACATATGATGTATAAGTCCATTTTAGGAACCATATATGATTAATCTCACTATAGATCGACTTATGTATATAATTTTTTTTGCTAACCTTTTGTTTGAGACAGATGGAATGACCCGTCATTCTATCACATGATCTGCTAACACTTCACGAATAACAAATTCAACTTCATTTATTTAAGAGATGAAGTGGAAATTGTTAAAGGCACGAACAACAGTGAGATTGTACCAAAATAAAGTAAGTATTTATTCTAATTCAAATTCTTTAACATTAGGGAAATGATCTTGAAAACCAAAAATGTTGTCCTAGTGATCTTATATCTGATGAATCAGATGGTACCTTAGATCGTCACAAATTTATGGCTTTGTGATTGCTGGCTTTTCCATAGCCATGTTCTCTACCACTCTCCATCAGAACATGATGGTTAGATTTCTCTTCCATATCCATATTTTCACCTATGTGGAAACCCAGTGACTAGTTTATTTGGGTAACCGTTACGTTTCATACTTTTGTTTTTAAAGATGGGTTTTGATATTCCTTTTTACAATGTGGGTTTCTATTAAAGAAACTTTCTAATAATAAACCATTTATAACCCCGACGAATTTCGAGGGCGAAATTCATTTTAAGGGGGGTAGAATGTAACACCCCGAGATTTTATGAAAAATATTATTTTAATTTCATTAATGTCTTATGTTGTATTCTACACCAAGATTACCCTGCGCTATACAAAACACCGTATTAGCTTGCAGTATACGCAACACTATTCTTGGACCGTGTTACACACAATTTTGATAATAGTTATTCTACGCAACATTGAGTATATATATATATATATATTAAATGTATAAATGAAATATGGTTGGATTCTGTTATACAAAACAATGAAGGATTCTTTCACAACATGCAACCCTGACTTGGCTTGCATTACACGCAATCGCGACCTTCCTCGATAGCGTGTGTTGTACGCAATACCGGGTTTTAATAAACAATGTTATATTATTATAATATTGTCATGAACTAGCCGTTATGAATAGTATTAACTAAATTTTGAATTTTATAACATTATTATTCATCTTACACATTTCTAGAACATGGTATAAGAACAAAATAAATTTTTTGGGTAAAATAAGTATTTTTCAAAAAATGCAGTTTTACCGCCTTTTGATGGCGCACCCACTTTAAATATAGTTTTTGACATGTTTATATGTTCAATTTGACAAAATAATATTCTTCTTTTGAATCAGGATATAAAAATTTACATTAGATAAAGTTTTGATATTTTTCCGATAACTTTCATATTTTAATGAATAGTAAAAACACGCTATATTTTAATTAAAAACAACTTTTTTCATCATAATATCTTATGTGGTTAAATTATAATATTGAATGGTTTTAAAGTATAAATAGAATATATTTTTACCATTTAATATAATGTATGTCATTAGCATTGATTTTACCTTGAATTCGTAGGTTAAATCAATTCAATCTTTTGCAATGTTTTAAACAAAAACCCGTTTTTATTCGACAACGGGATTAATTTTAATTTAATTTCTGCAACTTCTGTGTTTTGAATTTTAAAAAATGGATTCCATATTTGGAATCAGTGGGTCCAAATTATGTTAATAGGATACTTTTTATTTTTGGGAATTATGAATAGTAACTACGGTAAATTTTATTTACTATAGTTAAAGATAAATCGGGTAATTAAGGGTAAATATAATATTATAAAATTACCCTAACACATGCCAAAATTCTATTTGATGGCTAAAAGTAAACCCATATTAACTAAGGGTCGGATTAGATTCATTTTATGGACTTTTGACCATGAAAATAATTTAATTATTATTAAAACCAAAGAAAGTGACAACATGTCACTCTCTTAAATCTTATAAGTATAATAATTTTAAATTAGTGATAAACATCATAAAATTTCGAACATGAATAGTCTCCAGAAAGCTAACAAAATTATATACATCATGATAATTTATTTATAATTTTTTGGGATTAAATAATTATCATTAATTGTGACACAATAGTGATGCAGAAATTATTTATCTAGTGAAAAATCAATAATATAGTTTTTATTAAACTAATAGTGACATTAAAATGCACAAAACCCTGACCAAAACTTATTGGTCGTGTAAATTTAAACTATAATCATCCAATGGTCGAATATTTGACCATTTGGAGTCTTATACAATCAATTATGACACTTATATTATTTTATTTTAAATGATGCCAAAGTTGTCACCTTCATAATTTAATAAATATAACAATTTAAATATTGTGATTTTAAGATGATAAATTAGATTAAAAGTATTATTGTGAAAGGTAATATATTTATCTTCATCATAGAATTTTATTTTAAATTTTTATGAAACAAATAAGTATATTAAATAATTATACAAAAATGATGTAGTAATTATTTTATTAAGAGATAAACCAAATAAATGGTTTTTAAAATAATAAAATAAATATTATATGAACTATTTAATGTGATCCACTAATTTTATAGATACATATGACATTTTATTAATATATTAAAGCTTTTAGTTTGAACATATCTTCTGTATATATTTTATTTAAATTCAAATAAATGAATAGTGTCAAAATTGACACTATTGTTATTTCATAAAAATAACATATTATAAAATAGTTTAAAAATCACAAAAATATTTAAAAATTATAAATTTAAATTTATATGGTCTATAATTTTATAAAGTAAACAATTATGGAAAATTCACAACAAATAAGTAATTATTTGTTATAATTTAAAATTTATAATTTTATTACCACAAATAAACTTAAATAGATTAAATAAGGATAAATGAAAATGATAAGGTTTAAAATAAGATACAAACATGTCTAAATTTGATTGGTTGATGAGATTACAACCCTATCTCATATAATCTTCGAATATGAGTCATTTTTGGAGGTTTTTAAGTGGGTTTAGATTTATTATAAATTAATATTTTTAAGAATTCCAAAGGTGCCCCTCTCCTCCCTTATAAAAGGACACCTCCTCCCCCTCCTCCTCACACCAATTTGAGCACTCAATCTCGGCCAACCCCTTCCAAAATCTCTTCTCCACTTCCCTATCAACATCCTAAAGGTTCTGGTATTCCTCAAAGACCAATTTTAGTGCCCTAAGAGGAGGTCTCAGAGAGGCGCTTCAAAGAAGAGGTAATTACCGTTACCAATTCTTTCATCTTTATTTCTTCTTCCACTTCTTATTCTTAGGTTGTTTCATTATGAAGTAATAACATCAGTATCACTCATATACTGATATGTTATTATAAGTATGAAATAACCCTAATTAACCTTCTATCCATCCTACGGAAAAATGAAATCACCACGCGTGCGTACGTACGGAATACCGTCTCCACGCCGTGGTGTAATCTATTTTCCACCACCACCTTACATGGATGGGTATAATGGTGTAAAGAATAACTATACATAGTTATTAAAACATCATATTGATTCTGATATATTGTATAATCCACTCCAATTCAATTCAATATTTATGGAAATGATATCATCGCTCGTGCGTACGTACGGACTACCGTCTCCACGACGCGATGAGATTCATTCTCCATGTTAACCATCTAAGAATGATTATAAAGTATATATAAGAAATAATAATGAAATATATGACATTATAAAGCTACTGGATTTATGTATATATATATGTATGTCATCTACTTACTTCCATTCAAGACAATAAGGAAAGGAAAACAGCGTTCATGCGTACGTACGGACTACCGTCTCCATGAACGATGTTTTTCATTTCATTTATCTATCTATTATATATATATATACTGAATATATATGATATAAAAATCATATTTTATATTCTGGAAGTAAGTAAATCATGATATAAGTAATAATAATGTCAAGAACAATAAGTCAAAACACCTACGATAAATGAAACAATTTTACCCAAAACGCTTCATTAACATGGAATTTACAAAAGAACGGGTAATATAATGTCATAAGTGAACCATATATGATATCATAACAATGAATATGATTCTGTAATAAGTCAATGACATTATTTAAATCATTATACAGGAGGTTCAGACACATACGAAGCAAATCGGACCTAAGGTAAGGGAAATATCACAATCTCATTTTTATCCGAGATTGTTTATACTTTGAAAGTTACTGGGGTGTATTTTATCATCCACATCCATGTTTCCTCAATATGTAATATTATTTCCATCCACCTAAAATTTTTTAAATCCATTTTTACCCTTCAGTGAGTTTTTAGTAAAAGAAATGAAAGGAATCTTTTGTCGTTTTTCGTACAAGGTACTTTTTGACTTTTCTGACAAAAGTACGAAGAATGTTTTTTTTAACTTATACGGAATGAATGGATTTTTAAAACATTATTTCCAAGAAGCTTCCTTTACAAGTTTTCAAGTTTATTTTTAATCAACTTATTTTAGTTTATAATTGTATGACATGTTAAGAAAAGAAAAGTGTTTTTGAAGAAGAAAGGATATTTTCCTCAAGAATGGAGTTCAAGTGTTTTATCAAAATTATTTTCCATCTAAGATAATAAAGGGTTCTGTTTTTATCCCTTTAATTACATTAATTTGATTATGTTGTGAGGGAATTATTTTTATGAAGTCATTTGCTTTATAAGATTTGTTTTATGATGTCATGATGTTTTAAGAATCCCATTTTTGTTACATGTGTTATGCGATGATGTATGGTTTATGATTATGTGGCACACATAAGAAAGGATTCATTATAAGATGGCTGGGACCTATATCTCCCTCCAATGCATTGGGTAAAGATTTTATATCTCATGAGATAGACATGGCTGGAACGGTAGGTTATACCGGTTCAGTGAAACAGGACTGAAACGAGGGTTACTCGATTCAGAAAGGGACTTTGTCCACTAAGATAGTCTTGGCAATGAGTCTTGACTAACAAGAAATGATTCTCTATGATTATGTGTTAATGCCACAAAGTTTCATGTTTTAAGTTATGATTATTGTGATTACATTTCACTACCATGATTTACCCCATGCTATGAAATTATGATCTCTTTTGCAGGTTAAGATTTCCAAAAGTTATGTGCTTATGTATATGATGTGATTGATATTTCTTTTGTTTACCCTTACTGAGCATTTGAGCTCACCCTTTTATGTTTTCTTTTCCCCAGGATATAAAAAAAGGGTTTTAGGTAAAAAAAAGGGAAGATATTTATGGGAGATATTGAAGATCTTTCACCACGATTAGAAGATTATGTTCCTAGTTTCCAAAGACACTAAACTATTACGATCCTTGTGTGTGTGTTTTTGTTATGTACCAAGTATTCCGCAAAAGTAATGTAATGTCCATGTACGTCAAGATTCGGGTCTCTACAGTGGGGAGACCCACCATGAGTCTCTAAGGATTTTCTCTTAAATAGTAATCGAATTATAGTTGAATTCTTTTGGTGGGAAGTCCATTCAGGCCTCCCCTCTGCAAGGGATTAGTTTCAGGCAATAGGGTTGAGTCTCATTGGTGGTCAATGGAATGTTCATGTGTTAAGAGGTTGGATTGTGTTGTGTGGAATCCTTAGATATTGATCGATCGGCTGGATGTTGTTGTGGCTTTCCGGGGATGAAAAGCGTTATGGTGGGGAGAATTGTCACACCCCGACCTAGGTGTTTATTTTATTTTATTTGATTATTTTCGAGGTCATAAATATTTTTTATTTTCGGGGTTCCGTTTGAGTTGCGAATGAAAATTTTGAGCTTAGTATAAAAAGTGCGCTTTTTTTAAGCGACGTAGTTGGGAGCGTGAGCGGAATGGGGTTTGGAAAGCTCGCTCAGCTCCGCCCAGATAACTGTGCATCCCGTTGTCTTTAGAAAATTGAAATAAAAAGTTTTTATATTTACAACACACTTAAAATGTTGTGTCGTTTAAATTTTTATTGTTTTAGGAATTTTATTATTATCAAAATGATATGAACACCTTTAATATTTTTATTTTATCACAATGATGATTATTAATTTAATTTAATAATAATAATTATTAGTATTGTTATTATTTTTATTATTTAGTTACAACAAATTTATTTCGTTTTTTTAGGATTGGGTTTACTCATTTTTTTCCAAGGGTTCTCCACCGTCTCCCCTTCCCTCTCCCCTCCCTACTTGCGGTGCAAGCATCTCCCCTAGCACCCTCTGTGTGTGCAGCGTGACCAGATATGCCTCCTCCTCTATGGTGATGAAGTCCTCCGGTCGTCCCCCCTACTCAGCGCTCGGCCGACGCCCCCCCCCCCCCCACTCACTGCAGGTCACGACCCCTATCGTCCCTCTTTGTTCGGCGACGACATCCTGACCACCCGATCCTACCCCAACCTCCCTACCTCTGCAACTCCTAGCCAACACAACCCCTCTGGTGCGCTTCCCTTTTTCTCGGATCACCCTTCATCCCTCCTTTCTCAGCAGCCCACCTCCCCATCTTGGCCCCTATCCTCCTTTCACATCGCTTAGCTAGCGCACCCCCAGTACCCTGTTCTAGCGACCCCAATATCTCCTTCCTTCCTGGAACCTTTTTCCCGACTGGCCAGTCGCCTCCCTATCACACACCAAGCCACTAGCCTCCCCTACTTGGTAGAGCAGCATATCCCTACTCCGACCGCCTCTTGCTCCCAGAGGCGCAGCCCTCATACCCCCCTGCTTGGTGCGCAACAGCCTCTCCGGCAGCCTGCCTCAGGTCGCAACCCCCACTTAGCTGGTAAACCACGGTTTATCCACCTAACTTGTGTTCCATTTGTTTCTTCCAATTGTTCATTATTATTATTATTATTAATATTATTATTAATATTATTATTATTATTATTATTATTATTATTCTTATTATTATTATTATAATAATCTTACTCTTGTTTTGTCTTCTTTATTATTAGGGGTTTTGATTAATAAGTGTTATTTTTGGTCGTGTTGGGTTGGTTTTAGCTTCAATAGCACACAGTTGAGGTGCAAACGAGATCTCGCACTGGTTCCGAGTTTGTGTAATCGTCGCGCCACGTATCTAAGGTAGGGATTCCATTTCACTTACCATTTTTAATTTAATAAACTTTAATTCTATGTTTTTTGCACTTATTATACATGTTAAATATATTTTTTTGTACAACCTTCTGTTTAGTCTCTTAGTGTGTAGTCTACATTTGATGTCTTATTATTTATGGTTTTATTATGCAGGTAGTTTTAAAGTAGTATTTTGTGAAAAGTAGGGTGTGTTTTTATGTGGAACCTTGTTGTGTCTCTATATGGTGTTTTATAAGTTGCTCAAACATTTATTAAATTATTTTGGTAGTGATAATTAATCAAGAGGGTATTTCTGGGGTGCGTTCTATTTCAAAAATAGCTTTTCTTTTGATGAATGGGTTGTGTGTTGTGTCGATTTGTGAATACCGGATGTTTACACACATGGTTTGTAAAGTTAAAAATAAGGTTCAATGATTTAAATAAAAGTATGGCATATAGTTTGGGGTTCATATTTCGTTGGGTGTTAAGTTGAAATTGTTTTATTCAACAATGCACGCCTTTTTTTCATTATAAAATTCTCGTTTCAATTTTAGGAGTAAAATGTGTTGTAAAATAAATTGTTAGAGTTTATAAATGTATCAGTAGCATGTGGAGCAATGTTTTTTGTTCTTTCTGTGGTTTTCCAAGTGGTTTGGATTTTACAAAAGTTTGTATTGTGTTTTAGCATGTTTTGACATTTTATTAAAAATGGTCGGGTATTGAGTGTGTAGCCTAAATATATTAAAATGAGTTTTGTCAATGTTTGGGTGTGATAGGTGATGTGTTTACACATCCCTTGGAAATTTGGAAATTGTACCTTTGATAAAAGCAGCTTCTGTTAATAGTGTTCTACGACCCATTTGGCCACTTTGAAATAAATGATGTAAAGTGTTTTTCATAAAACCACTATGGGTGTTCCTTGTGCCTCGTTGACTTGGGATGGTTAGGATGTCCTTGGTATGGAATCCCCAGGTTCTGTTATATGAGTCCTCCGGCTAGGAACCCTTGGTATCTCTTGAATTTAAGGCATGAGATTTGTCCTCGGGGAGACTCGGGGTGTGTCCTGCTATGAATTATTTTTATAAATATAGATTTTGATTTGATGCTCACGACATCTATTGACTCACATCTTTTTATACTTGTGACATTTGAACCTGACATATTGAGAGAATTGTCTGAGACGAGTACTAAACTGGTAGGTTACGATACTAACTAGTGGCCCATAGTTGGCAAATAAGTTTGGTTTTATTGCAATGGGATTTTCCCTCAGCCTTCCTGAGAAAGGATGGTCGAGCATTTTGGAGCGTTAGATTTTATTGTATGTGGCATGCTACTATATATGGGGTCAGAGGTATTAGTGTCATCTGGATTATTCTCAATCACTTGAGTTCTCCTATGTCTAGTGACTTTTATCTAATGAACTATTACTGAGATATTCGATTACCTATTTACATTTCCCTTACTATATCTGCCTTGGTACCCTTGTGTGGTGTTTTCCATGAAAAGTGACATTTTTGTTTTCCTAACTCAAATGACAACGTTTTCAAAATAAAATTTCTTCCAAAATCTTTTGTTCTGGTTTTTCAAATGAATAAGGGCAATGATTTGTACTTTTTTTCTTGTAAAAATTATAGAAATGCATATTTTAATATATTGTAGTTCAAACCTAGAATTGATGTTTCTTAATTTTAATGGTAGTGCATTGGGAATAGATGTCGGGCTAGCCTACTGAGTTTTAATACTCACACCTATAGTTCTATTCTATTTTTAGTGTTTTTGTAGGCTACAACTTGAGTGCGCTCTCCTTTGGCGACGCTTGATCGTTGAGTCGGAGAGTGACCTGCAAGGTCACACAGAGTTAGTTCAGATGTCGAGTTCAGTTTTATTTATTTTCTTTCGTTCTTGGTTAGTTTCATGTTTAGTTTATTTATTATGCACTGATCTATATTATTTATGCTATTTTATTCATTTTTATTGGGAGAAATCATTCCCACGGTCTCTGTTGATGCCCTGGCACTTGTCGCCAGCTCGGGAGGATCGAGAACGCCTCTCAGGCCATGTCGCGGACCGGCTCGGGTGATCAGTTCAGGGTCGACCTGGGTTGGTTCGTGAAATTTGGTATCAGAGGTGGTACCCAGCCTTAAGTGTGGTGAACTACCTGGGTTGAGATGTATGGCTCACAATGAAGATGTTGTTCTCTAAAGGGGGGGGGGGGTGTTATTGTAACACCCTCGAATGATAAAGGGTTAAATGGTTAAATGATATGACTCATGCCAACAAGGTGTGCCTTTCTTTTCGGGATCCTATCTAATTAGAACTCCATAGTTAAGCATGTTTGGATTTGAATAGTGATCAAGATGGGTGACCTTCTGGGAGGTTTCCCATGGTGTGTGTGAGTGTAACAAAACACACTGTAAAGAACATGCATTGGCCTGTGGGGACAGTCATTAATCAGATGACTCATTCAGGCATGTGGGTGGACCCTTGGGTGGGGACCATGTGTTTGCGAGGCCACTGGTGGTACCTAGATGGCCAGGACCTGACAACCATGTTAAGGTGGGGTGGTTGTGCTATCATCGGGACCCAGTTGTTACATTTGCTTTCATAGGAGGTCGAATCTTAGCAGACCACGCTTTCCAAAGCGCCATCTGTTATTTGGGATGTCAAGGTAGATGGAGTAGGATTTTTGGGACTCTAGGGGTTGGTGCGAGAATAGAGTTGTGAACTCTTGCTCATTCTGATCCTCGGGATTCCATGGGAAGTCCAATTTAATTAGTTTCATTGGGTTTTTATGGAGTGTTTTGTTATTGGGATACGACAAAGGGAGTTTGGCTAATATTCCTCCTAATCCACACGGTCTGGCAAGCCATGTGGAGCTAGGGGAATGGTCCAAAAAGTCTCTCAGTGGCGGTGACATGTTTGGCATATGGAGACCAACCATATGGTCAAGTCACCCACCGACACTAGTTCCTTGTTTGAGTTGTTTTGGGTTTCCGTTGATTTCTGAATGTGGTTTGAATCAGGAAAGTTTGTTTTAAAAAATAGTTGTTTGAAATGACATGTTTAATTTGAGGATTGTTTTAAAGGAAAGGGGATGGATGTTTTGTTTTTTTGAAAATAAATTTTCTTTGTTTTGGCCATGGTGTTCCGATGAGTGCTCACATGCATAATGGTATGTTGGAATATGAACTGATTTCTGGTATGGTGGATGGATGCCCGTGGTGGCACAAATACAAGCATGTGAGTGAGACTCTAAGGAATAACAATGGCGGGGGTTTAACCCACCAAGCTTGTTTTAAATTAAAGGTGTTTTTTAAAAGAAATGTTTTTATTTTATGATGGCTCATTTTCTTATGTTTAGAGCTTGTCATATATGCATTGTTTGTTTTTGAGGATTTTTATTTATTCATTTGGTCTTGATTAGGTTCTTGACTCTTCTTGTCCAGTGACTATTCTCTCGAAGCTTCAATGGGTGATCGTAGTATGGTTGATCAACCTAAGGATTTTATGCTTCAGTTTCGGAAGCTAGATCCACCTATCTTTTATGGTTAGCAGACCCTTCCGCAGTGGAGTAGTGCATTCAGAAGATTGATAGGGACTTTAAACTCATTGAGTTTCCCAAGATGTTGAAGATCAAGTTTTCAACCTTCATGCTTGAAGGTTCACCGTGGATGTGGTGGAAGTTAGTTTCTTGGAACAAGAACCATCAAGATCTTACATGGGTGTTTTTCAAGGCTTTGTTCATTCGTCAGTATTTCTCTGAGAAAGAAAGGGTGAGAAAGGGGATGGAGATGTGTTGTCTATAGCAGGGAGACAGATCTGTGTTGGAATATTTCTAGCACTTTTTGGAGCTAGTCCCTTATGATTCAGGGTATGCCACAGATGAATTCATGAAGGATTGACATTTCGAGGCAGGTCCCCAGCCCGACTTATAGTCGAAGGTGTTAGAGTCCAACCTAACTTCTTTTGCCGATGTGGAAGACAAGATTTTCATGTCAAAGCCATGATGGTCGGAGTGCTCGAAGTGGTCCTCTCTCCTTCAATTATTAGGAGTAGTGGGGAGACTTCCAACAAGAGGATGAGTAAGCAATCAAAAGTCGATGAAGCAGGTCATGGAATCAAAATGTCACGACCCGTCCTCGGGGCCCGTGCCGTGACTACCCCAAGCCCGCCTCCCATAGGCCAGAGGCTAGCAACTAGCACCAAAGGTGTGAATCCCGATAAAAGGGAAGACATTGCCTTTATAAAGAAAACGAACACCACAGAGTACGCAAACTGAAGTAAACACTAAGTAAACTGAAAACACAAGTAAGTGATGGAAAGTAATGGGCCAGTATACAAACCCAACTGAAGTGCAGTACAACTGAATAGCAAAGTACAAAAACTGAAAGACAAAGCAGCAACCACCAGGATGTCCTCTAGGAACTCCCACCTGAAGGGTGAGTACCGTCAGTCTCATCGGCTCCTCGAGTCCGACCGTCCTCTCTGTGAACGTCCCACCTGATAGACCACCTCCGGGTACCGTCCTGCTCCTCAAGACTCAACCACGATCATCACTGTCCGTCGTTTGCAACCAACATAACGTAGTGCGGGTGAAGCCCATGCAGGGGTGAGTATACGATACTCAGTAGGGACCCCGAGACTCCCGAAGGTCTCCCAGAATCCACAAAGGATAAGCCACAAATGAAAGATACGAATACAAGTATCAACCAACACTACTTAGGTATATGCCCATACATATACCTAAGTCATCATTTCCAGTTCTGCTCCAACTCACGAGCTCAAGTACAACCCAGTCCACACAGGAAAGTATAACTCAATCCACACAGGAAAGTACGACTCAAACCACACAGGAAAGTATAACCCAATCCACACAGGATATCAAGTCAATCACATCAAAGATTATGATTGAAAGTCTAGACTCATCTCACACAGTAATACTATCACGAAGAGGGGTGGAGATGATTGATGTAGCCTCTGAATCATCTCCTCTACCGAACCCACATAGGATCCAAGTACAGATGTCGTCGCTGCCGAACCCACGTAGGATCCCAGTACAGTAACCATCGCTGCCAAACCCACGTAGGATCCAAATACAGTCGTCATCACTACCAAACCCACAGAGGATCCAAGTACAGTCGTCCTCGTTGCCAAACCCACATAGGATCCAAGTACAGTCATCATCGTCGTTGCAGTCGCAACCAGCTCTAGGGTTACCGCACACAGCACGCTCGATTCCCGGAGGGTCCGATCCACGAGCCAAGGGGTCGATACATCAACTTTCACGAAGTCTAGAGTTGATGTATCACAAATTTCCATCTCTTCAAAAGGAACTCAACGCGACAGATGGCGCGTCAATCAGACGCCCGATCTGAGAGTTATTGACCTTTTCATCCCAGGGGCCCGGTTGGTTTTTAAGATAAAACCAACTCGACCGTACTCCAGCTACGTCCAAACCTCGAGAAAAGTAATCCAAAAGAACTTTCTCCCTAAGAGGAATCCAACAAAGTTGACGACACGTCAATCGGACGTCCGGAGCTCAAGTTATAAGCGTTTCCGCTCCGAGGGCCCGGTTGGTTTCGTGTTCGAACCAATACGGCCATACAAAAAGTTCTCTTAAACCTTGAGTATAATATACCAAAACAACCACCTCGATCCAAGGATTCCAACTCAACTGACGGTGCGTCGATCGGAGGTCCGTAGCCCAAGATATGGGCGTTTGAACGGACATGTCCGTAAATAGGGGGTTTGGGCCTGGTCTTACCCGGCCCAATACCCCCTGGGTCGGCCAGAACAGGGTCGACCCGACCCGGGTCCGGGTCCGGCCCAACTGGCGCGGCCCGGCCTGGCGTAGAGGTCCGGCCCGACGCGGGCGGCCCGGCCCGGCGCGGGCGGTCCGGCCCGGCGCGGGTGGTCCGGCCCGGCGCGGGCGGTTCGACCTAGTGGGGGCGGCCGACCCAACGCGGGCAGACGTGGAAGGGGGGGCGCTGCCCCCCTAATTTCCAAAACGGTGGACCCCTGTGGGTCCGCCCTTGGTTTGTTGGCTGGGGGTTTTGAACCACCGAATTTCTAGGAAACGACCGACCGCATTGGTCAGCTGGTGTGGCTGTCGCGGGACCCGCCGGTCCCGCCTCCTAGTGCGCCGACGGCCGGCCGAGTCCGGCCGCCTCCTATGCAACCGCCGCGGCCCCTGTGCAACCGGCGCAGCGCGATGGCGCCGTGCCCCTCCGCCGCGGCCCACCCCGACCGTGACCTCTTGGTACTCTGGTGCGGCGCGACGGCGCCGCGCACCACCGGCGCGGCCCGCTCCAGCCGTGGTTCCTTCGGATTCACCGGCGCCGCGCAACGGCGCCACGCATCTCCGCCGCGGCCCGCTCCGGCCATGGTTCTCTCGTCCCCGCACGGTGCATCGGCACCGCATCGCCTCCATTTCCAGTCACAAAGAAAACCAACAACAAAAAAGGAGAGGAGGTTCAGCCATGTTTGTGCGGTCCGACCTCCTCCGTTATATTGATAATAAGCGGGCAAAAACACGACATGCTCAACGATAGTCAAAGCGCAAATTTAATTGATTAAATTTTAACACAACCCCTACCTCAAAGAAGTTCACGGAATCTAGCGTCGCGGAAAACGGTGTCGCAGGGTGAGGCTCCGTATACGTTGATGGAGAATGTCCGAGGAAGAAGTGGCGTCTCCCTTTCTTTGACGCGGGGAGAAGATGGAACGGCGTGACAACATTCTTCGTCGAAGTAGGGATGTTCTTCGCTGGAGAAGATGAAGTTCTTCAAGGGTTAGAACTCACTTTCCCCAAAATATCCACACAACGAGCCAAGCCCAAATAAAATAAGACTCACCTTATTTTATTAAAGCTTGGCATGCATTTTGAAAATACAAAATTAAAAATTGAAAACCCTTAATTAATTAAACTTGTGTTGTCAAATTAAATGGAGAGTTAAGTTGGAAACATTAATGTGGAAGAGGAGAAGCCACATAACTCATGTGGGGGTTTTGAGGAGTTAGGGAATTTGAAGGGGTGGGCTCGTGTGGGCCCTAACTCACTAATATCCTAACAAGAGAAGTTAAGATTTAGTGGATCCGACCCCAACTTACACACATAGGTTATAATTACTTAGAGTATAAATAAAACTGTAACACATATTTTATTTCACTCTTCAATTAAACCATTTTTTTAACAACACCTCTCGAGCAAACGCAACTCTAGTAAAAGTATTATTAAGAAATTACCGACGCTGCGGTTTCATCGGTGCCCTCATATTTCGATTCCGAGCACCGGTTCAAAAGTTAGGAAACCCTGCTCGTTCGTTCACTGAACGTACCCAAGATAAACTTCTGAAATTGATTCCGAGCACACCGGGCCTCGGAATCAAGTGCTGTCAAAAACTGCGTAATCGTAAAATCCCAAAGAATTTAAGAAAAAAATTTCCTTGAAATTTACGGGACTTTACATTACTCACACCTTAGGGATTTACGTCCCTGAAAAGATACATCACAAACTAGGGGAACAAATAAGGGTACTATGCACGCATCTGAGCCTCCCGCTCCCAAGTACTCTCCTGGAGGTTCCCGTGCTGCCACCTGATGCGCACTAGAGGAATCCACCACCCACATAGGACCGGCTCCTGTCGATCCTCGATCTCCACCGGGATCGCCGCAAAATTTGCCCCGGCATCGATGTCCAGCTCCCCATGGTCGATGATATGCATTAGGTAGTGCACGTATCTCCTCAACTGAGATACGTGGAAGACGTCGTGCACCCGGTGCAACTGAGGTGGAAGAGCCAGGCGATAAGACACCTCGCCTATCCTGCTGAGAACCTAAAATGGTCTGATGAAGCATGGAGATAACTTGTCGCCCCAGCCAAATCTCCGTAATCCACGTCGTGGTGAGACCTGTAAGAAAACGTGGTCTCCATCCTCGAACTCTAGTGGTCTCCGCCTTCTGTCAGCATGAGACTTCTGTCGGCTCTGAGCTATCCTCATCCGCTCCCGGATGACCTGAACCTTCTCCGTTGTGGCATGGACCATCTCTGGTCTTACTAGTGCTAACTTCCCAGTATCTGTCCATCACAGAGGTGATCTGCAAGGTCGGTCGTACAATGCCTTGTATGGTGCCATCCCGATGGTGGAGTGGTAGCTGTTGTTATACGCAAACTCCATCAAGGGTAGGTGATCCTCCTAGCTGCGACCAAAGTCGAGGACACATGCACGGAGCATGTCCTCAAGAGTCTTAATGGTCCTCTCCGTCTAACCATCCGTCTGAGGGTGAAAGGTGGTGCTCAGGCGTAGCTGCGTCCCAAATGCCTCCTGCAACCCCTTCCAAAGACGGGAATTAAAGCGAGCATCTCGATCGGAGACGATAGATGATGGCACACCATGAAGCTGTATGATATCCTGAACGTAGAGGCATCCCAAGCTCTGCACTGATCCCTTCTATCTGATGGGTAAGAAGTGGGCCGACTTGGTGAGTTGGTCGATGATCACCCATATGGAGTCATGTCCTCTAGAAGTACGTGGAAGTCCTGTCACGAAATCCATAGATATCCCATCCCACTTCCACTCTGGGACCTCCAAGGGCTGTACCAAGACTGCTGGTACCTGGTGCTCTGCCTTCACCTGCTGGCAGGTGAGGCATCGTGAAACGAACTCTGCCACAACCTTCTTCATACCCGACCACCAGTGTTGTCGTCTGAGATACTGGTATATCTTCGCTACCCCTAGATGTACCGCTAAAGGGGAAGTGTGAAACTCTCCCAGCACATCATCCTGTAAAGCAGCTGGTACCATAATACGTCCTCTGAAAAGGATGACGTGCTCTCCTCCTGCAGAAAATCCATCAGGTGCATGTCCTGTGGAAATCTGTGCACACCACGTCTCACAGTCTACGTCCCCATGTTGTGCCTCTCTGACCCACTGAAGTAGTGGAGGAGTGACTGTGAGGGACTGAAGAAAGGCTTCCCCATCTCTATCCAAAAAGGATATCTGCAAAGCGGCTAGCTGCTCTGTCGTCTCTCCAAGTAGTTGAATGCCCGTTCTCCTGCTGAGTGCATCAGCTACTATGTTTCCCTTTCCAGGAGTATAGACTATCTCAAAGTCATAGTCTTGGAGGAACTCGAGCCATCGCCACTGTCTCAGGTTCAGGTCCTTCTGCGAGAAGATGTACCTAAGACTCTGGTGGTCAGAGTAGACTATAAAGCGCTCGCCCATCAGATAGTGTCACCACATCTTCAGGGCGAAGACCACTGCTGATAACTCCAGGTCATAGGTAGTGTAGTTCTGCTCGTGTTGCCTCAACTATCGTGATCTATAGGCGATCACTGCCCGCTCCTGCATCAAGACACACCTAAGTCCGGTCCCTGATGCATCTTAGTAGACTACGTACCCTACTCCCTCCTCTGGTAGCCTCAAGATGGGTGCACTGGTCAATCTCTGTCTCAGCTCCTGGAAGCTCTGCTGACATCTATCTGACCACACGAAGGGTTTCCCCTTCTTCTTCAAAGCTGAAAGTGGTGCTGCAACTCTGGAGAAGTCTGGCACAAACCTCCGATGGTACCCAGCCAGACCCAAGATACTCTGCACCTCCGTCACGCTCCTGGGTGGCTCCCAAGCTAGCACTGCCTCGATCTTCGCAGGATCCACCGCAACTCCCGCCTCGGAGATGACGTTCCCCAAGAAGTGGACCTCACGTATCCATAACTGACACTTCAAGAGCTTACCATAAAGCCGGTTCTCTCGAAGTGTGTCCAGTACAACCCGCAAGTGGTAGTCGTGCTCCTCCTCAGTGGTCGAGTAAATCAATATGTCTTCGATGAAGATGACGACAAATCGATCGAGGTAAGGCTGGAAGATCCTGTTCATGAGACTCATGAACACTGCTGGAGCGTTAGTTACTCCAAAATGCATAACCAAGAACTCATAGTGGCCACACCGACACCTGAAGGCCATCTTCTACACATCCTCATCTCGAACTCTGAGCTGATGATAGCCTGACCTGAGGTCTATCTTCAAGAACCACCGTGCTCCCTTGAGCTAATCGAAAAGGTCGTCAATTCTCGGAAGTGGATACTTGTTCTTCATGGTCACCTGGTTTAGGTGATGGTAATCAACACACAGTCGCAAGCTCCCATCCGCCTTCTTAGAGAACAAAATCGGGGAAGCCTAGGGTGAAACACTGGGTCGAATGAATCCCTTGCCCTGCAAGTCCTCCAGCTGTACCCATAGCTCAAAAAGATCACCAGGAGCCATCCGATATGCTGGATTAGATATCGGTGATGTCCTGGGGTACAGGTAGATGTAGAAGTCTACCTCTCTGCGAGGAGGTAGTCCTGGAATGTCGTCAGGAAAAAATGTCCACATACTGATCCACCACAACAGGGAAACTCGGACTCCGCACGTCAACTGCTCCTAGGATGAGGCTAGCCAACTGATGAGTGATCGGCTGTCCTATCCTCGGCATGAGTCTGTCCTGCGCTGCAAAGGCTCCCTTCTCGCCGGTGAAGGTGAACCTACTCCCATCGGTGCAGACACACTGCACCTTGTGCCTAATACAGTCGATCTGAGCATGAATTGTAGATAACCAATCCATGCCCAAGATGACGTCGTAAGGCCTCAAAACCGTTACAAGAAGATCCCAGCCGAAGCTCTCGCCTTTTAGAGTAAGCTCACACTTCCGGCACCAGTGCGTAATCGTCAAGTCTGCTCCCGTAGGAGTCTCTAGTCGTAAGGATCGAGCCAACAGCTCCGTCGGAATCTCCGAGCTCTGTACAAGGGCAACTGCAATAAAAAATGACTCGCTCTTGTGTCTATAAGAACTTCATCAAGGGTAGAGTGGACACAGATAGTACCTCGAATCATCTCTGGTGTGTCGTGGTCATAGGTCTCTAATTCCTGGAGATGAGTCTACCTTTGTCCGCTAGCTCCCTGTGGTCGGGGTGGACCTCCTGGTGGTGGTGGTGGTAGAGCCTCAAAACGTCGTCCACCACCTTCTACTCGGCCAGGTCCTCTGCCTCGTCCGCCTTCTCCCTGCAGATCACCATGGTCGAACCTCTGCCTCTGCCTGGGTGGTCCCTCAACCGTCTTCTTCTCCTCTGCATGGCGGGTCAGGCAGTCACGAGCCATGTGGCCCTGCCCGCCGCATGCATAGCACTGTCTGCCTCTTGTATGACTGGCTCTGTTGCGTGTGCTCCGCACCTCTAAGCCAGTATCCTGAGGTCACCCACCTGATGGTCTATTCCTCTTAGACCCCTGTGTCATCCATCGACTTCCAGCTGCAGAAGACTCCGCTACATGCCGCCCTGGGGTAGGTCTCGCTGCTGGTGTAGGCTCAACAAGAAATATCTCTACAAGAAGGGCTCGCTCCAGTACTCCAGCCTATGTCGGAATGCTGGGGGAGATCATAGAAGCCCTGATCTCATGCCTCAATCCCTGATCGAAGGTCTGGGCCCAGAAGAATGGGTCTCGTACCATGTCCATGGAGTAGCGCGAGATATCATTAAATCTCGCCGAGTACTGGGCTACTATCATGATGCCCTGCTGCAGCTGTAGCAACTCCTGAATGCGCACCGCACGGAGGGTGGATAGAATGAACTCCGATTGGAAGAGGCTCTCAAAGTCCGTCCAAAGAAGTGATGCCTTATCATTCACCTGGAGCATCAGGCTCCACCATCTACCTGCTGCCGCATTCATGAGACTCGCTGCAAGGATCACCATGAGATCAGCTGGTGTCCCTACCAATATGAAAACTCGAACAACAGCCTCCATCCAATCCTTGGCTTCCTGAAGGTCTGTCTCCTCGTAGAACCTGGGCGGTCTCTGATGCTGAAACCCGTGCAGTGCACTAAGGTGACGTGTACTATCAGCTGCTGGGGTTGGTGGCATCGGTGGCTCAGCAGGTAGAGATACTGCCGGTGCCTCCGCTGTAATGGGGCCCTACACCGAGGCCTCGTCGGTCGGTGGGTTGCCATCTCACACAAAGCTCGGAACCCTAGCTGGATGCCATCGTGGGGCCATCCTAAAAAGAAACAGGTGTGCCAAGGTTAATACAGTATACCTGGTGAGCTAACACAAGTAATCACAAAGAAAACTTTGAAACACACATGCAATCAATGTTTTCATGCACTGAGTTGGAAATCAGAATTCAGGGTCCTGGTGTATGGATACGTCGGCCGCCGCACCAACACTAGACTCCCTGGACTGATAACCACACTCAATACCCTTAACACTATTGCTTCATGTAGAAGAAAGATCAGAGTCCTAAGTTCTGCGGTATAACCGAACTCCTCTGATACCAATTTGTCACGACCCGTCCTCAGGGCCCGTGTCGTGACTACCCCAAGCCCGCCTCCCATAGGCCAGGGGCTAGCGACTAGCACCAAAGGTGTGAATCCTGATAAAAGGGAAGACATTTCCTTTATAAAGAAAACAAACACCACAGAGTAAGAAAATAGAAGTAAACACTAAGTAAACTGAAAACACAAGTAAGTGCTAGAAAGTAATGGGCCAGTATACAAACCCAACTAAAGTGCAGTACAACTGAATAGTAAAGTACAAAAACTGAAAGACAAAGCAGCAACCACCAGGACGTCCTCTAGGAACTCCCACCTGAAGGGTGAGTACCGTCAGTCTCATCGGCTCCTCGAGTCCGACCGTCCTCTCCTTGAACGTCCCACCTAATAGACCACCTCCGGGTACCATCCCGCTCCTCAAGCCTCAACCACGATCAGCGTTGTCCGTTGTCTGCAACCAACACAACGTAGTGCGGGTGAAGCCCGTGCAGGGGTGAGTATACGATACTCAGTAGGGACCCCGAGACTCCTGAAGGTCTCCCAGAATCCACAAAGGATAAGCCACAAAGGAATGATATGAATACAAGTATCAACCAACACTACTTAGGTATATGCCCATACATATACCTAAGTCATCATTTCCAGTTCTTCTCCAACTCACGAGCTCAAGTACAACCCAGTCCACACAGGAAAGTATAACTCAATCCACACAGGAAAGTACGACTCAAACCACACAGGAAAGTATAACCCAATCCACACAGGATATCAAGTCAATCACATCAAAGATTATGATTGAAATTTAAGACTCATCTCACACAGGAATACTACCACGAAGAGGGGTGGAGATGATTGATGTATCCTCTGAATCATCTCCTCTGTCGAACCCACGTAGGATCCAAGTACAGATGTCGTTGCTGCCGAACCCACGTAGGATCCCAGTACAGTAACCATCGCTGTCGAACCCACGTAGGATGGAAGTACAGTCGTCATCACTACCTAACCCACGGAGGATCCAAGTACAGTCGTCCTCGCTACCGAACCCACATAGGATCCAAGTACAATCGTCATCGTCGTCGCAGTCGCAGCCAGCTCTAGGGTTCCCGCACACAGCACGCTCGATTCCTGGAGGGTCCGCTCCACAAGCCAAGGGGTCGATACATCAAATTTCACGAATTCTAGAGTTGATGTATCGCAAAGTTCCGTCTCGTCAATAGGAACTCAATGCGACAGACGGCGCGTCAATCGGACACCCGGTCTGAGAGTTATTGGCGTTTTCATCCCAGGGGCCCGGTTGGTTTTTAAGATAAAAACAACCAGACCGTACTCCATCTGTGTCCAAGACTTGAGCAGAGTAATCCAAAAGAACCGTCTCACTAAGAGGAATCCAACAAAGTTGACGGCACGTCAATCGGACGTCCGGAGCTCAAGTTATAAGCGTTTCCGCTCTGAGGGCCTGGTTGGTTTCGTGTTCGAACCAAGACGGCCATACCCAAAGTTCTCCAAAACCTTGATTATAATACACCAAAACGACCGCCTCAATCCAAGGATTCCAACGCAATTGACGGTGCATCGATCGGAGGTCCGTAGCCCAAGATATGGGCATTTGAACGGATCTATCCGTAAATAGGGGGTTTGGGCCCGGTCCGACCCGGCCCAATACCCCCTGGGTCAGCCCGAACAAGGTCGACCCGACCCGGGTCCGGGTCCTACCCGGTTGGTCACGGCCCGACCCGGCTGGCGCGGCCCGGCCCGGCGCGGAGGTCCGGCCCGACGCGGGCGGCCCGGCCCGGCGCGGGCGGTCCGGCCCGGCGCGGGCGGTCCGACCCGGCGGGGGCGGCCGACCCAGCGCGGGCGGCCGACCCAGCGCGGGCGGAAGCGGAAGGTGGGGCGTTGCCCCCCTGATTTCCGAAACGGCGGACCCCTTTGGGGTCCTCCCTTACTGTGTTGGCCGGGGGTTTTGAACCACCGAATTTCTAGGAAACGGTCGGCCGTATTGGTCGGCTGGTGTGGCTGCCGCGGGACCCACCGGTCCCGCCTCCTAGTGCGCCGACGGCCAGCCGAGTCCTGCCGCCTCCTCTGCAACCGCCGCGGCCCCGGTGCGACCGACGCGGCGCGATGGCGCCGCGGCCCGCCCCAGCCGCTACCTCTTGGTACTCTGGCGCCGCGCGACGGCGCCGCGCACCACCGTCGCGGCTTGCTCTTGCCTCGGTTCCTTCGGATTCACCGGCGCCACGCATCTCCGCCGCGGCCCGCTCTGGCCGCGGTTCTCTTGTCCCCGCACGGTGCATCGTCACCGCATCGCCTCCATTTACAGTCACAAATAAAACCAACAAAAAAAGGGGAGGAGGTTCGGCCATGTTTGTGCAGTCCGACCTCCTCCGTTATATTGATAATAAGCGGGCAAAAACACGACATGCTCAACTATAGCCAAAGCGAAAATTTAATTGATTAAATTTTAACACAACCCCTACCTCAAAGAAGTTCGCGGAAGCTAGCATCGCGAAAAACGGCGTCGCGGGGTGAGGCTCTGTATACGTCGATGGAGAACGTCCGAGGAAGTAGTGGCGTCTCCCTTTCTTTGACGCGGGGAGAAGATAGAACGGCGTGACGAAGTTCTTCGTCAAAGTAGGGATGTTCTTCGCCGGAGAAGATGAAGTTCTTCAAGAGTTACAACTCACTTTCCCCAAAATATCCACACAATGAGCCAAGCCGAAATAAAATAAGACTCAACTTATTTTATTAAATCTTGGCATGCATTTCGAAAATACAAAATTCAAAATTGAAAACACTTAATTAATTAAACTTGTGTTGTCAAATTAATTGTAGAGTTAAGTTGGCAACATTAATGTGGAAGAGGAGAAGCCACATAACTCATGTGGGGGTTTTGAGGAGTTAGGGAATTTGAAGGGGTGGGCTCGTGTGGGCCCCAACTCACTAATATCCTAACAAGAGAAGTTAGGATTTAGTGGATCCCACCCCAACTTACACACATAGGTTATAATTACTTAGAGTAGAAATAAAATTGTAACACATATTTTATTTCACTCTTCAATTAAACCATTTTTTTAACAACACCTCCCGAGAAAACGCAACTCCAGTAAAAGTCTTCTTAAGCAATTACCGGTGTTGCGGTTTCATCGGTGCCCTCAGATTTCGATTCCGAGCACCGGTTCAAAAGTTAGAAAAACCCGCTTGTTCGTTCACTGAACGTACCCGAGCTAAACTTCGAAAATTGATTCCAGGCACACCGGGCCTCAGAATCAGGCGCCGTCAGAAATTGAATACTCGTAAAATCCCAAAGAATTTAAGAAAAAAATTTCCTTGAAATTTACAGGTCTTTACATTACTCACACCTCAGGGATTTACGTCCCTGTAAAGATACATCACAAACTAGGGGAATAAATGAGGGTATTGTGCACGCATCTGAGCCTCCCGCTCCCAAGTACTCTCCTGGAGGTTCCCGTGCTGCCACCTGATGCGCACTAGAGGAATCCACCACCCACGTAGGATAAGACACAAAGGAAAGATACAAATACAAGTATCAACCAACACTACTTAGGTATATTCCCATACATATACCCAATTCATCATTTCCAGTTCTGCTCCAACTCACGAGCTCAAGTACAACCCAGTCGACACAGGAAAGTATAACTCAATCCACACAGGAAAGTACGACTCAAACCACACAGGAAAGTATATCCCAATCCACACAGGATATCAAGTCAATCACATCGTATATTATGATTGAAAGTAAAGACTCAGCCCACACAGGAATACTATCACGAAGAGGGGTGGAGATGATTGATGTAGCCTCTGAATCATCTCCTCTGCCGAACCCATGTAGGATCCAAGTACAGATGTTGTCGCTTCCGAACCAACGTAGAATCCCAGTACATTAACCAATGCTTCCGAACCCACATAGGATCCAAATACAGTCTTCATCGCTGCCGAACCCGCGGAGGATCCAAGTACAGTCGTCCTCGCTGCCGAACCCACATAGGATCCAAGTACAGTCATCATCGTCGTCGCCGTCGTAGGCATCTCTAGGGTTCCCGCACATAGCATGCTCGATTCCGGGAGGGTCTGCTCCACAAGCTAAGGGGTCGATACATGAACTGTCACGAAGTCCAGAGTTTATGTATCTCAAAGTTCTGTCTCATCAATAGGAACTCAACGCGACTGACGTCGTGTCAATTGGATGCCCGGTCTGAGAGTTATTGGCTTTTTCGTCTTAGGGTCCCGTTTGGTTTTTAAGCTAAAACCAACCCGAACGTACTCCAGCTGTGTCCAAACCTCGAGTGGAGTAATACAAAAGAACCGTCTCCCTAATATTAATCCAACAAAGTCAACGACACGTTAATCGGACGTCTGGAGCTCAAGTTATAATCTTTTCTGCTTCGAGGGCCCGATTGGTTTTGTGTTCGAACCAAGCTAACCATACCCAAAGTTCTCCGAAACCTTGATTATAATATACTGAAATGACCCTCTCAATACACTGATTACAACTCAACTAACGGTGCGTCGATCCGAGGTCCGTAGCCCAAGATATGGGCGTTTGAACGGATCTGTCCATAAATAGGGGGTTTGGGCCCGGTCCAACCCGACCCAATACCCCCTGGGTCGGACCAAACTGGGTGGACCCGACCCGTGTCCGGGTCCGGCCCGACGCGGGCGGTCTGGCCCGACGCGGGCGGTCCGACCCGACGCGGGCGGCCGACCCAGCGCGGGCGGCCGACTCAGCACGGGTGGACGCGGAAGCGAGGGGGGGGGGGTGCCGACCCCCTGATTTCCAAAACGGAGGACCCCTGTGGGGTCTGACCTTGCTGTTCTGGCCATGGGTTTTGAACCCCCAGATTTCTAGGAAACGGCCGGCCGCATTGGCCGGCCGGTGTGGCTGCCGCGGGACCCGCCGGTCCCGCCTCCTAGTGCGCCGGCGGTCGGCCGAGTCCGGCCGCCTCCTTTGCAACCACCGCAGCCTTAGGTCGCGTCCCCTGTGCGACCGGCGTGACGCGACGGCGCCGTGCCCCTCTGCCGCGGCCCACCTTGGCCGCGGCCTCTTGGTCCTCCGGCGCGGCGCGACGACGCCACGCGCCACCGTCGCGGCCCGCTCCGACCGCGGTTTCTTTGGATTCACCGGCGCGGTGCGACGGCACCACGCATCTCCGCCGCGGCCCACTCCAGCCGCGGTTCTCTCGTCCCCGCGCAGTGCATCGGCACCGCGTCACCTCCATTTCCAGTCACAAAGAAAACCAACAAAAAAGGGGAGGAGGTTTGGCCATGTTTGTGCGGTCCGACCTCCTCCGTTATATTGATAATAAGCGGCCAAAAACACGACATGCTCAACGATAGCCAAAGCGAAAATTTAATTGATTAAATTTGAACTCAACCCCTACCTCAAAGAAGTTCGCGGAAGCTAGTGTCATGGAAAAAGGCGTCGCGGGGTGAGGCTCCGTATACGTCGACAGAGAACATCCGAGGAAGAAGCGGCGTCTCCCTTTCTTTGACGCGGGGAGAAGATGGAACGACATGACGGCGTTCTTCGTCGAAGTAGGGATGTTCTTCACCGGAGAAGATGAAGTTCTTAAAGAGTTAGAACTCACTTTCCCCAAAATCTCCACACAACGATCCAAGCCCAAATAAAATAAGACTCACCTTATTTTATTAAATCTTGGCATGCATTTCGAAAATACAGAATTCAAAATTGAAAACACTTAATTAATTAAACTTGTGTTGTAAAATTAAATGGATAGTTAAGTTGGAAACATTAATGTGGAAGAGGAGAAGCCACATAACTCATGTGGGGGTTTAGAGGAGTTTGGGAATTTTAAGGGGTGGGATCCTGTGGGCCCCACCTCACTAATATCCTAACAAGAGAAGTTAGGATTTAGTGGATCCCACCCCAACTTCCACACATAGGTTATAATTACTTAGAGTAGAAATAAAATTGTAACACATATTTTATTTCACTCTTCAATTAAACCATTTTTTTAACAACACCTCCCGAGCAAACAAAACTCCAGTAAAAGTCTTCTTAAGAAATTACCGGCGCTGCGGTTTCATCGGTCCCCTCAGATTTCGATTCCGAGCACCGGTTCAAAAGTTAGAAAAACCCACTCGTTTTTTCACTGAACGTACCTGAGCTAAACTTCAGAAATTGATTCTGGGAACACAGGGCCTCGGAATCAGGCGCTGTCAGAAACTGCGTACTCGTAAAATCCCAAATAATTTAAGAAAAAAATTTCCTTGAAATTTACATGTATTTACACAAAAGGCCTCGAGATCTTTCATAAACCTTTTCAGAGCAAGATATCCTCGTGTGTTATCAGTGTGGAAAGCTGGGTCACAAGAAGTCATCATGACCAAGTGCTCTGAAAACCCTTCCAGGATTGTGGATGTCTGGGTCACTCGTGATGATTCTACATGGGTTATACAAGAAAGTGTCACAGAGGATGTTCTCAGAAGTGACGTGTTGTTGGGTTTTTGTTTAATGTTTCTTATGTAAGTCTCCTTTTAGTGTAAGGGACCTCTTATATTTGCAGTTCTACTAATGGTATTTTTGGGTTCTGACATGTATGGGAATGTCGTGGGTCTTTTGATGAACTCCGGTTTTCAATGCTAGGGTGATTTTATTTCAAAATTCAGTTCTTTCCTTTATCAAATACAAATATGTATCTTTCTTATTAGGATTATTAGAACCTGCCTATGAGGTAGGAGATGCTTCATCCATCAGAGCTCCATCCAAAAGGCCTCGGAGTGAAGCCTGCGTGTAGTCAGGAACCTCAGGAAATTTTAAGGAGTCTAGTTAAGGTTGTGCCTCTATCTTTGCAGTGAGACAGTTTTAGCATGTCTGTTGTGGTTTCTTTGTCGTTGTAGTTTTTCTCTTTTCTCAAAGAGTGCGATGGATTTAGCCCTCACGCAATGCCAGTAATTGTGCCCTTTTTTATTATGTGAGTTGCGGATCAGTTTCCTTGGGTGGACCACCCATGTGAATCAGTTGCGACTTGGGTTTGTGTCTAGCCCGAAGAGATGAGTAGTGAGTAGTTTTTCGTTCTAGTGTCAGTGATCTAATCCTTGGGACCTCCCTCCCTGCACATGGGGTGATGTTTTTTGGTTCTTATGGAGTTTTTGGTCTAGCTCTTATCTCTTTTGGATGGGAGTGAGTAATTTAAATGTTCTTGTCATGCTTCTTTTAGCTTGAGTAAGGCTTGGTGCAGGTCTATGTTGAATTTCAATTTGGCCGGGTATAGGTTTGTTTTTTATGGTGGGGAGACCCACCATGAGTCTCTAAGGATTTTCTCTCAAATATTAATTGAATGCTAGTTGAATTCTTTTGGTGGGAAGTCCGTTCAGGCCTCCCCTCGTCTAGGGATTCATTTCAGAAAATAGGGTTGAGTCTCATTGGTTGTCGATGGAATGTTCATGTGTTAAGAGGTTGGATAGTGTTGTGTGGAATCCTTAGATATTGATCGATCAGCTAGATGTTGTTGTGGCTTTCCAGGGATGAAAAGCATTATGGTGGGGAGAATTGTCACACCCCGACCTAAGTGTTTATTTTATTTTATTTTATTATTTCCGGGGTCATAAATATTTTTTCTTTTTGGGGTTCCGGTTGAGTTGTGAATGAAATTTTTGAGCTTAGTATAAAATGTGCACTTTTTTAGGTGACATAGTTGGGCGCGCGAGCGGAATGGGTTTTGGAAATCTCACTCAGCTCCGCCCGGATAACTGCGCATCCCGTTGTCTTTAGAAAATTGAAATAAAAAGTTTTTATATTTACAACACACTTAAAATGTTGTTTCGTTTAAATTTTTATTGTGTTAGGATTTTTATTATTATCAAAATGATAGGAACACCTTTAATATTTTTATTTTATCACAATGATGATTATTAATTTAATTTAATAATTATTATTTTTAGTATTGTTATTATTATTATTATTAAGTTACAACAAATTTATTTAGTTTTTTTAGGATTGGGTTTACCCTTTTTTTCCTAGGGTTCTCCACCATCTCCCCTTCCCTCTCCCCTCCCTACTTGTGGTGCAAGAATCTCCCCTAGCACCCTCTGTGTGTGCGGCGCGACCAGGTATGCCTCCTCCTCTACGGTGATGAAGTCCTCCGGTCATCCCCCCTGCTTAGTGCTCGTCCGACGCCCCCCCACTCACTGCCGATCGCGACCCCTGTCATCCATCTTTGATCAGCGGTGACATCCTAACCACCTGCTCAGCCTTCCTGAGAAAGGATGGTCTAGAATTTTGGATCATTATATTTCATTTTATGTGGCATGCTACTATATATGGGGTCGGAGTTATTAGTGTCGTCTGGATTATTCTCGATCTCTTGAGTTCGCCTATGTCTAGTGACTTTTAGCTAATGAACTATTGCTGAGATATTCAAATACCTATTTACATTTCCCTTACTATATCTGCCTTGGTACCCTTGTGTGGTGTTTTTCATGAAAAGTGACATTTTTGTTTTCCTAACTCAAATGACAAAATTTTCAAAATAAAATTTCTTCCAAACTCTTTTGTTCTGGTTTTTCAAATGACTAAGGGCAATGGTTTGTACTTTTTTTCTTGTAAAAATTATAGAAATGCATATTTTAATATATTGTAGTTCAAACCTAGAATTGATGTTTCTTAATTTTAATGGTAGTGCATTGGGAATAGATGTTGGGCTAGCCTACTGAGTTTTAATACTCACACCTATAGTTCTTTTCTTTTTTTAGTGTTTGTGTAGGTTATAGATTGAGTGTGATCGCCTTGGACGACGCTTGATCGTTGAGTCAGAGAGAGAACTGTGGGGTCACACGGAGTTAGTTCGGACGTCGTGTTTGGTTAGCTTTATTTTCTTTCGTTCTTGTTTAGTTTTGTGTTTAGTTTATTTATTGTAAAGACCCAAAGTTTGACGTACATGGACATTACAATACTTTTGCGTAATACTTAATACATTACAAAACAAACGCCCAATGACCTTATTAGTTTAGGGTCTTTGGAAACTCGGAACATAATCTTCTAATCATGGTGAAAGATCTTCAACATCTCCCATAAAGATCTTCTTTTTTTCCTACCTAAAACCTTCCTTTATATCATGGGGGAAAAGAAAACATAAAAAGGGTGATCTCAAATGCTCATTAAGGGTAAGCATGTAGAAAATAAAACAACCCATATACATTTGAACTTAAAAACATAAGCATAAAGTTTAAATATCAAAATCTTGAGCAATGACATTAAACATGGTAGTACGTAAGGCATAGATCATAATGGAACATCAATCATGATAAAATATCATGGGAATAAAACATTTAATTGTGGAAACCATTAAGCACATGTTATGATTTCCATAGTATCCAAGGAATTGCTTCCAAGACCATCATAGTGGACAAAGTCCATTACTGAATCGGGTTTACCTACCGTTTTAGTCCTGTATTACTGTTCCGAATTTACTTGTCGTTATATCCATGTCTATCTCATGAGATATAAATCTTTACCCAATGAATTGAAGGGAGATATAGGTACCACACATCTCATAATGAAATCATTCTTACATGTGTCACAACATAAACATAAATCATTCATCGTAACCCAAAGAATAAAATGGGTTTCATAAACATCATCCCATCATAACATAATCCATATAAAACAAATGGATATCATTTCATCGTAAGAAAAGTGAAACCATGTAAATAATAGAGATATTATACTTGAAACATACACATATGAAATAATGTCATCTTATATGGAAAATGGTTTTGATAAAACACTTGAAATGAATTCTTGAGAAAAATATCCTTTCTTCTTCAAAATCATTTTCTTTTCACAAAATGACATGAAATTTTAAAAGAAAAGGATTTTGTTGAAAATATTCATGAAATCTTGTAGAGTAAGCTTCATGAAAATAAGGCTTTATGAAACCGTAAGAATCCATTCATTCCATGTAAGTTAAAAAAAATATTCTCCTCTTACTTTTAACGGAAAAGTCAAAATGTACCACATATGGTAAACAAAAGAAAGATTCCTTCCATAACACAAAGTAAAAGTCAAAGAGGGGTAAACATGACATTAAAAATACATGGAAGAATATTAAACAATTTATGAAAAACATTTTTACGGACATGGATGAAAAATATAACCCCATTAAATACTTACGTATAAGCAATCTCAAATAAAAATGAGATTGCAAAATTATCCCTTACCTTATGTCCAATTTATTTCGTATGTGTCTGAGACTCCTGTATAGTGGATTTAAATATATTATTATATTGTAATAGAATCATAATAATATTTATGATATCATATATGATTCACTTATGACTTTATATTAACCGTTCATTTGTCAATTCCATGTTAAAGAAGTGTTTTGGGTAAAATCGTTTCATTTATCGTACGTGTTTGGACTTGTTGTTCTTGATATTATTATTTCTTATATCATGATTTAATTACTTACATAATTTTAATCATGATTTATATATCATATATATTCAGTATATATATATATATAATAGATAGATAAATAAAATGAAATACACCGTTCATGGAGACGGTAGGCCGTACGTACGCATGAACGCTGTTTTCCTTTCCTTATTGACATGAATGGAAGTAAGTAGATGAAATATATATATACATAAATCCAGTAGCTTTATTATGTAATATATTTAATTATTATTCATTATATATACTTTATAATCATTCTTGAATGGTTAACATGGAAAACGAATCTCATCACGTCGTGGAGACGGTAATCCGTGCGTACGCACGAGCGATGATATCGTTCCCATAATTATTGAATGGAATTGGAGTGGATGATATAATATCTCAGAATTATTATAATGTTATAATAATCTTATATATTTATTTTTTACACCATTATACCCATCCAAGTAAGGTGGTGGTAGAAAAACATATTACTCCACGACATGGAGACGGTATTCCCTACGTACGCATGCGCGGTGATTTCGTTTTTCGTAGGATGAATAGAAGGTGAAATAGGGTTGTTTAATATTTATAATAACATATCAGTATATAAGTAATAATTATGTTATTACTTTATAATGAAACAACTAAATAAGAGGAAGTATAAGAAGAAAGAAACTTGAAAGAATCAGTAGAAGAGATTACCTCTTCTTCGATGAGCCTCTTTTATACTTCCTCTTCGGGAACTAGAGTTGGTCTTTTGAGAAGACCAGAACCTCTATGATATAACTAGAGAGGTTGATAAGAGAAATTTTCAGGGTTTGGCCGATATTTAAGGCTTAAAATTGTGTAAATAGGATAGGGAGGAGGTGCCCTTTTATAAGGGAGGAGAGGGGCACCTTAGAAAAAACTTGAAATATTATTTTATAATAAATTAATATATGATTTATAATGGATCCAAAGTGACTTATTTAGAGTCTAGGGTGGGGATGGGTCGAAATAATCTCAACCAATAGGTTTTAGAAAAGTTTATATTACCATTTTAACCTTATCATTTAGATTTAACTCTATGTTAAATAATTTAACTTTTACCATGTCTTCTTGTATTCTTACACTATATGGTAAATAAACTAACTATAAACTGAAAATAGAACCCCGATTGGTTCATTAATGTCAAATATATTATTAAATAAGTATTTTTTAAAATACTTATATTTTTAGGACCATTATATCAATTAATAATATAATATTTGTTTTAAAAACTATTTTATGTCAATTTTGACACTATTTGGTATTTTGTTTTCTCTAAATTCATAACAACATTATTACTTCAAAAAAATTCATATAACCAACCCTAATATGTTATAGTAACCTAGAAAATTAGTTTAATTCATAAAAAGTCTCAAATTACATTTATTTGGGTATTTATATTATCAATTATGTTAATATTTCATAAATAAAGTAATTACTGCTACATCATTGTGTCATAAATAAATTAAATTATTTAATGTCTAAAAAATATAAATAAAATACCATTATGTAGGAACTCTTTTTATCTTTATAATTAATATTTATAGTCGAATTTATCTTATGTATAACCCTATATTAAAAATGTTTTAGTTATTAAACTTTGATTTTAACTCTTTTAACTCTTCTTTAAAGAAAATAATAATAATTGTCCTAATCTAATACAAGTGGACCAAAGAGGTTCATATTTTATTCCTAAGGTTGTTTTGGTCAAATTATAATTATCCAATAGAAATAGGACATGTGTTAGGGTAATAATAATATCATTTTTACCCTTAATTACCCTATTTACTTTTAACTGTGGTAAATAAAAGTAAAAAGTTACTATTCACCAAAAATTATTTTTATCTTATTGAACCAAATTTTACTCCTTGATATTAACCGTGTCTCTCAGATTTTCAAAATTCAACTCACAGAAGCGGTAAAATTAATTCTTATGTAAATTTTCAAATTCTCCTAGGAGGTGGGTAAAAGACGGTAAAAAGTTCAATAAAAATTTTATATATCTAAAATTATTATAAAATAACTCAAATGAATTACATTAAACTTATATAGGTATTATTTATCTATTTTGACCTAAAATAAATTTAAATAAAAAGTCGGTTTTAACCAATAACTCAGTGTTTTCACTATTCATCAAAAATTGAAAGTTTTCAGAAAAATACAAAAAATTCACCCCATGCTAATTTCGATATTCCGAATCCAAAAATGAAGTCCATTTTGAAAGATAAAATTTATAAAATTTATAAAATTTCAAAAAGTGGGTATTACTATTCATAACGGCGAGTTTATATAATATTTTAATAACATATCGTTGTTTAGTGAAACGTGGTATTGCGTACAACACACGCTATCGAGGAAGGTCACGATTGTGTGTAATGCAAGCCATGTCAGGGTTGCATGTAGTGCAAGATCCCTTTTTTGTTGCGTATAACAGAATCCAACCATATTTCATTTATACTTTGAATATATATATATATATACACTCAATGATGCGTATAATAACTTCTATGAAACGAACTTCAAATTGTGAATCCAAGAATAGTGTTGCGTATACTGCAAGCTAATACGGTGTTGCATATAGTGAAAGATAATATTAGGGTAGCATACAACATAAGACATAAAATAATTTAAAAAGAATACTTCTCATAAAATATCAGGGTGTTACATTCTACCCCCTTTAAAATGAATTTTGCCCTCGAAATTCGTCGGGGTTATAAATGGTTTTCTACTTGAATGTTTCTTTCATAGAAACCCACATCATAAAAAGGAATACTAAAACATCATTTTAAAAAGGTACATTAGAAGCATAACGGATACCCAATGTAACTCATCACTGGGTTTCCACATAGAAAATTTAGGTGAAAATATTAATATGGAAGAGAAATCTAACCATCAAGTTCTGATGGAGAGTGGTAGAGGACATGGATATGAAAAAGAAAACATTCACAAAGCCATAAATTTGTGATGATCTAAGGTACCATCTGATTCATTAGATATGAGAGCACTAGGAAAACATTTTTGGTTTTCAATATCATTTCCCTAATGTTGAATAATTTTTGAAATAAAAGAAATACTAACTTGATTTTGGTACAATATCACTGTTGTTCGTGCCTTAAACAATTTCCACTTCATCTCTTAAAGAAATGAAGTTGAATTTGTCTTCCGTGAAGTGTTAGCAGATCATGAAATTGAGTGATAGGTCATTCCATCTGTCTCAAACAGAAAGTTATCAATAATTATATACATAAGTCCATCTACGGTGATATTAATCGTATATGGTTCCAAAAATGAACTTATACTTCATATATCATACCGCTTAATAATATAAAACTAATTTATACTAACCAGGGAATTCATGTAGGCCAGTGGTAGGTGATAAATGCATGCCACACTTCGGTTGTGGGTTCGATTCTCGCAACCATGATCGACGCGACGAGTTGTTGCCCGTCCTGCAGGTTGTCCCTTTTTCTAAAACTACATTATTTTAACATTCCTGCAATAATATCGAAAAAAGTTGTAGCCTTAAACAATACTATCTTATGTCTAACTAAATTCATTCCAATCTTTGGGCTTATCCAAAATAAATTGGTCCCAGATCATAGTATCAAGAAAATGATTACTAGAAAGGTCACCTACCAAGCATGTTAATACGATCATTTATCTCCCATATATCATAAGATATATCTTGTTGGTCACATTCCAAATATTTTAATTCCTTAATCATGTATTATATTGAAAAATGAATACCCATTGAACATTAGTGAAAACATGAATGCTGTCAAAAGTTAACTCTTTCTACATACCAAAATCCCAAAATTTCTATATACTCAAACCACAATATCCCTTTGTCCTTATATCAGTCATGAGCTCATTAATACTATCAAACATTTCATTATCTCTTTATCCCTTAATTATGTGCATATCATATTCTTTCCAAAAATATCTGAATAACCTTTCATGGTTACCGGTACCATTCAACATATACTTTCAAATACTTTTGGAAAAACAATATTGTAACAATCCTTAGATATTTATTTATTCCATAGTACCATTAAATTACCTATACAATATATCTCTTGATAAACATACAATCATTCCACTACCTTATTAAACCATTGACCAAGCTTTAACACTTATTTCATCTCATATATCATTTTTAGTCTCTTCATCATCATCAACATAAATACTACCCATACGACCATGCTGATTCTCTTCATTAAATTTTCCCTTAGAGAATTGGTTTGCATAATGCCCATACATTCCACATTTAAAACATTTAACCGTTGTAGATGTCTTAGAAATACCATTATCCTTATCCATGGTGTTAACTGAACCTTTTCCTTTGCAATTACTGGCTTTCTGTCCTTCTTTTCCACACCCAAATCATATTTCAGTTCCTTTGAAAAAATCTCCTTGATGCCTCTTCCCACATAATTTACACGAGTGAAATTGAACTTTCATTCCTCTATGATCATCATGAAACTGCATCTTTCTCTTATTAGCCGAGCTAGGAAACTTACCAAAGTTGATATTATTGATCATATTGTGAGATTTTTGATTAGGAATAATAATAGTGTTTGAACATCCAAATCCCGTTTCATTTTGTTTCTCATGAAGAATATCATTCCATTGTCCAGAATATTCTCCATTAACATGAATCCTCTTGTTTCCTGCCATTTCTTAAAACCCAAAAAGAATAGTATGAGAGGCCAAACTCATAATAGAAAAACAACATAATCAAGGGGGAGTACATTCAATCTATAACATCTTAGGTTTAATTCTATGATCGTTACTATAATTCTAGGACTATAACCTATTCTAATACTTATCCTTAGGGACATCCCTTAGAAATATCTCTAGGGATCTCACTAATGCTTTCGCATCCTAGTTTCCAAAGGTTGACTAAACCTTCGCTCTGATATCAACTGTAAAGACCCAAAGTTTGACATACATGGACATTACAATACTTTTGAGGAATACTTAATAAATTACAAAACAAACACCCAATGATCGTATTAGTTTAGTGTCTTTGGAAACTCGAAACATAATCTTCTAATCATGGTGAAAGATCTTCAACATCTCCCATAAAGATCTTCTTTTTTTTCCTACCTAAAACATTCCTTTATATCCTAGGGAAAAGAAAACATAAAAAGGTTGAGTTTAAATTATCAGTAAGGGTAGGCATGGAGAAAATAAAACAACCCATATACATTTGAACTTAAAAACATGAACATAAAGTTTAAATATCAAAATATTGAGCAATGACATTAAACATGTTAGTACGTAAGGCATAGATCATAATGGAACATCAATCATGATAAAATAGCATGGGAATAAAACATGTAATTGTGGAAACCATTAAGCACATGTTATGATTTTCATAATACCTAAGGCATTACTGCCATGACCATCATAGTGGACAAAGTCCATTACTGAATTGGGTTTACCTGCCGTTCCAGCCCTATATTACTGTACCATATTTAATTGCCGTTACATCCATGTCTATCTCATGAGATATAAATCTTTACACTATTAATTGGAGGGATATATAGGTCCCACCCATCTCATAATGAAATCTTTATTATGTGTGCCACAACATAAACATAAATCATTCATCGTAACCCAAAGAATAAAATGGGTTTCATAAACATCATCCCATCATAACGTAATCCATATAAAACAAATGGATTTCATTTCATCATAAGAAAGGTGAAACCATGTAAATCATAGATATATTATACTTGAAACATACACATATGAAATAATGTAATCTTAGATGGAAAATGGTTTTGATAAAACACTTTAAATGAATTCTTGTGGAAAATATCTTTTCTTCTTCAAAATCATTTTGTTTTCACAAAATGACATGAAATTTTAAAAGAAAAAGATTTTGTTGAAAATAGTCATGAAATATTGTAGAGTAATATTCATGAAAATAAGGATTTATGAAACCGTAAAAATCCATTCATGCCGTATAAGTTAAAAAAACATTCTCCTCGTACTTTTAATGGAAAAGTCAAAATGTACCACGTATGGTAAACAAAAGCAAGATTCCTTCCATAACACAAAGTAAAAGTCGAATAGGGGTAAAAATGACTTTAAAATATACATGTAATAATATTAAAGACTTTATGAAAAATATTTTTATATACATGGATGAAAAATATAACCCCATTAAATACTTACGTATAAGAAATCTCAAATAAAAATGAGATTGCAAAATTATCCCTTACCTTATGTCCAATTTATTTCGTATGTGTCCGAGACTCCTGTATAGTGGATTTAAAAATATTATTATCTTGTAATAGAATTATAATAATATTTATGATATCATATATGATTCACTTATTACTTTATATTAACCGTTCACTTTTCAATTCCATGTTAAAGAAGTGTTTTGGGTAAAATCGTTTCATTTATCGTGCGTGTTTGGACTTGTTGTTATTGATATTATTATTACTTATATCATGATTTACTTACTTCCAGAATTTTAATCATGATTTATATATCATATATATTCATTATATATATATATATAATATATAGATAAATAAAATGAAATACACCATTCATGGAGACGGTAGGTCGTACGTACGCATGAACGCTGTTTTCCATTCCTTATTGACATGAATGGAAGTGAGTAGATGAAATATATATATACATAAATACAGTAGATTTATTATGTAATATAATTCATTATTATTCATTATATATACTTTATAATCATTCTTTAATGGTTAACATGGAGAACAAATCTCATCGCGTCGTGGAGACGGTAATCCGTGCGTACGCACGAGTGATGATATCATTCCCATAATTATTGAATGGAATTGGAGTGGATGATATAATATCTCAGAATTAGTATAAAGTTATAATAATCATATATAGTTATTCTTTACACCATTATACCCATCCAAGTTAGGTGGTGGTAGAAAAACATATTACACCACGGCGTGGAGACGGTATTCCGTACGTACGCACGCGCGATGATTTTGTTTTTCGTAGGATGGATAGAAGGTGAAATAGGGTTGTTTCATATTTATAATGACATATAAGTATATAAGTAATACTTATGTTATTACTTTATAATGAAACAACTAATGAAGAGGAAGTAGAAGAAGAAAGAAACTTGAAAGAATCGGTAGAAGAGATAACATCTTCTTCGACGGGCTTCTTTTAAACTTCCTCTTAGGGAACTAGAGTTGGTCTTTTGAGAAGACCAGAAACTCTAAGATATAACTAGAGAGGTTGAGAAGAGAAATTTTCAGGGGTTTGACGAGCTTTAAGGCTCAAAATTGTGTAAATAGGATAGGGAGGAGGTTCTTTTTTATAAGGGAGGAGAGGGGCACCTTAGGAAAAACTTAAAATATTATTTTATAATAAATTAATATTCAGTTTATAATGGATCCAAAGTGACTTATTTTGATTCTAGGGTGGTTATGGGTATAAATCCTCTCAAAAAATATGTTTTAGACAAGTTTAGGTTACCATTATAACCTTATCATTTAGATTTAACTCTAAGTTAAATAATTTAACTTTTACTGTGTCTTCTTGTATTCTTACACTATATGGTTAATAAAATTTCTATAAACTGCCAATAGAACCCTAATTGGTTCATTAATGTCATATATATTATTATATACGTCCTTTGGCCGATCCTTATATTTTTAGGACCATTATATCAATCAATAATATAATCTTTCTTTTAAAAACTCTTTTATGTAAATTTTGACACTATTTGGTATTTGGTTTTCTCTAAATTCATAACAGCATTATTACTTTAAAAAAAATTCATCTAACCAACAATAATATGTTATATTAACCTATAAAATTATTATAATTCATAAAAAGTCTCAAATTACATTTATTTGGGTATTTATAATATCAATTATGTTAATATTTCATTAATAAGGTAATTATTGCATCCTCATTGTGTCATAAATAAATTAAATTATATAATGTCTAAAAAATATAAATAAAATACCATTATGTATTAAATATTTTTGGCTTTATAATTAATATTTATAGATGAATTTATATTATGTATAACCCTATATTAAAAATGTTTTAGTTATTAAACTTTGATTTTAACTCTTTTAACTCTTCTTTAAATAAAATAATAATAAGAGTCATAATCTAATACAAGGGGAACAAATAGGTTCATATTTTATTCCTAATGTTTATTTGGTCGAATTATATTTATCCAATAGAATTAGGAAATGTGTTAGGGTAATAATAATATCATTTTTACCCTTAATTACCCTATTTACTTTTAACCGTGGTAAATAAAAGTAAAAATTTATTATTCACCAAAAATTAATTTTATCTTATTGAACCAAATTTTACTCCTTGATATTAACTGTTTCTCTCGGATTTTCAAAATTCAACTCACATAAGTGGTAAAATTAATTTTTATGTAAATTTGAAAATTCTCCTAGGAGGTGGGTAAAAGACGGTAAAATGTTCAATAAAAATTTTATATATCTAAAATTATTATAAAATGACTCTAATTAATTACATTGAACTTATATAGGTATTATGTATCTATTTTGACCTAAAATAAATTTAAATAAAAATAAATTATTATTTAAATAAAAAGTCGGTTTTAACCAATAACTCAGTGTTTTCACTATTCATCAAAAACTGAAAGTTTTCAGAAAAATACCAAAAATTCACCCTAGGCTAATTTCGATATTCCAAATCCAAAAATGAAGTCCATTTTGAAAGATAAAATTTATAAAATTTCAAAAGGTGGGTATTACTATTCATAACGGCTAGTTTATATAATATTTTAATAACATATCGTTGTTTAGTGAAACTCGGTATTGCGTACAACACACACTATCGAGGAAGGTCGCAATTGCGTGTAATGTCAGCCAAGTGAGGGTTGCATGTAGTGAAAGATTCTTTTTTTGTTGCATATAACATAATCCAACCATATTTCATTTATACTTTGAATATATATATATATATACACTCAATTTTGCGTAGAATAACTTCTATCAAACGAACTTCAAATTGTGTGTAACACGATCCAAAAATAGTGTTGTGTATACTGCAAGATAATACGGTGTTGCGTATAGCGCAAGATAATCTTGGGGTAGCATACAACACAAGACATTAAATAATTTAAAAAGAATACTTATCATAAAATCTCGGGGTGTTACATTTATTATGTGCTTCTGTGTATTATTTCTATTTTTTTATTTATTTGTATTGGGTGAAATTTTTTCCACGGTCTCTGTTGATGCCTCGGCTCTTGTCGTCAGCTCAGGAGGATCGGGAACACCTCTCAGGCCATGTCGCGGACTGGATCGGGTGATTGGTTCAGGGTCGACCCAGGTTGGTTCGTGATGATCTCTAACTAATGATGTGCCTCAAGATAATAGATGATTGACGTGGTTTCCTTGGTAGGTTTCTTGGTGATGTCTGGGAAGTATTGAATGGGTTGTATGGAATTGAACCCCACCCACTATGTCAAAGGTTAGGATATTCCTTTGGGATGCAGGGTCACAACAGTGTGACATATGTCAGTTAGTGTCAATTATATATTATGAGGTGTTAGGTCTATAATGAATGGAAAACTATTTAATGGTTACTAAGCTATTAATCTAGGAAGTTAGTTACAGTCTCTGTTATTTTATTCATGATGTTATTATGATTGGTGATGGATTTAGAGTTACTTTGTGGATCCCAATGCCTATTCATTCCACAAGTTATATTTAATTTATTTGAATAATTTGAGTGATATGTTTTAACCATTTTTTATGAATTAAAGGTTAAGACATGAGTGAGATAGTGTGTCTTGTATCAATTTGGACTCATAAAGAATGAGATGGTTCTAGAATTTTCCATTCATGAGTGACATGATAGGGCTAAAATATGTGATACCATACCTCTCCTTGAGTTAAATGGTAGAGTTTAGAACACCATCAATTATATAGGGTTTAGGATGTGATGAGATAGATTATTGGATGAACACACATCAATGAGTGAGATGGGACTGGTTTCTATATCAAATTAGATTTTATGGTGGAAACTAATTTTGTTACAATACTGGGTCTGGATTTAGAAAATATTGGATGGATGGACTCAACCTTATGTGAGAATATAGATGTCAAGGTTTAGACTTGTGACCATCCATATGTGTGGGGTTAGTATGGTCCATGATGTAGGACCCTACTATGAGGTTTAAACTATTTGAGAATTAGATAAAACCCTATCTCTAAACATCTGTAATGAGATTTTTTTTATGGAATGAGGAGGGAATTGGATTCCTAAATGGTGATAAAGAATCTATGGTCAGGTGTTAGGGGGGTTTAGTCAGAACATTATTACCAGATGATCATGTGTGTCTTATCAAGAGTTGTGGTTTCCAGGTAAGAAGGTGAGGTCCTAGTGAGAATTTGTACATTAATTTATTTTCATCATCCATACACTTGTGAATGAATATTTTTATTTTGGGTGAATGTTTACAACCTATTATGTTATAGGGTCACACCCTACATGAGAAAATTAGTGCATGATAAGACCATATGCCTAATTTTTTATGATAGGGCCTAACATGTTCAATAGATTTGGTAAAGGAACATCAACAAGTATTAGATAAAGGTTTTTTGAGTCATGTGGAAGGTAGTGGTGCCTTGGATTATTTTTTTATTTTTTATTAATTGTATATTTGATCTTTCTAGTGGGTGATAAATATTAACATTTTATGAACACTTCATTATGATGTTTTAATTTTATTTAGTTATTGATTATGCATACCTCAGTATGGATTTGGTTGGTTATTTCTATGTTGGATTACTATGATATGATGGAATAGACTCCTCAATTCATGTTGAAGTCTTAGTTTAATGTAATTTGATTATTCCATATTTGGAGGCACACCAAAGGTCATGTAGCTCCCCTGGGAGTGGTCCCTTGGAATTGGTGTTATAGTAGTAGTGGAAGATCCCTTTATAATATAACTTATGCTATCATGAATTCTGATATTCTATGTAGTAATGGATAATGTTCTATCAATGTTAAATAAAACTAATGTTCTAAATATCTGGTGAAAACCATTTTTTAAAATGATGTATAAGTAATTAATAGATCCCAAAGGCATTTAAATTAACAAAAATTATTAATAAAGATGATGATTGTGGATGAGTTACATTCCATAAGGGGATATGAGACCCTATAAATATGGATATCAAAAAATAGTTGTAAATATATTAATTCTAAATAATTATGAACTAAAATATAGATAAAGTGATGTTAAATATATAGTACATGTGTTGTTTTAAAAAATTTATAGTATAACTAATGATTATACCTCAATTTAATTTTTTCATACAAGGTGAGGAAAAATAAAAATATAAGAAAAAAACCATTATAATTTTATTGAAAAGTTCAGAATGAGAATCATGCATGATAAATCAATACATTTCCATGGGGATAAAGAGTGATTATGATGATGGATTAATGGGATTATTGTTATCAAAATTAAATGGGTTAAAATGTTTTATGTAGTATGTTTATAATATTATTTTTGGATTATAAATATTGATAACCAATATGGTTTGATTATAATAATGGGATAATGATTCTGAAACCCATTCTATTCTTGTTGGATTAAAAAAGGGGAGGTCAAGATGAACCCTAATGTGATATAATCGAAACAGATGGAAGTTAAGGCCCTTTATAATGAAAAGAAACAACTATAAAACTTTATGAAGTGGGGTTGATATAGATTTAATGGAGGTTTTGATGATGTAAAAAAAATATGCATGTTTAGAGTGTCATTGGAATTTTTATGGGTGTATATGGAAGCCTATGGGAATAATAGAAGTTGATTTTGGTGGAGGAAAAGGAACCTCACCATAGTGGATGTGGTCAATTCATAAAGGATATGGAATATGAATAAACTCACATAGAATTTGAATAACTATTTTAAAATCACACTTCAACATAATAGTTTATTCCATGAATTGTAAGGATGAATTTTGATAATGACCCCATGAAAATGTTATACCAATTTGGAAAGAGATCATTTATTTGATCATGAAACAACATGTTCAAAATGTGGTAAATGTAAATGAGGAAGAAAATACCACTTCATAAATGAATAGATTACATTGTGATTCAATATGTTACATTATGAGTATATAAGGACATTAACTTGTGGTGTGTATCTATTTAGTTATGAATTTTGTATTGCACCAAGAAGATTGAGGTCATTCCAAAATGTATGTCTTGCTGTAAATATCTTGATGAAATGATCCTATTAGTTTAGGAGAAGAATAATTACATAAAATTATGTCAAATAGTTAAGTCCTTTAGAGTCCATTATATTATGAGTTTTTGGTATTGAATTCATTTATAAGAATATTGAGGATGAATAGATAAAGGTAGATTTGAAATTATGCCACTAATAGGAAATCGTGATGTGAATGATGTCACATATAAGGAAAAATACTAGGGTAGATCCAGTGAAAATATAGGTTACGAATATTAATCACATGAAGAATATATTCATGATGTGAATAGTTTTGGGGATTCTAATATGAAATCACCTTTATTTCCATTTAATTTTTGACTAATTAAATTCATACCATGAATGGTGTCTCTTGAAACCTATCTATAAATATCAATCTCCATCCATTTTCATTGATTCATTTCCCTTTTTTCTCAAACATTCTATGACCATTGGGTAATTTGTTGAGGTCTTATAGAACCTCCATTGTATAATTATTCCTTGTATTGGGAAGGTTGATATATATATACTCTAGGATTATTTGGTGTTTTACTTATGTGAATTAGATCTACAGACATCCACTTTCACTACAAAAGAATCTCCGTTTAGCGGCAGTTTTTTTTTGCGTTTAGCGGCGGTTTACAGAAACCTCTGCCTAATAGGGCATCGGCAATCTATTAGCGGCGGTTTTTAATGTTTAGCGGAGGTTTTCGGAAAGCGTCATAGGTGCCTCATTTCGGGGCGGTTTTCCTAAATTTAGCGGCATTTTTACGAGCCCTGGATATCTCTTTATTCGCAGTGGTTATAACCGCTGCAAATAAACTCAATTTCCAGTGGCGGTAAAACCGCCGCTAAATTCAGGTAAACCGCCGCGGAATGAGGCAGCCATGATGCTTCTATTTAGCGGAGGTTATAACCACCGCTAGAATTAAATTTTATTTTATGTTTAGCGGCGGTTTAAACCGTCGCCAGTATACATTTCACAGCAGTTTAAACCGCCGCTAAAAGCTACCCAGAATAAAAAAAATAATTCTTGGATTCTGCTGCACCACTGCCCTAAAAAACCAATAAAACCAGAAAAAACAATCAAATGTTCCAAAATATTCCTCATACTCATGTATACAATATCCTAAATAGTAAATACTAGGAAGATAAAACTCCATTGATACAACATTGTAACATCCCAAACTGGATTCCACTAAATCTTATAACTTCACTTTCTTAGGATAGATCATCCATAGCGATTCCACTCTACTTATAAAAATTGATAATTGATGAATTAGTAGTTATAATAGTACCAACCCATTTATATAATGATTTTTTTGGTTTTGTGGCCTAGAAACCATCCTTAATACTTATAATAAATTTGAACTGATGAAATAGCTTAAATAAAACATTATAAATATATTTTTATAAAAAATCCTATTGTGGGAATAGTTTTATAGTTACATTGGGATATAGCTTTTATAGGAATGTGGATATTTCCAGTGAGTCTTAGTTGACATATTTTTATGTTGGAATATAGGTTAGGTATTAACTATGTTGTGGTGAGTGATGTAGACCAGAGTTTTTAGTAGAAAATCTAAGTTATCCCAGTTCTATGGATGACTATGTAAGAGGATCGAGTTTTATAACATCATCAATCTGGGTTAAAGTTCAAGATGTAGTTATTGATGTTGATTGAATGTGTGCGCATGGAATGATGATTGCATAATACATGTGATTATGAATAGACCATTTCTATTTATTATTAAGTGGATGATGTAAATCTATGTGGTAGGAAGTGAACCACAGGTTGTTCAAGGATGGAATATTAGTTCCAGATGAGGCTTTTGCGTATGCCAAGGATGGATTGTCGTGATGGAACATGGTATAATTATGTTGACTCACATCTAGAAACCATGTTTAGTGGTGGATAGAGTGTTTTTCATGGGAATTAGATTCCTATTTTTATTAAAATGATGAATATTAAAATCCTATGGTGGGGAGAATCACACAGGTCATGGAAAATGTAACCTTTGGGAGAGTGTTTGTAGAAAGAATAGTAATGAATGGTAAAGAAGAAAGTTTTGGAATTCCAGTAATTAAAGTTTCATGACCGGATAGCTTGTAATGAATCAAAAAACGGAATTAAGAATCATAATATAAATAATTCAGGGATATAATGATAGGTAATAATTACCAGACAGACCATGATTAAGTGGAAATTGTGTTGGGAATGCAGTTCAAGTCATGCAGTAACAGTTCAGTGATCAAAACAGTTGTGGTTGGAAATGGTCCATTGTAACCATTCTAATATTGAATTATTTGGTAGATGTTCTTTTCTTAAAATTCATGTTTTTATAAGACATACCAATTGTGCATCAAGTCGACATCCATCTTCGAGATTATATTTTAATTTATAAAGTATTCTTGCCCATATTCATGGACTTATGCTAATTTATCACCCCTCAGTCACACCTATATCTTAGTAAACCACCCTTGATTTAGAACATTCTCATGACATTTTAGAAGAGCTAGAGAATGTTTAGATACTTTGGACGCTTAAATCAGACATTTTCAACAATGGGCCTCACCAAAGTGTCCACAACACTATCCCCTTGATCACTATGAAATGGCCCAATTTGTTCAACACATCAACAATGGGTTTAACTCCTAGTCATCCAAAATCTCGAATACCAATTCAAACACAGACCTAAATGTAATGATGTATACCACACTCGAGAAATGAAGACATAAAAACAAACATCAGAAATCAATAAAATGCATAAAAAGAAACGTGAGAAATCAAGGAAATTTTAGGACATGAAAATGTGTGGTGGCAACTATGTGCCAAAAATGTTACATATACAAACCAACTGTTTTCATTTTTGTTCAACACATCAATAGTACAACTACTCAGGGTCCGATGATGCATCGTCACCCTCTCCACCTTCATTTCCACTTTGTGCTGTCACCTGTAAGAACATTATATTGAAAATTAAATACGGTTACATATTTATATTAAAACTTAAAACAAATGAAAGTTAGAAAACTAAATGATTCTGATCTTATGTGATTTACCTACATACCACCAATCGATGCACTCCCACTGGGGGCATATCTGCTCATCTGCTGACATAGTTCATTCAACTCTTTCTACAATGCAGATATCTGATCCCCCTGCTGGTGAACTGTGTTTCGTAAAGAAACAATCTCTTTCTTAGCATCTCTGGGATGACTAAAGTCAGGAGTAGATACAACAACTATCCCTGGTGTCCTGCTAAAAACCTCAGATGGCACGGGTCCCAAACCCATCCCGCGCACTCTCCCAGGATGCTCATTCCCAAAGACTTTAGCAATCGGGTCATCCTGGGAGACAGAGTAGGAATGTGAAGGATTGGAATCCCATAGTTATTTAATTTTGAGCTATAAATAAAATATCAATATATATTAACACAGAAAAAATTTATAAGAATTTATTATGATAAAAAATTGACATCATACCCCAACTTCTTTAGCAGGCTCATTAACAAAACATCCATCTGATTTCTTGTGAACATCCAACCACAGTTTAGTTCTGGATGCTTCATGGCCTAAACTCTGTGACTGCATTAATCAAAGATAAATCAAAAATTCAATATATTAAACAGATAATATTGTATTATAAATATTTAAACTAATTAAAAGATTACCAATGAACTTCGATTTCTAAAAAAAAGTTTTGAGCCCACAGTGTGCGGGATGACTTGCTTCGCTCGGTTTGACGCATTCTGTCTTGATAGATCCTGAAATAAATAAAATTCAATTTAATACTGATGTACTGAATGTCATTTCCTTTTCATATACATGTATAAATGTAAAATGAGGATAATATAATAATATATATATTTCAATACCATCCGCTTCTAATCCCGATGCCTGTCAACACACACTTTCCACTGCTCTTTTGGTACCCCACTGGGTAGCTTCTCATACATTTGCAGCATGATCAACGAAGCATCGTTGACATCACACCATAATCCCCATTTAAAATCTTTCCACTTCTTACCTATATTTTTCAACGTCCACTTCCATGCTGTCACATCAGCAACGGTAAAGTGGAAGAACATCTGTATACAAAAATTCATTTCGAACATATTAGTAACATGACATTAAATTAAACCATAATGTAATAAATTTAACTTGATTTGAGAATCAAAATCTTCATTTTTCCAGCTTGGAGGCATATGTCTCCAATATTCATATGAAATGGGAAGGGAAATGGGCCCCACTGCCAGCTGGCCTAAAATCTGGCCAAGCAACCTCGTGGAATCATCCGTAGGGACCCCGTAAGAATCAAACGGCACAAAAATCTTCTCGCCATTCAGATTCCAAACATCTGAACTTTTTATTTTTTTCTCCACGGTTTCATTTTTTTCATCTTCAATGAGAAAACAATTAGTATAAACAAAATGAAATAAATTTATTTAATTAAAATTTGTACCTATGATAGTGACACTCCAGTATGTCCGGGATGAACTGGAAGGGGTGCGTCGCTGCCCCATTACCGAGGCTCCTGAAGGGGGAGTCGACGACTCAACCTATACTGGGACATCCACAGATGGTGTGAGAGATGGTGCATGGGGGATATGGTGCAGGGGTGTCAGCAGCTGGTGCATCAGATGTCGTGGGGAGGGAGCCAGATGGATAGTCATCTATCGCATAACTGGATGAAATAATGTAACGCTTCTTCCTTGGAATTCCTGTAATTTAATCAAATAAAATTAAGTTCAGAATATATATTTCAAAAAAATTATGCAGAAAAAAAAATTAAAAATGATAACAGATGGAGTACTAACAGACAAAATATATATAACAATGATAATGAATGACTACAGAAATGAAACAAGTGGTTGCTGAATAAATAAATAATTGTACATACAATCATTTTCCCCTTCAATCATATCGGTTTCCTGCTCCATTGCTTCATCCACTTCATCCATCCTTGCTAGACTAATATTTTCAATATCATGATGGACAAATAATTCTGCTTCCTGTTGCTGATTAAATTCAATTTCAGAGGTCAAATTTTCCACTTCATCACCCATATCATACAAATATCTTTGTATTACGTGAGCAACTACACTCCACCCTTCATCGGCAACATCATTCATATAATATACCATTTTTGCTTACGATGCTAAGATATATGGATCATGCAGTTTACGATCACCAACATCCATCAAGCGAGAGAAGTTCACAGAAGTAAATTGCAAGGAATCTATTTTAACGCCTCTAATAATATCGACCCATTTGCATTTGAATAAAACAACCAAAAAATGTCCATGGTAGTTTAATTCAATAATATCATGCATCTTTCCATAGTATTCCACTTCAGCGAATGTAAATATACCACTATTCTGTGTTCTCAAACCCACTTCTCGATCGACTGTATGAAATCTAAAGCCATTCACATTATAAGCGTCGAACTTTCTAACTTCTTTTAGAGGACCTCTAGAAAGAAACTTCAAATCTTCTGATACCTCTTCTCGAGTATTAGTATTCATGATCTGAAAAAAGAAATATACTTTATTAGATTTAAAAAATGTATGTGTCAAACTAATATTCGTATTTATTGAAATATTTATGAACTTACACTTCGTGCAAACCATTCTACAAGATCTTTATTAACAGCTTTCGTTATATCTTTCTCATTTCGTGTTCGGCCTCTCATTCGTCTCTTTGTTTGTATCCTCAACTCTTCAATAAATGGATCTGCAATTTCACTATTCAGCAGCACATATCTATGTGCCTGTAATAATTCCAATTCAGTCAGTGTCACATTTGAGGTCCTCCCAACTGATCGGCCAATAGCAGGAAATATTTTGGATTTCTGATGTATTTGAGATTGATTCGATGTGTCGTCAACACGTCCAACTCGATTAAATCTTGTCTCAATATCATCCAAGTATCTAGAACAAAAGGTAAGACACTCTTCAGCCACATAGCCTTCAGCAATTGAGCCTTCTGGTTTAGATTTATTTCTCACGAATGATTTCAAATGCCCAAGATATCTGTGAAATAAAATAAACATAATTATGAATTTAATTAAGTACCAAAAATTGTTTACTTAACTGGAAAACATATAAATAAAGTACCTCTCAATTGGATACATCCATCGATAATGAACGGGGCCTCCTAATTTAGCTTCCTCAACCAAATGCACAGTTAAATGCATCATTACAGTAAAAAAGGATGGAGGAAAGATCATCTCCATTGCGCAAAGGGTCAATACAAACCTCTCCTGGAGGTTGTCAAGCTGAAATGGATATAGAGATTTCTCACATAGTTTTCTAAAAAATGTGCAGAACTGGAGTACAATAACAGTAATTGTTTTAGGTAATAATATACGCAATGCCAATGGTAGTAACTGTTGCAACAAAATATGTGAATCGTGGCTTTTCAATCCATGTAACTTACGATTCTTCAAGTCAACACACCTTGAGATGTTACTTGAATACCCATCAGATACCTTAACATTCTTTAACATTCGAAAGAATGTATCTTTATCCCTATTTTTCATTGCAAAAATTTCCGGAGGATACTTTCCATTCTCATCTGGCCAAAGATCGCATTTTATGTTCATTGCTTGTAAGTCTTTGCGAGCATTGAGATGATCCTTCGACTTTCCATGCTCATTAAGCAATGTGAAAATAAAATTGTCACAGACATTCTTCTCAATATGCATCACATCAAGATTATGTCGCAACAAATTAAATTCCTAATATGGAAATTTGAAGAATATACTTTTTTTCTTCCATTGTTGCGTTCCTGTTTCGCTTGACGATACACTTCGGACCCGTTTTCCGCTATCATTCAAATGATGAACCTTCCCAAATTATGTTTCAACATTTTCAAGTTGTTCCAATATTTCAAAACCATTTAACAACATTGGAGGTGGTCTACGATCAATGGAACCATTAAATTTTGATCTTTTCAGCCGAAATCTATGAGATGCATCGAGAAATCTTCGATGACACAAGAAACACCATTTTCTACTGTGAGGTAGCCGTTTGGGCTCAAAATCAAAGTTAAAAACGGGACAATCCAAACATGTGTAATTGTTCCAACCAGATAAATTCCCAAGCCCAGGGAAGTCACTAATGGTCCACATTAAAGCAGCATGCATTTTGAACATTTTTTTAGAAGAAGCATCAAATGTCTCAACACCGTTGCTCCATAACTCCTGCAATTCTTCAATCAAAGGCTGCAAGTATACATCAATATCATTTCCAGGCATTTGTTTTCTAGGAATAATCATCGAAAGGATAAAATATGTTTGTTTCATACACATGCACAGAGGCAGATTATAAGGGATCAAAACAACTGGCCAAATGCTATAATTGGTACTCAAAGTCCCAAATGGGTTGAATCCATTGGCATCCAATCCCAATCAAATATTCCTAGGATCAGCTGAGAAATCGAGATGTAATGAATCAAATGTCTTCCACGATTGGGAATCTCATGGATGTATCATTAACCAATCATTGTTATTATCTACAGAATTTCACTTCATGTGTTCGGCGGTTTTCGATGACATGAATAATCTTTTCAATCGAGGCTTCAAAGGAAAGTAACGCAAAACCTTTGCAGGTGTGCTCCTTTTCTTCTTCTCCATGAAATTATGTTCATTCAGACTTCCAACATCACCCTTTTCCTGCCATATAGAAGAAGAAAATTTCTTTCAGTTCTGTCTACTTGAATCCTCTCCCCAATAAAGCATACAATCATTGGGACACGCATGTATTTTTGTATAATTCAGACCAAGCTTGTTAACAACTTTTTTCATATCATAAAAAGATTCTGAGATTTTTGCTTCAGGAAATGCATCACGAATCAATTCCAATATCATGGACATTTCCTTATTTGTAATTCCACACAGACATTTGATATGGTACAACTTTAGAAAAAATGAAAGATTTGAATATTTCAAACATCCACTATACAACTCTTGATTTCCATCATCAACTAAATCATGAAACAAATTTTCCTTAGTGAAGTTTTATCTTACATTTGCCTCCATAGAATCAAGAGGAGGATCCAATGATATGTGACCATCTTGATCTGGCTGTGTTACAGTCTCAAAAACATCACTTGTCACGTTGCAATTTGTAGCACCCTCTTCTGATTGTTCTGATATGTTTTGATGCTGATAGTGGTGTCTTGTAGTGCCGAATGCATCATTTATTAGGTTTTTCATTTCATTTTCCCTTGTCGACGAACTTGGGACCTCATTATGCGGATTAACATCAGTTCTCAATCTTTCTGTAACGTTCGATTCTCCATGCCAAATCCAACACAAATATTGAGCAGGGAATTGCTTCAGTATTAAATGTTCATAAACCTCATCTATCTTCAACCATGTTCTAAATTTACATTTAGGACATGGACATTTTATTCTCCCTTAAAAGGATCGATTAGAAATTTCAAAATCTAAAAACTCATTCAAACCCTTAACATACTGAGGTGTGTTCCTCGGTAATGTGATCCAGCTTTTATCCATGTATATCACAATGTGCCTACACAAAAAACAAGGAATCAAACATAAGAAATATTCTATAACCCCATCATCAAAAACAAATAATGATGAACAAAATTTCCATAATAGAGAAAAATTCAATGATATATCAAGAAATGGGTCTCAAAATTCCTCAAAGTCCCTAAACTGGAAGCACAAAATGTATGAACTATTTCTATAAGAATGGGCATTTTCATCATGTTATGGTTCATCCTGCCTCTACTCCTTGCACATTGGATTCTATTCATTCCCACTATTAATTTGTTGCATACCTGATAAAACTAAGGAATGAACAACCATCGATTTCCAAGAATATTTAGCTTCCATTCACATGTCCCTAGTAACAACCTACAAAATGGATGTTATGCCAAAGAAAGTAGAGATGTACCAAGGTCTGGGTGAAGACCATCACCAAAGAAATGATCTTTCTCATAATTGATGACCCCTATCTTTGGAGAATATATAACAAACCTTGAAAGGTTATTGACATACTCCCATACTGATCTCTCACCAATAAAAAGTCTCATGAGCTCATTCTATTTCTCTACATTCATTCCCTTAGGAAATAACCATTAAAAAAATCAATCTTGATGAGATTCCAATTCATACATTCATGAAGTTAAAGGACTGAATTTTAAATATAAGGACTGAATTTAAATATAAGTACATTGATGAATAAGCCTCTGGTGAAATATATCATGTAGAAATATATCCTGTGTATGATAGGGGACATCATTAACATACCATGGATTCATGGATAGGGGAACATGTTTATATTGAGATATTTTATTTATCCGACTCTCATGTATATATTTATAGCTAATAAAGTTATTATACAATAACTATATTGAGGTCATGTAGAATTTACTATATATCAAGATAGGGGGCTGGTGTGGGATGGATGTGGCTGGAGTAGGGCCAAATCACAGCATTACCATGGCATGACCGTGGCATGACTGCGGCGTGACCGCAGCGTGACCGCGGCGTGACCGCGGCGTGACCGCGGCGTGACCGCAGCGTGTTGGCCCGGTCCAGCAACATCTGCGGGGTAGTATCTTCCACTTATTTTCAAATAGGATGATATGGATGTCATGAGAGGATGTTTTCTCAGAATATTTAAAGAAATGAAAGCTAATCTGTGATGACTAGAGGATTGGATGACCCCTGATATACCTAATTCAGTGAGGGATCGAATACTGGTGGAAGGGGGCTGTTGCGGGCTGGAATGCTGGTGGAAGCGGGCTGAAATGATGGTGGAAGGGGGATGGTGTGGGTTGGATGTGGCTGGAGTAGGGTCAAATCACGACATTACCATGGCGTGACCGCGGTGTGACCGCGGCGTGACCGCAGCGTGTTGGCCCGGTCCAGCGACATCCGCGGGGCAGCATCTTCCACTTAGTTTCAAATAGGATGATATGGATGGAATGAGAGGATGTTTTCTCAGAATATTTAAAGAAATGAAAGATAATCTGTGATGACTAGAGGATTGGATGACCCCTGATATACCTAATTCGGTGAGGGCTCGAATGCTGGTGGAAGGGGGGCTGTTGCGGGCTGGAATGCTGGTGGAAGCGGGCTGAAATGATGGTGGAAGGGGGTTGGTGTGGGCTGGATGTGGATGGAGCTGGGCCAAATCATGGCATTACCGTGGCGTGACCGCGACGTGACCGCGGCGTGACCGCAGCGTGTTGTCCCGGTCCAGCGACATCCACGGGGCATCATCTTCTACTTAGTTTTAAATAGGATGATATGGATGGCATGAGAGGATGTTTTCTCAGAATATTTAAAGAAATGAAAGCTAATCTGTGATGACTAGAGGATTGGATGACCCCTGATATACCTAATTCGGTGAGGGATCGAATGCTGGTGGAAGGGGGATGGTTACAGGTGTTGGGGGGATGGTGCGGGCTGATTTGAAGGTGGAAGGGGGCTGTTGCGGGCAGTAATGCTAGTGGAAGCGGGCTGAAATGAAGGTGGAAGGGGGATGGTGTGGGATGGATGTGGCTGGAGCAGGGACAAATCACAGAATTACCACGGCGTGACTGCAGAGTGACCGCGGCATGACCGCGACGTGACCGCGGCGTGACCGCGGCGTGACCCCGGCGTGACTGCGGCGTGACCGCAGCATGACCGCAGCATGTTGTCCCGGTCTAGCGACATCTGCGGGGTAGCATCTTCCACTTATTTTCAAATAGGATGATATGGATGGAATGAGAGGATGTTTTCTCATAAGATTTAAAGAAATGAATGCTAATCTGTGATTACTAGAGGATTGGATGGCCCCTGATATACCTAATTCGGTGAGGTTTGGAGATCTAGCAATGTGTAGGAATACCTAGAGGAATTAATACCCTATGGGATCAGGAAAATCACAGGTTACATAACATTTAATCTGACATTACTGGTACCGTGGGACCCCTGGGCTGTGGAACTGGGCTTTTGGTTCGATTTAAATATCACATGCCATGTGACACGGTCACACAACATGGGACCCATCTTAAAAGTCTAACGGCACTTAAAGAGTGTCTTGGTTCAAACAATCATTTTAATAAAAAGATGGAAACCCTCTATAGGGATATAAAAAGGGTCAGGTACGATGTGTGCTTTATGACTAACAACGACATCAAGTATAAGGAAAACATCAATGCAATAATGTTAAGCAAGGTATACCACTGTGAGTTTTTGCAGACAGCGCACCTCCGTTGGAGGGGTTTTATTACAAAACCATGACTTATTTATCATGGATATTCACACTATGTTTAATTTCATTGTTCATAGACCAATCTATGTATAGAGTTTAAGGGAATGTATCCTTGAAAAAAATTATGTGATATATATAGCAATATAAGAGAGGAATAAAAATATGATATGGATGTAGATCTTGACACACATATGCATATATCCTTAGGGGATGACTCAGATATTTTATGGTCATGGTTCTCACACCTGTAGCTGCTAACATTTTTATATATAAAAACATAGAACCAATGATTGGTTAGTCTTAATAGATATTCCAAAACACAACCTGATGTGAATTAAGGATTATTAGTATCATATAATACCTTGGAGGGGGACATTAATTTTATGTTCATGATGTTTTGACCATTGTGTCACAAAGTTTAATATCCTAGGAAAAGGACCATGGTTTTGATAAGACATTACAAAAGGAGAATCTAATGTTATGTATTTGGGGTATCCAAAAGAGATTCATACCCAAATTGGAAGGTGCAGAAGAATATAATTTCATAATTTATTTAACTGTTAAAATGATTCTCAAATGTTTAAACTTCAGGGTACAACAATCACATTGAATAGAATGATTTTGGAAGCTTTAAAACATACATTATGAATGCCTGATTCAATAAGAAATAGGGAACAACTGGTGAAGAATTACCATTACAAATAGTGGAATACTAATACCATTCTCATTCAATAGAATCTAATGGTATTAGGTTGGATATTTTCTCAATCAGTCCATTGATTGATTATGTGGTTTAGGTGGAACTATCTTCCATGACTGAAATATCCCATAGGGATAACTTTATATGCTTCGAGGAAAGGTGTGATATTCAGTATAAAATCCTAATAGGTTAGCTCCAAATAAATTAACATCCACAACCAATTTTTAGAAGACCCCTACAGACCCACTATATAGGGCTATCCCCCAAGGCCTCATTACACCTTTACATACCGCCCTATAATGAAAAAACCCAGTAAAATAATCATTTAAGTGTAATTTAAAATAAAAGATGTGGAAAAGGAGAGTGAGAGGGGCTATAGTGTGTGAACAAAACTCAACACAAATAAATGGTTCAAAATAGTGTATGGAGTATCCATTGGTTAATGAGAGACCATCCAAAAGTTGGAATGTGGAAGAGGATAGAACCATTCATTAAATTATAATTGTGGAGGCTATCGTTAACCATACCCACCAATCATAATGAAAACCTTATACTATAACTATCAGGGTCTTGGAAACACAGGATCAGTTCAAATTATCTAGCATAGTTTCACTTCAAGCCACCATGATATGGTTTTCTAGTCTGAATCCATATTCGAATTCAAGGACATGATTGGTATTGGGAACTTAGATAACTTTCATGGGTTCTTCCATATCCATTTCAATGGATACTCTGGTGTCCCTTTACTTATTTTAAATGAATACATTAATGATAGAATCTAATCATTCTTTTCAGACCACATTGTCACCTCTATTCACCATTAGAACACCCCTTCTTGGTACTTTCTTGGTCTTCATAGATGTCTTTCTCATAATGACAAATAGAATTCATGGAATCTTCTTCAAGCCTATGGGACAATTTTCTTGGAACGGTTTGGTACGTAGGGGACATTAAAAAATTATGTTCTATTCTAAAACGAAACAGGGTGATAGTAAATTCCATGCCTCCATGATGTAGTTCCATCATACAACAATGAGGGTAGGGATTACTGATATGGGACATGTAGATATTAATTAGACTTGGTTCTAAGGGAACATGATCAACACCTTTATTGCTGAACAACTAGACCATTTCTTGGGTTTGGGTGAATGGACTAATTTATTCCAACTTTCCATATCTCTCACTTGAGACATACTACCTTAGATATTACCCCATTATTTTCGAAACTACCTATGGTTTAAAGAGACCAAAACATGTTAAATACTCAACATTTGAGATATTTTTTGACAAATAAAATGAATGTGATGATGTTAATCGAGATAGTCGGATGGTCGATGACCCTGAAAAAAACCATGAAATCTTCTCAAATACAATTTAGCCTAAGTAGGGATTGAGTACAAATTAGGAGGCCACCACTAACATTTTTCTTACCCAAATCTGGAAAATATAAGTGTATATAGATGTGACATTGATATAATAATAATATAACCTAAATAAAAAAGTCCCCTTATGTTATTGGGTTCCATCATGACTTCTAGGATCAACTATACATGCTTCGTCCAATTTTACTGTTATTTCTAAACATGTTACAAATAAATACCTATGGTTATCATGAAATATTCCCAAAATGAATGGTAGTTGGAAGTATATCCAATTTAAGAACCGAATCATATCAAAAAACAAAACATGTTGGAAGTGAACGCAACCCATAACTCAAATAGGTTTATTGTTGTAATTACATCCATTCCATTCCATGTACGGTCTATGGTTGTCATTACAACAAACCCATATTTCATGAATATCCATGATTATAAATACATGCAACCCCTCAATAATAAACACACTTGAGATGGAATTACACCTAAATCCATGAAAATCATTTCATCAGGTTTTCATTATAGCCAACCGCACCCAAAATATATCTTCTATGTTGGAATTAAACCCAAACACATAATAAAAACATCCCCATATATCATTATATTCAACCACATTTTAATAAAATTTTATTGTATTAATTACACACAAACCCTTCTTGGGGATTTGATTCTTATACCTACTGGAAAACCAAAAAAACCTAAAGGAGAAACAAAACCCTAACTAGAGGGGAAGATGGTGCAGCTTCCGGGGTCGCAGGGGGCCGGGGGTCGCGGGGTCGCGGGGTTGCCGGGGTCGCCGGGGTCGCGCGGGGTCGCCGGGGTCGGGGTCGCGGGGTCACTGGGGGAAGCGGGGGGCTGGGGTCGCAGGGGAATCGGGGGGTCGGGGTTGTGGGGGAAGGAGGGTAAGGCGTTAAAAAAACCAAAGTTTCGCGGCGGTTTATTATAAACCGCGGCGAAACCTTTTCTACAAAAGGTTTAGCGGCGGTTCCTAGAACCGCCGCTAAATAGCGGTTTTGTTGTAGTGTTTCTCTATCACCTCATCAGATTTTTAGAAGATTTAAGGAATCAGTTGAGGTAATTAATTTCTAAAATTATTAATCATTATTTGGGATAATATTATTGAATAAATATATTTTTTGATTAAATGATTTTTTAAAATATTGTGTTATTACATATGTGGATACTATTATTAACATGTTGGTCTACTTACAGATAATTTTTTCACCATTATAAAAGGACAATAACCTATATCCGGCAATGAAAATATAATTGTTTGAATATTAAAAAATAAGTTGTTATTATTCTCCTTCTATATTTATGTTTATGTGTTATGATTTAATTATCCCCCTTTATTTTTGATGAAAGTTTTTCGTTTTTTATGAATATAATGAGTTTGGGGTTGAATGTCAGAGCGCTACTTTATACTCCTTATCACTTTTCTTATAATGTTACTTTCATAGTTGTGGGAAACTGAATCTCCTTATTTTTCCTTCCATACTTCATTTATACATATATTGTCCATATAATAACTTCATATGATCTAATCCATCTAGTTATGATTCACCCAATAATAGATTGTCAAATAGTTACTCTTAACCCTTTTTTATCACTAATTAATAAGGAAACACTTTTTAGTATCTATAAGATCTCATCTTCATCTTCTTGATCCCCTAATACCTATTCATTTGGTAGCACTACTTCATCTCATATCTTCTTCTCAGTCCAGTACCATAAATTTAATGACTTACTCCCCATCTAATTCAAATTCCCAATTGATTGGAAATATTTGTTTGACATTAGTATAATACTTTCTGTTACCTTTGATCGATGCACTATTTATTTATCTAGTGGTCCTTATTAATTTAGTACCCCATGCTTAGTACGATGCCTCTTCTTTTAAAACATCACCCCAAATAAGAATTTATATTAAGGTTAATATACAACAATTCTTTATGAAACTTCAAATCATAAAAATAAAAAGAATCCAAACATCAATTATTGACTACAATCTCAACACATCATCACACCTTAATAAAAGAAGTGGTTTTTCATTTTTTATGATGGAGGTGGATACTTAATTTCAAACACCCCACTCAATATTTTCAGTGTCCCTCTAAGAAAAATACCACTATTGAACCCATTAGAATATTCTAAAATGTTTTTGTTATCCAATATTTTTTGGAAACATCATTATATGTCAGCTTCAATGTTTATCCTCATCCTTTATGTAATATTTTATATAATCAAAATATTAGATTGTGATTATTTCTATGTTGATCACCCAACATATCATATAAAAAATTTCTATATTCCGGAAAAATTCTTAAATAAAATATAATTTTTTTGTAGTATACCTTTATAACCCATATTATATTCAGTGAAACATCATTTAGTGATCCTTTATAACTTTATAGAAACATATTAACAAAAATATAAGGTACTTCCTCTAACCGATGGAATTATTCAAAAAAACATTCATCTAATAACATCATTGTATGATGACTCTGTTTGATATTTTTTTCTTTGGAATTCTATTCAGAAACGTTTCATAGGGTCCACCTCTATAAGATGGGTTCATAGATGTTTCTTAGTTCTCTTACATTTGATAAACCCTTGATGATATAATCCTCTACTTCTGTTTGATGAATTTATAGAACTCCATCAAAGAAAATATTAATACTTATCTATATATCTGGGAAATAGTTTTTTCATGACAGCACACAAACATTTTTTTCCAATGAAATCTATTTTGAGACCTTAACTACCTCCTCTTGATCATCTTACATGGAATACCTGATGTGATGAATATTATGCAGATACATATTTTTTATGACCTTATATGGAATCTTCTTTCTGATTCATTATCATAGAAAAACTTGAAAACCTTTTTCATCTAATATTCATATGTATCCTATAAATTTATTTAAGAAAATTTTTCAGGCCATTTGGAATCCTCTATCTTCTAACTTCCTAAACATCCATCTATATGATCAGCTTTTAAAAAAATTCTCCATATGACGGTTTAGAAACTCCACTATAATGATTCAAAAATCAACCCATTCGATGATCCCTAAAAAAATTCTCTAACTGGTTATTTTGTTTTTAAACAAGTGTATGATCATTTAAAAAATTATTTATTATAGAGACTTTCAAATGACCCCCAATATTGTATAAAAGAATACATAATCCATTTCCTTTTTGAAAACCTATTGATCATTTATTTTCATTCATTCATTTATTTCAATTTCATCACTTTGTAACATCATCATTGTATAAATGCATCCAATGGGCATCATAAAAATATTTTTTTCAACTTAAATCAACACTTCACAATATTTTAGATCCTTAGTTCTCCCATAACATTGTATCTTCTTGAAATAAAAATTGATAATTCACTCCTAAATCTCATCTTTGGTCACTAGTTGATTGAAATATCCTTAAAATAGTTTTATCTTCATATTAAGATCAGCATGAAAAATATCACCTAGAATTGTGATGTTTGATACATCACATGGAAATGGATAATATAGTTTTGTTGATCATCATCTATCCACTATAACCATAAATGTAATCATTAAAAAAATTACAGATGTAGTATGATCGACTCATTATATTAAAAAAGTCTATTATTAGTGTTAATATTCTTTCGGTGGTCTTCAAAAAATTACTCTATCTAGTAGTACGTTTCATCATTTTTTCATCCATTTAGACAATTTAAGATGAATTTTTAATGGTTCATCTGATTGGCCCTATTTTGTTTGATTTTTAAAGGTCATTCAATTGAATACTCAAACCAATAACTCAATTCTAAAAGACTTGTATAATGGTGCTACTAATAGACCTTTACCTGATTACCTTGTTATGATATTATTTCCCTAATCACTATGGATGATCGACTCTATTCAATCTCCATGGTACACTAGCCTCTGTCTGATCGTTGTTTCCATCTTCATTTGTTTGGCTTCACAATCTTCTTAAGGAAGATTAACAAACATCATATCTTTTATAAAAAAAAGTCTTCTCCAACATAAATAACAAGTTTTATACATTACTAATAACTCCTTAATAATCATAAGTAAAATCAAAGTGTCTCAAATATCATTTTACCTTCTTCATATAATAATTCCCGAAATCTTCAACTAAACCTTTTAATTGATGCTTCATTATAACATATTAAAAATTTAAAATCAATGAAATCATTATATATTATTGAAAATTTACATCCATTTTCATCCATTTAAAAAAAGAAAACTTAAGAACAATATGGGATCTTTGAATTATGACTTCGTGGTTAGGATCCACGATATATTTATCAATTATAGAAGTGACATGTAGTGTACTGGAAGGTCAATGTGTCATTGGGATGATGATGTATAGTGGAAGCCTTAAATGGTAGTGGAGCACACAAGGTTGATTATAAACATGTTCAGTATACCCTAGTTGATGAGGATTATGTTCTTATGATTATTATAGTTGGGGAATACACACTAAAGGAAGAGGGAATATGGTTGATGGCCTTTATGTTTTCATTACCCTACCAGCATATGGTATAGAGGATGGAATTATGAAAAGATTTTTGTGTTAAAAAATGTGTTATATGGATAGTAAAATGAGATACTATATGTAGTTGGTGATGTTAGATATGATATATGGTTTCTTTTACCATTGGATGTCATATTTAGATAGATTTTTTCTTGGATGTGGAATTTTTTTATATTTATGAGAAGTTGTGGTCATTTCATCTTTTGCTGGTTAGTTTCATAAAGGTTCCATCCTACCTATATATACTTCTTAAAGAGTGAATAACTATTTTGATAAGTATGATAAGATACATAAATCTTTAGGCCAAGGGTAAGAGGATATAGAAAGAATAAAGGTTTTAGTGAGCCAAATTTTTTTTATTGTTCTTGACAGAAGCTCATGTGTGGTGGACATTATGTGGGGTTATTAGTTTAAGATATTATATTTATGTAATGGTTTGGTGATGTTTAATTTTTTATGTTCTACTATTCTTTCATATTTTACCCTTATTATTTCCATTTGTGACTTATTTTCATCAATAATTATTGTTGATATTTATTCTTGTATATTTTTTGAACAAATATGTTTATCTATTTAGTGGGATGATCGTATTGGGTATTCTAAAGTGATAACCCCACCATAGTTTTCAAGTGTATGTAGGATAATCCAATGGGAATCAGTAATGTTTTTTGAGTATATATTTTTTAATTAGAGGATGTTTGGAGTATTATTGTCATTAGTGAAAATATTTTTATTTTTATTTTATGGAATGTACAATAAATTTATGTTATAGGAAAGATGGTGATATATTTTTGGATCCTTTTTACATATATGTAAATGAATTTGTAGTTATTTATATCTTCATTATTGGGAAATTAATAGGGTAGTTCATCCCATTTGATAATTTTATATCCTCAGTGACAGTCACCACCCCAGTTCTTACTCAAGGATAGATTCAGTGTTCACTTATTCCCTTCCTTTACATCCCATGGGGTACCAGCATGGGGGTGAAAATTGGTATCAGCAGTATTCGTTGAGTGATTGAGGTGGTGAATGGTGTTAGGAACATTTCAAGACTATATGAGATTGGAAGGGAAATGGTGAAACTTAATCCAAATGTTTCAAGTAGACCAAGTAGGTTTACAATGACACATTTATTTGTGGCCCATTGTGATTTGATGTTAATGACTTTGATAATATAAGAAACATGTTATGGTTGATTTGAAAAAATTATGGGGAAGATTTATATTGAGGTACATGTATCGTGGTAATTATTTTCATTATCATTTACATTTTTAATTTTATGTTTGTTTCTCTAACTACGCATGTATTTTTTTTGGTAATGAATTATTATTTTTTAAATTGTTCTTATAACCAATAGTAAAGGGAAAAACTATAATTAACTAGCATGAACTATTTATCTAAAACTTGTTGAGGATTATATGTTATATTCCCTACCTTCTTATAACATGTCCCTTTATAAATTAATTTTTAATGAATTTTTTATATATATACCATGATAATATTTTTTCTAAATGTTCTGACTTAGTTATCAGAACTATTAATTTATTTTGTAGTAAATAATTTCAGAATTTTTATAAACTTGGATTTTTTAATATAAGTAGATTTCATTCAATCATATTGATTTTAATTATTTTGAAACCATACATAGGAGTATTCTATTTTTCAGGCATGTTGATTTTAGATGTGTTGTTTTTCATTTCTGATGTATCATTTGAATATGTTATGAATTTATTGTAAATTTGATTTTGGTTATTTTATTTCTATTGTTCCAGAAAAATGACAATAAAATTTATTTAAATTCATTTTTATTTTTAATCATTAACCTGAATAACATAACATTTTTCCTTACATGGCAATAGTACTATAGAATTAATACATTGATATATTCTAAACATGGGTTGTAAATTTATTACAAGGTTACAAAATTCATCTGATTAGTTTCTACATTTTGGGTATAGATTGACATGATTACTGATATCAATTTTCAATTTCAATATTTCAAAAATTAAATAAATTAATCTCATCTTCCAAGAATGGTAAAGACTATAGTTATGATATATTATTTATACACAAGAACACAATCACTCTCAAAACAATATATATATATATATATGTATTTATATATATATCAAAGATCAAAATTTGAATGTCATTCTATGTGTTTACTTTCTACTCGTAATGTGTACCATACATGTGTTAGGAACTTATTATAAGGATGAAATTGGATTATTTATTTTATGTTGTTATAAAGTGATAGGAATACTTTTTGATAACCATTTATTACTTGAAACTATTTAAATGATTTAATTTATTCTTTTCATCATTGATAAAATTGTTATAGTATTGCAACAAATGTTGCTTAACTTTTAATTCATGAGTAGTTAATTGTAAGTATCATGTCTAAAGTTGAATAAAATTCAGTGGATTTCTATAAAATTGATAGTATATGAATAATTGTATTTTATTATACTTAGTGTGATGTGTTTTTTATTATGAATTAATTTTATGCACTTATCATGTTGTATTTATCTATGTAATTAATATCATGTTACCTTGATTACAGTTTGTAATTTTTTTAGTTCAAACCGTTCAAGCATGAAACCAAATGATATAACATGATTAGTTTTATTTTTTCATACAGAATCAAGTATTATTCTCAAATGTAGATTCATACTTCTTCCATGATAAAATGATTAAGAAATAAATTTTTGTGGTATTGATAACATGATGTAATAAAATGGAGTCTACAATCGTTTTTTATTTCTGAAGTATCCTTCATAAAAAATGAAATTATTAGTTTGAGTATGTAACTCCCAGATATATTTTGAAATTTATTTTTCAAATAAATATAATTTCATTGATATTCTATATTATACACAACGCCATATTTTAAGGAAACTGGGACTTATTATTAATATTATTATTTAAACAGGGTTTTTATAACCTATTCATTACATTTAGTTTCATGAATATGAATATTTATTTTTAAAATTAATTATAATGTATTTAGATAAATAAAATATATTTATAAAAAAATACATTATAATTAGTAAACTCTTTATATGCTTCAAAAATATTTTTTCTATAAAAATGTATTTTATTATTCTATGTGAATAAATAATATTTTTTAAGACATTTAGAAACATTATTTTAAAAACACAACATCATTTTTCAAATCAACATATAAAAATTAGTATAATGTGAATTTTTTATATCTTTTCGGGGAGATAAATGTTTAATGAAGAGTAAAAAATAAAGATTCCTATTGAAGACATACTTTTAATTTATAGAATTTAAAAGCTCAATTTTTTAATATTAGATTAAATGTAAAATTAGATAAATTATATTGTTATTATTTAAGTTTTGGTTTTTATAATAAATATTCTATTCATTTTTATATAATCTTTTTATACTTATGAAATCTTTTTCTTTGGAAAACCACTTTTCATTGTGTCTGAATTTTTTATTTTTTTAAAATTCTACCAATTTTTTTAATTGAATTAGATAAAATAGGATCCATATAAGGAATTAAAATAATTTATATTATATATTGTTGTTAAATTATTTTTTGGTTATAAATAATGGTTAAAATATAAAAATTAATTACTATGATTAAGGATGAAATAGTGTTTTTCATGTTATATATGAATAATTTTAAAATTAAATTTCAATGAAGAGAAGTTATTTATTTAATAGATTGGATTTTTTATTTAGATTCATTTGATAAAAATTATCTAATATGGGTCATTAATTTTTAGTATTAAATAATAAATTACTACGATAAATAAATAGAAAAAATATATATAATGTTGAAAAGTAAAATGGAGAGTGTATGTAATCATAGAGTTGAAGGAACAACATGTTTCAAAAATTTGTTTTTTTTTGTGAGGTGGCTATCTTTATCGACCAAACCCTCCCTCCAATCAATTATTTATCTATTTTTGAGGATTATGGGGAGTGAGTGACTTTATATAAACCCAGTCTTAACATTCATGGATATTAAAACATTTTAAATGGCTATTCTGCACATTATCAAAGTAAAAACATGAGGTCCATAACAGTTCAGTTTATTTGGAAACTTGTAACACATCTTATAGCATGGTAAAAGATCATAAACATATCCCATAAATATATTACCCTTTATTAATCCAACTTAAAACCATTATACATAAACTAGGGATATAAAACATAAGAAATAGTGTGCTTAGATGCTCAGTTAGGGTAAAAAATAGATATTCATGCATAACATGAACATAAGGGTATGGTAACATGATTATAACTTTTGAAAACCAAAAAATAAATATCAAAGATCATAATAATTAATAATAGAATAATTATTGGTAGTTCTGAAGAAATTAAACCTAATATTATCAATGAACATGAGTCATTAGAAAATTAAATAGGTATAATAAATTGAATTTGAGACATATAAAAAAGAATAGAATACCATTTCATATTAGTCAAGGCTCACTACCAAGACCATCAGTACAGACAAAGTCTATTACTAAAAAGGGTTCACTCCTTGTTTCATCCCAATCTTACAAAACTATGTCCAGATCCCATTCTAGAGCTATTTTACTGAACTGGGTTCACTCCTCATTTTGTACATATATTTTTGAACCGAGTTCACTCATCATTCTGTCCATTTATTATTGAACCGAGTTTACTCCTCATTCCAACCCTATATTACTGAACTAAGTTCACTCCACATTTTAAAAGTGTACTAATGAACTAAGTTCACTTCTAGTTACATTCCTTTCTTTCTCATTAGATATATAAATCATTACCTAATAAATTGGAGGAAGATATAGGTCCCACCCATCATGCCTTGGAATCATACAAATGTGTGACATTAGATAATAAAACACTCATCTTATCATGACCCATAAAAAGATATGGGTTTCATAAAGAACATATCATAGACTATGATATGAAATATTTATCAAAAAAAAAATCATCATATTATAACCAATGGGAAAGATATAGGTTTAATAATCAATTCATCATACAATAAACTATGAAGGTAAGTGGGTTTCATAAGAAATTTATCATCGTATATCCTATGGAAGATAAATGATATTCATAAATAACTATTCATATTCAACATAAACCACTCAAGTAATGAATAATAATGGTATCCTTGGTTCATAACCCAAGTAATAAATAGGTAACATCAACGGATGTCATATTAGATGGAAAATAATTTTTTTAATTTTTTAGAAAACATTTATTGATGGAAATAACCTTTCCACTCTGAAAAATTCTTTTTCAAACATAAAAATTTGTGAAAACATTTTTCCTTGAAATTAAGCCATCAAAATTTATAAAGAATGCATTGAAAATCATTTAAACCATATATTGACATAGTTTTTTTTAAATTCATTCTCCTTGTATGTGAGATTAAAATGTCATTTGAAAAATTATAAATCATCATTAAGAAACATAGTTTTTGAAAAAAAAATATTTCTAACTGATGAGATAAATAAGGCTATATTTTTTTAGAAACAATTTTTTTAAAATTCTCATGCGCCAAGGAGTAGAAAAATGGTACCATTACATGAAGATAAAATGAATAATATGAGTATAAGAAAATTCATTAGAGTACTTGAGAGATGGATCATAATATTTCATCAATGGAAGCGTAATCATAAAAAATCTTGTTAAACGATAAGATTTTAGTAATAAATTGTTACCCATTTGGTAACTCTAAATCATAATTTACCAAATATAATAACATTACATGATGCATAAAATATCAGGAAAATAAAGAGATTCATGTTAAAACATGTCATTGAGTTGTATATATACTTAGTAAAAGAATAAATGTGCATAACAAAACATGTTTCTCAAAGAATGAAAATTTAGATAAAATTACATTAATGATTTGGTATCTTTTGAATCGTAAACCACATGAAAGATAGATCATAAAATTCTAATTTAAATAATCTTAAATTTTAGTATAATAATTATAGAATATTTTTATTGGAAGTATATACACAACAAGGAAGAAACGAGTGAGGAATAAGGTATAAGACTCACAGAAATAAATGTTAGTCTATAAATACCCTTAATAAATGAGTAAATTTTGAATCATGAGATCCTTTAAAGAATAACATCAATTGAAACATTTAATATCATGAAATAAATGATGCTCTTGATAAAACATGTCAAATGATAGTATGTAAAACCCATAAAATAACGATGTAGTGAATATGTAATGAATCTCATAGAAATAAAAAGTGATATGAAATTCCATTACATTACATATTTAATTTCTCCATACACATTAAAACCTCCTTAAGTTATAACATTCTTTGTACATTTACAAACCTCCTCTTCTTCATGTAACTCTTTTTTTTAATTAAAGGACTTTGTTAGTTTTCATTATGTCCAAATTGAGGATTCTAAAATATGAGGAGGTGTGTTGGGAGCTTATTTGGGTAGGGGTTGGATGATCCAAGGGCCTTTATAGGTGTGAATAAGTGAAGGGTGTGAGTGCCTAACTTATTAGAGTTGGAAGGATTTCATGTAAATACAAAAAGGAAAATTCTATGGAGAGGTCTCTCTAACATCATGTGCATTCAATAATAGAAAATTTATGAGATAAGCGGGGAAATTATCTAAAGATGGCTAGCCAATAGGTTTCGGAAAAGTTTATAGGTCATATTGACCCTTAAAATTAACGTTTAACCATCAAATAAACATGCTTTTACCTTCATCCATATAATTAATTTTAATTTCCGTTTCTAATATTTTTTGACAAAAATTATAATGACCATATTAGAAATTATAAATTATAATGATTCCAAATATGGAATCCATTTTTCCAAATTCTAATAACAGATTTAGAAAATTTTAATTTAAAATTAATCCCATAGACGGGACGATGCAATAGGTTGTTAATGTAAATAGTTCAAAATAATGAAATGGTTTTAAATATAATTTAATGGTGAAATTTATTATAATGACCTATATTGGTTATATTGATAGATAATCGAACTTATTATACTTTAAACCAATTTAAAATAAAATTTAACTATATAAATAAATATGATAAAAAGTTTGTTTTCAATTTAAATGCAATATTGTTCACTATTCATCAAAAAATGAAACATCACTAAAAAAATACCAAAATATCATCCAGAATAAATTTTTTCATTCTAATTTATGAAATTAAGTTCATTTTTTCAAATATAAATTTAAAAAGTATAAAAATTTGGTTTTAAGATAAGTCACGCACAAAAATTTAGAAAAACTAGCTTTTATAAAAATACAGATTTTTATGCCTAAAATTGGATTTTCTCTTATTGAACTCTTATAAAACAAATTGTAACAATAGAAATATATTTGGATTAATTTATAATGAATAAATTTCATTATTATCTCTCAATAATAGTGATTAATTAAATTTATTAAGATGAAATGACTTTGTGGGCATAATAATAGTTTTCCATACAAGAAAATACTTTAAATTTAATTAGTTTTTTATTTATAATTAATTTATAACCAACTAATAAATTTTAAAAACATGTATATAAAAGTTTCATAATTTAGTGAATATTAATCATATCTTATATTCCAATGGCTATGTGATAACTATAATAGTATTGTAATAAATATATTAATAGTATATTATAGTTCTGTATAACTCAGTCTTGTGTGTACTACAAACTGTTGATTGAACTTGGTATTGTGTTTCACCCAATAAAAACATAGTTTTTCATGTAATCAAATATAAGATTTTATTTTTGTATAATGAAATCTAAGATCAGTGTTGTGTGTAGAACACACTTAACTCGGTATTTCATTTAAATCAATATTAACATGGTGTAGCATGTAATGCAAGCCATTAAAGAATATTAATTTATTCAAAGAAATAATAATTCATAAAAACATGGGGTGTTACATTATAACCCATTAAAATGAATTTCTCCCTAAAATTTCTTCTGGGTCATAAATGTTTTAATACATTAAATATCCATTCATAGAAACAATAATTGTAAAAAGGAATACTAAAAAAACTTTAAAAAGTTTGAAAAAAAAACATTTACCAGAAGAAACACATAACTAGGTTTCCATGTGAAGACAACGACATGGACTAAAAGTGTTAATAATTTTAGTGACTAATATAGATCACCGATCATAAGCAAATTGTATATTGAGATAAGGTTAGTAGTAATAAAACTATAACCAATTTAGGAATGATGAGGTCATTGATATCATTAAAACGATGATAACGGGAAAACAATTCAGCCTAAGGTTGAATAATTTTCCCAAGGAGATATACTTACTGGATTTAATTCAATTTCATATTAACAATTTCACCCTTTCCTTGTTCCTTGATTAATTTCTACTTCATCTCTTACATCAATAAATGAATGTTAAATTTTTATCCCTGAAGCACTAACTGATCAAAAGATTTATAGGTAGATCAACAATTAATTTCTTCTATCTTTATTTTCATCAAAGAAAATTTATTTTCATAGGTTTTACAATGTGAATAAATCCTCCTATTTAGGGATAATACATTAATATCTAAAAACTCATCTGAAGTTTAACATAAACCATTTCATAAATGGTTGAATTTGTAACCCTTCCAAGAGATAAAAATCTAAAAATTTATCAATAAGGTAACTAAATTTCTAAAAACAGTCATAACATTAATCCCCCAAATATTATAAAGTATCTCTTGTTTGTTACTTTAAAAAATTTGAATATATTTATCAATTATTCTCATAAAACATTCTAATAATGTTGATTACCATAAAACCTTATTGAAAACGTTCATTCATTCTTATTCTAAGGATTATTGGATATATTCTTTAAAACAAAAAATTTTGGTTCACATAAAAAATGATTACATAGAATAAATTTTAAAAAATCCTTTATCTTTTATGAGGTTGTATATACTATACAATTTACTTTATTAACATCATAATCACATTATCAATACTAAAAATTATTTTCTCATCCTCAGGAACATGTTAAGGGTTACCTTTACGTAATATAAAAATTCTTTTAAATAACATTTCTAGGTGATCAGTTTCATTTATGATATGATTGAAAATCATCAATGAAAAACATCTACAAAAAAATACTTATATACTTCATGATTTTTATAACATAATCCTTGAATTCAAATACACTAATACATCGATCATTCCACTACTTCCTTAATCAATTAAATAAGATTCATTATCTTATTCCTTAATAATTATTTCCTAAAACATGAGATATGAATCATTTATACTCAACTTATTCATCCTGATAAAAAATACTAGTAGAAAATAATATACCTTTTATATGAATCTTGCAGTCTCTTCCTTTTCAGTAGCAACACCATTACACATAGAACCTTGAATATTTCCTTCCTAATATTTCCCATAATACATTTATTTTAATAATCCCCAAACATTCCAAATTTGATGTATTAAAATGTCAATGATACATTAGGGAGGCCATTCTCTCATCCATTTAATTGACTGAACTTTTCATTTTTCCTTTTTTGTTACTTTATTTGTGTACTTATTTTCCACATTAAAAACATCTTATTATTCCCCTAATAAATCTAATTATAAAATATAGATATGGATGTTATTTATTGGAAACCACTCTATCAATCCTTTACCAAAATTCAAGGAAATTTTGTAAAATATTGACACATTCGTAGACTTATTGTTACAGACATCCCTAGACATATCCTTTGAAATATCTCTAAGGATCTCCCTAAAGTTATATAATCCTAGTTTCCAATGGTTAACTAAACCTTTCCTCTAATAACAACTTAATAAACACAGGATTAACCTACATGGATATTAAAAAATTATATTAGTATTAATCACATTACAAAACTATATTCCCAAGGACTATAATAGTTTAGTTTCTTCGGAAATATGGAACATAATCTTCTAACTTGGTGAAATATATTCAACATATCTTGTAAAGATCATCCCCATTAGTACGCATACTTAAAACCTTTCATCATAACATGGTGATAAAAAATATAAGAAAGGGTGATCTCAAATTCTCAGTAATGGTAATAAAAGGAGATATGTATGGATAACATGAACATATGGGTAAGATTACATGATCATAACATTTTAAAACTATACCTTTCATATCAAAGATCATAACCTGGAATCATAGAATAATTATTGGCAGTACATAAGATGTGAATAATAAGACAATAAAATTACACTAGTAATGAGATCATAAATTTATGCATAAGACATGGAATTTGTGGAATATGCATAAGAACTAAAAATCATTTCATATTACTCAAGGATCACTGCCATGACCATTATAGCCAAAAAATTACTTTACTGAACCAGGTTGACTTCTCATTCTAGTAATATTTTACCGAATTGTGATCACTTCCCTTGCTATCCCTATTTTACTAAAACAAGTTCAATCCTTTTTCTTTCCTTGTATTACTGAACTGATTTCTATCCTTTTTCCAGCCATGTACTACTGAACTAATTTCAATCCTCATTCAATCCCTATATTTCTGAAACAAGTTCACTCTTCGTTAAATCCTTGTATTACTAAAATTATTTCTTTCTTATTTATTGTCCTTTTGATCTTATAAGAAATATTAATCATTAACCAATTTATTTGAGGGAGATATAGGTCCCACCTATTACATAATAAAAACCTACATATGTGTTCCATAACATAATAATAATTTTCATTAGATCATGAACCATAAAAAATATATGGGTTTCATAAATATCATTACATAACATAAGGAATGAAATGGGTATCATAAAAATTTCATAATATCATAACCTACAGAAATGATACTGGTTTCATAATTAATTCTTCATACAATAACTCTTGAAAGTAAGAGAGTTTCATAATCATTTTTTCATGGTATATCCATGGAAGAGAAACAGGATTCATAAAAAAGTTCTTATATTAAAAATATACTATTCATGTAATGAATAAGAATGGTATCCACGGTTCATAACACTTGTTATACATAGGTGACATCAATTTATGCCATATTATATTGAAAATATTTTTTGAGAAATATTTTAACAAAAAAACTAGAAAAATATCATTCATTCATTTAAAAAATATTTTTAAAACTAAAACATTTTCAAAATCTTTTTCATTGAATAACACATTTTAAAATTATAATGGAAGCTTTTAAAATAATTTTAAAATGTTTTTTAAATATATAACATTTTTAAAAATCCTTTTACTTGAAAATGAACTGAAATGATCCTTAAAATTAAATTTATAAAACATCATTAGAAAGCATCATTTTTGAACAAAATATATTTCCCATCAAAAGAGAATTAAGGTCGAATTTTCTTTAAAAACACTTTCGTAATTATCATAAGTATAAAGGAGTAGATAAATGGTAAAATTACATGAAGATATCATGAAAAAACTGAGAATAAATGTAATGATATTACTTACGATATGGAACTTAATATTTCATTAATGGAAGAATAATCATAAACAATCTAGATAAATGATGACATTGAAGTAATAAATTGTTTCCACTTTGGTAACATTGAGTCATTATCACCATGAATGAATAATATTACAAGAAGCTTAAAATATCATTAAAACTAGGTGATTCAAGATAGATATTTTCAATTAGTATTATGTATAACTAGTAAAAGAATAAAGGTTCATAACATAACATGTGTCTCCAAGAAGGAAAAATAAGGCAAAATTACATTACCGATTTGGTAAATTTTGAATAGTGAGCTACATGAAAGATATATAATCAAATGTATAAGTAAATAACAATATATTTAAGGATAATAATCATAGAATACATTCATAGTAACTATATACACCATACAAAAGAAACAAGTTCTGAATAAGGAATAATTTTTGTAGAATTAAATGTGAGATTAAAAATACACTTTATATATGAGTAACTTTTGAATCAAGATATCCATGCATGATTAACATCAATTGAAACATTTAATATCATGAAATAAATGAATTTCATGATATAAATTTCGTAGGAAAGTATATACACCACAGAAAATAATCATGTAGGGAATATAGAATGTATCTCAAGGATATAAAAAGCAATATGAGATTCCCTTATGTTATGTGTATAATATATTTATACATGTTGAAACCTCCTTATGTACTGACTTTCTCTATACGGATTCAAACATCATCTTATTCGAGTAACTCCTTTAATTTTATAGCAATGGACACCCATGGTTTTATTTCTACACAAAGTGAGGATTATATGATTATGGTAGGTGTGTTGGGAGCTTATTTGGGAAGGGATTGTATGATACAAAGGTATTGATATGTGTGATTAAGTTGGGGGTGATTTCCTTTATATAATAGAGGATTAGTGACATTCTTATAAATACAAAAAGGTAAACACTCTTGAGAGGTCTCCCTTACATCTTGTGATCCCAATAATTGTTCTTTTTCAAAAATTGAGTGAAAATGGAATAAATATTGATTTCCAATGGGGTTTGGAAATGTTTCTAGGTGTTTTTTCCCTTAGAATTAATGTATATCCACTATGTAAACATGTTTTTACTTTAATCGATGTAATTAATTTTAATTACATTGACTAATATATTTTTTCCAAAAATATGTTAACCTTAAAAAAATTATAAAATTTTATTATTCTAAATATCTAATCCATTTTTCAAAATTCTAATCACAAAATTGGTATAATTTAATTTAAAATTAATCATGAAACCCAAACGAAACAATGAGTTTTTAATGTAAAAAGTTTAAAAGAATAAAATATTTTTATATATAATATCAACGCTAAAAAGGTAAAAATTACATAAATTGGATTTATTAATATATAATTTAACAAATTATACTTTAAAACAAATTTCAAATAGAATTTAACAATATAAATAAATTATATGTAATGTTTAGTTTCAAGTAAAATTCATTATTTTTTATTACTCAAAAAAAATGAAACATCTAAAAAATACAAGAAATTATTCAAAAATAAATTTTTATATTAATATATCAAAAATTAAGTTTATTATTCCATATAAAAATTATAAAAGTTTCAAAAATGAGTTTTAAAATAGGTCTTTCATTAAAATGAGGCAATACTGCATTTTAGAAAAATACAAGTTTTTTATGACTAAAATTAGATTTGTTATTATTTTAATTCAATAAAACATATTTAATGAATGTAAAACCATTTTTTGAATTTATAATATATAAATTTCATTATGATCTCTCACTCATAGTGATTAATTTGATTTCTGAAGTTGAAATGAATTTCTAGGCATAAAACCTATTTTCCATAAAAACACATCCTTTATATTAAATAGGTTTTTTATTTTTATTTCTAACTAATTGATAACCAAGGATTTAATTTTATAAATTTTTGAAAATCATAGTTTCAAAATTTAGTTAATATTATCCATATATACCATTCTAATATCTATTTGACAACTATAATAATATTTTATTAATATTATTAATAGTATATTGTAGTTTAGTATAACATCTTCATGAGGGTGATGAATATTTTCAAAGGATCATGGTATTTTTTATAACACCATACAAATGTAGTGGTTCATCTTACGTAATAAAATAGTGTTACGTGTAACACAATCTAAGACTGGTGTTGTGTGTAGCGCACACATAACATGGTGTTTCTTTATAGCCAAGCATAAAATGGTGTAGCATGCAATAAAAGACATAAAATAATTTTATTTTATTCAAAAAATAATAATTCGTATAAACATAGGGTGTTACGGAATTACAGTTATTCAATATTTTCAACTAATTTATAAAATACTACTCCTCCACAATTTTAAAATAGAACCCCATATCCTCTTCTATTTAGAGTTCCTAACCTTTTTGGTTCATCCAAACTATTTCAAAATTCCTTCCTTACATCCCTAAAAACATCCTTGATGAATTATTTTTATTAGGGAACCATCATATGGAAACATTTTATTAATGGAATCTGTTCACTTTGATAGTCATGGGAGTGAACCACGACTTCTACAATGGTTTTCAGAGTGAACCCAATCAACAATGATAGTCTATAGAGTGAACCTTGACTACTAAGACAGTTTGGGGAGTGAACCCAATCCACTACAATTGTCATTGAAGATAAACCTAGACAAATAAGGAAAGTATTTTATATGTTTATTGGTATGCCATAACTCTATGACTTATTCCAATGTTATTCTCTCATTAAATATGTTGATTGGTTAATTTATATTTCAGGTCTTATGACCAGTCATGATTAATTCCATGACTCACATTTATGATATGTTATATTCCTGTTATGGTTTAAAAATGTTATTCTCATGTTCTCATACCATTATGTTCATGTTATATTGATATCTCTCTTTATTACACTTAATAAGAATCCCATCTCAGGCTTTCTTATGTTTCCTTTCCCTAGGTTACAAAGAAAGGTATACCGTATGATATGTCTTAGACGAGTGACCGTAGTGAAGAACATAGTGGTAGATTACACCACTAACATATGAATTAGTTGTTAATGTATCAATGTTTCAAAATTCACTAGACCTATATGATTATTTTGTCGATTGTTATGATATATAATGAATATTCTAAAATTTAGATTAAATATACTTAAATGATAGGTTTGAGACTTTAAAATTGGTATTAGTGTAAGGTTTGGTTAACTTTGGAAATAAGGATGAGAAAACATTTTGGGAGAACCATAAGGATAATCCTATATACAATAAAATATCCTTGAATATTGAATTATGATAGAGAGACTAGATTTAATGAAATTACATCCATTTATGGACACAACATGTGGATGTGGCTATAAAATATATTTATCTAAGTGTAAAGAGTCTGAAAATATGTATTTAGATTAGAATTGATCGTCATCTAGTGCATGATAATGTGTCTTTCGGTACACCTAGCTTGACACTCCAGAAGGATATGTTTTAGAAATTCACATGATATTTTAAAAATATTATAAATTATTTAAATATATGAATACCATTAATGAATTAGGATACTCATATGGTATCATAAAATTAAAATGAGGGTGTTTACACTGACATACATATGTCAAAGATGAGTTTGTGGAGGGTGTGACCATTTCAATCAAAAATAAGGCCAAAAATGGATCACAAATACACTTATCGGAATTCTTTATGAAGCTTAAAATCATTAGGAATAGATCTTATTTTTTGAAGTCACATTCAATGTGAATTTTGAGGCGGTAACATCCACACAACATTACTATGGTTTTAATAATTCACCGATTGTGCAAAGCTTGTGGTAGTTACCTCGGTGTAGTGTAACTCTAGTTCGAGGAAGTCACTAGTTGTACGGAGGTAGAGGAGGTAGAATCTACAAAACATTACTCCAATTTTCATATGTCTCTGGACATGTAGAGCTTGAGGCAGTAACCTCCATGCAACATAAATCTAGTTCAATGGACCCCATCATAGGGAAAAGCTCATAATCGTCCAAAATGGCCTCAATCTTTTTTGAAACTGAATCCTTTGACTCCACTAGGCCTATATATACCTACCTATGAACAAATTATACGGGTACATGACCATTCAATAATGAGAAAAGATAATAATTAGTGAAAATATATGATTCACAAGAAAGAGAGAGGGCTGATTTCCTTGTTGGCCATCTTTCAAAAAACCACTTCCCATGTGTTTTTGTGAACGTAATCCCATGGTGAGATGTTTTTCATGAAGGTCCAAAGAATTCAGATAATATGAAATGCCTTAGGGTATTTTGGGGTTTAATAAGATAATAATCCTTTGTGAAACCAAACCTATGGTAATTAAGACTTCACATTGAAGAAGGGTCACCATATTCCACGAAACATATTAATTCATGATAAAACATACCTTCATGAAACCCCCTAACTTTAAAAAACCCCCATTTTTTAGGAAACCCTTTATTTTGTGAAACCACAATGCTAGGTCTCCCAATGGTTCCACTTTTCATCGATTCTCCTTTTGTGAATGTATAGTTCCCAGGGCCCCTGCACCCATCCCAAACTATTTCAAACTAACTCTAAATCTCAGTGTAACCGATATAAATAACCCTTGTTTATTCCAACATTACATCAAGTGTGTATGGGGCCATTACTATAAAATTTTATCCAACATATAAGTACCATAATTCCACTTGCTTTTAAGAATAGGAACCTTGCCTTCGAAACCCCTAATTTCCAATCTTCCACAGTGGTGTCAATGCAATGCCCCACCAAGAGGAACATGAGTAGTAGACATGTAAGCCCTAAAGTAGGCATCAATGAGGGATATGAACTACCTATATGAGAGGAGAGTATTTTCATAAAATCATCCTCTCACCTTGACACCCCCCCCCCTCAGGGTCTATACCCATCCATATCAAATTTTCATGACATAAAATTACCTATCTCTACATCATACTTGTACAATGTTAAACTACAAAACAACTTCTTCAACACTCGATGTTAAACTATAGACTTTCCACATGTGAAAAGCACAAGATGCCCGATGTGTGACCATCAGTGGATGACACCCCTAGGGAAATATAATCTAGGCATGAGCCCCTCACACCTATAGTGACGCAGGCTTAACATACATGGAAATTACTTCATTTTATATTAATATTCATCATATTAAAAAAATACATTCTGGAAAACCATAATAGTTTAGTGTATTTTCAAACATAGAACACATTCTTCTAGTTTGGTTAAATATCATTAATATATATGTTATAAATATATTCCCCTTTATTAACCTGACTTAAAACCATTATTCATAAACTGGGGAAAGGAAACATAAAAAGGGGTGAGCTAGGATACTTGGTAAGTGTAAAAAAATAGATACATAAGCATAATCATTAACATCTGGGTGTCAATACATAAGCATTAAATTAAAAGAAATTACCTTGTATATAATATATCAGACAGATGAGTCATAGATTAAGTAATGGGAGTTCATAAATCTTAATATAATCAATAGAAAAATACATTAAATACTAACATATGAATAAGACATGGAATTGTGGTACTCACAAAAACAAGAAATATCGTTCCTTATAAGTCAAGGCTCATTGCCAAAAATATATCATGGAACTTAATTGGGAATACACCTATTGGGAATAATACAACACCGTTCCCAATTGCATCTCTTTTCTTTATAATAGACTTGGTTTCCCCATATTCCCTTAGTGGATTGTGTTTCCCCATCTTCCCATAGTGTATCTTTTTTTCCCATCTTCCCATAGGGGATCGGGTTTCCCCATCTTCTATAGTGGATTGGTTTTCCCCATCATCTATAGTGGATCAAACTGGTGGATGTGATTCTAATCATTATCTCTTGTGATATAAAAAAATACCCAATGCTTTGGAGGGAGATATTGTCCCTAGCCATAAAAATAACAAAATAATACAAACATGGGTCACAAGATAATAAAACATTCATCAGACTATAAGCCATAAAAAGAGACAGGTTTCATAAAAATCAAATCACAACCAACGAAATTAAATGTCTATCACAAACAATTCATCATATCGTTACCTCTGGAAAATAAATAGGTCTCACAATCATTTCATCAAAGAATAACTTGTGAAAAGAAGTGGGTTTCAAAAGAATATAACCAATGGAAGATAAATTGGTTTTATAAAAATCATTCTATCAAAACATAAACCATTAAAGAATTAATATGAATGGTATTATTGGATCACATCCCTATTAAAGTATAAACTATAACAAAGAATGTCATTATAGATGTAGAGTTATTTTGATTGATCACAAAGAACTTTTCTTAAAAAATATATTTTATTCTAAATTACTTTTCATAAAACCAATTATAAAATTATTTTCTTATAAAAAGAATTTAAAATTTTATTTAAAATAAATATTGCCGAAAATATTGTTTCTTCTATGAAAAAATATTTTTAAAAATAATAAATTTTGAAAATATTTTACTTTGAAAATGGATTTGAAAGCACATAAAAGAATCTTGATAACATTTAAAATAACTCTTACATTGAAAATACTTTTAAAAAATATAATGTAGCTTGAAATTTTTTTGAAAACCTTTTTATGTAAAAATACTTTTAGAAATTATAATGAAATAGTAAAAACTTTTTAAAAAACTTTTTCCTTGAAAATAAATTTGAAAAGATGTAAATGTTGGGTTGAGAACCATTTTAAACAAATTTAAAAATATAAAATTTATTTAAAATAATATTAAATATATATTATATTAATATTTAATTTTAAAAAATTGATATTATTTTAGAAAACATGGTTTTTGAAAAAAAAATTGATTTCTAACTGAAAAGAGAAATAAATTTAGACTTTATTAACAACATTTTCTTAATACTATTAAGTACCAAAGAGTGAAACCATGGTACCATTATATGATTATAACATTAATAGATAAAGGATATGAAAATTTATTATAGTTCTTGAGATATGGATCATAAAAATTCATTAATGGAATCATAATCATAAATAATCCTGATAAATGATGATATTGTAGAAATAAACTTTTTCCACATTGGTAACTTTAAATCATGATACCCATAAGAGAATAAAATTACTTGAAGCTTATAATATGATGAAAAAAAATAAAATTCATGATATAACATGTCAAAGGTACATATATACACCTCATATAGGAATATAGGTGTATAGAAAACGTGTGTCTCAAAGAAATAAAATTGAGACAAAAATACCTTACTAATTCGGTAACTTTTGAAATGTAATACCCATGAATGAGAAATAATAAAATCTATATGTAAATAAAAATAAATGTATGTATAATTAACATATTATAAATTCATGGGAATTATATACACCACACAAAATAAATTAGTTGATAACATGTCATGTATCTCACAGATATAAAAAGTTAGACGAGAAACCCCTTATGTTAATTGTTGACTTTATTCATACATATTCAAAATTACTGTATAATTAGTATATGTTTTTTATAAATATACCAAAATAAAAATATTTGCATATATTATTTTATTTTGAACTTATATTTCCTATTTAGTAACATTTCTATATTGAGGTTGTGTTTCAGTTAATTATAACTTTTCTTTTCGTATATGATTTGACTTATTATTCTTGGTCCTTTTACTTAGATCATTAATTCCTTACATTCAGAATGTAAAACATGATATAAATAATATATATATATTATTTATTTATATTAATATATAAATTATATAAATATTAAATGTAGTATGTCGTTCGTAGAGATGGTAGATCGTATAAACACATGAATAATTTTCTATTTTTTATATTGAAAGAAACAATGTAAAAGACATATATGTATATATTTATAAATATTTAACTATTATAATTCCTGAAAAATTATTATTCCATATATATCACATATTTTTACTAAATCCATCATTAAAACATTACATGTAAAGTGAGAACTAATCACATCACATTGAGAAGGCAGTAGTCCACACATCCACAAACAAAGTTATTATATTTTAAAAAATGGATAGATTGAATGTATGTTTTATGTAATAATTAATTATGCATAAATAAATAATAAATATTATATATATAATATAAAAACATATGGTCTATCCAAATTCTCATTCATGATATGTGGGTATGAAAAAATGAACAACATCATTTTGTGACGTGGTAGTCTCATACACAAGAACAACAAGTTCATTACCAATTTGATGGAAGAGTGTGTAGGTAAATGTAGAAACCACAGATAAAATAATAATTATATATATATGATACTGAGTTTATTATATATTCATTGAATTAGATGATATAGGGGTACAAATAATGAAAACCAAACAAACGATCTTGTGGAAGGATGTTACCTCTTCTTAGGGTAATTCCTTTTGGTTTAAACAAAAGGAATAATAGGGATTGATTTATTCCAAAATTTAGTAGTCTAGTTAATGTGGGGGAGGGGGGGTAGACTGTATTTGGGAATATTGAGAGGTCTCCCTTACCACATGTGATTAAAAAGTGGGAAAACAATGGATTAATGTTTAATTTTTTTCTATCTAATCCTACACCACAAAAAAATATGTGTATTTTAATAATTATTTCCTTAACTATACAGTTTCTCCACTTTTATCATTTTTGTTTTTATTAAGGAAAATCATTTTTTAATCTTTGTATTTTAACCATTAATAACAAATTAATGTGATATTTGTTATTACATAAATACCCAATTAATTATAAATTTTAAATATAATTTATAAATATTAAATATTATCTCTGTTGGAAATTAATTTTAAAACAAGTTCATGTTATGTGAAAAAACACAACTTTGACACAAAAAATGCAAATATTGTTTTTTCTATTGAATGGTAAATATATTAATTATAAAAGACAAATTAGACCATTATTTGACCATATTTTATATTTATTAATTTTTAAAAATCAATGGGTGAAATATATGATTTTTAGTATTTTTTTACTTGTTTAAAAAATATCATTTATTGTAAAATAACGTTAATGTAAATTTTGATATTATTTATTTATTTTTAATTTAAAAATACCAAAAAATTATTATAATTAATATATATTATGTTCACATATATTTAACATGATATTTTAATATAAAAACGTCATCCCAAAAAATATTTCATTAAATTTACATTACTTTTATTTTTTTTAGATTTATTTATTTTATTAAATTATTGAAAAAATAATCCATGTGGTAGTGTTTGATAAGAATTTATGGTAAATTTATCATATATAAAATTTAAAGTTAAACTACGAGGATAAAAATAACTAATTTAAATTTCAAAATAACGTTTATAACCAAAATCTTGTAGCTTCTTCCATGATCTAAAGGTTTATAAATGTTAAAGGTAAGGAGTGTTTCTTTTCTATGTTTTCCTCACATAACATATAATATAGGTCACATTCATGGAATATTATCTGAATAACTCATTAAATTATAAAAATTTGGTAATGGCCTAAATATTTGTAACAAATGGATTTTGGAAAAGTTTATAGGTAATTTTGGCCCTTATTTTTATGTTTTAGCCCCTTATTGGGCTTAAATTTACCTTAATCACTGTAATTCATTTTAATTAAGTTCTCTAAATTTTTTGGTCAAAAAACTATGTTGAACATAAAATATATCATAAATTATTATTATTGATAATATGAAACCATATTCCAAATTTTAAACATATAATTGGCAGAAATTAATTTAAAATTTACCCCGTCGATGTGTCGTGAAAGTGGGGTTTTAATGCGAAAAATTCCAAATGTTCGAAATGTTTTTATATCCAATTTTAATGTGAAATTTCTTAAAATAAACTAAATTTGATTAATTTTAGTATAATTGATCTAGTTATACTTTAAATCCTAATTTATATATTCGTTAACAATATTAATAAATTAGTTGAAAAAACATTTTTGAATTAAAATTAAATATTTTTCTATATTCATCAAAAAATTAAATATTCTCAGAAAAATAGAAAATATTTATCCAGAGTAAATTTTGATACCCCTCATTCAAAAATAAAGTTTATTTTTTAAATTAAAAATTATAAAACTATATAAATGTAGATTTATATGTGTTCTCCATTAAAAGGCTATTAAATTACCTTTTATAAAAATACATATTTTTATTCATAAAATTTGTTTAATTATAATCTTATACCAATAAAATATATTGTATGAGTATCAAAAATATTGATGGAATATATAATATATAAATTTTATTAAAAACAGTCATCAATAGTGGTATGTTTATTTTATTGGGATAAATTGTGTTTGTACACTGAAAAATAGTTTTCATAGAAAAGTAATTTCATTATTTAAAAATAGTTCTTACATTAATTTTCAAATAATTGGCAATAAAATGATTCATTTTATATAAATTTTTAAATAATATTTTCAAAATTTAGTGAATTTTATTCATAACGTCACTTACAACTATTAAGTTGAATATATAATATTATTTTAATAATAATATTTATGTATATTGTAGTTCAGTAAAACTCACCCTTGCATGTAACAAAATGTATTAAAGGGAATTGGTATTTTGTTCAACATAATCCAAAAAAAGTGTTTTTTGTTCTGCAAGCTATTTTAAGTGGTGTGTGTATTGAAAACTTAAATTAGTGTTGTGTATAACGCAATCCAAACTTAGTTCTTTTATATGAGAAATTATATATTTTGTGTTTTGTGAAATGAATAATATCTAAAATATTGAATTAATTTTTTAAAAAAATATTTCCAAAAATCTCAGGGTGTTATATTTTACCCCCTTAAAATAAATTTCTCTCTCTAAATTTATCAATTTTATTAGTGGTTTCATACTTGAATGTTCCATTCAAAGAAACCCATATCCTAAAAATGAATACTAAAAATTCATTTAAAAATTGAGTGTTTTAAACATATTGATAGCCCAAAGTTACCCATAACTAGGTTTCCTCATATGAGAACACAAGTGGGATGTGAAAAAAGGACATTAAAGAAACACATAAATAAGCATAGATATTGATAAAGATCATTGACCAAAGAATGTGGGTGATCTAGAGAAAGATAAAAATCACAAAACCATAAAATGAAGAAGTGTGATAGAGATCCTTGGTATCATAAAAAATTATGATAATATGAAAAAAAAATTATTTCAGGACCCTTATCCTATTTTTGAATATATTTTTTCAAAATAAGATATACTTACTTGATTTCATTCCCATTCATTTCCAAAATCTCTCCCTTTGGTTGTGTCTTCTCCAATTTCCACTTCACCTATTTCATCAAAAAAAGGAAGGTAAATTTTTTATCCATGATGTACTAATAGATCATGATGTAGAATGATTTGTCATTCCACTTATCTTTAGCTATCATTATAGAAAAATGGTTATCATAGATTATCCCATATTCATGAATCCCCTTAAGGAGAGATAATAAATTAATCTCAACAACCACATCATAAGTTTAACATAAACCATTCAATAAAGGGTTAACCTCATAGACGTTCTAAAATATGGGATAAGAAAGAATTATAAATAAGTTCACTAAATCAGCTTAAAATTGATCCATCATATATCACAAAGCAACTCTTGGTTATCACATTACAATCATGTGAATACCCTCATCATATATTCTCTTTAATCATGGTAATAACCTAAATTACCTTAAATCATTCTGGGAAAACATGCATGCTTCCTTAATTTAAAGACTAATTGATATATTCCTTAAATCCAATAATTTTTCAACTTTATTCACGATAAGATATATTACTTTTTCAAAAAATCACTTATCAGTTATGTGGTCATAAATACTATTAAATTTAATTTATCCATATCATCATCTCTTTATCCATATAAAATATCACTTTTCCCTGAGGATCTTGTTATGGTTTACCTTTCCTTAATCCAAATATCACCTTTACATTAAATTTATTTTTTATTTCATTAGCATTATTTAACAAATCCTTTCAAATCCTTAATGAAAAACTTATTCTGAAAATACTTGTATATTTTTTATTCATATTGGAAACTCATTAGATTCCAAAACATATATACTTAAATCATCCAACATTATTCTCAAACCAATACGCAGGCTTTATCATTTTATTCCATAATAACCATTTCTTAGAATATGAAATATGAATCATGTCTTAAGGTTACTCAACCTCAATCATATCATGCATCAAACATTTAATGTGAAAAATATTTTTAGAACATCCCATTCCTTTCTCTTATAATTCATAGTTTCTTTATCATAAGATGTATAACCAATAATTAGGGATCTTCCTGATTCCCTTCCTTATATTTAAAATTAAGAAATATATTTTCATAATTCCCATAAATTCCTTATCTAAAAAATAAATTTTTTACCTTGTTCTATCTAGTTCCCTCCATTGGATAAAACCAGAAAGTATATTGTGAGAAACACTTATCATAATGAAAAACAACATAATCATGAAAAATTACTTATAGGATGTATAAAGCACTACACCTATATTTTAATAAATGAAACCTTTGGTTTATCCATGGTTATTAATAGTTATATTCTATTTAATTCCTTCAAGATGGTTTGTAAGGAGTTTGTGAGTTTCCAAAGAATATCCCCTAGGAGTTTCAAACCAGGTGTGCAACAAGGCCCCTTTTTATACACCATTTCCTATTCATGTCTAGCTCTAAATGGTGTTTTTGGGTTACGCCTATATACATATACTCTAGATACATATCTACCAATAGTATCCAGACATATATCTATTTCTAGGAAACCACTCACACTATCCTTTAAAAAAATTCCAGGACATTTTTCTAAACACTAACCCATATTTATACATATCCTTAGAGACATACCTAGAATTATCCTTAGAAATATACATAGGAATCTTAATAAAGTTTTATCATCCTAGTTTCCTAAGGATGGGTAAAACTATATTTGATACCAATTATATCATACCAGGCTTAACATACATGTATATTACATCATTTTAGATGATTATTCATCACATTAAAAAATTACATGCTCAAGGACCATATTAGTTTAGTATATTTGGAAACATGGAAGAAATTCATTTATTTTGGTAAAATATCTCCAATATCTCCCATAAAGATATTCCTTTATATTTCCCCTACTTAAAAAAATTCTCCATAATCCAAGTAAATAAAACATAATAAAGAAGTTAGCTCAGATATTATGTTAAGGTAAATAAAGGGGATACATAAGCATAATCATGAACATAATGTTTTGAGAAAAAAATCATAACATAGTAAGATCATACCCTACATTTAAAATATCATACTCAGGAGTCATGGAATAAATATTGTCATTTTAATAATCATAAGGTAATCAAGATCATAATCCATGAAATCACAACATAGGAATAATACGTGGAATTGTGGGAGTCTCATAAACATTTAACATCATTCCATATAAGTCAAGGCCCATTTCCAAAAACATATCAGGGAACTTTATGGGGACTACACCTTCTGGTTGGTACACACCACCAACACCAAACTATTTCTTTTTCTTATAAGGGATCACGTTTCCCCTCTACCCATAGTGTATCTACTTTCACCATCTTCCCATAGTGGATCGGCTTTCCCTATATTACCATAGTGGATCAGGTTTCCCCATATTCCATAGAGGATCAGGTTTCTCCAACATTAATAGTGGGTTAATCCCATCTACATGATTCCCATTATTATCTCATGTGATATAACTATTTTCCCAATAAATTAGAGGGATATATTGATCCAACCCATCTCAAAATAAAATCAAACATACATATTCCACAAGAAAATAAAATATGTATCATATCTTGACCTATTAATAGATACGGGTTTCATGAACATCATATCATGACCCATGAAATGAAATGGGTAACATAAACATTTTATTATGTCTTTACATAGAGAAATCGATATGTCTCCTAATCATTTCATCAAATCATAACATGTGAAAAGAATAAGGTTTCAAAAGAATATAACCTTTGTAAGAGAAACACATTTCATAAAAATCATTATATCACAACATAAACCATTTAATAAATAATATTAATGGTATTATTAGATCATATCCCTAGTAAAAAAATAAACTATAACAATGTATGCAATCTTACATGGAAAAGAATTTTGAAATATCACAAGGAAAATTTCATAAAGAAAATAGGATTTATTTGAAAATTCATTTCATAAAACCATTTAACAAATTATTTTATTTTAAATAAGGCTTTACAATTTCATTTCAAACATATATATCGTAAAATATCTTTTCTAAATTGAAAAACACTCTTTAAGACATAAACAATTTTAAAAACCATTTTCCTTAAAAATATATTTAAAAACATATAAAGGATTCATAAAATCATTAAAAATAACTTTTAATTTGAAAATAATTTTAAAAAATATTAAGAATATTGTAAACCTTTTTAATAACATTTTTTTATCATACATTGATTTTTTTTTAAGGATGAAATTTTTTTGAAACCCATTTACTGTGAAAATAGATTTGAAAACATGTAACAGGATAATTGAATTTTTTTTAAAAACATTATAACAGAACACATTTATTTAAAATATGTTTCCTTTAAAATTATCTTGAGATATCATTTAAAAAATTGATTTTTTTTAAAAACCATGGTTTGTGAACAAACCATATTTTCGACGGAAGTGATATATAAATTTTGACTTTATTAAAAATATTTTATTAATCCTATTAAGTACTTGAGATTTGAAAAAATAGTTCAATTATTTGAATATATCATTAATAAATAGAGGATAAAAAATTCATGATTAATCTTGAGATAATGATCTTAATATTTATTTAATGTAATCATAATCATAAACAATCCCAAAAAATAATGAGATTATAGTAATAAATTGTTACCACATTGGTGACTTTTCATAATGATCCCCAAAAGAGAATAAAATTACATAAATATTATAAAATCATTTAAATAATAAAATTCAAGATATAAATTTTTAAATGGAATTATATACACATTGTAGAAGAATATAGGTGAATAGTAAAATGTGTGTCACAAAGAAGGAAAATTGAGACAAAACTACCTTACTGGTTTGGTAACATTTGAAATGTAAAAACAATAAAAGAGATATAATAAAATGGATATGTAAATACACAAAAATATAACTATAGTTTTCATATAATAAATTCTTTAGAAGTATATACACCACAAAAAATAAATTAGTGGTGAACAAGGGATGTATCTCATGGATATAAAAAGTGAGATGAGAAAACCCTTACCATAAATCTTGAATTTCTTCATAGAGATTCAAATATCATTTATAAAAAGTAAATTTCTATTAAAAATATACAACAAAAAATTATTCTTATATATCATAAAATATATAATTTAATTATGTCTTTATATTACCTGTTTATCAACAAATCCATGTTTAGGTTATGTTTCGGGTAATAACCGCTTTGTTTTCCATTCACTATTTTTACTAGGTATTCTGGGTAATTTTACTTATATAATGACTAAAATAGTTTAATAATGTGAAACATGGTATAAATATCATATATATCTGGTATACAGTTATTTATAATAATCTATAAATTATATAAATAATAAATATAATACACTGTTTAGGGAGATAGTAGGTCGTATGTACACATGTACATTGTTTCTTTTTAATTATTACATTGAAGGAAAGAAAGTAAATGATATATATATATATATTATCATTAAATTAGAATTATTATTTAATATATATCATATAATTTAAATAAACAAATCCTTAATACATTCTATTTAAAGTGTGAATTAATCGCATCGCTTTGAGGAGGCGGTAGTCCGCTCATCCACAAAAGAAGTTCATATTTACTCAAAATGAAAAACATGAAGGGATACTAAATATAATAATTATAAAACAATAAAAACATAAAAAAATATAATATATGTCATATAAAAATAGTGTGCCCATCATAATTCCCAATCACGAGGGGCGGTAAATGAAAAATGAACAACATCGTTTCCGTATTCGAGAGATCCTTGTACACTAGAACGCTAAGTTCATTACCCATTTGATGGAATTTTGTGTAGGTGTATATTTAAAACTTATAATAAAAACATATATATATATATATATATATATTATTTTTATATTATTATATAATCATGGAATAATAATATTTGAGGGGTTGGAGAATAAAAACAAAAAAAAGGTTGTGAAATGATGTTACCTCTTCTTTGGGTAATTCTTTTTAGTTTGCACAAAAATACTATATTCTCATGATTTATGCCAAAATTTTGGCTTATCAGTTTCTATAAGGGATTTAGGTAGATTATTTGGGTGCGGTATGGATGATACAAAGTGAATTTAGAGGTGTAAGTAAGGGAAATATTTAATTCCTTTTTATAGAGGGAGAGGAGTGGAATTCCTTTAAATACCAAAAGGTAGAAAATTATGGGAGGACGTCCTTACTGCATGTTATTCAAAAATGGAAACATAATAAAATAAAGGGGAATTATTTTCTATCAAACCCTCCACCATTCAAAAATAAGTTTATATTTATAGTTTTTTCCTTAACTTCTATGTTTCCCCACATTTATCAATTCAGTTTTTATTAAAGAAACTAGTTTTCTAGCCTGTGTAATTTAACCATTAGAATAGAATTAAAGTAATATTTATTAGAAAGTAAATATCTAGTAAATTATAAATATTTAATATAATATAAATAAATTAAACCACATTTCTTTGGATATTAATTTTAAAACAAGCACATGTAACACACAAAAACAATGCTTTCACTCAAACTGTGCTTAAAATGTTTTTCTATTTAAAGGTAAACCTGTTAACTATAAAATTTAAATTATTAACTTATCAGAATATATTTATTATTTATTAATATTTAAAAATAAATTGGAATAATATCATATTTTCATGATTCTTAACTCTTTTAATAAATTATCATTTATTCTAAAATAACATTAATGTAAATTTTGATATTATTTATTTAATTTTAATTTAAAAATATAAAATATTATTTTAATTAAAATATATTAATTTTAAATCGGTGTAACATTATATATTCATCTAAAAAACAATGGGACACAATAATATTAATTTAATTTTCTTTTAATGTTTTTGGCATCGTTTATTTTATTAGTTATAAACAAAATAATCCATGCATTTGCGTTTGTTAAGAATTTATTGTAATTATATCATCTTAAAAAATTTAAGATAAATTAACATGATAAAAATACCAAAATTACCTCTAAAAATAATGTCTATAACCAAAACTATGCAACTTCTTCCATACTCTAAATCTTTACAAATGTCAAAGGTAAGGAAAGTTCCTTTTTTGCATGTTTCAATACATAATTTATTATATAGGTCAATTTAAAGGAATTTTATCAAAATAACTAATCAAACTAGAATAAAGTGGGTATGTTTTCTATATATTTCATCTAATAGATTTGGGATAGGTTTCTAGGTCATTTTGGCCCTTTAGGTTATGTTTTAGCCCCTTGTTAAGCTTAATTTTACCTTAATCACGATGACTAATTTTAATTACATTCCCAAATATTATTGGTCAAAAACAAATTTGAAAATACTAGATATTTTAAATTAAAATGATTTAAAATATGGAGTATATTTTTTCAAATTCTAAACATCAAAGTGGAAGAAAATAATTTAAAATTAATCTTGAAAACGTATCTAGAATGCGGGGTTATAAATTGAAAATTTTCAAAACATTGAAATTTTTTTATATCCAATTTAAATATAAAATTGGTTCTAATGACCTAAATTGGATTAATAAATTTATAATTTATCTCATTATACTTTAAAACCAAATTAATATACAATTTAACTATATAAATAATGCAGACTAAAAATATGTTTTGAACTAAAATTTAGTATTTTTTTACTATTCATCAAAAAAAATGAAACCTTAGGGAAAATAATTTTTTTTACCGAAAGTAAATTTTGATACTCTGATTTCATAAATTATGTGTTTTTAATATAAAAATTATAAAAGGGTCAAGATTTATATTTAAAATGTGTTTTCCATTAAAAGTAGGTAATATTACTTTTTAGAAAAGTGCATCTTTTTATTCGTAAAATTGGATTTATTCCAATATTATTCCTATAAAATCTATTGTATGAGTGTCAATAATATTGTTGAATATATAATATATATATATATATATATTATTAAAAACATTCATCAATAGTGGTGTGTTTAATTTATTGGTTTAGAATTGTGTTTGTACATAGAAAAATATTTTTCTAAGAGTAGTAATTTATTTATTTTCAAATAGTTTTTACATTCATTTATAACTAATTAATATCTAACTGATTTATTTTATGTAAATTTTTAAATAATATTTTTACAATTTAGTTAATATCAATCATAACAACCATTCCAATTACTATTTGGTATCTATAATAATATTTTAATAATAATATTAACAGTATATTGTAGTTTGGAAAAACTCATCCTTGTGTGTAACGAATGATATTGAAGGGACACAATATTGTCTATAAAACAATATAAATATATTTTTTCATGTCCCAAAGTCTATTTTAAGTGTTTCTTGTAGTGCATCATTAACTTTGTGTTGTATATAACGCAAGACCAATTTAGTGATTTCGTATAAGAAAACATAAATTCAGTGTTCTGTGAAATGAAAAATATCAAAAAGAATAAATTATTTCAAAAAAATATTTAATAAAATCTCAAGGTGTTACAACACCCATGACCACCTACTTTGGGAAGCCCATATTTGTAATCCCCACACCATCCCTCAATGATGGTCCTTCAATGACATGGGTATCCTTACCATGCGGTGTTAAGCTACATGAATCAGTCTTATCACACGAACATAAACTAAAATATAAAACCACATGTTTTTTATAAATAATTTTTAATAGGGTACATTAGATGAATCCCTAAGGTTAAATCTCAATATTACAACACATTTGGTGTATGTCCTTATGGTTTAATCCGGATTCGACAAAAAAATTCCAAATCCTTCATGTGTGGTCATCTCCCCCACTGAGGACAGACTTAACCACTCATTATTACCCACAATAATCAAACCAATGACACATCTTTCCCTACCATATGTCAATCCTGTGACCAATATTACCCAATAATACATTAATCTGATGACATATCTGTCCTTGAAAAATATTAAACATGTGACTCATCTTTCTTCAAAAAATCTTCAACCTATGACCAACCTATCCCCAAAAGATGTTAAACATGTGACCCATATACCCCTGAAAGATGTTAAAATGATGACCCATATATCCCATAATGACATTAAACATGTGACTAAACTGTCCCTACAATACAATTAACCTCCTACTAATTCATCCCTATAATAGTTTAAACCTACCTCCAACTAGTCCTTATAAGCTATTGAACCTTTGATTCATCTATCTCGACAATATTTTAAACCTATGACCCACCAATCCCTATAGGGCATTAATCTTATGTTACATATATACCCACAATATGTTAATATTGTGTCATTAACCTAAGTCTCTACCCAATAAAATAATCATGGGATTCCTAAGGTAAAAATACTCAGAATACATTCAACCCTAACTTCGATTAAATCATTTCCAACATGGGATGTATTAGGTTCCATGCCCAAGATTCATCATATGTGAGAGTACCACCAAATGTGGAAGAATTTATTCTTTACCAACCTTCCCAACAAAGATAAATTCCCATACATCAACAATATCATTATCTTATCTAACCAAAGGTTGATGCCCTATCAAGAAAAAAGTAGGGAAATTCACCAGTATCCACATTGAGATGGAATCTGGAATGAGTTTCATGAAAATGTATTAAATCTATGATGGAGACCCAAACTGGGAATCAATATCCTAGGAGGAATACATGGAAGAAGGAACTGATATCCAATAATCTAGTTTTGATCGAGGAGATGAAATCACTAGTAAAAGTGATTTAAGCCACCTGCCTTTGGAATATGGGAATTTGGGGTAAGACCCAATGAAAGATGAGGCCCCAAAGGAAATAATTTGAAAAAAAATGGTAAACCCAACATCAAGATATTATCCTCCAACCATATTGACTGGTAACATTGGAGAACTCTCAAATTTACATTTCATAAGATCTACATATTAGGCTCTAGGTCCTGCTAAAAAAGATGGGGGAACAACATGAATCTTTTCTTTTAATTGGGGCATATAATGTTGGGAATCATTTTTCTATGACATTATCAATGTGGAATCCCTATATTCTATAGAAATAATGGATAATTATATAGAATTGGTCATCTATTTCACAATATCTATACTAACAAGTTGTTCTACATACTTGAAAAGACTAAAGCTACTAGGGATTGTTGACCTAATAAAAAGGGACAAGGGGTAGGGGAAACCTTGTTGTCATAATCTAAGATGGATATACTCCTACCATGATGGAATCCGAATCCTAAACTACCAGGGACCCATTACCATTCTCACACTCTATGCTCATCTATAGAAGGGTGATTGATTCCATTGTTTTCTAACACAAGAACGAAGGGGATATTTCCACCAGGTATATGGCCCACTAAGATCTCTATTGGTCTACACCTCAAAGAAATTTCAACCTCTTAGGGTCATGGATGGAGAAAGCACCATGTTTCCAATGATGAACCACTTTGGGAGCATGTCCCCAAAGTTCTAAGACATCACCCACCCTAATGAAGAAGAGGTAGGGGATGTTCAAGTCATGCCCATTTAAAGTACCACCCTAGAGATTCCATGAAAAGATCTAACCAGGCTATAATATTTCCAACACTAACTTGTCTCATATTTTGATGAGTGAGTTAAATCCAAACCCGCTTGACCATCCCCAGTCTAGAACATCTGATGCAGACACCGGGGGCAGACCCAAAACATTTCCCGGCAAGAGGCATATTTTTCATATCCCATTTAAACTTCCATTGTGGGTGTATCCCATCACATTCATGAACTGGGTGACTGGGGATCCATCTTCAACCTCCTCAGATCCATACCCATTCCACCTCTCAGGAAGTTTAGGTTGACTCGCTTAATTGCAAGAACCAATGACATCTATTATGGGCCATCAAATGATGATGATTACTAGTGTGGAGGTCCTCCCACACCACACCTAACTAGTGCATAGGTCCTCCCTATACACCCGCTGACCAACACAAAGGTCCTCCCCATTCCAAAAATAGTCCATTATCTGAAGAACCATTCTAAGGAAGGATAGAGAACACCTGTCATAGGGGATATACCCATATAACATCCAACAATGTGTATAGAAGGATCCCAAGTTAATCTCTTAAAATATCTCTTAGAAAATTACCATTATATTAATGGATGGACCCTTCGATGTTTCATGCCACCATCAAACAGTCAGACACTGAGGCAATAGATGACTCGATGGGGTAACCTTCACACCCACTACCAGAACTGTGGGAAGAAGATTGTAGATCAAGGCTTACAATACTGGAATCCAAAGTTTATATAGACCCTAAATCCCTCCATAGATACCTATAGTTGGATGAAGTTATATCTTCCATCAAAGGACACTCAATGAAAACATATTCACCTCCATCAATTTCCGTCCACTATACATCCATACTAGAGTTGGAGAGATGTTATGATATGGGTTGACACCCTTAGATGATGTCGATCAATTTGATAATCCTCAACGGGATTCCTCCATCCTCATTTATTTGTAAGTGGTAAAAACTCCATCCTATATGGATGTGATCAAGAAGCTGGATCCATGTCCAAGAGGCGTTCCAACATGTAATGGATATTTGACCAATGTGGAATCCCCTATCATGATTAATTGTTAGAAAATAAAATATACATTAGTTACACCACCCTTATTATAGGAAACATCCATCAATTATTGGGTAGAATAAGAGAAGGACCATCAAATTGGTAGTGAACAATAGTACTTTTGAGAATTCTTAGTCATTAATAAGCTATCGGTTGTGTTTTATCCACCAACAGCTGTAATTTTTTAATCCTAAATTCCATAATTATATACCTGATTGTTCTCTTCCTAGAATATGTGGTAAAATCCTCACCACATTCAGGACCATCAGATAACATACACATGAAGCCACGACCACCTCAATTCCATTCACCAATAGTTCCAGAGGCTTGAGATCATAGTCTTTATAGTTGCTTAACATCCTGAATCATACAAATACATCTAGACTCTCAAGAAAAACTTTTTTAGGAGCCTCATCATGCTTCAATAGGTTATAAAAAGATACATCTTAATACATTCATATCATTTACTGGGAGTAGTATGTTACCCTCAATTTTATCCATATCCTATAACAATAAAGAGACTGTCAATCATGCCAGCCTACTGATATTGAGTGTTTCTACCTAACTGTTTGAGTTTGTGTCCTAGGAAAAACCAATTTTAATTTCATTACATGTATATTTGATATATTGAATATTAATTAAACAACTTATTACATATCTTACATTTTTTTTCATGAATTTAATGTAAAAATTTCCTAGAGTATTTATTGCATCAATTAGGTCTTATAAGTTCACAACTACAAATATAACCATGAAGTACTATGAAAATATTCTTAATATAGTTCTATGGTTGGATAATTTACTATGATGGGATACATATTATATAGAACTTAAGGTGTGGGTACTCTTAAGAGGATTAGTCTACTTCTCCTGATGTTCGCACATTGTAATCAACAAGATGAGAGATTGTGAGAACAGACCCACCAGTAGGAATTATCCTTGTCTTTTTATCATCTTATATTCATATCATTTAGTGTGTGTAATGGTCCTTAGACTTTTATATTATTAATTATTCATTTCATGACTTATGCACATAGATTTACTGACAAAAGTTTCCACACTACATTTTGATATGATTTAGGGTATGTATGGTGTGTCATGAATAACATGTCCTTAATGGATTAGTTGAGGAAGGATTTATCCCTTTCAAATTAATTGAAGATAACGTCTCATCCATTTTAATGAAATTTTACTCTAGTATAAATTCCATGTTCCTGGTATGATGACATTTATTTTAGATATTCAAATAATGGTTTATCGAGAAAATAGGTTGGTGAAACATATGTGCAACCTGCCTGATGATATATTAAGAAAATGTGGTTATATCAAACATTTAGAATTCGTATGTGGTTATCATCATTTTGATAATTTTTTCTTTATTTTAGGTGTATAGACCATTTCTAGAGAGTAATCAGGGACATTAGGATTACTCTCCGAATGCGAACATGAAATAATCCAATATGGTCACACACTGTGTTTTTATATTGATCACGATTAAATGATATTTCAATTTAATTAAAGGAATAAATATTACTATCAAGACTGAGGAATAATTTTATTCTTATTTTATTAATCACATAAATTGAAAAAATATTTATTCACCAAATCTTGAATAAAAAATATATTTATTTATTTTAATATCTAAAAAATATTCATTTAGATGTTTGTGAATAAAATATAAATCTAATAAGAAGAAATATTTTTATTCGATATTTAATAAATAATGAGTAGCTTGAAAATAATATGATCATTCCCAGTGATAAATAATTATTTACAATCCCATAAATATTATTTATCATTAACTCATTTTGGTGGACATTGTAATGTTATAATAATATTATTATGTTTGGAATGAGGTTTTAATAATAGTTTTAATATAATTTAAGGGATGGAATGAAATAAAGAAATATTTTATCCAATAAAAAACTTTCATAAATATCTCATTAGGTATATTGTGAAGCTACTCAAAAAAATTGAGAATTATTTCACCTAATAAATTCCCTTTCTAATCCTCAATCTCTCTCCCTCTTCAGAATGTGAAATACCTGAGTGATTTATTCAGTACCAATGAATGAGCGGTCAAGAATAAATAATTAATGTCATTTGATTCCATGTGTTATCACCTGGAGATCTTTTGGTGTTTCACATATATCAAAGGAGCATGTGTCGATCACCACTAGAGTTGTTTTGTCCTTGGATTCTCACTGAGAAATGATGTCAATCTGAAAGGGTGTTTTATGATGATAAAAATTCATATAAGAAAAGTTATTAAGACCATGTATTTATTTGTTATAGATCTAAATAAATTATTATAAATTTCAAGTGAAATATCATAGATCATGGTTTCACATATATAAATATTAAATAAATTTTAATACATCACCCAATGGCACATTCTTCCACTATGTTTAGAACTAAAAAGTAGTATATGAGGGGTTAGGTTTAAATTTATAATTATTTATTTGATTTTTTGATCTATACACAACTGTGGATTGATTTTCATTTCATTTTATTCATTTATTAATATGATTTTAATAAACCTTCTTTGATATATTAATCATGTTAGTTCAATATTTTCATTTTCTTAAATGTCTAATAATTGATTAAAATTTTCCAGAGATTCTATCGCAAACATCCCATTTTTTTCTAGTAATACAAGGTTACATGGATTGTACTGAAATTTACACACGATGTACCCTAGTTTACAACATTTGGATGTTCATAGAGATACAATACACACCACGTAGTAATGAAACATGGTGCATTCCACATGTTTTCCAACCAACTAAGCACTCAGTTGTCGGATTTCATGACATCTATCAGAGTAAAAACTGTATAGTCCAAATGGGTTGGTGACATAAATCGTACAATCCATGTGGTCATTATACATGGTAAAACCAAGTGAGATGGAAAAAATGGATTATTTATGATATATAATACGTTTATATTATAACTCCTTGAGATTACAAGAATTATTATTTTTTCCTTCAAATTAATTTTTCTTGTCAATATTTTTTTCATTTCACATGACTCTATAAATAGTTAAATATATATATTAAAAAACTAATTAAAAATTTCCATTCTCACAAAATACCTACTTTTCAGGTGCTACAGGAAATACCAACATGTCTTGAACTAAAACAAACACTGACTCGGCGTACGACGCACGCAACACTGAGTTTCTACAAAAAATATCTTTTTATTGTTTTAATTATTAAAAAAATAAAATTCTAACCATTATTTTAAACATAGTAATATTAATATTAATAATTAATTTTCAAATATTTTTTATAATTGTTTTATATAAATATAACATATTGAAAATGATAGATAATATTTTTGGTAACGTCCTTTTATATTAAAAATATAGTTTTCTTGAATGAATCACTATTAATAATAAATATAATTTTATACACATTTATAAATTTAATTTTATAAAATAAACCTCATTTTTTAATTCAAAACATCAAAATTATCCTAGAGTTATTTTTTGGGATTTTTCTGAGAAACTACATGTTTTTAATGAATAGTGAAAAATACCGCTTTTTACTTAAAAACTACTTTTTTACAATTTTATTATTAATGGTAAATGATATTACAAATATGTTTTAACATAAAATTATATGAATATTTCATATATTAATACAATTTTATTCATTATAATCAATTTCACATTGAAACTAAATATAAAATCTTAACAAACTTTTGAACTTTTTCCTACATTAAAACCCCGTTATTTCGTCTTGTCTGTGGGATTATCACTAATCTTAATTTTTCTAATTTTGTGAATTGAATTTAAAAAATAAATGATACACCATTGTATTGAATATTATATTTATATTATAATAATACCATGTTAATTTTTTGAACAAAATGATTAGTAAAAGAGATTAAAATTAATCCCAACAGTTTTTGCCAAATTAAGATTATTTAGGAACTAAACCATAAAATTAAGGGCCCAAATGAACTATAAACTTGTAAAAAACCCAATTTTATGTCTATATCTAGACCATAAAACTTCCATTATTGAGTTTTTTTTTTGGTTTTTTATGAATTTTTTAGGTAATAACATGTGCACACCTAACTTGTTTCCAAATATTCCATGTGAGGCCATTTCTTTCCTTATGAATGGCCACCATGACTATCCATTCCTAAAACCTATAAAACCTTTTATTTTTGTCCAAGATCTACCCAAGTAACTCATATAAATCCCCCCTTATACCTTTAATCCCCCGTTTGGGTAGAAACCCTCTCAAGTATGCCTTTTGGCCTAAACCCAAAAGAGATACCCGATTAAGAGGTAACATATTTTCTAAAGATCCTTTCCTTTATTTTCCTTCTTCAACCCCTCCACTCTCTTTATTCCATTATTTTTTAACAACAACATTATCCTAAATATACTAGTATTTTTTATGAAAATTTACTTACATTCACATACACACACCTCCATTTAATGGATTTTGAACATATCGTTTCTGTGTATGGAGGACTACTGCCTCATGAAATGATGATTGTTCATTTCTATTTTACCACCAATCATGGTGGACATTATGATAGAAAATCTATTTCTAAATGTATTATATTATATTTAATATTAATTTAATCTTTATCATTACTTTTACAACACACATATTTTTACCATTTGTTTTGTGTTAATACTATAATCTCGTTTGAGGAAGTGTGGACAACCGCCCCCTCAAAGCGATGTCATTCGTTCACACACCACATAGAATATATTAAGGATGGTATTAATGAAATTATATGATATATATGATATATTAATTATAATTTAATATATATATATATATGTGCATACATATATATACAAATGAAATTTTCATAGTTTCATTCAAAATGGAAATAAAAACAGAAAACAAAGTTCATGCATACGTACAACTTTCGGTCGCCATGAACAATGTATTCCATTTTGTATATAATTATTATATATATTATTATAATATAAATATAATGTATATACCTGATATTTATATTTTTTTATACATTCTGTAATCATGATATATGTATAAGGATGAATGATATAACAAATTAAGACACATGCGAAAAGAAAAGCGAATATTACTCGTAGTGAAACCTTAACATATAATCATTAAAAAGCGGGTAAAATAGGGTTATAATAAATAAATATATGGAAATAAATATAATAATATTTTCTTGTAAAATATTTATATTAAAATTATATTTATTTTTAAAGAATATTGTATGATTATAGAGAGTCATGACATAAGGTAAGGAGATTTGATCTCACTTTTAATTTATATGAGATATAAGCAATGTTAACCACTCTTTCCATTTTTTGTGTTGTATTTAAATACCCTGAATGTATTATATTTATATTGTGATTAAATTTATGGTAATTAAAATTACCATTTTATGATCCATCTTTCATGGGGTTTAAGTTTCCAAAGTTACCAAATCAGTAAGAATGTTTTGTCTCAATTTGAGATCTTTGAGACTCATGTTTTTTTTTTGCGCCTAAACTTTTTTTAAGGTGAATATAATAAAATTTTACATGACATATCATGAATTTAATTATTTTAATGATATTATATGATCAATTTAATATCATTTCTTTAATTAGATAGCATTATCCCAAGATACCAAGTTATAAGAGGTTATTGAGATGATCTCATAAATTTTCAAGATTGTTTATGTTTATGCTTCCTTTTATGAAATATTAGGATCAATATCACAGAAATATTCATTGGTATAGTTATAAAATACAATTTCATGATATAATAATTTATTTGTACCATTTTATACTCTTTGGTACATAACATATTTAAGAATGTGTCTTTAGGAATGCCCGACATTACCCTCTCCTCGGTCAAAAATCTATGCTTTCTGAAAAAAGTGTTTCAAAGAATATTATACCATTATCCTATAATCATGAAAAGTAATTATTACACTTGTTTACTTTTACCAATATCTTCAAAGGAAACTTCTTTCATCTTTCGGAACAATGAGATTTTATACACTTTTATTGTGCAAAAGGAATGTTATTTGGACCTTGTATGACATTTATGGATTTACCTGCCATATTTTCTTCAAAGATCCCATTGAATTTTTTTAAAGGTTAATCTTTAAGAATGTTTTTTTAAAAAAAATTACAAGAAAATTATTTTCAAATTTTTTTTAAACATCATTTATCAGTTTTCATTAAATATTGTTTTCAAAATGTTTTCACATATTTGTTTCGTGTTTCCAAGGAAAATTGATTTCAAAATGTTTTCCTGCCTTATTTAAATTTTTTCAAAGTTTTTTCAAATAAATGGTTTTCAAAATATTTTCAATCATTCATTAAATATTTTCATAGTGTTTTAAAATAAATGGGTTTAGAAACGTTTTCAACATTTCTTTATATGTTTTCAATTTTTTTTGAAGGAAATGATTTTTAAATTGTTTTGATGATTATTTTATAAGTTTTCAAGGAAAAATATTTTAAAAATTATTTCCTAAGTTCTCAAGGTTTTTTCTAAGAAAATTATTTTCAAATGGTTTTTTTAATTAATTTTTCAAACAAGAACATATATTTTCCTCAAGAAAAATTTTTAAAACATATTTCAAAATTATTTTCTATGTAAGATGACATTAATTGATGTTACTAATGCATTTCCCAAAAATGAACTTAATATTCTATTAATATACTTTCTTTGAAAGATTTAATCTTAATGTGAGGGTCTTTATGAAATTTGTTTCTTTTTTATGGGTTATATGTTTATGAAACCCTCTTGTTTTCATGATTTATGATGAAATGATTATGAAACCTATCTATTTCTATAGGTTATGATATGTTTTCATGTTTATGACACCAATTTCACTTCATGGTTTATGGCATGTTTATTTATGATCTTGTGGAACATGTTTGTATGATTTCATTATATGACGGGTGGGACCTATATCTCCCTTCAATGCATTGGGTAGTGTTTTATATCTCATGTGATAGACTAAGATGGTATGAAGAGTGAACTCTTTCTACTAAGATGGTCTTGGGAGTGAAATTTGACTACTACGATGGAGACGGGAGTGAACAATGACTACTAAGATGGTATTAGGAGTGAAATCATGCCATTAAGATGTCCATGGGAGTGACCCATGACTACTAATATGGTTTTTACAGTGATGCCTTGGCTACTATGTAAATAATTATATGTTTATGTTTTGACACAATTCCATGTCTTATTCCTATATTATGCTTTCATGTCCTATGATATTTATTTCATTATGATTCATGTCTTATGAAAAACCAATATTTATTCCATGGTATTTGATATGAAGGGTATGATCCTCGATTTTCATAATCAAGTTCTCATAACCTTATGATCAGATTTATGCTTAGATGACTCACTTGTTTAGCATTACTGGTCATTTGAGCTCTCCCCTTTTTATGTTTCCATTCCCCCTAGTAATGATGATATGTACTATGTTTGATATGTCTATGTATGGTGATATACAAGAATAACCTATTAAGAGATTCTATATCTCACATATGTACCAGTGTTTATAAGTCTATGTTTCCAAAGGCACAATAACAACTATGGTCTTTGGGCGTCATTTTGTATAATCATTAAGTATTCGATTAATGTTATGTAATGTCAGCGTTTGTAAATAGAGGGTCATTATAGTTGATATTAGAGAAAATATATAGTTAACATTTGGAAACTATAATGAGAAAATCATAGTGAGATCCCTGTGATTATTTCTAAGGATATTTCTAGGGATGTATCAAAGGATAAGTATAAGTATGAGTTACCATTTAGGAAAATGTTCGGTAATTTTGATGAACGATATAGTGAGTTGTTTCCAAGAAATAAATACTTGTCTAGATAATACAAGTGGATGTGGATCTGGAACAGATGTAGCTAGGGGTAATAACTCTGAGAAGATGTTTCATGCTTGACTCGGGGTAATCTGGAACATGACATCATGCCTTCCTACACACCTGGTTTGACACTCCTAAGGGATATGCTTTGGGGAATTCAAAAAATCTTCAAGAAACATCGTGAAGGATTTAGATACAAGTTGGATATAAATAACCTAGGATAAACCCAAGGTGTTATTGAATATAGATGGTTTCTTGTTTTATAAATTCTATATGTATTTTTTTCATGGCTATATGGTTATCTTCAATGATTAGTATTGATCACACTATGATTCTAATTTTAGTAAATTGTAGGAACTGGATGGAACTGGATTAATGTTGAATGTAATGGGAGATTTTATGATGATCAGTCATGTGGGATCATCACCGGAGTGACAGATGTAATGATCATGCCCAATTAGATTTTAAAAAACATGATTAACAATGTTTACCTTAACCAACTTTTGGACTCACCAAGGAAGAGAAAGAATGAGTTATCTGAGAATTTAGGAAATGGAGACCATGAAGGAAAGAATATTCTATTTCCTTTGTTTCAAGAATATGGAATGAATCACCTAAGTTAAAGTCTTAAGTGAAAAAGATGGTGTTTTGTATGTGGAAAAGGACACCAAGAATGTGACTACAAGGAAAAATAAAGAGTTCAGTTAATGAAATGGATTGGAATTTCGGCATCCCTAAGTTTTCATCAAAGGTTATGTGTTTTATGTGTGGAGAAAATAGACATTATGTAACCCAATGTCCTAATAGGAATGTTCCTAATGAGAATAAGCAAGGTGTTGAGAGTAATGGTTACATTATGTATGAAGATAATACTATGGATGAAATGTGAAAATAAAGAGGGATTATTGTTAATGGAATAAGGATGATGTAATAAAAGTATTCATGCCTTTGAATTCCATAATTAAGAATGGTGAATTATGTATGGATTGTTCAGTTTATGTTTCTATGAAGGATTTACAACAATATGTTGAATAGTCATGATGTACTAGAAAGGTTATCTCATGAATGTAAACATTTTGACTATGGGAAGGTAACCTTTATCACATTCTTTATGTTAAGATAATGTTGTATAGATAAAGATATGTGGGATAAGAAAAATTAAATTAGACTTTATTGATTACCCTAGAAATAATTATAGAAAATTTTAATGGATTTTTATTCTATCATTGATGAAGCTTACTGTATTTTTAGATTTAAGGAGTGAATCCAATATAATTTGGAATGAGTAAACATGCAAGTTTTCCAAAAGGATTTATTGTATTTCAGGTTTTTACCATTTTTCAAGGGAATATACAATAAGGGTATTCACATTTTTGGAATGTTACAACAAAGATGTAATTTTTTATATAGGTGAGTTTATTTTAATATGGTTTCATGACCCTCTTTATAAGTTTTTGTAATTTCATCTTTCTTAAGGGTTATAAGGTTAACCGTTCATGAAAAGTAAAATTTAACCATCGAAGGATGTATTTGTGCACTAAGTTTGTGTTGAAAACAATTTTTAAAAGGATAATTAGTGATTAACATTATTTCAAGTATATATATCTTATATATTCTATTATAATGGTTTAAAAAAACATATCATTTTTTCAAGTGATAAACAATCAAGTTCGAAAAGGCCAGAGGTCTTAAACCTATGACCGAAGGATGATAAGGGTTTAATGCCTACCATTGGCCTATGAAATGTCTTAGTTAATGTGTATATATTTGTAATGAATAAATATTTATAATGAACTATTAGGGTTAATTTTTATTTTTATATCCTAATTCATGTTGTTTTTAGAGACAAATAGTTATACATTTTATTCCTTATAGGCCTTAAGACATGTTAAAAGTGTTTTAGTGCTTTATTCGTGAATGATAATTTCTAGAAATTCATTCCATGAGGTGATGGATGTATTGAAAAAACTTCAAATCACAACCCAAGAATGAAATTTGTTTTATATTAATTTATCAAGAATAACTCAACGTTTTGAAGGTGATAAAAAATTATTGTCCTATTGGCCTAATTTTCATTGAGTTGATGGATTTTTAAATAATCACATATTTATGAATTAGAGACCCTTAAAATTCCTTTGTTAATTCAATTGTTTTTTATTGATGACCACAACCAGTACATATAAATATTTTCACTTTTCCTCCATGTCCAATCTAAATTCACAACCTATGTTCTCCTATATGGAAACCCAGTTATATGTTACCTTGGGTAACCATTATGGTTCAAAATATCCCTTTTTAAGGGAAGTTTTAGTATAAATTGTTATGATGTGGGTATCTATGAATAAAAATTTCAAGTATTAAACTTGGATAACCCAGATGAATTTATAGGGAGAAATTTATTTTAAGGGGGTATAATGGAACACCCCAAGATTTCATGGATTATTTTTTTTCTTTTGAATTAATTTATCTTTTCAATTATATTTTTCATTTCACATGACACTAGAAATAGTTATTTATATATATTTGTATATATTAAAACAATAATTAAAACATTCCTTCTAATAAATACCAACTTGGATTTCTCTACACGCAATACTATCTTTTCTTGCACTACAAGCAACACTGATTTGTTAAACGATGCACACAACACTGAGATTCCATGAAACATAATTTTTTTTATTATTTAAATAAAATAATTATAACCTATATATTAAAATTAGTAATTTTAATATTAATAACTATGTTTCAAAAAAAAATATATTTTTTATATATAAATAAAACATATTGATAATTAATGATAATTTTTTTGGTAAAGTCCTTTTTTGATAAAAAAAGTGTTTTCTTGAATGAAAAACCCTTAGTAAATAAAGTAATTTTATAAAAATTTAGAAATTTAATTTATTAATATAAACTTAATTTTTGAATTCATAATGTCTAAATTATCCTAGGGTAATGTTTTGTGATTTTTCTGAGAAACAACAATTTTTTAATAAATAGTGAAAATACTGCTTTTTAGTTAAAAACTTCCTTTTTGCCTAATTAATTATCAAGGATAAATGATATTATAAATTGGTTTTAAGGTAATATTAGTTTAATATTATAGAAATTAATAAAATTTATTTCATTATTATTTATTTCACTATGAAACTAATTATAAAATCCTAACATACTTTTGAACCTTTTCCTACTTTAAAACCCTGTTATTTTGTCTCGTCTGTGAGATTAACAGTAATCTTAATTTTTCAAATTTTGTGATTTTTATTTCAAAAATCTGACAAAAAAATTTTTATTAAGTCTATTATTTAGATTAAAATAATATCATTTTAATTTTTTTACCAAAATGATTAGTTAAAGTTATTAAAATTAATCACAGCAATTAAGGCCAAATTAAGCTTAATTAAGGACCTTAAAAATAAGGGATCAATTCAATTAGAAACTTGTCAAAAATATGTTTTATGTAAATATTTAGACCATAAAACTTCCATTATTTATTTATTTTTGTTTTGTATGACTTTTTATAGGTAATAAAATGTGCACATCTAACTTTTTCAAAAAAAATCATGTGAGTCCTTTTCCTTCCCTATAAAAGGAATACACCCTTACCCATTACTCAAACCATCAAAAACATTTATTTTAGTAAAATATTTACCAAATTAGCCTCCAAAAAATCCTCCCTTTTACCTTGATGCATCCCTTTGGGCAGAAAACCTCTCAAGGAATCCTTTTGGCACAATCCAAAATGAGTTACATTTTTAAGAGGTAACATCTTCTCTCTAACTCCTTTCCTTTATTTTCATTAATTAACCCCTCCACCCCCTTTATTACCTTATTGTGTGAAAACAAAATTATAATACATATACTAGTATCTTTTATGCCAATTTTATATCCTACACATACACACTTCTCCATCTAATGGATGTTGAACATACCATTTCTGTATATGGTGAACTACTACCTCACGAAATGATGATTGTTTATTTCTCCTTTACAACCTATCATGGTGTCCATTATGATGGAAAATATATTTATATGGGTCATATATTATATTTAATATTTATTTAAGATTCTATATTTCTTTTACAACTCAAATATTTTTACATTCAATTTGGTCTTAATACGCTAATCTCGTTTGAGGACGTGTGGACTGCAACCCCCTCAATGCGATGAGACTTGTTCACACACCACATAGAATGTATTATGGATTGGTTTAAAGAAATTATATTATATATATGATATATTAATTCTAATTTAATAATTATATATATATACACATAAATATATATACATATTTCATTTACATACTTTCTTTCAATACGACAATAAAAACGAGAAACATCGCTCATGTGTACTAATGGCTTACCGTCTCTGTGAACGGTGTATTCCATTATGTAAATAATTATCATATATATTATTATAATATATATATAATCTATATAACTAAAATTTATATCATTATCAATTTTCTGGAATCATGATATATGTATAAGTACCAATGATATAACAAATTAAGAAACATGCGAAAAGAAAAGTGAATATTTCCAGAAGTGAAACATTAACATTGGATCATTAACAAGTGGGTAATATAGAGTTATAATCAAACCATATATGGAAATATATATAAGAATATTATTTGGTAAAATATGTATAATAAACTTATATTTATATACAGTATGCTTCTACGATTACGGGGAGAGTCAAGACCTAAGGTAAGGGGATTTCATCTCACTTTTAATTTATATGAGATAAAAGTTTTGTCTTCCACTCATTCCCATTGTGTGGTGTATTTAATTTCCATTATTGTATATATTTATATTTTAACTAGATTTATGGTAATTAACATGTCCATTTGATAGTCCATCTTTCATGGGGTTTAAATTTTAAAAGTTACCAAATCGGTAAAAATGTTTTGTCTAAATTTTATTTTTTGAGACTCATGTTTTCTTTTGCACCTAATTTTTTTTAGGAGCATATAATTCTATTTTACATGAAATATAATGAATATAGATATTTTCATGATATTATTTTCTTCATTTAATTTCCTTTCCTTACATGGATAGCATGTCCAAAAGTTACCAAGTTATAAGAGTTTATTGAGACAATATCATTACCTTTCAAGATTATTTTTGTTTATTCTTCCATTGGTGAAATATTAGGATCCATATCTGAGAAATATTCATCAGTATTATTCTCCTATGCTATTTAATTAAATACACATATATTTTTACCATTTTATACTCTTTTGTACATAAAATAGTTATGAAATTGTATTTAGGAAATCTCGACATTACCATCTCATCGGTCAGAAATCTATGTTTTCTAAAAAGGGTTTCCAAGAATATTATACCATTATACTATAATAATTAAAATAAATTTTACCCTTTTGTCTTTTACTGATCACTTAAAAAGAATATTCTTGTTTTTTTCCAAACAATGAGCATTTAAAATCTTTTTACCATTCAAAATTAAAGTTCTTTGGACCTCGTACGACATGTATGTATTTATCTGCCATCATTTCATCAAATCTAGCTTTGAATTTTTTTAAAAAGGTTAATCATTAATAAAATGATTTTAAAATGATTTTTCATGAAAAATGGTTTTCAAAATGATTTCAAACTTCATTTATATGTTTTCAAGAAAAATTGTTTTCAAAAATTTTTCAAACATATTTTATAAGTTTTCAAGGAAAATAGTTTTGAAAATGTTTTAAATCCTTATTTAAATGATTTCAAAGGTATTTCAAAGAAATGGTTTTCAGAATATTATAGTATTTATTTTATATTTTTTAAATTTTTTTGAAAGAAATGGTTTTAAAAACTATTTCAATATTTCATTATATGTTTTCAATGTGTTTTTTAAGGAAAATATTCTTAAAATGTTTTGAAGTTTATTTTATTTGTTTTCCAAGAAAAAGTTTTTAAAATTGATTTCATATGTTTTAAAGTTATTTTCTAGGGAAATTATTTTCAAATGGATTTATCTTTTTAAAATTCCTTTTTCAAACCATAAAGGGTATTTTCCTTAAGAAATGTTTTTAAGAGATATTTCAGTATTATTCTCCATATAAGATGACATCTATTGATGTTTCTCATGCCTTTCAAGGGAATGCTCTTAAGATTCCATTAATATCATTTCTATGAATGAGATGGGATTAATTTCATGGTCTTTATGAAATCTGTTTCTCTTTCTCATGTTATATGTTTATAAAACCTTCTTCTTTTCATGGGTTATGATGAAATTATTATGAAACATGTCTCTTTACACAGGTTATGATATGTTTACATGTTTATGATACCCATTTCATTTCATGGGTTTTGATATGTGTATTTATGATATTGTGGAACATGTATGTATGATTTCATTATGGGATAGGTGGGACCTATATCTCCCTCAAGTGCATTGTGTAATGTTTTATATATCATGAGATATACTAAGATGGAATGAGGAGTGAACTCATGCTACTAAGATGTTCTTGGGAGTGAACCTTGACTACTAACAAGGACTTGGGAGTGATCCATGTCTACTAGGATGATATGAGAAGTGAACTCGTGTTACTAATATAGCCATTCTAGTAAACCATGTCTAATAATATGGTCTTGGAAGTGATATATTGTATACTATAGAAATCATTATATGATTACGTGTTTCCAAAAATTCCATGTATTATTCCTCTGTTATGATTTCATGGCTTATGATCTTTATTTCATTATGATTCATGTCTTATGAAATTTGAATATTTATGACATAATCTTCGATATGAAGGATATGATATTTTATTTTCATGATCACATTATCATACCCTTGTGCTCAAGTTTATGCTTGCATGTCTCCCTTTTTTACCATTACTAACTATTTGAGCTCACCCCTTTCTATGTTTTCATTCCCCCAGGTTATAAGGATATGTACTATTTTTTATATTTATATGAAGGTTTCAATTCAAGAAGAACCTATTTGGAGATTATGTAGCTCACATATGTACTAGTGATTATATTTACATGTTTCCAAAGGCACTATACCAACTACAGTAATTAGGTGTCTTTTTGTATAACGTTTAAGTATTCAATGAAATTTATATAAGGTCATTGTTTGTACAGAGATGATCATTATATATCTGGTGTAAACGACATGTATTTCATCAATTAAAATGTATGAGATACACAATGAGTAATCTAGAAGAATGAAATTTTAGATACACGGTGTGTAGATGGATTTCACATGTCATGTGGTCACTTTCCCGAGAACACACTAATATTTTAAGTAGGTCACATGGGCATGTGACATTCAGAACACACGACCTTTAGATGGCCTTTAAATTAAATTTAATCCACCATAATACATAACAATTACCCAATATAGTATGTCTATCACACATAAAGAGGATAAAAAGTGTGTAACTAGTCTTTACGCACTGTGTAGTTAAACAGAGGTACACACCATAGACCTAGGCATGTACCCGAGATACATGGTATATGAGATACAGGGTGTGTAGTTGGTCTGTACTCACCTTGTAGTCTACTATTAAATTAAGTAATTAAAAATTACATTAAATTGAAAAATAGGAGAATTAAAAACCTCTTTTATTGATTAGAACACCATTGTTCATTTGAAAATTTAATAATGAATTTAAATATTTTCAAATGATCAATTAGTTTTTTATAATAAATATAACATTATTGGTCATTCTATTTGTTTTACATGAATAAAATAAATTATGGGTATCTCCAATTAAGTTTTCATGATCATTAAGATGCAAGGGAATTAATTAATTAATTAATTAATGAAAGCATGTTTAACTTATTAACAATGAATGAATAAATAAATGAATTATAGTTTGTTACCATTGCATATTCATTTCATGTATTTTAGTTCCTAATATTGACCAAGACCTATGTATCTATTTGATTTTTTAATTTAATTTATTACATGGGTTAGGAATTATTTATTATTATATTAAATATGATGGCATGTGAGTCACCTCTCCCACAATTATTATGCAGGACCTTTATGTCCAAGGATATTTATATAATATACTTTATATAATCCTTTGGTTCCCCTCACCTTCATGTGAGTAATAAATACAATTAATTAATTGGGTATCCCAAGGTGTGTAGAGGTGTTTCAAGAAAGAACCATTGTCCTGCCATCTCAAGTGATACATTGGTGTACAGGTGGAATGTTGTAACTCCCACCATGACTAGGAAATGGATTTATTCCCCTCGGTCTTTCGATGATTTAATGTTCACTCATTAAATCAAACATTAGATAAATATCTTGATTGAGTCATTTAAATTTTTTTATTTCCATATATGCATTATTTATTTTATATATGCTTGAACATAATCACAAAAACAAATGAATTAATATTTAAAGAAAGAATTTTTAAAAAATGGATTATGCATGAATGATTTATCATATATGATTAATTAATTTATAAAAATAATCTCAAATATTAACCAGACATGAATGAACAATAAATTAAAATCCCCCAATTAAATATTATGTCCAACTTGGCCTTTAATTTATTTATTAGGAATGAAATCCTTGAAACTAAGTGTTTGAATAACCCTTGTTGGGACACTGAATTTTAAGGTGATGTTATTTTGAAGGTAAATGGTTGACTTAACCATTTTTCATCAAAATAATTATCCATTTCTAGACATGATGTATCTTGGAGGCATGTTTTCAGGAAATATGTGATTGTATTTTGGGACAATTGATCCCACTCAAAGGATCAAAGAGCTTCAAGATCATAGTTGGCAATAACTTACCTACCTAAATAATTTCATGTATCTTGACCAACCATCATTGTGGTTATGTGATGGTTCATTTACACATTAATTTCCTTATAACTAAACATTGTATGTTCAATGGTGAGGGATATTTGGTCTTAATAAAACAGTGGGAAATTTAATGAAATTTATTAATTTATTATTTCTCACATAAATTTTAATTATGAAAATTTACTAAAAATATGTTATCATAATTATAGAATACAATTCCAAGATTAACATCCACATTATCCCTATGATCAATATTAGAGAAAGAAAACCTCCAAACTGCATATAACTTCCAGGAGTGGTTTAGACGACTTCAGGTTATTATATAACATGAATATAAATATTACATTCTAGAGCACTAAATTCCTGATTTGGATTCTAAGGATGAAATTTATAATGATTTGTTTCTCTATAAAGAAAAATTTAGTGACACGGTCAACATTCAATGTCTGATGATTTCATCAATGTCTAGTGAACTCATGAATTCTAAAAAAAACATGGATTTGTATAAAATGATTGAGAACCTCCATTGTTGTTACTAGGAGTGATATAGATAGGAATTATTTGGGATATCCAAGTAACTCATTTAAATGAATATTATAGATGTCTCCCTAGTTGGTCCCCACATAGTCATGATCATTGGATACATTGTGCACCGATAGGTTCTAGGGATTAAAATTCCCAAAGAACTGGTAATAGATCTCATTCTACTATCAATCCCTCCAAGAATATCATGATTTGTTTTTAAATTTAAATATGAACATCATTAAGAAGTGTCTTCCATATCATCAAACTCTCACACATAAGAATAAGATGTATGAACAAAATTCCATCATTACGGGGAACAAGTGGAAAGGGAAATCAAAGAGATATATGTCCACAAATTCTTTACACCATTACAAAAGAGGAATATCTAGTGGAATGAATGGGAATAGGATGTTGTTTATTTCTCATGTGTCAAGAAGGGCCACTCAAAGAAAACGACACCCAATCAAATAATAATGGGAAAGCTTCCGGTGAGTTTTTTTATCGATATCTTGTCTAGTTATGGATGGATTTGTTTGAACATTTTGAAATAAATGATTCATATTTTATAAACATGTCATTTTTCATGGTATGGAACTTTTAAATAATTGTATTTTTTATTACATGAACCAAGTAATATCTATCAATAATGAAGTTACATCACATGACTCATACCACACCCAACTATGAAATCACTCAATAAGTCATATAAATAAAAAGCACTTAACTAAATTATTCCAAGATAAATATTTAGATTCTTTTTAACTAAAACCACTATTTATATGTCACACATGTTTATAGTGTAAAATTAAAAAAAATAACCATTAAGTGGGAAAGGTTTAAGGGAGAAATATATTCTTGAATTAGTTTATATCGATGTGTGTGGACCATTTCCTAATGAAGTAATTGATGGGTACTCATAATTCAAAACATTTATTGATGATTTTTGTATATATTTATATGTATAATTAATGTAGTATAAGTATGATTATTTAGTTAAATTTATGTAATACAATAATGAAGTAGATAACTAGCTTTGTATGAAGATTAATAATCTCTTATCAGAACATGGTTGGAAATTTCGAAATCAATACGTAATTGATTACATATGGGAGTTAAATATACAATCCCAAATCAATCATCCTTAAACTCATAAATGATGTGGTGTAAGGGAAAGGGGAAATACACCTTGATGTATATTGTGAGATCAATGATGATTCATGTGAGTTTTCCATTACCCTATTAGATACAATCATTAAAATTGAGGAAAAAATACTAAACAAAGTGCCAACTAAGAAGAAGATGTTATTCCAAACCATTTATAGAATGGATAACCTATGTTTTCATAAATATATGTGTGGTGGTTTTAATAATTTATTAATGTATCCTTGGGTAACAAAAATGAACCCCAAGGAAAAAATTGTACTTTTATAGGATACCCCAAAGAAACAAGAGGATATTACCCATATGATCCCTCATAAAAAGGTTATAGTGGAAAGAAACACAATATTCATGATGAGTAGAACATATATAAAAGATATAATGTACAAGGACCCTACCTTAAACATTACATAATCTTGAATTAAGTTAATAATTCATATTGAGGATCTTTTTATATATAGATATTTAGAGAATAAGGTCATAACTTATACAAAACATATTAAATATTACATGAAGACACTTCAACTCAATATCCATTTTTTCATAAAATAAAAACCCTTAAGAGAAAAAAAACATGTTTAGTTCCAGGTTTTAAACCACATGACTTTTCCATGATCCTATCTTTGACCCTATTCCACCTTAAGTCCTGTGAAAAACATTTCAAAAACATGGGATGAGCATAAAAATCTCACTAATGGATACAAAAATGAGGAAATCTGTTAGTTTTCCAAACAACATTTATACCATGCATACTTATTCATAATGTAATTCTTTTAGCCATAAATATGTAGAAAAAATAATTCACTGAATATAATCTCATTGTTTACCCTTTTTGTAACCAAAATATTTCTATAAAGGCCATAGAAAACAATGTATATCATATAAAGGTAATTTGTGACATAAACATACTTAAATGGTATAACCATACAGTCGACATACACACATATCACTAAATGGAATAGCCATACGGACTACTTCCATACCCAATGCATTGGAGGTTATAACGTAACCACCCATCCTTTGTTTATTAGGTAACCACCCATCATTTGGTTTATTACGTAACCACCCGTCAAATGTCGAAGTAACATTATATAATCATCACACATAAAATATTGCAAATATCAAAATTTCACTAATAACATTTCATTTAAAATTAGAAGAAATCATTTCAAGATATTGAAATACTCAATCCATTTCAAAAACCATTTTCAATACTAAAACACCGAATTACGGAATAAGGGGTTTCTTTTTTCCTTTTAAAAATATTATGGCATATAGAGGAATCCAAACAACGATTATGGTGGAAGACAGGTCATTTTCGCCGCATAAGATAAAAATAATCCTTTTTTCATTTAGTAAAACTCTTCGTAGAAAAAATATTCCCTTTGAATGAATGTAAAATTAAAAGGGTTTTATTATACACCGTATAAAATAAGGAGGTATATATTATCGAAATATGCCTCAATGAAAGGAGATTGAGATGAAGTATCTTACCTCATGCCTGAATTGACTCGTTCATTCTTTAATTTCCTAAATAATAAAATTAATTAAATTTATACTTGATTAAGAATATTTTTAAAGATTATTATTCCTTTTATATCACTTATTACCTTTCTATAACAATTAGTTAATTATTTGAGTTTATATTGAACATTTGGTCGATGTTCAGAACATGAGTCAAAAATGAACTCGTTATAATTATAAATTGTCCATGTGGTCAAAATTCCATTATATAAAGAATTATATTCATGATTTAGATATAATTTATATCATTTATATCCAGTATATTTGTATTTAGAATAGTCCATATCATTTGGATATAAGAAATGAAATTCACCGTTCATGGAGATGGTAAGTTGTACGTACGCATGAACGCTACATTAATCTATTTTTCATATTTAAAGGAAATAAAACTTATTGATAAATAGGTGTATTATAACTATATTATAATATATATGTTATATAAGTTCATTAATTCCATCCTTTATATGTTCCATATATATAATTAACGCGTCATATCACTTTGAGGGGCAGTAGTATGCACTTCCTCAAATGGAATCATTGTATTTATACAACATGAAAAGAATATAGAAATGTTATAAATGATAATTAAAGAAGAATAGAGATAAAATAAATATCATAAATATCATATATAATTATAGTTCCATCATAATGGACACCATAAGAGGTGGTAGGATAAGATTGAACAATCATCATTTCATGAGGCATTCGTTCGTCGTCCACATAAACAGTAAGTTCTATACCCATTAGACGGAGGTGTGTGTAATTTTAGTTAGAATAATTCTCATAAAAACAACCTAGTATATGGATTTTGTTGGTGTTGTTCTGTAAACAAATAATAATAAGAGCATAGAGAGTATATAAGAAAAAATAATGGAAAGAAACTAAAGAGAAGACGTTGTCTCAAATCAGATAACTTATTTTGATTTGAGCCGAAGGTCACTCTTGAATTGCCTCATTCATAGGGGAAGGATACTGGGAGGAATATTGGGATGTTGTGAGATTATTTGGGTACAGTATGGATGATCCAAGGGGCTTTAGAGGTGTGAGAAATGGGTTAGAGGTGATAACCTTTTATAAGGGGGAGGATGGGATCTTTAGGAAAGTTTGAAAGTATTATTTTATTATAAAATTATTTTAGGTTTAAAAAGTTACAAAACTCATTATATTCAAATATACGATATCAATTGTTCGAAATAAAATCATCCAATAAAAATTGGATAGAATTAGGATATTTTTTAATCCTAATCTTTTTTATTTAACTCTTTTTTACTCTTACCATTTTAACAAGCATGTAACACTTTGAGAGTCAAAATAGTTACCAAAACATGAGAAATATCTAATTAAAGATTAAATAATAAAATTTTACACTTATTATGACTATTTGGACAAATATTATATTTTTTTTGTAATTTTATAATATTTAATAAAATATTTTATATTTTAAATTATGAATTATGTCAATTTTGACACTATTTGTATCATGACTTTTTAAAAATCTATAATAATTTGATTAATTCAAAAAAACTTCATTAATAAAAATATAATATTAAACTATAATCCATAAAATTCTATGATCACATCAAAATAACTAGATTACATTTATTTTAACATTTAAAATATCATTTATTTGAATCCTTTATTAATGATGACATCACAACATCATCATTGTGTCATAATTAAATTTATTTATATAATGTCAAAAAATTCTAAATAAAATACCATGATTTATGAAATATTTTGAGCTTTATAATTACTATTTATAGTCTAAAAGATAACTTATATAACCCCATATAAAAATTATTTTACAAAAAGATACATCTTTTGGTAATATTTTCCTTAACTTTATATTAAATGTAATTAAATGTCATTTTCACACCCAAGTGGATTCATGGGGTCCCATAATCAACACATGGATTCCCATGGTCGGACATATCTCACATAATAGGGTTAGGAAAAGTGTATGGGTAATTTAATATTATTATAATATTATTTTTTACCCTTGTTTAGCAGATTTACCCTTTAACCATCGTAAATAAAATATTTACTCAAGTTACTATTCATAATGTCTAAAAATAAAAGTTACCTATTTACAAAATTTGGAACTCCAGATTCTAAATATGGAATCCATTTTTTAAAATTCAAAAATAAAAGTTGTTGAAATTAATTTAAAATTAATTCACGTTTCCAAAACCATAAAACATCTTTTTAATAAATAATAACTATCAAAAAATTGAAATCTGTTTATGTCTTATTTAAGAATGAAATTACTTACAATGACCAAAATTGGATTAAATGGTAAAAATATAATCCAATTAAACCTTAAAACCAATTAAAAGTACAATCTATCCATATAAATAAATTATATTAAAAGACATTTTTGACTTAAAATGCAGTATTTTTCACTATTCATTAAAAAATAACTTTATCAAAAAAAATACCAAAAATTTACCGAAAATAAATTTTGATGTACTCAATCAAAATAAGAATTTTATTTTTTCAACTAGAACATATAAAAGTGACAAAAAAATATATTTTAAAAAGTTTTCACCATCAAAAGGAAGTAAAACAACCTTTTAAAGAATATTAGAGTATTTAATGCTTAAAATAAGATTCATTCTTATTTTAAGGATATAAAATTTAATGGATAAATGTAAAAAAAATTAACAAACATGTTTAATCATAATATGGTTAGTTATTTTCATTTATTCCAATACAATGGATAGGCATTAACTACCATTTAAAATAATAATATTATATTATTATTTTTTAGTATGACTTAGCCATAAGTTCAACATGAGATTTCAGAGAAAATAATTGTTGCGTGTCGGGTATGACATTGAACATAAAATCCCATTTAATGTAAAATTAATATCTTAATCATATATATTAATAGATATCAAAATTATTATTCTATAAATACCTGGGTCGTTACATCATTCCCCCCTTTTGGGAATTGCATCCCCGCAATTCTATTTACTTATCAAATAAGTGGGGTTATTTATCCCTTATAGCATTTTTAGATTCCCATGTTTCTTCTTCAACCATGTGGTTCTTCCAAAATAACCTTTACCTAATGAATTTCCTTATTCCACAACACTTTCTCTCTTCGGTCAAGATTCTGGATTGGACGTTCCCCATAAGAAAGATTCTCTTCCAACAGAACTACCTCTGGACTCAAAACATGGGATGGATAAGGAATATACTTTCTCAACATTGAAACATGAAAAACATTGTGTTTCTAGGATAAACATGGATGAAAATACACTCTATAGGAAACTAATCTATCTTTCTACAGAATTTTATAAGGTCCAATGGACTATGGAATCAACTTCCCCTTATTACCAAAACACACTACACTTTTCCATGGTGAAACTATGAGAAACACGTGATCACCTACCACAAAAGTAAGATTCTTCCTCTGGTTATCCACTTAACTTTTTTTCTTGCTCTGAGCTGTCCTCATGTGCTTCTAAATTAACTAAACTTTTTCTTCCATCTATTCTACCAATTTGGGTCCCATCAACATTCTTTCACCTACATCATCCCAAAAAGTTAGAGTTCAACACTGCTTTCCATATAATGCTTCAAATGGAGCCATCTATATACTGGAATGAAAACTGTTATTATAAGAAAAATCAACCAAATAATGATGTTGGTCCCAAATTTCCAAGTAATCCATTGATTAAGCATGTAGCATATCTTTCGAAGTCTGAATTGTTCTCTCTAACTACCCATCTAATTGAGAACCTGGGATCACTGTCAGATACAATGGATAGGGGAACTCCATGTAACATGACTATCTCTTAAATATAAAATCGATAAGGATGATCTAGAGACATAGTATCTCGAATAGGAAGAAAATGAACAGATTTAGTCAATTGATCAACAATAACCTAGATTGCATTATTACCTCGATATGTCTTTAGTAATACCACAAATAAGTCCATGGATATATTTTCCCATTTCTACTCTATCACTGGTAAAGGCTGAAGCATCCCTTTAGGAAACTACCACTCTTTATTAAACTGTTGAAAAGTAAAACACTTCACAGTAAAGTCAGTAATATCTCTTTTCATTCCATCCCACTAGTAAAACTCCCGAAGCTCTCCGTACATCTTATTACCACCATGATAAACTGAAAATAGGGAACTATGATCTTCACATAACAACTCATTCATCAACTGTGAATCACAAGGCACACATAATCTCTTCCCAATCCTCAAAACACAATATTTATCAATGTTAAATTCAGATAACTTAGATTTCTGATCCAACTCTAATTTTTTATGTTACTCAATGCCTTCTTCCCGCAATTGCTTTATTATATCTGCTAGATATGATTTCACTACAACCTGAAACAAAACAGATGAATTTCCTACACCAAAAACTTTTATTCCAAAGTTTATCTAATCATTAATTAAAGTATATTATTCCAAACGTAGAATGGTTAATGTAACATTATTCTTTCGGTTCAAAGCATCATCCACCTTATTTTCCGTCCCTGGATAGTAATGGATCTTTCAATCATAATCCTTGATTAATTATAACTATCTCCTCTGTCTCATGTTTAATTCCTTCTGAGTGAATATATACTTGAAATTTCTATGATTAGTATATATTTCACACTTTACACCATAAAAATGATGCCTCCAAATTTTTAATGCAAAAACAACATCAACTAATTCCAAATCATGTGTAGGGTAATTTAACTCATGAGGATTCAACTAACGTGAAGCATAAGAAATTACCTGATCAATCTATATTAGGACACAACCAAGTCCTTTTAACAAAGAATCATTGTAGATAAAAAACTCACCATTTCTATAAGGTTATGTCAATACTAGAGCATTCACCAATATTCATTTTAATTATTGAAAACTATAATCACATTCTTTTTTTACAGATAAACATAACACCTTTTTGAGTTAACTTAGTCAGTGGGCTATTTAATTGATCAAAGTTCTCAATAAACCTTCTGTAATAGCATGAAAAACCAAGAAAACTACGAATATCAGTTATATTTCTAGGTCTTGGACACTCTTCAACAACTTTTGTTTTAGCAGGATCAACATTTTTTCCATTTTGTTAAACAATGTGACCAATGAATAAAATTATTTGTAAGAAAAACTCACACTTTCTGAATTTCTCATACAATCTTTTTTCTTTTAAGGTTTTTAAAACACACTTTAAATGACATTCATGTTCCTATTTACTTATGGAAGATACCAGAATTTCATTAATAAAAAGATCAAGAAACATATCCAAGAACTCACAGAAAATTCTATTCATAAGATCAATGAATACAATAGGTGAATTGGTTAACCCAAAAGTAATTAATAAAAATTCGTAATTCTATAACTAGTACGAAATACAGTCTTCAGAACATCTGCTTCCATTACTTTAAACTGATGGTGCCCCGACCTCAAGTCAATCTTCAAAAAATACTGAGCTCCCTGGTGCTAATCAAACAAATCATCAATATGAGGAATAGGATACATGTTCTTAACAGTGATATTATTCAAGGCTCTATAATCATTTCAATGTCTCATTAAACCATCTTTATTTTTAACAAACAATATTAGAGCACCCAATGGTGATGTTCTAGGTCAAATGAAACCATAATCTAACAACTCCTTAAATTGTTACTTTAAGTCTAAAAGTTCAATTTTATTCATTCGATAAGGGGGTTTTGAAATTGTCTTAGCATCAGGAACTTATTCAACAGTAAATTCAATATTATGATCATGTATAATACTAAGAAATTAATCAGGAAGAACATCAATATAATCATTTATTACTGGAACATCATAATTCTAAACAATTCCTTTGTTTGGATCAATATGTGGAAGGTTACATTCATTTCCATATTTCACTAATTTCTCAGTTTCCTGATATGTTATTAGAGAAAGGGGTTCATTATTATACACAAACTAAAAGTCTTTTTGAAAATAAACCTCTTTATCTCTAAAGTAAATCATAGCACGGTAAACAAAAATCCAATCCATTTCCAAAATAACATCAAAATATACTATAATCAAAATAACAAGGTTTTCTGGTAAATTCATTCCACAAATAAGGATAGGAAGATTCTTATAATTTATTTTTGCTTCAAAATTTCCACCAGGTGTTTTTACCAAAAGTTCTAGATTCATATCTTGATTTGGAATTCCCAATTTAATAGAAAATTTCAAAAAATGAATGAATTTTTAGATCCTGAATCAAACAATACATTGGAATAATCTAAAAAACGAAGTACCTGATACAACATTATTTGATGGTCCCACATCAACTTTAATAGTAGAAAAATATTTTTTCCCACCCTTATACTTTTTATCTTTTTGGTTTCCACCCTTGGAAATAAATTTTGGACATATATTGGCATAATGTACAAACTCAATGAAACTAAATCATCCTACAACTAGAATTTCATTTCCTGTTTGATCATCTTTGTTACAGTTACGAGCAATATGACTAGTCTTACCACACCGGAAGCGCATTCCAGATTTTGAGAGACATTATTTAGGATTCTTTTTTGCCACACTTCTCACAAGATTGAAATTTAATTTTATTACCTCCAGGTTTTTTGATGAATTCATTCCCTTTTCCTTCCAATTGGACCTCTTATTTTTATTTCTATCTTCGAACACCTGATCATCAAAAAACTCCATTTCTACCTTCTCAGTACATCTTATAAGTTTCTCATAGCTTTTGAATTCATGAGAGGCTAATGGTCTTCGATATCCCAACTTTAATCCAGATTAAAATCGATTTATCTTACTATCATGATCTTGGATGAAATTTGGAGCATACCTTTCTAGTAGAGTGAACATTTCATTGTAAGAATCCACTTATTCATCCTTCTACATCAGTTCCAATAATTTGTTTCCATCTTAAGTCGAACTGCCTTAGGAAAATATTTCTCAGAAGAGATAACATTGAATTCTGTCCAACAATGATCATTAATCTTCCCATTATCCCTGGTATTTTTAACCATCGACCACCACTGATCTTCTTCTCCTTCAAAATTATAAACAACAAGATTAAACTTTTGATTGTCTTTACAACCCATGACATCAAAAATATTTTCCAGTTCTTTTATCCACCCTTCATCTTGAATAGGGTTAGATGATCCTCTAAATGATGGGGGATGTTTCCTCTTGAAATTATCCACTATAGACATGTTCCTATGGGGTTGATCTGGTTGATCTTGTGCATGTATACCACCACCATTTATAGTCGGATTCAACTGCACCATCACTGTAACATACTATTTAGTTCCAATTATGACCATCTTGGGATGCTAATTTGGACGGTTATTCTCCTCAGTATGCCTTCCCAACATATCTACACAGTTTCATCTGTGGAAAACCATTCTGAACAAACATATCTTAGAGAAAGAAACATGGTAAACATCAATTTCTATATCATTTAAATTTAACCATAATGTAAAAATCATTTATGGATATTCTATTAACAAAATTCTAACTCCTGATGTTATATGAATCGACCTATGATACCAACTATAAGGCCCCAGCCTTAAACATTAAATAATCTTGAATTAAGTTAATAATTCACATTGAAGACCTTTTCAGGTTTAGATATTTAGAAAATTATGTCATAACATATTCAAAACATCTTGAATATTACATGAAGATACTTCTACTCAGTATCCATTTTTTTCATAAAATAAAAACACTTGAAAGAAAAGAAACATGTTTAGTTCCATGTTTTAAAAAGTATGACTTTTCCATGATCCCATCCTTGAACCTATTCCACCTTAAGTCCTGTGAAAAACATTTAAAAAACATGGGATGAGCATAAAATTCTCAATAAGGGATACACAAATAAGAAAAGTTGTTAGTTTTAAAAAAACATGTAAACCATGCATACTTAATCATAAAGTAATAATTTTCACCTTAATGAAGTAGAAAAAACACTTCATTGAATATAAGCTCGTTTAATTCCCTTTTTGTAACCAAAATATAACCATAAATCCCATATAAAACAACCTATATCATATAAAGGTAACTTGGGACATAAAAATACTTAAATGGAATAACCATCCAGTCAACTTCAACACATATCACTAAATGGAATATCCATACGGCCGACATCCATACCCAATTAATTGGAGGTGATAACATAACCACCCATACTTGATTTATAATGGAACCACCCATCATTTGGTTTATCACGTAACAACCTGTCAAATGTTCAAGTACCATTATATAATCAGCACACATAAAATATTAAAAATATCAACATTTCACTAATAACATTTCATTTGAAATCAGAAGAAATAATTTCAAGATATTGAAATAATCAATCCATTTCAAAAACCATTTTCAATACCAAAACACCCAAAAACAGAATAAGGGGATTCTTTTTCATTTTAAAAACATTAAATCTTATAGAGGAAACCAAATAACGATTACGGTGGATGAGAGGTCATTGTCACCACATACATTAAATACATTCCTTTTGTCATTTAGTAAAACACTTCATATAAAAAAGATTCTCTTTGAATGAAAGTAAAAGTAAAAGGGTTTTATTTTACACTGTATAAAATAAGGAGGTATATATTATCCAAATATTCCTTAATGATAGAATATTGAGACTAAGTCCCTTACCTCGTGTCCGACTTGACTCGTTCGTTCATTAATTTCTTGAATAATAAACATAAGTTAATTTCTACTTGCATCATATCCTTTTTCAATTTTATTATTCCTTTTATATCACCTATTACCTTTCTATAACAGTTGGTTAATTATTTGAGTTCATATCAGATATTTTGTCGATGTTCGAAACTTGAGTCAAAAATGAATTTGTTATAATTATAAATTGTACATCTAATCAAAATAAGATTATCTCCATAATGATATTAATGATTTAGATATCATATATATCATATATATCCAGTATATATGTATTTATAATTTTCCATAGCATTTGGATATAATAAATTAAATCCACCATTCATAGAGACGATAAGTCGTACGTAAGCATGAACGCTAATTTCATTTCTTTTTCAAATTTAATGGGAATAAAACTAAAGGAATAATAGGTATATTATAATTATATTATAATATCTATATTATATAAGTTCATTAATTATATCCTTTATATGTTCCATGTATAGCATGAATGAGTCATATCACTTTGAGTGGGCGGAAGTCCCCACTTCCACAAATGAAATTATTGTATTTATACAACATGAAAAGCATAAATGTATGTCCTAAATGAGAATTATAGAATCATATAGATAAAATAAATATCATATATATCATATATAATTACAGTTCCATCACAATTTCCACCTTAAGATGTGGTAGGAGAATATTGAAAAATCATTGTTTCGTGAGCCAGTACTTCGTCGTCCACAGAAATTGTATGTTCTATACCCATTAGATGGAGGTGTGTGAAAGTGTAGTTCAAATAATTCACATAAAAACAACCTATTGTATTGATGATACTGATTTTTTTATTTAAACCAATAATAAGAAGAGCATAGGTAGTGGAGAAGGAAAAATAATGGAATGAAACTTAAGAGGAGATGTTACCACAAATCGGGTAACCTCTTTTGATTTTAGCCAAATATCTCTCTTGAATTGCTTTATTTTTGTGGGAATGATTCTAGTAGGAATAGTGGGATGTTGTGAGCTTATTTGGACCTATTTTGGATGATACAAGGGGCTTTTGAGGTGTTATTACTAGGTTGGACGTGATGACATTTTATAAGGGGGAGGAGGGGATCTTTAGGAACGTTTGAAAGTATAATTTTATTATAAAATGATTATTGGTTTCAAAAGCTCCATAACTCATTAAATTTTAAGATAATATGGCTATTGTTCTAAATAAAATCATCAAATAAGAATTGAATAGGTTTTGGATATTTCTTAATCCTTATATTTTTTATTTAACCCTTTTTTACTCTTACCATTTTATCAAGAATTTAACACTTTGAGAATCAAAATAGTTACCAAATAATGAAAAATATCCAATTAAAGAGTCCATAATATAATTTTAGAATTATTATAACTATTTGGCAGAATCATTTATTTTTTTGGAATTATAAAATATTTATTAAAATATTTTATATTTTAAAATATGAATTATGTCAATTTTGACACTATTCATATAATGACTTTTTACAAATCCATAAAAACTTTATTTATTCGAAAAAAAATCATTCATACAAAGATAACATGTAACTATCATCCCAAAAATCTGTTTATGACATCAAAAAAATAAAATTACATTTATTTTAACATTTATAATATCATTTATTTGAATCTTTTATTAATGAATCAATCACTACATCATCATTGTGCCATAATTAAATTTATTTATATAATGTCTAAGAATTATAAATGAAATACCATGTTGTTGAAAATATTTTTATATTTATAATTACTATTTATAGTCTAAATGATAACTTACATAACCCATATAAATTTTGTTTTACCAAAATATACATGTTTAGGTTATATTTTCATTAACTTTAAATTAAAAGTAATTAAATGTCATTTTCACACACAAGTGGTTTCATGGGGTCCTAATATCAACACATGTATGCCCATTATAGGAAATATCCCATAAAATATGGTTAGGAAAAGTTTAAAGGTAATGTAATATTATTATAATATTATTTTTTATCCTTGTTTACCAGATTTACCATTTAACAATGGTAAATAAAATATTTACTGACATTACTATTCATAATGTCTAAAAATAAAAGTGGCCTATTTACACAATTTGGACCTCTGGATTACAAATATGTAATCTATTTTTCATAATTCAAAACATAAAAGTTTCAGAAATTAATTTAATATGAATTCCCATTGTCAAAACCAAAAAGCGTGTTTTTAATAAATAATAAATGTCAAAAGGTTGACATGTGTTTATGTACAATTTAAGAATTAAATTTCTTACAATGAAAAACACTGGATTAAATGGTAAAAATATAATCCAATTAAAAAATTAAAACCAATTAAAATTACAGTCTAACTATATAAATAAATTAGATTAAAAGATGGTTTAGACTTAAAATGCATTATTTTTCAATATTTATTAAAAAATGAACTTTATCAGAAAAATACCAAAAATTTAAACAAAGTAAATTTTGATGTCCCAATTCTAAAGGAGAATTTTATTTTGTCAAATAAAACATATAAAAGTGACAAAAACTAGTTTTAAAAATGGTTCTCCATCAAAATGCGGTAAAAATCCCTTTTGAAGAATATTAGAGTATTACATGCTTAAAATAGGATTCATTCTTATTTTAAAGCTTTAAAAATTATTGGATAGATGTAAAAACATTTAAAAAACATGTTTAATCATAATATGGGTTGTTATGTTCATTCCCTCCAATACAATGGCTAGAAATTAACTAACATTAAAAATAAAAATATTATGTTTTTATTTTTCAGTATGACTCAGCCTTGTGTGCAACATGAGATTTCAGAAGAACCCATTATTGTGTGTCACGTACGCCATTGAACATTTAATCCACTTTAAAGTAAAATTAATATCTTATTGATAGGTATTAATAGAAATAAAAAGTATTACTCTATAAATTCCTGGGTCATTACATAATGCGAGAGTGATAGACATCGATGAAGTTGAGAATCTTGGTATATAAGAGTTAGCGAAGGAACGGATTCCACAAATACTTATAGAATAATAATCAGTTCCAATGATATATGTATCACATTTTAGTACAAGAGAGAATACATATCCAAAACATTGTGGTTTTCTAGTTATTAAGAATGGTGACTCATTAATAGTTGATATTAATATTCTTCTAACCTACACTAAAGTATTAAGTGGTACTCATGATTACATATGGAAAAAGAGCTAAGTTTTGAAATGGATTCAATGTACCAAAACAAAGTATGGATTATGGAACATCCCCCAGATGATGTAAATACAATTGTTCTTTAATGTCATTTCAATAAGAAACTAGAGATGGATGAAAATTTCTATACATATAATGAATGACTGGTTGTAATAGGGTTTAAAATGTTTCAAGGAATTGATTATGTTGAATCCTTTTTACTAGTTTCAATGAAGAAAGACATAAAAATTATATATTCAATTATTTCTTACCATGATGATTTGATTTTAAAAATGGATTTCAAAAATTCCTTTATTATTGGAAAAGATCATGAAGATATCTATATTGAAAAACCTAAATATTTTTTATCTCCAAAGGTTTCCAACAAGATATTAAAATTAATGAAATCTATTTAAATATTCAATCAAGTATCTAGGTCATGAAACATTAATTTTGATGAATCCATATAAGAATATTTTTTCTAAAATATTGAGTGTGATCCTTGTGACTATAAAAGTTTAATTTGGGATGCATTCGTTTTCTTAATAGTTTATGTTGATGACATATTCCTCATAGGAAAAGAAATACCATTCTATCATTTTTTATGAAGTGGTTTAATAAATTCCTCTCTATGAAGGAATTTGGAAAGGAAATATAAATTCTTTGGATCAATATCCATTTTTATATATCCTAGAGGTTTCTAGGCATAAATAAATGTTTTCAAAATGATAAGATTATGAATATATTTAGTATAGAACAATCCAAGAGGGTATTGTTCCCATTTTCATAAGGAATTCATCTTTCTAGGAAAATGTTTCCTCAAAAAATTAGGAATGAAATAGAATGTAAAAGATTCCACACACATCATTGATGGGGTTATTCATGTATGTTATGATATGTAAATGGACAGATGTCACCTATGCATGAAGTGTTGTAGGAAGGTATCAAGCTCATCTAGAAGATCTCTATTTTATAGAATTCAATATTATAATTAAGTATCTGACGCATGCTTAGGATATATACCTAGTTTATATAGGATATGAGTAACTATTTATCATAGGATATGAATATTCTAGTATCCTAATAGATAACCTTGAAAATAATTCCTAAACAATATATATCTTCACATTAAATGGAGATGATGTGAGATGGAAGAGATCAAAGAAGGCTACAGTCACATATTATACAGTAAAGTAAAAAAAAATTCCATCATCTGATCCTTCTCATGAAGTAGTATTCATGAAAATTTTTATCCATTATCATGAAGTGCTACCTAGTAGTAAAGATATTATCACACTCTATTGTGATAATATTGCAACAATGGCGCTCAAAAAAGATACAAGGTCACATCAGAAGATAAAGAAAAGACTTCATAATTGTCATATCATGATGGCTTTTTCTTAGAGTGGTGTGGTTTCAATGAGTAGTATTTCCACTGAAGATAGTGTGGAAGACCCTTTGGGTAAATCCTTGACTCTGATGAAACAATATTTTCATGTTAGGTCTAGTGGATTGAAAGTCATAGGTAGTCGGCTCTAGTCCAAAATAGAGTTTGTTGGAGTTGGTGTCCTATGACCAACTATACTTTAATTATATGTATATTTGATTTATTTAAAATTAACTAAATGTATAATTATAGATTTTAGATGGTTTTACATGAAATTAATGTAATAATATCATATATTAATTTTCATATCAATAAGTTCATAACAGTTCCCCACTATGAAGAGAACCATGAAGTGCTATAACAATATTCTTAATATAGTTTAATATTTGGATAACAAAATATGATAGGACATATAATATATATATCATCATGTGTGAGTACTCATAAGTGGATGAGTATTCTTCTCATGATTTTCTCAATTGGTAATCTCCAAGATGGGTGATTATGATAAAACTCCCTCTAGTAGAAATTCCTCATATTTTGGTGTCATGAGATATTACACTTTATGATCTTGTTTAATTTTACTTAGACATTAATATCATTATTGATTTCGATCATGAATCATAATCTATGATTTAGTTACATAAATTTTCACATCATATTCTAGATGAAAGTACGATACATTGGGTACATAATGAGTGACATGTAATTAATGGATTAATCGAGTAAGGATTTGTCCCTTCAAAATTAATAGAAGATGGTACCTCAACCTATTTATCGAAATATGAATGGGGCATAAATTCCATGTCCACAATGTAACGAACTTTATTTTAGATATTTAAAGAAATAAATATGAAAAAAATATGTTTGTGATACATATGTTAAACTTGGATGATGAGATATTGAAATAAAGGGATTTTATGAAATTGTGAGCATTCATATGTTGTTACCATTGTTGTGACATTAAGTTTATTATCTTGGGTGCCTTGACCTATTTCTAGGAATTAATCTTTGAGTATTGGAATAACCACCTAATTCTAAATAGAATTTATCTTAGAGGGTCACACACTATTTGTTTCCATTGATCTCGACTGAATTCTATTTGAATTTAACTAACAGAAGAAATATTATTCTCAAGGAATATGAATAATTTTGTCTAATTTTTATTGATTGAAAAAATTAAATAAAGAACCATCCACCGGATTGTTAATAAAATATATTTATTTAGATTTTTAAATATTTACTAAATTTTTATTCAGTTTATTAATAAAATATTAATTTATAAGAATAAAATAATTTTATTTAGGTCTTCAATAATTAATGAGGAGTTCAAACAGAGGAAGATCTAGTCTGGTAATAAATAATTATTTTCAAGATAGTAAATAATATTTATCAATAGTACATGTTGGCATGCATCACAAAGAAATAATACTATTATTATGTATGGCATGAGTATTTATTAATGGTTTAATATATTTTAATGGATGGAATGAAATAAAAAAATATAATCTATCCTAAACCATACCACTATAAATATCCCATTATGGATATTGTTTGGTAATCAAAAAATATATAATTTTGGAAAAAAATGAATTCTCTTTATAAAACTCCAAATATAGAACTCTGAATAAAGAGTTACTATATATATATATTTCTTTATGACCATTGAATGAGATATCAAGAACAAAAAACTCAAGCCATTCAATTCACTGCACTAAAAACTAAAGATCATTTGGTATTTCTTAGAGATTAAAGGATTACATGGGGATCCGTGGTAGAGGTATTATATCCTTGGATACTCAGAACAAATTGATATAAATCCAAAAGGGTCTTTTAGGATGATCATCATTAACATCAATGAATAATTATAATCCCATGTATTCATTTCTTCCATATATAAATAAATAAATTATAATTTGATGTGAAGGATCCTCACTCATGACTTCAGGTATGGAAATATTAAAATAAAATTTAATATATCACTCACCATTTCATGCTTTAGCTATCCCTACAACAAACACTATCGACTTCCATGGTGAATGAGGTAACCATCAACCCTCCAGAGTATTAGATAAATAGGACAACTGACACGAGACATGACAAGAAACACCCACTCCAAGGGAAGACACATCACTAAGAATACCACCTGATAAGTGGATGTACTCATCAGAAGAGATAGGCACTAGGCCTCTGGATTCCCCCAAATGAGTTATTTTTATCCAACCATAACTTCACATGGTGAAGCCCCTCAAAACACAACCACAAAATTAATAGCCACCTCAATTAGATAATGTGTCTCTAAACCCCATCAAGGCTAGTCTTACAAGGAAACATTGTAAAAATAAAAAACAAAACTAATTTCATCAATGATTTTCAATCCTCAAAATACTTTATTTGTTACCTAGAAAAAGTAATCCTAAGGATTCTTGAATGTATAAGACCCCAGTGAGGCCGAACTCACTAGTTATAATGATCATTTACCTTATCAAAAAATTTGTGAACACACAATCAATGAATTTTTGATCTTCATTGATTGGATCTATTACTAGGTTGATCATGTTTTAGTTAGATTGGAATACATATTGACCTAATTTCCAAAGGTTTCTACTTAACCTGACCATAAAAATGAAGACATTGGTGAGTAGAAATAGGTTCCCAATTATAGGAAACATATGTATAATGATTGGTTTACTCATAATATATTCTACCATGGATATGGTATCATATGTGCCTATTGAACAAGAAATAAACTCATAAGGTTACCATGCGTCCTCTGACTGCTACCTTCATATATGCACTACAACCTCCTAACTCTCGTAAAAATGAATATTGATCATATAAAGGAATTCGGAGTGAACCACCTTTAAAAAAAATAGACCACACCATTGGTTACTTCATGCCTTATGAGTTGGGAGATGTGACGCACGCCTGTCATAGGGCATGGAAAAAGTAATTTCTATGTTTTCCTAATGCAGCACAGTGGCTAACTAGGGTCATCTCACTTGAGGATCTTTCTCAATTGTTTACCAACTTAATCTAATTCACCTACACAAATTATTTTTGTTTTTGTATTTAATCTTACAATTATATGAAATTTGAATGAAAAAGTTAAAGTAAAATGCAATAACAGAATGATATTAGTGAAGAAAGAACTTGTCCTTTGTGGGTTGGTTTATGGGTTCCATTATTCTCCTTATTGGTGTTTAAATTATGTTTGATAATTCAATTCTGAGACCTCATTCATGAATTTCTATTCTTTTATTTAGTTTTTTGAAATATTGAATGTGTATATCAATACAAATTCCACCTCCTCCTATAATCAAGGTTGAAAGTACACCTCAACCGAGCATGTGACATCTCCAAGGACCTGGCTCAATCATATGCCATTTCATCTACTGAATGGCCCAAATCCACTATATGAAGATCTTGTATCTAGTAGAAGGGAGGGAAAAGATTTAATAAAAGAAAATAAATAAGTTCGAGTTTAGTGTCATGGTGGATGACCGCCGCACCCGTGCACATCACTCTTTCTCATCACAAGAATAATAAAACATAATAATTTAAGTGTAGAATAAGTGGAATTTCCACATAACTCCCCTGGGACAAGTCTCATGTTAGCCCCTCATTTTTAAGGGTAAGAGGTCACAGTGTATTGAATAAGAATTAAAATAAGATAATTAGATTAGTGGTGGAAGAGAAATAGAGACAGAAGAAGATGGATACACTTTAATAAAAAATATGCAGAAGTGTTACATGATAAAAGAAAACTAAATTAAAAATAAAATAAAATAAAAATACTAAGTTAGCAGCATGTACCTAGGCCTCCTATACAATGTCAATGTCGAACTACCCCTTAAACATGGGTGGAATCCTCCTTATATAGGCCAATGGATTCTATCATTCGGTCTTCAAATTTCAGATCTTCAAAATCTCTCTTTAAGATTTTCTACAGATTCTCTCCACTGAAAGATTGACCATGTTCGGCCCATTTAATGGCCGAATTGTGCAATTATGTATTCTATAAAGATATTAAAAAATAGGTTTTACTTTTCATCACCAAATTTCAGATTTATACTCCATGTGTATTATGAGATATGGATAATTAATGCTGAGTATTTAATCTAGAGAAATGTTTCCTTTTATTTTCCCCAACAAGTTAGCATCCATTGACTGCCTTAATGATGGTAAATATTCAGTATCCTCAACCTATGAAATCCCCATTTAATATTCTTTCAAATACAATTTTAATAACCCCAATTGGATCCTTTTTGACTGATTTATGACCAATTCATTGAGGTGGGGTCCACGTGGTCGTCCAGAGTAACTTTCCAACTTGATTGAATTTTTCGGACCCTTTGATGGCCGAATTAAATCCTAGTTAAAAAACAATAGATGAGGAAAATAAATCTAGGAACCCAATAAAAAATAATCACATAAATTTTATTTTTATTATAAAATATATGTGTGAATTACTAAAGTTATTAAAATATGTCAATATTTCCAAATTAAGCAGTTTTCCAATTTTAGCCCAAAACACATCATAAATCCAAAATTGATGTAAATAAATCAACTTGTTCAATTTTTTGGGATTAAATAATTGAATTAAATATAAAAAATGATAAAAATATTATCTCTATCAATTCTCCCACACTTAAAATATGCTTGTCCTCAGGCATAAAATCTCAACATAGAATTCAAAGGGCACAAATGTTACCAATATTTAAATTTCAATGCAATAAAATCCAACAATTATGAATGTCCAATAAAATTTTCATGTTCCACAAAAAATATCAATTTAATTTACCATTTTTAAAAGTAACAATATATTCATACATTTTACTTTTCCCCTTTGAAAAATGATAGAGCTTCTCATTTCATTCATTCAAGCTTCTCAATTTTTTATTATTAATCATGAAAAATCATGATCTACCTATCTTTTGAATCTTTTCTCTCATCACTCATTATGCAGTTAATACTGGATTTATTCTCATATCATGAGAACATTCCCCTTATCCATAGTCTTGTAAAGGAACTACTTTCTCCACATTGTAAAGATAAAACACACATAAAATCATGAGGACTTGCAATAAAGTTTCAAATGACTTTGTGGCTTAGGGTTGGTGGGTAAATGATTGAAATAATTTAAGGCTATAAGTTGGAGGTTTGACTCTTAAGTACAATGCATGATTAATCAAGTGAAAGCACAGGATGAGCCTCACTCAAATCCCCTTGATAATTTGAAACACAACACCACCCCCTTTTAATGACATGGGACATGATTCAATAAATGATTTCAAAGAATGATATCATCCAAGTTCCCCCTCTTTTAAAATAAGCTCCAGAAAGGCAAAAATTTATTTTCTCTTTTTTTAAGGAGAACTGGATGAAATGAAAGAAACATAATGAAATGATGACTCATGCCAAATTTTCTAATAATACACTGCCCAAAATGATGACACAAACCTCACACCTACCACAAATGATACACATCCCAATGAATGCACATGAAATGACCATCCTTCACACTCAAACTTGAATAATCCATACAAAAATACTAAGAGAGTGGGAAGGTAATGAAAAATTGGCCTGTAATCTGTCTTAAACCTATAAGGTAATTCATGGATTCTATAGGATAATGAAGGATAAATGTAAGGGTGGGTCTCAGGTAAATATGTGTCTAGACAATGTAGTTCCTCAATCATTTTAAATGTGTTTTTGTATAGTCATAGGTTTGAAAAGTTTCAATACAAGTTCTAGTAGGTGGAACGTCCCAATATCACTCAAGAAATATGCGCAAGATAAAATAGGAAATATTTGGTCTAGAAATCCTCTCGGTAATGGGAATATGATATTGGAAAATCACTCATGGCGTGATAAATAATAACAAATTAATTCACATTAATTTCAGAAATTTAAAGCATGAAAAATAGTAAGGAAATTTCATTTAAATGAATCGATAAATTCCCTCAAATCATGAGCCATTATATTAATATCCATGCTTCACTTCAATCACCCAATTCTCTATTTTATTCATTTAATCTCATTAACATTGAAATATAAAACATGGCATTACTAGAATCCTAAGAAACTCATGTCTCCTAGATAAGTCAAGTAAAACATAATTCAAGTGTGGGAATTCAATTCCAGTTTAAATCACAAAACAAAAATATTATTATTTTCAAAGTTAAACATTAAAAGTGAACTCCCTTTTGAAATGAAGCTTGGTTTTTTTCTATTTTGGGGGTCCCTTTTTCCATCATGAACCTACAAAATAGAATTACTCAATTAAGTGAAAGGATCATGTCATTAAAACTCAAAAATATAAGAGTTATTGGGATGCATGCTAAGCTACTTCAATTAAAAGAAATTGGAATATAAGTTCCTAGAAATCAAGTAAAGATAAGTCTTGGTATGATCGCCCAAGTGGGATCGAGATTCTTTTACTGCCTCCAGAGGGTAGTGCCAGCTGTCATCCATAATATGATGGTGGGTGGATCTTCTTGGACATGAACCAACACATGTTGTTCTTCATATCTTGTAGCTCTTTGTTCTTGTTGAAGAGGACACCATAGATAGAGTACACCTGATCCTCCCCCTTCACAATGTGGTATAGCTTGCATGGTGGGGGTAGGATGAAGTATGGAACCTCCACCTCTGCATTTTCTACTTGTGCAACTTATTCAAAATCCAATTTTTGCTTCAGATGTGCTGCATGAAAAGAATAATCAAAGGGAGATTCAAAATTTAAATTTGAGGTGTTAATTTCAAAATCTCCCCTTTTAAGGTAGGCAGCATGTAGATTTGGTTCATCAGGCGTAACCACTTGTATCTCTTCATGGGATCCCTCAAGTAGATGATCAATGTACTCAGGGAGCTCCAGGTGTTCCTCAACAGGTGTAATTTCTCTTTCTTTATATTCCTCTACGGCGATACAAGGATTTAATGAATTTGAAAATCCCAAGTCGTAAAGAGTGATACTAAAATCAGATTGAATGAAATCAGAAAAGTTGGAGTTTAAGAAATGATCATCTCCCTGAGCTACTTCTAATTCAATCACTTTTTCTGTGATAAGTTCCTCTTGGATTCGATCTTCACTTGATAAAGGTAGGTAGTCAGGCTCATCCATTATTTCTTCAAATTCTCCCATTTGGGTAGCTTCTTCATATTCCATTGCTAGAGAGAGGTATAATGGTGGTTTCTCTTCTACTTTGTAAGGAATTAATATATCATGTTTCGTTTCAATTTCTTCCCATACTCTCAAAAATTTCTCCAAATTCACATGACTTGTCTCTTGTATATTATTAGAAAATGATCTTTCATCTATATTATCTAGAAATGGTTGAGATAGGTGGAATTGATCTTCACGAACATCCTCTTTTACCCCCTTAGGTTCTTCAACATCAAAAACTAGTGGGGTAATTTCTTCCACAGCTTGCTCAGGATCTTGCTCCGGTTCAGGGTCAGGTTGATCACTTTGTGCTCGAACATATTCAAACTCTATTTTAATTTTTCTCCCCAAGTCATCTAAATCATTGCTAATCCTATCCACCCAGAAATTTAGATCATTATAATCCACTTCGGGTTCTTGATATTGCACCTGTGAGTAATCATCCCATGCATAATAATTTGAATTTGAATACGTCATGGAAAAGTAATTTTTTTATTTTTTTTAAATAATGAAAACTATATAAAATTTGAAAATAGAAAAAGTAAAGTAAACAACCGATTATCTCCCCGGCAACGGCACCAGTTTTGACGTATGCCTGTCGTAGGACGTGGCAAAAGCAATTTCTATGTTTTCCTAATACAGCACAGTGGCTGACTAGGGTAGTCTCACTTGAGGAGATTTCTCAGTTGTTTATCGACTTAATAAAATTAACCTACACTAATTATCATGGTTTTCTTATTTAATCTTACAATTCTATGAAATTTGAATGAAAAAGTTAAAGTAACATGCAATAACATAATGGTATTAGTAAAGAAAGAACTTGGCCTTTGAAGGTTGGTTTGTGGATTCCATTATTCTCCTTATTGGTGTTTAAATTATGTATGATAATTTAATTTAGAGACCACATTCATGAATTAATATTATTTTATTTAGTGTTGTGAAATATTGAATGTGTATGTCAATCTCAATTCCACCTCCTCTTATAATCAAGGTTGATGGCACACCTCAACCGAGCATGTGACATCTCCCAGGACCTGGCTCCATCGTATGCCATTTCATCTAGGAAATGACTCAACTACACCATATGAAGAGCTTGTATCCAAGATAAGGGAGGGAAAAGATTTAATAAAAGAATATAAATAAGTTTGATTTCAGTGTCATGGTGGATGATCACCGCACCCATGTACATCACTCTTTCTCATCACAAACATAATAAAACATAAGAATTTAAGCGAAGAATAAATGGAATTTTCACATACCTCCCTCGTGCCAAGTTTTGGGTTAGCCTGTCATTTTTAAAAGTAATAGGTCATAGTGGATTAAAGAATAATTAAAATAAGAGAATTATATTAGTGGTGGAAGAGAAATAGATATGGAAGAAGATGGATACACTTTAATAAAAAATATGCAGAAGTGTTACATGATAAAAGAAAACTAAATTAAAAAGAAAAGAAAAGAAAAATATTAAGTTAGCAGCATGTCCCTAGGAATCCTCTCTAATGTCGATGTCGAACTTCCCCTTCATCATGGGTGAACTCCTCCCTATATAGTCCAATGAATTCCATCATTCGGTCTTCAAATTTCAGATCTTCAAAATCTCTCTTTAAGATTTGATGCAGATTCTCTCCACCGAAAGATTGACCGTGTTCGGCCCATTTAATGGCCGGATTTTGAAATTATGTCTTCTATAAAGATCTTAAAAAATATGTTTTACGTTTCATCAAAAAATTTCAGATTTATCCTCCATGTTTATTACAAGATATGGACAATTAATTTTGAGCATTTAATCCAGAGAAATGTTTCGTTTTTTCTTCCCCAACATGTCAGCATCCATTGACCGCCTTAATAATGGTCAATATTCAGGATCCTCAACATACGAACTCCCAATTTTATATTCTTTAAAATCCAATTTTAATCACCCCAATTGTATGCGTTTTGAACAATTTATGACCAATTCATTGAGGTGGGGTCCATGCTGTCGTCCAGAGTAACTTTCCAACTTGACTGAATTTTTCAGACCCTTTGATGGCCAAATTAAATCCTGGTTAAAAAACAAAAGATGAAGAAAATAAATTTATAAACCCAATAAAAAATAATCACATCAATTTTATTTATATTATAAATGATATACATGAATTACTAAGTGATTAAAATCTGTCAATATTTCCAAATTAAGCAGTTTTCCAATTTTAGCCAAAAACACATCATAAATCCAAAATTGATGTAAATAAATCAACTTGTTCAATTTTTAGGGATTAAATCATTGAATTAAATATAAAAAATTATGAAAATATTATCTCTATAAAGATCCTCCCTATGTCTTCCAATCACTAGAATATTCCACTAAAGAGGAGAAAGAATACAAATCTTTGAATGTTATCAAACTAGTGGACCAATTCACACTACCCAATAATGTGGAATGACATGAAAAAACCATGTTCATCATCTGATGATGTCGATGAAGGAGATTGAGAGGGAATGAAACCCATCATAATGATATGGACAACACTTCAAAAAAGGATGTTTGTACTCAAAAACTAGGTAGAAAGTCTTGCGTAGAGATCATCATGCCTAGACCTCCTTTCCTACTATATTAGGCACACCCCCACAACCGACAATATTAGTTGACCACACAGCTCAGTCACAAGACTGTTATTATCATCCACATCTATCTAGGCCACAATTTCATCTAATTGGAACATAACAATAGGTTGTTTAAAATAGGGAAACTATCCATAAATAGAATACAACTAGCATTATCCATGACCTCGTCGTTTATCCAACATAAACTGATGCATCCCCTTCCAAAGAATAACCCTCCATAGAAAAATAGATACCCCCATCATCGAATTATGATGTGATAAATCATTTCACAATCATACCCATTAGGATTTAAATTTTGGAGGCACTCTTCTAGTTAAAGGAAATGGGTGAGGCCCTTACCAATCCTTGAGGAACCCATTTAGTTTGATGATGAGGTAGCTTCCACCGAGGCCTACAATATCAAGAAGGATGGAAAAAAGATAATTTCATGACATTATATTGTTTTATATAGAATTCACGATTTTCACCATTCAGGGAACATACTATCATTGTTTACCATTGGTCAATTCAATGGAATGGAAACCTATTTTTTCATAATGGATACTGGATTTATGAATAACCTCATCTCTATATAGATTCTCCAAAATCAGGGACTTATAGAAAAAGATCTGACTCCCTCCAACATGACAATTCATGGGTATGATAACAGAGATAAGAAGTCACGTGGAAACATTAATCTAAAGAATCAATTCAATGGAAATATATTAATCACTGAATTTATGGAAGGATCATCAGATATTTCCAACTACATGTTGTTGTGAATTCCCTGACATCATCAGTATGTAGACGTACCCTTTTTATACCACCAATGGTTTAAATAATCCATTGATGGTCAAGTAAGGGTACCTTAGGGTGATAATTTTCCCTTTGACTCCTTTGTGGCATACTATATAGAAGTATTTACTACAAAAGGTAAGTAAAATATGTTAATAAAGATGAGATTGAGCACCTCAAGGCCCCTAATGATCAAACACCCACTGCAGCCAATCCATGGGTAGAATTGAAAGACGAATTTGTTCTCCCAATCCATCGGTTAGATCCAATGTCGTCAATCATAGGATGTTATTTTATCATCTCTTTGAACAAGATTGCACATATATAACCTTATAATTCTACAGTGGATATGACTAATAGATACATGAATACCCATATTATATGAATTACTATGAATTTCTCCCCATGGAAACTAATCCATGACATTTGTTCACGTTCCAAAATGTAGGGATAGAAAAAAAATGTTGACTTGTCACCATTACGTTGATATAAATAGTGGAAGTCATATCCAAACACTGAATGGAACTGTAAAAATAGATTTTGTCTCCATAATCTCTAAAAAATGGGAACCCCTCATCGAGGATTATATATCCATTAGGGAAGACACTAGTTATCCCCCTAGGTCAAATATACTAGAAGAGTTTCCAATGACCTATAATCCCCCCCATTAATGATGAAGAGGATAATTTAGAATATGCCCCTCCTACATTTGAATAGGGTGCCTCCACCACTATTGATGTGATAGCTAAGGTAAGCAATTGAACTAAGGATGATCTAAGGCTAATATTGATTAGTGAAACCATTCCTCTAAAGGATTAACATAAGTATATGGTCTTCATGAAATATCATCATGATATATTAACCAAGAGATATGAAAATATGCTATTGATAGACCCTTAAGTTCTAATTCATCACCTTATCCTCCCAGTGGGTTATCAGGTGGTCAAAAAACTTCCCAGAATGATTCACCCCTCTCCTAGTTATCTAGACAATGACAAGGTTGACAAGCTTATTAAATCTAAATTTTACTTGGAAGCCCAATAACCTATGTGTCTATCCATCATTGTCCTAGTCTGGAAGAAAAATGGGAATATGATAGTCTATATTATCTTCCAATACCCCTACCTACTTTCCCCAAAGGATGATTTCCCCATATTGGTGATATATATTTATTGATACTACGTCTGGGTGACAATCCATCTCCTTCATGTTAGGATACTCTATGTATAATTTTTTCTGGACATCCCCTAAGGATAATGTTTCCACCACCTTCAAGTTTCCCCAATACAATTTATGATACCATGTGATGCATTTTGGATTGATGAATATTGGAGCTTCTTACTAGAATTCCCTACTCCACATCATTAAGATAATTATTGTAACATTGGTGGAGTGTTATGTGGATGATTTTTTAGTAAAATGTTTCCACCTTCAAGACCATCTCAAGGATCATGATAATGTTTTCAACTTAATCTTACCAAGACACTTCAAGATAAAACTCTAAAATTTTACATCCAGGATTACCTTTTGAAAAAATATTAATATTTTCAAAAAATATAAAGACATAAAATCATAACTTGAGAAAATAAATTATTTTAATCAAATTCCTCCCCTAAAAAATATTGGGTGTTGTGTGGCCTCTAAGTCCAGTTATCATACATTTGATGATTTATTAAAAATATATATGAAAAATGTAATCCTTTATTGAGGTTATTAAATAAGGAATCACTTACTAATGGATTAAGGGATTACAGGCTTCCTTTTAGAAAATTATGAAATAACTTATACAGCATCCATTTATGAGGCCACTGGTCTCAGTAGAGTCTTTTTTCATTTATGTGACCACTATGGAATTGTACCTTGGTTCCCTTACAATCTAGAAAAACAATAAGGGAATGGAAAATATCCTCTACTATATCATCCATATGCTCCTCAACATTGAGACTAGATATTATCCTATCGATAAGAGTTTCCTCGTGCTGATATTTTTGTGCAGAAATTATGACCTTATTTATAGAATCATTAGATATTGCTGGTGTCCTATGTATACTTGCTAAAGTACATCCACAATAAACCCATGCTAAAGGGATGATTGAAATGTTGGTGGGTAATCCTCTATAATTTTGGCATTATGTTTTTTCAATAAAAGGTCATCAAAGTCAAGGCATTAGAAAACATCTTGGATGCACATTCATCTCCTGAAGAACTTCCCCTGGTTATTGATTTTATGGATGAATCTATTCTCTCAATGGACCATGATATACCATGTTGGAAGAATAATTTCAATAGATATTCTTAAGAACCGACAGATAGAAGGTTTAACAACCCCAAGCTCAATATAGTAGGCCTAGGGATCATTTTCATCACTTTGGTATGTTCCATATTTCTATACTAATTCATGTTACCATAATACTACACAAATAATGAGGTAGAGTACCCGGACCTTATTATTGGTTTTGATCTGGACCTCTAGAATGATTTCCATTATTTAAAAATGATGGTAGATTCCAAGGTAGTCATAAAATAGATCAATGGTGATTATATCTTCAGAAATCCAAAGCATGTACCCCTTTTGGATTGTACTCTTCAGCTAACGACCCAATTACCTTCCCAGTCGAAGGTGAAAAATGTTCTTAATTAAATGTGTGGTTAAGAAAATACTTCAGAGGTCTTGAATAGATCTCATACAAAATTCAGCCTGAAGGATCTAGTCATTTATGAGGAACATCATAGGGTCATTTCCCCAACCACTTACGATGATGGAAAAATATAGTTAAATCAGCTTTCTATTGGTACATTTGTGCCAGGACCCTCAAATATACACATAATCAAGGAAAATTCTAATATGTGAACTCCAATATTTGATTATCTCTATAATGGAATTCTCGCATTGGACAAATCTAAGAATGATTGAACCCACCAGCGTGCAATGTACTTCACCCTCCAGAGTGGGCCTAACTTCGAGCAAACCCTCCATAGGAATCGAATTGATGGAATTATCATATTTTTCATCAAGGGAAATGATTTATATTATTTCATACAAGAGGTTAATGTTGGATCCTTTATAACCCATTAAGAAGGATTCAAGCTCTCCCACCAAATTTAGTGGTTGCACTCCTTTTGTCCCACCATGGTTCAAATTTGTATTGAGTTGACATAGATGTTTCATACATGTCAAATCCAAAATAACATTTCTCATTGACCACCCAAGATTCTCCATAATACCAAATATTTTGGACCTTTTTCAGTATGGGTACATGAGGTTTTGGCACCCAAACCTCTAGTGAAAACTTGACAGTTCATGTTTATTTTGACTGAAATGAATTCTTTCCCAAATAAGATGATTTAGTTCCCCTAAATGTATACAAAACCCAACTCCTGATTGATATTGGGAGATCCCACATCATCCATAAATTTTGGGTTCCTCATTCTATTCTCATAGAAATGAAAACCATCTTTCTGACTAAGAATCTGAAGAAACTGTATTCCAACCACAAAAATCAATCTAACCACACTCATTACTAAGTGGAAAAATTTATGATTTCAACAATACCTTAAATATAATCTTGTAGAAAATGGTGGGATAGAATAAAAATAGTTGGCCCAACAAAATCCTAAATTCCCTTTATTCCTATTGGATGATAACTCAAAATTCCACCTAGGCGACCCCATACTTCCTTTTTATAGAACAATGGTAGTCTTAACCGTTGAGGTTCATATATTGTCACTCTGAATGGATCTATATGATTTTAAGATGATAGATAGAATGGAATATGTCTATCAAGATGAGTTGGAATCTCTCAAGTAAAATAGTATTTAGGCCTTCAATAACATAGAGAGGAACCAGAACATGATATAAAGAGTTTTCAAGAAGAATATTATACTATGTTCCTTCCTCTATGGTGATATGGTATTGGCTCTCAGAATGCCAATGATACCTGTAATAAATCCATCGAAGTTGGAGACCAAATGGTAAGGAACTTAAATTTTTCATAATGTCTATTCAAATGGATCATAAAATTTAATATCCAGGTATGGAAAGAAAATTACACCTCCCACCAATGGAATGTTTCTCAGGCCGTACATCATGTGATATAATGGTGAATGCAAAGTGACCATAAAATATAGTAACCATGTTCAAATCATTGCGACCATAGAAAACAGAAAATGGATTCTGAGATCTATGAACTTAAACTAATAACAACCCATTTGGTCCAATCATTATGACATTAAACTATCTTTAGTCCCCATATTTTGAGTTTTATGACTCTGAACTAGAGATACTGACATCCTTAGTATATGACATTAAACTGCTATCATACCCTAAGAAATAAAAAAAAAAGATGCCTCACATCGCAAGTGTTAGAAGAAAAATAAATTCCCCCTGCATAAGATGATAAACTGTAGCCTTACCCCTTTTGATAAAAACATTATTCCACATGACAAATGTGGGATGCCTCAATTCAATATTTAGAGAGAATACCCCCCCCCCCTCACCCAATTATATCATCGATGTCCTACCATGCCATGTTTTAAAACTATATATGGCTAGATTCCCAATTTTATGGGATTCTTAGTAACGCTTAGAACCCTATCTATGGCTTAGAAAATGTACATCATATATCCTTCCACTATATAGGTTAGGGGAAGAGAACTTATGCTCACTAACATTTGGCCACTTGGACCTGCATACATTCCTCTAAATATGACAATAAAATATGTACAAATTAATTTAAGGTATTTATTTTGAACCTAGGATTTCAATGACCATGTTTTTTGTTAGGGTTTACTTATTGTGTTCCATGAAGATATCTTTAAAAAAACAATTTCCCGAGTCCAAACATCATTATTTTAAACTAGTTTCCAAATTAACCATGGTTCTAGCTACACAACCAGAAACTAAATTGGTGGAATCATCCTATAAGACACATAAACTATAGAATAAGTTTCCCATATCGGTTGGAGTGGATAACCCCATCTACATCTGGCATCGACCTCCTACCAAGCCATGTTACAAATTTATGTGTGCCTTGATTCACTATTTTATTGTGTACGTAGTCATGCCTAGACCTCATGTTATCGAGAAAAGAAAAAATTCCCTCATAGGTCCATAGATTATCAAGGGAACTATCACCCCCAAATACCCTTAATGGACCCCTCTTATTGTATAAGTCCTGGTCATATTTCACAGATCACCAGTGATCCGAGACACCCTTATTAGCCCACACAAGGAAGAAAAGTAAGTGAATATCAATGTATAAACCCCATAAACGTCTTCAATACACAATGTTAAACAGTATGCCTTACCCCATATACAAAAAATATTCCTCATATGATTAATATATGATGAAAAAAATAAACATCATCATCACACTATGTTAAAATATAGCCTTGCGCTATATAATGAACATAAGATGCCTCAAATCAGAAATATGAGAATATTAAATGTCCATTTCAGAGAGGACACCCCTTACTAGTGAAATTATCTTACCATGCCATGTTCTAGAACAATATGTAGCTTGATTCCAATTCCTGATGGGATATGTAGGAATACTTGGATGCAACATCCTAGGCCTAGAATCATCACCTATCTATATTGGGGCCTCCTCCTGGTCCAAACCTTATGATCTTAAACTATGTGCCACCAGTTTTAAGATTTATTTGTATAGTATATAGCCTACTTCAGACCTTCTTCTTGGGTATTAACACTTATGAAATTCCCAATAACCATCAAAGTACATTTATCCACTCATATCTAAACATTACCACCTTAAAAAATGTGCACATGCTCCCCTTGTGACCCCTTCTTCATATAGTTTTCTTCACCCCTGTTGTTTCACCTAGCCAATTACCCCTTCTCTTTTTCATTATAGCCTTGCATGAAAGGATAATTCATTGCCATAATTGGTCTGCTTCCATTCTAGGTCCATGAACATAGTTTGGCTTGATTCCAATTTGCGTGGGACATATTCTGGCACATGGATTTGATATCATTGGTCCAGCCCCCACCGTAAACCTATCACATGTATTTCATATATCAATATTATGATATCTATATGAGAGAAAAAAATAGAAGTATGTGTTGAGAAGGGTTTCCTTACCCTCTATTCACACTGAGTTATCAATCTTTTGTTCCACACAAGCCTTTTTTGGACACCTACACTTTGGGGTCTTATCGACATGGCCTTAAACTTGTAGCATCCATAGTCTGAGTTGTATAACTCTAAACTACAAATCCCAACATACTTGACACACGAAGATAAACTATAGACTTACCCCATTGGAAACTAGGATGTATCATATGATAAATATGATATGAAGCAAACCAAAAACCCCATCACACTACATTAAACTATATCCTTACCATGATTGAAATCAATATGCCTTATATCATAAATTTGATATAAACAAAACCAATACCAACATCACACAATGTTAAAATTAATCCTTACACTTTATAAAACTTGGATACCTCATATGATAAATTTGAGATGAACCAGTCAAACTTAATCATTATATGATGTTAAACTACAGCCTTTCCTCATTGGAAACTGGAATGCCTCATATGATAAATATGAGATGAAGCAAACCAACATCCCCAACAACATGACACTAAACTATAGCATTATCCCATTGGAAATCAGAATGTCTCATATGATAAATATGAGATGGACCATTCAAACATCCTAAATACATAACAATAATTTTTTTCATTACTTTATATGAAGCCGATATTCTCTATATGATTAATAAGAGATGAAACAAACCAACATCCCGGACACAAGATATTAAATTGTAGCCTTACATCATATGAAATTGGGATTTTTTATATGATAAATATGAGATGATCCAAAATAACATCCTTAAGAAATAATGTTAAACTATATCCCTACCCCCTATGAATTTTGGATCACTTATATAATAACAGTATGGGAAAAATAGATTTTTGCGATGGTCTATTTGCGACAGGATTAATTCCCGTCGCAAATAGTCCTCCCTAGATGTTATTTGCGACGGGGGGTTCGACCCATAGCAAATAATTGGTTATTTGCGACGGGATTTGGGGTCCCGTCGCAAAAAGTAAGGCACAATTTGGCGCAGTTTGCGTGGCAAACCACATGAAGGTTATTTGCGACGGGGGGATTCACCCTTCGCAAATAGTGCGTCGGTCGGAGGGTATTTGTGATTGGACCCGTCACAAATACCGGTGGAGGTAAATAGGTTTTTGCGACGGGATGACATCTTGTCGCAAAATGTGTGTCGGCATGCAACTATTTTTGACGGGACCCGACACAAATATCCTTTTCACTGCTGACAGTAATTAATGCGGGCGAAGTTATTTGTGACGAGATACCTGTCGCAAATAGTACCGTCGCAACTAATCTCACCTATATATACCTCCATCTGTTTTTCCTACTCTTCCCCTCAATTCTCACCTCCTCTCTCTCTCTAAACTCTATTTTTAGAGTGAAATTTTCTCCGAGTTAGTTTTTTTTAGAAGAAGGTGTGAAGTTGTCTACATCAATGGGAGATCAAGTTTAAAGGTATTTATATTTTATTTAATTTAGTATTTTTTCATCTTTTTTGTAAATTTTAATTATTGTTGATTAGTTGTAATTAAATTAGATTTAAATTGTGTTATCATCAGTATTTATTTGTAATAATAAATTGAAATTGTTAGTATTAATTCTTAATAATTAGTAATATTTAATAATTATAAATGATAATTAGAAATGTATAAAAATAATTAGCGGTAATTAGTAATTAGTGGCTGTAATTTGTAGTTATTAATAGTAATAAACATTAATTAGTAATAATAAGGGGTAATTAGTAACAATTAGGGGTAATTAGTAAAAATTAGGGCTAATTAGTAAAAATTAGTGGTAAATAGTAATAATTAGTAATAATTAGTAATAATTAGTAATAATTAGTAATAATTAGTAATAATTAGTAAAAAATAGTAATAATTAGTAATAATTAGGAATAAATAGTAATAAATAAGAATAAATAAGAACAATTAGTAGTAAATAGGAATAAATAGGAATAAATAGTAATAAATAGGAATAAATATGAATAAATAGAAATAAGTATGAATAAATTGTAATAATTAGTAATAATTAGTAATAATTAGTAATAATTAGTAATAATAATTAGTAATGAATAATAATAAATATTAATAAATAGTAATAAATAGAAATAAATAGGAAAAAATAGTAATGAATTTGAATAAATAGGAATAATTAAGAATAAATAGGAATATATATATGAATAAATTGGAATGAATAGGAATAATCAGTAATAAATAAAAATAATTAATAATAAATAGGAATAAATAGGAATAATTAGTAATAAATAAGAATAAATAGTAATAAATAGGAATAATTAGTTATAAATAGGAGTAATTAGTAATAATTAGGAATAATTAGGAATAATTAGGAATAATTAGGAATAATTAGTAATAATAAGTAATTATTAGTAATTATTAGTAATAATTAGTAATAATTAGTAATAATTAGTAATAATTAGGAATAATTAGTAATAATTAGTAAAAATTAGTAAAAATTAGTAATAGTTACTACTAATTAGTAGTAATTAGTAGTAATTAGTAGTAATTAGTAATAATTAGTAGTAAATAGTAATAAACAGTAGTAAATAGTAGTAAATAGTACTAAATAGTATTAAATAGTAGTTAATAGTAGTAATAGTAGTAATTAATTAGTAATAATTAGTAATAATTAGTGGTAATTAGTAATAATTAGTAATAATTAGTAATAATTAGGAATAATTAGTAATAATTATTAATAATTAGTAATAATTAGGAATAATTAGTAATAACTTGTAATAATTAGTAATAATTTGCAATGATTGGTAATAATTAGTAATAATTAGTAATAATTAGTAATAATTAGTAATAATTAGTAATAATTTTTTATAATTTTTAATAACGAGTAATAATTATTACTTATTAGTAGTAATTAGTAGTAATTAGTATTAATTAGTACTAATTAGTAGTAAATAGTAGTAAATAGTGGTAAATAGTAGTAAATAGTAGTAATTAGTAGTAAATAGTATCAATTAGTAGGAATTTGTAGTAATTAGTAGTAATTAGTGGTAATTAGTAGTAAATAGTAATAAATAGTAATAATTAGTAATAATTAGTAATAAATAGTAATAATTAGTAATAATTAGTAATAATTAGAAATAATTAGTAATAACTAGGGATAATTAGGAATAATTAGGAATAATTAGTAATATTTAGTGCTAAATAGTAGTAATTAGAAGTAATTAATAGTAATTGGTACTAAATAGTAGTAATTAGTTGTAGTTAGTAGTAATTAGTAGTAAATAGTACTAATTAGTAGTAATTAGTAGCAATTAGTAGTTAATAGTAGTACTTAGTAGTAATTAGTACTGATTAGTTGTAATTAGTAATAAATAGTAATAAATAGTAATAATTAGTAATAATTAGTAAGTCTTAGTAATAATTAGGAATAATTAGGAATAAAATCAATTATAATAAATTGTAATAACTTGTAATAACTTGGCATAATTTTCAAGGGATTGACGACACTCCTTTTTCTCAATGAATCTTCTCCTTTCCACTTTCACCAACTCAAAACATTATGAAAAGTCTGCTTCTACGTATGCATATCCAATATCGTATGCACGAGTTTGAATATGCATTCGTAGGACCACATTTTTTATTATGTTTTCAGGCGTTGAAAGTGGCAAGAAGATGATTCATTTATGAAAAGAGGGATCTTTTATCTGATGGCACATTTACTTGCAACTTTCTCACTCTGAAATACAAATGAAGAATCTGCTCGGTGGTACACTTATACATCTCATATGCACGAGAATGAATCTGCATACCTCTGAGCAGATTCTTCATTGTGATTTCTATGTGAGAAAGTTGCATGTAAATGAGCCGTCAGACAAAAGAGTAGTCATCAATCCACTGGAAATTGTGTCACCTGTAAATAATGGAAATTATTAAGAAGAAGTTATAATTATTTATCTTCTTTTTTCAGATAGTGTTTTTATAATTACAAATTATTAAAAAAATAGTAATGATTTTATATTTTTTAGAAAATTAGTGAACAAGGAAGTCGAAAAAAGTCATTATTAGATGATCTCCCTTGGATAAATCAGCACAGAAATACAAATGGTTCTAGTTTAAATATTGTATATATTGAGGTTGTTGATGCTTTCTTATCATTTTCATCATCAAAACCATAATATGTTTCAGAAGTCACAATTAAGTGTCCATGTAAAAAATGTGCTCTGAGAACGTTTGACACATTTGACAAGGTTGGGGGACATATCTTGTGGCTTGGTTTTCAACCATATTATTTTTTTTGGAATCAACATGGTGAATGCAGTTCCCGAGAAGATTTTAATAACTTAATTCTAAATCCATCATGGTTTCAAAATTTAGTACATGATTTTGAAAGTCCATATGTTCAACAAACTCAAACTCAAGATGATATTGATTTAACTCATGAGTTGGCACCATCCAAATTTTATAAGTTGTTAAGGTCTAATGAGGATGCATTATATCCTGGTTTCAAGATAAGAAAATTAGAAGTAGCTGCAAAATTTATGGCTATTAAATCAGATAATTCAATGTCAAACAACTTTTTTGATCTGATATTTTCTTTTGTTTAAAATGGTTACCTAAAAGAAATGTGTTGCCTGTAAATTACTATAAGAGAAAGAGGTTGGTTTGTATTTCAGGCCTTAGTTATCGGAAGACTAATGCATGTGAAAATGACTGCATCATATATTCTGGTGAAAATGAGTCATTGGATAGTTGTCCCACATGTGGACAATCAAGGTATAAATAAGATCAACTAGGGAAGTCTGTATCAATTCCTGTAAAATAGTTGAGATATTTCCCCCTTACACATAGGTTGTAGCATTTATTTATGTCTTAGAGTACAATGTCAATGATGTCATGGAACAAAACCGAGATTCCAACAGATAAAAGCTTGAATCATCCATCTCATAGTGATTCATGGAAAATTTTTGACTATATGCATTCGTCTTTTGCTTTAGAAGCCCGAAATGTGCAATTGGGTCTTTCTACTAATGGTTTCTGCCCGTTTGGTTCTTATGGTAGTCAGTATTCATGTTGTCCTATCATTATAACTCTGTACAATTTACCTCCATAGATGTAGATGAAGGATCCCTATATCTTTTTGGCCTTATTAATCCTAGGACATCTGAAAAATAGTATTGATGCTTATTTGAAACCATTGATTGATGAGTAAAATGCATTATGAAGTATGACATTTATCGGAGGATGCATAGTGATCCAGCCACTAGAGATATTAGAGGTGATCACCAGCGTCAGATTGTGGTTAGTATTTTTCTATTTTGACAATTAACTGCATATAATATATTCCCAATTTTAATTTCAAATTGGAATTGAAGGAGTCGTATGAGGCAGTGACCTATTAGACAGAGGCTGAGAGTCAGGACCAGACTACGGATCAGACCAGCGCCCACCATTTTGATGAGGTGGAATAGATATAGGTGACTCAGTATGGCTTTGAGAAGAGCCGAATAGTTGGTATCATCTCTTATTTTACTCCTGGTACTTATTATGGTACTGTTGCGATGTCGGCGTCCAACTCGAGAGGAGATCGTTGAGAGGCATCATCTTCTGTCTCACAGTATCAGGAGTAGTTGCGAACTCAGACTGATCTTATAGATAGTTTGTAGAAGCAGCATGAAGATATGCGTTAGTAGCAGCAGCAGTATGAGGAGGATATGCATCGATGGTAGTAGCAGACGCAGCAGCATGTGGAGGAGATGTGTCGATGGCATCAGCAGTATCATGAGTAGATGGAGTACATGCGTCGTCTGAGTCGTGGTTTAGGGGTGGAGTTTCCTCCACCATCTCCTATAGCTCCTCCACCTCCTCCAGAAGATGACCCCTAGTGATTGTTTTATGTTAAAAACATTAGAATTTATGATTTGTTGTAATAGGAACTATTTACAGTTTCTGTCTTTTATATTGATGTGAATTTTGCATAATTTAAATTTTTTTATTTTTAATATTTTATTTTTCATTATTAGTATTATATTTTTTAATGTTTGTTTATTTTACTAATAATAATAATAATAATAATAATTTATGATTTTTTCTATATTTTTTTGTGAATATTGAGAATTTTAATATTTTTTTATTATTTTAATAATATTAATATTATTTTTCCATTAATTATAATTTTATTAAATATATTTTTTTTATTATATTTTTTAATGTTTTTATATTTTACTGATAATAATAATAATAATAATTGATTATTTTTTATATTTTTTTGAGAATGTTGAGAATTTTAATATTTTTTATTATTTTAATAATATTAATATTATTTTTTCATTAATTATAATTTTATTAAATATATATATTTTTTATTTTGTTTAGTGTTTGCGACGGGACCTATTGCGACAAGAGCCCGTCATAAATAGTTTAAATGTATATTTTTAAAAAAGTATTTGCGACGTCGTTTTCTACAACGAGCTATTTATGATGGGACCCCATCGCTAAAGCTTATTTGAGATGGGATCCCGTCGCAATTAGACTATTGTAAATACCTCAAATTCCAATAGTGTAAATATGAGATGATTAAAACCAATTTCCTCAACTCAAGATGTTAATGTATATCCCTAACCTGTATGAAACCAGGATGCCTCATATGAAAAATATTGGAGGAAAAAAACTAACATCCTCAACACACAATGTTAAACTATATACTTTCCCTATATGATAAACATAAGATTCCTTATATGATATGTAAGATATAAATTAATATCCTTTCCAAAGAGGACATCACCCCTCTGGTGTTTTTCTCCTATTACGATTCATTCTAGAACTATGTGTTTCTTGATTCCTATTCCCACGGGACATGTAGTTAATTCCAGTTATCTTATCCTTTATCTACCCAACTATAGAATCATTTAAGGTTCATTCTACTTTAGTATATGAATGATATTTTCTAACCCATGCTTTAATACTGTTTTCCTGAGTGGGTGGTAAGATATTCCCCAGAGCACTCAATATTCCCTCTTGGATGGTCCCCACTTTCATGTCCAAATTTCATGAATTCTTAAATTTGGTTAATCATCATTTTCTAGATTTGAATTGGCTTCATAATGATAATGGTTACTAGCCAAATTTGATCACAAACCATCCTAGGTTCATACCTCAAAGGATCCTCAGTAACAGATGGAAGATTTCATGTTTTTGACTTTAGTCAATGGTTAATCCCACATTTTTTCATCTAATCCTTGACTGGTGTACGTGTAAAACCTATGTTTCAAATAAGGTAAATTATTGTTTGGCACCCATCAATCATTTCTCTTTACTATCCCTGTCTTAGATGCCACGATCTACCATCACATGATTTCCTTTGGGTTTTCCCCTCTACCACTAATTGTGTGGACCCCCTGCGAATAATGAGAACTTCATATTGCTCGATATTTGTTTCATCGAGGATGGATTACATGATTTTAGTAGTTAATGAGGTGTTCCACTAATCAATGTTATAACATTCGAGATCACCTTAAAAGAAGAACTACACCTTTTGGTTCAAACTATACCACCTTAAACTAGGATCCCAGGTCCATGAATCATGAACTTAAACAATGTGAAGGTCACCATGGGACAACTTCATGTGGAGTCAAGTCCCATTGGAACTAAAATCACATCGTATTGTCACTCTGTTGTTCCATGCATGTTTTTTTGGGTCGTTCATTCCTATTTTAGTTCGAACTATATAATGTTAATCTTGGATCCCAGGTCTATGCATAACAACATTAAATTATGTGCAATTTCTCATAGAGATGATTAGTATGGAATCAGGTGACATATTCAATCCTAAATTCAATTATGGTAACCTTTCATTAATGCCACACATATTCCTTCAAGACACATAAATCATGTTTTCAGAATTGAGACTTTAAAATATTTTCAACCCATGGTACAAGTATTATGACATAATATATTTTCAACCCCATGGTTCTAACTCTATGACCATCAACTGTGATTCAAAGTCCATGAATCATTTCTTTAATCTATGTGAAATCCATCATGAGAATGTGTCCCGCAGCACCAGGATTACATGGCCCTAAATTCACATCAGCTAATATCCCTTCAATTCCACCCACAACCCTTTGAGACACATCCACCTATGGTTAAATAATTATTACCTTTAATCTATTCATGACCCCTTAGTCCAACTAGTATGACATTAAACTACCCAAGGAAACATCTCGGTAGAAATATGATAAATTGTGCTAAAAACATCCAAATCACAAGATGTTAAACTATGTGCTACATAATCCTCACCATATAATGTTAATATATGAATACATCTTCCTCACCATAGCAGGTAAAAAATTGTGTCCATTTTCCTCATTTCAAAATGAAAAAATACAATGAATATTTAGACTTCTCATGAGTATATACTTCAATCCTTTAGTGTTGGTCAACAACCACATCATTCATGTTTATAAAAGGTCAATTAGAACTCGAGACAACACTCCCCTTTGAAGAAGAGTCCGGATTTTTTTTATATTGATACTCATACCCAATGGAATCAAAGCCATAGTGGTATAATTATGAGAGTACTAAACTCCAATATATAATTCCATTGGTTCATTCCCACTATTTTTATCTTCAATGATTTGGATCTCCATCATCCTTCATGTATGAATGGCCCCCCTTGATGGAAATGGTGACTGACCAAATTAGATAACATATCATCATGGGAACATTCCTAGGAGAACACCCAATAGAATTTTGTGATGTCTTATTTTTTGAACATGTTTAAAATTTTGTCCTCATTTTTCCCCATACATGGAAAAATGATAATAGATTTTGTGTTTTTAACAAGGTCATTAGTTATCCTATATCATCAAGCCACAAATGTTGTGTTCCTGATCCTTAGAATCTCGATTTATTCTATTCATATCTACACCATTTTTCAAATAGGATTCAACCCCTCTGGTGTTACACCATTTTTCACTACTTCATGTTGATAATGAAAGGCATTTATCAAGATATTCTAACACTCAGACCAAAACATTCTCGATTAGGACACCCCTTATGGTCAATAAATTAGTCTATACCCTGAGTGTGTGACCCTTGTTTTAGGATCTCATATAAATGAGAAATATTATATATGTACCTTATTTCCCACAATGAGCATGAATAATATGTTAATAGGTATTCAATAAACTTTTTTATCTTGTTAATAAGGTTGATATATCGCTGAAAAATAGGGGACACATTTAAAAACAGAGGGAATATAAGACAAACTATCCATATATTTGTGAGGGTCATCCAAATATTAGAGCGTTGCCATTTTTTATGATATGATATGATTCTATAAGGTTCATCCATAGTGACATGGTGCTCAAGATTATCCAGTAACTATCAAGTAGCCTCCAGGGTCTACTTCCACTCTTCCAGATTTTCCACCTCTTCCTCGATAGTAGGGAGAAACTCTTAGGACCTTATTGGCACCTTATCTACTCATACTAGAACTCATCCGCCATAGATTCTACCTCCACTACCCTATCCTAAATTTCCACCAATTTGGTCCTTATATGGATGTTGATATCTTCTTGATCAGTTATGATGACTGTGTGCACTTGCGCCTTCTCCTCTAGACAATAAATCTCCTCCTCAAGTTCCAGAAGGGAAAGGGTAACCTAAACATTCTTTTTTTATAGGTGAAATCAAAATCATGTAACTCAACAAGATCCCACTCGATAATATATTCCATATCTTGTTTATAGAGGCTGGAGAAATCCACTGTGCTGGTCCCCAAGCATAATATCCAGTGGTGGAGAGATGAAATCTAGTTTGGTTGATCAACAATTGGAGTGAAAGTGATGAAATTCAACACACTCCTCCATGAATTACACCATATGAATTGATTTTAATCAGTAACATCTGAGATATAATCATCAATGTCTTTAGTTGGTTCATTGTCATACTGAGGGAAGACCTCCAACACATCGATAATAGGTTCATCAACACGTAGGTCCCCATGTAGGCTAATCCGCAGGTCTAGGGAAAGCATGTCTTTTCTAGACGCATTACGTATATTGGAATCCCTATCTATCACCAATGGTTCTTCTGATGTAGTCATGAGCATCATATCCCCTCAATCACCTATGTTAGTGGGATGATATCTACCTCCTTCATTGAAGTATCATTTCCAGAATTTTCCACCAGTGGCATTTACATGGTTGGAACAGTCATTGCATACCCCCTAAAAATTCCAGATTGATGTAATAGTCTCAACCCCCTCCATTATGACCCTGGTCATAGAATATCCCTCCATTGGATCCTATTTTGTTTATCCAATGAACACAAACTCCCTAACCATCTCTGCTGAGACAACATTTCATGTTTTCACCAACTCAACTCTAGGATATGCTTCCTCGAGCGTTAGTGCTTGTGGATGAGACCAAAGAATGGTGTGATCAACCATTCCAAGCTTGGGTTCATCCATGCATGAATTATGGAGAGGGAAAAAAGGATTGAAAAGGATATAAGGATTACAGTATTGGTATTGTCAAACCAGTACTCACGAAGTTTCATGCATAAATCCCTTGGAAAAGACATTCACTCAGTAGTTTTCACCTTGGTTTGAGGTGCCAATTCAGTTGACAATTGGCTGCTGGTGACTGAAATATTGGGAAGTGGCCATGTTCCCTCTCCCACAAGGGATACGTCCCCCCCATCCTTTGAAAAGGGATTATCAAAAACATCCTCCTCCTCTGTGCTCTCAGATTATTATAGATGCTAAAAATGAGTTAGGTAGGAATTATAGAGTTTTGGTAATTACAAAGACACATGAGATGTGAGGATTTACGAGATCGACAGTAGGATATTCATCCATGGGACTGTCCTGATATACATCACTTCCTCATGAATCCTTCCATTCTTCACCATGGACACACTAGAAACCAATCCATCCATAGAAGGACTAGAGAATATGGCATGCCCAGTTACAGTATTACTCAGTCGGTTAATGGACACATGACATGGAAAGAGAAGATCAAGTATTCAATCTATTCCATTTGTTGCATCGCTTTGGCTCGAGGAACATGGAAACATGCCCTCACATAACTAAACCTAGTGAGGAATATTCCCTTAGAGTTGATATAGTTCCATATCTCATGAAGGGATTGTATTTTCTTGTGGTTCCCTAATGCTCACCAGAATCAAGGAAAATAGTTTCACTAGGAATATCTATCTGATGTAGTCGATTCCATGGACATTGGACATGCACCCCCAAAACTGTACCAAAGGGTCGAATTTCATTCTACAGATTCATTCATTAGAGTGTGAATCATGTTCCTGCTTCCCTCAATGCTTCTTACACCAGAAAACAACTTGAAATTATCAACCCTACAATCATTATTCTGTCCACCAGACCAAGTCTACCCCTATTACATGCCTTTCTCACCACTCGCCCCTGACCTCATGGTTGTAGAGACCATTCATCGTCCAACTACATCATCGGTCTCTTCAACATGTCACTAGGGCATGCAATCTTCCTTATAATCATATATTCATGTATAAAACCATAGGAGACATTAGTTAGTGAAAAATCATTTTTCCCCTTTCCATAATTATGTTCTAACATGTTCAACATTTTCTTGAGGAAGGATTGTTTGTGCTCATTTCTTAACCTTATTTACACCTCTTAGGTGAGCCTTTGGAGTTATCCAATCTACTATGAAAAGCGGTGTGGGGTGTATGATGTGTAAAACACCTTGAAGCCACCCCCACTACCAATACCCGGCCTCAAAAGGCTAGTAGGTATTACCACTGATGAATGGTCACTGTTCTATCATTGGTCACCATTCATGAGATAGGAAGAAAATTATGAAAAATGAAGTACTATTCCATCTCGATCAATACTAAAATGTACAGAGATCCAATGTTAAGAGGTCAAACCCTGATGATGTTGAGGATCGATGGCCAAAAATATATACTAAGAGGGGAGATGGGGTTTAGATAATCAACCCCCCCCCATGTTTGTGGTGACCCAACCCAAAGTACTTGTAAGGTCCCACAACCACAAAAGGGAGTCATTCTATGGTTTTTGAGGAATAGAACATTGTACAACTTCTCAATTACTGGGACCACAATGTTGTTGCATTTACCCATCACCAATATCTTCGCTAGATTGAGGGAGATTGGTCACATTCCCATGCAGGCATATAAAACCAGGATCATCCATCCAAAGACCAGTAAGATTATAAATCGTGCTTCCTCACCACAGGTTCCTCATGATTCACACTGTAGCCCCAAAAATTCCATTCACTCAAATTTAGAATCCCCCAATATGAGATCTCCTTGCCACTTTGATTTTAATTTCAACACTGATGTGGCCTCTCTAGTAGCTGGTTCATTCAGAAAATACCCAAAACATTTCATGAAATGGATTTCCTTCATCCATGGATTATGGTCACTATTCCCCTTCACTAGCACAAAAACACCCTTGAAATCACTGTCATCTGCTCCTAGTCATCCCAAAATTCCCCAGTTTGGAGGAACTCATCAAACATATCACCCCAAACTTATATTCTTGTAATTTGGTGGAGGAACCATAAACCAATTTCGACCACCCCATGATATAGGTTAATGGTGTTTGTTGTCAGAGACCACCTACTCAACAATTCTGGAATGATATCTCGATCACGGTATACATGGAACTATGAGAACCATGTGGCCTTATAGAGCCCAAACATCTTCATATCCACCTCAAATTAATTATTAGACAGGAATACCTAGTATGCTAATGCCCATTTTTTATAAATTTTCCACCCTGGAAATTGTCTTATTCTTTAGCATAGTCTTAGTGATAGTCTAAGAGACCCACTTAAAGAATACTATTGTACTGAAGATTAGAATCCTCCACATACCATTCCTATCTATTGAATTTGTTCACATTTTTTCATAGGGTGTGATTTGTAATAGAAATATGGTCATTCATGATGTGGCCTCTGACAACATAGTTCCATTGGTACTATACAGGTGTGCTCCTAAACTATTAATAAGACTCATCCTGATTAGTGTTTGGAATGAACACACCATCGCTCGTCCAAAAACTATACAAAAATTACCTCTTAATAAATTAATAGTCCTACTAAGCCTCCATAAACAATTCCATGAGTGTTTCATTATCTAAATCACTCCAAGAGGTCTCTAAAATTAGGACATTTCCATCTATCTCCCTCCACTAATCAGTAAAATTTTCATCCCCTTCGATGAACAATTTATCTAGGCCATATATTTTTTGTAACTTTTTTATGAATTTTGGTCAGTGAAGGTTTATTTAATGGATTCTGTAGGCTCAGGAATGTTTGTTCGCAGAACAATGGTTAGAAAAGGAGGTTATATCCATGAGTAGTGATAATTGAAATAAAAAAATTCATATGAAGGTCTTGAGTTTTGTGAAAAGAGACCACTGACATATCGTTCATGAAAATATAATATTCCACTAAAGAACCCTCACCAAAATTTATAGACACGTGGTTAGATCAATTTTCATGAATAGGGATTTACAATTTCAAATTTTTAATATTTCCTCCTGGAAATTTGACCCTCATTTTTCTCTTTGGATACAATTCATATGGGGGGATTTGTTGACATCGAAATACACATTACATGAGAGAGGTTGATAAAAGTGTATATATTTTGAAGTAAATTCAAAATAAAATGTCCCAAAATCTATGAACTATACTAATCTGTGTGGCTCTATTACATGGGTCAAACTCCTCGTGCTCCATCTCCCACCAAGATTATCTTTCCCACGGTTCCAGTCTTCTCCAATGATTTAGAGACCTAGAAACCCTACTCAATCTCGCACATCCAATCTGTAGCCACCACTCTGCAACCCCCTCCCACCATTCTGCAATCTTCTTTCCATTCACGATACCACAGTTCGAATCTACTACTAAAAGTCTGCATCCTCCTCCCACGATTCCATGATTGCATAGGGCATACAATATCCTCCCATGATTCCACCACCTCAAAACCCTATGCAACCACCTATTCTTATACCCCTATAAAACGAACTATCAGTGGTCTCAAATTTCCACAGTTATTACAACTTTCCGATGCAGTGTAGGTATCCCCTAAAATTTCCATCTCATCTTTCTCGGGCTCATCCTCCTCGGGGTCCTCCACCTCGGGCTTCTACAGATCGTACAAGGCATCATCTTTAACAAATTTCCAGATATAGTTCCTCTTCATGTTCGAACAACTTTGGGTACAGATGTTGCGTCGAGAAGTCAACAGTTTCATGACATTGCTCAGATCTGGAGGGCGACGATGGGTCATCGTATTCAAATGATAACGAAGAAGGTCACGAAATCTAAAATACCCCAAATCTGGTAGTTGAATTTGGTAATCTCAACAGTGATCAGGGGCTCATTGTCATCAATCTGGATCTTAATAGGTCAGTGGCTTGACTCATTAGCAAATGCAGCTCACCCTAGATGATGAGGGCTTGGACGTGGCATGTCAACAGATTCAGCTTTTCCTAGGATCGAGATTTTCAACTCTAAATAGCAATGCCATAACAGATACTAACTGCATCCTTGTCCAAATACTGATGAATAGGATGTATTGAGATAACTGAAATTGAAGTGGGGTTCATCCCAGTTTCTACATTGAAGATGGCGGCCATCTAAGTTACAGAAAGAGACACTAGTTGCAGATTAACTTCCCTACCGAGGTATGTCTCCTTCCATCACTGTCCGGATTTATTGTCTCATTGGTTCTCTAATTTTCCATTTTTGGAATTATGTTGTTTTGAAATTTTATTTTTCTAGGATCATTTCATTATTATATGTGTTGATAATCTTTTATTTCATTGTCAAATTGTTCAGGGACTTTGAATTTACTATAATAGAGGTTAAAAAATTACAGAACACACATTCATATTGATAATTAAAGCATTTCTCATTTGATGCTTGAATCGTGCTTTATTTGGAATTATCTACTCATACCCTTCCTCACATTTCAAGAATTTATGTTGTTTCATGTTACTATATTTAATTTTTTCTCTATAAGTGTGGATTTTTGGGTTTTATTGACGATGCTTCATCTTCCAACATCATTGGCATTGCAAGGGCTATGACTGAAATTGTGATATCATTTTATATATAAGATGAAAATTAATATGTTTAATTTTTTCATCACTAAACCACTTTGTATTGTTATAATTTTATTAATTTGATTTATACTTTCAGGTCAAGAATCACTTGCAATATTATTCACAATTGTCTTACAATGCACTATGGAAAAGGGTTGGACAGGTGGAATAATATAAAATTTGTGTTACTTGGATGTTTTAAAATTTTAAATTTATATTTATTTTAATTTTATGATTATTTTCAACTAATATAAAAGTTTTTGATTATCTAGGATTTCATATTTTTTGTAACTTATATGTATCACGTACTAAAATATATCTGTTCATTTTTTTACTAATATATGGAATTGTTAACATTAGTTTATTCTAATATACCTATATTCAAGACTTTAAATATCGGGGTTTCAATTTTTTCTATAACATATATGTATTACGTCTGTAAATATGAAAGTCTTAATAGTAATTACTTAAATGTACATATTTGTGAATATTCTGATCTGCATAGTCTTTATAACTAATTTAGTGCAATGTTTATAAACTAGAATATCATTTAATAGACTAAACATAATGAGAAGAATGGACAACAAAAAATGACCATGTAGAAGTTTTTTTAAACAAGAAACAACATTTAAGGGAAATACTAGAAACCATGATCCAAAAAAACCAAAGAAAACTCCCTTGTAGAGAATTGAGTCTTCTTCTTTTGAATGACCAGACCATACTTTTTTATATTTTTCACTCATCCTGGTTTGTGGCAATGAAATACCTATTGATGAAAAAATATCAACAATAGATTCATACAGTTTAGTTACAGAGAACTAAAACCAGAAAAATGTGAAAATGGTGGCTAGGAAGTTCCAGTTCAAAGGTGTTTTATACAGTATAATATGGGCATGCAGGATGTCTACTACTCCAGTGGAGTAAATTCTATTTTTTACTACATGTTTGTGCTCCTAAAATTATTTTATTTCTGTCCACGCTATTTTGGTTATGTTAAATTTTATATTTTTCTTTTAATTATTAATGTGCACCCTCAATCATAATTGATAATTTCCAGGTTGTTAATTATTTGAAATGAGGAAACTATATAGTCTTTTATGGTCACAATTGAATAGAATTTTGAAATAACTAAAAATAATCTTTCTCACTGTTGAATTTGTGAATATTTGTCGCTACTATGAAATAGATTTATTTTGATGTTGTGTTGAGTTCGAGATTGAAAATCACTATTTATTGGGTTGATAGCTGAGTAGTATACTACATTAAATTGAGGAGGAAATCTTAAAGTTAGTATTGATGGTATTTACTTTTTTATAGGTACTGGTGATAATAACCAACATGAACTTGTTTCTATATAATCCTAATAAAGGTTTGGTCTCAGAGGAAGAAGTATTAAAGCTAGAGCATGACATTTTACAGTGCACTGATAGAGTTGACACACCATTGAAAGTTAATATGGATATGAAAATGCATGTGCATGGGAATTCAGCTGTGTTCTGGATGGTTCTGTTGTGCTGGGCTCATGTACTGGGGATACTATGGCAGTTATTCATGGAGCAGGTCCAGATTTGACTGAGCATTTATCTCTGTTGTTAATTGAAGTTGAAGGGACTCAATCATTGGTTGCATGTCATGTTCAATATGTGCAATGACATTCTTTTGAGAAAGATCAGTTTTGTTTTAGTTTTAATTAGCATGTGGTTTCTCATGAGAGGTTCTGGATTTTAGGTAGGGTTCACTTTTTGTTTCATCTTATCATACTGTTGGGTGCTCCGAACTAGATACCATGGGAAAAATTAAGACTTTTGGTGCCAGGAATGTACTAGTCAGGGACTAGAGGGATCAAGGGGATAATTTTTATCTGACTCTTGGAGAAGGAAAACCTTAAACCCAAGGCTACATGTTATAGTGGATACTCTTCTATTATTTCTATGGATATGATATTGTAGTTTATATTCTATATTAAAATTACATTTAAATAGAACATGATATTTCTGTTTAAATTGATGCTTTATTGCTTTATGATTTATTGAAATAGGGATTCCATTGTAGTTTTAATTAAAATTCTACTACGGAACTGTTTTCTTCTATCCTTTAATGATGAAGTTAGTGTTATTTGGTTTTGGTTTTGGTGTTTGTCTATATCTTTAATTCAAGTAATATTGAATTATTTGTGATCATATAATTCTTATAAGTGCTATTAAACTTTTATTTCTTCATCATATTGGGTCAAGTGACTTTAACTTGAATGTGATGGTTTGAAAATTTTAAAAACCTCATTTTAATTTGTGTTTTACATTTTAAGACGACTATTTACATTATCAATTTAAATATTGAATTTTTCTTTCTTTAGAATTAACTACCCAAGTCTCCTGCATGCATTTCATGCATACTATTTGGTTTTAAGCTTGGTTATTGGATGTTTTGTTTGCAGGGGATGAATCTCCAATTTAACTTACGGTGTTAAATCTTATAACATTTTTGACATTACAAAGCCTCAAATTTCAGGGTATATAAATCATTTTTAATTTACATTGATCTTCAAATAGGATTCTCCGTATAAATTTACGTGGATCTATTTTGATTCTTCTCTTAAACCTAAATTGATTGCAACTGTTTCAAACATTTGGTTAAATTAGGTTTTTTAATTTAGATCTTCTAGCTGAATATAATTTATTCAATATTCCATTTACAAGTATTATATCAGTTATTTTGTATTTCATTGTGTCATTCCATGTTTACTATTATTTTTCATTTGTTTTTTTTTCATTTAATTGTTATGGGAATGGATTTATTTAATGATGGCCCTTGAAGACAATTTGGAAGAGGAGTCTTCAGTGATGACATAAAAAAAAACTGCTTTTGAAAGAGACACAGGGAAAATACAGACTACATCTTAAGATTTTGGTTTATCTGGAAAACGTGTAAGCATATTATTTTGAGCCATTGAGGAAGCAAAATATCTATGATGAAAAATATAGCTATTTTTTTGACATTCCAGACTATTGAGTACTTGTAAAATTCTACTACACTTCCCTTAGTTTTAAATTTACATTATATTATATTTTACCACTAGAAGCAATGTGTTTTAATTGGATCTTAATGTTCTATGTATGCTTTTAAATTCAGGTTTCTCCTAATTCTTTATTGATTTTAAGGTCTACCACATTGTAATTAATAGTTTAAAATATTGAATTTTTGAGGTGTTTTGGATGGATGTAATCAATTAAGGGAAAAATGGTAGATTTTGGGGGAAAAATAAACCATTTGATAATTAAGTCTACTTTATTGTGTAACCATCATCAAAATTTGTATCCCATGCAATTGAATGGGGGGATAATATTATTTAAGTTTAAGAGAATAATTCAAAAATGTCAAAATCCTCATGAACATCTACATTTTAATAAATGTGATCGAACAAATGAAGAATGTGGTTGTAACCTCTATGCAGTGTAGCTCTAGTTATGGGAAGTCACCAATCATGTGAATCATTAGGCGTTGACCTCCACACAAAATAAATATAGATCATGGAATTATCTCACTATGATGATCATGGAATTATCTCACTATGATGATCTTGAGGTGGCAACATTTGTGCAACATCACTCCTATTTTCATAATTCTCTGGCCATATAGATCTTGAGGTAGTAACTTTCATACAACATAACCATATTTCACAAAACCCTATTTCACAAAACCCCATTACTTCCATAATCTCATAATCATCCATGGAAGCTCCCATATTTCCCAAAAATGATTCCCTTTCAACTGATGGGACAATATACAACTACACAAATTTTAATTTTAAGGGGACATGACCTTTAAGCTTCCAATAAAAAATTAGAATTCATCAAACTCAGAAGCATTGAGAGCAAGAGAAAGGATGAATTTCCAAAGTCAGCCATATTTTGTGAAACCACCTCCCATGAATTTTTGAAAACCTCAACCCATGGTGGATATTTAATTCATGACCATTGATGGACTCCATATTAGAATCAATACCCTTTCATCTCTTAGGGTTTTTTGATATAATTTTCCTTCACAAAAACAACCATATGGGAACATAGACTTCACTTCAAAGTAGGGTAACCTAGTATTTCTATACATATTCTTTATTGATACCCCTGACCTTCATGAATCCCCAACAATCATGTAACCACCAAAATTCATGAAACCCCAAAATTTGTGAAAACAATCTATCAAGCCTCCCCATGGATCCTACTATCAGCTAATACCTTTTTGAAAACGTTGAGTGCCTAGGGCCCCTATATCCATCTAATACATGTCCAACAACAACCAAAATCTCCTTGAAACATGCATCACTAACCGTTGTGTCTCCCAAAATTTCTTAATGTTCATCTTGGGAAATTACCTTACCTTTTTCATCTAAGTTTATGTACCCTATTGCCTCTTGGTCCAGTGAATAGGAACTATAACATCGGGATCCTTAATTTCCCCTCCTCCAAGGAAGTGTCTACTCCATGCCCCACCCAAAGTCATATGAGAAGTGGGCACATAATCCCTAAAGGTGGTATCAGCGAAATGGATTACCTTTCTAGGTAGAAAGTTCTTTTTCTGTATCTTTCTCTTGCATTGACATGGCCCCCCTCATGTTATAGCCCCATCCAAGTTTGAGCTTCATGATGTAAAACAACCTAGCTACATTCCCTAGACATACGACGTTAAACTGACTGCCAAATTCTTTAGAACATGATGTTAAACTGTAACCTTATCCGATGTGATAAAAACGGGATTCCCCATATTCGATCATCATGGGATGGAAAACCCCATGGAAATATACTTTGGGCCTAATACCCACACCACCATGGATCCCTATTATGGGAAGCCCGTATTCATATTCCCCACACCATCCCTCATTGAAACTCCTTACATGACATGAGCATAATTAACACGCAATATAAAATAGAATGGACCAGTCGTATAACATGACCTTAAATTGTGGCATAAAACTTCATGGGTTTTGATCCATATTTCTTAACAGGGTATGTAAGAAGCTTCCCTAATGTACAATACTACCATAACAACACATATGGTGTACCTACATGAGGATCAATTCGGTTTCCTAAAAAACCCACCAAATATTTCATGTTTGATCATCTTTCCCCATAGGGACACACTTTACCACTCATATTTCTCTAGAAGACATTAAACCTAAAACACATCTATCCCCACAAAATAATAAAATTATGACCAACCTATCCCCATAAGAAGTTAAAACTGTGACACATATTTTCCCACAAGATGTTAAAACTACGACCCATCTATCACTTCAAGATGTTAACAATACAGGAAAACAATCCCTACAAGGCATTAAACTGATGACCCATCTGTCCCCACACGATGTTAAAAATTTTAAACCTCTTTTCCCCCAAATATTTTGAACATGTGACCAACTTGTCCCCACAACACATTAAACTTGTAGCCCATATTTCATTGCAATATTTTAAACTTGTGACCAACCTATCCATGTAATATGTTAATCCTTCAATCCATCTTCATCCTCATGATGTTAAACATGAAACCTGAATATCTCAAAATGATGTTAAAACTATGGATCCTTCATCCCAACAAGATGTTATACCATTTAAGAGATCCCAAATCCATAGACCATAAAAATAATGAGATGAATGATTTAAAAATATATTGATGTTTTATGCCCATGGCCTCAACTTCCTCATAGTCAACATGGGATTACTTAAGTTTCACAAACAAGTTTTCTCTTATATGAGATTCCCTCTAAAAACTGAACACTTTACAGGTTCCCTACGTACCCACAATTAATAAAGTTCTAGACATTCCAAAGGATACTCTCTACTCTAACAAAAGGATGATTCCCCATCAAGATCAGAGCAACATAACTAACCAGTTCCCACCATGAGATGGAACTAGTAATGAGTTTCACAAACATGACTTAAAATATATGATGAAGACTTGGACAAGGAGATGATATCTAAGGAGGAATAACTGGAAGGAGGAACCGATATCCCATCTTCTCATTTTGATCATAGAGCCAACATTGCCGATTATGGTTATGGAGGTTTCCCACCATTTGATAGCGAGAATGTAGTTAAAGAAGCAATGTGACGTATGGCCCTGTGGAAAAAATCATTAATAATGGTGTCTTTACTTGAACATCTTATATATCATTTCTCATGATTTCATGGTTTCCCACTAGGATTATTATTGAACACTCTATTCTTTTTTGTTTTAGTTTATGGAAAGAACAAATAGGATTCTTGTTAATGATGAATGCGATGGATAATAAAATGATTTTACTCTTGGGAATCCAAATTTTATTGGAGTTTTAATAGAAAATAAAATTTTTATTCTCAAAAAATTATCTCAAGCTATGAATCTTGATGAAAATCCAAAAAGAACAATGGAGGGATCAATTTTATGTTGATTCCTTCAGGAGGAAACATCATCCTTCTTTGAGTTGTTCTAAAAAACCAATAATTAAGGAGAATTGGATCTGTACTATTGAAGAGATATTCATCATTATCCAGTGTTAATATCAGGAAAAAATAACAGTGGAAATCTATCATTTAGAAGGTGAAATAGATCAATGGTGAAATCTAATCAAGAATACGAGGCAACAAGACAGAATTGACTCTATAGAGTGGGAATATTATAAGTGTTTATTTCTTAATATGTAACTTACACGTATTCATAGTATGAAAACAGATAAGGAATTCTTTGAGCTAAGATTGAATGATGATGAATCCACTGGTACCTATGAGCCAAATATTACAATACATGTGAGGTATACTTATAGTATTATCATCCAACATGAATTTAAGGATGATTTATTTTTAAATGGATTAAAACTAATTCCTTGAAGGGAGTTAACAATAACAGAATTCATTTATCATTTGAAAATAGTTTTATTTTATATCATGGGGAAATAGAGATTCGAGTTACCCACAAGTAACATGGTTTTCATATGAATGGAAACATGGAATTCTAAAAAAACTCTAAAATACGGAGAAAAGAAGAGAAGATTTCATTTATCATTGAAATGTGGAAAGAAACATGGAGGAAATTTTCTTAAGGGGGAATTTAAATGATTTATGTGTGGAAAGTATGTTCATTGGGAAATTGAATGTTGAAGTGATGGGAATAAGACAAAAAATGATTTGAATTGAGAGAAATATCTACATAATTCACCACACACACATCCATTGTTTAAAATGTATGGAGTATGATAATTATTCTAAAAAATTCCCAAATATGAAGGTTAATGACAAATATCACTGTTAGTATCTACTTAAGCATATAGAAGATGGGAAACCTCATAAGATTACAATTCATGATGAGGAATATGAAAAATAAAAGTTTAAAGGTACATGTACCATCCACTCTAGAATTTATAATGTTTTATTTGACCCTGGATATACCCACTCTTATATATATAGTGAATTTTATAAGGGTACAAAAATGAAATCACAACGATTAGATGTGGAATTAGTAGTGATAACCAAAAATAGTAAGATGATATCATCACAAGTATATTTTTTTTACCTCTAGTTAAATTTTGTGAGAATATGATTCATGAAAATATTTTCTATACCCCCTATAGTTGAAATTGATGTTACCTTATTCCTAGATTTGAATTCTCTACATAAGCCCCACATCAATTTAAAGGGAAGGGATGTAAAGTTTGATATTACCAACAAACTGATGATCATATATCAGTGTGATGATAACTAAGAACTTATGATGGTGATAACATAAAATTTATGGATCTTGATTCCGATTCAAAAAGGGTGTTAATATATTATGGTTTGGGAGAAAATCAAACTCAATGATATTTCTATTGTTATAGAGTTTTTTGATGTAATTTTTGAAGATTTACCTAGTTATCTTACGAATCATGAAGTTTTGTTCTCAATAGAACTCATAAAAGGTGCTACACATTTTTCAAAGACTCTATATATAATTACCTTGATTAAGTTTCATGATTATAATATGAAATTCTAGGAGAATCTAAAAAATATATTTATTTGACCATTTTTTCAACCTTGGGGTTCACCTATATATATTTTTCAAAGATAGATGGGTTGATGAAAATATTCATTGATATTTGAAAACTAAATAAGAACACAACCAATAACATGTTTTCTCAACAATGTATTAATGATTTTTTTGGTCAACTTCATAGAGATCAATACTTTTCAAAGATTTTCCTTCATCCTGGATATCATCAATTGAGGTCCAAGAAAGAGGATATATCCTAGAAAATATCCCACAAAAGTTATGGACACTATGAATATATTTATGATGATATTTTGTCTTACTAATTCCCCTGAAATCTTTATTTATTTAATTAATGGATTTTTAGAGACTACCTTGATCAGCTTGTGGTAGTCTTTATATATGATATTTTAATCTATTCAATGTGTAGGGAATATATTAAATATCATTTGAGGATCGTGCTGAGGACCCCGAGGAAGGATAATTTTTATGAAAAATTTACCAAATGTGATTTTCCCTCTAAAAGGTTTCATTTTTTGGTCATATAATCTCAAGATAGGGCATATTGGTGGAACCATCAAAGACTGAAGTTATTGAACATTGTCCTAGACCAACCACTGTGAGAGATATTTGATGTTTTCCTAGTTTTGAAATATTTTATCGATATATTTTGGATCATTTCTCATGGATATATAATCCACTCACCACGATAACTTGGAAGGGATCCAAGTTCATATGGACAAATGAATACAAGGAAAATTTCAAGGAATTGAAGTTAAGATTAATCGTCTCACCTATCCTTATATTACCTTGTAGTAGTGCAGGGTATATAATATAAAGTGTTGAATCAAAGAAGGGATAGGGATGTGTTATTATGAAAAATGGCATGGTTTTAGATTATTCCTCATGAAAGTTGAATGTTCAAGAGTAAAATTACCCAACTCATGATTTAGAGTTATCTGTGGTATTTTTTCATTAAACATATGGTCAAATTATCTTCATGTATAATAGTGATATATATATATAAATATTGTAAAGTAAATATTCACAAATAAAGTGTTTAAAATGAATGAAATAAAATGGTTGGAGGTGACTAATGATTACGATTTCTCAATACATTACCACCCTAGAAAAGTTAACAAGGTTTCTGATATTTTGAGTTAAAAGGATTAAGCTAACTTATCTATGGTGAGGATAAAAAATATCCAATATTTTTGTATTTTAAAAGGATATATCTTTATATAATAAAAGATGATGAAAAATATTATATTTAACAAAAAAATTGTTCAACCATCTACATAGTTGAAGATTATAGAGGCATAAAAGGAAGATGTGGATCTGCAAAAGAATGTGAGAAATTTTCCAAATATTAACATTCATTGGGATGGAATGGAATGTTTTAGAAATATTTAATGTGTTCATTACATAAATTATTTTAAGAATATTCTGTTAAAGGAATCTCATAGCTCTTTATTCTCTATTTATCCTTGAATTATCTTGATGTATAGTGATTTGAAGAAGTATTTCTAGATGGATAACATAGAGAGTGATATTGTAGAATTTATTTCTTTGTGGTTTTTAATTCCTCGCATTTAGTATGAGTTGAAAAAGTCTAAAGGGATGTTAAAACCATTACAGAGACCATAATGAAAATGGGAGAACATCACCATGGATTTCATCATCATAATCCCCAAAAAATCTAAAGGGAACAATGTTATATTGGTTTTAGAAGATCAACATAAAAGTACAATTAAAATCTTTCAAAGGATATTTCTATATGGATCAACCTTCCCAAATATACATTAATTAAGTGGTAAGGTTTCATGGTGTACTAGATTATATTTTATCATATGGGGAACCCAACTCTTCCTCGATGTTCTAGAGAAGTCTTTAGTAATCCCTAGATAAGGAGTTGTGTTTTAGGACTGCGTATCATCCATAAATAGATTATCTATTCTAAGATAAAAATTTAATCCATATAATATTTTTTGATATAATTTTATATATATTTCAATGGTTATTGGGATTAACACCATAATCTAGGTGAGACTTGATACAATAATGGATGTCACTCGAGAATTCAAATGGATCCCCAAGAAGCCCTATTAGAAAGATGTATAGAAATTCAACATGATGGGATGAAGTTAGAAAATGTATTGTATTGGGACTTGATCTAGAAAAGGAAATAGTAGAGACATCCATATTCATTCAATAACACATCTAGGCATCTCTGAGTTGAATGAAAAATATATACCGACAATCATTTATGTGATAAGGAGTTAGAAGTTGTTCAGATGATTTTTCTATGAATATCTCCCTAGAATAAGGTTATGATATTTGGGGAAAAGGAAAGATGATCCCTCAGTATATAGGTTCATTTTATATTCTTGATCATGAAAGGATTTTAGATTACTGGTTGGAACCTCCCCCAAATCTATCTCATGTCTGTGATGTGTTCCATGTATCTATATTGAGAAAGTACATACCTGATTCTTCACATGTACTGAACTAATATGTTCTACACATGGAACCTGATATATCCAACAAAAAACAACTTTTGGAGATTTTAGATTGAAGATAGAACATTCTATGAAATAAGACCACTCACTTGGTCAAGGTTTTATGGGGAAACCACTAACCTAAAGAAGCTACATGGGAACCTGAAGATATGATGTGGAAGAAGTATCGTGAGATTTTTGTATAAAAGTGATAATATTTTAAGGGAAATTTTTATTTTAAATTGGGAAGAATATACACACAAATATTTCATGAAATATATGTTTTTTATAGCTTTCGTTACAAGAAACATTGAGTCTTAAGGAAACTATGATATAGTATTAATATTATTGTTTAAACCTGAACATTATAACATAGACGATAAATTTAGCAGTATGAAGAATAATAACCATATTTTTGAAAATTATGTCCAAATTTTTTATATTATCAAATTATATTTCTAAATAAGTACTTAATTTTTAGTAATGGATTTATATTCCTTGCAAATTCATTTTTTATAAAAAAAGTCTTGCAATTTTTGAAAAGAAAAGAAAATTAATATTTTATAGTTTTATAAAAAAAATTTAAAAATTTAACATCATGTTTGGAATACAAATTTGGAAATTCTCATCAGGTGAATTTTTTATAATTTTCTAAAAAGATATATTTTCTAATTAAGTGTGAAAAATAATGTTTTTTATTTAATACTACATTTTTTTTAAAGAACATACAAGATTAATTTTGTTTTAATATTTATTAAAAAGTAAAATTTATTTTGTTAAATTTTAATTATGTCAATTAAGGTAATTATACAAAATATTATGTTCACTTTTGATATAATAGTTTTTATACTTATGAAAATTCTTTCTTTATAAAATCAATTTCTATCTCATTTGTGGGTTTTATTTTAAATTAAATTATACCAATTTTTTAATGAATTTGATAAAATTTTTCCCATATATGGGATTATAATAATTTAAAATATATATAATATGGTAATGTTATTTGTTTCATAAATAATTGAAAAAATAGTAAAAATTAGTTAATGTGGTTAAGGTTAAAATGATGTTTTGCGCATTACATAAGAATTTATTAAAATTAATTTTTAAAAAACAAATTATATTTTTTAATAGGTTTTATTTATTATTTATAATCATTTTTTTCTATATTATCTAATAAGGATCATTTATTTTTAGTCTTAAAGGATAAATTATATAGGTAAACAAATAAAAAAAGTAGTTACCCTGGTGAAAACTAAAATGGAAAAGGTAAGCATATTGGTTAAGGAATGACATGTTTCTTTGGGGGGGGGGGATTTTGTGTGGCTCAAACATATCATAACTCTAAACCATTATTTATCATTTTTAGTAAATTTTTATAAGATAAACTCCCTATTATTGAATAGTTTTGGGAAATTAAAAAAATTATACTCCTTATCACTTATAAAAGGGAAACCCCAATACTCTTCTATTTAGGATTCCATATCCTTTTAATTAATCCAAAATCTACCCAAATACCTTATTAAGTTCCCTCATCACATCCTATAGGGCATAGTTTTATAAGGAATTCCCACTAGGAAAGCATTTCATGCAAACCGAAGGAGGTTTCCTGAAGAAGAGGTATCATTCTTAATGAACCATTTTTATTTTATTGCATCTTACACTTCCTTAAAATATTATTTTAATATTATGATATAATAAATTAATTATCTCCCATATACATATATTTTATTATATCAATTTCATAGCCTACACCCATCTCATCTTCCATAAAATGGGAAACGAAATTGTCGATCCTGTGTTTGGTGGACTACCACCCAACGAACAGATCTAATTCATTTTAATTCAATACCTTTCATAGCTAGAGATAATTATGGATTTATGGTTTATATATTTCATTTATGAAATATTTATCCTGTATTTATAATTTCATTTCCACATTATTACCTTCTAATCCATTGGAAAATCCTATCATCGCTCGTGCATACGTGTGGACTACAACCTCCACAAAGCAATGTTATATGATTTTCATTTTATTTTATAATGGATGATAATATGGATATATTAAAGGAATATATAAATATATTATAGATATATTATATAAAAATTATAATGGAAATATTAATTAATATTTATCTTTCTTTGTTTTTATCCATCGAGAAAATAGAAATAACATTAATAGGTACACACATCCCACCATCCCCATAAACGATATAATTCATTTTATATATCTAAAATTAATGGATTAATATAAATAAATATATAATGAATATATATTTTATTTATATCATGGTTAAAATAATTTATATTATGGAACTGTGATCCATGAAAAATGACCAAAAATAACAAAACAAAACATATATGAAAAACAAAGCAGTTATTACTCGAAACATGATTTTAACAAGGAATTGTTAATAAATGGGAAATAAAAAATCTTAAATAAATAATATATTGTCTGATATAAATATTTATATATCTATAATAGGTTTATAATAAACCTATAATTATTATACCAGAGGTTTGAATGTGTACAAAAGATGTCGAGACTTGAGGTAAGGAATTTTTGTCTCAAATTTTTTTCTTTGGTACATATGTTATGTTATACACCTATATAGTTTTATAAGGTGTATATACAAATAAATATGACTTATTATAACATGAATATCTATTCTCATGATATTTAATGTTTTATTTAATATTTATCTTTCATGGGGATTATTATTCAAAGGATACAAATGCGATAAATCATTTATTTTACATTATATTTGTTTATCAGGATTTTTTATGCTTTTGTTTTCAATAATGAAATAAAATGATATATATCACATGAAACACATGAATTTTATTCTCCTATAGTCATATATATCAAATTCATTTTTTCCTTTTATTTTCATATTTTTAAGAACTGAATAGACAAATGTTTTTAAAGAAAAAATACTTTAGTTCACTCTTTGGAAAAAAATAGTTTCTTCCATTTCCATGTTTTCTAAAAAAAATTAAGGAAGGTTTTACTATTCTATAATTATATTTACAGACATTTTTACACATTTTTATATGTTCAAAAAATGGTTTCAAATGAAAATTCAAATCAATTTCTAAATGATTTAGTTTTGACTTTTTAATCAAAATGTGACAGGAAACATTTATTTAACCAGAATGGAATAAATGAAATTTTCCACCATCAAGGCCACTAAATTATTTGAATATTACATTAAAAATTTTCAACGTTGTTTTCAATGAAAATGTTTCCCTTAATATTTTTTTATGTAATAAATTTTATGTAAAATATTTCAAATGTAAATGATATTTTCCTAATGAATGATTTAATGAATTTTTATGGAAGTTCTATTCAACAATGATAAAAAACCCATAGTATTGCTTATGTTTTAATTGGGATATGATCCAATGGGAATATCCTTATTCTTTCTATTTAAGATTTATGATTATGATATTGGTGAAAAGATATTTATGAAAACCATTCCTTTTCTAGGGGTAATCCAATGAGGAATTGATGAAATGATTATGTATCTTATTCCATTCCCATGGGTTATATAATGATGAATTGATGAAATGATTATGAAATATATTTCATTTCCATGGTTTATGATATGATGAAATTTTTACGAAAATCATTTTATTTTCAAGGGTTATGATATGATGACTATTTTGTAGTATTTTTTCAAAAATATGTATAATTTAAATTATGTTATTGTTAAGACCTATATCTCTCGCTATTTCATTGGGTAAAGATTGATATCTCATGTGATTTATATGACTGGAATGGGGAGTAAATCTAGTTTAATAAGGGACTTTGTCCATGATTATAGTAATGGGAGTGAACCATTACAACTATGATGGATTGGGGAGTAAAACAAATCCACTATGATAGTCTTGAGAGTGATCTTTTACTACTAATATGTTTTGGGAAGCGAACCCAATCCATTATGGAAGTCCTAGTAGTGAAGCCTTAGATGCCAAGGAAATGATTTTATTTGTTTACGTGTATTCAATAATTAAATATCTTATTCTGATATTATGCTCTCATGGATCATGTTATTTGATTCCTTTATGATTCATGTCTTATGAACTACCAATATTTATTCCATCAGTCATGTTTATATTATATATTGTATATGGTATGTTTTATAAATATTATTCACATGTTCTAATAGTCTTATCCTATTGTTATGATGATATCTACCATGTTTACCATTACTAATAATATGAGATCACCCTTTATTATGTCTCATTTACATAGTTTATGTACAAAGGTATTATTTATGATAAGTATAAAAAGGATGATAGTTATAAAGAACTCATTGGAAGATGTAATTTGTCACATAAAAATGAGTTGTCTTTGTATCCATGATTCTAAAGGTAGTAGAACTATACAATTCTTTAATTTATTGCTATGTTATGTAATGAATATTCATATATTAAGGTGGAATATCTATGTATATGAATTATGGGTCTTTTTTGAGTACTCCATGCCCAATGTGTAGTTCTAAAACACATGCAATATTAACAGAAATTTGGTACTGTGTTAGAGTTATTAAAATATAAATAATGATGATTCCCAAGAAAATTACATGGAAGCATTGAGTGTTAACTATAGTTGAAATGTTTTTTGATTTTTTAAATGAATTGTTGATATGATTTTCGGAAAAAATATATTCCAAAAATTATAAATTTACATTTTAAAGAATATTTATAAAAATGATGTCCCATGATGAATCATATGAAATGAACCAGTGGCTTTCATAATAAGGAAACTATGTGATCATTATGATGGTTTTTCTTACTATAGTGAATATATATTCCTAATATGATTTTATTTAGTGTTTTGGGTATATTTATAGACTAAAAATCCTCCTAAATAGGTAAATTTCATAAAGTCGATTATAGAAATGGTTTTTTGGAAAATATTGGAATTAATGAAAATGATCTTTCATTCAATATATGAATTTTTATGAAAGAAGTGATGAATTTCATTGAACATTATTTTATTGATTGGGTATGTTATAATTAATATAATACTGGTGGATTGTGATATGAATTTAATCATTTAAAGAAAGGGATACCTTTTCCCTCATCAAGATGAATTATATTCACAATGCGTTAAAAAACAATTTGGATGAGTGAGAGACACCAAAAGATTAAAATATATTGATGTGTTGGATTCATCCCCTTGATTGCTGTTCTTACAAAAGTGATGGTTTAGTGGAAAGTGTGGGATATTTTATCCATAAGGGAAATAGAATATTTCTTATGGGGTGTTAGACATTATGATCTATTTTATGGAAATATTGGGTGGATGATTTAGGGTAGTGGATATGGTTCCATTGCTATCATAGGGATGATATGTTTTTATTGGATGGGTAATTTATGTAATGAATATATGATTATTAATATGAGGAACAACTCATATAACATTAAATGTTGTTTTTAATTCCTTTGAAAACTATACGGGTGAGTTTGGGATTCTAAATGAAGATAATATCTTGGTAGATGGAAAGGTTTCTTCAAATTCTACACATTAAATCTTCATATATGTGGGTCTTATTTTATGACTATTGATGTGTTTTGTGTCTTTATTTTAATCATGTTGTTGTTAATATTATGTAATTTGATCAAAATAACCTCATTATTCTTATGTTAGAACTAGAAAGAGTAATAATGACCTAGTGCCTTGTTGAGATTATAGTTATAATATGTGGTGATGTTCTTGGGTAGATCCACCATCCTGGATACAAAGTATTATCTATAAGAATATGGGGTTTATTTTTGGTTGGTGAAGTCACATGATTGATTATGTTTTTCATTGGTAATTCTTTTATTTAGAAAGAGGATCCGTGATGGCAGTCAACAATGTGTGGTAACTTGGAGAAGGGTTTTTAGGATGAATTCATTCCATTATTCATGATGTATTTATTTTCTCAAGTGTAGATTATTTGTAGGAAGAGATATCTTTATGTGTTTAATAGGGTATTGATGATGTGACTTTATTTGTGAAACATTTAATAGATTTATAGGTTGGTCACTGTGATTCACACCTAATGTGTAATAGTGGACATAAGTTTTTATTATTCCTTTTACACAGAGAGTCATAAATTAGTAATTGAATTTCAGTCAGATGACATAAAATAGGTGGTAGAATGAGCATATGTCATGGAAAAGGGATCTTTTTTGGTTAATATTTCCAACACGACCCCTTTATTTATAGTCCTGAGGTTCGAGATGAATTCTCACAATTTTAATACTATATGTTTTAATGTAAGATATCGATGTTGTCTTATAGAGAGAGACATGATTTTTAGCTTTGGGGTTGAGAAGTTTAATGTGTACTAAGATAAGAGATATGATATGATTCCACTGTACTACTATGGGGTGTCACCAGTATGTCATTATTAGGGTTAATCATATTTCTTAGTCACTGTTGGAGAGTTATAAGAGGGTGAATGTATTGGTTCAGTTTTTCATCATTCACTAAAACCATATTGTAAATTATTACTTTTTTGAAATGGTGATTCACATTTTCAAAATTTAAGTATCAATTTTTTTAAGAAAATTCATCAACATCTATTCTCAAATGTAATAAAATATTTTAAATAAGTGGATGAAATTATAACCAATGTATTTCTATATTGAAACCTATTAATGGTAGAATGAATAATTGGGTATAGTTTTTCAAGTGTAAGGAGTATGGTTCAACTTTGGCCTCACCCAGTGGGGGCATCCCATCTGAGAGGTATCTATTAGGAGTGTGTTTTGGAAGAAATTATTTTTCTTATGAGTTTCATTTGAATTATCAAGGGTGATATTATTTGAGTGGTATCTAATGAAGTGGAATATATCGTATGAGTCTATTAATTTTTTTTGGGTATTATATGTTTTATAAGGGAGTTTGAGATGGAAATGATTGATATTTAGATGAAACTCAAGTTGGAGGGGTAATTTATAGTGGGAATGATGTTATACCCTCTGAGAATGACCTAGGAGGATGTAGTGAAATTATAGGTTGTTAATATTCATAGTGTGAAGGATATATTCATTACATAAATTATTTTGAGTCAATCAGGATCTGGGATTAATGTTTTTTTGGTAATTGTTTAACAGGGTCGATTCACGTGGGGAAGGGCCAAATAATTTCATGAATGGTTTCTACTGTAACTTGCCTATAAATATCTTATGCTCTCTATTTTCAATGATTCATTTCTTTATTCTCTTGAACAATGTGTGGACTTAGATATATTTTATGAGGTATTCTTGTGACATCATTGGTTTTGATGGACTATTACTCTGAAAAAATTTATAAGTATATCTATATTTATCCTTAGAGTCGGTGTAGTGTTTGTGTGTCCTGAAAACGTTGAATTGATGAATTGAAAATATTAATATATTCTTAATTCACCTTTAAACAAAATTTTTATAAAAATGGGTTTCTAATTTTTCGTAACTTTCATAAAAAGTATGATACCATGGTTGATTCTGTAATACGAGTTTTCAACTATGTGCAACCTAAACTTGGTCGACATCGAACCATTCACTGGAGGAGACCATTGGTGGGTGATTTTTTTAAATAGATTCATTTATTTTATTTATTTTCATTATACGAACTAAACTAATCCTCCCTATAAAATATTCTACTATGTAAAATCTCATGGTTTAGCCACATAACCTTGGGAGGATTTGTGAGGGGGAGGATTCTTTTTTGAAGTTGGAAATAGAGGGGATGCAGATCGATGATTGTATTGAGGTGAATTTAGTGGAAATAATCAAACACCACAGATCATATTTATCATTGTATAATTATCTCTTCACTAATTATTGATCCAAAATCAATGTAGTGATAATTATTTATGGTTTCCACCCTTTAATTAAATAATGTGAAAGGATTTATTATACTCATTGTTTTATTAGTGATTTTCATTCTTCGAATGAGATCATTTATCAATTTTATTCATTGTTCCCTACTTAAATCCTATGTTACCCATATTACTATAATTATCTATGATCACATCTTCCTATTATTGATTAACCTCATTATATTTATTTTACCACACAATTTTTTTTTAGAATTGGTACATAGGGTCACAGTTCATCATCACTAGAGTGAAATTGTGTGCAATCAAACCCCGTGAATCTTAGTGATTTATAAAAAACATATAGTTCAATGGTTTAGGGAAAGATAAATGTTATATGTTGTATTTGGGTGATGTTTCATCAATTTGAGATCGGTAGTGGCGGAAGTCATCTCACATGTTCCTGTTATGGATATAGGTATCCCAATTTATAAACATTGGAGGCTGGAAATTGATGGATGTTGGTGGTTCCTACAATTTCAACAACAACTAGATGTCAAAAATTCACGAATAGAGGATCTGGGATCCTTGGAGAGAAATACAATTTCTATAAAAAAACCTACTACATGGTATGTAGTCCATAAGAATACATATCGTGTAGTCCACTAGCTATGGTGGAAAAGGTTTCGAGTGGAGATAAATATCACCCACTATATGGACCCAAAGATACGCCATGTGGACAAGTGATGGTGGCTTGATGTGTGTTCCTATCGTACATGAAAAAAAACATGTCTAGACACAAGGGAACAAACAAAGTACACAGGCACAACTGTGTACTCAGACATGGACTGGATATCCAGAAAATCCAATACACATGGGCACAGGCCAATGTACATGAGCATGGGATGGAAGAGAACGGGTAAAGATTGGGTTGCCAAGACATGATATGTACCACCTGTAGACACTATTTTGTAAGGATGGCTTCCCATCACATGTCTTAGAGATATCACACCTCGGAAATGAGGCAAGGTCACATGCCATGTGACCCCATGTACATGCTTTGTTATTATCCCAAGGACTTCAACTTTATGCAGATCATTATTGAGGACTCAAATTTTGTCCTGACAGTAGCCTATACTAAGTGGTTTTCAACATAGAACGTGTTGGTAGCATTATTAGTGGGTTTTGAGAAATGTTGTGAGGTTTTGAGAGTGTGAAGATGCTTTAGGAGATGCCTGAATGATATCATAGATCAAGTTAGATCATCATAGAGATGCCTGGGGTTAGCATACAACTTGTCTTACGATGGTATGTGCCCTCCACACTTTATATTCAGGTTGAATAGTACCCCCTGATGCACCATGGAATAATTCCTCTATATACTGAGTGGAAACCCTTGATGCATAGGGAACTGGTACCTCTATCTAATAAGTGAAACCCCATTGTCACACAAGGAATGGGTCCTCTATCTACTAAGTGGAAGCACTTTATCACACTAGGGAACTAGTCCTCTTTTATAGATTGTGCTCCCACGAATGTGAAAAAGAGTGGTGAGGTGTGGGTCCCCACATGGATTCTTGTATGGAGACACATGATATTTATCATCAAAGATGGAACTCACAAGATACTAGGATAATAATAATCCTTGAATGGGGTTTGGAGATATAGATCACCTTTAAATCTATCTAAACTTCTTTATGAGAATCTATGTTGGTTTTTTTCATATTTCATTGGGTTTAGCAGACTTATGTAGTCTCTTTCTATTTATCCCATTTTTTTGGGGCATCCTAATAGGTATGTATGTATTCACTCATGTATGGGAATTGGCCACAAATTTTTTGTATTTGGCCAAAAAATATATAGATTTTCAAAGACATCAATGTTGTATAGGGAAACATGAGTGCATTGAACACATTTGGTGGTTAAACATCTAGATCTGTAGCCAAGATCTCTATGTTTTAATCTTTTTCTAGTGGGTTTTAGGTTGGGATTTAAATTCATAATGGGACTTTATTTTTTCTATTTTTCACATTGGGATTACATTATCATTCTCTGTTGTATACTCTAGAGGTTTTATCGTACAAGATTATACTCTATATGTTGTAGTCTAGTAATTATTCCTCTACACTATTATAGGGATATGTTGGTGTGAATTTGTACAGGTGATGAGGCTAATGCCTCTAATTTCCTTTATTTTTTCTAGGAACATTTTCTCAACCCCTAATCTATTAGATGTGGACTTGGGGAGGTCATAGTTGACTTTTTGGTGTCCAGGTGGTCCATGATTGGTTGTCTTGGGACACTTCAAGACTGAACATCATATCTTTTGTCTATGGATTGGAATCATTGATTTTATAAGACCTGAGTATCATATGGTGTTTCTCCCTCTTGAATTATATCTTGTGTAAATCCCCATTATACTTCATCTCACTAGATTCATAATAGTTGTGAAGTGTCAATTGAGGTAAGGTATTTTTGAACTTATCATTCATATTCTATGATAATATGCCTGAATAAATCTATTGTGATTCTATCCCTTCTTAAAATCATGCTCTCCATCAATGTTATTTTATATTTGGATACTATGATTAACATGGGATTATGGGTGCTTATAATTTTTTCACCATCCTAAAAGGCTAATAACATATATTCGATAAAGAAAGTGGAATAGTTAAAATCTAAAAAATTATGGTTTTTTTTATTATCATTGACCACTTTTGTTGATATGTTATGATTTTATAAACACCCTTTTTTATTGATGAATGTGGTTCTTATTTTAGAAAACTAACATGAGTTGTGATGGAAGATGAGAATAAAATAGCAAGGGTAGTGAGATATCTTGAACTGTTAATAGTGCAAATAAGGAAAGGGAAGATATGTAATGATGTGTTTAATAATGAATTATCATGTATATCTTGATTTAGGTTAGTCATTTGAACATTAATAAGTGGAATAATGAATGGTTTTTGGTTATAAAATTCTTAGAGTAAGGAAAAAAATAATGTGGATTGAAATTAGGTTTATGAACTTGAATCAAGAAATAGATAATTAATTCATTGGTGGAAATTTTAAATACTGATTATGTGAATTTATGAATTGTAACACCGTTTTGGGAGGAATAGAAAAGTGCAATTTTGATATGGAATTGTAAAAATTTTGGGGTCGTGATGATATGGATTTTATAATATGTGTTGATAAATGAAATAATTATTTTAACAAGAATGTTAAATTAAAATCACTGATTGATTATTTGAAATTATGGAAACAAATATTACATGTGCAGATTTCATTTTTTTAGAATTTATTGCGATGTTTTAAAGATTATTACTCTATAAATCCTAATTTTTTATGATTCTATATACAGTGATTGATTATAGAATTGTAATTTCGTGTACATAGTGGTGGATGTGGATTTTTTATGATGATGTATAATGGGGTTTGTGCATGGTAGTTGGAGGAAATGAGGTTATGAAGTGAAAGTTCATGGTGCTCCAATTTTATGAGGATTATGTGGTTATAATAGTTACAATCTAGGAATCAATGTTTAAGGAATATGGAATGAGGTTGACCCCTTTCATTTTAAAATTACCTTCCCAATATATGGGTTGGATAGTGGAATCTTAACATGTGGTTGGTTCAATTAGATATGATATTCTGTTGGTGTACAGACATAAGATATGTTGTTAGTTCCACGAGATATGATTTATGGTCTGTTTCATCATTGAACATCAGATTTGGATGGATTTGTGGTTGGTAGTGAAAGTTGTTTATTGTAGTTATGAGATGTAGGGGTTAAATTATTACTTCCTAATTAGTTTCATAGAGGATCTATTCTTCATTTTATTTACCATCTAGAGGTTTAAGGTCTCTTCTGGTAGGAAAGGGTTATGATAGAAATATCTAGGCCCTAGGAAAGAGGATGTTGCTGGGATTTATGACCCTTGTTTTTAATATAATGAATGATATCAAAAATCATTGATTCCCATTCTGTGGGGGGACTAGTTGAGTATGTTGAAAAAAGGAAGTGTTTGATGATGTTTAATAATAATAATATTTTTTTTATTCCTACCAATTATATTGTGCTTATTTCCATTTGTAATTCCTTTTTTGGAATGACAATTGATTATGTTTATTCCTGTGATTTTAACACCCATAAATATTGATCTTTTTAGAGGGAATATACAATTAATTACTCCTAAATTCTTACCCCACCACCATTTCCTAGTGTTTAAAAGATAATCAGATTGGGAAGGGAGCCACTTTTTATTAGCTTCATGAGTTTTAGAGGATGTTTGGTGTATTCATAGTTTTTCTGTATATATTTTATGTTTTATTTTATAGAATGCACATGACATTTGGGTTATTATGATGTTGATGATATATTTATGGATCTATTTTTTCTTTCATTTAGTTTAATTATTTGTGTCTTATATCTTCTTTCTTGTCAATTAATAGGGAAATTCCTCCCATATCATTTTTTATACACTCGATGAGTGTTTTCAACCCATAACCTACTGAAAAGGGTACTTAGGGTCTACACCATTACTTTTATATCAGCTCCAGTCATGTGATAGTGTAAGGTGGGTGGGTTGTGTGGCATTATTAATCTTAATTAAGTCAATGTTATAAGAACATCATGTTGTAATAGTGGGGTTCACTCCATAGTAATATAAAAGTTGAGATATTTAATTATATAAGTAGTAGCATCCAATAATGTTATATTTAATAAAATATATTGAAAATTTACAAAGAATTAATATTTAGAATGATGTGGATCAAGATTATTAAATGAGGTTAAATTTTCATTGAATAATTTTACCACATAAAAACATGTGGGAGACCAAAAAATACCATAGAACATGAGATGAACGAGATTAAACCTATCGATTTAATAATGAAACATAGTTTTATGAGTTTCTTAAAACAACTTGGGTATTTCTATAGGATAATTATTATATCAATAAAGTAATTATGTGATATCTTGTTCAACATAGAGAATAGATGATCCATGAGTATAGTGATTTAATTCATATATTTGGGTTTGAAGGAATGATCATTGATGACGGAATTTCATTGATATATTTGTGTGTAGATATAGAGGGTTAGTGAATAATGTATAGTTGAAATATAGAGTAATTATTGTATATATATGTTTTTTTCTACAATTATTATATGTAGATTATAGAATCAACTCACTCATTGAGGTGTCATTCAAATCTGATGTGGAAGAAGTGTAAGAGTGGAAATGTCGAGAGGAACATAACATCAAAATCTAAAAGTCTTATGAACACCAATTATTCTCTATATTTGCAATTAGATGTGATTAATATTAATATAAAGTAATTCAATCCTTGAATTAGTCCATATATATAAAAGAAAATTGAATTACCCTCATTTTAAAAATATTTAATCCCAAAATTATTCTAATGTATTGATGGTACATGATGATTTTTCATGAACTAAACCTTGTATCCATAAAATAGTGTGTATAATAGATGTTGTAACACTAAAAATAATTGTTTGTTTTATTATTTTATGTATCATAGTCCAAGTGAACCATATAGAATATGGGTTTTATTATGTACCTTATTTTATACATTTTGATTTATATTTTAAATAAGAGAAGATGGGGGACTGATAGATTGAAAATTTATTTCCAATAATGTAACAAGACTTAATGAAAAGTTAGGGATAAAATCATATGGTTATGGAAATTGTTTAATTCAATTATAGTTATAAGTCACCCCTCTCTCGGGGTAGATTGAGTATATTATAGTTTGACACTCTACCATACAAGTTTGTTTTATTTGAAAAATAACATACTTCCACCCTATGTGTCTCACCCCACTAGGTGCATCCACTATGTTTTGGACATTTTCAATGTATATGAAATCTATTTCATGTCATAGGGACTTGAACCTTTTTCAAAATCTAGAAAATCAATGTAATCACAATATATAGTAAGTTCATCACATATTAATGTTACCTAAAAAGTATTTACCAGTAATTTATTTTATCTCTGAGGATCTTAATGAATTATAATATGACATTAATGTTATTATTTAACTTAAGTTAAACTAATTTCAAAAACATGTTATGCAATAACTTTCCATTTTATAAACAATTTTTGTTTTTTGGTCCCGAACTTATCTTAGTTTTAAATTCCCCCCCATTGAATCCTTAATTTTTATAAACCATATAATATAAAAAATCATATCAATATGTAGTTTCATTCTATTAGAATATGTTATAAAAATAATAACCCACTATTTCATTGATTTAATATATAACAATTTTCTTATTTGATTCATGGATTTGTTTTCTTGAATAAATATGTATTAAATATTCTATAAACCCCCAAATAATCATAAATAATAATTATGATTTCTCCCAAAATATATCTTATATGATTTTATATCCACCATATATATATAATCTTTTATATTGGAATGTGTTACATGATGGAAAAATTCAAAATATTTTATAGAGAAAATTATTCTATGGAGCTATTCTAAGAGGCGTTAATTGGGAAATACTTATATAATCTCTCTAATGGTCAGTAAATTCCTGGATCATGTATTCACCACCCCAATTAGGTTAGAAAAAATTTAACATTTTCCTAGTTTATATTATTTTTATTCACGAATACATTGATATTTTCAATGGTTTTAGACTTATATCTCATAATAGAGACATAATCAATGGGCAGCGGCTGAAGCACTTTAATGAACCCATTCTGGAGTCCCCGATGGAGGAACTCCAAGTTCAAGAAGCACACTATGAATGACATCCACTAGGTTTTATCCTTCCTTCCCACATTATCTTTTACTACAGTGAGGAAACTGCATACTCTAGGTGTGGGGGGTGGATACATTCCTGGGATAGTTAGGAATTTTCATTGTTTTCTCCTTTTGTTTTCTCTTTTTGGCCTTCTTTATGGTATTTTCATTTTTCCCCATCAACAATTTCGAAGTTCCATGATTTGGAGACCATAATGTGGGGAAAGTAAAAATACCATAAAGAAGGCTAAAAAAAGTATTCATATGAATTTAACATCAGGGAGTGATTTTTAGTGAATTGGTTTTCTGTCAATGATATAAATGGTCGTATCTATGTGAAACCTTTGAGATTATTGATGCCCATTGTTTGAGTAGTTTTTGGGAAAACTATGTCACTAATATCTCCAAAAATTTTTACACCAAACTACAAAGTGTGATTATTTCTTACTTAATATAAGGTAAATATATGTTGGGTTAATATTTTTCAGCTTTAAATGATATTTCCATACGTTCGTTCCTTATCTGATCTGTTTCATTACTGTACCAGATTGACCTATGCATGTGTACCTAATGTCCAACTGTTGTACGCCCTCAAAAAAAAAATTGTTGTGTCTTGGGCAGGTCAAAAACCACTCCTCCTCAACCTTTGATCTTGTTATAACTATTGAAATTAGTGTCGTGAGGAGATCAAACAAAGGGTTGAGAGATGAGTGTGAGATTTGTTCCAATTGCAACTTCAAAAAAAAAATATAATAAATGAGGGGAGTGATGAAATGTGCAACATATGGGGATATATAGGTCGGGATCTTATGGTTTGACTTCTGGGAATGCTTAAATGAATGGGTCTTAAAATATGATTGCAAAGGATGTAGGACAAGTTTGGTGAAAAATCATTTAAAGCTGAATAATGTTAAAATAACCTATATTTATTTGATAGAAAGTTGAAAGAATAGCATGGAATGGTTTTCACACACACACATAGAGAGTTAGTGTAATGGTTGACCTTTTAATTCATTGCTCATATTGGTGTCATAAATCTCTTTGAATTTTATTGTGATATGATTTATGAGACATCTTTTTCCATTTTCACTGGGAAGAACTCCTTGGTGTGGTTCGTGCATTGATCACTTTACTTTAAATAAAATTTCCTCAAATGATAAATCTTCAGGATGTTGGAAATATATATATATATATATATATATATATATATGCATCATTGTATTTGGATATGTGACTTTTCCCAGGAGTGAAAATGTTTAGGTGTGGGGGTGTGATCGTACCACGATTCACTGTTTTATTCCACCCTTACACCGCATTTTTAAACTAGTTTTGTAATGAATATTCCAAATATGATAATAAATTTCAATTTATGTATGAATCAATCAATTAATTTTAATCAATATTATAATGGGAAATGTTACTTGTTTTTATTGTTTCAATGTAGGTGGAGGTGATTTGGAGGGCCCTTGATGAAGTGAAAGAAAAATGGGCCAAAATTGCATGGATCCCTGGACATCTGTCCACTGTTTTGCATATTACACGAAATACGTGCCTCCAAATGGGATGAAATGTTTTGGAAATATCCAAAATATAATATGATACATTTCATATTAAGAAACCCAATCCTGATTCGGCTTCTATGGGCCCCATCCGAACTGATTTGTCCAAGCCACCGAATTTGGACCAAGTCAAATACGATGTTCTGTATTTTATCAATATCTTAAGATGTAGTTTTCCAAACGGTTCCAAACTTTCGGTGGAGACATTCAATATGTAGGGATACAACTTTTCTATTTTCTCCAAAGCGATATAAGACTGTCTGAAGGCCTAAAAGCGTCATTAAATTGGATTTATGAAATATGTGTGCCTAAAACCACCTTCCAATTTTCCTATAAAAGGAAACCAAGGGAACCTCATTTAGAAGTTCGGCCAAGGAGTGAAGTGATGCCAATTTGGAGTCCTAGAGGAGTCTCCTAATCACCTTGGAGGTTCTGGAGGCCCCTATCCTCATAGGGTAATCAAGTATGAAGAAGGAGTTCCACCCGAGCTTCCTCCTCCTCCCGATGTCGAGCTAAAAGTTGGGTGTTCGTTGTGAGGGAGCTACACACATGTCAAGGGAGTTTCGATGCATACATTAGCTACTGGTTTGGAGTAATTTGGGTGCTTAAACATTTCATTCAATGTATCTTATTTTATTTCAGATTTGAATGCTTGATTTGATGCATGTGAGTGTTATGCTCTTAATTTCTAACCGATCGGTGTGAGGTTTTGAGTGCGTGACTTGTGTTGTTCCGATTGGACATCACAAGAATCATTTTCATACCCACCTTATTGAGATTCCAATATGCTTTGGAAGATCTTATTCCATGCATAAGTACTGGACCTTGACAATACGATTGTTACGTCAAGGTTGGGTCCTTAAAGCATTGAAATAAAAGCTTAGGAATTAATCGGGATTCCAATTAACTCCAACCAAAGAATTACTCTAAACCTAAGATGAATCTATATGAAAAATGAACTTGATATGTTTGTAGTGAAATCACATCGACCCTTTTATCTCATATTTTTCAAAATCCACTAGGTCACTCAATTTTTAAGCCATTTCAACTAAGTCATTGTTTTAAACTCTTTTCAAAACAACCCCCTCTCTTAGTCATTTTTATTAAAAATACACACTCTAAACCTACCAACGCTCCTTGAGAGACGACCTAGGGTATACCCTAGACTATAAATCAACCTTAAAAACATAATAAATTTGATGTGTCACGACAACGCGGTCAGTGGGATATCAGTGCGTACAACTCTCGAAACCATAGCTAGCTATCTGTGTGGAGGCATCTTGAAAAGAAACAGGTGCGTCAGGGTTAATAAGTTATACCTGGTGAGATGACTAAAAGGGATCCCAAAAAAAACTCTTTTAAACACACAAACAATCAGTGTTTTTGTGCACTGAGTGATAAATAAGAATTCAAGGTCCTGGTGTATGGATACGTCGGCCGCTGCACCCACACTGAATTCCCTAAACTAGTAAACAAACTCACTACACTTAACACTATTTCCATTAAAAAGAAAGATTAGAGTATTATGTTCTATGGTAGAACAAACTCCAATGATACCAATTTGTCACGACCCATCCCACAGGGCCCGTTCTGTGACTACCCAAGCCCGCCTTCCTTAAGCTAGGGGCTGGAGACTAGCACCAAAGGAGTAATTCCATAGAATTGGGAAGACATTGCCTCTATAACCTATAAAAACACAACCAATCACACAGCAAGATACGAACTCAAGTAAACTGAATAGTAAACAGAGTGAGTACAGTAAGAAAAAGAGGCTAGAATATAAGCCCAACGAAAAAGTACAAGGAAAACAGAAAAGTACAAGATGACTGGAAGTACAGGTAAACTAGAACAGATCTTGTGATCACCCGCCAAGGATCCTACCTGAAGGGTAGTTACAGCTCTCGAACAGTTGTCTCTACGGTACGCCTCATCTAGGTCCACCTCCGAGCTACCTCCAGTTTTGGTAACCTCATCCTCAGTCAGCGATGTCCATCCTCTGCATCCAACACAACAAGGTGCAGGCATAGCCCGTGCAAGGGTGAGTATAAAGATACTCAGTAGGGACCCTGAGATCCTTAAGGTCTCACAAAATCCACCAAGGATAAACCAAAAAGTATGAAGTCAACAGATAACCCTACTTAGGTATATGCCGATACATATACCTAAGTTTTCAAGTAATCCATCTCAATCATGAGGAAAAAACAGATGTACTGACTCAGCTCACACTAGGTATATCTTTATGTACGGTAGTAGAGATGATTAGTTATAAATACTGAATCATCTTATTCTATTAAGAGGCCCTACTGTTGACCTGAACATAATCGCTAGGAGCTGACCCGCATAGGATCACTGGAGCTGACGCACACAGGATCGCTAGGAGCTGACCCCCACAGGATCCCTGGGGCTGACCCGCACATGCTCACTAAGAGCTGACCCACACAGGATCGCTGGAGCTGACCCACACAGGATCACTGGAGCTGACTCACACATGATTGCTGAAGCTGACACACATAGGAATGCTTGGAGCTGACCCACACAGGATCACTGGAGCTGACCCACACAGGATCGCTAGGAGCTGACCCAGAGAGGATCTCTAGGAGATGACCCACATAAGATCGCTGGAGCTGATCCACATAGGATCGCTGGAGCTGACCCACACAGGATCACTAGGAGATGACCCACACTGGATCGCTGGAGCTGAACCACACAGGAACGCTTGGAGCCAACCCACACAGGATCACTGGAGTGGACCCACACTAGATCGCTAGGAGCTGACCCATAGAGGATCGCTTGGAGATGTCCCACATAGGATCACTAGGGATGACCCACATAGGATCTCTAGGAGATGACCTACATATGTTCTTTAGGACCTGACCTACACAGGATCGCTAGGAGCACTCTTCTCATCACAGCCAGCTTCTAGGTTTCCGCACTAGATTTTCTTTTCACCGGGAGAGTCTGTTCCCCAAGCCTCTGGTCGATTCTCCAACTACCACTATGTCCCACGAAGAAGTATCTCAAAGGTTTTACACATCATAGGGGTATCAATGCAATAGACGGTGCATCAATCGGACGCCCTGTTTATGAGTTATTAGCCTTTTAGTCTCAGGAGCCCCGTTAGATTCGTGCTTGTCCAACCTGACCGTACCCCATAAAAATCCAAAACTTCAGTGGGCTATACTCAAAGGGACCATATTTCTCCAAGGAATCTAGTGCTGCTTACGGTTTGTCAAACGAACGTTCGGTGCCAAAGTTATGGCCAAAAGAGAGTAAAAGGGTCATAGTTGGTCCAGGTCCGGTCCGACCTGGTCGGACCGACCCCGCCAAACCTGGCCTGAGCCGACCCAGTCTAGGTCGACTAGGCCCAACCCGATGGGTCCGGCCCGGACCGCAAGGTGGACTGGCCCGTTGTATTCGGCCCGACCCGTAGGGTGGCCCGGCCCGCTAGGTCTGCCCGGCAGGCAGCGAGGGGCCGCGGAGGGCCATGGGTGGCCGTGAGGCCGTGGAGGGTGCTGCGAGGGTGCGAGGCCACGGAGTGGATTGGATGGGGGTTACCGTGAGGGTGAAAGGCCGCAGGGTGGCTCGGTCAGGGCGGTTTGGTCGGAACGACAGGGGAGGCTCGGGCAGCAGCTCGGTCTGGACGACAGCGACAACTCGGACGACGGCTCGGCCCGGCGGCAGCAGCTCAGGCGACAGGTCAGCCTGGATGGAGGTGAAAACATAAACCAGACTACAGCGACGGCTCAGACGGTGGTGGAGACTCAGACGATGGTGGAGGCTTGGCCCGAAGGCAGCGGCTCGGATAGCGGTGGCGGCTCGGCTGATGACGACGACTCGGCCCGGCGGGGGCGGCTCGGCCCGGTGGCGGCTGCTCGGGTCAGCTCAGCTGTGGAAGGCATGGAGCGGCGAAGGCCGCTGGGCGGTAGTGACCACAGATGGTGGAGCATCACGGGACATGGATGTTGCGGGGTGTCAGGGCGCCATGCATTCGTCGGTGGTTCTCGAGTTCCACCGGTGCCGACAGCCGACACTAGTCGTCGTCACCAAAGTCACCTTCTTCCATCGCGAAGGATACACCATTCAAGAAAAATGTTCGAGGGGTTGGGCCATGTTTGTTTGGCTCGCACCCTCTGCGTTAGAGTAGTAGAAAGTATCTCAACAAGAACAAGAACGTGTATGGAAGATATTTAAGAACTTTAATCCCCACAACCTTCATCAATCACTAATCCCATTCCTGAAAAAGAATCTTAGAAGGGAAGAACATGGGAACAAAACCCCTCCCTTGTTTGATTCGTCGATGGAGATCATGATGGAGAAGACAACATCATTGGGGAGGGGAAGATGATCATCGATTGAAGACATCCCATGTTGGAGGATGTCCTGTGGAAGAATGTCGAAGTTGAGGTCGACGTTCTTAATTGGCGTTCTTCGTTGGAGAGCTTTCTCCCAAGTTCTCTGACGTTCTTTCATTTTCCATGCCTTTTCCCCAATTCCACCAAAAAAAAAGGCATCCCAAGATAATAGATTATGATATCTATTATTTAGTTTGTTGGCACAAATTAAAAATATTCTAATTAATTAAATTGAGGTGGCATAATAATGTTGGAGGAGTTATAGAGGCTCTCTCACATTTAATAGGATGATTGAGGGTTTCTCCATTAATGGGGAGTTCAAGGGGGTTAATGCCTCGGGTGGTCCCCACTACCATAAACTCTCTTGGGAGTTTAGTTCGGGAGATCCCCACCATCATGAAGTCTCTTGGGAGGTTTAGGTCTGGTGGTCCCAATTTCTCAACATCCACATGGAGTTTAAAAATTTAAAAATAAAAATAAAAGCTACACAACTTTATATTTATTTTATTCTTCCACGAAAAACCCAAAATCTATCTTTCACTCTCGACCCTCTGTGTAACGACCCAAACCTTTTAATAAATTTTTGTTTCCTAATTTTTTGGGTTATTTTATTTTATACTCAATGAAACTATTTCATTTAATGAAATGAGTATAATTAAAATAAGATCGTTGGGTTTCAATTGTTATATGACCGTTGGTCAATATAAACGTTGGAAACTAAACTCTATGTTGCTATTATTGTCTATAAAAACAAGTGACCTTGGTTAATTAATATAGAAAGAACGATGACCTCATCTAGTAGTCTCGGGCCGATTGAAGCGCATCTGATGGAACTGGGGAAGGAGGTAGCACCACTGGGCTTTCCTGTGGACGAAACCCAAGCTGAACTTCATCGTGTAAATCTGGAACAGAATCTCCTTCGGGAGAAGTTCAAGCTTATAAAAATCACTACTCATGCAATGTTGGTCGAGCCACCCTCAGATTCTCTCACCTTAGCACACCTTACACTTAGGTCCTATGCTGGGGTTATAATGGGATATGTAAGGAGACCGTAGGTACTTTGTGTAATCCTTTGAGATAAATAAATTCTTGATTTCTTCTTATGGTGAAGTTTGTGAATTTTCAGATGTCCGGATAAATATAGGATATATCTTATGGATGAATTTTGAAAAAAAAGGATATTTTAAAATATTTATGTAAACCTTAAATAATTAATGATGTGTAATGATTTTGAAAAAATGTTCTTCTGCAAATGTGTTCAGTAAGAAATTTGGAGTCTAATAAGATCGACTTAATTTTTTGTGAATAGTAAATTATGAATAGTGATTTTATGCTTATGATTAGTAATGTGACCAAATGGATTAAGTAACCTCACTTAAGAAAGTATTAATATAATTGGGACACCTTGATTAAGTAATGTGATTCAATAAAATAGGTAAATAACTGTTTCAGAAATTATTAGTTAAGTATTAGTTTTTTCAGGTGAATAGTGTTTTTTATTTAAAAATTAAATTAAAAATATTTAAAAAAATATTTTTATAAAATTGAGTTCATTTTTGATTTTAGAGAATCGATATTAGGTTAAGTTAATTTTTTTGGATTTTTCTAAGAAAAGTTGAATTTTCGGTGAATGGTAAAATTTCAGTTGTGAGTTTCGGGTGTTTAATGACATCATTAAGGATGTAATAAGTATGAAATCTTTCTGGTTGACTTATGAATAGTAATATAATGTATGAGTTGTCTCAAGTGTCCAGTACCATGAGGAGATATTTTGGATAGCCCATAGTTTTGGCCAATACCACCGATGAGGTGTCCGTTGGCCATTAATGCCTTGTCCCCTCACTTCCCCTATAAATACCAAGCCATTCTCTCATACTTTTCATTCCAAAATCCTCCTCAACGAAGTTCTGGTCTCCTTACCTCCCAATTAGTCCTCCCAAGGTTCCCTCAAGCCTCCCAAGGTCTCGACCTTCAAACTTTCGAAGTTACTTTTCAAGGTAAGGGATTCTTTCACCCTCCTCTTTTAAGGCATGACTTTATTTATGTCGTGTCTTCTAGTTTCCACCTCTTTATGTTGAGGGTATGTTCTTATATGATCTTATTACTGTCCATTTTATTTCCAAATGATGAGAGAGCCTTTATTCTCTCATCAATTTGTTTTCTGAATTTTTAAGTGACACCGTTAGGCTGCCGAATTTCTCGTAAAATGAATCACATCTTCTCTTTTCTTCCATGTTTCCTTTCCATGTGTTATGCCATTAAAATACCCATACAATGATATTATTCAGTACACATACTGTATTATGAATTATTTATTAGTGGTTGATCCTTTTCCCCTCTCTTTACAATATTTTCTAAAACCCTGTAACATAGTCGCTATGCTGCAAAATTTTCGTCTCAAAATGTCTCTCTTTTTATCAAATTATTTTATTTTATTAAGTGAATACTCAAATCTCTTTCTTCTATATAGGTATTCACATATATATCAAAATTATCTATTTTAATTCTAGGATTTACATACATGAAACCCGCTTTCCTTTTTCGTGGGTTTAAAATGACATAAAGATCATGTCTTAAAAGCAGTTTTTAAAATGTTATGATTATGAAATGAATCCCATTTCTTTTATGCTATATGGGTTATTTATGAAATATTTGATTATGATATATGTGACTCACATGTTAATAAATATAAATTTAATGGTTTCCCCTAATAGCACTCCAATGCATTGGGTAATGATGTAATCTCTAGGGATTACAATTTTAACGATACCTTGGTGAATAACCTTGGTAATTTTAAATGACACCTTGGGGATGGACCTTGGTGATATGTTCATGATTGTATAAGTTAAATTTTTTAGCCACATATTCAAGTTATTTTTCAAATTCTTTTCTCTATTATATTCCTATACTTCCATTGATCATGTCTGTGTTTTTATTCAAGTTCTTATTGATATAACAAGTAAACTGTTTCCTTGTTTACCCTTACTGGGCCTTCTAATCACTCTTTACTTTGATGTATGTCTCCAGGATATGAGACGCAGTAATTGAATGTAGGATAAACATATTATGAAGCCTTAAAAGTGGATTAGAAGAATATTTTATGTTGTTTTCATGTTTTATCTCCCTGATTTACAAGAAACTAGACTTTAAAGATCCTCTGTTTGTAAAATGTAATGAAAAGTTATGTTATAAAAAGGAGGGATGCCACAGTTGGTATCAAAGGATAATTTAGTTATTTATGGGAATTAGGCTTTTAAAACTTTAGGAATAGTCCTATATAAAAGTTTAAATATAGGAAAAATTCCTGGTATTTTGGTAAGTATTGAGTAAGTGGTTTATCAAACAAATACATCCTTGTCTGGATACGAGCATGTAGAGGGGGCTCTGGTACAGATGTACATAGGGGCAAAACCCGAAAATACCGCTTTGAGCTAGACTCGAACGAGAACTGGTGCACGATAACAGGCCTTACTACACTCTTTGTTACGATACTCTCAGGGGATATGTTTGGTTAATCACAAGCTTTTTATGAATTATTATGAAGGAATTATAGAGAAATGTAATTTTCTAAGCATGAAGTCTTAGTTAAAAGATTTGTAAATGAAATAAGTTTCTCACTAAGGTTTTTTTTCTTCTGGAAAATGGAGAGAAATAGGAGGAACCGTGCAAATGGTGACCGCAATGCACCATGTGCTGATGACCCTTCGATGGAAGCCGGAATGGAAACATTCATGAGAATGATCAACTAAATGATTCAAGTTATGGGAAATAACTTGAATAAGGATGAGAGACAGATCTCACCGCGATGGGAACAACATTTTGTTGAGTCATTTATGTGTCAATGACCACCAACCTTCAGTGTATCAACTAACCCATTGATTGTTGAGAAGTGGATCAGCTCCATCGAAAAGATCTTTTCTGTGCTCCGTTGTTCAGAGCAATAGAAGGCCACCCTAGCTGTCTATCATTAGGAAAGAGAAGATGATCGGTGGTGGGGACTGATCAAAAACATGAGTCAAAGAGTGTAAGTTGAAGCTATGGAGTGGGAAGAGTTTAGAGGGATCTTTTTCAGTAAGTATTTCCCTCGTTCCATGAGAACAAGAATGAAGAAGGAGTTTCTCGAGCTGAAGCAGGAGGAGAAAGAATCTGTCGGAAGATATGAGATGAACTTCACCCGAATTTCATGATATACCTCTAGCTTTGTCATGGATCCAAATGGTAAGGTTGATAGATTCTTCGGTGGTTTGAGACCTCTCCTGCAGAAGAATCTAGCCAACCGAGACTATGATAGCTATGAGGACATCGTGCGATGTGCAATGAAAGTTGAGTTAGAGTTTGGTGAGATGCAGTGGTATCATAAATCAAATGACAAGTAGAGATCATTGGATCCCAGCTTAGGGAGGACTTTTGATCAGGGAAGATAAGGAAAGAAAGTTCAACTTCCAACGTGTAACAAATGTGAGAATAAGAATTCAAGTGACTGCCTTCTCAAGAGCGGGAGATGCTATAAGTGTGGAGGAGATGGCCATATTGCGAGGAATTGTCGCGATGAGGTGAAACTTCAGCTTCCAAACACAAATGACAAGGGTAAGATAGTGCAAGACATACCTGATTTCCAGTGCTTTAAGTGTGGAACACGTGGGAAATTTTCCAATCACTGCCCAAATACGAGAGCAGTGGAGGGGAACCACCATCAGCAAAGGCCAAGGGATCAGGGCAGTGCTTTCGCTATCATGATAGCTGAAGTTGAAGCTCCAAATGATGTGGTAGAAGGTACTCTTGTTGTCCTCTCACAGCTAGAAAATACTTTGTTTGATTATGGTTATATGCATTCCTTTATATCCTCCAAGTTTGAAAAGAATTTAGATTAAACCCCCAATTTTCTAAAAGTAGAGTTATCAGTCAAGACTCCTGGTGGGATTATCCAAGCATCTTCAGTGTTTCAAAACTCTAGTATTTAATTTAGTGAGCACAATATTATCACAAATATAGTAGTCATTCCCATGCTGGAATTCGACATTATACTAGGGATGGACTGGCTCTCAAAGTATAATGCTAGGATCAATTTCAGAAGCAAGGAAATATCAGTAGTCTTGAATGGAAAACCTACAGTTATCTTCCAAGGAGAGATATCTCAACTTGATCTATGTCTAGAAGAACCTCCTATATCCTTCTTTGTGGAGTTTATCAGTGAAGAAGAAGAAGGTGATGAGAGTTTAAGTATATAGTGTCCCCATAATCCAGGAATATATTGATGTATAACCTGAGGGGTTACTTGGACCTCCCCCAGAAAGAGTGGTAGAGTTCTCCATTGAACTCGCACCTAGATCTCATCCGATATCAAAGACCCCGTATAGGATGGGAAAAGTGGATCTAGAGGAATTAAAGAAACAACTCCAAGATCTTTGGGAGAAGGGTTTTATCTGACCGAGTGTGTCTCCTTGGGGAGCATCAGTTCTCTTCGTGAAGAAGAAGGATGGATCGATGTGGCTATGAATTGATTATAGAGAACTGAATGGGATCACAGTGAAGAACAAATACCCTCTTCCAAGAATTGATGACTTATTTGAAAAACTTCGTGGGGCTCAATTCTTCTCTAAGATTTATCTTCATTCTGGTTATCATCAATTGAGGGTGAAGAATGAATATATTCCAAAAAATGCCTTCCGATCAAGATATGGTCATTATGAGTTTGTTGTTATTCCCTTCAGACTAACTAATGCACCTATTATTTTTATGTATTTTATGAATAGAGTCTTTAAAGACTACCTTGATAACTTTATGGTAGTTTTTATTGATGATATTATGATATATTCCAAAAGTCATGAGGAGTATGAGGATCATCTAAGGGTTATTTTGAAAACTCTACGGAAGGAGAGAATTTTTGGAAAGTTCAGTAAATGTGAATTCTGGTTACAAAAATTTGCTTTATTGGGGCACATTTTTACCAATAAAGGAATCACAGTTGACCCTACAAAGACAAAAGTTGTTGAGGAGTGGCCTCAACCTACAACAATAACTGATATTCATAGTTTTCTTGGATTAGAAGGATATTATAGGAGGTTTGTGAAAAACTTTTCATGACTTTCTAATCCATTAACCAAGTTAACTCGAAAAGGGGTCAAGTTCATCTGGAAAAAGGAGTGTGAGGAATGGAAGAGCTGAAGAATAGATTGGTTACTGCACCCGTGTTAACTCTACCCTCATGTGGAGAAGGATTCGTTATTTTTAGTGATGCATCTCTGAAAGAGCATGGGTTCTTCCTCATGTAAAATGACAAGATCATTGCTTATGGATATCGACAGTTGAAGATTCATGAGAAGATTTATCCTACGCATGATCTGGAGCTGGTTGTGGTCGTTTTTTCTCTGAAGATATGGGGGCACTATCTTTATGGGGAGAAATGTGAGATATACACAGACCATCAAAGTTTGAAGTATATTTTCACACAAAAGGAATTGAACATGAGACAAAGGAGATGGTTGGAACTTCTTAAATACTATGATTGTTCAATTCATTATCACCCTGGAAGAGCAAACAAAGTTGCTGATGCATTAAGTAGGAAAGACCCAGTTGTTCTTTCCATGATGAGGATTCAAAAGGATCCTTTGATCAATGAACTAGTAAGGATGGAAATGAGAATTATAAGGGAAGGGACATCATCAACCCTAACCCAAATGATTTCTCAACCATCATTACTAGAGAAGATCAAGAAATATAAGAAAGAAGATCATTTGTTACAAGAGAAGTTTGAGGCTTTAAAGGATGGAAAGTTTCCTGAGTTCAATATTTATCAAGAAGGTGTATTGAGATTTCGTACAAGCCTATGTGTCCCATATATTCCAGAAATAAAGAAGGAGATTATGGATGGAGCTCATAACTCTACATTCTCTATACATCCTGGAAGCACAAAAATGTATAGGGACATTTGTGATCATTTTTGGAGGGATAATATGAATAGGGAGACTGCTGACTACACTTCAAGGTGCCTAGTATGTCTGCAAGTGAAGGCAGAACGAAAACTTCCTAAAGGGGTATTACAACTAGTACCCATACCAGCATGGAAGTGGGACAATATCACAATGGACTTCGTCACTGGTCTCCCGAGAACTTTCAAAGAAAATAATGAGATATGGGTTATTGTGGACTGTCTCACCAAGACTGCCCATTTTATCTCTATTCAGGAAGATTTCTCTCATGATCAACTTGCCAGGATTTACGTGAAAGAAGTGGTAAGGCTGCATAGAGTTCCACATTCTATTGTATCTGATCATGATCCAAGGTTCACATCAAAATTTTGGAGAAGTATTCAACATGCTCTGAGCACTGAATTGAATTTCAGTACGGCCTATCACCCCCAAACTTATGGAAAATCTGAAAGGACTATTTAAACAGTTGAGGACATTCTGAGAACATGCTCAATGGAATTTAAAGGTGGATGGGATCAGCATCTCCCTTTAGTTGAGTTCTCTAACAACAATAGCTTCCACTTGAGCATTCAAATGGCACACTATGAAGCTAAATATGGGAAGCGATATAGAACTCCTACTTGTTGGGATGAAGCTAGTGAGAGAAAGATTCTTGGGCCTGATCTTGTCCAAGAGATGACTGAAAAATTCCATGCCATCCAAAAACACATTAAGGCTTCTCAGAGTTGGAAAAAGATCTATGTAGAAAACCGTCAAAGGGAATTGGAGTTTGAAGTGGGTGACAAGGTATTTATTCAAATATAACCTTCTAAGAGGGTCATGAGGTTTGGGAAGAAAGGGAACCTCAGCCCTAGGTACATTGGCCCCTATGAAATTCTTGATCGCATAGGAGCAGTGGCTTATCGTCTTGCACTTCCTCCAAATCTAGCACAAGTTCATGATTTCTTCCATGTATCCCTCTTGAGGAAGTACATACCTGACCCTTCACATGTACTGAACCCAGAGGTGGTACAACTGGAACATGACCTCTCTTATGAGGAGCAGCCGGTGGAGATCTATGATCGTAGAGACAGGGTTCTACGTAACAAGACGTCCCACCTTGTTAAGGTGTTGTGGCGGAACCACAAATATGAAGAAGCCATGTGGGAACCAGAGGAGTCTATGAGGCAGAAGTACCTACACATTTTATCTTCTGAGGGTACGAGTTAAAATTTCGGGGACAAAATTTCTTAAGGGGGGAAGAATGTAACGACCCGAACCTTTTAATAATTTTTTGTTTCATAATTTTGTGTGTTATTTTATTTTATACTCAACAAAACTATTTCATTTAATGAAATGAGTATAATTAAAATAAGACTGTTGGGTTTCAATTGTTATACGATTGTTGGTCAATATGAACGTTGAAACTAAACTCTATGTTGCGATTATTGTCTATAAAAACAAGTGACCTTGGTTAATTAATACAAAAAGAAGATACGATGGCCTCATCCAGTAGTCTCGGGCCGATTGAAGCCCATATGACGGAACTTTGGAAGGAGGTAGCACCATTGGTATTTGCTCTAGACCAAACCCATGCCGAACTTCATAGTGTAAAGCTAGAATGGAATTGCCTTCGGGAGAAGTTCGAGCTTATAGAAATCACTACTCGTGCAATGTTGGCCGAGCCGCCCTTGGATTCTCTCACCTTAGCACACCTTATACTTAGGTCCTATGCTGGGGTTATAAGGGGATATGTAAGGAGACCGTAGCTACTTTGTGTAGTCCTTTGAGATAAATAAATTTTTGCTTTCTTTTTATGGTGAAGTTTGTGAATTTTCAGATATCCGGATAAATATAGGATGTATCTTATGGATGAATTTTGAAAAAAATGGATATTTTAAAATTTTTATGTAAACCTTAAATAATTAATTATGTTTAATGATTTTGAAAAAATGGTCTTATACAAATGTGTTCAGTATGAAATTTGGAGTCTAATAAGATCAACTTAATTTTTTTTGAATAGTAAATTATGAATAGTGATTTTATGCTTATGATTAGTAATGTGACCAAATGGATTAAGTAACCTCACTTAAGAAAGTATTAATATAATTTAGACACCTTGATTAAGTAAATTGATTCAATAAAATAGGTAAATAGTTGTTTCATAAGATATTAGTTAAGTATTAGTTTTTTGGGGTGAATAGTGTTTTTTATTTAAAAATTTAATTAAAAATATTTAATTTTTTTTATAAAATGGAGTTCATTTTTTATTTTAGAGCATCGATATTAGGTTAAGGTATTTTTTTTGGATTTTTCTGAAAAAAGTTGAATTTTCGGTGAATAGTGAAATTTCAGTTTTGAGTTTCGGGTGTTTAATGACATCATTAAGGATGTAATAATTATGAGATATTTCTGGTCGACCTATGAATAATAAGATAAGGTATGAGGTGTCCCAAGTGGTCAATACCATGAGGAGATATTTTGGATAGCCCATAGTTTTGGCCAATACCACCGATGAGGTGTCCCTTGACCATTAATGCCTTGTCCCCTCACTTCCCCTATAAATAACAATCCATTCTCTCATCCTTTTAATTCCAAAATCCTCCTCAACGAATTTATTCTTTCCTTACCTCCCAAGGAGTCCTCCCAAGGTTCCCTCAAGCCTCCCAAGGTCCCGACCTTCAAGCTTTCAAAGTTACTTTTCAAGGTAAGGGATTCTTTCACCCTTCTCTTTTAAGGAATGACTTTCTTTATGTTGTGTCTTCTAGTTTACATATATTTATGTTGAGGGTATGTTCTTATATGTTCTTATTACTATCCATTTTATGTCCAAATGACGAGAGACCCTTTCTTCTCTCATCAATTTGTTTTCTGAATTTTTAAGTGACGTCGTTACGCTGCCGAATTTCTTGTAAAAGGAATCACGTCTTCTCTTTTATTCCATGTTTCTTTCCATGTGGTATGCCATTAAAATTCCCATACAATGATCTTATTCAGTACACATACTGTATTATGAATTATTATTGTGTGTTTGACCCTTTTCCCCTCTCTTTTCAATATTTTCTAAAACCATGTAACATAGCCGTTATGCTGCAGAATTTTCGTCTCAAAATGTCTCTCTCTTTTTCTCAAATTATTTTATTTTATTAAGTGAATACTCAAAGATATTTCTTCTATATAGGTATTAAAATATATATCAGAATGTTCTATTTTAATTCTGGGATTTACATACACGAAACCCACTTTCCTTTTTCTTGGGTTTAAAATGACATAAAGATCATGTCTTAAAAGCAGTTTTTAAAACGTTATGATTATGAAATGAAAACCATTTATTTTATGATATATGGGTTATTTATGTAATTTTTGATGATTATATATGTATCTCACATGTTAATAAAGACATATTTAAGGGTGCACCCTGATAGCGCTCCAATGCATTGGGTAATGATGTAATCTCTAGGGATTACAATTTTAACGATACCTTGGTGAATAACCTTGGTAATTTTAAATGACACCTTGGGGATGGATCTTTGTGATATGTTCATGATTTCCTAAGTTAAATGTTTTAGCCACATATTAATGTTATGTTTCAAGTTCTTTTCTCTATGATATGCCTATACTTCTATTGCTCATGTCTTTGTGTTTTTATTCAAGTTCTTATTGATATAACAAGTAAATTGTTTCCTTGTTTACCCTTACTGGGCCTTATGCTCACCCTTTACTTTGATGTATGTCTACAGGATATGAGACGCAATAATTTAACGTAGGATGAACATATGATGAAGCCTTAAAAGTGGATTAGAATAATTTTTTATGTTGTTTTCATGTTTTATGTCCCCGATTTCCAATACATTAGACGTTAAAGATCCCCTGTTTGTAAAATGTAATGAAAAGATATGTTATAAAAAGGCAGGATGCCACACTCTGTGGTCGAGGTGAAGGTCTCCTTATGAGAATACCAGCATTGCAAGTTCAACGGTGTCATCAGATTTAAGTTCTGAGCATTGCATCAAAAGTTAGAAAAAACACGCTTGCACATCTACTGAATGTACCCGAACAAAAGTTCAGAAATTCATTTCAGGCACTCTGGGACTCAGAATCACGTACCATCAATTTTCGTGGACTCGTAAAATTCCTATTTAATAAAAAAAATACACGAAATTTCCGGGTCTTTACACTTATATTAGTTGTGTGATCACTATTCAATGTCTATATTATCAATGGTAATGATAATTAATGATCCTTTAAACTCAGTAATAATAATATAAAGAGTGAATGTGTTTTCTATATCTATAAGGCATTAAATGAAATGAAATTTTATTCATTAATGATGAGTTTGTTTCAAACTTCCCCCCTTATTAAATTTTTCCCTCAAAATTTCATTTCCCACAGTAAAACAGATGAGGGTAACTATGCCTCATCGCTTCCTCCAGTTCGCATGTTTCTTCTTCGAAATTAGGGTGTCTCCACAACACTTTGTTGAGGGGGATTATCTTATTTCATAGAACTTTTTCCCTATGATCTAATATCTTCACTGAATTCTCATCAAAGGAAAGTTCATTATCCAATGGTACCACCTCTGGATCGAGTACATGCGATGTGTCAAGTATGTACTTACTCAAGATTGATACATGGAAAACATCATGTAATTTAGACAGGTTTGTTGGGAGTGCAAGTTGATAGGCCACTGATCTAATGTGATCATGGATCTCAAAAGGGATGATGTACCATGGAATAAGATTTACCTTGTTCCCATATCTCATCACTCCCTTTCATGTAGATATGTGGAGGAATACTAAATATCAAACATCAAACTCTATGTCTCATCAATGGTTACCGGGATATCTATTTTATCGACTCTAAGCATATTTAATGTGTTGTTCGATGGTCTTAACCCTCTAAATAATTTCTTAGAACATTTATAGACCTTCAAGTTTTCACTCCCTAACATCATACCAACATGTCGGTGTTCTACACCTCTTCCCATAAAGGGCTTCATAAGGAGCCATTTGGATGCTTCAGTGTAAACTGTTGTTGTAAGAGTACTCAACCAGAGGATGATATTGATCACATCCTATTTTCAAGTCCATTGACCATTCTATTAACATATCCTCAAGTGTTTGGATAGTCCTCTCAGATTGGACACCATTTTGAGGATGATAAGATGTAATGTAGTTCATATTAGTATTTAGAGCCCATTGGAGACTCTTTTAAAACATAGAGGTGAATCTTGAATCATGATCAGATACAATCGATAGTAGAATACCATGCAACCTTACCACTTATATGATGTATATACATGCTATTTGATCCAATAATAAATCATCTTGAATCATAATGTAGTGTATAGTCTTCATAAGAAGCTCCACCACAACCCAAATAGCATTATTTCCTTTGGATGTCTTCGGATGTCCAGTGAAAAAGTCCATGGTGATGTTCTCCCATTTCCATGATGGTAAGGGTAATAGTTGAATCATCCCATTAGACTTCATCCTCTCGACCTTCACTTGTTGACATACCAGGAAAATTGATGTTTATTTGGTGATCTCATTCTTCATGTTATCACACCAATAATTCTCTTGTAGATACTGATACATCTTTGTGTTTCTTGGATGAATGGAGAAATTTAAACTATGTGCATCATCCAAATGTTCTATCCTTAACTTCATATTTTATGGAACACATAGTCTTGAACCAATTCTCACAATTTCTTCTTCGTTAACAATGAATTCCATGTATTTCCCTTATTTAATAGCTTCTACTTTCTTCTGAATTCCAACATCATCTTTTTTAGAAACCTTTAACCTTTCCAAAAGATATGGTTGAGCAATCATTTGTGAATGGATTGATGAGGTTCCATTCATTATAATTTCCATGTCCATCTTCACCAAATCTAAGAAGATTGGATCCATTTCTATTTGTATCTATGTTAGAATCACTAGTTCATTTCTACTTAGAGAATATGTGACCTTGTTCACATTCCTAGGGTGGTAATGGATTGAGCAGTAATAATCCACGATGAGATCTAACCATCTTCGTTAGGTCATATTCAGATCTTTCTTATGAATATATATTTGAAACTTTTGTGATCTGTATATATTTCAAAATTTTACCCAATGAGATAATTCCACCATATTTTCAATACCAAGATCAAATATTCCAACTCCAAATCATTCATGATATGGTTTTGCTCATGAATTTTCAACTACCATGAGGCCTAGGTGATGACTTTTTCATTCTTCACCAAGACACAGCTGAGGCCCTTATTTTAAGAATCGCTAAAGATTATGAAAAACTCATCACTTGTGGGTATTGTGAGAATGGGGGAAATGATAAACCTCTCCTTTAAATCCATTAATCTTTTTCACTTTCATAATTCAAGGAAAACATGACTCCATTCCAAGATATATTGGTATGAGGGTTTGAAAATCATGAAAAATATCTCACAAATCAGGGATAATAACCATCTAACCCCAGGAAACTATGGATATCCATCATAGATGTTTTCCTCGACCATACCTTAATTTCTTTTGTTATGGAAGGATCCACAAATATCCCATTTCTTCTGATGATTTTCTCAAAGAATGTAACTTCCTTCAACAAATCATCACACTTGTTGTACTTGGCATAGAGCTTATACTTTCACAAGGTCTCTAGTACAGTGCTTAGATTATCCTCATACTCCTCCTTGGTTTTGGAGTATATTAGAATATTTTCTATAAATAATACCCAAAAAAATTTTAGGTTATCTCTAAATATTATATTCATCAAGTCCATAAATATTGTTGGAGCATCGATGAGTCTGAAAGGCATTACTATGAATTCATAATGCTCGTACCTTGTACAGAAATTAGTCTTTGGGATATCCTCATTCTTCACCCTTACATGGTAATATCCCAATCATATATCCACCTTGGATAATTATAATGCTCCACATAGTTGATCTAACAAATCATGAATTCATGAAAAATGATACTTGTTCTCTATCGTGATTTTTTTTAGCTCATGATAATTAATGAAAATGTGTATTGACCCATCCTTCTTCTTGATGAAGAGGACTGGTGCAACCCACGGTGAAGCACATTGGCAAATAAACCCTTTATCTAGATTTACTAGTAGTTACTTCATTAGCTCTTCAAGCTCCAAAATAGCTATTATGTATTCATTCTTGGATATTGGTAATGCCCTAGGTATAAGATAAATCGATAATTAATCATCTCTTCTATGAGGAAGACTAGGAAATTCCTTGGGAAATGCATTAGTGAATTACCTCACAAAAGGCACATCTTTGAGGATGGTTCCTTCCTTAGACTCAATCATCTGATAAATATATGCATGCTCATAGGGATGTAATATCCATTCTTGAGATTATGGTTCTAAATAAGATTCATCCTCCTCCTCGCACTTGTATAGAATCTTGGGTCGATTAACCATATGGAGAGTGATTTCCCTCTCATTAAAATTTATGTTGGCTCAATATAGGGAAAGACAATCCAACCATGAATTGAATAAAATTCCACCAAGGAAAGTATGATCAGGGTCCTAGGGAAGTTCAATCCACAAATTGTGATAGGGGAGGAGTTATATTCATGGGATTCAATAATTTCCCTGTTTTTTGTTTTGACCGACATGTCTACTTCCATTCATGGTAATGATGTTTGGATTATTCTAATAAACTATTGGGATATAAAATAATGTTTAGAACCAAAATCAAAAAGTACATTCACTATTCTTGAATGAATAACTAGCGTACCAGTCCCCACTTCGTTGTCTGGATTTTCATCAGCAGTTGTGAGGGAAATATCTATCCCTTGCTACCTTGAAGGATGTTGTTTGCCTCTGAAAACCCTTGGCCTAGGGATCTATTTCACAAAGTTCCATGGTTCTTTTAAGTTGTAGCAATGAAAAATGAATTGATGATCGAACAGATAATTCCTTTCCTTTGTTGCAGTAGTGGATTTTTCTTGCTGGAAATTGTTGTCTAGGTGTCCTTCCTCCCCACACCTAATGAATTTCCTCATCCCATTCAGGAAATTTCCATGGTGCTTCATTCTGCACCTTGTTCAAGTGGGATGCTAGATTTTTTAGCACCATTGGATTTATCCGTCATACCACTAGAATTATAGTACACTTTCCTCTTATTATCCACATGATACCCCTAAGATTAATTGATCTGCATCTAAAATTTGAGGGTACATCGGAAAATCTCCTCATAGATGTCAAAGTCGCAGATCACCAGGGATTTCTGTAGGCTAGGTTTTAACCCACCCAAGAAGCGGTTGCCCTTGAATTTGGGGGTAATGACAAAACCAAAGGCATATCATGCAAGTCTATTGATGTTTTCCTCGTACGACCCAACAGATTCATCATCATTTTTATTGAGTGAAAGGAAATATCTTTCTATATCACGATAGAGTTTATAGGGATGATATTTATCAAAAAACATTTTCCAAAAATCCTTTCATCCCATCACATTGATCTCTTCCTCATGCTTCATATTTTTTATCAATATCCACCATTGATCAGCTTCACCCTCCATATGATAAGCATCCAGAAGAACCTTCCCATGATCAAAGCATTGAAGGACAGATAAGATCTTTTCAATTGAGTTGATCCATTTTTCAGTGATTGAGGGATCAGATTATCAAGTGAAAGTAAGAGTCCTTTGTCTCGTGTAGCCCTATATTTCCACGTTTTCATTCTTAGGGGGGTTTTATGTTCCTCATGACCCGTGTTTCTATTCAAAACATGAGTTAACTAAGAGAGTATCATGACATAGTTTGTGATTTACTCTCCCATCAGATTTTGAATCTCTTTATAACATCCATCATATTGATCTCATATAAATTGTTATCCCAATTTCTCATATTACAAGCCATTGTCTAGAATAAAATGAAAATACAGTGTAGGTATTTTAAACTATTAAACACATAAAGGGGAATCCAATGGAAAAAATGGATCACTTATAAATTACATTTATCTCCTTAAATTGTGAATTTATAAGCATCGAACTATGTTATCCAAGATCTACTACCTAACATATATTCTTAGAGGAATTTTTTGATCCCTTAATAATGGTTCAAAATAATCTTATGAATTTATTGAATCATATCCCCTGGGAGTGTAGCTAAAAGTGGTTTTTTTTGGGTTTTACCGCTAGTTACATATTTTACAGAGCCACCTCTAATTGTTTGTATACAAACATGGATGTATTTTCTTGATAAACCAATTACTCTATACTTACCAAAATTGAGGGATTGTTTTATTATACATAGTCTTATCCATAAATCTTTCACTAGGGTGTTCTAATCATAATCCCAAAAATAACTAAACCAATCCTTTTATGACAACTATAACACCCCTTCTCCTTATTTAATATTTAGACATGATTTATTTCATAAAAAAAACTTAATACAACCTATAAGATTGATAGGTCTAGTGTCTTTGGGGTTTAGGAAAATTACATGAAAACATAAGACATAAAATACAATATATTTATTGAAAGCATAATTTATATGACCACAACATTCCTTCATACTTAGCATTGCGTGGGATAAACTTAGGACTTACCTAAGAAAAGGGTGAGCTACAATGCCCAGTTAGGGAGAAAATAAAGAATAACATAAAGAATAAAATACATGTTAGGAAATAGAAATATCAATGGATCATAATAGAAACATGAACATAAAGTCTGATATAGCGTGATCATCCAAACATGGAAATATGGCAACAACTTAAAACATTGCATCATTAACATAAAGGAATTAGGTAAACCTCTATCCCAATATGATGAAAAAATGTCATATAAAGGAATCAGGTAAATACATATCCCAACATGACATATCATGATAATAATCATTACCCAATGCATTAGAGGGCTATTAGGGCACACCATTCATTAACATTCAAATCTTGTTATTAAGTGTGCCAAATAGATAATATAACATGGAATAATTAAACATAAAAATTTATTCTATGATAAAGGAATGTGTAAAAATATATGAATGTATATAATAAAGAAGTATATATTCATAAAGTTGAATACACTTTATAGAGAAATAGGCATGGTATTCACTACATTACGATTTTGGATAGGAAAATCGTGGTGAAATTTCAGCAGCATAACGACATCACGTGGGGATTCATAAAATGGGTTGATTAGAGATAAATAAGTATCTAATCATTTAGAAATGAAATGGGAAGTAATGGTATCATATAAATACATATTCCAACATGAGTAATTTGTAAATATAAGGCGTAATATAATAAATAAAACATGAAGAAAGAGGAGGAATGAAATAACACTGACGAAATTTTGGCATGGTAATGGGTGTACATGGGAGTGATTAATGCGAGATAAAGGGGTATATAATCATTAAAAAAGGGTATTATAGTGGAGGTTCTGAAACATACCCCATCATTTTTAATTGAAAATAAAATGGTGTAACTATATAAGGAAACATAGATAAAAATTAGAAAGAAAGGAAACCCTTGCTTGAGTGTGTGACTTCAAAAGATTGAAGAGGAGATTCTTGAGAGATTGGGGAACGTTGGAGAGATTCTAGAGAGGGGAGGACAGTGTAGGGACGTTCTCCAAGGATTTTGAGTGAAGATAAATGGGAGATTGGGTGGGATTAAATAGGAAATGGGAGGGGAATTCTTTAATATTTCACAAAATTAGGTTTTTGAATCTATATAATTAAATATTCAAAACATCAAACCATACCATATTTTTCCCATGGGTTTTTATAAAATGGAGTGGAAAAAATTATTTTATAAGTACATGGGCCTAAGATATTACTATATTATCCTTACTTATGTGTAGGTGAGTCCGATTATTAAAGAAATGAACTTAAAATAATACAATATTTTATACTTTTTTGAGGATTCACTAAGGGATTACAGAATAATTCAAATAAATCTAAAATCACATTATACTAATGTTAAAACATTTATTTTTTCTAGGATCCATTTTATGGTATTTATTACATCACTATTTGGTCATTATGATGTCATAAAAGACACTATATATTTATATATTATTTAATTTTTTCCCAAAAATTTGACTGTATCAGAAAATTATGAGAAATAAACTATTGGAAAATTTCAATATCCTAATTGCAAAAATAATATTAATTTTATCAAAGTAATTTTCTAAATATGTTAATTTTCACAATTAAAATGAGAACTTGCAATTATTGAAAATTTCACGAGTTTTGACAAAAACAGTATTTAAACCTTAATAAAAATTTCATTTGACTTTATTAAAATTATATAATAATTTATTTTTAATAAATTTAATTTGATAATAATATTGTATTGAAATATTAATTATTTCAATAATTCAATAATTCCTTAATATAATTTCTTTAAAAATTCAATTTCTATTTTATCGTATAAAAATATAACTCTTATAAAACTGATTACCTTATCATATACAGATAAGGAACTAATATAATCATAATTTATAAGAATTATTTTTATAATATTTTTAATTAATACATAATAATGTATATATTTATCAAAATTGCCATTTTTTCCAGAAAAATCAATTTATCAAATTCTTCATTTTTTAAGAAGGATTATTCCTATAAAAGAATTGATGAAATAAGACTTTTATTTATCGAAATGAATTACACAATATTTAACTAATACCTTGTTACATAACCACTTATAACACATATATAAGACGTAAGGGTAAGGTGTGTGGTGGTGACAAACTCTTGCGGGGCTTGAATAACATCGCCTGGGTGGTAATCTCTATTAACTTGAACTTCTCCCATAGTATATTCCATTCAATAATAACGTGTTGAAGATCGACATGATATTGGTCAAGAGAAAACCCCATTTATGTTAAATCCCTTTTTATCTCTGAAAATGAGCTTCGTACGACCTGAGTCTACTAGATGAGGCTATCATCTACTTTTTCTGTGTCGAAAGGATTTGTTAAAACCTTGTATTTATTTTAGTTGTGTGATCAATGTTCAATAGTTATATTATCAATGGTAATGATACTTAAATATCATATAAACAAAACAATAATAAAAAGATTTAATTTTTTTTATATTCATAAGACATTAAAAGAAAGTGAATTTTATTCATAAATGATTGGGTTGGTACATTAATGAACTAGGTTGGGTTATTAAAGGAAACTATAATGGTTTAAATATTCTATATAAAGTTAAATAATTACATGGAAGATTCTAGGGGTTAGTGATAGAAGTTTCAGAGTGTTTATAGGCAGTTTCTGGGACTTTAAATGGGCCTAAAAATTCTTCAAGGATCAACAATGTAGCGTGCACCTTTTTTGTAAAAATATCCATTTTTGAAGTGTTTTAATGGATTTTAACACCTCTTCCAACCATAAGGTTGGAACTAAAAAATATGTTTATTTACAAAACCATTTTAATTATATATTTTTAATGTTTCACATATTTAAAGGATACAAAACATTGGTAATTTTATGGAAACATATTTTTGTGAAACACAATAGACTTTAATATACTATTTTGATGGGTGTTTTATTAAAATTAAGTATTATAATATGTGAAATATATTATATAGTATAATTATTTATTTTATTTATAAAAGGATGATTTTTCATGGTGAATAAAATAACCACATCAGCATCAATATGAAGAGAATTTGTCTGCAGATTTAAAAAAATTGATTATTGTAGTTTTCAATGGGATCGTGATTTTTCTCTCAGTAAATCTCTTACACATCTAAAAAGGATTTATTAGGGGATTGGTATGAAATATTGGGGGTTGTTTAACTTCATCTGTTTAGTTTTTTAATGAAGGGCGGTTTAGTTATTGAATTATTTTGATCTTAATAGTAACTATTATTAGGTTTATGTTTTCATATATTTATATACATCATTGATTAATTATATATGCATGATAATCATTGAATTATGGATGAATTTACATTAAATTAATTAAAATTTTACATGAATTCATTATGATAGTTAACATAGTTCATGTACACAAATTAAATAATTAATTTTTAATTAATTAATTAATTAATGAAATAAAGGAGTTAATTATATGAAATGGAGAATTTTTTATTTAGATACTGAACATGAGATGATGATTTTTTATAGATTCAATCCTAGTAATAATAAAAGTCATATAGTAATAACTTATAGACTGAATTATCTCATTGCCTATTATTTTTAAAAATATATTAAGATATTATAATATATAGTTATTTCAATTAATTTTAGATTGAATTGATATATTATTTTTATAATCCATATCAATTAAATTAATTTTTCGTGATTGGGAACACATGTTTATATATGTTTTACCATTTATTATATAGAAAATAAATATTTTCATACATATATATTACATGTTTCTAAATGAAAATTCGCTAAATTAAGAAAACATGTGCCAAAGGATAGTAGTTGTTTAGTGCCTTTGGGGACTAGGAAGATAATCTTATAATTTGTTGAATTATCTTCAACATATCCCATAATGATATTACCCTTTAGTACTCTTCACAACCATACCATACTTAAAATATTTATTTATAAAATAGGGAAATGAAACATAAGAAAACGTGAGCTCAGATGCTCAGTAAGGGTAAAAAGTGAGATATGTAAGTATAACATAAACATAAGGGTATGAGAACATGAGAATAACATTTTAAAACCAAACCATTCATATCGATGATCATAATATTAAGTCATGGAATAAATATGATCAGTTTATAATACATGCATTATAATGGAATCAAGGAACATGAGACATGAGATCATTACATTTTCATAAGATATAGAATTGTGGAATACACATAATCATAGAAAATCATTTAAATTTTATTCAATGATCACTACCAAGGATGTCATTATGGAATGTTTCCACTCCATAAAACATCGTTGTAGACATGTTTGACTCCCAAGACAATCATATTGGAAATATCACAAATTGAATCATTTTCACTCCCATTACAATCTTGTCAATCTCATGGGATTTAAATCTTTACATAATGAATTGGAGTGTGATATTGGTCCCACCTATCACATAAGTAAAATCATTCATATATGTGCCACAAGATCATAAAATATTGATCATATCATAACCCATGAAATAAATGGGTTCCATTAATAAATAATTATATCATAACACACTGAAGAGATACAGGTTTCAAAATCATTTCATCTTTTCACCATAGTGTAACCTATGAAAAAAGAAGTGGGTTTAATAAAAATTTTATCATGGTATAACTCATGGAAAATAAATAGGTTTCATAAACATATTGTCATTATAATCCATTAATAGAAAGAATGATAAGGGTAACCTTTTTACATATCCCCAAAATAGAATACGTTACATTAAAGGATACAATCTTAGATGTCAAATGATCTTTAACTATAAATTACTTGGAAATTTTCTTGAGTAAAATGAATTTTGTTTTAAAATATGTTTTTAAAACAAAAAAATAATAAAATATTATGGAAGTCATTTTCTTTGAAAATAAATTTCAAAAAATAAAAATTAATCTTTAAAAATCATTTAAAACAATTCATGACTAAAATAACATCTTGTGTTTGAAAAAAACTTATTAACACATAAAAAAATTCAATCATTTTCTTGGAAAATAACCAAGAAATTTTATAAAGTAATATTCAAACATAATTTAATGTTTTTGTTGAGGAAAATAACCTTTTTACTTTGAAAATAAAATTTTAAAATAAAAAAAAAATTAATTTCCTTTTAATAAAAAATAACATTTGAAATCATATAAAGGAAGCAACAAATAAAATTATTGTGAGAAATTCCATTCATGCCATACACACTACAATGAAGACTCCTTTTACATTTTTGTTAAAATCTAAATGAGGATTATTTAGAAAATGACATGGAGATTCCATTGAAAACATTTTAAAAAAATCAAAAAATGGGTAAAATTGGATTTAATAAATAATTTTATGAATTTTAAAAATAATATTTTTAATATGTGGTATTTGAAGAAAAAGAGCCTTTGACCAAAGACAGAATAACCACTATTTTTTCTGAAAAACAATATTTTGAACTATTGAGTAAATAATTAGAGAAATATTAATAGAAAACGTGGATTTATATGAAATAACCATATTAGATTAAAATTCACAAGTTTCTTCAAATAATGGTGATACAATTTCTTTATCAAAAACATAATAATAAAAAATCTAGATAAACGATTCAATTGAAATATAAAATCATTCCCACTTTGGTAACATTGACTTGTAAGACCCATGAAGGAATAATGTTAAGGAAACAAAAAATATAAAGATAATAAATAAATTAATGATATTACATTTAAAATAGGATATATATACACCTCATAAATAGAAGATAGTTAAATAAGATACCATATATCTCAGGGAAGGAAAATTGAGACAAAAATCCATTATATATTTGGTAACATTTACCGATAAACACCATAAAAGATAGATTAAAAAATGGATATGTAAATCAAAATTACTTTCATTAGAGTAATCAACAAACAAATTCATGGGAGGTATATACATCACATAAAATAAATAAGTGGTTAATATATGTGTGTCTCACAGAAGTAAAAAGTGAGAAAGAAATACCTTATAACATTAGTAGTAATATTTTCGATTGTAAGCCCCTGTGAAGAATAACATAAAATGTAACATTAAATATAATAGATATAAATAATTTAATTATATAAAATGTTAAATGGGTAGTATATACACAACATAAAACAAATAAGTTGTGAATTTTCATTTGTCTCTCCGAAATAAAAGAGAGACTAGAAATATCTTACCATAAGTCTTGAATTCGGTCAACATGATCGAACCTACAAAAAAAAGTTTATTATAAATCTATTATATAATCATAAATAAATATATATAATACCATATTTTATTTACATATGACCTTTTATTACCCTTTTTAACAATTCCATGTTTTATTCATATTTCGGGTAATAAAAGCATTGGATTTGTGTATGTTTTGATTTGTTATTTTTTCCCTATTACATTGATCATGGTTCCATAATATACCTAATTTTATCCATGAATTATATATATCATATATATTCAATATATATTTCTTTATAGTAATCCATGAAATTTAGAGATAAAAATGAAATATACCGTTCATAGGGAAGGTAAGCCGTACATACGCATGAATGCTGTTTCAATTTTATCGATGCATTGAAAAAAGAAATGTAAATAATTTATTACCATTCAAGAATAATTTTTCATTTCATATACATGATCTATTTTCCTTAAATATTTCCTTACTACCTTCCATGTATAGGGTAAATGAAAGTGAATCACATCGCTTCATGACGTGGTAATCCACCTTACACACGAATGACGTTATCTAATCCCCCATGGAATGGAAATTTATAAGATATATTTTATATAATATATAAATATTTATATTAATTTCATAAATTTTATATAATTATGTTCAATACATCATTATATATTCCCTTCAGTGATGCTTCTTGAAAACAAACTACATCATTTCGTTAGGTGGTAGTTTGTAGTACACTTAATTGATAGTTTCATGTTCCATTTTATAGAAGTGGAGATGAATATAACTTATTAAATTAACATAATAAAATATAAGTATATATTATTTATATATTTTATAATATTTTATGTTTTAAAACAGAATTTACATTTGAAAATAGAATAAATGAAAATCGGGAACATAATGAAGACAACTACCTTAGCTTAGAAGCACCGTCTTTGGATATCATATTAATAACCATAGTGTTGGTATTTTGAGAATGAAAAAACTCTATAAAATGTATAATAATTTTTGGGATGTAATTTGGTAAAGTTTTGATGATCTCTATGTCTTTATAGGTGTGTATAAGTGAAGGATGGCGGTTTCCTTTTATAAGCTGGGTAAAGGAACCCAGTACGAAATTTCCAAAAAAATCCAAAATAATAGTCATTATAAACAAAAATAGTTTTCAAAGGACCATATATTTTAAATTGGGGGGTATATTATTTATATATGGTGGTAAAATATTTTTTAGACATGTTTTCGATCATCTTTAATCCTTAAGGGATTAGTTTAACCCTTTGAAATTTTATTTTTGCATTAACTGTAGTAATTAATTATTACTATTTTCACTATTTCTTAGGGTAATAACTTATGGTGAACATATAATATAATATAAATTATACAGATTCCAAATATTTAATCAATTTTTTAAATCCAACTCATATAAATGATAATATTTAATTTAAAATTAATCTGGCATACATAATGCAAAAATGATTTTCCAAAAGAAACCCTTCAAAATATTAATAAGATCATAAAAAATAATTCAATTTGAAATAGATTTCAAGGACCTAAATTAGATTAATAGATATATATTTGAACTAATTTTACTTTTAATACATTTCAAAACAAAATTAACTATCTAAATTATTTAAATCAAAAGGTATTTTTCAATGACAACCCATTATTTTGCAATATTCATAAAAAACATTATATGTTCTGAAAATTCACAAAAATGAACACTAATATATTTTTTATCATATTATTTTAAAAATGTAATTTATTTTTTCAAAAGAAATAAATTTTTCAAAAAATATTTTTGAAATAAGTTTGTAAAAGGAGAGAATTTGTTTTAGAAAAGTATTATTTTAAGCTTAAAATTCGATTTATTCTTATCACTTTTCTAGAAACCAAAATTGAAGAATGTTAAAATTTTAATTTAATATATCATATATAAATTTAAATAAAATAACTCACCAAAATTAGATCGATTAATTTATTGAGATAAAATATGTTGTGTTCTAGGAAATAGTTTTTTAGAAGAAGATTTCTTTTATTTTCAAAAAGTTTTTCGCTTTAATTTATAATTAATTGATCACAAAATAATTCATTATACACAATTTCTTAAGATATATTTTCATAATCTATTTAATATGATCCATACCATCCATTCCAATGGCTACATGATAACAATTGGATTAGATAATAATATTTCAATAGTATGTTACGTTTTATTTAAATTTTGTGTTTCGTGTAATGTGAGATATACTCAATATTACTTATAACACAAGGTAAAATTTGTGTTTTATGTAACACAAGATAATATTAGTTTTTTTTATAATGAAAAATATTGAAAATGTTAAATTTATTTGAAAAAAATATTTCAAAAAATATTATGGTGCTACATTCTATCACCATTAAAATTAATTTCAACACTAAAATTTATCACTTTGGAACCAAAAACTGAGGTTACTTATACCCCATTACATTATCAAGTTACCATGTAATTTGTTCAAGATATTGGTTTCACCAAAAAAAACATTTGGCAGGTATGTGGTCTTGTATCGTATAAATTTATCTATTTTATCGAGAATCTATATCGGTTTGTCCTCATAAGAAATACAATCTCCAATTGTGTGGAATCTAAGTCATAGACTAGTAATAAATCATGAATGTAATTCATCAAGAGAGATACCTAGAATACATATTTAACGTTTGGGAGGTTATCTGGAAGCTCCAATATATAAGAAATCATCCCCATAAGATAACGAATTTCAAAGGGACTGATATACCTAGGGATTTTCTTTCCATTGTATAGTAAGTACAATGTCATCCTTTGGTTGTGCTTCGATAAATTTCAACTCAATCTCTTACTCCTAGAAATGAATATGAATTTATTTTTTGTTTAAAGCCCTAATGGATCACAAAGTCCGTAAAATTAGGATAAGTCATTCCTTATATCATTACTTATAACAATATGGTTAGAGTACATCGTCCAATTACATCCAATGTTTAATATAATCCATTCCAGGAATTGTTAACCTCAATGATCCTCTATATATGATCAAAATTGAAATAAAACAATTTGTAAATACGTTTACTAAGTTTATAAAAAACAACATAACAGTAATCCACCAAATATTAGTTAGTATCTCCTAATTTTTATATATCAAATATATGACAACCTTGGTCATATATTCTCTTGAGTCATGGTAATAACCATAATTACCATAAATCCTCAATGAAAACATGCATTTTCCTCATTACTTGAATAAATCAAAATATTATTAAATCCAATATTTTTGTAAACTCTATTAATGGTAGGATAAAACATGTTGAAAACCAATTATTTATCTATTATAAAGTCATAAATACAATCCAATTTACCTTATCCATGATAATCATTTTTTAATCAAGCTAAACACAATTCCCCCACCATCCAAAACATATTAAGGGTTACCTTACCCTAATCACATGCTGTATGTAAACTATAGAATTTCCATTAAGTCACTTCTATAGTCCATAATTACCATTAAACATATTATTTTAAATCCTAAATATATATATATATATACTGAACAGTATTTATATATTTCACAATTCCTCAATTCTAGTACATAAAAACATCAATTATTCCACATAATCATTAATCCATTAATAATGAATAATCATGAAATTCAATAATACCTTATTTATTTCATATGGAATTCATATTATTTTCATCTTAAATAGAAAAACCATTATTGTTGGGCAAAAATCCCTCAAGGCATCATTGAAGTATTTTTGAGGTGATTGTGTTTGTTGACAAAGTGAACATCTGTGTTGTGATTATTGACAATGAAAACCATGAAATACAAATTTTTTGACAAAAGGTATATCATGGTGGAATGTCGAGTTCAAGAGCTGTGGTCAATGATCTATGTTTGATTCAAGAACGTCGATAATGGAATGGACGATCTAGAGGCGGTACAAAAAGAACAGATACAAGGTGGCTCCGTTTTCCAGTGTTTGCCAAATTTTTGGGCCTGAAAATCGACAAATGAAGAAAAGTGTTTTTGGAAAAGGGACTTACGCACCGAGGACTTGGAGTATAGGAAAATTGCGCGCCATATGTTTTTCAAGATCAGAAGATCAAAATATGGAAAAGGAAATAGGTTCGCGCAAGTTTGGGAGTTGGTCGCGCAAGTGTATAGGAGGACAGAAGACATGCGCGCCGAGACTGGGTCGCGCAGGGTGGTCAATTTGCCTATAAATACTGGACCACCCCTCTTCATTCCCAAACCAGAGTTCAACACTTTGAGAAATCAAAGCTCCCATCACGCAGGTGTGGTGGTCGCGCAGGTGAAGTTGCGCCCCGGTGGTTGAAGTTGTGCGCCGGTCTGAGAAGTTGCGCACTGGTTAGCAGTTGCGCGCCAATATTGGATTGGGCATAAAAGGAAGTGAGTCATGAAAGTTTGGAGTTGAGGAAGCTTGAGTCGCACAAGTGTCTGAGGAGGACTTGCGCGCCCGTTGTGACTTTCACGCTGATACTTGCGTGCTGAGATTGACTTGCGCGCCAAGTAAGGATTATTTCCAGTAGTGATTTTCTGGCTGCGTGGAAGTTGGAAGTTTTCCTGATACCTTCGGTGCAAAGAGATATTCATCTACGGGTAAAAATTGGGCTTCAATAGAGAATCTACTTACAGAGGAAGATGCATTCCTTCATGAAAATGAAGATACCTACAATTCTATAAACTGTGAGTGGATCCTTTCCGACGCAGTTAGAAAAGGAAGAGGAAGAAGGTGATCCTCTCCACCGGCAGTGAGCCAGAGAGAGAGAAACAGGGAGTGACCCTTGGGAAAGCAGTGAGCTGACCCTAAACTTTGTAAAGGCAGTGATCCTAGGCATAGAAGTGATCTAGCCTGAACCATTGTATCCACATCTAGTGAAGTTTAGTGGAATTTGGTATGACCGGAAACTTGTCGGCGTATGCTCCTTGGACGTAGCCCAGTGAGGGTGAACCAAGTAAAAATCTTTATGTCTGCCTGTTTTCTTCCCTGCATTGGATTCAAAGCATCATCATTAGATAAATAAGTAAAGAAGCGATCATACTTTACACACAAGATCAAACAAAGTAACCCTTGTAATAAATAGGTCAAGATTCAGTGGGGTAGGAAGAACTTTGAAAAATAATATCCATACCCTGATTCACCCCCCCTCTCAGGGTATATAGGCCCCTATTGGTCCTAACAATTATTCATACAATCATGATTATTCTCTTAATGGGATTTCCTCTTAGGACATCAAATTGCATAACTCGGATACATTCCACTTTTAAAACATTAAACAGTCGATGATACCTTAGGGCTACCATAATTCCCATCTATTCTGTTAATAAAAAAAATTCATTTTTTAATTTGTAGTTACTTACTTTGTGTCCTTATTTTCACATTCAAAACACCATCCTCTTATACTAAGACATTAATTTGGATTATTATCACCACATTATCAACACATTGGAAACTGGTTCTTCTTTCCTCCATGGTTTCCACCACCAAAACTCTCAGTGAAAATTATCCTTCTCTTAATTAGGGTGTATGTGAGTGGTTTATGGTGGAATTTCATTATTAATATATAATTAAAAAAGATTTGTAATAATCACAATATCCTTCACTTCAGTCATTATCCCATTTCCCTTCTCATCATCAAATTGTTTATCACATTCAATGTTATCTCAGTTCCTTATAGTTACCTATACTAACTAAAACCAAAAATAATACTGTGATAAATAATAATCATATCGATGAATCACATAATCATGATAAATCACTTATAAGATATATAAATCCTGACACCTTATTTTTAATATAGGACTCCATAGGATTATCCTAGTTCAATCATAGTCATCATATATTTAAATCCATTATGATGTTTTTTAAGTGGTTTTTTAATTTACAAAGAATATCCCCTAGGAGTGTCAAAAAATGTGGTTAGAAAGGCCTGTTTTCTTTCACAAGGTAATGATCTATTCTATATCAATTCACCGTTTTCAAAGATATTACCAATTAGAACCACTGTTCTAGATCCACATCCACTTTTAGAAAAATACATGGACTTTCGAAAAACACATAATTATATAAAATAATTTCCATAGTACTCAAGTCTCACTACTAAGTAAATAATAGTGTAATGGGTTCACCCCCAAAAAAATCATAATATACAAGGTTCTCTCCCAATACCAAAGTAGTGGATGATATCAATAAACATTGTTTACAAATATTTGGTTTAGGGTTTGTGGTTATTGATTTTCACAATAACATTCATTTTCTTATGATCAATTATCTTTATCACTCTTCATCATTATTTGGGCATTATTCGTTTCTTTCATGTAAAAATTTCCACTTCCCCCCTATTCTCTCCTATTTGGAAATTTAGGATGTTTTATTGCAGATAAATATCACAAATCCATTTTAATTGTATCATAAGGATGTTTTATTTCACCATTTTGTGTTGTGTGTTTTAAAAAAAATGCATTTTCAAATGAAAAAACCCTTTATTTCCAAGATCAAGATTAAATTGTGAGGACACAATTTATTTAGGGGTAAAATTTAACAGCCACATATTTTAAGATATGTACATAATATTCTATAAATTTTTTGAAATTAAACATCAAGAGTATAAGGGAATATAAAATATAAGTACATTATTATATATCACATTATAAACAAATTCAATCTCTTCAATGTCTTTCAAAGAATTCAACACCGAGTTTGAAGAAAAATTTATACTATATTAAAATATTATTATTTACGCCATACCAATATAATCTATCCCTAAAATTAGTGGTCATGAATAATAAAAACTAAATTAAAAAAATTATATAGTTAATAAATTTATAAATAAAATAAAATATATATATTTTTATTATATATAAAATTAGAACCATATCAAAGAAAATGAATTTTTTCTGAAAAAATGTATATATTTCTTTCAAAAAGGAGGATTAGTTAGGATTTTCCCAAATCATTTATCATTATTTTCACTACTTTTAGAAAATTTGTTTCACAAAATAAACATCATTTTTAAATCTACATGTCAAAATTATCTTAGGGTTAATTTTTGGGATTTTGATGAAAAGTGTCATTTTTTATGAATTATCAAAATTAATGAGTTGAAGTTATAAACTGCCTTTTCATTTAAATTATTTAAAAAGATAAAATATATTTGAAATTGGTTTCAAATTATAATTAATTAATATATATATATATATATATATATATATATATATATATATATTAACCCAATATAGTTCATTATAATCATTTCCATATTTAATTTTTATATAAAAATGTTTTAAATTCTTGAACAGTTTCTATTTAAAAACTCACATTCACGTAGCTTCTGTGGGATTGATTTTCAATTAATTTTTTCCACTTATTTTAATTAAATTTTAAATAATGGATTGAATATTTTGAATAATAATATTATATATTTTCTAATAAGGTCAAATTAAAATTTTAATACAATGAATAGTAAAAATTATTTACCTTAATTAAAGTAAAAATGGTTTTACTAGGGGTTGAACTAAACATATAAGTGTTAAAATGACTTAAAAATAGGTATAAAATATATTTATGACCATATTTATACCCTATAATTAATATTAATTGATAAATATCAATTTGGTCCCCTTTTCAAGTGAAAAACATTGGTACACCATTTTCTTTTCAAAAATTACAAGTGTGCCACTCAATAGCCTTATAAAAGGTCAACCATATTTTCTCCTATTAAAACCTTAAATACATTTTTTCAGCCACTGAATTTTTAAATGACTTCAAAAAATACCCCCTCTCATACTAGAAGCCTTTTTTTCATATATCAAACTTAAGAAGTCTTTCAGTGCAAACCTCAGGAGGTTACCCGAAGAAGAGGTAACATTTTTCAATGAGTGTTATTATTATTTTTTCTTCCAAAACCTACTTAAATTATTATTAAAACATTATAATATAATAAAATTGTCATATTGATATAATACCATGCTAGTATTTTAAGTTCTTGACCAAAAAGGTGGATGTTGTTATATATGGGGGATGTTATATCTTGATTCTGAATGGGTATAAAGCATACATTTGTTATTTTTAACATAATAATAATTTTTTATTCATTATTTCATATATCCCTTTTTTTACTTTCCATTCCATAGGGGACATGATAATGTCACTCGTGTGTACAACAGACTACCGCCTCACAAAGAGATGGGATTCATCATTCCGAAAAACATTACATGGAAGGTAATAAGGATAATGTTATGGAATATAATAGATATAAACAAAAAAATTATGATATTCATGATATTCTTACCATTCTTAAAAGATAATATATCATTTTATTTGTTTTTTTGGAAAGGATTACTGATTGTTTTTCTTGAGGATATGATTGTGGTGGATTAATTTTAGATTAATTTTTTCCACTTATGTTAATTGAATTTGAAATAATGGATTTAATATTTGGAATAATAATATTATATATTATCTAATAAGGTTAAATTATTTTTTTAATATAATGAATAGATAAAATAGTAAAAATTATTTACCTCAGTTAAGTTAAAAATGGATTTACTAGGGGGTTCAATTAAAAAGACAAATGTTAAAATGACCTAATAAATTGTATAAAATATATTTATGACTATATTTATACCCTATATTTTATATTTACTGAAAAAAATAAATTTTGGTCCCTTTTAATTTAAAAAACATTGGTACACCATTTTATTTTTAAAAATTACATGTTTTCCACTCACCACCCTTATAAATGGTCGCCCATATCCCCTCCTCTTCAAACCATCAATACATTTTTTCAGCTAGTAAATTTTTAAATGACTTAAAAAAATACCCCCTCTCAAACTAGAAGCCTTATTTTTTTTCATATATACAACTTAGGAAGCCTTTCAGTGAAAACCTAAGGTGCTTAACTGAATAATAGGTAAAATTTTTCAATGAGTGTTTTTATTTTTTTTTCAAAACCTCCTTAAATTATTATTGAAACATGATAATATAATAAAATTATCATAATAATATAATAACATGTCTGTATATTAAGTTCTTGACCTACAAGGTGGATGTTGTTATATATGGGGGATGTCATATCATGCCTCTGAATGGGTGTAAATCACATATGTGTTTTTTTAACATAATAATAATTTTGGATTCATTATTTCATATATACCTTTTTTAAATTCCATTCCTTAGGGGACATGATAACGTCACTCATGTGTACAATAGACTACCGCCTCACAAAGAGATGAGATTCATCATTCACTAAAACTTTACATGGAAGGTAATAAGGATAATGTTATATAATATATTTTATATAAATAACATAATAATGATATTCATGATATCTTTTCCATTCTTAAAGGATAATATTTTATTTTCTTTTATTTTCAAAAAGGATGATTAATTGTTTCTCTTGAGGATCTGATTATGGTGGGATTGATGTATGTACAATCATTCAAGTCGGGTTTACAATTTCCATCTTTCATAAAAAAAACCCACAATATCTCCCACACCCATAAATGTGTACGGATCATCTTCCCAAAGGATGGTGGACCCTTGGGGTTTCAGACCTAATGTCACGTAGGAACTCACATTGATCAAGAGGATAAGAGGTCTGACTCATCACACCCTTTTGGGGGGAATTGTTTTCTTCTCTAGGAGTCTATTATAGATATAAGATACACATGTGAATCTATTCCTAATCCTTATATGGAATTATTTCCTAAAAAATGATCATGTTTGGAATGATTCCACATGTAATGGGGGTCTATTGATGTGTCCATCTATATCTATCCAAGGTTCCTCATACATTTCAAAATAATGGGTAGCTGCATGTATTTTGAATCCTTATAACTCATAATTCTAGAGTATACAACCATCTAGGGAGGATATTAATATTTTCAGGATGAGTTTGAACCTTTATGGGTAATCTTATGTACCCAGTTTATAATAGGAATCATAACACACGTAGTTCATTGAACCCATGCATTTTGTCATCATGTGAAATGGAAATATACAAGGTCATGTTGGAACTAGGTATGGATCTTGAGCCTTATAGTCAGATCCAACATATCCTTCTTATATAAGTAATTAGATTAAATATAGTTTGATCTAATCGTCAAGACTTACCCCAATGTGGATGTTATTATATATGGTAGATATCATATAATGATTTTGAAGGGGGATTACACTATTTGGTTTCACTTACCAGGGTAATATCGGGATGTGATTGATATGGTCATTAAAAATTCCTAATCCCACATGAGAAATTCCCAATTTAAGAAACAAGGGATGATAGTTATTCGGTTTCACTGCATATGGATGTGGGATTTATACATTGGGATGTACCGTACTGGATGTTTGATATAAAGCTCAGGAATTTGGAAGTCATTATAAATATCCTATTTATGATAAGAATTAGATTAATAATATTTTAGTTATCTCCTCTATTCACTGATGAATGAGGATGAATGATAGTCCCATGGGAGAGATTGGGTATTAATGGTTCGAATATCTAAAATATATAGGGACTTACACCAGGGTGGATTCCCATTTGAGCTCAGAGATAAGGAATGAATATTACAAATCTTGATTATGGAAGGAATTAGATTCATCATATCTTAGTTGGCGGTATGACCAAATATATCAATTTTATTAGGTTATCATGTCTCAGGAAGTTTGCATGACATATCTTGACAGTCTGTCTATCAGGTTCTAATTATCTGCCTGACATGTTTAAGGATGTATAGACATGTCCTGATAACATAACAGACATGTATAAGGACAATCGAATGATCTTTTTTCTTCTATTATGGATTCCACATAATATTAATTGAATTCCATGATGATGTAACATGACAAAGAATAACAAGTCATGAGTGTGCCGCATGACCTAGACTGACATATCCTAGGGGCCTCACATGACCTTATTGACATGTTTGTAGTGTGTTGCATGAATTTTCTTACATGTTTTTATGGTGTCGCATGATATGGATAACACGTCTGGAGGTCATCACATGATCTAGCTAAATTTCTTGAGGAAAATCACGAGAACTTGGTGACATTCCCAGGTGATTCCACATAACATGGTGTACATTCCTAGAGGAAATCAGAATATTTGCTTATAAATCCCATAAGACCTCAAAAGGCTTGGTGGGAAATCCTATAAGACTACACAATTCCTAGGTTCCATGCCCGGTGGGCATCCTGAAATGTTATTGGCAGGTATAAGGGATATCTCATTATCCAAATGGCATATCGAAAGAGCATTACATTACTTATGAGATATGTTTAGGTATTGTCACATGATCTGGGTAGGTCATGTGAATCACATTAAGATCAAAATATCCATCTTCACATAACTCCCCTATCCTTTTAATTCTTTTAATTCTTCCTTTATTGCATATATGCCTCACAGTTTTTCCAGGGTTAGTTTAGTACAAGTTTCTCATGACCTAGATGACATGTGGGACCTCCTTCTCATAATCTATCTGACAAACCAAAATTCCTTCTTGTGACCTATCTTGTGAACATGTGAAGTGATTATGCTTGTATTTAGACCCTTTGGTTCATTCCCATGAATTTACCTAGCAGAATACCTTTGCAATCATTTGATTGGATTCTCCTAGAAGTACCCTCCTACATTCCCATGTGTGATCCTCCATTTTTGCTGAGGGGAAGGATTTATAGACCCCACCACCTTCGTAATACACCACCTTATGTGGAGTGTATCTCAAATATTTGAGATGGATTTAGTGGAGTTATATTTGTGAAACATGAATCATATGATTCTACTATGGGTTATCCATGGTGTTGGATGATGACACTAACCATGATAATATTCTTTTATTTCAATGTTTAGTGGGTCATGGATGATTAAATGGATTTCTCATAACCATGTAGACATGAAATAGATAATTTATTTATTTGGGATGGATTTTATAAGTGTCTTTAAGAGATAAATATTCTTGTGTGCGATGTTTGTGTGATCGAAGATGACTTTTCTAGGGTCTTTTATGAGAAAAAGTTGGTTTTCCAAGGGCCAATCCACGTGATCAGGCATAAATTTATATGGAACATCTCAAGATCATGTTGTCTTATTAAGGATGGACTCACATGATCAATGATGATCACTTGGGGCACATAACCAAATTCGTGTGAAGGTCAACATACCATCTCTTTCTAAGAAGCTTATATCTTTTACTTTTGTTATATTTACTTATTTTAAAAGGTGTTGGGGATATCATGACATTGTGTGGGTGTGGTCAAGAAAAATCACTATACATGACTTCATTTCATCATGTGACCAATAACAGGTCTTGTATTAATACACAAGAATCATCATGGACTACCTTTCTAGTTATCTATGGATCTGAAGGGGTTTCACATGATCTAATGGAAAAGTCCAAGACCCTTCCCATTATGTAGGTGAAATTCCAACATGATTTTGCATGATAATGTGGACATGTCATTGGGGGGTATTAGAAGTTATTGAAAATTGAATATATGTGTAGCATTAATATGAACTACCACATAAGGTCTCCAAATTTTACAAATTTTGATCATTTATTTTATGAGGGTTTTGGATTATTTTCAAGTGCCTACCAGTTGTGAAGCCACAGGGTGTAGAGGATCCCTCCTCTAATAAATCACATGATCATAAATTCTTTTCAATATGATTATTCAATAATAGGGTGTATTTCCAATGGGAATCCATGTAATCTCAGGATGATCATGCACTTCACATGACCTCTTTACAGGACTTTCAAAAGGTAATGCGATCACATCCCAATTTGAAGGTTACATAATCTGCATGATCTGGACACCTTCAATTCCTTTTTTTTCATAGTAAATTAAACCCTCCATTCATGTATCTCATAACTTCTTGATTTTATAATTCTCATTTAGTAGGAATCAAAAATTGATCCCCATCTGAGTGACATCTATAAGGACAGGGAATCCATTATAAGGAATGTAAATGTCCTTTGATTCCTTTGGGATGCCACCAATCGGTGTCTTGGGAGAACATTATTCTCCTGGGTAACCATTTTCATTCATTAGAGTTCCCTATAAATATGATAGAATAATGAAGATCATTCTACTAGTAACTAAAAATATACCGATCACTTGTGATATCTTCTGTTAAATGACTCGTCTATAAGATATCATTACAAGACTCCATTCACAAGACCTTTATTCAAAGTACGTTAACAAGATCCCATTCACAAGACCACTTTGCAAGAACTATTTATGGATATCTTTTATTCCTTAGAGCATTTCCATGAAAACCACAAAAAATCCCTTGATAATTTTCCAATTCCATGACATGGACCCTTTCCTTTAAGTCTTTATTCCATGTTCCATGTGACCCTCTAGCTCGATTGTCTGATATCTTGATAATTACGATGTTCAAGTGACCATATTACTATCACATATTCAGGAGTATAATTACTGGTCATGTGATGGAGAGTTTCCTCATGAGATACAAGATCCATGATATCTTCATGGGTCATGTGGTTCATAGGACCAGTATCAGGTCATCTGATCATAAATCCCTTCATGGTTCTCGCGATTCACAAGATACTGCTGGAGACTTGTATTTCAATTGAATAGATTTTTCACTTGTCTCATATTTGCCAATTACTTATTTTTAGATGGATTATAGCTCTCATAAATTACAAAATAAATTGTATAATTTAGTGGTTTCTCTCTGATATTCCATCGTATCAAGTGTAGAAGCTAACTCAGGTCATATTTTCATGTTATCAAAGATATATTTGATGAACTCAATGTGAGTGAACCTTAGGTAATATACTCTTTTGTACTTCTTACCTCTCCAGGGGTTCAATATTACCAATATCCCCATTATTACTTCACCATAGTCACCAATTTCACCTACAACATGAATTTTTTAATCTCATAATACCACTCAGGTGAACATCTCCTATATGGGTCCTTTCATCATTGATGAGAAACATGAAGATGCATATATTCAAGTATTTATTTCCTTATACATTGATGTTAAACATCATGAACCTTGTTCTAACATCCAAATATATTGTTTAATATTGTGGAAGTATCCCACCAACCATAGGATTGAGTGGATTCTCAACTGAGACCTTTGATTGGGGGTTGTTTTGGAATGAATAGCGATTGGACCTTCTGGGTGCATTATATCTCCTATGAATTTCCCACAAAGCTGAAACATACTGGGATGTTTGAGTTTGTATGGTTTTTACAAACCATTTCCTACTATAAAAAGGGCATGATGGAGAAATTTTTCAGTCATTTGAGTCCAGATAGAATTGTATTTCCTCTAACACAAGGTGAGGTGTCTATTAATCTCTTGGATGTCAAGAAGATTTTTGGAACACCCATATTGGGGGGATGTATAATTAGTTTTCTCCACCATCAGGATGTGATAATGTAAAGAATACCATCCCCCTCTTACCAGAGAGCTGTTCAGGTTAGATAAAAGGGTCCTTGGGAATAACCTACTTCCTTGGGAAGATATAACGTTCATGTAGTTGGTGAGATTCTTTATCGGTAAAGCACATTCAGATCTAGAATCCAAGAATCCAAAGGTATTCTTTATGAATGGATCTTGCAGTACTGAGGGATCTTACTAGAACACAATTGAATTTTGGGATTTACCATCTTGGGGTGGGATGTTATCACCAATTTTTAATAGGTGGTTCATTTGGATGATTTTTATACCATGTACCTAAGTGGATACTTACTCATAAAAAGGATAATAGTGGAGTCAAAATTTACATTTTCATGATGGATACCTTTATGGTAGGAGGGAATCATATTAGTTTATCTATTCTTATTTTTTCCAATCTATATCACCTCTTATTCCATATTTATAGTGGAAGAACCTCAAATAGTATATCTAGCCCCTTTTAATTGTTATGGGGTTATATGGGGTCTAACTAAGATTTTATGAGTACCTAAGAATCTCAAACATCCCCAAAATTCCTTTTAAACCATTTTGTAATACATTAGTTGAGTAAAGACTATCGTACTAAATTATTGGGAGGTCAACGACTTCTTGAGTAATCATTAATGCTTCTCCATTAATCCAGTCAAGATAGTTTCCACCAGTAGTATTGTTGAAAATGGTGAGGGCATCACTGATGCCTAGGATTACATGATTTCAATACATGAGTTTTTACTTTCATCAAGAATTGATGGAATTATCCTATGTGAAAAAAAGAAACCCTATTAGTTAAAAATTAACTTTTACTATGTTCATTTGAGATTTCATCCACTTATTCGCAATCGTTCTAATAATAATCAGATAGTGGATATCTAGTTCTAGCTGATGTCCACCTGATATGAGACTCTAGTCAAGATAAAATTCTCTTTTCATGATATAGAGATTGGTTTGTTCTAACCTTATGTAGAAATTTTGATACACTCATGTCCCAATGGAAATTTATCACCATTATTATGTGAAGATCCAATATTTCCATATAATATAAAGCCCAATCCAAGTCCTCACAAACTATTGGTTTTGATAGAACCAACTACCTTGAAGGTACCTCATAAGTAAGTGAGACATTTTCCTTTACTCTTGCTTCTATTTGAAAAATAAATTAGAATGAATATGGTGAGTGTGTTTCTATGGAGTAAATCTTCTATAGTGTTATTATTTCCTATATCATTTCAGTGGTGATTGACTTATAGAATAGAAAACTCAAAGGTTCATCTCTAGGGGAACTTGGCCAAAAAAATATACCTTTATTAGTCTTCTATCATGTTACTTCTCCCCTAGGTATTACATTTTATGACCAACCTCTAAGGTCAAGGCATTCCACAGATATCTTGATGAAATGATAGAAAAAGTAAATTTTTGGGTCCATTATTCCCACTTGTTACATGAAATTATGTCTCATGGAACACTAGTGGTTTCCATGGAATAATAATTATATCCCATCATTGAGAATTTCATAAGGATAATTGTGAAACAATATTCAAAGGGTCATGATACTATTGAAAATTTTCTAAAATCCTTTGTGTTTTAATTGATACATCAAGAAGAAACCCAAAATTATCCTCTCCGACTATCCCTAATGTATTCTCTAAGAGGTAATACTTTGGGAGATGGAGAAGAATTAAGTGGTGACCAGGGGATTGCTGATGACGGTTCTCTCGGTCAAATGGATCTGAAGAGGGCTATGATAAACATTCCTATCGTGACTCCCTCTACATCGACACCTTATGGAGGGACTTCCTTAATGGCATTGGTGTCACAAACTTCTGGACATTATACATCATAGGGTAAATGGAAATGGAAGAGCTTTAAATTTTTAGAGCCTTATCCCTTAGATTCCTCTCTATTTTGGACTATTCTAGTAACAGATACTATTTTTTTCAAAAATGGATAGGTCCCTGCCAATACTGTCGGGAGGAACATGTATACACCCCAGATCATTAAGGTGAGCATTCTGTAACATTAGCAATAACTTTTTTATTGAGAAAAGTCCATCAATATTTAGAGATAGATGATGTTCTACCCACATAGGCCTGATTCCTACCTAAAATGTTCCATAGGTTGTTCCATTTGATTTTTTAGAGGTGAATACGATTTTGGTAGAGGATAATGTAGGAAACTATTCTTCTACCGATGTGGCTTTGATGGATGCATTTTTTGGGGTAGGAGATCACTTTTTTAGATGTGGAAAATATAATTCACATTATTTCATGCTACATAAAATTTTATTTTCTCTCATATCCCTCAAGGGTGGTGAGAAAAGAATAACATCATAGAAAGAACCGGTAGTGAAATTAATCCACTCATCACAAGAGGGTTTTCCCTTTTCACCTAATGTTGTGATTGGGGACATATTTGTTTCTAGTTATACAAAAATATACTTTCAAAATAGATCAAATCTGTTGGTTAAATGTTGATATAATCTCATCAATCCTCTAAATGAGAGAAAATTGTTCCTCTTGTGGTAGTGAATCCTCCTTAGGTGTCATATGTTTTGGTCCCTTCTTCCTTGGGAATTCCTCCAACCAAGTAAACCAATGTAGAGTCCGTTTTCCACACCACTTCATAAAATACCATGAACAAGAATTCTTTACTCAATGATGTAGTCGTAGAATATATTTTATCCCTATAATGGGATTCGGTTGAGGGTTGTAGTCTATTTCACATTATCATTTGATGTGGCGGAATGTGTGGAAGGATAATTGGACCTTAATTTCATAGGCACATTTATATGGGATAAAGGATCATCTAGGTCACCTTTGATTCATTTTTTCAAACTTTGTTATGATGGTTTTTATTATACTGCCCTTTATTCCTGGTCGAAGGAGGCGATCTCTTTGAGGGTACAAAAGAGGTCCCTAGAATTAGAGCTAGTAGTTGTTGAGGATTCCTCTTTAGTAAATAGAGATTGGTATGAGGCCTTAAATAATGATTCCCAATGCACAATAAATTTTGTAACTCACTAGGATGTAGTCAGTTATTGGATGGTTGAAATTGACCATCTACCAACCTAAATTAGGAATCTTCAATAAGAGATATCTCAGATTTAGCTTACACATTAAATATCAGAGAAAATATTACATGATAAGCAAGGAATCTGAGGCATTTTTGTGATGGAGGAGCTTGCCATTGTTGCTTAGGCGGAGGTGTTGCAGTAGATGGTAGACGTGGAAACTGAATCATTTGATCAATTACTCTAGTCCATTACCTCCCAATATAAAAGTTTGTATTTCTAAAGGACTCCTATAGGTTAATTAAATGATATTATTATAAATTTGTGACCATTCCTTAACTTTTTTATTCACTAGAGATCCTCTGGTATGTGGAGATTCCTCCTTTTATATGATATTTGTGAATTGACCTTCCAAAAATTATATTTGATTATCCTATTTTCTATTATTCATGATTCACATGACATTTCATTGATATGATATTACATAAATTATCAATAATACAAATCCTATTCATAATATGAAGTAAACCTAATTGCCTGTATTTGAGTGTTTAAATCACAAAAAAAAATCTCCACAAGAAATTTTTATGACTACCCACCAACATGAGATCCCTAAATGATGCATTTGTTCTAATTTTCTTGAGATTACCAAATTCAAAATAGGAAAATTTGGGTACATTTTATTTCGTAGATTGATATTTATCTTCCATTTTCTGAATTTAGTGGACATAGCCATCATAGCTTGATTTTTTCAATGGTTGTACAGTGGGCCCCACAAGCTTTATATATATTAATTCATATTAACCTAAATTTTTATTAATATTCATATTGGGGAAGGCTTAGTGGGAATGAATTTAATTTTCTCAAGATTCCCTCTTTTAGGTTTTTTCTTAACAAGTTTATGAATTTTTCATTTTATGAATGCTCAATATTTCTTGGACCATAAAAAGTGTGTGCCCAACGAGAATATGATTAACTTTTTTCTTAGATTCACCCATCATGTTTTAAAATTGACCATCATTTTGTCTCTATATATTGGATATTTGAAGGTCTTGACTACTATACCATTGATGTCCTATAGTTTAGGGTCATATCTCTCAGACCTGACATCACTGTAATTTGGGGTCTTATAGCATGGACAAGTTATTGCAGTAGTTTCAGTGTCTTTTCTCTTAGACCTTCCATTTTGGTAATATAACTTATGCAAAGTAGTATTCTTTTTCTCATTTTATAATAATATGGTAAGGAATCTTTTTTTGAAGTTTAACATCATGTGGTAAGGACATATAATGTCGAGTTTAGCATTATGTGGTGAGGACATAAATAAGTTCTACAGTTAAAATTATTGCTATAAGGATTTTATTGATGGATATAATATGGGGAATACATACCTGGGATGACCCAAAACACCCTAAGACACTGAGTTCTACAATTGAGATTCCATGGATCATGATGATTGGAGTTCCTTTCCCTCGAGGAGGACATGTCTTTGGTTGGTAGGTCAAAGGCCTTATGAATCAATAACATGGTCAAATAGTAGTATCCTAATTCTTCTCCCAGGGTCATGAATCATTTATGAGGATAGTATTGGTTGAGTTTAAATACATTATGAAATCTAATTCCACCTGGATAGTTGGAATATGGATGGAGTTATTCAGTACCTAGAAGTTAGAGCTGATGAATATAGGATATGGTTTACATTATGGGAATTAACCATAACACAAGGAGGTTGTGGGTTCTATCATGATGTACTAGTGATCACATAGATTTAAGTTCCTTTTCAAAAAGGAGGAGATTCCTATGGTTGGTAGGTTAAATTCCATATGCATCAATATCATGTTCAAACAGAGGTATCCCCACACTTTTCTGAGGGCCATGAATGATTTTCGATGATTCAAATGTCTATATGATGATGTTGAATATAGAGTGACAGCTATGTGGGAAGGGTTCTAGCACCATATGGAAGCTTATCTCTTAGTTGGGAAGATCAGGTTGTACGCCATGTGGTTTTGAGTTTAATGGTGTTGGAAATAAAAAGGGTTGGGAATGGATTAGAAGATTCAAACTTTGATATAGGGTACAAAACACGGTGATATATCATTAAATATATAAAATTATCTTGAATAGCTAGGTTAGGGGGGTTATAAATCAATTTACAATGTCCTTGGGTCATAAGGATTATATGGGAAAATCATTCTAGGGATGACCCAAAACACCCAAAGGTGTTGTGTTCTACCACAATGACATAAGTGAACACATGGATGAGAAATCCCTTTTTTCAAAACAATGAATTTTTTTATGGCCATAAGCTCATATGTATAAGGCATATATATACATTCATAGTCAAAAAAAGGGTATCTTGATGTTATGTATCCTTTTCCATGGTCCATGGAAGGTTTTTTGTGACCCAAATAACTCAAATCATGAAGTGTGATTTATGGAAATTGCAATATTTAAAATGTTTTTGAGCACCCTAAAAGTCATGTCACCGCCTAGTGAACACAATACCAAAATGAGGGGATGAAAAAAAATAATTAATCTAATTTTTTTGTTGACTACGGGGTCCATCGAGAATGGATTAAATATTACTTGGGTCACAAAGTGTCCTATATAATCTTTATTCATAATTCATTTACGTGATAATTTTTTACTAAACTTTAGAGTTGGAGTGTTTATAAAGTAGAGAGTTTCCATTTTCTGAGGCCACCCTTTGTATTATTTTAAAATTACATGTTTTATTCACATTTTATTAGCAGTTTAGTGTCTTGCGATTTGGACCACCAAATGATAATGTTTAAGGTTATACATTTTTGATAAATGTGCATGTGGTTTAAGGTCATTATACACATGGACCTAGTATGAGGGGGATGTTACATAATATCCTAATTAGTATTTCTAGGGCCAAGAGTATTCCATCATCCTTATGAGCGGGAGTTGGAGATGATTTAAATCATGGATCAAGGTCTTTTATCATGAGTATTGATAAAGGACAATCATGTCAAGGATGAAAAAAAATACCCTGAGGTGTTTCATTCCACCATGGTGATATTAGGTCTCACATGGATCTGAAATCCCCCTTTCCATAACAATGATACATTTTGTTGATGGATAGAAGCTCATATGTTGGATCCATACACATAAATTCAAAGTTAAAATAAGGGTCTCTTGAATCCATGTATCCTTTTCCAAGGGCCATGAATGGTTTTTGGAAATGTGGGGTGCTCAAGACTTGTAGTGTGACTAATGAGCTCTGGGGATTGAAAGAAGATAGAAGCATCCCACAGTCTGGTTGACCGGGGTCAATCTCTCATTATCCTTTCATAATGAATTAAAATGGATAATGGCCTACACATTTTAACATCATGTTTTGGAGACATATTTTTCATTCAGTTGTAATGTTATGCGACCAGGATGTTTTCCTTTCAGTTTAACATCGTGTGGTGAGAATGTTTTCCTTAAATTTAACGTCATGTGGTAAGGATATAAGCATGTTGTGTAGTTTAATTTCTTACTATTAGAACATAATTAATATATTAATTTTAAAGACTTTTTGATAAGTAATTATCCCATATCTATGATATTCCCCAGTCGCTTCAGCCAGAGTGACTTTCCAGGTTCCCTAAGCTCACATGACCCATGCTCGACATGAGGAACAAGGGGAAAATAAGAATCTAATTAAGGCAAGTAAGAGTATGTCTAATCTATCTTTCTACATTGGTAAATCCTTTATGTATTTAAGGGTGCATAATTATCATTTATTATGTTATAGATGAACCCATGGTTGGAGATCTAGGAAATTATACATATCATGAAATGATAGGAATAAATTAATACATACTTCATGCATGAAAGTTCCCTACATAGGTCTGACTATACACGTGGATTGGAGAATTTTTTATCATGGATATACCCATAAATTAGAGATCTAGGAATCATGAATTATATTAAGGTGATAGAAATAAAGTCACATGAATGTCTTAACTGGGAAACTCTCAACACAGGTCTAACCTATATACAGAGGGGGAATTGTTCTAATGGATTGTTGTAGTCGGACATGATATAGGAGATCCTGACAACACTATGTATCTTGTGATGATAGGAATTAAGACACATGTTTTTCTTTAATGGGGAACTCTCTATACAGGCCTGACCTATATGCAGAGGGGAGAATATCCCTCATTGATTGTTGTAGCTAGACCCAAGATTGGAGATTTGGGAATCACTATATATCCTATGATGACGGTAATGCAGCCACATGTAGTTCATGAAGAACCATTTAGTTTTTCATCATATCGAAGGATGTGGGTTACCCATCATGAAAGGAGAATATTGTTGTTGGACCTATGACTAGTGAAATTGGTGTCACTACATACCCTAAAATTATAAGTAATAATGACACATGTAGTTCATGAATGGAGGGTTCAAGGTAGACCTTCACCAATGATAGAATTCCTCTCAGGTGAGGTCTAGGGTAATGAACGGTTTTATGTCATGCAAGAGATATCAACCATACAGTTTAACATCTTTCAGAAAATATATATGGTGTGCCTTCTTTTTTCTTCCATCAATGACCATGTTAACCTGATCATTAAATGATAAGTCTCAGTCATGCAGGGAACTCCAAACCAAAATTTATATGCTCACATGATCTATTCTTAGTGTGAGGAATAAGGAATAAAAACGGTTCTCCTAATGGCATGGACGATATTTGAGAATGGAACATGGAATTTTGTATCATTTAGTGGTTGGGGTAAGATATAGGATCTAGGAATCCCTACATATCTTATTAGAATGACAATCAAGCCATATGTAGTTCTTCAAAAACTATATAGTTTTGTATCATTCGGTGAAGTGATCATCCATAATTTTAACATCATGCAGTTTGTACGAAGGTTACTCAATGTGAAAGAAGAGGAATGTTGTGGTTGTCCCTAGGAATGAAGGTTTGGGTGTCATTTAATATCATGTAATGGAAGTAATCAGAGCCATAATTGGTTTTAAGAAACTATTCAGTTTAGTGTCTTGTGGTGAGGATGTCATCCATGTAGTTTATTATCTTGCGATAAGGATGAGGGTCACCAGACGTAGAATAAAAGGCTAGAAAATTATCTCCTATTCTGATATATAGTGACTAGGATGGATATATATTGTGGATAGGGTGATTCTCTATCTATATATAACTCTCACAATGGTACATGGGGAACTTTATGTCTCTCTCAAATAGATTTTTAAAGTGTGTGGGTAATCATAAGTGAGATGGTTCCTCCCATATATTTTAATATCTTTCAGTGAGGACATCCCCCATGTAGTTTAATATTGTTTGGTAATGAAATGTCATGAAAGTTAAACATCATGTGGTGATGATGTGAGATTTTCTATAGTTTAATGTCATTCTTATAGGAATTATCCACTATAGTTTAAGGTAATGTGGTCATGACATTATCCGTATAGTTTAATACCTTTTGGTTAGGATGAATTGTGTAGTGTAACGTCATGAAAACATGATGGGGGTCGATTGATGTTATTTATGAAGAATATTTCTTATTAAACATTGCATTAGTCGGGTAGGAGCATGTGACAGGTTCCGCATCCATTGTTTCTGGTGAGTATGCTACATTATGGTAGACTTTCTGTATGAGATATGGCCCATACCATTTGGGAACCATCATTGGAGGTTTATTTCCAAGAATCATTGGGGTTCCAAGATCCAATACCAGTTCTGCTTGAAGGATCCATTACATGAGATACTTTTTATTTTATACTTGTGCAATTTGATTTTTATGGAATTCATGTTTTTCCATTGTATATAACATTTTCTCATAGAGGTTGTCTAATTCAGCCATCCTCTTTTGTGATTGATTATTGTTTCAGATTTTTCAATAGAATGAAATTCGTTGTGAGGGAAAATGTACACCACTAGGTAACAATTCCCAACTTCTATACAATAATGAATATTAATTTTCTTGTGTATTAGTATCCGTGGGATCACGGTAGGCCCATAAATCATGGATGAGTTTTTATATTCATTAAATCATATCCATAATCATAATATTCTAGTTTATATTTGGTTGTGTCATATTAAAATCCCTTATTATTCCAATTCCCATTGTATGATAGCGAGATGAATGGTTGGAATCGATGTTGAAATCTTGGTATTAATTATTCAACTCAGTATAATTGAAGTTGTTGTTGTTTTTTGTCAGGGTCATGAGAAAGACTATATATATAGTGATGTTATTAGACTTCACTATGTTTATGATGTTCTTCATTGTGAATTATATTATAGGTTATTTTGTCAACCCATTTTGAAAAGAAGTCAGTGTCAACAAGGATATACTTAAACTACTTAGATGTGGTTGGGGGATATGGCGCCACAACATCCATTCCACCTTACAAGAACTGGATAGGAATATTTACCTGTATGAATCAATTCTTGGGATTTATAAATAAAGATTGCATGAATCTAGAATGAATGAAACTTTCTAGTGAATTATAGGTAGTCCTGTATAATTTTTTTTCATTTGTAATCAAGTATCCTGATTTGTATGGAGAGCCTAGTCCAAGACTGATGGGAGTCGAAGGAGCATATAAGGAATTATGTTTTGAAAGATGGAATTTATATTTCTACTATGCGTAAAAGTATTATTCCATATATGACTCATTTGTAGAGGGCCTTTTGGTTAGTAGTCTTATCCTAAAGGGTAATGTTCACTAATTTAAGTTTAATATATTCCCTTTTAGCTCTATCTATCAAGAGAGACCAATTTTAGATGTAATAAAATATTGGCTCCAACCCTCTAGGAGTGGGTATTAGTTTATCAGGCTATGGGGTGGTGTCAACTAGATTGATTTATTCCACGTAATAAAAAATTATCGATGAGACCATCCCTCTATGTATGTTTTTGAATATTTCTTCCTCCTGATTAGGGTTATAAAAATAATGTGGCTACATTGGCCAATGTTTCTCCATGAGCATTATATGATCAGGGAACACGATTCCATAAGGTCTCAAAAGGTAACTCCTAAATCAGTGCTATGAAGTAGATGATGATAGGGGAATAATATTACATTTTGATTCCATATTTGGCCATTTATCTAATTTATCACTAGATCCAAATCAACTTTGATATTCTGGTTGGATATCCAGAATGATAGGTTTAATTAGATCAAAAAATGAGGGATTGGGATTCACTCTATTTGTTTAGGCAATCTTCAGATAGTGAGAAAGGGTAGTGAAAAACTTCTTTGTCGGGAGAGACAAATATAATCTATATACTAACATAGTTGAGAATTGGATTTTCAATCCTTTTTCTAGTAGGACTCTAGTAGGAAACAAAAAAAATACATATACCATGTCTAGGGAGTGTCGTGGGAATAGAAAACATCCATATATGGAACTTCATTGTCCACTAGTGAAATTTCATGGGTGGTATGTTCCACAAGAAATTTTTTTAAGGCATTCCATTTCATAAAATTTTGTTGCATGAACTAAATTTCATGTTGTTGTATAATAACAACCCATCAGGTGAAATTCCTAGTCATCATAAGGTGACCAAGGTTATACTGGAACAGTTCAACACAAGAAACCAAGTAGAATTTGGGGATGTAAAATTGATTTCTCTACTTTTGAACCTTACTGATGAGTGATATGTAGTTCTTCTCAAAATAAAAATGTTGGGATTCAATTTATTGCATTGTGTAGCTAAGGTAGTATAGACATTTCACATTCGATGCATCATTTTTCTCTCTAAAGAGAGCTCTAAGTGATCATTCCATATAAGAATCATATTAGATTAGTAACTTTCCCAAAACTGACAACATTAACAATGGTGGGTGAAAAAGTACTACTTGAGACTCTAAGAGGATTCTTGGAAATCCTCATCCCATAGATATGTGATTCCCTTTTTTATTAGCTTTGTAAAGGGGTTATATTTTCTATCCTGGCTGGCAATGAAATGTAAAATGAGGAGAGGTGAACTTGGGTATCCTTCAATTACTTGATATTATTAGGAGGTGACATTACCCAAATTTCCTTGGTCTTTTCTATTCCGACCTCAATGATATGGTGGGGAACCCCAAATCCACATAATTTCCCTAAAATTTCCAAAAAAACACATTTTAGTTGATTCATCATCATACTGTGCTACAATAAATTTTTGATAGTTTTTTAAATATCTGAGATATGATCACATTACTTTCAATATTTTAACACTATGTCATCTATATAACATTCCATTATATGTCCCAATAAGGGATTAAAGATATTATGCATGAGACGATGATAAGTAGAACTAGCATTCATTAACCATACGGAATGACCAGATTCAAAAATATCCCCTAGGTTGTTGTATAGGTATTGACTTCCTCGTCTTCAGGGTCCATCGTTATTTTATTGTATGTTTAATACCCATCCATAGAGGATTGTTCTTTGATTTTAGTTGTTGCATTAATCCAATGTTTTGTGATCAATAATGAAATTTCTTCCTTCAATAAATGTTGTTTAAGGTTTCTAAAATCCATGTTGACCCTTATCTTCCCATTCATTTTCTTGACAATGATTATGTTAACAATACATATTAGGTATTTTACCACTCATAGAATATTTCATTTAAATAATTTCGATGATTCTGACTCTATATTAGAACTGTGAGTGTAGCACATCCTCATAGAATCCTACTTGAAACATCAATGTTCGTTGGGATAGTAGCAATAATGCGTGGCCACATTGGTTTTCAGTTCGTGAATTTCAATATAGTTCCAATTAAAAACATATATATGTTTCTTTAGTAATTCTATATACATATATTTTTCCTTGAGAGGAATGGAGGTAGTAATCAACATAGGATACATGAATTTTTTTAAATTCACCTGTCTGGGCTCATCAATGGTGGTGGAGATGAATTCCTCAAATGTGTGAAGGAAGTTTCTAAGATCATCCTATTATTCTTCTGTTTCTGAGTAATTGGAGGAATTTTTAGTTGAGGTAGGAAATATGAGGGAATCCTTGTCACTATAGAGGTGACATGGACTGTGGAAAGATACACTATCATCCTCTACTATAAGATTAATCATAGAGATATTCCAGAGATGATTATATTTCATGGTACCACTTGGGATATAAGGATATTGAACGTCTAGGACTAGGTCTGTTTCCTCAATCTAATTTATGGGAAGCACATATTCACTATCATGAATATTCTGGGGATTCACAGGGGTGATCACCAAGCCATTGGGGGATGATAACTATATATTTCCCTCCACTATTAGCTTTTTCCATCCTTTTTATATAAAACCACCTCATGTATGTTTCTTTGTAAGAATCTAATAGAATTCTATCACCATGTAGAAATCCAACCTTACAATATATTGGGTATTTCAAACATTGATGAAATGTTGAAGGTACTAGTATTTGGATGTGGAGCTAAGGCCATTCGAGTAGGACATTATATGTTTTTTATTTTTTTTATAACCAGGAACTCAATACTAGATGATAGATCCCCAAAATGATCCTTGAGATTGATATTCCTGAGAGGTATTTTTTGTCTCTTATCATACCCTTAAATGTATATCTTTGTGGTAGATAATTCCCCTTAACTATATCTCAAATGTTGAAGGGATCAAATCTAGATGAGATTGATCCAGAAACTATTATCAATCACAACACTTCATATTTCTTCATTATCAAGATTTAAAGGAACAATTAGGGGACTTATGTGTCCTTGGATGACGTCTTACATATTCTACTCTGCGATAGGGATGGTAATATGTCACTCTGATGACATAGTTGCTACTCGATAGAACTCAGAAACCGAAAATTCTATCTCAAATTCCTGTGGAATCTAGAAGGATTTGATGAGTGCCTCTCTGGGTTATTTTAAAAGATGAAGATAATCCATGATAGAGATTTTGGGTAGTACTATAGATAGATATTTTAGAATGTAATACTATTGTACCATATGTTTTTTCTTTTTATGGTGGGGTTGATTCTTAGTCCGTGGATAAGGAGCTATGACATTTTAGGTAGACAAACCTAGTGCCTATACATAGGTCAATGGTAACTCTTCTTCAAATGGATTATGTTGTACCATCCTTCCCTGTTTTCTATTATATTCATAAAATTTCACCCCTTCAAGATGGCCTTGTAATATGACTAGGTGTGGGTGATTGATTATGGGTCATGGGACACCTACATGACTCTGTTCGGATTTAAAAGTTGTTTTCCATAGGTCTCCATCTTATATATGTCCTCCATGTAGATGTTACCACGATACTACTTCTGAACATGCCCATGTTTTCCCTTATATCCTCGATTAATATGCCTTCGACCTCTGGCTCCTTGGTCAAGTACATGGATCTCATACTCTGGTGGATATTAAACATTTGAGAGGGGATCATCCAAGTTTATTACATTGATACAACCATTGATAATCTCCTTATTCTATTAGAGATCTGGTTTGTGGGGTAGTGACCAGTCTTCAGACATTCATGGAAAGAAGTGTGTAAGCATCAGAGCTTACAAAGAGCTAAATATGAATATTCAAGTTCTATATTTGATAATCATGTCCACCTTGGGGAGGCATATTTCATGTCACCTCCCCAGGAGATAAACTGTTATGGTCTTAAGGATATTTTCTCTTAGTATTCCACGAGCTCATTCAACTTTCTATTGAGTCATCTAGTTTTCAAACTTCATTCCATGACTTGCTATAAATTCTTATAAATAACATTCTTCATCTATTGGGTAAATGGATTCACATGTCAAATATTCAAGGGAGTTGTCCAACCAAACTTTTCTGGAATCATCCATTCTTTAGATGACATATGTCAAGATGAATAAATCATGGATGTTGTAACCCAACCTCCTATTAAAATTAAATTAGTTGAGATGATCATTGAGGTTGACCTCATTCGGTTTCCTTGGTTTTGGAAACATGATTAGGTTATTTTTTAGGGTTTTAAGGAAATAAGAGGGAAGATTATCATTTAAAAAATATTATGCTTTAGTAGTCTATTCCTCGAACCTGAGAGACCTTGATATCTTATCACTTCTGAATGAGGTTGATTTTATTGTTGATTCCTCTTGATAGGAGGAATTTGGAGATTCGGGGCCTACTTAGGCACAATAATGTTAACCACTTCTGGTTTGAGAGAAACATTGGTAGTCTCTACCTTTCCAAGAATTTTCATCTATGGTGAGGGATTGATTCAAGACATAGATCTGGTCCATTGAATGAAATCTTCCATATGTTGTTTCATTTCTCTAAAATCACTGAATCTTATTGGATACATCAACAGGGTCAGAGGTTTCTGCAGCTCATCATAATTTTTATTAGTATATAGTTCCAAAAATTTATTTTGTGAGAGAGGGATTATGGGTTAATATTTCAGTACTTTTTTATGGATATGAATTCCAAAAACCCTCACATTTTCTCATTTTTTTCTACTTTCATGTCAAAAATTTCTTTTTTCCTTAGTGTATAGATGAAGTGATAAAGAAAATGAAGATGAATGTATTCCCATTCTACAACAGATCCTTATTGAAAGCTATTATACCAAACAAAGGCTATCCCAGTCAGAGTCTGAAAAAATCACCTCATCTTTGTCTCCTACTACTAATCTCGAGGGTCCATCATTGGACAAAAATAGGATGTGTAGTGTGTGAGATGTTTTTTTGGATATCTGATTCCATCAAAGGTGGAGAAGATTGGATTTAAAAAAATTGTTGGGGAGGAAGTTTCTTCCATCCATTTGGGATATAGATTCTTCTTCTGGATTCATAGGTATGCATCTCTCATCCATGGATTCTATTTAGGAAACCATTGATTCAATAAAATTGAGTAGTTCTAGTAGTATAAATTTATGTTCTATCTCCTTGATTTAGAGAGATGGTGAAGATTGATTAGGTGGACTCATTTTATTTTCCCATAGATTATCGATTACTGCTAAGACTAAATAATCACTATGGTGGGAGAGAGGGTATCTCCTCAATGGGGGGAAGTTTCAATCATGTTCAAATTTCTCATTTTTTAGAATGATTGAATGGATCTAGAGTCACTCTAACATTTAGAGGATGTCATTGGAATATGGTTATATCATTCCAGATTTATGGGTAGAAGGATATTTATGTTAGTACGAAGATGATACCCATTGGGAATGATTTCCTTAATTTCTCATTGTTGATTTGTTTGAGATTTTGAATCTCATTCTCATATTTTTCAAACAACTCATATGTGGGAGGAATTTATCTTATACTGGGTGATGAGTAGGATATGAACACTTCATTCTCTTTTTCCTTAGTAGTGTTTTCCCATAGAGGTGAACACTCGGTATTAAGAGGATCCAAGTTTTGGTTTCTCCTCTGGTTTCTCCTAAGTGCATCCATTGTTGGTGGGTTCATATCCCCCTCCTATTAGGTTATACACTCTCTATTTCATCCCACTATATGTGCACTTTGATCCACATAATTTTTTGTGTTGTTGGTGAAGACATTCATTGATTTATATTTGGAAATGTTATTTTTCCCATTAGTCTCGATGCAATAGGGTGATTATTCTCTTCCTACACCCGGTTCATCTTTTAAACCCTTGGTCATTTTGTAACATTTAAGATTACGAAACATATAGGGTTTGATGGAATTTCTCATACGATCTTTACATATTAGATTGTGAAAATTGAATTTGAGGGAGTTTTTGATCATTCCTATAGAAAGTGGCCTAAATTCCAGAGGTTCATCTTATGACAAGATGGAAATATGAGATGCCGACCTCCAATATTTTCCTCCCATGATGGATAAGACTAATTACCTTAGTGATGATGATGATGATGATGAAAATTACTACATCCCTATTAAATGGGGACTATTTGTGGCCTCAGTTTACCTTTTCAAATATTTTTATTGACGATGTGATGGTTTTATTCGATGATTTAATGTCTGCTAGGATGGGGATGAGATATAAATTACCCTATCCCTATAGGATAGGTTCAATCCGGAACTTCCATTGATTTCTCCAAGCCCCTCTCATGGTGTGATGAACTTTTTGATAGTTATTGAGGTAAAAATTTACCCAAACTAGTGATATGGGGTTGGTTTGAAGTAGTTGCTGATATATTATAGATCTACACAAGTATTGATGATACATGGGATGGAGGTAGTGGTAGATATTCCCCCATCCTAGGGGGGATTAGTTAGCTCTTGGATCACTTATATGAAAAATTCTATTACGCCCTATTTGGGTTGGTGGAGTTGTCCTTATGTATGATATAGGAGAAATAGTAGCCCATGACATGAGCCATTTTCTATGGAAAGATGTTGGGACGATCTAAACATTTTATTGTGTGTTTGAAATGTGTTCCCTTTGTTTTGAGGGGCCCTGTTCAAAGATTTTTTGGTAGTTTTCTCCCTTCATTCCTGATGTCTTAGCACCAATGAAGTGGGGGGATTACTTTGTAGTGACCAACGAATATGTGAATTACCTTTTCCCTTGATTTAATCATATGCTATGACATTATAGGACACCTCATCTAGAGTATTATTCTATTCCAGGGGCATGTTGATGTGAAACTCTCCAAACATTACCCATCCCTATATATAGATACTTGAAAAGGATTTAAAGATAAGTAACTAAAGATTTGTAGTTCAATGGAGGCAAGACTGTTGTAGATTTCCAATGTCATTTTTCGATTTCGGATCCTAGACCATGGATAAAACAACATTTTCAAGTTGAAAACATTTTATGATTATGTTCTGAAGGTGACCCTAATATCCCGGATAGGGGTGGTTTCATGCTTTCCATCTCTGATGAGTTTCCCACAAATTTAAGAATTGTTAAGGCATGAAATCCTTTCCAAACTTATCTGGGATCTCATAGATAGAAGTGGTGAGGTTAAAGAACATACTTGGGAGGTATTTTATGGATAACCCTCACTATATTGTCATTTCATCCTCTTATCCATCAAGCTTACATGCCATTACTTTGTCAGAAAACAGAAGATGCTTTTCTGTGTCTCTAGATGGCCGTGTTAGAGTGATATTGGTAGTTCATGGGGAACTATATATAGTTGAACTTAGTCTTTTTATCACCTCTCTATAAGAAGTTGTTTGAGTTTTGATAACCTCTCTATATAGAGGTATATTGGAAAGGGGACAAATTCCCTATCTATGGGAGATATCACCATGGGGAGTTTGAACATAGAGGATGTTAGGAGTAGAGTCTATGTGATCTATCTTTACATTACATCAAGGAGGTATATCATGGTAATGATCACCTTTTGATTTGGTCAAAGATTCAATAAACCCTTGATGTGTTCATAATGTGTCTCAAACCAACCCAAGCACACTAACACTGATAAGGGTAGAGACTGGTCATTCATTCTTAATCGTGGATGAAATATTTTGGCTAGCCTTTTGGGATTGAGCAAAAATATGATCTTATTTCCTGATAGATTCCAGAATTTATTGATAACAATCTAATTCTATGGGGATACGAGGTCATGGATGAGAATATTCTAGAGTATTCCAAAGTGATTTTGTACTACTATTAGGAAAATGATCCTTCCCATAAGTGTTTGTTTTAATAATTCAGTCAACCCTAGATGAAGAGGGAATATGAGACTAGTTTAAATATACATTCCCCACTGGAATATGTTAATGTACCATTGGAATGGGAGAATGGAAATTTGAATCTCTATGTAAACCCTATGAAGGATGTTGATGAATTTATTCATCGATGGAAGTATGGTTATTGTCCTAGCTTCCTTGAGCAATAAGAAAATTCCTTGTAGATTCATTGGTAAGAATATGAGTATATCCAGAGTCATGTACTACTATCAGTTGGTGATCCCCAATCTGAATGAGTATATGATCCTGATCCAGAGCCTGGGGAGTACACCATCTGTCTTTTTCTCATGAATATGCACCTATCCCGACTCTTTTCCCTCTCTCACATGGTGATTCCTAGTCAGAACATGGATATGATCCTGATCCAAACACTTTGGAGTTTGTAACCGGTCTTTTATTATAAGAATATGAACTTTTCCCAAGGCATGTGACAATCCCACTTGTTAATACATGGTTGGAAAAATAATATGGAACTGGTCTGGTGCCTTATCCTTTACCAAAATATGCTAATAATTCTCCTCAATGGGAGAAAGAATGTGCACTTTTTCTGGAGAAACAACTTGTTCATATAGATCACAGTTATGTGCTACCATAACTATAGGGATAAGATTATGAACTTATTCAGGTATCTATAACAGTGATGGAATATATTGGTGGTTTCCTTCCTCTATTTCTATAATGTAATGATACTTTATAAAAGCATTCGTAAAAATATATGCCTCCAATTTTATGTCTGCAATATATACTCAAAGATATATTTTACTTAAATGGAGATATTATCCCACTAATATCCTTCTGGTGAAATCCGAATATGCCAATGGGATTTATGTGTGGGGTTGGGAATATGTTCCTACCTCATGACTAATAATATAATATGCCTACATACATGCTCTGAGTGAGAAGGAATATTATCCAACTCATTGGCTACAACTGGAATTTGTTGATAGTCTTTTTCACTAGAAATAGAGATATGAGACCACTCCTGGTTGTCCATTGAATATTGTGACCAATTTTCCTTCCACGGTTCTCATGCATGACTTACATAGGTGGTAATGTGATAGGTAGTACCTTTAATAGGATATATAAGGGAATTGGTGGGATTTCTCTAATGAAGGTAGTTAATAGGAACCCTCCTCAATGAAACATTAACCATAATGAATCCATAGTTGACTCCTTGTTCAAACATTATCAGATAATAATGGTAGTGATTTTTTCTCTCCAAGGATAATTTTTTAAGGTATTGGAGGTGGAAACGAGAGCCACTAGACTTACTACAGATCTATATATATGATGTATAGTCACTAGTTTTATCATCTGGATATCCATGCTTGTGGTCACAAGGGTTGGTATCATATAATGTATATGGTACTCTAGACCCATTTCATTTTCCACTAGAGGATTAAAAAGTCGGGTGGGTTGGGTCTTTCTGCAACCAGTAGGGGGTGCATCTATAGTTGATTTTCCAAAATAGTCACCAGATGAAGACATGGTCTCAGCTCAAGTGTTTTTTTAGACCATTATCTATATTCATGAAGATAGTGAGGAACAAGGTCACTAAATAGTTCATCATTATGGGAAAGATAATTACTCAATCATATATTCACAATTAACATAATGGAACTTTCTTATTCCTTATTTGGAAATTATCTTCATGTGGAAACATCATATTAGGGATAAACTTATTTCATTATAATCCTAGTTACATTTGGAAAACTTTCCATTTTTTTATTTGATCGTATAATGTTTGGTACATCATTTTTATTTTGTGGAAAATATGTCTAATTTTTTTCTCTTGGAAGTATTATTTTAGGATGTTTGATGTATGAACATTCATTGATATTGGGGTTACCGTTTCAATCAATAATAAAATCTCATAATGGTTCCCACGTCCATGTCTAAGTACAGAACTTCGTTCTAATGAAATGTAGACCCTTGGGGTTTCAGATCCGATGGAACATCGGAAGACGCATTTGTCAAGAGGATGGGAGGTAAGGCTAATCAATCCCTTTTGGTGGGAATTGTTTCTTACTTCAGGACTCCCTTATATATTTAGAATATATTTAAGAATATAATCCTAATCCCAATACAGAATTGGTTACCCTACCAGAATGATCATTTGTTGATACCTTTCATGTGTAGAAGGGGTATATTGACAACACCATATATATTTATTTAATGATATTCATCCATTTCCCACTAATGGGTAACTTCATATATTTTTAAGCCATATAACCATGAATTATGTTGTTTACTACCATCTAGGGAGGAGAATGATATTATTAGGTTGGGATTTAACCTTTATGAAGCATCATACATATCATTTATATAACTGGAATAGAAACCCACATAGTTCATTTAACCTATGTAGTTTAATGTCATCTATAAAAGAAATATATGAGGGAAAATAGGTACTACCAATGATGATTTATCCTTAATAAGGCATCCTATGTATCCTTTTTAAAGAAGGAATCCATGTAACCATATTCCTATCATTCCCTCAAGACAAACCCTAAGGTGGATTCCCTTATATATAGGGGAATTTATATCATTCCATTGAATGGGGATTAAACTCTGTAGCTTGCATTACTAGGGTACATTCATAATGAAAATTATATGGCCACTGAAAATCCTTAATCCCAAATGAGCCATGCTCAGTGTGAGAAAATAGGGATGGAAGATAATCAGCCTCACTAAATATATATGTTGGACTTATGAATTGGGGTGGACCTTATAGGATGTTTGATATAAATATAGATCCCTAGGATGATGCCCTACTTATATTGGTTATGGAAGGAATCTGATTCATCAAAGTTCATGTGTCTCATTTATCCCTTATTTAATGAGTAGGAATGATAATACCATGGGATAGGTTTTCTCCTGATGGTTAGAATATCTAAAATTTGGAGGAACTTACACTAGGGTAGATTACAATTTGTGATTAGGCCATAAGAATTAATACTACATATCTTGGTTATGGAATGAATCAGATGCATCATAATTTAGTTGTAGGTATGCCCAAATTTATCCAGTGGAAATTTTTTTCATGTCCTGGGAGGCTACTTAACATGTCTTGACTGTTTTCCTATCATGTTCAGATTGTCTACCTGACATTTTTGAGGATGGCTGGAAATGTCCCGATCACCTACTCGACATTTCCATAGATAATCATACGATCCATTTTAATTATCTTAAGAATGTCACATAATCAGAGTGACATTATTGAAGGATGTCGTATGCGAAAGACTAGCATTTTGAGAGGGTGTCACATAACAAAGACTGACATGTCCAAGGTGGTGTCGCATGACCTGGATTACAAGTTTGAAGGGTTTCTCATGAATTGTATGTAATGTATATAGGGTTTCACATAAGATGGATGACATATATAGATGTCATTACATTATCTAGATAATGTGTTTGGGGGATGTCAAAATACCTAACCGACATTCCCCAGTGTCCCCACATAACATGGCTGACAAGCCTGGAGGACATCACAAAATTTGGTTGGAAAGATCAGAGGAATTCAAAATATTTGGTTGGAAATAATTTTAAACTCCATAAGACATTGGGGTAATTACTAAAGGGTGTCACATGACATTATTGGAATTTCCATGGGACATCACATTATCCAAATTCATTTCAAAGAGAGCATCTCTTGACTTAGGTGACATGTCCTGATGTTGTCTCCTGATCTAGGTTGGTCATGTGAAGAACATGAAGACCTTAATACACTTATTCACATAAGTCTCCCATATTTATTCAGTCTCTATTCCATCATTTATTAAATTTGGGCCACATAGTTTATCGATCATTATCTTAATTCAGGTTTTGTGTGAATGATCCAACATGCGGGATCACCTTAGCATAATCTTGATGACATGCTAGAAGTCCTTTATATAAACTATAGAGTTCTCATGTGAAGAAACAATGAATTACGTGTGATATTTTATGTTGTTACTTGTATTTTACCTAGAGTAAGGCCCTTGAGATCATGTGACTGGATTCTCTGAGAAGCCTTCTTATGCATACTTATTTTTTATCCTTCTATTTATACAGAGGTGGATGGATTTATTGGCATCGCTACCCTGGTTATACATAGCCTTGTGAGTTGAGTATCTATTGGATTTGAGCTTGAGTCAATGGAGGAATTGTAGTTTCACTCACATTACATGAATCATCAGCTGGTCATCCATGGTACCACATGATGGCAGTGAATGTGAGAATAGTCCATCATTTCCAGGTTTATTAGTCCTCGACCGATCAAATGGATTTTTTCATACCCTTTTCAACATCTCAAAGAGGTTTAAAATAAAGGCTCTGACATATCTATGATTATTTATGAGATCAAGCTTCCATTGTAAGTTTTCCCCATGATTAGTGATTACATTTATATGGCCCTTCGTGAGATAATGGTGTCTTTCTAAGGGTTACATCATGGGATGAGGCTGACATGTTTATAGGACAATGAAAAATCATATTGTATTGTCTATGGGGGGCTTACGAGACCAACAATGATCTACCATGGGGCATAAACCATTTTTGTGAAGGTAATCATATCATCTCTTCAGAAGAATCTTACACATTTTTTTTCAATCTCATAATTTATTGTACATGGGGTGGGGATCTTGTGAAGTTGTGAGAGTGTTGTTGAGGGAAATCACTCTACTTTCATGTGTTTCATTACATGAAAAATAATGGATCCTATGGTGATGTGTGGGAATCACAATGGAAAACACCTATGCTTATTTATGGAGCCTAAGTAATGATATATAATTTAATGGAAATGTCTGAGAACCTTCAAATGATGACATTGACATGCTAACGTTCTTGCGCATGAAAAGTTGGACATGTCTTCAGGTGGCTTGTGATAACATTTGAATATAATGATTGTGTAATATAAATATCAATGACCATATATGATCTTCGTCTTTCACATATTTTAATCCTTTATTTTACATGGGTTTTAGATGATTTTTAGGTCCCTACAAGTTGATGAGTTGTATAGTGCGGTGGATCTCTCCTAGCAGCCTTCAAATGATTATTAATGCCCGATAGAAGTCCATTTAATGAATAGGGAGGCTTTTTAATGGGTATTTCTGTGTTCTCAATAAGTTCTTTTACTACACATGACCTATTCGCATGACCTTCTGAAGGTCATGAGATCGTGTCTCCTTTTTAATTTTATGTGAACCATGAACTTTGGAATCCTTTTATTCATTTGTTTTATGGATAAAATAGAACACATTATTCAATTATTTATTCCCTTTTATATTTTTCGATGCTCATTTGGAGGGAATCAACATTCTTTTTATCTTTGTACTCCATGAAAAATGAAAACTTTGTTCGTGTATGTATGGATACCTACCTTCACAAAACAATGTGACTCTCTTCTTCACAACACCACATAGATGATATATATAAGGATATTTTAAGAAATAAAATTTTATTTAATATATAATGATAATTCTTGGAACATAAAATATTACTTACCTACTTTCTATAATTATCATTGAAAAAACGAAACGTTACTCATGCATACGTATGGGTTTCCATCTCATATATGATAGCGTACATCATTTATCAAAACCATATATCATGAATAGCCAAAAATGTATAATTTATGTATATATATGATAATTATTCCATGATAATTATTCAATATATTCTTAAATAATAAACCCTTTGGCCACAGTCAACCTACCCATGTCATTTTTTGACACTAAAGCCCAATATCATTGAAAAATCCATCATAAAATTAATTGAGTAAGTAATCATATATAAAAATTTAATAATTGAAATAAAACTAATATTAAACATGAAAATGGATTTTAATCAAGTAAATAATTTACATAAGTTTATTATTCCTGAATTAAAAAAAGTATGTGACCAGTAAAACTCTAGGTAATGGTTTCTCATATCATTATTACTTCTATAACACGTACACCATAATCACCAATCATTTATTTTGTGTGGTGTATATAATATCCTTTTTTTAATGTTATATCAGGATTTGATTTATCTTTATGGTATTTAATTTTTCATTTTTTTATTTATTTCATATGGCTTATGATTTAAATTTTACCATAGTAAGGGTTTTTTAACAATATCATCATTCTTTGGGATTCTATTTGTTTAAGTTTCCCTTGGGTGAATTATTTCATATTTTTATATTAAAATCAACGAATTTTCTTTTCATTTGGTTTTCAATTAACTTTTTTAAGTAATAATACAATTTTACTCCCTTTGGTATATAAAATTATTAATAAAATATTTTTAATAATATCCAACTTTATTTCACTCCTCATTTGGAAATAATTTCTCATCAAAACTCATGTTTTATTTAAAAAATTAAAAAAATATTTTTTCTCATTTTCATAATTATTTATTAAATAATAGTTTTCCCATTGTTACAGTTTACAAATTTTTTTGAAAGGAATATTATTATCATTTTCAAAAAAATCATATTTGGCTTATACCTAAAGTGTGAAATGAATCATTGTTTTAATGTGTACAAAAGGTACATAATTATCCATCTTCATGGCCAATAAATATTTTTAAAAATTATTTTATAGGTATTCAATGTTAATTTTCATAAAAATAGGATATAAAAATATTTATTGAACTCTTAGTTTTTAAAATATTTTCAAAGTTCAAACATTTTTTACCTCAAAAATTTTTTTAACAATATTTTTATGGTCTATGTACTCATCAATGACATCAAAACATTGATCAAATTATAATCCATTGAGGGATATGTTTATATTTAAATCATTCTTATGTTTTATTTGGATGGTTTATGATCTTTTTTACTAATGATGTAAAATTTTAATACTATTCACTATATTACACTCGATGGTTGATGATAATGTTTATTAATTTGGGAAAGTATTAACTTTTCATCAGCTATTTTTTCAATAAAATATTTTATGTTGATTTTGTTTCACCCCATTCATACGATTAATGCATAGGAATTTTTATGTGGTGGGCGATACCTGTTATAACCCCTTGAACATTATTAGGACTCATTAGACAAAAAAAGATTGAGTTTTGGCTTAGGACTTTCCCATTTATAGAGGTTTCTGGAAATAAGGGCTGAAATGTGATAGATGTATGGTAACAAGGTCTCAAATGTATGTTTTAGATGTCCAAAATTATGCATTCCATAATTATAAATTCAATTATTGATATTCCATGTAATTATTCGATTTGTTGGAATATCTATTATAAATTTTCATTATCTTGTGATTATTTATATCAAATTAATTTAGCATCATTTATTCCTTCCATATGATGCTTTAATTATTGATTAAATGAAATGTATTTAAGTTATTCAAATTTCAATTTTATTATTCCATATTTATTCATAGATTTCATTATACACTTACCCTTACTGAGCATCTGAGCTCACTCCTTTATTATAATTTATTTTCCTTAGGATACTAGGAAGAATTTTGTGATTAAAATGTACAGATAAAATATGATAAATAATTAAATATTCAATGAAAAATATTTTGTTATTTTATGTTTTAAAATGTAATATGAATTTCATGTATTTATATCATTTACCAACACTATTAATCCATTTGGTCCTTCGAGGTGAGATTCCTTGTATTTTAGGAATATGTAATAAAAACCCACTGAATCTACGATACTAGGATAGTTGGATCACACTATTAATTAATTTTATCGGTAATAAATTCCATGTAATGTGTATGTGAAAATAAATAACTTCACTTAATGAGGTGGTGGTCCTCCATACACACGAGTGACATTATCATATACCCTAAAGAATGAATTGTTTGAAGGTATACTTGACATAATAATTACATATGTATATTAATTTCATAAATATCATATAATTATGATAAATCAAACATTTTATCTGGACTTGTGATAAGGTGATGTAAAACAAAGAACATTGGTTCGCGAGATGGTAGTCTGTTGTAAACACGATCGATAGTTTAATTTTCCATTTGATAGAAATAATGATAGATATAAGTTATTAAATTAACATAATAACACATCATTAAATTTTATATAATTGTGTTCTTATATTTTATGTATTTATACATAATATAAGGATGAATATTAAGAAAGAAAAGGCAGTAGCTTGTTGAAGAAAATTACCTTCACTTAGAAGCACATCCTTTGGATCGCTTATTCAGGGCCCTAGTGTTGGTCTTTTTGGAGGAACAGAAGCCCAATAACATGTATACTGATATTGGGGTTTAATTTATCTAGGTTTTGGTCAAAATATATTTCTTTATATGTATTAAAAAGTGAACGGTGGTGGTGGCCTTTTATAAGGGGGTAAAGAAACCCACATGGAAACTACTTGGAAATTTCCCAAAATAATTCCAAATAATAATGTCATTCCAAATCAAAGATATTAAAAAATATATTATAAAATTTGAAGTATAATATTTAAATATTTCCTTAAAATAATATTTATACATGTTTTTGGTAATTTAAAACACTTTCCTTTTTAGTTTAACCCCTAGAAAACCCATTTTTTACCTTCACCGCAGAAATTTATTTTTACTATTTTCATTGTCCAATATGTTTTAAATTATGATGATCATATATTATAATATATATTATACTAATTAAAAATTTGGGATACATTTTTCCAAATTAAATTCATAGAAGTGGAAAATTTTAATATACAATTAATCAAACAGATGCGACGAAAAACTTTTTTCGAAAGAGAAAAACATCCAAAGTTTAAAAATATCTTATATCATAATTCAACAAGACATTTTTTAAAATGAATGGAATTTTTTAAATATATAAGTTATTTAAATAATACTAATTTTAAAACCATTTTAATACAAATGTATCCATATAAATTATTTAAATTAAAAGGTAGTTTTCAATAAAAAAACCTGTTATTTTAATCATTCATCAAATAAATTATCATCTCAAAAAATTATAAAAATTTCGACCCAAGATAATTATTAAATTTAGATTTTATAAATGATAATAATATTTTAAATTAAATTTATTAAATTGTGAAAAATCATATTTAAAACAAGTGGACAAAAATAAAAAAAACTACTTTTTTGAAAAAAAATAGAGCATAAAATTGGATTTATTATAATCTGTTTTCAAGAATAAAATAAAAAAAATTATCAATTTTTTTGAATATATAATATTTAAATTGCATTAAATTGATTCACACAAATTGGTATGATTAATTTATTAGGATAAATCATTTTTGTGCGTATGAAATTAGTTTTCCAGAAAAAATATTTACTTTATTTTGAAAATGTTTTTTTAATTAAATTTCCAATTATTTGGTCACCAAATAATTCATTATATATACATCTTTAACAAATATTTACATAATTTAGAAAATCCTATTTATACTCTCTATTCCAACAGCTATGTGATAACTATTATGTTAAATAATAACATTTCAAAAGTATGTTACATTTTATTTAAACATAGTATTGAGTGAAACACAAGATACACTAAGTATTTAATTTAATTCATGATAAACTATGTGTTTCAAGTTACAAAAGCTAAAATAGGTGTTTCTTATAACAAAAAATATCAAATTTATTTAATTTATTTGAAAACAAATTCATGAAATCTTAGGATGTTATAGATTAAGAACATAAAATGAAATAGTATATAGTGATTATAAGATATATATCAAAAATTATAAATTTTATTACTATATAAAATTTACAAGAACTCATTGTAGGTTAATTTTAATCAAATTTTACAGGAACTAGTAAACTTATGGGGTATATAGTTTTAATATATTAAGAAAAAAACATACCCCATTTCATGGTTTATTTATATTCTTTTTATTAATAATTTTTCTTCAGATTGTTATTTTTAGTTTTAACTTTGATAAGGAATGAATTACCAACATAGGGGAAGGTTGTAAAATATATAAATACAATTCTTAAATATGAATTAAATATTGAGATTAGATTATGTAAACATATGAATGAGGAGATCGCGGAGGGAGTTTATTATGTTATTGAAGAATATCGAGTCATATATAGAGGACAACTAAGACAATGGAAATTTATGGAGTATGTTTTATATTTAAGTGTGTGTGTAAATACTAATATACCAATTCTTATGATTTCTACACATAACAATAAAATAATGAAGGTAACCATTTAAATGTTCTTAAAAAATTTCTAATACACTAATATAACACATGAAAATCCATGATTAAATGGGGGAAATGTCCCAACCCGACCCAATGGGGCCCAAGCCACAACTCCCCAAGCCCGCCTCTATAGGCTAGGGGCTGGAGTCTAGTGCTGAATATGAATATCAAACACATGGAAATCCTTAGACTAAGGTATCTATACACACTCATCCACAAACTTCTCCATTTAACATTGCAGATATATAAAACTAGTAAACTAAAATGCATGCATACATTTATCCCAAACATGTGTGAAATGGATGTACCGAAGGAAAAAACACACCCACAAAATGAAAATAGAAAAAAGTATCCAAACTACTTATATGTAGAGGATATATGTTAGATATAATCATCTACAAGATCCTCTCTCAACTCCGGTAAAAACCTTAGTCAGTCTATATCACTGGTCTCTAACTACTTTGAGTCCTCCTAGGACTCCATTGAAAGGATTTTGGTCTGCACAAGACACAACACATGTGTTAAAAGACCATTTGAGGGTGATTTTAACAATACATAGTAGAAACAAAAAAATCACAAAAGAATATGGAATAACTAAAAGTAAAAAGTCCTCTCGACCAAGCCAGAGGGAACCAAAACAAGAGAGAAACTACATATCAAACATCCTCAACTATGCACAAACATTCTGCTCATACCACGTGGTGTTTCATTTCAAAGGATATGACAAAAAACAAGGAAATACTGAAAACAAAACCAGATATACTCATCTTAGAATCCAAGTCTCATGGGGCTATGACCTCAGGCCCATCGATAGATTTAACTTGTGGATCCAAAGGTAACACTCATCTAAGAGAACACACTATACAAGATCTTTCATCCCAAATGACACTCGTCCGAGAGATAAAACCCATCAGGAATGACTCTACCATCCTTGATGGATAATATAAGAGATAACACTTCATCGGGAATCACAAATCAGATGGAACAATCCCACTATTCGAGGTGTCATATATCTGAGAGAACATGCTCATCGTATCTCTCCATGAAGAAAGTCACACTAGAACCTAGAGGATCTCAATACATAAATAGGGGATCTAACCCATCCCTAATGGGGTATACTACAAACCCTATTGGTTCCATGAAGAGGTATCATATATCAGAATTGGGATCACTCCCTGAACCATTGGGGGACATAGTGAATCGAGTCTGGAACACCGAAGATCACACCTCCTCGAATAGGGGATCACTTAGAGGACCATTAGGGGACCCCACAAACCAAATTTGGTAACTCAGAGATCTCTCATAAATAGTATCACACCCAGTAACACTAGGGGACACCACAACCCAATCTTACATCCTAGAGATCAAATATCTTAGATTGGGAATCATTGACCATGTTGTGATTGTCATGATGATTCTTGAAACCCCACATGGTACAAATCTTAAAGTAGGGGTTCGTATAACTATAAATTCCACAACCCTACAGAGATGTTCAGCTGATTATGGGACCATTTTACCGATGATACCACAACCCTACCGATACAACCCTTTATGTAGGGGCTCATATAACCGATGATTCCATAAACCCTATGGGGTTATACTACTAGATATAGGATCTCCTCCAGTGTAGTGTTGGTCATGACAATACTAAGAACTTGATCTAGGAAAAAATGATATGATATAGTATCACGACCCAACATCTATAGTGGGATATAATATGTCCAATTATATAATAGAGGATCATGCCCTTACCACTCTAGAGGGATACAATAACTCTATATAGGCTCATCTTATCAAGGGGATCACAATCCTGTATCAAGGACATAATTCCACACTATACCATCATATGAATAGACTAGGGGAACTCACTCAACCACTACTTTTACAATATAACTAACCCAAGTACCACAAAAAATAACCACATCTCACAAATCTTGTCCCACACAACATCCATAATCACATTATATGTGAAAATATTCTTAGGATAAGCTACTCACAGGTTGGAATCAGATCCCCAAAGGACATACCAAAGGCGGAAGATTATCACAAAAGGACTAAATGGAATGTAAAGGGGGTCTACATGGCATGTGACCCCACCTGGACACCCAGTGGTTTCCTCTATTTCATGGCTTGGCTAACCATGTTAGCTTACACAGTGTGTACCGACAGTACATGGTGTTTCTTGTCTCAACCAATACCTCGACCATGTCTTCCCTTCACATGGATCTATCATCCATGTCTCACACAGAGAGTTTATCCCTTGGTACATGTAATGTATCAGCTACATGGAACACTACCAATGTCATCTCCCCATTTCCATTTCTGAAACCCCAAGACCATGTACACTGATCACGTACTGTCACATAGTCGTGTACATTCACACGAATTCCATGGAAATGTCCTCTAGCCACTCAACATGGGTTCACAACACATCATGCAACCCCATTACAGAATTTTTAGTCACCAAAATTCAACTACCATGAATGGGAAGAACACATGATTTCATCCACTTCAATATAAAATGTGTAGACTATAATTCCATTTGGATTTTCCCTACGAGTAGCCCAAATCGCCCTCATTTCCCCCCAAAACATTAAGATCAAACCCCAAGGTCCCCAGCAAGAATCATAGGGATTGAAAACCATTAAATGATTCATAAGAAAGGGTATTTGGTCTTAAAACTCAAATCCTTCAACCTCGTCATATAATTATTATGCTTCGAGGTGGAATAAATGATCAGGAGCCGTTGTATCGTAATCTAGGAGAGATCATCATCAGGATTAGAGATCAATGGTTCCTTGTTTTCCTGATTCAGTCCTCCTATCATCCATCATTCCAAATGGGGAGATGGTATTTGGATCCTCTGGTCATGCTCAATGAGAGGGTGGTGGATAAAGGATACAATATTAATTTTATTGAAACAATACCCTTAATTTAACACCTCTCCCATGATTAACCTCCTTCTGAACACCCTAAGTTGACCAAGTTTATGTCGCACCTAGGGTAAAATTTAAACTATAAACTCAACCAATGTCTCAGAATTACAATCCATTTCTCCACTCAAGAGTTATTCCATGTTACAAAATAAAAAATGGGTGTGTGATTAAATATATTTTATATTTTTAACATCACCATGTCGAGGATATCAGGGTCTCAGAATCTCATGTCGAATCAGCGCCTTGTTTCAAAAATATTGTTAGAATTTTTAGAAGTCTTAAATTTCAAACCCTGAGTTAATACATCCTCCTCACATTAAAATTTTTTTCCCACAAAAAGTGTAATCATAGACACATGGGAAAGGAATTGAGCTCCTAACTAGAACTTCCATAGTATTGAGCTCACCAATACCATATAAAAGGCCACCAAGGGTTCCTATGCTGTCAACAACCTCACACTTAGAGAAGCCACTAGGAAAAACCACACACAAATCCCAGATTGAACTACATATACTTCATACAACCAGTGGACACATGTCACCTTAGCTATGATATGATGGAAACACTAAGCACTCAAAAAATGGTCTCCAAAAGGTCTAGCTAGATGACACATTGCTAACCCATACATAAGACAGGGTACTCGTACAACACACCTTGATACTGTCCACATTGGGTGGTATCGACTCACCCACCCAGTTTTGTATCATAACTCTCGAAAAAATAATAGTATGGAATGAATACCTATTTTTTATGAATAAAAATCCACTATAAATCACACTAAATCCTCTACAGGTTTTTAACATACAATGTTGATGTAAAACACATGAGAATACCAAAAAACAACCCAGGGCTTCTTAAGAGTAAACACTATGTCTTACATGTCCATCCTAAAAATGAAAACTCATAACTCCTCCCTGAACACACTATTAAGACGATCTCATCCACCTCACCTAGGCATTATCGGTATTGGGTGGAACTAACTCACTCTCACAATTTTACTCGTGTCACATAAATGCGACTTAGTGGGAAATCATCATTATTCCTCGTTCATCTATATCTTTTTCAAACTTCCCCAACACTGGCTTTTAATGGATCCCTATGTCATCCTAAATCCTCGATAAAGTAGTGGGAAGATAATATTAACTCACAACAATGTCTATATATAATACTTAAGAAAGTAAAAATGACTCAGATACTACCTCTATTAATCTATGAAGCCTCCAGGTCAATGGACTCTAAGTCATGTATCTTCCCCCCCATCCTCTAGTTCCCAAATACTGGCAGCGTGGACCACATGGGGGTGGTGTAGAAACTCGTACCATCATCCAACTCATTATTCCATCCCTGCTCTCCTCTTGCATCTACCATAATGGGTAAATCCATTCTCTAAACACTACCTTGGATAGGGAGGTTTGTTGATCGGATCCCTCTCAGTAGCATGATTGGTCGAGCAATCTTGAGCAATATGTATTCATCCATCAAAAACATAACACAACCTCTCCAACAGCTGACCAAAACTGGTATGGAACCCCTGAGCCTTAGAACCTCTATCCTATGATCATATCCTAAAGTGAATAGTATTCCCAGATCCACGAAAATTCCATTGAATACAAGCTAATGTAGCCTCAGATACTATATTCCCAGCACTAATTGTTGTAGTTTTCTTATACATAAATATCTCCCCCAATGTGGTTCTCTATAGCACTCCTGTATAGGTGGGAATGAACAATAACACCGCCAAAGCCCTAATCTCAATGTGTAAGCCTTGGCCATAGGTTCTTTCTTTGAAAAATATATCATAAACTATATCTAGGGATTATCATGAAAGTTCTATGAAACTCATTGTGTACAATGTGATAGAAATTATATCCTACCGATTTTATAGGTGCTCTTGGATATGCACCAATATTAATGTGGTTGGATAGAACTCTTCTCAGAAGAGCATCTCAAACGTTTCCTAAGTGAAAGTAGCCATGTCATCTGTATGATTCACCAAAATCCACCATCTCCTGACTGATCAATATAGAAGGATCACCTCTAAAACCACCAACTGATCGGGATATTTCCTCATATTGTGGAAAACATGTGTGACTGCCTCAAGACAGTCATTAGCTGCCTGGTGGTATAGATCATCCTGATACCTTGGAGTTCTCTACCTCATGAAATAATGTGGTTCACATATCCATGTGGATCCTTATCTAGACCTGCTAACACAATGGGCTTCTCAACAGGTGGTGGCTCAACTAGAATACCACCCTGAGGTCCAGCCTTTGAACCAGTGCCTTCGACTGACGTGTCATCATGTGGAATATCTTCATCATAATCTCGCCATAGAACCCTATTTGGATGTTATCGTGGGGGAATCCTAAAATAAAATTTCAACCCTCCACATTCAAAGAGTATATCTATGGAGGTGGATTAATAAGTAGAGGAAAAAACATAACCTAGTCATATATGATGAATTTACCAAAATTTCCCCACGAAAAGTTCTCAAAATGTACCGAGTATTTAAGAATGTTATTAGAGTATTAATAAAGGGATATGTTAGCCACTACACCATCATTGGAGTCCCTGACCATAAATCTAAACTCAAAACACTCTAACACCATCACTATGAAACCCAAACCAAACTCACGACACTATAGTCTCAAAGTGGAACCCCCTATGATACTACTCTTTCACGAACTGACCGAATGAAGCTTGAGTTGAGATATAAAGACCCAAAATTTCCATGTAATTTTTTTTAATTAAATGGGAATTTTACGGGTCCACGAAATCTGACGGTGCATGATTCTGAGGCCCGGAGTGCCCGGAATGATCCGTCGAAGTTTTTGTTAAGATTAAGTTAATGTGCGTAAGCTGTTTTCCTAAAAAAGTAGAATAACTCTTAAACTATAACTCAGATCAGAAATCTGAGGGCACTGTTGCGCTCAGGATGGCGGGTTTACCCTATGTGTGACTTAAGATAAGTCGGCGCGGGCCTCCAGTGAGAAAACCCAAATTTGGCATAACCTTAAATAAAATAATTCAATAAAATATTTTATTTTTCATATACTTATAACTCACAAACGGTAGCTCGGATTAAAAATACAAGACTACCACTGAACTCATGAGGGCATTATTTATCTAAGCAGATACTAACTTTGGCTGGCGCGGGTCACCAGAAAAAGTTAGTTTTTGGCCGTAAATAAAATAATTAAGTGAAAATTATTTTATTGTAAAATTCATAACTTCTAAACGGTAACTCGGATTGAAAATCCGAGAGTACCGTTGGGTTCGTTGGGGCATATTTCACCTAGAAAAAGCCTAACCTTGACCGACACGGATCGAGGGTGACTGATAATAATTTTCTGAACTTTTTTTTAGGTACGTTTAGTAAACGCACGAGTGACATTTTATAAATTTTGATCCATTGCTCGGAATTAAAATCTGAGGGCACCGTTGAACTCGCAGCGCCGAAATTAGCTTAAAAATACCTTCACCGCAGTTTTATTCTAATGAGAATGGAAGTTAGATTTTGGGGTTTCTTAATTAAATTAGATAAAAATAAAGTGTTACTTTATTTTTATTTGAGGTGGTTAAAACCTCCAAGTGGAGGTTAGAGGTGGGGCCCACCCACACATAACCTCCCTCTGATACCAATTTTTCAAGACTCATCCTCGGGACCTGTGTCATGACTACCCCAAGCCCTCCTTCCAAAGTCCAGGGGCTGGAAACTAGCACCAAAGGCGTAAATCCCTAATCTAGGAAGGCATTGACTTTATAAAAGTAAACACACTCAACTGAGTACACAACTGGAAGAAAAACACTAAGTAGAAACTATATAAAAAAGTCTTTCTAAAAAGTAAAGGGGCCAAAAATACAAGTCCAACTGTAAAGTAAAAGGAAAAGACAAAATAGCTGGAAGGTGACAGGAAACTCCTGGATCATCCACCACAGATCCTACCTGAAGGGTAGGTACAGATAGCCTCCTTAGCGCTCCACGTCCGTCAGTCTCCTCTATGTACTGACTCATCGTGAGGTCTACCTCCGGGTACCGTCCAGTCCTTGTACACTCCTACTGGGTCAGCGATATCCTTCATCTACATCCAACACAATGAGGTGTGGGCAAATCCCGTGCAGGGGTGAGTATAACGATACTCAGTAGGGACCGTGAGACTAGCTGGACCTGGATCATGTGTTGGTATGACATCTATGATGACTGTTCATGGATCATGTGTTGGTTTGATAGTATTGACTTCTGTTCCTGGATCATGTGTTGGTTCAACAGAATAGCTGGACCTAGATCATGTGTTGGTCCTACAGCTCTGATGACTGTTCCTGGATCATGTGTTGGTCCGACAGTCTTGACTTTTGTTCCTGGATCATTTGTTGGTCCGACAGAATAGCTGGTCCTAGATCATGTGTTGGTCCGATAGCTTAGATTATTCAGTGGCTATATCTGATCATCTGTACCTCTCTACAGAAGTTGTATACATGTGTGAGTTGAGTCAGTAACTAGTGTGTTTCCTCACGATTGGGATGGGTCATTTGATAAACATCGTTATATGTATGGGAATATACCTAAGTGGGATATTTGGTTGATCTCATACTTTGTGGTTTATCCTTGTTGGATTTTGTGAGAACTTGAGGGTCTCGGGGTCCCTACTGATTATCGTTATACTCACACCTACACGGGCTTTGCCCGCACCTCATTATGTTGGATGCAGATGATGGAAATCACTAACTGAGTCGGAGTGTACGAGGACTGGACGGTACCTGGATGTGGACCTCATGACGAGTCGGTACCCGGAGGAGACTGGCGGACATGGAGCACTGAGGAGGATATTTGTACCTACCCTTCAGGTAGGATCCGTGGTGGACGATGCAGGAGCTGCCTATCACCTTTCACCTGTTTTGTCTTTTCCTTGTACTTTACAGTTGAGCTTGTATTTTCGGCCCCTTTACTTTTCAGCACTACTTTTGTATACAGTTTCTACTTACTGTTTTGCTTCCAGTTTTGTACTCAGTTGAGTGTGTTTAATTTTATAAAGGCAATTCCTTCCCAGCTTAGGTATTTACGCATTTGGTGCTAGTCGCCACCCCCTGGACTATGGAAGGAGGGCTTGGGGTAGTCCCGACACAGGTCCCGAGGACGGGTCGTGACATGAGACTCCCCAATCATGGCTCCATAGGCCTGAGGATTGAATCCATCATTGAGTAGGCATATTTCATACATGGTAGGCCTAAGAATAAGGTACCATTACACATGAACACACAAACATGGCCATGAAATAATACAATCATATAAAATATATAAACTAAAATTCATGCATATATCTATCCCAAAACATAGTACAAAAGAAGTACAGAAGCTAAAAATATATGTCAACCAAAAGAACAATAAAAAAGCATCTGTCCTTATTAAATGGAGGGATTAACTTTCAAATGAAAATATTGGTAAGATCCTATACCATGTTTTGATAGACACCTCGATCGGTCTAGATCACTAGTCTCCTCCTGCTCCGGGTCATCCTGGGACTCCATTGATGGGACTTTGGTTTAAATGAGACACAAAATGTGTGAGGAAATATCATTCTTTTGTCTATATAAACATACTCAGTATGTTCCCCAAAACCCAAAAAAAATAATGTGTAATTAAATGGAAATAATCCACTTGACCAAACCATAGGTATCCAAAACAACATAGATACTCCATCTCATACATCGTTGGCTATCCAAACCAGTCAACTCATTCCATATTGTGTGTTAATCCAAATTATGTGACAACACTGCAAGGAAATCATAATAACCAAACCATATATAAACTTATAAGACTCTAAGTCTCATGAGGTTCTTACCTCATATCCAATAAACAATTCTACTCGAGGCTCGAAAGGTTACACACATCCCAGAGAACACACACCATGAGCTCCATCATCCCAGATGACACTATTCCAAGAGATATATTCCATCAAGAATAACTCTACCATCCCAAATAGTTCATCCGAGAGATACCACTTGTAACGACCCAAGAAAAACATGTTTTTATTTTTGAAAAGTTTTCTTTTCAATGTCACCCGTTAAGTGAACCAACAATCAATAATAAAATGCATCAAATGGATGAAAATTTCTTTTATTCAAATAAGCAACACTTCAGCTACAACCTCCACTGACCAAAAAAAAAGGGTAAATTAACCCAAAATCCCAACTAAGAACCCGATTACAATAATGGGGAGACCTCTTAAAACTACTAAGAGCCCGAGAATGCGGTAGGGGTTTCGAGCATCCATCATAATGAACATGAGGATGGACGAAGCCACTGCAACCATGCTCAACACCAAGGGGATCACACAAACCATCTTTCTTTTTTTTTCCTTCAGTCACCTGGAGTGAGGAGCACCCCGAGACCAGACCCTTTTAATAAGCACTCTAATATGACCATTGAACCCCAAACGGCTATAATTTGACCGTTGGTTTCCCCAAGGATCCAATGTTTTATTTTGACCGTTGGTCCCTCCTATCCTCTAAGTTTTATTTTTGACCGTTGGAAATAGGATGGCTTACCCCTGGAAGGTTCGGAAAATTAATTTGCTTCAAAATTACATCAATGTTAATTTAGTTAATTTATCTCTTGTTTCCCAAAATGAGAATTTTATTTTATGTTTCAAAACGGAAAAAATTAATATTGTTGTTTTTCTTCCATTATACATATTAATTTGAACAATTAAAATTTTATTTTCTAATTATATTAAACCTGGTGGATTTTTACTTTATGAGTTATATATATTGCATCAAACCTTAAATTAGATATATTATTTCTTTTATAATTTGACCTTTATTAAATATTTTGGAAACTACGTCAAATTATGGTTTCTTCTACTTATGTGTTTCGTGGTGATGATAATTATATCAACACACTTTTATGTATGATTAAATATAGTTTCGTTTAATAATAACATTTAATTAAGAATATTAAGGTAATTAACTAATAAAGGAAACTAAAATATATATATTTACACATATATATTTTCATGCTAGCATAATTACATTAAGTTACCATACCTTATAAAATTATGTTTTCTTCAACGTAAAATGAAAATTTATTATTTTGAAAATTTGGGTTAAATAGTCTTTTTGTTTTAATAACTTTTAGATATTAACATGTAAATTTAAATTTATATAAGTAACAATAAATAAAGGATAAGTTAAATTAAATTATATGTTTTGATAAAGGAAATAGAGGAAAATGAAAATATAATTTATGTTTAAAATAGGGGTTTAATAGTTTAATATGTAGGTGTATTAATAACCCTTGACTTAGGATAATAATAGTTTAGTAATAAGGTTATATTAATAATAATAATGATTTTATAATAGGTTTAATAAAACAATAAAATGACTATTTTTTTTATATAAAAACGTTGAAGAAAAAGAATCAGGGGGGGGCTTTTTTTTTACACCGCTTTTCTTCTGGGTCGTCTGATCCGACGCACTCGATCTCGTCCGTCCGTTTTTTTTTAAAAACCGCACTGTTTGTGAGTCGTCCGATCAATCTCCGGTTTCATCCCAGCCGCCCGCGGTTTTCTCGATTTTCTTCTACCTCGCACCCGCGGCTTCTTCTCCTTCCTAGCGTTGCCAAACCAGTAGAGTAGGGCTTCGTTCTCTCCGCCTGGGCCGGCTGTAGTCACGTCTTGCCTCCTTCTTTCCACAAAAGACGACACCGCCTTTTAATACCCAGCCTCGGTTCCATCGACACCTCTCCACACTTGTTTTTTTTTTTGTTTTTTTTTCTCTTCTTTCTTTTTAAACCGGGAGTTGCACCGAAGCATGGGCTCTTCATTCGAGTCTTCTCTCCAAGCACCTCCTTCTGAAGCCTCCAAGACCTCTTGCCCCCATCTCCTCCTCTTCGAATGAAGGTAAGGGAAAAAGTTTTCCTTGTTTATTTTATCCAGTTTTGAAGCATTTTTTTATATACATTCTACGTATACAATTGTGTATATATATATATATATGGCCGCAAGTACTGTATAGCACCACCTCATTTCTCCTATTTTGTGAGTCGAGCGAGGGTAAGGGTTCCTGTGTTGTTGGTTTTTAGTTTTGGTGAACCTACATGTTTATATATACTTTATGTATATATGTATATTTATACCCATATATATAATTAAGGTCATAAGAGCTGTTTTACCCCTGTCCTACCCTCCCTACGTGGGGAATTGAACATGAGCAAATGGAAGATCTTGGGTCTCGGTCTCAAACACTCATATACCCTTGTTTTATATGTTTATATGTGTATACATATATATTTAAATATGTATATATATATATAAGAAAATACATGCGGGTATTTACCTCCTTTTATATATGTACATGACCCTTGTTTTATTTTCACCCTTTGAAAAAGGGAGATTTCATGTAATCTTATAAACATGTAAAATCATGCAAGTATATGAAGTATATTGATATATGTACATATACATGCGATTATATCGATGTGTATGTACATCAATGTGAACTTGGATCCCTTATTTTGTAATTTATTACAATATAGCATGATGACCAAAACTTTAGTTACCCCAAAGATTATTATGATTATTATTTCTAAGAACGATGTCAAGAATGTCTATATATATATAAATATATATTTGAGGTTTAATTTGACATCAAAATAATTCTCCTCAATTGAAATTTTCAATTACCAACATTCTTGACAATTCATGCTTTTTTTTGTGAAAATGTGCAGCGTAAAACGTTTTCATGTGTATATGTGTAGTTATATATATATATATATACAATATAGATGTACATGTACATCAATGTACATAAGGGATGAGCTGGATTATTTTTGTTTTGGAATTTATCACAATGTGACATGTTGATTAAAAAAAATTTTATCCAAAAAGATTATTATTTCGAGAATAATACCAAAATTATTTTAGATACATGTTTATGTATATGATGGGTAAGTTTGTTTTAAAAATAGTTCTTCCAACTGAAATTTGATTTATCATCAGGTGTGTATAAGTTATGAATGTCCATGTTTAATTTGGGTATTTTGATGTTATAGAATGTTAAGTGTTTTAGCATGCATGTACCAGATTATTTATGATTGATCTGTCTTCAAGTTATGACTATATAATAGAAAAGGGGGTTGATTAAGAATGTATGAAACCCTATGAATTAATGACCATGTCAAGATATGTGAGGGATGTATAGGAATTAAATGTTTATGGATGGGTGCGCCCGGAATTATACAGTGCTCCAATGCATTGGGTAAAGCAAGAGTCTCATGAGACGTTATGTGCGATGGTCTTGGCGAATAGCCTTGGCTTGTGCTATCATGTGCGACGGTATTGGTGGTTATCCTTGGATTGTGCTACTATGGGAAATGGGATTGGCGTTTGGCCTTGACCCGTACTAAAGTTATTTTTTAAGGTCATGACGCGAGGTCTTGACAAAGTCCAGTATTTTGCATTCCCTCTGCATGTAATGATAATTGATTAACTAGGGGTTAGTTCAACTAACAGGATAAACCCTAGTTGAAAACTCCCATGACTATGAGAATGTAATTTTTATGTCAAGAACTGTTTTTCATGTGGTGAACTGCTAGATAAGCTGTATTGTTTCTCATGAACCATGTTATGAACGCTTTCCCTATTTAGTCACAGATTTCTTTTTAGAGTTTTAGTAGCCTTGTTTGATTTTTATGCATTGTTTATTCTTCTTATGTTGCTCTCTCTGATCATGTTTACTTTAAAAATCATTTTAAGTACGTACTTCTCTGTGCAAGTGGTTTTCAAAATGTTGGTTTCATGAAAAGAAAATGTTTCGTTTTTAGCAAAGTGTTTTATTCTCTTTAAAAGGACTACTTTGAGAAAGAGTATTCTTAAAAACGTTTTTAAAACCCCTTACTGGGCATATTTGATCACCCTACGTTTTTGTTTAAAATTTTTTCAGGCATGGTATGTACTGATGAAGTTTATCAGAGCAGCTGGTTTCCCAGAATCCTGAGCCTTGCGATCTTCTGTAGTCATGGGACATGATATATTATTTGTAAATGTTGTAATGAAATGCTAAGTATATCATGTCTCATGAGGCACCCTGTGACTTGGGATTCTATAGTTGGTATCAGAGGATGGGTTCAGGAAACTCTGGAAAATCAGGTGATATAAATGTATTACTATGACTGATTAAATAAAAATGCTAAAACTTTCAGATGGATGATGTACCTATCGACCTACTGTCTCTACCCACTGAGGCTCTAGAGAACATTATATATCTAGCTAGCCGCGAGAACTTTCTAAACTATGCCCGAATTCGCATGACGTGTAAGCACCTATATGACGTGTCAAACTCACCTCGGGTGCTTAGTCTTCACCGGGGATTGGGTATGGATTACCTCCTAATGATGATGAACCAATTTCCCTCTTATGCACGTCGGGGAAGGTATCACGAAGGACTCTTCCGAGTGTTCACAACTGGCGAGGAATTTGGCACTATGCTTGATAACCCCTTTCAAGAATCTGCTGCTGCTGGAGACCTCCGAGCGGCTTACCTATGCCAGATCTTGCACTACGGATTCTAGGGCCAGTTAATGGACTTTGGAGCGTTGGAAAATGATTCCACACGTGTGTCTCTTAGGCAAGAAGTGTACACCGATGTTTCCCAACTCCATACCCCCCACGATAAACTCAGGAGGCGTTATAAATGTTCCCATGAGTTTAGTCCTGTCTGTTCATCTTGTGTGTGGTTTGAAGAGTTAGGAAGTTTTTCCACTCTTTGTGGCGTACGTCTTGTAAACTCAGACTTTTCCGTGTAAACTTTTTCATAAATGGAAGTTTCTTGTTTCCTTTCATGTCTCCACCTTATCAATGTTGTTAAGAGTTTCCCTTCGATGTTTGTTTTCAGATGGCTGGTCAAACGAACTTCTCATCCCTACCCGATGATCTAGTAGAAGTCATCTTGATCAAGGCATGCATGGTGGATTATCCATCCTTTCTCCACCTGCGAGGGTCCTTCCAGTGTTTGGTCGATCTGGAAAATGGTCCAGAGATCCTTCGTCTATGTCAAGAGGACGATCGCGTCTTTCACCTCATCTCCGCTGCTCAACTCCCCTGCTATAGGCGAAGGGGAATGTACTTTGAGGGCCTGTTCCAGTGTTTTACTCTGGCACAAAACTTTTCTGCCAGAGCGTGTTTCCTCGTGGCCGCCCAGGATGGCCCGCTTAGTGCAGCCTACATGTTCCAAGTCCTAAAACTCAGTCTCCTCAACTGCATCATCCCTCTCGACTACCTCGAGAATGATGTGGCCAGAAGAGTCATCAAGGAGTTTATCTACTCGGACGTTTCCGAGCTTTGCATCGCACGAGCCTCCCTTTGGAAGCCCGTGTGCAGTATGCACGAACAAGAGTTCAAGGAGTACTGTTCGAGGTGCATCTGGACTAGGGAAACGGAAGAGCTGTGTGCCAACTTCGGTATCCCGTTAACCGAGCCAGATCCACTTTTCGGTAGAGTTGTACGTATGGGGTTTTCAGTTTTCCTTTTTTTTATGATAGAATTGCGAGGGCGCAATTCTTTGAAGGGGGAAGTAATGTAACGACCCAAGAAAACCATGTTTTGATTTTTGACAAGTTTGATTTTCAATGTCACCCATTAAGTGAACCAACAATCAATAATAAAATGCATCAAATGGATGAAAATTTCTTTTATTCAAATAAGCAACACTTCGGCTACAACCTCCACTGACCAAACAAAAGGGTAAATTAACCCAAAATCCCAACTAAGAACCCAATTATAATAATGGGGAGACCGCTTAAAACTATTAAGAGCCCGAGAATGCGGTAGGGGTTTCGAGCATCCATCATAATGAACGTGAGGATGGCCGAAGCCACTGCAACCGTGCTCAGCACCAAGGGGATCACACGAACCATCTTTCTTCTTTTTTTTTCCTTCAGTCACCTAGAGTGAGGAACACCCCGAGACCAGACCCTTTTAATAAGCACTCTAATCTGACCATTGAACCCCAAACGACTATAATTCTACCGTTGGTTTCCCCAAGGATCCAATGTTTTATTTTGACCATTGGTCCCTCCTATCCTCTAAGTTTTATTTTTGACCGTTGGAAATAGGATGGCTTACCCCTGGAAGGTTCGGAAAATTAATTTGCTTCAAAATAACATCAATGTTAATTTAGTTAATTTATCTCTTGTTTCCCAAAATGAGACTTTTATTTTATGTTTCAAAACGGCAAAAATTAATATTGTTGTTTTTCTTCCATTATACATATTAATTTGAACAATTAAACTGTTATTTTCTAATTATATTAAACCTGGTGGATTTTTACTTTATGAGTTATATATATTGCATCAAACCTTAAATTAGATATATTATTTCTTTTATAATTTGACCTTTTTTAACTATTTTGGAAACTACATCAAATTATGGTTTCTTCTACTCATGTGTTTCGTGGTGATGATAATTATATCAACACACTTTTATGTATGATTAAATACAGTTAAGTTTAATAATAATCTTTAATTAAGAATATTAAGGTAATTAACTAATAAAGGAAAATAAAATATATATATTTACATATATATATTTTCATGCTAGCATAATTACATTAAGTTACCATACTTTATAAAAGTATGTTTTCTTCAACGTAAAATGAAAATTTATTATTTTGAAAATTTGGGTTAAATAGTCTTTTTGTTTTAATAACTTTTAGATATTAACATGTAAATTTAAATTTATAAAAGTAGCAATAAATAAAGGATAAGTTAAATTAAATTATATGTTTTGATAAAGGAAATAGAGGAAAATGAAAATATAATTTATGTTTTAAATAGGGGTTTAATAGTTTAATATGTAGGTGTATTAATAACCCTTGAATTAGGATAATAATAGTTTAGTAATAAGGTTATATTAATAATAATAATGATTTTATAATAGGTTTAATAAAACAATAAAATGACTGTTTTTTATATAAAAACGTTGAAAAAAAAAGAATCAGGGGGGGCGCTTTTTTTTACACCGCTTTTCTTCTGGGTCGTCCGATCTGACGCACTCAATCTCGTCCGACCGTTTTTTTAAAAACCGCACTGTTTGTGAGTCGTCCGATCAATCTCCGGTTTGATCCCAGCCACCCGCGGTTTTCTCGATTTTCTTCTACCTCACGCCCGCGGCTTCTTCTCCTTCCTGGAGTTGCCAAACCAGTAGAGTAGGGCTTCGTTCTCTCCGCCTGGGCCGACTGTAGTCACGTATTGCCTCCTTTTTTCCACAAAAGACGGCACCGCCTTTTAATAACCAGCCTCAGTTCCATCGACACCTCTCCACGCTTGTTTTTGTTTTGTTTTTTTTCTCTTCTTTCTTTTTAAACCGGGAGTTGCACCGAAGCAGGGGCTCTTCCTTCGAGTCTTCTCTCCAAGCACCTCCTTCTGAAGCCTCCAAGACCTATTTCCCCCATCTCCTCCTCTTCGAACGAAGGTAAGGGAAAAAGTTTTCCTTGTTTATTTTCTCCAGTTTTGAAGCATTTTTTTTATATACATTCTACGTATAAAATTGTGTATATATATATATGGCCGCAAGTACTGTATAGCACCACCTCATTTCTCCTGTTTTGTGAGTCGAGCGAGGGTAAGGGTTCCTGTCTTGTTGGTTTTTAGTTTTGGTGAACCTACATGTTTATATATACTTTATGTATATATGTATATTTATACCCATATATATATATAAGGTCATAAGAACTGTTTTACCGCTGTCCTACCCTCCCTACATGGGGAATTGAACATGAGCAAATGGAAGATCTTGGGTCTCGGTTTCAAACACTCATATACCCTTGTTTTATATGTTTATATGTGTATACATATATATTTAAATATGTATATATATATAAGGAAATGCATGCGGGTATTTACCTCCTTTTATATATGTACATGACCCTTGTTTTATTTTCGCCCTTTGAAAAAGGGAGATTTCATGTAATCTTATAAACATGTAAAATCATGCAAGTATATGAAGTATATTGATATGTGTACATATACATGCGATTATATCGATGTGTATGTACATCAATGTGAACTTGGATCCCTTATTTTGTAATTTATTACAATATAGCATGATGACCAAAACATTAGTTACCCCAAAGATTATTATGATTATTATTTCTAAGAACGATGTCAAGAATGTCTATATATATATAAATATATATTTGAGGTTTAATTTGACATCAAAATAATTCTCCTCAATTGAAATTTTCAATTACCAACGTTCTTGACAATTCATGATTTTGTTTGTGAAAATGTGCAGCGTAAAACGTTTTCATGTGTATATGTGTAGTTATATATATATATATACAATATAGATGTATATGTACATCAATGTACATAAGGGATGGGCTAGATTATTTTTTTTTGGAATTTATCACAATGTGACATGTTGATTAAAAATTTATTTATCCAAAAAGATTATTATTTCTAGAATAATACCAAAATTATTTTAGATACATGTTTATGTATATGATGGGTAAGTTTGTTTTAAAAATAGTTCTTCCAACTGAAATTTCATTTATCAGCAGGTGTGTATAAGTTATGAATGTCCAGGTTTAATTTGGGTATTTTGATGTTATATAATGTTAAGTGTTTTAGCATGCATGTCTCAGATTATTTATGATTGATCTGTCTTCAAGTTATGACTATATAAGAGAAAAGGGGGTTGATTAAGAATGTATGAAACCCTATGAATGAATGACCATGTCAAGATATGTGAGGGATGTATAGGACTTAAATGTTTATGGACAGGTGCACCCAGAATTATACAGCGCTCCAATGCATTGGGTAAAGCAAGAGTCTCATGAGACGTTATGTGCGACGGTCTTGGCGAATAGCCTTGGCTTGTGCTATCATGTGCGACGGTCTTGGCGGTTAGCCTTGGCTTGTGCTACTATGGGAAACAGGATTGGCGTTTGGCTTTGACCCGTACTAAAGTTATGTTTTAAGGTCATGACGCGAGGTCTTGACAAAGTCCAGTATTATGCATTCCCTCTGCATGTAATGATAATTGATTAACTAGGGGTTAGTTCAACTAACAGGATAACCCCTAGTTGAAAACTCCCATGACTATGAGAATGTAATTTTTATGTCAAGAACTGTTTTTCATGTGGTGAACTACTAGATAAGCTATATTGTTTCTCATGAACCATGTTATGAACGCTTTCCCTGTTTAGTCACAGATTTCTTTTTAGAGTTTGAGTAGCCTTGTTTGATTTTTATGCATTGTTTATTCTTCTTATGTTGCGCTCTCTGATCATGTTTACTTTAAAACTCATTTCAAGTACGTACTTCTCTATGTAAGTGGTTTTCAAAATGTTGGTTTCATGAAAAGAAAATGTTTCGTTTTTAGAAAAGTGTTTTATTCTTTTTAAAAGGACTACTTTGAGAAATAGTTTTCTTAAAAACGTTTTTAAAACCCCTTACTGGGCATATTTGCTCACCCTACGTTTTTGTTTAAAATTTTTTCAGGCATGGTATGTACTGATGAAGTTTATTAGAGCAGCTGGTTTCCCAGAATCCTGAGCCTTGCGATCTTCTATAGTCATGGGACATGATATATTATTTGTAAATGTTGTAATGAAATGCTAAGTATATCATGTCTCATGAGGCACCCTGTAACTAGGGATGCTACACCACTCCATTGAGGATCACAAAGCTGATGACACATCCTCACCATCCTAGGTGGAATACACCTGAGATAACATGTTCAATGGATCTCACTATGAAGATTGTCATGATGGATCCCATTAGATCTTGATACTTATATAGGGGATCGCACCCATCCTTGATGGTGGATCTTATTAACCCTAATAGAATCATGAAAATGTATTATATCTTATAAGGGGACCAATCTTAGAACCACTAGGGGACACAAGACACTCAGTTCAGACCACTGAATACCACATCTCCTCTGATATGGGAACATTCCTATTACTGTTGGGGGCACCAAAAACCCAATTTGATAACTCAAAAATCTCTCAGAAAGGGGATCATGCCAAGTACCATAGTGGACACCATGACCCAATCTATCTTCTTGGTGTTAAAATTTCATAGATATGAGATTTTTTCCCATGTATCATTGCTCACAAAGATTCCTCAAACCCCAATTGGTACAACTCATAATGTAGGGGAGCATACAACTGATGATTCTACAACCCTATATAAACCACCTTCTGAGTACGGGATCATAGAGAAAACAATTCCAAAACCCTATTGACCATACCCACTATGTAGGGGATCATATAACAGATGATTCTAAAAACCCTATGTTGTTATCTTTAAAAATAGGGGATCGTCACCCATGTATTGTTGGTCACAATGATAATAAAACCTAATCTTGGAAAAAACAATATATTAGCGGATCTCACCCATACCTATCTGTAGTGATTTAGAAACTATAATGATACGATATAGGGTCCCATATTGATCTCTCCATAGGGATAAAAAAAATATATACAATATCATCTTGTTGGAGGGATCAATGTCCTATACTAAGGATGTTATGACACATTATACCCTCATAGGAATATACCAAGGAAACTCACTCACCCACTACTGTTCAAACATCAATAATCTAAGTAACCCACTACATTGCCTCACATTACATCCCCTAGGACCAAACTATGGACACCATCATGTTCTACATGGAATAATTCTCAGGACGGGATACTTCTATGTTTGAATCCAAGCCCTAAAAAAGAGATAAGAAATGTGGAATAATATCCCAAAGATGAATAGATGGAAAGTAAGGGGTTCTACGCAGTATGTGACCCCGCCTAAACACCAGACAGTGTCCTCTAATTCATGGATTTGATGAACATGAGGGATTAAATGATGTGTACAGTTAGTGCATATACTGTATCACCACTCCCGTGCCCCTAACCATATCACCCCATTACATGGCTTTACCAGTTGTGTCTGACACATAGAGTGTACCCCTTAGTACATGACGTGTCTCAATTTCATGACCGAGTACTATCAAATGACCATGTATGTTCACACAGCTATCATAGCCATATCCTCTAGCCACAGGGAAAGAGGTCACTACTTGGCGTGTAACCCCAGTACATGACATGTAGTCCAAACAATTCATATTCCAAAAATGGGAAGAACACACGGCGTGCTTTGTTGCAATATACACATTTCAGATAGGAAATCCATTGGGAAATTCCCCAGGAGTAGCTCGAATCACCCATGTGTCCCTTGAAACACACTGATCGACGCCATGGGGTCCTTAGAAAGAATCTAAGTGATATAAAATATTAAAGTGTTTAATAATAAAGGGATCAGGACATAAAACTCACATATTCTTATCTTGTGGACAAACATCAAAGATTCCAGGTAGAATCAATGCTATGGAGCGACTGAAACATGATTCGATAGTGATCGTTGTCAATATTAGAGATCAATGATGCCTCTTTTCCATGATTTGGTCATCGGGTTTGTCTGTCACTCTAAAGGGGGAGTTGGGATTTGAATCCTCCTATCATGAAATCCAAGGGGGTGGTAGAGAAGGGATATGGTTTTAATTTAGTTAAAATAATACCCTTCCTTTAACACCCTACCCATGGTTGGACTTCGTCCAAACACCCAGCACTGTCATAGTTTATGTCACTACTTGGGTAAAATTCTTGTTATGAACCTAACTGAGGTCTCAGAATTCCAATTTGAGTCTCTAATCGTGAGTTATTCAACATTTCAAAAATAAATAATCAATTCTTAATAAAATATTTTTAATTTTTTTAATATCTCTGTGCTGAGACTTTTGAGGCCTTACAATCCCATGCTAACTCAACACATTTCTTCAAAAATATTTATAGAAATATTCCAAATCCTTATAGGTAAAAACCCAAGTCACTATAGAAAATTCAATCATTACCTAAAACCATGTCAATCATTTTCATTCAATTCAAAATTCAATGATGTTTGTATGGGTTGTATTATTTAAATTTTCTTTAAGAGAGAAGAAAATGAATATAGAAAAATATAGACACCACACTTCATTAAAAAATGTAATGAGACATAAAGAAAATCCATTACATGATTCATTCGTCACTCAAACTCATCAATCATTCGCATCAAGATTGTATATTTAATTAATCCAAATATGGACCACTTTATACTATATGGAGTGTTTATATACATGTTAATAAAGTTCCCCATTATGGTTTAGATATTTTTTTTTATAATTTTATTCTTTTAGAGTGGTTTTATAAAATAGTTTTTTATTATGGATTCTTGGGATGAAGGTTTATTGATAAAAAATATATCAAGAGATATTTTCTATCTGTCAATAGAAATACCTAGTAGTAGGATACAATAGTATAATGAGTGAGTCCAAAAGGGAATAAGGTTTTAAAAGAGGGTTCTAGTGGATGGATGTATATAATAATAAAATAATTAGCGAGGAATATAAAAACCATAAATTAAGAATATGACTATTTCATCATTTCAAATTAAAAAAAATCATGATATTACAAATCCCAAAATCAATAGGTTTTCCTCCAATGGCCCAAAGGCCTTAGATTTTTTTATAAGATAAACCCCCTTTTAAGGGGAGAATGGGAGAAAACCCGAACAAACATCAAGACTTAAAATATTACACGACCTTAAGATCAAGAAAATAAAACCAGACTGACACCATGGAACTACCTCTCCCTAGCATTTAAAAAACATGTACAGCTCTCCACCATTGCAAGACTGTACGACCAACAAGTGTCCTATGTCAAAGCACATGCCCGATCCGATGGCTGACGCCATACCCTCTCAAACATCCAAATCCATGCACCCTGCATAGGTGAACCACCTTCTCTGAATCCTCCTCTGAGGCCTGTTGCTTGAGATTGAGACCAGCTGAATCTTCATAATCTGTTCTGATTTTCAATCCACGCGGATTTTATCAATCCATGAGGATTGGTCTTCGTTCAAATCAAAACTCAACGGACTTTATAATACTTTTTGAGCATCCTCTGATATCCTAATCTGGAAAGGCGCCTTTAAAATTTCTTCATTCAAGTGCATGGGGAGCTCTTGGTAATTGTCAAAATCATCAACTTCCTTTCCTTTGCTTTCGGGCCTAGTAAGAGGAGGACTTGGCACATTATCCACACCCGTTTTGTCTGCACTGACCTCACCATTTCCCTACATTTTAGGAATAAAATCAGACTTTCATGCCATCTCTTTTGATTTAGTTTTTTTACCTGACCTGGTCTCTATTGATTTAAGAAGGTACCAGTAATCCTTGTGCCCTTTTCTTTTCTTCCCTGCCGTCAAAGTACAACCTCCACCTATTTTTTGTACTTCCAAGGCATTATCTTGGTCTTGAGCCAGTCCCTCCAAACCTCCAAAGCGGTTACAAGTTTGGATGGCATTCTGCCCCTGTCGCTGGTTGGCGACCCAAAGACCCACCAGCTTGATGGGGGCACCCTGCGAAGAAGCCTTTGGCAAGCTACAGATTCCACCCTTGGTTGGCTTCAAGACCATCACCTCGGGATCCAATGCTTTTGTTAGATTGTCTGAGATCCCTTCCTATACCTGCATCAACCATGTATCAACAGACTGTTGTCCCACCCAGTCGACTGGAGTACCCTGTTTCAAGATAACCCGACCCTTGTCGCCTCCTTTAACAGCCTCTAAAGGCAATACCTCCTGGTCTGGGAGAGTTACAATCGGACTGTTATTCAAGGGTTCAATACCATGAGCCTCCACTGCTTTCCTTGGATCCAGTGGGTCCTTCTCGGATCTCTCCACGAGGACCTTCTTCAGGTGAATAGAATATTCCACAACCTTCGAGACAGAGGAGGGTCTTGCCTCCTTCTTCATCAAGATGACAGTATCCCCCTATTTCCATCACCCTGAGTTGATGCCCACTCGTTATCCTTCTTCTATCTCAAGGTCCCTTGCCTTGCATCGCGTCTGCACTCAGAAGCCTGATGCCCCAGATGCCTACATACCGAGCAAAATTCCACCCAAGATTTGAAGACCACGGACTGTTTTAACCTAATTTCTTCACCAGTAACAACCCAAACCCACTCCACCAGTGGTTTGGATACATCCACCTCCACACAAATCTATGGGTTAACCGGGTGACTAATAGATTGAGTCCTAATGTCAGTATACAGAAATCACCTGACCATATTCCCTATCATTTCAAGGATATATGGGTTTTGAAACGGCAGCGGTAATTCAGGGAAGCTAACCCATAAAGCAACATATGGAGAATCCCTTGTCATGTGAAACTCGTAAGTCCAACAGAATAGAAAGAACCTGTAACCGAGGAATTTGTGCGGAGCACATGAAAGCACGCAAATCAGATCATGCTCTGATGCGAAGCAGATCATCAGATGATGTTAGTCAAGAATCCCAACAATCGCTCGGTTTTGTAACCCCCATGATTCAAAGACGAACCGGTCGAAGTCATCAACGGAAGGACTTCGTTGACTGAAACGAGCCACCATAGTAAGATTCAAGAGGGAAGAAGCATCTGTAAATTCCAGTGCCGATAACACCAGTTGAGGCGCGCCATCAAGCAAATCGGGAACCTTCGGGCTAAGCGAGATAAGAGGAAATTTAGGTCGATCCTCCGGGTTGGAGAAGGGGGTGAACGAAGCCAGAGGAGCCTTCTCCCCCTTCCGACATCAGTAAGGGGGGAGGCTGAATCCATCACCATCAATAGGTTTTGGGGTTCAAAAAGACTATTTTTGTAAAAGATAAATATAAATAAAAAATTAAAATTTATTTATTTAATTCAATATTTATGTTCTATAGGATTTTATGATTTTTTCAATCCATGTGTCCATCTGAGGATATTGATTAAATAAATGTAGATACAGAACCCTTTTATGGTTAGGAATAATATGAATGAATGCAAGATACATGTTAACATTAGTACATGAGTGAGAATAATAATAATCTACACATTATAAAAAATATGTCCATTTTAAAAATAATGTGGATGTAATTTAATTGCTAAATGGATATGGAAGATGAATTAAAATAAAGAACCATAACTATAGGTTCATTACACAGATTTCATAACATAATGGCCCCTGTTAATTGCATCACAAACATCAACATATATAAGAAAATATTACAACATGTCAACATAAAATTATATCATGTGATTTAATCTATTACCCAACACATTTTAGTTTTATAAAATTCTTCACCAACCAATTAAATAATTTTATGCTTATAATTATGCACGCAATTTAGAAATGAAATGAACATAAAAATCAATGAATAAACCCATGTGAAATATTGAGTTTCATAAGAATATATTATTTTTTGTTATATTAATATATTAGATGGATCTTAGAATAATAATGGAAAAATTATTTTTGATATTCAAATATATTGTGAAATATAATATCGTAAGTCATAAAAATAGTGAGATATATTTTATGATAAATAAATGAATTCTTTTTAAAATTAATTCATTTACATAAATCATAAGAGGTGATAAATAATTAATCTTTGAGAAACAAAACTATATATATCCATAGAATAATTGGAAAAGAGACAATGAAGTAAATATTATTAAGAAGATATATAATGAATATTTAGATTAATTTTAATGCAATTAGAGAATAAGAGAGAATATAAACCATTAGAACATAAAATAGTATAATAATATCCTTACCATATATCCTATTGTGATTATTTAGACATATACATCATGTATAACAAAATTTTCGATATTAAAACATCAATCTGTAAGCATATTACAATAATTTATATTATTATTGATCAATTATAATCCTTAGAACTTATTTATTTCCTTTTTTATATATGATAAAATGGTTTGATGATTAGTTTGTTTGAATGAGTATGGTTTCATTTTTATTTCACACTTTTTATAGATGTTTTATTTATGAAATTAGCAAGATAAGTTTTTTTATATAATAATATATGTTTATATATTATACACAATCTATTGTAGTTACAACCAATAGGTTGTATGCTGGATTTTTTCATGGCATGGTTTAAGTTTGATGTAGATATTTAATACACTATGTTAGTTATATGATAATTGTTCATAATAACATATATGTAATTTTTTTAGAATTTTCATCTATGATCCTGAGAACAGTTAAAAACATAAGAATTAGTGTTGAGATGAAAGGTGACATATTGTTATCTATATATATAAAGGTCTTATATTCCATTGATTAGGATTGATGTAGAAGAAGTAATGCCTTGATTTTTTTTAAAGAATAATCAGAAGATTTGAAAATGTTTATGGTAGGAAATAAAGGATTTGAATTAATATAAATAAAAATAAAAATTCAGGTTTTTAATTCATTATCAAGAAAATAAGGCATATATTTTCACTAGAATTTATTATTCATATGATATATTCCATCCATTTATGAATAGTAGCACCATGTATCTCAGACCGAGGTGCATTTGTGGTTTCCTCACACAGTGAAGGCTTTGTATAATTTATAGATGGTTATTTGGATATTTATTGTGATTATAGATTTTTTAGGAAGATATTTCATGAAATAAGATCATTTTATAAAGATTACTGCATGAATATAATGATTTTTCATGATTTTATTCAAGGTTTAAGTACACAATATGATTCTTTATGGAATACAATGGCAATTTATATTTTTGATATTAAAATATTACCTTGAACTAAATCACGTCTAGATATATGGATCATATTAGAAATAGAGGTATTTTTTGTGAAGCTTGAGACTCTGATATTTAAGGTTTTTTTCTCATTTTCAACACAATTATAGTATGTTCTGAGAAGATTCTTTCAACTCAATGAATCATCTATCTGTAGAGATTTATTAAATGAGAAACCTAAATATAATACATTGAATATTTAATTCATAATATGATTCTTAGAAAACTAGAGTATTCTAGTATAATTTATGATTTCGTTCACTCATGTTAATATAGTGGTTATTAAGATAATGGATAACTATGTATTTTATAACACCGCATTGAAAGTGATATAGAAAATTATAAATATGACTCCTGATGTAAAATAGTTGAATTTTTTTTCTAGAGACCATATGATTAATACTATAAAGACAGTTTTTATTTTCATGTAGTGGTGTCAGTATGGATGACCTCCTGAGATTTTTCTTATAGTGTGCGTGAGTGAGGAAAAATAATGTTAAAAGAACATGCATTCTCTTATGGTAATAGTAATTAGTTTGATAAGTTATCCTCATAGGTAATATCATTTTGTGTGCTGGGAAGGAAAAAATATATTAGAGGACACCCATAACATTAGATGCCAAGATTCAATGTAAGGGGTGGTCAATTTTTTATAAAATGGTATAAGATCCACGTTTTGTTAATTGGTTGGGTTAGGTATATTAGATATAGAGATTTTAGAACTCGATAGTTTGGTGTAAAAAAATTATAGCTAGATCATACATAATTTGAGGTTCTAGTTTCAATGTGATGTCAATTTTATGTTTTTTATTTCAATATTTTCGTATTTATTCTTGATTTTTATTTAATTATATTGATGATATTTGAAATTGTAAAGATGTTTTATTAGTTTCTTATAGTATATTCATTGTTTCTAGTGAAAATAGAGTGGAAATAGAGGTACATTATTTTATAATAAGGCCAATAATACCATATATAGCAACTCTGTATGGATATATAAAACATCCATTGGTTTTAACTCACCTTTCACCATCCAGTCAACCCATCTGGACAAGAATTATGTGACCAATAGCTCCCTAGAACATTAATATTGGGTTTCCTCTCAAATATTTATATTTATCTGATTTATAGGTTATTTTTTTGAATATACAGAAAATAAATAACATGTTATATTTCTAATTTTGATTTAATTTTTATGGGATTTCAAAAAGGATTCATGCATCTAAGATAATTAATGTAGATTTTAAGTTTTGTAACAGGATTGTAAATGTGGGATTTTAATGAACATTATATTTATATAAGTGAAATTCATTCCAAATAATATATATATATATATATATATATATATATATATATATTTATATAATGTTTCTAAATGGTATCTAACTGGGTTTTTAAAATTTTTGAAATTAAAATATATAAAGATAAAATGATTTTATTCTAGGAAATTTAAAAAACCTATTTTTAAAAAAATGGGTTATATTATAGGAATTTAAAGGGTAGTTTCATTCAATTTTTTAAAATTAAATTTTTAGAGCATTAGTGAGTTTTGAAAAATTAGGGTGTGTTGTTTTGAATTTTTTTTTAAAAGTCATGATCTCTCAAATCATGTGGTTTATTATTTGAGTTGTTGATTTTATTTATGGGATTTTATTCATTTTTTGAAAATTGAGTTGGAAAATATTAATGGTCCCTAAAATTTTGTTATTTGAAGAAATTCTGAATATTAATTTATTCAAAAGTTTTAGTGATTTGGTACTTATGGAATTCCTTTTGGTTCATGTATCATAGAAATTTAGTATAACCTTTTTAGTTGTAAACCCTTCCTGAACTCTATGTAGAGTAGTGGTTCAACATCCCCTTCTTCCATCATGATTGTTTTGGTGTTTTCCTTTTCAAATAAATAACATCATAAAAATTCTCAGAATTTAATGTTTTCTTCTTTAAAATTCCTACTACCATTACTTTGTTAGATGATAGAGCCCCTATTTTTTAAATGAATTGAAGCCTAATAGCCCAATTGTTTTTTGTTATCTGAGGGACTTATATCATGGCATCCAATTCCTTATTCCCTCTATGTAACCTTAACATTTTTCCTTTTGATATTTGGGATGAAATTTTATAAATATTTTATACCTCATACATTTTATAGTGGATATCATGGTTATATGTGATCATGAATATTCCATTGGATGAGATTTAAGTGAGATCCTTTACCATTTTATTTCAGTTATCTCATTAATATTCATTAAAATGGTCTATTACTTTTCCATTAGTGTACCAATGTCTGGGATTTTGTTATTGTTCTAATAGTGATGGGTGAAGAGTCTGGATTATAGAAAATTCAGTAGGGTGGTCCTATTTTTTTAGTTCCATCCATGAGAATGTCCTACCATGTGAAATAAGCCTAGTCTATTATTTTTAACCCTATATTTAGAATACATCTAAATCCATTCTTAGTAGTTCTTTCTCCTAGTGAATTTTAAATAATGAAATTCTTTATTAAGAGAGATCCTTTTTTATTATGGGGAAACAACTTCTACTTTATCTCTTCATTATTCATGGGATATGATCTATTGTTTCTAAAGAATATGAAACCTTTGAAAATTATAAATATGATGGTGATATCACCATACTTTTTCATAGGTTTTTGAGTTCCTTGATTCAAAATTTGGTTTTATGACACACCCAATTAGTCGATCAATTTCAAACATGAAATAATTTATAAATTTTGGTAACATTATTTGAACACTTAATTATTTTAATTTTTTATGTGGTTGGGAAGATTTGGAATTTCCAATGATTGTGGTATTATTGGGATGACCAATTCATTAGATAAATTTATGGGGGTATTCAAGAGATAAATTGGGATTTCAATACTTATCATGTAGATCAACATTATGGACCATGTCATGTTTTTCATCAAGGATCTTCATGGCCTTTGGAAATCGATTTATTACTAGAATGATTGAACCACCTATTTCTTTATGTTGAACTTGTATGATTGGGACATTCTAGGGGTATAATGTTTTATGGTAGGGGTGAAATCACACCCCAAAACTTTTTTATTTTATATTATTTTATTACTATATTTTTTTCTTGCTGTTGAGTCTTGGGTTAAAACAATATAAATGTTTTAATATTTTAAATTCATGTGTAAGGAATAGGGTACTGCATTGTTAGTACAAATCGTGCAATAAACCATTCATAGGATCCTTATTTATAATAGAGCCAATTAAAACTATTGTAACCTTATTTGTATAAGTATGTTGAAAACCCATGGTAGTGCCCAGATGTATCCAGTATGCGGAATAATGACGGAACACATTTTTGTCAACAATGATCCCTAAACTTGATTTATACATATTTTTTTTGAATTCATATAGTTCCTCTAACTATTTTAGTTCGCCCTAACCACCCCTTTCATTAATTAATATGAAACACCCTAGAGAGCCTGAGGTGCAGCTCCCCCTATCAAATCAAGACCTCCTATATTTATGTTGTGTGGGTTTCTCATTGAAGAACCCTCATCTATCTACTTCATATCCACTTCCCCCTTATTTTAGACTTTATTTTCATCTTACCACAGCTTGAAACAAGGTTGTCCAAAACCTAAGTAGTTATATTATTATTACTCATTTTGGATTTTATTTATAGGTTTTAATGGTCTTTACATAGACCAAACTCTCTTGGTATTCAATGATTTCACTTCATCTGCACTTGATTGTGGATTGATTTTGTTTAGCTTTCATGTTTTCCTAATCATGTATGTGATGATATAAATTTCTCATACTCTACTGCATTAAAACTTGTAATGATATAATCTTATTTAATGCATTAATGGTTTTCTAAGTATATGTATTTAAAATGGTTGTTTCAAAATTAAACTATTTTTTCAAGGGAATTTCATAAGGCAAAAACATGTTTTCCTTAGGGATTCATTTTTAATGGGTATCAGTGTGTGTGTCTTGAATTTTTTTAATTACTGAATTTATGTTCTTATAATTATGTTTTAATTGTGTAATTATTTATGCTTAATAAATTTTCTATTTCCATAGTCTTTATTGATCTAATAGATGAGTTTTCTCTTTGGATTCAATGCATTCCAAAAATAATACCTGATTACCACATATTTTATATTTATTTATACGTACATATGTATGTGTGTATATATATATATATATATATATATTTCCAATTAACTATACCTATATATGTATATGACTATTATATTAGAAACTAGAGTCCCATTTGTTATATAAAAAGGAAATTTTAGAATTATAATGATTTTAAAATTTTCCTTCCAATAGATCATTGAAAATAATATATTATTATTTGTTTAAAAAAAATTCCTGGTTAAAACATTAAGATAATTTCAAATTTATATATTAACTTGAATATAAATATAAAGATCAATTCACTAAGAATTAAATATATTTTATAATTTTTGATGATAACGAATGTCATTTTATGAGTTAGAATGAGGGATTTATTGGGGAGAGTGTTTGAGGGTGAGTTAAGGTCTGACATGGGCATGATGATCCATCTATTTCATTACTAGTGATTGATTAATAATTTACACATCCTTTCACACCCTCTATTATTAATATCATTGGGATCCCATGAATTTTTCTGAGAGAATTGGAGATCATTTCTAACATGTCCAAATGAGACAGATTAGATCTTGTTTGGAATGGTGAGGGCCTAGGCCATATTGCAGTGCCACTAGTGAGGATAGTTAATTTTAGTGGGATATTTATTGATATAGGAACTTAAACAATTCATCTAAAATATGACTCCAACATGATTACACCTAGGATCATGTCACTAGAGGTCCATCAACTACTAATAATATATGCACCTAATTTTCATTATTTCTTTTTATGATTACGTTTTTTCATTGTATTTTAATTACATTTATAGTATGTTATTCACTATATATACTTTTTAATGATCCCAAACTATTGTTTACAAGTATATTTTTCACTTATGTGATTTTTTAAATTTATGTGATTTAGGTTTATTTTGTGGTTGAGTTTAATTAAAATAATTTCTTCTAAAAGCTGTTTAGAATCAATTTTTTTCTTAAGACGTGATTAAGGATTTTAGAATTGAAAATATATTAAAATTCTTGTTTTTTTTGGAATGGAAAATTATTTTTTATCTCCCATAACTAGATTTCCCAAAAGGAGGCCGAGTGAAATCTCTAGAAGACCTCACGCATGCCTCCCCTAACACAAGAGGGTACCAACTAGTGGTGAGGGTCAAAATTGTGTAGTTAGAAGTCTATAAAATAGGTAATATTATCCATAAAAATACAATGAAAACCAAATATATAATAGTGTATGGTAATCAAATAAATGTATCAGGATGTCATCACATGAGAGGAAATTCTAAGACCCCAAAATTGGTAGTTAATAATAAAAAGTGGAAAATCATATATTCTTAAAAACAAAATCATCTTGAGTATGTATTAGAATCCCCACCAAGTAAAAATATATATCTACTAAATCACCTACTATAGTGGCCTTTCTCTTCTCTTGATTAGTAACCATGAATTATGTTCATGCACAAAAATTACCATGTAGGGTGTGAGTAATAAACCTAGTAGGAAAACTCAAATGAGTCGATAACAGAAGTGTAATGTATATATATTACAATATATATCCTGATATAAGGTAAATTCACAAGAATAATATCAATCCCACATGTTCCATGTCATCATGAACTAATAAAACATCCACAAACTCTGACCCCACCAGCTACAACATGATGCTAGTAAGGATATCAGTGTATGTCAATACAAGTCACAAGACATGGTGAATATACAATAGTCCATTTCCAACCAACAAATCTCAATTTTTTGTTATTTTCTACCTCCATGGAATTCCACACAACCCACCCTAATGGTGTATGTTAATAGGAACACATTTCACCCACCACAAAGGTTGTAATAATCCTCAGATGATGGGATGTCCTAACAGACATGTTTAATATATTGGGATGTGTACATCACCCATTCATGGAAATATACCATATCATCCAATTGGATAAAGAAACTCAAATGCCTTGAATGGTTTAATCCCACATTAGCTAACATATCCATGAACCAACACATACCATCTAACAAGATATAGTTTGTATCGTTTTTTAAAATTATCACACTCCCCCTATAAGGGGTCATATAAACAATACTGATCATGTTTTTGAACCAAATACATGAATAACGGTTCCATGGGCTATACAATAACATAAATAATACATATTATAGGAAGTGATTATAGGGAATAATAATAATATATCTCAATAGGAAACTAAAAATCATAATAACTCATATCAAGATTATGTCACAATGGACACTCATACAATCACATGAAATATATATCGAACATGGGTTTCATGAAAAATGATCAGATCAAGAAAACATCATTTACACAGACCTATATGGTATGGATCTTCCTACTAAAATCCTATTGAGTAAAAGACCAATTTTTTACCAATGAATCATCACCCAAATCACATCCATGAATAAATTGGTTCAAGAAACTCACTAATATTTCCTAGAGATGATTTCTAGTTATTTTATGATTAATAATTAAAACTTCTGCATGAGATAATAACTTATCTCTCCTATATATGTTTCAAATTTCCAATATAATCCATAACATGAGTTAAAAAAATATTTCTCAATGAATTATTTTAAATCCAACATGTGATGATATTTATCTCTCCATAATGAACTTGATATAATGGTGTGATAAATTTTATTAATCATTTATAATTTTGATTGTAATATTTGAAGGATTATTTATAATTTCTCTTAGAAAAATATTCAATAAATTGTCATGAATAACTGGAATTTATCTTCTAAAAATGGTAAACCCATGAAACGTTGATATAGATATATCGTTCTACCATGATTGGAAACTAGATGAAGAACTCATATTGACTAAAGAAGACCTCACATATCCTAGAAAATTGTATTCAAGGATACCTAGTTTAGAGATGATATCAAAATCCAAGGAAATAATTATTTATATTTATAATTAGTAATAAGTTGTTCTGGTTTGTAGTATTGAAAACACCATATTAAAATCACTATTTTTTTAAGATTATCATGAATTTATAGTGTTTTAGAACATCTCAAATAAGTGTTATGGATTTAACAAGTCAAAAGTTTCATGGCCTGTCCCACAAGGCTCATGTCATGACTAACCCCAAGCCTGCCTTCCAAAGGCTAGGGGTTGGAAACTAGCACCAAGAAGGCATATCCCAAAAGGGAAATAATTTTACTTCAAACTTGTACACATGCACACAATAAAAACTAAAAGTACACAAAGGGCCCAAAATACAAGACCAAAACCACAAAGTAAAGTACAAAACAGCCATAATAAAAGACCAAAACCCCAAAAGAAAGTACAAATACCACAGTCCATACACTTGAGACCCTACCTGAAGGGTAGGTGAAGGGGAGATACTTGTAGCCATAGTAGTACACCCATTAGTCTCGTCTCACTGAGCACCACTTTGTCCTGAACCACTAAGGCCTCTGTCGAAGCATCCATTTGTCATGTCTCACTGAGCACCACCTGGTCCTGGAATACTAAGGTCTCTATCGAATCGTCGATAACCTACATGGAACACATCCCATACATGAAAAGCTAGTGCAGGGGTGAGTAAAAAAATACTCAGTAGAGGACCCAAACTATAAAGGAAAGAACACAACTTAGAGTATGTACAAGGTACTGTCAGTACTCCACTGAGGAGAGTACACCAAGTGTACTAAGTAAACCAATGGGGAGCATACGCCATGTACACTAAATACTCCACTGAGGAGAGTATTCCATGTACAATAAGTACACCACTAAGTAGAGTAATCCATGTACACTATATACACCACTGATTAGTGTACGTCGTGTACACTAAGTACTCAACTAAGGAGAGTACACCAAGTACACAAAGTACACCACTGAGGAGAGTATGCTAAGTACACTAAGTACACCACTATATAGATTACTCCAAGTACACTAAGTACACAAATAATAAGATTAATCCAAGTAAACTAAGAGTCATATCACGCAGGTATAATCCAAACTATACAAAGAAAGACCATCAGTCACAACACTGAACACCTTGGACTATTGAGGTACTCATCCCAGATGAGTACTACGGGTCTGTTGGGCCACACAAAGCCAGTTTTAGATGATCGACATAGGATCTCTTAGATATGATCCACACAGGATCTCTAGGAGATGATCCACATAAGGTCTCAATGATATGATCCATATAGGGTCACTTTTCAGCCATCCTTGGGTCTCAATTAGTAATAGGATTCCTGCCCATAGTGCGCTTGATTCTGGAAGAAACTGCTCCTCGAGCCATTCTTCATATTTTAGATACCATGAAAACCTCCTTATATTATGTCAAAATAACATCCATGTCTCAAGGGTTCCAATTCTGTAAACGGCTCATCAATTGGACACCCTGTTTGAATGTTATGGGTGTTTTAGAGAAATGGGGGTCAGTTGGGTCTGGGTCTAGTCCGATCCGGTCAGACCGACCCGAACCGGTATGGGGTCCACCGACCCGACCTGAGTTTGGCCTGAATCATTATTCCGGGCTCATTGGGTCGTGACTTTGGAGCATTTCCGACCCGGCCTGCTAGCCAAGCCCAACCTGCATCGGAGCTGGCCGGCTTCTCCAGCCCGGACGCTGCTCTACCACATCTATCCAACACTAATCAATACCAGGGTGACACCACATTCCATTCAACAGGTCTGCATGATCAAAATGGAATTAACGCACGTGGCCCGACTACGTGCTTCCATTCAACGAGGCGGTTCGCTGCATCCAGCAACCCCGCTGAGGATGACCTGGGTTTTCCCGGCCTCCACCCCGGCACACGGCTACTACTGTGTGCCACCACCAGGCTATTTTTCCGACCACCAAACGTGCTCCGGTGGTGCGTTAAATGAACTAGAAGAAACCATGTGATCCTTGCATTGGGTTCTTCACTACTATGGTCTCAAAACACCTTACGATCGTCTCTGTTTTAAAGTGCTCGATTTCCGGTATCTCCTGCATCGCTTCGATCCACCCGTCATCGTCATCATCACACCACCTTCGTGTTATGTCTGTATTCAATCCGCGATATCGAATCATTGTGCTACATGTTGAATGTGCAATGATCGTTATTTCATATCCACATAAAGGACTAAGAACACGTAGGGATAAAGAGGGAAAGACCACAAGAAACAAACCCGAGGAATGATCTTCAGTCATTGTTCATTACAGAGTTGATTTACTCCCATTAGAAGGATTAAGAATGAAAAAAAGTTATTCCACAAGAACAATCAAACTGTGGGGTAAACCTTTTCATTGGTTGATCCTCATTTCATGTTTTAAAACAAGGAATGGGGGAAGATATAATTCAAATAAAAACCCCTACCTGGAGAAGGTTCTTCATTGGTGTTGATCCGTTCAGATCCATTGGTGTTCGTCGATCTCCAGTCCTGGATCTGTTCTCCAAGGCATTGTCTCCTTTTTTTGATTAATTATCATTCTTTGTTGGAGAGAAATCCTTTATCATCCATTAGATAAATTCCATCTCTAATTCTCCAACCCTTTATCTCATTAAAATAGAAATGTGTCATAGTGTTTCTATTACACTGCATCATCGCATCTTTATAATGTTTCATTTATGAAACAACATATCTATTACGAATTAGTTAAAGAGTCCCTATGTTGTTTCATTTGTGGAATTAAACAATCGAGTCATCACTATGTTTCTGCGAAAAAATTCTTTTGAATAAAATAAAAAAATTTATTCTATTTTTTTAAACGTCTGAAATTTAACTTTTTCCCTTGACCCACATCATTTTAGGTGAGGTCTATTCATAGGTAATGTCCTCATTCTGGATGCAATGGTACCCTAGTATTTTAAATCTATCCACCCGTTAAATGTTCTCAAAACTACGCATGCGATCCATTTTAATTCTCTTAAAAGAATGTTCAAAAATTATCATTCACCCTCAACCCTACACTGGTCAACGATAAGCTCCGCCTAAGGGTAAAATGGCATCACAAACTCAATGGTACTCTCAGATTTCCAATATGGTTACTGTTTAGGGTTTATATGGATTTGAAAATAAAATAATTGTTACATAATTATTTTATACGGGGCCAAAAACTAACTTACACTATTGGCCCACACTGGCCAACGTTAGGCTCTTCTTAAGGAAATAATACCCTCACGAGCTCAATGGTGGTCTCATATTTTTAATCTAAGTCACTGTTCATGAATTATAAGAATTTAAAAAATAAAATTATTTTATTTTATTATTTTATTTATAGTTATGCCATTTTTGGGTTTTCTCAATGGAGATCTATGCCGACTAAACTAATGTCGGGCCTACGGTAAACACGCCATTTTGAATGCAATGGTGCCCTCAAATTTCATATCTAGGAAACCATTTAAGATTTATTCCAATTTTTTTAGGAAAACTGCTCACGTGCGCTATTTAAAAATTAACATTTTTCAATGGTTCATTCCGGGAACTCTTTCCCTTGGAATCTCATTCCCTCTCTATGCCTGGTCACGAAGTAATCCTATTTAATTTAAAAAAAATTATTCATGGAATTTCAGGGTATTAAATTACTCCCCCCTTTAGGGATTTATATTCTCATAAGCCAAAACATGGGATAATCAAACAAAAAATGGTTACTAGGAATGAATCGAAGCCTCCTTCTTCCATATGATCTCCTAGATATTCCCATGATTCCAATTAAATACACCAGATTAATCAACCATCCATGAAAGATCATCCCCCGTCGAACCTCTATCTTGGTTGGAAACTCCTCAAAAGTCACCCTATCATCAAATATATAGCACGTAGTGGCATCTCGAGACCTCTACTAAACTCTCCTCTTGGTTAGTTTGGAAGTTTGAAGAGTCTGGTGATTCAGTCAATGATAACCCATATAGTATTGTGTCTCCTAGACGCACATGTTTAACCCAACACAAAGTATATTGATATTCCATCTCACATCCACTCTGGTACCCCGAGGGGTTTTTTCAATCTTGTTGGAACCTGTTGCCCATCCATCACTTGCTGATGAGTGAGGCATCTAGGAGAATACTTTGCCACTGGCTTCTTCATCCTTGGCCACCAGTATGGACGTCCAAGGTCGTGGTACATCTTTACCTCACCTGGATGCACCACTAAAGGGGATGTATGGAACTCCCTGAACACCACATATTTCAACTCCATTGGTACTATGGTGCATCCACTGAAAAGGATGATGTGATCCCCACTATTCGAGTATCTATCAGGGGAATGCCCTGTGTACATCTGGGCACATGTGGTCTCGTAGCTGGAATCTCCAAGTTTCACCTCCCTAAATCATTGAAAGAGTGGAGGGGAAACCACCATCGACTAAAAATAAGTTTCCTAATCTCTATCCACAGAGGATATCAAAAGCGAGGCCAACTGATCTGAGGCCTCATTCAGAATCTATGAACATGATCTTCGACTGGGAGAATCTACCACCACATTACCCTTCCCAGGAGCATAGACAACATTGAATTCATGGTCCTTGAAGAACACTAGCCAATGTCATTGTATCATATTCAGATCCTTCTTTAGAAAATATATACTTGAAACTCTTGTGGTCAAAGTAGACGATGAATCATTCTCCCATAAGGCAGTGTCTCCACATATTCAGTGTGAAGACAACCACAACCAACTCAAGGTCATGAGTTTCATATTTCTACTCATGAGGTCTCAATTTTCTGTATCCATAAGCAATCAAAATTTTCCCTTGTATTAGGACACAACCAAGTCTAATTCTGAATACGTCATGGAAGATCATGTAGTCGAAGCCATCCTCTAGAAACCTCATTATAGGAGCACTCGTCAAGATCTACCTTAGCTACAGAAAGCTCTGATGGAATCTTTCTATCCACCTGAAGAGTTTTCCCTTTTACACTAATGTTGTCATGGGTGATACTACTCTAGAGAAGTTAGGTAGAATCTTTCGATAGTACCCAGCCAGCCCAACTAAACTATGCACCTCAGTAACGCTCTTTGGAGGATCCCAAGCAAGCATTGCCTCTATCTTTACTGGATCAACCATAACTCCAGCTTCTAAGATGACATGTCCTACAAATTGGAACTTTCTTAGATAGAACTCACACTTCAAGAGCTTATTGTAGATCTGGTTCTCTCAGAGTGTTTCTAGATCCATCCTTAGGTGTATTGCATGCTCCTCTTGTAACGTTGAATAAAATAAGATGTCATCAATGAAGAACCCTACAAAATGGTCTAGGTATATCTTGAATATCTTGTTCTTGAGAACCATGAACACAACTGGGGAATTCTTCATGCCAAACAACATCACTATGTACACGTAGTGGCCATAGAGACATTTTAAATCCATCTTTGAGATGTACTCATCTCGCAATAGAAGCTAGTGATAGTCTGATTTGAGGTCCATATTTAAGAACCATCCAGATCCCTTCAGCTAATTGAAGAGGTCATCAATCCTTTGTAGAGGATACTTATTCTTCACAGTCACTTGGTTCAGGTGCCGAATGTCCATGCATAGCCTCAATATTATGTCTTACTTCTTGGAGAACAACATTAGAGCTTCCCATGGGGAAACACTGGGCCTTATGAACCCCCTCCTCTATAAGTCCTCTAACTACACCCTCAGCTCTTAGAGCTCTACGATATCCATTCGATATGCAGGTGTAGATATTGATGTCATCCATAGGTATAGATCAAATCATAAATCTTACTCTCTATAATGAGGTAATCTTGGAACATCCTTTGGAAATACGTCCTCATACCCATCCAAGTCACTGAGACTGATATCAGTTTTCTATTTTCCCACTGTCGACATCCACTGGCTATATCTTCTCAGCCAAAGAACTTCTAATGACAATAGTTATCTCTATCACCCTAGAATAAGTATTAATGTGCAGAGGAATAGTGTTGTCTCAGATGTCCCTAAACACATCTCGCTTAGAGGCTCGATCCATAAAGTATTAATTTTATCATGTACATAGAGTACCAGAAATGGTTGGTACACGTCGATGAATACTCAGTTATTGACATGTTGTCCTTCCGAAGATGTAGAAGCTCTTGGGCACACATAGCCCTTAGCTTTTATGGAAAGATCCTCTTATCAGAGAGTGTTTCTCAATCTCTGTCCATGGAAAAGTCACCTCATCATAAGATCAGGTAATATAAACCCCATAATCACCCTACTAATCCATGTAGAAGGATCACTTCTAGGACTACCATTTGATCTAATGGTGGCCTGACCAGATAGAAAACTCAGCCACCACCTCAAGCCATTCCTCATCCGCCTGTGGGTTAGGCTTGCCTTGGAACCTGAGGGGTCTCTATCACTGAAACTCGTGTAAGTAACTAAGCCAACACGCATCCTCTACCAGTACCACTAGTATAAATTGGTGACCAAAAGGTAGGGGAAAATCTTGGACCCCGCCTGAAGTTCTCATCTCGGGAAATAGTCAGTGTACTGAAGCCTCATCACTCTGTGGACCATCCTCATGGTCACGCACAGGAAAACTGGATGGTTGTCTGCCTGGAGGGATCTTGAAAGAGACCAAGATGAATCAATACGAATCATGATTAATATATTATACCTGTTGAGGTGACTCTAACTCAGAAAGATCTTGAGAAAACATTTGAAGATGCATGCAACTAGGGTTTTCATGTACTGAGTCAGAAATCAGAATTCACGGCCTTGGTGTATAGATACGTCGGTCGCCACACCAACACTGGAATATCATGCCTGAATGCTGAACTCTAAATAGTTAACATTGTTTCCCCATTTAAATTAACAGCCTCTCAATTCTTCTAGTAGAACCTATTGCCTCTAATACCACTTTTTCATGACCCTTCCCCCAAGGCTCGTGCCGCGACAAACCCCATCCCTTCTTCCAAAGGCCAGGGGTTAGCAACTAGCACCAAGAAGGCATATCAAAAAAAGGAAGTCATTTTACTTTAAACCTATACACACACACAAAGAAAAAAAATGAAAGTAAAATGGGGCCAGAATACAAGCCCAAAAACCACAATGGAAAGTACAATGGGGCCAAAATTGTAACATCCCAGATAAATAAAGAACATAACATTTTCATATTTATTAATATTTCTGAATTAAATATTAATTTTACTTTAAAGGGATTTCTATGTTCAATGACGTACCCGATATGCAACAACAGGTTTCTTTGAAATCTTATGTTGTACACTAACAATATAATATTATTATTTTAAATGGTAGTTAAAGCCTAGTCATTGTATTGGAAGGAATGAACAGAAATTACTACAATATAATTATTCATGTTTTTTATATGTTTTTACATTTATCAAATAAAATTTAGAGGCTAAAAATGTGAATGAATCTAATTTTAAGTATAATTTACTTTAAAAGGTTGATTTACCGCCATTTAATGGAGATCCCTATTTAAATCAAGTTTTGGTCACTTTATATGTTCTATTTGACAAAATAAAATTCTTATTTATAAATAGTACATCGAAATTTACTTTGGCCAATTTTTTGGTATTTTTCTGATAAAATTCATTTTTAAATGAAGAGTGAAAAATACTGTATTTTAATTCAAATATGCTTTTTAATCTAATATATTTATATGGTTACATTATCTTTTTAATTTGTTTTAATTTGTAATTATATTATATTTTTACCATTCAATCCAATAATGGTCATTGGAATTAATTTTACTTTGAAATTGGACATAAACAAGTGTCAATCTTTTGATAGATATTGTTTCTTAAAAACATCATATTTGTTTTGACTACGAGAATTAATTTTAAATTAATTGATACAACATATATTTTTTTAATTTTGTAAAATAGACTTCATTTTTGAATTCATAATATCAAATATATCATAGGATGAATTTTTGGTATTTTTCTGAAAAACATCAATTTTTGATGAATAGTGAAACCACTAAGTAGTAGTTAAAAACCGACTTTTTTATTTAAATGAAATTTTAACACTTCTGTGAATTGAATTTCAAAAATTATACATACATGGTTGTTATTAATAAGTAAAATTTGGTTCAATAAAATGAAAATAATTTTTGACGAATAGTAACTTTTGACTTTTATTTACCGCAATTAAAGGTAAATATGGTAATTCAAGGTAAAAAGAATATTATTATAATACAAAAATACCCTAACACTTGTTCTAACCTTATTGTATGAGTCATGGACGACCATGTGCATCATTGGGCATATTTTGGGACCCCATTGAGCCACTTGGGAGTCATAATGACACTTTAGATCAATTAATTTTAAGTAAAGACAAAAATGACACAAACAAATATCTTTTAGTAAAGAAATTTTTACATGGGGTTATATAAGTTATATTTTCAACTATAAATATTAATTGGAAATATAAAACTATTTCCTACATCATGGTATTTTTTTATAATTTTTAGACATCAAATAAATAAAATTAATTATGACACAAAAAATGATGTCGTATTTACCTCATTAACAAATGATTTAAATAAATAAGATTATAAATTTTAAAATAACATCAAAAACCTTTCCAATCCTTATAGTATGAATTTATTTCAACCATGAGTCATCTTATCTTCAAATTTAATTAGTTTTGTACCATTAGAAACTGAAAATCATTATATAATAAAATAATATTTTCACACATTCCTAAAGAACCCCTCCTCCACCTTATAAAAAGCCCTCATTGCTAACCCATTAATCACACTTCTCAAGCCCCTTGACTCATCCAAAACCTTCAAAACTAATCTCTCAAGATCAATATATTCCTCTTAGAATCCTTACCTTATGCAGAAGGCACTTCAAGAAGTCCTTTTGGTTCAAACCAAAGAGAGTTACCCAAATTAAATGTAACTGTTTCTCTTGAATTCATTTAATTTATTTTACTTCTCCAAACCCCTAAACTATTTTTATTCATTTATTTTATAACAAAACCAGTATATGAAATATACTATGTTATTTTTATGAGAAGTATTATAACTACACTTACAAACACCTCCATCTAATGGGTAAAGAACATACTGTTTCTGTGGAAGACGAACTACTACATCACGAAACGATGATTGTTCAAATATCTCCAACAGCCTCTCATGGTGTCCATTATGATAGAACTGTATTTATATATAATATATAATATATTTATATTGTTTATATGATTATTTATTTTTCATTTATAGAATAACTTTATGGTTTCCATAGTGGGTAAATACGATAATCACATTTTAGGAAGTGCGGACTACTGCCCCCTCAAAGTTATATGACTCGTTCATGCATTATGTGGAACGTATAATGGGTAGAGTTAATGAAATTATATATTATATTATACTATAATTATAATATACTTATGTATAAATATGTTTCCATTCCATTACAATAAGAAATAGAAATGAAAGTAGCGTTCATGCGTACGTATGACTCATCGTCTCCATGAACGGTGCATTTCATTTCTTATCTCCAAATGTTATATACTATTATAAATACATGTATATACTAGATATATATGATGTATATGATATATAAATCATGAATATAATTCTGGATATAAATAACTTTTGACCACATTAACAACATGTAATGATAAGAAGTCCATTTTTGACTCAAGTACCAAATATCGAAAAGATGACCATTACTAACATAAATGATTACATAATGTTTATATCATGGTAATAAGTGATTTAAAAGTAATTATAAAATTTAAAAAGGTTCTTAATAAATTATAAATTAACTTTAGTTTATTATTCATGAGATTAAATAACAAACGGGTCAAGTAAGACACGAGGTAAGGGGTTTCTTATATCACTTTTAATTCTATGAGATTTCCAATATTCACCACTTATTTATTGAATGTGGTGTATTTTGTACTAACATTTGGTATATATTAGAGTGAATCTATTTATATTCATGGTATTCTGTGATTCAATTGGTGTGTGTTATCTTTCATTCATACGACTCGTTTGATTACAATGTGGTAAGGGGTTTTTATCTCACTTCTTATTCCTATGAGATTCGTGCTATATTGCCACTATTTCTTTTTTGTGTGGTGTATGTACTGCCCATGATTGTATTCATTGTTATATATATATATATATATTAATTTATGGTAATTAAATCTTCATTTTATGATCCTTCTTTGATATGGTGAATGTTTCATAAGTTACCAAATCGTTAAGGGAACCTTTCACCCTGCACTTTTTTAAAGAATTATTTTTGTTATGTCTTTTAATTTATATCTTCTAATGTTGGTATATGTTCTTATATATCCTTAATGATGTTAATTTTATTTACAAGTGATGAGATACCCTTTTCTCTCTCATAAAATTGTTTTTTTGAATTTTAATGTGACGTTGTTATGCTGTCGATTTTCTGTAAGGGAACTTCTTAACCCACTTTCAATTGTTTGGGTTAAAATTATACTTCTTGGTTATGGCGTGTTATAAATATGTTTGAATCACCTCATATTGTTTCAAAATTAATATCCACTTATAGTGAGTGTATTCGTATTTTTCACACATAATTATGTAATTGATTTATCTTTAATCTAAGGATACTGTCTTTATAAGGGATTTTGTCTCAATTTACATTACCTTGAGACTTAATTGTTGTTATGTGCCAATTCAATTTTATATGGTGTATATAATTCCCTTTGAAAAATTATATCATGAATATACTTATTCTCATGATATTATAAGTTTTGTTTTATTCTATTCTTTAATTATGTTTAGTCAAGTGTTTCTCAAGTGTTATGAGACTCTTTTACTAAAACATCATTTTAAAAGCTTTAATGAATTTTTCTTCTAAATATTTCTCATTAATTTCCATGTTTTCAAAATGGTTTTTAGTATTTATTTATATGTACATTAATGTTTTAAAACTTTAATTCCTTTAAAAGCTTCAAAGTGGTATGGGACACTTTGATTCAAAAATCTCTTTACTAAATGTTTTAAATGGTTTTGAAAATGGTATGATTAAGCATTGATTATGTCAAAATCTTCAAATGATATATTGTAATTGTGATGTGGAAATGTTATTAGTGAAATTCTTATATTTACAGTATTTTATGTGTTATGATTTTATAATGGTATTTGGACATTTGACGGGTGGTTACGTGATAAACCAAATGATGGGTGGTGCCGTGATAAAGCAGGAATGGTGGTTATGTTATAACCTCCAATGCATTGGGTATGGAATTTGGCAGTATGGCTATTTTATTTAGTGATATGTGTGGAAGTCGACCGTATGGTTATTCCATTTTAGTATGTTTATGTCCCAAGTTACCTTTATATGTTATGTGTTTTTTATATGGGTTTTATGGTAATATTTTGGTTTCAAAAGGATAAGAAATGATCTTTTATTCATTGAAGAGTATTTACTACTTCATAAAGGTGAAAAGTATTACTTATGATAAAGTATTCATGGTTTACTTTTTTTTAAAAAAAACTAATAGTTTTCCTTTTTTTTGTATCCCTTACTGAGCTTTTTATGCTCATCCCAAGTTTTTAAAATGTTTTTTCATAGTACATAAACTGGAATAGGGTCAAGGATGGGATCATGGAAAATTAATGTTGTCTAAAACATGGAACTAGACATGACTCTTTTTATTCAAGAATTTTTATTTTGTGAAAAAAGTAGAAACTGGGTAGATGTGTCTAAAGGTAATATTCAAGTTGTTATGTATATGTTATGACCTAATTCTCTAAATCTATAAACCTGAAAATTCCTCAATGTAAATTATTAACTTAATTCAAGAATATGCAATGTTTAAGGCTGGGTCCTTACAATTGGTATCAGAGGTAGGTTTAGATAACTTTAGAGGTTAGGGTGTAATTTAAGCATGAGTGAACTAACAATAATGGTTAGAATATTTGAAAGAGTCATAGTTATTTAAGAGGTGATAAATGGTTATTACATTTTGGGGTGCAAAATGAAAGGTGTTAGATAACCTTTAAGAAAAATTATGTTATGGTTATTTTTGAGGAATTTGTCTTTTTTTTTTGGAATGTTATGAAATTTTATAGTTTTTGAAAAAGGACAACATGTAAACTGTGTGACAACCCGTCGCGTTAGACAAAGGTGTGAGAATTAGACCCACAACCAAAGTGTGATTGGGATTTATCGCCTACCACTGGCCTACATGAAGTCTCTAGTTAGTATGACTAATTATTTTAAATTAAATGATTTTATGGATCAAGAATAATTTGACCTTATGTTTTATCAAATGGATGCCCTTAGTGTAGGAAAATGATTTGATGATTAAGTGATACAAGTTATTTGGAAGACGTTCTCTCTTTTGGGAACACTATATGCTTAAGGAAAATAGAATACTATGGGATCTCATTTGTGGAGTAAGGGTTGAAATTTTATTTTGTAAGAATCTATGATTTTATTATAGACATATAGTGATTTTGGTTATTTATGGAAATGATTAACCTATCATAGAGAATATGTGATTAGGTTAGTCACACATCAGTATAAGATGTTAAGAGCAGACGATGTTTTTAGAGATAAATGTTAAGATTTACTGTGGAAGACTTTGTGATTTAAATCTTTCTGAGTTTTTGGTTTCAATTTTAGTTTTGATTATTTTGAATAATTTTAAGGACAATTTTATATTGAATGGTCTTTTTTGAACTTTGGGTGATTTTGTTGGATTTTGGAGATTAAGAGTAGTATTTATTTTTATAAAGGATTACCCGTTTAGGGATTGTCTAATCTCGTACTAACCAATTTTGGTTTTGGTTAATATATAAAGATAGGGGAAATATATTGTTCATATTTTTTGGATCATGTTATTCTATAGAACTTGATTTTTTCGCTTTTAATTTGTCCAAGTCAACTTCAATACTCATCGTTTTGAGAAAATAAGAGTTTGTGGTAGAAATTTAGTAAAGGATGAAAGTATACATGAAAAGTAAGTATGTGTCCTTATGTTCTTAGTTAGGATCATAAATAAATTACTCAACTTTATAAAAATGAAATTAAAACAAAACCATTGTCCATTTACTTTTCCTACTAGGAAACCAATGACCGTTTAACCCATCACAAATTAGTGGTTTTCTTGGTGTTAACTTTCCCCTAATCATGTTTTCTATCACTCTACATCAGAACTTGACACTTAGTTTCTCTTCCATGACCATGTTCTCATGGAATCCAAGTATGGGTAATCTCGGGTGACCTTTGTACAAATCTTTCTTTCTTTTAAAGTGATAGTTTTATTTTCTCTTTTTCCGATGTGGGACTTTCAGTGAAGTTTCCAAGCCTAATTTTAAAATTGTGAGGATGCAATTCCCAAAAGGGGGAAGGATGCAACATCCTATACAAATAAAGAATTTAACATTTTCATATTTATTAATATTTTTTAATTAAATATTAATTTTACTTTAAAGGGGTTTCTATGTTCAATGACGTACCTGATACGCAACAACAGGTTTCTTTGAAATCTTATGTTTCATAGTAACAATATAATATTATTATTTTAAATGGTATTTAACTCCAAACTGTTGTATTAATGGGAATGAATATAACTAACTACAATATTATTATTCATGTTTGTTAAATGTTTTTACATTTACCCAATAAATTTTAGAGGCTTAAAATTTTAATGAATCTTATTTTAAGCATAATTAACTTTAAAAAGGTGATTTACCGACTTTTAATGGAGAACCCTATTTAAATCAAGTTTTTGTCACTTTTATATGTTATATTTGACAAAATAAAATTCTTCTTTAGAATCTGGACATTAAAATTTACTTTGGGTAATTTTTTGGTATTTTTCTGATAAAATTTATTTTTTTAATGAAGAGTGAAAAGTACTGTATTTTAATTCTAATATTATTTTTAATATAATTTATTTATATGGTTATATTATATTTTTAATTGGTTTTAAAGTGTAATTAGATTATATTTTTAGCATTTAATCAAATGGTGGTCATTGTAATTAATTTCACTTCGAAAATGGACATAAACAAGTGTCAATATTTTGATAGATATTGTTTCTTAAAAACATGCTATTTGTTTTGACAACGGGAATTAATTTTAAATTAATTAATGAAAATTCTGTGTTTTTAATTTTGTAAAATAGACATCATTTTTGAATTTGTAATATCAAATATATCATAGGCTTAATTTTTGGTATTTTTCTGAAAAAATCAATTTTTGATGAATAGTGAAACCACTAAGTAGTAGTTAAAAATTGACTTTTACATTTAAATGAAATTTTACCGCTTCTGTGAATTAATTTTCAAAAATATGACATGAATGGTTGTTATTTTTAAGTAAAATGTGGTTCAATAAGATGAAAATAATTTTTGGTGAATAGTAACTTTTGCCTTTTAATTATCGCGGTTAAAGTTAAATAGGGTAGTTCGAGGTAAAAATAATATTATAATAATACAAATTTACCTTAAAACTTATCCTAACCTAATTGGATGAGTCATGGCCGACCATGGGCATCCTTGGGTTGATTTTATGACCTCATGGAGCCACTTGGGAGAGATAATGACACATTAGATTAATTAATTTAAAGTAAAGACAAAAATGACACAAACAAATATCTTTTAGTAAGGTAATTTTTACATGATTTTATATAAATTATCTTTTAGAATATAAATATTCATTAAAAATATAAAATTATTTTCTACATCATGGTATTTTTTTTATAATTTTTAGACATCAAATAAATAAAATTAATTATGACACAAAAATGAAGCGGTATTTACCTCATTAATAAGTGATTTAAATAAATAATATTATAAATATTAAAATAACATCCAAAACCTGTCCAATTCTTATTTTATGAATTTATTTATACCATTAGTCATATTTTCTTCGACTTTAATTAGTTTTGGATCTTTAGAACCGAAAATCATTATATAATAAAATAATATTTTCACACTTTCCAAAAGAACCCCTCCTCCTCCTTATAAAAAGCCCTCACCAATAACTCATTCCTCACACTTCTCAAGCCCCTTATATCATCAAACCCATTCCAAAATAATCTATCAAGATCCCTTTATTCCTCCTAGAATCCTTAACTTAGGTAGAAGGAACTTCAAGTTGTTTTTTTGGTTCAAACCAAAGGGAGTTACCCGAATTAAAGGTAACCGTTTCTATTAAAGTCCTTTCATTTATTTTACTTATCCAACCCCATAAAATATTTTAATTCCTTTATTTTATAAAAAAAAAAGTATCCTCAATATACTAGGTCATTTTTATGAGAAGGATTCTAACTACACTTACACACACCTCCGTCTAATTGGTAAAGAACATACTGTTTCTGTGGACTGCGAACTACTACCTCACGAAAAGATGATTGTTCAAATATCTCCAACCACCACTCATGGTGGCAATTATTATTGAACTATATTTATATATAATATATATTATATTTATATTGTTTCTATGATTTTTTATTTTTCATTTATAGAATACCTTTATGGTTTGCATAGTGGGTAAATAGGATAATCTCATTTGAGGAAGTGCAGACTACCGCCCCCTCAAAGTGATATGACTCGTTCATGCCTTATGTGGAATGTATAAAGGGTAGAGTTAATTATATTATATATGATATTATACTGGAATTATAATTTAATTATGTATCATTAAGTTTCCATTCCTTTACAATATGAAATAGAAATGGAAGTAGCGTTCATGCGTACGTACGACATACCGTCTCCATAAACGGTGCATTTCATTTATTATCTCAAAATGTTATATACTATTATAAATACATATATATACTGGGTATATATGATATATATGATATCTAAATCATGAATATAATTCTTTATATAATGAACTTTTGACCACATGAACAACTTGTAATTATAAGAAGTCCATTTTTTACTCAAGTACCAAATATCGACAAAATGACCATTATTAACATAAATGATTACATAATGTTTATAACACGGTAATAAGTGATTTAAATGGAATGATAAAATTTTAAAAGGTTCTTAATCAAGTATAAATTAACTTTAGTTTATTATTCAGGAGATTAAAGAAAGAACGGGTCAAGTAGGACACGAGGTAAAGGGTTTCTTATCTCACTTTTAATTCTGTGAGATTTTCATTGTTCACCACTTATTTATTAAATGTTGTGTATTGTGTACTAAAATTTGATATATATTATAATGATTATCTTTATATTCATGGTATTCTGTGATTTAATTGGTGTTTATTAACTTTTTTTATCCAACTCATTTGATTACAATGTGGTAAGGGGTTTTCATCTCACTTCTTATTCTCGTGAGATTCATGTTATATTGCCACTATTTTCTTTTTTTTGAATGTACTTCCCATGATTGTATTCCTTATGTAATATACACTAATTTATGGGCAATTAAATCTTTTTTTATGATCCTTATTTCATATGGTGAATGTTTCATAAGTTACCAAATCGTTAAGGGAACCTTTCACCCTCCTCTTTTTTAAAAACTTATTTTTGTTATTTATTTTAATTTACATCTTCTAATGTTGGGATATGTTCTTATATATCCTTAATGATGTAAATTTTATGTCCAAGTGATGATATAACCCTTTCTCTCTCATCAAATTATTTTTCTGAATTTTAAATTGACATCGTTAGGCTGTCGAATTTCTGTAAGGGAACTTCTTAACCCAACTCAAATTCATTGCATTAAACTTATACTTCTAGATTATGCCATGTTATAAATATGTTTTAATGACCTCTGATTGTTTTAAAATTAATATCCACTTATATTGGTTGTATTATTATTTTGAAAAACATAATTATGTAATTGATTTATCTTTATTCTAAGGATACCGTCTTTATAAGGGATTTCGTCTCAATTTACATTCCCTTTAGACTTCATTGCTGTTGTGCACCAATTCACTCTTATATGGTGTATATACTGACATTTGTAAGATTATATCATGAATATCCTTATTCTCATGGTATTATAAGTTTTGTTTTATTCTATTCTTCAATTATGTTTATTCAAGTGTTTCTCAAGTGTTACGAGACTCTTTAACTAAAATATCATTTTAAAAGATTTAAAGAATTATTCTTCTAAATATTTCACATTAGTGTCCATGTTTTCATAATGGTTTTTAGTATTTATTTATATGGAAATTAATATTTTAAAACATTAATTCCATTAAAATCTTCGAAGTTGTATGGGACACTTTGATTCAAAAATCTCTTTATTAAATATCTTAAATGGTTTTGAAAATGGTTTGATTAAGCATTGATTATTTGAATATCTTGAAATGATATTTTGTAATTGCAATGTGAAAATGTTTTTAGTGAAATGTTTATATTTACAATATTTTATGTGTTATGATTTTATAATGGTATTTGGACATTTGATGGGTGGTTATGTGATAAACCAAATGACGGTTGGTGTCGGGATAAACCAGGATGGGTGGTTACGTTATAACCTCCAATGCATTGGGAATGGAAGTCGGTCGTATGACTATTCCATTTTGTGATATGTGTGGAAGTTGACTATATGGTTATTCCATTTAGGTATGTTTATGTCCCAAGTTACCTCTATATGTTATGTGTTATTTATATGCATTTTATGGTTTTCTTTTGGTGAAAAAAGTTTAAGGAATGATCTTTTATTCACTAAAGATTATTTAATACTTTATAAAGCTGAAAAGTATTACTTATGATAAAGTATTCATGGTTTACTTATTGTTTTGAAAAAAAACTAACAATTTTTCTTTTTTGTGTATCCTTTACTGATATTTTCATACTCATACCAAGTTTTTGAAATGTTTTTCACAGGACATAAAGTAGAATAGGGTCAATTATGGGATCATGGAAAATTCATGATGTCTAAAACATTGAACTAGACATGACTCTTTTTTCCATGAATTTTTATTTTGTGAAAAAAATGGAAACTTGGTAGATGTGTCTGCATGTAATATTCAAGTTGTTATATATATGTTATGACCTAACCCTCTAAATCTATAAACCTGAAAAGATCCTCAATGTGAATTATTAAATTAATTCCAGAATATGAAATGTTTAAGGTCGAGTCCTTATAAAAATAAAATCCCAAAACCACAAAGGAAAGTACAACTGCCTCAGTCCGTCCGCTCAAGACCCTAATTGAAGGGTAGGTGAAGGAGATCTATTTTGTAGCCGTATTAGTATTTAGGTTTGTCATGTCTCACTAAGAACCACCTAGTCCTAGACCACCAAGGTCTCCATCGTGGTGTTCCTCCATCACGTCTCACTGAGCACCACCTGGCCCTAGACCACCAAGGTCTCTGTCGAAGCATCGATCACCTACACGAGACACGACACATGTGGGTGAAGCTCGTGCAGGGGTGAGTAACAAAATAATCAGTAGGCATCCCAAACCACAATGGAAAGACCACAAAGGAGAGTATTCAAAAGGTACTATCAGTACACCACCAGGGAGAGTAAATCAAGTGTACTAAGTACACCACTGAGGAGAGTACGCCAAGTACACTAAGAATGCCACTGAGGATAGTAAGCCAAGTACACTAAGTACAACATTGAGGATAGTAGTCCAAGTACACTAATACACCACTAAAAAGAGTACTCTAAGTACACTAAGTACACAACTAAGTAGAGCACACCATGTACACTAATTAAACCATTGAGGATAGTATGCCAAGTACACTAAGTACACCGCTTAAGAGAGTATGCCAACTACACTAAGTAAACCACTGAGGAGAGTATTCCATGTACACTAAGAGTCTCCTCACACTGGTATAATCTAGTGTATAGAAATAAAGACCATCAGTTGAACACCGAACACATTGGACTATTGAGGTACTCATCCCAGATGAGTACTATGGGTCTATTGGGTCACACAGATCCACTTGTAGCTGATCCACATAGGTTCTCTTGGAGCTGATCAACATAGGGTCTCTAAAAGATGATTGACACAGGGTCACTAGGATTTCATCCACACAGGTTCTCTAGGATCTAATTCACATAGAGTTTCTAATTTTTTATCCACTCAGGGTCACTAGGAGTTGATCCACACCAGGTTTCTAGGAGATGATCCACATAAGGTCTCTTTTCAGCTATCTTCGGGTCTCAGTCAGTCGTAGGATTCCCACAAGTAGTGTACATTATTCCAGGAGAAACTGCTCCTCAACCCATTCTTTGAATTTAAACTACCATGAAAACCTCCTTAGAGTATTAAAAAATATACGACCTATTACAGGGGTTCCAACTCCACAAATGGATCTTCCATCAGAAGCTCCATTCAAAAGTGACGTTTTAGCAAAATGGAGGCCGGTTGGGACCATGCCCGGCCTGACCCGACCTATTGGGCCCAACACAGGATGGATGGGCTGGGCTGGTCCACTAGGCCGTGGGTTCGTCTTATTGTTGGCCCATCCCACCATCACAAACATGGCCTGCATCAGTACAAGCCGACTTCTCCAGCCCGGACACGGCACCATGGTGGTGCTGCATTTTATCCAGCTGGTCTACATGAGCGGATAGGAATTACTTCATGTGGTGTCGTCGCGGTCAATGAGGCAGTTCACCATGTTCAGCAACCTTTCAGCAGATGCCTCAGGTTCTCTAAGAAGCCACCGCAGGTGGCCAACCTCTAAGGATGGCGGGATATTCTACAGACCACTGGACGCGCTCCAGTGGTCTGTTCTTCGATCAAGAAGGAGCCATTCAATCCTTGAATTGCGTTTATCAATACCATGGGCTCAAAAATCCATTGCGATCATCTCTTCTAGAAAGCGCTCGATTTTCGGTATCTCTCACGCCGCTTTGATCCACCCTCCATCGTCGTCGTCGCACCACCATCGTGCTATATCCGTCTACGATCCGTGATATCGAATCATTGTGCCACAAGGTGAATGCGGGATGATTGTTTTTTCATATCCCCATGGAGGACGAAGAAAAAATATGGATAAATAGGGTAGGACCACATGAAACCAACTCGAGGAACAATCTTCGTCCATTGTTCGTTAGGACCTTGATTCGCTCTGGTTGGAAGAATCAAGAACAAAAAAAATTTATTCCACGAGAATGATCAAACCACGGGTCAACCAATCCATGGGTTAATCTGTGTATGTCATTTTAAAAAAATTAATGGGGGGATATATAATTCAAATAACAACCCCTAATTTGAGAAGGTTCGTCATTGGTTCCTGTCCGTTTAAAGTTGTTGGCATTCATAAATCTCTTGTCCCAGATCCCTTTTCCAAGGCATCCTCACTGCTTTCTGATTTTACGAAATTCATCATTTGAGATAAATCCATTGCCATCCGTTAGATAAATTTCATTTCTAATTCTCCAAACCATTATCTAATTAATAGAGAAACTCATCGTAACGTTTCTGTTATGTTGTGTTGTCGCGTTATTATGATTTTCATTTATGAAACTGTGTATCTATTACACTATAGTTAAAGAGTTTCTATGTTGTTTCACTTATTGAATGAAATGGTTGGCTCATTTATGCGTTTCAGCAAAACAAATATTTTGAATAAAATAATATTTTTATGTTTATTTTATTTTTCTTTAAACGTCCGAAAATTAACCCGCGCCGGTCAATGTTAGGTCAATCCATAGGTAAGGTCGATGTTCCAGATGCTACGGTGCCCTCATATTTTCAATCATGTCACCCATTTATAATTTGTCAAAACCACACATGCACACCATTTTAATTCACATAAAAAAAGTTAAAAACCCATCTTTCACCCTCGACCCACACCAATCAAGGATAAGATCCGCATAAGGTAACACGCCCTCACGAGATCAATGGTACTCTCATATTTCCAATACAAATTACTTTTATGGAGTTATAAGCAATAAAATATAAAATAATTTTTATTTAATTATTTTATTCACAGCAAAAAAAAAGTAACTTCCACTTTTGGCCCGCGCTGGCCGACATTAGGCTCTAGATATGGAAAGAATGCCCTCACAAGATTAATGGTGGTCTCAAAAATTTCAATCTAATTCACCATTCATGAGTTATAAGAATTTGAAAAATAAAATAATTGTATTTTATAAATTTATTTACAGTTATTCCATTTTCGGGTTTTCTCACTAGAGGCATGTGCTAACTAAAATTAAGTCGCGCCTAGGGTAACCCTCCATTGTGAACTCAACATAACCCTCATACTTCTGACTTGGATACCCTTTTAATAGTTATTACACTTTTTAGGAAAACTTCTCACGTGCGCTATTTAAAACATAACATTTTTTAATATATCATTATGGGAACTCTGGGGCTCAGAATCGCACGACTTCTTAGCACCTGGTCTCTAAATAATCATATTTAATTTTAAAAAATATCCTAGAATTACCGAGTATAACAAAAAGGATTGATTTATAATTAGTATAGGCTTATAAAATCATTAAAATTACATTCAAGTTTGATTTGGGAATACTAAACTGAAAATCATGGATTATGGGAAACCCTTATGTCAAAAAGGGTGATGGTAAGGGTAACATTAATTTACTTTTATGTATTTCATTTCTTTCACGTGAGGGTAATGACATTTACCCTTACACATGTCATGAACGGATACATACCCTTACACACCTCTCGATTACCATTATAAAATCCAAATAAATTTGAAGTTACATGACACTGCTCAAACCTACCCTTATGCATCTAGAGATTACCCATATGTAACCCATGAAAATAATGAGTTACCCTTGTATAGAGGTTGAAAAATCATCTTACCCTTATGCATAATTTGGATTACACTTACATAACCTTTAAAAAAATATAACATAACTTTATATGTTCCACATGAACCCATATTTAACATTTGAAAATTATGAGTTACCTTTATGCAACCCCCTATAATTAGGAAACATTAGCGTACAATGAATTTACCTTTAGGTAGAACTTATCCAAAATTTAAGGGTAGAAATTATTTTGAAAAATATTAAAATTTTATTTAAAGGACTTATAAAATATAACATAAAATTGTTTTAAGGAACATTAAAAAAATAAGGATTTTGTAATTATCCCCCTCTAATGAATTATCACACCCATAAGTAGTGTATCTAGAGTTCCTGTAATGACCCAATGTTTTCCAATGAAAATTCCATTCTTATAAATATGTCATAAAATCACATGAAAACACAACATAATGAACTACTAGGTGCTAAGTGAACATAAAACATATGTTTTCCACTTTTGTGTTTGGAATTTCGAAAATCTGACATACACTGTTGTGATCCGTATGTTTTTTGGAGTCTAATAAGAAAAACATAATTTTTGGTGAATAGTAACATACCCTTATGAATAGTAACATAACCTTATGAATAGTGATATACCATAATGAATATTAATCGTACCTATGATAATATATAATCAATATTCAAGTGAATGAATAATGTTCTTATATTTTAGAAGAAGTAAATAAATGTTTTAAAACTGGGTTTTGGTAATAAATTATGATTTAATTAAAAATTAAAATAATAATATTTAGAAGATTATTTTTGAAAAATGGGCTCCTTTTTTGGATTCTACATGTCAAAAAATGTATGGGGTTAATTTTTTGGATTTTTCTGAAATACTTGAATTTTTGATGAATAGTGAAATACCATAATTTACAAAATTAGCTAAATAAGCTAATTATAGAGTTATGCATTATGTTCGGCTGATGTAAGAACAATTTGTTCTGAATCACATGATAAAATTAATATTCTTGGTCATTGAAGATTCATTATTCCTTTTCTTGTGAGGAAATAATAAATTAATGAATTTTATATTGAGAAATCTCCTCTCCCCTCCACTATAAAAACCACCCTTCACACCCTCATTTCCTCACACCTATCAAGATTCAAGTATTGTCTAAACTCTGCCTGAGAATCTTCCCTAGCCCCTCCCCCACGTTCAAGAGCTTCTGGTCTCCTCAAAAGACAAATCCTAGGTCACTTAAGGAGGATATCAAGAGGAGGATTCGAGAGGTAATTTCGCTTCCTCTTTCCTTTAATTTCCTCTCAATTTAATGTTCTTTTCATATTCTATTACCACCTATATTCATCCAAAAGGTATGGTAGCTCTATTATCATATATATACTAGACTTTTGTGATACTATTGGGATATTATACCATCCAACCCCCTTTCCCACTTCCTTTTATTTTATAAAAGAAAACGTTGTTCGTGAGGTGTTAATCTGTCACATTCAAGAATGACGTTTTTTCTTTCTTCTATTTCTACATTCAAATATGTTCATGAAACAATTTTTACGGTTGAACCATAATATTATATGTGTTTTATGTCCTATTTTAAGTTCTGTAACTAACTTATGTACATATTACTAAATTATTAAACAAAACAAGATCGTTGTAGTCGAAAAACCGACCAAATTAACCCAAACAATCATCATTTAATACTTATCTAATGATTCATCTACATAGTATATAATAAAATCAATTATAATATCATTTAAACTCTGGTAAAATAATTAATAACATGTAATATCCATTCTGGATGTTTACCCATGTTATACTCGAACTTCAATTTTTGAATACAAGTGAAACGCTCAAGAAAACCATAAAAATAATCATTCATGAACAATGTTTTCAAACTCTATAACTCATAAAAAGGAACATAAAATAACTTAGTTAAACCATAATTAATCATATTATTGTACAAAAGGTCTTTTAATTTTTAATTAATGAATCTAATGTGGTTATATAGGACATTAAAATGAAGGAAACATTCAGATATAAGGTAAGGGGAAATTATCAAACCCAACTTTCATCCTTCGGGTTCTCCCTCTTTCACTCCTTTTTTTATATTGTTACTCCTTAAAAATAATTTGTTCACAATTTTATTTCCTTTTCTGGGATATAAATTTTTTTCACTGGTTTTTATGTCAAACAAAATGTTTTCCAAAAGATCTCTTCTTTTAAGAATACACCTTTTACTTCTCATTCAAGGTTAACGATTGTTGAAACATGTATGTTATTCCCTCTTTCTTTCGGGAACCCAATGTTTGAGTTCTGATGAGATGAAACCCATTCCTTTTCATGGGTTAGTTTTTTAATACTTGATATATGTTCATTGTGGCTTGCATGAAAATGATAATGTTATGATGTGACAGGTGCTCCTGGAATTATATAGAGAAATATGAATGTTTCAAAGTGACAGGTGTGCTTGGAATTATACAACTCTCCAATGCCTTGGGTAAAGTGATTAATATCATGAGTTAATGTGAAATAATGTGTGAAAAAAGATGATATCCATTTTCATAAGTATGTGTGGTAGTTAACCACTAAGACATGATGTTTCATTTTTATGCATTGCCACATTTCAAGTCTCTTATTAATGCTTCCTCTCATGTTCATGAAACTTTTCCTATGTTATGGTTATGATCACCCATTGTTATATTGTTCTTATATATCCTCTTACTAGGATTTTAGCTCACCCCTTTTTGATGTATATCCTCAGCTGACTACATGTACTAAGGAGAGGTCATGTGCCAATAAAAATACAGAGAATAAGGAATTAAATAAATTTTTATGCTTGAGGTTGTAATTGTTATGTACGGTCCAAGTTTTCCCAATACACTAAACCTTTGAATCCTCTCTGTTTAATACTATTATGTTGTTTATATTTAAAATGATGAAATGGTAATATAAGAAAATGTTGGGTCTCTATAGTTTGTATCAAAGGCAAGGTTTAGTTAAATTGGGAATTAGGATTAGTGAACCCTAGAGAAAAGATCTAATATGAGAATAAGTAAAAATATGAATAACAGAAGATTTACATAGGGATCCCATATGTTATACTTTTAGTATAAATTGTGAAAATGAATAAGTTATTTTTCCATGAATTTTTGACTTATGTTTTTTTCTAACCTTTTCTATTTTATAAAATGGTGGGAACCAGGAGAAACCAGACCAACAACTCATGTGAGGGGTAATGCAACGATTGCCCGGACGACATCCCCAATGATTTGGGAGGTGGATTTCAGAAATTCATGGTGATGCTTACCCAAATATCTCAGGTTATGAACAATAACCATAATAATAGGGAACATCATCCTTCACCAAAGAGGGAGAAACTGGATATAGAATGTTTTATGCGGCAACGACCATCGACATTTAGTGGATCTTCTGATCCACTAGCTATAGAACAGTGGGTCAAATCCATGGAGAAGATATTTTCTATTCTTCACTATTATGAGATGGAGAAAGTGACATTAGTGATTTATCATCTAGATGGAGAGGATAATCAATGGTGGGATTTGATTAAGAACACTAAGTCAAGGGAGGAAATTGAAGATATGGAATGGGAAGAATTTAAGCTAATGTTTCTTAACAAGTATTTCCCAAGAACTCTTCACACGAAAATGGAAAGAGAATTCATAAATCTCAAGAAAAAGGAAGGAGGATCTTTCACAACCTATGAATCTAATTTCATGAGGATTACAAGGTACGCTTCGGGTTTTGTTATCAACAATGATAGAAAAATTGATAGATTCTTTAGTGGATTAAAACCACACCTTAGAAAGGCTCTTGTAATTTGAGACTTTGGGAGTTATGAAGAAGTTGTTTGATGTGATCTCAAAGTGGATATGGAGTTTGGAGAAGGGTCCCATGGATATGGTGATAAGAAATGAATGATAGAGTCTCAAGCTGGAGGATCTAATGACAAAGGTGGGAAGAAAACTCAACGACCCACATGCAAAAAATGTGGGAAGTTGCACCATGGGAACTGCCTCAAAGGGACCGGGAAGTGCTTCAAGTGTAGGAAAGAAGGACACCATGCTCAAGAGTTTTGAAATGACTTAAAAAGGAAGGATAATGTATCCAATTAAAGGAGTGAACCACCCATTGTTCAATGCTACAATTGTAGGGAGCTAGGGCACTATGTAAGCCAGTGCACTAAACCTCGAGTTCTCGAGCGTAATCAACGTCAGCAGCCACCAAATAAAAATGAACAAAGGAAGGATTATGACATCACTACTGTGGAACTGGAGAAAGATAATGATGTTTTACAAGGTACACTTCCTATTCACTCAAGAATTGAAAAAGTATTATTTGATTCTGGTTCTACACATTCCTTTATATCTTGCGTGTTTTCTAGAACTATAGAATCGAAGCCCCGAAACCTTGAAGTAGAGATATATGTAAAAACAAAAAGTGGTGCAATAATTGAAACCTAAGTGTTCTACTCTTATCCTATTGGTGTATGTGGGAATATTCTTCCAAAAAATCTTATAAAACTTACCTCAGTGGAATTCGACACTATAATAGGATTGGATTGGCTCTTGTTATATAGAGCATGTATCAACTATTGGGAAAAGGAAATATCTTTTCATATTCTGAACCATCCCATGATCCTCTAAAAATTCAAGGAAGATCATGAATCTCCTTTAAAAAATCCTTCAACTGTGTGGGTGTTGATTCCCAATGAAGAAGCATACCTCACCCAAATGGTTGTGTCAAAGAAAAGTACCAACCTTGAGGAAATTTCCATCAGGATGTAATACAGTGATGTATTTCGTGAAGAGTTACCCAGAATTCCCCTTGATCGTTAGGTAGTGTTCTCAATAGAACTCATACCCGGAGCAACTCCTATCTCAAAATGTCCATATAGGATGGCTCCAATAAAACTGGAAGAGTTAAATAAGTAGCTGTAAGAACATTTGTACAAAGATTTCATATGCCCTAGTGAATCATCTTGGGGTGCGCCAGTGCTCTTTGTGAAGATGAAGGATGGAACAATGCAGCTGTGTATCGACTATCGATAACTCAACAAGATCACCATAAAGAATAGGTATCCTCTTCGAAGGATATATAAATTTTTGATCAGTTAAGAGGAGCTCAATACTTCTCAAAGTTGGATCTTCGTTATGGATATCATCAGTTAAAGGCGAAGAAGGAAAATATTTAGAAGACTGCCTTCCGTACAAGGTATGGGCACTATGAGTTTCTGGTGATGCCTTTTGGACATACTAATGCCACTGTAATCTTTATGGATTTTATGAATAGAGTCTTTAGACATTACCTAGAAAAATTTGTGGTATTGTTTATTGTTGATATTCTCATCTACTCCAATAGCAAGGAGGAAGATGAATAACATCTAATACTTGTGTTAGTGACATTGAGAAAGGATAAGTTGTATTCCATGTTCTGCAAGTGCGACTTTTGGATGAAGAAAGTCACGTTCTTGGGACATGTGATCACAAGTGAGGGAATTTATATGGACCCTTCAAAGGAAAAAGGTGATTGAGGAATGACCCAAGCCCTCGAGTGTCATAGAAACTCATTGTTTTCTTGGATTAGCTGGGTACTACCAATGTTTTGTGAGAAATTTCTCACAATTTTCAAGCCCACTAACTAAGTTAACAAGGAAAGGGGTAATGTATGTCTGGACGGAAGAATGTGAGGAAAGATTCAAGGAGATAAAGAGAAGGCTGATCACTTCACATGTACTCACACTATAAAAAAGTAGAGAATGTTTTGCGATATACAGTTATGCTTCAAAGAAATGCTTTGGTTGTCTACTCATGAAAAATGACAATGTGATAGCCTATGCCTCACGGAAGTTGAATATATATCATCAAAACTACCCGATGCATGATCTAGAGTTGGAAGCCATGATATTTTCCTTGAAAATATTGTGGCACAACCTTTATGGTGACAAGTGTGACATATACACCGACCAAAAGAGCCTAAAGTATGTATTCACACAAAAGGAGATCAACATTCATCAAATGGGATGGTTATAGATAATCAAGGATTATGATTGGTCTATTCACTACCATCCTAGAAAAGAGAACAAGATAACTGATTCTCTAAGAAGAAAAGAACGTTCTACTCTATCCATGTTATGGATTGAGAAATACCCTATCTTCTTGGATATGAAAAGGATGGATTTAGAAATCATAATAGCAGGGGATACATCCTACCTTTCCCAATTTATTGCGCAACCATCCATCCAAGAAAAGATTAAGGAATCACAAAGGGATGATGTGGAGATACAAAAGAGGGTGATTGCAGTTAAATAAGGGAAGCTGCAAGAGTTCCATATCAATGATGATGGTGTGATTCAGTTTGTAACGCGGCTTTGTGTGCCTTCATCACCCGAGATAAAGAAGGAGCTGTTAGACAATGCACATAGCTCAACATTCTCTATCTATCCTGGGAGTATCGAGATGTATCATGATCTCTGAGGACACTTCTAGTGGGATAACATGAAAAAGGAGATTGAAAAATATATATCAAGGTGCTTGGTATGTCAATAAGTTAAAGAAAAGCGACAAAAGTCCAAAGAGATGATGCAACCATTTCATGTACCCATGTGGAAATGAGATAATGTTACTATGAACTTTGTCACGGTTCTCCCAAAGACATCTAAGGTAAATAATGTGATATGGGTTGTGGTTGACCGACTCACCAAGACTTCCCATTTTAACACTATTCAGGAAGACCTATCACTTGAACAACTTGAAAAGATATATGTGAAGAAAGTGGTGAGACTTCATGGTGGTCCACTCTCAATTGTCTCTGATCATGATCCATGGTTCAAATCTAAATTTTAGAGGACCCTTCAACATGATTTGAGTACTGAATTAAATTTTGGCATTTCCTATCACCCCCAAACCAATGGAAAATATAAAAGGATTATTCAGATGGCTAAAGATATGCTAAGATCCTGCTATCTAGAATTCAAAGGTTGATGGGATCAGCATCTCCCATTAGTTCAGTTCTCATACAACAATAGCATTCACTCGAGTATTCAGATGGCTCCGTATGAAGCTTTATATGGAAAGTGATTTAGAACTTTAACCTGTTGGGATGAAGTTGGAGAAAGAAAGCTACTTAGACACAATATTGTGCAAGAGATGACAAAGAAGGTTCAAGTCATTCAGAAACACATCAAAGCTCCTCAAAGTTAGTAAAAGAGATATACCGACAACCATCGAAGGGACTTGGAGTTCGACGTTGGAGATAAATTATTTTTTTGAATATCACAATGAAAGAGATTCATGCAGTTTGGAAAGAAAGGGAAGATAAGCCATAGGTACATTCGCCCCTTTGAGGTCCTTGACCGCATAGGATCTGTGGCCTATCGACTTGAACTTCCACCAAATATGGCTCATGTTCATGATGTGTTTCACGTATCGCTCTTGAGGAAGTGCATACCATACTCCTTACATGTACTAAACTCATAGGTGTTACAGCTGGAAGATGATCTATCCTACGAGGAGCTACCGATTGAGATTCTGGACCAGCGAGATTAGGTTTTACGCAACATGACAACCCACCTTGTCAAAGTGTGGTGTAGGAACCATAAGTTTGAATAAGCTGCTTGGGAACCAAAAGAGGCGATGAAGGATAAGTATTCTCACTTTTTTATATAAAACGAAAGTTTGAGGGCGAGATTTCATAAGGTGGGAAGAATGTAACGATCCAATGTTTTTCAATAGAAATTCCCTTTATATAAATATGTCATAAAATCACATGAAAACACAATATAATGAACTACTAAGTTATAAGTGACCTTTAAACATATTTTTGTCACTTCTTTGTTTGGAATTTTGAAAATCTAACATACACAGTTATGATCAGTATGTTTTTTGGAATCCAATGAAAAAAACCTAATTTTTGTGGAATAGTAACATACCATTATGAATACTAACATACCCTTATGAATAGTGATATACCATAATTAATGGTAGCCTCACCTATGATAATATATAAAAAACATTCAAGTGAAAGTACGATGTACTTATATTTTATAATAAGTTAATGAATGTTTTAAAACTAGTTTTTGATAATAAATAATGATTTTAATTAAATATTATAATAATATTATTTAGAAAATTATTTTTGAAAAATTCACTTAACTATTTAATTCTATACATCAAAAAATTGTTGGGGTGAATTTTTTGGATTTTTCTGAAATACTGGAATTTTTGATGAATAGTGAAATACCATAACTAACAAAATAAGCTAAATAAGCTAATTATAGAGTCATTCAAGATGTTATTATGATGTAAGAACAATTGGTTTAGGATCACATGATAACATTACTATTCTTGGTCATAGAATAATCATTATTCCTTGTCTTTTGGGGAAATAATAAATTAATGAATTTTATATTGAGAAATCCCCTCTCCCCTCCACTATAAAAACTACCCTTCTCACCCTCATTTCCTCACACCTATCAAGCTTCAATCCTGGACTAAAATCTACCCAATAATCTTCCTTATCCCCTATCCCAAGTCAATGTTTTTCTAGTCTCATCAAAAGACTAATCCTAGTTCCCTTAAAGAGGATCTCAAGAGGAGGATTCAAGAGGTAATTTCACTTCCACTTTCATTTAATTTCCTTTCAATTTCAAGTTCTTTTCTTATTCTATCCCCACCTATCTTCATCCACATGGTATATTAAATCCAGTATAATACATATAATGGAATTTTGTGATACTAATGGGATATTATACCATCCATAAACCTTTCCCTCTTCCTTTTATTTTATAAAAGAAAATGTTGTTCATGAGGTGTTAATCTATCGCCTTCAAGAACGACGTGTTTTATTTTTTCCATTTCTACCTTCAGATATGGTCATGAAACCATTTTTATTATTGAAAAAGAATATTATATATTTACTATGTCCTATTTTAAGTTCTATATCTAACTTATGTACATATTACTAAATGATTAAACATAACAAGACCATTATGGTCGAAAAACCGCCCAAATTAACCCAAACAATCATCATTTAATTCTTATCTTATGATTCATCCAAATGGTACATAATACAATCAATTATAATATAATTTAAACTCCTTAAATATCACTAATAACATGTAATATCAGTTCTGTATGTTTACCCATGTTCTACTCGAACTTTAATTTAGGAATACAAGTGAACCGCTCAAGAAAAACCATAAAAACCCACATTCCCGAACAATATTTTTAAACTCTATAACTCATAAAAAGGAACATAAAATAACTTAATGAAACCATAATTAACCATATTAATTTAAAAAAGGTTTTTAATTGTTAATTAATGAATCTAATGTGGTTATATAGGACATTAAAATGAAGGAAGCGTTCAGATATAAGGTAAGGGGAAATTTTCGAACCCAACTTTCATCCTTCGGGTTCTCCCACTTTCATTCCTTTTTTGATATGGTTAATCCTTAAAATTAATTTTTTTTCATCATTTTTATTCCTTTTATGGTATATTCATGTTTTAAATGTTGCTTATATTAAACAAATTTTTCCCAAAAGAACTCTTCTTTTAAGAACACACATTTTACTTCTCATTCAAGGTTGACGGTTCTTGTAACATGTATGTTATTCCATCTTTATTTTGGGAACCCAATATTTATGAATGTGTTCTTATGAGATGAAACCCATTACTTTTCATGGGTTAGTTATTTTAATGTTTGATATATGTTCATTATGTCAAGCATGATAAATGATAATGTTATGATGTGACGGGTGCACCCAGAATTATATAGCGCAATATGAATGTTTTGATGTGACAGATGCACCCAGAATTGTATAGCGCTCCATTTCATTGGGTAAAGTGATGAATCTCATGAGTTAATGTGAAATGATGAGTGAACAAGATTCTATATTTTTTCACAAGTATGCGTGGTAGTTAACCACTAAGACATGATGTTTCATTTTTATGTATTGCCACATTTCATGTCTCATATTAATGCTACATATCATGTTCATGATCCTTTTCCTATGTTATGGTTATGATCAACCATTTTTATATTGTTCTTATATATCCAATTAATCATATTTTATCTCAACCCTTTTTGATATATATCCTCAGGTGACTACATTTACTAAGGATAAGTCAAGTTTCAATAAGAAGCTAGAGAAGAAGGAATTAAATAGAGGTTTATGCCTGATGTTGTAACTGTTATGTTTAGTCTTAGTTTTCCCAAGACACTATAACTTTGGATCCTCTATGTGTAATACTATTATGTTGTTTATCTTTAAAATGATGTAATAGTAATATAATAAAAGGTTTGGTCACTATAGTCCCTACCCAAGTAGATTAGGCCATTGGGATTACTCATCAGATTCCCACTCTATAGTCTCTAATTGAGTCCAACCATACAAACAAAGGACTTTGGATAGTGGTTGTATATTTCCTTACAACATTGTCACAATCTTTTCGACTGTACATGCCAGTTTTTATTCATATATTTCATTTTTATCCAACTCAAAATCGTCATATCTATATCACTTGTAGGATCGATTAGGTACTTATGATGGTAATATATGTGGAACACATCATCCATACCTTGGTAAAACAGATGATGACCCAAATGGAAATCCATTTTCACTACACACTTGATGATGTCTAATTATCCAAAAAAATCTTAGTTCTATAATTAATTGAATATGAAGACATAATTTCCACAATATAAGAGTTATTGACAAGAAAAATATATTTCCTAGAGAAAATTCCAATGGTTTCCTACTATGGTCAGAATTTGATTTATGTTTTCTCTAAGATATTACTAAATTATTCCTAATTAATTAAAATATCTCTAAAGATTACTTCACCAAGTTTTATATAACAATATCTAACTCACCAACCTATTTCTAAAATGAAAATTAGTGACATGGTCGACCATAGAGATCATCATAGGGTGGAATCTCGATAGAATATTGTTAACTGTTATTAGAAAAAAAATCTACCAAGGGTATATTCTAATCCATAATCTATCAGTGTCTAGGATGCATGCTCAAAGAATATCATCAAGAATCTATATCATTCTCCCTATATTTCCATCTATTTTGTGGTGATCTATTTTACTAAAAATCAGGTGAGTCCTTATAACCTTATGTAATCCCTTATAGACATACAATCTCATGGACACATATTGTAAAGACCCGTAAATTTCAAGGAATTTTTTTTCTTAATTTTCTTTGGAATTTTAAAAGAACGCAGTTTCTCACGGCACCTGATTCCGAGGCCCGGTGTGCCCGGAATCATTTTCCGAAGTTTGGCTCGGGTACGTTCAGGGAACAGACGAGCGGGTTTTTCTAACTTTTGAACCGGTGCCCAGAATCAAATTCTGAGGGCACCGATGAAATCGCAGCGCCGATATTTGCTTAGAAACGCCTCTTCCGGAGTTGCGTTTGCTCAGGTGTGGTTTTTAATTTTTTGGGCTTAAAGTTTAGAAATAAAATAATTTGTTCGACAAACTTTATTTTATTTCACTTAAGCCACTTGAAGCCACTTGAAAGCCACTTAAACTGAGTTAAAACGGATAGGGTGCTATCCAGAAATATCCTACCCCCTTGGTAGGATATTTGTGAGGTGGGGCCCGCACGAGCCCCGCCGTTTCTTTCCGCTAAGTAACACACCCGAGAAAACCCGTCATTATGAAAGTCAACTGACGCGTTTTCTTAAATCCTTAATGCACCATTTAATTGGGCGGTTTATTTCGTGAATTAAATGGGCGGTTTCTTTCATTGAATTAATTCAAAGAATTGATGGGTCGTTACTTACCTTTTTCGTTTGTTGGCGTAATAATAAAATAAGACCAACAAGTCTTTTTGGAGGATTACACATTGAGAGGCTTGACAGAATCCCTGAGCCTTCATCCTCCTTCGCGAAGAATGCAAAGAACGCGAAGAACGCCGACCTCCGACGAAGAACGCCGAACCTGCGGAAATCGACGATGCAACGCCATGTTCCGCGACGCCGACGTTCCCTTCCTGCAACGTTCTTCTGCGATGTCTCTTCCTCTGCAACAAATCTTCGATCAGCTGTTTGAGGTAAGAGACTTCAGGTTTCTCTTAAATCTCCCTAGTGTTTTTCTTTTTTTAACAAAACACGGATTTAATTTTATATAATTAAATTAAATCTGTTGTTTCTTGGTCCATTGAGTTAGCCGACTCAACGCCGGATTCTGCGACGACGCGATGCCCTTCCATGACGACGCGACGATCCCCTCCTTCCGCGACGAAGAAATACGTGAAGAAAGTGTGTACGACGACAACTACGAGGTAGGGGTTGTTGTGAATAATTCCTTTTTTCCGTGATCATTTCCTTTAAAAGTGAAGAACCCGGACAATAAGAACAATTTTAATCCATTAAAATTGTTGATTCATGTGTTGAATATATTTCTCCCGTTGTTTATCTCTAACGCGGAGGGTGTGGGTCAAACGAACACGGCCCGACAACCTTCCTCTGTTATTCGTTGTTGTGCGGATTTGACGGGCAATGACGGAACGTGCCACAACAGAAGTTTGATGGTTCCGCAGTGAAGAACGAGTCCTGGGAGAAGCAGCGGCGCAGACGGGAACGAAATCGGACCACCGGAGCGACTCCGGTGGCCCGCAGAAGCCGGCGGCGGCGCCCCGGCGCGCCGCCGGAAGAACCGCCGCGACTTCGGCCGGAGGCGGCAGCGCCCACTGACCAGCGGCCGCGCGGGTCCGACGCGTGCGGGAAGTGAATGAAGCCGCGTCCGGATATCCAAAGCGACACCCCGCGGGTGCCGCGAGGTTGTCACGCGGGGGCGGCGGCTTCCCCCCACGTCGCTCGGGTCGTCCAGGGAAACACCCCGCGGGTGCCGCGGGGGTGTCATGCGGGGGCGGCGGCTCCCCCCCGCGTCGCTCGGCCGAGCCGGGCCGGGCCGCGCCCTGGCCGGGCCGGACTGGGTCCGTCCGGGTTGGACCGGGTCGGGTCGACCCGGGGGGGGGGGGGGGGTCGGGCCGGGTCGGCCCGGGCCCGGACCCCCCGTCTTCGGACCGTTTCGGTCAAATTAGCGTAACTTGTGCTACGGGCCTCAAAACGACTCGCCGTCAGCGGAAACGTGATCCTTGGATCGAGACGGTCGTTTCGGTATATTTCACTCAAGGTTTCATAATACTTTGAGTTCGGCCGGGTTGGTTCGTACACGAAACTAACCGGGCCTTCGGAGCGGAAACACTCATATCTTGAGCTACAGACGTACGATTGATGTGCCGTCGGCTTTATTGAATTCCTCTAAGTGAGACGGATCTTTTGGCATACTCTGCCCGAGGTTTGGACACAGGTGGAGTACGATCGGGTTGGTTTTGCCTTAAAAACCAACCGGGCCCCGGGAACGAAAAAGCAAATAACTCTCAGACCGGGCGTCCGATTGACGCGCCGTCTGCGACGTTGAGTTCCTGTTGACGATTCAGAACTTTTGGATACATCAACTTCGGACTTTGTGTCAGTTAATGTATCAGCCTCTCAGCTCATGGAGCGGACCCTCCCGAACGAGCTTGCTGTGTGCGGGAACCCTAGTGCTGGCTGCGACTGCTACTTCGACAGCGACGACCGTGCAGAGATCCTCAGTGGACTGCGGCGACGACCGTGCAGAGATCCTCAGTGGACTGCGACGACGACTGTGCAGAGATCCTCAGTGGACTGCGACGACTACTGCACTCAGCGATCCTACGTGGATCAGTGCTACAGGTCCTGTATGGGCCCGATCCTGTGTGGGTCCGATCCTGTGTGGGTCAGCGCTCAGCGGTTCTGTGTGAGCCAGCGCCTACAGGTCCTGTGTGGGCCCGATCCTGTGTGGGTCTTTGCGGGGGTTAGTACCTATCGATCCTTTGTGGGTTCGACGACTTAGATGGATCAGTGATCATCTTTATCGTCATCCGAAGAAGTATACCTGTGTGAGATGAATCCTGTTTACTCTCCTTTGTGGATTGTGTTGAGCTATCCTGTGTGGGTATACGTTTGCTTTCCTGTGTGGACTGGGTTGTGCTTGGGCTTGGACGTTGGAGCCGAACGGGAATTGATGACTTAGGTATATGTATGGGCATATACCTAACCCGTGTCAGATGTTACTTCGTGATTGTATCTTTCCTTTGTGGATTTTCCTTTGTGGATTTCGGGAGACCTTCGGGTGTCTCGGGGTCCCTACTGAGTAGCTTATACTCACCCCTGCATGGGATTTTCCCGCACTACGTTGTGTTGGTTGCAGACGACGGACAGCGCTGATCGTGGTGGAGGCGTGCAGAGCAGGACGGTACCTGGAGGTGGACCACTGGGCGGGACGTACTCGGAGCGGTTAGGTGGACCCGAGGATCAGTGGAGGCTATCTGTACCCACCCTTCAGGTGGGACTTCCAGAGGACGGCTCGATGCTGCGGCTTTTCTTTTTAGTTGCTGTTTTCCCCTTTCAGTTGTACTTTACAGTTGGGCTTGTATTTCCTGCCCCTTTTAGTTTCAGCACAGCTTGTTACAGCTTTTACTTAGTGCTTACTTTTTCGCTTGCTTACTCTGTGGTGCTTGTTTACTTTTCAAAGGCAATGCCTTCCCTTTTTTTGGGATTTATGCCTTGGTGCTAGTCGCTATCCCCTGGCCTATGGAAGGCGGGCTTGGGGTAGTCACAGCACGGGCCCCGAGGACGGGTCGTGACAAATTGGTATCAGAGGCGGTCGGTTCTACTGCAGACTCTGATCTTTCTTCTATATAAATAAATAGTGTTTAGCGTATTGGGTGTGGTTATCAGTCCAGGGAGCCCAGTGTTGGTGCGGCGACCGACGTATCCGTACACCAAGACCCTAACTTCTGATTTCCGACTTAATGCACGAAAACAATGATTGCATGTGTGTTTCAAGTTTTCTTTGTGATTACTTGTGTCAACTCACCAGATATACTGTTCTGACCATGGCGCACTTGTTTCCTTTCAGGATGGCCTGACGATAGCAGCCAGCTAGGGTTCCGAGAGTAGAGCGCGACGACAGCCCGCCGAGCGACGAGGCCTAGGTACAGGGCCCGTTGACAGCAGAGGCACCGGTGGTACCTTTACCCGCCGAGCCCCCGATGCTTCCAGCGCCAACCGTTGACGATGCACGACGCCTCAGAGCTCTGCACGAGTTCCAGCGCCAGCGACCACCCAGGTTTCGTAGGGAGATGGACCCCCAGGTAGCCGAGGACTGGCTGGAGGCGGTCGTTCGAGTTTTCAGGCTAGTGAGGACACCAGCAGACCTCATGGTGATCCTCGCGGCGAGCCTACTACACGCAGCAGCAGGACGATGGTGGAGCCTGATGCTCCAGGTGAACGATGAGGCGTCTCTTCTCTGGACGGACTTCGAGAGCCTCTTCCGCTCAGAGTTCGTCCCAGCCACCCTCCGTGCGGTGCACATTCAGAAGCTTCTTCAACTGTGGCAGGGCAGCTTGACGGTCGCCCAGTACGCGGCGAGGTTCCCCGATCTTTCTCGCTACTCGACCGACATGGTACGGGACCCCTTCTTCCGGGCCCGGACCTTCGAGCAGGGATTGAGACACGAGATCAGGGCATCGCTGATCTCCCTCAGCATCCCGACCCAGGCAGGAGTGCTAGAGCGAACCCTTCTGATCGAGAGCTTTCTGGCTAAGTCCACAGTGAGACCTACCGCAGGGCGGCAGGTAGCAGAGTCTTCGGTAGCTGGTAGCCGACGAATGACTCAGGGTTCCAGGCAGACCAGACCCTCTCGTAGACGACCTCAGGACACTAGCTCAGCAGTGCGGGGCACACAGCGCGGATCCAGTCTTCTGAGAGGCAGGCAGTGCTACTCGTGCGGCGGGCAGGGCCACATGGCTCGTGACTGCCCGACCCGCCGTACCTAGGAGCAGCAGATGGTGGAGGGGCCACCCAGGCAGAGGCAGAGGGTCGACCGTGGCGGTCCGCAGGGAGGAGGCGGACGAGGCAGAGGAGCTGGCCGAGCAGCAGGTGGTGGGCGACGCTTTGAGGCTGTGCCACCACCACCACCAGGAGGTCCGCCCCGACCACAGAGAGCTGGCGGACAGAGACAGACATAGCTCCGGGCAGTAGAGGCCTATGACCACGGTGTGCCAGAGATGATTCTAGGTACGATCTGTGTCTATTCCACCCTTTCTGCAGTTCTTATAGACATAGGAGCGAGTCACTCTTTCATAGATGATGCCCTTGTTCGGAGCTCGGAGATTCCGACAGAGCCGTTGGCTCGATCCTTACGGCTAGAGACTCTTACGGGAGCAGACTCGACGATTACGCACTGGTGCCAGAAGTGTGAGCTTACGCTAGGAGGTGAGAGCTTCGGCTGGGATCTTCTTGTAGCAGCGTCGAGGCCTTAAGACGTCATCTTGTGCATGGATTGGTTATCTACAGTCCATGCTCAGATTGACTATTTTAGGCGCAAGGTGCGATGTGTGCGCACCAATGGGAGCAGGTTCACCTTCACCGGTGAGAAGGGAGCCTTTGCAGCACAGGATGGACTCACGCAGAGGAGAGGGCAGCCCGTCACTCATCAGTTGGCTAGCCTCATCCTTGGAGCAGTTGACGTGCGGAGTCCTAGTTTTTCTGTAGTGGTGGATCAGTATGCGGACGTCTTCCCCAACGACGTTCCAGGGCTACCTCCTCGTAGAGAGGTAGAATTTTATATTGATATGTACCCCGGGACAGCCCCGATATCCACTCCAGCGTATCGGATGGCCCCCGTTGAGCTTCGAGAGCTACGAGTATAGTTGGAGGACTTGCAGGGCAAGGGGTTCATCCGACCCAGTGTTTCACCCTGGGCTTCCCCGATTTTGTTCGCCAAGAAGGAGGACGGGAGCTTGCAACTGTGTGTCGACTATCGTCACCTAAACCAGGTGATAGTGAGAAACAAGTATCCGCTACTGAGGATTGATGACCTCTTCGATCAGCTCAAGGGAGCACGGTGGTTCTCGAAGATAGACCTCAGGTCAGGCTATTATCAGCTCAGAGTTCAAGATGAGGACGTGCAGAAGACGACCTTCATGTGTCGGTATGGCCACTATGAGTTCTTGGTTATGCCTTTCGGCGTAAACAACGCTCCAGCAGTGTTCATGAGCCTCATGAACAAGATCTTCCAGCCATACCTCGATCGATTTGTCGTGGTCTTCATCGACGAAATTTTGGTGTACTCGACCACGGAGGAGGAGCACGCCTACCACTTGAGTGTTGTACTAGACACACTCTGAGAGAACCAGCTTTATGGCAAGCTCTCGAAGTGCCAGTTCTGGTTACGTGAGGTCCACTTCTTGGGGCACGTCATTTCTGAGGCAGGAGTTGTAGTGGATCCCACGAAGATCGAGGCAGTGCTAGCTTGGGAGCCACCCAGGAGCATGACGGAGGTGCGGAGTTTCTTGGGTCTAGCCGGATACTATCGGAGATTTGTGCCGGACTTCTCCATAGTTGCGGCGCCACTCTCAGCTTTGAAGAAGAAGGGGAAACCCTTTGTGTGGTCAGACAGATGTCAGCAGAGCTTTCAGGAGCTGAGACAGAGATTGACCAGCGCACCTATCTTGAGGTTGCCTGAGGAGGGGGTTGGATACGTAGTCTACTGCGATGCATCAGGGACCGGACTTGGGTGTGTCCTGATGCAGGAGCGGGCCGTGATTGGCTATGGATCACGTCAGTTGAGGCCGCATGAGCAGAACTACGCTACCCATGACCTGGAGTTAGCAGCAGTGGTCTTCGTTCTGAAGACATGGCGGCACTATCTAATGGGAGAGCGCTTTACAGTCTTTTCTGACCACCAGAGTCTCAGGTACATCTTCTCACAGAAGGACCTGAACCTGAGACAGCGACGATGGCTTGAGTTCCTCCAGGACTATGACTTTGAGATAGTCTATACTCCTGGGAAGGGGAACGTGGTATCCGATTCCCTCAGTAGGAGGAAGGGCATCCAACTACTTGAGGAGACGACAGAGAAGCTAGCCGCTTTGAAGATATCCTTCGTGGATAGGGATGGAGCATCCTTCCTTCAGTCTCTCACAGTCACTCCTCCACTACTGCAGTGGGTCAGAGAGGCATAGCGTGAGGATGCTGACTGTGAGACGTGGCGTGCACAGATATCCTCGGGACAGGCACCTGATGGCTTCTCCTTTGGAGCAGAGCACGAAATCCTTTTCAGAGGACGTACCTTGGTACCAGTCTCTTTACGAGAGGAGGTGCTGAGAGAGTTTCACACTTCTCCTTTGGTGGTACATCCTGGAGTGGCGAAGATGTACCAGGATATCAGACGACAACACTGGTGGCCGGGCATGAAGAAGGCTATGGAAGAGTTCGTTTCACGGTGCCTCACCTGCCAGTAGGTGAAGGCAGAGCATCAGGTACCGGCAGGCTTGGTACAACCCTTGGAGGTCCCGGAGTGGAAGTGGGACGAGATATCTATGGACTTCGTGACTGGACTTCCACGCACTTCCAGAGGTCACGACTCCATTTGGGTGATTGTTGACTGACTCACCACGTCATCACATTTCTTACCCATCCGAGAGCAGGGCTCAGTGGAGAGCTTAGGGAGTCTCTACGTTCAGGAGATTGTACGGCTTCACGGTGTTCCATCGACTATCGTCTCCGATCGGGACGCTCGCTTTACTTCCCGGCTTTGGAAGGGGTTGCAGGAGGCGTTCGGGACGCAGCTACGTCTGAGCACCGCCTTTCACCCTCAGATGGATGGTCAGACGGAGAGAACCATTCAGACTCTCGAGGACATGCTCCGCACATGTGTCCTCGACTTTGGTCATAGCTGGGAGGACCACCTACCCTTGGTGGAGTTCGCGTACAACAACAGCTACCACTCCACCATCAGGATGGCACCATACGAGGCGTTGTACGGCAGGCCTTACAGATCTCCTTTGTGCTGGACAGACCCTGGGGAGTCAGCACTTGTGGGACCAGAGATGGTCCGGGCTACGACAGAGAAGGTCCAGGTCATCTAGGAGCGGATGAGGACAGCTCAGAGCTGGAAAAAGTCTTATGCTGACAGGAGGCGGAGGCCACTAGAGTTCGAGGATGGAGACCACGTCTTCTTGCGTGTCTCACCTCGACGTGGATTACAGAGATTTGGCCGAGGCGGAAAGTTGTATCCACGCTTCATCGGACCTTTCCAGGTCCTCAGCAGGGTTGGCGAGGTGGCTTATCGCCTGGCTCTACCACCTCAGTTGCACCGGGTGCACGACGTCTTCCACGTATCTCAGCTGAGGAGATACGTGCACGACCCGACACACATCATTGACTATTGGGAGTTAGACGTGGATGATGGGGTGACTTTTGTGGAGGTCCCGATGGAGATAGAGGATCGACATGAGCGGGTCCTACGTGGGCGATTGATTCCTCTTGTGCGCATCAGATGGCAGCACATGAACCTCCAGGAGAGCACTTGGGAGCGGGAGGCTCAGATGCGTGCTCAGTACCCACATTTGTTTCCCTAGTTTTTGATGTATCTTTACGGGGACGTAAATCCCTGAGGCGGGAGTAATGTAAAGACCCGTAAATTTCAAGGAAAATTTTTTCTTAATTTTCTTTGGAATTTTACAAGAACGCAGTTTCTGACGGCACCTGATTCCGAGGCCCGGTGTTCCCGGAATCATTTTCCGAAGTTTGGCTCGGGTACGTTCAGTGAACGGATGAGAGGGTTTTTCTAACTTTTGAACCGGTGCCCGGAATCGAATTCTGAGGGCACCGATGAAATCGCAGCGCTGGTATTTTCTTAGAAACACCTCTTCTGGAGTTGCGTTTTCTCGGGTGTGGTTTTTAATTTTTTGGGCTTAAAGTTTAGAAATAAAATAATTTGTTCGACAAACTTTATTTTATTTCACTTAAGCCACTTGAAGCCACTTGAAAGCCACTTAAACTGAGTTAAAACGGATAGGGTGCTATCCAGAAATATCCTACCCCCTTGGTAGGATATTTGTGAGGTGGGGCCCGCACGAGCCCCGCCGTTTCTTTCGGCTAAGTAACGCACCCGCGAAAACCCGTCATTATGAAAGTCAACTGACGTGTTTTCTTAAATCCTTAACGCACCATTTAATTGGGCGGTTTATTTCGTGAATTAAATGGGCGGTTTCTTTCGTTGAATTAATTCAACGAATTGATGGGTCGTTACTTACCTTTTTCGTTTGTTGGCGTAATAATAAAATAAGACCAACAAGTCTTTTTGGAGGATTACACGTTGAGAGGCTTGACATAATCCTTGAGCCTTCATCCTCCTTCGCGAAGAACGCGAAGAACGCAGACCTCCGACGAAGAACGCCGAACCTGCGGAAATCGACGACGCGACGCCGTGTTCCGCGACGCCGATGTTCCCTTCCTGCAACGTTCTTCTGCGATGTCTCTTCCTCCGCAACGAATCTTCGATCAACTGTTTGAGGTAAGAGACTTTGGGTTTCTCTTAAATCTCCCTTGTGTTTTTCTTTTTTTAACAAAACACGGATTTAATTTTATATAATTAAATTAAATCTGTTGTTTCTTAGTCCATTGAGTTCGCCGACTCAACGCCGGATTCCGCGATGACGCGACGCCCTTCCGCGACGACGGGACGATCCCCTCCTTCCGTGACGAACAAATCCGGGAAGAACGTGCGTACGACGACCACTACGAGGTAGGGGTTGTTGTGAATAATTCCTTTTTTTTCCGTGATCGTTTCCTTTAAAAGTGAAGAACCCGGAAAATAAGAACAATTTTAATCCATTAAAATTGTTGATTCATGTGTTGAATATATTTCTCCCATTGTTTATCTCTAACGCGGAGGGTGCAGGCCAAACGAACACGGCCCGACAACCTTCCGCCGTTCTTCGTTGTTGTGCGGATTTGACGGGCGACGATGGAACGTGCCGCAACAGAAGTTTGATGGTTCCGCAGTGAAGAACGAGTCCCGGGAGGAGCAGCGGCGCAGACGGGAACAGAATCGGACCACCGGAGCGACTCCGGTGGCCCGCGGAAGCCGGCGGCGGCGACCCGGCGCGCCGCCGGAAGAACCGCCGCGGCTTCGGCCGGAGGCGGCGACGCCCGCTGACCCGCGGCCGCGTGGGTCCGGCGCGCGTGGGACGCGGCTGAAGCCGCGTCCGGCTGTCCAGGGCGACACCCCGCGGGTGCCGCGGGGGTGACAACTTCCCTTTACATCACTCGGGTCGTCCAGGGCAACACCCTGCGGGTGCCGCGGGGGTGTCACGCGGGGGCGGCGGCTCCCCCCCGCGTCGCTCGGCCGCTCGGCCGAGCGGGCCGGGCGGGCCGCGCCCTGGCCGGGCCGGGCCGGGTCCGGCCGGGTCGGACCGGTCGGATCGACCCGGTGCGGCTGACCCAGGGGGGGGGGGGGGGTCGGGCCGGGTCGGCCCGGGCCCGGACCCCCCCGTCTTCGGACCGTTTCGGTCAAATGCCTATAACTTGAGATACGGGCCTACAAACGACTCGCCGTCAGCGGAAACACGATCCTTGGATCGAGACGGTCATTTCGGTATATTGCACTCAAGGTTTCAGAATACTTTGAGTTCGGCCGGGTTGGTTCGTACACGAAACCAACCGGGCCTTCAGAGCGGAAACACTCATATGTTGAGCTACGGACGTCCGATTGACGTGCCGTCGGCTTTGTTGAATTCCTCTAAGTGAGATGGATATTTTGGCATACTCTTCCCGAGGTTTGGACGCAGGTGGAGTACGGTTGGGTTGGTTTTGCCTTAAAAACCAACCGGGCCCCTGGAACGAAAAAGCCAATAACTCTCAGACCGGGCGTCTGATTGACGCGCCGTCTGCGACGTTGAGTTCCTGTTGACGATTCGGAACTTTTGGATACATCAACTTTGGACTTTGTGTCAGTTGATGTATCAGCCTCTCGGCTCGTGGAGCGGACCCTCCCGAACGAGCTTGCTGTGTGCGGGAACCCTAGTGCTGGCTGCGACTGCTACTTCGACAGCGACGACCGTGCAGAGATCCTCAGTGGACTGCGGCGACGATCGTGCAGAGATCCTCAGTGGACTGCGACGACGACTGTGCAGAGATCCTCAGTGGACTGCGACGACTACTGCACTCAGCGATCCTACGTGGATCAGTGCTACAGGTCCTGTGTGGGCCCGATCCTGTGTGGGTCCGATCCTGTGTGGGTCCGATCCTGTGTGGGTCAGCGCTCAGTGGTTCTGTGTGAGCCAGCGCCTACAGGTCCTGTGTGGGCCCGATCCTGTGTGGGTCTTTGTGGGGGTTAGTACCTATCGATCCTTTGTGGGTCTGACGACTTAGATGGATTAGTGATCATCTTTATCGTCATCCGAAGAAGTATACCTGTGTGAGCTAAATCCTGTTTACTCTCCTTTGTGGATTGTGTTGAGCTATCCTATGTGGTTATAAGTTTGCTTTCCTGTGTGGACTGGGTTGTGCTTGGGCTCGGACGTTGGAGCCGAACGGGAATTGATGACTTAGGTATATGTATGGGCATATACCTAAGCCGTGTCAGATGTTACTTCGTGATTGTATCTTTCCTTTGTGAATTTTCCTTTGTGGATTTCGGGAGACCTTAGGGGGTCTCGGGGTCCCTACTGAGTAGCTTATACTCACCCCTGCAGGGGCTTTACCCGCACTACGTTGTGTTGGTTGCAGACGACAGACAACGCTGATCGTGGTGAAGGCGTGCGGAGCAGGACGGTACCTGGAGGTGGACCACTGGACGAGACGTACTCGGAGCGGTTAGGTGGACCCGAGGAACAGTGGAGGCTATATGTACCCACCCTTCAGGTGGACTTTCAGAGGACGGCTCGATGCTGTGACTTTTCTTTTCAGTTGTTGTTTTCCCCTTTCAGTTGTACTTTACAGTTGGGCTTATATTTCCGTCCCCTTTTACTTTCAGCACAGCTTGTTACAACTTTTACTTAGTGCTTACTTTTTCTCTTGCTTACTCTGTGGTGCTTGTTTACTTTTCAAAGGCAATGCCTTCCCTTTTGTTGGGATTTACGCCTTGGTGCTAGTCGCCAGCCCCTGGCCTATGGAAGGCGGGCTTGGGGTAGTCACGGCACGGGCCCCGAGGACGGGTCGTGACAAATAATCAGAGCCAATACCTAACCGAAAGTGCTTAGGCACTACCTGGGTTTGAGGCTTGGGGTCCACAACGAGGGCGTTGTGCTTTAAAGGGGTGGATATTGTAACACCCCTGAAAAAGTGAGACTTAAAATGCTAAATGTTACTACCCATGTCAACAAGGTGCACCTTCCTTTTCAGGAGCCTGTCTGATTAGAACTCCACAGTTAAGCGTGCTTGGTCTGGAGTAGTGATTAGGATGGGTGACCTTCTGGGAAGTTTCCAGGATGTGTGTGAGTGAGGACAAAAACACACTGGAAAGGACATGTGTTGGCCTGTGGGACAGTCATTAGTCTGATAAGCGACCCTAGTGAGTAATAGCCTATAGTGTGCTAAGAAGGCAACCAAGGTATTACAAGAGACCCATGTGGTCAGATGATAAGGTTCATGGCCCGGGATGCGGGTCATGACACATATTCCTTCCAAGTCATCCAGTGAATTATTCCCCATATTTACAAGAAATAAGATGCTTTAGTCATTTAATCCACTTTCATCCATAAAACACATTCATTAGTCTGATAAGCGACCCTAGTGAGTAATAGCATATGATGTGCTAAGAAGGCAACCAAGGTATTACAAGAGACCCATGTAGTCAGATGATAAGGTTCATGGCCCGGGAGGCGGGTCATGACACATATTCCTTCCAAGTCATCCAGTGAATTATTCCCCATATTTACAAGAAATAAGATGCTTTAGTCATTTAATCCACTTTCATCCATAAAACATCATGATTCCTTATATTCCTTGTTAAACCATTAAAAAAAATATATCATGATAACATCCCATTTCAACACGGGCATTTGAAGTAGCATGAGTAATCCAATTAGATGTTGACGATTATCCTTTACTCTCTAGAAATTAAGACATCTTTAAATAAAACCCATGATATCCCTCTCCATACATGGACATCAAAACTACTATTTAAGGTCCTGGTAAATTTTCATTGACCACAGATGCACTATCCACCATGATTCAAGGGAGTATCTCATATTCTCTTCCTAGATATGAGTATGTGCTACAACACTCACATGGATGCAAAGAACATGTTGATTATCTGAGGACCAATATAGCACTAGATCATCCCATACCAGCCATTATCGCATCACTTCACACTCATAACATAACTCTACAATGGAATTTACCTTGTCAAAAAAAATTATGTGATTATTAAAGGTCAAAAAGTCATATCACAATGCTCCTTAGTCACATCCATCATCCAATATGCCATCAAAAAAATTATATGTCACTCTTACTCTAAAGGATACACTCCAAACTCCTTGGAATATTGTGTCTTCCTACCAAGAGTATATGAAAAAATTTCCCTTATATAGTCTACAATCCATCTCAAGATTGAATGATTACAGATACTTTAACTAGTTCCTCTATGTCAAATCCAGGTATCACTATGAGAAGAAATGTCGTAGAATCATGAGGTCTATGAAAAAAACCAACCTATATCCAAAGATATGTTTTTTCCAACCCATAATATACTTGTAAAATCTATAAAATCTAGGTTTTTTGTAGAATAATTATGATCATGGGGTAATAGATGGTGATACTCATAAGCCACTACATGATTTTCCTACATCAGAAGAGCTCAAAATTAAACTTATGAGGTATTCAAAGACTATATATCCCATACAAGGGTATATAAATGTCATAATTGGATCTTTGAACAAACTTTTATTCATATCAACAAACACTTTCTCACACAAATCAAACTATTCAAACATCATCCCTTTATTAGACAACTATTTTATGGGGGATACCAATGTGAGAAATCTTGGATGAAATGAAATGAATATAGTACCCTGATATTTGAAGGATGCTCTTAATCTCAAATAAATTATGAGTGAAATCCCAAGACATCACTACCTCCACCTTCAATAGGGATACATATATTCTAGTATCAGACACCATAGGCATAAGGAAACTCACATCAAGAATGAAAATGTGACACTATGACAATTTATCATAAATTCGATGTCCTCAAAGTGTACACATGACAATATCAATATTCCTACCATGTTGCTACAAATTCGTTGAGTATATGAGGATCTAATCAACAAGAAAAAAGAATAATGAGTCAATATATGGGTTACTGTTCTTATTTATGAGGGAAATGAAAACTTTTGGAGCGTTCATCAGACCAAATAGGATCACCAATAACTCATATAACCCACTCAGGATCCTAAATTTTTTATTCAACGTATAATCATTCTTAACCCAAAAATATTTGTAGCCTAAAAACTGGTTTATCTTCAAAAAACATCATGAAACAGATTGAATAGATCATTGATCCTAGAAAAAGGGTACATTTTCTTGATTTTTACACGGTTCATCCTTCAATAATATATATAGTTATGAAGAGTAAATTATTCATTTCTGGTGAACAATACTAGATAAACCTTTGGATACATGATCAATATAATAAATACATTCCCCTATAAGTCCTCAATAAGAACACTTATATCATTCAACTCAACCATTTCTATAAAATATAGGGGAATCAACAGAATATTTCCATTAAACATGAGTTCTATTTTGATCACAATCTATGTACTAGAAGGTAGACCTGAAAACTGTTTTGGACACACATATTGAAAATGATCTGGAATAGGAGAGAAAGATGTTGGGGATATAACTGATCTTATAGAACAATAAAATCCCAAAACATATTCCATAATAGATAAAAAGTTACACAAATTTAGTCCCATTATACTATCATTCAACTCCCAATCACCAATAATTTCAAACATCTCCCCATTAGGCGAGGAAAATGATGCCCATCTCTGATAAAAGTCATTGTGTGCAAGAGTGCTTATAATCCACTCCAACCCAAAGATCACCTGAAAACTAGTTGTCTCTAGGATCATGAAATCCCATGAATTCTCATTACTAAAGATCACTATAAGAAATTATTGACACCTATGAAGATATAATGCTTTATTCCCTATGGGTGTGTCAAGAGAAATCATATCTAATGTCATTCTGAATGGTATGACTATTCCAACTACAACTTGAGTGGAGATAAAGGAATGTGAAACACTTGAATAAAAAAAAGAGGTATATAGTAAAGAGGTTATCAATAACATATTGAAAACTATATATTCTCCCTCAATTCTGTTAGATGGATCCTGATCTAATGAATGAAATTTTCATAACTCAGTTCCACACCCTTACCCATGAGTTAATGACATCTGAGGTGTATACATACTCTACTGAGCTCCATGACCACCATCTTTCCCTAATCTCCCAGGACTCTTTTGAGAAACCCTCAAGAAACAAAGGGTGAATATTACTAACCCTTCTACATTAGTTTCACTCCACATGTGGCTTCTAACAAGAATTGACAACATGTAATCTTTAATTAAAATTGAATTACTTGGTAGAATCACCTCTTATAAAGGACACCGATGAAGTCATTCTCTAACTCATTTAACTATATCCCTTTATCTACTGAACATCATTCTATATCCTACTACTATAAGAAACTCTGATTTTAGTGAGATGAAACTCATTCAATGGTCTTATATATACTGGATTTTGTATTGTTACATTCTCCTCTTCTAGAAATTTATCAATGGCCAGGGCCTTGCATAGAACTGGTGGGTATATTGTCAGATAAAAGTTCATAATATTCTATTTGATATTAGGATCATGCCCTATCTCAATATTCTACATCTTTTAGGTCTCAATACCTGCTAGATGTGGGGAAAATAGTAGTATCTCTATAAAATGAGAAGATTACAAAAAGACATCCCTAAATCGATTATGAAACTCATTAAATTCCCAGAAATGGTCCAATAACATTGTATTAGGAAAAATATTACTTGAGTAATAGCTCCTTGATAGTCACCCAAATAAGAACCTCTCATTTTCCAACTTGATTCATGGTTTTCCACCATTTCCATGATGGTCCCCAGAACAATAATGGAATCATCAACACTCTCCCATAAAAAATACTCTAGACCTGATAAAAAATGATCTCGAAGATGTCTATACAAAACTCTGCCTCATGTGTGCCTATATTTCCCTAAAATGCTATTGCATGAGGGATTTGGAATTCTCAATCATGACTGGTCATAGTATGTTGAGTTCGACCTCCTTGAATTGAAAAAATACTAAAAAATCCAAGGCAAAATGTTTCTATATCCTGAATTATTAGAGGTGGTACATGATCATGTTGGGGGTACATCCTCCCACTATGCTGGTAGTGGAATATGAACACCCTATCTAAAAAGATAATCCTTGGATTCCTCTATCCGTGGTCCAAAAAATGCCTTCTAGGATACATTTCTAAAATTACAAAACAATTTTTTAAAACATATAGTGTTGTTTATTTACGATATATTCTAATAAGTCTATGGGATCACACAAAGGAATTACTAGGAGGCTACTTGTAGTCATGGTATATCTCTCCTTGGTCTACCCATAGATGAATCCAAGTGATTTATACCTACATTTTTATTATATTAATATGTAAACCAAGCATTCTATGTTTAATTAATCTAATTTTAGTACAAATATATCGTAGAATCATGGATATATCACTCCAACACAATATTTCAATCATTGAATTAAATAATTAACCACTAAAGAATAATCAATGGGAACATATATGACTTTTGATCCTTCGTGCCTAGTCATGATCAATGAACACCCACAAGTCACATAAACTATAAATTCAAAATAGATATTAAATCCAAAATTAAACTATAATAGGTAAATTATAAAAAAAATTCCATCAATGGAAACTCGGACATCCATTATGTATGTGTTTTCTAGGAACACATATAACACCTCTACAAGAGTACAACAAGACTAATATCATTTTCTTACTATACCCCAATACATTGGAAATAATGTTGGAAAAGAATACATGAGTTCTCATTAATACCATTTTGTAATTCCCAAACCTATATTTCTTGAATAGAACCTTATTGAGTAACAAGAAGACCCTATGCTCTCGTATCCATATAAAACATGTGTTTAACTATAGGTGATGGAATAAATAGTAGAGTGGAGAGACTACACCCCTTATTATCAAAGACTTAAACATATACCAACAACACAGAATATAATAACTGATGGTAATCAAAATAATAATCTCATGATTTCATCACATGAGTGGGAAATACAGGACCCCAAATTTGGCAGTCAACTTAATGAAAATGGGGAATAAATATATAATAAAAAAGTAAATAATCCAGAATCAACAACTAAATCATCTCTAAATCCAATTATCCATTTTTTATATAGCATTTTATATGACCCTTTCCCTTCTTTAGATTCCAAACAATTAGGACCACATGGACTCCGTATTGATTGTGTTGGGTTTGTGCAATAAACCAAGTAGGACACCACCGGTTCATCCTTAACAGAGGTCCAAAATAAATATATAACAAATTATGTAATTATATAAGGTTAATGAACAAGTTAAAATACAACCACACATGTTTGGAGTCTTCATGTGTTAACCATGCCTCCAGAAAATATGGGCACAACTACTTTAACATGATTTCAGAGAGGATGTTAGTGGTTATCAGTACATGTCAAAAGATGTTCGACAAGTCATAGAATCAGATTAATCCATATTCCCACCAGTCCTATATTAATGAACCACCTTTAGTGAACACCATATGCCCCACCCAAATGGAGGTAATTAATATGAAAACCACACACCAACCCTAATGGCTGATGTAATCCATGTATGATGGAATGTACCACCATACATTCTTGATGTGTTTGGATGTGTACCTCACCCCTTCATGGAAACCACACATATTTTCCATTGGATAATGTAAACTCAATGTCACTACATGTTTAACTCCCATACTGAATAACATGTTTCTGATCCATTTCAAACAATTAAACAGGCTATAGTCCATAGAATTTATAACAGTATCATGCTCACCCCCATGGGGACATATAAATAATACCAAGAAACATATTCAACCTCATACCCAAAGAAAATTCCATAGGCCAATAAATACTGAAAAAAATAAATATAATAGAATAATTTATATATATAATAGTTCTTAAGAGAATAAAAAAAATCATAAGAGAAAACATCATGATTGGGTATCTAGGGAAACAAATAGATGAAAATAAAACAAATATCAAACATGGTTTTAATGAATAAAATATAAAATCATACCAAATCATATACAAGGCCCTATGAGGTATGGAAATTCCTACCTCAAGCATACTGACATGAAAACCAAAGGATCACCATTGAATCATCCATAATCACATCTTCTATAAAATCATTTCAAAACACTCGCTAAGTATTTCTATATCCATTTTCTGATTATTTTATTATTAATATTTATATATTCTATATGATATAATAATTTCTCTCCCCTAGATACTTTATAAATTAAAGATTTAATCCATTTCATGTTCTTATAATATCATTCTTAGATAATAATTATAAATTTATCATGTGATGGAATTTACCTATAATGAGTGAACCTGAGAAAATCATTTGATAAATAAATATTATTCTATGATAATTCAGGTAATTATATTTTATGTATTTTTTTCATTTATAAACAATTATTATTTTAAAAATTGAAAAGGAAATAATATTCTATGAATTTATGTCATTGAAATGATGCACTCAAGAAATTTGGAGAGAGAGATAGTTTTTCTATTCCAGGAAACCATATGAAGAATTCAGATTGATAGAATAAGAACTCCAACATCTGGGATAAAGGATTTATGGGACTCCAATACTCATGATGATATCAAAATAGAATGAAAAATGTATTAGGTATTTTAAAAAGAGTAACAAGTAATTCTAGTCCACAAAATTGGAAACCCCTAGTTATCATCAATATTTTTTAATTGTATCTATTAGGCTAAGCTCAATAGATAAAAAATTTATAAAAAGAAAAGGTTGAAGTTTTTCAAATTTCCAGGAACAAGAACTCCTCAATAAATTGAATCATTTTAAATTATCAATTGTGACATAAAAACACAAAAAATAGATTAAAAAGAGATTCAACAATGACATTAACCTCTCTACATATATGTGACAACAAAAATTCAATTTGATTACAATAGAGAAGGTGGTCTTAAGAAGTCGCCACATGCTTCAAATAGTGAGATGAAGTCACAATCATAATGGGATATATATTAAAGAAATATTCATTATTAGGAAAAAAATTTCTTGATTTCTTAAATATTATAATCTATATTTCCTTAATGACACTATCTAACTTCTCTTCATTTGAAAATTCCATCAAACAATATTTAGAAAATCATGAGACAGTTCCCCCAAGATCATCCATGAAGATTCATCCATATATTTTAGGTCCCGAATTACTTTTTTATGTTAAATATATGTTAATTTTTATCCAACCTAAAATTGAAGGTCCTTGGAAAATTAAAACAAACACATTAGAAGTCCTAACATTACCAAAAATACCCAATCTATCATAAAAAAACATCTCAATAAGAGCATCCACAACAATAAAATTTAAAGAAGAAACCATTTTTGCGGATGAGAAAATATTTTTAATATATAGTATGATGTTTACATCTATCACATTTTTTACCAAACATGAATTTGTTCTGTGAAATTATATACCATTTTTCGTCCACATCATCCCTTTAATGATTTTCAAACTAAACTGATTCCTCCTTTATGTTACCACATGACAGAAATACAGTTGTTTCATTGTAGTGTATTCCATTATCATAAAAGATATTTTAAATGATTCTATATATGGAATTATCAAATCAATAGTGAAAGAATATATAAGATATGGAGTCTTATTTAGTTTCACTAACACTATATCTAGAGCATAACTATTGTATGGACTTCTCCCACAGGTCATTGGTTGGGAGCCTTTTAAGATCTTACCTCCAAATGAGAAAGTATCTAGAGATATAAATAAATGGTTTTATATGGTTTAAAGACATGCTGATGTTTTGGGTGGTATAACCATGAAGTATCCATATTACACCTTTCAAGTGGGAGTACGATGCTAGGAAGGTTTCCAAATCATAGTGTCTTTCATAAGAATGAATGTTTACGAAAAATCATAAGTCCAAAAAAATGATTGATGATGGTATATAGGAAAAGATATATTTTTCCAAATAGATATATCAATGTCACTTAATTTATCATATAGATTTTCATATAGAGTGAGACATAACCATTTAAAATTCTAGATTGCAATATCATATTTGAGGTACGGAAACCACAAACAATCCTTCATCACTACAACATAACATTTCATTATGGAAGGACAAATAGAGGTGTAGAGAAAGTAAAAATTCCCATAGGAATGTTTGGAATAGAATCTACTCCTTTAGAAGTGATTGTTTCTAGAATCTATAAGGAGAATCCATATGTACTAGGCTTGGAGAGACTCATTAAATAAAGATACGTTCTTTACTCCCACCCCTCCATAATTTAGGGGTTTGTATTAGTTACTCCATTTTTTTGATATGAGTCCACTTAAATATGAATCTACCCTATATTATATTCCCAAATTAATTTTTTCAAACAATTAATCAAAGAACATGGAAATTTTAAAACCACCAAAGAAAAAACATGCACCATAATGACAAGACCATTCACCAGATAGATCCTTCCTGTGAGGTAGAGGGAGTTCCCATACCATGAGAAAAGTTGATCCATAATTTTTTCAAGGATGGGTTTTAATTGAGACATTTTATGACTTCCCTAATTCAAAGGGATTCTTATATATGATAAAGGGAGAGAACTATCCTTGATATTTAGCATCCCCTTTTTTCTTTTCCTCCTTTTTTGATTGAAGTTATAACTAAATATAACCTTCAATTTATTCCAAATTATGTGATAATTAATGCACGTCCATATTTAGAAATAAATTATTTAAGAGAGTTAATATTATTCATGTCCCCATGAATAAGGAGAATGATAAAATAATCATTAAAAATTTCAATTAAGGAATTACCCCCTTCCACACACAACTGAAAAATTTATTATTTATTATAGGGTCCCATCAAAAAATGCCTCATCACCAAAAACAAAATTGAAAAGGGAATTTTTTTCAATGTAATGTCAAGGAAATGTATATTTTGGTATAGGACTCCAACCCATCATAAACAGTTTTTAATATGATTATTGAAACTTTCATTTGAAATGGGCCAAGTGGCCTGTCATAAAAAAATTATTTGTGACATGACAAGCGACTCTTCTTAAAAATGTATTTGGGACAAGACACCCTCCCATAGAAAATAATTTTTAATTAGATTATTTTAAAAGATATTTGAGACTGGTCAAGTGAAACATCACAAAAAATTATTTGTGATGGGAATATATCACATCTCATATAAGTTAATTTTATTTAAAATGAAAACTAAAACTAAAATTTTAAAAATATCAAAAAAAAATATAATAAATAAAACTATAAATATCTGAAATATTAAAAATATTATAAAAAATAATTACATTAAAATGATAACATAATGAATTTAAACATCAGGGTGAGGGGAGCGGGGGAGGGGTAAGGTCATCTATAAGAGGAGTGTGAGGTAACTCTGTCACAACACCCTAATCCAACTGTCACATGTACTCCATCATATGATCATGTTGTTGCTAGTTATGTCATCACATATCCTCATAATTATGCATGTGATGTAGATGAATCTCTACATGATACCTACACATGACCTCTATAACCTCACTAATCGATGTTAGCTGCACCCCCATGAGCTCCCCTGGAAATGGACACCAACCAAAAAACAATACCATAATAAATTGCATGCATGAATTGAGAACTGATACTAACTATAAGAACCCATCCTTAAACCTTATGTAATATTTAATTAAGTTAATATTTCACATTGAGGATATTTATAGGTTTTTATATTTAGAGAAATAGGCCATAAAAATTACATTACATCTCAAAAATTACAAAATAGACACTTCTACTAAGTTTCCATTTTTCTATAAAATAAAAACTCTTAAAAAAATAAACATGTCTAGTTCCTTGTTTTAGACATCATGACTTTTCCTTTATCCCATAAGTGTCCCTATTCATCTTTAAGTCTGAGGATAAACATTTTAAAACGTGGGATGAGCATAAAAATATCAGTAAGGGTTATGAAATAAGGAATTAAAACATTATCCAATCAATAAATACAAATCAATGAAACCATAATTTTCAATCATAACATATGTAACGACCCAAATTTTCATTAATGGAAAATCCCTATTGATCCAGTTAAATGTTTCTTTATGAAAAATGTTTTTATAAGATATCAAATTTTTTAGTTTTACTTTAAGATTTGTGACAGTTACTTTTATAGCCGTTGAACAGTGATCATCTGGGTAGTTTAAATATAAGGCTTTAACGAACCAATTTTCTACTCAGACAAAGGAAGCGATGACCTCATTCAGTAGAATTGCCCCTTACGAAGACCATTTGTCGGAGCTCGGAAAAGAGGTGGCGTCTTTGGGCTTTTCCCTTGACCAAGCCCAAGCTGAGCTTCATCAAGTCAAGCTCAAACGTGATCGTCTACGGGAAAAATGGAAGTTGATAGAGATTACCACTCGAGCGATGTTATCCGAGTAACCCCAAGAGTCTGTCACCATCGCACACCTTACCCTTAGGTCTTATGCAGCTATTTTAAGGGGTTATGTAACAAATAAGTAGCACCATGTTCATGTACATTATTTTTGTATATAATAATGAATATAATTTCTAGTCATTTTTGATACATTGTAATTAGTTTTTAAAGTACAAATGGTGTTTTTAGTTATTATTTAATTAAGAATTATATTTTATTAAATTAAAGGATTTTTGAATTAAATAATATTTTAATAAAATATTATTATTAATATTAAATTAATTTTTATTAAATATAAATGATCTTATAATTTTATGAATGCAATTAAAATTTTTATTAAGGTTTGAAAGCCATTTCTGTCAAAACCCGTGAATTTTTTATAAATGTCGGTTTTTATTTTAAAAGTGAAAATTCACATATTTAGAAAATTATTTAGATAAAATAAATATTATTTTTGGAATCAGGACGTCGAAATTATCCAACGGTGAATTTTTCATAATTTTCTGAGACAGTCAAATTTTTGGGTAAAAATTAAATACCATTTAAATATATAATGTGTTTTATGACATCATAATGACCCAATGGTGATGTAATAAAATACCATAATCCTTATTTTAGGCCAATATATGTTTTATCATTAAAATAATGAGGTTTTGGGTTTGTTTGACTCACTTTTCAAAGCATTAATGGAGCCCTCAAGACTTATTCAACACTTTGCCTTTTTAAATTAATTTCCATGGGAGTGTGACTCACCTCCACATAAGCAACCCTAATTTTTTAATAAGTTCGGACCTTGGACTTGTAAAATATTATTTTCCTATTTCCTTTTTCAGAAACCATGGGCAAATACCATGGGATGGTTTGTGGTTTGGATTATTTTAATATAAGGGGTCCCAAACCTAAATAATAAAGAATTCTCTCACATTTCCTATATAAACCCACCCAAGCTCCCACTTCCTCCTCACTCAAAGCCCTTTAAGTTCGTCCAACCTCTGCCCTACTCTCTCTAGAATCCTCTCAAGGTGCCCCAAGCTCCCAAGAAGCCTCTCACAATCCTCTCTCTAGCCTTTTGAAGCACACTTCCAAGTAAGGGGTTTTCTTCCTTTCTCATTTTTTTGTCAATTTTCTTTAAGTTGTATTTCCCTTTTTATTTCAATTATGAATGTTGGGGTATGGTTTCGAACCTCCCCCATACTGCCATCTTATTGTTTTAATGATGGGATAACCCTTTCTATCTCATTAAATTCCTCCCATGTACACCCGTTACTATGCCGAAATTCCGAAAGGAACTTCTCTCTCTTCTTTTACATTCAAGCAATACTTTTGTATCATGAATTTAAATTCCATTTCTATTGTTGGGACATGTATATATATGATATCATTACTGTCCATTACATGTAAATATGATGAGGAACCCATTTCTCTCTCATCAACCTTTTTTATGAATTCTTATGTCACGCCGTTACGCTGCCGAAATCGCACCGATTTTCTAAGCCAATGTCTTTGTGTAGTGAATACCATGCCCATTTCTCCATTAAGGGTATTCACCTTTATGCACATTTACATATTGATTATAAAGTTTCATGTATGAATTCCACTTTCCTTTATCGTGGAAGAAATGATTATGTTTTATGAATCCATGTTTTATGATCCATGTGGCACACTTATGCATGAAATGAAATGTTTAAGAAGGGTGCACCCTTTATAGCGCTCCAATGCATTGGGTAAAGTATAGTATCATGATAAGTCATGTGCAATGAGTGTTTACTCATGCTAATTCAAGTGCAACGAGGGTTTACTCGTGCTTCAAGTGCAATGAGGGTTTACTCATGCTCCATGTGCAATGAGCCTTGGCTCATGCTAATTCAATGTTAAGTGTTGTTGCCACATTTCCATGTTATGATTATCATGCTTTATCATGCCTTTATGTTAATGTTTCTATTATGCTCTATTGATATGACTATTGCCTAACATGTATTTCACTCCTCATGTTATTCATTGTTTACTCCCTTACTGGGCTTTATAGCTCACCCTTTTCTTATGCATGTCCTCAGGTTATCCCATGCAATGCTAAGTACGAAGGAATGTAGTGGTCATGTAAAGGAAGTTTTCAATAAAGATGTTGTATTTCAAGTTTAAAGTTTTTATGTAATGATCCTAAGCCCCAAAGACACTAAACCTCTCGATCTTCTTTGTTGTATCAAGTGAAGTTTTATGTAATAAAGCATGCTTAAGTTGTAATAAAAAGTAGGGTTGTCATAGTTGGTATCAGTGGATAGGTTTAGTTATTTTTGGGATTAGGAAACCCTAGTAAAGCCTTAGATACAAGACTAAGTATAATAAAAACATCCCTATGTTTTGGTAAATACTAAGTAAGTGGTTTATCAAACAAATACATCCCTGTCTGGATACGAGCAGGTAGAGGCGGCTCTGGAACAGATGTATCCTAGGGGTAAAACCCGAAAACACCGCTTTGAGCTAGACTCGAACGGGAACTGGTGCATGAAAACGGGCCTTGCTACACTCTTGGTTACAACACTCCCGGGAGATATGTTTTGATGAATTCACAATCTTAGTATGAACCCTTATTAAAGGAAAAATGCCCCTAAGAATATATTTTATAAGGAAGATCATGAAAAGCCTGGATTGAATCCTATAGACTCATGAGTTAAAGAGATTAAAGTTTATTTATAAGTCATCAACTTTTGTCTTTGGATTAACCTTTATGCATTACCCCTAACTTTCTTTTATTCCAGCCAATGGCCGGTAATAGGAGAACTCGGGCTAACAACCGTTGTGAAGATCAGTGTGATGATTGTACTTATGAGATGCCCAATCCAATGGGAGCGGGAATCGCGAACTTTGTCACGCTTCTCTCTCAGCTAACTCAAGTTTTGAATAGAAATACTGGTCAAGAGGAACGTTCAACCCCCCCTAAGAAAGAACAAGTCGCTATTGAAAGCTTCATGAGACAAAGGCCTCCTACTTTTAGTGGATCATCTGATCCCACGATCGCTGAACAATGGATCAACTCCATTGAGAAGATATTCTCCATCCTCCAATGCTCTGAAAAAGAGAAGATTCTCCTGGCGGCTTATCGTATGGAGGGTGAAGCTGATCAATGGTGGACGTTGATCAAAAATATGAAGCCTGAGGAGGAGATCGAGGCTTTGGAATGGAAGGTATTCTGGAAGATGTTTTTCGATAAATATTTTCCACGCACCCTCCGTCTTAAGATGGAAAGGGACTTCCTTTACCTCAAGCAGAAAGATGAGGAATCTGTGGGAGCGTACGAGGAAAAATTCACAAGGCTTGCACGATACGCTTCCGGCTTTGTCGTTACCCCCAAATGCAAGGTTGACCGCTTCTTTGGTGGGCTGAAGCCTAGCTTGCGGAAAGCATTAGCGATCCGTGACTTCGACAGCTATGAGGAAATTGTCCGATGTGCCCTCAAGGTTGAAATGGAGATCGGAGAATCACAGGGGTATCATGGGGACAAGAAGCGGAAGGTGGACTTCAATGCTGGTGGTCCGATGGATAAATCTAACGGCGCTAAGGAATTCCAGCACCCCACTTGCCAAAAGTGTGGAAAGAAGCACCCTGGAAATTGCCTTAGGGGGACAAGAAAATGCTTCAAGTGTGGAAGAGAAGGGCACCTAGCTGTTAACTGTCAGCAAGAAGGACCCACGGCTGCGACAGAGGAGAGGAACGCTCCGTTCGAACATCAACGCGTTGTTCAATGCTTCAAATGCAAAGAACCGGGTCATTTTGCGAATCAGTGCCCTAATCCAAGGGTTATCGGAGGCAATCAACAACCTCCAAGACAGCAAGGAAGAGATTTTTCCATCACTTTTGCCGAAGTGAACCCCGACAATGAAGTGGTGACAGGTATGCTAGTTATTCATTCAAGAATAGCGAACGTACTTTTTGATTCAGGTTCTACGCATTCTTTTATATCTCAAAAGTTTAGTAGAATAATCCCTGCACCACCACAAATCATGGAAGTAAAGATGTCGGTGAGTACAGAAAATGGGGCAATCATTGCATCCCATGAGTATAAGTCCTCCCCTGTTATAATCTGTGGATTGAATTTCCCGGAAAACCTCGTCATACTCCCTTTGGTGTAATTTGATGCAATTCTTGGCATGGATTGGCTTTCCTTATATAGAGCCAACATAAATTGTCGGGAGAGGGAAATCACACTCCATATGGAGAATCGACCCCCGATTCTTTACAAGTGTCAGGAGGAAGATGAATCTCCTTTAGCTCCATCATCTCAAGCATGGATATTACTGCCTTATGAGCACGCATATCTGGCTCAGATGATTAAGTCCAAGGAAGAAACCACCCTTGAAGAAATGCCTATTGTGAGGGAATTCGCTAAAGTATTTCCCAAGGAACTTCCTGGTCTTCCTCCAAGAAGAGATGTTGAGTTCTCAATTGAACTTATACCTGGGGCGCTACCAATATCCAAGACTCCATATAGAATGGCTATGGTTGAGCTTGAAGAACTGAAGAAACAACTACAGGAGAATCTGGATAAAGGGTTTATACGCCCAAGTGCATCACCATGGGGTGCACCAGTCCTCTTCGTCAAGAAGAAGGATGGGTCAATGCGGCTTTGCATCGATTATCGTGAACTTAACAAAATCACGATAAAGAACAAGTATCCTCTCCCAAGAATCGATGACTTGTTTGATCAGCTGCGTGGAGCACAATACTTCTCCAAGGTCGACTTGCGGTCGGGATATTATCAAGTAAGGGTGAAGAAGGAAGATATCCCCAAGACTGCTTTTCGTACAAGGTACGGGCACTATGAATTCATAGTAATGCCTTTCGGACTCACCAATGCTCCAACAATATTCATGGACTTGATGAATAGAGTCTTTAGAGATTACCTAGACAAATTTTTGGTAGTCTTTATAGATGATATTCTAATATACTCCAAAACCAAGGAGGACCATGAGGAGCATTTAAAAACTGTACTAGAGACTTTGCGCAAGGAGAAGCTCTATGCAAAGTACAGCAAGTGTGAGTTTTGGTTGAAGGAAGTCTCATTCTTGGGTCATATCATTACAAGCAATGGGATATCTGTGGACCCCTCCAAAATAGATGCAATTGAGGGATGACCGAGGCCAACATCGGTAACTGATATCCGTAGCTTCTTGGGGTTAGCTGGATATTATCGACGATTTGTGAGAAATTTCTCACGATTGTCCAACCCTCTTACCAAGCTAACTCGAAAGGGAGTAAAGTTTGCTTGGAGTGATGAATGCGAAGAAAGCTTCAAGGAGTTGAAAAGGAGGCTTATCACTGCACCCGTGCTCACTTTACCCACAAGTGGGGAGCTTTTTGTGGTATTCAGTGATGCTTCGAAGAAGGGCTTAGGATGTGTGCTGATGCAGAATGACAAAGTGATATCCTATGCCTCAAGGCAGTTGAAAATCCATGAGCGAAACTATCCAACACATGATATGGAGTTGGCGGCAATGATCTTTGCCTTGAAAATCTGGCGGCATTATCTCTATGGAGAGAAATGTGAGATATATAATGACCAAAAGAGTCTTAAATATATATTCACACAGAAAGAGCTTAATATGCGCCAGAGAAGATGGATAGAGCTCATCAAGGATTATGACTGTTCAATACATTACCACCCTGGGAAGGCGAACAAGGTGGCGGATGCCCTAAGTAGAAAGGATCCAGCAATTCTATCAATGATGAGAATTGAGAAGGATCCAATCTTCTTAGACTTGATAAAGATGGATGTGGGAATCATAAAGAAGGGAACATCATCAATCCTTTCACAAATGATTGCTCAACCATCTCTTTTGGAAAGGTTAAACGATGCTCAAAAGGATGATGCAGGAATCCAAGAAAAAGTGGAAGCTATCAAAAAGGGAAAATCCTCAGAGTTTAATGTTAATGAAGAAGGAATTGTGCAGTTTGGGAAAAGACTATGTGTTCCATCAAGTTCGGAGCTGAAGAAGGAACTTTTGGATGATGCACATAGTTCAAATTTCTCTATTCACCCAGGGAGCACAAAGATGTATCGAGATCTCCGAGAAAACTTTTGGTGGGATAATATGAAGAAGGAGATCGTTGAATATACATCAAAGTGCCTGGTGTGTCAGCAAGTGAAGGCAGAGAGGCAGAAGTCTAAGGGGATGATGCAACCATTGCCCATACCAGAATGGAAATGGGAGAACATCACCATGGAATTCATCACTGGACTTCCAAGGATATCCAAAGGCAACAATGCAATCTGGGTTGTTGTGGATCGTCTTACAAAGACTGCACACTTCATTGCTATTCGAGAGGATTTCTCTTTGGATCAACTGGCACAGATATATATCAGGGAAGTGGTACAGTTTCATGGAGTACCACTATCTATTATGTCTGACCGAGATCCAAGATTTACCACTAAGTTTTGGAAGAGTCTTCAACATGCTCTGAATACTGAACTGAACTTCAGTACGGCCTATCATCCTCAAACTGATGGCCAATCCGAGCGGACTATCCAAACACTTGAGGATATGTTGAGAGCGTGCTCAATGGACTTTAAAGGAGGATGGGATCAACATCTTCCTCTAGTTGAGTTCTCTTATAATAATAGTTTCCACTCGAGCATCCAAATGGCACCATATGAAGCCCTGTATGGGAAAATGTGTAGAACACCGGCATGTTGGGATGAGGTCGGTGAACGTAAGCTGCTTGGACCAGAAATGGTCGAAGAAATGGTGGAGAAGGTGAAAACCATTCAGCAGCATATCAAGGCATCCCAGAGTCGACAGAAGAGTTATGCAGATAATCGTCGACGAGACCTTGAGTTTAAAGTTGGAGACATGGTGTTTTTATGCATATCTCCGTGGAAGAAGGTCATGAGGTTTGGAAAGAAAGGGAAGTTAAGTCCAAGGTACATCGGCCCCTTCGAGATTCTTGATCGTGTTGGGGATGTGGCCTATCGACTAGCACTTCCACCTACTATGGCCAAGGTGCATGATGTCTTCCATGTATCCCTCTTAAGGAAGTACATACCAGACCCTTCACATGTACTCTCTTCCGAGGTAGTACAATTAGAAGACGATCTTTCTTATGAGGAACAACCAGTGAAGATCTTAGATCGTAGAGAAAAAGTTCTACGAAATAAGACAATGCCCCTCGTCAAGGTGTTGTGGAGAAACCACAAGTTTGAAGAAGAAACTTGGGAGTCGGAGGATATGATGAAGCTAAGTTACCCACATTTGTTTTAGTGTGGGAAAAGGAAAATTTCAAGGGCGAAATTTCTTAAGGGGGGAATGTTGTAACGACCCAAAATTTCATTAATGGAAAATCCCTCTTGATCCAGTTAAATGTTTCTTTATGAAAAATGTTTTCATAAGATATCAACTTTTTTAGTTTTACTTTAAGATTTGTGACCGTTACTTTTATAGCCGTTGAACAGTGATCATCTGGGTAGTTTAAATATAAGGCTTTAACGAACCAATTTTCTACTCAGACAAAGGAAGCGATGGCCTCATCCAGTAGAATTGCCCCTTACGAAGCCCATTTGTCGGAGCTCGGAAAAGAGGTGGCGTCTTTGGGCTTTTCCCTTGACCAATACCAAGCTGAGCTTCATCAAGTCAAGCTCGAACGTGATCATCTATGGGAAAAATGGAAGTTGATAGAGATTACCACTCGAGCGATGTTATCCGAGCAACCCCAAGAGTCTGTCACCATCGCACAACTTACCCTTAGGTATTATGCGGCTATTTTAAGGGGTTATGTAACAAATAAGTAGCACCATGTTCATGTACATTATTTTTGTATATAATAATGAATATAATTTCTAGTCATTTTTGATACATTGTAATTAGTTTTTAAAGTACAAATGGTGTTTTTAGTTATTATTTAATTAAGAATTATATTTTATTAAATTAAAGGATTTTTGAATTAAATAATATTTTAATAAAATATTATTATTAATATTAAATTAATTTTTATTAAATATAAATGATCTTATAATTTTATGAATGCAATTAAAATTTTTATTAAGGTTTGAAAGCCATTTCTGTCAAAACCCGTGAATTTTTTATAAATGTCAGTTTTTATTTTAAAAGTGAAAATTCACATATTTAGAAAATTATTTAGATAAAATAAATATTATTTTTGGAATCAGGACGTCGAAATTATCCAACGGTGAATTTTTCATAATTTTCTGAGACAGTCAAATTTTTGGGTAAAAATTAAATACCATTTAAATATATAATGTGTTTTATGACATCATAATGACCCAATGGTGATGTAATAAAATACAATAATCCTTATGTTCGGCCAATATATGTTTTATCATTAAAATAATGAGTTTTTGGGTTTGTTTGACTCACTTTTCAAAGCATTAATGGAGCCCTCAAGACTTATTCAACACTTTGCCTTTTTAAATTAATTTCCATGGGAGTGTGACTCACCTCCACATAAGCAACCCTAATTTTTTAATAAGTTCGGACCTTGTAATTGTAAAATATTGTTTTCCTCTTTCCTTTTCCAGAAACCATGGGCAAATACCATGGGATGGTTTGTGGTTTGGATTATTTTAATATAAGGGGTCCCAAACCTAAATAATAAAGAATTCTCTCACCTTTCCTATATAAACCCACCCAAGCTCCCACTTCCTCCTCACTCAAAGCCCTTGAAGTTCGTACAACCTCTGCCCTACTCTCTCTAGAATCCTCTCAAGGTGCCCTAATCTCCCAAGAAGCCTCTCACAAGCCTCTCTCTAGCCTTTGGAAGCACACTTCCAAGTAAGGGGTTTTCTTCCTTTCTCATTTTTTTGTCAATTTTCTTTAAGTTGTATTTCCCTTTTTATTTCAATTATGAATGTTGGGGTATGGTTTCAAACCTCCCCCATACTGCCCTCTTATTGTTTTAATGATGGGAGAACCCTTTCTCTCTCATTAAATGCCTCCCATGTACACCCGTTACTATGCCGAAATTCCGAAAGGAACTTCTCTCTCTTCTTTTACATTCAAGCAATACTTTTGTATCATGAATCTAAATTCCATTTCTATTGTTGGTACATGTATATATATGATCTCCTTACTGTCCATTACATGTAAATATGATGAGGAACCCCTTTCTCTCTCATCAACCTTTTTTATGAATTCTTATGTCACGCCGTTACGCTGCCGAAATCGCACCAATTTTCTAAGCCAATGTCTTTGTGTAGTGAATACCATGCCCATTTCTCCATCAAGGGTATTCACCTTTATGCACATTTACATATTGATTATAAAGTTTCATGTATGAATTCCACTTTCCTTTATCGTGGAAGAAATGATTATGTTTTATGAATCCATGTTTTATGATCTATGTGGAACACTTATGCATGAAATGAAATGTTTAAGAAGGGTGCTCCCTTTATAGCAATCCAATGCATTGGGTAAAGTATAGTATCATGATACGTCATGTGCAATGAGTGTTGACTCATGCTAATTCAAGTGCAACGAGGGTTTACTCGTGCTTCAAGTGCAATGAGGGTTTACTCATGCTCCATGTGCAATGAGCCTTGGCTCATGCTAATTCAATGTTAAGTGTTGTTGCCACATTTCCATGTTATGATTATCATGCTTTATCATGCCTTTATGTTCATGTTTCTATTATTCTCTATTGATATGCCTATTTCCTAACATGTATTTCACTCCTCATGTTATTCATTGTTTACTCCCTTACTGGGCTTTATAGCTCACCCTTTTCTTATGCATGTCCTCAGGTTATCCCATGCAATGCTAAGTACGAAGGAATGTAGTGGTCATGTAAAGGAAGTTTTCAATAAAGATGTTGTATTTCAAGTTTAAAGTTTTTATGTAATGATCCTAAGCCCCAAAGACACTAAACCTCTCGATCTTCTTTGTTGTATCAAGTGAAGTTTTATGTAATAAAGCATGCTTAAGTTGTAATAAAAAGCAGGGTTGTCATAACATACCTTATGAAATTAGAAGATTTATGAATAACACATATAAGTCAAAAATTATAACGGTAAGTTATGGCATTCATAACATACTTACGTTATAGCTTTCATAGCTATGTAGGGATTTATGTTTGGAATACCCATCATGGTATATTCTCTAAATATCTTAGGAGAAACATTAACATTTACCTCCATCATGTTATCCAATGAATTGGAGAGCTATCTCAGGCTCACCTTCCCTAGGTTTATCACGAAACCACCCGTATACGTAAATAATTCCCAAGAACCATAACATATTCAAAAAACATAAAACAATCAAAAATAAAAGATACCATTTCAACATTACAATCACAATATATCATTTCAAGATATTGATATAATCAATGCTTTATCAAACCATTTAAAACATTTAATAAAAATATTTTTGAATCCAACTGCCACATACCACTTTGAAGCTTTTGAAGAAAATTTTAATTTCAAAAAATTCATGTACATATAAATAAATCCTTAATTTTTTTTAAAACTTTTACATTAATGATAATTATTTAGAAGAATAAATCTTTAGAACGCTTAAAACGATATTTTAGTTAAAGAGTTCTTAACCAAATGAGAGACTCTTGAATACAAATAATTGAGGAATAACATTAATCAAAGCTTATAATATCATGAGAATAAGGATATTCATGATATAATATGTTAAAGGTAAGTATATAAACCATATAGAAGTGAATTGTATTATAACAACAAATAAGTCTCAATGGAATGTAAATTGAGACAAAGTCCCTTACAAAGATCATATACATAGATTTAGGACAAATCAATGACATAATTATGTGTTAAAAATAAGAATAAACCCAATATAAATGGATATTAAGTTTAAAATAATCATATTTCATTCCCAAATATTCATATAATTAAATAATCAAGAAGTAGAAGTTTAACCCAAATTATTGAAATTGGGTTAAGAAGTTCTCTTACAGAAATTCGACAGCCTAACGACGTCACATTAAAAATCAGAAAATGAGTTGATGAGAGAGAAAAGGGTCTCTCATAACATGGACATAAAATGTATAGAATTAAAGATATATAATAACATATCCCAACATAATAAAATGGAGATTTAAAAAGACATAAAAGAAGTTTTTAACTAAAAGAGTACGGTGAAAGGTTCCCTTATCAATTTAGTAACTTATGAAACATAAACCACCTAAAAAAAGAGCATAAAATGAAGATGTAAATTCCCATAAATTAATATTTATCAAACAAAGAATAAAATCATGGGAATTAAATATACCACACAAAAGTAAATTGTGGAAAATATAACACGTATCTCTCAGGAATAAAAAGTGAGATGAAAACCCCTTACCATAAGTCCAAATTTTCTGGTATGTTATGTTTTCTTTTTGAATAATAAAATTAAGTAAATTTAGAGTTACTTAAGAACATTTTTAAAGTTTATTATTCCTTTTATATCACTTATTACCTTGATATAACAATTAGTTAATTATTTGTGTTCATATTGGGCATTTTTTCGATGTTCGAAACTTGAGTTAAAAAAGAACTTGTTATAATTATAAATTGTCCATGTGGTCAAAATTCCATTATCTCTAGAATGATATTAATGATTTATATATCATATATATCATATATATATATTATATATGTATTTATAATAGTCTATATCATTTTTATATATAAAAATTAAATGCATCGTTCATGGAAACGGTAAGCCGTACGTACGCATGAACGTTACTTCCATTTTATTTTTTCATTTTAAATGGAATGAAAACCAAATTACACATAGGTATATTATTATTCCATAATAATATCATATTTTATATATGTTACGTAGGTTATTTGACATCATACTTTATACATTCCATGTATGGTATGAACGAGTCTTATCACTTTGATGGGGCGGTAGTCCGCACTTCCTCAAATTGAATTATCATATTTACCCATTATGGAAACCATAAAGGTGTGATATAAATAAAAAATAAATAAGCATATAGAAAATATAAAAATAATATATATCATATTTAAATACAGTTCCATCACAATGTCCATCATGAGAGGTGGTTGGAGATATTTGAACAATCATCGTTTCATGAGGCAGTAGTTCGTCGTCCACAGAAACAGTATGTTCGTATCCATTAGAAGGAGGTGTGTAGAAGTGTAGTTCGAATAATTCTCATAAATACATCCTAGTATATTTAATATATAGGTTATTTTATTAAATAAAGTAATAAATATAGTTTATGGGGTTGGATAAGTAAAATAAAATAAAAGAACCTAAGAGAAGATGTTACCTTTAATTTGGGTAACTCTCTTTGTTTTGAATCAAAATGAATCCTTGAAGTGCCTTATTCCTAAGGTAAGGCTTATATGAGGAATAGAGGGATGTAGGGAGATTAATTTTGTAGATTTTGGATGATCCAAGGGGCTTGAGAGGTGTGATTAATGGGTTAGAGTTGGTGACTTTTTACAAGGGGGGAGGGGCTCTTTAGGAATATTTGAAAACATTATTTTATTATAAACTGATTCTCAGTTTGAAAATATCCAAAACTCATTAAATTCTAAGATAATATGAATCTTGTTCAAAATAAAATCATCCAATAATAATTGGATAGGTTTTTTATAGTTTTTTAATTTTTATAATCTCATTTATTTAAATCATTTATTAATAATGTAATCACTACATCATCATTGCGACATAAATAATATTATTTATTTGATGTATAAAAATTATAAATAAAATACCATGATGTAAGAAATATTTTTATATTTAAAATGAATATTTATAGTTTAATAGATAAATTATATAACCCCACTTAAAAATTCATTTACTAAAAGATATATGTTTATGTAATTTTTTTCATTACATTAAATAAATTAATATAAAGTGTCATTATCACTCCTGAGTGGCTCCATGAAGTCCCACAATTGACCCAATGAATGAACATGGTTGAAAATGTATCATCCAATAGTATTAGGATAGGTGTTAGGGTAATTTAATATTATTATTATATTATTTTTTATCTTTATTTACCAGATTTACCTTTTAACCATGGTAAATAAAATATTTACTGAAGTAAATATTTATAATGTCTAAAAATATAAGTTACCTATTCACACAATTTGGACCTACTAATTAAAAATATGGAATCCATTTTTCCAAATTCAAAATACAGAAGTGGGAGAAAGTATTTTAAAATTATTTCCAATTTTCAAAACAAAAAGTGTGTTTTTATGAAATAATATCTATCAAAATATTGACACTTGTTTATGTTAAATTTTAGTGTGAAATTACATAAAATGACTAAAATTGGATTAAATTATAAAAATATAATATAATTATACTTTAAAAACAATTAAAATAACATTCTAACTATATAGATTAATTATATTGAAAGACGGTTTTGAATTAAAATGTAGTATTTTTCAATATTAATTAAAAAATGAACATTATCCGAAAAATACCAAAATTCCATCCAAAGTTAATTTTTCTGTCCCGATTCTAAAGTGGAATATTATTTTTTTCAAATATAACATAATAAAAGTGAAAAAAACGAGATTTAAAAGGGGTTCTCCATTAAAAGGCAGTAAATCGACTTTTTAAAGAATATTATAATGTTTATGCTTAAAATTGGATTCATTCACATTTTAAGCTTCTAAATTTTATTGGATAAATGTATAGACATTTAACAAACATGTATAATAATATTGTAGTTTGATATGTTCATTCCTACCAATACAATGGCTATGCGTTAACTACCATTTAAAATAATAACAATAATATATTATTTTTCGGTATAACTTTACGTTTTGTGTAACGTAAGATTTAAAAGAAACCCATTGTTTCATATCGGGTATGCCATTGAACATGGAATCCCCATTAAATTAAAATTAATATTTAATTCAAAAATATTAATGAATATGAAAATACCATATTCTTTATTCACCTGGGATGTTACACCAACCACTAGGCCCTTCATGAAAGAATACATCTTCTCTTACATCCATGATTTTTTGTCAAATCCAGCCACATCTGTTTCCTAACACTCAGTATTAGTCTTAATCTCATGCAGTGTCTGATAATTAATGGCCTCATTTGACTCCTTCAATAAGAATTTCAAATTACAATAGTTAAAATATTATTTTTAGTATATTTTCAATCACTAAAAAACTAATTCTAACCACAGTCTGATGTTGGTGACCAAACAAAATCTCTACACTGATAGGATCATTATAAATCCCCTTATAAACATCGAACACCATAATATCAGAATGTTCAAATTCATTTATGGTTATAAAATTAATATTTTACATTTCAAGTTATATAAATTATAAAAAATTAATTACCATATGTCATCGATGCATACTAAATGAATGAATACCAGCTCTATGTGTAACTTATTGCATCCAACAGTTATGCTGATCTAATGATGCACTACTAAGAACAATGTCTCTCATCTAGTATGAACATAATCCATACCAAACCTGAAATGAGATGTAATCTGGTCAGAGGGATCATAAATACTAACCAAAATCCATGACTCACACTTTCTTTATTGTTGTCCTCCATAGATTATGAAAAAACAGAGGGAAACGATCATGCATAAAGACATCCCATCCCCCTAGATAGAAGTCTACAATATTTCATAGGAATGATGCCGTAATCCAAAAATTAATTATTAATATAAAGTAAAAAATTAAATAAATTTAAAAATAAAAATTATTTTTTACATACCATTCAATGATCATTCATTCGGTTTCAAATAACAATTGGAATCTTATCCCACATCACCCAAGATCTATAAAAATAATTCCAAAAAATAGAATTCTTCTAGCCAAATGATATATGCATAAATTTGTGAAAAAAAAACAGAACAAATCATCAAAAAATTAACCAAAAAATAAATTAATTATAAATAATGAAAAATAACTAAAATGTGCAAGTGAACATTCCTAAGTGTTTAAGGAATCAACTAAAAACATGCATTTCATTTAGGAATAGGTTTAAGAATCATCAATATCATAAGACCCCCTCCCCTCCGAGTTGATGATAATAAAATAGGAAAATTAGGATTAGATGATATATAATCAGGCTCATTACAAGGTTTTGTGGCCTCCTCAGGGCTACAATAGATATCATCACAAGTCTCATCATCCATCTACAACATGAAAATAATTTTATAAAAAACTAATTTAAAAATAGTATTATATATATTGACTATAAATAACAAGTAATTATTTCATTATTCATATTTCTCATCATCTTTATATATGAATGTGTCAATATAATTATTTTCCTCCTCAGTACCATCAATTTCCATAGTAGTTTCTGGTACATCATAAATTTTTTAATTTGAATTGATTCCTTACATCATCAACATCATTTCCACTATTGACCCATAACTACGAGGTTTCATCATCGATATTCATGTCTCTTCATATACAATATGTATTTGGATTATTCTCTTGAATAAATTATATTATCTTCTTATTAACAGAACCACATTCACTATGCATAAACTTATTTTCCTGGGATTTCTTTTTTATAATGTTCCATCAATCAGTTTACTCTCTTGATGCAGCATAATAATTGACATAATATATTCAACATTCTTTATGAGAAAATAAAAATGGTTCATTTTCTATAAGAATGATTTTATATTTAATATCAATGATTCCATAGTATGGATAAACTTTAAATCCTCTATCAGTATAAAACCAATGATATTTAAACATATTTAAATAATTCCTTCCTATATAACATAGCTCAATTATTTCATCTCTCATTCCATTGAATCCAACATCACATTATCTCAGATTATATCCTCTCAAGAAAAACCACTAATAATTGTTTATTTTTTGATTCACTAAACACACTTGTATGAAATCAAAATCAATTCACCACATATTCATTATAAGATTTAACCATTTTGGATTTTGGGTTACTCAACACCCAAAATTCATTAAAATTTTTAATGGCATCTTATAATAAGTGAAAAATTTAAAACTAGAAAAAACATAAGAAATATTATATTTATTTCATATATAAAACCAAAAAAATTACTATATAAATATTTGGAACCAGTACAAAAAATTATATTGCAGACGTTCTTCAAAATAACCTGTAGTAATTTTTGGAAACTATATATTGATAAGATAATCATGTAATCTATAAATAAAACTATTTTTATTTAATTTTTTTATATAATATTTAATGAAAATATGGTATTATAAATCACTTTACAAATTGTGTAATTTCATCATAGTCAAGAAAAACATATGTATCTTCCCTATGATGTTTATCCTCTGAAAGACACCATGAACTCTACCAAAGCCACGTTTAAGACCATTAAAAACTGATAATTGAATGTTCATTACATATTTAAAATTTTACTCAAAACCCATTATATTTTGTTTTTAAGTATATTCAAGTTGGAAATAATGGGAGCCTGAAAAAAAAATCATGTAAATAATCTTATGCAATTTAGCCTTCAACTGATTCTTTATTACGTACAATTTTCGTTAGTTTCTACATACATATATCATATAGATACATCCATCAAAACTATTACGAATCTCTACATTATGATTCACGTGGAAATTTCAATAAAAAATATTCTATTGAATCAAATAATTTTAGAGGGAATTTTTTTCATGTTTACATAAAATTGAAAAAACATCATCTTTCTATATACTAATTGAATCATATATTGTTGTCTCCACACATATTCCTTGGAAAAAATAAAATTTTTATGTTATTTCATCCCACATATAAGAATTCATCAAACCTAAAAATTTAATTGGTATAAGTATTTATAATATACCATGAAAATCATTACTTTTTAATCCATTAAAATGATTGTTTCTAACACATCTATCCAACTTAGAAACATAACCATCTGGTAGGATTAAATCTGAAATCCACAGACAATGTATTAAACAATTTTCTTTTGAAATTGTATAATCCTCTTTTAAATTATTTAACTTATGCGACCTGTCATTTTTAAATAACTTGAGTTTTGGTCGCATGCTAATTAATGGAAAGATCTAATCACGCCGTTACATTATATTTGATCATACTAGGTGGGTCCAAATATATTGAAAATAAATTAATAATATTTTTCTGATTAATATGGATAACATCTAACATGTGATTTTTCATAACCTGACCCAAGTCAGGGTTTGATCCACAACTACCCTAATCCCTCCTCCATAGGCTAGGGGGTGGAGATAAGAACTGAAGTAATAACCAACTCAAGGAGGCCTTTTCTTAAAAACAACTACAAAGGAACACAACCAACTCAATGAAAATGTGTAGAAGGAAAGACAAAAAGATGCAACACTCCTACAACATAAACCCATAATGCGTGAAAATCTATACATATAAATGTATGATAGTGTAAAATGAAAAGTAAAGGGGAAAAATAAACACCCAACTAGAAATATGTCCTAACCTAATATAAAAATTGGAAAGTATACAGATGAGAGAGTGTAGCTCCTGAATTCCAAGCTATGTCCACCGTATGTGATCTAATAACCTAGTGCCCCTAAGCTCATATGTATTCATGGTCGAACATTCTATTATCTTCATAATACACAATGAGCAGGGAAAATTCCCATGTAGGATTGAGTATAAGCATACCCAGTAGGACACCCCAGAATCTAAAGGGGGATTAGTAAGTGATACAATTGAAGTGGAAAATAATAAATAACCCAACGTAGAGTTAATGACTCTTTCTCAACCCAAACCAAGAGTGAAATTAATATCTTCCAAACATAAGGGGATAAGCATGATGAGTAGAAGAACTATCAATAAAGTCTTTTCCACCAGGAGAGTAAACTCATCCAACCATGAGAATCTAAACAAAGAAAAAATTTGATAATCCACACATATCATTGCCTCTCATGGAATGAAATTATCCCAATACAAGGTTTGGATATAGAAGAAAATTATATATGTGTCCTCGGTCAAAGTGGCACAAATGATTGAGTAAGGGGGTCTCTTTATCATAGTTCAGACCAAGATGAATAATAACCAATAGTTCCAAAATTCAAAAAATGATTACCATCATCCCATTCATCTTCCTTGAACACAGAAGTCTAGGGAAATAGTTCACCACACCTTAACAATATCCTTGATGGGAAGCACTGAATCACCCGCATGTTTTTTCTCATATCTCAGAAACACCTCACAACAGGGAAGGTGTCCCTCTTCCTCTTGAGTCCAAGGCTACATCAAGCCATGCCTCTTTACATTATTCTATAGTCAAGGGGTAATACTTTCTAGATAGAGGATCTATGACCTAGTAAAATAGGAGGTTCAACTTTTGTGTTTCAAGGAACCATTCCCAGCTGGGTTGGAGGGTTACACTCTAGATCATTAAGGACCCATTCCCTACCCCAAAGGAGGGTTCCATTTGGAAATTTGAGCACCCATGCCCAATCTAATAGGAGGGTTCCAATCTAGGTCATCAATGACCTAAGACCTACCCCAAGAGGGGGTTATTTTATAAAATTTAAGGAACCATGGATATCTTGGAAGGAGGGTTGAAATCTAGGTCATCGAGGAGCCATGCCATACCTTGTAGAATGGTACTACTCAGAAAGTAAACTTTAGGGATCTCACTTGATCACTATCTCCATTGGGTGTCACCTCAAAAGGTGTTGTGCCTAAAACATTCCACATCATATATCGAAATCCACATCCAAGGGAACCATCATCTACTATGTGTAAAAACACTCATGATAGGATACTCATGGGCCAAAATCATATTTCAAACAATAGAGATACAAGTGATCAAAGTTTTCTCAAATTATCTCAAGGGGTTACACGGCTTGGGAGGGGACCTACATGGTGTGTGGTCCTTATCTACAACTAATCCATGTCCCTATCTAGAACATGGATCCATCCTATGTTTTAGTACATGCCATGTAGGTTAACTATATAGTGTGTCCTGCCTATCTGGGATAAGGGATGTGTGTTGTTCGCTGTGTTTATGTACCAGAGTACATGGTAGTGTACCAGACCTCACATACCTCCACACAGGTCCCCATATATGTAACTCATCACATAGTTTGTCCAACAAAGATACGGTACACAGCGTGTAAGAGAGTACTAATTGCTGTTTCATCCTTTATTTTTTTGAAACCCTGGAGTTGCTGCTGAGGCAGCTACATGAAATGTGTTTATACTAGAACATGATGTTTAGTAAGGATTTATGTAGAAAACCAAATCCAAGATCCATTCATTACATATGACATATCCCTTTTATTATGTCTTTGAATCCATCCAAATATCATGGATCTAGACTAGTTCTATCACCTCTGACCACCACTCACTGGAAACTAGCTTCATTTGGTTCATCGGTGGATCCTTCCTTCATTTCACATGCACCCGAGAATTTCACCGTTAAATATACAACCTAAAAACATCATATAAATTATCCTTAAACCAAAATGATCTCATATCTATTCTTGGTTTGTCAAACTGTTATTTTTTCTTTGATCTTACATGAATCTGGGGGTCCGATCGAGCATGGTACCTATAATCAAATTCGAATCGGGACCGTGGGGATCCAATCAGTGAAGAACATGAATAAATAATGTGTTAAAGAACAATAGAAAGGGTCAATTGATCGAGGACAAGAGTTTGTGACCAATTTATTAATAATGGGGATTCCATATTTTAAAAACAACTGAAGAAGTTTAATTCTGTACATGGGAAGATGTAGAGGCTGCAAAGAGGAGCACATTGAACACCAAAAATCAATAAACTTAATATATTTAATCAAGTTCATAGAAACACTAGTTGATTTTTCCTACCTCAATTATAGTTCTTTTATTGATGAAGAATATTTCCACCAACAATCCTAGAGGAGTTACTGCATTCATTGAATCCTGATATGATCTTATTCAGCGTTCCGACATTGTGTGAGATGATCCTCTAGAGGAAGGAGGATGGATATATTCATTATAGATTTCAAAATTATGAGGATATCCATGAAAATTATTACCTAAAAATATATTTATAATATATTATTTAGGTTAAAAAGGAATTAATTATTTAATTTAATAATCAATTAATCCACTTAATGTACAACCACTGAGAAATGGGTCCAAACGCCCTGTGCCAACTCATTTTATGTTGTGCCTAGATTAAACACTATGTTATAGATTCAAACATGGTATCTAATTTCATATTTATGCTACCATATAAGATTTATCCCATTTTCTTTTTAAAATTGGGCATGTGAAAAATAAAATATTTTTAATATTTTAACAAAATTAATTCTGAGCACACCAGGCCTCCGAATCACACATCACCATAACACCTACCTCTAGAAATATATATACTAATATTTTAAAATCGTACAAGGAAAAAACCAAGTCCCTACTACATTATCTCCTTAATAAATTTTTCTTTAAAAAATATAGGAAATAACTCAGTGTACCAAGCCCACATTTGGAACTCTCTCTCCCAGGAACATTCATGCATGTTTCAATGTTACCATAGCATGAAAACCAAAGGGATGATCCATCCATGAAGAGTCCAATCCTCGATTTCCATCTAGTTCTACTCAATGGTGTATCCATCCTTGATGTCTATCTCACCCCATTTAATGACATTGTATAGGTTCATGCATGTATCTCCTCAACTATAACACGTGGAAGACTTTGTGCACCTGATCCAACTATGGGGATATGAAGAGGTGGTAAGAAACCTCAAAAACCCCATTCACGATCTTGAAGGATCTAATTAACCTTAAGGATATATTGGATCACTGGTCAAACCACTACAATTCATGATGTGGGAAGAATCTCAAGAAAATGTGGTCTCCCTGCTAAAACTATTAGGTCCAATGATGATAATCTACGTAAGATTTATGACTTCTCTGGTTCATCTTCCTCTACTCATGGATGACATGTAATTTCTCTGTCTCACCTACACCATCTCTGGGACCACAAGATATGACTCTCCAATCTCTGGCCAGCAAAAGTGTGTCCTACCAGGTCTCCCTTATAACACCTCAAAATGTGTTATGTAGATGGTAGAGTGGTATTTGTTATTGTACCCAAACTCTACTAAGAGCGGGTGATCATCCCATCTATGGCCAAAGTTCAAAACGAAATCTCTCATCATATCTTCCAAAACCTAGATAGTGCACTCAGTCTGGCCATTGATCTGGGGGTGAAAGTTTTTACTCATCCTCATGTGTGTCCAAAATTCCTCCTACAGACATCTCCACAATCATGACATAAACAGTGTGTCACGATCAGAGACAATCGTCAATGGCACCCTATGAAGGTGAAAAATCTCACATACATACAACTTCCCCAAACTCTCTACCATACTATGCTTCTTGATAAGAATTTAGTTCACCGTCTTCATGAGAAAATCCATTATCACCAAGAAGGTTTCATGTCTATTCGTTTTTCATGGAATCCATGTTACAAATTCAATGAATATGTCATCCCACATTCACTACAATATTTCATGGGGTTGCAAAAAACCCACTGGAAATTGTTCCTAAGCTTCAACCTACTGATATTTGAGGCACTGAGATATGAAATTAGTTATTCTTTCTATAACGTTGGACCACCAAAACTTTCACTAAATGTATTTATACACATTTTCTGCATTGGTATGTATAACTAGGGTAGAAGTATGATACTTATACACCATATCCTACTGTAACGTGACTAGATCCACTATTATCCTCGGTAACAGGTTTACATGATTATCTCCTTAATAATACCCATATGGTGATTCAAATATGGATATATGATCATGTAAGACCCCAAATTAGATGTCCCCTTGGTAGTACTCTCTCACACTGTCAATAAGTGAGGTAGTCAAGACCATTGACTGTAGAAAGAATGTACCATCCTGCTCAACTAGTTACAGATGCAGAGAAGCTAACTTCTCCAATGATTCCTTCACTAACAGAGAAAGGGTATTCTTAATAAGGTAATCTACTACAAAGATTCCCTTCCCTGGTGTATAGACTATCTGGATGTCGTAGTACTGTATGATCTACAACTAGTGTCACTATCTCAGGTTTAGGTCTATTTGGGTGAATAAGTACATGAGACATATGTGGTTTTAGTAAACTGTGAAGAACTCTCCTGGAAATTAGTATCTCCATATCCTAAGGTATAAGACTACAACTTAAATATATAGGTCATGATTCACATAATTCTTCTCGCGGGGTCTCAATTGTCCCGACATGTATGTGATAACCACCTATCATTACATCAAATCTCAATCGAGACCTTCTGCTTAGAAATCATAATAAACTATGAACTCCTCACCTTAATCTAGTAGCCTCAACACTGGAGCACTCATTAGCCTCTTCATCAACTCCTCAAATGCCTCCTGTCACAACTATAATTAGGAAAAAAGATTCTGTTTTCGTGTTGGTGTAGTCAAAGGGGTTGTGATTCTGGAGAAGTCTTCTAAAAACCACCTATAGTACTCCTCCTAGCTATGAAATATAAAAACCTATGACATGTTCTTGGTTGTCTCCCAAGAAATCACTACATAAATATTTTCTGGTTCTATGACTAAAACATTCTTAGAAATGATATTCCAAAGAAATCAAACCTCATGTATCCAGAACTGGCACTTTGAGAGCTTTTTGTAAAGATGGTTCTCTCGAAGAAAGTGTATGACCATCCTAAAGTGTTATGTATTCTCATCCTAAGATGAATAGTATATGAGTATGTTTTCAATGAATAAAAAAATGTCCAAGTACGGATAGAAGACCAGGTTCATCCAATCCATAAATATCATGGGGTAATTCATCATAACAAATGGAATCTATAGGAACTCATAGTGTCTGTAGTGACATCAGAATGCCAAATTTGGGATATCAGTATCACAAAAACTCAAATGGTGGTATCCGTACCTAAAATCTATCTTCAGGAACCATCTCCTACCTCAAAAATAATCCAAGAGGTTGCTAATACTTTAAAATTGGTAATAATTATTTATCATGTCCTGGTTTAGTCAATGAAAATCCACACAAATCCATAAGTTCCCATAATTTTTTTTCATGAATATGACTAAAGAATCCTAGGGAGACACACTGGGTATGATGGAAAACATTATCAAGAACATCCTCCAACAACAATTTCTTGTCTCAAAGCTTGGTAGGGGCCAAACGATATGCCTAAAATGATATAAGAGTGGTCCCATGATGCATGTCAATGAAAAACTCCACCTCCCACCTTGGTGGTTGTCCCAAAACGTCCTTAAGGATAATTTCCATGTAATACTTCCAAACTTAAGGTAATCAGATGCCTAAGAAGCCTACTACACAATGGGAAATACTAACTTGATTATGGGTGATAGGTTTTAGCCTCCATATTGCAAAACTCACTTTCCCTACCATGATATCTCTCTCATTCGAAAAAGATAATCTCATCCCATCAGCACGTAAGCATCTGACAAGTCTGTGGTGATAGTCGATCTAGTATCAGACCTTGGAAAAATATTCCATTCCCGAGATGATGTCATAGGGTTCCATCATTACAATCAAAAGGTCACATGTGAACCTCTCTCTAGTAATTGATATCTCAAACTGCTGGCATATGAAAGATAAAGAAGAAGGGTTCCCTCTAGGGACCTCTAGATGAACCTGCTGTGTTGGAACCCAAACCGGGTGCTCTATATCTCGTACCATGTGTATATAGATAAATAAATGAATGGATCATGTTTCTTCTATTATTGAAGCAATATTATAATAAATTATAATTGTACTTATTATCATCATGTGCACTGAGGCATCATAGACATCTGAATATTGTTGTCCCTAACAAATAGCTCTATGTGTTTGAAATTGGTTGCCTGGTGGTGGAGGTGGAAGGACCTCATAGCGTCATCCTCCAACTTATTATCTTCATACTCCTCTTCCATGTTCTCTTCCCAGAGGGACCACCCTATCCATTCCTGGGAAATCTCTGATCATGGCATTGTATGTGTCATGGCAGTCCATCATCTATCATCTTGTGTTGCTTAGAATATCTGGTCGAGTAGTCTCAGGACAAGTGACCTCACCCTTAAAATGTAAAACATCACTCCTCTCCATTCTTCTTTAGTCTTCTTAACTTATTTCGACTATTTGATTGAGTTTTATCATGGAATTATCTCCTACATTGAGATCCCAGTGCATGGAATTTGCTAGTTGTTGTAGATTACATGTCTCTGTGGAACCCACCGCATGCTCTAGTTGTCGAAAATCCCTCTGATAGAATTATCATTGTCACCTGTTCCTACTCTAGAACCACAAAATAGGTCATACCGCACAATGGTAAAACACTGAATCATATCTATATGTGATGTCCATACTCTATCATCTATGCTCTAATGTAGCAGTATTAGATCACGCTGAGGGAGTATCATGTTATGTCTGGGAACATTGATGCATACTCAACCACTATCATTGATCCATATTGCAGCACCATATGCTCTTGGATATATACTAATAGTATGTTTGAGGTGTAGTTCTCCCAATAAAATAGTTACTGGAATTCGGACCATTAGAATATCGACTCATCATGTAACTATGTAACAAGCCTCCACCAGCGCCCAACTGCTCTATGGATGAGGATAACTACTAGTGAAACTACCTAATCTATCAGGGTCTAACCAAGCCCGAAGATATGAGACAATGAATCTATATTATCTTCTACTACCTGAGGATCTAGCTCACTGCAGAACCTCAGTGGTATATAATTCTAGAAATTGCATAGTGTGATAATCCTATTAACATCACCAACCTTCTCTGTTGGGATGATATGTTTCTTCATATGGGAGAGGTTATACTACCTACCCAATTAGAAGAATGTGATCATGATAGGGACCCTGAATAGAGTCTTTTTCTATCATTGGATCCTCCTCATGAACCAGAGTTGGTATCATGGAAGGCTTTCATCACAGTGGGATTTGGAAATTTGTCAAAGATTATCACAGTCAGATGAGAATATACATATATATATAACTAAAAAAATGGTGAGATTATTTCAAGAAAGTAAAAGACTCAGTACTATATGATTAATGTACCATTAATCCCTGTAAAAAAGGTCTTAGCATGCAGATTCGAAAAATAGGTAGTTGAGGTCCTCATGAATCGATACGTTGGTCTATGCACCATCAAATGATTTCCTAGACTGAGAGACATACTCAACAAACATTGACACTATTTCTCAAAACCATCAAAATACTCTTAAGGGGATATGTCCTAACAACGTTATATGGAATTAACATACTATGATACCAGTTATCCATAACCCATCCCAGTCCAGGCCTCGAGCCTCTACTACCCCAAGCCTACCTTTATAAGCTAGGGGTAGGGACAAGTGCTGAAGGAATATATAAATCAAGGAGTCATTTTCCTAAAAACTTGTATGCACACACACAACCAAATCAATGAAAAATTGAAGATGATGAGAAGAAAAGATTCCAAACTTCTATAAAGTAAACCAATCATTCATGAACATCTAGAAAATACAAATGTAGGATAGGGTAAACTGAAAAGTAAAGGTGAAAAATACACGCCCAACCAGAAATACTTCCCAAAATAATAGTAAATTGGAATAATAAAAAGCTAAAAGATCCAAGATCCTAAATGAAAAGATATGACCACCATACATGATCCAAGCACCCTGTATCCCTAAGCTCCTCTCTAGTCTCAGTCGACCTATTAAACATTTTCATAGGACACAACTTGTTTGGGAAAGTCCCAAGCAGGGGTGAGTATAATAATACATAGTAGGAAACCCCAAAATCAAAAGGGGTAGATGTAAGAGATTCCATAGAAGAGGAAAATAGTAGATATAATAAGGTGCATGGAAAGAGTATAACTCAACCCAAACCAAGAGTGAAAGTTAGATCATCCAGCCATAATGGGTTAAATATAATGAGTAAATTAACTACCTGCCTAGTGTTTTCTACATATAGTATGAGAGTAGAATCATACAACCATGAGAAGGTAAACATGGAAAGCATGCATCATACCATGTGTGTCTTAACCTCTCCAACAAGGAGAGTATACAAATCAATGGTGTGGATATAGAAGAAAGGTATATATGTATTCTTAGTAAAATAATCCCAAATGAGAGTAATGGTATATCTATACCACATATTCGACTAATAAAAAGTGTAATCGGTAGTTCCAAAATTCCATCAATGATGCCAAATATCTCACACATATTCCCAGAACACAAATTTTTTAGTAACTCATTCACCAAACCATGAAATTATCCGCTTTGGGAGGCAATAACTCACCCCATAGTTTTATTCATGTCTCAAAAATGTGTCTCAGTGGGGGAAGGAGTCCATCTTCCAAATGAGTCCAAATCTATGTCAAGACACACATCTTCACATTGTCGAGAAGTCAAGAGTTCTCAATTTCTAGGTATAGGACCCATGTCCTGGTATGAAAGGGTATTTTCACTCTCGTGTTTGGAGGACCCATACCTAGCCATGCTAGAGGGTTCCACTCTAGATCATCGAAGACACATGCCCTTCCCTATAGCATTGTTCCTATCAAAAAGTCGAGGACTCATGACCAACTCTGCTAGAGGGTTCTAGTATAGGTCATCATAGACCCATTCCCTAATAGGTATGATGGTTACTCTTGGAAGGATGAGGAACCAAGCCCAAACCATTTGGAGGGTTCCACTATATGTTGTCAAGGACTCATTCCCTACCCCATAGAAGGGGTCCACTTAGAATGTAACCTCTGCTGATATCTCCTAATCACTATCACCATAGAGAATCTCTTAAAAATATTTCATGGATAGAATATTTCACATCATATATCTAAATCCACAACTGAGGTCATCATCTCATTATATGTGAAAAAACACATTGGATAGGCTACCCATGGGACAAAATCTGAGTTCAAATAAAGGTGATATGAGTGATTGATGTTTTCTAAAAAGTGCTCAAGGGGGTAAATGGTATGTGATGGGACCCACACAGTGAGTGGTCCTGCTCCACTATTGGGTAGTGTCCCTATATAGTACACAACTACATCCCATATAGTTGTACAGTGTGTGTAAGTGGACTACACAGCGTGTCCGGGATAACAGGGACCGTGGCCATGTGCTGCATGTCGCGTATGTGTACATAAGTACACCACTATGTACTGGACCCCATGTACTTCCCCACAGGTTCCCATCCATGTGATTGATTACATGGGTTTCCCAATTGGTATCAATTTCACATCATGTAAGGGAGGACTACACTCTGTGTTATCCTTAATTTTTATGAAACCCTAATGTCCCAGTTGATGGGGCTAGACCCCTTGTGTTCATACTAGAACAAGATGTATAGTCAGGAATTTTATTTAAAACCATATCCACAATCCATGTGATATATCTATTATATCCCAGTGATTTTAGCTTTGAATCCATTCAAAACTGATGGATCTGGACCAGATCTATCACCTCCAGCTGATGATCGCCAGAAATATTCCCTGTTCAGTTTGTCAGTGGATCTTTCGTTCATTCTCCTTGAACCTAAGTTTTACACCTTTTATTATTTGGGATTAAAAAATAAAATTGATCATAATTTATCAGAAACTATCATATAACATTTATTAGTTCTTCAAACTAATCCTATTTTGTTTATCCGCCATGAATCTAAGGGTCCGATCGAGTTGGGTACCTCCTGCCAAGGTCGAACTGGAACTGTGGGGATCCAAATTCTAAATAACATAATGAAATAGGGATGAAAACCCACAAGAACAAGGTTAAAATTATTAATTCCATGTTTTATTGGTTAATAAATCAATAACGGGCACAACATATTAGAAAAAAAACTAAAAAAATTATTTTTTGTAAATGGGAACATGAAGAGGATGCAAAGAGGCATGGATCGAAGAAAAAAAATCATATAATAAACCTATATAATCAATAGAATAAAAAACATTATGTGTTATAAATCCATTAAGGATCGATCGTTGATGAAAAAAATCCCTTCCAACTATCTAAGAGGAGATTCTATGTTTGTTTCATCCTGATCTGATCTGATTTGGTGTCTCATTGTCCTCTGAGTTGATCCACCAGAGGAAGGAGGAAGCATAGAATCATTGAAGATATAGGAATTATGAGGCTAACCCTATAGATTCTTCCATAATTATAAATTTATAAAATGTTATTTATGATAACAAGTAATTAATTAATTAATTTAATAGTCAATAAATACACTTAATGTATCACCTCTCAGTGAAGGGTCTAAACACCCCACACAGACTCATTTTATGTCACACCTAGAATAAGAACCAAATTACAAACTCCACCGTTGTCTCTATTTTTTTATCTGGGAAACTAGTTGAGTGTTATACCATTTTATTTAAGAATCTGTATGTGCATAATATAAAAAAAATTATTTTTTATAGAATTAATTTTAGCTACATCAAGCCTATGAATCACACACTATCTTAACACCTAGATCTATAAATATATATAGAAAATTTTCAATGTATTAAAAGAAAAAATATATGTCTCTAAATGAGGGACCAAGAAATCATGATAATATGGAATATCCCATAAAATACTATGCTTAGTCCAATTGTGATCTTTCCCAAATCCATAAATTTTTTGTTGGGTTATAATGGGTCTTAGAGTAATGGGACATAATAAAGATAGAATAAGATTTTAAATCAATACTTGAAATCATTTCTAGAGGTCTATCTATTTAAATTATAACTTTTTGGAAATGATCTTTGTTCCATTGGAAAGGATGATAAATATTAATAAACCAATGATGCCAGTCTAAAAACAAGGTTTTCTACAATTGATGAGTACAAACTCTTTGTTGTCGATAATATAGTATGGAAATTATTTTAGACCAAGTGTAATATAGCTTGATAACAATCCATATGTGGATGAATATCAAATTTACAATATTAATGAATCTGTCATTGAATTTTTTTCACAATAACATCATATGTACTGAGACCATTACACCACAATAAAACTTATCAATTAATGGATTCAAATAAGCATAAATATTATTGATAGGATGTAATAGAATTAATAAGGTAAAATATATATATGACTCATTAATCAACATCTGAGGAGGTAAATTGTACGAACTTATAAATATTTTCCAACAAGAATATTAATAACTTTATTAACTAAAGGGAAAAAACTGTCAGTAAAAAGACCCAATTGTATGGTTTAGGCTTCTGAAGAAAATAAAGGATCTACCTGGTCAAAAATATTTCATGAATCACCATCACATGGATGATTTAAACTTTACTCATAGAAATATTGGTTTTCTAAAATGAAATTAATATATAGATTCTCTATGACATAAATAAAATCTGCAATCTAGGAGTAATCATGAAATACCTAAACTATTTAATGAGAATTAATCCAGACATCCCCAGTTGAGCCTCTTTGTATCTCAATTGTCCAAATGTAGGACAACTAAATACTCATTTTCACCATAATATAAGATGCAATAATTTTAACATACATGAATATTATGATAACCAATACCCAAATTAAGAACGATATTCTTGATCTCATAAAAATTTATAGGCAACACATTTCCTTTAAGTAAAAGTTCTTTAACTAAAGAGAATAATTGATCAAAACAGCTATTTGACAATCCATTATCAGATTTAATTGCCATAAAATTTACAACTGCTTAAAATTTTGTTATCTTATAGCCAGTATATAAATCATTATCATCAGACATCATATAATCAACAAAATAAAGATGGTTCTAACTTAGGAGTTGAATAAATATCATCATGAGTTTTAGTTTGTTGAAAATATGGACCAACAACATTATGTACTAAAGTTTGAAACTATGATGGATATGGAACGAAATTATTAATAATTTCTATAGAACTGTGTTCAATATGTTGATATGGAAAAACATAATATTTTCAAAAACCAAAATGAAATAGATGACCCCAACATTGTAAAATGTTTCAAACCTCCTTAGATCACATTTATTACATGGACACTTAATTTTACCTTCTGAAACAACTTATGGTTTTGATGATGAAAATGATAAAAAAAGATTCAACGCCCTTGATATATATAGTATTTGTACAAAACTTTTTGTATTACTACATTGATTTATCCATTAAAGATCATGTAATAAAGATAGTTATCCATTTCCTAGTTCAATATTTGTTTAAGAAATATAAAATAAAAAAATTATGATTAATTTGATCTAATAAAAATATGTTCCAAAAAAGAGTAGAAAGCTAAAAAATCAATATTTATATAATCCATAATTGTCCAAATAAATTATAAATATTCAGGATTTTAGATATATAAAATATTAAAAATATATTATGGTAATTAAACTATTTGGGATTTGAGCTTATTAATGTATTTTTTTATTAATTTATAGTTTTTTTAAAATATAGTATATAAAAGTTTAAATCATCCATTAACTAAAGAAAATTAATGTATTTTTATAATTTAATAAAAATGTGTATAATTTAATATAAAGAAATAAAATATTAAATAAATTACAAATAGATTTAAATCATATAATTTCCAATATTCATGTCATGAGAAATGACTAATTTGTGTCAACAATGCCCAAATTTGTCATTTTTCATGACAAGGAAATTAAAGGCCAATTTCATTTTCACTTTTCTAATAATTTATAATAATTTATATTATTACTAGTAATTTTTAATAAATTATAATATTTTAAAATATTTTTATTAATTTAAATAAATTTTATGTGTCTATTTTTTTATAAATTTATAATATTTTTATTAATTTACAGTAATTTATAATAATTTATTCTATTCTATATCAATTTATTTTAAATTATATCAATTTATGGTAAATTAAATCAATTTTTGAATTATATAATTATTTTTAACAATTTATACTAGTTTATATGATATTATACTATTTTTTTAATTTTTACTCATTTATACTATTTTTTATTAGTTTGTAACAATTTATTTTATATGATATGAATTTATAATTTTTCCTATAATTTTTGATAATTTATACCACTTGAATTCCTCTTTATGATAACTTATACCAATTTATACTCATTTATAATCATTTAAACTAATGTTTTTTTAAAATTTATTCTAGTTTATAATAATTTAAGCTTGTTTTTTATTTATACTAAATCTTGTTAATATTTACCAATATTTTTTAACTTATATTAACTTAAACTAATATATAATTTTTTTAATAATTTATAGTATTTTGAAGTATATTGTAGTAATATATATTATTTTTATTCATTTAAACTACTTTTATTAAATATACAAAATTATTTTAATAATTTTACATTTTTTTTCACAATATATAGTATTTTAAATTGGTTTGTACTCAATTATTCTATATTTTATTAATTATAATAATCAGAGACATATTTTTACACATTTTTACTAAGTACCACTTATTATTACTAAGTACCACTAATTATCATTAATTATTTTTATGTACAACTAGTTTTTACTAATTTTTTACTAATTATTACTAATTATTACTAATTATTACTAATTTCCATAAATTATTAATTATAATTACTAATTATGTAACACCCCAAGCTTCTACGGTACGCTTCTCTTTGAATAATGCGATAGCGTGTGTTGTACGCAACTTCGAGTTCTAACACACACCACAACCAATCAAACTAGCCGTTATGAATAGTCATACCTACTTTTTGAAATTATATATATTTTATTTTTTAAAATGACCTTCATTTTTGGATTCGTAATATCGAATTTAGCCTAAGGTGAAATTTTGGTACTTTTCGGATAACTTTAATATTTTGATGAATAGTGAAAATTACTAAATTTTAATTAAAAACAACTTTTTTAATCAAAATAATTAATAGTGATAAATTATGAATTTGAGTGGTTTTAAAGTATACTTAGAATATATTTTTACCATTTAATATAATTTTGGTCATTGGACATAATTTTACAATTAAACCGGACATAAACAAGTGTCAATCTTTTGATAGTTATTATCTCTTAAAAGCACACTTTTTGTTTTAACAACGGGAATTAATTTTAAATTAATTTCTGACACTTATGTGTTTTGAATTTAGAAAAATGGATTACATATTTGGAATCAGGATGTTCAAATTGTGTAAATAGGTAACTTTTATTTTTAGACATTTTGAATAATTACTGCGGTAAATATTTTATTTACCATGGTTAAGGGTAAATCCGGTAAATAAGGGTTAAAAAAATAATATTATAATAATACTAAATTACCCTAAAACGTGTCATAGCCTTATTGGTTGATACATGTTCGACCATAGGCATCTTTGGGTCGATTTTGGGACCCCATGTTTCCACTTGTAGGTGATAGGGACACTTTATTTTAATTAAGTTAAAATGAATACAAAAATGACACAAGCATATATCTTTTAGAAAAACAATTTTTACATAGAGTTATATATGTTTGATTTTAGATTATAAATATTCATTAGAAAGATAAAAATATTTCCTACATAATGATATTTTATTTATAATTTTTAGACATTAAATAATTTAATTTATTTATGACACAATGATGATAAAGTAATTACTATAATAGTGAAAAATTGAAATAATTGATATTATAAATACCCAAATAAATATAATATGAAACTTTTAATGAATTAAAATAATTTTATAGGATAATATGATATATTAGGATTGAGTTAATTGACTGTTTTCAAATTAATCATTCTGTTATGAGTTTCACAAAAATCAATTATTGAATAGTGTCAAAATTGACATAAAAGAGTTTTTAAAACAAATATTATATTATTAATTGATATTAAATTCCTAAAAATCTAAGGTGTCACGAACCGAATCTGGTCACCGCAAAAACCGGCACCCGAACCAACCCGTGGAAAGTCCCAAAGGGAGTTCCCGATCTCCACGGGCTGGCACAAGTGCCCAGGTATCAAAAACTTAAAATTGGGAACGATTTACCCGAGTTTTTATACTTGAAACATCAAATGAATCCAAGAAACCAAATCTGGATTTTTCAAACCGAAACATCTTTTTAATAAATTAAAAACTGAATTGCACAATTTTAAACAATGTTTGAAGATCATTACAAAGGTAAAAACCCAAGAAAAGACAGCCCAAGAACCTCAACATGGCAAGAGGCATCTTCCTCAAGCCATCTCCACAACACCGCATCATGAATGACCAGTGGAAACCCGAACTGTTGGCACAAAAGTTATACCCAAACCTGCGACAACAAAATAAACAAGTCTACTTACACCCAAGGGTGTAAGTAGGGTGTGAGACAAAGCCCAATAGGATACCACCACTAAGAGATTCCATATAATAAGCATTTAAAGATGAATAGCATGCAAGTTTTCAAAAACATGAAAATCTAGTTACAATTTCTAAAAGCTGCAAATTTGAATAAGAACAGCTTTCAAGTGGGTTATTTTAAAGGATTAACACTTTTTAAAATAAAAACCAAATCTACTGAATTTTCCAGAAAAATGTACCGTATGCCGACGGTAAGCACAAAATATCCAGTGAGCACAAGCATTGGGAAATAACCCCTAGGCACTAGCTAGATGTGGGTCCCAAGTACCTCGTATCTTGGTGAGAGTAACCATCAAAAATATTCATTCTCGTGCACGATACACTAGTAGGGAACATACCCATAACCTAGTGGTCCCCAATGATCATCATCTTAGTTTAGTTAGAGTTGTAAGTGTCAATCTTGCTAAGTGAAACTAAGGCCAAACCCCACGGGATCACTAGCATACTAGTACACGTCCACCCACCTAGATACCTGGGTTTTCCCTTTGTGTTCAAACAATTTCAACAAGTCAATGAATATACATTTCACATTAAATATCATTTCCATATCATAAATTCACCAAACAACCCACATGTATACAACACAAGTCACAAAATTCCACTTTTCATTCAAATGCATTTTGAAATCAAACCCACACCAAAATTGCCCACAACACTTTTTGCATAACTTTCACAATCCAACACATCCTTTAGCAATTTTATAAAATACCTACAAATATACTAAACATCACATAACAGCCCACTCACATGTTTCCTAAAACCCTTTTTATAAACAAAATCCACTTTTCACATCGCACTCACACAAACAACCCATATAACGTTCACACCTCTTTCACATTTTAGTAAATCCATTAAAAATTTTTATAAAACATTTCCAAGAGGATACACATAACATAACAGAACTATTAACATTTAAAATGGTCCATTTGAAAGTATAAACAATCCAAAACAGTTTTCCAATATGGTTTCACATCTTACATAAATCATTAAACCATTCAAAACTTTCATAAAACAATTCTAAAGAGTGTACCAAATCTTTTCACAAAAAAACTAATTTCAAAACCATATTTCAAGGACAAAATCACACCAATAAAAATTCAAAACAGAATTTTCATCCCCAAAAAAATTTATTAAACTACCCCCATGTGTTATAAAAACACCTCAAACAATACCACAAAAGATCCACATGAAAAGTACACATTTTCAAAATCAATTTCAAGAAGTACAATAAGGCTTTACACCTTAAACCCATTAAAATAAACCTCTTTAAAACCTAATGGCACACCAATACCCTACCAAATCAGAATTTTCATCCCAAACAAGATTTATTAAACCAATTTCATATGTTATAAAACACACCCAAACAATACCCAAAGGGTTGCACATGTAAAACACCCAATTTTTTAAACTAAAATGAAACTGTAAAAACAAATGCTTTACCAAATACAAAATAAACAGTTCCCGCACAACACACAACATATTAGTAAATGCATAATAAGTAATTCAAGCAAACTAACTCATCTATAAATTATTACACATGGAATCACCTACCTTTTATGCCGAAACCCTCAAAATATGGTGCGAAACATCAACCGCACCACCGCCACACATCAAGGAATATAAATCCAGACGTAGACCACCAAAAATTGACCCAAAATATAGCAAATAAGACCATATGTTCGAGCCCTATGTTCTGGACATTCTATAAACTCTTGAGATAGGGTGGAAACCCTAAGGAGAAGAGAAGAATTGAAAAGAGAAACATTACCCAAAATAATCTTGAAGAAAACGACCTAAAATCCACCATAATATGAATTTAAAAATATCCAACCATTCAAGGGAAGTTCGAACAGGGATTATGAGATAATGTAGGAATTGGAATGGGGGGAAAAGAGTAAGAATTGAGAGAGTTATGATGGAATGAACTTACCTCCTCAAATCTTCCCGATTTTAGAAACCCCAAGAATGTCAGCAACAAATAGCGATGAAATAGATCTCCAAAGTGGGGGGAAAGGAAATGGGAGCGCGCCTGGGCTTCTTAGGGTCGAGAGGGAGGTGGAAGAACCGAAAAATACATTTTAATGAATAAGATATTAATACATTAATGAAACAATTTAAAACTGGAAAATGGGCCTTCGGGTTGGCCCAATTCTCAAATAAAAACAAAAATCCCCCATGCTTATGGATTTATAAAGGACCCAAATTTAAATTTGGGGTTACTATATCAGGGGAGAACAATTAGGATTTGGAATGAGTCAAAAATATTAAAAATTGAAAAAGTTATAAATGAAACAAAATTTATTTTTAAATCTAGAATTGGGCTCGCAGTTTGGCCCAATTCATGAAAACTCACCTATTCTCAATAAAACCTTTGGAAACCACCAAAACAAATCATGAGTGGAAAATAAATTTAAAATAACCCTAAAATAGGTTACGTACGTAAAAATTCTCCCCACCTTGAAAACTTTCCGCCCCGGAAAGTCACAGCAAGGTCAAAACAACAACCAAACCCAACTGAGAAACCAATAGGTACACCCTTGCCAGGTTTCACCCCCAAAGGTCAAAACACCTCCAGTGATCAATGATGGAAGGAATACTCTCACAAACCAAACATACACCACTTTCCTGAAACAATCAAGTACATTCAGGCTTTATCCCAAATGAAAACTCCTCAAACACAATCTGAACAATACTCAATCAATTTACCCAAAAAAAAACAACAACATTGAACAAGGTTACACTTCCCTACTATAACTAAACCATTGGAAACTCTCCAATATCAATTTTTACCCAATGAATATGTAGGTAGTTAGATATCTTCGAATGATAATACCTACTTCCTAGACAAGTCCAAGGAAAAAAAATGATTTACTCGTATGAAGAGACACAAATGGGCTCCCCACCATAAGAGACAACTTAAATTGTTTTCCCGAGACAGAATCAAGACACTAATAGTGGGAGACCCAAACATACTCTCTAGTACAAGGGATATACTTACATTAAATGTTTATGAACGAACATTCATGAGAATAATAGTGGGTCTCCCCACCATAAGAACTGACCATCTTAACCGACCAACATGGGCCGACACAGAAAGACCCAAAAATAAATTAAAGATTTAGGAAGGGCGCAGGATTAGTCCGCATGGTTTGGGAAACTGTGCACTAACTATGAATATAATTCTTTATACATGGCTTCCTACCACACGATCACTACTAAACGTGCACAAACTATGTGCTCAACCATGACAAAACCAGAGGTTTGAACTATTCCCATCTTTCATACTAAGGATAGTACTTTGTACAAGGGTTTAAATGGCCCTGGGATTTCCCCTGACTACGAGCCAGCTTCTCTCCGAGACCTATGGCTGGAGCTCAAATGATTGAAGCATCTTCGGCCTCGTAGTTAATATTTGGAAACCCACTGAATGAGAATTCTTCTTTTTGGTGCCACCAAAAACTACACCGCAGTCCCAAATAAGTTTTCTAGACATAACGCATTCCAAACTCACTTTACCTTATCCCGATATTTCACTGAAACAAGGGCTAAGAAGATACACACACATCACAACTTCTTTCTTCAGGTGAGAAACAATAGAAGTAAAGAACACCTACACTCACATTCCTCTAAAATAGATGATTTTGAAGTTTTTCCAAGGGAGACATTTTCCCAACATAACAGGGACTCTCAGAGGATTTCACTACTTTCACCTATACAGTCAATCGAGTACATGACATCATAAGGCATCACCAAACATGACCATTTCAACTGATATAAACAATTCATGGAGAGGGACCTTATACAACATCCCCAAACAGCACATAATTATAGAAAGTGGCCATAATATCCTATCATGACCATATTTCCCACACCAGTGGTTTAACATGAACTCATGATTCAAAGAAACTTTGAAGAACCCAAAGGCCCTCTTAGACACCATCGAGACAATCATCCACACTAACAACCCTAGGCCATATCCACCTTCGACGAATCAAGAAACTTAAGAAACTAAGGTCTCTTTCAACCTTCCAAGAGCACTCTCCCGTTATAAGAGGATATAAAAATCAATGAAAGGAATGGGTGTAGACTCAATCTAGAAATATCAAGAAAAAGATTCCTTATATTGATCAACTGGAGGGTCTTCAAACAGCGAAACAATCCGGGTTGCACTTCAATTGTGCACTAACCTTTAATGGGGGTGTACCTTATCCAATGATTGAACCCAAGGACCCAACCAAGATAGTCCATTGGTCAAGATATACCACAAACCAGATCCAAACACATGTAGGTAACCATCGTAAAGGCGTCCCGAAACATTTTTCAAAAGAGACCACTAACCGTCCCTACAACACAACTTACTGACCAAACCCAAACCCAAAACACAGTTCAAACAGGAGGGGTTCTTGGACTCAAAACATCCCACAACATCAATATTTTCTGAAAACACATAATATACACCATCCCAAAAAAAATCATCAAGAAATCATGTTTTTTTTAATTTAAAAACATCTCTTTGAAAACAAATGGTTCAGCGGTTAGCGCATCCACCAATGGTACCCCATGGGCCTTACACATGCATGTTTCTATGCCACACCAGGCACCCTCCTCATATCCATCCCAACACTCATCCAGTCATGTCATCAACCATCCCTCTTCCCATATAACCCCATGCATGTGGTTGCTCATGAAAATACCAAAGGTTAAAACAAAAATTATTTCCACTTTTCAAAACCTAAATGGTCAACCAACACATCCTTTTTCTCAAAACCGCTAACCACAAGATCAAATTCCAACTCACATCTTACAAAAATTTTCAGAAATGCACAACCATTTAGAAAATAACTCACTTTCAATATATTCACATCAATTTTAAAACATCTCATCCCATTAAAACACTCTTTGATTGTTTAGAAAACTCTATTGTAAACACTTTTCAAAACCAACTTCAATATAGTTATTGCTTTCAAAAGAGGTGTAAAAAAACCATTTTCCATTTCAAAACAATTCTAAAAATTCAGTTCCACCATTTCATAAATAAATATATTCCGTATTTATTTGAAAATAATTTCAGAAAAACTTTATACTTCTTAAAACCAAGTCCTTTTAAAACCAAAGTTCCAAGATTGAAAAACTATAGTACAAAACAATCTGAGAGGAAACTAGTTTCAGTGGGTGAATTGGAAATATGGTTGGCGGCCATATTCCAATCACTTCACTGTCACAGATAGTGTTCTAGAGAATATCCCCAGCTCCACATGGCTTGCCAGGCCCTGTGAGCTCACTGAGACCATTAACCCAACTCTCTTTTCATTTCCCCTAATCATCATTAAACCAAGAAAAACAAAGAACATAGATAAATCCCGACTTCCCCTGGTGACTCGAATCCCGTCATGAGGTGTGGTGATCAGGAACACTACCCATAATCGAACTACAATGTCCCAAAAATTATAACTCTAATCTATCCCAACTATTCCCTAAATAACATGACCCAAAGAGTTAACCAGAACCTCCTCTGATACCATTTTGTCACGAACCGAATCTGGTCATCGCAAAAACCGGCTCCCGAACCGACCCGTGGAAAGTCCCAAAGGGCGTTCCTGATCCCCACGGGCTGGCACAAGTGCCCGGGTATCAAAAACTGAAAATTGGGAACGATTTACCCGAGTTTTTATACTTGAAACATCAAATGAATCCAAGAAACCAAATCTGGATTTTTCAAACCGAAACATCTTTTTAATAAATTCAGAACTGAATTTCACAATTTTAAACAATGTTTGAAGATCATTAAAAAGGTAAAAACCCAAGAAAAGACAGCCCAAGAACCTCAACATGGCAAGATGCATCTTCCTCAAGCCATCTCCACAACACCGCATCATGAATGACCGGTGGAAACCCGAACTGTTGGCACAAAAGTTATACCCAAACCTGCGACAAAAAAATAACCAAGTCTACTTACACCCAAGGGTGTAAGTAGGGTGTGAGACAAAGCCCAATAGGATACCACCACTAAGAGATTCCATATAATAAGCATTTAAAGATGAATAGCATGCAAGTTTTCAAAAACATGAAAAGCTAGTTACAATTTCTAAAAACTGCAAATTTGAATAAGAACAGTTTTCAAGTGGGCTATTTTAAAGGATTAACACTTTTTAAAATAAAAACCAAAGCTACTGAATTTTCCAGCAAAATGTACCGTATGCCTACGGTAAGCACAAAATATCCAGTGAGCACAAGCATTGGGAAATAACCCCTAGTCACTAGCTAGCTGTGGGTCCCAGGTACCTCGTATCTCGGTGAGAGTAACAATCACAAATATTCGTTCTCGTGCACGAGCCACTAGTAGGGAACATACACATAACCTAGTGGTCCCCAATTATCATCATCTTAGTTTAGTTAGAGTTGTAAGTGTCAATATTGCTAAGTGAAACTGAGGCCAAACCCCACGGGATCACTAGCAAACTAGTACACGTCCACCCACCTAGATACCTGGGTTTTCCCTTTGTGCTCAAACAATTTCAACAAGTAAATGAATATAAATTTCACATTAAATATCATTTCCATATCATAAATTCACCAAACAGCCCACATGTATACAACACAAGTCACAAAAGTCCACTTTTCATTCAAATGCATTTTGAAATCAAACCCACACCAAAATTGTCCACAACACTTTTTGCATAACTTTCACAATCCAACACATCCTTTTAAAATTTTTATAAAATACCTACAAATATACTAAACATCACATAACAGCCCACTCACATGTTTCCTAAAACCCTTTTTATAAACAAAATCCACTTTTCACATCGCACTCACACAAACAGCCCATATAACGTTCACACCTCTTTCACATTTTAGTAAATCCATTAAATATTTTTATAAAACATTTCCAAGAGGATACACATAACATAACAGAACTATTAACATTTAAAATGTTCCATTTGAAAGTATAAACAATCCAAAACAGTTTTCCAATATGGTTTCACATCTTACATAAATCATTAAACCATTCAAAACTTTCATAAAACAATTCTAAAGAGTGTACCAAATCTTTTCACAAAAAAACTCATTTCAAAACCCTATTTCAAGGAAAAAATCACACCAATACAAATTAAAAACAGAATTTTCATCCCCAAAAACATTTATTAAACTACCCCCATGTGTTATAAAAACACCTCAAACAATACCACAAAAGATCCACATGAAAAGCACACATTTTCAAAATCAATTTCAAGAAGTACAATAAGGCTTTACACCTTAAACCCATTAAAAGAAACCTCTTTAAAACCTAATGGCACACCAATACCCTACCAAATCAGAATTGTCAGCCCAAACAAGATTTATTAAACCAATTTCATATGTTATAAAACACACCCAAACAATACCCAAAGGGTTGCACATGTAAAACACCCAATTTTTTAAACTAAAATGAAACTGTAAAAACAAATGCTTTACCAAATACAAAATAAACAGTTCCAGCACAACACACAGCATATTAGTAAATGCATAATAAGTAATTCAAGCAAACTAACTCATCTAGAAATGATTACACATGGAATCACCTACCTTTTATGCCGAAACCCTCAAAATATGGTGCGAAACATCAACCGCACCACCGCCGCACATCAAGGAATATAAATCCAGACCTAGACCACCAAAAATTGACCCAAAATATAGCAAATAAGACCATATGTTCGAGCCCTATGTTCTGGACATTCTATAAACTCTTGAGATAGGGTGGAAACCCTAAGGAGAAGAGAAGAATTGAAAAGAGAAACATTACCCAAAATAATCTTGAAGAAAACGACCTAAACTCCACCAGAATATGAATTTAAAAATATCCAACCATTCAAGGGAAGTTCGAACAGGGATTATGAGATAATGTAGGAATTGTAATGGGGGGAAAAGAGTAAGAATTGAGAGAGTTATGATGGAATGAACTTACCTCCTCAAATCTTCCCGATTTTAGAAACCCCAAGAATGTCATCACCAAATCGCGATGAAATAGATCTCCAAAGTGGGGGGAAAGGCAATGGGAGCGCGCCTGGGCTTCTTAGGGTTGAGAGGGAGGTGGAAGCACCGAAAAATCCATTTTAATGAATAAGATATTAATACATTAATGAAACAATTTAAAACTGGAAAATGGGCCTTCGGGTTGGCCCAATTCTCAAATAAAAACAAAAATCCCCCATGCTTATGGATTTATAAAGGCCCAAAATTTAAATTTGGGGTTACTATATCAGGGGAGAACAATTAGGAGTTGGAATGAGTCAAAAATATTAAAAATTGAAAAAGTTATAAATGAAACAAAATTTATTTTTAAATCTGGAATTGGGCTCGCAGTTTGGCCCAATTCATGAAAACTCACCTATTCTCAATAAAACCTTTGGAAACCACCAAAACAAATCATGAGTGGAAAATAAATTTAAAATAACCCTAAAATAGGTTACGTACGTGACATAAGGTTCAGCCAAGAGACTTATATCATTATAGGCGCATCATTAATGGACCACTTTGGGGTCGCTTGGATATATATAGTAAGTTTATTAACCATATTATATAAAAATACAAAGAGACATTGTAAAAGTGAAACTAATTAACTTAGAGTTAATACTTAAAGATAAGGTTAATATAAGTACCCAAACCTATCTAAATTCTATTGGTTGAGTTGTTTTCGACCCATCCCCAACTTAAAATTTAAATAATCAACTTTGGAGCCATTAGAAACCGAATATGAATTTATTATAAACTAATATTTCTAGCTTTTCCAAAGGTGCCCCTCACCCCTCTTATAAAAAGAACACTCCTCCTTCTCATTTCTTCACACCTTCAAAGCCTTTTGGTTCGGCAAAAATCTGCCCAAATACTCTCCCAACTTCCCTCACTACAACCTAGAGGCCTTAGTTTGATCAGAAAGCCAACCTAAGGAGCCCTTTTGATCAAATCAAAAGGAAGAACCCAAAGAAGAGGTAATGTTTTCACCACCCCTTTTCAAGTTCCTTTCTTCTTCCACTTCTTCTTTCTTTGTTATTACCATTCTAAAATAATAACTTCAGTATCTTATATATAATGTGATGTTATTATAAATATGGTACAACCATATTCAGTATTCTATCCACCCTTTGAATAACATGTCACCATACGTGCGTACGTACGGCTTACCGTCTCCACGTCGTGGTGTAATTGTTATTCAATATATTATTATTTGGATGGGTATAATAATGATGTATAACTCATGAAAATAATAAATATAACATGTTAATGATTCTGTATATGTCACACCCATGATTTTTTTTTTAAATTCATTACTCATTTAATTTCCATTACCGATTTGTTTTGGGGTTTTACCACTCATTTTGGTGAAAATGGTGGGTTTTGAAAATTTGGGCCAAACCGTGAGCCCAAATCCAGATTTAAAAACAAATTTCGATTCTTATAAAACTCCTTCGAGTTTTACTATTTTAAACCCATTCCACTTCCCAATTGGAATACCATAATATATTAAAATCACCATATCCTCTTGAACCAAATAGAAATCCCAAATCATGATGGATTTGGGTTTTTAATTAAGGTAATGGGCCTGCCCGTAAGCCCATTTCCTGCTTTAAATTATTTTTTTAAAATTTCAATATCTCATTATTTTTTTACTGTTTTTCGGTGATTCAACCTCCCACTCGAAGACAAAAATCTCAGCCTCACCCCCTGTATCGCGTTTTCCTCTTTGGAGCTCATATACGCCACGGATTTGGACGATCTTTCTCAATCTTTCTCAAATCGACCAGATTTGATGAGGTAAAATGAATCTTTCATAACTACTTCAATTTTCATCCTTTTCCCCCCATTTCAGTCCCCACATGACCTAATATGACCTCTTCGGACCTCTATATCAGTTTTGGGTACTTGGAGATTCATAGTTAGGTGGATTGGGACCGATTTCTTCAAGATATTTCAAGTAAGGGAATTCCTTCTTGGTTCCTTCCATCCTCTTTTAGTTTTATTTCATATTTCTTGAAGTTCCTCATGTCCAGAAGTTATGTTTCGATCCTAAGGTTTGATTTGGTATCTTTTGGGTCAATTTTTGGTGGTCTAGGTCTGGATTTATATTCCTTGTGGTGCGGCGGTGGTGCGCTTAAGGTTTCACACCAAGTTTTGAGGGTTTCGACTCAAAAGGTAGGTGATTCCATGTGTAACCATTTTATGATGAGTTAGCTTGCTTGTTTTATTAATTTAGTATGTTTATAATCTGTCTTGTGTGGTTTGAAAACTGTTTTTGATGAATTTGGTTAAACATTTAATTTTTAGTTGTATTTTAGCTTGAAATTGGGTACTTTTTATGTGTGACTCTTGGGGTAATGTTTGGGTTTAGTTTATAACATATGAAAGTGATTTATTAGTCTTGAAAGGGGCTTCCAATTCTGTTTTGTTAATTCCTTATTATCATGTGGGCCTTGAAAAGAGGTTTTTTTGAATGAGTTTAAGGTGTAAAACCGTGTTGTACTTTTTGAAGGAGATTTATGAAAACATGTGTTTTTCATGTGTATCTTTGTGGTATTATTTGATGTATTTTTATAACATTTGGGGGTGCTTTAATAATTGTTTTAGGGCTGAAAATTCTATTTTGGATTGATATTGTTATGATTTTTGTTTTGAATGAGGGGTTTGAAATGGGTTTAGTGTGCAAAAAATGGTTATACCTCTTGGGTTTGTTTTATAAAAATTGCAAATGTTTTATTTTGTTAAAAAAAGTTGGGAAAGGGTGTATATGTACTGTTTGGGTGAGTGTGTTCACCTAATGTGGGTTTTTGAATGGTAAAGTGGTGATTTGAGATGTCAAACATTTTTAGAATGTTTTATAAATTGCCGAAATGTTTTACTAAATTGTGTTTTGTGTGCGAAACACGGGTGTGGGATGTTTCGTGTGAGTTTATTGATAAAATGAATTGTGAAGGGGAGAAGGTTATTATATGACATGTGTGTGGGATGTTATGTGAGTTGAATATCTTGTAACGGTTTTATAAAATTGTTTAAAGGATTTGTGTAAGTGTTAAAGAAATGTGAAAAGTGTTGTAGGGAATTTTGGTGTGAGTTTGATTTCAAAATGCATTTGAATAAATAGTGGAATTTTTGACTTGTGTGATGTACATGGGGCTGTTTGGTTAATGTTTGATGTGGAATTGATATTTACATGTGAAAACTATACTTCTTGGATTGTTGAACTTTTTTGAGCACAAAGGGAAAACCCGGGTATCTAGGTGGGTGGACGTGTACTAGTATGCTAGTGAATCCGTGGGGTTTGGCCTCAGTTTCACTTAGCAAGATTGAAGCTTACAACTCTAACTAAATAATGATGATGATGATTGGGGACCACTAGGTTATGGGTATGATCCCTACTAGTGGCTCGTGCACGAGAACTGATATTGTTTGTGGTTACTCTCACCGAGATACGAGGTACCTGGGACCCACAGCTAGCTAGTGCCTAGGGGTCATTTCCTATTACTTGTGCTCATTAGATCCTTTGTACTTACCGTCGGTATACTGGGATTTCGCTCACACCCTACTTACACCTTTGGGTGTAAGTAGACTTTCTTATTTTATGTCACAGGTTTGGGTACAGGTTTTATGCCTTTGGTTTGGGTTTTTAGCAGTCCATCGTGATGGAGTGTTGTGGAGATGGCTTGAGGGCGGTGCCTATTTCCATGTGGAGGTTCTTGGGCTATATTTTATTGGGTTTGTACCTTTGTAATGGTCTTTAAAAATTGTTTAAAATTGTGTAATTCAGTTATGAATTTTTGAAAAAGATTATTTGGTTTGAAAAATCCAGATTCATTTTATTGGATTTTTTTTTGTCGTTTTAAGTTTATAAACTCGGGTAAATCGTTCCCAATTATCATTTTATGATACCCGGGCACTTGTGCCAGCCTGTGGGGATCGGGAACTCCCTTCGGGACTTGTCATGGTCTGGGTTTGGTGTCGGTTTTGGCGGCGTCCAGATTCGGTTCGTGACAAAATGGTATCAGAGGGAGGTTCGCTCCATTGGAGTCATGTTATTTGGTAAATAGTCGGGATAGTCTAGAGTTATGATTGTTGGGAAATGGAATTATGGTTATGGGTAGTGTGCTTGATCACCACACCTCATTTCAGGATTCAAGTCACCAGGGAAAGTTGGGATTTGTCTAGGTCTTTTGGTTTTCTTGGTTTGATGATGATTAGGGGAAATGAAAAGAGAGTTGGGTTAATGGTCTCAATGAGCTCGCAGGGTCTGGCAAGCCATGTGGAGCCGGGGATATTCCCTAGAACACTCTCCGTGATAGTGAAGTGATTGGAATATGGCCGCCAACCATATGTCCAAGTCACCCACTGAAACTAGTTTCCTCTCGCATTGTCTGGTGTTCTTTAGTTTTGAAATCTTGGAACTTTGGTTTTAAAGTGACTTGGTTTTAGGAAGTGTAATGTTTTTGTGAAATGATTTTCAAATAAATATGGAATGGTTTGATTTATGAAATGGTAGAACTGAATATTCAGAATTATTTTGAAATGGAAAATTGTGTTCTTACACCTCTTTTGAAAGCAGAAACTATATTGAAGTTGGTTTTGAAAAAGTGTTCCCATTAGAGTTTTCTAAACTATTAAAAGTTTTTTTAATGGGATGAGATGTTTTGAAATTGATGTAAATAAATTTAATGTGAGTTTTCATTGGATCGATTGTGCCTTTCTGAAAAGTTTTTTTAATGCGGTAATTTGGGTTCGACCTCCTGGTTAGCGGTTTTGATAAGAATGATGTGTTGGTTGACCATTTTGGTTTTGAAAAGTGGAAAGAATCAGTGCATTGACCTTTGGTATTTCCATGAGTGACCACATGCATGGGGTTATATGGGATGATATATGGTTGATGGAATGACTGGATGAGTGCCAGGACAGATATGAGGAGGGTGCCTGGTGTGGCACAAAAACATGCATGTGTGAGGCCCATGGGGTACCATTGGTGGATACGCTCACCGCTGAACCGTTTTTTTTCCAGAAATGGTTTTAAAGAAAAACCTGTTCACTTGATTAATAGTTTGGGATGGTTTTTATTATGGGTTTTTGAAAATGTTGATGTTGTGGGATGTTTTGAGTCCAAGAACCCCTCCTGTTCGAACTGTTTTTTTGGGGGTTGTGTTTGGTCGGAAAGCTGGGTAAAAGGTTCGGTTAGTAGTCTCTTATGATATATGTTTCAGGACACCATTAAGATGGTTCCATTAACGAGTTTGGATCTATTTTGTGGTATGTTTTTACCAATGGACCAGCTTGGTTGGGTCCTTGGGTTCTCTCTTTGGATAAGGTACGCCCCATTAAGATTTAGTGCACAACTGAAGTGCAATGCAGATTGTTTCACCATTAGAAAAATCCTCCAGTTGATCAATGTAAGGAATATTTTCTTGAGATTTGTGGAATGAGTGTACACCATTTACTTTCTTGGTTTTTTTGGATCCTCTTGTTGCGTAAGAGTGCTCGTGGATGGTTGAAAGAGACCTTAGTTTCTTAAGCTACCTAATTCGTCGAAGGTGAAAGTTGTCTGGGGTTGTCAGTATGGATAGTGTCTAAGAGGGCCTCTAAGTCCTTCATAGTCTCTTCGTAGAAGGGGTTTATGTTAAACTACCAGTGTGGGAAATCTGGACATGAGAGGCTGTTATGGACACTTTCTGGAATGCTGTGATATTTGGTGATATTGTATAAGCCCCCCCTCCTTGTATTATTTCTCTCAGTCGCTTTGGAATTGTTCGGTGACGTGATGTGATGTCACGTGCTCGTTTGATTGTAAAGGTAAAGTTGTACAATATTATGTGAGTCTATTTTTTTTTCAAAACTGTTTTTCCTTTTGGGAGATCTCGACATCCTCTATTTTAGAGGATGGTGTTTATATGTGTCCTTTATTTCTGTTGTTTCTCACCTGAAGAAGCAGGGTGTGATGTGAGTGCATCCTCTAAACCCTTATTTCAGTGAATTTAAAAGTTAGGGTAAAGTGAGTTCTGGAGTGTGTTATATCTGGGTGAACCCATCTCAGATTGCATGTAGTTGTTTTTAGCATCGGAAGAAGAAATTCTATTTGGGGGTTTCCAAATCCTAACTGCGAGGCCGAAGATGCTTCAATCATTCCAGCTCCAGTCATAGGTCCCGGAGAGAAGCTGACACGTAGTCAAAGGAAATACCATGGTAGTTTTTAACCTTGAACAAAGAACTTTTCTTAGTATGAGAGATGGGAATAGTTTAAAAATTTGGTGTTTTCATCTTTCTTCTTTTGTTCCCATTTGGTGGAAAGAGGTGGAGTGCCTCATCCCCATGTTATCTCCCAATGACTTTCTTTCCCCCTTTGGTTTCCTTTGGGTTTGGGGAATGGTTTTGGATTTGTCTAGACATGTTGAGTGAACATTTATTAGTAACCATTCACCAGAAAACCATGTTGGTATAAGGATCCACATGGTTAGAGCACAATTTCCCAAACTGCGCGGGCTAACCGTGTTGTCATCCCAACACTTTAAGTTTTGGGGTTTTTCTATGCCGGCCCATATTGGTCAGTTAAGATGGATGGTTTTTATGGTGGGGAGAACCACTATAAGTCTCATGTATATTATTTTGAAAATGCCTAATGGGATTCTACCCCTTGTACTACGGAGTTTGTTCGGGGCTCCCCTATTAGTGTCTTGATTCTTTCTCGGGAAAAAAAATTTAAGTTGTCTCTTATGGTTGGGGAGCCCATTTGTGTATCCTTGTACCAGTAACTCACTTTTGTACTTGGTCTTGGATTGGATGTGGGTAGTCTCGTTCGGAGCTATATAACCACATACATCTTCCTTGAGTAAACGTTGGGATTGGATATTTCCCAATTGTTTAGTTATATCAAGGTAAGTGTAACCTTGTTCGATGTTCTTGTTTGTTTGGGTAAATTTCTTAAGCCTTGTTCAGATAGTGTTTGAGGAGTTTTGTTTTAGGATAAATCTTGAATGTGATTGATAATTTCAGTAATGAGGTGTATGTTTTGGTTGTGAAGTATTCCTTCCTTAATTGATCACTGGAGGTGTTTTGACCTTTGGGGGCGAAGCTTAGCAAATGAGTCCATTTATGCCTTTCGGTTGGGTTTGGTTTTTTCTTTATCCGTGATGTGGCTTTCCGAGGGCGGAAAGTTTTATGGTGGGGAGAATTGTCACACCCATGAATTTTTTTTTAAATTCATTACTCATTTAATTTCCATTACCGATTTGTTTTGGGGTTTTACCACTCATTTTGGTGAAAATGGTGGGTTTTGAAAATTTGGGCCAAACCGTGAGCCCAAATCCAGATTTAAAAACAAATTTCGATTCTTATATAACTCATTCAATTTTTACTATTTTAAACCCATTCCACTTCCCAATTGGCATACCATAATATATTAAAATCACCATATCCTCTTGAACCACATAGAAATCCCAAATCATGATGGATTTGAGTTTTTAATTAAGGTAATGGGCCTGCCCGTAAGCCCATTTCCTGCTTTAAATTATTTTTTTAAAATTTCAATATCTCATTCGTTTTTTATTTTTTTTCGGTGATTCAACATCCCACTCGAAGCCAAAAACCTCAGCCTCACCCCCTGTATCGCGTTGTCCTCTTTGGAGCTCATATACCCCGAGGATTTGGACGATATTTCTCAATCTTTCTCAAATCGACCAGATTTGATGAGGTAAAATGAATCTTTCATAACTCCTTCAATTTTCATCCTTTTCCCCCCATTTCAGTCCCCAAATGACCTAATATGACCTCTTCTGACCTCTATATCAGTTTTGGGTACTTGGAGATTCATAGTTAGGTGGATTGGGGCCGATTTATTCAAGATATTTCAAGTAAGGGAATTCCTTCTTGGTTCCTTCCATCCTCTTTTAGTTTTATTTCATATTTCTTGAAGTTCCTCATGTCCAGAAGTTATGTTTCGATCCTAAGGTCTGATTTGGTATCTTTTGGGTAAATTTTTGGTGGTCTAGGTCTGGATTTATATTCCTTGTGGTGCGGCGGTGGTGCTCTTAAGGTTTCACACCAAGTTTTGAGGGTTTCGACTCAAAAGGTAGGTGATTCCATGTGTAACCATTTTATGATGAGTTAGCTTGCTTGTTTTATTAATTTAGTATGTTTATAATCTGTATTGTGTGGTTTGAAAACTGTTTTTGATGAATTTGGTTAAACATTTAATTTTTAGTTGTATTTTAGCTTGAAATTGGGTACTTTTTATGTGTGACTCTTGGGGTAATGTTTGGGTTTAGTTTATAACATATGAAAGTGATTTATTAGTCTTGAAAGGGGATGCCAATTCTGTTTTGTTAATTCCTTATTATCATGTGGGCCTTGAAAAGAGGTTTTTTTTGAATGAGTTTAAGGTGTAAAACCGTGTTGTACTTTTTGAAGGAGATTTATGAAAACATGTGTTTTTCATGTGTATCTTTGTGGTATTATTTGATGTATTTTTATAACATTTGGGGGTGCTTTAATAATTGTTTTAGGGCTGAAAATTCTGTTTTGGATTGTTATTGTTATGATTTTGGTTTTGAATGAGGGGTTTGAAATGGGTTTAGTGTGCAAACAATGGTTATACCTCTTGGGTTTGTTTTATAAAAATTGCAAATGTTTTATTTTGTTAAACAAAGTTGGGAAAGGGTGTATATGTACTGTTTGGGTGAGTGTGTTCACCTAATGTGGGTTTTTGAATGGTAAAGTGGTGATTTGAGATGTTAAACATTTTTAGAATGTTTTATAAATTGCCGAAATGTTTTACTAAATTGTGTTTTGTGTGCGAAACACGGGTGTGAGATGTTTCGTGTGAGTTTATTGATAAAATGAATTGTGAAGGGGAGAAGGTTATTATGTGACATGTGTGTGGGATGTTATGTGAGTTGAATATCTTGTAACGGTTTTATAAAATCGTTTAAAGGATTTGTGTAAGTGTTAAAGAAATGTGAAAAGTGTTGTAGGGAATTTTGGTGTGAGTTTGATTTCAAAATGCATTTGAATAAATAGTGGAATTTTTGACTTGTGTGATGTACATGGGGATGTTTGGTTAATGTTTGATGTGGAATTGATATTTGCATGTGAAAACTATACTTCTTGGATTGTTGAACTTGTTTGAGCACAAAGGGAAAACCCGGGTATCTAGGTGGGTGGACGTGTACTAGTATGCTAGTGAATCCGTGGGGTTTGGCCTCAGTTTCACTTAGCAAGATTGACGCTTACAACTCTAACTAAAAAATGATGATGATGATTGGGGACCACTAGGTTATGGGTATGATCCCTACTAGTGGCTCGTGCACGAGAACATATATTGTTTTTGGTTACACTCACCGAGATACGAGGTACCTGGGACCCACAGCTAGCTAGTGCCTAGGGGTCATTTCCTATTACTTGTGCTCATTAGATCCTTTGTACTTACCGTCGGTATACGGTATTGTTGGCTGGAAAATTCAGTAGCTTTTTTATTTATTTTAAAATTTTTGTTCCTTTAAAATTATCTCACATGGAAACTGTTTTCATTTATCATTTCATCCTTTAGAAAATTGTAACTAGCATTTCTTATTTACAAAACATGCAATGCTTTTTGTCATGAAATGTTTATCACATGGAATCTCATAGAGGTGGTATCCTACTTGGCTTTCGCTCACACCCTACTTACACCTTTAGGTGTAAGTAGACTTTCTTATTTTATGTCACAGGTTTGGGTACAGGTTTTATGCCTTTGGTTCGGGTTTTTAGCGGTCTATCGTGATGGAGTGTTGTGGAGATGTCTTGAGGGCGGTGCCTCTTTCCATGTGGAGGTTCTTGGGCTATATTTTCTTGGGTTTGTACCTTTGTAATGGTCTTTAAAAATTGTTTAAAATTGTGTAATTCAGTTATGAATTTTTGAAAAAGATTATTTGGTTTGAAAAATCCAGATTCATTTCATTGGATTTTTTTGTCGTTTTAATTTTATAAACTCGGGTAAATCGTTCCCAATTATCATTTTATGATACCCGGGCACTTGTGCCAGCCCGTGGGGATCGGGAACGCCCTTCGGGACTTGTCATGGTCTGGGTTTGGTGCCGGTTTTGGTGGCGTCCAGATTCGGTTCGTGACAGTATATATGATATACCATCCATTTATATATTATTTTAATATCAAAAGAATGATATTGTCGCTCGTGCGTACGTATGGACTACCATCTCCATGAACGCAATGAGATTCATTCTCCATCGTATCCATTAAAGTATAATTATCATTTTATGATTTAAAAATGATGTTTAAGGACTTGATATCATTCTGTATATGAAAAATATACAACCTATCCATGACAAACATGGCTTATTTAACAAAACATATAAAAGAAAACGAGTAAGTTAACAGCCGAAACAACGATAATTCAAAGATATTATTAACAAATCAATGTTAAAAGATCATATATGATATCATATTAATATATATGATTCTTTTATAATTTAATAACAATTATTTCACTATTATACAGGAGTTTAACCTACCCCAACCAAGGAAAAGTACAAGGTAAGGGTTATTTCACAATCTCTTTATTATCCGAGGTTGTTTATACGTAATAATCTACTGGGATCTCTTTATCACCCACATCCATGTTTCTTAAAAATGAATTTCAATTTTTTTTTACTATTTACTAGAATATGGGTCAAAGTCATTTATACCCTTGTTTGAATTTTTATAAGAGGTTTATAAAGGAATCTTTCCGTCGTTTTCCAAACAAGGTGCTTTTTAACCTTTTCAACAAAATTAAGGTAAGAATGTTTTTTTAACTTATACGGTGGGTGCAGTTATTTTCCGCCGTTATAAAATCATCAAAGCTTCCCTTACAAGATTATAAGAATATTTTCAAAGAAAATGTTTTATTTTATAAATATGTGATTTTTAAATGATTTCAAAAAAGATATATTTCTCTCAAATACATGAAAACCCAGTGAAAATGTATACGTATTTAATGCAAGCTTAAAAATGTTTTCAGAAAACCTGACTCTCGAGTTTGGTAGACATGAAGGGATTGGGAGTGGACCCATCATGGCCTGTAATTAGTCGAGCAGTCTCAGAATTAGTTATTTTGTTTTCAGAAGCATGCATAATGTTTTCTGAAAAACACTGGAGTGTATTTTAGCAATTTTAAACATAAGTATCTTCTGAAAAAAATATTTGCATCGGTAGGTCTCATGAGGCAAACTAGTGCCTTGGCACAAGGCCTTGAAAAAATCTTATTTGTAGTCTTGGCACGAGGCCTTGGCTATGTGGTTATGATAGTCTGGTATTATGCATTCCATCATTATGAAAGTGGTTATTGATATTGCATGTGATTATTCGATTAGTAGAATATCCATGTGAATAAGTAAATGACATTATTTCATTTTTATTTTTCCATACTATGTTGAAGTTCAAGTTTAAAAGACTTTTGTTTTAGTTATACATTACCTTAGATGTTTATGCTTATTTTTGAAAGTTTCTGCTGTATTGCTTACCCTTACGGAGCATTTGAGCTCACCCCTTTCAATGTTTTATTTTTCCCAGGATTCCAAGAAGTATATTGTGATTGATAAGAAGGGTTAAGACAAGGGAATAATGGCATTCATAAAGGATTATTTATGTTGTTTTGTATGTTATGAAGTGTAATGTAACATTCATGTATGTAATCTATTTTCCAAGACTGCTAAACTAATCGGTCTTTCAAGACTTGATTCCTTGTAGTCATGCCAATTTATTAAAATAATGCACCGAATCTGGGTTAATAGGGTCGGGGCGTTACAGTTGGTATCAGAGGAAGTTTAGTACAAACCTTGGAAGCTAGATTTAGATAAACTCTGATTAGAGCACGTAGACCTAAGATGAACTTTGAGGATTAGTATAGAAGAACTTCCTAGAATTTTGGTATTGTAAAGATTTTGTGAGTTTTCCGAGAAATACATCCCTGTCTGGATACGAGCAGGTAGAGGCGGCTCTGGCACAGATGTACCTAGGGGTAAAACCCGAAAACACCGCTTTGAGCTAGACTCGAACGGGAACTGGTGCACGACAATGGTCCTTGCTGCACTCTTGGTTACGACACTCCCAGGGGATATGCTTAGGATAACTCTCATTTTCTTTACAAATCATTATGAAGGGTTTATGAGTATATACTTTCTCAAAGAAAAGATTTTTTTGATTATGGATTATATCCATAAATAGTTCAATTTATGTTAAGTGTTTTATAAGTATGGGATTATGTATTTTGATTCATAAGCTGATCTAGTTTATGCCATTGTTTAGAAATGGCGCCTAGTGGAAGAAATGGAAACCGTATCAATGCACGCACTCCATGTAAGGATTTTCCTCCTGCTCAAGATAATTATAGTGGAGTTGGTGATGCAACTGGTGCCGATCAGCTAATTACCATACTGGGACAACTCACTCAGGTTATGAATAATAACCTTACCCGTATGGAGCACCCTGATCCGCAGCATGGAGGATCAATGTTAGATCGATTCATGAGGAAACAACCACCAACGTTCAATGGGAGTAAAAATACCTTAGTAGCTGAGCAATGGATATTTTCCCTAGAGAAAATATTTCAGGCTTTGGGGAGTAATGAAAGGGAAAAAGTTATCATGGCAGTTTACCGCCTCACTAGAGATGCTGATCAATGGTGGTCATTGATTCAAAATACGAAGGAAGACGATGAAGTATCAAATATGGAATGGAGGTAGTTCAAAGATCTGTTTTTAGAAAAATACTTTCCTCGCGACCATCGAGCAGATATGGAAAGGCAGTTTCTAAGTCTAAGACAGAAGGAGGATGAGAATGTCACAAAGTATGAGGATAACTTTACAAGGTTAGCAAGGTATGATGGTGATTATATACGTAACCCAAGAAGTAATATTGATCATTTCTTTGATGGGTTAAAACCATTTCTCCGTCGAGCATTAGTCTCACAATCCTTCTCGTCATACGAAGACATTGTCTCATGTGCTATCAAGACCGAAAAGGAATTCTCTAAGTCTTATGACTTTAAAGCAAAGAAAGAGAAGAAGAGGCCTGCTGATCAATCTGGGAATAGAAATAAGGAGAAGAAAGGAAAGGTTGAATATCCATCCTGTGGTAAATGTGTGAAGAAACACCCCGATACTTGCTTGAAGGGAATGGGCGTCTGTTACAAATGTGGTGAAAAAGGCCACCAAGCTCGTGATTGCAAAGGGAAGAAGGAATCTACCAATGTTTAGTGCTACAATTGTAGGGAGATGGGGCATTATGCAAATGAATTTCCTAAGCGTCAGGAGAACTTACCTCAGAAAAGGACAATGGATCAAGGCCAAGATTATGTTATCACTACTGCTGAGGTAGAAGCTCCGAAAGATGTGGTGGCAGGTAATTTAATGGTTTCCTCAAGTTTATCAAATGCATTATTTGATTCTGGATCATCGCATTGTTTCATATCTTCCCAGTTTGCTAAGAAAATTAGATATTTCCAATTTTATTTAATAAGGGAGTTGTCAGTTAAAACTCCTAAGGGAAGTATCATTGCAACAAAGTTTTGTGAATCAGTCCCCATTAGAGCACATAAATGTTCTTTATCTGCTGATCTCGTCATCATACCTATGTTTGAGTTTGATATAATTCTTGGTATGGACTGGCTTTCGGACTATGATGCGAATATTTATTTTAAGAAGAAAGAGGTTACGATTCTTGATGATAATGATAAGGAACACCTTATCTTTAGAGCAGAATCATCACCACCTAATTCTTATTTAGATCCACCCCCAGTAGCTCAAATAAATTCAATTATTGGGGAGGAAGAGAATGAAATAACTGTGGGTGAGGAAAGGAATGTTAAAATAGAGGATGTACCTGTTGTGAAAGAATTTGTAGATGTATTTCTGGAAGATTTACCTGGACATCCTCCAGAACGAGAAGTTGAGTTTTCCATTGATTTAATTCCTGGATCAAGGCCTATATCAAAGACACCTTATAGAATGGCCACTGTAGAATTAGTTTAACTAAAGAAACAACTAGATGAATTGAGTAATAAAGGATTTATTCTCCCTAGTGTTTCTCCATGGGGAGCCCCTATTCTTTTTGTTAAAAAGAAAGATGGATCTATGAGGTTATGTATCGACTACAGGGAGATCAATTCTATAACAATAAAGAACAAGTATCCCCTACCTCGCATTGATGATTTATTTGAACAACTGCATGGAGCTTAATACTTTTCAAAGATTGACCTTCGATCTGGATACCATCAGTTGTGTGTGAGGAAGGAAGAAATTCCAAAGACATCATTTCGAACCAGGTACGGGCATTATGAGTTTACTGTAATGCCTTTTGGATTGACTAATGCACCCTCTGTATTCATGGATCTGATGAATAGAGTTTTCAAGGAGTATATCGATGAATTTTTGGTGGTATTTATTGATGATATATTGGTATACTCCAAAAGCTACGAAGATCATGAAAATCACTTGCGCATTATCCTGAAGACTCTGAGAAGACATGAATTATATGGAAAGTTTAGCAAGTGTGAATTCTGGCTTTATGAGATTTCTTTTCTTGGCCATATTGTCTCTAAAGAGGGAATCTTTTTTGATCCTTCTAAGACCAAGGCAATCCAAGAATGGCCAGCACCTACGAGTATAACTGAGGTACGTAGTTTTATTGGTTTGGCAGGTTATTATCAAAGTTTCATCCATAATTTTGCCCAATTGGCTAACCCATTAATGAAGCTCACACGTAAAGGGGTTAAATTTGTTTGGACAAAAGAGTGTGAAGAATGTTTCGAAGAACTGAAGAGAAGATTAGTCAATGCTCCTATATTGACTCTACCATCGGGGAATGATGGGTTCGTTATTTATAGTGATGCATCGAAGAAAGGACTTGGTTGTGTCCTTATGCAGAATGATAGAGTTATTGCATATGCATCACGATAGTTGAAAATTAATGAACAAAAATATCCTACTCATGATCTCGAGTTAGCAGCTGTGATCTTTGCTTTGAAGATATGGAGGCACTAACTCTATGGTGAAAAATGTGAGATTTATACTGATCACAAGAGTTTGAAGTATATTTTCTCACAAAAAGAACTCAACATGAGGCAAAGTAGATGGCTTGAATTACTCAAGGATTATGATTGTATGATACACTACCACCCGGGGAAAACAAACAAGGTGGAAGATGCTTTGACCAGAAAAGACCATGGAGTTTTGAACGTGATGAGAATTGAAAGGGATCCAATTTTTATGGATCTAGTGAAGATGGACATAGGAATAACCAGGGAAGGTGAAACATCAATGTTTTTTCAAATGGTTGCCAAACCATCTTTACTAGAAAGGATTAAGAGTTCTCCAACCGATGATGAAGAATTTCAAAAGAAGATTAAAGCTATGAATGACGGGAGACTGAGAGACTTTGTGTATGAAGATGGAATTTTGAAATTTGGGAAGAGACTTTGTGTTCCCGATATACCTGATCTAAAAAGGGAATTGCTGGATGATGCTCATAGTTCCAATTTCTCTATACACCCTGGGAGCACCAAAATGTATAGATATTTGAAGGAACATTTTTGGTGGGACAACATGAAGAGGGAGATTGCTGATTTTGTGTCAAGATATATGGTTTGTCAACAAGTGAAAGCTGGAAGGAAACAGCCTGGAGGAGTCATGCAAACTCTTCCCATACCGGAGTGGAAATGGGACAATATTACAATGGACTTTGTCATGGGGCTACCAAAGACTCCTAGAAGGAACGATGCAATATGGTTTATTGTTGATCTTCTAACCAAGTCAGCACATTTTCTTGATATAAGAGAAGATCTACCCCTGGAACTTCTAGCAAGACTATATATTAATGAAGTTGTGAGACTTCATGGAGTACCCCTATCGATTGTTTCTGATGGTGATCCCCGTTTTACTTCAAGATTCTGGAAAAGTCTTCAGAAATCCCTGGATACTGAACTTCATTTGAGCACTGCTTACCACCCTCAGACAGACGAACAATCAGAACAGACTATTCAAACCTTAGAAGACATGTTGAGATCTTGCTCACTTGACTTTCAAGGTATGTGGGATCAATATTTACCTCTGGTAGAATTTTCCTATAAAAATAGCTTCCATTCGAGTATTCAGATGGCACCATATGAAGCGTTATACGGGAAGAGATGTCGTACACCAACCTGTTGGGATGAAGTTGGTGAAAGAAAACTTGTAGGCCCAGAACTGGTGGAGGAAATGATGGAAAAGGTGAAGGTAATCCAAAATCACATCAAAGCAGCTCAAAGTAGGCATAAGAGCTATGCCGATAATCGAAGGAAGGATTTGGAATTTCAAGTCGGTGATCATGTTTTCCTGAAGGTATCTCCATGGAAGGGAGTCATACGTTTTGGTAAGAAAGGTAAATTGTGTCCCAGGTACATCGGACCCTTCAAAATTCTAGAACGAATTAGGGCTGTAGCTTACCGATTGGCAATGCCGCCAAGTCTCTCCAAAGTTCACGATGTGTTCCACGTATCTCTGTTGAGGAAATACATGCCTGGCCCAACGCATGTACTCACCTATGAGGAATTTGAACTAGAAACCGATCTGTCCTATTGTGAAGAGCCCATCAGGATTATTGATACGAGAGAACAAGTACTGAGAAACCGGACAACGCATCTGGTAAAAGTTTTGTGGAGAAACCATAAGATGGAAGAGGCAACGTGGGAACCCGAGGAACTTATGATGAAGAACCACCCGAGTCTTTTCAAGTGATAACTATTCTAGAAATTTCGAGGATGAAATTATTTGAAGGAGGGGAGAATGTAACACCCCAAGCTTCTACGGTATGCTTCTCTTTGAATAATGCGATAGCGTGTGTTGTACGCAACTTCGAGTTCTAACACACACCACAACCAATCAAACTAGCTGTTATGAATATTAATACATACTTTTTGAAATTATATAAAATGGACTTCATTTTTGGATTCTTAATATCGAATTTAGCCTAAGGTGAAATTTTGGTACTTTTCGGATAACTTTAATATTTTGATGAATAGTGAAAATTACAAAATTTTAATTAAAAACAACTTTTTTAATCAAAATAATTAATAGTGATAAATTATGAATTTGAGTGGTTTTAAAGTATACTTAGAATATGTTTTTACCATTTAATATAATGTTGGTCATTGGGCATAATTTTACAATTAAACAGGACATAAACAAGTGTCAATCTTTTGATAGTTATTATCTCTTAAAAACACGCTTTTTTCTTTAACAACGGGAATTAATTTTAAATTAATTTCTGCCACTTATGTGTTTTGAATTTAGAAAAATGGATTCCATATTTGGAATCAGGATGTTCAAATTGTGTAAATAGGTAACTTTTATTTTTATACATTTTGAATAATTACTGCGGTAAATATTTTATTTACCATGGTTAAGGGTAAATCCGGTAAATAAGGGTTAAACAAATAATATTATAATAATACTAAATTAACCTAAAACGTGTCATAGCCTTATTGGTTGATACATGTTCGACCATATGCATCTCTGGGTCGATTTTGGGACCCCATGGTGCCACTTGTAGGTGATAGGGACACTTTATTTTAATTAAGTTAAAATGAATACAAAAATGACACAAGCATATATCTTTTAGCAAAACAATTTTTACATAGGGTTATTTTTGTTGGATTTTAGATTATAAATATTAATTAGAAAGATAAAAATATTTCCTACATAATTATATTTTATTTATAATTTTTAGACATTAAATAATTTAATTTATTTATGACACAATGATGATAAAGTAATTACTATAATAGTGAAAAATTAAAATAATTGATATTATAAATACCCAAATAAATATAATATGAAAATTTTAATGAATTAAACTAATTTTCTAGGATAATATGATATATTAGGATTGCGTTAATTGACTTTGTTTGAAGTAATCATTCTGTTATGAGTTTCACAAAAATCAATTATTGAATAGTGTCAAAATTGACATAAAAGAGTTTTTAAAACAAATATTATATTATTAATTGATATTAAATTCCTAAAAATATAAGGTTCGGCCGAGAGACTTATATAAGGATAGTTTCATCATTAATGTACCACTTTGGGGTCGCTTGTATGTATATAGTAAGTTTATTAACCATATTATATAAAAATACAAAGAGACATTGTAAAAGTGAAACTAATTAACTTAGAGTTAATACTTAAAGATAAGGTTAATATAAGTACCCAAACCTGTCTAAATTCTATTGGTTGATTTTTTTTAGACCCATACCCAACTTAAAATTTAAATTATCAACTTTTGAGCCATTAGAAATCGAATATGAATTTATTATAAACTAATATTTCTAGCTTTTCCAAAGGTGCCCCTCACCCCTCTTATAAAAAGGGCACTCCTCCTTCTCATTTCTTCACACCTTAAAAGCCTTTTGGTTCGGCCAAAATATACCCAAATACTCTCCCAACTTCCCTCACTACAACCTAGAGGCCTTAGTTTGATCATAAAGCCAACCTAAGAAGCCCTTTTGATCAAATCAAAAGGAAGAACCCGAAGAAGAGGTAATGTTTTCACCACCCCTTTTCAAGTTCCTTTCTTCTTCCACTTATTCTTTCTTTGTTATTACCATTCTAAAATAATAACTCCAGTATATTATATATACTGTGATGTTATTATAAATATGGTACAACCATATTCAGTATTCTATCCACCCTTTGAATAACATGTCACCATACGTGCGTACGTACGACTTACCGTCTCCACATCGTGGTGTAATTGTTATTCAATATATTATTATTTGGATGGGTATAATAATGATGTGTAACTCATGAAAATAATAAATATAACATGTTAATGATTCTGTATATATGATATACCATCCATTTATATATTATTTTAATATCAAAAGAATGATATTTTCGCTCGTGCGTACGTACGGACTACCGTCTCCACGAACGCGATGAGATTCATTCTCCATCGTATCCATTAAAGTATAATTATCATTTGATGATTTAAAAATGATGTTTAAGGACTTGATATAATTCTGTATATGAAAAATATACAACCTATCCATGACAAACATGTCTTATGTAACAAAACATATAAAAGAAAACGAGTAAGTTAACACCCGAAACGACGATAATTCAAAGATATTATTAACAAATCAATGTTAAAAGATCATATATGATATCATATTAATATATATGATTATTTTATAATTTAATAAAAATTATTTCACCATTATACATGAGGTTAACCTACCCCAACCAAGGAAAAGTACAAGGTAAGGGTTATTTCACAATCTCTTCATTATCCGAGGTTGTTTATACGTAATAATCTACTAGGATATTTTTATCATCCACATCCATGTTTCTTAAAAATGAATTTCAAAACATTTTTACTATTTACTAGAATATGGGTTAAGGTCATTTATACCCTTGTTTGAATTTTTATAAGAGGTTTATAAAGGAATCTTTCCATCATTTTCCAAACAAGGTGCTTTTTAACCTTTTCAACAAAATTAAGGTAAGAATATTTTTTTTAACTTATACGGCGGGTGCGGTTATTTTCCGCCGTTATAAAATCGTCAAAGCTTCCCTTACAAGATTATAAGAATATTTTAAAAGAAAATGTTTTATTTTATAAATATGTGATTTTTAAATGATTTCAAAAAAGATATATTTCTCTCAAATACATGAAAACCCAGTGCAAATGTATACGTATTTAATGCAAGCTTAAAAATGTTTTCAGAAAACCTAACTCTTGAGTTGGGTAGACAGGAAGGGATTGGGAGTGGACCCATCATGACCTGTAATTAGTCAAGAAGTCTCAGAATTAGTTATTTTGTTTTCAGAAGCTTGCATAATGTTTTCTGAAAAACACTGGAGTGTATTTTATCAATTTTAAACATAAGTATCTTCTGAAAAAAAATATTTGCATCGGTAGGTCTCATGAGGCAAACTAGTGTCTTGGCACAAGGCCTTGACAAAATCTTATTTTTAGTCTTGGCACGAGGCCTTGTCTATGTGGTTATGATAGTCTGGCATTATGCATTCCATCATTATGAAAGTGGTTATTGATATTGCATGTGATTATTCAATTAGTAGAATATCCATGTGAATAAGTAAATGGAATTATTTCATTTTTCTTTTTCCATACTATGTTGAAGTTCAAGTTTAAAAGGCTTTTGTTTTAGTTATACATTGCCTTAAATGTTTATGCTTATTTTTGAAAGTTTCCGCTGTATTTCTTACCCTTACGGAGCGTTTGAGCTCACCCCTTTCAATGTTTTATTTTTCCCAAGATTCCAAGAAGTATATTGTGATTGATAAGAAGGGTTAAGACAAGGGAATAATGGCATTCATAAAGGATTATTTATGTTTTTTTTATGTTATGAAGTGTAATGTAACATTCATGTATGTAATCTATTTTCCAAGACTGCTAAACTAATCGGTCTTTCGAGACTTGATTCCTTTTAATCATGCCAATTTATTAAAATAATTCACCGACTCTGGTTTACTAGGGTCGGGGCGTTACAAATTATAACTAATTATATTAATTACTACAAATTAACAAAAATTAAAAATAAATATTAATAAATATTACTAAGTTCCACTAATTATTACTAATTATTTCTAATTATTATTAATTATGACTAATTATTGATAATTAAAACTATTTGTTATGAACTAATTCAAATTGTTTCTGATTATTAATAGTTAGTACTAATTACTATTAATTACCTCTAATAATTACTAATTAACACTAATTACCAGTAATTACTGCTAATTATTAATATATTTTACAAATTATAAGTAATTACCATATATTACATCTAATCATTACTAAATATTACTAATTACTACTAATTTTTTCTGATTATTGATAATGTTTGCTAATTATTACCAGTTATGACTATTTTTTCCATATATGATAAATTTTTACTAATTTTTACAAATTCTTACAAATTATTGATTATTATCAATATTTATTACTATTTACCACTAATTACTACTAATTACCAGAGATTATTAGTAATTACCGCTGTTTATTGCTAATCACCACGATTTATTGCTAACTTCCACAAATTATTACTAATTACCACAAATTATTACTAATTACCACAAATTATCACTAATTATCACTAATTATGAATACATACCACTAATTATTATTAATGATCACTAATTATTTGTAATTATTACTAATTTTTGCCAATATTTTCTAATTACTACAACTTTTTACTAACTATTACTAATTATTAATAATTATTACAAATTTTGACTAATTATTACTACTTGTTACTATTTTTACTTATTATTAATAATTATTACTAATTATTGCTAATTATTACTAATTTTTTTCTCATTATTGTGAATATTTAAAAGTTTTTACTAATAATTACTATTTACTACTACTTTTTACTAATTATTTCTAATTATTAGAATTTATTACAATTTATTACAATTTATTTCTAGGTGTTTCTAATTATTACGAATTATCGATAATTATTACTAATTATGACTAATTATTATTAATTACCACTAATTACCACTAATAATAGAAAATTATCAACAATTACCCCTAATTTTTTCTAAGTATTACTAATTATGACAAATTAGGATTGATTGCCACTAATTATCACCAATTATTGAAAATTATTAACAATTACATATAATTATTCCTAAGTAAGACTAATTCTTACTAATAACCACGAATAACCACTATTTACCACTACTTACAAATAATTAACAATAATTATTACTCATTATTACTACTAATTACTAATTGAAACTAATTATTGCTAATTATTATTAATTAGCACTATGTCGCACTAATAATTACTATTTAATACTAATTAATACTAATTAAAGCTAATTAAAACAAATTATTACTAAGTATCATTAGTTATTACTAATTATTACTGATTTGTACTAATTAGTACTAATTATTACCAATTAATACTAATTATAAATATATCACTACTAATTATTACTAATTACCAAAAAATTATTATTAATTATTACTCATTATTAGTAAGTATCACTAATTATTACTAGTTATAACTAATTATTACTTATTTACTTGAATTATATCTAAATACCACTACTTGTTACTAATCACCACTAAATATTACTAATTTTTTCTACTCTTTTCCTAATTATTAAAAATTATTAAAAATTATTTCTATGAACCACTAATTTTTACAAATTATAACTAATTGGTAGTAATTTCTTCATATTGTTCCCATATATTAATATTTTCCACTATTTATTACTAATTACCAATAATTATTACTAATTACCACTTATTATTACAAATCACATCGTAATAATTGAAACTAATTTCTACTAATTTAAACTAATTACATCTAATTACAAATAATTATTAATAATTAAAACTAAATACATCTAATTTAAAATACTTATCCTACTTAAAAATAATTACACCAAAATAAAAGTATGTAATTCTATTTAATTCTAATTACAGATGGTTAATTATAAAATTTATTAACCAAAAATAAAAAAAATTAACTAAAAATTAAAAACATTATATAAATACCATAAAACTAAACTTTTTTTCGGATGCAATGACAAATATTTTTTCCTTAAAAAGTTTAAACCTTTTAAAAATTTACGGAGAGAGGAGAGGAGGAAAAGAGAGTTCAGGAAGAGGAGGAAATGAAAAATATTTGGGTGGGGGTATTTATAGGTTATATAATTTGTGATGGGACTATTTTTGATGCGTCTCCTGTCACATATGGTAATTTTTCTGATGGGACCCATCAGAAATAAAACCCACCAGAAATAACTTCATCAGTAATAAAAAAAAGTTATTTGTGAGGGGTACCGTCGCAAATACCATGCCTCTGACAGTTTATTTGTGAAAAGAATTAAATCTTGTTGTGGATAACTATTATTGACTGAAGGTAGGTTCAATGGGTCCCGTCACAAATACTCTTCTACTGAAAAATTATTTTTGATGAGATGTAAATCTCATTTAAAAAAACTCTACTGACTAATGCTATTTTGGACAAGAATATAAACTGATTGCAAATTCATTTCCCATGGTTTGGCGCATAAACTGCACCAAAGGTATCTGTGATGAATTTTTTTCCCATCACACACAGTTATTGAGCGATGACTATTTGCGAGAGGCAACAAGCCCATCACAAATTGCCCATTGCAGATGCCCATTTTTTCCATAGTGATATTCAATAGTCCATAGAGAGAAATTATCCACTATGATTATAATAGACCTACTTAAGTAATCTTCTACAATATTGAATAGGAGAACATATAAGGGATCATTATATGTTACACTACAAGAGAAAGAAAAATAACCTTAATGACTTCCATTTTCATAATAGAGATTCTAGTAGATTAGAGGAATGATAAAATCAAATTACTAAACAAATCATTAAAACCAAAACTATGTCAAATTACACTAATAAAATCCTAATTAATGATAAAAAATGATTTTCTAACATTATGTATGAGAGAGATGCTCTAATTCCCATCATACATCCTCAGGAGATTAATACATTCAGATAATCGTAAACAAAAATACCTATTAAACCAATCATTATAATATTGGTTATAGTACATATTAGGTGAAGAGGAATCCTTATAGTAGTTTCGGTAATACATAAGATAGTCCTCGATTCAATTAGTTGAAAGGATTTATTTCCCATGATTTTAGGCATTAAAAATCATGCAAACACATTTGAGTTTGATTTAGGAAAGCTAGGATGCATTTTTTTTTGAAGAATTACACCTATTCAAAAAAGGGTTATGTATAAGGGTAACAAGGTCATACCCTTTTGTAGCTCATTGTTATAATGTGATGGTAAGGTGTTTTACTGTTACTCATTTCATGCACATAGACATACCCTTAGGTAGCTCAAAATTACCCCTCTACACCCTTCAAAAATTAGGAGCTACCTTTACATAATTAAAAGGGTTCTGCAAAACATAGAAAATTTGAATGTGTTATAATGTTTTTAAATTAAGTTTTGTTTCCATGTTTTACAAAATCAACAGAATGAACTATTTCATATTGTTTTTTAACTTCAATATAATTAAAAATTTGGTAAAGTTTAAAGTATAGATTCATTGCTAAAAACACTCAACTATTATTCTGACACCCTATATACACCACTCAGTGTGTGTAAATCGAGTGACTCTTTTGGGTTCAGGTTTAGATTTATAGGATCTCAATTTCTTTGGATCATTCTTCCCAAATTATTCTCGAATATGTTTTTTGTGTTGATGCATTAAGTTTAACCTTAGGCCACAACAAATTACATTATCAAAGAAATTTACTTCATATTTTTTTTCTAAAAAATGGAATTTCCCAGGTGTGGCCTTTTAAAACCCTCCACACCAAGAAACCCCCTCCCTATGAAGGGATCACTCCAGAGAGAGCCCTAGCCGGCTAGGATATGTTTCCAGTAGAGATGGTCGAGCGTCTGAGCGGGTAACGACTCAAGGGGCGATGGTTCGACTCAGCAATCCATCAACGGAGGTGGGTCATGCCTCATTTTTCCCACCTAGTCAAGACTGGGTTACCCAGAAAGGTGAGTGGATCCTGGGGGAGAGGTTCTCACTGAAAGTGGACTCCCGAGAATTGAACCCTGTACCTCCCAAAGAACAACGTGGTTGTGCCCCTCTCCTTCACCACTACGCCATCGTTGAAGCGGCAATATGTTGTTGGGTAACGTGTAGTTCTAATCCTTATTATAAAAACATCCTAGTATATTCTGGATACTAGTGCTATTATGAAATCAAATAATATGAATATCATAGGGAGTTGATAAGGAAATTAATAGAAATGAACTTGAGAGAATATGTTATCTCTAAATCGGGTAACTTCTTTTTATTTTTTCCAAAAGACATTCTTGAATTGCCTAATTCTTAGGGTAAGGCTTCTAGGAGTATGGGAGAGATTTTGGGAGATTACATGAATAGAATATGGATGATCCAAAGGGCTTTACAGGTGTGTGTAAGTGGGTAGAGTTAGATGCCTATTATAAGAGGGAGGAGGGGCACTTTTGGAAGGTCTTGAAATATTATTTTATTATAAATTGATATTCAGTTTCAAATGGTCCAAAAAAAATTATTTAAATAATAATATGATTTTAGGTCGAAAAAATATCGACCAATAGGTTTTAGACAAGATCAGTTCCCAAAATTAACCATATGTTTTAACATTAACCCATAGTTAAAATCATTAACTCTAACCATTTCTTCTTGAATTTTCATAATATATAGTAACTATATTTACTATAAAATTATAAGAGGACCATTATTGTATCATTAATGTTATTTGAAATTTATATAAGTAATTTGGATGAATCTTATATTTTTAGGACTATTATATCATTTAATAAAATTGTATTTGTTTTAAAAACTCATTTATTTCCATTTTAACACTATAAAGTAATTGATTTTTGATAAAGTCATAAAAACTTTATTCCTTAGAAACAAAGGCTTAAAATCAAATATAATATTTCAATAAAATCTAAATAATTCATGGATGACATCAAAATATTCAAATTAAATTTATTTTAATATTTAATATATCATTTATTTTAATCTTTCATTAACGAAGAAATCACTGCATCATTATTGTGTCATATATAAAATTATTTATATAATATCTAGAAAAAAATATCATGATGTAGGAAATATTTTTATTTTTACAATTAATATTTATTGTTTAATAGGTCAATTATAAAAATATATATAATTTTTTTTAAAAAAGATATATTTTTATGTTATATTTTTCTTCACTTTAAATTAATTCTTATAAAATGTCATTTTCACATCCATGTTGCTCCATGGGGTCTCAAAATCTACCCATTGATGACCATGGTCAGTTATATCTCACAAAATATGATTAGAACACATTTTAGGGTAGATTAATATTATTATAATATTATTTTTTTACCCTTATTTACCAAATTTACCCTTTAACCATGTTAAATAAAATAATTACTGAAGTTACTATTCATAATTTATAAAAAAAAGATACCTATTTACACAATTTAAACCTACTTATTCCAAATATGGAATCCATTTTTTCAAATTCAAAACATATAATTGGAAAAAATTACTTTTAAATTAATTCCTCTTGTCAAAACCAAAAAGCATGTTTTTAAGAAGTAAAAACTACCAAAAGATTGACATGTGTTTATGTCCAATTAAAATGTGAAATTACTTCCAATGACCATTATTGTATTAAATATAAATAACAAAATCCATTTATACTTTAAAACTAATTAAAATGACAATATAACTATATAAATAAATTATATGAAAAGTCAGTTTTGAATTAAAATGCAGTATTTTTCACTATTTATTTAAAAATGAACTTTATCAGAAAAATACCAAAAATTATCCAAAGTAAATTTTAATGTCCCTCTTATATAGAATAATTTTATTTTGTCAAATAAATAATTTAAAATTAATAAAATATAGATTTAAAAATGTCTCACCTTCAAAAGGTGATAAAACGACCTTTTAAAATTTGTTGAGTATTTAATGTTTAAAATTGAATTGATTATTATATAAAGCCACTAAAATTTATTGGATAAGTGTAAAAACATTTAACAAAAATTTGTTATCATAATTTAGTTATTTATGTTCATTCCCTCCAATACAATTGATGTTCGTTAACTACCATTTAAAATAATAATATTACTATATAATTTTTCCGTATAACTCAATGTTTTATGCAACATAATATTTCTTAGAAATCCGTTGTTGAGTTTTGAGTTATATATTGGAAAAATCATCCACTTTAATGTAAAATTAATATATTATTCATAAATATTAATCGAGAAGAAAAATTATTATTTTAAAAATACCTGGGTCATTACATCATTCCCCCCATTTGGAAATTGTGTCCCTGTAATTTTTAAATTGCCCTCAAAAACTTCATTGAAAATCCCACAATAGAAAAAGTGTAATTGAAAATATCACTTTAAAATAAATAAATATAAGTACAATGGTCACCCAAGATAAAACATACTAGGATTCCATGTAGAAAAACATTGAAAATGAATGAAAACTATCTCTTGTAGACTAATAGGGAGTGATAGAGAACCTGATCATAGAAAGTTAACCACCACAATACCATAAATTTGTGGTTGGGAAAAAGTATAATGATAAAAGAAATCATATAACATTTTTTCTTTAATATCATTTTCATAGAGTTGTAGAATTTTATTACTACCTAGACTAAGATCTTAATAAAATATATTTACTTGAAATTTAGTGCTTTTTTCTTTAATCAATTTACTCCACAAGTCACATTTTTCTCCAAATGAAGTGTATTCAAGATGAATCAACTTATAGAGAATCAAAAAATCCAAAAAATATTAACTATCTCTTCATCATGTTTTGAAACATTAACCAGACCCAAAATGGTTAGTACAAGATAATATAATCGCTAAATGAATAACCCTTTAAGAAAAGAAATACTACTCTTAATCTCCAAAATTAAACAAACAATTCCCAAAGTTCAACAAAGGCCATTTAATAAACAGTTGACCTTAAAAATATTCAAAATAATCCAAACTAAGATAGAAACCCAAAATTCAAAAGGATTTGATCACATAGTCTTTTACGATAAATTGTATCTCTAAATAACATCAAATACTCTTCAAGTATCATACTTAAAAGTAATTAACTTAATCACGTGTTCTCCATGATAGATTAATCATTTCCACAAAAAACCTAAATTTCCAATTTTCTATAACAAAAACATAGATTATTAAAAAATTAAATTCAACCCCTACTCCTCAAATAAAATCCCATAGTATTCTATTTTCCTTAGGCATATAGTGTTCCCAAAAGAGCGAACATCTTCCAAAATAATTTTTATCACTTAATCACCAAATAATTTTAATATACAAAGGATATCCATTTGATAAAACATATGTTCCAAAAATAAAAATATTCATAAACTATAAAATAATTTAAATAAAAATAATAAATCATACTAACCATGGACTTAATTTAGGTTAGTGGTAGGTGATAAATCCCAGTCGTACTTTGGTTGTAGGTTCGATTCCCACAGCTTTGGCTGACGCGATGGGTTATCACACGGTCTGCATTCTATCCTTTTTCAAAAACTATATAATTTTATAATATTCCAAAAAATGAGATAAATTCCTAAAAAATAAAAATAACATACTTTAACCTCAAATGTAATCTCATACCTTGAAATTTCATCCCAAAAAATTAATAACCTATAATTTCCTCAAATTCAAGGATCTTATAAACTCAAATTGTTATTTATAACTATATCCACAAAAGAAACCTTTATTCATCCTCAAATATAATTTTCACATAACAAACTTCAGGATTACACATACAATAGAAAAATATTCCAATGTAATCCCATCAACAAAATAGTATTTATACTTTTAAACATTTCATCACCCAGATATCTAACATAACTCTCAAATTTATAAAATTTAGACATCATAATAATCTGCCATTCTTCATGATACCTTAACCATTTTATTCCCACTTATTCCATAATACTTCTTACCTACAAACAAAATCATAAATCATATCCTAAGATTCAATTGTTTCAAAACATCAGCTAAGAAATAATCCATACCTTTCATAGGTCAATGTCAGTATCCTCATCCTCAATTGGAATGGCATTAGGTATTGGTAAAAGTACATTTGTACAGTCCTACTGATCCCATCCCAAACCTTCTTTATAGGACATCTATTTTCATAATGACCATACACACCGCATTTAAAACTTCCAATTGATCTCTCAAAAATAACTTTTTCCACTTTCCTAGAGTCAGCTGAATACTTCCTTTTTTCAGGGCAGGTTATTGCTTTATGACCTTCGTTTCCATATCTATAACATCTTCCCATACCTTTGAAGCATTTTCCTAGGTGTTTATTTCCACATATTTGAAACATAGGTTTTTTAATATACTTACCTTTGTGATTATTACCTGAACATCCATAGGTATTCATTTCTCACATATATGATCCTTAGAAAGATCACCAAGGTTCAAGTGGTCAATCATGACTCTAGATAAATGGTTAAGAATAAACATAAGATTTCTCAATGCATCTCTCATTTAATTCAGGTTCTTATTCATAAAACCACCATAGGTTCTATCACATCCATTGTTACTTTGGTTCCTGCAAGATGAACCATTTACTAAAACCAAAAATTTCAGTGTGAGTATATCAATAAAATCATCATATATTATCTTATGAGGAGGGTAAACACAAATACATACTTATTCATGTTATCTTAAAATCATTCAATTTATCTAAAATAATTATGACTCTTTCTAATATGCTAACCAATATGGTTATGTCACATATTCTTAAATAACACCCTAACCTCTAAAGGTATCTAAACCAACCTCTATTACAAACTATAAGGCCACAGACTTAAACATTACATAATCTTGAGTTATGTCACTAATTCACATTGATGATCTTTTTAGGTTTATAGTTTTAGAGAATTAGGCCTTAACTATTACATTACATCTTAAATATTACAAAGTAGAGACTTCTACTCTATAAAATTTTGTTCATAATAATAAATCTCCTTAAATAAAAAAGGAATATTTTTCAGGATAAAAATCTTCATGAATTCTTCCTTTATATTATCCTTCCTTATACTGAGTGAAAAACCTTTCAAAAACGTGGGATGAGAATAAAAAGCAGAATAAGGGATATAAATTAAGGGAAGAAAACATTAGATGATGAATACATACCAATCAATGAAATCATACTTTTTACTCATAAATCATAATCTATTTAATATAAATAATGGAATCATAAGATTTATGAATAATTAAATGAAATCATAAATCATAATGGAAACTTGTGGCATCCATAACATACATACATTGTAGCTTTCACAGTTATATAGGGAGTTACTTTTGGAATACCCATCATATTATATTCTCTAAATCTCTTAGGAGAAACATTAATGTTTATCTCCATCACGTTACCCAATGTATTAGAGAGAAATCTCGGGCTCACCCATCGTTGATTTAACATGGAACCACCAGTATACATAAACAATGTCTAAGAACCATAACAAATTCATAACACATAAAACAAGCATAATGGTATGATAACAATTCCACATTGAAATCTCAATATATAATTTCATGTTATTGACATAATAAATTCTTTCTAAAACCATATTCAATAAAAAAATACATAAAAAGGTTATATGGTATTTATTTTCCTTTAAAAAAAATTAAGTCTTGTTAAGGAAGCCAAATATCAAATAATACTCTCAGCGGTGGAAAGGTCATTATCACCGCATACTTAGAAAAGAAACATTCCCATTCTAATTTAGTAAAATGATTCGTACGACAAAAGATTTATTTTGAAAACTATTGTATGAAGTAAATTAAAATAGGTATAATTATGCACCATATAAAAGAAGTTCGTGTATAAACAAAAATATGCCTTAATGAAATGATATTGAGACGAAGTCCCTTACAAAAATTGTATCATTAGATTAAGGATAAATTAATGAAATAATTATGTGTGAAAAATATAAATACACCTAATATAAGTGGATCTTAAGTGTATAAAAATCATAGGTCATTCACACATATTCTTGGAAAATCAAAACCAATGACACAGATATTTAACTCAATGAAATGAGATTGAGTTAAGATATCCCTTACAAAGTTCATTTAAATGATGTAAGAATTTATCAATTGGGTGATTATGTGTTTCAAAAGTATATCCAAACAATGAGAATTATAAATTACAACATAAATAAATAAACAGTGATTCTACACATAATCTTGGCATAATATAATCAATGAAGTATGCATAAAACTCAATGAGTGGAAATTGAGTTTAGAAATTCCCTTACAAAGATCATTTTGTTAATAAAATAGATCAATTAGGAGTATTTACTATAAATACACATGAATCAAGTATATATACAAGATTTTATATAAAAACTTATTTCTCACATAATCATAGCACGACATGATCAAGAAATAGAAGATTAACCCAAAGAATTGAAATTGGGTTAAAAAGTTACCTTTCCTTGAGTCTGACTTGTCTTGTTTGTTCTTTATCACCTCTAATAGTAAACTTAAGTTAATTTCATCTTGCTTGAGAATTTTTTTTAATTTCATTATTTATTTTAAATCACTTATTACCTTGTTATAACAATCATATAATTATTCAAGTTCATATCAATCGTTTGGTCGATGTTCGGTACTCGAGTCAAAAATGAGCACGTTATAAATACAAATTGTCCATTTGTTCAAAAGTAAAATATCTCTAGAATAGTATTCCTGATTTAAATATCATATATATCCAATATATATATATATGTATTTATAATATTACATAACATTTGTAGATAATAAATGAAATGCATCGTTCATGGAGATGGTAGGTTGTATGTACGCATAAACGCTACATTCAATTATTTTTCATACGAAATGATACATAGCTATATTATAATTATAGTATAATATCTATTTTATATGTGTTACATATGTTTATTAATTCCATACTTTATAAGTTCCATGTATTGCATGAACGATTTACATCCCTCTGAGGGGGCGGTAGTTCGTACTTCCCCAAATGAAATTATCATATTTACACATTATAGAAAGTATAATAGTATGATATAAATAAAAAATATAGAAGAATATAAAAAATATTAATATAATTTATATCATATATAAATACAGTTCTATCATAATGGTAACCATGATAGGTGGTAGGAAAAAATTGAACAATTATCGTTTCGTGAGGCAGTGGTTCGCCATCCCCAGAAACAGTATGTTCATATCCATTAGATAGAGGTGTGTGTAAGTTTAATTTGAATCCTTATCATAACAAAATACTAGTATATTTATAATAATGGTGTTTTTATTAAATCAAATAATAATAAGATCATTGGGAGTGGAGAAGGAAAATAAAAGAATTGAATATAAGAGAAGATGTTACCTATAAATCATGTAACTTCTTTTGATTTGAGCCAAAATGATTTCTTGAACTACCTTATACTAGAGGAAAATATTATAAGAGTATGGGAGAGATGTTGGGATATTATTCTAGTAGATTTTGGATAATTTAAATGGCTTGATAGGTGTGACTAATTGGGTAGAGGATTTGGCCTTTTATAAGAGGGAGGAGGGTAACATTAGGAAGGTCTTGAAATATTATTTTATTATAAATTGATATTAGGTTTAAAATGTTCCAAAAAACAATTATTTCAAATGTAATATTCTTTTGAGTTGAAAAAACTGTAAACCAATAGGTTTTAGATAAGTTTAGGTCACACAATTAACCTTATCTTTTAGCTTTAACCCTTGGTTAAAAACATGAACTCTTACCATGTCTTCTTTCATTTTCATAATATATGGTAACTATATTTACAATAAAATTCCAATAGAACCATTAGTGGAACTTTAAAAACATTTATAATATTTTATATTTCAGATGGATAAATCTTATATTTTTAGGTCTGTTATATCATTTAATAAAATAGTATTTGTTTTAAAAACTCATTTATGTCAATTTTGACACTATAAAGTAAATGGTTTTTGATATAGTCATAAAAACTTTATTCATTATAAAATAGGAATTAACTCAAATATAATATCTCAATATGATCCATAAAATTCATGTATGGCATCAAAATATTCAAATTACATTTATTTTAATATTTAATATATCATTTATTTGAATCATTCATTAAAGAGGCTATTAGTGCATCATCATTGTGTCATAATTAAATTTATTTATTTAATGTATAAAAATTATAAATAAACTATAATTATGAAGGAAATATTTTTATATTTCTATTGAATATTTATAGTCAAATAGATCAATTTTATAACACCAAATAAAATTTGTTTTTTGAAAAGATACATGTTTATGTTATATTTTTATTTACTTTAAATTAATTTTTATAAAATGTCATTTTCACAACCAAGTGGCTCTGTGGGGTCCAAAAAAAGACCCAAGGATTCCCATGGTCGAAAATATCTCGTAAGGTAAGTTTAGAACACACGTTAGGGTATATTAGTATTATTATAATAATATTTTTTACCCTTATTTACCAGATTTACCATTTCACCATGGTAAATAAAATAATTGCTGATGTTACTATTCATAATGTCTAAAAATAAAAGGTACCTATTTATAAAATTTTGACCTCTTTATTCGAAATATGGAATCCATTTTCCAAATTCAAAACACATAATTGATAAAAATTAAATTAAAATTAATTCAGGTTGTCAAAAACTAAAAAGTGTGTTTTTAAGAAGTAAAAACTACCAAAAGATTGACTTCTGTTTATATCCAATAAAAATGTGAAATTACTTCCAATTACCATAAATGGATTAAATAATAAAAACACAACTCAATTATACGTTAAAACCAATTAAAATTACAACCTAACTGTATAAATTAATTAGATAAAATGGTAGTTTCGAATTAAAATGCAGTATTTTTCACTATTCATTAAAAAATGATCTTTATCATAAAAGTACCAAAAATTTAACCAAAGTAAATATTTATGTCCTGATTATATAAAATAATTTTATTTTCTCAAATATAACATATTAAATTGTCAAAAATTATATTTAAAAAGGGTTCTCCATAAAAAAGGTGGTAAAACAACCTTTTTAAAAACATTAGTGTATTTCATGCTTAAAATCAGATTCATTCTTATTTTAAGCCAATAAAATGTATTGTATAAATGTAAAAATATTTAATAAACATGTGTAATCATAATTTAGTTAGTTCTATTCATTCCCACCAATAAAACAACTATGCATTAACCTCCATTTAAAATAATAATATTATTATATTATTTTTTTGGTATAACTCAATGTTGTGTGCAACATAAGATTTCAAAGAAACCCGTTGTTTCATGTCGAGTACACTTTCTGAAAAAGCGTACCCTATAATTTTAAATTATTATATTATTCATAAATATTAATATAAAATAAAATTTTTATTTTATAAATACCTGGGTCATTACATACGTGGTGTATTATGATGTTCTGGGATTTGGGTTCGGTAGTGTTCTCATGAAAGGTGGCCTTGTTTTTGCTTATGTATCAACGTAGTTATGAGTGCATGAGAATAATTAAAAAATTCATGATTTTGAGTTAGATTCATTTTTCCATGCAATGAAGTATTGGCATCATTATCTCTACGGTGAGAAATTTAATGTGTTCACAAATTATAAGAGCATGAATCATATTTTCACATAATGGGATTTGAATCTAATGTAATGGAGATGGATGGAATATCTCCAAATGTTCAACTTTAACATGATTTATACAGTAGGTAAATGAAATACGGTGGTATATTCATTAAGTATAAATTCATATGCTCAGTTAGAAAAAGATTCTTTAGAAGAGTGGAAGTTGATGTCAGTCCGAGCCAACATGTATGTGGAATGTGAATACCAAGCTGATGTTGCAGTTTTCATTTTAGTTTTCATAGTTCTTGTTTTAGTAAATATGGTTAAAGAAGCACAAACATATGATACATAATGCATGTAAATGTGGTCAAAACTCAATTGTGGGGAGACCATTGAGTACTGGAGGCTAGATGAGAGTTCAATGTTGTGGTTTTGAGATTAGATGGTTATACCTATGACATTTCAGGAGAAACTTTTGGTGCTTATCATCATTCAAGATTTTTTGTTTATCCAAGAATATTGAAAATGAATAAGGCTTTGATAGCACAGTTTTGGTAGAACAGTATGAAATAGAAAGTGGCTAACTTCATTATCATATGCTTATCTTGTCAGTAAGTTAAGGTAGACTATCAGCGACCAACAAGTATCTTGTATTCATTACCTATTCCAGTGTGGGAATGGGATCATATAGCTAAGTATTTTCTTTATAGGTCACCCATGAACTGTTCGGAAACCCTATTCCATATGGGTGATAGTGGAAATTCTAACCAATTCCTCGCATTTCATCTCTATTCGTGTAACTCACAAGGTGGAGGACCTTTCCAAAATCTATATATGAGAAGTGGTAAAGATGCATGGAATACCAATTTCAATCATATTAGATAGAGATCATAAGTTCATGTATCATTTCTATAAATCCTTACTTAAAGCCCTTGGGACACATCAGACTATGAGTACAGTGTAGGATCCCCATATAAAAGGGTGATCTGAAAAAGATGATACAAACATTAGGAGACATATTGCAGTCTTATGTAATGGATTCTGGTGGCTCATGGGAAGAGAGAACATACTTAGTGGAGTTCATGTATAACAAAATCTATCAGGACTCAATGAATATAACTCCTTTTGAAGCATTGTATGGGAATCCTTGTAATTATCCACTTTTTTGGGTGGAAATAGGTGAAATATCACTAGTTGGGTTGAGCTTTGTCCAAGAAACAATAGAGAATATTCTGTTTATTATAAAGAGAATAGAGATGGCACAATGTTGTCAGAAATCGTATGTGGATCATCATCGATAGTCATTGTCGTTTGGAGTGAGTAATCATGTTTTATTTAAAATTTATCCATAATATAGACTTAGTCATTTTGGGAATAAGGGAAACAAATATCCTTGATACATATGACCTTTTGAGATATTAGAACGGGTTGGAGAGGTGGAATATTCATTGGGTTTTACACCACAGTTCAGTATGGTGCACAATGTATTCCAAATATCTTAGTTGAAAATGTATCACCCTGATCCTGACCATTTGATTAGATGGTATCATGTTGATCTATATTTGTACTATTAGTTGGTACATATCCTAGTGTGGATTGTGGATATGCAAAAGAATTTCTTGCATGGAAAAAGCATTTCACTATTGTTGGTTTTGTGGAAACATGGTCAGATTCAGGAAAAGAAATGAGAATTCAAAAAGGAAATGAATGATCAATATCCAGAACACTTTCAAGTAAACGGTGGTTTTCTACTTTCCATAAATAGAATGTCTAATGGTGGATAGAATGTAGCACCCCCAGTTTCCCATAAATAACCCTTTCTTTATTCTTTTTAGGTATGTAAAGCATATGGGTTGTGTTTTGGAAGGTTTGAGGACCTTTTGGAATGTTATTAGGGCTTTCCTAAAGGTTCAAGGGTGGTTCTTGGTTTGTGGAATCTATGAAAAACAAACCGGTAATCGTGCACATTGAAACAAGGGCTAAATGGGATGTGCACAAGCTTTGCACGGTTTGTCCAAACTGTGTGGAATCTAAGGAGAAACCATGTGTGTAACATCCCAGGTAAATAAAGAATAAGATATATTTCATATTTATTAATATTTATTAATTAAATATTAATTTTACTTTAAAGGGGTTTCTATGTTCTATAGCGTACCTGATACGCAACAACGGGTTTCTTTGAAATCTTACGTTGCACACTAATAATATAATATTATTATTTTAAATGGTAATTGACTACTAGATGTTTTATTGGCGGGAATGAAAAAAACTAACTACAATATGATTATACATGTTTTTTAAATGTATTTACATTTATCCAATAAAAATTTAGAGGCTTAAAATATGAATGAATCTAATTTTATTCATAAATTACATTAAAAGGTCGATTTACCGCCTTTTAATGGAGAACAATATTTAAATCTAGTTTTGGTCACTTTATTACATTCTAATTGACCAAATAAAATCCTTCTTTAGAATGGGGACTTCAAAATTTACTTTGTGTAATGTTTTGGAATTTTTCCGATAAAGTTCATTTTTTAACGAATAGTGAAAAATGTTGTATTTTAATTCAAAACTGTGTTTTAATATAATTTATTTATATGGTTATATTATATTTTAAATTGGGTTTAAAGTGTAATTAGAATATGTTTTTACCATTTAATCCAATGTTGGTCATTGGAATTAATTTCACTTTCAAATTGGACAAAAACAAGTGTCAATCTTTTGATAGTTATTGTTTCTTAAACACACTATTTGTTTTAACAATGGGAATTGATTTTAAAATTAATTAATTCCAATTTTATGTTTTGAATTTGGAAAAATAAACATCATTTTTTAATTCAGAATATCAAATATATCTTAGGCTAAATTTTTGGTATTTTTCTGAAAAACATAAATTTTTGATGAACAGTGAAACCACTTAGTAGTAGTTAAAAACTGACTTTTTCATTTAAATGAAATTTTACCACTTATGTGAATTGAATTTCGAAAATCCGACTTACATGGTTGTTATTAGTAAGTAAAATGTGGTTCAATAAGATGAAAATAATTTTTGGTGAATAGTAACTTTTGAATTTTATTTACCGCGGTTAAAGGTAAATTGGGTAATTCAAGGTAAAAAGAATATTGAAATAATTTAAAATTACCTTAACACTTTTCCTAACCTTATTGGATGAGTAATGGCCAACCCTGCGCATCCTTGGATCTATTTTGGGACCCAATGGAGCCACTTATGAATGATAATGACACTTTAGATTAATTAATTTAAAAAAATGGGTACAACCGTGAAAGCGGCACACACGAAAGGAAGAAAATTACATTAAATTGCAAGCCCAGGGACTAGACCCCACGACCTTCCCCTCACCCCCCAAACCCTTACCATGCCCCCACCAACGGTGGGGCAATTAATTAATTTAATGTAAAGGCAAAAATGACACAAACAAAAATCTTTTAGTAAATTAATTTTTATATGGTGTTATATAAGTAATATTTTTGACTATAAATATTCATTGAAAATATAAAAATATTTCTTACATAATGGTATTATTTTTATAATTTTTAGACATCAAATAAATGAAATTATTTATGACACAATAATGATGCAGTGTTTACCTCATTAATAAATCATTTAAGTAAATAAGATTATAAACATTAAAATAACATCCAAAACCTGTCCAATTTTTATTGGATGATTTCATTTCTACCCTGAGTCATCTTATCTTCGACTCTAATTATTTTTAGACCTTTATAAACTGAATATCATTATATAATAAAATAATATTATCATACTTTCCTAAAGAGCCCCTCCTCCCCCTTATAAAAATCTCTCACTTCTAACCAATTCCACACACCTCTAAAGCCTTTAGGCTCATCCAAACTCTGCCCAATTAAGCTCCCTACATACCTATCCTCCTCCTATAAGCCCTACATTAGGCATAAGTCACTTCAAGAATTCCTTTTGGTTCAAACCAAAGGAAGTTACCCAAATTAAAGGTAACAGATTCTCTTAACTTCTTTTCTTTTATTTTACTTCTCTAACCCCTAAACTCTATTTATTATTTTATTTTATAAAAAAACCAGTATCCTAAATATACCAGGATGTTGTTATTATAAGTATTCTAACTACACTTACACACACCTTCATCTAATGGGTGAAAAATATAATGTTTCTATGGATGGAAAACTAACACCTCATGAAACGATGATTGTTCAATTACCTCCTACCGCCTCTCATAGTGGAAATTATGATGGCACTGTATTTATATATGATATATATTATGTTTATGTTTTATTTATTCTTCTTTATTCTTATTTTATATCATACCTTTATGGTTTCCATTATGGTTAAACACGATAATTTCATTTGAGGAAGTGCGGACTACCGCCCCCTCAAAGTGATATGAATCATTAATGCCATATGTGGGATGTATAAAGGATGGAGTTAATGATATTATATATGATATTATACTGGAATTATAATATACCTATGTATCATTATGTTTTAATTTTATTAAAATAATAAATAGAAATGAAAGTAGTGTTCATGCGTACGTACGGATTACCGTCTCCATGAACGGTGCATTTCATTTCTTACCTCTAAATGTTATGTACTATTATAAATACATACATATACTGTATATATATGATATATATGATATCTAAATCATGAATATAATTCAGGATATAATTAACTTTTGACCATGTGGACAACTTGTAAATATATGGTGTTCATTTATGACTCAAGTACCAAATATCGACAGAACAAACGTTATTAACTTAAATGATTACATAATGTTTATAACATGGTAATAAGTGATATAAAAGGAATAATAAACTTGAAAAAGTTTCTTAAGCAAGTAGAAATTAACTTTAGTTTATTATTCTGGAGATTAAAGAATGATCCAGTCAAGTCGGACAAGAGGTAAGGGACTTCGTCTCAATCTCCTTTCAGTGAGGCATATTTTGTTTTAATACATGACTTTATTTTATACACTGTATAAACACCCTTGAATTTTCAAAGGGAATATTTTTCTACACAGTATTTTACTAAACAACAAAAAGGAATGTTTCTTTTAAAGTAAGCAGTGACAACGACCTTTCCGCCAGTGTGAGTATTATTTGTTCTTTGGCTTCCTTAACAAGCTGTAATGTTTTTTAAGGAAAATAAATACCATATATTATTTTATGTATTTTGGTATTGAAAATGGTTTTGATAATGGATTTTTTATGTCAATATATTTAAGTGATATATTGATATTGAATTGTGGAAATGTTTTCTTTCCTTTATATTTTTTTATGTGTTATGATTTTATAATGGTACTTGGACATTTGATGGGTGGTTAACTAATAAACCAAATGATGGGTGGTGCTGTGAAAACTAGGATGGGTGGTTACGTTATAACCTTTAATGCATTGGGTATGGAAGTCCTCCGTATGGCTATTCGGTTTAGTGATATATGTGGAAGTTGACCGTATGGTTATTCCATTTAAGTATGTTTATGTCCCAAGTTGCCTTTATATGTTATGTGTTCTTTATATGGGTTTTATGATAATATTTGGGTTACAAAAAGGTAAGTAGTGATCTTTTATTTAGAGAAGAGTATTTACTACTTCATAAAGGTGAACATTATTACTTTTTTTAAAGTATTCATGGTTTACTTGTTGTTCTGAAAAACTAATAGTTTTCCTTCTTTGTGTAACCCTTACTGAGATTTTTATGCTGATCCCAAGTTTTTGAAATGTTTTTCACTGGACATAATGAGGAATAGGGTCAAAGATGGGATCAAGGAAAAGTCTTGTTGTCTAAAACATGGAAGTATACATGACTATTTTTTTCAAGAGTTTTTATTTTATGAAAAAAATGGATACTGGGTAGAATTTTCTACATGTAATATTCACGTTTTTATGTAAATGTAATGACCTAATTCTCTAAAACTCTGAACCTAAAAATATCCTCAATGTGAATTATTCATTTAATTCAATATTATGTAATGTTTAAGGCCGGGTCTTTATAGTTGGTATCAAAGGTCAGTTTAGACAACTTTAGGAGTTAGGGTATTGTTAAATAAATGTCCATAAATTAATTTATGGTAATATTGAAATGATATAGCATTTAAAAATTACCATGTTGCTTCGCCTAAGATATTTCTCTGTTCAAAATGGTTTTCCGCAGAGGAAACAGGGCAGCTATGTTGGGACGGCATCAGGAGGAAGACAACCTTCCAAATCAGCAACCTGAGATGGTTGGAATCGGAACTGAATAGTTTGTTGTAGTGATGGAATATTTGGCTCAGGCTATAAATGGTGGTGGTATCCATGCACTAGATCAGCAAGATCAACCATAGAGGAACATGTCAATAGTGGAGCATTTCATGAGGCAGCATCCCCTATCATTCAGAGGAACATCTAACCCTGTGCTAGCTGAAGGGTGGATTAAAGCACTGGAGAAGATTTTTGATGTCATGGGCTGTTCAGAACATAAAAAGGTTAGTCTTGTTGTTTACTATTTTTAAGGTGAAGCTGATCAGTTGTGGTTGATGGTGAAAAATATCATGGATAGTGAAGAGATTGATGCTCTTGATTGGGATGAATTCATAGGTATGTTTCTTGAGAAATATTTTCCTTAGGTGGTTCGCCTTAGTATGGAAAATCAATTCCTAGAATTGAGGTAGGAGGATGACTCAGTGGCTGCTTATGAAGTAAAGTTCACTCAACTGGCAAGGTATGCACCAAATTTCATCCGAGATCTTGATAGTAAGATAAATTGATTTTACTCAGGACTAAAGCCATGATATCGAAGAGAATTAGCCTCTTGTGAGTTCAAAAGTTATGAAAAACTTGTTCGATGTGCTGAGAAGGTGGAAATTGAGTTTGCAGATGATCAGGTGTTCTTTGACAAACAACAGAATAAGAGGTCCAGTTGGAAGGAAACGGGAAAGAATTCATCAAAGAAGCCTGGATATAAGAAAATTAAATATCCAACTTGTGAGAAGTGTGGTAAAAAGCATCCTGGAGAATGTTTATCAAAGTTTGTAAAGTGATTCCGGTGTGGTAAGTCTGATCATATTGCTCGTAACTGCAAGGAAGATGATCAAGAATGCAATAAAAAACCATCAGTAAGATGTTTTAGGTGTAATGAAATGGGTCATTATGAAAATGAGTGTCCAGCGAAGAGCTCAACTGAGGGAAATCAGTCGGACTACAAGAAAAAAGGGGTGGTGAAATCCTTTGAAACTACTTCAGCAGATTTTGGACCATCGAACGAAGTAGTATCAGGTACACTGTTTGTTTGTTCAGATAATGCCAATGTGTTGTTTGATTCAGGGTCTATACACTCTTTCATTTCTGAGAGGTTTTCTAATAAATTGGGAATTCTATCTCAAGATATGAATACGGAACTTATGGTAAAAACACTTGGTGGAAATGTTGAGACAAAAAAGAAAACATAATAACCTTCTTATCCTTTTGTGTGGGAAGAATCTACCTACAAACCTTATTGTTTTGCCTCTATTAGAGTTTGATGTTATTTTGGGCATGAATTAGCTTTCTGTTTATCATGCTAAGATTGACTGTAGAGCTAAAGAGGTTTCTTTTTAGAAGGATTTATAGTTTGTGTACAAGAATTAACCCTTTATTTTGATAACATATTAGGAAGCTGAGAAACTAGTAAAAGATGGAAATGAATGTTACCTTTCACATATTGTTGCAAATAAATGAACTATTCATATTAATGATGTGCCAATGGTAAATGAGTATCTTAATGTTTTTCCTGAGGAGTTTCCTGGTATTATACCTGATCAAGAAGTTGAATTTATTGTTAACTTAGTTCCTGATACTAAGCCAATTTCAAACCCCCCTTATCGAATGGGTCAAATTGAACTTTTAGAGTTAAAGAAGCAATTTCAAGAGGTATTAGATAAAGGTTTCATTCGACCTAGAACATCACCATGGGGTGATCCTGTCTTGTTTGTTAAAAAAAAGATAGTTCAATGAGACTTTGCATTGATTATAGAGCATTGAATAACATCACTGTTAAGAACAAGTATCCTTTTCCTCATATCGATGATTTGTTTGATCAGCTCTAGGGAGCTCAGAATTTTTTAAAGATTGATTTGAAGTCGGGGTACCATCAGTTGAAAGTTAAGGAAGCATACATTCCGAAGACCGCATTTTGTACTAGATATGTCCATTATGAATTTTTAGTTATGCCTTTGGGGTTAACCAATGCACCTGCTATATTCATGGATCTTATGAATATAAATTTTTGTGAGTTCTTGGATAAGTTTGTGGTTGTGTTCATTGATGATATTTTGGTTTATCAAAAAAGTAAAGAGGAGCATGAAAGTCATTTAAGGGTTTTCTTCCAAACCTTAAATAAAATAAACTTTATGGGAAATTCAGCAAGTGTGAGTTTTGGTTACAAAAAATTTCTTTCCTTGGTCACATTGTTTCAAAAAATGGCATAACTATTGATCCTTCTAAAACAAAATTTGTTGAATAATGGCCAAGACCCACAAATATAACTGAGATCCGTAGTTTTCTTGGTTTTTCTGGTTATTACTGAAGGTTCGTTGAGAACTTTTCACAGTTATCTAGTCCAATGACTAAGTTAACTCGAAAAGGTGTTAAGTTCATTTGGACAAAAGAATGTGATGATTGTTTTCAGTAATTGAATAGGAGATTGATGAATGCTCCAGTTTTGGCACTACCATCCAGAAATGGTGAGTTTGTTATCTACAATGATGATTTGTCGAAAGGATCGAGTTGTGTCTTAATGTAGAAATATTAGGTAATTGCTTATGATTCACATCAGTTGAAACCACATGAGTTAAATTACCCAAAACATGATTTGGAATTAGCTGCTGTTTTTTTGCTTTAAAAATTTAGAGGAATCATTTGTATGGAGTAAAATGTGAAATATATACTGATCAAAAAAGTTTAAAGTATATATTCACTCAAAAATAATTGAACATTAGATAGAGGAGATGGTTGGAATTAATCAAGCATTATGATTGCATGATCCATTACCATCCGGGAAAAGAAAATAATGTGGCTGATTCTTTGAGTCAAAAAAGTAATGCTTCATTAACCATGATATGTTTAGAATGAGATCCTTTGGTTTTGGATTTGATGAACTTTGTCATAGAAGTTGTTGGTGCATGAAATTCTTCTATTTTGTTTTAGGTGTCATTGAAATCATCTCTATCAGACAGAATAAAGCAAGCACATAAAGAAGACAGTGAGTTGTATAAAAAGGTAGAGTTGGTTCAGAAGAGTAATTTGCCTAATTTTAATGTTGATAATGATTGTGTTTTGAGGTTTGGGAAGAGATTATGTGTGCCTTGTGATTCACAGCTAAAGAATGAGTTGTTATGTGAAGCTCATAGTTCTCTATTTTCAGTTCATCCTGGTAGTACTAAGATGTATAGAGATATTCAGGAGTATTACCAGTGGGATGGAATGAAAAAAGATATTTCTGATTTTACTGTGAAGTGTTTGACTTGTCAGTAGGTTAAAGCAGAGCTACAGTTACTAAAAGTGATTCTTCAGTCTTTACCGGTGCTAGAGTGGAAATAGGAAAATATATCCATGGACTTTGTTGTGGGATTACCGAAGACATCTCGAGGTAATAATAAAATCTGGGTTATAGTTGATCGATTGACTAAATCTGCTCATTTCCTTCCTATTCGAGATAATTTGTCTCCAGATCAACTTGCTCAGTTGTATGTTAAAGAGATATTTAGGTTGCATGGAGTTCCCCTATCCATTGTATCTGATCGTGATCCCAGGTTTACTTATAACTTTTGGAAAGGCCTTTAGAAGTCGTTGGGTACTGAATTAAATTTTAGTACATATTTTCATCCTCAATAAGATGGGTAATCAGAACGAACAATTCAGACATTGGAGGATATGTTACGTTCTTGCTCGATTTTTTATCAGGGAAGTTTGGACCAACATCTTTCTTTGGTTGAATTTTCATATAATAATATTTTTCATTCCAGTATGTAGATGGCTCCATTTGAGGCATTATATGGAAAGCGTTGTCAAACTCCAGCTTTTTTGGGATAAAGTAGGTTAAAGGAAGCTGATGGGACCAGAATTGGTAGAAGAGAGGGCAGAGAAAGTTCAGTTGATTTAGAAGCACATGAGAACAGCTCAGAGTAGACAGAAATGTTTGTGGATAACTGGAGGAAGGATATTTCTTTTGAGGTAGGTGATCGTGTCTTTCTTAAAGTTTCTCCATTGAAAAGTGTGATGCGTTTTGGTAAGAAGGGAATGTTGAGTCCGATGTTCATTGAACCTTATGAAATCTTGGAGAAATTTGGATCAGTTGCGTACAGAGTGGCTTTACCTCCAAGTTTATCCAAGGTACACAATGTTTTTCATGTTTCGATGTTGAGAACGTATATGCTAGATCCATCTCATGTTTTGAGCCTAGAGGTAGTTCAGTTGGAAGAGAATCTCTCTTATGAAGAACAACCGGTCAAGATTCTTGACCGTAGAGAGAAAGTGTTGTAGAATAAGGTAATTTACCAGGTAAATGTTTTTTGGAAAAACCATATGGTTGAACAGGAAACGTGGGAATCTGAAAATGCTATGAGGGATAAATACCCCCCACTTATTTTGATAAGTAAAATTGCGAGGACGCAATTCCCAAAAGGGGGGAAGGATGTAACATCCTCGGTAAATAAAGAATAAGACATATTTCATATTTATTAATATTTGTGAATTAAATAATAATTTTACTTTAAAGGGGTTTCTATGTTCGATAGGGTACCCAATACACAACACTGGGTTTCTTTGAAATCTTACGTTACACACTAATAATATAATATTATTATTTTAAATGGTAGTTAACTCCTAGACATTGTATTGGTAGGAATGAACAAAACTAACTGCAATATGATTATACATGTTTGTTAAATGTATTTACATTTATCCAATAAAAAGTTAGAGGCTTAAAATATGAATGAATCTAATTTTAAGCATAAATTACATTAAAAGGTCGATTTACCACCTTTTAATAGAGAACAATATTTAAATATTGTTTTGGTCACTTTAATATATTCTAATTGACCAAATAAAATCCTTCTTTAGAAAAGGAAAATCAAAATTTACTTTCTGTAAATTTTTGGAATTTTTCCGATAAAGTTCATTTTTTAATGAATAGTAAAAAATATTGTATTTTAATTCAAAACTGTGTTTTAATATAATTTATTTATATGGTTAGATTATCTTTTTAATTAGTTTTAAAGTTTAATTAGAATATATTTTTACCATTTAATCCAATGTTGGTCATTGGAATTAATTTCACTTTGAAATTGGACATAAACAAGTGTCAATCTTTTGATAGTTATTGTTTCTTAAACATGCTATTTGTTTTAACAATGAGAATTATTTTTAAAATTAATTAATTCCACTTTTATGTTTTGAATTTGGAAAAATAAACATCATTTTTGAATTTGTAATATCAAATATATCTTAGGATGAATTTTTGGTATTTTTCTGAAAAACTTCAATTTTTGATGAATAGTGAAACCACTTAGTAGTAGTTAAAAAATCGACTTTTTCATTTACATGAAATTTTACCACTTCTGTGAATTTAATTTTGACAATACGACATACAGGTTTGTAATTATTAAGTAAAATGTGGGTCAATAAGATGAAAATAATTTTTGGTGAATAGTAACTTTTGACTTTTATTTACCGCAGTTAAAGGTAAATTGAGTAATTCAAGGTAAAAAGAATATCTTAATAATTCAAAATTACCTTGACACTTATCCTAACCTTATTGGATGACTAATTACCGACCATAGGCATCCTTGGGTCGATTTTGGGTCCCCATGGAGCCACTTATGAATGGTAATTACACTTTAGATTAATTAATTTAATGTAAAGGCAAAAATGACATAAACAAAAATCTTTTAGTAAATTAATTTTTATATGGTGTTATATAAGTAATATTTTGGACTATAAATATTAATTGTAAAGATAAAAATATTTCCTACATCATGGTATTATTTTTATAATTTTTAGACATCGAATAAATGAAATTATTTATGACACAATAATGATGCAGTGTTTACCTCATTAATAAATCATTTAAATAAATAAGATTATAAAGATTAAAATAACATCCAGAACCAGTCCAATTATTATTTTATGATTTTATTTAGACCATGAGTCATATAATCTTATACTCTAATGATTTTTGGACCTTTATAAACCGAAAATCATTATATAATAAAATAATATTACCACACTTTCCTAAAGAGCCCCTCCTCCCCCTTATAAAATGCCCTCACTTATAACCAATTGCACACACCTATCAAGCCTTTAGGCTCATCCATACTCTGCCTAATTAGGCTCCCTACATAACTCTTCTCCTCCTAAAAGCCTTACCTTAGGTATAAGGCACTTCAATAATTCATTTTGGCTCAAACCAAAGGAAGTTACCCAAATTAGAGGTAACAGTTTCTCTTAACTTCTTTTCTTTTATTTTACTTCTACAACCCCTAAACTATTTTTATTCTTTTATTTTATAACAACAGAAAAATACTCAATATACTAGGATGTTTTTATGATAAGTATTCAAACTACACTTACACACACCTCCATCTAATGGGCGAAGAACATAATGTTTCTATGGATGGCAAACTAACGCCTCACGAAACGATGACTGTTCAATTACCTCCTACCACCTCTCATATTGGCCATTATGATAGAACTATATTTATATATGATATATATTATGTTTATGTTTTTTTTATGCTTATGTATTTTTCTTTTATATAATACCTTTATGGTTTCCATTATGGGTAAACGCGATAATTTCATTTGAGGAAGTGCGGACTACCTCCCCCTCAAAGTGATATGACTCGTTAATGCCATATGTGGGATGTATAAAGGATGGAGTTAATGATATTATATATGATATTATAATGTAATTATAATATAACTATGTATCATTATGTTTTAATTTCATTAAAATAAGAAATAGAAATGAAATTAGCGTTCATACATACGTACGACTTACCGTCTCCATGAACTGTGCATTACATTTCTTACCTCCAGATGTTATGTACTGTTATAAATACATGTATATACTGGATATATATGATATATATGATATCTAAATCATTAATATCATTCTGGATATAATGAACTGTTGACCATGTGGACAACATGTAAATATAAGGTGTTCATTTATGACTCAAGTACCAAATATCGAAAAAACGAACGTTATTAACATAAATGATTACATAATGTTTATAACATGGTAATAAGTGATATAAAAGGAATAATAAACTTGAAGAAGTTTCTTAAGAAAGCAGAAATTAACTTTAGTTTATTATTCAGGAGATTAAAGAATGATCCAGTCATGTCGGACACGAGGTAAGGGACTTCGTCTCGATCTCCTTTCATTGAGGCATATTTTGTTTTAATACACGACTTTCTTTTATACGCTGTGTAACCACCCTTGAATTTTCAAAGGGAATCTTTCTCTATGAAGCGTTTTACTAAACTAAAAAAAGGAATTTTTCTTCTAACGTAATTGGTGACAACGACTTTTCCGCCGCCCCGAGTATTATTTGTTCTTTGGATTACTTAACAAGTCATAATGTTTTTTAGGGAAAATAAATACCATATATTATTTTATGTATTTTGGTATTGAGAATGGTTTTGATAATGGATTTTTTATGTCAATATATTTAAGTGATATATTGTGATTGAAATGTGGAAATATTTTCTTTTCTTTATATTTGTTTTATGTGTTATGATTTTATAATGGTACTTGGACATTTGACGGGTGGTTATGTGATAAACCAAATGACAGGTGGTGCCGTAAAAACCAAGATGGGTGGTTACTTTATGACCTCCAATGCATTTGGTATGTAAGTCAGCCGTATGGATATTCAAGTTAGTGATATGTGTGGAAGTCGACCGTATGGTTATTCCATTTAAGTATGTTTATGTCCCAAGTTACCTTTATAAGTTATGTATTCTTTATATGGGTTTTATGGTAATCTTTTGGTTACAAAAGGGTAAGTAGTGATCTTTTATTCAGTGAAGAGTATTTACTACTTCATAAAGGTGAAAATTATTACTTATGTTAAAGTATTCATGGTTTAATTGTTGGTTTGAAAAACTAACAATTTTCCTTCTTTGTGTATCTCTTACTTATCTTTTTATGCTCATCCCAAGTTTTTGAAATGTTTTTCACTGGACATAATGTGGAATAGGGTCAATGATGGGATCAAGGAAAAGTCTTTTTGTCCAAAACATGGAACTAGACATGACTCTTTTTTTCAAGAGTTTTTGTTTTATGAAAAAAATGGATATTGGGTAGAATTGTCTACATGTAATATTCATGTTGTTATGTAAATGTAATGACCTAATTCTCTAAAACTCTAAACCTGAAAAGTCTTTAAATGTGAATTATTCATTTAATTCAATATTATGTAATGTTTAAGGTCGGGTCTTTATAATGTGCTTTGAAAAATGGATTTGGAACAAATTAGGAAGTGTCTTCAAGAAGGTTGTCACATAGTTTGATAGACAGTGTGAGGAGACCATGCAAAGGTGATCATCAAGGTTGTGGATAACACATGGTTAGTACAAAATTTGTCTAACCATGTGACTTAACTATGTGTAGGGTCAAACATAGATCCTGAAAAAGTGGATCTAGGTCCGCTTAAGACTTTAACCACACTCCTTTTGCAAAAATGGATTTAACTCATGATTTTTATTCCCCAAAGGTCAAATAAGGTTCTCACATCAATCCGAAGGTGATCCTAAGGCTTCCCTTGGCAATTAGAAGCTGATTTCTTGTGGTACGACTTTGTTCTTCATCTCTCTTGTTGTGTTTCTTAGATATACATATTTTCTTCACTCATTATCATAGATCTATGAATTTTGTGGATAAACATAAGGTAGTGGATGAATATAGGTTTATAGTTATCTTGGTTTTTGATAGGGGAAGAGATCCATGGTGGGTTCGTGGAGATTCAACCCATTTTTGTGCTTTTTTCATGTTGTTTATCATTTTCACCAAAACTCTTGAAGAAGGTGGATTCAATATCGAATCATCCTACTAGAATTGATTTGATTTATTTCAAATTGGTTTATCAACTTGAGATTGATTTTGAAATATTGGTGAATATCAAGATACAAATCTTCTTTAGTAACGATTTATTGGTTTTGGTGAAATTATGCAATTTTGGAGAATTATTGCGAAAAGTGGTTTAGTATCTTGATTTTAAATTAGTAATTTTAATATATGTTTTTGATGTATTTTTTAAATGGTTTTTTAAATAAAGGATTTCAATAAAATGATTGTTTTATATAAATATTTTTGGCTTGTCGAATATTGGAATTTTATTTGAGCATACCAGGGTGTGGGCTCATATTGAATTTAAGAGTCTTGGTTGAAATGTGTCATTTTTCTCGGTGCTAAAGGTGTAATGGAACATTGGAAATAATTACCATGTGAAGAAATTATAGATCAATAACAGACCTCTCATGAGTAAGGATCTTTCATAATGAATCATATATGGTTAGTGGTGTCATTATGTAGAATGGAATGGTTATACCAAATGAAACCCATGGAATTGGTTTTATGCATTGTTTGGTTACATTCATTGAACAGTGGTTGTTGTTGGAAAATTGGTTAATATGGTACTTTTTTATAGATAGTTATAAACTATTTTTGATGATTTTTATATTTGGTTATAAATACATTTTGATCTTATTTATATTTAGTTATAATTTTTTTTGTAAATTGTTTTATATACACTATTGTTTACTCTTCTATCCTAGTAGCATGAGTAGGTATGTCATTGGGTAAAACCTATTGAGTTTTAATACCCACCCCTACTTTGGAGCACTGGTTATTTAATAGATGTTACCTACCAGGATAGGGTAAAAGGTAATGTATCACAATTATTTAGAACTACCTCGTGATATTTGTGTTGTTTGGTGAAGTTAGAGAATTGATCGAATGGAGCATGGAGTCTTGGGGTTGTCTTGGAGTTTTATTAGTTTTTTCCCTCTATTTAATTTTCATTATTAGACTTTTATTGTAGTACTTGTTATGTTCTTCGATTTTGATGAATGAAATGTTGGATTGTCTTTCAAGGTTTTCATGCATCATTTCGTTGATTTTTGGTAGTAATTTGTTTGTCTAGATGGTTTAGTCATAAAGGAAAAATCATCCCCCAAATGTATTGAATCCCTTTGGAATTTATTTACCACCTTTGGCACATTGGGAATGTCTCCTAAGTCCAATTAGTATTCTCCCACCTTCTCAATCCATTGAGGAGAAGGAGGGATATTACAATTTGGTTGATGTATAATGTATGATCATATAAGAAAATGAAGAAAACTCTTGTTAATTATAAAAATGATTGAAATGGATTTTTAGTGGATAAATCATTGATAAAATTATATAAAGTGATATAATTTTTGGAATAAATAAATTAAATTTAGTAAGTGAATTATAAAAACATGTATATTTTTTATGGGATGCTAGGTTGTGAATTTTTTTTCAGTGAGGATGATGTTGGTTTGATTTCATATTGTGAATGAAATAGTTGGTGAAATTTTATCATTCCCCAAAAATGAAGGAACATTATTTTATTATTATTAATGTTATCTATTTATCATTTGATATTATATAATTTTTAAAAAAAAATTAAAATATAAACTAAAGGTTATGCCTTGAAAATTGAATCCAAACTTTACCTTTAGAATCACTTATATTGGTTGGGGAAAACTTGGTGGAATTATGAATATGTGAATCAAGACATTATTGGGTGGAATTAAATGATTAGAAGAATACAAAGCTATAATCATAGTGAGTGATGTTTTTTATGTTGTTATAAAGAAAATATTTTGTGGTATCATAATTTGAGAAGAGGAAAGTGATTCAAAAAGAATATCATTGCACTAATAACCATCAGAATTGACGATAATGTAGAGAGAAAATATGTTATGTTAAAGAATTAATTCATGGTTCTAGATATCTTTGAAGTGATAAGAAAATTGATAGTATATAAAACATTAATAACAGATTATTTATAGCATCCATCATGGAATAAGAGGATGAAATAATAAAAATCTATGATGAATAATGAATTTATTCTCATGGAGAACAGTAAATATGGAAGAAGAAATCCATATATTAATAATGATAAATTTAAGGGATATAATGATATTTTCATCACTTGTAGAGGATTTATTGTTATGTAAAGGAAGGAATGATTGACAGGTTATTCATCGTGAAGATTACCAAAAGGGGGAATATTTATGAATTAAGAGGAGGAGAATTGTGAGAAAGCACAAAAATATGAGGAAAAATTCAAAATAGGTATTATTGAATGAAGAACCACTAATGTCACGACCCGTACCCCGGGGTCCGTATTGTGACTACCCCAAGCCTGCCTTCCATAGGCCAGGGGCTGGCGACTAGAACCAAAGGCGTAATTCCCTAAAACTGGGAAGACGTTGCCTTTATAAAACGTAAACACACACAACCAGAGTACAAGAGGAAGAAAACAGTAAGTAAAAGTTGTATAAAAAGTGTACTGAAAGTAAAGGGGGGCCAGTATACACGCCCAACTATAAAGTACAAATACAACTGAAAATAGGTACAACTGAAAAAGGAACAAATAACTGAAAGGTGAAAGTAGCTCCTAGATCGTCCTCTGGGGTTCCTACCTGAAGGGTAGGTACAGATGGCCTCCATAGCACTCCACGTCCGTCGGACTCCACCGTGTACCGATATGTCATAAGGTCCTCCTTTGGGTACCATCCAGTCCTGGCACTCTCAGCCTCCGTCAGTGTTGTCCGTCATCTGCATCCAACACAACGAGGTGCGGGTATAGCTCGTTCAGGGGTGAGTATAACGATACTCAGTAGGGACCCCGAGATACTCAAGGTCTCACAAAATTCAACAAGGATAAACCACAAAGTATGAAATAAACGGATGAGCATTACTTAGGTATATGCCCATACATATACCTAAGTTATCAAGTAACCCATCTCAATCATGAGGAAAACAAAAAGGTCATTGACTAAGATCAAACCAGGATTTTCATTATCAAAACCACGGCTGCTGGAGAACTCCTCCTCTGTCGAGTACAGTGGGCCTATCGTGACACCGATGTGCTTCTCACTAACCTCGGACTGCTAAGGTACTTCTCATGTTGAGTACCACGGGTCTGCTACCAACTACTAGGCGCTCCGTCTGAGGATGGAGGCGGTGCTAAAGAGAATCTGTGTCTCAAAAGCTTCCTGAAACCCCTTTCATAGCCAGGAAGTAAACCATGCGTCACAGTCAGATACAAAAGAAGAAGGTACTCCATGTAACCAAACAATCTCCTGCACGTAAAGGCGTCCCAAGCTCTCTACTGATCCCTGCTCTCTTATCGGTAGGAAGTGGGCCGACTTTGTGAGTGGTTAAACGATCACCCAAATCAGGTCATGACCCCTGGATGTACGTGGAAGACCCATCACGAAGTCTATGGATATCCCATCCCACTTCCACTCCGGGACATCTAAGGGATGAACCAAGACGGCTGGTACCTGGTGCTCTACCTTCACTTGCTGACAAGTGAGGCACCATGAGACAAACTCCGCTATAGCCTTCTTCATACCTGGCCACCAATGTTGTCATCAAAGGTCCTGGTACATCATCACCACTCTTGGATGTACCGCTATATGGGAAGTGTGGAACTCCCTCAACACTTCCTCCTGAAGTGAAACTGGTATCATGGTACATCCTCTGAAAAGGATGACATGCTCCCCACCTTCAAAAAATCCATCAGGTGTCTGCCCTGTGGATATCTGATCACATCACGTCTCGCAGTTAGCATCCCCATGTTGCACCTCCCTGACTCGCTGAAGAAGTGCGGGAGTGACTGTAGATAGGCTGCTCCATCCCTATCCACAAAGGATATCTGTAAAGCAGCCAGATGCTCTGTCGCCTCTCCTAGAAGTTGTATACCAGTCCTCTTACTGAGCGCATCCACAACAACATTCCCTTTCCCAGGAGTATAGACTATCTCGAAGTCATAGTCTTGGAGGTACTCAAGCCATCGTCATTTTCACAGGCTCAGGTCCTTCTGAGAGAAGATATACCTGAGAATCTTATGATCAGAGTACACGGTAAAATGTTCACCCATCAGATAGTGCCACCACATCTTCAAGGAGAAGACCACTGCTGCTAGCTCCAGGTCATGGGTAGCGTAGTTCTACTCATGTAGTCCCGCTATGGCAATTTACACCTTTTAGCCTGCATCCTGGGATACGGGTGTCCGAACGATGAATCGTCTGCGGTGATGGATTTCTTGAAGCGAGACGATTCTTTTGGCATGTCCTGCTTGAGGTTTGGACACAGTTGGGTTACGGTCGGGTTGGTTTGAGCCTAAAAACCAACTGGGCCCCTTGAACGAAAATGATAATTAATTACAGACCGGGCATCCGATTGACGCACCATCTGTCGTGTTAGGTTCCTTATAATGAGACATAACTACGGGATACATCAACTCAAGACTTGTGGTAGTTTATTTATCGATGTTTGGCTCGAGGAGCGGACCCTCCCGGAATCGAGCGTGCTGTGTGTGGGAACCCTAGGGCTGGCTGCGACTGAGATGACAGGATCCTCTGTGGGTTTGACAGCAATGACTACTGTACTGGAATCCTCCGTGGGTTCGACAGCGATGACTACTATACCTAAATCCTCCGTGGGTTCGACAGTGATGACTTCTGTACCGAAATCCTCCGTGGGTTCGACAGTGATGACTACTTGTAACATACCAGGTAAATAAAGAATTTGAAATTTTCATATTTATTAATATTTGTGAATAAAATGTTGATATTACTTTAAAGGGAATGTTATGTTCGATGGCGTACCCAATACACAACAATGTGTTTCTTTGAAATCTTATGTTGTGCTCTAGTAATATAATAATATTATTTTAAATGGTAGTTAACGCCTAGCCATTGTAATGGTGGAATGAACAGAACAAACTAAAAAATGATTATATATGTTTGGTAAATATTTTAACAATTACCTAATAAATGATAGAGGCTTAAAAAGTAAATGAATTAAATTTTAAGAATAAATATTCTAATATTCTTTAAAAGGTCAATTAACCGCCTTTTGATGGAGAACCCTTTTTAAATATACTTTTTGTCAATTTTATATGTTATATTTGACAAAATAAAATCCTTCTTTAGAATCAAGACATTAAAATTTACTTTGTGTAAATTTTTGGTATTTTTCCGATAAAGATCATTTTTTAGTGAATAGTGAAAAATACTGTCTTCTAATTCAAAAACTCATTTTAATATAATTTATTTATATGGTTAGATTATCTTTTTAATCAGGTTTAAATTTTAATTAAAATATATTTTTAACATTTAATCCAATGGTGGTCATTGGAATTAATTTCACTTTGAAATTGGACATAAACAAGTGTCAATCTTTTGATAGATATTGTTTCTTAAAAACACGTTATTTGTTTTGACAACGGGAATTAATTATAAAATTAATTAATGCAACTTATATGTTTTGAATTTGGTAAAATGGACATCATTTTTTAATTTAGAATATCAAATATATCTTAGGGTGAATTTTTGGTATTTTTCTGAAAAACATCAATTTTTGATGAATAGTGAAACCACTAAGTAGTAGTTAAAAACTAAATTTTTCATTTAAATTAAGTTTTACCGCTTCTATGAATTGAATTTAGAAAATCCAACATACATGGTTGTCATTATTAAGTAAAATTTTGTTCAATACGATGAAAATAATTTTTGGTGAATAGTAACTTTTGAGTTTTATTAACCGCGATTAAAGGTAATTAGGGTAATTTAAGGTAAAAATAATATTATAAAAATATAAAAATACCTTGACACATGTCCTACCCTTATTGGATGAGTCGTGGACGACCAATATAATCCATGGGTCAATTTGGGGTCCCCATAGAGACACTTGGGTGTGATAATAACATTAATAACTTTTTATTTAAAGTATAAATAAAAATGTCACAATCATGTATTATTTTACTAAAACAATTTTTACAAGGGTATATAAGGTATATTTTTGAATAAAAATATTCATTAGAAATATAAAAAAATTTCCTACATCATGGTAATTTTATTTATAATTTTTAGACATCAAATAAATAAAATTATTTATGACACAATGATGATGCATTGTTTACGTCATTAATGAATGATTTAAATAAATAAGAAGATAATGTTTAAAATAATATCCAACACCTGTCCAATTCTTATTGGATGATTTTATTTCAAACATAGGACACATTATCTTCAACTTTAATGATTTTTGGACCTTTAGAAACCGAAAAGCATTATATACTAAAATAATATTTTCAAGCTTTCCAAAAGAGCCCCTCCTCTCCCTTATAAAAAGACCCCACTTCCTACCCCTTTATCACACTTCTCAAGAACTTTGTCTCGTCCAAAATCTACTAAAATAATCTCACAAGATCCCTCTATTCATCCTAGAAGCCTTGCCTTAGGCAGAAAGCACTTCAAGAAACCTTTTTGGTTCAAACCAAGGGGAGTTGCCTAATTTAAAGGTAATGTCTTCTCTTATGTTCTTTTGTTTTATTTTGCTTCTCCAACCCCTTGAACTATTTTTATTAATTTATTTTGTAACAACACCAGTATATTAAATATACTAGGATGTTTTTATGAGAATTATTTGAGCTACACTAACACACACCTCCATCTAATGGGTGAAGAACATACTGTTTCTATAGACAACGAACTACTGCCTCACGAAATGATGATTGTGAAATTATCTCTTACCGCCTCTCATGGTGGCCATTAGGATGTCACTGTATTTATATATGATATATATTATTTTTATGTTTTACTTATTATTCTGTATTTTTCATTTATGCCATAACTTTATGGTTTCCATAATGGGTAAACGCGATAATTTCATTTTAGGAAGTGCGGACTACCGCCCCCTCAAAATGATTTGAATCGTTAATGTCATATGTGGGATGTATAAAGGATTTAGTTAATGATATTATATATAATATTATACTGTAATTATAATATACATTTATATCATAATTTTTTTATTCCATTAAAGTATGAAATAGAAATGAAAGTAGCGTTCATGCGTACGTACGGCTTACCGTCTCCATGAATGGTGCATTTCATTTCTTATCTCCAAATGTTATGTACTATTATAAGTACATATATATGATGGATATATATGATATATATTACATATAAATGATGAATATAATTCTGTATTTAATGAACTTAGGACCACATTAACATCATGTAATTATAAGAAGTCCATTTTTTGACTCAAGTTCCGAACATCGAAAAAATGTCCATTATGAACTCAAACAATTAAATAATTGTTATAAAAATGTAATAAGTGATATAAAAGTAATAATAAACTTTAAAAATATTCTTAATCAAGTAGAAATTAATTTAATTTTATCATTAAGGAATAACAAGGAACATACAAGCGAGTCAAGTCGGACATGAGGTAAGGGGATTTTTTATCTCACTTTTAATTCTGTGAGATTTCCATTATTCACCAATTATTTATTCCATGTGGTGTATTGTGTACTTCCATTTGATATATATTATCATTATTATATTTATATTCAGGGTATTATGTGATTAATTTGGTTCTTATTATCTTTTGGTCATATGACTCGATTTATTACAACGAGGTAAGGGGTTTTTATCTCACTATTTATTCCCATGAGATTCATGCTATATTTGTCGCTATCTCCTTTGAGTTGTGTATGTACTGCCCATTATTCTACTATTTGTGTAATATACTTTCTTTTATGGGTATTTACATCAACATTGTATATTCCTTCTTTCATGGGGTGTACATTTCAAAAGTTACCCAAATCAGTAAGGGAACCTTTCACCCTCCTCTTTTTAAAAGACTTCTTTTTGTTAGGTCTTTTGATTTACATATTATTAATGTTGGGATATGTTCTTATATATCCTTATTGCTGTAAATTTTATGTCCAAGTTATGAGATACCCTTTTTATCTCTAATTAACTCATTTTATTAATTTTAAAGTGACACCGTTTGGCTGTCGAATTTCTGTAAGGGAACTTCTTAACCCAGTTTCAATTCTTTGGGTTAAACCTATAATTCTTGATTATGTCTTACTATAAATATGTGTAGATAAACTCTTATTTTTTTACACTTAATATCCAATTATATTGGGTGTATTTATATTTTTCACACATAATTATGTAATTTATTTATCCTTAATCTAAGGATACCATCTTTGTACAGGACTTCGTCTCAATGTCCTTTCATTAAGGCATCTTTTGATTTCTACACAACTTTATTTTATACGGTGTATAAAACCCTTTTTACTTTTCTTTTCATTCGAAGGGAATATTTTATCTACGAAGAATTTTACTAAATGACAAAAGGAATGTTTTTTGTCTTGCGTATGCGGCGACAACAACTTCTCAACCGCCGTGACCATTATTTGAGTTTCGGCTTCCTCTACAAGCCATAACATTTTTTAAATGAAAAATAAATACCATGTTTTACTTTTACTTTATTTTGGTATTGAAAATGGCTTTGATAATGTTTTGATAATATAAATGTGAATTATTCATTTAATTCAAGATTATGTAATGTTTCATGGATGTGTCCCTATAGTTGGTATCAAAGGTCGGTTTAGATAACTTTAGAAGTTAGGGTATTCTTTAAGCATAAGTGACATTACCATAATGGTTAGGATTTCAGAAAGAGTCATAGTTTTTTTAGATAAAGTGAGTGAGTTTAAGATAACATGAATAAGTATATCTTAGTATTTACCCTCCTCATAAGATATTATATGATGATTTTACTGATATACTCACACTGAACTTTTTGGTTTTAGTAAATAGTTGGATCTAGCAGGCACCAAAGTAATAGTGGATGTGAAGAATACTATGACAGTTTTCTGAACGAGCAACTGAATTAAATGGGAGCTACAATGAGAACTCTTTTGGTTATTCTCAACCAACTATCTGGAGTCATGATTGACCACCTAAACCTTAGTGATTTTTATATGGTATCATATATGCGAGAAACAAATCTCTACAGAAGTTCAGGTAATAATCATAAAGGTAAGTGTGTTAAAAAACCTATGTGTTAAGGATGTGGAAAAGACACATAGGAAAATGTTTCAAAGGGACAAAAAGATGCTATAGATGTGGAAATGAAGGTCATAAAGTAAGAACTTTCCATGAAAAAAGGAATAATATAGTTGATTCTAGGAAAGGGAAAGAAGTTATTTCTGAAGGATCAATTGAATGTTTTAAATGTGGTGTGCATGGTCATTATGAAAACACATGTCCTATGAAGAAGTTTAGGGAATGGGATCACCAGTATCTTAAAAATATTCATTTACCAATACCTAATGCCATTCCGATTGAGGATGAAGAAACTAACAATGACCAATGAAAGGTATGGATTATTTCTTAACATATTTTTTCCTATTATTGAAATCTTAGGATATGATTCATGATTTTGTTTGTAGGAAAGAAGTATTTCAGAATAAGTTTGAAAGGAATGGTTAATAGATCATGAAGAATGTTGAATGAGTAAGAAGTCAACATATAAGGGATTAAAGAGTTATGATAGATTTTAGGATGGAGAAATTCTTAAAATTATTAAGGCTCTTTTGGTGATGGGATTACATTAGAAGACTTTTTATAGTATGTGTAACCCTGATGTTTGATATATGAAAAGTTTAGTCAAGGAATAATTATCTTTTATTTTGTGGATATAGTTATAAAGAACCATTTGGGTTTATATGATTCTTGAATTTGAGGCAATTACTGGTTAATACATTTTGGGATGAAAAACGAAAGTTATTAGATAACCTTTTTGGTTAAAATATGTTATGGTTATTTTTGATGAATTTATCTTTTTTTGGGGAATGTTATAAAATTATATAGTTTTTGAAAAGGGACAACATTCAGACCGTGTGACAACCCTTTGCGTCGAACGAAGCTGCGGTAATTGAATCCAAAACCAAAGTGCGACTGGTATTTATCGCCTACCACTGGGCTATGTAAAGTCCCTGGTTAGTATGACTTATTATTTTTAGTTAGATGATTTTATGAATCCAGAATAAGTTTATTTTGGGTTATCTATGAAAATGATTAACCTATCATGGAGGATATGTGATTAGGTTAATTACTTTTCAATATGAGGCTTTAAGAGTAACTGATGTTATTTGGAGATAAATGTTAAGATTTATCTTGGTATACTATGTGATTAAATCCTTCGGAGATTTGGTTTTAAATCTTAGTTTGGATTAATTTGACGAATTTTATGGATATCTGTTTATTGAATGGTCTTTGATGAACTTTGGGTTTTGTTGGACAAATTTTGAAGATTAAGAGTAGTTTTTCTTTTTTTGAAAGATTATACTTTTTGGGGATTATCTGATCTTGTACTAACCATTTTAGTTTTAGTTGATGTCTAAATACAAGGGAAATATATAGTTCTCCTTTTGTGGATTATGTGATTCTCTAGAGGATAAATCTTGTCTTTTGATGTGACCAAGTCTTTTTGAATGCACATCGTTTGGAGAAAAGATTAGTTTTGGTAGAAACTTATTAAAGGATGAAACTCTACTTGAAGGTAAGTATATTTCCTTATGTTTTTATTCTATATAGTAAATTAATTCCTCAAAATTATGAAAAGTAACGTGAAAAAATAGTTGTTGGTTTAAGTTTTCTACTGGGTAATCAAATACCTTTTACACACATCATAAGTTTGTGATTTTCATGTGGTTAACTTTCTCCAAATCATGTTTTCTATCACTCTCCATCAGAACTTGACCCTTTGTTTTCTCTTCCATATCCATGTTTTCCTACATGGAATCCTAGTATGGGTTAACTCAAGTGACCTTTGTACTTCTCTTTATTTCTTTTAAAGTGATAGTTTTACTGACTCTGTTTCTGATGTGGGGCTTTCAATGAAGTTTCCAAGCCCAATTTTAAAATTGTGAAGACACAATTCCTAAAAGGGGGGAAGGATGTAACATCTCAGGTAAATAAAGAATATGAAATTTTCATATTTATTAATATTTGTGAATAAAATGTTGATATTAATTGAAAGGGAATGCTATGTTCGATGGCGTACCCAATACGCAACAATGAGTTTCTTTGAAATCTTATGTTGCACACTAATAATATAATAATATTATTTTAAATGGTAGTTAACGCCTAGCTGTTGTAATGGAGGGAATGAATATAACTAACTACAAAATGATTATATATGTTTGTTAAATATTTTAACAATTACCCAATAAATGATAGAGGCTTAAAATGCAAATGAATCCAATTTTAAGAATAAATATTCTAATAATCTTTAAAGGGTCAATTAACCACCTTTTGATGGAAAATCCTTTTTAAATCTACTTTTTCTCAATTTTACATGTTATATTTGACAAAATAAAATCCTTCTTTAGAATCAAGACATCAAAATTTACTTTTTGTAAATTTTTGGTATTTTTCGATAAAGTTCATTTTTTAGTGAATAGTGAAAAATGCTGTATTTTAATTCAAAACCTCCTTTTAATATAATTTATTTATATGGTTATATTATCTTTTTAATTGGTTTTAAAGTTTAATTAAAATATATTTTTACCATTTAATCCAATGGTGGCCATTGGAATTAATTTCACTTTGAAATTGGACATAAACAAGTGTCAATCTTTTGATAGATATTGTTTCTTAAAAAGACGTTATTTGTTTTGACAGCGGGAATTAATTATAAAATTAATTAATGAAACTTATATGTTTTTAATTTGTGAAAATGGAAATCATTTTTGAATTTGGAATATCAAATACATTTTAGGGTGAATTTTTGGTATTTTTCTAAAAAACATCAATTTTTGATGAATAGTGAAACCACTAAGTAGTAGTTAAAAACTGAATTTTTTCTTTAAATGAAATTTTACCACTTCTTTGAATTGAATTTCAAAAATCCGAAATCCATGGTTGTCATTATTAAGTAAAATTTGGTTCAATGGGATGAAAATAATTTTTGGTGAATAGTAACTTTTGAGTTTTATTAACCGTAATTAAATGTAATTAGGGTAATTTATGTTAAAAATAATATTATAAAAATAAAAAAATTCATTGACACTTGTACTACCCTTATTGGATGAGTCATGTCTGAACAAGAAAATCCATGGGTCAATTTGGGGGGGCCATGGAGCCACTTGGGTATGATAATGACATTAATAACTTTTTCTTTAAAGTAAAAATAAAAATGTCACAATCATGTATTTTTTAACTAATTTTTTTACATGGGGTTATATAAGTTGTATTTATGACTAAAAATATTCATTATAAATATAATAATATTTCCTACATCATGGTAATTTTTTTTATAATTTTGAAACATCAAATAAATAAAATTATTTATGACACAATGATGATGCAATGTTTACGTCATTAATGAATGATTTAAATAAATAAGAAGATAGTGTTTAAAATAATATCCAACACTTGTCCAATTCTTATTGGATTATTTTATTTCGAACATAGAAAACCTTATCTTCGACTTTAATGATTTTTGGACCTTTATAAACCGAAAATCATTATATACTAAAATAATATTTTCAGGCTTTCCAAAAGAGCCCCTCCTCTCCCTTATAAAAAGTCCCCACTTCCTACCCCTTTCTCACACATCTCAAGCCCTTTGTCTCGACCAATATCTACTAAAATAAGCTCCAAAGATCCCTCTCTTCATCCTAGAAGTCTTACCTTAAGCAGAAATCACTTTAAGAAACCCTTTTGGTTCAAACCAAGGGGAGTTACCCGATTTAAAGGTAATGTCTTCTCTTATGTTCTTTTGTTTTATTTTGCCTCTCCAACCCCTTAAACTCTTTTTATTTTTTTCTTTTGTAACAAAAAAAGTATCTTCAGTATAATAGGATGTTTTTATGAGAATTATTCTAGCTACACTTACACACACCTCCATCTAACGGGTGAAGAACATACTGTTTCTGTGGACGACGAACTACTGCCTCACGAAACGATGATTGTTCAATTATCTCCTACCGCCTCTCATGGTGGCCATTAAGATGTCACTGTATTTATATATGATATATATTATGTTTATGTTTTACTTATGATTCTGTATTTTTCATTTATGTCATAACTTTATGGTTTACATAATGGGTAAACACGATAATTTCATTTTAGGAAGTGCGGACTACCGCCCCCTCAAAGTGATTTGAATCGTTAATGCCATATGTGGGATGTATAATGGATGTATTTAATGAAATTATATATTATATTATACTGGAATTATAATATACCTTTATATAATAATTTTTTCATTCCATTAATGTATAAAATAGAAATGAAAGTAGCGTTCATGTGTAGGTACGGCTTACCGTCTCCATGAACGGTGCATTTCATTTCTTATCCTCAAATGTTATGTACTATTATAAGTACATATATATAATGTATATATATGATATATATTACATATAAATGATGAATATAATTCAGTATTTAATTAACTTTGGACCACATGAACATCATTCAATTATAAGAAGTCCATTTTTTGACTCAAGTTCCAAACATCGACAAAATGTCCATTATGAACTCAAACAATTAAATAATTGTTATATAAAGGTAATAAGTGATATAAAATGAATAATAAACTTGAAAAATATTCTTAAAAAATTATAAATTAATTTAAGTTTATCATTCAGGAAGAACAAGGAACATTCAAGCGAGTCAAGCCGGACACAAGGTAAGGGGATTTCTTATCTCACTTTTAATCCCGTGAGATTTCCATTGTTCACCAATTATTTATTGCATGTGGTGTATTGTGTACTTCCATTTGATATATATTATCATGATTATATTTATATTCATGCTATTATGTGATTCATTTGGTTCTTATTATCTTTTGGTCATATGACTCGATTTATTACAATGTGGTAAGGGGTTTTATCTCACTATTTATTCCCGTGAGATTCATGCTATATTTGTCACCATATCATTTGAGTGGTGTATGTACTTCCCATTATTCTAATCTTTGTGTAACATAATTTCTTTTATGGGTATTTAAATCAACATTGTATAGTCCTTCTTTCACGGGGTGTACGTTTCGAAAGTTACCCAAATCGATAAGGGAACCTTTCACCCTCCTCTTTTTAAAAGACTTATTTTTGTTAGGTCTTTTAATTTACATCTTCTTAATGTTGGGATATGTTATTATATATCTTTGTTGCTGTAAATTTTATGAACAAGTGATGAGATACCCTTTTTATCTCTCATCAACTCATTTTCTGAATTTTAAAGTGACACCGTTAGGCTGCTAAATTTTTGTAAGGGAACTTCTTAAACCAATTTCAATTCTTTGGGTTAAACCTGTACTTCTTGATTATGTCATACTATGAATATGTGTGGATGACCTATGATTGTATTACACTTAATATCCACTTATATTGGGTGTATTTATATTTTTCACACATAATTATATAATTTATTTATCCTTAATCTAAGGATACCGTCTTTGTACGGGACTTCGTCTCAATCTCCTTTAATTAAGGTATCTTTTGATTTCTACATGAATTTATTTTATACGGTGTATAAAACCCTTTTGAATTTTCATTTCATTCAAAGGGAATCTTTTATCTACAAATCATTTTACTAAATGACAAAAGGAATGTTTTTTTGTGTTACGTATGCGGCGACAACGACTTCTCCGCCGCTGTGACCATTATTTGAGTTTCAGCTTCCTCTACAAGCCATAACTTTTTTTAAATGAAAAATAAACACCATGATTTACTTTTCTTTTCTTTTGGTATTGAAAATGTATTTGATAATGTTTTGATTATATCAATGTGAATTATTCATTTAATTCAAGATTATGTAATGTTTTAAGGCCGGGTCCTTATAGTTGGTATCAAAGGTCGGTTTAGATAACTTTAGAAGTTGGGGTATTCTTTAAGCATAAGTGACATTACCATAATAGTTAGGATTTCATAAAGAGTCATAGTTTTTATAGATAAATTGAATGAGTTTAAGATAACATGAATAAGTGTATATTAGTATTTACCCTCCTCATAAGATATTATATGGTGATTTTACTGATATACTCACACTGAACTTTTTGGTTTTAGTGAATGACTGGATATAGCACGCACCCAAGTAACAGTGGATGTGAAGAAAACTGTGACAATTTTCTAAACGAGCAACTGAATGATATGGGAGTTGCAATGAGAACTCTTTTTGTTACTCTCAACCAACTATCTGGAGTCATGATTGACCACTTGAACCTTAGGGATTTTTATAAGGTATCATATATGCGAGAAACAAATCCCTACGGAAGTTTAGGTAATAATCATAAAGGTAAGTGTGTTCAAAAACCTATGTGTTAAGTATGTGGAAAGAAACACATAGAAAAATGTTTCAAAGGAGCATAAATATGCTATAGATGTGGAAATGAAGGTCATAAAGCAAGAACTTTCCATAGAAAAAGGAATCATCTAGTTGACTCTATTAAAGGGAAATAAGTTCTTTTTAAAGGATCAATTGAATGTTTTAAATGTGGTGTGCATGGTCATTATGCAAACACATGTCCTAAAAAGATTTTGTGGGAATGGGATCACTAGGATCGTACAAATATTCATTTACCAACACCTAATGCCATTCCGATTGAGGATGAAGAAACTAACAGTGACCAATGAAAGGTATGGATTATTTCTTAACATATGTTTTCCTATTATTGAAATCTTAGGATATGATTCATGATTTTGTTTGTAGGAATGAAGTATATCAGAACAAGTTGGAAAGGAATGGTTAATGGATCATGAAGAACATTGAATGAGTTAGAAGTCAACATATAAGGGATTCAAGAGTTATGGTAGATTTTAGGATGGTGAAATTATTAAAATTATTAAGGCTCTTTTGGTGATTGGATTACATTAGAAGACTTTTTATAGTATGTGTAACCCTGATGTTTGATATATGAAAATTTTATTCAAGGAATAATTATCTTTTCTTTTTTGGATATAGTTATAAAGAACCATTTGGGTTTATATGATCCTTGAATTTGAGGCAATTACCGGTTAATACATTTTGGGATGAAAAACGAAAGTTATTAGATAACCTTTGTGGTTAAAATATGTTATGGTTATTTTTTATGAATTTATCTCTTTTTGGGGAATGTTATAAAATTATATAGTTTTTGAAAAGGGACAACACGCAGACCGTGATACAACCCGTCACGTCGGACGAAGCTACGGTAATCGAACCCACAACCAAAGTGTGACTGGTATTTATCGCCTAGCACTGGGCTACGTAAATTCCCTGGTTAATATGACATATTATTTTTAGTTATATGATTATCTGAATCTAGAATAAGTTTATTTTGGGTTATCTATCGAAATTATTAACCTATCATAGAGGATATGTGACTAGGTTAATTACTTTTCAATATGAGCCTTTAAGAGTAACTGATGTTATTTAGAGATAAATGTTAAAATTTATCTTGGAAGACTATGTGATTAAATCCTTCGGAGATTTGGGTTTAAATTTTAATTCAGATTACTTTGACTAATTTTATGGATATCTATTTATTGAATGGTCTTTGATGAACTTTGGGTTTTGTTGGACAAATTTTTGAGATTAAGAGTAGTTTTTATTTTTGTGAAAGATTATACTTTTTGAGGATTATCTGATCTTGTACTAACCATTTTGGTTTTATTTGATGTATAAATACAAGGGAAATATATAGTTCTCCTTTTCTAGATTATGTGATTCTCTAAAAGATGATTCTTGTACTTTTGATGTGACCAAGTATTTTTGAATGATCATCGTTTGGAGAAAATATTAGTTTTGGTAGAAACTTATTAAAGGATGAAACTCTACTTGAAGGTAAGTATATTTCATTATGTTTTTATTCTATGTAGTAAATGAATTCCTCAAAATTATGAAAAGGTATGGGAAAAAAACGTGGTTGGTTTACGTTTCCTACTGGGTAATCAAAGACCGTTTACACACATAATAAGTTTGTAATTTTCTTGTGGTTAACTTTCTCCAAATAATGTTTTCTATCACTCTCCGTCAGAACTTGACCCTTTGTTTTCTCTTTCATATCCATGTTTTTCTACATGGATTCCTAGTATGGGCTAACTCAGGTGACCTTTGTACTTCTCTTTCTTTCTTTTAAAGTGATAATTTTACTGACTCTTTTTCTGATATGGGACTTTCAATGAAGTTTCCAAGCCCAATTTTAAAATTACGAGGACGCAATTCCCAAAAGGAGGGAAGGATGTAACATCCCAGGTAAATAAAGAATATAAAATTTACATATTTATTAATATTTGTGAATAAAATCGTGATATTACTTTAAAGGGAATGTTATGTTCAATGGCGTACCCAATACACAACAACGAGTTTCTTTGTAATCTTACGTTGCACACTAATAATATAATATTATTATTTTAAATGGTAGTTAACACCTAGTCGTTTTAATGGTGGGAATGAACAGAACTAACTATAAAATGATTATATATGTTTTTTATATATTTTAACAATTACCCAATAAATGATAGAGGCTTAAAATGCAAATGAATCCAATTTTAAGAATAAATATTCTAATATTCTTTAAAAGGTCGATTAACCGCCTTTTGATGGAGAACCCTTTTTAAATATACTTTTGGTCATTTTTATATGTTATATTTGACAAAATAAAATCCTTCTTTAGAATCAAGAAATCAAAAATTACTTTGTGTAATTTTTAGGTATTTTTCCGATAAAGTTCATTTTTTTAGTGAATAGTGAAAAATGCTGTATTTTAATTCAAAACCTCCTTTTAATATAATTTATTTATATGGCTATATTATCTTTTTAATTGGGTTTAAAGTTTAATTAAAATATATTTTTATCATTTAATCCAATGGTGGTCATTGGAATTAATTTCACTTTGAAATTGGACATAAACAATTGTCAATCTTTTGATAGATATTGTTTCTTAAAAACATGTTATTTGTTTGATAGCTGGAATTAATTATTAAATTAATTAATGAAACTTATATGTTTTTAATTTGGTAAAATGGACATCATTTTTTAATTTGGAATATCAAATATAACTTATGGTGAATTTTTGGTATTTTTCTGAAAACATCAATTTTTGATGAATAGTGAAACAACTAAGTAGTAGTTAAAAACTGAATTTTTCATTTAAATGAAATTTTACCACTTCTGTGAATTTAATTTCAAAAATCCTACATACATGGTTGTCATTAATAAGTAAAATTTGGTTCAATGGGATGAAAATAATTTTTGGTGAATAGTAACTTTTGAGTTTTATTAACCGCAATTAAAGGTAATTAGGGTCATTTAAGGTAAAAATAATATTATAAAAATATAAAAATACCTTGAAACATGTCCTACCCTTATTTTATGAGTCATTTCCGACCAAGAAAATCCATGTTTCAATTTGGGGGGATCATGGATCCACTTGGGTATGATAATGACAATAATAACTTTTTATTTAAAGTAAAAATAAAAATGTCACAATCATGTATTGTTTTACTAATTTTTTTTTTACATGGGGTTATATAAGTTATCTTTTTGACTAAAAATATTCATTATAAATACGAAAAGATTTCCTACATCATGGTAATTTTTTTATAATTTTTAGACATCAAATATATAAAATTATTTATGACACAATGATGATGCAATGTTTACGTCATTAATGAATGATTTAAATAAATAAGAATATAATGTTTAAAATAATATCCAAAACTTGTCCAATTATTATTAGATGATTTTATTTTAAAAATAGGACACCTTATATTCGACTTTAATGATTTTTGGACCTTTAGAAACCGAAAATCATTATATACTAAAATAATATTTTCAAGCTTTCCAAAAGAGCCCCTCATCTCCCTTATAAAAAGAACCCACTTCCTACCCCTTTCTCACACTTCTCAATACCTTTTTCTCATAAAATATCTACTAAAATAATTTTCCAAGATCCCTCTATTAATTATAGAAGCCTTACCTTAGGCAGAAAGCACTTCATGAAACCCTTTTTGTTCAAACCAAGGGGAGTTACCCGATTTAAAGGTAATGTCTTCTCTTATGTTCTTTTGTTTTATTTTTCTTCTCCAACCCCTTAAACTCTTTTTATTTATTTATTTTTTAAGAAAACTAGTATCTTCAATATACTATGATGTTTTTATTAGAAGGATTAGAGCTACACTTACACAAACCTCCATCAAATGGGTGAAGAACATACTGTTTCTGTGGACGACGAACTACTACCTCACCAAACGATGATTGTGCAATTATCTCCTACTACCTCTCATGGTGGCCATTAAGATGTCACTTTATTTATATATGATATATATTATGTTTATGTTTTACTTATGATTCTGTATTTTTCATTTATGGCATAACTTCATGGTTTCCATAATGGGTAAACACGATAATTTCATTTTAGGAAGTGCGGACTACCGCCCCCTCAAAGTGATTTGAATCGTTAATGACATATGTGGGATGTATAAAGGATGTAGTTAATGATATTAAATATTATATTATACTGGAATTATAATATACCATTATATCATAATTTTTTCATTCCATTAATGTATGAAATAGAAATGAAAGTAGCGTTAATGCGTACGTACAGCTTACCGTCTCCATGAACGGTGCATTTCATTTCTTATCTCCAAATTTTATGTACTATTATAAGTACTTATATATTATGGATATATATGATATATATTACATATAAATGATGAATATAATTCTGTATTTAATGAACTTTGGACCACATGAACATCATGTAATTATAAGAAGTCCATTTTTTGACTCAAGTTCCGAACATCGACAAAATGTCCATTATGAACTCAAACAATTAAATAATTTTTATAGAAAGGTAATAAGTTATATTAAAGGAATAATAAACTTGGAAAATATTCTTATGAAATTAGAAATTAATTTAAGTTTATCATTCATGAAGAACAAGGAACATACAAGCGATTCTAGTCGGACACAAGGTAAGGGGATTTCTTATCTCACTTTTAATTCCATGAGATTTCCATTGTTCGCCAATTATTTATTTAATGTGGTGTATTGTATACTTAAATTTGATATATAATATCATGATTCTATTTATATTCATGGTGTTATGTGATCCATTTGGTTCTTATTATCTTTTGTTCATATGACTCGATTTATTACAACGAGGTAAGGGGTTTTTATCTCACTATTTATTCCCGTGAGATTCATGCTATATTTGTCACTATCTCATTTGAGTGGAGAATTTACTTCCCATTATTCTAATTTTTGTGTAATATACTTTCTTTTATGGGTATTCACATCAACATTGTATAGTCCTTTCATGGGGTGTACGTTTCAAAAGTTACCCAAATCGGTAAGAGAACATTTCACCCTCCATCTTTTTAAAAGACTTATTTTTGTTAGGTCTTTTAATTTAAATCTTCTTAATGTTGGGATATGTTATTATATATCCTTATTTCTATAAATGTTATATCAAAGTTATGAGATACCCTTTTTATCTCTCATCAACTCATTTTCTGAATTTTAAAGTGACACTGTTAGGCTGTCGAATTTCTGTAAGGGAACTTCTTAACCCAATTTCAATTCTTTGGGTTAAACCTATACTTCTTGATTATGTTGTACTATGAATATGTGTGGATGGAATCTGATTGTTTTACACTTAATATCCAATTATATTGGGTGTATTTATATTTTTCAAACATAATTATGTAATTGATTTATCCTTAATCTAAGGATACCATCTTTGTATGGGACTTCGTCTCAATCTCTTTTCATTAAGGCATCTTTTGATTTCTACACAACTTTATTTTATACGGTGTATAAAACCCTTTTTAATTTTCATTTCATTCAAAGGGAATTTTTTCTCTATGAAGCATTTTACTAAATGACAAAAGTAATGTTTTTTTGTCTTACGTATGCGGTGACAACTACTTCTCCGCCGCCTTGACCATTATTTGAGTTTCAGATTCATCTACAATCCATAAATACTTTTAAATGAAAAATAAATTTCATGTTTTACTTTTCTTTTATTTTGGTATTAAAAATGGCTTTGATAATGTTTTTGTTATATCAATGTTAATTATTCATTTAATTCAAGATTATGTAATGTTTTAACACCGGGTCCTTATACTACTATACCGGGATCCTTCGTGGATTTGACAGTGATGACTACTGTACTGGGATCCTCCATGGGTTCGACAGTTCTGACTTCTGTTCCTGTATCCTGTGTGGGTCCGACAGAATTGTTGGTCCTATATCCTGTGTGGGTCCGACAGCTTAGCTAATCCTGTATCCTGTGTGGGTCCGACAGCTTAGATGAATCAATGACTACATCTGATCATCTATATCACTCAACAAAATATTTATACCTGTGTGGGATGAGTCTTGTATTTCAACCACTATCATCGTGCTGATTGACTTTACTTCCTTCTTGGAATGGGTTGTGCTTGGGCTCGAGAGTTGGAGTCGGACTGTGAATGATAACTTAGGTATATGTTTGGGAATATACCTAATTAGGGTTGGTTGATACTTCGTGATTGTATCTTTCTTCTGTGGTTTATCCTTTATGGATTTTGGGAGACCTTCGGGGGTCTCGGGGTCCCCTACTGAGTATTGTTATACTCACCCCTACACGGGCTTCACCCGCACCTTGTTGTGTTCTGTGCAGACGACGGACAACAGTGATCGAGACTGAGGCTGACAGATAGGAGGCTGCTCGGAGCTGGACTAGACAGGACGCACTTCAAGGATGAGTTGTTCAAGTTCTATAGCTACCCTTCTGGTAGGATTCCCCAGGGGATGATCCAGGAGCTGTTTTCCCTTTTTACTTGTACTTGTTGTTCAGTTGGGTTTGTATACTAGCCCACTTATTTTCACCACACTTTTATTTTCTATATTAGTACTTTTTACTTCTACAGCTTGTGTTCAGACTGTGTGTGTTATAGGTTTAAAGGCAATGTCTTCCCTTTTATTGGGTTAATGACTTTAGTGTTAGTTTCCAGCCGTTGGCCTATGGAAGGCGGGCTTGGGGAAGTCACAGCACGAGCCCTGAGGATGATTCGTGACAAATTGGTGTTAGAGGAGTCGGTTCTACCGCAGAACTTAGGACTCTGATCTGTCTTACTATGAAGAAATAGTGTTAAGAGTATTGAGTGCTTTTTTTCAGTCCAGGGAGTCTACTGTTGGGGCGGTGGCTAACGTATCCATACACCAAGACCCTGACTTCTGATTTCCAACTAAGTGCACGAAAAAACTGATTATGAGTGTGTTTTCAAAAGTCTTCTTTGTGAACTCTTTGAGTCAGCTCACCAGGTATAAATTATTGACTTTGGCGCACCTTTTACTTATTAGGATGCCGCTGTGTAGACATCCAGCTAGGGTTTCTGAAAGAGTACACGATGAAGGCCCACCGAGCGACGAGCCTCCGGTTTAGGGCCCTATATCTATGTTGACACCATCGGGTGGTGTACCAACAGCACCACCACCCGTAGGGAAGCAGATACCACCAGCCGCACTGGTAGACGGTGCACGCCGACTGAACTCATTTTACGAGTTCCAGCAGTAGAGGCCTCTGAGTTTTCGAGGCAAGACAGATTCCCACGCAGTTGAGGGATGGATAGAGGTAATTACTAGAGTTTTCCGCCTAGTTGAGACACCAGTAGAGCATATGGTGATCTTATCTACTAGACTTTTTTCAGCGAGTGAGCATGAGGATGGTCTGCATAGTGACGAGGCCTCGATACGGGGACCATTACCCGAGATAGTACCTCCGGGTAGTGTCTCATCTATATCACTGCCCGTTGGTCAGCAGACACTATCGGTGATACCGGTAGAGGAAACTTCTAGGCTTAGTGCCTTACATGTGTTTCAGCACCAGATATCCCTCATGTTCTGAGGAGAGCCCGAACTACAGGCGGATGAGGACTAGCTTGAGGAGGTGGATAAGAGTTTTCTAGAGCTTATACAGTTTTGTCAGGGCAACATGACAGTAGTTGAGTATTCATCAAAGCATACCGACCATTCCTGGTACTCGATGAATATGATGCGAATAGTGCTTTAGAGCACAGACCTTTGAGCGAGGTGTGTTTAAGGAAATCTGAGCCAGCACTTTTTCCTCTATGCACTCCTACTTATATTAGGGTGCTAGAGAGAAACTTTGTGGCTGAATGTTCTTTAGCTAAGCGGATATAGATAGTGAATGTTAGTAGTGAGAAGCTACGAACTGGCCCCAGTCTCAGAGACTTGGGCGTGTAAAATGTTTCGAGAAGAGGAATTGTTAAGGACAGATGAATCTGTAGGGTAGCAGTCGTGGGAGTAGATCCAGGAGAGCAGCATGAGGTGGTGAACATTTCAAAATGTTACAACCACCTGCCTTTGTAGTCCCCGCTAGGCTCAGGGAGCTGGAGGGCAGGAGAAGAGAGTGGCTGCATGCGATCAAGGAGTATGACCCAAGGGCTCTAGGAATGATTTTTGGTACGGTCTGTGTCTACTACTAGCTGCCTTATCAATAGACATAGGTACCAATCATTCCTTCCTTCCATGAATCTTGTCCCAGACCTAGAGTTTCCGGTTAAACCGTTGACTTGACCCTCGTGTCTGGAGATACCTTTGGGAGGAGATTCGATAATCACACATACGCCGATGGTGTGATCTGACCCTTGAGTCAAGAGTTTCGGTTGGAACCTCTTGGTGGTAGTGTTGAGGCCTTACGACGTTAGTTTGGGTATGTACTGGGAAACCACTTTCCATACAAAAATTGATTGTATTAGGAAAAAAGGTTAAGGCTTATATAAAATGTTGGGATGAGGTTTCCCTTAGTCAGCGTAAAAGGAAACTCAGGCAGTACATGTTAAACTCATGCATAGGAGGGTGCAGCCGATCACTCTTGAATCGGCCAGCCTTACCCTCGTGGAAGCAGGAACTCCGAGTTTTCAGTTCCAAACAGGAGTGGAAATACATGGGGACATCTTTTCAAAATATGTTTCCAAGATTAACCCCCAAAGGGGGGAGGGACGTCTGCTTTGGATGGATACTATCAAAATATCATTCCAGACTTCTCCAGATTTGCAGTACCACTATCATCCTTGACGAAGAAGGGGAAAGCCTTCGTGTGGTTAGAGAGATGTTAGCAGAGCTTTCAGGAGCTGAGGTAGAGGTTGAGTAGTGCGCCCATCTTGACGCAACTGGAGGAGGGCATTGGGTACGTAGTTTACTACAATGCATCAGGGACCGGACTCAGTTGTGTCCTGATGCAGGAGTGAGCAGTGATCACGTATGGTTCTCATCTGTTGAGACAACACAAGCAGAACTACGCTACCCATGACCTTGAGTTAGCAGCAGTGTTCTTCGCCTTGAAGATGTGGCGACACTATCTTATGGGTGAATGCTTTAAAGTCTACTCTGACCACCAGAGTCTCAGGTTTATCTTCTCACATAAGGACCTGAACCTGAGATAGCGGTGATGGCTTGAGTTCCTCCAGGACTCTGACTTCGAGATATTCTATACTCCTGGGAAGGGGAACGTTGTAGCAGATGCTCTCAGTAGGAGATTAGGCATTCAACTGCTAGGAGAGGCAACAGAGCAGCTGGTTGCGTTGCAGATATCCTTTATGGATAGAGATGGAGTAGCCTTTCTATAGTCTCTCACAGTCACTCCTCCACTTCTTCAGCGAGTCAGGGAGGCACAACGTGGGGAAATTGACTATGAGATGTGACGTTCTCAGATATCCATAGGGTAGGCACCTGATGAATTTTCTGAAGGTGGAGAGCACGTCATTATCTTCAGAGGATGTACCATGGTACCAATTGTACCTCAGGAGGAAGTGTTGAGGGATTTCCACACATTCTCTTTAGCGATACATCCCGGAGTGGTGAATATGTACAAGGACCTTCAACGGAAGAACTAGTGGCCAGGCATGAAGAAGGCGGTAGTAGAGTTTTTCTCTCGATGCCTCACTTGTCAGCAAGTGAAGGTGAAGCATCGGGTACCAGCAGGCTTGGTTCAGCCTTTAGAGGTCCCAAAGTGGAAGAGGGATGAAATATCCATGGACTTCGTGGAGGGTCTTCCACGTACGTCTAGGGGACATGACTCTATTTGGGTGATCGTCGACCGACTCACCAAGTCAGCCAACTTCCTACTGACTAGAGATGGTACAAGCTACCATGGAGAAGGTGCAGGTCTTCCAGGAGCAGATGAAGACTGTGCAGAGTAGACAAAATTTGTATGCTGACAGGAGATGGAGACCTCTAGAGTTTTAGGATGGTGACCATGTCTTTCTACAGGTCTCACCTTGACGAGGTCTACGGAGATTTGGTTGGGGTGACTTTCACGGAGGTTTAAGTAGAGATTGAGGATCGATAGGAGAAAATCCTGCATGGACGTACGATACTTATGGTGCACATTCTCTAGCAGCACGGGAACCTCCAGGAGAGAACATGGGAGCGGAAGGCTCATATGCGTGCTCAGTACCCCCATTTGTTCCCTTAGTTCGAGTTGAAGCTTACGGGGACATAAAGCCCTGAGGTGGGGAGAATTTAAAGACCTGAAATTTCTATGGAATTTTTTTTCGATACTTGGGAATTTTACAAGTCCATAGTTTCTGACGGCGCGCGATTCCGAGGCCCGGAGTTCCCGGAATGATCCGCCGAAGTTTTGTTAAGATTAAATTAATGCGCGTATGCAGTTTTCCTGAAAAAGTGGAATAACTCTTAAATGGTTACTCGGATCAGAAATCTGAGGCCACTGTTGCACTCAGGATGGCAGGTTTACCCTAGGCGTGACATAATTTTAGTCAGCGCAGGCCTCCTGTGAGAAAACCTGAAAATGGATTAACGGTAAATAAAATAATTAAATTAAGTTATTTTATTTTTTAAATGCTTACAACTCACAAATGGTAACTTGGATTAAAAATCCGAGCCCACCGATGAACTCGTGAGGGTAGTATTTCATTAAGAAGATACTAACTTAGGTCGACGAGGGATACCAGAGAAAGTTAGTTTTTGGCCGAAAATAAAATAATTAAGTGACTATTATTTTATTGTAAAATTCATAACTTTTAAACGATAACTCGGATTGGAAATTTGAGGGTACCGTTGGGTTCATTGGGGTGTGTTTCACCTAGGTAGATCCTAACCTCGACCGCAGTGAGTCAAGGATGGCTGTTAATGATTTCCCGAACTTTTTTTCGGGTACGTTTAGTAAATGTGCGAGCGACGTTTAATATATTTTAAACAGGTGCTCAGAACTGAAATCTGAGGGCACCGTTGAACTCGAATCGTTGGTATTCGCTTAAGTAGACCTTCACCGCAGTTGCGTTTTATCGTGAGTGGAAGATAAATTTGGAGGTATTTAATTAAATTGAATAAAATAAAGTATTCACTTTATTTTATTAGTGGTGGTTAAAACCACCAAGTGGTGGTTGGAGGTGGGGGTCACCACACCATAACCTCCCATGATAGGTTATGGTGGTGGGTCCCACCCCCACATAACCTCCCTTGGAGGATTATTAGGTGGGTCCCAGCCAACCTCTCTAACTCCCCTTGAACCCCCAATTAAGAAGGATAAACTCTTCATTCCCCACTTAAATTTTTGGAGCCTCTTCACCTTCCCTCTTCAATTTAATGAGCCAACACCACCTTTTAATTAAGTGATGTAACTTAATGAATTTGAATCATTTTTAATTCATTAAGACAACAATATAATAAGATGGTTATTTAATTATTTTGGGGGTTGGCATAATATTGTGTTGGATCCTTGGAATGATTGAGAGAATATCCTCTCAACGAAGAATGCTCGTATCCACCGAGGAACGACGACGTCGTCTTCTCCCTCTCCAACCGGGGAAGGAAAGGGAAGACGCCGCCCATGAATAATGTCACCAATGACGAAGTCATCTCCTCCAGACGTCAATGGAATGATACAGCCTTCCCGCGACTCTACCGAGCAAACACTGATTATGAGGTAGGGGGATTTGATTATTTTAATGTGTGAATATACCCTCGTTCCTCGTCGTTTATTTTGGTTCGATGATGTTCACTTGATATCACCTAATGTGGAGGGAACATTCCGAACAAACACGGCCCGACATTCCTCTGGTTGATACTTGTTTAGTTGACATCGGAGGTGGAGCCGGAAGGGCGCGGTGCCGTCGCACCGCGCCGAAGAAGAACCGTGGCCAAGAGGGTCGTGGCAGATGAAAGAGGTGTGGCGTCGTCGCGCCGCGTCATGCCAGGAGTACGGACCCGCTCCCAGGGTGGGCCGCAGCAAAGGGGAGTGGCGCTGTCGCGCCGCACGATGGATCTGAAGGCCGCGACCAGGTCGGGTTGCGGTGGTGGTGGTGTGGCATCATCGTGACACATGAAGAGCAGGAGGACCGCGACGCCGTCACACTGTGGTGGAGGATCGGTGGCGGTCGGCCGGGCCAGCCACCGTGGAGCTGGACAAGCGGGACCACCTGGGTCCCGCGGCTGCCGAACCGGCGCAGTGCGCCGGTTCGGTTTGATAACCCGGGGGGGGGGGACCCCCTCCCACGTGAGGCCGGTCGGGACACCCCGGCCGCGCTGCCCCTTGGTCGGGCCACCATGGGCCGGGCCGCCCTCAGGCCGGGCCGAGCCGTATCTTTGGGTCGGACCGCACCTTCGGGCCAGGCTGACCACTTAGACCAGGCTACACCCGCGGACCGGGTCAGGCCAGGTCGGTCCGACTGGGTCGGACTGGACCCGGACCCGCTATGGTCATTTACACCTTTTAGCCTGCATCTTGGGCTACGGGTGTGTGAACGACGAATCGTCTTTGGTGATGGATTTCTTGAAGTGAGGCGATTATTTTTGCATATCCTACTTGAGGTTTGGACATAGTTGGGTTACGGTCAGGTTGGTTTGAGCCTAAAAACCAACCGGGCTCCTAGAACAGAAATGCTAATAACTCACAGATCAGGCGTCCGATTGACAGACCGTCTGTCACGTTGGGTTCCTTATGATGAGAAGGAAATACGAGATACATCAACTCAAGACTTGTGGAAGTTTATGTATCGATGCTTTTCTCCTAGTGAGGACCCTCCCAGAATTGAGCGTCCTGTGTGCGGGAACCCTAGGGCTGGCTGTGACTGAGATGACAAGATCCTCCATGGGTTCGACAACGATGACTACTATACCGGAATCCTATGTGGGTTCGAAAACGATGAATACTATACCAGAATCCTCTGTGGGTTCGACAGTGATGAATTCTGTACTGGAATATTCTGTGGGTTCGACAGCGTTGACTACTGTACTAGGATCCTCTGTGGGTTCGACAGTGACGACTACTGTATCAGGATCCTCCGTGGGTTCGACAGTTCTGACTTCTATTCCTATATCCTATGTGGGTCTGACAGAATAGTTGGTCCTGTATCATGTGTGGGTCCGACAGATTAGCTGGTCCTGTATCCTGTGTGGGTCTGGCAGCTTATATGACTCAGTGACTACATCTTATCATCTCTATCACTCAACAAAAGATGTATACCTATGTGAGATGAGTCTTGTCTTTCAACCACTATCATTGTGGTGATTGAATTTACTTCCTTCATGGAATGGGTTGTGCTTGGGCTCAAGAGTTGGAGTCGGACTGTGATTGATAACTGAGGTATATGTATGGGCATATACCTAAGTAGGTTTGGTTGATACTTCGTGATTGTATCTTTCTTATGTGGTTTATCCTTTTTGGATTCTGAAAGACCTTTGAGGGTCTCGGGGTCCCCTACTGAGTATTGTTATACTCACCCCTACACGGGCTTTGCCCGCACCTTGTTGTGTTCTGTGTAGATGACGGACAACAGTGATCAAGGCTGAGGGTGACAGATGGGAGGCTACTTGGAGCTGGACTAGACATGACGCACTTTAGAGACAAGTTGTTCGATTTCTGTACCTACCCTTCAGGTAGGATTCCTCGGTGGACGATCTATGAGTTGTTTTACCTTTTTTACTTGTACTTGTTGTTTAGTTGGGTTTGTATACTATCCCACTTACTTTCAGCACACTTTTCTTTTCTATATTAGTACTTGTTGCTTCTACATCTTATGTTTAGACTGTGTGTTTTACAGGTTTAAAAGCAATGTCTTCCCGTTTATCGGGTTTACGCCTTTGGTGCTAGTTGCTAGACCCTGGCCTATGGAAGGCGGGCTTGGGGTAGTCACGGAATGGGCCTCGAGGACGGGTCATGACATAGAATTTCTTCGTTTAATATTTATTTATCAAAATTTTATCCATGTTACTTTTATACATTTTACCCCATTTTATATTGTTCAAATTTTAACCATGGTAATGATTCTTTTAAATAAAATATTTGGTCACACTTGTTAATAAATTTTGATGGGATAAATCATAATATAGATTTCATTTAATTTTTTAATATATTAAATATGATAAGACTAAAATTTAAATTAAAAAATATAATATTAAAAAAATATTTTTCTATAAAAGTGTATTTTTATATACTAAGAGTTCTTATCCTTGCTCTGCATTTTTTTACTATTTGAATTAGTGTCAATTATTTATTTAGACACCTTAGTAAAATCATAACAATATTTTTAGATTCTTTTATAAATCATAAATAATCATTTTTGAAGGAAAATTAATTTTTAATCATAAAAACTAGAATTGCTTTGAATAAATTTTTATTAAATTATCCATTCATAGAACACCCCGAATGATCTCCACCTAACACATAAGGTTATGCTATGACAGATTTGTTTTCATGGTTAGTGATTCAGTTAGCATGGATCTTCTAATGATTTCAATGATCAAAAACTTATCCATCAAGAGATTTCACTCAATCCTCATTTATTAAAATCCATATAGAAATTGGTTTTTTGAATACCCAATTGTTGCTACCTCATTTCCATTATTATAAATATGATCCAAATAAGGGATAACTATATCAGTTAATTCCATTATATATATATATATCATTATATGGTTAATATTATTTATAATATCTAATTTTAACCTATGCGATACAACAATAATATATTAATTTATATCATTAACTAAAATATGATTTTTTTTTCTTATAAAAAAGGATATTTTGTATTTTATGCATCATAATTTTTTTATCTTACATTATTGAAACCATAAATTAATGTATCCCATAAATGATTTATTACTAAAATGATAAAAATTTAGGGTATAATTTTCTCCATATATTTTTAGGCACCCACATGTATTTGATGGACTGATCGTTTCTCCAAAAATCTTTAACCATGTTTACAGTCATGTTTTATATAACCTTATTTATTATTTCCATTATTTACAAAAAAAATCATCATAATAGATATCATGTTTATAATTTCATAACTTATGATTTCAATATGAAAGATTAATATAGTAACTATTTCCTAACAAATGATAAATGTAACACATCATACACATTTTAATCATGTGTAGGGAGTGATATGTGATGAGATACAAATATTCCATGTTAAAAAACATATAAGGGATCAATGTATCTAGGGATTAACATTCCTTTCGTCTCAAATATCACAATTATATTCCAAAGAGATATATGATGAAATAACTTATAACTGGATTCATATTCTATATCTCATTGATGGTTGTAAACAAGGCTCTTTTATCATTATTGTTCCACCTATATATGATTTGAATTGTTTTTAACATTCTCCATCATTTCATGGAATGTTAGTTCTTAATATCTTTTTTCACAACATCTTCATTACAAAATTTTTGTTCTCTCTATCTTATTAAATATAGATCCTATTATGGTGTGATTTCGGTACTAGCATGTAATACATAACTGTATGAGAACTTTACCAAAGAAAGATGTTGATAAAAACATAAATCAATGTCTATTGATAAAAATTTTAACATATCCTTCAATGTCAAAATAGGCCTTAGGATTTACCATGATTTTGACAATGATAAAATGTGCTTAAGCTTATCTCAATACTGAATGCTTAAAAAAGGCTTCTCCATATCCTTGATAAAAAATTCATAAATAAAATAGATATAATATATTTTAGTACCCCAAAAAATCCATACCCCGACCATTATGTATATCTTGGTGATTTGGTCAATTGAGATATATTATTTGCATGCAATAAAATTTTCTTACATTTTAAGGTGATCGACTACATCCTTATTGGAATTATGGACATTAAATGTATATTGGTTTCCCATGAGGAAATCCCCATAGATATTTTCCCATTTCCATACTATTATGGGTAATGGATGTATCATGCCATTTTGATTCTATCATTCAAGAAAAAAATGTTTTCAAACCAATCATCTAGATATATTGCATATAATATCATTTTTTATATGGTAATGGAACCAGTGATTCTTATCATCAATATATATCATTGTACTTATATGAATAAAAGATAAGGATGAAAAATTTTCACCATCCAAAATCTCATTCTCCAGTTCTCGAATTGATGAGACACATACATGATATCGAAAATACATAACACTATTTCTGACATGATTAAACTCCAGGATATTATCTTCTTTCTTCTAAGACTATAAATTCTTTCTTAACCTCATTTTTCATTATATTGATTGATGGATGAGAAATAATATGGGATATTTAGTATTTAAACTTTTTCAATTATGATATAAATATCCATCATTTGAATATTCCAAAACACTATGTCACCTTGAATTAGAATGAATGGAAAGATTTATTGATAATTTATACTTTGTCCATCCTCCACCCTATTTACCATATAATGGTGATAAGTTATTGATAAATCGTATTCTTTTATCAATAAAAATAATATACTTTTGTTCCTATGAAACTCTTTTGTGTAAATACATACTATATGATCTTGTGGTTAGTATAGATATTATAGTTATCACCATAGATATAATGCTACAAAATTTTAAATTCATAGATTATATTTTGTAGACCTAATTTTTGGGATGGGTAACTTTTATTATGTGTTAATAATTGACCAGAATTATATGCTATATCCATATCATCTTTCAAAAGTATTTACACCTTTAAATTTAATGATTCATCATAGTAAATTACAAACCCTTATCCACTACAGGGTAATGTAAGTATAGGTAAAGTGTGTAACACCCGAGATTTTTATGAGTAATATTTTGTTTTTATGTAATATATATATCATCAAAGGAATATTTCACTACACACTAGCTTGACTTACTTTACACGCAATCGCGACCTTCCTCGATAGCTTGCGTTGTACGCAATACCGAGTTTCACTAAACGACGATATGCTATTAAAATATTATTTAAAATAGCCGTTATGAATAGTAATAACCACTTTTTGAAATTTTATCTTTCAAAATGGACCTCATTTTTGGATTCGGAATACCAAAATTAGCCTAGGGTGAAATTTTGGTATTTTTCTGAAAACTTTCAATTTTTGATGAATAGTGAAACCACTAAGTGGTAGGTTAAAAACTGAATTTTGAATAAAACATAATTTTACCGCTTCTGTGAATGGAATTTTGAAAATCCGACAGACACAGTTGATATCAGTAAGTAAAATTTGGTTCAATGAGATAAAAATAATTTTTTGGTGAATAGTAACTTTTTACTTTTTTTTACCGCGGTTAATAGTAAATAGGGTAACTAAGGATAAATATGATATTACTATTACCCTAACACATGTCCTAATTCTATTGGATAAGTGTAATTCGACCAAAAACAACCTTATGAATATAATATGACCATTTAGGTCCACTTGGATTAGATTATGACATTTAATATTATTTTATTTAATGAATAGTTAAAATAGTTAAAATCAAAGTTTAATAACTAAAACATTTTTAATATGGGGTTATAAATAAGATAAATTAGACTATAAATATTCATTAGAAAGATAAAAAGATTTCCTACATAATGAGATTTTATTTATAATTTTTAGACTTTAAATAAATTAATTTATTTATGACACAACGATGATGCAGTAATTACCCTTTTAAGGAAATGTTAACATAATTAATGTTATAAATCCTCAAATAAATGTAATTTGAGACTTTTTATGAATTAAACTAATTTTCTAGGTTACTATGATATATTAGTGTTGATATAATCAACTGTTTTCAAACATATAATTCTGTTATGACTTTCAAAAAAATCATATATCAAATAGTGTCAAAATTGACACAAAATAGTTTTTAAATCAAATATTATATTATTAATTGTCCTTTTATTCCTAAAAATCTATGATTCGGACAAATGACTTATATAAGGATATATATATTAATAATAAACAACTTGGGGTTCGTTTGGCATGTTATAGTAAGTTTATTAACCATATAGTGTAAGAAAACAAAAAGTCATGGTAAAAGTTAAATTATTTAACTTAGAGTTAAATCTAATTTATAAGGTTAAAATAATAACCTAAACTTGTCTAAATACTATTGGTTGATAGGATTTCTACCCATCCCCACTTTACCTTCGAAATAAGACCCTTTGGAACCATTATAAACCGATTTTGACTTTAATATAAAATAATATTTTGAGATATTCCTAAGGTGCCCCTCTCCTCCCTTATAAAAGGGCACCTCATCCCCCTCCTACTCACACCAATTTGAGCACTCAAGCTCGGAAAAACCCTGAAAAAATCCCTTCTCCACTTCCCTATAATAATCCTAGAGGTCCTGGTCTTCTTCAAAGACCAATCTTAGTTCCCTAAGTGGAGGATTCAAAGAGGCGTTTCAAAGAAGAGGTAATATCCATTACCGATCTTTTCAATTTCTTTCTTCTTCAACTTCTTCTTCTTTAGTTGTTTCATGATAAAGTAATAAAATCAGTATTACTTACATACTTATATGTTATTATAAATATTAAACAACCCTAATTCATCTTCTATCCATCCTATGGAAAAATGAAATCACCGCGCGTGCGTACGTACGAAATACCGTCTCCACGCCGTGGTGTAATCTATTTTCTACCATCACCTTAAAAGGATGGGTATAATGGTGTAATGAGTAACTATATATGATTATTATAAAGTTATATTGATACTGAAATAGTATAAATACACTTAAATACAATTCCACGATCATGGGAACAATATCATCACTCGTGCGTACGTACGGAATACCGTCTCCACGATGTGATGCGACCCGTTCTACATGATCATCATTACATAGTAATTATATAAATGAATTGAATGAATAAATATGATATATGTTACACTAATACCATTCTGGATATAAGGTATCTATAACCTTAAAAGAAGAATAAGAATTTATTCGGCAAAACACGCATAAGAACAAAAGGCAATAAAGACCCGAGTAACAAGTAACAATGAAATATTACTAATAAGAAGCTAAGAATATGACCATATATGATATCATATCAATATGTATGATTATGGAATAAGTCAATAACATTAATTAAACCATTATACAGGAGTTTCGGACACGTACAAAGAAAATCGGACCTAAGGTAAGGGAAATATCACAATCTCATTTTTATCTGAGATTGTTTATACTTTGGAATTTACTGGGGTGTATTTTATCATCCACATCCATGTTTCCTAAATATTTAATATTATTTCCATTCACCTAAAATTGTTTAAATCCAATTTTACCCTTTGGTGAGTTTTTAGTAAAGGATATGAAATGAATCTTTTTTCATTTTTCGTACGAGGTACTTTTTGACTTTTCCGACAAAAGTACGAGAAGAATGTTTTTTTTAAACTTATACAGCATGAATGGATTTTTAAAACAATATTTCCAAGAATCTTCCTTTACAAATTTTCAAGTTTATTTTTAATCAACTTCTTTTAGTTTAAAATTGTATGACATGTTAAGAAAGGAAAAATGTTTTTGAAGTAGAAAGGATATTTTCTCAAGAATGGAGTTCAAGTGTTTTATCAAAATTATTTTCCATCTAAGATAATATAGGGTTCTGTTTCTATCCATATTATTACATGGATTTGATTATGTTGTGATGTAAATATTTTTATGAATTCCTTTATCTTATATGAATTGTTTTATGATGTCATGTTGTTTAAGAATCCCATTTTTACTACATGGGTTATGCAATGATGCATGATTTATGATTTTGTGGCACACATAAGAATGGTATCATTATGAGATGGGTGGGACCTATATCTACCTCCAATGCATTGGGTAAAGATTTTATATCTCATGAGATAGACATGGCTGGAACGGTAGGTTATACCGGTTTAGTGAAACAGGACTGAAACGAGGGTGACTCGGTTCAGAAAGGGACATTGTCCACTAAGATAGTCTTGACAATGAGTCTTGACTAACAAGAAATGATTCTATATGATTATGTGTGTATGCCACAAAGTTTCATGTTTTAAGTTATGATTATTGTGATTACATTTCACTGCCATGATTTATCCCATGTTATGAAATTATGATCTCTTTTGCAGGTTAAGATTTCCAAAAGTTATGTGCTTATGTATATGATGTGATTGATATTTCTTTTGTTTACCCTTACTGAGCATTTGAGCTCACCCTTTTGTATGTTTTCTTTCCCCAGGTCAGGAAGAAGGTTATTAAGTAAGATATTCCAAAAGGGACTATAGATATGATGAAATAAATGGGAGACAATGTAGACGCTTTATGAACCAGTTGTTTATGTTTCCCAGTTTCTAAAGACACTATACCTATACGGTCCTTTTGTGGTTTTTTCATATGTTGTAATAAGTGTGCTTCAATTTTGAAGTATTAACAATGTATGTAAAGTACGGGTCGTTATAAAGTGATTAACCTATTCATAAACTATATGATGATTTCTTCACATTCTACAATATCAATGAACATCCAAAAATATTATGTTTTCTATGATAGTGTATTTGAAAATCATGATAATGTTCTCAAAAACCATTTATAGTATAAAAATAAACCTATAAAATATTTTTTTTGAGTGTTGTTACACAATTTCAATCATCAATATTCTCCCCCTTTTATGGTTCTACATATATACCATCACTTGTTATAATATGAATCATGAAAGAAACTGTATGAAAAAATCATATTTTTGAAAACTGGTTTATAATTTCGCTATTTTAAGGTCGTTGGGAAAATCATAAAAAATTCATCATGCTCCTCTTGAATCTTAGAATATACGATAATATCACGAATTTAAAATAATAAAAATATGAAAATTTAATGTCAAAAAACTCTATTCCCATTATAGAAAAATAGTATTAGAGAATTTGTACATATTAATGACCCAAATAGGAATTCAATTTGTGAAAACCTTATAAAAAACTATTTCTTGGGTATTTATTCTCACCATACCCTTAATTGATGGTATCTAGATTGAAGGTTCATAATTTAGAGGTGTTGATATAGTACCACAGGTTTTTGGAATATGTTTTCACTACATTAATAAAAGGTTAGATAGCTTTATCCACTTGAAACCTATAAATAAAATGATCCACTATATAATGTATGAATATTATTAAAAAAATTATAATAATAATAAAACCACAATTAAATAAAAACATGTTAATGAAATAAATTTAATTTCATTTAAGGGATAAATAATTAATATGATTTTATATTAAAAAGGATTATTCAACCTAAAATTACTATTTTTTAAATGTTTTATATTTTATTCTAAAAAATTAAATTCACCACATTAAAAATATATTTATATATTAACTGTTACATTAGTATTCTTTAAATTTTAAAATGCTATTATTAAGAACATTCATTTTTTAGTAAATTTGTTTTTCTATAATAGTAGTTTTTATTTATATATTATATTTTTAGTTAAATGAATAATTTATATATTTGAGAATTATAATTTTACACATTTTCTAATCAGGTACATTTGAAATTGATTAGTTGGAATTTTTGTGATTTTTCATGTACATTCTATTTTTTTGATTAATTGTAATAATATAGTTTTTAGTAAAATGTGGGTGTTTATGAGTATATCAATAAGCAAGTATATATTTAATACATATTAAAAATTTCTATGATATAAAATGTTTTTATAGAGTAAAATAAATCAGTTAATTTTTTCTGTTACATATAGAAAACCAGTGATAAACATTATACATGCATAATTGATATTTTCTAATAAAAAAAGTATTTACGATCATTAAAAAAAATTAAATATATTTTTGTAATTTATATTTTTGGATTTGATTAAAATAGTAATTAATATTATACTTTTTTATAATTAAAAAATTTAAACCCTAAAAATAAATAACAATGATAATTTTATCATATACATAAATTTTAAGCTTTAAAACACATTTTTCTTAAAAATAGTTTTTACATGATATGTGTCTTTATTATTAAATTAAAATTTCCCAACCATAGAAATTATAGTTAATAAAATGAATTTAAATTATTTTCAAAGAAATTAAAATTAGTTAATAAAACCAATCTTTTTTTTCATCAAAATTAATTACTAATTTTACAATTTAATTAACATAGTAATGGTCAATTATGGAAAAATTTAAAAAAAACCAAGGGGAAGAGCATAAAATTAATCTATGTAATATACGATTTATATGGTCAAGAGGTGTATATACCAAAAGAAATTCACACATTCAATTTTTTTTCAAAAATTTAGACATTTATCTTGGGAAAGTACCATTCCATTACTGAACAAATAAGGGTTATTTATAAAAATGGAATTTTTTTCACTTAGAAAAGTTTATCATTTCCATAAAATCCTGATAAAACTATCCCATAGAATTTAATAATTATACAATACAAATTTTATCTTCCTATAATTTTTTCTCAAGTCCATATTCACCAGTTCCATATAAATAATATCAGGCCACCATCTAAATAGAGATTTTCAAGGGAAATTTTATGTTCTTAATGTAAGAACTAACATTTACTAATTGTTTTATCTTTCACATCATTATAATTCAAATAAGTTTTTCCATAAATTATATAATGAATTTAATATTTTTATTAGACTAAATGTTTTTATATTTTTGAGAGAAATTTTTGGAATGGAGAATTTGGGAACTGAGGTGAAACCTTTATTTTGGAAGATGAATATTATTTAAAACAATTGTGATTTTTTTAGAATATATTCATCATTATAAAATATTTTATTTGAAATGTAATTCTCCCTAAATAAAAAGATATTATACCATGAAATATAATCCTAGTATGAAAGAATCTAATAATAGTGGAAATTATTTCTATAATAAGAATTACAACACAAAAAAGGGGTTTTGAGTTATCAAAACACCTAACGAATTTAGTAACACGTGAATTAAAAACACATAAAAAAGAGCTCAAGGTGGATTTTCAAATTAATTTTATTCAATTGAAAATTATGAAAAATAAACCTATTATAAATACATATACATCACAAATATAAAAAAAAGTGGTGAATATACATAATTTCTTAATGAATCAAAATTGATACGCAAAAACTCTTACATAATTTTTATACTTTGATACAAAATCAATTTAGAGAAAGAACATGATATTGATGTTCAAAATAAATTAATTACAGAAATATGGTAAGAAAAATACATTAGATATTACTAACACCATATCAACAATAATATTGTGCACAATATAAAATATGTCTCATGATATTAAATTTGAGACAAAGATCCTCTTACCATAATTCCAAATATCAAAAAAGTGCTCAACATTACTATATAAAAAATAATCTGAATAATCCATTTTAAAACCTTCATAAATCTTATAACCTATTATGAAATCATTTTATATTATTCACCACATTTATATTATATATTTATTATCAATTTAAAATATTAGTTGTGAGTAATCTTGATCCTTTTGAATCAGATTCATAAGAGAGGTGTAATTCTTCATCATAATCTCATATTTTAACATTAAAATCTCAAAAAATGTATTATAATTGATGATTTAAAATTATTTATAATGTTATAATTTTATTAAATTTTAATTTTGGTTAGGGGCCTTAATGATGAAATTGATTATGAATATGCTTTAATTATTTTTAACAAACATACAGTTGTATCTTAATTAACAAGATTAATATTTATTATTCCATAATGAAACCAAAATTAGACCAATTTTTAATTATTCATTTCATATTTTATAATTAATTATGTTCTCATAGTCCTAATTTATATTATATTAAAACATTTTTGTTAGAATATCCCAACACTAATCATACAATAATTAATAGACAATTATAAAGTGATTTAAAATTATTATCATTATTCATAAGAAAAAATGATATTATTTTGGTTATTTGAAATTTATAAATCATATTTTTGGAAATTTATGTGAAGAGGTAATTGTTATAAAACGATTATATTGTATGAATAATTTTTTCCCTCTTAGTATGTTTGTTTTAGACTGTTTGATTTGCTACAATTATTTTTTGCTCATATTATTGATAAAAAGCCCATCTTCACCTACTAGAATCCTAATAATTTCATAAACATCATATTTATCCCTTTAATTTGTTCATTTTGATGAAGTAAAAATAAACATCATGCTTCGTATATCCAGTAGTCTGCATATATGTACAAATGCCATTTCTATTTTCCTCAAGTGTAAAGTTGAAATGCATCTAATAGTTATTCCCAAAGTATTTAAACATTTAGTAGACTATAAAAACTAAAATAATCATATAATATTAGTAAAAATATATTTAAATGTGAAATATTGGAATGAAAAAACATTAGGTAAATGTTAGTACATATATTAATAAATTTAGACATGTCATTGGAAATGGGGGTTGTAGACTAACTAATTTAGACTTGAGACTAATGAAATCAATAGAGGATATTATGAGGGTATCAATGTAAGAAAATTATGATTAAATTGAAATTTTTTGTTTTATAATTATGTAATAGAATTTATGCACTTTTTATGTGATGAAACATGGAATTTCTCTAAATACTCCTTAGTTTTCAACAATATCATGAAACTATTAAAAGGTAAAATTATCAAAAGGTGTGAAAAATGGATTTTTTGAAAATTTAAGATCTAGAATCTACTAAAAAATATATTTTATAGATTAAAATTAAATAATTTAATATTTTTACATTAATTTTTTAACTTTAATGATAATTTATTTTCACTATAGTAATCAGTTTTGAACCTTAGAAATTAATTTTACTAAAAAATTAAGATTGCGTTTTTTAAAAAATATTAAAATTTTAATTTTAATATACAATTAATTTTATTAAATAAAATTTATATGGTACGGCAATTTATATTTCAAATATAAACAAACATCGCTCAGAAAATAATTTTTTAAGAAAATTGTTTTTTAAATATTTTTTATGATTAAAATGTATGTATTGGGTAAAATTACAAATTGAATTTACTTTAAGGAAATTAATTATTTAATTATAAAAAAATTAAGTTCTTTTGGCTTTGAAATAGTTCAATAACCAATTTTTGATAAGATAATATATAATTTAAATAAAAGACAAATACCATTTTTTTTCAAAAATATCCCCTAAGTAATTAAATTATTAATCATTTGTATTCTAAATTTTAAAATTTAATTTTGAATTAAAATTTCTACTATATAAATAATTTTTTCATCATAAAAAAATGAAAGAAATGTTTCAAATGTATAATTTATTCTTGAAATTTCTCTAAATGATACAATTTTATTAAAAAGTGTATTTTTCACTATTCGCCAAAAAAATTCAAAGAAACCCAAAAAATTCATCTTAAATTAATTTTAACTTAATGGATTCAAAAATATAGTCCATTTTCCCCATTATAGTAATAAAATTTTTAAATTTATCTTTTGAATGATAAATAAAAAATACAAATAAAATCATCTTTTATTAAAAAAATGAGGTTTTTAAACAATAAGTGTTCTTAAAATTATCATTTCATAATATAAATAATATCAATATATTATTTCATATAAATTAAAAAATTAAATTTATAAAATTAAATTTAATTATTTAAAATATAAATATTTGAAAAAACCATGTTTTTTGAGTGAGAAAAATTATTTTAACATTAAAATATATTTATTATTCCCTTCCTAAATGTTAGAAATTTCAGATGAGGAAAATATATTTATTTACAGTAGTTTTTTTATTCCTACAATTTTTTACAAATATTAATCTAATATGTAAAGCATCAATTTATTTCTTGGATGTGTGTAGAAAAGGTTGTGTGCAATATCCTGCATCCATACTAGTGGAAATATTCAGAAGGAATTAGAGATTCCATTTATTGGAGAGGTCAAATTCAAAAAAATAATCAGAAATAAATTATGACTAATGTAATGATTTAAAGTGTAGTTTTTTAAGAGGAATGATTCTAGGGAGGTATCCTTATAATTTATATTAGATTTGGAGGCTTCGTGATATGTCTCAATATTTTTGGAGTTTTCTTGCTAGAGTGTATGGATTTGTGTACACAGTTTAGGTGAAATAGTGCAACACCATAATTCTTAGGATATCATGAATTCATTTTTAACTAATAATGGTTGTGTTGAATGGTTTGAGTTCATTTTGGGGTAAACCATGGATGAAAAAATGGAAATGATGCGAGGTGAAATAGGGCTATAGAAATAGTGGATGACCTACGCAAGGTTTTAGAAATCCTATGCAATTTACTAAAAAGTGTGGTGTTTCACGATTGGATAATGTTTATAAAACCATGTGGCTAAACCATGTGAGGTGTGTTTATGTTGGAAAACGGGAGGTGCACAGTAAGTGCATAGTTTTTCTAACCATGTGTTCTAACAATTTATGGCATTTGTAATGGACATGGGGGTTCATGATTGGTGAACAATTTTAAAATATTTGACTCAACCTAGAACCTCATTAAAAAGTGGATTTTAACAAAATAAACCCTCGTGATTTTAGACTATTCTACCCCCTTTCTCCCCTATTTGTGGTGCATGAACCAAAGGTTTACCAACCCCTTCCTCCCTCTCCAATCCCTTGATTTTTTTGTTTGATCATTGTGATTTCCTAAAATTTTAAAGATTTATCTTCATCAAATGGATTACCTTCTTATTCTTATTTATCCACTCATATTTTAGATTTATCTAGTTTTGGATTTGTTGTAGATTTCACCGGAACATGGTGAAAACATCTGTTTATCAAAGGTATTTCAGTTGTCTTGTGTAGAGGAGATCACAAGATGACTTTTGTTTTATGTTTTGTGGGGTTTCACTAATATATGTGACAGTGGTGAATTTCATTATGTCCTCCATATTTTAATAATTTAATTATATATTCTAATAGTATCACCTCATAGGTATTTGACTTAAACTAGTGTCAGGATCCAATTGTGGACCACTACTGATAGTTTTGTGGAGTTTCTACTAGATATGATCACCTTGTGTGTTTGGTGACATTTATAAAAATTTAATTTAAATGGTTTTTTTAATTATTAAATAATGATACTGTGTGATTGTTTTTTCTTTATATAAGGTGAGATCTTGGGTATCTTATAGGATATCATTGGATGTAGAGGAGTTTGGATGGGACATGGATGGGGCTTGGAAAGGCTTCCTTTATTGGTAAGTATAATGGAAAGATTCATTAAATGAGGTAGGTGGTATATGATGATTATGTATAGACTTTTTAATTTACTTACATAAGTAGGTGGAATGTGCCTTAAAACCCATGTGTGGTGTGTTTACTTCCTTTGTTTAAATAGATTCTTTTGGGATATAAATTTGTACTTTAGAAATTCTACAATCCCATTCAATCTAGTGTTATTTATAAGGTGAAACATATGTCCACTAATGGGTTGTCTCATTCCTTGAAAATAGTAATTTGGGTTTTGAAGGGTAAAGTAGGTGTGTTATGAGATTAACCTAGTTAATCTCATTGGTTGTCATAATTAAATGGTTAAAGGTGTGATGGGTAAAACATTTCAACAGATGGTTGTGACTTGTAAAAGGATAAAATGTGTTTTTAATGTGGTATGATCTATAAAAATTATTATGAGTCCTTTGAAATGGAATTAACCATGTGCATTGGGTTTTGACATATTATTTGCTGTCAATGGGGGGAAGGTATGTTACAAAGTGGTTCTTATTTTAAAATGACGTGTTGACCTCGGATTGGTTTCATAAAAACGTTATTAAAAATGGATTTAAATGTTTATTATAAATAGGTGTGTGGTTACCCCATAGAGAGACACCTTGATGGATATTTTTAAATGTTTTATGGAAAGATGGGTTTTGACCTTTCTTTTTTGTTAAAGTCCAGAGGGATGTCTGTAAATTTCAATGTTTAAAAAATTGTCTATTGTGATTATTTTAATATTTTAAGCCCATGATGTTAAACCTTGGTATATGATAAATTATCTAATGGATTAGGTTCTAGAAATATGCTCTATTAATAAGTATCATACTATATGGACCTGGATTCAAACTATTTCTCTAGAACACTAGTATACAAGATTGAAATGGAATTTGAAAACATGATTTGCATCAATCATGTTGGGTTATAGAATAATTATTTGGGCACAATTGTTTGAATATACTAGTAGGTGCTTGAGTGAGGCTCTAGGAACAATTGTTATGAAGTATTATTAGAAAATTGGGCCTGATGGTCTACATTAGTAATGATAATTTTTTTTTACAGTTTGGGTCTTGGAGTGAGGTTTGAGTCATAGTTGACAATGATGTTAATGTTTCCATGAGTACATGAAAAATGAAAAGGAAATTTTTACTATTCACAGTAGGCATCACCGTATAGTGTTTTCCGAATATGACCAAATTAGGTTGATACAGGTCTAGTTCTCTCAATTTTCACCTTATATCCCATGGTAAAATGTTTACTAGATGATCATTTATTTTCTTTTTCATGTATATTTCTTTTCGTAATGTTTATTATTACACTCTTTAATAATATACATAGATTATTTGATTGGTATTTTTATTATATAGCTTTTTTAGTGGCCTAATATGTTCAAATGACACCCTACTCAGGCTAACTATACACATCGATACCCATGAATCTCTCACATGTTTATTTCATGAATATGTTTGGGATGAGGGACAGGTTGAGTTTTTCATTATTGGGATAGATATCTCATATGGTATCTAGATTTTAAATGAGTTATGACTTGGATATATTATGGATCATTCTTATTGGTTCACTTATATTGGGTATGTTATGTAACCAACCTAGTGGGTGATCAGTTACATATATAACATGGATGTTGAATCATTTAATGCACTTTATTTTATCATGGTATATTTATTTGATTTATTCTATCAGCATACTATGTAGTATACTATGATTTTTTTTAATTTTGGACTCATATTAAGGGGGTATGTGGTCATTATATTACCACTCTAGATCCCCAATTCTAGTCGTAAGCCTCGAGTGTTCAAGGAGTCACACCTAAGACATGTGGAGAAAAAAAGGGAAATGATTTAGTGGATCCCTAGGAAAGACATTACAAATTGGTATTAGAGCCATTATTTTCCTTTCATGTGATTTTAGATTTTTCAGATAGGGGAAATTGGAATATAATGGAGACAATGATAAATATCGAGTGGTGTGTCAGATACACCTATTATAGTAATAATCCAATTTACCATGTTTGATATTGATGTTATTAGTATTGAATATTATGGTTGTATATTATTTTCACCTTGGGAGACACACATGTGGTTTGAATGTTTTTTTATGATGGATTTCTAAATATTGGACCATTGGAAAGAGTCGTCTAATTTGGTTTTCAGTCATGGATTGTAGAGTAATGATGCATCTCATTCATCATGTTAGGAACATAGGATCCGTATGTTATGGGATAACTAGTGTGTGATATTATATATTTCATTATAATGGAATGATATGTGGATCTACACCAGGAATATCACTAATGAAGTATGGTGAAGTGATCCTAATGAAAAGTAGGTTTAGTGACCATGGTGGTTCATTATGGTATATGAATGTGACCATTGAATCCTTGTGTATGGGTTTTGTTCGAGGTTGGGTATCTTGCCTAGTCCTCTTGGAGGTGGTCTAATGTGAAGATGTTCAGAGATAACCTATAACCTTTTTGTGGTTGTTTAGATGGGTTATGATGTCTTATATATATAAGAGACCCTAGGGATGAGTGTTTTGATGTGCTGGTGTTAGGTAATGTTGTGATGGGAGCATGTTTGATGCACTATGAGTTTTGGACTTCAATGAGTGGTCTAGAACTAGGAAGTTAGACCTAGTGACATGATGTGATACATGACTAGTGGATATAGGTGGGAGAGTATAGTGACCATATTGAAGTGAATCCACTTTAGGGAGTTTGTGTTTTTGAATTACATGGGTAACTTGTGAGGGAGGTCAGTCATGTTACATGTGCCTTTAGGCGTGTGAGGCACTAGTGGATGCATTATTGTTTTACAAATAGCGTGCATAGGGAGTAGAATGGTATGGGGTTTTGGAATGTTATTTGCCTTCTATTTTGATAGGTTGGACTTTTCAGCTAGTACTTTGTCCCTATGGTTATTCTTTTAATGTCCAGGATTATTCAGGTGCCTAGTTGGTTATTATTTTTAAAAGCATGATGTTCCTAATTTTTATGAGCTGAATCAAGAGAAAATGTAGTTCTTGGGGGTATAAGGTTTTATATGTGTATGATACTTTGGGTGATGAACATATAGGTGAGGTAGAAATGGTATCTTTGTAGTGAAATAAAAATGGAGATTTCTTGTTTTCTTGAGATGGAATGTATTTGGAGTGATGATGCTTTGGTAGAGCATATGGTATTTAAGGGAAGGACCAGTTAGGTGGAAATCCCGGTTAGCTATGGATTCATCTTCAAGAAAATGGTGTGAGTGCAAGTGGTCTTAATGAAATTATTGAATAATGATATGGAATTAAGTTCTTGAGAAAGTTTTATTTGGTTCTATGAGTTTCATTTTTATTGGGAAAGATCCAAGGGTGATCTGTGTTGTAACACCCCAAGATTTTTTGAATTATATTTTCGAATTAATTTAATCTTTTTTATATTTTTCATTTCATGAAACACTAAATATAGTTTATTTTATATTAAATATCTATGTCTAGATTGAATTATATTAAAAAAAAATTTCATAATGCACTACATGCAATATAAATTTTATCTTTCTCTATAAGGAACACTGAGGTTATATTACATCACACTCAAGACTGACTTTCATTGATGGCTTATATAACACGTAAGACAGAGTGTTATGAAAAAATAATTCCTTGTTAAAATATTATTATTTAATAAGATATAAAATAACCATTAAATTTAATATTATAGGATTAAATAAATTATAGTTTAATTCATATTTTACCAATTAATTATAAAGTAATATGAAAATTGATTGAATATAAAGGAAAATGGTATTATTTTTATGTCCATACAGCTTTTTTACACTAATAAATTAAATTAATTAAAATTATTTAGTGATATTAATTCAATATATACGTTATATATTAAATAAAATATATTTTATAATCATCCATTATATTTTATAGACATTAGATAAGAACAAACTCATTTTTATGCATAAAAACCAATGTTTTTATTAAGACATTTTTACCACCTTTTAATGGAGAGCCCATTTTAAATTAAATTTTTGGAACTTTTATATATTTAATATGTCAAAATAAAAATAATATTTAAAATAGGTATATTAGTTATGTTCGGTTAAATTTTAGGCATTATTCTATAAAGCTTCATTTATAATGAATAGTGAGAAATAATGAATTTTAATTCAAAACTGGTTTTTCATCTAATTTATTAAAAAGGATAACATAAATTTTAATTTGGTTTAAGAGTTTAATTAAATATTATTTTTATATATTAAACCAATTTATGTCATTGTAATCAATTTCACTTTTAAATTTTATACAAAAACATAGCAATATTTTGAATGTTTTTATATTATAAACCCGTAAGGTCGACCCAACTGCGAGATTGAATTTTAATTAATTTATACCACATCTAGGATTATAATTTGGAAAAATGTATTCAATATTGGGAATAAAAATTATTTATAATTTATAATTTATAATATTTTCAAAGTAGTTTTTTACTAAAAATATTCGGGAAATTAATTAAAATTAAATACATCGATTAAGGTAAAATTAAGCTTAAAAAAGGACAAAACCTAAACTTAAGGGCCAAAATGACCTATAAAATTTTCAAAAAACCATTATATGGCCATATTTAGAACCTATAATCACATTTATAGGTTTTTAACATTATTCTATAAACTTTACGAGAGAAAACGTGGGTGCAATTTCTCTTTCCCAAAATTTACAAGAATATCACTTCTCCTACACTATAAAAAGGCCTCCTCTCCTCCCACTTCGTCACAAATATCAGGACTCTTTGGATCAAAAAATCTATATCCAAATAGATTCTAAAAATACCTACCCTCATCCTAGAATAACACCCTTTTCATAATATAATCCATTGAATCAATTTAGTGCATACTAAAAGGATTTAATCGAATAATAGGTAACATTCTTCCTCAAGTTATTTTGTTTTATTCAAATTACATAACCTATCAATTCATATTAATCGATGATTTTATAAAAACATAATTATCATAAATATACTAGTTTTCTTATTCGATGGTTTCTACCTACACTTACAAACACATCCATCTAATGGGTAACAAACATAATGTTTACGTGTTTGGGCGGCAATGGCGAAGCCCTAGGCGGTAATGGCCGCTTCAGCCCCTCCCCTCTCGGAGGAGGAGGATCCTCCGCTGCTACTCACTAGAGCTTTCCCAACGCCCTTTGTCCCCTTCTCGAATCCTGATTTCATTCCTTATTTTCCCCAAATTTTTCTAAGCCCGAAAGTCATTGAATGCTTCGGCGGTCTCCCACAATTATCGATTTCAAGTTCGGACTTCACTGAGGCATCCTATCTTCTTCATTTAATCTTAATCATGAAATTTAAGCATCGTCGGTCATTGGTTGATTTCTTCGATTGTTGTATTTTTGAATCATGGGGTCTGCAAGAGAAAGTGACAGTTGGGTTTCTAGACTCCAAACACGTCATGATCCGATTTTCTTCTGAATATGACATGATTCTTTCCTGGTCGAGCGCTCCTAGGACCTATGATGGTTCATGATTTCTTCTCGTTGAATGGTCGTATGATTTTCATATGCAACGAGATTCGTCAACAGTGGCAGTTTGGGTAAGTTTTCTGGAGATTCCTATCCCCTTTCAAAACCCTTTAATTATTCGTATGATAGGGAACATGGTAGGACGTTATCTCTGTTCAGACAGTGGGACCAGGGTAGTGTGTCATCCGATCTTGCCGAGGGTTTGTATTGAAGTCAATGTATCTAAAGTGCCTATTGAATTCTTCTAGATTTCCATGGGTGAGGAGTTTCGTCACAAGAAGCGTGTGGTGTTTGAGTCATGGTATGAGTTCTGTTCTTTGTGCAAGATATTGGGGCACAATTTAGAAGTTTGCAAGCACAGGGGTTTGAGACACATGGGTGATAGGAATGTTCAGGCGACTCGGGCCTCAGTTGGTCCTGCTATTAGGAGTATCAAGCTACTGAAGGTTAATTACAAATATGGGATTAGGGGAGTTGAATGTGTTGTGACTGATGGTCCTGTAGATGTAGTGATTAAGCAAAAGTAGGAAGGGGTGTTGCCTCCTGATTCAAGTGTCACTGAAATCATCAATAGTTTGAGACAAGACTTGGTAGACCCTCTAGGAGCTACTGAGGTCGTAGGGGTTACATAGAATGGTGGTGCTCTACAAGTTGAGAGGAATGATGGCTTGTCAAACTAAAATTCATTGGCAGTGAGTGCTGGGGTTAATGCTGGCCTGGTCTAGGATTTTGCTGCAAATCATCAAGAGGCATAGGCCTATTTGGATCTGAGTAAGGAAGTGGGGGATCAGCAGGCTGGAAGCAATGACCATGCTATTGGGGAGCATCCTCCATGTTTGGTTTGGGAGGATACCAATAATCAATCACGGTTCATGGGTAGGGGCTTATTGCAATTGAGAAGTGTGGATACGCTTGTGCAATAATCTATGAATGAAGATCTTGTCAGTGACAAAGTGAATGATAACAACTCTTCTGTTCCCCTAGCTTGTGTAGGCCAGCATCAGGGGAAGGAGGTTATCCCGATATGCAATCGTTTTGCTGGTCTGGAGGGCTTGGATCTGGATCAAGAAAACTCCATTGATGAACAAGCATAAAGTGGGATAGAGATAGATGTGAATTTTCCTAGCTATTTCTCGGACAGGTTTGGAGGGAAGCATGATAATAGCCTGTACAATGCAAGGAAGGGAATGCTCCAGAGGTCTGAATCGGGAGGTTTCACCTTGGTCACAGAAAAGGAAAACAAAGGGCGAAGGAATTACTCATTTCTTTCAAAGACAATGGAGACCGTGTCAGGTAAAAAAATGTAAAGAAAAGGTGCTGTAATACATGTCTGCTTCTAGTGATAATATGTAGAGGATTACTGAAGATGTTATGGCCGATTAGGGTGAGGTTAGTGCAAAAAACACTCGTGTGGAAAATAGTCTTAAATAGAAATCTATAGGACTTTTTGTTCATTCGGAAAAAGGGATGGGGGAGGAGTTTCTTTTGAATAAGGGGATACATGATGGTCAGGATTTTGTAAAACAACCACACTGTTTATCCATGATTGATAATAAAATTCAATTTCAGCAGGACCGAGGAGTGACGGTTGGCTACCAAGAGGTGCATATCCCTGGAAAATGGGTGGATATCTCTAATAGTGACAAGGAAAACTATAGTGACATGGTCAGGACTTCCTATAGTGACATTGTTCAGGGTGTAAATAAGAAGGTGTCCAATAATGAGGAAGTTATGATTGCCCTGATACGAAGGTCGAGGAAATACTATTCCTATCTGCCAAATCCGGTGTCTACCAGATCGTCTATCAGGAAGGAAGGCGAGGCAGTCTCTGGTTTGAAAAAGGGTGTGAAATATTCTAAGGAATTTATATCTTTGGAGAAATTGAATCTTTGAAGGAAATATGTGAAGATTCTGAAGCACTATGAAAGCTCAGAGTGGTAGTCTGCTGACACGGAGGAAGCAATCTATCATGGATGTGGTGACAGGTGGGATTTTTATGATATGTAGTTGTCTTTTCTGGCTAATGGTATTTTCTTTCTATACTTTTCGTTTATTTTAATAAATGATCAGAGGTTTTTCCTCTAACTATGCTTTTCTGGTAATTTTTACGTGTTTGGTAACCAACCACCTCACGAAACAATGATTGTTTATTTTTTCCTTTAACAACTCTAATGGTGAACATTATGATGGAAACTATATATATATATGATATTTTTAATATTTTTAATGTATTTAAACTTTTATAATTATTTTAAAATACATATCTTTACACTTCCCATTTTGTGTAAATACAATATTTTCGTTTGGGGAAGGGTGGACCACCACCCCCTCAAAGCGATGAGATTCATTCACAAAAAACATGAAATGTATTAAAGATGTGTTTATTGAAATTATCTAATATATATGAAATAATACTTAATCTATAATAATGATATATATATACACACATATAAGTCATTTTATCTCTATATTTAAATATAACAATAAAACAGAAATAATGATCATGCGTATGTACGACCTACCATCTCCATGAATGATGTATTCCATTTTATTCTTATATATTCAAAGTATTTAAATAATACACATATTGGGAATGTAATTTTTATATACATATATATCATGGTGTAAATTCTAGAAATTAGGATATAAGTTGAAGGACCAAATATATTAGGAATTAACACACATGCGAAGAACAAAGCAGATATTACCTGAAGTGAATCCTTAAAATAGAATTATTAACAAGTGGTAATATAATTTATTAATAAAAAAATAATTTTTATTAAATATAAAAATATTACTATGTAGTAAATTTATAATAAACTCAAATTTATTATACAGGAGGTTTCTTTGATTATGAAGAGAGTCAAGACATAAGTTAAGGGAATTTCATCTCACATTTTATTTCCATGCGATACATGCTTTATTTTCTATCTATTCTTTATATGTATTGTGTATACTACACATGGATGTATTATATGACTCTTATAAATATATTTATGGGTATTTTCATATCATTTTTATGACCTTTATTTCATAGCAATTTTATTTCAAAACATACCAAATCAATAAAGTAAATTTGTCTCAATTTTATTTCTTGGAGACACATGCCATGTTTTGCACCTATATTTATCCATGAGGTGTATATACTACCATTGAAATTTTATATCATGAATCTAGTTATTTTTATGATATATTAATATTCATGTAAATTCATTTTCTTACATTTGGAGAATGGTTCAATGTTACCAAGTTGTTATAATTTATTCAAGCAATCACATTGCTTTTCCAGATTGTTTATGTTTATGATTCCATTGATGAAATAATATGATAAATATATTCATAACTAATATTAATTTTCTTCCCCAATATTTATTAATTATATATTCATTAATTGGTAAAATTTTCTGCTCATTGGTACATAAGATGGTTAAGAAAATGTTTTTAAGAATGACTGACTTTACCAACTCTTCAGTTAGAAATTTGTGCTCCTTAAGAACCATAACATTTAAAAAGGGTTTTTAAGAATATTTTACTATTCTACTATACATTTAAAATTCATTTTTACCTTTATTTTCTTTTACTAATTTTTTCAAAGGAATCTTCTTGACGTTTTCCAAAGAAGGTATTTTTCAATCGTTTTTACCGTGAAAAAGTAATGTTTTTTTACCTCTAATGGCATGTGAAGATTTTCCCACTATCATTTATTTGAATATTAATTTTCATGTTTAAATGGTTATTTTTAATAATTTTTTATAAATATTAACTTTCAATGAAATGATTTTCAAAATATTTTCACAATTTCTTTATAATTTCTCAATTAATTTTTTTAAGAAAAGTGTTTTTTAAATGTTTTTTTGATTATTTTTAAGTTATAAGGAAAATTATTTTAAAAATTAATTCCATATTATTTTATAAATTTTCAAGGGAAATTATTTTAAAAATTATTTGATGTTTAATTTCTATGTTTTCAATGCAATTTAAATGAAAATTATTTTCTAATGGGTTTATGTTTAAAAAAGGCCTTTTCAAAGTAGAAAAAATATTTTACTTAAGAAATATATTCAAAATATATTTACAAGTTATTTTTCATCTAAGATGACATGTTTATATGTTAATAGTCACCTTCTAAGAAATTATCCAAAGGATCCATTAATATTGTTTCTTAAATGGTTTATGTTTTGATTGAATTATGATCATGACACATTTTCCCCTTCCATGAGTTATGTGATTTTTGAAACCACTTATTTTGATAGGTTCAGATTTTAAAAAATTGTTATGAATCTTATATCATTACATAGGTGATGATGTGATGAATTTTTAATGATTTACATTTCATTTCATGGGTTATGATTTTATATTGAATGAACCCATCTCTTTTCACGGGTCATGATATGATTAATGTTTTGTGGCACAAGCATGTATGATTTCATTATGTGATGGGTGATAACTATACCTCCCTCCAATTAATTGGGTAATGAAGGATGAATCATGAGTATAATTATTAAATGTGAACAGGATTATATGTTCACAATGTCATTCATGGACCCGGTTGCATGTCCATAAGTTTATTTGTGAATCTGATTATATGTTCACAATGTTATGAGGGAACCTTATTATATATCCATAATGTTATGTGTGAAATTGATTATTTTTTCATAGTGTTATGTATGGATCTAGTTTAATATCCATAAGTTTAGGCATGAACCTGATTACATGATCATAATGTTATGTGAGAATTTGAATACATGTTCACAACATTATGTGTGGACCTAGTTGCACATCTATAAGTCTATGGGAGGGCCTACTTTCAGTTCCTTAAATTAATGTGTGAACTTGTTTCTACTAATACATGTTCACTTTTATATAAATTTATGTGTATGCCATAATTCCATGTCTTATTCCTATGTTCTTCTTTCATGGCTTATTCTATTGATTTACTTTTGATTCATGTATTCTGAACAAAAAAATATTCATTCCATGATTCATGTTTATGATCATTTTTATGCAGGGTATGACCATATAATGATCATGATCATGTTATTATACCCTTATTTTCATGATATGCATACACATTTAATTTATTTACCCATACTAAACATTTGAGATCACCCTTTACTTTTTTTTCTTTCCCAAGGTTATAAGAAATGGTTTTTTTAAGTTGAATTACTAAGGGGGAAATATTTGTGAAAAATTTAAACATATTTCACTGAGGTATAATATTTTTATTCCATTTTTTCATAGAAAATAAACTAATATGAAATTTGTTCATCTGTGTTTTTAATTTTTTTAGTTTTAAAAAAAGTGATATATTGTACATGTATGTTAAGACTCAGTTGTTATAGATGGTATCAATGAAAATTTTTAGTTAAACATTGAAAGATAAGATGACATAACCCTAGTGATATCCCTAATGACATGTCTAAAATATATAGGAAAATATAATGAAGTTTTTATTAAGGATAGAGTAAGTGGTTTCCTAGCAATAAATCCATGACATGATAAAACAAGTAGATATGGCTATAGAACATATGAAAAAAGGTGTAAGAAATCCAACAATATGTCTCGGGCCTAACTTTGGGTAATCTGGGACACAATAATGAGCCTTGCTACACAAGTGGTTTGACATACCTAAGGGATATACCTTGAGAATTCACCAAATCTTCATAAACCATCATAAAGGATTTAAATAGATGTTTCCTTTGAATAACCTAGGATTAACGCAGGGCATCACATATTAAAAAAGGTGTCATGATTTAGAAATCCTATAAATAATTTTAAATTATTATGTTGTTTTATTCTATGATATGTTTTTCTCACCGTATGCTTCCTGGTTTTAGTCAATGGAGTGACCGATAATGAACATGGTTAACATTAAATGTTTACGATGTGGAAAATATTGCATTATTAAAGTCTATTTATCTATTGGAGATCTCATAAATAAAATCGAGAAGGTGGTATGAGTATTGGTTATACTTATGAAGATAATGAAACCACAAATGACATGTGAAAGGTATGTTATATTATTCTAGTATTGTTTACATTAAAAATACAAATCATGATTTGACTATAGTTGAGGAAACTTATGACATGATTTTTATTTAACATTACAGGAAATATTTATTAAGGAATAAGTCGATAAATCTTGAGAAATGGTTTAAGAATAAAGTTTGATGAATGAAGTATTTTTTATTTGGAATTCAATGATTATGTTATTAAAATATTGAAATATATAATAATTAATAGTGTAAGTTTTTATTAATGATTGAAAAGGATATGTTTAAAGGTGATGATGAATTTGAAAAGTCATATTTTGATTAAGGTAAACTAACCCTTAATGAGATCAAGATGTTGAAAAAATTGTGTTTAGCATTGATAAAAGATGATTAATTTGGATAAGTAAATTGTATATAACTAATTACCCTAGATTTGATTATTAATTTTTTAAAAAAGTATTCCATGTCATCTTGGATGAAGTTTAAAACTTCTTAGATTTAATGAATATTTCTATAAACCTTTGGAATAATAAATCATGAATTTTTTCCAAAATTATTTATTATAATTTAGATTTTAAATTGTTTCAAGATAATATAGGTTTTGGGTATTCACGTGTTTGGAATGTGGCAACCAAGAGCTGCCTTATGATATATGGGGGATCAATGTTATACTAATTTCATGGCATTCTTTCTAATGTTTTTATTTTTCATCTTTCAAAAGGGTTATAATTTTAACTATTTATGGAATGTTTATGTCAAAATTCAGTCGAAGTGGGTAAGATTAAAGTGTTCTCTAACCACATGACGATTTATGAATATTGGGTAACTTAATCTAAAAATATTTTTTTGTTGATAACATATGAAAAATGGGATGGAATATCATGGATATTGTAATTTTTTTTGTAATATAGGAAGGAAAAATTCACTTTCTTTTTAATAGAAAGTGGTGAAGTGAATTAAGGAACAAAAAAGGGTGAGGTTGTCTTAGAATCATGTAAGTATATCTTTTCATGAAAATTCTCGAGCTCTAGGAAAATTATTTAGAAATAAAATTTTGTCTTAATGTCTTAACTTTATTGAACCAATGGCCTTTTAAATTATCATAGATCTAAGAATTTGTGGCCCTAAAATTTTCATTGATCATTCACATGTTTATGATTTATAAAATCAATCACTCCCAATAAATATTTACAATATTCCTACAATTCTATGTTTTCACTTTCCACCTATGTTCTCCTGCATGGAAACCCATCTATGTGTTACTCTAGGTAACCAATATGTTTCCAACATTCTATTTCAAAGGAAGCTTTAGGGTTTATGTTTACGATGTGGGTTTTTATTAAAGAGACTTAAAGTAATAAAACCTTTTATAACCCATATTAATTTTTAGGGACAAATTCATTTCAAGTTGGGTTGAAAGTAACACCTTGAGATTTTGTGAATTATTATTTTTTGAATTAATTTAATATTTTGGATATTTTTTGTTTTACAAAACACTAAAAATAGTATATTTTATATTATAACACTATGTATGTCTTGTATTATACTCAAAAAAATTAATTGTGTACTACACGCAACATAAATTTTACCTTTCTGTACACGGAACACCGAGGTTAGCATATGTTACACTCAATACTTTCCCAATGGCTTGCATAACATAGAATACCAAGTGTTACCGTAAAATAATTCATTATTAAACTATTATTTTTAATAAGATACAACATAACCATTAAATTTAATATTAATGGATTAAATAAAAAAAATTAATTCACAAGTTACGAATTAATTAGAAATGAATATGTAAACTGGTTGAATATAAAGGAAATAATAATTATTTTTATGGTCACAAAGCTGTTTTACCATAATAAATTATATATATTAATTTTTTTAATTTATATTAATTTAGTATATAATATATATATAATCAAAATTTTTTTATATTCATCCAATATATTTGAAAGATATAATATAAGAACAATCCTTAGTTTTTGTATAAGACCTTATATTTTTATTAATATATTTGTACTGGATATAAATGGAGAAACCATTTTAAATCCAAATTTTGGAACCTTTATATATTTAGTATGTAAAAATAAACCACATATTTTAAATAATAACATAATAATTATGTTTGGGTTAATTTTTCTTATTTTTCTGTGAAGTTTCATTTTTAATGAATAGTGAAAATATTGATTTTTAGTTCAAAACTACCTATTTATATACATTATTTATAAGAATAGATTATATTTTAATTTTCTTTAAAGGTTTAATTAGAGCATATTTTTATTAATAAACCAATTTCAGTCATTATAATCAATTTAACATTGAAATTGAATATAAAAACATTGAAAACATTTAAACGTTTTTACTTTAAAACCGACATTATTGACCCGACTGTGGGATTAAGTTTAAATTAATTTATGCCGCCTATGTGATTAGAATTTTAAACAATTGATTCAATATTTGGAATCATAATAATTTATAATTTAGGATAATGTCGAATTATTTTTTGACAAAAAATACTGTTGAATGTTATAAAATAATTTACATCGATTAAGGTAAAATTAAGCTTAACTAAACACTAAACCATAGACTAAGGCCTAAATGCCCTTGAGAATTGTTCAAAAATACATTTTATAGACCTATTTAAACCATATAATATTTTTTATATAATTTTGATCATTATTGGATTCACATACAAATGGAAAAACAATGGTTGAATTTCTATTCACAAAATTTACAAGAGTGCCACTCCTCCTCCATTATAAAATGTCCTCCTCTACTCCCACTTCCTCACACATCTCAAGAAAATTTTCATCTATAAAAATATGATAAAATAGATCCTAAATATCCCACCCCTTATCATAGAATCATCCCCTTATGAATAATAAAATCCAATGAATCCCTTTTGTGAAAACCAAAAGGAGTTTCTTGAATAAGAGGTAACATTCTTCCTCAAGTTCTTTAATATTATTTCAATTATCAACCCTCTAAACTCTTATTTTTTAATGATTGTATAATAAAACCAGTATAAAAAATATACGAGGATGTTTTTACTCTATGTTTTATACCTATACTTACACACACATCTATCTAATGGGTAAGGAATATATTGTTTATGTGTACGGTGAGCTACCGCATCACAAAATAATGATTGACTATTTTTTCCTTTACTACCTCTCACGGTGATCATTATGATGGAAAATATATTTACATATGATATATATGGTATTTATAATTTATCTAAGATTATTTAATTATTTTATAACACATATCTTCATTCATTCCATTTGGGGTCAATACGATAATTTTGTTTGAGGATGTATGGACTACCACCCCCTCAATGCAATATGATTCATTCACAAACTACATTGAATTTATTAAATTATGTGTTTTTACCCTGTATGATATATTTGAAATTAATATTTTACGTGAATATTTATATATATATAGATATATATAGATACTTGTATGTAATTTACTCTTTTTTTTTTCAATTCGACAATAAAACAAAAACAACATTCATGCATACATACGACCTACCGTCTCCATAAACAGTGTATTCCTTTTTATTATTCTATATTAAATGGATTATTATAATAAAAATATACATAATATAATTGATATTTTTATCTTGTTTTAAATTATTTAAATCATGATATAATTATATGGACCAAAGATATAAATAATTAAGACACATGCGAAAGACAAAGAAGATATTACCCGAAGTGAGTCGTTGATATAGAATTATTAACAAGAAAGTAATATAAAGTAATAATAAAACTATATATAGTAATATATATACAAATATGTTTATTTAAAAATTTATAATAAACTTACATTTATTACATAGTATTGTATTACAAGTACGAAGAGAGTTAATACCTAAGGTAAGGGAATTTCATCTCACTTATTATTTCTGTGAGATACATACATAATTAACCAAGCATTTATTTTTTGTGGTGTGTATACTAAACTTATATGTATTCTATGACTCTTATACTTAAATTAATGGGTATTGTAGTATCCATTTTATTACCATTATTTCATGCGGTTAATGTTTCAAAAGTTACCAAATCTGTAAAGTAATTTTGTCTCAAATTTCCTTCGTTGAGACACATTCCATGTTATAAACCTATATTTTTTCATGTCCTGTATATACTATCTTTGAAATTTTATTTCACTGGTATCCTTAATATAATGATACTTCAGTATTAATGTAATTTATTTTTATTACATGTGTAGTATGGTTAATGTTACAAAAATATAAGTGTTTATTGAAACAATATCATCGATGTTCGAGATTTTTTATGTTTGTTCTTCATTTGATGAAAGTTTAGGATCCATCTTTTAAGAACTCTCTTTAATTTTTTATACTCTATTTATTAATGATATATTCATGTATTGGTACCATTTTAAAATATTTGGTATATAATACAATTGAGGAAGGGTTTTTAAGAATGTCTGACTTTACCCTATCTTCAGTCGAAAATCTGTGTTCCTTCAAAACCATGTTTTTTAAAATGGGTTTCCATGATTACTATAACATTTCCATATAATATTTAAAATAAGTTTTTACCATTTTAGGTATTTTACCCATTTTTAAGGAATGTTCTTGTCTTTTTCCGAACAAGTCATTTTTCTATCCTTTTTACCATGCAAAAGGAATGTTCGTTTTACCTTTTATGGAATGCATTAAATTACCCACCATCATTTATTTAAATCATCATTTTCACAATTAAAAAAATATGAAAATTTATGAAAATTTTTTTAAATACAATTTTCAATGAAATTATTTTCAAAATGTTATCATGATTTCATTAAGATTTTTCAATTTATTTTTCAAGGAAAGTGTTTTTCAAAAGGTTTTTTATTCTTTTATAGGTTTTTAAAGAAAATTATTTTCAAAATTATTTGAAGTATAATTTCTATTTTTTCAATGAATTTTCAATGAGAATTGTTTTTATAGGGTTTAGGTTTGAAGATAAATTTTTTTCAGTGATGAAAAGATATTTTCCTCAAGAAATGTATTCAAAATATCTTTCCATGTTATTTTACATATAATATGAAATCCAATGATGTTACTCATTTACTTCTAGGAAATAATCCACATGTTCTATTCATATTCTTTCTTGAATGGTTCATGTTTTTTTAATGACGTTTATGAAACTTGTTTCTCTTCCATGAGTTATATGCATTTAAAACCCACTTATTTTCATAGGATATGATTTGATGAAATTATTATTAAACCCATATCTTTCTAGAGTCTATGATGTGATTAAATATTAATTATATCCATTTCATTACATGTGTTAGGAATTTATTTTTAATAAACCAATCTCATTTCATGGGTCATGATATGATGAATGTTTTGTGGAACATTCATGTATGATTTAATTATGTTATGTGTGAGACCTATATCTCTCTCCAATGAATTGGGTTGTGTGGGATGAATCATGAGTATAATGTTATATATGAACATGATTAAATTTTCACAGTGTTATGCATGGACCTATTTTTATGTCCATAACTTTATGTGTGAACCTTATTACATGTTCACAATGTTATAGTGAACCTTATTATATGTTCATAATGTTAACTGTGAACCTAATTACATGTTCAAAATGTTATGCATGTACCTTGTTTCATGTAGATAATTTTATGCAAGAACCTAATTACATGTTCACATTATTATGTGTGAATCTGATTGCATGTTCACTACATTAGGAGTGGGCCTGGTTGAATGTCCATAAGTCTATAATAGGGCCTGATTTTTTGTCCTTAACTTAATTTTTGAACCTATTTATACTTATAAATGTTTAATATTTATATATTGATGTGTATACCACAATTCCATGTTGTATTCCTATATTATTCTTTCCTGGATTATTCTCTTGATTTATTTATGATTTATGTATTATGAACTACACATCTTTATTCCATGATTAATTTTGAATGAGCTTTCATATGTAGGGTATGTTATTCTAATGACCATGATCACCTTCTTATACCCATATGTTCATGATATTCATACACATTTCATTTATTTACCCTTACTAAGAATTTGAGCTCACAAAATTCATATGTTTTCTTTTCCCAAGATAAGATGAAATGTTTATTATGTATAATTACTACGAGGGTATATATTTTTGGAAAAAACTGAAGACCTTTAACTGAGATATATTAATTTTCTTCTATGTTTTCAATGGAACTAAACTAATATGGTGTTTGGGAATCTATTTTTTTAATGTTTTAAGTCTTCCTCAAAAGTTTTTTAATGTTTATGTACATTAAAACTAGGTCATTATATGTGATGTGTGTAAGAAACTAGTTTTTTGGCTCAGGTATGGATCCTTTAATTTTTGTTCTAAATATTCACATTGGACCAAATATGAATGCCTAATGAGTTAGTAAATGTTATGAGGATGTTCAGGGCTTTTTTCAAGTCTCGAACCAATCTTTTTAGGAAAAAGGATAGGCACATGGTTTAGAGTAAACCGTACCGAAATTCCACATGATTTGGAAAACCATGCAGATTGTGTTTTTTCAGACAGATCCACCTTGCATGGTTGGTACACAGCTGTGTGGAGTAATAATGTGAATGCCCCTTTTTCCTAGGTACTCATGCATGGTTTTTTCATGGTTTGATCAAACCATGCGAAGGATGTTATTTTTGGTAGAATCTTCTTGTATGGTTTGAACACGGTATGAAAACCATGCAGACAAACCGTGTACAGGATAAAATTCTAGGTAAAATTTCCAAAAAAACCTTAATGATCTATTTACTCCCCTATTCTTCCCCCAACTCGTAAACCAACATGATTAATAAAATTTCCTCTTAATTTGGAGATTTTTTATAGCTAAATCTAGGGATCAAGATATCTCCTTCTTCCGACATCTGATCGAGCTTCTATTCTTCAGGTTGGATGTGCAATAGTAAGCACTTGAGTCCCCTTTAGACGTTCATCTTCTCTTTTTCTCTCAACCTATATATCATTATGTGAGCATTTCTCATGTTTTCATAAATCTACTCATATTTGAGGAAACTCAATGGATAATCCCAAAGGAGGAGAGTCGTACAACCCTAAGGTGGGTGGTCTATAACTTATCCCTAAAGTTCTTTTATTTTGTAATATCCATGTAGGGACCTCCAATTTCATTTGGAAACATTTATTAAATTTACGTTCCATTATTATACATGTTAGAATCATATGGTTATGTTCTTTCCAAATATATTAATAGTTGTTAGAGGTTACACCCACAAATCAATCCATCCCATGTCGAAAGTTATGCCATTTTTTGGGTTTTTGTGTTTTGGCAAGTTGTTCCACTATTCAATTGTGCCCTTTCTTGACCTTCTTAGAGGCGAGCCTTCCTATAATAAATGGATTTTTATTAATGTAAATTTCATAATGGCATGTACCATGTATTCTCACCACTTAACCCACATTTTTTAAGTGCTAAAAATTGATTAAAAAATGTGAAATGTGAAATGGAAAGTACACTAAGTATATAACTTGGCCTTATCAAAAGAGATTGAATAATGGTTACATGTCTGTAGCACCCCTTTCCATATTGATAGAATGTAGCAGAGTGAACCTCAATAATTAAATATTCTTTAATGTTTAACAAATACTTGATTAAATGGTTTCAATGCTAATTTTACTATCCACACTAATTTAAGACAAGACTTGAACCTAATGAATGATTACATTATTACAATATAAAATAGGAATGAAATAACTTGAGGTCACCTTGGATTCTGATATGAGGATACCTTGGGACTCAGGAACCCCATTCTGATCCAAGGATGTGGTTTTCTTAGGTTGAAATCCACCTATACTTCCATTCTTTCCAATTCCTTAGATGCTTGGTATACAACCATAAGGTCCATTACATTATTACACGATACCCCGGATACACTCCTTGGTTCTAGTATTGACTAGTAGATTCCATGGTTAAATCCCATATGGACCTATCCTTGCTTATCCCATTTTTAACTTGGTTGATCACCTTGGACTTGGTAGGTGCCTTATTGTGGAATGCTGGTATTACACTCCTTAGATTACACTATTATCCCATGGCTAGACTCAGATAATACTGAGTTATCAATCTGTGGTATCTAGGTTACCTTGGTTATTACCCTGGACCTCCCTCACAAGATATCATTTTCAGGTTGCCTTGTGACGTCATGGGACCCTCACTAATTATACTATCATGAGGTGATGTCAGTGCTAACTATGCCTCACATGACCTATTAACATTAAATTGTAATTACCTAATTAATGAACTGGTTATATGTCTAGACACCAGCTGAGGGATGAAGCATGTACTTGACTATTTATTTATATTGTACTCATTTATATTCTTTATATATATGCATGGATACACACTACTATATTACATTACACAGTCTAGATTTTATAGACAACATTGGTGGTGTCCCACTAAGACTTGTCTCACACCATCTCTAGGTGTTGTTTGGTACCTGAAGTAGATTACATGACTACAGGTGTTGACAATGGGAATCATACAGCTTCGCACACTTGATTGTGTACAGATATGATGGATCATTATAGCAGATAAACGAATTGGATCTCAAGATTCTTAGAGTAATCATTGTTTTATTTTACTTTTTGGAACATGTTATTCCTATTTTCTTGTATCCATGTTTTCTAGATTTATAGTAACATGATATACATCATCATTGTTCCAGTTGATACAGTCATTGTTATTCTTGTTTATCGGTTTCATTAGTTTGCTTCCACTGTTTATTTAAATTTCTTCCACTGTTTACTATTGTTTATATCATTCCACTATGCTACACTCTTCTAATGAGGGAATTGTATCCCCACAGACACACCCTAGGACCTTGCTGCAAATCAGAAGACTTTGATGATTGAGGAGATGCGCTTGATTCCATGTGCCCCATCAGGCTCGGGGCACCCCTTAAGTGGTATCTGGGTCTGGTACGTCACAAAGTGGTATCAAAGGGTGGTTTCTTTTCTTTCATTACTATTTGAAGACAAAATATTTTATAATGGGAATGCTTGGGACATGTTCATAAGTCATTCTTGGGCATTGCGAACCCATGTTTGGGGTAAAAAGAAAGTTTTCTAAATTGCAATTATTCTTCTATTTTTTCCTATTACAGTTGATATTATTTCACCATTTTGTGATGCACATGTAGTGTGATTTTGTGGATTATTTCTGAATTTTATGATTTTATTTCATCCTTGGACCGATGATATGAGGGAAAGGAGATTTGTTACATGCATCATTATAGGAACCTAAAATTCACATGTCATGCATATTTCTATGCCATCTAGGTGAATTTTACTACCTTTCAGTGCTTGATATGTCTGTGATTGCTGAGTGATATAATGATAGTTAGCTTATACTTTAATCTTGGTTGTGATTGAGTGATTTCCTATCTCAATTCATGAGTTTTATGGGCCTTCAAGGGTTGGGATGAGTACTTTACCGAGTTGAGCCATTATACTATAAATAAATGGGTGTCTTTTTTGGTGATAGGTGTATGGGAACTGATTCATCGAAAATGTCTATCCATTATAATGTGAAACTTTAACTCAATAAATGAATTGGTTGTATATCCTTATCCCACATATTAATGTTATTGAAAGGTAAAATAGTGAACCTAGTATTTAACATCATAATGAAATGAAACTTATACTTGATCACTTATCAATACATGACCATCTAAGGAGGTAGTTTTCATAGTGTACCTTGGGTAGTGAGTTTTCATACATTCATATTCCTCTAGTGATGCTATATCCTTGCTTATAATATTTTTTTGAGACGTGTTCTTGGAATTTTTAGACTAAGGTCATCACGATGTCCTCGCGTCGTTCGCTAGGAAGGTGGTGATGATCATGCTCCAACATGGTGGGCCCTGAACTACCAATATTACAACCAGGAGTGCCACATGACGAACCACCTGTTATACATGATCCGGGCACTGATGCACATGTCTATGATATTTTCCTACATCTAGTTCAATCCATGCATGGTGCTCCAAGGGTAGCACCTACGATGGATGATCTGACCCGTAAGTTCAAGCAGTATCATTCTCCCACCTTTTAAGGGGATATCAGTTCTCAAGCTGCTAAGTCTTGGATAAATTCCATGTTGTATATCTTTGAGCATATGAAAACACCTCCATAGTGGAGAGTAAATCTTTCTATATACATGATTCTGTATTCGTCTAATCATTAGTGGTATGTGGTTACTCAAGACGGTCATCATTAGGTCATGATATGGGTTGACTTATATGATTATATCTATGATCAGTTCTTTCCTCAGGTACCGAGAAATAAAAAAACTAGAGAGTTCATGAATCTTTAGTGGGGTTCTATTTCATTTATGGAATATTCAGCACGTTTCACTGAGTTACAGTGCTTTGCACCACTTCTAGTCGGTGATGAGCTTTCGCGTGCTAGACGTTTTGAGGATGGGCTCCAGTACGCCATCACAACTCAAGTGAATGTATTCTTCACACCTACCTTTTATAAAATAGTTTATTAGGCCCTTATCACTTAGTATAACTTGCGGGATGGAATAAGTACCGAGTTTAAAGGATTAGTGTCGTTTCAGTCTAGTAGTTCTTCAGGTGATAGGAAACGTTCCCTCGAGTTTTGTCACTAGGGAAGTGGCATCTAGAGTATCCAATTTGATTTCTCTATGGTTTCTTAATAGTATAGAAGACTAGGTAATAAGAGTCCCCAATGCGAAAGAGAACCTTTAGAGTGTCAGGATTGTGGCTGTATGGGTCATCTTCGATGTTTCTGTAGGACCTTTTCACCGAATTCGAGTGGAAAAGGATCAACATCAGCTCCACCTTCAGGAGCGAGTTATTTTACACCGCGTCAGGTAGAGAGTTGGAATAAAACCGGTAGGTCTAGTCGAGGAGGAGGTTTTGGACATGGTAGTCTAACCCCTGATCCCCAACAGCACTAGAAGAGTAGTCATGATCGTAGTATTCCATCTATTGCACATGGTCGTGGACTAGGTCAGTTGCATTCTTTACGGATGTTACTTGAGGATTAGGCTGCGGGGCCATCTATAGTACAAGGTACTATTCTAGTAGCCACCATTATTGTCTCTGCTTTGTTTTATGCAAGTGCTTTAAACACATATATTTCTTTATCTGTCATGGAAAGCATTGAAATAGAGATACAATATCTCTATGGTGTAATGACACTAGATACTCTACTAGGGGTATGGACGGGGGGAATATTTCAGTGTAGGAAATGTCCCATTGAGGTAGGTAGTTACCCTTTATTATAGAAAAATTTTATTCTCAAGATGATGACCCTTGATGTCATTCTGGGATGGACTGGTTGCTTCACTATCAGGCTTTTGCAGACTGTTATCGCCACAAGTTATCATTGACATCGCCAAAGGGCAGCAGTTATCTACATAAGAGTGACTGGGATGACTAGGCTGGTAGAGCTAGACCAAAGTATCATAGGCTAGGTGTAGTGACCACCCAGATTGAAAATATCTTCACGGAGGATCATGGTTTACATCATGCTTATTTCCCCCAATAGTGTATCATTTTAATGATGTCTTTCTTGATGAATTTTTTGGATTTCCTCCGAATAGAGAAGTATAGATTAGAATTGATCTTCTTTCAGGAGAATCTCTAGTGTATTTTCTTCTATACATGAGTGAACCAATCGAACTCAAGGAACAAAAGAGGTAGTTAGAGGATCTAGATGCCAATGGTTTCCTACAACCTAGTAAATTATCTTGGTGTTCACCCATACTATTCGCAAATTAGGCGGAGGGAACTCTTCATTTATGCATGGATTATAGAAGGTTGAACCATATTATGATCAAAAACCAGTATCCACTTCCTCAAATAGATGATCTTTTTTACCATCTCCTAGGAGAAAAGGTCTTCTCTAAGATCGACTTGAGATCGGGTCATCATCAGGCATGAGTCAGACCATCAGACATACCTCATACAACTTTCCATAGTATGTATGGTATATATGTGTACCTTGTTATGTCATTCAGTCTTATGAACGCACCTGTTGTATTCATGGATTTGATGAATAGGGTTTTCCACCCCTATTTGGGCTGTTTTTTCCTGGCCTTTGTGGACAATATCTTGGTGTATTTTCTCACTCGTAGTGACAATGCCAAACATCTTGATATCATTTTGATTGCACTGAGAGATAAGCTTCTTTATTCCAAGCTTGCTATGTTCCACTTCTGGATCGACAGTGTCCACTTATTGGGACATATTATTTCAGATTTATAAGTATCTTTTGACCCTGGAATGGTTAGTGCAGTAGTTTCCTAGGAGCCTCCTAATACCGTTTTTCATATACATAGTTTCTTGGGGCTGGTTGGATATTACATGGGTTTCATAAAAGACTTCTCACATTTTTCTTCACCTTTTTATGGTCTTACAAATAAGGGCGTGAAGTTCACATGGTCAGAAGCATGTGGGAAATACTTTCAGAAGCTAAAATGGAGGTTTGTATCAGTACCTATTATAATTCTTCCTAATCCAGGTATAGGTTATATTGTCTTCTATGATTCATCATGCATTGGCCTAGAAGTAGTACTAATGCAGGATGCCAAATTCAATGTGTATGGATCTCGACATTTTAGGCCTCACGAGAGAACTCGACACATGACCTTGAGCTAGTAGCAGTTGTCCATGCCTTATGTTACTGGAGACATTATCTATTAGGTGAGCACTATGTGGTGTACACGGACCACAAGAGCCTAAAATATATATTTTCACAGCATAAATTGAACCTTGGACATCAGAAATGGGTATGATATCTAGAATCCTTTGATTTTGAGATTGCCTATATGTATCGAAAGGGAAATATGGTCGCTGATGCACTAAGTCAGAAAACTAAAATGTAGGATGTATTGGAATCCAGGGGTAAATGGAAGTTAATGGACCTCTTTTTCTGAACTTCATCTAGAGTTTCATGATAGTCACGAGAAGTATTACCTCTAAGCCTCAATAGTTACATATTACCTCCTTGATAAGGTGATGAGTAGGTAGTTTTCAAATCCTGAAGGTTTGGTTATATGTGAGAGTATATCCTGATATAATTCACCCCCAAATTTGTATATGGAGAGAGATGACATCTTGTGTGTACGTGGATGTGTCTAGGTACCCACAGAAATAAAAGAGGAGTTGATGAAGGAGTCACATGCTTCATAGTGGGAAGTTCATCCAGGTATCTTGAAGATGTATTGAGATATGAGACACCAGTATTGGTGTGCTGGAATGAAACATCAAATTGCAGGCTTCATCACATGGTGTTCCACCTGTCAGTAGTTGAAGGTGGAGCACTAGAGACCAGCAAGCTTCTTATAATCACTTCCAGTCCCAAAAAGGAAATGGGAATATGTTTCTATGGATTTCATAGTCATCTTACCTAGGTTGTCGGGGGTAGTGATGCTATCAGGGTAGTCATTGACCGACTAATGAAATCATCCCACATCATTCCTATTCAAGATACTTTCTCAATTGATGAGATGAGAAGAATTTGTGTTTGTGAGATCATATGACTATATGGGGTTCCACATACTATCATTTTATATATGGATGGTCGTTTCACTTCACGGTTCTAGAAAGGTTTTCAGAAAGCAATGGGAACTCGGGTTCTTCTAAGAATAACTTTTCACCCTCATACTGAAGGAAAATCATAATGGAAAATATAGGTTCTAGAGGATATGCTCCGAGCACGTGTCCTTGATTTTGGCGGTTCTTAGGAGAAACATATCCCTCTTGTCGAGTTCACTTATAATAATAGCTTTTAGGAGACAATTAAGATGTCTTATTTTGAGGCCTTATATGGTAGGTCATTCCATTTACCCATATGCTGGCTAGAGGCAGGTGAGGCAGCCATACTAGGTCCTCATCTCATTCAGGAGTCTTCAGAGCATGTTCAGTTGATCAGAAAGCATATAACTATTTCTCATTCTAGAAAAAAAATCTTATGTTGATTATTGACGAAGACCTCTATAGTTCTAGGTTGGGGGTCATTTTTTCCTTTGGGTATCACCCATGCTTGAGAATAGACATTTGTTGAAGTAGGTAAAGCTATCTACCGGTTACGTAAGGTCGTTCGAGATTCTAGAGAGAGTCATACTGGTAGCCTATCGGTTGTTACTACCTCGGAGGTATCATTAAATGCATGATGTATTTCATGTTTCATAGATTTTCCAATATCATGTCGACACCTCTCATACCTTTGATCCTAAATAAATTGATTTATATGCTGATTTTTCCTTTATAAAATATCCATTATGCATCGTTGACCGAAACTTGAAGGCTCTCCAAGGCAATTTTGTCCCTCTAGTATGTGTGTTATGGACGCACACATGAGTATATGATGATACATGGGAGAGGGAATACAATGTACATGGCTAGTGTCCAAAGTTTTCCTCACACTGTGTTTCATTACCCTTAGAAGGATAACTCGGTGGAAAGTTCTTTTTAGGTGTGAAGACTATAAGAACCTAGTTTTTCGCTCAGGTATGGACCCTTTAATTTTCTATCTAAATATTTAATTTGGATGTAATATGGATTCCTAATGAGTTAGTAATGGTTCTGAGAATTTATGGAACTTGTTCGGAGCTTAGAACCCATATTTTTTGGAAAAATATGCATGACACATAGTTTAGAGTAAATTCTATAGAAAATCCATACAATTTTCCAAACCATGGAGATTTTGTTTTATTGGATAGGGTTGCCTCGCATAGATGGTTCACATCCATGTGTCCTAACCATGAGAACTCCCCTTTTCCCAGGTACTCATGCATGGTTTTTGCATGGTTTGATCAAACCATGCAGATGATGTTATTTTGGGTAGAACCATCTCACACGGTTTACGAAAGGCTTGACAAACTGTGAGGACAAACCATGCAGAGGATAAAATTCTGGGTAAAATGTACAAAATTCCCTTAGTGATCTATTTACTCCCATATTCTTCCCCTAACTCGTAAACCAATGGTATTAATCCCTTTCCCTCTCAATTTGAAGCTTTTTGAACGCCAAAGCTAGGGATCAATAGATCTCCTTCATTCAACATCCGATCGAGATTTTGTTCATCTCATTAGATGCACAATGATAAGTCCTCGAGTCCTCCTTAGCTTTTATTCTTCTCATTTTTCTCTTGACCAAGATATCATCAAGTGATAATTTTTCACCTTTTTGTATATTTACTCCGATTCGAGGAAAATGAGGGGCCGATCTTGGAGGAGGAGAGTCATACAACACTAAGGTGGGTGATATATAACTCATCACTAAAGTTCATTGATTTTTGGAATATGCATGTGGGAGATGCCGATTTCAACGAGAATTATTTCTTAAATTTACATTCCATGATTATAGATGTTAGAATCATTTTGATATGATTTGTCCAAATATATTACTGGTTGTTAGTGCTTACACCCACAACTCAATCTGTCCCATGTCGAAGGTTATTTCTTTTTTGGGTTTTAGTGTTTTGGCACGTTGAGACTCCGTTTGGGTGTGCCCTTGTTAGACCTTTCTAAAGATGATCCTTTCTATAATAAATGGCTTGTTATTAATGAGAATTTCATAATGGAAGGTACCATGTATGCTCACCACTTGACCTGCCTAAGGTAAGTGCTGCAAATTTATAAATAAATGTGAAATGTGAAATGGAATGTATACTATGTATATAATGTGGCATATCAAAAGAGATTTAATAAATGTTACATGTTCATAGTACCCCTTTCCATATTAATGGAAGGTAGTAGAGTGAACCTCAATAATTGAATATGCCTTAATGGTTAATATATACTTGATTAAATGGATTCAATTCTAATTGGACAATACACACTAATGGAAGACAAGGCCTGAACCCAATGAATAATTACATGATTAAAATATCAAATAGGAATGGACTGACTCAAGCTCACCATTGATTCTGGGAGAAGAATGCCTTGGGACGAGGGAACCCCATTCTGATTCAAGGATGTAGTTTGTGTATGATGACACCCACCTAGAATCTGGTTCTTTTTTATTCATTTTATGCCTGGTATACTACCATATGGTCCATTACATTATTACATGATACCTCAGATACACTCCTTGGTTCCAGCATTGACTAGTAGGTTCCATGGTTAAATCCCATAGGTCACGGTCCTTACTTAGCCCAAATTTACCTTTGTCGATCACCTTGGACTTGGAAGGCACATTATTGTGGAATACCATGGATTACACTCCTTGTATTACACTTCATATCCCTTGGATAGACTCAGATACTACCGAGTTAGAATTCCAAGAGATCTATGTTACCTTTGTTATTACCCTGGAACTCTCTCACCAGATATCATTTTCAAGTTTCATTATTATGTCTTGGAACCTTCACTACATATACTATAATGAGGTGATGTTATTTCTGGCTATTCCTCACATTAACTATTAACATTAAATGGTAGTTACTTAATTAATGAACTGTTTATATGTCCAGACACCAATCGAGGGTTGAATCATGTACATGGATATTTAGTTATATTGTACTATTTTATTTAAAATATATATATGCATGTCTGAAAACTTCTTTATTCCATTACATGGGCCGGATATTATAGACACCATTGGTGGTGGCACACTGAGATTTATCTCACACCTTCTTCGGGTGCCGTTTGGTACCTAGAGTTGATTACATGACAACAGGTGTTGAAAAAGGGAAGCATGCAACTTAGAATACTTGATTGCATGATGATAGGATGGAGCTTGATAGTAGATTAATGATTTGGATCTCTGGATGCTTAGAGTAGCCTTTGTTTTCTTTCACTTTGTGCAACATGTTATCTCTATTTTCTTGTATACATGTTTTCTAGTTATCTAGTAATGTTACACACATCATCATTGTTCCAGTTGATACAGTCATTGTTATTCTCATTTATTTATTACATCGATTTGCATACGCTATTTATTTATATTGCTTCTGTTGTTTACTACTGTTTATATCATTCCACTATGATACACTCAACTAATGAGGGTATAGTTTCCACATGGATAGACCCTAGGCCCTCACTGCCAGTCGGTAACCACTGATGTTTGGGGAGATGCGCTTGAGGCCATGTGGCCCACCGGTCTTGGGGCACTTTCTAAGTGGAATTTGGGTCTGGGATGTCATAATGTGGTATCTAAGGGTGGTTTCATTTCTTACTTTACTATTTGGAGACAATATATTAGAGAATGTGAACTCATGGGACTTGGTCATAAGTTGTTCTTGGGAATCGTGAACCCTTGTTCATGGTAAAAAACAAGTTGCCTAAATTATAATTGTTCTTCTGGTTTTTATTATTAAAATTGATATCATTTCACCATTGGGTGATACACATGTTGTGTGGTGTTGTTGAATATTTCTCTATTTTAGAATTTTATTTCATCATTTTCCTAATGATATGAGAGAAATGAGCATTGTTACATACATCATTTTAGGAACCTAAAATTCACATGTCATACATATTGTCATTCTATATAGCTGTATTTTACTACCTTTCATTGCATGATATGCCTATGATTGTTGAGTGTTGTTTTGATAGCGAGATTATGCTTGTATTACTCTTGGTTGTGATTGAGTGATTACCTATCTCAATTCATGAGGTGTGTGGGCCCTCATGGTTTGGGCTGAGTAATTTACCAAGTCGATCCATTATACAATAAATAAATGGGTGTCATTTCTAGTGATAGGTGTATGGGAACTGATTCATAGAAAATGGCTATCCATTATAAAGTGAACCATGAAATAAAAAATGAATTGGTTACACATCCTCAACCTGCCATGTCATGTTAATGAAAGGTAAAGGAGTGAACATGGTATTTAACTGCAAAATGACAAGAAACTTATACTTGAGCACTTATCAATACCTAGCTGTCTAAGTGGGTAGTTTGGGTTGTATACCTTGGGTAGTGAGTTTTCATATACTCAGCTTCCACTAGTGGTGCTATCTCTTTGATTTTATGCTTGTTTTGTTTTCTTGGAATTTTTTGACCAATGCCGCCACGACGTCCTTGTGTCATTTGTCGGGAGGGTGGTGATGATCATGCTCCAGACATGGTTGTCCCTGAGACACCAGTCATACTGCCAGGAGTTCCACATGAGGCACTGCCTGTTGTACCTGATCTAGGCATAGATGCCCAAGTCTGTGATAGTTTCCTACATCTGATGCAATCCTTGCATGGTGCTCCATGGGTTGCACCTACAATGGATGATCTGACCCCATGAGTTAGAGCAGCAGCATCCTCCCACCTTTTCAGGGGATGGCAGTTCTCAGGATGCTGATTCATGGCTAGAGGCCATGTTTTCTATCTTTGACCATTTATAAACACCTCCAGTGCAGAGAGTAAATCTTCCTACATACATGATTTGGGATTTTCCCCGGTGTTTGTGGGATGTGGTTACCCAGGATGGTTGTCATCAGGGCATGTTATGGGTTGATTTTCTGACTTCCTTCTATGATTAGTTCTTTCCTCAGTCACTGAGAGATGACAGAGCTAGATAGTTCATGCATCTCAGGCGGGGCTCTATCTTAGTTATGGAATATTCATAAATTTTCACTAATTTACAGTTCTTTATACTACTTCTTGCTGGTGATGAGCGTTTTTGTGCTAGATATTTTGAGGATGAGATCTAGTACGCCATATGAACTCATGTGAATGTATTTTTCAAGCCTACATTTTCTTCAATAGTTGATGAAGACCTTATCAATAAGCATAACACAAGGAATGGCATGAGTTCCAGGTTAAAAGGATTAGTGTTGTGTCTGACCAGTAGTTCTTCCGGTGGAAGGAAATTTTCCCTCGAGGTTTCTCGATATGGAAGTGGCATCCAGGGTATCCAATTTCATAGCTTTGTAGTGTTTCATTAGTATGGAAGACTGGGTTATAATAATCCCCAATGTTATAAGACCCTATGGAGTGTCGTGCTTATGGTTTTACGGGTCATCTTTAATGTTAATGTAGGACCTTTCCACCGGCTTCGAGTGGAAAAGGATCAACATCATCTCCACCTACATGAGCGAGTTATTTTTCATTGGGTCGGGTGGGGAGTTGGAATAGCACTGGTAGGTCTGGTCGAGGAGGAGTTTGTGGTCATGGTAGTTTGACCCATGATCACCAGAAACGCTTATAGAGTAGTCCTGATTATAGGAGTCCATCTGTTGCATAGGGATGTGGATCAGGTCAGTTTCATGATTTACAGTCGATACCCGAGGATCGGGCTATGTGACCATCTACAGAACGAGGTACTATTTTAGTATCCTCCTCTATTTTCTCTTCTTTGTTTGATACAGGTGCTTCAAACTCTTCCATTTTTGGTAGCTATCATTGAAATCCTATGACTAGAGATACAATATCACTATGGTGTAATGACCCTAGATACGTTGTTAGGGGTATGAAAAGAGGGAATATCCCAGTGTAGCGAATGTCCCATTGATGTAGGTGGTTACCCTTTCTTATGGAATATTTTTATCCTCGAGAATACGGGCTTTGATGTCATAATCGGGATAGAGACGTTGGTTTACTATCACAGTTTTGAAGAATTTTATCACTGTAGGGTATCATTTACATCACCAGAGGGAAGTAGCTATCTACATAAGGGTGAGTGGGATGTCCAAGCTAGTTGAGCTAGACCAGAGCATCATAGGATTGGGGGAGTGACCACCCAGATTCAAAATCTCTTCCTGGAGTATTAAGGTTCACATCATGCTGATTTCCCTCCATTAGTGGATAATTTTAAGGAAGTATTTCCCAATGAATTTTCTAGATTACCTCCTAAGATAGAGGTATAATTTACAATTGATATTTTTCCAGGAGAATCTCCAGTTTCTATTCCTCCATATTGGATGGAACCTACCGAACCTAAGGAACTCAAGAGATAGTTAGAGGATCTAGAGGCCAAATGTTTTATATGGAACAATACATCCTCTTGGGTTTCACCCGTACTTTTTACTAAGAAGGAGGATGGAAATATTCATTTAAATGTGGATTACAAAAGGTTGAACCAGCTTATAATCAAGAACTAGTATCCACTTACTCGAATAGATGTTATTTTTTATCAACTATAAGGAACAAATGTTTTCTCTATAATCATTTAGATATCGGGTTATCATCAGGTGCGAGTCAGACCATCAGACATACCTCATAGAACTTTCTGTAGAAGTTATGGTCTGTATGAGTACCTTGTTATGTCGTTCAGTGTTACGAACGCACCTGCCATTTTCATGGCATTGATTAATAGGGTTTTCAACCCCTATTTTGACTCTTTTGTCATGGTGTTTGTGGATGATATCTTGGTGTATTCTCTCACTTGTAGAGACTATGCCAAAAATCTTTATATCATTATGAGTAAACTTAGAGAGCATCATATTTAAGCCATTCTTGATAAGTTCCAAGTCTAGATCAACAATTTTCACTTCTTAGGTCATATTATTTCATAATCAAGAGTATCTATTGACCTTGAAATGGTTAGTGTAGTATTTTCCTGGGAGCATCCCAGGAAAGTGTTTGATATACGGAGTTTCTTGGGGCTATCTAGATATTATTTTTGTTTCATACAAGACTTATCATGTCTTTCTTCAACTATTATTGGTCATAAAAAGAAGGTTGTCAAGTTCACATGGTCGGAATCATGTGAGAAATACTTTTAAGAGCTACAAGGGAGGCTTGTATCAGCACCTATTCTAATTCTTCCCAAGTTTGGTATAGTTTATACCATCATTTATGATGTATCTAGAATTGACCTAGGATCAATACTAACGTGGGAAGACAAATTTGTTTCATACAGATCTGGCACTTGAGGCCTCATGAGGGAAATTACTAGATGCATGAAATTGAGCTAGAAGCAATTGTACATTCCATATGTTGTTGGAGACAATATCTATTAGGTATGATCTTTGTGGTGTGCATAGACGATAAGAGCCTAAAATATATCTTTTATCAGCGTGAATTGAACCTCAGACAACAACGATGGGTAAAATATCTATAATCCTTTGATTTTGATCTTTCTTATATGCCTAGAATAGGAAATGTGGTTGGTAATGAACTATGTCAAAAAACCAAGTGCAAGTCATACAAGAATCCAGAGATGAATGGATGTTAATGTCCCTCTTGTATTAAATTCATCTGGAGTTTCATGATAGTCATGAGAAGTCTTACCCCTCAGCCTTAATACTTACCTCTTCCCTCCTTGAGAAGGTGAGGAGTAAGAAGTTCCAGATCTTAAAGGTTTGTTTTTCCGTGAGAGTATAGTAGGAGATAACACTCCACTGAATTGGTTGGTGAATAGAGATGAAATACTTTATGAACGTGGGCTTGTCTGGGTTCTGACAGACATGATAGAGGAGTTGATTAAGGACTCCCATGCTTCTTAGTGGACAGTTCATTCTGGAATCTCGAAGATGTATCGGGATATGTGATTCCAATATTGGTGGTCTGGAACGAAATTTCAGATTTCTAGCTTCATCACTAGGTGTTACACTTGTCGGTAGGGGAAGGAGGAGCACTAGAGACCTGTAGTCTTGTTACAACCACTTCTAGTCATAGAATAAAAATGTGAAGATGTTGCTATGGATTTCATAGTCAGATTACCTAGGTCAGGAAGTGGTAGAGATTCTATTTGTGTAGTCATTGACCGACTGAAAAAATATTACCACTTCATTCCTATTCGAGATACTTTCTCATTTGATGAGTTAGGAGGACTATTTTTCCTTGAGATCATATGACTAAATGGGGTTACACGTACTATTGTTTTAGATAGGGATTCTTGGTTCACTTCAAGGTTTTGGAAATGTTTTCAGAAATCTATGGAATCGATGGTGCTTATAAGCACAACTTTTTACACTCAGACTGATGGATAATATGAACAAAAAATATAGGTTCTATTGGATATGCTCTGATCATGTGTCCTTGATTTAGAAGGTTCTTGGGAGAAGCATATCCCTCTTGTCAATTTTTCTTATAATAACTTCTCTCAGGAGAAAATTCATATGGCTCCTTTCGAGGCCTTATATGGTAGACCATGTTGTTCACCATTGTGATGGCTAAAGGCCGGTTAGGCATCCCTAATAGGTCCTTGTCTCGTTCAGGAGACTTTAGAGCATGTTCAGATGATCAGAAAGTGTGTGACTACTGGTCAGTCTTGACAAAAATTATATGTTAATCTCCATCTAAGAACTCTATAGTTTGAGGTTGGGGATCATGTTTTCCTTTAGGTATCACCCAGGATTGGGCATAGATGGTTGCAAAAGCAGGTATAGTTGTCTCCCTATTATGTAGGGCTGTTCGAGATTCTAGAGAGAGTAGGGTTGGTAACTGATTGGTTTCTACTACCTCAGAGGTACCATGCCATGCACGACATCTTTCATGTTTCATAACTTCACCAATACCATTATAACCCTCTCATACCTTTGATCCTGATAAATTTGAGTTAGATGTCAACACTACCTTTGAGGAATATCTAGTATGCATCATTAACCAAAGCACAAAGGCTCTCTGAGGAAAGTTTGTCCCTCTCATATAGGTGATATGGCAGCACAACCACGTATAGGATGAGACATGAGAGAGGGAAGCCAACATATGTGATGAGTGGCTATAATTGTTCTCAGACAGTGTTTCTTTACCCTTCTAAGGAGAACATGGGGTCGAATTCTTTTAAGGTTGGAAAACTTTAAAAACCCAATTTTTTGCTTAGGTATGAATCCTTTAATTTTCAGTCCAAATATTTACATTAGACCTAATATAGATGCATAATGAGTTTGTAAATGTTACGACGATTTCCAAGGCCTGATCGGATCCTAGAACCCATCTTTTTTGGAAAAATAGTCATGGTGAATGGTTTGGAGTAAACTGTGTGGATTATGTTTTTTCGGATAGAGCCACCTCACACAGTTGGTGTATGGCTGTGTGGCCTAATATTGTGAACACCCCTTTTTCCCAGGTACACATTCATGATTTGTATAAAGTTTGATCAAACAGTGCAAAGGATGTTTTATTGGGCCGAACCATCTCACACGGTTTGCACGCGGTTTGACAAACCATGAGGAAAAACAGTGTGCAGGCTACAATTCTAGGTAAAATGTCCCAAATTCCCTTAATTATCTATTTACTCCCCTATTGTTCCCCGAACTCATAAATCAGAGATATGAATCATTTTCCTCTCAATTTAGATCATTTTGAAGTCCAAGGCTAGGGATTGAGACTTCCTTCATCCGGTATCCTATCAAGATTTCGTTCATCACGTTGGATGTGGAACGATAAGTACTTGAATCCTCTTTTTCTATTCTTATTCTCTTTTTCACTTGACCTATATATCATTGTGTGAGCATTTTTTAACTTTTCTTAGATCTACTCCAATATGAGGAAAATCAAGGTTTGATCTCGGAGGAGGATATTCATTCAACCCTAAGGTGGGTGGTCAATATCTCATCCCTAATGTTTGTTGATTTTGGAATATCCGTGTGGGACCTGCCGAATTCATTGGTAACTGTTTCTTAAATTTACATTCCATGACTATAATTGATAGAATTATATGGTTATTCTCTTTCCAAATATATTATTAGTTTTAGTGATTACACCCACAACTCAATCCATCTTGTGTTGAAGGTTATTCCATTCTTAGGTTTTATTTTTTTCACATTGAGCCACCGTTCGGGTTTTCCCTTTCATAACCTTCTTAAAGGTGAGCCTTCATATAATAAATGGATTATTATTAATGAGAATTGCATAATGGAATATACCATATATGATCACCACTTGACCCGCCTAAGGTATGTGCTACAAATTTATTATTAAATGAGAAATGTGAAATACAATTTATACTAAGTATATAACATGGCGTTATTAAAAGAGATTTAATAATGGTTACATGTCCACAGAACCCCTTTATATATTGATGGAAGGTAGTGGAGTAAACCTCAATAATTGAATAGGACTTAATGGTTAATAAAGAGTTTGGTTGCAATGCTACTTGACATACCCACACTAATGGAAGACAAGTATTGAACCAAATGAATGATTACACGATTACAATATCAAATAGAAATAGACTATCTCGAGAACACTTTGTATTCTAAGATAAGAATACCTTGGGGATCAAGAACCCCATTTCGATTTAAGGATTCGTTTTCCTTAGGGTGACACCCACCTAGACTCTGGTTCCTGTCTATTCCTTGGATGCCTAGTATACTACCATAGGGTCCATTACATTATTTCATGATATAGAAGATACATTCCTTGGTTCCATCATTGAATATTAGGTGCCATGGTTAAATATCATAGGGATTTATCCTTTCTTATCCCCATTTCACCATGGTAGATCACCTTGTACTTGGTAGGCACCTTATTTTGAAATTCCTTGGATTACACTCTTATCCCATGGCTAGACTCAGATACTATTGAGTTATCATTCCATGAGATCTACATTACCTTGGTTATTACCCTAGAACTCCCTCACTGGATATCTTTTTCCGGTTTCCTTGTTACATCATGGGACCTTCACTAATTATACTATCACGAGGTGATGTTATTTCTGGAAATGCCTCACATGAACTATTAAAAATAAATGGTAATTACTTAATTAATGAAATGGTTATATGTCCATACACCAACCGAGGTTTGAAGCATGTCCTTGGGTATTTGGTTATATTTTACTCTTTTCATTACTTTATATATATGCATGTATTCACACAGGTATATTCCATTACACAGGTCGGATGTTATAGACACCGTTGGTGGTGGCCCACTGATATTTATATCACACCCTCTTCTGGTTCTGTTTGGTACCCAGAGTAGATTACATGACTATAGGTGTTGACAAAGGGAAGCATGTTGCATTTAACACTAGATTGCATGCTGATTGGATATAGCATGATAGAAGATGACCGAGTTAGATCTCAAGATTCTTGGATTAGCCTTTTTTTCTTTTACTTTGTGGAACATGTTATTACTATTATCTTGTGTCCATGTTTTCTAGTTTTCCAGTAACATGACATACATCATCATTGTTCCAATTTATATAGTCATTATTGTTATCATTTATCTATTTCATCAGTTTTTCTTTCATTGTTTATTTATATTACTTATACTATTTACTATTATTTATATCCTTCCAGTGTGTTATACTCTACTAATGAGGGAATATTTTCCCCATGGACACACCCTAGGCCCTCTCTACCAGTCATAAGCCTCTAGAATTTAGGGAGATGCGCTTAAGGCCATGTGGACCACTGGGCTCAGGGAACCCGTTAAGTGGCATCCAAGTCCAGGACATCACAATGTGTGAAATAGTCTTGAGAGAGTTTTATGGCTAGTGGATAGGGATTTTGAGGGGAATTATCATGATTCATAACTTTTTAGATTCAAAAAGAGTGTTGTGGTCAGGTTATGAAGGGCCATGTATTGGTTATGTGATTATGGAATTTTGGTGGCATGAGCCCATGATGTTGTACTATGTCATATGGCATCGAGATCAAATGTTATGTAAGTATATGAATGAGATTATTGAGTTATAATGGAGTCCGTGAGTATGTTGTGAATTGATTTTGGTGTAATAATATTCTTGCAGGTAGGGTGGGATGTGACCTTGATTGTTTTTGAAAATTACTTATAATTAAATGTTACACCAAAAATAATTCAGATGTTTTAGTAATTGTTGATGAAATATTGGGGTAATCTCAGTTTAGATATGAGCATGTGAAATATCTTCACACCACCTATGATGATAGAGCATGGTCTATACACCATGAAATTTTAATTTATTTTTGGGTTTATGATATATTCCTCTATAAATGCATGAATAAAGTGGTGTATGTGAAGTCGTATGGTGGGAGGTCCACAATTGGAAATTTTCTCAATAGTATGTAGAGTGGATAGGATTTCGGTAAATATTGTGGGTTCTATTATTGGAATATGGGAACAAGAAATAGTTGATGTCTAGTTATATTGATTTTGTGAGATAGGGGAGCATGTACAATTCATGGGTTAGTAATGGTTGGATCATGGGCCATTATTAGTGAAATTTCTCGAGTTAGGTGATGAAAATGAAACTCCAATGATGAAGAGTGATGTTTTTCTCATATTGGTGTGACCCTTATGTTGGAAGGGTTGTAAGTTTGAAAAAAGGTCTATGAATCAGTCATGGTGTCCTAATGATGTCAATGAGGAATTGAGGAGTCACATGCTTGAATTCAAAATGCAATACTAATGGGAAATCAGATGCACTGATTGATCAATAAGGGGTTGGATTTTGGGTTGATATGGTTCAAAAAAATTATTTTTCTTATTGGTTTTGAGATGTTTTGGTGCTTTAGTAGAGAATGACAAAAAAATTGGGTCGGTAGAGGATCCAACAATAGATTCTCATTGGGATTTGGTTGTGGACTCTAGTGGATGTGTACAAGTGATCATTGACTTAATTTGGAAATAATGTAATTATGATCAAGTGAGGTAGAAATGTGTAGGCTATGGGAATATAGAACATTTAGGATCAGTCAATTGGGGATTGAATAACTTGGGATGAAATGTAAAACATGTGTGTTATGAATTTTGGATTGGATTTTTTAGGAGAAGTTTCATTGTTATTAGTTTTCCCTCAGATGGTGGGTATGTGTATACTCCAGTTGGTTTTCAATGATGAGGGATACTTTTGTTTTTTATTTGGAATTCATGTACATTTCAGGGTGCATGAAGTTGGGAACCTTTCTAAGAATATTTTCGGAGTGTGAGTTCAAGGTTGTTTTTAGATTTTCCAATGGAAGAGTTTTCAAACATCAAAATTTGGTGGTTATAAGAAAATTAAAATATTGTGGAGTATTGTAGCTTATACAAGTGATCATATGGTATAAAAAATTAGTGTTTCTGTCAGATGGTCTCAGGAAAGTTCCATCTTTTTGTTACAATATTGACAACGGGCGTTGGATTGGATCTTGGCCGGTTGAGTTCCTTGAATTAGATCTTGTTCATTGATTGGTTTTTTGGCATTAATAATCTGAATTTTTAAGTAGGATATTATTTGTCTCCAATGTAGGTCAGGTGGTAGGAATGGATGGCCACTAAGACTTATTAGGGATGTGAAGTATTATGGTGGGGAGGCTGTAAGATCCCACATCTTTATATGTTGAAAATTTATGAATGAATTTGAGTTTTCATTTACTAAAAGTTTAAGATTTTGGAACAAGAATAAAACTGAAATTATGAGATTTTTTATAATTCAACGTTCTATTTTTATATGAGTAATTATGATCGGGATGTAGCATGGGTGTTTGAATAAGCTTTAGAGGCCTCAAGTTAGGTTTTAGAGTTTTCTAGCCAGGGGAATGACTTAGTGTTCATTGTTTTGGGGAAACAATGCTTCACTATGATTATTAGGATATTTTAAGTTCATTTTTTAAGAATAAATATAATTTTTCATGTATATATCATGTTTTGGGATAAAAAATGTGAGATAAAAGAGAAAACATGTGAGGTGAAGGTGGGTCTGTGACATGGTTCACGACATACACATGGTTTTAGACAAACTGTGAGTGTTGTTAAAGGAGGGGTCCAATGTGGTATTTCACATCTAGATCATGGTTTTTAAATCCTTTCGACAAAATATGTGAGGGTTATTGGTGTTGGATAGTTGGATTCATGTGTTTAGTGCATTGTTTTTTTAATAGTGTTGCCTAACCTTGTGGGGGAATTTGTGATGGATTGTGGGGGGTGAAGGATTGGCACACAGTTTGGAATACTATGAGATGAAACTATAAGGATTCCTAGAACATTATTAATATTGGGATTTAATAAAAATTACTTCTCATTCCTTTAGGCTATTCCACCACTTTTAACCATTAGAGGTGCATGATCTATGGGGTTACCAACCCCCTTCATCCCTCTCTAACCCCTTGATTTGGTGTGTGTTCAAGGATAATTTTTATAATTTTAGGTGAGTTATATTCTTTAGTTAGCTTCCATTATTCTTCTTCCCAATCCTCCATAATTTTGGAGTTTTATGGTTTATAGTTTTTTAAGGATTCCTCCAGAGCATGGTTGAAATGCATGTTTCTCCTGGGGATTTTTCTTGGCATGCATAAAGGAGATCCTGATATGATTTCCTCATATCATTGTGTGGAGTATGTTAACGTATGATACCATGGTGATTTTACTCAATAATTTAATAATGATTTAATGGTTTAGTTTTATATACTCTTATGGATTTACATATAAGTAGTATTGGGATCTCATTTTGGAAAACTCGTGATAGTTGTGCCAGGTTTTGGTTAGAGGTAATCACTCGGTGAACTTCGATACCATTATGGAAATTTTATTTAAATGGTTAACTTAAATTTTAAATGAATAAATTATTTTTGTTGTTGTTTATTATCTTCATGATAGAGATTGGGTAACTGATACATTCTCATTGGATTCCAAGAAGTTTGGATGTTCCATGGATTTTCCACCATGCTTTTCAAGTATTAAGGAATGATTCATTAAATGAGGTAGATGGTATGAGATCCCTACACATAGTCATGTAAATTTATTTAAAAGTGTATGTGGTATTTCCCTTAAATCCCACATGTTGCTTGTTTACTTCCATTGATTAAGTAAATTTTATGGGGTGTTAAATTGGTACAATAGACCTTCCATGGATCCCAATAGATATTTTATTATTTATATTACCAAACCTATGGACACCCATTGGGTGTATTATTCCTTGAAATTGGTATGTTGGGTTTTATGGGTAATGTAGGTGGGTTATGAGCTTAACCTTTTTAAGCTAATTTTTTTCTCAATTAAATCATTTAAGAGATGATGGGTATAACATGGTATTAAATTAAAATGAATTTTAAGAAGATAAAATATGTCATTTTCATGTTTTATATATTTTTTAAATTCCTATGAGGCCCATGAAATGGTTTTAACCATGAACATTAGGTTTTGACACTATTTTTTGATGTAAATGGGGAAATCTATCTTTTTAAATGATTCTTATTTTAAAATTAGGTGCAGACCCTTGAGTGGTTTCATATAAAGGGGTATATAAATGGATTTCAGGGGTGATTAGAAATGGATGTGTGTTTTAGCCTTTGAGATATTACATTGTAACACCCCGATATTTTATGAAAAATATTCTTTTTAATTTCATTAATGTCTTGTGTTGTACGCTACACCAAAAGGAGCTTGAACAACACACATCCTTGACTTTCCTTGCATTACACGCAATCGCGACCTTCCTCGATAATGTGTGTAGTACGCAATACCGAGTTTCACTAAACAACGATATGCTATTAAAATACTATTATAACTAGCCGTTATGAATAGTAATAACCACCTTTTAAAATTTTAGAAATTTTAGCTCTCAAAATGGACTTCATTTTTGGATTCGGAGTATCGAATTTAGCCTAAGGTGAAATTTTGGTACTTTTCGGATAACTTTCATATTCTGATGAATAGTGAAAATTACTAAATTATAATTAAAAACAACTTTTTTAATCAAAATAATTAATAGTGATAAATTATTAATTTGAGTGGTTTTACAGTATATTTAGAATATATTTTTACAATTTAATACAATGTTGGTCATTGGATGTAATTTCACATTTAAACCAGACATAAACAAGTGTCAATATTTTGATAGATATTGTTTCTTAAAAACACGCTATTTGTTTTAACAGCGGGATTTAATTATAAAATTAATTAATTCAACTTCTATGTTATGAATTTGGTAAAATAGACTTCATTTTTGAATTCGGAATATGAAATATAGCTTAGGATGAAATTTTGGCATTGTTCTGAAAAACATCAATTTTTGATGAATAGTGAAACTACTAAGTGGTTGTTAAAAAACTGAATTTTTTCATAAAACTTAATTTTACCGCTTCTGTGAATGGAATTTCAAAAATCCGAGAGACACGGTTGATTTCAGCAAGTAAAATGTGGTTCAATGAGATGAAAATAATTTTTGGTGAATAATAACTTTTTACTTATATTTACCACGGTTAAAAGTAAATAGGGTAATTAAGGGTAAAAATGATATTAATATTACCCTAACACATGTCCTAATCCTATTGGACAAGTGTATCTCGACCAAAAACAACCTTAAGTGTAAAATATTATCATTTAGGCCCACTTGGATTAGATTAGGACATTTATTATTATTTAATTCAAAGAAGAGTTAAAAGAGTTAAAATCAAAGTTTATTTACTAAAACATTTTTAATATAGGGTTATACATAAGATAAATTCGATTGTAAATATTAATTATAAAGATACAAATATTTTCTACATAATTTTATTTTATTTGTAATTTTTAGACATCAAATAATTTAATTTATTTATGACACAAAGATGATGCAGTAATTATCTAATTAATGAAATATTGACATAATTGATATTATAAATACAAAAATAAATGTAATTTAAGACTTTTTATGAATTACACTAATTTTCTAGGTTACTATGATATATTATTGTTGATTTAATAAACTTTGTTCGAACATATAATTCTGTTATGACTTTCACAAAAATCATATATCAAATAGTGTCAAAATTGACACAAAATAGTTTTTAAATCAAATATTATATTATTAATTGTTATTTTATTCCTAAAAATCTAAGGATCGGCCAAATTACTTAGATAAGGATATATATATTAATAATAAACAATTTGGGGTTCTTTTGGCATGTTTTAGTAAGTGTATTAACCATATAGTGTAAGAAAACAAAAACACACTGTAAAAGTTAAATTATTTAACTTAAAGTTAAATCTAATTGATAAGGTTAAAATAATAACCTAAACTTGTATAAATCCTATTGGTTGATAGGATTTCGACCCATACCCACTTTAGCTTCGAAATAAGACCCTTTGGAACCATTATAAACCGATTTTGACTTTAATATAAAATAATATTTTGAGATATTCCTAATGTGCCCCTCTCCTCCCTTATAAAAGGGCACCTCCTCCCTCTCTTCCTCACACAACTTTGAGCCTTCAAGCTCAGCCAACCCCTGCCAAAATCCATTCTCCACTTCCCTAGTATCATCCTAGAGGTCCTGGTCTTCTTCAAAGACCATCCTTAGTTCTTTAAGTGGAGGCTAAGAAAAGGCGCATCAAAAAGAGGTAATATCCATTTCCGATCTTTTTCAATTTCTTTCCTCTTCAACTTCTTATTCTTTAGTTGTTTCATGATAAATTAATAACAAAAGTATTTCTTATATACTGATATTTCATTATAAATATGAAACAACTCTAATTAACCTTCTATCCATCCTACGGAAAAAGGAAATCACCGCGCGTGCGTACGTACGGAATACCGTCTCCACGCCGTGGTGTAATCTATTTTCCGCCACCACGTTAATTGGATGGGTATAAAGGTGTAATGAGTAACTATATATGATTATTATAAATTGATATTGATACTGAAATAGTATACATACACTTCAACACAATTCCACGACCATGGGAACGATATCATCGCTCATGCGTACGTACGAACTACCGTCTCCACAACGCGATGAGATTCATTCTCAATGATTAACCATTCATGAATGATTATAAAGTATATATAATAAGTAATAATGAAATATATGACCTAATAATGATACTGAAATTATTTATATTTATATGTATGTCATCTACTTAATTCCATTCAATTCAATAAGGAAACGAAAACAGCGTTCATGCGTACGTACGGACTACCGTCTCCATAAATGGTGTATTTCTTTCCATTTACTGATTTATTATATATGTATATTCTGAATATATATATATATATATCATGTTTTACATTCTATAATTAAGTAATCATGATCTAAGTAATCATATGAATAATTACAAGTTAAAAACACGAACGAAAAATGAGACGATTTTACCCAAAACGATACTTTAACATGAATTTACAAAAGAACGGGTAATATAAAGTCATAAGTGGACCATATATGATATAATAACAATGAATATGATTCTGGAATAAGTCAATAACATGATTTAAATCATTATACAGGAGGTTCGGACACTTACAAAGCAAGTCGGACCTAAGGTAAGGGAAATATCACAATCTCACTTTTATCCGAGATTGTTTTTACTTTGGTATTTACTGGGGTGTATTTTATCATCCACATCCATGTTACCTCAATATGTAATATTATTTCCATCCTTATAAAATATTATATATCCAATTTTACCCTTCGTTGAGTTTTTTTGTAAAAGATATGAAAGGAATCTTTTGTCGTTTTTCGTACGAGGTACTTTTTGATTTTTCCGACAAAAGTACGAAGAATGTTTTTTTAAACTTATATGGCATGAATGTATTTTTAAAACATTATTTCCAAGAAGATTCCTTTACAAGTTTTCAAGTTTATTTTTAATCAACTTCTTTTAGTTTAAAGTTTTATGACATGTTAAGAAAGGAAAAATGTTTTTGAAGAAGAAAGGATATTTTCCTCAAGAATGGAGTTCAAGTGTTTTATCAAAATTATTTTCCATCTAAGATAATAAAGGGTTCTGTTTCTATACCTATTATTTCATTGATTTGACTATGTTGTGATGGAATTATTTTTATGAATTCCTTTATCTTATATGAATTGTTTTATGATGTCATGTTGTTTAAGAATCCCATTTTTATTACATGGGTTATGCAATGATATATGATTTATGAATTTGTGGAACACATAAGAATGGTATCATTATGAGATGGGTGGGACCTATATCTCCCTCCAATGCATTGGGTAAAGATTTCATATCTCATGAGATAGACATGGCTGGAATGGTAGGTTATACCGGTTCAGTGAAACAGGACTGAAACGAGGGTGACTCGATTCAGAAAGGGACTTTGTCCACTAAGATAGTATTTTCAATGAGTCATGACTAACAAGAAATGATTCTCTATGATTATGTGTGTATGCCACAAAGTTTCATGTTTTAAGTTATGATTATTGGGATTTCATTTCACTACTATGATTTATCCCATGTTATGAAATTATGCTCTCTTTTACAGGTTAAGATTTCCAAAAGTTATGTTATTATGAATATGATGTGATTGATTTTTCTTTTGTTTACCCTTACTGAGCATTTGAGCTCACCCTTTTATGTTTTCTTTTCCCCAGGATATAAAGAAAGGTTTTAGGTAAAAAAAGGGAAGATCTTTATGGGAGATATTGAAGATCTTTCACCACGATTAGAAGATTACGTTCCGAGTTTCCAAAGAAACTAAACTATTACGATCCTTGTGTGTGTGTTTTTGTTATGTACTAAGTATTCTGCAAATATAATGTAATGTCAATGTACGTCCAGTTTCGGGTCTCTACAGTTGGTATCAGAGGAAAGGTTTAGTCAACCTTTGGAAACTAGGATGCGAAAACATTAGTGATATCCCTAGAGATATTTCTACGGTATGTCTAGGGATGTCCCTAAGGTTAAGTATACGTATAGGTTATAGTACTAGAACTACGCTAACGATCATAGAATTAAACCTAAGATTTTAGATATTGAAGGTACTCCCCCTTTATTATGTTGTTTTCCCTAGCATGATTTTTGCCTCTCACACTATTCTTTTTGGGTTTTAGACGATGGTTGGAACCCGAAGGAACCGTGATGATTAATGCAATGGACAATGAAATGATTTTCCTCCTGAACAAACAAATGTTATGGGAGATGGAGTGAAAAATCTTATTGCTATCCTTACACAAGCTATGAATCATTCTGGACTTCCAAATGAGCAGAAAAAGGAACAATATTCTATTGAGTCCTTCATGAGGCAACGTCCACCTTCTTTCAGTGGGACTTCCGATCCACTTATTGCTGAACAATGGATCAGCACCACTGAAAAGATATTTTCAGTTCTTCAATGTTCTGAACATGATAAAGTCATCTTAGCAGTATATCATTTGGAAGGTGAAGCTGATCAATGGTGGAATCTTATCAAGAATACGAGGCCAAGAGATGAAATTGAGTCCATGGAATGGGACGAGTTCAAGAACTTGTTTTTCAGTAAGTACTTCCCTCGTATTCTTCGAACAAAGATGGAGAAGGAGTTTCTTGAACTAAAGCAAAAGGATGACGAATCTGTTGGTATATACGAAGCGAATTTTACAAGACTTACAAGGTATGCATCTGGCATTATCATCCAACCTGAAAGTAAATTTGATCGATTTTTCAGTGGCTTAAAACCAAGTCTTCGAAGGGAATTAGCTATAAGAGACTTCAGTAGCTATGAAGAAATTGTGCGTTGTGCTATCAAGGTAGAAATGGAAGTTGGTGTTACATATCCATCTCATGGTTTTGACAAGAAACGAAAGATGGAGTTTAAGGAGAAATCTCAGAATAATGGTGAAAAGAAGATGAATGTTTCCTTATGCACAAAGTGTGGAAAGAAGCATGGTGGAGATTGTCTTAAAGGGACTAGAAAATGTTTTAAGTGTGGAAAAGAAGGTCATCGAGCAGCTGCGTGTCGAAGTAATGGAAAAAGGGTTTCTAATGATGTGAATAAAGAAAACACTGCAGAGAACGCACCACCAACACTTCAATGCTTCAAGTGCAAGGAAATGGGGCATTATGATAATAAATGCCCTAATCCAAGGGTTAGTGATGATCAACATGAGCAACCACTGAAGGCAAAGGACAAAGGGAAGTCACTGTGATCACTATTGGCAATGTTGAATATGACAATGATGTGGTGGAATGATTAAGTTTTTATGTAATGGGATTCCAAAATAATATTGTATCATGGAGTATTGGAATATTTATGTATTGGTCTAATGTGGTATTCAAAGTGATTGAGATATTTTTGGAAATAAGATGATATGCGCATAATGATGGGAAAAACGAGAAAATGAAATGTTTAACAGTATTCATGAGCTCATGATTGATATAAAGACTAAGTGATATCATGGTTTGAGTATATAGAATTTTGAGGATTTTGGTATGTGGAAAGTGTTAACTTTTAACTGCATTCATGTTTTCACTAAGGTTCAATGGGTATTCAAGAGAGTACAAGATTAAGGCCTTTGAATTTTTGGAATGTGACCAACAAGATATGTCTTATGATATATGGGGATCAATGATGGTATTAAATATCTGAGAGTGGACCACAGTATTATGGATAAGCCTAAAGATTAGAATGGATTATGTTGGACATAAGTTAGGATAAAACTTTTTTCGATATTATTGATGGGATGTTATAGTAATATACCTTTAGAAAAAGGACAACCTGCAGGACGGGCGACAGCCCATCGCGTCGGACAAGGCTGTGGGAATCGAACCCACAACCGAAGTGCGACTGGCCTTTATCGCCTACCACTGGCCTACAGGAAGTCCCTGTTTAGTAGAAACTAGTTTTATTTTATTAAGCGGTATGATATATGAAGTATAAGTCCATTTTAGGAACCATATATGATTAATCTCACTATAGAATGACTTATGTATATTTAATAACTTTTACTAACCTTTTGTTTGAGACAGATGGAATGACCCGTCATTCTATCACACGATCTACTAACACTTCACGAATAACAAATTCAACTTCATTTATTTAAGAGATGAAGTGGAAATTGTTCAAGGCACGGACAACAGTGAGATTGTACCAAAATAAAGTAAGTATTTATTCTAATTCAAATTCTTCAACTTTAGGGAAACGATCTTGAAAAACAAAAATGTTGTCCTAGTGCTCTTATATCTGATTAATCAGATGGTACCTTAGATCGTCACAAATTTATGGATTTGTTATTGTTGGATTTTCCATAGCCATGTTCTCTACCACTCTCCATCATAACATGATGGTTAGATTTTTCTTCCATATCCATATTTTCACCTATGTGGAAACCCAGTGATTAGTTTATTTGGGTAACCGTTACGTTTCATACTTTTGTTTTTAAAGATTGGTTTTGGTATTCCTTTTTACAATGTGGGTTTCTATTAAAGAAACTTTTGAGTAGTAAACCATTTATAACCCCGATGAATTTCGAGGGCGAAATTCATTTTAAGGGGGGTAGAATGTAACACCCCGAGATTTTATGAAAAATATTCTTTTTAATTTCATTAATGTCTTGTGTTGTACGCTACACCAAAAGGAGCTTGCACAACACACATCCTTGACTTGCCTTACATTACACGCAATCGCGACCTTCCTCGATAGCATGTGTAGTACGCAATACCGAGTTTCACTAAACAACGATATGCTATTAAAATATTATTATAACTAGCCATTATGAATAGTAATAACCACCTTTTAAAATTTTAGAAATTGTAGCTCTCAAAATGGACTTCATTTTTGGATTCAGAGTATCGAATTTAGCCTAAGGTGAAATTTTGGTACTTTTCAGATAACTTTCATATTCTGATGAATAGTGAAAATTACTAAATTATAATTAAAAACAACTTTTTTAATAAAAATAATTAATAGTGATAAATTATTAATTTGAGTGGTTTTAAAGTATATTTAGAATATATTTTTACAATTTAATACAATGTTGGTCATTGGATGTAATTTCACATTTAAACCAGACATAAACAAGTGTCAATCTTTTGATAGATATTGTTTCTTAAAAACACGCTATTTGTTTTAACAGCGGGATTTAATTATAAAATTAATTAATGAAACTTCTATTTTATGAATTTTGTAAAATAGACTTCATTTTTGAATTCAGAATATGAAATATAGATTAGGATGAAATTTTGGCATTGTTATGAAAAACATCAATTTTTGATGAATAGTGAAACTACTAAGTGGTAGTTAAAAAACTGAATTTTTTCATAAAACTTAATTTTACCACTTCTTTGAATGGAATTTCAAAAATCCGAGAGACACGGTTGATGTCAGTAAGTAAAATGTGGTTCAATTAGATGAAAATAATTTTTGGTGAATAGTACCTTTTTACTTATATTTACCACGGTTAAAAGTAAATAGGGCAATTAAGGGTAAAAATGATATTAATATTACCCTAACACATGTACTAATCCTATTGGACAAGTGTATCTCGACCAAAAACAATCTTAAGTGTAAAATATTATCATTTAGGCCCACTTGGATTAGATTAGGACATTTATTATTATTTAATTCAAAGAAGAGTTAAAAGAGTTAAAATCAAAGTTTATTTTTTAAAACATTTTTAATATAGGGTTATACATAAGATAAATTAGATTGTAAATATTCACTAGAAAGATAAAATGATTTCCTACATAATTGTATTTTATCTGTAATTTTTAGATATCAAATAAGTTAATTTATTTATGACACAAAGATGATGCAGTAATTATCTTATTAATGAAATATTGACATAATTGATATTATAAATACCAAAATAAATGTAATTTTAGACTTTTTATGAATTACACTAATTTTATAGGTTACTATGATATATTAGTGTTGATTTAATCAACTTGGTTTGAACATATAATTCTGTTATTACTTTCACAAAAATCATATATCAAATAGTGTCAAAATTGACACAAAATAGTTTTTAAATAAAATATTATATTATTAATTGTTATTTTATTCCTAAAAATCTAAGGTTCGGCCAAATGACTTAGATAAGGATATATATATTAATAATAAATAATTTGGGGTTCTTTTGGCATGTTATAGTAAGTGTATTAACCATATAGTGTAAGAAAACAAAAAGACACGGTAAAAGTTAAATTATTTAACTTAAAGTTAAATCTAATTGATAAGGTTAAAATAATAACCTAAACTTGTCTAAATCCTATTGGTTGATAGGATTTCGACCCATACCCACTTTAGCTTCGAAATAAGACCCTTAGGAACCATTATAAACCGATTTTGACTTTAATATAAAATAATATTTTGAGATATTCCTAAGGTGCCTCTCTCCTCTCTTATAAAAGGGCACCTCCTACCTCTCTTCATCACACAACTTTGAGCCTTAAAGCTCGGCCAAACCCTGAAAAAATCCCTTCTCCACTTCCCTAGTATCATACTAGAGGTCCTGGTTTTCTTCAAAGACCATCCTTAGTTCTTTAAGTGGAGGCTAAGAAAAGGCGCGTCAAAAAGAGGTAATATCCATTACCGATCTTTTTCAATTTCTTTCTTCTTCAACTTCTTCTTCTTTAGTTGTTTCATGATAAAGTAATAACATCAGTATTTATTATATACTGATATGTTATTATAAATATTAAACAACTCTAATTAACCTTTTATCCATCCTATGGAAAAAGGAAATCACCACGCGTGCGTACGTACGGAATACCGTCTCCACGCCGTGGTGTAATCTATTTTCCGCCACCACCTTAATTGGATGGGTATAAAGGTGTAATGTGTAACTATATATGATTATTATAAATTGATATTGATACTGAAATAGTATACATACACTTCAACACAATTCCACGACCATGGGAACGATATCATCACTCGTGCGTACGTACGGACTACCGTCTCCACGACGCGATGAGATTCATTCTCAATGATTAACCATTCATGAATGATTATAAAGTATATATAATAAGTACTAATGAAATATATGACCTAATAATTATACTGTAATTATTTATATTTATATGTATGTCATCTACTTAATTCCATTCAATTCAATAAGGAAACGAAAACAACGTTCATGCGTACGTACGGACTACCGTCTCCATGAATGGTGTATTTCTTTACATTTACTAATTTATTATATATGTATATTCTGAATATATATATATATATATCATGTTTTATATTCTTGAATTAATTAATCATGATCTAAGTAATCATATGAATAATTACAAGTTAAAAACACGAACGAAAAATGAGACGATTTTACCCAAAACGATACTTTAACATGAATTTACAAAAGAATGGGTAATATAAAGTCATAAGTGGACCATATATGATATAATAACAATGAATATGATTCTGGAATAAGTCAATAACATGATTTAAATCATTATACAGGAGGTTCAGACACTTACAAAGCAAGTCGGACCTAAGGTAAGGGAAATATCACAATCTCACTTTTATCCGAGATTGTTTTTACTTTGGTATTTACCGGGGTGTATTTTATCATCCAAATCCATGTTACCTAAATATTTAATATTATTTCCATCCTTATACAATATTATATATCCAATTTTACCCTTCGGTGAGTTTTTTGTAAAAGATATGAAGGGAATCTTTTGTCGTTTTTCGTACGAGGTACTTTTTGATTTTTCCGACAAAAGTACGAAGAATGTTTTTTTAACTTATATGGAATGAATGGATTTTTAAAAAATTATTTCCAAGAAGCTTACTTTACAAGTTTTCAAGTTTATTTTTAATCAAATTCTTTTAGTTTAAAGTTTTATGACATGTTAAGAAAGGAAAAATGTTTTTGAAGAAGAAAGGATATTTTCCTCAAGAATGGAGTTCAAGTGTTTTATCAAAATTATTTTCCATCTAAGATAATAAAGGGTTATGTTTCTATACCTATTATTACATTGATTTGACTATGTTGTGATGGAATTATTTTTATGAATTCCTTTATCTTATATGAATTGTTTTATGATGTCATGTTGTTTAAGAATCCCATTTTTATTACATGGGTTATGCAATGATATATGATTTATGAATTTGTGGCACACATAAGAATGGTATCATTATGAGATGGGTGGGACCTATATCTCCCTCCAATGCATTGGGTAAAGATTTCATATCTCATGAGATAGACATGGCTGGAATGGTAGGTTATACCGGTTCAGTGAAACAGGACTGAAACGAGGGTGACTCGATTCAGAAAGGGACTTTGTCCACTAAGATAGTCTTGGCAATGAGTCATGACTAACAAGAAATGATTATCTATGATTATGTGTGTATACCACAAAGTATCATGTTTTAAGTTATGATTATTGGGATTTCATTTCACTACTATGATTTATCCCATGTTATGAAATTATGCTCTCTTTTGCAGGTTAAGATTTCCAAAAGTTATGTTCTTATGAATATGACGTGATTGATTTTTCTTTTGTTTACCCTTACTGAGCATTTGAGCTCACCCTTTTATGTTTTCTTTTCCCCAGGATATAAAGAAAGGTTTTAGGTAAAAAAAGGGAAGATCTTTATGGGAGATATTGAAGATCTTTCACCACGATTATAAGATTACGTTCCGAGTTTCCAAAGACACTAAACTATTACGATCCTTGTGTGTGTGTTTTTGTTATGTACTAAGTATTCCGCAAATATAATGTAATTTAAATGTACGTCAAGTTTCGGGTCTCTACATACATGAAGGATCTTTTTAAATGTTTGATAAAAAGAGGGGATCTATATTTGTTTTAGTGATAATACCAAGAGGGACCTTGATAAATGATAATTATTTGAAAATGGTTTTTATTTACTTTTTGAACTTTATAAGGTTATAATGTTAAAACATATCATTTGATAAATGATGGAATGTTTTAGGTGTCATATAGATTCTCCATGTATAGATAGTATCATATGTGGAGTGGTAGTTAGACTAATTCTTTGAGAACATTAGCATATTGGATGGAAATGGAATGTGTAATAGTGCTATAAATATATAGTTAAAAGTACTAGACTAATGATATGTGATCTTTTCTTTAAATTTATGACTAAGTGATGAAATGTGTATCTATGTACTATTTTTATAATTTATGATTTGAATGTCATGCATGATTATCCGAATCAATACCGAAAGTTTTGGGTATGGTTTGGGTGCTAGAAAAAGGTTCCTGGCACGGTTGACATTAACCTTTATGGTTCCCTGAAATAAAAAATCAATAAAAATTCTTTTTTTGTTATTCATAGTAGGTATAATCCAATTTTTTGGGGATAATATGGCCGAATTATGTTGATGTATGTTTAGTTAGACCATGTTTCACCTTATAAACTAAGGGAATGTGGGAACTTGATGAGATGTTGTTTTCCCTGTAATGTATCCTCCCTGCTATATTATTTATTATTGCACTATTTATCTACATAATTTAAGGATCAAAGTTGTATTTTCCTTTGAAACCATTGGTGTTGGCCTTATGTGTTTTTCTCAAACCCTATTCAGGTGACCACTACACATTGGTTCTCGATCATCTCTCACATTTTTATTATAGGAACGTGTTTTGGATGAGGCTTGGATTGAGATTTTCGCGATTGATTGAGATATCTCAAATATTATCTAGTGAATGGATGAGGTTTGACAAAAAAATGTTATTGATCCTTCCTATTGGTTTAGTTATTTTAGGTATGTTATGTAATTGGCCCAAAGTGTGGTCAGTTACATATAAGAAATTTTTATTCGGGCCTTTAATTCATTTTTTTATAATGGAATGTTCAGTTGATTAATTATTTATTCATACTCTTATGTATATCATAATTGGTTATTTTTATTATAATTTCACACTTTTATTTTGGGTTATAGTCTCCTTACATTACCACTCTATACCCCCACTAATAGTTGGAAACCTTTACTGTATGAGGAGGTGCACCTGAGGTCATTTGGTGAACCATCATGGGGAACCGGTTTATTGGATCCCAATCCAAGATATTATATTATTGTAATATTAATTTTTAGAAAAACATATTTTAAAATATAGGGTTTTTTTATTCCCCCCCTTAAATAAATCATTCCCTCGTGATTATAATTTACAATCACTAAATGACAAATATAAGGGATCAATAATAAACACATGATTCATCTTCAACTAGGATACCCACCTCATAATCCTTCAAAAGATAAGTAAACTTTTAATCCCAAATATGATTTTACCTGATATCATAGACACATACATTCAAAAATATCACTTTTATGATTATGTTTTCAATAATGTTCTACAATGAAAAAGGATAAGGTAATATAATATAAAATCATTGAAAATTATCATATGAATATTAAAATTAAATTATAATATATATTCTCCAGTAGAACCATCATTTAAACCTATGATATGTTTAATTCAACTATTATTTAATTTGATCAACATATTAATCATTTAGTTTGACCCATGTTTTCTATGGTCATCTGCGTAACATTTATGACTCCAAAAACAGAAGGTCATAGTTATGTAACATTATTGGAATATAATACAATAGTTCCAAAAATATTTAAAATTTGGCTACTCTTATAATACTAGATACATACATATATTTTATTTGATAATATAAGACACAACCTAAACATATCGGGGGAATATTATTATCTCTCCTATCATATCTTTAAAATGTGAACATAGTTCTCCACTTTCCTTCTAAGGGAAAAAAGAGTGAGATTAGATTTTTAGTAAGGAGTAGCATACAATAGTATCTATAATAAAATAATCATGGAATACATGATATGGAAAGAATAAATAAATTACCTAATTCCATAATCACCTAAAACTAAGGCCATGACATATAAATGAAAATAAATGAAAACATGGATAAAAATAATCATTAATCTTGTACTAATTAATTTCGTGATTATGTACATCAAAAAATAATTCTAATGTGTTGTTACATGACACTGTACTATATGTGATGTGGTATAACAAACCACAATTTTTTGTCTCATGGTACCTATTATCACATCAAGGGGATATAAAATTCCAGGAATAACCCATCATTAGCATAAGTGTAATAGATTGACCATATGAGTCGTCAAGACCTTTCATACCATTCCATAATAAATAGATTACTAAATAAAAACATGGCTATCCATATAATGAGAAATACAAAAAAAATTCCCATTCAATATAATAATATAGATATCTAGTTGAATATCCCATGATCAACAATGAATCTATGGGGTATTAATAAACATAAAAAGAAGTTACATTATCAATGATATATAGTGGTTAGGTTTCTATTAATGAGCTAGGTTATGCAGGGAAGATAGTAATTGGGATCAGTAGTTTTCATTTTATGGAGACCAAGGGAATGCTAGGAAAAATCCTTTATCATGGTTTATTAAGAAAATTTTAATATTCCAAAGAATATAAACCTTCTATTTTAAATGTGATTACCCATATGTGTGTATATACCACAACCAATTCCACATTATATTATCTAGATATTTATATATTTACTAGGAATCTATATACAATTTTACTTTAACAAAACAGAGTATGTTTTTTCCTCCTATGAAAATATTGAGTTTTATAATGATTTTGGTAACTCATTAATCAAAATAACAAGAGAGAGGGAAAAACATATAGGAATATAATTAATTAAAAATTTATGATTAATAAATTTATATTTATTCCATGGAAGTGTATGAATGAGAAAAAAAGAAAATGTGAGGTGAATATAACATGGTTCCCAAAGAAAGAAAATTGATATGGAAAACCCCAATAACGGATTGGGTAGAAATTTGATCAACTTTTTAAATGATAATAAAAAATTGATATTAAAAACCATTTATAAAGGTATATCATGACATAAAATATAAAATTGGTAGTATATATTTGACCTAAATGAAATTCGTTGCATAATACCAAAGATGTCATAATGAGAATAATTTGTGACAAAAACCACATACACCTTATCCAAAATTAAACGAATTTACCTTAACCTCATATATCAAAAACATATATATCTTATTCATTTAATTTTGAACAATAATCATATCTGTTTTCATTTATATTCTTTGTAAATAGTCATTCTCTATATGAAAACTTCTTAATTTTTCCATCAGGTGTTTATAGTTTTCATTTCTTGTACAAGTCACATAATTATGTTGTCGGTGTTCATTATAATTCTTATGTCAATTATTAATTAGAATTAAAGATAATTTTAGGGTTATTTTATAGTAATTTATTATATTTATAATTCATTTCGTGAGTGTTTTAGTCTCTATCATTGATGATGAAATCAACAAAAAACATGTTTCGTTGATTCGTTACATCTGAATTGGGATTTATTAATTGATGAATTAAATATTGACATAACATATTCATATTAATGGAAAAAAATTATTTAATAATTTTAATTTAAATATATAATTAATTTTTTTACACAGTCTTTCATGATATAAATTTATATTATCGTTCATGTAGTTGGTTAAACCAACACAAACATGAACATGACCTGATTTAATTATTAACTTTGATGTGTTTTTTGTAATATAATAATACTAGAATAATTATGATAATATTTCATGTTTATTAGGCTGATTTATCAGAGTTATAAATGAACTATAATAATAATAATGTATAATAAGATATTACATAACTTTATTAAAATATTATCCTCTCAGTATGCTTTTTTTAAATGATATAATTAATAATGTGTGTTTTATGAACATATTAATAATAAGTTATACAGTTTATGATAATAGATCTATAATGATAACAAAAAATAATTATTATACTTAATACCATCCTTAAATAAAACCTTTTAAGGTGGTGAAGGAAACTGAATGATGTTGTGTCATGGAGGCGATAGTCCACATAACACACAAATGAATGTTTTTTCTTAAGGGAAATGAAAATGTGGTTAGTGGTTAGTTTCACTTTCATAAAAAATTAATTATACATTTAACACTAAATTTAACATATAATATTATTAAAAATAAATTTTAAATTGAATGATAAAATTAAAAAAAAACTTGAGAAAAGATTGATCTTGTGTTGACAACTTTGGGTTTCTACTGTTGGATTCCATGGAATGGAGGGTATTAGGATAATATCACGTGTTGATATTCTAATGAGAGTGAAATAATTTTTTATGGGATGTAAATAGGGAATATTTTTAGTAGGAAAAAAACTTTTTAGAGTTATATTGATAGATTAATAAGACCCCCTTTTATATGTTTTCTGAATGAATTTTTTTAAATGTTTTATCTTAATATAATAGGAGAACAGATAGAATTTTAAAGTGGCTCAAAAAATAGTAAAAAATTGAGTGATACCTTAGAGGAGGTTGAGGATATATCAATTGCACAATTTTTGAAATATTTTTATGTTTCTTTAACCCCTTTACCCCATGAATTATTAATTTTACCATTTTAGATTTTACCATGATAATTAGTTTTTCCGAATGATTACATAATCATAGTGCCTAAAAATAATGTGGTCCTTACTAGAGTTTTTTCATCAAATAATTATAAATTTTAAATCTATTTGTTCTTAATAAATTTCAATAAGTTTTATAAATTAATTAAAATATTTTCCATGTATAGTATATTTATACAATATGGGAGAAAAATATTACTTCAGTTATAAAATATCAATTATAGGTTTATAGACAATAATAAGAATTTTAAAATGTATAATTTCAATTATAAAATACATATTTTTTCAAGAAATAGTATCTTAAATTTCTATGTCATAATTATATGCTAATAATATCATTAAATTCATAGTATTAGTAAAAACGTTATATTTCACTATTCATCTAAAAATCATTTTTTTAAAACCCCCCACAAATTCATCGTAAGTAAATTTTTTTATCTATAATTTAAAAATTAATTTTATTTTGATAAAATATAATTATAATGTTAAAAAATCTAACATTTAAATATTCTAATGAATAAAATCTATTTATAGTGTGCATTGCTTTATTGTTAAGGATACTGTGTTTAACTACAACAATAGGGTATTCATTAATAATTTATACCCCTTAAATAATTATGTCCCCTAATTGGGCTATATATCCACTAATATTACTTCCTCACATATTTTTTAGGTTCCATATATTTTTATTCTAATTTGTGATTTATGTAAAGGACTTTTTCTTATTGAGTTATCTGATTCCACAACACTTTCTCTCTGGTGTCAAAAATTGGGATATTCTCTTCATTATAAGGCATGTTATGCTCCAATTATATTCCCATGATCATTAGAACATGTGTTTGATCAGCCATGTACTTCCTTGGCATTGAAACATTGATGTTATAGTGAACTTTAGAAAGTTTTGTTGGTATAACTAATTAGTAAGTGACAAATCCAATTTTTTCTAGTATTTCAAATTCCCAAATGTATCTACAACTTGAATTCCCCTTTTTACCAAATCTTGTATATAACATCCCTTATGTAACCTTCAACAATACATGATCATCAAATTGAAATTCCATATCTTTAAGTCAATTATCTTCATAATCCTTTTTCTTCTCATAGATACCTTAGTATGATCCTGAATAGTCAATACACTAACAGTCATATCCTCCTAATGCTCAGGGATAACCAGATTTATTTCTCCAAATTCTTCCCAATAGGTTTGAGTATTACACCTCATCCAGTATAATTATACATATAGTTCCATTCGTATACTTGAATTACTTCTATTATTATTTTAAAATATTATTAAAGTTAGATACTAATCCCGCATACTATATAATTCAGGAAAACTTTATCAAATCATGTCCTCCAAAGTATATATTGTCCAATATGACCATCCATTAGTCTAGAAATGATAGTCTATGCATATATGTATCTCAGTTTTGATAACCCTTTGAATACTCCACCAATATTTTGATGTGAACTAAGAGTCACAATAAAATACAATTGATAGAGGTTCCCCATGAATCTTTATGATTTCATTTATATAAATTCAATCAATGTTCTCAAGGAATAGAACATCACATATTACTATGAAATGATATGGAATAGTAATATTATCATTAATGATCTTTATAAAATCATTATTATATGGATTGTTTTGGAGTCTAATGATAATTTCCATTAACACATTGTCCCACATCTATATAGGTTTAGGAAGAGTTTTCTTGACCCCTTAAGAGGTTGCCTTTAAGAATTTACCTAATAGAATACTAATAATCTAGACACATAGTCTAGAATTTTCTTATCCATACCATCCCACCATCAAAATTCTACTTAATACCTATAAATAAATTTTTTATGTGGGAGTATAGATAGATTTTAATTACATGTTTCAACTAGAAGTTCCTATGTAAACTCTACATTAGGAAGAGTTTTCTTGTTTGAAATGCTATCATTGGTATATTATAAATCTTCACCCTTATATAGGGATAAATAAAAAATACCAAACTTTGAATAATATTGGGATATGTGAAATTGATCAACTATGTCATTAATTAATTGTAAGTGAAACTTGTTCCTTTTTTAATGGAATTAATAACCCTATAATCGATGAATTGTCTATGTGAACCATCATTATTTTTCATGAATAGAACAGGGGATCACTATATTAAACAAAAGGGTGTATAAATACCTTATTATAAAACTCCTTCAACTATTTATTCAACTCCAACCACTCCAATAGTTTCATTCTATAGTTTTTTTAGATATTTTAATTTCGTCAGGAATGAGTTCAATGGAGAACTAAACTTCACACTCAAATGGATGTCCATGTAATTATTCTCAAAACTTGTCATTTAATTTTCATCCAGAGGTATATCCTCTATTATTAGGATATTTTACTTATCCATATATCATGTTTAGTCTTCCATTATTCCAAATGTCTCATTAAGTAGATCTACTAGGGAGGATCCAACCATAATTTAGAGGATGTTGTTTCTATTACAAAGAAAGTCAATTCAACATATCCTTGAAGACTCATAATATAATTCACTTGGATATAAGTTTTATCATTATTCTTTGAAATTCAATCCACTAAAATTATCATATCAAGTTCAATAATTATTATGATAACCATGTTTGAAAATATGGTATTCACTAGAAAAATAATTGCATCTTCCTAATACATATTTGTATCAATAACATTCTCAATTAGTATTTTAATTAATATCTATCTTACTAGGTTGATAGGAAAATATATAATGTTTTTGGAAAACATGGAAATCATAAAAGTGTGATAATATGTAAAATCAAATAAAATATTATTTAATTTTTAGTCTATGATAAATTTACCTACAAAAAATCATTAGAAACTTCTAATTTAGTCGTGGTAATAACAAATGATTTCCATTTCACTCTTTCCCTTTTTTAAGGTAAATTATCTAAACATTTTGGTAATTGATTCATATAATTTCCATTATCCATACTATTAAATTATTTAACATCAATAGAATATGCCTCACATTAAAATTCATAATCATGATAAAAAATTTTCTACATGTATAACAAACTCATGTTCCATTCGCACAAGGTCCATTGTATTTCATCAAATATTTATCACATCTAGGAAATTACATCCTACGTATCATAATTTTTTGTACTTTTCTTCTAATGATGTTGAGTTTACCTCTTGTATTTTCCTCCATTTAATGCATACATCATGGAGAACACTTTTTCTATCTTAATTTATCTTGATAAAATATCCTCATACCATTAATAGGCCTATAAAACTAACTCCCTTCAAAGGATTGAATTTCACCCATTAAATAAATGATCAATATTTCTTTTTGGACTATGAATATAGTCCACATAATTTCTAACAATCCGTGTAATGTTATCTTGGAAATCATAAACATTTTCCCCCTCTATTTTATATGTCTATGTAAATTCCTTTATATTTCTTCTCTTTTATTAGGGTGAAATAATTTTTAATAGAACAAATCCATACAAGTTCTTCATTCCGTGTACTTTATCACATTTTCCCCTTTAGTGTTTTGAATTTTCAACCACCATTTTTCAAAAAATCCCTTTATAAGATAAACATATATAATGAATTTTTCCTTTTCAAAAAATCCATAAAAAGGAATATATTCTCTAAGGACTTTATTATTTATTCATTTATTAGTGTATTAGTAGTTCCACTAAAAGATGGAGTTTTTTGTTGCATGATGTTGTCTAACAAAGTTTCAACTTGTTGGAGATCAAAAAATCACTCAATGGGGGTGATATTATTTTTTCTAACCTGGGTCAACTAAAATAATATTGATAGGAGTATATTTTAATATTATCCATATTAATTATCATTTTTAGGGGGAACATCCTTTCATTGATAACGGGGGTTGATACGATTTCAGTTTCCCTTGTTATTCTCCATCTTTCTACAATGTCATAAAATGATTCCCTCATGATATTGAATTTTAAATTTTAATTCTTATTATTTTTTCTATAGTGTTACATATAATTCTTGAAGGTTCTTCATTGTAATTATTATACCTAACAAAGATCATCTAAATCTAGTCCCCAAAGATCCTACCAAACTATCTTTGATTGCAACTATAACACCCCAGACTCCAGATACCCAGAGCCATTAGAAAATATAAGATACACCCAAAACAATTACAATAAAATTATTATACCTCTCATTAAATTCATTAAAATTTACCATAGTTCTCCTATACGATTCATGGGTAAAGGAAACAAAATTAAGTTTGATCTCAAATGAAAAGTAAGAAGAAACATACATTAGATTCTATAAAAAATGGTACAAGTGATACTATAGGAATAAATTACCAAAATGATTCCATAGTTAACTAAAACTGAGGTAAATCTATATCCATAAAAATAGACAGAAATGTTGATAAAAATAATAATTTATATCATAATAATGTAATATATAATTTCAAAAATAAAATAATGTTTGAAAGGCCTTATTCCAAGACCATATAATGATATAAAAAGATGAATACTCCTAAAACCAAAATTTTTTATCCAATGAGACCTTCTATTGCATCATGGGTCTATAAAATTTTTCCCCACCCATCACCTGGTTAGGTCCCCCACTATAATAATATGTTTCATCAAGTCCTTTTATAAAATTACCTATAACACCTTTTACGGAATAAAATCATGGTTATCCATATAATGAAAAAAATGGAAAAAGAATTTCCCTATTCAATATATTAATGAGGTTTTCTAGGAGAGAATCCCATAATAACCTTATAATTTGTGTTATATTATTCAAATTAAAAGGAAGTAACTTTATAAATAAAATATAGTGGTGAGGGTGCATTCAATGAGTTGGGTTATCCATAGATGATAATAATTGGGTCAAACTGTTTTCATTGGTATGAGTTCAAGTAAAGGGGAGGAAATATATGTTATCAAGGTTTATTAATATCATGTGAATATCCCAAATCATATCCCCTAGGAGTGTCTATCAAGGTGTCTAGTCTCAAGCCCTATAATTTTGTGTCACAATGATAGTTGAGTATATACTCAATCGATACTTTTCAGGGTGATTTTTATTAGGTGAAAGTATGACATGAACACATCCCCCTGATAATATATAGTCAGGGGTGTATTTTCTATGAAAATGAACACACATTTCATTTACTAAAACATTTAATGGTTTTCCGCCATGGAAAAGATTTAGTTTTACAATTATTTTTGGTATATCTTGAATCAAAATAATTTGAGAGATGGATAATAATATTTAATTTTAAATCCTTTAAATATCACCATTAATATGGTAAAAATTATTATAAATAAATTTATGAAGAACATAATAGGAAATTGGTTGTAACCATAATACGAGTACCAAAGAATGAAAATTGGGATAGAAAAACTGAACATGTGGCTTGGGTATCAATTCAATCAAAATTTCAAGAAATATAGTTCTTAAAATTGATTTTTAAATAACATGAATAAATTAATTTCATAATATAACACCTTAATTTTCTTGTATATACCCACATAAAAAAATTAGGTTAATAATACCAATATTTTCCCAAAGATAATAATTTTAGACAAAAAATCCATATCAATTTTCTTGAATTTTATGAATGTATTGTATCCTTCGATATCAAAAATATATAAATCATAATAAATTAATTAATAATATTAATCGTATCAATATTATTTTTTATCCTTTATAAATATTCATTCTATCTATTAATTTTATATATTTTCCACATCAGGTGTTTATATATTTGTTCAATTATTCTATTTTAATTATAACAGTGTTTGTATTCATTCTTCTTCTAATGATCATCTTTAAAAGGTCAATAAATTTACTACTATGTTTGTTTTATATGTATATATGATGCTTAAAATTCCATTCATGATTGTTTTCTTATTTATCCTTGATGATAAATTCAATAACATGAATTTTTTGGTTAATCATGATGAAGGAATAATTTTTTGATAATATTTGAATTGAATATTGAAATAAAATCTCCCAATTAAAAACAAATAAGTATTTACAAAATTATATTATACTATAATATGAATTTTTTTCCAATTTTCATTCAGTGTTTAATTTTTTATTACTCTTCATATAGGTCATTATACCGACCTAAACATGAACATTATATAATTTAATGACTGATAATTTATTGGATTTTCCATATTATAATAATAAAAGAAGAATAAAAATACTATTTAGTCTTCAAAAGTGTGATATTTTGAAATTATAATGTATTAAGATACAAAATTAGTTGATATGATATTTATAAATAAATGTAATAAAATAGTTTCGTCACAACATTCTTTTTTCAAATGATTGAATTAAAGATGATCATTTTTTGATCAAATCATAAATAATTTTATTAATTTTTCATACTAGAACCTTATTTAATTCATAAAAATATTATTTATAATTTAATACCATACTTTTATCCAAAATTTTAAGTAGGTGATTTAAAATGAAACATGTTGTTTCGTGGAGTCGGTAGTCAACCAAAATTAAGAACAATTATTACATTGTTCGTAAGGGAATGGGAAAAGTTGGTTGTGTTTATTTCTGAAAAATAAAAAAAATCCATAAAATTTAAATAAATATGTCTTAATATAATATTGTGGAAAATAAATTTGAAATTAAATGCTAAAATTAAATGATGATAGTGAAAAGATTGAAATTACACTGAGAACATTGGGTTTCTCTTGGAGGATTCATTAGGAAGGATGGTCTTTCGATAATATTTTGTGACCAGAATAATTTTATTGTAAAATAGAATAATATGAGAAGTTAATATTTTTTTATTGGTAGAAAAATACATTTTATATTTGTATTTATGGGGATAGGATAGTAACCTTTTTTATTTGTCTATAAGATAATTTATATATATATATATATATTTAAACTTAATGTAAAGGGATGACATGTTAACCATGTCAAGTGGTTCCAAAAATAGACAATAATTTTGTGTAGGGTGATATATGTACTATAATTTTTCAAAAAATCAATCCAAGAAATTTTTTCTCATATTTGAAGGATTTAATCAATTATTTATTACTTTTACCATTTTATCATTTGTAGTGATAAAGGGTTTTTTTGGAAAGTTATGTTAATCTTTAGGGATAAAAATAATGTGTACCTTAAAAATTAAATTTGGAAATATAAATTCTAAATTTGAAATCTATTTTTTTTATTCAATTTATACAAGTGTTAAAAAATTATTTGAAAATTACAAATATATAATTTATTAAATCAATTTTTGATAAAAATATTACATAACTTCTAAAAAAATAAACGTATGTTTATAATATATAAATAAAATTTAAAAAATGAATGATTTAAATTATTAAATAAATATTTCTTAAATAGATTAATTTCATAAATTTATATTTCACACTTAAACACTAATAATGGCATAAACGACACCATAGTAGTAAAAACATTGTATTTTATTAATTAAGATAAAAAATTTCTACAAAAAAGTCAAAAAATTCATCTTAAGATTATATCATTATAAATAATTTAAAAATTCAGTTTTATTAGAAAAATAAAATTCTATGATTTCGAAATTAAAATTTTAAATGTAATCATAAATAAAATCTATTTAGATGTAGCATTACATGATATTTCATGGTTTGTTGTTTACCTAATACAGTAAGGCCTCAAATATTAAAATATTATAATTAGGATTTATGACATAATTTATCCTAAAATTTAGATATATCTAAATCATATATAATGGTTCATAAAGAGAATATTAATTAACCAAATCATATACACTATAAGTTTGTAGCCTTATGTGTAGTATAAGGCCCACATATTGTGCATAGTGTGAAGATTTAATTCATACTCAACTGTTTTTTTCTAGGTAATTACTCCTAGGCATATCTTGTTTAGAATCATATCCACTTCCATTATCTAGATAGGTATATAATTTCATGGAAAAAAAAACTTAAAATCTTACCAAAATTATATAATGTTATCCTATACATATATTAATATATTTTACTATTCCATAGGGTTTTTAATAAACATCACTCATTCTAATCTAAAAATTAACTAAACTAATCCTAAAAATTGAGCTATAGTGATACAAGATGAGGTTCCTCAAACTCACACACTCAAGTTTAGTGCTAAAAACACTTTCATTATATACTGACTTTTATACAACATGTGATCAACCTACCATTGTTTTATACCATAATAATATGTTATATTTTACATATAATAGTAATAAAAAACCATTTTCAAAGGAAACATATTTTATTATACACTTGAGAATACTTCTTTATAATCAAATTACATTAAACCCCCTTCTAGACTTCTCATAATTTAAACCCATTTTAATAACATAGGGAATGAAAACATATGAAACAGGTTAGATAAAAGATCAACAATAGAAAAAACTCATCCATATTTAATCATGAATTATATCATAAGAAAATGAGAAAACATGATCTGGAGAAAAATATCTTATTAAAAATAACATTGAAGAATTATATTTATCTATAATTCATGATAGAAGGATAAGTTATCTCAAATGAACAATAATATACCATGGAAAAAGAGTTTTTCATAATAAGCATGAGACATATGATGATATTATATATATATCATAAAACATTAAATTCCATTGAATCATAACATAGAATAGAAAAGTGAAAAAAAATATTCTTTGAAAGACATTATATTCTGATCAGATCCAATTATTCCCACACCTTATTTTATAAAAAAATACAATCATGAATACCATTTAAGTAATGAAGAAATTCAATCAAGACCAAACTTTTTATTTTGAAAAAAAAGAATTCTAGTCTTTGAATTAGGTTTTAAAAAATCTATTTATGTACACCATTTATTCTGGAAAAAAACCAAGCATTATTATAAATTATGTTGTGAAAAAATATAAACAAGCACATACCTCATTATCTATTGAATCATAAATCCATAACTAATGAATTAAAAGGAGATATAAGACCCCACTCATAAATATTCATATATATTTGTTCAAATTGAAAATAATCATTAATAAAATCATATTTAACACATGTAATGAAAAATAGTCATCATAATATTTCAAGAAGGTATCACCAAAATAGAATGAAGTACTATAATATATTTCTACTAAAAATTTAACCTCCAAAAATAGTGTTTGTTAAGATAATTTATAGTGTGATTAATTAAAAATAATTTTAAATGAAAATAATTCCATTAATGTCATAAAAGTAAATTTACATGAAAATATTCTGTAATAAATAAATTTGAAAAAAAAATATCCCTATTATAAATTAAATTAAACATAAAAAAAATTTTCTGTTAAAATGAAAGACTTTTTCCTATACAACACATTTTAAAATTTACCATTTAAAACAAAAAAGTTTTTCATAAAAATAAAATTTATAAAGAATAATTATTTCTAAAAAATAATTTTAGAAAATAGAAAAACACTAAATCATTTCTTCTTAAATAAAATCCTTTAAAAATAAATTTTAAAATATTTAATTTCTTTTGAAGATAAATCTTATGCTTTTAAAAAATAAAAAAAATTATACTTATATACTAAATCCTAAAGAGTTAAAATAATATATAAAACCATTTTTTTTAAAGTTTGAAATGGATCATGTTGAAGAGAAACTATGAAATGATGAGAGAATTGTAAAAGTTTTTTTATAAAATAATTTTATCATAATTTTAAATAATGACGGTATGGGTCGCATTTAAAAGTAATTTTTAAATTGATTAAGTGAAAAGAATTGAAAAAAAATTAATTTTGGAAGATTTATTCAAAAATTGTGCAATGAAATGTATATAATGGATTTTTTATAGAATATGTAAGAGAAATAATACATTATATCACTATAGGAAAGAAATTTTAAATACTTTAATATTTATTTGTTGATAATAAACATAGTGAATAGGGATAAAAAAATATTCTTTTTCGAATGTGCATAAGAATGTAAAGGTGATATGAGATAACACAAAATTAGGTTTCTAAATATAAAGGGGAACATTGGAAGTGAAGGAAAACATGTAAAAGTAGGATAACCAATTGTTATTTCAGATGATAATTATTATAAAAAATGATATACTTTTTGGAAAAAAATCATGGTAAAGTTGCTTATTTAATAATTCATTATTCTGAGAGAGGAAGAGAAAGTGAAATAAAAAATAATGTTTAAGAACACAAATATATATGAATTTGGTTCAATAAGTGGTGGTATAATTAAAGGAAAATAGAATTAATTTATAAAAATATATTATAACTTTAGTAACACTTGAATAAAAAACCATTGAAATGGGATTTCAAGATGTATGTGAAATTCCAATATATTTCATAAATAATTATGCTAATACAAATCCATGTCTAATATATATTAAAAAATGAAAAAACTAGTTAATACATATTATATCTCAGTGAAGAAAATTTATATTGAATAACCCTTAGAATTTTGGTATCAATTAAATAAAAATATATGTAAATGAATAACATGATATGGATCCTGAAACCCCATAAATTACATGAATATGATAAAAAAATATTTTTTTTAATCCCACAATATAAAATATATTATAGTTCATAATATGTAATATGTTACAAGGAATTAAATTTGAGACAAATAATCCCTTATCTTATTTTACAACATCCGAAAGAGTTCTTGAATTTCCTATGTTAAAACAAAAAATTATCCTTATCAAGTATTTTTTAATCTTTTCCATAACTATAACCTTTTAAAATATTTATTGATAATTAATCCCTATAGGTAATTGAGTTAGTTATTAATTATTTTCAATATCCAGTGTGAGTAATCTTGATCGTGTTGGACATGTTTAATAATAGAAGTGTTTTTCATTATTTATCCTCTAATGTTCATCATTAAAATATCATAATAGGTACTTCAATTGATTATTTTTATATATTTAAAATTTTATAATTCCATTGTTTATGCTTTTTTATTATGTTCCTTAAAGATGACATCATTTATCAGTAGGTCTAAGAAATTTTTAACAAATGAATATTGGTATCCTAGTTAATAATATAAATACTACTATTACAACACTATATCAAAATGACAATCATTATTCACTTATTATTATAATATATATTCATTAATTATGTTCCCATAGGTTACTATGATATTATTTCAATGAATTGTTTATGGAGGTGGTTGGACCAACCCAAACGTGAACACATTATAAATAATGGATGATTAGGAAGTGATATAGTTGTAATATCATTATTGAGGAAGAATAATTATATTTTTTTGGGTTCAATTAAACTTATAAATCATAATTTATAAGAATTTAAAAAATTGTTAATTGTAATAAAGCAATTATAAAATACAAACAAATTGGTTTTCCTTTTACAATTTTTATTTTATATGGTTGTATTTACAATGATTATTTTTTTACTCATATTATTAAAAGGTGTACTAATTTGGAATAAAATATCATAATAATTTTCAAAAAAATAATATATATAAATTATGTTATTAATTTGTACAAGCCAACTTTCATGGTGAATAAAAATGAAACATGACTCCGTGTGAAAGTGGTTGTCCACACATACACAAAAATGTTGTTTTTGTTTTCATTATAGTAAAAGTGGAAAGTTGTATAATATATATTTTTGTAATGTGAAAATATTTAGTATAATATAAATACATAATTCATCTTGTAATATTGGAAAAAAAATATTTGAACGGTAAGGATATAAAGGAAACTATGTTTGGGAAAGGTTAGTACTTACATTGAGAACTTGAAATATATCCTGAAAATATAGTTGGGAATGGAGGCCTTGGGATAAATAATTTAGACCATATGCTTATGAACATGAGAAATTTTTATAATAGAATAAAAATAATATGATTTTAATATCAATTACAATATAGGAATGGTTATTATTTGGATAATAATTTAGAAAGACAACACTATTATTAACCATGTTCAAAATTATTAGGATTACTCCAACACGATATTGAAAATAGAAAATAAATGAATAAAATATATATTTATTATCATTATAAATGATGTTTATAAAATGTCATAGGTATGAAAATTATGTTCAAATAGGTGATATAAATAGATTCAATTTTCATAAAGGAAATTAAATCACTTTTCTGGATGTCAAGAATTATGGTAAGGGTTTTTTTCCACAAATTCATTTTCAGGAGACACATTTAATATTATACACCATAATATATGTTATATGGCTTTATTACAACACACTGGATATATTTCATGATAATCATGTAACTCATTATGTTTTAATAGACAAATAATTTTCTTTATTTAAATGGATTTTAATTAAATGGCTTCCAAGGATGTAAGGTGTTTTACATCCCAATCTTTCTTTGTTATGATATGATGATTATTAGTCACTAGTTTCCTATTTTTGTGTCTGTATATATATAGGACATGGATTTATTTGAATTTTTTTTCATGAAATATAATGGATTTATGAATCTATATTGAGAATCCTTTTCCTGGTTTTTTGATTCAAGTGTTACTTTGGTTGTAAGGTATCTTGATAAGTCAATTTTCCTTTATTTGAGTTATAATACCTTTTCTTGAACTTCACTCATTTAATAATGGTTTATTCTACACTAAGATTTTATTTAAAAGTAATTCCTTTTCACTCTATGGATAGTTATTTTTAAATTCCATGATTTTACATTGAGTAATTTATTCCTCAAAAAGTATATCATTGTTTTGATAAAAATATTGTCTTATATAATAGTAGTTTCCCCTCCTCACACATATTTTATTTTCCTACTAATTTTATCTAGTTACTCATGTGGAAAATTATGAGTTATAACAAGTTACGTTTACATTTACTCTTCCATTTTTTTAAAGGATGTTTTATTATCCTTTTTTATGATGTTCTTTTTGAACAACCTTATTTTGAGGCATTAAATGTTTTTTAATTTTATGATCAAATATATTATATTATATTAATAATTTCTTATAAAAAATTTACAAACATCTCACTGATCCATTATTAATGATTTTTTTAAATATAATTTTTTAAAAAAATTAACTTCAACTTTTTGAAAATGATTTCTGAATGTGAACCATAACTTCATCATTTCTGAGTACTGTAAAAAGAAATTATTTAAAAATTATTTTTGATTTTCCCTCACCATATGAGTTTTTTATAATGAATATACCATTAAATGTTTTCAAATTGGTTTAAAAGGGAATTATCCATTGATTACTTTGAATATAAATGTAAATATTTATATTTTTTCCAGAAGTTAATGTTTTTTTAAAGTAAATATGGATTTTTAAAAGGATTTTAATGGATTATGTTGTTATGAAATGATTCTTTAGTGTTTTTATTTCTTCTTAAATATTGTTTTTTAATATTTATTTTATAAAATTTGGTTTTCTATGTATTATATATTTATTTCAATTTTTAATTTATAAAATTATTTATCAAGATGAAATTATTTTTTATTGAAAATTTTATTTTGAATTCTCAATCATTACAAAAAGGGATATTTCATCATGTTTTTTTTTTCAAATTGACTTATATGATAATCCCTTTACATATATTTTCCTCTCTCTTTGGAATTTATATTCAATGGGAATTATTTTTCATGATTTAACATATAAATTTTCTTATGAAAAAATATTTATAAATGACTAAATTTTTTGTAGACATTAATTATATTCTTAAGTCCAATTTAGTAATACATTCTAGAAATGTTACAAAAAACATTTTTCTTTATATTAATTTTTTTTGGTGTGATGAGTTTTATTATCATTTGGTATAAATGGTTATGAATGATTATTGTGTGGGGAATTATATCTCTCTATAATGAATATGTTATGTATTAATATCTCAGGATATAATGAATCATATATCTAATTGAATTTTCTCAAAACATAAATGATATAGATGATTTGATTTTTTCATAATATAATGGGTGGACATATATAATTTTTTTATAACATAAATTTTGGAAATATATGGATTTTATCAAGACATAAATGGTGGACATGCTTAGATTTGATCACAACTTAAGGGGTGGAAATGCTTATGTTTTTCACAATATATATAGTGTAAAAACATGGATTTTTATGAAATATTATGTATTTATATTCTTATTTATATTCCATATTTTCTTTTTTTAAAATTATTCATTTACATGATATTTTTTCATATAATATTCCTAAGGTTTTAATCCATGGATCTTGTTTGTTATTTCAAATTTTGGGGCCATGTTATATTTTTGTTTATATGTGATTAAATATTCTTATATCATGAATTATTGATAACTCTTTTTATTCCATGTCCCTTTTATTCTGATATATCTCATATATTCATGTTGTCTCATATGATTTGGATCTAAAACTTGATGATATGTTGAAGAGTTTTCCCCATTACCCAGTGTTTAATCTCACACCTCCCCCATTTTACATTTCCATTCCCTAGGATTAGAAGAAGAGAATACATTATGATAAGTATTTGAGGGGGTACAATGAGATATGATTATGGAAAAAAATTCATAAGTATCATAAAATAATATTTCTTTGAAATTGGTCCTTATAGAAACTAGAAATTTTTTCATGGGATTTTGATATTATTGTGAGTTGTTGTGTTTAAAATTTCATAATGTTATAATAAAAATACAGGTTCATCTCAATTTAAATCAGATATAGTGGTTAAAGAATGTTTTTTAGCACTAGAATTGGGGGTATATGGCTAGGGTGCCTCAATTGAGATCCTCATTTTTAATAAATATGTCAAAAATATCAAGTATAGTATACTTGTTTTTAATGTAATTTTTTAATCTCAGAAAACATATTCAAAGGAATGTTGATATGTCCTTGATTTTTGGAAAATTGGCCCAATAATCCCTGTAGTGAAGCACTTGTTCATATAAAAATAGTATCCAGATTCTTTGAAAGATTATTCTTCAATTAATACAATTTAAATGTGAAGATTTTATAATGAATATTTTATATATAAAATGATCCTTGCATGAATTCAATTGATAATTGAACCTAAATATTTGGGGGAAGATAAGGTAAGTTATTGTAAAACACATCAACATACTCCCATACAATAGTAATGTCATAGATGTTGACTTCTTAACTAATAATTTAAGTAAAATTACCCTTTTTAATGGTCATCAAGATCCAAATTATATATATATTTAACCATTTATAGTTAATAATCATCCTTTTAATGATATTTTATAGAAATATGATTAGGTATATGTAATATGATTTCCTTATCCCAATAATTTATATGTGATCTATGAAGAGAGAGAATTTCCATGAGTGATGTGACATAAAATACTACAAGGTGAATGAGAACTTGATGTATAGGAATTATCTCTTTGAAAATTTTGATTAAAGAAGAGTTGTAAATAGTAGATCCATTTAACATTCCACTAGGTGTTTTCAAAAATAATTCATCATATATTGTATGAGGTGGTAATTTCGTATTTATAGAAATATTATTTAAAATGATTGAATATGAAGATCCAGGATCAATTAATATATGTATAGATTTAGAGTTTAGAGTATATAAACCTTCCACCACTTCATTATCCTAATCTAATTCAATCGTAGTGATTTCATTGGAACATCCATGTTCCATCATTCATATTGGTTACTATTGGATATTTTCCTTTTAAGGATTTGGATTACAACATTGGTTTTCATAATTTCCAGACTCCTTCTATTTGAGTAATTGATTTTTAGGTGGGGTATTAATTGGGACCCTATTTTATTTTGTTGTATTCTTTTCATTTATCCACATATTATGTTCTTGGTGGGGGTACTTTACCACATTTATAACATTTTACTGTTCATAAAGTTATAAAATGACCTAAATCACCCAGTTTGGGTCGTGGTGCAACATGAACTCATGTGAATCTCTTTATATGCATGAGGTTCGCAACCTGTAGTGAGGGACTATTGGGGAAAAATGGAGTGACTATTTTCTTAGTAACAGATGCTGAAAAAATAGATGTTGAATTGAAGAGATAATAAAAAACAAAATCAAAAACATCAACATCAATGTAGGTGATGCAATTAGGAAAAAATTACCCATTTAAAAGTAAGATGAAATACAAGATCAATATTTATAAAAAATATAACACATATAGAATGGATCAATTTTCCCAAAATAAGAAAAATTTGGATCTATTATTGATGCATGATAGAAAAATATCTGGAAATATTTCCTAAGATCAACTCATTCAACCATGATCCTCCTACTCAACTTCCTAATATATACCCCTTACCCATTTTTTTGGATCATTTAGGATAATTTAATTATACACATCAGTATTTCCATGTAGGCTGTGAGGAAAAGACCCAGTGGGAATTGACCAATTCATCCTCAATTTAAGTAAAACATTTGTTTGTAATGGTGTGCATAATGACTAACAAATACTAATGAATGAGCAGTGTCATTGGTCACTAACTAGGACTCCACAAACCCTAATCCCACTGACATTACCTCTTTAATAGAAGATATTTCATGTCAATCCTATCACATAGTTAGAACAAGATTATATAAATTAATCTTTGGCTGAACCATATTGTGATGGATAAACATATTGTAGTAATCACAAATAGTAAAATTTAATCTAATAGCTCAACCATATTATTGAGAATATATATCACATAATTTCTACACATATAATAATTAATTTCACTATAATTCCATCCCATAAATGGATAGGAACTATATATTTTTCATACATAGTAATCAACCACATATTATTGTTATCATAGGGAAACATATGCACCAACATGATAATAAAAATACACCTTTATATAATGAAATTGTAATGTTGTATTTACTTCCTACCTCAAGCATGAAAGATTCTAAAATCCAAGAACTACCACCCAAATAAATTCCAACATTAAAAATCATTCAAATCAGACCCAAAAAAATCTATGAGAGGATTCTAGAACAAACATCCTATAAAAAGCAAACATAGAGGGTTATGAGAGGTTTATATATACAAAACGAATTTTTCTTCAATGAACCAATCTCGAACCAACCAATTGAAAATACGCACCAAGGGAATATTCAGGTTCCTCTCCCTTAGTGATGTAGGAAAACATATCAAATCACACATAAGACATTATATCAATGTATGAAATACCAATTTGAGGGTTCATTATGAGAGAAGATGAGATGTTCCTGGAGACAATGGAAAAAATGGAGACATACCTTATATTAAATTATCCAACATGTTGATTTCAAATGAAAATGTTTTTTGAATAGAAATGAATCACTAAAATATCCTAAATGAGTATTTTTTTGAGATCCATCTTTTAAGAGGAGTAATGAAGGATTTTAGGGAATTTTTAGTTTAAAATCCAATTTTTTTGATTAACTATTCTCATGTGTAAGGTTTTGTTGAACAGATCATCAAACCTTACACCATCTATGAGATACCCATAATAAAAACATGTATTTGGTCAAAAAAAGTTCCATATAGTTAAATAAACTGTGAACAATCAATGTGAATTCCACTACCTCCTTATAATTAAACATAATGGTTACTTAGGAAATCTAAATATCTTTCCACTAACACCACACACTGGTGATCCCCCAAAATTGCATCCAAAATGTTACAAAACATTATATAATTTCCTCTTGTCCAAAACCAAAAAAAACATGGCATATAATTCTGAATTATAAAGTAAAAATATGAAAAAAATGTCACACACCATAGAAACCTGAGGGGTGTTTTAAACTCCCCCTATAAAAGAATATTCAACCTTGAGAATCATCTATATGAGTACTTCTTGAACAACTCAAAACACTAATCCATTATAAATGATTCCCTTTCCCAACTTTCTATCTTGATATGCCTCTCATACCACAACACTTGAACATGGGAAACCATCTTCCTATATAACTTTTCACTCTAATGAATAATTCAAACCTAATATTCCCCAAATGAATAATATTCCATTAACTCCACATGTTCTATATTAATTAAATCTATCAAGTATGGATCATAATTACATAGATATGACACTTGAAACAAATCATAAATAGCCAAAAATCATGGAGGATGTTCTAATATGTATGAAATAATCCGAATATATTCCACATCCACAACTAACCCAAAAAACAATAGTGTTATGTTTCTATACCTCTGCAACTACCGATGACCCATCTATCTTGACACCCATAAGAATATTATGACATCCACAAGAAACTTCAAGGGTTTTCTCCTTCAGTTTACATATGAATTTTGTTTTCTTAGATAAAAAAAATATAAAGGAATTATTTATACCCATTCAAAATTATATTTCACTTTACTCAGCCTAATCAATAACAAATATCTCGAACCAATCCAAGGTAGTAGTGAATGAGATGGTCAACCATATAGTCCATCAAAGGGTTCCATCTAAATTGAATCATGAAATATGTTATTATATGTAAAATACTCTAAAGCCAGTTGGTCATCCATTTTCCCTATAAAACTAAGAACTTGTAACCTGAACATAACACTAAAAATATGTATTTTCTGATTGGAAAATTAGTCTATCCTTGGATGGTATGTTATTCTCAATATTAGTTGTGATCCCAAATATATATATATTCATTTCTAAAACTGAGATGTTAAATATACACCTCACTATGATAAGATAATTGTAATAACATAATAATGTTTCACTATTTTCTATATATATAACCTATCCCACTCATCTTAATGACTAGTTTTGTCAAATATTCAATAAGTGTGAAATCATTTTCATCTAGTTAATATTTTCTATAACCTAATGCCTATTTCACATGCATTCTAGAAGTGGCTGCAATAATCTTTCATGTTACTTGTTTCCTTCAATTACTCTCTAATAAGAATGGAAATGGTTGATGAATGTTATAGTCTCATTATTTATTCATGAACACCGAAATAATTATCATGTTTTGATATATCTTAGTCGATCTTGGATGTTCATCCCCCTATGAGGCATAAGAGTCTCTTATTAATTCTTCCATTATAGATGATGAAACCTTAATTCATTCAGGTATATGAAGTATGTGGTTCCTAATGTAACCAAATAAAAATATCTAAATATTATATAAGTTTAGAAAAATTTTCAATATATAACTCAAATATACATTATGAAAAGAAAAAAATATTTAGTATCATTGGATACTTGATATATAAACATATTATTGCAAAAAAAACACAACATCTGCCATAATGTTTTTATTTCATAGTAGTGTTATTAAACATATGATATTAAATCCATTAATTATAACATAGGAACATTGAATAATAAGAAATGGTAATATTAGATACACAATAATGGTAAACATATAGATATCAATCAATGTCCATATTTGAGAATAAGGGTATGAGAACATAATCATAACAGAAAGAAATTTATACCTAAGATATTAAATATCATTATCCATGATTCTTGGAATAATAATTTGTCATAAAAATGTCAAAAGTGATAAGTTTGACAAATCATACATAATAAATCTTGTTTCATGAGAGAAAATTAGAAACATTGGAATGTGGAACAAGAATAGAAAAATAATCCTGTGATATTTATACATAGTAATTAGTTCATTCATTGAGATAAGCACATGAATTTTGGTCTTTACATAATCTTATGGACACGAAAATAGGTCCACACATAATCTTATGCACATGAAACAAGCTCCATGAATTGTGTTGTGAACATGAAATTAGGTTCGTGTGTAACATAATTATCTCATGAGCTATCCATAATTACTGAATGTGTTGGAGGGCTGTAACAGAACCACCCATAAAATAAATTTAAACCATAAATGTTTCAGAAGAGGTTGATTACATTCTTCAATTAGTTATACAATAACCAATGGAATGTAAATAGGTTTCATTCCATTATTTCATCATATAATAACCCCTGGAAAATATATGAGTTCAATAAATATTTATTTATGAATTAATTAATCCCTAGAAGTGATTTTTTTTAATAAAATCAACCTTGAAAAATCATCATCATAAGACATATATAGAAATAAAGTTTTTATTATCATATGATCATACCTCTAGTGAAGTATATAAATTATTATATCATAATTAAAAAGATTAAAAATACCTTTAAAAGATCATTTAAACCTATATTTTAAAATAATACAAAAATATAGTTTTCTTTTGATAGAATTTTAACTAAAATTACAATAATATTGAGACAATAATTTTCATGGAAAATATCCAAGGAACCATGTAATGGAATGATGTATGAATGGAAATTTATAAATAAACCAAAAAAAATTCATTTCTTATATGTTGAAAAAAATATCAATTTCACACATTTTTTGAGAAATCATAAATAACCATTATGGAAAACATTGAAAAATTCATATTAAAATATTTGAAAAGAAATTTTAATATGGTTAAAAGTGAATATAAACAACAATTGGATAATTTAATGGATAATTCATAAAAACATAATAAATAACATGTATGTGGAAGAAAAAAATAACCATATAAAGTTTAAATAAGGTTGGATTTTCTAAAAAACATTCTTGTTCATTTTAATTACCAAATAGTTGAAAATGTTAAAAATAATTAAAAATAATTAGAATGACTATATCTTTAGAAAATATGTTCCGTTTAATGGATATATATATCATATTATTTCCTTCAATGTAAATTTAACATAAACAATCTGAAAATGAATAGAGATTGTAACATAAATAACTTATCACTTTGGTAACTTTTGAATCAAAACCCCCAAGAAATAGATATATTAAAATATGGAATTAAATTACATTAATATAAAAATAATAATGACACATAATATAAAAGTTCCACTATATACACTAAATGAATGAAATAATTAGTGAATATGACATTTGTCTCATGGAATCAAAAGTGAGATGAGATACCCTTACCTCAAGCCTCTTCTTTGTTCATTCACATTAAAATATAATTTATAAAAAATATAGATATATTACACATATATTATAGACCAATATAGTAACATCATAATATGAATTTTTGGATTTGAGCTATAATTCCATATTACCTTAGGCATGTATCCCTTTATAGTAGAGGCTTTAGAATAATAGTGATTGTCTATGTGAAGTCATAGCGATAATATACCCTCTAACAGAGTGTATAAAAATAGATAATAAGAAAAAAAGTAACAATATAATGTCTGAGTATGTAGATAACAAAAAACTTATCAACTATATTTAATGAATGAAAAAAAAACTCAATAGATACAACAAAATGAAGGATATAATTTATGTTAAGAAATACCGGTGACATAATGATAAATCTAAGTGAAAAAAATTCTTGATCTCCTCTTAAACTCCAATATATCTCAGATCATACCACTAAACATACCTATACTCCACCTAAAAATATGATGTAATGTATGAAAATGCAGTGAGGTTCCTGTGAAGGGTGTGACCATATTAACATAGTTGGGTCCCACTAATAATAAAAAATAAATGAAATCATATATGTGTGTATGCACGAAAGAAATATAAAAAATAACAAAAAATAATTCAAACTTGTTACGAGTGGTCAGGAAGAAACTAAGCCATCAAAACCATAACTTCTTCAATTTCATACCAGAAAGATAGTTTTATGTTTTTTGGAATTAATAAAAACTATCCATAAGGCATATGAACTAGTCCCCTGAAAATCCACAAGGATTTCATTAAACATGTCAATATAATGGGTTAGGTTGTAGAGCCTTAATATCCCGACACTATATTGGGATAAGTCACATGTCCATGCTAATCTGACATTATTTCTTATGTCTTGTGACAAGAATTTGATTCCCCCTTTTCCCCCCATGGGATAGGCCATTAGTCAATCATGCTCATTTCCTTTGGCCAAGTCCATTTTCACCATTGTTGCAAGACATTTTCACTCACCTCAAAGGGATAATCATATCAGGATTGTCCACCTATTTTGAGTAAAAAAATATTTCATCCAAGGAATGATAATGTGATTAACTAGGTAGATCATATAGAGGTAGAATATAGATTGATATCATAAGTACCAATAGAAACATACATAAAATGTGAAAAAGAATCTAACATGTTAATAAGCTGTATTATATTATCCATGGCATCAATCACCATATATTTTCTTCATGGGATAAACACACACACAACTATATTCATAATATAAAAAAATAAGTCTCTCAAACTAGACACACACTCCAAGTATGCCATATCATATAATGGTTGTCATGGATAGACTCACATACGCCCTTATTCATAACACAATAACCAAGGTTACACAAAAACATACGCATATCAATATGTGTCACATACAACAAAAGGGAAAAAATGGATACATGGTACATCACAACCACGTGGTCCAAGGAAATATTTAGTATGGTTTATGGGGATCTCATGTATAGAATATAATGGAAAATCCAAAATGGTCTAAGGAAAAATATACATGGTATAATGTAATCTCACATAAACTAGTGCATGGAAAATCCATTAAGGTCTATGGTAATGCCCCATGATAAATACTGATGTAAAATCATTACATGTACTACCTGATCAAAAAATAGCAGGTATTACTAATTAATATTAATACACAGTAAATTTTACTAACACCCATCACCACCCCAAGGTGATGTTATAGTTAGAAGGCTCTTCTCAACCCTTCACCCTAATCATGTAGAGAAAAACCATGAATAGGACACACACTATTCATGAGGAAAAGTTATATATAAAATATCAATAACTATCATGGTATCTCTCTAGGTAAACCATCATTTCACCACATGATGAACTAGTTTCCAAATGATACTAGAACACCCAATGTACAGAAGTGTACTATTCATGTGTCTAGATACACTGTTTCACCTCATGATAACCTAGTTTCCAAATGACACATGAAAAACCAAAAACACTGTTTTCCAAACCATTCTCTACAACTATTGGTCAAAAGGTTTATTAGGAGAGGATTCACTATTTCTCAAACCATGATCCCTAACCACATGCCATCTATGGTGTGTCTCAAATGAATTTAGTTAATGTTACATAGTTTATTAAACCATTCTCTTTAACCATGTTACACCCCTGAGACATTGGCTCTAGTTGTATGGTTTCTTGGGAAATTTTTATAGTTTTACCTAACCATTATCAAACAGTGTACTTTTTAGAGAGGATTCAAAACACACTGAAACACCTATGAATTCCTGAAAAAATAGTAATAAATAAGACTCCCCTTAGAATATCCACACATAAAAATGAAAATTGTTATAATTTCCCCACTATAGTGCTTCTCATCCTTGAGAGGTAGTTGTAGGATGTGAAACACAATAGTAATTAAAAAATGATCTTTGTCCAAAAGGATTTCTCCACGATCCATTCATGAATGAGAACCTATCACATCAGCATAATGATCATATACTAATGTACATCATAGTCCCACTGTGTGACTCTAGAAAAAAACAATAGAAACCAAGCCAAAATCTTACCACCATCTCACTTTGAGACAATGATTACCCCCACCATTGAACTCAACACACGACAGTGTCTTAAGACATATCCATACAAAACATCAAGGTGATCCTCACTATAAGAATATCAACACAAAACAAATTATGAAATACCAATGGAAGGCCTGAGGTAATTCAGTTCCACCAAACATGATCAAACGAAAATAATTATTTTTGGAGTTGATATCCAAATTCATTCCCTAGTTTCAAGATGAACCAGTGAGCCTCCACTATCCAATGAAACTATAACATGATAAAATATCTAGAAAGGCCTAGAATAATTATCAAACACATTATTCAGTACCCATATGATGATATTTATGTGTTCTAATCACATCATATTTAGTTTCACTCAAGAAATAATAATTGGTTACACTCTAATCAGTATCTTACAAATGTACCCAATGTCAAAAATTCATTCTCCTTGAAACCACCAGTCATGATTCCTTAATCCATTGGTTTCAACCCAATGAGATGAGGGTGTGCCATCTCATGCATCATATAGGCACCGGGTAGGAAATCACTGGTCATGCATTTTACCATGCCATCTAGGGTGAATTAGAATTTCATGCTGTTGTGATAGATTCCGTGATAGATTATGCATGCCATTGTAGTAGTTGATGTGATAGAAATACTTGTTGCACTGATAGGGTATTACTTCTTTTACAGCCTGTTTAGCATGGGCGCCAAGCTCTGGTCTTGGAGGTGTTATGGGCCCTCGAGGATCGGAATTTGTCGGATCATTGTTGTTATGCTGTTTACTTGTTGTATGCATCGTGATAATGCCAAGCTTTGATTCGCGGGGAGTATGGGCCCCCACGAATCGGAATTTGGCACATAACTGGTTGTTTTTTCAGTGTTTCTGGCGTTCAGAGCAGTTTCAGAGCTACTGCTCAGAAAAACCCAGAATACATGGCGTGTTATTACTTCATACACACTGTGTAGTTTTTAAACCGTGTTACTATCTGTGTAAACAAAAACACGGGGTGTCGGGAAATATTTGGGGACACGTCGTGTACCTTATGTACATGTCGTGTGGTAGTAAACTGTGTACCCGGCCATGTCGCCAACAACACGGGTTGGGGAAGCTCGTGTAGTGCACGTCATGTGTTATAAATACACGCCGTGTAGGTTTCTTCTGGATACCCAGCCGTGTCACGAACAGCACAGGCTGGTGTTATCCATCCTTATACACGCCGTGTTTGTTCGGAACACACCGTGTAGGGGATCAGCCGTGTAGCTGGCCGTGTAACCTGCTACATGGGTCGCTGTGTAGAGACCTGAAACTTGACGTACATTGACATTACATTACATTTGCGGAATACTTTGTACATAACAAACACACACACACAAGGACCGTAATAGTTTAGTGTCTTTGGAAACTTGGAATATAATCCTCTAATCCTGGTGAAAGATCTTCAACATCTCCCATAAAGATCTTCCTTTTTATTATACCTAAAACCTTTCTTTATATCCTGGGGAAAAGAAAACATAAAAGTGTGAGCTCAAATGCTCAGTAAGGGTAAACAAAATAAAAATCAATCACATCATATTCATAAGAACATAACTTTTGGAAATCTTAACCTGCAAAAGAGAGCATAATTTTATAACATGGGACAAATCATAGTAGTGAAATGAAATCCCAATAAGCATAACTTAAAACATGAAACTTTGTGGCATACACACATAATCATAGAGAATCATTTCTTGTTAGTCATGACTCATTGCCAAGACTATCTTAGTGGAAAAAGTCCCTTTCTGAACCGAGTCACCCTCATTTCAGTCCTGTTTCACTGAACCGGTATAACCTACCATTCCAGCCATGTCTATCTCATGAGATATGAAATCTTTACCCAATGAATTGGAGGGAGATATAGGTCCCACCCATCTCATAATGATACCATTCTTATGTGTGCCACAAAATCATAAATCATACATCATTTCATAACCCATGTAATAAAAATGGAATTCTTAAACATCATGACATCATAAAACAATTCATATAAGATAAAGGAATTCATAAAAATATTTCCATCACAACATAATCAAATCCATGTAATAATAGGGATAGAAACAGAACCCTTTATTATCTTAGATGGAAAATAATTTTGATAAAACACTTGAACTCCAATCTTGAGGAAAATATCCTTTCTACTTCAAAAACATTTTTCCTTTCTTAACATGTCATACAAATTTAAACTAAAATAAGTTGATTAAAAATAAACTTGAAAACTTTTAAATTATTCTTCTTGGAAATAATGTTTTAAAAATCCATTCATGTCGTATAAGTTAAAAAAACATTCTTCGTACTTTTTTCGGAAAAGTCAAAAAAGTACCTCGTATGAAAAATGACAAAAGATTCCTTTAATATCTTTTACTAAAAACACACCGAAGGGTAAAATTGGATTTAAACCATTGTAGGTGGATGTAAATAATATTTCATATCAAGTAAACATGAATGTGGATGATAAAATGCACCCCAGTAAATGCCAATATATAAACAATCTCGGATAAAAATGAGATTGTGATATTTCCCTTACCTTTGGTCTGACTTGCTTTGTAAGTGTACGAACCTCCTGTATAATGATTTAAATCATGTTATTGACTTATTCCAGAATCATATTCATTGTTATTATATCATATATGGTCCACTTATGACTTTATATTACCCGTTCTTTTGTAAATTCATGTTAAAGTAGTGTTTTGGGTAAAATCGTCTCATTTGTCGTTCGTGTTTTTAACTTGTAATTATTAATATGATTACTTAGATCATTATTACTTAATTCCAGAATATAAAACATGATTTATATATATATATTCAGAATATACATATATAATAAATCAGTAAATGGAAAGAAATACACCGTTCATGGAGACGGTAGTCCGTACGTACGCATGAACGCTGTTTTCGTTTCCTTATTGAATTGAATGGAATTAAGTAGATGACATACATATAAATATAAATAATTCCAGTATCATTATTAGGTCATATATTTCATTATTACTTATTATATATACTTTATAATCATTCATGAATGGTTAATCATTGAGAATGAATCTCATCGCGTCGTGGAGACGGTAGTCCGTACGTACGCACGAGCGATGATATCGTTCCCATGGTCGTGGAATTGTGTTGAAGTGTATGTATACTATTTCAGTATCAATATCAATTTATAATAATCATATATAGTTACTCATTACACCTTTATACCCATCCAATTAAGGTGGTGGCGGAAAATAGATTACACCACGGCGTGGAGACGGTATTCCGTACGTACGCACGCGCGGTGATTTCCTTTTTCCGCAAGATGGATAGAAGGTTAATTAGAGTTGTTTCATATTTATAATAACATATCAGTATATAAAAAATACTGATGTTATTACTTTATCATGAAACAACTAAAGAAGAAGAAGTTGAAGAAGAAAGAAATTGAAAAAGATCGGTAATGGATATTACCTCTTTTTGACGCGCCTTTTCTTAGCCTCCACTTAAAGAACTAAGGATGGTCTTTGAAGAATAACAAGACCTCTAGGATGATACTAGGGAAGTGTAGAAGGTATTTTGGCAGGGGTTGGCCGAGCTTGAAGGCTCAAAGTTGTGTGAGGAAGAGAGGGAGGAGGTGCCCTTTTATAAGGGAGGAGAGGGGCACCTTAGGAATATCTCAATATATTATTTTATATTAAAGTAAAAATCGGTTTATAATGGTTAAAAAGGGTCTTATTTCGAATCTAAAATGGGGATGGGTCGAAATCCGATCAACCAATAGGATTTAGACAAGTTTAGGTTATTATTTTAACCTTATCAATTAGCTTTAACTTTAAGTTAAATAATTTAACTTTTACCGTGTCTTTTTGTTTTCTTACATTATATGGTTAATACACTTACTATAACATGCCAAACGAACCCCAAGTTGTTTATTATTAATATATATATCCTTATCTAAGTCATTTGGCCGAACCTTATATTTTTAGGAATAAAATAACAATTATTAATATAATATTTTATTTAAAAACTATTTTGTGTCAATTTTGACACTATTTGATATATGATTTTTTTGAAAGTCATAACAGAATTATATGTGCAAACCAAGTTGATTAAATCAACACTAATATATCATAGTAACCTAGAAAATTAGTGGAATTCATAAAAAGTCTTAAATTACATTTATTTTGGTATTTATAATATCAATTATGTCAATATTTCATTAATAAGATAATTACTGCATCATCTTTGTGTCATAAATAAATTAAATTATTTGATGTCTAAAAATTACAAATAAAATACCATTATGTAGGAAATATTTTTAGATTTCTAATCAATATTTACAATCGAATTTATCTTATATACAACCCTATATTAAAAATATTTTAGTAAATAAACTTTGATTTTAACTCTTTTAACTCTTCTTTGAATTAAATAATAATAAATGTCCTAATCTAATCCAAGTGGGCCTAAATGATAATATTTTACACTTAAGGTTGTTTTTGGTCGAGATACACTTGTCCAATAGAATTAGGACATGTGTTAGGGTAATATTAATATCATTCTTACCCTTAATTACCCTATTTACTTTTAACCGTGGTAAATAAAAGTAAAAAGTTACTATTCACCAAAAATTATTTTCATCTCATTGAACCACATTTTACTTACTGAAATCAACAGTGTCTCTCGGATTTTTGAAATTCCATTCACAGAAGCGGTAAAATTAAGTTTTATGAAAAATTCAGTTTTTTTTAACTACCACTTAGTAGTTTCACTATTCATCAAAAATTGATGTTTTTCAGAACAATGCCAAAATTTCATCCTAAGCTATATTTCATATTCCGAATTCAAAAATGAATTCTATTTTACCAAATTCATAACATAGAAGTTTCATTAATTAATTTTATAATTAAACCCCGCTGTTAAAACAAATAGCGTGTTTTTAAGAAACAATATCTATCAAAAGATTGACACTTGATTATGTCTGGTTTAAATGTGAAATTACATCCAATGACCAAAATTGTATTAAATTGTAAAAAATATATTCTAAATATACTTTAAAACCACTCAAATTAATAATTTATCACTATTAATTATTTCGATTAAAAAAGTTGTTTTTAATTATAATTTAGTAATTTTCACTATTCATCAGAATATGAAAGTTATCCAAAAAGTACCAAAATTTCACCTTAGGCTAAATTCGATAGTCCGAATCCAAAAATGAAGTCCATTTTGAGAGCTAAAATTTCTAAAATTTTAAAAGGTGGTTATTACTATTCATAACGGCTAGTTATAATAATATTTTAATAGCATATCGTTGTTTAGTGAAACTCAGTATTGTGTACTACACACGCTATCGAGGAAGGTCGCGATTGCATGTAATGCAAGGAAAGTCAAGGATGTGTGTTGTGCAAGCTCCTTTTGGTGTAGCGTACAACACAAGACATTAATAAAATTAAAAAGAATATTTTTCATAAAATCTCGGGGTGTTACACGCTGAGCCTATCTAGTAGACGCCGTGTGTTAGAAGAACACGCTGTGTAGTTTTCTTCTAGGTACCCGGCCGTGTCACAAACAACACGGGTCGATGTTATATTCTCTAATACACTCCGGGTTTGTTCATAACACGCCGTGTAAGGGGTTATCCGTGTGGCCGGCCGTGTAACCTTTTACACGAACTGCCGAAGCCTGTCTTGTACACGCTGTGTCCTCAGTGCACATGCCGTGTAGTATAGTTTTTGGAAGACCGTGTAGGTTAGTTGTGAAAAGAGACTCAGGCAGGGGAGTGGATTCCAGGTACACACCATGTTTTTGGACAACACGCTGTGTAGTCTGGAACATTACACGACCAATGGTGGCAGAATGGTAGGCCCATGTAAATGGATTCAATAAACACACCGTGTAGTTTAAATACACGCCGCATAGTTCAGTTTTTCAAGTTTAAGTGTTTCTATCTCCTGTTCCTGTTTTTTACTCTTGTGTTTTCTATCCTCGTTGATCCTAAAATTGGAGTGTGCTTTTGACCTTTTAGGTTTATGACAACAAGACGTCCTCCCGTTGCACGCCAGGAACCAGGCAGTGGCAGTACACCTGATACGGCAGACCAGGGACTACCTGTAGTTCCGCAGATTGTTCTGGATATGGCACCTGCAGTGATTCCGGACACTGGTGTAGATGCTCAGTTCAGAGAGGGATTCATGAGGTTCATGCAGACTTTCCAGGGAGCTCAGCATCCTTCCCTGTCTATGGAAAAGATGACGCGAGTCTTCCAGAAGAAGCATCCTCCCACTTTCACAGGGGACGGAGGACCTCAGGTTGCAGAGTCATGGCTAGAAACCATGCTTTCCATCTTCGATCACCTGGAGACACCTCCAGAAAGAAGGGTGAAGCTCGCGACTTATATGTTGTGAGATTCTGCCAAGAGATAGTGGGATGTAGTCTCACAGGCAGGGCACCAGCAGACTATCGTTGGGACGAATTCCAGCGTACGTTCTACGACTACTTCTATCCAGCGACGCTGAGGGCCAACAGGGCCAGAGAGTTCATGAACCTACAGCAAGGTACTCTTTCAGTTATGGATTATTCCTCCCGATTCACCGATTTATAGTGTTTCTCTCTCGTTCTGGGAAATGAAGAGCTGGTTTTGGCGAGGAAGTTTGAGGAAGGCCTCAAAACAGAGATCAGATCACAGGTGAACGTTTTCCAGTTGACTTCTATTACTATGATAGTGAACCATGCGCTGATCACTGAAAGAAATCTAAGGGAGACTAGAGATGTTGACCAGGGTGGTTCAGCACCCAAGGCTGAGTCGTTTCATACTGACAGCAGGAAGTGCCACCGAGGGTCTACTCGAGGTGACTCAAGGAAGCGGGGTATATCTTCTGGAGGACGGGATCTTCCTTCTGGAAACCCGGTGGTATTATATTAGTGTGGAAAGAGTGGGCATAAGAAGCCTCAGTGCCTGAGAGATCCAGTGGAGTGCCGAGCTTGCGACAAGATGGGTCATCTGCAGCGTTTTTGCAGGGTTCTTCTTCCAGCGGCTAGTGAAGGAGGATCTGTTTCTACCCCTCATTTAGGAGAAGGATTACCAGTCCCACAGCAGACTGGGGGATGGAGTTCTTCAGGTCGTTCAGGCTAGGGTATAGGTCATGGACGCGGTGGTCAGGCTCAAAGGGGATCAACTCAGGGATATCAGGCTGCTACATAGGGTCGCGGTACTGGCCAGACATTTGCAGTAGAGCAGATTAATCGGGAGTAGGATCCTGGACCTTCCACAGTTTGAGGTACGATCCTAGTAGCCTCAGTTTTATCTTCCGTACTTTTTGATACCAGAGCTTCTCATAGCTTTATTTTTGTGCACACTGTGGAGAGCCTTAGACTCACTGTCCTTACTTCTGAGGATACTTTGGAACTAGACACTCCTTTGGGACTTAGAACTATTAATGTGCGTCAGTGTAGGGAGTGACCCCTTGAGGTTGGTGGGTGTCACTTCGTGTGGGGTCTTTATGTCCTAGAGATGATAGGTTATGATGTCATTATCGGAATGGACTGGCTAGTTTTTTTTCAGGCCTTTGTCGACTGTTATCGCCGCAGGGTGAGTTTCACGTCACCAGAGGGTAGGTCTTTTCTTCACAAGGGAGAATGGGATGTCCAGGCAAGCAGAGCTGGACTAGAGCATCATGGGTTGGGTAGAGTTATGACCCAGATTTCTAGTTTATATCTGGATGATCAGGGGACCTCTCAGATGGATTTTACTCCGGTAATCGACCGTTTTCCGGATGTCTTTCCAGAAGACTTCTTAGGTTTTCCTCTGGAGCGTGAGGTAGACTTCTCGATTGAGCTTGTTCTAGGAGCTGCACCGGTATCCATACCTCCCTATAGGATGGATATGCCTAAGTTTCAAGAACTTAAGAAGCAGTTGGAGGAGTTTCAGGCTAAGGGTTTCATCCGACCCAGTACTTCCCCTTGGGGTTCACTTGTGTTGTATGCGAAGAAGGCGGATGGTACCTTACGACTTTGCGTGGATTATCAGAAGTTGAACCAGTTCACGGTCAAGAACCAATATCTCTTGCTGAGTATTGATGATATTTTTTATCAGCTTTGAGGAGCCAAGGTGTTCTCGAAGATCCACTTGAGATCCAGCTATCAGCAGTTGCGCGTTAGGCCTTCAGATATACCCCTGATAGCCTTCAAGAGCAGGTATGGCCTCTACGAATATACGGTTATGCCGTTCGGCCTAACGAACGCGCCAGAAGTTTTCATGGCACTGATGAATCGAGTGTTCCATCCTTACTTGGATTCCTTCGTCGTGGTCTTTGTGGACGATATCTTGGTGTACTCTCACACTCGACACGACCATGCAACCCATCTTGAGATCGTTTTGAGTACACTGAGGGAGCATCATCTTTATGCTAAACTGTGAAAGTGCCACTTTTGGATGGATGAGATTCACTTCCTGGGTCATGTCATCTCAGAGAAAGGAGTATCAGTATACCCAGAGAAGCATTAGTCACCTGGGAGTAGCTGAAGAACGTCTTTGAGGTACGTAGTTTCTTGGGGCTGGCTGGTTACTACAGGTGGGGTATACAGGACTTCTCACGCCTAGAAGCACCATTGACGGGTTTGACTAAGAAGGGGGTGAAGTTTGTTTGGTCAGAAGCCTGTGACTCAGCCTTCCAGGAGCTGAAGGGGAGATTGACTTCAGCATCGATTCTAGTTCTTCCAGAGCCGGGAAAGAGTTATACAGTTTTTTGTGATGCATCTGGCATCGGTCTTGGAGCAGTGATTATGAAGGAAGATTGTGTTGTTGCGTACGTATCTCGGCAGTTGAGGCCACATGAGAAGAACTATCCTACACATGACTTGGAGTTGGCTGCTATTGTTCATGCTTTGCGTTGTTGGAGGCACTATCTCATGGGAGAGCATTTCATGGTATATACTGATCACAAGAGCCTCAAGTATATCTTCACGCAGCGTGAATTGAATCTGAGACAGCGGAGGACGGTCGAGTACCTATAGTCTTTCGACTTCGAGCTTGCTTATACGCTTGGGAAGGGAAATTTTGTGGCAGACGCACTGAGCAGGAGGACTCAGATTCAGGCAGTTCAGGAAGCCAGCAGTGATTGGCAGCTCATTGCTCTATTCTCTGAGATTCATCTAGAGGTACATGACAGAAAGGGTTAGACGGTTCTTTCTTCCGTAGCCGTTACCTCTACCCGTTTTTATCGAGTTTGAATGAGGCAGCTATCAGACCCTGAAGGCCTAGTCCTACGGGAGGGTGTGTCAGATGGAGACCCTACTCCGGGGTGGACAGTGGGCGATGAAGAGGTGATATGTTTTCATGGTCACGTATGGGTTTCAGCAGACATACGTGAGGAGATGATGCGGGAGTCTCATGCCTCAGCTTGGTAAGTTCATCATAGTGTCACCAAAATGTACTGAGACTTGAACCGCCAGTATTGGTGGTCAGGTATGAAGAAGGATGTGGCTGGTTTTGTTATGCGGTGTTCCACCTTTCAGAAGGTGAAGGCAGAGCATCAGTGACCAGCAGGGATTTTTCAGCAGTTACCCATTCCTGAGTGGAAATGGAATAATTTCTCGATGGACTTCGTGACAGGGTTATCGAGATCGCCTCGAGGAAATGATGCGGTTTGGGTTATAGTGGATAGGGTCACGAAGTTTGAACACTTCTTGCTGATCAAGGAGACCTTCAATGTTGATGAGATGGGACGGTTGTACATCTGGGAGATTGTACATCTGCATGGAGTTACACACTCCATTGTTTCAGACAGGGATGTGCGTTTTACTTCACACTTCTGGCAGGGGATACAGAGGGTGTTTGGTACACAGGTACTTTTGAGTACAACATACCATCCCCAGACTGATGGTCAGTCCGAGCGTACAATCCAGGTGCTTGAGGATATGCTCCGAGCTTGCATTCTAGACTTTGGCGGTTCTTGGGAGAAGCATATTCCTCTGGTGGAGTTTTCCTATAACAACAGTTTTCAGGTGACTATTCATATAGCACCTTACGAGGCTTTGTACGGTTGGCCATGCCGGTCACCTTAATACTGGATAGAGACAGGAGAGGCGGCTTTGCTGGGGCCTCGTCTTGTTCAGGAGACTTCAGAGCAGATAGAGCTAATTCGAAAGAGGATGGCTACAGTGTAGTCTCGACCGAAGTCTTATGCTGATCAGAGAAGACGACCTCTGGAGTTCGAGGTCAGGGATCAGGTTTTCCTGTGTGTCGCACTGAGGTTGGGACACAAGAGGGTTTAGAGATAGGGTAAGATTTCACCGAGATACTTCGGGCCGTTTGAGGTTCTGGAGAGAGTCGGGCTAGTTGCTTACAGGTTGTAGTTACCTCATAGATACTAGGCTATGCACGACATCTTTCATGTTTCTTAGCTTCGACGGAATTTCTCAGACCCGTCTCATGTTTTGCAACCCGAGGAGGTTGAGTTGGAGCAGGATTCATCTTTCGAGGAGCATCCTATCAGGATTGTTGATTGTAGTACAAAAGTGCTTTGTGGCCGGTCTGTTCCTCTGGTACGGGTGTTATGGTAGCATGACCATATACAGGATGAGACTTGGGAGAGGGAGGCTGATATGCGATCATAGTGGCCAGATTTGTTTGAGGTTTCTTCTTCTACGCCTTTCTAGGGAAATTCGAGGACGAATTTCTTTAAGGGGGGAAGTTTGTAAGAACCCGAAACTTCGGTTTCAGGTACGGATCTCTTTAACGGTCTTTTTTAAGGAAAAATGGAGAATCTGGAAATTTTCAGAGTACACGCCGTGTACTTTATGAGAACACGTCGTGTACTCCTCAGCCACTCTAAGTCATGTGTTGGCCGAGACTAGGCCACACACACGGTGTGTATCTGGAAATTTTCAGAGTACACGTCATGTACTTTATGAGTACACACCGTGTAATCCTCTGCCACTCGAAGCCGTGTGATTGGTCGTGTCCAGGACACACACACGGTGTGTAAGGATAAGGTGGAGGCTGATTATTTCGGGGTATGGAAAATTGAAGTACACACCGTGTACTCAAGAAGTACATGTCGTGTACTTTCTTTTTAATTCATTAATCGGACCGGGGTCGTGCCTAATGCTCGTAAACACCTTCTTCTCCGCCTAATTCAGTACAGAGCGTCCGAGAAGGCCAATTCTTCTCCAAGCCACCGATCCGTCACCGGTTGTCCGAATCGAACTCCTTTGATTGCAGAATAATCACATCGGTGAGTTCTTGGTTCTTCTTTAGCCTCGTTTCCTGATTCTTCCTCTCGCTTGAGTTATCTGAGGTTGAGAGTTTTAGATGTTTTTACAGATCTTATCCGTTATAGGCTGATTCACAGGCCGAGGTTCTAGTATATCGATCTCCAAGGATCGAGGTAGGTGGTTTGTTGCCCTACGTGGAAGTTCTTTGATTTTTGGTTGCAAAAGTGTCGGATACCCATGTATCAGGTATCCTGGGTTAGGGTTTTGATCTTGTTTATTTATCTGCCTTAGATTTCTTGTATGCTTGAGGTTATTAGATGATTAATAATTTCATGTTGGCATGATTTAGGATCACCCCATGGGTGTTTTCCCTTGTTTTGGTTGTTGTTTTCCGTTTGGCATGGGTTGCCTATGAGGCAACACCTATTGCATTGATAGTATGCCTGTTAACTTGATTGCATGTATTTCCTGCTGTTTATATTCTTGTGGATGCATTTTTTTAGCTATTAGACAAGTAGTTGTTTAACTTACTTAGGGCTGCTAACAGTCGATTACACACGACTGGACTGCTCAGGGCCGTGAGAACCTGGTGCGGGAGATCAAAGAGGGAATAGATGATTAAGTGCTTCCCTAGAGGGTCTGTTGGTTTTAGTTTCACACTCAGGACCTACGGGGATCAGACTTTGTGCTTCCCAAGAGTGTTCTTAGTTTACCCACTAGTGCCCTGTACCCGGATTCGGGTCGTTACATTATTCATCAGTGATAAATCCAAATAAAGTTAGGGTGTGTGTTTTGATTTGATTCTTACCATTGTTGATTTATATGATGAATGTGAATCAATAAACCAATATATTGATCCATGGTTCGATCATCATGTGGTATGGGTTTATTTTTTAGGAGTTTTATGGGAGAATATCTTGTATTTGTTGATTATTCGATTGTTTTTATAATGTAAGTAAATCAAGATCGACAATAACATTGATCAGGGTCCGTTCCTCTTAAATGCTGTTGTGCTTTTCTCCCCCATTTCATTGTTCATCATGGTCATTCTTTATTTTTATAGAGTCTCATCTTATCCCATTCGATCGATAATTGATCATTCATTTCTTGGAATAATGATCCGATAATATAGATCTGTGATCAACATGATACAATGTAGGTACGACAATGGAGACAGAGTTATTTTGACGAAGGTGGATAATTGATTTCACATTCTTCAAAATTCCTTGGTAAAAAATGAAGAAATATGAATTAATATGTTTTTCAATAATATTTCATGATGGAATTCATTATATGGAAACAACGAGGATTGGATGAGTTGAGATCTTCGATATCACGACAAAAAAATTTCTTGATATAAGGGTGGAAGCACCTGATCAAACACAGGATTAGATATGGTATTCTAAAAACTCCCGAACAACACGATGTGTAATCTAGATCTATACTCTATGTGGGCCCCCCCTGAGCAGCGGATAGGGTTTCTAGAAGTTGATAAACATCACATGGCATGTGATCCCCCATCACACATTTTCTTTTATCTCCTAGTTGACTCGGCATGTACTTCGGTAAAGTAGAAGAACATAGGGTGGACTATAGGGTTGGATCATATCATGCACTCCCCCACACAGATATGACCTAGACCAAGTACATGAGCTAAGCTGTGTAATAATACCTGGGAAAACATACATGGGCTAGAACCATGTACTAGCACATTGGTAGATTACATTTGAAACCAATATGTCATGTAGTACTACACAAACAAGGTTTGATGACATTACCCATTTATACGGGTAGGACCCATGTTCATGGGACAAGATGTGTGACCCCTACTACACACCAAGTAAAATTTTTACATGGATTATATTACCTTTCCTCCGTACCATGGAAATATTCATTAGGGCATGTTCCCCTTATCCTTTCCCTGAATTTAGGTATGGAATCATCCTGTACTCCAAGGACTACGATCCCTTAATGAGATATTCGTAGACATAGTCATTGAAATCCCACAATGAGGCCCAAAGTGAGATCCTCTATTCATCCTCTTTCCTTTGGCAGAGTTACATGTATCGACATGACCAACACTACCTTGGATTTGATCCTCTACATAGTGGGTTAATCCATATTGATTCATTGGAATTACCCCATAGCCTTGGTGGTGATCCTCGTCTATGGATTGTGTTCACTTCAGTCTATCAACATGTTCTTCTCATTAAAAGATTTAATGAGAAGTAACTCTTGGAAGAAGGTAATATGTTTTATTGGAATCAGCATTGTGTTCTTGAAGATGAGTGATTTGTGGAATCATAGAGCTAGAAACCTAAGAAAGTATACTATAGTTGTGAATTACCTCTAGAGTGTGTATTTTTTTGAGTATATCTATATATTATTTTTATATGATCTATAGACATATACCTATATAGATATTACTTTATTCAAATTTTTTGTATGATTTTTAGTTTTGGGGTGTCCTACTGAGTATTTTTATACTCACATATGAATAGGATTTTCCCAAACATGTCATGTCTTGTGCAGATGATCAACCTTGTGATAAAGTCCTTAGAGTACTAGGACCATATAGTTCTTAGTGAGACTAGACAGACCGAGGTGTGTTCTTACGAATTCTGACAACAATCACAATACATACTTTTAGGTTGGATTTTTTATTTTCAGACTCTTTTTTGTGTGATTATATTTGGCCCATTTTATTTTATTTTACTTATTTTCATACTCTGGTAAAGGGATTAATATGTATACATTCATGGTAGTAAAATTTTACATTTAATCATCGTATAGGCTTGGAGAGGTGTGCATTTGTATAGGTACTTAGGCTAAGGCCTCCCATGTTAGTGATATTCCTACTCAACGCTAGTTGCCAGCCCCATTCCTATTGGCGGTGGGCTTGGGGAGTCATGACATGGACCCCACTAGGATCATTCATGAAATAATGGCATTAGATCAGTTAGTTCTACATTAGGACTGAGAGCCTGTGGGGTTGGTTTGGGGAAACAAAGTTAAGTGTTTCGAGTTCAGCTTTCATACTAGGGAATCCATTATTTGTGTCACGACCAACATATACATACACTGGGACTCTGATCACCTACATTTCTACTCGGTAGATGAGAACACTAGTTGTAGGGAAAACAATGGATCATGCATCATATAGGAATGGTTTTTGGTTTCCATGTCATTCTTGAGATATATCTACAAATTTAGTAATTGATATTGGTACATCTTGTTTGTTTCAGGATGCATCAATGACATATGCCTTCTAGGATTCAACATCTAGATGATGAGGTTGATCCCTTAAATGTTGAGGTGTTGATATAGGGACCAGTTACTCAAATGTTACCTCTATTTGGTGCACCAGCCATATGCCACCTGTAGAGTAGCACATGATACCTGCAGTACTAGCAGATGAGGCTTGTGGGCTAAGCACACTTCACGAGTTTCTGTGATAGAGACCCCTTAGGTTTTGAGGAGAGCTAGACCCACAGGAAGTTGAGGACTATCTTGAGGTGGTGTCCTGAGTTTTCTATCTAGTCAGGACACTAGCATATCAGATGGTGGTCCTAGTAGTGGGCCTTCTTCATGGTTCATCAGAGCAATGGTGGGAGTTAGTGTCCCAGTCTTATGATGAGGAGCCACTTTCATGGATATAGTTAAAGTTCCTTTTTTAGAGAGTTTTTCTCACTAGATGTGATGATGTATTTATGTATCTCAGATCTTCTATAGCTCCAGCATGTCAGCATGAAAATAATAGAGTATTCATCAAGATTTACCAATCTATCTATGTACTTGATGGGTATGGTTTGAGATCAGTTCATTAGGGATCATACCATTTAGTGAGTTCTATGTGGATACATCTAAGACAGTGTTATACATTTGTTCATTTCTACCTATGCTGGGGTGCTAGAGTGAGATTTGGTGGTTGAGAGTTTCTTGGGTGAGCAGATATAGCCAGTGGTTGTCAACAGTGGGAGCAAAAGAAAAAAATACCTCAACAGCATGGATCCTACATTAGTCTTAGGGTCATGGATGTGTGAGACGATTTAGTGGAAGGTCCCAAGATAGAGGATGTGTGGTGAAGGGAACACAAGGTGAGTCTAGTCATGTCATAGGGATGTTGTCCTACACATGTGACGGTAGAGGATATCTCACCTAAGATTTCCTGACCCACCGTACAACAGACAAATAGACCATGGATGGGCCACTCAGGAAGTGATAATGGTAGGATTATGAAGGTTTAGTGGGTGGAGGACATGGAAAAATATTTGGGAGAGCAACAAGTGGTGGTAGACATTTTCACTTGTTACCACCAACATCAGGTAGTCCACACCAGTCTCAGGGAAATGGTGTATAGGGGCGGGTATATCTCCAGGTGCTCGAATCATACGACCTAGAGGATTCATGAATGATTCAAGGTTCAATATGTGTCTTCTCTACCTCATCTTAAGTAATAATACACACATATTATAGTCCTTCCATTCTTTCCATATACCTTGTATGAGACATAGATATTCTGGTTGAACCTTTGGCTCAACCCTTATGCTTGTAGACTCCTACATTAGAAGACTGCGTGATCAGACACTTGCGCCGACAGTGTGACATGACTCTTGGAGATGAGAGTTTTTGTTTGTAATTTCATGGTAGTATAATTGAGGACTTATGGAATCATTCTTGCCATGGATTGGTGATCTATAGTTCATACCCAGATAGACTATTTTACGCAATGGATGTGGTTTGTCTGTCATGATGAAACCATGTTCTCCTTTGTTAGGGAAAAGGAAACTCAGGAAGCACATGATGGATTCATGAATAGAAGGGTACAATCAATTACTCATTAATTGGATATCATAACCCTTTCTATAGTGGATTTTGTGAGTTTCCAATTTCATATAGTGGTGGAAGAGTATAGGGATGTATTCTTGGAGGATGCTCTAGGTTTACCTCCAAGATGAGATATGGACTTCTACATTGATCTAAACCCCTGGATGGACTTGATATCTGCCCCAATATATTTTGATGGATCTCGCATTACTTCACGAGAAGAGGGTGCAGATGAAGGACTTACACAGGAAGGGATTTGTTCGAACAAATTTTCACCCTGTGAAACCCTAGTTTTGTTTTCCATGAAGGCAGATGGGAGCATGAGGTTATCTATAGACTATTGACACTTGAATTAGGTGACTATGATGAAAACGTATCCAATAATAGGGATTGGTGACCTATTTGATCAATTGAGAGGGGTGCAATGGTTATTGAAGGTTGACCACTGGCCAGACTATCACCCATAGTGAGTACGGGATGAGGATATAATGAAGACGACATTCAGATGTTGCTAAGGTCACTATGAGTACTTGGTGATTCCCTTTGGCATGACGAACACACTAATAGTTTTCAGGGTACTCATGAGTCATATCTTTTAGACATACATAGACCTGTTCATTTTAGTCTTCCTTGAAAATGTCCTTGTGTACTCAGCATTCAAGGAGGAACATACGATATTCTTAAGGATAGTTTTGGACTTACTCTATGAGAACGATCGTTAGAGGGAGCTCTCAAAGTGATAATTTTGGAATCATGTGTTCCACTTATTGGGACATTTTTTCTATGTTGAAATAGTGAGTTCCCTAGACCCAACTATTCAATACGTTTGATTATCATATCATTTATATAGCTAGTTATACATGATGTATTCTTACCATTAGAGTGTAGAATTTTATGTGCCCACTATTTAATGGAAATTTCCATATATTAATTGTCATATCAAAAAGATATAGTAGATCTTAGGAAATAATGAGAACCTCGAGATAAAATGACATTAATCATAAAAAAGGATCTATGGTCTAGATACATATTCTCATGAAGTTCACACTTGGTGATCTATAGTATCGAGATCATGACGATAGACCAGTAAATAGGGACACCACAAGTTTTGGGCGTCATTGGATGTTCCTATCTACAAACATGTGTAATGGTCTTAGAACATGGGATCGTTATCAATGTATGTCATTTGATCATGTAAATTGATGCAAGGAAAAAAACCATGATAGTGAAATCATGGCAAGGTAGCTTGTGTTGGGAGCTTCATTGGTGGAATGACATTGGTTGAATGGTAAATAAATGATTTGTCTCTTTCAGGTTAAGAAAATTATATATCTCTGGCCACGTTAATCAGGATGGTAGTACTTTCATATGACCATGGCCATGATAGTCGAAGGTATTTCAGTCCAGTTAGATCAACAATAAACAAAGAAATAAAATGGAGATGAAACGAGTGTGCATCCTGCTTTATGATATATTAAAGACAAATAGATTCTATTACACATTGCGTGTTCGTAGATCGGTTGTCGTTGGTGTGACAAACCATATCTCTTTAGGGGTCATGATGAGTTTCTAGATCATGCTCTTGGTCTACGCATTATATTCACTACTAACAAGATAATGGCCTAGAGTTTCATACACAATAGCATAATCTAGAACCTTCCCTTTGCAGTTAAATAGGTATATTGGCCATGGTGGGCCCCACCATTGGGGTTCTATATTAGACTAATGAAATTTGATCACCTGAATAATAAATAAATTCATACTATTCATGTAAATAATAATGGGTATTCAATTTAGTTATGAAATGTATATACAAGTTTTAAAGTAAACACATGAAAATATTCTTTGAAAAAATGTTAGTTTAAAAATATTCATGGTTCATTTAATATTATGCGAATGGTGAGCCAATTTAATGACTCATTTTTTATCATGTAATATATTTCTTATATTACAGAATAATGATAATAATAATAAATGATTTTTATGGATCAGTACAGTAGTCATAATATCATTTGTATAGAGTGTGAATTATTCGGGGGTCGTGGAGGCAATACATGATAATTTTCTTGTGCTCTATAAATTGAAGAAGAGTGGGACATGCCAAGTAATATTCATGGTATTTCTATCTCTTAATATTTCTCTCGTGTTCTTAATAGAGAGGCTCTAGATCCAATAACTTATATTGAGCACTCTATAAAGCATTGCAAGTAAGGAGATGTGGTGATCGTCACAGCATCAAAGGCGGCATCAGATCTGCATGTTAGAAACCAGAATTTGATGATCAGTTATCCCATAGATTCTTGAAGTGTGTGTGGAATATCTAGAGTAATTTAGCTTCAGATACTTCATGAAGTGATCACCAATGGCGAGTAAACATCATCATGCATGGATTCGGATCTAAACTATGTATTTTATAGTTTTAATTTTTCCCTTAATCTCTTTCACATGTGATCCTGAGGAAGTAATCATGAACCAATGACATCGACACGTTCATGTCATTTGTTGATGAGAAATTTTAAAATAAAACTTTTGGGGCTTCCACTGTGTGCCCAGTACCTGCAATTTGTATTAGAGGGATGCGTGAAAATTTTAAGTCATGAAAAAAAAGTAATTAAATTGTGAAGAGGGAATCGTTACGTTCGAAATTCCAAAGACCGTATCTTAATTTTATATCAAGATGGCCACTGTAGTTTTAATTTAGGATTTAAAACTGATTTATTATGAGGTTTATATAAAGGATCATTTCACCACTTCTTGTAAGAAATAGTGGCTAAATAGTAATTTCCAACTATCCATTTTCTTCCACCGATGTTTCAATCATTTATTTTTAATAATAATAAATTTTTCATCACCTTTAAAAAAATATATGAGTTTTGGATAACACACCCAAGTGGGTGTTATTTAAAAAAAAGGGTCGGATGTTTTTTCAAAAGGGAAATCAGATAAAAAAGGGTGCTTGACTTTTTGAGGGTGGTGGGTCGTGGGGGAAAACAAAAAAAAATGCATTTGGGACACCCTTTTGGCATCACTTTTCAATCCAACCTGGCTGCCTCCTCTCCAGGCCATCACCTCCCTCTTATTCCATGACCTCCCTATAGTGCCAGCCTCCTACCCGATCGACCATCCACAGATCTAGCCCACAAACAGTTCTCCCTGATGACCCTAACCGAATAGGCATCAGTGGCTCTGCTTCAAGATGTTGCGACCATGGCCGATAGCCACCTGCCCACGCAAGCCGTTCTGCCTGCTATCTCCCACGTTGGCACTTTCTAAATGAGGCCACGTCCTCCAGCGGTCTACACCCTTCTCTACCTACAGATCTGTCCAACAGTGGCACGATCTCCCTCAGTGGCTCCTCCCTTCACCGGTCACCCGCGACTGAGATGACCCATCACTCGCGCGCCTCCCTCCCTTGGGACCGCTAGCCACCACAACTCTCTCCTCAGTCTAGCTGGATCTCATTAGAGAGGGAATCATCCCTCTGCTATGGAAAAACCCAACTCCCCCAGGGCCAGTTTGATCCAATATTTCTCACGGTGGGAAGATCTGAGGCGGTGAGCTCCTCCCTGGCCATCGTGCCTCCCCATATAGTTATCTGCCTCTTGTACCGGATAGCGGAGGCACCACCCGGGGGCCCTGTTGGGTCGGAAACAGATTTGTTTCAAATATAAACTTAGTTATAACAAAAAAAATTTGTGAGAATCACCAATGTAAATGAAGCGCCAAACCAAACAGCAGAATAACAAATGAGGACACAAATTTTAACGTGTAAAAACCCTCCTTTCGAAGGATTAAAAAACCACAGGTCAACTCTGAGAAAATTCACTATGAATCAGAGAGTACAAAAATCCAAGTTAAACCCGAAACTTGAATCGCAAATACAGCATAAAAACCTGTGCGAAAAACCACACCCTGATATGCCTTTGTCGCCTCTCTGATAATAGTCCGTGACAATACGTCACCCTTCGGAGATCAAAATCAAACTTGCAGTGTCGTTGTAGCACCTTGTTGCACATCCTGATTTTCCACTGCTCGCTGCTACCCACGCCCTAGAAAACAGTCACCCATGTATCTACTCTCCTTGGGTTTTCGCGCACCACCAATTGTTCTTCCCTTGATTCACTGCTTCCCCTTTAATAGGCTTCCATATTCCATATATCTTGATTGAAAAGGAAATCTGAAAATATCTCAAAAAGATATCATGAGATATTACCTGAATCTCATGCTGGCAGATACACAGTGGAAGAATCTTGAATTTCCAAAAAAAAATATATCTTCAAATCTAAAAGATACATCATATCTAAAAATAATGGAAACACCCATGTGTGGGATGAACCCTAACAATCTCCCCCTTCAGCCCATCGAAGAAGGATATCGCATCCAACAATCTCAGTTGGAAAGAAAACCGGTTGGTATCGCACCAACCGCCATCCTCTGTAGAAAATATGACATCCCTATTTTGAATCTCTGACGGAAACCTGAAAGCTCCCCCTGCAAAAGAAATCCAAATGCCGAAGTCTTCATCATACTTATGTCTACACCGCTAATACCAGAATCAACAATATATGGCTCCCCCATAACTGTGATAGCCACATAATCTAGAGAACCTGCAAGAATTACTTGCTCCCTCTGCTCAACATCCTTTGAGCAGTCAAAAACACTTAGCACATCACCTTGATCTTTGATTTCCATTCTTTCTTCAATAGTGGCACTCTCTGAAGAAAAAGAATTAGGTGTAAGATCTGAAACACCTTCCATGACAAGATTCGGCTTCCAAACCTTCTTCAACTTAGTCGACGGTCTTTGAATCATGCACGACGATCGCCACTACCACAAATCTGACGAAGTCCTCTTCACAACTGGATTCATCACATCACCGCATGCCTTAACATCTGTCCTGTAAAGCATGTCATCCATTTTTCCGCACGCATAAACCATTGATCCTCTGGAAAAAGTCCATCTTCCACCACCTAAAGAACTCCTGAATCCATCAGTATCAAGATCACTAGCAGATAACAAATTATGGCGAATACCTGGCACATGTCGCACATCCTTCAATGTCAGTGTACAACCTGCATTCGTAGTGATACAAATATCACCAACACCAATGACATCAGCAAAATCTCCATTTCCCATCTTCAATATACCAAAGTCACCTTCTTCATATGAAGAAAATAGCCCCTTCTTTGGTGAAATATGGTATGATGATGCTGAATCAACCACCCATTCGGTGTAAAAATCTGATCTGAAACAATCAATGCCAACTGAAAGTAAATCACCCTCACCCTGAACAAGACTTACGCCGGTATCCTCAGAATCAGTATCGTGCATCTTCTTTTCCTTCTTAAGCTTTTTTAATTCATAGCAGCGTCTCTACACATGACCCTCCTTATTGAAAAAGTATCACTTGACCTTTCTTCTTGTCTTTGACTGACCTCTCTGACTACCACGTCCATCTGCCATAGCCAGAGTACCACCATAACCTGAAGATTCACCATCATTGGTCTTTCGTCGAGTCTCGTTCATCAACAATGATGAAATCACATCATCCAACTTTAGTGTATCCTTCCCGAACAATAGTGTGGTGACGAGATTATCATATGAATCAGGCAACGAACCCAAAAGAAGCAAAGCCTTGTCTTCTTCTTCCATTTCAATAGGTACCGCATTACCTTTATCATCAATCTTGACCACCACCGAGGATAGCTCCGTTAGAAGTTTGGTGAACTCATCCAGATGGTTACCTAAATCTCTATTCTCTGGAATTCGCAAACGATTTAGCCGTTTCTTCAAATATAAATGATTTGTGATGGATTTTGATTTATACCTGCTTTCAAGCTTCGCCCAGATCTCCTCCAGATCTGTCAGATTCATCACTTCCCGCAGTGTATTATCACCCAAATACATCTGAATCGTTCTTTTTGCCAACTCTCACATATCCTGCCAATCATCATCACTCATCGTCTCCGGCTTCTCTGATTTTTTCTTCAACTCCTTCGCTGTCTTCTCACGGACCAAAATATTTTTGACTATTTACTGCCAAAGTGTAAAATCATTTTGCCCATTGAACAGTTCAATGTGAGCAGAAATCCCACTGTGCGAATCCCCCATATTAATCAGCAAGAAAACAAGGGTAACCTCCTCTGATACCAGATGTTGGGTCGGAAACATATTGGTTTCAAATATAAACTTAGTTGCGACAACAAAAACTTGTGAGAATCACCAATGTAAACAAAGCATCAAACCAAATAGAAGAATAACAAATGAGGAAAAAAAATTTAACGTGGAAAAACCCTCCTTTAGAAGGATTAAAAAACCATGGGGAAACTCCGAGAAAATTCACTCTGAATCAGAGAGTACAAAAATCCAAGTTAAACCTGAAACTTGAATCGCAAATACAGCATAAAAACCTGTGCGAAAAACCACACCCTGATATGCCTTCGTCGCCTCTCTGATAATAGTCCGTGACAATAAATCACCCTTCAGAGATCAAAATCAAACTTGAAGCGTCGTTGCAGCACCTCGTTGCACAACCTGATTTGCCGCTGCTCGCTACTGCCCATGCCGAAAACAGTCACCCAAGTATCTGCTCTCCTTGGGTTTTCGCGCACCACCAATTATTCTTCCCTTGATTCACTGCTTCCCCTTTAATAGGATTCCATATGACACATATCTTGATTGAAAAGGAAATCTGAAAATATCTCAAAAAGATATCATGAGATATTACCTGAATCTCATGCTGGCAGATACACAGTGGAAGAATCTTGAATTTCCAAAAAATATATATCTTCAAATATAAAAGATACATCATATCTAAAAATAATGGAAACACCCATGTGTGGGCTGAACCCCAACAGGCCCTCCTACTGGGGAAAACCTCCCGAGGTTCCGCGGTCTCATCTGTAATAGTTCCCATGTCAAACGGTGATTAGTTGTCGCCTACCTTCACAGGCAGCAGACCCCAGTCACATCCAGGAGAACAGGTAATAACACCCTTGTCCGCTTTTCTCGGGAATAATTTTGAGTAGGTTTGGGTCGACCTGTCTTGGTGATATCACTCTAGAATTGGGTCACCACCGCCTGAAATGGGCCTATGTGGGTTCGGCCCGATCCACACAGGTCCTACTCGAGGTTTGGTAGGCATATATAATTTAAATAGTCAAAAATTAATTAAATATTATTTTTGATTTAAAATTATATTAATTCTTGGTGGTTAAAAATATTTTAATATTGGTTTTAAATTAAATATATTTATTTATTTATTTTTTAATTTTAAAATTAAATTAATTAATCAGGACCGAACGTCAAATATTATTGAATTAGAATTAGAGTGAAATTTTATTTTTATAAAATATTCCCTCAATAAATATTTAATGAAGGTATATTTTTATTTTTTGATTTATTTTTATATGTTAGTTAATGCTTATTGACTGGTCACAAGCTTTGGGCCAAGAAGTATATGTTTGGAGCGAGTTTAATTTATTTATTTAATTACAGAAATGGTTTGTAATAGGTATTTTAAATAAAAGATGATCTACATGTCATCTCAGTTTCATTTTATGTATAAGGGTCTTCACGCCCACTTCAAAGTTTTATTTTATACTCCCCAACCCCCTAACTTATGAGCGAGTATTGTTTTATAATGACGATATGATAAGTGACCCACTTTGTGCCGAGTTATGAAGATGCACTAAAGAAGAGTTCGATTCATTGGATGAGAAAACGCTACAATTAGAGTCGCAAGTGAAACGACTCAAGGTACATTTATTAGAGTCTAGGTTGATCCATTATTCACTCAATGGATCATCCATTACAATAGGATCATGATCAGTTCATCATTTTATTTTTTTCATGGTTTATACATTATTTAAATCTGTAGTTTATGTGTGATCACATAAAAATAATAAACAATCATGTGAGATTAAAGGAACATTTAACCCAATTAATTTTTCTATTTCATGTATGGTCAATTGTGAGTGAAATCACATAGTACGTGATAAGGCGATAAAAACTAATTTCTTTTTTCACATAAAAAATAAAAAAAAACCTTCAAGGAAATATTAAGTTTTAACCACCTTCCATCATTTGATTTTGAACAAATCCGGTTGTACGATGTGCTCGTAATGCCATAGCTGAGGGTGAATCTTAATTCTGGGATGTTCAAATGAAACTAATGGGTTGACATAACTAATATTGCAAAAAAGAAGTAGTCAATGTTGTCTTGTTATATTTTTAGTGTCAATTTCTGAGTTAATCATGTTACGATTTAAGAATCCAAGACTTAACTTAATAGATCAAGGAACTGCGAGTTAATGTGGTTGGCCTGCCAAAAGCCTACATTGAACCCTCCATGTAGTTGTGTATACAATGATTGTAGACTACGAGCTATGGTTCAAGGATATTTGGCACTAGAATACTCAAGTGAAGGAGTATTCTGATTCTAGCGTAGAGGGTTCTAAAAATTCGGAAAAAATATTTGGTGACATTTAATTGTTTAAATACTTAATCAAAATGTCTAAATTGGTAATCATGATAAATAGTAATAATCTGCTAAAATTTACTTTTGTATATAAATTTAAAGTCATACCATATGCAATACTGTTATAATCTTAAAAATGGAAAAAGTTAATGTCTACACTGGCATGAGTATCCAAGAATAGTATTGGTGCTTGTGCATAGTACTATGATATAGGAAACTCATGATGACAGTATCCCCAACACCTATTAATCCACCTCAAGAATCAAGGGTGAGAAATTAGTTGCATGAGACCCATGTATAGAGTATATGATGGTTATGTAATTATAATATCATCAATATCTGATGCTAGTTACGGCTGCTACATAAGGACATTTATGATACAACATGTAGTCTAATCTCTAAGAAATATGCAAGGAGAAAGTTAAGCAAGATATTAATAAGGTGATGGTTAATCCTGGTTATGTAAATTTAAAAAAGGATCATAATTTTTCAACAAGTTTCGTTCTCATATAATTTTCACCTAGTTACTCAAGTTTTTTAGGCTACCAAATGAATACTATAGAGTAAACACTTCATTACATATTTAGATAAGATTCGACAAGTAAATAAGAATATTAAAGAATGTTTCACCTTTAATTATTATGGAGAATAAATTCAAAGACAAGGTGAAAAGGCCAAAGGAAAGTAATTCCATGGGCACATTTGCAACCTCCTTCAAGAAAGAGGTATTAATAGGAGGCTATTTTTTCATATCATAAAATAGAACAATGGTACATTAAATGAAATTAACTAAATTAAAGAAGCAAGTTACCATTTCTTCTTTAGATAAATTCATCACATAAATATAATTTTCCAATCTTACTTCTCAGGTATTAAATACAATATGAATTTCACATATCTGTATCTAAATACAATAACTATGTAATTAATTAAATATTTCTTGAAGTAAGGTTTATTCTCCATGCAGTTGAGAAAAGGTGATTCATAAGTCAGTGGTGAGAAGTAAAGAACTTTAATATTTTCAAGTGAATGATTCATGTAGAAATATTATTAAGTACGACCAAAAAATTAATCTCATATTCCATTTGGATACAAGGATACATTATTCTTGGTTTGGGAATTAATGTTGTATTTTGTATTTAATACTCAACCAATAACTGAGTGATACAATAATCATAGGCAATAATAGATGAATATAATTGTAAGACTTTTATACCCATTTGGGGAAAGATAATTATTTTTCAAGGGACTATAGGTGAACATAAAGATTATATCATGTTTGGTGTTTAGGATTGGTAAAGCCAAACACCATTGGTATTATCGACGTATTTAGTTTGGACAAAGAAACCTTTAAAAATAATGGTATTCCACAAAGAATTCAGAATTTGTTCAGCTAAAGTGTGTGAACTATTCCAATGGTAAGCTAGAGGTGTATATATACTTCATAAGATTCTATTAGGTCATTAAGGAATAGTAATGTGAAGTATGATATATGCATGGTCAGGAGATATGAGTAGCTTCATGCTGGCATGCTGAATAATATCTTAACCAAACTATCACGAACCAAGCTGGGATGTCATCTGACCCTATACCCAACCTGGTCCGCAACATGGCCCGAAGGGCATTCCCGATCCCCACAGGCTGACAACAAGTGCCGAGCATCAAAACAAAACAAGTGGGAATGATTTATCCCAATAATAATATGATAAAAAATACAACATTGAAAATGCTGCAGATCTAACCATAACTGAATCTCAATAAAATAACAATATGGTCCAATACGAATACAACTAAATAAAACTAACACCGAAAGAACCAGAAGATAAAACAAAATAAAACAACCATCTACTAGAACGATCTCCATGTGACCTCTTGGTCACCTCCAACCATAAGACCACCCTTCTCCAAGAGACACTCAAACTAGAAAAAACTGAACAAAATCTGAACCTGCAAAACAGTTCGGGTCTACTGACAATGAATGGTACAAGTAGGGTGTGAGCTAGATAGCTCAGTAGGCATTCAACAAAGAGTACATGTGTTTCCTTACCCAAAACAATCCATTAAAACTAGTTTGAAAATAAGGCTATAAAAATAGGTTTTCTTTCTTTTTAGAAATAAACAAATTTCATTCCCTTTTTCCAAACTATGCACACCATGTTTCCAAATTCAAAATAGACTTTTCATTATAAATAAAAAAACCAAATAAACAACACCATCTCTATGCTGAAAATAAATAAACTAAACAAACGAACATTCAATGTAGCAGAAATTAAACAAGCAATACAGATAGTAACCATGGGTGATCCTAAACATCCCTAGAAGACCCCTGGACATACTCGGTTTCGGAACAACCTACCGGCGTATGGTGAAGCTCCTAAGTCTATAACCAACCGGCCGCCCTAACTGACCAATCCAGTGGCAAATCCCGCCTGGCCTAACAAAATCCAGGGGGTACCAACCCGTCTAATCAGGTTTGATTAGCAACCATCACTCGATCATCTAAAAGACGTCCAGGAAACCATATTGGTTATAATAATACTATGTAAGTAGGAAGACCCTCGCACGCGTGACTCACCTCACCACACTTGCCTACCCCAAACACGGACGCTTTCTATACGTTCAACCATAAAGGGTTACCCTAGATAGGAGCGCCCCACAAATACGTATTCGATCATTTCACATCAACAAAGTGCCAATCGGGCCATCACACCATTTAACATTCAAACCATTTCATAAAATCTTCAAAGTTGCCCACCGAGCATTCACATTTTCTGAATCACATTATTTTCTAAAATAAACACAAAACATCACCTTTAAAAGTACAATTCCAAATGGGTGTTCAATATTACCCACCCAAATACATTTACCAAAGTAGTTTCAAATCTTTTCTAAAACCATTTCCATGTATACAAAGACAAACGGTCCATTAAACCATTTGAAACCAACTGTGTCCCAAAATTCCCCCCGGTTCAAATTTATAAGAAACAAAAATCAATTTAAAGCCACATTAAATACCAATACACTTTTTAGAAATCAAGATCTATTTTATAAGGTTGATAAAGGGAGAGAGAAGAGACAACATTTGATAAATCAAGGTTCATGCGTAACATCCTTTTTAAGTGTCATTTTCACTTGAATGCCCACCCATGTGTGCACCTAGTGCACCCATGGATGCGCGAACATCCAATGAAACCCTTTTAAGATCTATAAGAATACCCAAAAACATTTTTCCAGAAATATGACTTCCCTTTAAACCAATACAATCGCAACATCTCTCATAAACATTTCAAAAACCCAAAGGACTTTTCCAAAACATTTCACCATAAATAATCAAGCCATAAATAGGCTCCCAAATCACCTTTAATGCTCCAATTCATGTTTCAACCAATAAAATATATAAAACAAAGTTCAAACAATACAACAAGGGCTCAATTTCCTTTTTATAAAACAAAAGGCATTTTATCAAACACTTCCAAGGCACCACACATAGACATAATCAATAAATCCTTTTAAATGCCATTTTTAACAATTGTAACCAACATAAAAACACCACAATAAGTTAATTATAATACTTATGGAGGTTTGAATCATGTTTAAAAATTAATCCAAAGTGTTCAAGCATCAATGGTTTGCAATGGAAAGGAAAATCATGGAAACACCAACCTCAACAGTGTGTGAATGCAATGAAACATCAAGGGAAGAGATATCTAATCCCCACGAACCATACACATACCTTATCCACAAGAAAAACATACCACATTATCCAACCCTAACCCTAGGTTTTGGCCAAGGGAAGAAACCCCAAAGCAAACCCAAGAAACAAAGAGGGGAAGAGAAGGAGAGGAGATTCGATGAATGAAACATGAAGAATCGCTAACCTTTCTTGATAAATCGCCCCAAAATCACCCCAAATAGAAATAGGAAGGAGGGGGAGGATCCTCTGGTCGATTCCCAACAGATAGGGCTACATTTTGGAGGTTTAATCACCCAAATTGGAGCTCCGCGTCAAAAGTTATAAAGCCCGCAAGTGGCTGCACGGTTTTGCTGCACGGTTTGTCAAACCGTGCGCAAACCGTGCGAGGGCTACTGGAAAACTCCTACAACTTCACATGGTTAGGTTGCACGGTTTGGGAAGGACGTTATCAAACCGTGAAACCCCAAAAATTGGCCAAAACCCCCCATATTCACCCCAAACACCAGGGAAGTTCACCCAATGATCCTTGAATGTTTTAAACACAATATGGAGACACCGACAACATCATAAACTCTCCAACATGCCACTTTCATCCCACAACATTCTCAACAACCAATAATAGGTTTAGAAGAAAAAAAATACCACAAAAATTCAAGGACTTTTGTTGGACACCCAATTCAAACCTCAACCAAAAGTTCCAACATCGAGAAATAAATAAAAGGAAGGAGTATCTGAGGTCAGGGTGTGATAATTCTCTCCACCACGGACACTGTTTGCCCCCAAAAAGTCACCCAGCCAAAAGATAACCAAAACTCAAATCCATGCCCAATAAATACTAAGAGAACATGTACCAAAGGGTGAATATTCACTCCGCAAGTCACAATAGACCAATCAAGAAGAAACCACAAATCATGAATGAGATTTAGGGGAGAACATTAGAGGGTTCTCCCCACCACAAGAACTCAACTTATACAAACAACATTTAAACCCCAAAAAACACCCTCACTACAACCCGGACGAGAGGTTTCAATATTTTAAATTTTTGGAAATCTTGAAAGGTTTGGCTGCACCATTTTCCAAATTGTGCGCCAACCGTGCGCGAGCTACTGGAAGAATGGGGCACCCCGCACAGCTTGGCCGCACGGTTTCAAAACCGTGTGCAAACCATGCCAACACCTCTGCCCAAAAATGACACAAAGCCACGTGGTTATAATACCTACCGCATGGTCATGCGCTGGTCATGTAGTTGGTTCTGTCCGCCTGGCTAGGGCCACACGATTTCGATTAGTCGTGCGGTAACCGTGCTCCACATGTAAAAATCTTGCAAAACTCCAGAAACCAAAATCCTCGACCGAGGTCAAACCTGAACTTCCACATCTAAGTTGGACACTACCACCACTAAAATAGGGAACCTCCCAAACAAACCGAACCCACAATAAACCAATTCTACAAAACTCAAGTATCTCCATACGATCATTGTCGAATGTTAAAACCGCAATGAGCCTACACAAAGTGAAGACACACTCAATGGTGAATGAAAATTTTCAAGGGTCACATTCAGATTGACTCAACTATTTGGGTTACAAGAGATCTAGTTCATCGCACCATTACCACAAAAGGTTAACTTACAAAATCAAGGCAATAAAATCAAGGAGATGTTAATCATTTCCATCCCAACACAGAAACAAAACTAGGTTGGGTTTCACACCCCCCTGTCACTCTTTACTGTGCGCGAACTTCACCCCAAGACCTGTGGTTGGGGATCTGATGGCTGAAGCATCTCCTGCCTCAAAGTCAGAAAACACATCCTCTGATCAAGACTTCCTTTTCATACAACACCCCCTACAGAATTTATTCAAATGGCCCTAATGGCCACAACAGTGGCAAGTCTTCAGAGGAATACAACAAGATGGATTTGAGTGACCAAATCGGCTGCTCTGGAAACATACAAGAAAATGGTCCGAAGAACTGGAATCCAGAGCCAACAAATGACGTTTTTCCAAAACCAGTTCCCCTGTCACACCCTACTCACCAGATGAGGAACCTTAATGAGAACCCACTACCACCGGCTACACCCTGAAAACGAATTCAGACATGAACGCCTCATCCACCAACTTCTTGAAATAGGTTTCATTGGATGAGAGCACTTTCTCATCAATTTCAGGATGAAGACCCCAGACAAAGAGAGGGGACATCATCTGATCCTCCGATGCTACTTACAAAGAGAATGGAACCCGCTTTCTGAAATGGTCAACATAAGACTTTACGGATCGCTGGCCCTACTAAACATCCTACAGCTCTACCACCATCCTCTACTTCACCTCCTCCGGTATGAACCGTTGGATGAAAGTATCCTTAAACACCTCCTATGACATCTCACCTTCCATTTATGATGGGGAAACCAACCCCCACTAGTGCAAGACTGGATACTCAAACAACCTTTGAATTGTGAAAACTCTAACAGTATCGGGAGTTCCCAAGGACTTAAAAACATGCCCAACTTCCTCAACCCACTGTAAAACCTGAAGAAAATCTCAATCACCATATAAAACAGGAAAAAATTGTGGAGGAAAATGACCCGGTCATGACTCATTAAGAACTTTGGGGACATTTCTGGGCAACATTTTCTGAACAACATGGAAATTTCATACCAAATCCAATATCAAACTGAGGCACAAACAAAGAGAAACACCTCAAACCAAAACCAACTGCCTCAGAAGAAAAGTAAAAACAAACACCAACCGAATATTGTTTTTCAAAAACCATCATTTTCCTTTTAAAACTCAAAACTACTTTCTTCTGAGGCTAATTCCCAAATACCAAAAACCCATTTTTCAATAAAAAAAAATTCCGAAATCATTCTCTCATTAAAATCCACTTTAAGAAAATCATACCAAACATTTAACTCAAACACCCAACCCATGGTATCTTATGAACCATTAAATGTGTGTCAATACATCTCCAATACCTTGTGCCAATACACACTCCCCACATATACCCACACACATGTTAATGTCCATATGAAATACAAAGGGCCACATTCTGTTCACTTTCTTAAACACAAAACACCTTCAATGTTTCAAAACCCACTTTACCAATTTAAAACCACTTGATAGAATGCACGTTCATTTAAATTATTTTCCATTTGAAAATACACTCTCATTTTAAACACACTCACATAAACCAAAATCAAATCAAAACACCGCAAAAAACAAATTATCGGAAAGAAAAACTAGTCTCTATGCCTAACCAGGAAACATGGTGGTGAGCCATGCCCCAAGTAAGGAATGACACAAAAAGGACCTTGAATTGGTCAGATAGGCTCCACAAGGGTCACCACCCCATGTGAGGCTGCAACATGACATCAGTTCTCCTCTATTGTCATCCCTCAATCCAAGACAACCCAAAACAAAAGACTCAAATCCCGGACTACCCCTGGTGACTCGAGGTTCGAAACGAGCAAGGGTTCATGAAGACCTTCTCAGACCTACATCCCGAGTTCCGACAGTCCTAATATCTATATATCAGACACCTCAAATAACAATAACCTCCTATGATACCATTTTGTCATGAACCAAGATGGGATGAAATCTGACCCTACACCCAACCTAGTTCGCGACCTGGCCCGAAGGGAGTTCCCAATCCCCACGGGCTGGAAACAAGTGACGGGCATCAAAAAAAAACAAGTGGGAATGATTTAGCCCAAAAATAATATGATAAAAAAATACAACATTGAAAACGCATCAGATCTAACCACAACTGAATCTCAATAAAATAACAATCTGGTCCAAAACAGATACAACTAAATAAAACTAACATCGAAAGAATAAGAAGATACAACAAAATAAAATGACCATATACTAGAACGATCTCTATGTGACCTCTTGGTCACCTCCAACCATAAGACCACCCTTCTCCAAGAGACACTCGAACTAGAAACACCTAAACAAAATCTGAACCTGCAAAATAGTTCAAGTCTACCGACACCGAATGGTACAAGTAGGGTGTGAGCTAGAAATCTTAGTAGGAAATCACCAAAGATTACACGTGTTTCCTTTACCAAAACAATCCATTAACATTAGTTTGAAAATAAGTCTATAAAAATAGGTTTTATTTCTTTTTAGAAATACAAAAATTTCATTCCCTTTTTCCAAACTATGCACACCATGTTTCCACATTCAAAATAGAATTTTCATTTTAAATAAAAAAACAAAATCAACAACACCAGGTCTATGCTGAAAATAAATAAACTGAACAAATGAACATTCAATGTAGCGGAAAGTAAACAAGCAATACAGATAGTAACCATGGGTGATCCTAAACATCCCTAGAAGACCCATGGACGTACTCGGTTTTGGAACCACCTGCTGGCGTATGGTGAAGCTCCTAAGTCTATAACCAACTGGCCACCCTAACTGACCAATCCAGTGGAAAAACCCTCCTGGCCTAACAAAATCCAGGGGGTACCAAACCGTCTAATTGGGGTTGATCAGCAACCGTTACTTGATCATCTAAAAGACTCCCAGGAACCCATGGTGGTTATAATAATACTGTGTAAGTAGGAAGACCCTCGCACGCATGAATCATCTCACCACACTTGCCTACCCCAAACACGGATGCTTCCAATACGTTCACCCATAAAGGGTTACCCTAGATAGGAGCACCCCACAAATATGTATTCGATCATTTCACATCAAAAAAGTGCCAATCGGGCTGTCACACCATTTAACATTCAAACCATTTCATAAAATGTTCAAAGTTGCCCACCAGGCATTCACATTTTCTAAATCACATTCTTTTCTAAAATCAACACAAAATATCACCTTTAAAAGTAAAATTCCAAACGGGTGCTCAATATTACACACCCAAGTACATTTACCGAAGCAGTTCCAAATCATTTCTAAAACCATTTCCATGTATATAGAGACAAATGGTCCATTAAACCATTTGAAACCAACCGTGTCCCAAAATGCCCCATGGTTCAAATTTATAAGAAACAAAAATCAATTTAAATCCACATTAAATACCAATACACTTTTTATAAATCAAGATCTATTTTAGAAGGATGTTAATGGGAGAGATAAGAGACAGCATTTGATAAATCAAGGTTCATGCGTAACATCATTTTTAAGTGTCATTTTCACTTGAATTCCCACCCATGTGTGCACCAAGTGCACCCATGGATGCGCGAACATCCAATGAAACCCTTTTAAGATCCATAAGAATACCCAAAAACATTTTTTCCAGAAATACGACTTCCCTTTAAACCAACATAATTGCAACATCTCTCATAAACATTTCAAAAACCCGAAGGACTTTTCCAAAAAATTTCACCATAAATAATCAAGACATAAATAGGATCCCAAATCACCTTCAATGCTCCAATTCATGTTTCAACCAATAAAATATATAAAACCATGTTCAAACAATACAATAAGGGCTCAATTTCCTTTTTATAAAACAAAAGGCGTTTTATCGAACACTTCCAAGGCACCACACATAGACATAATCAAGGAATCCTTTTAAATGCCATTTTTAACAATTGTGACCAACATAGAAACACAAAAATAAGTTTACTATAATACTTATGGAGGTTTGAATCATGTTTAAAAATTAATTTAAAGTGTTCAAGCATCAATGGTTTTCAATGGAAAGGAAAATCATGGAAACACCTACCTCAACGGTGTGTGAATGCAATGAAACTTCAAGGGAAGAGATATCTAAGCCCCACAGACCATCCACACACCCTATTCACAAGAAAAACATAACACATTAGACAACCCTAACCCTAGGTTTCTTTCAAGGGAGGAAACCCCAAACAAAACCCAAGTAAAAAAGAGGGGAAGAGAAGGAGAGGAGATTCAGTGAAGGAAACATAAAGAATCACTAACATTTCTTGATAAATCGCCCCAAAATCTCCCCAAATCGAAGTAGGAAGGATGGTGAGGCTCCTCTGGTTGATGCCCAATAGATAGGGATGCATTTTGGAGGTCGAATCACCCAAATCGGAGTTCCGCGTCAAAAGTTATAAAGCCCGCAAGTGGCTGCATGGTTTTGCTGTACGGTTTGTCAAACTGTGTGGAAACCGTGTGAGGGCTATTGGAAAACTCCTGCAACTTCGCATGGTTAGGTTTCACGGTTTGGGAAGGCCATTCTCAAACCGTGAAACCCCAAAATTTGTCCGAAAACCCCCAAATTACACCACAAACACTATGGAAGTTCACTCAATGATCCTTGAATGTTTTAAGCACAACATGGAGACACCGAAGACATCATAAACTCTCCAACATGCCACTTTCATCCCAAAACATTCTCAATAACCAATAATAGGTTTAGAAGAAAACCAATACCACAAAATTCAAGGACTTTTGTTGGACTCCCAAGCCGAACCTCAACCAAAAGTTCCAACATCGAGAAATAAATAAAAGGAAGGAGTATCCAAGGATGGTGTGTGACACAAACATTTATCGATCAATATAATGTTGCGTGGAGTAATTCCTAAACGTTCATTACTTTATCTACATCATGACATTGATGTTAATAAGGAGGATCGATGATGAAGTCTTACATGTCCACATTGATCAACATAATGTAGCTTAGAGTAATTCACAAAGAAACATTTTATAGATTAGAGTTAGGATGTAAGTAGTATAAATGGTGCAACTAGTAGAAACTTCCATTATATTTCATAACCTACTTTGAAATAATGGAGGTATCCAATAACCATATGTCAACTATAATGAATAATGGAATTCATAATAGTTTTACTATAATATAAATCCATTATCTTATAACAACATGTGTTTAGATGTAAAGAGTTTGTTAGGATATAAACAAACTTTCATGAAGTACAAACACAATGTTCATATAAAGTAATTATCTTAACGGTTGTTTAGGATATCAAAAAATTCATAATATTGAAAAGATACAGTCAAGTTATAGACTAAATTTATATAAAAGAGTGCACATATCTTTTGAGATTGTGGGAGCAATATTGACTTGGTTTTTGTCAATGCCAGAGATGAATACATAGTTGGCATTGGAACTAGTTCAACAAGTGCATGCGAAACATGAATGTTCCAGAGACACATAATGCATAGGAAGGATAAAACCATGGTGATGGTTTTTGTATTCACCACAACTGGTGATCTATTAGTCATTATGAATAATATTTCCTATAAGTAAGCAGTGTATGGAAATTAGATAAGATTGAGAAGACCAGTTAAAATTTAATAATGGATTCCATGTATCACAGTGAAAATGGTTAATTATAATGAATAATTTGGTTGGTATTTAAGTGAGATGATACATGGACATTACAAGTGTATTTCCAATATAAATAGATTGTTAATACAAGGTTTTTATGCCTAAATTAATTAGAATTTATCTTTTCATAGCTACTTTCTATGATCATTTATATTGAGCATTGCATGTCATGACCACCAATCATGAATTGTGTCTATACGACACAACTTGAAAGGGATGGTCATGTCACAAAATGCTAATAATGAACTAAAATACTGATATTTGGTTTAGGATTTAAGTAAGTAATGGGATCATAGAATATACATTTTCAATGAATGTTTTCCATGTTTCTACCAGAGTTTAGTGGGAGGTCCAATGTTTTCCAATAAGATATGTTTGGTAACCTATGGAAAAAAGATATTGGTGTTATAGTTAGTTAAGACGAGGATGATATTTATTCTCTAGAGATTGACATAAAGTAGAAACCTAATTTCTAGGGAACAAGATCTACTGAGGTAGATTTATAGGTTTCTTGGACCTAGTCAACTGTATATACAGTGAAATGGTATTGAAAAAAACAAGTTGGAATAATTCAAGAGTGAATTGTTTCCAATGTTGCATGGAATAATCTCTCCAGGTTTATATGACTAAGACATGGGAGGAGATTAACATGGGGATTTAAAATCCATATGCTTAAGCGAGGGATTAATCATGTATGCCATGATATGTACAAGAATTGATATTGAGAAGATATACGTTGTAGTAAGTAGATATCAGTTATATCTAGGAACACTACATGTGAAGTAGTCATCACTATCAGACTGTACTTCATCATATTCAAATGATATGTACCTCGTATGTGGAGAAGAAAGGATACATGTTTTTAAGGTGACCCAAACTAGTTTATATAGATCTATGTGATATAATATCACAGTTATGATAAAGGTGATGAGCGATATTATATCATAAAATCTAGTGGTAACCATACATACAAATACCGAGTACATTTTAGTTTTTGAGGTAGTTAAGAAGTAATGATACACAATGATTTGTTTCAGTTCTAGGAATCACACGTACTAAGTAAAACATTATCATAATGTAAATTATAATATTCCTACTAGACAAGATGTCAAGTTATTATAGTGGAAAAAATTGATATGATTTGGGATACCATCTATTGATAAGTTCAACTCAAGAAGATGAGGTCGTAAATAATAGAATTGAAACATGGCGTAATCGTGGAAGGCCCTAGAAACTAATGTTGTAGCTCAGTAGAAACATGATATTAATCATGTGAGAAGATAACAAGTATGGTTATCACATTGGCTCTAGTGCAAGTGGGAGTGTTGAAATAGTGGGTTCCCTAGACCGAACTATTTATTTATTTTTATTATCATATCATGTATACAGTTAGTTATACATGATGTATTCTTGCTGTTATAGTGTAGACATTTCTATCTCCAATATTTAATGGTAATTTCCATATATTAATTGTCATATCAAAAGGTTATAGAAGATCCCCTCCTATATTGAGAACATATAGATACAATGAATTTAATCTTAAACAAAGGTCATATGGTCTAGATACATCTTACTGACTGGACATAATAGGTTTTTTACTATCATATGATGGAGTCTCATAAAAATTGAGACTAATTATTATGAAGTTCTCACATGGGGGTCTCTAGTAGTGAGATCATGAGGACAAACCCACCAATATAACACCACATGTTGTGGGTGTCATTGGATATTCCCATATGTGAACATGTGTAATGGTCTCCTAACTTGAGATCATTATCAATGTATGTCATTTGATCACATAATCTGATGCATTAAAATATACATGATAATAATATCATGGCGAGGTAGCTTGTGTTGGGTGCATCATTGATGGAATGATATTGGTTGAATAGTCAAGAAAAGATTTGTAGCTTCTAGGTTAAGGAAATTATATATCTTAGTCCATGTTGACCAGGATTGTAGTACATTCATGGGACCATGTCCATGTCATTCAAGGATAAGTCCTTCTAGTTAGATAAAATAATAATAAAGAAAATGGCAATGACATGTGTGTGTGTCATGCTTTAGGAGATATTAAATATAGTGATATTATATTACACAATGTGTGTTCGTAGGCTGGTTGGAACTGCTGTGACAATCCATATCTCTTTAGAGGCCATGATGGGTTTCTAGATCCTGCTCTTGGTCTTTGAATTATATTCACTACTATCAAGATAAGGGACTAGAGGGTCACACATAATAGCATATTCATAAATCTTCCCTATTCAGTTGAATAGGTATATTGGAAATAGTGGGTCCCACAACTGGGGTTCAAGATTTTTCCAAGGATATAAAATCACCAAAATATTAAATAAAATCATACTATTCATGTTAAGAATAATGGATATTTAATTTATCTATTAAATGTATTTACATGCTTTTAAGTAAACACAATAAAACACTATTCGAACAAATATTAGTTCAAAAATATTAAAGGTTCATTTATTATTATTGGGAATGGTGAGCCAAGATAATGGCTCAAATATTGTCATGTAATATATTTATTATATTACAGGCAAGTGATATTAATAATAAATGATGTTTATGGATCAGTATAGTAGTTGTAATATCATTTTTATAGAGTGTAAATTAATCGAGGGTCGAGGAGGCAATACCAGATAATTTTTTAGCGCTCTATAAATTAAAGAAGAGATAAACATGCCAAGTACCATTCATGTTTTTTATATATATTCTTATCTCTCCCATGTTCTAAAGAGAGAGACTCTGGATCTAGGATCTCAGATCGATCTCTCTCTATGGAATCACAAGCAAGGCAATGCAGTGATCATCAGAGAGTCGAAGGCATCTTCAGATCTCTATGCTATAACTCGAAATTTGGTTATCATATCTCCTACAGTTTCTTGAATAATGTGTGTATGATCTAGAGGAATTATGATTCGGATTCTTTAAGTATTGATCATGAACAATGATTAAAATTTGGGAGTGAGTTTGGATCTAAACTAGATATGTTATGGTTTGAATTTTGTGCTTAATATATTTCACATGTGATCCTGAGGAAGTAATTGTGTAGAGATTCTCTGATGTAGACAAGTTCATGTTGTTATTTTGTAAAAAAATACTAAAATCCCACATTTGGTGCTTCCACTGCGTGCTTGTTACCTGCAATCTCGGTAGATAGAGTGACGGTGGGCCCATCCAAGGTTGAGGTTGTTTTTTCTTGGGAGCCACCCACAAGCGTAACATAGGTGAGGAAATTCCATGGACTGACTGGCTATTAACGCAGCTTCATTCATGATTTATCCATGTTATCAGAACCCATGAAAACTTTAACTAAAAAGGTCCATCCATTCATGTGGATAGGGAAGTGAAAGCTGGCTTTTCAGTAGTTAAGGTATAGTTTGATGTGTGCTCCCATCATGATATTTCTAGAGGATGGTGTCGAATATGTAGTGTTCTGCAATGAATCAGGGATCAAGACTGGTTTTTTTATTCAAAGGAAGTTTTTTATTGAAAATGGTTCACACTAGTTATGAACACATGAGTAGAACTATATGACCCACAATCTTGAGTTAGTAATAATATTATCACTTTGAAGATGTGGAGACACTACATGATGGGTGATAAGTTTATCATCTACTCCGATCAAAAGAGTCTCAAGTATATTTTATCTCAAAAGGACCTTACCTTGAGATACATGAGATGGATATAGTTCCTATAGGACTATAATTTCATGATTGTATATAATCGTAGGAAGGGGAATGTGGTATCAGATGCTCTGAGTAGGAGATCTTGTTCGCTGTTGGGACCAATAGGGGCCTATATACCCTGAGAGGGGGGGTGAATCAGGGTATGGATATTATTTTCTAAAATTATTCTTGCCCCACTGGATCTTGACCTCTTTATTACAAGGGTCACTTTATTTTCTATTATGTGTTTATGTTGATCACTTATCTTTATCTTTATCCGATGGTTATGCTTTAGATGCAATGTAGGGAAGCAACCAGGAAGACACAAATATTTTTACTTGGTTCACCCTTAGTGGGATACATCCAAGGAGCATACAACGGTGATGTGGCACTGTACCAAATCCACTAAGGCTCACTACCAATAATTTTCGGTCTAGATCACTTCTATGCCTAGGCTCACTGCCTTTACAATGTTTAGGGTCATCTCACTTCTTTCCCAAGGGTTACTCCCTATTTCTCTCTCTCTGGATCACTATCGGTGGAGAGGATCACCTTCTTCCTCTTCCTTTACTCACTGCTATGGAATGGATCCACCCACAGTTTATAGACCTGTAGGTCTCTTCATTTGAATGAATACATGCATCCTTAACTGTTGATGGATGCTCTTTTAAAGTCCTACTTTCATCCACTGATGAATATCCCTTTTCCTCTTAACCACTAGGCAATTAACTTTGGAAACATCTTCGAAAAGCACCCTACTTCGCGAGGCTCCCAATTTCATGAAGCTCAAACAAGCCTTCACGAAGCACCTTCCTTTTCAAGAAGCTCACAATTTCGCAGAGCTCAGACTATTGCAAAGCTCAAGCCTTCACAATGCTTAGGCCATCGCGGAGCTCAAGTCGTCGCAAAGCGACTTCCCTCGTGAAGCTCACTAAGCCAACGCGGAGCACACGACTTTCACGAAGCCTGAATAGCCATCGCGAAGCTCTTGTTTCGCAAAGCACACTACCTTTGCGAGCTTCCTTCACGAACCAAGAGCAAAGTATTTTCTCTGAAAATTCTCTTTAATTATCTCGAGGGGGTCGGCCTCTATTTATAAGAAATTCCACCGACCCTCGACCCTTCCGCGCGAAGTCAGCACCACGTCATCACCAATCGCGAAGCTCCGAAGTTTCCACCAGAATTCTGTCAAAATCGCGAAGCACCATGAAAATTTTCCGATCGCGGAGCTCATCGTAATCGCGGAGCATCCCGTCATTCCCTTCGTGCCTGCGCCGTGAATCTCCCTCACAAATCCCTTTACCGCCGCGATGCGCTTCAACTCTAACATTCACGAAGCTTGATGTAATCGCGAAGAATCACCACCATCATTCTTCTAGTCTTCGCGAATTTCAAACCTTGAAGCATATCTTCACGAAATTCATGGAATTTCCATATTAAAATATGATCTTCATGGAAATCCTATATTCACAATGCTCACCAACCTCCAAATTTTGGACCCCAAAAATTTGGCAAACACTGGGAAACGACGCCACCTTGTACTTCTCTTTTGTACTGCCTACAGATCATCCTTTCCTTTGTCATCATTATTTGTAAACATGTATTGTCAACAACTTCTCTAGAAGTCAACAATTTATTCATGGAAACCTGCTTTTTCAACAAAGAAAATCAACCCAAAAATTCTGCAATGTTACCTTGAGGGATTTTTCCCCAACAATATCCCCCTTTGGGTTTGTTGACAACTCTTCGTAACTCTTCTCAGAATGATTTTGTACATGTTGATACCTCACTGAGTCTTCTTCCAACCGCTACCACCATTCGCCTCTTGAGATTCTGATAGCATTCAAGGTTTCACTTAACACGTACTCTAAGCCCACATGAGTAATGCTCGACGTGAGAAACAAGAGTAGTATGAAAAGTTCATCAATGAATCACTTCATGTCAGACCCCAATTGTCTATTCCAAACTGATACCAATTGTTAAATTGATACCAATTGTTGAACCACAAAAATACCAATTTGGGATAGCTGGACACCTTCTCACACCTTTCCAACATCACTATTCTGCTTTTATCATGATCCTCAGTTGTTGTGATATCTATGCTTTGATCGATCACTTCTAGCATCGTCAGATTTAAAACTCTCCCCCTATCTCAAAGCTCTCCCCCTATCTCACTACTCCACCTAACAGATTCTCCCCATATCATCCATGATTTATCAAGTAGCCACACCATCTCCCCCTTGAACAATCACTATTTTCTCCCCCTTTGTCAACGAACCCAATGGTCACTCCTTTGCAGTCTGTAACAAAGTAGAGAACACACATCAGTACATTAGGGAAAAACACATCATACCTCAGGGAGAGGGGGGTGTTTCCACATCCAAACTCTTTCATGTGTGAGGAGTCTACTGAACTCCCAGATCCAGTCGATGCCTCTCAAAAACTTCCTTGGGTAAGGCCTTTTTTAGGATGTCTGCAACCTGTAGTTCTGTAGGCACATACTCCAACTTCACGATCCCCTGCTCAACCTTCTCCTGGATAAAATGATACTTTATCTCAATGTGCTTTTTCCTTGAGTGATGGACAATATTTTTTCTGAGATTTATAACACTTGAGTTATCACACAGGATTCCGATCAGAGACTTCACTTCAACTTTCATATCTTCAAGCTGCTGCTTCATCCATAATAAATGTGTGCACGCTTGAGTGGCCGCAATATACTCAGCTTCTGTGGTGCTCAATGAAATGCAATCTTGATTCTTGTTTATCTAAGAAATACACAATCCACCAAGATAGAATGCACCTCCTGACATTGATTTTCTGTCATCTGCTGATCCGGCCCAATCTGCATCTGTGTAACCCAATAACACTGATTGAGATTTGTCATTATACATTAGACCGAAATCCATGGTGCCTTTGATATACCGAAGTATTCTTTTCAATGCAAGCATGTGGATTTATTTGGGATTACTCTGATATCTCGCTACTTGGCATGTAGCAAATTCAATGTCAGGATTCATCACTGTCAGGTACAGTAAACTCCTAATAATCTTCCTATATTCTGTGATATTAACTTCCTTTCCATTATCATCTTTTGATAATTTCATCCGGGTAGCAACCAGAGTCTTCATCTCCTTATAATTTTACATTCCAAATCTTTCCAAAACCTCCTTGGAATATTTGGATTGATAAATGAATGTGTCATTCCTTCCTTGTGTAACCTATAAACCAAGGAAAAACGTCAGCTCACTAATCATAGACATTTCGAACTCATGTTTCTTGAATTCAGAAAATTTTCTGCACTGTGCTTCATCTGATCCACCAAATAAAATGTCTTCTTCATAGACCAGCCTCATCATTCTTTGATTACTGTTGTTGTTGAAATAGAGATTGTAATCAAATCAAAAATGCTGAAAACCAATCTTCTTTAAATACTGATGTAGCTTTGAGTACCATACTCTTGGTGCTTGTTTCAGCCCATATAATTCCTTCTTCAGCCGACAAACCTTATTCTCATCCTCATGAATAAGAAAACCATATGGCTACTCGATATACACTTATTCCTCTAGAATCCCATTCAATAATGCAGATTTGACGTCCATCTAGAAAACTTTGAACTTTCGTTGCACTGCAATGGCTAGAAATAGTCTGATTGTCTCTAGCCTTGCAACCAGTACAAATGTCTCATCAACATCTATTCCATCTATCTGGAGTATCCCTTGAAAACTTGTCATTCTTTGTTCTGAATCACTATGCCATCTTTATTCATCTTGTTGTGATAGACCCATTTAGTCCCGATGACATTCTTATCTTCTGGCCTCAAAACAATCTCCCACGTCTGATTCTTTTCTGAATCAGCACAAGTCACTTATGCTCCCCCTTTGTTGCTTTCTTACTCAACACTTTCATCAGGAAATTTCTCACTATTTCATTGTTTAGTGGATATATTTCTTTCAGCTACTTTTCTGAGATTCTTGTTGATATAGGGTTGATACTCTCTTGCAGATTCTTGGTATCCTAAAAACTGTCAGCTAATACCACTTGTTAGAAAAAAATAGATAAGCATGAGATGCATGATTATTACTGCTTCTCCCTGTGTTTATTTCTTCCCTCAATAGGCAACACCTGAGCTGAGTCATCCAATTATTTCTTTCATGGCTCTTGCATCTGATTTTGTTATTGAATGCTTCCCCTATGTTATGAAACACTTCCTGGGGTTAGGCTCACTGTTTAGAACCATAAAAATTCTTCTTCTCCTTCATCATATGTTCTCATATTCCAATTGTAATTGAGACATTAACAAAATCTCTAAGCCTACTAAGTTGGAACTCGGTGTAGGAAACAAGATACAAATTCAATAACACAATCACTTCCTACTGTTCTATATTTCTCCCTTTCTTCTTCAACTCTGGTTCCTGATTTGAATCAATTTAAACTCTTGAGCATATCACTTCATCTCTTTTCATCTTTAGATGCCACTTCCCCTTGGATCGTATCTCCCTAAAACCTGAAACAATTGAATCATCAGTTAATAGAATTTATATACATAGGGAGAGGGGTAGGCTTCTGGAATCCTCAAGACGAGGATAGTGGTTGACCCTGATGGGTCAACCCTTTGATTCTTTCTTGCAGAGCATCACACTCTTTCTTTGCTTCTTCTAGCTTCCTTGCCAACTTCAACTGCTCTGGCCATATGACTAAGCATTCATTACCCACATGATGAGTCTTTCTCTGATATGTAGATTCTGTAGGCATGGACTTTTTCACAACTTGGGGTTTAAGCCCACTGGTACACAATTCCTTCTTTGATGTTCCACAAAAATTCAATTTCCCATGATTCCTTCTCTGGGTATGAATCTCTTTAATTTTCATATTTACTTTCTTCTTCCACCATTTTAGGGGTCTTTCTCTTTCCTACACTTCTCGCTGAGGAACACGACATGCAGATTTTTCAATGCATTCTTTGTTCATCTGTCTTTTATCAGATATATGAGTCACTACACTATTTTTTACTAGTGGTGAGTCTTCCACTGAATGTGCATTCTTCTTACTCATAGTTGTAGTATTTCCTCCCTTTTTCTTCCATATTTGTTCATGTTCATTCTTAGAGAGAAATTGTGAGTGTGACTAATACACTTTTTGTTCAGCTCCTTGTGAATCTCTAGGGACTCTAAGCCTATTCTTTAACTTACCACTTTCTCTCCCACTGTATGAATTCTCGTTATGCACCACTGGAGTTGAGAATATATTTTTGAGTTCCTTTTACTTTCCTACCTTATTCTTGCTGCAATGTCATGCCAAATTCCCATGATTAGAACATATGAAACATCTTCTATTAAAGGCATACCTCATTTCGTCATCTCTCAGCCGAGATGTTGATGCCGATTCAGTTCTTCCTCTGACATTGAGCTCCTGAGCTTCCTGACACATACTCATGGTGTGTCTAATTCTTCCACAGTAATAGAATCTAACAAATGCTTTCCTCTGAGAGACTCTTCTTTCTGATTTCTCATGATGCTTCATCTCATTCTCAGATTTATCAAGGTTTTTATTTTCACAGCCTGAAATGTATTCCAGAGCCTCTGAACAGAATCTTGATGTGTGGCCATGAATCCTGCAAAAATAGCACATGTCTTCACTAATTATTGTAACTATCCTCTTAGGTCTATCTCTAGCACCTACATGATTTTCTCTATTTCTAGGACTATTCACAGCTCTCTTTCTATCATGAACTATAAGGGATTCATCAAATCCAATACCATTTTTCCCAAACTGTATGGTCTTTGAGCTAAGAAAATATGCTGTTGTTTCTCTTCAGAAATAGAATATTTTTTTTTCATTTTATCATCACTTGTCGAAGGAAAATCGAATAGTAAGTGAAGTGCATCCTTCAACTTAGGCTTTTCTCTAGCATTGGATTTCTCTACATCCTTATTAACTAATTATATATCTTCTTCAAAAAATTTAATCTTCATATCCCTTGATTCAAGTTGGGCATCAAGTTATTTTCTGAGAATATTTTCTATACTCATCTCATCTTCCAATTCATGTGTAAGATTATCCATCATCCCACTTTGCTCCTTTACTTTCAATTTTTTCTGAGCAACAGATTCAGAGACAGATGCATTCTATCATTGTAGCCTTTTATTCTTCTGAACATGTTCAGACAATTGTGTAGCAAGATCATCATTTCTATCTTTCAAATTTCGAACTTCATCTGACTTCTAATTCTCTTTATATTCATCAGCCTTTTTTCCTATCATTATCGTCATCTTTTGTATTTCATCACCTTGAGAGTCATTATTCTCTTTTAGATTAGTAGCCACATCAATAAGCCTTTGATTTAATCCCCTTAGCTTGTTGACTTCAATTTATAGTACTTGGATCCAGATATCTTTAGATTTAACTTCATCAGTGAATTTCTGATCCAATTCCTTCTTTTTGTGGACAACTTCCACTTTCCGACTTCTAGGAGTTTCTTTATCATCATTAGTTCCAACATCACCTGGAATATCATGTTCTTCACTCATTACTTCAGCATCATGATTGAGTGAATCAATATTTTCCCTATCAAATTCATCTAGACCTTCCTTTAGTAAGCTGTTTGATTCTTTTAGTTGAATCACACTTTTTCCATAAACACTTCCACACTGAGGGATATCACCTGACTTCTGAATCTTCTTTGATGTTTTTCCCTTTTCCATGGCACACCGAGGTAAGAGTAGACCGATTCTTTAAACACACAAATCAAGTATCCCAAGACAGAGAAAACAAATCCGATAAAAGAAACCTATCGCTTTGATACCAATTGTTAGGACCAATAGGGGCCTATATACCCTGAGAGGGGGGGGGGTGAATCAGGGTATGAATATTCTTTTCTAAAATTCTTCTTGCCCCACTGGATCTTGACCTCTTTATTACAAGGGTCACTTTATTTTCTCTTATTTTTTTATGTTGATCACTTCTCTTTATCTTTATCTGATGATTATGGTTTAGATGCAATGTAGGGAAGCAACCAGGAAGACACATAGATTTTTACTTGGTTCACCCTCACTGGGCTATGTCCAAGGAGCATACAACGACGATGTGCCGCTGTACCAAATCCACTAAGGCTCACTGCCAATAATGTTTGGGCTAGATCAATTCTATGCTCAGGATCACTGCCTTTACAATTTTTTGGGTCATCTCACTGCTTTCCCAAGGGTCACTACCTATTTTTCTCTCTCTGGCTCACTTCCAGTGGAGATGATCACCTTCTTCCTCTTCCTTTGCTCACTTCTCTGGAAGGGATCCACTCACAGTTTATAGACCTGTAGGTCTCTTCATTTGCATGAATACATGCATCCTTAACTGTTGATGGATGCTCTGTTAAAGTCCCACTTTCATCCACTGATGAATATCCCTTTTCCTCTTAACCATTGGGAAATTAACTTTGGAAACATCTTTACAAAGCACCCTACTTCGCGAGGCTCCCAATTTCGTGAAGCTCAAACAAGCCTTCGCGAAGAACCTTCCTTTTCACGAAGCTCACAATTTCGCGAAGCTCAGACCATCGCAAAGCTCAAGCCTTCGCAAATATTATGCTGCCGTGGAGCTCAATTCGTCTCAAAGAGACTTCCCTTGTGAATCTCACTGAGCCAACGCGGAGCACACGACTTTCACAGAGCTAGAATAGCCGCCGTATAGCTCTTCTTTTGTGAAGTACACTGCCTTTCCAAACTTCCTTCGCGAACCGAGAGAAAAGTATTTTCTCTAAAAATTCTCTCTAATTCTTTTGAGGGGGTCGGCCTCTATTTATAGGCAATTCCACCGACCCTTGACCCTTCCACATGATGTCAGTGCCACGTCATCGCCAATCGTGAAGTTCCGAAGTTTCCGTCGGAATTCTGTAAAAATCACGAAGCACCACGACAATTTTCCGATCGCGGAGCTCTTCGTAATCACGGAGCATCCCATCATTCCCTTCGCACCTGTTCCGTGAATCTCCCTCGCAAATCCCTTCACCACCGCGATGCGCTTCAACTCTGCCATTCGCGAAGCTTGACGTAATCGCGAAGAATCACCACCATCATTCTTCTGTTCTTCATGAATTTCAAACCTTGAAGCCTCTCTTCGCAAAATTCATGCCATTGCCATATTAAAATATGATCTTCATGGAAATCCTATATTCAAAATGCTCACCAACCTCCAAATTTTGGACCCCAAAAATTTGGCAAACACTGGGAAATGACGCCACCTTGTACTTCTCTTTTGTACCGCCTCCATACCGTCCTTTCCTTTGTCATCATTTATTATCAAAATTGATTGTCAAAAAATTTTCTGGAATTCAACAATTCTTCATGGAAACCTTCTTTGTCAACAAACACAATCAACCCAAAAATTCTGTAATGTTACCTTGAGGGATTTTTTCCCAACATTCACAGTTTCTGAACAATGAATCAAAGAAGTTTTCATCATTGCAGTTATACTTTGTGGATAGAGATAGACCACCTTACCTTCAGTTTATGGTTGTTACCCCTACACTCTTACAATGAGTCATGGATACCCAACTTGGGAATATCGAGTGCATGACCCTATGTAATAATATATCTAGAGGGAATTCTCATAATGATTTTCTAAATGTGGGGAGTACATCATTCTTTTTAGAGGATTCATAACGGTACCTATGATATTCTGGGAGGAGGTTCTAAGAGTGTTTCAAACATCTAATTTAGAGGTACATTAAAATATGGAAAAGTTGTTCTAGGACCTCTGACACCAGTTTTGGTGGCTACAAATGAATAAAGGAGTTGGTGAGTTTGTCTCTTGATTTCTTACTTGTTTGAAAGTGAAGGATGAGAACCAAGTTCCAATGGGTTTAGCTCAACCCATTGAGGTTCTAGAGTGAAAGTGGGATGAGATAACTATGGACTTTATGATAGGATTACCTTGTAGTCTATGGGACACAATTCTATTAGGGGGATCGTAGATATACTCACTATGTTGTCCATTTTTGAGATATGTTGGACCAAAGTTCAATAGAGAGAGTGGGATGCCTCTATGTGAATGAGATAGCTCAAATACATGGAGTTACATAAAAAATATGTTCTGATTGTGATTATCACTTCACATACTAGTTTTGGGAGGGATTTTAGGAGGCATTTGGGACTTTGTTGCACTTGAGCATAGTGTTTCACCCACAAAATGACTGATAGACTGAGCATACCATTTGTGTTTTAGAGGACATGTTTAGAGATTTCATGTTGAATTTTTTCCATAGTAGGGAGGAAAAAATATATTAGTTGAGGTTGGGTACAACAATAGTTACAATTCCACTCTCAGTATGGAACCATTAGAGGAATTGTACGGGTGACCCTATAGGTCACCACTTTGCTGGACTGACCCTGGAGATTCAGCGATCATGGGGTTCACGTTGGTTTGAGATATAAAAGAGAAGGTTTATATCATGTAGGAGAGGATGAATACTACATAGATCCATCATAATTCCCATGATGATAGGCGACAACGGTCATTGAAGTTCAATGAAGGAGACCATGTGTTCCTATGAGTTTCACCTCGACATGGATTATGGATTTTTTCCTGGGGAATAGTCAATCTTCAAGGTTCGTAATCCCTTTCTAGATACTGGATAGAGTTGGAGAGATGATGCATTTCTTAGCTCTGCATATTCAGTCAGACGAGGTACATGATGTCTTTCATGTGTCATAGATGAGGAGGTAAGTGCATAACCCATATCCTGTTATCGACTAGGGTGAGCTAGATAGTGAGGATGAAGCTACCATTGCTGAGTAACTAGTAGAGATAAAAGATCAACATGATAGGATCCTTTAAGGCGATTTATTCCTTTAGTGTGTGTTCAATAGAAGTAGAGGAATATCTAAGAGAGCTCATGGAAGCAGGAGGATCAGATTCATTCTCATTACCCATATTTTTATCAGTATCCCTTGTTTTTGATTTTATTGGATATATAGACACAAGGTTGGGAGAATGTAATATCCCAAATTTTAATTTTATTATTTTTGGTTATTATATGGTTTATTTTTTTGACTTGATGTCGATAAAACATGCAATTTTGTGCCCCATTGATCCTGGAATAAACTATTGAAATTTATTTAATATATTAAATATAATGCACATGATTTTTTTGTTGAAATTAGAATAAATTATAAATGGTTCTCCTGATCATAACTCTTAGGGAACCATTGAGTTTAGAATTTCGGTGTTACCATAAGTGTGATGTAACATTAGTCGGCATGGGATGTTTATGGAAAAGTCATCATGGGTGCATAAATGAATAAAATAATTTAAATAAATTATTTTATTTCTAATACTCGACATAGTGTTCAGTGAGTATTTAAAAATACTATTATGTCAGAATTATGGGGTTAATCATATAACCCTAAAGACGTTGGAGGACCCTTGGAGAGAACATTGGTGAATACACTCAGGAGATCTGAGGCACAATTGTGGATGGATAATTGGTGCACCAAGAATTAAAAATATCTCACCAATAAAAAAGGTCCAAACTCATTCATCATCATAGATTGATCCAAATTAAGGTAGGTAATGTTTTTTTTATTCTGTTCTTCCTCGTTCTTGATTTCTATATTGAACGAGAGTCAATCAATGAACAAATTGATCAATGGTTCAATCATCATGAAATATGGATATTTTTTGTGGTTTTGAAGGGAGAATATATTTTATTATTTTATTATTCGATTTTTGTTCTAATGTAAATGAATTGATATCAATATGAACATTGATTGAGGTTTATTCCTCTTATTTGTTCTTGTGATTTTCTCCCCCAGTTCATCGGTCAGAACATGTGTTCTTTATTTGGACCATAGTATGAATTATCCCATTTGATCAATCGTTTCCCACATGTTTCTTAGTGAAACATTCAAATATCATAGATATGGGATCAGAAAAACATGATCAAGGTGTGAATATAGAGACAGAATGATTTGGATGATGTTGGATACCTGATTTCATGTTCTTTAGCATTCTTGGGATCCCAACAATGAATGATGATTTGATCCATTTTTCGAGCAAATATGAGGATGAAACATGTTGTTTAATGACATTGAGGCATGGAAGAGTTGGGATCCTCGATATCATGGAGAAACAATCACTAGATCGAAGGAAGACGGTGAAAAATCGAACATGGGAGAACATTTAGGATTCCAAAATATCCCAAAAAACAAGGAATTTGATTCAGATCTACACACTATGTAGGGACCACTAAGAGGCATCTAGGGTTTCCGGAGGAAGTTAAACATCACATGACATGTGACCCCCTTTCACTGGGTGTGTTGTCTCCCCCAAGTGACTTAGAGTGTACTTTGGGAATGCACAAGGAAAAGGGGTGGATTACATGGGTTGGAGAATTATATGTACTCTGCCACATAGGCATGACCAGGGCCAAGTACATAGGATAAGCTGTGTACTGGTACATGGGAAAATGTACATGGGATGGAGCAATGTACTGGAACACTGGTAGACTACACGGGCAGTCTACATGCCATATAGTACTACCCATACAAATATTGAGGACATGGTCCATTTACATGAGCAAGACCCATGGTCAAGGGACATGACGTATGACCCCTACTACACATTGTGTACTCTTTTATTGATGGATTGGATCCCTTTTCCACCATATCATGGAAATATTTTTTTAGGGTACATTCACCTTATCCTTTCCCTGATGGTTGGTATGTAATCATATCCTACTCCTAGGACTACGATCCCTTCAAGTGGACTTCTTGGATATATTCATCAAAATCTCTCTTGGAGGGTCGGAGTGAGATCCTCTATTCATTTTCATGACCTTGGTGGAGTTCTTGTTATAAAAATGACCAAAATTATGTGGCCACTATTCCTATATTTAACAGGTTAATGTATATTGAGTTGTTGGTATCACCCCATGGACTTATCAGTGATCCACATCTATGTATCATATTCTCTTTGGTATATCATAATTTTATTATCATAATGAGTACTGATGAGAACTACCACTCAAACAAACATCATAAGTGATATTGTTTTGAGGAGTTTTTTCTCCCAAATGAATGGTTTGTAGAATCTTCGAGTCTAAATCCTTGGCTGGTATACTATGGTTGTGACTTACCTAAACATTGGGTGTCTTTGTTGAGTAAATTTGGATATTATTGTTGTATGTGTTGTAGTCATGTACCTATGTAGAGATAACTATTTTATACTTTGTTGTATGATGTTTGTTATTGGGGTGTCCTACTGAGTATTGTTATACTCACCCCTATATGGGATTTTCCCACACATTTCATTTCTTGTGTAGAAGATCAACCTTTTTATAGTTTCCTAGGTAGAATAGGACCAGACGATTATTATTGATACTAGAATGATCAAGGAGTGTTCCTAAGGAATTATTACCACAACCTAAGTACTTACTTACAGTTTGGACTTGTGTTTTCAGACTCGTTATGGTGGGATAGTATTTGGCCCCACTTACTTTCTTTTACTCCTATCATACTCTGGTTATATGATTTATATTTATGTATTCATTGTTTTTAAGTTTTTATATTTCTTCATTGTATAAGCTTGGAGTGTTGTGCATGTGTAAAATTACTTAAGCCAAGGCCTCAAATTTCAGTGATATTCCTACTCAATGCTAGACTCCAGGCCCTTGCCTATTAGAGGCAGGCTTGAGGAGTCATGTCATGGGCCCCAGTGGGATGGGTTATAAAAATTTATTCCATGCTTTCCTGTCACTGGGTGTTGTTCAAAAACCATGGCTATAAATCCTCTTTGTACTGAATGATAGCCTCATTTAGATTTTGGGACACCTCCCAGATCCATTCATGTCATGAGTGTCGACCCATTATTTGAAAACATCTTTAATCCCATACCACTAGTCAATAGGGAGTGGAACTCGAACAGTCCTACCCATTAATGTCACTCTTGATTCCTGATCAACCCAAGTGATTTCCTATAAAACAAATAGTATCACCCTGCAAATATCACAAAAAATGAGAACCTCCTATAGATCATCACTAGCATGATTATACAACTATATCACCACCACTATAGGAATACATAAACATTATAAAAAATATCTCATTGGTTTCCCTAGATCAAAATGAGTTTCAACTCACTAAGATCTGAGTTATGACTTAGGGACTCTAGGTCTCACAACTAGATCTATCGATCATGTATCCAGATGGATCACTAAGTTTGATCACGTAGCCCGTAGGTCACTCAAAAAATTAGGATATAACCTTCTTTAATTACCACACATGTGAAACAACCCCATTCCCGCCTCAATGATCATTCAACATCTAATGCACCAGATAACCCTCTAGATGGGAGGTAAAAGTTACATTGATCTAGTTGAATAAAATAATGTCTACATGGGTTTACTTATAAAGGTTTTTACTTAAATGTTATAGTTTTAAACACCCTCTAAGTTGTAATTGGAAACCCATTTATGTGTAACCCAATGGTAACACAAAGATTATTCTATTTTCTTAAACATGTAAGGCATCACCTAATAAGTATCAACTAACCCTGGCCTAGAGCCTATCAATTAATCCTCACACAGGAGTTCCCCAAGGATAGTCATGATGCCAAGAATAGTAAAGTAATGAACTGATCCTCACTAAGAATTAGTATATGGGAATACCTCCTTGAGATTCTAGATTACTATAAACGTAGGTACCTATCAAAAACACACCAAATGATTTGATGAGATAAACATAAATAAAGGATGGATAAGTAAAAAATAATAGCAATGATGATGGGAATCTCGATTTTTGTTATTTTGAATGATTAATTAACCACACATGAAATGGATACACCAACTAGGTGTATAATAGAAGGGAATTAACTACCCATGTCAAAAAGGTTCTAATAAAAGTCTATCTCTAAGGAATCACATGAACCTTTATTACTATTAGAGTTACTAATGGTACAATAAGGATGTATTTTTTACCAACAAAGTATTGATGTACCTTATGTGTAGAATGTATTGTACCGAAATCACTATCACCAACTCACATCATGGTTTATTTCACATAGTATGTCATAATTATTATAAAAAATGTGGTCTAAATATGAATAATTCCACCAAGAACATATATGGGGAAAATAAATTTAGTTAGTTGTAAAAGAATTAAATATTTATCCTTAATCATCCACAAAATCAAACACAAGAAATTCTGTTACATGTGGACCCTATTTTTCAGATATGATGCATTAACAAAGGTGTCTTGCCTATGCTAGACAAGAGTAAAAACTAATCAATAGACTCTATCAAATAATAAGAGTTCCATAAATCCATAATAAATCATAAAGTGAATGCCACATGTTCATAAAATCAAGAGAACATCATACTAACCTATAACATCAGAAACATTGAACATCAACACATGATCCCTAGAAACCTATAATTATATCGGAACAAGTGCTCTTAATTCAAACATAATATATCCATAAAATGTTATAAAACATTCCTAATACTTTTATCTACAATGTAAAAAATAGTAAAACAAAAGGAAATGAGCTCCATTGATACCAGTTTGAAAAATATCATCCATACTCACCCTTTGATTAATTGGGATACAATTTCATTTCTTGGCCTCAAGTACACATTCGTGTATTCCAGTGGCTATTGACTATAAATTATGGTATTAGGGGTGTTTTTGGGGAGAATATTCCATCATATCATAGCAAAAAATAAAAATAACCAAACATCATCTATATCTATAATTAATCAGAGCGCATAAGTGAACAATAAATTCATGGTTGTAATTAATGAAATATAGTAAATTCCCAAAAATCCATGTCATACATAAAAAATGATCACCCAATAGTAAAACCACAAATAAAAAACTAAATATAAGAATAATAATTAATTTTAAAGTATCTAATTAAAACACTAATCCGTAAATCTAACAAAGATCTATGTACACATCTAAGCCATCTTGCTCGATTAATCTTGGGCCCTGACTAATCCTATTACTAAAACCGAGTGAACATCTACATGGGTACCCTAGTTCAATGTATACTCAAGAATGTTGTGAGTAAAAAAAAAATCTAGGGAACCATGAATATAGTCCCATACATAAGAAATAAATGAAATGTATGTATATAATAGCTACTCTACTATGGAAATGATGTAAACAAAAAGTTATTAAATAAATGAAAAACAATATTGTACCAAGATCCTGATGGCTATCTGGATGATCATGCATAATTAAACTAGAACTAGAATGTATCCAAAAATGATAAGACACCATAAGAGGAATGAAGTACTAGATTAAGGATCATCCATAATCGCCTCCACTAAATAAGTATAAGGATCCAAGGTATTTGTTGGACATCTTATATATAAGATGTTAAGAGGGATCCTCAGTATCTTTGGAATACCAATCAGGACATTTGTAACCAGTGGAACCCATAAGATTCCTCTACATTCCCCAATCATTTCCAATATTTGATTTCATGGTCTTGTTCTATAGAAATAAAGACATTGGAACAACAATGTGTTCCTAAGGGGGATGAACCATAAGAAACACATAAGTAATACTCTCCAGATTTTATTTAATAACCCAATGTCATTCATTAACTGGATCACAAAACCATTCCCAGATAGTTATGGGGAATGAAATAAAAGTGTTTCCACCCATTCTAAGAGATTATACCATTAACCAACCAGGGATATCATCATTAATCATTGTGGATGTCGCACAAATCCAGTTCTTGGGGAAAATTTGGCCACTCGACAATTCAACGACAAGTCAAAGAGGGGCATGTTCCATGGCTCCCCAATCTTGCATCCAATAGGCCAGAGGATGGAGACTAGTACTGAGTAAGAGTATAACTATAATGGTAGACATTAGCATATGTATCTATACATACACACACATATCCAAGCATATAAAATTATGAAATATAAAAACTGAACAACCATTCATGCACACATCTAAATTCCATAACCAGAGTATAACAAGAAGTAATAGAAAGTAAAAATGGACAAATAAGACCACTACAAAGAGTCTGAAACAAAAGTACAACCTGAATCATAAAGGGACAGTTGTTTAAAAGATGTAGGAACACAACTCGGTCTGTCTAGTATCACTAAGCATCGTCTGGTCATGGTCTGTCTAGGAGTATGTTGAATGGTGAATTGTCTACACAAGACATGAAATGTGTAGGAAAATCTTGTGCATGAGTGAGTATAACAATAATTTGTAGGACACCTCGAAACCACAAAACATACAACAAATTAAATATAGTCATCTCTACATAGGTATATGTATAGAACACATATAACATGAATATCTATATATACTCAATCCAAGACACACATTCGAGAGGTAAGTCACATCAGTAGTATACTAGCCTAGGATTTCAACCTGAAGATTCCATGAAGTACTCATCTCGGAGAACACACTCCTAAGTCTGATATCAATGATGAAGTTCATCCAATAGCTATTACTCATTGGGTCTCATCATGAAAAAGATTAGGATGATTTTCTGAATTGAATATGATACACAGATGAGGATCACTTCTATGTCAATTATGTAATACTAGAAAGTCAATCTACATTAAACCACTATGTATAGGATTGACACCTACATAGTGATCGTCACTACTCTACCAATATCTACACCTAGGGCACAAAGATGAATCAAATATCTCATTATGCACCTCTCAGAGGGATTCTAATGTCTATATCTTGGATGTCTTAGGGAAGGGATCATAGTATTAGAAGTATTAAATGATTCCATAGAAACCTTACATGAAGGTATAAGGGTAATTAACCCTAATGAAACATGTCCATGATATGGAGGATAGAAGATCAAATCCATGTATAAAGGCATACACTGTGTGTAGTAGGGTCACATTCCATGTCCCTTAACCATGGGCCCTACCCATGTAAATGACCCATGTCATTAGGGCATGTACATGTAGTATATATGAGTACACGGACTATATAGGGGTTACACTCCATGTACCTGTATCTCGATTCTAGATTATGTACTCCAGCTTTGTGGCAGTACACAACGTCAAACCATTTATTTGTGCCTGTGTACCAGTACACGGGGTAGCCTTTGTACATGGTCCATGCTGTGTCATGTGGGGGAGTAAACCACATGTAGGAAACTATGTACTCCACCCCCTATCCATGTACTTCCCCATGTACAGATAGAGTCATAAAAAGGGGACTAAAGGCCTTGTATTTTATGACTACAAGTAGTGTGGTTAAGAACTACACACAATGTGTATCAGGTTTTTTCAGAAACCATTATTCTTCTTCCCGATCACACCCACACCACCATCACCTCAAATATCAGCTCCAATTAATCCAGTAGTATAGGATTATCTTTTCTTAACCTCTTCGTCTCTTGAAAAATATATTTTGGTGTTTAATCCATTCGAAAAAGAAATATACAGGTTGTTATTCATTCCGCACCAAAGAACACTGATGAATGCTACATCATGAATACACTGTCATCGAAATCACTTCATCTCCATAATCTCACCTCCATAGTTCCATTCTAATCCTAGATCAACGATTTCATATTTTTACGCCATGAAACAGGTGTGTAACGATCGATTGATTGGGATTTTTCGAGCCATGGGTCTAATGACCCAAGCTTTATATATATATGGATATTACATTTATTTTGAGAAATAATTAATACATTTCACAAATTGATTCCCAAATACCATATTAGTTTAGTGTATTTAGAAACTCAGAACACATTCTTCTAGCTTGGTGAAGGATCTTCAATATATCCAATAACGATCTTCCCCTTTAGTTTTCCTACCTAAAACCTTTCTTTATATCCTAGGGGAAATAAAACATAAAAAGGGTGATATTAAATGCTTAGATAGGGTAAAAATGGAGAAATAAAACAAAACAGAAAAATAAGAATGTAAAAAATGAACATATATTTTGAATATCAAAATCATCAGTCAGAAAATGAATCTTGGCAGTACATAGGTCATAAATCATAAAGGAACATTAACCATGATAACATAGCATTGGAATAAAACACGAACTTTTGTAAAACACATAAACATAGAAATTCATTTCCATATTAGCCAAGGATCATAGCTAAGACCATTATAGTGGACAAAGTCTATTACTAAACCATGTTCACTCCTTGTTCTGGCACAATAGTACTGAACCAGATTTACATGCCATGTCAACCCTGTATTACTGAACTAGATTTACTTAAAATTTATACCATGTCAATATCATGAGATATAAATCTTTACCCAATGAATTGGAGGGATATTTAGGTCCCACCAATCTCATAATAAATTCATTCTTACGTGTTCCACAAAAAAATATAAATAATTCATCATAGCATAACCCCAGGAAAAAAATGGGTTTCTTAAACATTATTCCATCATAATTCATTTAAAACAAATGGAACTCATAAATAGAATTCCATAATAAACACAATAAATCAATAGTAATAATAGGGATAAAAACATAACCCTATTAAATAATTTCATCTTAGATGGAAAATAATTTTTATAAAACAATTGATATTAATTCTTGAGGAAAATATCCTTTCTTATTCAAAAATGTTTTCTTTTTTCAATATTTCACTAAATTTAAAAACAAACGAATTTATTTGAAAATATACATTAAATATTTTATAGTAAGATTCATGGAAATAAGGAACTATGAAACTATAAAAATCCATTCATGCCATATAAGTTAAAAACATTCTCCTCATACTTTTACCAGAAAAGTCAAAAAATTACTCATACCAAAAATGAAAGAAGATTCCCTTCATACTGTTTAATAAAAATTCAACAAAGTGTAAAATTAACTTTAAACATTTGTAGATGAATAGAAAAAATATTACATACTTAGGAAACATTTACGTGGATGATAAATATACCCTAGTAAATACTTACGTTTAAATAATCTTGGATAATAATGAGATTGCCAAATTATCCCTTACCTTCGGTCTGCTATCCGTTGTATGTATCCGAACCTCATGTATAATGATTTAAATAATGTCATTTATTTATTATAGAATAATAGTAATTTTTATGATATCATATATGATCATATTATCATTATTTTGGTAATAATATTCCATTATTACTCATTATTTGGGTATTAACTACTTTATGTTCTTATGCATGTTTTGTCGGATAAGTGCATGTTCCAATTATTAGGTTATAGTTATATCATTTAAAGAATTATATTAGTATAATATATATTTTCTTTATTCATTGAATTCATGTATATAATCATTTCTTAGTGAAGATCATGTAGAATGAATCACATCACACCTTGGAGACGATAGGTTGTACGTACGCACGAGCGATGATATCATTCCCATAATTGTTGAATGATATTAAAGTGGATGGTGTATAATTTTTCAAAATCAGTATCATTTTATAATAATGATATATTGATATCATTTCCATCATTATACTCATCCAAGTAAAGTGGTGGTGAAAATAAGATATCACCACAATGTGAAAACGATAATCCATATGTAAGCACTTGTGGTGATTTCATTTTTCATAGGATGAATAGAAGGTGGAATATCGTTGTTTCATAATTATAAAAATATTTCAGTATATGAGTGATACTGATCATATTGTTTTATAATGAAACAACTGATTAATTGGAATTAGAAGAAGAAGGAAATTCGAAATAAATATTAGAAGAGATTACCTCTTCCTTGACATGCTTCCCCTAAATCTCTCAATAGAGCACTAGAGTTGGTCATTAAAGATGAAAAGAACCTCTATAATGTAACTATGGAAGTTTATAATGGAAAATTGAAGGGTATTTCCGAGATTTAAGGCTCAAATTGATGTGATGTAGTGAGGGAGGAGGTTCCCTTTTATAATTGAGTTGAGGGGTACTTTTGGAAACCTCAAAAATATTAATTTATAAAAAAATCAAGCCCCACTCAATAACCTCCAAAATATCCCAATTTATATTTTTAGATGATATAGGTTTTTAATATCATAAACCAATAATTTTTAGATAAGTTTTTATGTCAATTTAAATATTATCATTTTAATTAACACTTAGTTATTCTATTTAATTTTAATTAATATAACAAATATTTCAATATTAAAAGGGTAAAATATTTATTTATTTGATGTCAATTAGATTGTAAGTAAGTACCATAGATCATAGTGGGACATATAATAATTATTATACATTTTTTTTAAAAAATTATTATTTTTAAATAATTTAATAAAACATTTTTTTTGACAAAACAACAATAGTGTCAATTTTGAAACTATTCAATTCATGGATTTTTTAAAATATCAATTTAATATGTTATAATAGATCCAATTATTTTATTATATCCATATAGGGTCTAGGTAATCTATAAATAATTATTGGTCATATTATTTAGATCAAGTGATATTTATTTTAATATTTTTAACAACATTAATTTGATATTTCCATTATTAAAATAATTACAACATTAGTTTTTTGTAATTATTTAATATACTTATTTTTTGGGTAAAAATTAAAAATAAAATATTACAAGGAAGATAAATATAATAGATTTCATAATAATACTTATAGTCTAATTTATCTTCTAGAAAATTAAATATTTAAAATTTTATACATATTAAATTATGAAGGTGACAACATTAACATCACATTAAAAAAATGTTAGAATTCATTCTATGAGGCTCCAAATGGTCAATAACTCTACACTTGGATGATTATAGTTGAGATATACTTGACCAAAAATATTTTTTCATGTTTTTTTATCTTTTAATGGGAATAATATTTTTAATAAAAACTATATTATAGATTTTTCATCAAATAAATAATTTCTCCATCATTAATGTATAAGCTATTAAAATAATTACATATTTCCTAAAAATTACAAATAAATTATCATGATAAATATAAATATTTTATATTTAAAATGAGTATTTATATTCGAAATTATATTTATTATAAACTTATATTAAAAATTATTTAGTTATTAAAATTTGAGTGAGACATATTTAAATTTTCTTTACATAGATTAAATTAATTGTCCTAATCTCATCCAAGTTTCCTCCAAAGGACACCATCTCTACCCAAGGATGATTTAGGTCAAAATAATCATCCAATTATATTAATACAAGTGTTAGGGTAATTTAGTAATAGAATTAATTTCTTTAATTACCTATTTTACCCTTTTACTATATAAATAAAAATTACTGAAGTTACTATTCATAATGCCCAAAATAATATAATAAAGATATTTACATAATTTTGTCCTAATGATTAAAAATATGGAATCCAATTTTAAAAATTAAAAACATATAAGTTTTAGTAATTAATTTAAAATCAATCCCATTTTCGGAAAGAGAGAACTTGTTTTTAATAGTTAAAACATTGCAAATGATTGAAATGTTTTTACTTTTGAATTCAATGTAGAATTAATGCCAATGACCAACATTATGATAAATGATAAAAATATATTATCATTATACATTAAAACAATTAAATAATATTATATAATCATATTAATTATTTCAACGAAAAAGATGTTGTCAATTAAAATTTAATATAATTTAACTATTCACCAAAATTTAAAACTTATCAGAAAAATATAAAAAACTCATCCAAAGTAAATTTATATATCTCGCTTAAAAATAAGAAGTTTTTTTGTTAAATATAATATAAAAAAGCATCAAAACTAGATTTAAAATGGGGTTTCCATCAAAAGGTAGCAATACTACATTTTTTGAAAAAATACTTCTTTTACATAAAAAATTGAATTTGTTCTTATATCATGTCTACAAAACATATAAGATGAATTTTAAACATTATATTGAATCCATAAAAAGTGATATTATTATTTTATATACTGACTTATTTTCATTTAAATAGTTTTTTAGAAGGATGTTAGTACTATTCATAACCGCCATTATAATGACTAGGTTATAATATTTAGTTATTCACTTATACCCAGTCTTGCATGAAATGAATTCTATAAAAGGAACTTGAAATTATGCATAACACAAGCCAAGGATAGTGTTGCATAATCCACAAGATAATACGGTGTTGTGTACAGCTCAAGATAATCTTGGTTTAGCGTCCAAAAAATTACATCAAAGAAATTAAAATGAATCTATCTCATAAAATCTCAGGGTGTTACATTCTACCCCCCTTAAAATAATTTTCCCTTGAAATTCACTGAGGTTATAAATGGTTTACTAATTGAAAGTTTCTTTCATAGAAACCCACATCATAAAAAGGAATACCAAAACATCATTTTAAAAAGGAAATTTAGAAACATAACGGTTACCCAAAGTAACTCATCAATGGGTTTCCACATGGGAGAACATAGGTGGGAATTGAAATCATGGATATGGATGAAAATGTAACCATCATGTTTTGATAGAGAGTGATAGAGAACAAGGTTTGGAGAAAGTTAACAATATGAAAACCATAAATCTTTAATGATTTAACGGACTATCCGATTCATTAGATAAGAAGGTACTAAGATAACATTTTTAGTTTTCAAGATCCTTTCTCTAAAGTTGAATAACAAGAGAAGAGATAATTACATGATTTCAGTACAATCTCATCATTGGCCATTCCTTGGACAATTTCCACTTCATCTCTTATTAAATGAAATGAAGTTGAATTTTTCATTCCTAATGTGCTAGCAGATCATGTGATCCATTAATAGATTGATAGGTTATTCCATATGTCTCAACAAAATGGTTAGATAATGTTATCAAATATGAATAATTATACCTATATTGAGATAATGAATTAATATAACAATGATCAACCATTGTATAACTTATACTATCTATAAATGGATAACATTACAATGCATCCAAAAACTAAAAATATATATCATTAAAAAGATTTGAACTAAATCTACTTAGAATTTATCTAGCATATCTCATAAGGTAGTTCTTGGTTGTCACTTTCAAAACATGTGAATACCTTAATAAAGTATTCTCTTGAAACATGGTAATAACTTGATTTACCATATAACCTTAGTGAAAACATGCATGCTTTCAAAAATTAACTCTTAACAAAAATCCCAAAAAATCTATATTCTCAAACCATGATATCACTTTATCCCTATATCAGTCATGAGGTTGTTAATGCGATCAAAAATCACATTATCTCCTTAACACATCATTATTCACATTTAACGTGTTTACCAAAAATATATGTATAAATTTTCAGGGTTACTGGAACCATTCAACATAAACATTAAAATACTTAAGGAAAAAAATAGTGTAATAATACTTATATGTTTTTTTCTATAGTGTGATAAAATTACTTATACAACATTATTATTGATAAACATGAAATCATTCCACTGTCTTATTAAACCATTGACAGAGCTTCATCATTTTATTCCTTAACCATCTTTCATCTCATATATCATTTGTAATCTTTTAATCGCCAGTAACATAAATACTACCCATATGACCATTCTAATTCTCTTCATTATATTTTTCCTTAGGGAATAAATTTTCATAATTCCCATACATTCCACATTTAAAACTTTTAATCATCATTTATGTTTTATAAATACCATTATCCTTGACCATTGTGTTAACTTAACATATTCCTTGGAAATTATGGGTATTGTGTTTTTCTTTCCCACACCTAAAGCATCTTCCAATTCCTTTGAAACCTTATCCATGATTCCTCTTCCCATATCAGGAAAATAAAACTTTCTTTCCTCTTTGGTCACTATAAAACTCCATATTTCCCTTATTAGGTGGGTCAGGAAACTCCACAAAGTTGATATTATTGATCATATTATGATATTTTTGATTAGTAATAATAATGTTTTTTCCTTCAGACTCCAATTTCATTTGGTTTCTCCTAAGGAATATCATTTCATTGTCCATAATATTCTACATTAACATTAATCGTCATGTTTCCATCAATTTTCTAAAACCCAAAAAAAATAGTGTGATAGGAAAAAATCATACTTGGAAAACAACATAATCAAGGGGATGTACTATTTCTCTCTAAAATGGTAGGTTTAATTCTAGGTTATTCATGATCGTTTCCATAATTCTAGGATAGTAAAATATAGTTAGACTTATACATAGGAACATCCCTTGATGTAACCATAGAAATATATGTAGGGATCTCACTAATGTATTCACATCATAGTTTCCAATGGTTGACTAAACCTTCAATCTGATACCAAATCTAATGACCCAAGCTTGATATACATGGAAATTACATTTCATTTTCAGAATAATTAATACATTTCGAAAATAGATTCCCAAAAACTATATTAGTTTAGTGTCTTTGGAAACATTGAATGCAGTCTTCTAGCTTGGTGAAGGATCTTCAACATCTCCCATACAGATCTTCCCCTTTAGTTTTCTTACCTAAAACCATTATTTATACCCGGGTGGAAAGAAAACATTAAAAAGGTCTATTCAAATGCTCGGTTAGGGTAAAAATGGAGAGAATAAAACAAAACATAAACATAATAAAGTAAAAACATGAATTTTATTTTGAATATCAAATTATTTATCCACAAAATAAATATTACAGTACGTAAGGCATAAATCATAAAGTAAAATTAACCATGATAACATAGAATTGATATAAATAATGAACTAATGGAAAACCAATAATAATAGAAAATAATTTCCATATTAGCCAAGGATCATATCCATGACCATCATAGCAGAAAAAGTCTATTAATGAACTGAGTTCACTCCTCATTCTAGCCCTGTATTACTGAACCAATTTTACTTGTCATTTCAATCTTGAATTACTAAACCAGATTTACCTTCTATTTCATCTATTTCAATTTCATGAGATTTAATTCATTACCCAATGCATTGGAGGGAGATATTGGTCCCACCCATCAAATAAAGAAATCATTCTTACGCGTGACACAAAAAAACATAAATCATTCATCATAGCATAACCCAAGGAATAAAAGAGGTTTTCTAAACATAATTCCATCAAAATACATATAAAACAAATGGATATCATAAATATAATTCCATAATAAACACAATAAAACCATAGTAATAATATGGATAGAAACAAACCTATTATATAATGTCATCTTACATGGAAAATAATTTTGATAAAACAATTGATATCAATTATTGAGGAAAATATCTATAAGTCCCCACCCTTAAATATTACTTAATCTTGAGTTACTTCAATAATAAACATTGAGGATCTTTTCAGGTTTAGAGTTTTATAGAATTAGGACCTAACTATTACATCTCAAAGATTACAAAGTAGACACATCTACTCAGCTTTCATTTTTTTCCACAAAAATAAAAACTATTGAACAAAAGAGCCATGTTTAGTTCTTTGTTTTAGACATCTTGACATTTCCTTGATCCCATCCTTGACCCTATTCAACTTTATTTCATGTGAAAAACATTTCAAAAAAACTTGGGATGAGCATAAAAAGCTTAGTAAGGGTTATAACAATACGGAAAGAAAACATTAGTCCATGTATACATAAGAATCAATTAAATCATACTTTACTCATAAAACATAAGAAATTTAACATACCTCATGAAATCATAATATTTATGAATAACTCATAGAAATCATAAGACATAAAGGTAAATTGAGGCATTCATAACATTCTTACATTGGGAGTAACCCTCATGGTTACGTTTGGAATACCCATCACAATATATTCCCTAAATCTCTTTGGAGAAACCTTAGAATTTTACTCCTTTGCATTGCCCAATGCATTGGAAAGCTATATCGGGCTCACACTCCCTTAGTTTATCACGGAACCACCCGTCTTCATAACAATTCCCAAGAACCATAACATAATCATATCACATAAAACATGCATAAAGAAAACATAACATTTCCACATTTCAATCACAAGATATCAATACAACACATTGATATAATAAAAACATTATGAAAACCATTTTCAATACCAAAGTAAAGCCTGGTATTTATTTTTCATTTAAAAAAATGGTATGGCTTGTAGAGGAAGCCGAAATTCATATAATGGTCACGGCAGCGGAGAAGTCGTTGTTGCCGCATACGTACGACAAAAACATTCCTTTTTGTCGTTTAGTAAAACACTTCGTATAAAAACAATTTATTTTGGATAAATGTAAAAGTCAAAGGGGTTTATACACCGTATAAAAGAAGGTTGTGTATAAAACAAAATATGCCTCAATGAAAGGAGATTGAGACGAAGTCCCATACAAAGACGGTATCCTTGGATTAAGGATAAATCAATTACATAATTATGTGTGACAAATGAATACACCAAATATAAGTGGATATTAAGTGTAAAACAATCAGAGGTTATTCCCAAATATTCATATAAGGACATATTCAAGGAGTTAAAGTTTATCCCAAAGAATCGAAATTGGGTTAAGAAGATCCCTTGCAAAAATTTGACAGCCTAACGACGTCACTTCAAAATTCAGAAATTGAGTTGATGAGAGATAAAAAGGGTATATCATCACTTGGACATAAAATTTATCACAATAAAGATATATGAGAAAATATTCCAACATATGAAGATATAATTTAAAAGACGTAACAAAAGAAGTCTTTTTAAAGAAGAGGAGGGTGAAAGGTCCCCTTACCGATTTGGGTAACTTTTGAAACGTACACCTCATTGAAGAAGGGAAATACAACATTGATGTAAATACTCATAAACGAAATTATATTACACAAATAGTATAATAATGGTCAGTACATAAACCACTCAAATGAAATGGTGGAAAATGTAGCATAAATCTCATGGTTATAAATGTGAGATGAAAAATTCCTTATGAAAACTCGGCAGCCTAACGATGCCACTTAAAACATCCAAAAATGGATTGATGAGATCAAATAGGGTATCTAATAATATTAAAATAAAATGTAATGAAATAAGAATATAAAATAACATCCCCCAACATAAAAAATGGGAGCTTAAAAGAAGTGACATAAATGAGAGTACTTAAAACGAAAGAGAGAGGTTGGATCTCTTGCGAAAATTTGGCAGCCTAACGGCGCCAATCAAAACATCCAAAATGGATTGATAAAAGAAAACAGGGTCTCTCATCATATGAACATAAAAATTAAAGTAATAGTAACATAAAATAACATCCCCATCATAAGAAAAATTAGCTTAAAAGTAATGACATAAAAGAGTGTACTTGAAAAGAAAGAGAGGGGTAGGATCCCTTACCTCAAGTCCGACTTGTCTTGTTTGTTTCTTTATATTCCTGAATAATAAACTTTGGTCAATTTATAATTTCTTAAGGACATACTTTAAATATTATTATTCAGTTCATATCACATATTATAATGTTATAATAATTGGTTAATAATGCGAGTTCATATTAGACATTTTTGTCGATGTTTGGTACATGAGTCAAAAATGAACTTGGTTGAAAATGATTGTCCATGTAGTTAAAAGTAAATCATTTCCATAATAGTATTAATGATTAAAATATCATATATATCCAGTACATATTAATTTTATACTATTCCATAACATTTGGAGATAAAAAATGAAAAGCACCGTTCATGGAGACGGTATGCCGTACGTACGCATGAACGCTACTTTCATTTTTTTATCATATTAATGGAATTAAAGATAAAAGAGAGAGATATATATTATAGTTCCAGAATGATATACATAAATTATATGTAATATATGACATATATATCCATTATATATATGTACTTATAATAGTACATAACATTTGGAGATGAGAAATGAAATGTACCGTCCATGGAGACGGTAAGCCGTACGTACACATGAACGCTACTTTCATTTCTTTTCCATATTAATGGAATTAAAAATAATTGAGAGATATATATATATTATAATTCCAGTATAATATATATGTTTTATATGTCACATAAGTTCATTAATTTCATTCTTTATACATTCCGTTTATTGCATGAACGAGTCACATCACTTGAGGGGGCGGTAGTCCACACTTCCTCGTATGAAATTATCGCAATTGCACAACATGAAAAACATAAAGGTATGTCTTAAATATAAAATACTAAAGAATATGGGAAAAATAAATACAATATATATCATATATAAAATATAGTTACATCATAATGGCCACCATTAAAGGTGTTAAGAGAAGATTGAACAATCATCGTTTCGTGAGGCAGTAATTCGTCATCCACAGAAACAGTATGTTATTTAACCATTAGACGGATGTGTGTGTAAGTGTAGCTCGAATAATTCTTATAAAAACATTCTAGTATATTTAATATACTGGTGTTGTTACAAAAGAAAGGAATAAAAAGAGTTTAGGGGGGTGGAGAAGCAAAAATAAAACAAAAGAACACTAGGGAAGACTTTACCTTTAAATCAGGTAACTCTTTTTGATTTGAGCTCAAAGGCTTCCTTGGAAAGACTTCTTCCAAAAGTCAGGCTTCTAGGAGTAAGAGAGGGATGTGGAGAGACAAAATGTGTAGGGTTTGGCCAAGCTAAAGGCTTGAGAGGTGTGGGTAAGATGGTAGAGGTGGAGGCCTTTTATAAGAGGAGAGGAGGGGCACTCTTGGAATGTTATAAAAGGTTACTTTATTATAAAATGCTTTTAGAACTTTAAAGGTCCCAAAATTATATATTTCTAGGATAAGGTGATAAGAGTTCTAAATCCACCCATACAATAGGTTTTGGAAATGTGTAGGTCTTAGATTTTACATTATCTTTTCATTTTATTTAAATCGTTAAATAATGAGGTAATCGTTGCATCATCATGGTGTCATAAATAAATTAATTTATTTAATGTTTAAAAATTATAAAAAAAAAATATCATGATGTAGGAAATCTTTTTAGAATTATAATAAATATATATAGTCAAAAATATGACTTGTATAACCCCATTTAAAAATTGATTTAGTAAAACAACTCATGTTTGTGAAATTTTTATTTTAACTTTAAATAAAAAGTTATTTATGTCATTTTCCTACCAAAGTGGCTCCATGGGGTCCCAAAGTTGACCCATAAATTTTCTTGGTCTTCCATGACACATCCAATGAGGGTAGGACATGTTTCTAGGTCATTTCATATTATTAAAACACTATTTTTACCTTAAATTACACCAATTACCTTTAATCGTGATTAATAAAACATAAAAGTTACTATTCACCAAAAATTATTTTAATCTCATTGAACCACATTTTACTTCTTAATTACAACCATGTATGTCGGATTTTTGAAAATCAAATCACAGAAGTGGCAAAGTTTCATTTAAACGAAAAATCGGTTTCTTTAACTACCACTTAGTGGTTTCACTATTCATCAAAAATTGAAGTTTTTCAGAAAAATACCAAATATTCACCCTGAGCTATATTTGATATTCTGAATTAAAAAATGATGTCTATTTTACAAAATTAAAAACAAAGATGTTGCATTAATTAATTTAATAATTAATTCCCGCTGTCAAAACAAATAGCGTGTTTTTAAGAAACAATATCTATTAAAAGATTGACACTAGTTTAAGTCTAATTTCAAAGTGAAATTAATTCCAATAACCACCATTAGATTAAATGGTAAAAATATATTCCAAATAAACTTTAATCTAAATTAAAAATATAATATATCCATATAAATAAATCAGATTAAAAGGAGGTTTTGAATTAAAATGCAACATTTTCAATAAAAATGATCTTTATCGGAAAAATAACAAAATTTTACACAAAGTAAATTTTGATGTCTAGATTCTAAAGAAGGATTTTATTTTTTTCAAATACAACATATAAAATTGTCAAAAGTATATTTAAAAAGGGTTCTCCATCAAAAGGCGGTTAATCGACCTTTTAAAGAATATTAGAAGATTTATGCTTAAAATTGGATTCATTTGCATTTTAAGCCTCTAACATTTATTGGATAAAAGTAAAAATATTTTACAAACATATATAATCATTTTGTAGTTAGTTCCGTTCATTCTAGCCATTATAATGGCTAGGCGTTAACTACCATTTAAAATAATATTATTTTATTATTAGAGTGCAACATAAGATTTCAAAGAAACTCGTTGTTGCATATTGGGTATGCCATCGATCATAGCATTCCCTTTAAAGTAATATTAATATTTTATTCAAAAATATGGATAAATATGAAAATGTCATATTCTTTATTTACCTGGGGTGTTACATTATTCCCCCCAATTCGGAATTGCGTCCTCGCAATTTTAAAATTGGGCTTGGAAGCTTCATTGAAAATCCCACATCGGAACAAGAGTCAGTAAAACTATCACTTTAAAAGAATGGGAGAGAAGTAAAAATGTCACCCGAGTTAACCCATACTAGGATTCCAAGTATGAAAATATGTATATGGAGGAAAAAACAAAGGTTCATGTTCTGATGGAGAGTGATAGTAAACATGTCTAGGAGAAAGTTAACCACAAGAAAATCACAAACTTGTAATGGGTTAAACGGTATTCATTTCCCCAGTAGGAAAAGTTAACAGACAAAACTTTTGTTTTAAGTTACTCTTAATTGAGGAATTTATTTTTTAGCTTAACTAAATCATAATGAAACATACTTACTTTTCACGTAGACTTTCAACTTTTACTAGATTCCTTAATCAAACTCATATTTTCTTCGAAAGACGAGTATTTAGGAAGACTTGTTCACATTAAGAGAGCTATAATCAACTTCTAGAGAATCACCTAATACAAAAAAGAGAACTATATATTTCACATGTCTTTAGAAAAAAACCAAAACCAAAATTGTTAGTATGAGATCAGATAATCCACAAAAGGATAATCCTTTATAAAAAGAAAATCTATTCTTAATCTCTAAATTTTGTGCAACAAAACACAAAGTTCAACGAAGACCATTCGATAAAAAATTGTCCATAAAATTATTCAAATTAAAACAAACTAAGATTGAAACCCAAATATTTGAAGGATTTAATCACATAGTCTTCAAGGTACAAATTATCATTTATCTCCAAATAACATTAGTTGTTCTTAAAGTCTCATATTGAAAGGTAATTAACTTAATCACATATCTTCCATGATAGGTTAATAATTTCCATAGATAACCCAAAATAAACTTATTCTAGATTCATAAGATCATCTAACTAAGAATAATAAGTCAAATTAACAAGGGACTTCACGTAGTCCAGTGGTAGGCGATAAATACCAGTCGCACTTTGGTTGTGGGTTCGATTCCCACAGCTTTGTCCGACGCGACGGGTTGTCACACGGTCTGCGTGTTGTCCTTTTTCCAAAACTATATAATTCTTAAAAAATTCCCAAAAATAGGATAAAATCCTCAAAAATAATCATAACATATTTTAACCTCAATTTTATCTCATGCCTTTCATTTTCCATCATATCATAGAGTAACCCATAATTACCCAAAAAGTAAGGATCATATAAACCCTAATGGTTACCTTTATAATTATTACCTGAACTTCCACATCGAGTTGGTCATCTCGTATATGATGAATTAGAGAACTCACCAAGGTTCAAGTGGTTGATCATGACTCCCTGATAGTTGGTTTAGCACAACCACGAGATTTATCATTGAATCCCCCATTTCATCTAGTATCTTAATCAGAGAACCACCACAGTTTCCATCAAACCCATTGTCACTTTGGTGCCTACTAGATCCATCCATTTCATAAAAACAGAAATGTCAGTGTGCGTATATCAACAAAATTATCATGTACTAATGAGGAAGATAAACACTAAGATATACTTACTCATTTACTTTATCTAAAAACTATGACTCTTTCTGAAATCCTAGCCATTATGGTAATGTCACTTATGCTTAGAGAATACCCTAACCTCTAAATTTATCTAAACCGACCTCTGATACCAACTATAAGGCCCCAACCTTAAACATTACTTAATCTTAAGTTACTTCAAGAATACATGTGTAGGATATTTTCAGGTTTAGAGTTTTAGAGAATTAGGACATAACTATTACATCTCAAAGATTACAAAGTAGACACATCTACTCAGCTTTCATTTTTTTCCACAAAAATAAAAACTCATGAACAAAAGATTCATGTCTAGTTCTTTGTTTTAGACATCCTAACATTTCGTTGATCCCATCCTTGAACCTATTCAACTTTATGTCCTGTGAAAAACATTTCAAAAAAACATGGGATGAGCATAAAAATCTCAGTAAGGGTTATAACAATACAGAAAGAAAACATTAGTCCATGTGTACATAAGAATCAATGAAATCATACTTTACTCATAAAACATAAGCAATTTAACATACCTCATGAAATCATAAGATTTAAGAATAACTCATAGAAATTATAATACATAAAGGTAACTTGAGGCATTCATAACATAATTACGTAGGGAGTAACCCTCATGGTTACATTTGGAATACCCATCACAGTATATTCCCTAAATCTCTTCGGAGAAACCTTAGCATTTTACTCCTTCGCGTTACCCAATGCATTGGAGAGCTATATCGGGCTCACCCACCCTTAGTTTATCACGGAACCACCCGTCTTCATAACAATTCCCAAGAACCATAACATAATCACATCACATATAACATGCATAAAGGAAACATAACATTTCCACATTTCAATCACAAGATATCAATACAACACATTGATAAAATAAAAACATTATGAAAACCATTTTCAATACCAAAGTAAAACATGGTATTTATTTTTCATTTAAAAAAAGGTATGGCTTGTAGAGGAAGCCAAAACTCACATAATGGTCACGGCAGCAGAGATGTCGTTGTCACCGCATACGTACGACAAAAACATTCCTTTTTGTCCTTTAGTAAAACACTTCGTATAAAAACGATTTATTTCGGATAAAAGTAAAATTCAAAGGGGTTTATACAACGTATAAAATAAGGTTGTGTATAAAACAAAATATGCCTCAATTAAAGGAGATTGAGATGAAGTCCCATAAAAAGACGACATCCTTGGATTAAGGATAAATCAATTACATAATTATGTGTGAAAAACGAATACACCAAATATAAGTGGATATTATGTGTAAAAAAATTAGAGGTTATTCAAAAATATTCATATAAGGACATATTCAAGGAGTTCAAGTTTATCCCAAAGAATCAAAATTGGGTTAAGAAGATCCCTTGCAAAAATTTGACAGCCTAACGACGTCACTTCAAAATTCAGAAATTGAGTTGATGAGAGATAAAAAGGGTATCTCATCACTTGGACATAAAATTTATAGCAATAAGGATATATGAGAACATATCCCAACATAATAAGATATAATTTAAAAGATGTAACAAAAGAAGTCTTTTTAAAGAAGAGGAGGGTGAAAGGTCCCCTTACCGATTTGGGTAACTTTCGAAACGTACACCTCATTGAAGAAGGGCAATACAACATTGATGTAAATACTCATAAACAAAAGAATATTACACAAATAGTATAATAATGGTAAGTACATACACCACTCAAATGAAATTGTGGAAAATGTAGCATAAATCTCACGGGTATAAATGTGAGATGAAAAATCCCTTATGAAAACTCGGCAACCTAACAACGCCACTTAAAACTTCCAAAAATGGATTGATGAGATCAAATAGGGTCTCTCATCATATTAATATAAAATTTAAATCAATAGGAATATAAAATAACATCCCCAACATAAAAAATGGGACCTTAAAAGAAGTGACATAAAGGAGAGTACTTAAAACGAAAGAGAGAGGTTGGATCTCTTGCGAAAATTCGGCAGCCTAACAGCGCCAATCAAAATATCCAAAATGGATTGATAAAAGAAAACATGGTCTCTCATCATATGAAAATAAAAATTAAAGTAAGAGTAATATAAAATAACATCCCCATCATAAGAAAAATGATCTTAAAAAGAATGACATTAAAGAGTGTACTTAAAAAGAAAGAGAGGGGTAGGATCCCTTACCTCAAGTCCGACTTGTCTTGTTCATTTCTTTATATTCTTGAATAATAAACTTTGGTCAATTTATAATTTCTTAAGGAACTCCCTTAAATATTATTTTTCAGTTCATATCAAATATTATATTGTTATAATAATTGGTTAATAATGTGAGTTCATATCAGACGTTTTTGCTGATGTTTGGTACATGCGTCAAAAATGAACTTGTTTGAAAATTATTGTCCATGTAGTTATAAGTAAATCATTTCCATAATAGTATTAATGATTAAAATATCATATATATCCAGTAAATATTCATTTTATACTATTCCATAACATTTGGATATAAAAAATGAAAAGCACCGTTCATGGAGACGGTAGGCCGTACGTATGCATGAATGGTACTTTCATTTTTTTGTCATATTAATGGAATTAAAGATAAAAGAGAGAGATATATATATTATAGTTCCAGAATGATATCAATCATTTATATGTAATATATGAAATATATATCCATTATATATATGTACTTATAATAGTACATAACATTTGGAGATAAGAAATGAAATGTACCGTTCATGGAGACGGTAAGCCGTACGTACGCATGAACGCTACTTTCATTTCTTTGCCATATTAATGGAATTAAAAATAATTGATATATATATATATATATTATAATTCAAGTATAATATATATGTTTTATAGGTTACATAAGTTCATTAATTTCATTCTTTATACATTCCATGTATTGCATGAACGAGTCACATCACTTGAGGGGGCGGTAGTCCACACTTCCTCGTATGAAATTATCGCAATTGCACAACATGAAAATCATAAAGGTATGTTTTAAATATAAAATACTGAATAATATGAACAAAAATACCATATATATCATATATAAAATATAGTGACATCATAATGGCCACCATGAAAGGTGTTAAGAGAAGATTGAACAATCATTGTTTCGTGAGGCAGTAATTCGCCATCCACAGAAACAGTATGTTCTTTAACCATTATACGGATGTGTGTGTAAGTGTAGCTCGAATACTTCTTATAAAAAAAATCCTAGTATATTGAAGATACTTTTTTTGTTACAAAATAAAGGAATAAAAAGAGTTTAGGGGGGTGGAGAAGCAAAATAAAACAAAAGAACACTAGGGAAGACTTTACCTTTAAATCGGGTAACTCTTTTTGATTTGAGCTCAAAGGCTTCCTTGGATAGACTTATGACCAAAGTGAGGCTTCTAGGAGTAATAGAGGGATGTGGAGAGAAAAAATGGGCAGGGTTTGTTCCAAGACAAAGGCTTGAGAGGTGTGGGTAAGGTGGTAGAGGTGGGGGCCTTTTATAAGAGGAGAGGAGGGGCACTCTTGGAATGTTATAAAAGGTTACTTTATTATAAAATGCTTTTAGAACTTTAAAGGTCCCAAAATTATATATTTCTAGGATAAGGTGATAAGAGTTATAAATCCACCCATCCAATAGGTTTTTGAAATGTGTAGGTCTTATATTTTACATTATCTTTTCATTTTATTTAAATCGTTAAATAATGAGGTAATCGTTGCATCATCATGGTGTCATAAATAAATTAATTTATTTAATTTCTAAAAATTATAAAAAAAAATATCATGATGTAGGAAATCTTTTTAGAATTATAATAAATATATATAGTCAAAAATATGACTTGTATAACCCCATTTAAAAATTGATTTAGTAAAACAACTCATGTTTGTGATATTTTTATTTTAACTTTAAATAAAAAGTTATTTATGTCATTTTCCTACCAAAGTGGCTCCATGGGGTCCCAAAGTTGACCCATAAATTTTCTTGGTCTGCCATGACACATCCAATGAGGGTAGGACATGTTTCTAGGTCATTTCATATTATTAAAACATTATTTTTACCTTAAATTACACTAATTACCTTTAATCGTGATTAATAAAACTTAAAAGTTACTATTCACCAAAAATTATTTTAATCTCATTGAACCACATTTTACTTCTTAATTACAACCATGGATGTCGGATTTTTGAAAATCAAATCACAGAAGTGGCAAAGTTTCATTTAAACGAAAAATCGGTTTCTTTAACTACCACTTAGTGGTTTCACTATTCATCAAAAATTGAAGTTTTTCAGAAAAATACCAAATATTCACCCTGAGCTATATTTGATATTCTGAATTCAAAAATGATGTCTATTTTAAAAAATTAAAAACAAAGATGTTGCATTAATTAATTTAATAATTAATTCCCGCTGTCAAAACAAATAGCGTGTTTTTAAGAAACAATATCTATTAAAAGATTGACACTAGTTTAAGTCTAATTTCAAAGTGAAATTAATTACAATAACCACCATTAGATTAAATGGTAAAAATATATTCCAAATAAACTTTAATCTAAATTAAAAATATAATATATCCATATAAATAAATCAGATTAAAAGGAGGTTTTGAATTAAAATGCAACATTTTCAATAAAAATGATCTTTATCGGAAAAATAGCAAAATTTTACACAAAGTAAATTTTGATGTCTAGATTATAAAGAAGGATTTTATTTTTTCAAATACAACATATAAAATTGTCAAAAGTATATTTAAAAAGGGTTCTCCCTCAAAAGGCGATTAATCGACCTTTTAAAGAATATTAGAAGATTTATGCTTAAAATTGGATTCATTTGCATTTTAAGCCTCTAACATTTATTGGCTAAAAGTAAAAATATTTTACAAACATATATAATAATTTTGTAGTTAGTTCCATTCATTCCAGCCATTATAATGGCTAGGTGTTAACTACCATTTAAAATAATATTATTTTATTTTTAGAGTGCAACATAAGATTTCAAAGAAACTCGTTGTTGCGTATTGGGTATGCCATCGATCATAGAATTCCCTTTAAAGTAATATTAATATTTTATTCAAAAATATGGATAAATATGAAAATGTCATATTCTTTATTTACCTGGGGTGTTACATTATTCCCCCCTTTTGGGAATTGCGTCCTCGCAATTTTAAAATTGGGCTTGGAAGCTTCATTGAAAATCCCACATCGGAACAAGAGTCAGTAAAACTATCACTTTAAAAGAATGGGAGAGAAGTACAAATGTCACCTGAGTTAACCCATACTAGGATTCCAAGTATGAAAATATGTATATGGAGGAAAAAACAAAGGTTCATGTTCTGATGGAGAGTGATAGTAAACATGTCTAGGAGAAAGTTAACCACAAGAAAATCACAAACTTGTAATGGGTTAAACGGTATTCGATTCCCCAGTAGGAAAAGTTAACAGACAACACTTTTGTTTTAAGTTACTCTTAATTGAGGAATTTATTTTTTAGCTTAACTAAATCATAATGAAACATACTTACTTTTCACGTAGACTTTCAACTTTTACTAGATTCCTTAATCAAACTCATATTTTCTTCGAAAGACGAGTATTTAGGAAGACTTGTTCACATTAAGAGAGCTATAATCAACTTCTAGAGAATCACCTAATACAAAAAAGAGAACTATATATTTCCCATGTCTTTAGAAAAAAACCAAAACCAAAATTTTTAGTATGAGATCAGATAATCCACAAAAGGATAATCCTTTATAAAAAGAAAATCTATTCTTAATCTCTAAATTTTGTGCAACAAAACACAAAGTTCAACGAAGACCATTCGATAAAAAATTGTCCATAAAATTCTTCAAATTAAAACAAACTAAGATTGAAACCCAAATATTTGAAGGATTTAATCACATAGTCTTCAAGGTACAAATTATCATTTATCTCCAAATAACATTAGTTGTTCTTAAAGTCTCATATTGAAAGGTAATTAACTTAATCACATATCTTCCATGATAGGTTAATAATTTCCATAGATAACCCAAAATAAACTTATTCTAGATTCATAAGATCATCTAACTAAGAATAATAAGTCAAATTAACAAGGGACTTCACGTAGTCCAATGGTAGGCGATAAATACCAGTCGCACTTTGGTTGTGGGTTCGATTCCCACAGCTTTGTCCGACGCGACGAGTTGTCACACGGTCTGCATGTTGTCCTTTTTCCAAAACTATATAATTCTTAAAAAATTCCCAAAAATAGGATAAAATCCTCAAAAATAATCATAACATATTTTAACCTCAATTTTATCTCATGCCTTTCATTTTCCATCATATCATAGAGTAACCCATAATTACCAAAAAAGTAAGGATCATATAAACCCTAATGGTTACCTTTATAATTATTACCTGAACTTCCACATCGAGTTGGTCATATCGTACATGATGAATTAGAGAACTCACCAAGGTTCAAGTGGTTGATCATGACTCCTTGATAGTTGGTTTAGAACAACCACGAGATTTATCATTGAATCCCCCATTTCATCTAGTATCTTAATCAGAGAACCACCACAGTTTCCATCAAACCCATTGTCACTTTGGTGCCTACTAGATCCATCCATTTAATAAAAACAGAAATGTCAGTGTGCGTATATCAACAAAATTATCATGTACTAATGAGGAAGATAAACACTAAGATATACTTACTCATTTACTTTATCTAAAAACTATGACTCTTTCTGAAATCCTATCCATTATGGTAATGTCACTTATGCTTAGAGAATACCCTAACCTCTAAATTTATCTAAACCGACCTCTGATACCAACTATAAGGCCCCAACCTTAAACATTACTTAATCTTAAGTTACTTCAAGAATACATGTGTAGGATATTTTCAGGTTTAGAGTTTTAGAGAATTAGGACATAACTATTACATCTCAAAGATTACAAAGTAGACACATCTACTCAGCTTTCATTTTTTTCCACAAAAATAAAAACTCATGAACAAAAGATTCATGTCTAGTTCTTTATTTTAGACATCCTAACATTTCGTTGATCCCATCCTTGAACCTATTCAACTTTATGTCCTGTGAAAAACATTTCAAAAAAACATGGGATGAGCATAAAAATCTCAGTAAGGGTTATAACAATACAGAAAGAAAACATTAGTCCATGTGTACATAAGAATCAATGAAATCATACTTTACTCATAAAACATAAGCAATTTAACATACCTCGTGAAATCATAAGATTTAAGAATAACTCATAGAAATCATAATACATAAAGGTAACTTGAGGCATTCATAACATTCTTACGTAGGGAGTAACCCTCATGGTTACATTTGGAATACCCATCACAGTATATTCCCTAAATCTCTTCGGAGAAACCTTAGCATTTTACTCCTTCGCGTTACCCAATGCATTGGAGAGCTATATCGGGCTCACCCACCCTTAGTTTATCACGGAACCACCCGTCTTCATAACAATTCCCAAGAACCATAACATAATCACATCACATATAACATGCATAAAGGAAACATAACATTTCCACATTTCAATCACAAGATATCAATACAACACATTGATAAAATAAAAACATTATGAAAACCATTTTCAATACCAAAGTAAAACATGGTATTTATTTTTCATTTAAAAAAAGGTATGGCTTGTAGAGGAAGCCAAAACTCACATAATGGTCACGACAGTAGAGATGTCGTTGTCACCGCATACGTACGAAAAAAGATTCCTTTTTGTCGTTTAGTAAAACACTTCGTTTAAAAACGATTTCTTTCGGATAAAAGTAAAATTCAAAGGGGTTTATACACCGTATAAAATAAGGTTGTGTATAAAACAAAATATGCCTCAATTAAAGTAGATTGAGATGAAGTCCCATAAAAAGACGACATCCTTGGATTAAGGATAAATCAATTACATAATTATGTGTGAAAAACGAATACACCAAATATAAGTGGATATTATGTGTAAAAAAATTAGAGGTTATTCAAAAATATTCATAGAAGGACATATTCAAGGAGTTCAAGTTTATCCCAAAGAATCAAAATTGGGTTAAGAAGATCCCTTGCAAAAATTTGACAGCCTAACGACGTCACTTCAAAATTCAGAAATTGAGTTGATGAGAGATAAAAAGGGTATCTCATCACTTGGACATAAAATTTATAGCAATAAGGATATATGAGAACATATCCCAACATAATAAGATATAATTTAAAAGATGTAACAAAAGAAGTCTTTTTAAAGAAGAGGAGGGTGAAAGGTCCCCTTACCGATTTGGGTAACTTTCGAAACGTACACCTCATTGAAGAAGGGAAATACAACATTGATGTCAATACTCATAAAAAAAAGTATATTACACAAAGAGTATAATAATGGTAAGTACATACACCACTCAAATGAAATTGTGGAAAATGTAGCATAAATCTCACGGGTATAAATGTGAGATGAAAAATCCCTTATGAAAACTCGGCAACCTAACAACGCCACTTAAAACTTCCAAAAATGGATTGATGAGATCAAATAGGGTCTCTCATCATATTAATATAAAATTTAAATCAATAGGAATATAAAATAACAGCCCCAACATAAAAAAGGGGACCTTAAAAGAAGTGACATAAAGGAGAGTACTTAAAACGAAAGAGAGAGGTTGGATCTCTTGCGAAAATTCGGCAGCCTAACAGCGCCAATCAAAATATCCAAAATGGATTGATAAAAGAAAACATGGTCTCTCATCATATGAAAATAAAAATTAAAGTAAGAGTAATATAAAATAAAATCCCCATCATAAGAAAAATGATCTTAAAAAGAATGACATAAAAGAGTGTACTTAAAAAGAAAGAGAGGGGTAGGATCCCTTACCTCAAGTCCGACTTGTCTTGTTCGTTTCTTTATATTCCTGAATAATAAACTTTGGTCAATTTATAATTTCTTAAGGAACTCCCTTAAATATTATTATTCAGTTCATATAAAATATAATATTGTTATAATAATTGGTTAATAATGTGAGTTCATATCAGACGTTTTTGCTGATGTTTGGTACATGAGTCAAAAATGAACTTGTTTGAAAATTATTGTCCATGTAGTTATAAGTAAATAATTTCCATAATAGTATTAATGATTCAAATATCATATATATCCAGTAAATATTCATTTTATACTATTCCATAACATTTGGATATAAAAAATGAAAGGCACCGTTCATGGAGATGGTAGGCCGTACGTACGCATGAATGGTACTTTCATTTTTTTGTCATATTAATGGAATTAAAGATAAAAGAGAGAGATATATATATTATAGTTCCAGAATAATATCAATCATTTATATGTAATATATGAAATATATATCCATTATATATATGTACTTATAATAGTACATAACATTTGGAGATAAGAAATGAAATGTACCGTTCATGGAGACGGTAAGCCGTATGTACGCATGAACGCTACTTTCATTTCTTTGCCATATTAATGGAATTAAAAATAATTGATATATATATATATATATATTATAATTCAAGTATAATATATATGTTTTATAGGTTACATAAGTTCATTAATTTCATTCTTTATACATTCCATGTATTGCATGAACGAGTCATATCACTTGAGGGGGCGGTAGTCCACACTTCCTCGTATGAAATTATCGCAATTGCACAACATGAAAATCATAAAGGTATGTTTTAAATATAAAATACTGAATAATATGAACAAAAATACCATATATATCATATATAAAATATAGTGACATCATAATGGACACCATGAAAGGTGTTAAGAGAAGATTGAACAATCATTGTTTCGTGAGGCAGTAATTCGCCATCCACAGAAACAGTATGTTCTTTAACCATTATACGGATGTGTGTGTAAGTGTAGCTCGAATAATTCTTATAAAAAAATCCTAGTATATTGAAGATACTTTTTTTGTTACAAAAGAAAGGAATAAAAAGAGTTTAGGGGGGTGGAGAAGCAAAATAAAACAAAAGAACACTAGGGAAGACTTTACCTTTAAATCGGGTAACTCTTTTTGATTTGAGCTCAAAGGCTTCCTTGGATAGACTTATGACCAAATTGAGGCTTCTAGGAGTAATAGAGGGATGTGGAGAGACAAAATGGGCAGGGTTTTTTCCAAGACAAAGGCTTGAGAGGTGTGGGTAAGGTGGTAGAGGTGGGGGCCTTTTTTAAGAGGAGAGGAGGGGCACTCTTGGAATGTTATAAAAGGTTACTTTATTATAAAATGCTTTTAGAACTTTAAAGGTCCCAAAATTATATATTTCTAGCATAAGGTGATAAGAGTTCTAAATCCACCCATCCAATAGGTTTTTGAAATGTGTAGGTCTTAGATTTTACATTATCTTTTCATTTTATTTAAATCGTTAAATAATGAGGTAATCGTTGCATCATCATGGTGTCATAAATAAATTAATTTATTTAATGTCTAAAAATTATAAAAAAAATATCATGATGTAGGAAATCTTTTTAGATTTCTAATAAATATATATAGTAAAAAATATGACTTGTATAACCCCATTTAAAAATTGATTTAGTAAAACAACTCATGTTTGTGACATTTTTATTTTAACTTTAAATAAAAAGTTATTTATGTCATTTTCCTACCAAAGTGGCTCCATGGGGTCCCAAAGTTGACCCATAAATTTTATTGGTCTGCCATGACACATCCAATGAGGGTAGGACATGTTTCTAGGTCATTTCATATTATTAAAACATTATTTTTACCTTAAATTACACTAATTACCTTTAATCGTGATTAATAAAACTTAAAAGTTACTATTCACCAAAAATTATTTTAATCTCATTGAACCACATTTTAATTCTTAATTACAACCATGTATGTCGGATTTTTGAAAATCAAATCACAGAAGTGGCAAAGTTTCATTTAAACGAAAAATCGGTTTCTTTAACTACCACTTAGTGGTTTCACTATTCATCAAAAATTGAAGTTTTTCAGAAAAATACCAAATATTCACCCTGAGATATATTTGATATTCTGAATTCAAAAATGATGTCTATTTTACAAAATTAAAAACAAAGATGTTGCATTAATTAATTTAATAATTAATTCCCGCTGTCAAAATAAATAGCGTGTTTTTAAGAAACAATATCTATTAAAAGATTGACACTAGTTTAAGTCTAATTTCAAAGTGAAATTAATTCCAATAACCACCATTAGATTAAATGGTAAAAATATATTCCAAATAAACTTTAATCTAAATTAAAAATATAATATATCCATATAAATAAATCAGATTAAAAGGAGGTTTTGAATTAAAATGCAACATTTTCAATAAAAATGATCTTTATCGGAAAAATAACAAAATTTTACACAAAGTAAATTTTGATGTCTAGATTCTAAAGAAGGATTTTATTTTTTCAAATAAAACATATCAAATTGTCAAAAGTATATTTAAAAAGGGTTCTCCATCAAAAGGAGGTTAATCGACCTTTTAAAGAATATTAGAAGATTTATGCTTAAAATTGGATTCATTTGCATTTTAAGCCTCTAACATTTATTGGATAAAAGTAAAAATATTTTAAAAACATATATAATCATTTTGTAGTTAGTTCCATTCATTCCAGCCATTATAATGGCTAGGCGTTAACTACCATTTAAAATAATATTATTTTATTATTAGAGTGCAACATAAGATTTCAAAGAAACTCGTTGTTGTGTATTGGGTATGCCATCGATCATAGCATTCCCTTTAAAGTAATATTAATATTTTATTCAAAAATATGGATAAATATGAAAATGTCATATTCTTTATTTACCTGGGGTGTTACATTATTCCCCCCTTTTGGGAATTGCGTCCTCACAATTTTAAAATTGGGCTTGGAAGCTTCATTGAAAATCCCACATCGGAACAAGAGTCTGTAAAACTATCACTTTAAAAGAATGGGAGAGAAGTACAAATGTCACCCGAGTTAACCCATACTAGGATTCCAAGTATGAAAATATGTATATGGAGGAAAAAACAAAGGTTCATGTTCTGATGGAGAGTGATAGTAAACATGTCTAGGAGAAAGTTAACCACAAGAAAATCACAAACTTGTAATGGGTTAAACGGTATTCGATTCCCCAGTAGGAAAAGTTAACAGACAACACTTTTGTTTTAAGTTACTCTTAATTGAGGAATTTATTTTTTAGCTTAACTAAATCATAATGAACCATACTTACTTTTCACGTAGACTTTCAACTTTTACTAGATTCCTTAATCAAACTCATATTTTCTTCGAAAGACGAGTATTTAGGAAGACTTGTTCACATTAAGAGAGCTATAATCAACTTCTAGAGAATCACCTAATACAAAAAAGAGAACTATATATTTCACATGTCTTTAGAAAAAAACCAAAACCAAAATTGTTAGTATGAGATCAGATAATCCACAAAAGGATAATCCTTTATAAAAAGAAAATCTATTCTTAATCTCTAAATTTTGTGCAACAAAACACAAAGTTCAACGAAGACCATTCGATAAAAAATTGTCCATAAAATTCTTCAAATTAAAACAAACTAAGATTGAAACCCAAATATTTGAAGGATTTAATCACATAGTCTTCAAGGTACAAATTATCATTTATCTCCAAATAACATTAGTTGTTCTTAAAGTCTCATATTGAAAGGTAATTAACTTAATCACATATCTTCCATGATAGGTTAATAATTTCCATATATAACCCAAAATAAACTTATTCTAGATTCATAAGATCATCTAACTAAGAATAATAAGTCAAATTAACAAGGGACTTCACGTAGTCCAGTGGTAGGCGATAAATACCAGTCGCACTTTGGTTGTGGGTTCGATTCCCACAGCTTTGTCCGACGCGACGGGTTGTCACACGGTCTGCGTGTTGTCCTTTTTCCAAAACTATATAATTCTTAAAAAATTCCCAAAAATAGGATAAAATCATAAAAAATAATCATAACATATTTTAACCTTAATTTTATCTCATGCCTTTCATTTTCCATCATATCATAGAGTAACCCATAATTACCTAAAAAGTAAGGATCATATAAACCCTAATGGTTACCTTTATAATTATTACCTGAACTTCCACATCGAGTTGGTCATCTCGTACATGATGAATTAGAGAACTCACCAAGGTTCAAGTGGTTGATCATGACTCCTTGATAGTTGGTTTAGCACAACCACGAGATTTATCATTGAATCCCCCATTTCATCTAGTATCTTAATCATAGAACCACCACAGTTTCCATCAAACCCATTGTCACCTTGGTGCCTACTAGATCCATCCATTTAATAAAAACAGAAATGTCAGTGTGCGTATATAAACAAAATTATCATGTACTAATGAGGAAGATAAACACTAAGATATACTTACTCATTTATGTTATCTAAAAACTATGACTCTTTCTGAAATCCTAGCCATTATGGTAATGTCACTTATGCTTAGAGAATACCCTAACCTCTAAAGTTATCTAAACCGACCTATGATACCAACTATAAGGCCCCAACCTTAAACATTACTTAATCTTAAGTTACTTCAAGAATACATGTGTAGGATATTTTCAGGTTTAGAGTTTTAGAGAATTAGGACATAACTATTACATCTCAAAGATTACAAAGTAGACACATCTACTCAGCTTTCATTTTTTTCCACAAAAATAAAAACTCATGAACGAAAGATTCATGTCTAGTTCTTTGTTTTAGACATCCTGACATTTCGTTGATCCCATCCTTGAACCTATTCAACTTTATGTCCTGTGAAAAACATTTCAAAAAAACATGGGATGAGCATAAAAATCTCAGTAAGGGTTATAACAATACAGAAAGAAAACATTAGTCCATGTGTACATAAGAATCAATGAAATCATACTTTACTCATAAAACATAAGCAATTTAACATACCTCGTGAAATCATAAGATTTAAGAATAACTCATAGAAATCATAATACATAAAGTTAACTTGAGGCATTCATAACATTCTTACGTAGGGAGTAACCCTCATGGTTACATTTGGAATACCCATCACAGTATATTCCCTAAATCTCTTCGGAGAAACCTTAGAATTTTACTCCTTCGCGTTACCCAATGCATTGGAGAGCTATATCGGGCTCACCCACCCTTAGTTTATCACGGAACCACCCATCTTCATATCAATTACCAATAACCATAACATAATCACATCATATATAACATGCATAAAGGAAACATAACATTTCCACATTTCAATCACAAGATATCAATACAACACATTGATAAAATAAAAACATTATGAAAACCATTTTCAATACCAAAGTAAAACATGGTATTTATTTTTCATTTAAAAAAAGGTATGGCTTGTAGAGGATGCCAAAACTCACATAATGGTCACGACAGCAGAGATGTCGTTGTCACCGCATACGTACGACAAAAACATTCCTTTTTGTCATTTAGTAAAACACTTCGTATAAAAACGATTTCTTTCGGATAAAAGTAAAATTCAAAGGGGTTTATACACCGTATACAATAAGTTTGTGTATAAAACAAAATATGCCTCAATTAAAGGAGATTGATATGAAGTCCCATAAAAAGACGACATCCTTGGATTAAGGATAAATAAATTACATAATTATGTGTGACAAACGAATACACCAAATATAAGTGGATATTAAGTGTAAAAAAATTAGAGGTTATTCAAAAATATTCATATAAGGACATATTCATGGAGTTCAAGTTTATCCCAAAGAATCAAAATTGGGTTAAGAAGATCCCTTGCAAAAAATTGACAGCCTAACGACGTCACTTCAAAATTCAGAAATTGAGTTGATGAGAGATAAAAAGGGTATCTCATCACTTGGATATAAAATTTATAGCAATAAGGATATATGAGAACATATCCCAACATAATAAGATATAATTTAAAAGATGTAACAAAAGAAGTCTTTTTAAAGAAGAGGAGGGTGAAAGGTCCCCTTACCGATTTGGGTAACTTTCGAAACGTACACCTCATTGAAGAAGGGAAATACAACATTGATGTCAATACTCATAAACAAAAGTATATTACACAAAGAGTATAATAATGGTAAGTACATACACCACTCAAATGAAATTGTGGAAAATGTAGCATAAATCTCACGGGTATAAATGTGAGATGAAAAATCCCTTATGAAAACTCGGCAACCTAACAACGCCACTTAAAACTTCCAAAAATGGATTGATGAGATCAAATAGGGTCTCTCATAATATTAATATAAAATTTAAATCAATAGGAATATAAAATAACATCCCCAACATAAAAAAGGTGACCTTAAAATAAGTGACATAAAGGAGAGTACTTAAAACGAAAGAGAGAGGTTGGATCTCTTGCGAAAATTCGGCAGCCTAACAGCGCCAATCAAAATATCCAAAATGGATTGATAAAAGAAAATATGGTCTCTCATCATATGAAAATAAAAATTAAATTAAGATTAATATAAAATAACATCCCCATCATAAGAAAAATGATCTTAAAAAGAATGACATAAAAGAGTGTACTTAAAAAGAAAGAGAGGGGTAGGATCCCTTACCTCAAGTCCGACTTGTCTTGTTCGTTTCTTTATATTCCTGAATAATAAACTTTGGTCAATTTATAATTTCTTAAGGAACTCCCTTAAATATTATTATTCAGTTCATATCAAATATTATATTTTTATAATAATTGGTTAATAATGTGAGTTCATATCAGACGTTTTTGCTGATGTTTGGTACATGAGTCAAAAATGAACTTGTTTGAAAATTATTGTCCATGTAGTTATAAGTAAATCATTTCCATAATAGTATTAATGATTCAAATATCATATATATCCAGTAAATATTCATTTTATACTATTCCATAACATTTGGATATAAAAAATGAAAAGCACCGTTCATGGAGACGGTAGGCCGTACGTACGCATGAATGGTACTTTCATTTTTTTGTCATATTAATGGAATTAAAGATAAAAGAGAGAGATATATATATTATAGTTCCAGAATGATATCAATCATTTATATGTAATATATGAAATATATATCCATTATATATATGTACTTATAATAGTACATAACATTTTGAGATAAGAAATGAAATGTACCGTTCATGGAGACGGTAAGCCGTACGTACGCATGTACGCTACTTTCATTTCTTTGCCATATTAATGGAATTAAAAATAATTGATATATATATATATATATATTATAATTCAAGTATAATATATATGTTTTATAGGTTACATAAGTTCATTAATTTCATTCTTTATACATTCCATGTATTGCATGAACGAGTCACATCACTTGAGGGGGCGGTAGTCCACACTTCCTCGTATGAAATTATCGCAATTGCACAACATGAAAATCATAAAGGTATGTTTTAAATATAAAATACTGAATAATATGAACAAAAATACCATATATATCATATATAAAATATAGTGACATCATAATGGCCACCATGAAAGGTGTTAAGAGAAGATTGAACAATCATTGTTTCGTGAGGCAGTAATTCGCCATCCACAGAAACAGTATGTTCTTTAACCATTATACGGATGTGTGTGTAAGTGTAGCTCGAATACTTCTTATAAAAAAAATCCTAGTATATTGAAGATACTTTTTTTGTTACAAAATAAAGGAATAAAAAGAGTTTAGGGGGGCGGAGAAGCAAAATAAAACAAAAGAACACTAGGGAAGACTTTACCTTTAAATCGGGTAACTCTTTTTGATTTGAGCTCAAAGGCTTCCTTGGATAGACTTATGACCAAAGTGAGGCTTCTAGGAGTAATAGAGGGATGTGGAGAGAAAAAATGGGCAGGGTTTGTTCCAAGAAAAAGGCTTGAGAGGTGTGGGTAAGGTGGTAGAGGTGGGGGCCTTTTATAAGAGGAGAGGAGGGGTACTCTTGGAATGTTATAAAAGGCTACTTTATTATAAAATTCTTTTAGAACTTTAAAGGTCCCAAATTATATATTTCAAGTATAAGGTGGTAAGAGATCGAAATACACCTATCCAATAGGTTTTTACATGTGTAGGTCTTATATTTTACATTATATTTTCATTTTATTTAAATCGTTAAATAATGAGGTAATCGCTGCATCGTCATGGTGTCATAAATTAATTAATTTATTTAATATCTAAAAATTATAAAAAAAATATAATTATGTAGGAAATCTTTTTATATTTCTAATGAATATTTATAGTAAAAAATATGACTTTTATAACCCCATTTAAAAATTTATTTAGTAAAACAACTCATGTTTGTGACATTTTTATTTTAACTTTAAATAAAAAAGTTATTTATGTAATTTTCCTACCAAAGTGGCTCCATGGGGTCCCCAAGTTGACCCATGGATTTTCTTCGTCGGCCATGACACATCCAATGAGGGTAGGACATGTTTCCAGGTTATTTCATATTATTAAAACATTATTTTTACCTTAAATTACACTAATTACCTTTAATCGTGATTAATAAAACTTAAAAGTTACTATTCACCAAATATTATTTTAATCTCATTGAACCACATTTTACTTCTTAATGACAACCATGTATTTCGGATTTTTGAAAATCAAATCATAGAAGAGGCAAAGTTTCATTTAAACGAAAAATCAGTTTCTTTAACTACCACTTAGTGGTTCCACTAATCATCAAAAATTGAAGTTTTTCAGAAAAATACCAAAAATTCACCCTAATATATATTTGATATTCCGAATTCAAAAATTATGTCTATTTTAAAAAATTCAAAATATATATGTTTCATTAATTAATTTAATAATTAATTCCCGCTGTCAAAACAAATAGCGTGTTTTTAAGAAACAATATCTATTAAAGGATTGACACTAGTTTAAGTCTAATTTCAAAGTGAAATTAATTCCAATAACCACCATTAGATTAAATGGTAAAAATTTATTCTAAATAAACTTTAATATAAATTAAAAATATAATCTATCCATATAAATAAATCAGATTAAAAGGAGGTTTTGAATTAAAATGTAACATTTTCAACAAAAATGATCTTTATCGGAAAAATAACAAAATTTTACACAAATTAAATTTTGATGTCCAGATTCTAAAGAAGGATTTTATTTTTTCAAATACAACATATAAAATTTTCAAAAGTATATTTAAAAACGGTTCTCCGTCAAAAGGCGGTTAATCGACCTTTTAAAGAATATTAGAAGATTTATGCTTAAAATTGGATTCATTTGCATTTTAAGCCTCTAACATTTATTGGATAAAAGTAAAAATATTTGACAAACATATATAATCATTTTGTAGTTAGTTCCGTTCATTCCCGCCATTATAACGACTAGGCGTTAACTACCATTTAGAATAATATTATTTTATTATTAGAGTGCAACATAAGATTTCAAAGAAACTCGTTGTTGCGTATTGGGTACGCCATCGAGCATAGAATTCACTTTAAAGTAATATTAATATTTTATTCAAAAATATGGATAATTATGAAAATGTTATATTCTTTATTTACCTGGGGTGTTACAATATCCTTATTAAAAAACATTTTATTTTCAAAAAATATTACTAAATTTTAATTGAAAAGAATTAATTTTAAAATAAAATTTAAATATTATAGAGGAAGCTTCATGGAAATAATTAACTATTAAACTATAAAAATATGTTAATTCTATATAAGTTAAAAAAACATTCTCCTCATACTTTTTCTAGAAAAGTCAAAATATAACTCATACTGAAAATGATAAAAGATTCCTTTCATACCATTTAATAAAATTCACCAAAGGGTGAAATTAACTTTTAAAAATGGTAGACTAATAGATATAATATTACATACGTAGATAATATGGATGTGTACGATAAATATACCCAAGTAAATACTTATGTATATATAATCTCAGATAATAACGAGATAGAAAAATTATCCCTTACCTTAGGTCTGCTAACTGTTGTATATATCTGAAGCTCCTGTATACTTATTTAAATAATGTTGTTGACTTATTAAAAAATAATATTCATTTTTATGATATCATATATGATCATATTATTATTCATTTGGTAATAATATTTCATTATTACTCATTATTTTCTTATTAGCTGCTTTATGTTCTTATTCATGTTATGTCAGATAAGTTCATGTTGAATTTATTAGGTTATAGTTATATCCTTACATAATTATATTTGTATAATATATATCATATTTATTCATTCAATTCATGTATATAATCATGTTTTAATGAAGATCATGTGGAATGAATCACATCGCATCGTGGAGACGTTAGGTCATACGTAAGCCCGAGCGATGATATCATTCCCATAATTGATGAATGATATTGAAGTGGATGGTGTATAATATTTCAAAATTAGTAACATGTAATAATAATGATATATAGATATTATTTCCATGATTATACCCATCCAAGTAAGGTGGTGTTGAAAAAAAAATATTACACCACAACGTGAGACGGTAAGCCTTACGTATACAGACATGGTGATTTTGTTTTTTGTAGAGTGGATAGAAGGTGTAAATTTTTTGTTTCATAATTATAATAAAATTTTAGTATATGAGTGATAATTATGTTATTAATTTATAATTAAACAACAAATTAAGAGGATTTAGAAGAATAATGATGTTTGAAATAATTGGTAGAAGATATTACCTCTTATTCGACGCGGTTCCTCTAAATCTCTTCTTAGAGCACTAGAGATGGTCTTTAAAGATGAACATAACATCTAGAATGTAACTATGGAAGTTTTTAAGGTACATAGGTAGGTTATGACCGATATGGAAGGCCTAAATTGATGTGAATAAGTGAGGGAGGAGGCTCCCTTTTATAATTGAGGGGAGGGGTACTTTTGGAAACCTCAAAAATATTAATTTATAATAAAATTAAACCCCACACCATAACCTAAAAAATGTCCCAATTTATATTTTTAGATGATATATGGTTGTAATATCATAAAAAAAATAATTTTTATACATGTTTTAATGTCAATTTAAACATTATCATTTAAATTAACACTTAGTTGTTCTATTTAATTTTAATTAATATAATAAATATTTAAATATTAAAAGGGTTTAATATTTATTTATTTGGTGTCAATTATACCATAAATAAGTACCTTAGAAATTTATAGATCATATAACTATTATTATGTATTTTTTAAAATGTCTTATGTTTTTTAAATATTTTAATAAAACATTATTTTGAAAAAACAACTATAGTGTAAATTTTGATACTATTCAATTCATGGATTTTTAAAAATATCATGATGAGATGCTATCAACAAACCAATTATTTTATTATATCCCTATGGGGATACGCCATCTATAAAAATAATTGTAAAAATTAATTATATAAAATTTATTTTATTTAAATATTTTAATAAACATTAATTTGATATTTCCATTAATAAAATAATTACTACAGCTATTTTTTGTAATTATTTAATATACTTATATGTAAATAAAAAATTAAAAATAAAATAATATGATGAAGATAAATATACTAAATTTCATAATAATATTTTTAGTAGAATTTATCATCTATAAATTTGATAATTTAAAATATTATACTTATTAAATTATGAAGGTGACAACTTTAACATCACTTTAAATAAAATAATATAAGTGTCATAATCCCTTCTATAAGGATACAAATGGTATATAACTCGATCCTTGGATGATTATGGGAGAGTTTTACTCTACCAATAATATTTTTTCGAGTATTTGGATCTTTTAATGGGTATTAATATTTTAATGAAAACTATATTATTTATTTTTTCCTCAAATAAATAATTTCTTCACCATTAACGTAAAGGTTATTATGGTAAATATTTTTTCCAAAAAATTACAAATAAATTACCATGATAAAGGAAAAAATTTTATCTTTAAAATGAATATTTATAATTGAAATTATATTTAGTATATTATTATATTAAAAATGATTTAGTTATTAAAATTTGAGTGAGACATATTTAACTTTTCTTTAAATAGAATAAATTAAATATCCTAATCTCATCCAAGTGGCTTCCAAAGGATACAATTTCATCCCAAGGATGATTTAGGTAAATTTAAACACATACAATGATTTTAATACATGTGTGAGGATAATTTTATAATAGTATTCTTATCCTTAATTACATATGTTAACCTTTTCTCGTATTAATAAAAATTACCAAAGTTACTATTTATAATGCTCAAAAATAAAATATATATATTTACACAATTTGGGCCTAGTAATTATAAATATGGAATACATTTTTAAAAATTCCAAACACATAAGTTTAGTTAATTAATTTAAAATTATTACCATTGTTGGAAAGAGAGAATGAGTTTTTTAAAAGTTAAAACATTACAGAAGATTGAAATGTTTTTACATCTAAATTTAATGTTGAATTAATTACAATGACTTAAATTATATTAAGTGATAAAAATATATTATATTTGTATATTAAAACCATTCAATACTATAATATAACCATAAAATTATTTCGATGAAAAAAGTTGTTTTCAATTAAAAGTTACTATAATTTTACTATTCATAAAATTTAAAAGTTATCAGAAAAATATCAAAAATTCATCCAAAGTAAATTTTTATATCCCAATTCAAAAGAAGAAGATTATATTTCTATATATAATATATAAAAGTGTCAAAAACTAGATTTAAAATGGTTGCATCATCAAAAGGAGGGAATACTTCATTTTTTGAAAAAATTATTCTTTTATTTGAAAAATTGAATTCGTTTTTATATCATGTCTAGAAATAAATAATATAAATATCAAAAATTAGAGTGAATCCATAATGGGTAATTTTATTATTTTATATACTCACTTATTTTCATTTATATAGTTTTTTATATGGAATTTAATACCATTCATACCTTCCATTATAATGAATAGGTTATGATATTTAGTTATTCACTTATACTTTGTCATGCGTGAAATGAATTCTATCAAAATAACTTTAAATTGTTTTTAACACAATCCAAGAATTGTATTGCATAAAAAAAAGCTAATACAGTGTTTCATACAGTTCAAGATAATCTTGGTGTAGCGTACAAAAAAATACATCAAAAAAATTTAAAAGAATCCATCTCATAAAATCTTGGTGTGTTACAACAGGCTAGAAAAAGAATGCATGTAATAAATGATTAATGGGGGGAGAAAAGTATAAGAATGGATCTTAGGAATGATCATCAATCAATCTTAGTGTCGATCTCAATCTATTAATTTTACAACGAAAAATGATGAAATCCAATCAAAAAGGAATTCTCGCATTAAAAACAAAGAAAATAAACCCATTCCATAATACACACAATATATTAATCGATTTGCTCATTGATTGATTCATTTTCTTTAAAGAAATAAAAAACAGTGATTAAATCCAAATAAAAAACATTCCCCACATCGATTTGGATTGATCACCCTTGAGGAAAAAAGGTGTGTTTCATTTTTTGGATATATCCTTCAAAATTGATGCATGTTGATATCCGATCCATGATCTGTTATCATTCGCGTGAGATAGAATCCTAGAAGCTCTATATCTCTCTAATAGTTCTCTATACATTCCAGGGTTATATGGCTAGCCATGGTATTTTGATATAAAAATTTATTTAAGGATTGTAAATTCTTTACTTTAACACAAATAGAATAAAATGAAATAATTAATTCAATTGTTTTATTCATTTCAACACCTGTGAGGAATTTTTCACAAACCACCCATGTTGGGTCACACCTCGGTTAAAACACACATTTTGAGATCAACTATTCCCTCATATTTATAATACAGTTATCTATTTAGAATTTATTTCACTTTTTTTGGAAAAATATATGCATATACTATTTAATATATTTAATATATACCAATCATTTATTTCGGGCACATCGGGCCTTAGAATCGTATTCTATATCAGCACCTAGTCTTGAAAATAATCCATATAATATCCAAAATATAATACATTTAAAATTTGAGATATTACATTCTCCCCAACTTGGGGCCTTTTGTCTCCCAAAATCCAAAACAATGGATACTCACATATTTGTGGGTACTAAGCATTAATTCGAGCCTCATGATCCCAAGTGCTCTCTTGGAGATTCTGGTGATGGCACTGGACATGCACAAAAGGAATTGATCACCCATGATGTAACGTATTGGATTTTCAGTTTATTATTTTAAATATTATATGGAATATTTTTTCAAGACTGGGTGTGAAGATGACACATCATTTCGAGGACCAGTGAGCCCGGAATGGTGGTTTTAACTTTTTTCTAAGTGAAGTGAGTCGGCGCTTGTGCGTGGTTGTGGCAGTTTCCAAACGGATACCCGAATTAAAAATCAGAGCGAACCGTTGCGTCCGGGACAACGACTTTTCCAAAGAACGAGCCTAACCTCGAACAACGCGGGTTGAGGGAAAACGTTAATTTTCAGATGTTTCAAGTAAAATAAAATAAAATAAATCCACAATGTTTATTTTATTTTTAAGGAAACATCTGCTGCAGTGTGGAAACAGCGTGACAGTTTCCTCAATTAATGACGTGTCATAATGACTCAAAAAAATGGCAAGTTGGCATCATTAATACCACCACGTAATTCAATTCCATCACGATTCTCCTTTTATTGGGACAATCAAGTGATGATCATGGGCAACGTCTGAGAGGAACCTCTGCAGAATCTGCGAGGCATTGGAGAGAATTCTCGGCGACGAACGATGACATATCGAAATTGAGAATCGCTGTGCCGATGTTGAAGGATCTCGACGAAAACGGCAGTGCGGCGCCTTCATCAATGATCGATCCTTTTGAAAGATAGGGGTTTGTTATTTCAATTTCTTTTCCCCATTTTTGAGTTTAAATGATGAACGCGGATCAACCATGAACAATTTGATCCGCGGATTCGTACGTTCTTGCGGGAGGGTTTTCTTTGGGATGATTTTGGGGAATTAATCCATGATTTTATTTATGTTGATCTCTTCTCTATTTAAACCTATTAACGGGAGTAGATCAACACCGTGACGAACGACATCAAAGGTTCATTCCTCGATTTTTTTATTAGATTTCCTTCCCCATACTTTTCTCACGCGTTCTTCACATTCTTCATGGGGCGAAGAACAATGGATCGTTGTGCATCCTTTCCGTAATGCCACAATCCCAAATCGAAGGTTCGACACCGCAAAAACCTTGTGGAGGTGTGGAAATGATGGCAGAAGACAAATCAGACCAGATCGGGAAAGGGCATCCTTCGATTGTTCTTCATGAGGGAAGATCAAAACACGTTTTCGGAGCCGATTGGAGGTATGAAAACACCAGAAGAAGCTTCACGGTGATCGGACGGCCATAACGATGATCAGAGCAGCACGGGAGGCGCGCCGGTGATGAGCTTCATTTTTGGAAATTTCCAAAACACACAGCGTGTACTTTCGAAGAACACGATGTGTAGTATTGGCGGAAGCTAGGGTTTCGGGGGTCAGAGAGGTGTCACATGGCGTGGTTAACTTTCTCCGAAACTCGGCGTGTACTTTGGGTAGTACACGGACACAGGATGAGCTACACAACTTCAGGTGACACGACGTGTACAGCATGGCAGAGGCAGCTACGTGGAGCGCGGTGTGTATCTCGAGGATACACGGGCACAAGATGGAGTACACGACCGTGTACTCCGTCTCACGGCCCGGAAAGGCCAGTAACGTGGGTCACCCCGTGTGGCGATTACACGGGTTGGAGTACACGGGTTGATGACCATGTACGGGCACATGGCCAGAGTACACGAAGCCAACCCCAATTACCCAGACACAGCGTGTACGCCGTACTATACACCGTGTACTTAGTTTTTTTTCTACATGACCAGCCTTTGACACGGACCATTGTACACGGGCAGAACCTAGGGTCAGACAACACGGCGTGTATGTTTTCTACACGCCATGTACTTTTTGGAAAATAGAATGGTCCTCTTGTTCACCGTGCCTTGGACATCATTCATTTGGGTTAGTGCCCCTTCTTCTCGTTCCCCTCAAGGTCAGGCATAATTTCCCACTCAGGATTATGATCCCTTCTGCAGGACTTTCTATGATAGAGTCAGGCATCCATCCGAGAGGCCCAGATCAAGATCCTCTATCCATTCCTGACCCTAGGTAGAGTAAGGAATTGACGTGACCAACTCTACTGGGAATTTAGCCTCTACCTAGCTGGTGTATTACCTAACTAGTGAATCCGGATGAGTTGCGGTATCCGCCATGGCCCTGGCAGTGATCCTCATCTGTGTATCGTGATCTTTCCCACTCCGGAGTGTGTCTCCCATAATGAGTGATTTCTATCTACCGTAACCTTCTCACTTAGGAGTGTGTCTCCCGTAATGAGTGCAGCTACCTCTCGTGATGGTTCCCGACGAACAACACTTCTCGGACAGACGTCATCAGAGCCATAAGACTCGTGGAGTGTGTTCTCCCGAAACGAGTGTATCATGGAATCTTCAAACAGAATCCCTAATGAGGGTATGCGGTCGTGTGACTTGTCTCTAGACTACGGTCTGGGTTTTGAGTATATCTGGTTTGGTCTATATGTTCTGTAGACATATACTGTGCATAGCTGACTGTACCTTTACTTTGTGTACTGCTTTGTGGTTTTCGGGGTCCTCTACTGAGTATTGTTATACTCACCCCTTCACGGGCTTTACCCGCACGTATGGTGTCTTTTGAAGATGAGAAACCTTTTGACAGAGTCTAGGGCGAACCAGGACAGGACCGAGCTTTCTGAGTTCCCTACAGGACGAGGTGTTCCTACGACTATGAGCAGCAGTCCCAGTAGCATTTGTGCTTACAGGTTGAAATTTGTAGTTTTCAGACTCTTGTTTGTTTTTTTTGGTGGGATTGTATTCTGGACCATTTTACTTTTTAGTACTCTACCTTTCATCGTACTCTGTTGGTTGGGGTTTAGTTTTATGCATGAATTTTTGTTTCTTAGTGTTTTACATTTCAGCGTTTGTGGGCTTGGAGATGTGTGTGTGTGTACATGTACTTAGGCAATGCCTCCCATGTTAGTGATATGCCTACTCGGTGCTAGTCACCAGCCCATGGCCTATTGGAGGCGGGCTTGGGGAGTCATGGCATGGTCCCCACTGGGATGGGTCGTGGCAAAGTGGTATCATAGGCGGTCGGTTCTACTTTAGGACCAAGAGTCTGTGAGTTTAGTTTGGGGCAATAGTATTAAGCGTTTTAGGCTTGGATTTCAGGCCAGAGACCCCAGTGTTGGTGCGGCAGCCGACGTATCCATACACTAGGGCTCTGATAACCTGTTTTTCGACTCGGTACACGAAAACACTGGTTGTAGGGAAATAAATGGTACAAGCATCATATAGGAATGGGTCGTGTTTTCCATGTCCTTTGTGTCAGCTATCCAGATATACTCATTGACCATGGTACATATTGTTTCTTTATAGGATGCCTCCGTGACGCATACCCTCTAGGATTTAGCAGCATGATCACGAGGATGACCCCCTCAGTGACGAGGCTTCAATACAGGGACTAGTTCCCCAGGCATTTCCACTAGTTGGTGCACCTGCTATACGACCACAAGTGAAGAAACCGGTGGTACCCGTGGTACTGACTGGAGAGGAGCACAGGCTCAGCGCGCTCCATGAGTTCTAGAGAGAGAGACCCCTCAGGTTCCAAGGCGAGCCTTACCCTCAGGCGGCTGAGGACTGGCTTGAGGTAGTGACCATAGTTTTCCGTCTAGTGAGGACACCAGCAGACCAGATGGTGATCCTAGGAGCGAGCCTTCTTCAGGGTTCAGTGGGAAGATTGTGGATTCTGACCACACAGACTCACAACGAGGAGAATCTTTTCTGGACGGAGTTCGAGTGAATCTTATAGGAGGAGTTCTCTCTGGTTAAGTTGAGAGCTGTGCGCATCCAGGAGCTACTCCAGCTCCAGCAGGGCAGTATGAAAGTGGATGACTATTCATCGAGGTTCACCAACCTCGCCAGGTACTCGATGGATATGGTCAGGGATCGGTACTTCAGAGCTCGGACCTTTGAGAGAGGTCTAAGACAAGACATATAAGCTAGTGTCGTGCCTCTTTGCATATCAACTTATTCTGGAGTGCTCGAGTGGGATTTGGTGGTCGAGAGCTTCTTGGCAGAGTAGAGACAGCCGCTGACAGTCAGCAGCAGGCAGACAGGTGCGAAGACCTCGGCGGCAGGGAGACGACATCATGCGTAGGGATCAGAACATGGGAGATATCAGAGGAGGACTCAGGATAGGGGATCGATAGTCCAAGTCTCTCAGGATGGATCCAGTCAGCCTAGGGAGAAGCGATGCTACGCATGCAACGATAGGGGACATCTTGCTAGGGATTTCCCGACCCATCGAGCTGTTGACAGGGAAGCGGTGGATGGACCACCAAGGCAGAGGGAGAGAATAGAGCAGGCAGACCCACCAGGTGGTGAACGTGGAAGATGAGCAGGGAGAGCTGCAGGTGGTGGCAGACGCTTTGACTTACTTCCACCACCACCCCCAGGAGGTCCACACCAGGCTCTGGGAGCTGGGGGATAGGGGCGGGGACAGCTGCATGCGGTCGAGGCATATGACCCAGGGGCTCCAGGGATGATTCGAGGTACGATGTTTGTCTTTTCTACCTTAGCTACCGTACTCATAGACATAGGTGCCAGTCATTCCCTTATAGCCACATGTATTGTAAAAAACCTCGAGACTCCAGTAGAACCATTGACTCGATCCTTACACTTGGAGACATCTACGGGAGGAGACTCGATGATCACACACCTTTGAAGATAGTGTGATATTACCCTTAGAGGTGAGAGTTTCATTTGGAACCTCTTGGTGGTAGCGTCGAGGACTCACGACGTCATTCTCGGTATGAATTGGTTATCTTAAGTCCATGCCTAGATTGACTTTTTTAGGAAAAGGGTGCGGTGTGCCCGCCGTGATGGAATGATGTTTTCCTTTATTGGAGAAAAGGAAACCCAGGCAGCACAAAATGAGCTCATTCATAGGAGGGTGCAACCGATCTCTCATGAGTTAGATAGCCTTACCCTCAGAGCAGTAGTTTTTGTGAGCTCTCAGTTCCCAGCAGTGGTGGCAGAGTATGAGAACGTCTTTCCCGAAGATGTTCCAGGATTACCTCCCCACCAGGAAATTTACTTCTGCATCGACTTACACCCCGGGACAACACCAATTTCCTCATCAGCTTATCGGATGGATCCCGTAGAGCTTCGCGAGCTGAGGGTGTAGTTGGAGGATTTGCAGAGCAAGATTTTCATAAGACCCAGCGTCTCACCCTGGGCGGCCCTAGTCTTGTTTGCCAAGAAGGCAGATGGGAGTCTGAGATTGTGCATGGATTACCGACGCCTGAACCAGGTGACGGTGAAGAACAAGTATCCACTGCCAAGGATCGATGACCTCTTCGATTAGCTAAGATGGGAACAGTGGTTCTCGAAGGTTGACCTTCAATCAGGCTATCACTAGTTACAAGTACGGGATGAAGATATACCGAAGAAGGATTTTAGATGCCGCTACGGTCACTATGAGTAATTGGTAATGCCTTTCGGCGTGACGAAATCTCTTACTGTGTTCATGGGACTGATGAAACAGATCTTCCAGCCGTACTTGGACCGGTTCGTAGTGGTTTTCATCGATGACATCCTTGTGTACTCGGCGTCATAGGAGGAGCATGCGATACACCTGCGGATGGTTCTGTACGTACTCCGGGAGAACCAGCTTTATGGGAAGCTCTCGAAGTGTCAGTTCTGGATTCAAGAGGTCCACTTCCTAGGACATGTCATCTCAGAAGATGGAGTAGCTGTGAAACCATCCAAGGTGGAGGATGTGTTAGCATGGGATCCATCTCGGAGCATAACAGAGGTGCAAATCTTCCTTGGGTTGGAAGGATATTACCGAAGATTCATTCCTGATTTCTATAGGATATCAGCACCGATGACGGCCTTGAATAGGAAGGGGAAACCATTCGTATGGAACAAAAAGTGCCAACATGCTTTTGAGCAGTTGAGATAGAGTTTGACGAGCGCCCCAGTCTTGAGATTGCCGGAGGAGGGTGTCGAGTATGTAGTTTTCTGCGATGCATCAGGGACCAGGCTCGGCTGTGTCCTGATGCAGCAACATGCAGTGATTGCTTATGGTTCGCGCCAGCTTAGGCCACATCAGAAGAACTATGCGACCCATGATCTCGAGTTGGTAGTGGTAGACTTCACATTGAAGATGTGGCGACACTACCTTATGGGCGAGCGGTTTATTGTCCACTCTGACCACAAGAGCCTCTAGTACATCTTCTCACAGAAAGATCTGAATCTTCGGTAGAGATGATGGCTAGAGTTCCTCCAGAACTATGATTTTGAAATCATCTATACTCCTGGAAAGGGGAACAAGGTGGCGGATGCTCTTAGCAGAAGGTCGAGCTCACAACTATTGAGTGACGCGACACAACAGTTAGCCACATTACAGTTATCCCTCGTGGATGGAGAGGATACATCTTACCTACAATTGATGGTTGTCACCCCTCCACTCTTAAAGCAAGTTAGGGAGGTATAGCTTGGGGATGTCGACTGTGTGGATTTACGTGCTCAGTTATCCACAGGACATGCTCATGATGGATATTCACAAGGTGGGGAGCACGTACTTCTTTTCAGAGGACGCATTGTTGTACCAGTGGCGTTCCAAGAGGAGGTCATGAGGGAGTTTCATACATCCCCTTTGGCGGTACATCCCAGAGTGTCAAAGATGTACCAGGATCTCCGATGATAGTTCTGGTGGTCAGGCATGAAGAAGGCAGTAGTAGAGTTCGTTTCTCGATGCCTCACATGCCAGCAGGTGAAGGCTGAGCACCAGGTTCCAGCGGGGTTAGCTCACCCCTGGAAGTTCCAGAGTGGAAGTGGGATGGAATATCAATGGACTTCGTGACAGGCTTACCACATACATCCAAGGGGAATGATTCCATCTGGGTGATCATTGACTGACTCACCAAGTCGGCCCACTTCTTAGCTATCAGGGAGCAGAGTTCCGTAGAGAGCTTGGGACGCCTCTACGTGCAGGAAATAGTTTGGATTCATGGTATCCCCTCGACTATAGTCTCGGATCGAGATGCCCGATTCACGTCCCAATTGTGGAAGGGATTGCAGGAGGCTTTTGGGACTCAGCTACGATTGAGCACAGCGTTTCATCCCCAGACTTATGGTCAGACAGAGAGGACCATTCAGGTTCTGGAGGATATGTTGCGAGCCTACATCTTGGACTTTGGTCGTAGTTGGGAGGACCACCTACCACTGGTGGAGTTTGCGTACAACAATAGAAACTACTCCACCATTGGTATGGCACCGTTCAAGGCCTTGTATGGGAGACCCTACCGGTAACCACTTTGCTGGAACAACCCCGGAGAGTCATCACTCATGGGTCCAGAGTTAGTGCGAGATACCAAAAAGAAGGTGTAGATCATACGAGAGAGGATGAAGACTGCACAGAGCCGGCAGAAGTCCTATGCTGACCGATGACGGAGGCTTCTGGAGTTCGAAGAGGGAGACCATGTTTTTCTTCGGGTCTCACCTCGACGAGGGTTATGGTGAATTGACCGAGGCGGTAAGCTATCTCTGAGTTTCATCAGACCCTTCCAGATACTGTGCAGAGTTGGTGAGGTGGAGTACCACCTAGCTCTACCACCACAGTTGCATCGGTTGCATGATGTCTTCCACGTGTCGCAGCTGAGGAGGCACGTGCATGATCCGTCGCACGTCATCGACTGTGGTGAGCTGGACATTGAGGATGGAGTGACCTTCACTGAGTACCCAGTGGAGATCGAGGTTTGGCAGGAGAGGGTCCGTCGTGGGCAATCGATTAATTTGGTGCGTGTCCAGTGGCAGTATGAGAATCTTCAGGAGAGCACATGGGAGCGGGAGGCTTAGATCCATGCCCAGTAACCTCATATTTTTGTATAGCCGTTGTTTTTTATTTTTGGGGATGTAAATCCCTAAGGTGGGGAAAATGTAACATCTCGGATTATCTATTTATTATTTTAAATATTATATGGAATTTCTTTTCGAGACCGGGAGTGAAGACGTCACATCATTCCGAGGACCAGTGAGCCCAGAATAATGGTTTGAAATTTTTTCTAAGTGAAGTGAGTCAGCGCTTGTGCGCGGTTGTGGATGTTTCCAAACAGATGCCCAGATTAAAAATCTGAGCACACCGTTGCGTCCGAGATGACGAATTTTCCAAAGAACGAGCCTAACCTCGACCAGCGTGGGTCGAGGGAAAAAGTTAATTTTCAGACGTTTCAAGTAAAAAAAAATAAAATAAATTTACAATGATTTTTTTATTTTTAAGGAAACATCCGCTGTAGTGCGACAATAGTGCGACAATTTCCTTAATTAATGACTTGTCATAATGACTCAAAAAAATGGAAGTTGGCGTCATTAATACCGCCGCGTAATTCAATGCCATCACGTTTCCGTTTTTATTGGGATAATCAAGTGATGATCATGAGAAACGTCTGAGAGGAACCTCTGAAAAATCCACAAGGAGTTGGAGAGAATTCTCGGTGACGAATGATGACAGATTGAAATCGAGAATCGCTGCGCTGACGTTGAAGGATCTCGACGACAACGGCAGCGCAACGCCTTCGTCAACGATCGATACTTTCGAAAGGTATGGGTTTGTTATTTCAATTTTTTCCCCATTTTTGAGTTTAAACAACGAAAGTGGATCAACCACAAACAAGTTGATCCGTAGATTCGTACGTTCTTGCAGGAGGGTTTTATTTGGGATGATTTTGGGGATTTAATCCATGCTTTTATTTATCTTGATCTCTGCTCTGTTTAAACCTTTTAACGGGAGCGGATCAACGCCGTGACGAATGAAGGCGGAGGTTCGTTCCTCTATTTGTTTATTGGATTTCCTTCCCCATTCTTTTCTCACGCATTCTTCGCGTTCTTCACGGGGCGAAGAACAACAGATCGTTGCGCATCCGTTCCGTGACGCCACGATCCCAAATCGAAGGTTCAACACCGCAACGACCTTATGGAGGTGTGGTGATGATGGCAGACGACGAATCAGACCGGATCGGGAAAGGGTGTCCTTCGAGCATTCTTCATGAGGGAAGATGAAAACACGTTTTTGGAGCCGATCGGAGCCCCGAAAACACCAAAATCGTCTTCGTGGTGACGGGGCGACCATAACCTGAAGGTTTCATGGTGATCAGACGACCAGAATGACGATCGGAGCAGCACGGGAGGCGCGCCGGTGAAGAGATTCATTTCAGGAAATTTCCAGAACACAGGACGTGTAGTTCCGAAGAACACGCCGTGTAGTACTGGCAGTGACTAGGGTTTCGGGGGTCAGAGAGGTGTCACACAGTGTGTTGAACTTTCCCTAAAACTCAGCGTGTACTTTGGGTAGTACACGGACATGGGATTAGCTACACGGCTTCAGGCGGCACGACGTGTACAACATGTTAGAGGCGGATACACGGTGCTCGGCGTGTATCTTGGGGATACACGGGCACGGGATGGAGTACACGACCGTGTACTCCGTCAGACGGCCAGGCAAAGCCAGTAACGCGGGTCACCCCGTGTGGCGATTACACGGGTTGGAGTAAACGGGTTGATGACCGTGTATGAGCACATGGCCAAACTACACGAAACCAACCCCAATTACCCAGACATGGCGTGTACGCCATACTATACACCGTGTACTTAGTTTTTTTTCCACCCAACCATCCTTTGACACGGGATGTTGTACATGGGAAGAACCCAGGGTCAGACAACACGTCGTGTATCTTTTCTACACACCGTGTAATTTTTGGAAAATGGCATGGTCCTCTTGTTCACCGTCCCTTGGACATCTTTCGTTTGGGTTAGTGCCCCTTCTTCTCGTTCCCATGAAGGTTAGGCATCATTTCCCACTCAGGAGTATGATCCCTTCAGTAGTAATTTCTATGATAGAGTCAGACATCCATTTGAGAGGCCCGGATCGAGATCCTCTATCCATTCCTGACCCTAGGTAGAGTCAGGCATCGACATGAACAACTCTACCAGGAGTTGATCCTCTACCTAGATGGTGTATCACCTAACTAGGGAATCCAGACGAGTCGCGGTATCTGCCATGGCCCTGGAAGTGATCCTCATCTCTGTATCGTGATCTTTCCCACTCAGGAGTGTGTCTCCCATAATGAGTGCTTTCTATCTACCGTAACCTTCCCACTCAAGAGTGTGTCTCCCGTAATGAGTGCAGATACCTCTCGTGACAGTTCCTGACGAACAACACTTCTTTGACGGACGTCATCAGAGTTATAAGACTCGTGAAGTGTGTTCTCCCAAAACGAGTGCATCACGGAATCTTCGAACAGAATCCCTAACGGGGGTATGCGGTCGTGTGACTTGTCTCAAGACTTTGGTCTGGGTTTTGAGTATATCTGGTTTGTTCTATATGTTCTGTAGACATATACTGTGCATAGATGACTGTACCTTTACTTTGTGTACTGATTTGTGGTTTTCAGGGTCCTCTACTGAGTATTTCTATACTCACCCCTGCACGGTCTTTGCCTGCACATCTGGTGTCTTGTGCAGATGAGCAACCTTTTGAAAGAGTCCAGGGATGACCAGGACAGAATCGAGCTTTCTGAGTTCCCTACATGCCGAGGTGTTCCTACGACTACGAGCAGCAGTCCCAATACCTTTTGTGCTTACAGGTTGGACTTTGTAATTTTCAGACTCTTGTTTGTTTGTTTTTGGTGGGCTTGTATTCTGGCCCAGTTTAATTTTTAGTACTCTACCTTTTTTCGTACTCTGTTGGTTTGGGTTTAGTTGTATACATGCATTTTTGTTCCTTAGTGTTTTACATTTCAGTGTTTGTGGGATTGGAGATGTGTGTGTGTGTACATGTACTTAGGCAATGCCTCCCATGTTAGTGATATGCCTACTCGGTGCTAGTCACCAGCCCCTGGCCTATTGGAGGCAGGCTTGGGGAGTCACGGTGCGGGCCCCACTGGGACGGGTCATGACACATGATGAATCCTATAAAACCAAACCTTCATCTCTAATGGGTATTCAGTAAAGGTCTCTCCATCCTCGATGTATAACTCACACTAGTCAATAACGTGTGATGGGTCATGGACATACCTCCTTAGTTGCGACACATGGAAGATTTCATGTACCCGGTCTAACTGCGGAGGAAGATCTATGTGGTACGCCACCTCACTAACTCTACACAGTATTTGGAAGGGTCCAATGAACCTTAGAGATAGTTTTATTTCCCCTCCAAATCTCTATAATCCACATATTGGTGAAACTCGTAAGAACTCATGGAATCCTTCCTTGAAATCCAAAGGCCTCTGTCAACTATGAATATATGACTTCTAATGGAACTATACAATCTTCATCTGCTCCTCGGATTTCTGAACCTTCTCGATTGTATCTCGCACCAACTTTGGGCCTATGAGTGATGACTCTCCTAGGTCATTTGAGCAATGTGGTGACCTACAAGGTCAATCATAAAAATCCTTGAATGGTGTCATACTGATGGAGGGATGGTAGTTGTTGTTTTATAAAAAATACACTAGTGGTAGATGATCCTCCCAACTACAATAAAAGTCCAACATGAAATCTCACATCATGTCCTCCAAAACCTGAATGCTCCACTCAGTCAGGCAATTTAGTTTGGTGGTGAAACATTATCCTCAAGCATAACTAAATACCAAATTCCAACTGAAATCCCTTCCATAACTGGGATTTTAAGAGATAATCACGATTAGAATCAATCTTGATAGAACTCCGTGGAGTAAAACTATCTCATGTATATAGAGGAATCCCATGATCTCTAATGAACTCCGTTCTTGGATAGCTTATAAGTGGGCCGATGTGGCGAGTCAGTATACGATCACCTAGATGGAATCATGTGTCCTAGACATACATCATATTCCCATCATGAAGTCTATATTTGTAACACCCTAAGATTTCAAAGTACGTTATCTCATTAAAGTAATTCAATAGCTTGCGCTACATGCAACACCGAGTTCGAGCACACCACAACTTACCAAACTAGCCGTTCAAAAAGTAGTTATGAATAGTATTAACTGCATTTTGAATCTTATATACTCTATATAATTTTATCATCCATATTATTTGTTTCTTAGACATAATATAAGAACAAATTCATTTTTTCAGATAAAAAAAATATTTTAAAAAAAATGCAATTTTACCGCCTTTTAATGGCGACCCTTTTTTTAAAACCAATATTTGACACTTTTATATATTAAATTTAATGAAATTAAATTATTCTTCAGAAGTAGTACATAAATATTTAGTTTGGATAAATTTTTGGTACTTTTCTAATAACTTTCATATTTGGATAAATAGTGAAAAATACTATGTTTTAATTGAAAACAACTTTTTTAATCGAAATAATTTATAGTGTTAAATTATTTATTTAAACGGTTTTGAAGTATAATTAGATTATATTTTTATCATTTAATATAATTTTGGTCATTATAAGTAATTTTAAATTTAAATTTGACATAAACAAATATCAATATTTTTATAGTTTTTACTTTTTAAAAACACAATTTTTGGTTTTGACAACAAGAATTAATTTTAAATTAATTAATGAAACTTCTATGTTTTGAATTTGGTAAAATATAATTCATTTTTGAATTTGAAATATAAAAATTAGCTTAGAGTGAATTTTTGGTATGTTTCTAAAAACATTCAATTTTTGATGAATAGTGGAAACCATTGCATTATTGTTTAAAACCGACTTTTTATTTAATTAATTATTTATTTTATTTAAATTTATTTTAAGTCAAAATAGATATATAATACCTATATAAGTTAAATTTAATTCATTGGAGTCATTTTATAATAAAATTAGATGTATAAAATTTTATTGAACTTTTTAACCTCTTTTACCCATCTTCTAGGTACATTTGCAAATTTGCATAAAACATAATTTTACCACTTTTGTGAGTTAAATTTAAAAAATCCGAGAGACACGGTTTAAATCAGTAAATAAAATGTGATTCAAAAAGATGAAAATAATTTTTGGTGAATAGTAACTTTTGACTTTTATTTATCACGATTAAAAGTAAATAGGGTAATTAAAGGTAAAAATGATAGTATAATTACCCTAAAACACGTCCTAATTCTGTTGGATAAGTGTAATTCAACCAAAAACAACCTTAGGAATAAAATATGATCCTTTAGGTCAACTTGGATTAGATTTGGACATTTATTATTATTTTATTTAAAGAAGAGTTAGAAGTGTTAAATTCAAGGTTTAATAACTAAACCATTTTTAATATAGGGTTACACATAAGATAAATTCGACTATAAATATTCATTAGAAATATAAAAATATTTCCTACATAATGGTATTTTATTTATAATTTTAGACCTTAAATATTTAAATTTATCTATGACACAATGATGATCGAGTAATTACCTTATTAATGAAAGATTAAAATAATTGATATTATAAATATTAAAATAAATGTAAATTGATGATTTTGATGCATTCCACTAATTTAATAAGTTAATATGATAAGTTAGAGTTGATCAGATAATTTTTTTTCGAAGTTATAATGTTGTTAAGACTTTCACAAAAACAAAATACCAAATAGTGTCAAAATTGACATAAATTAATTTTTAAAACAAATACTATAATATTGGTTGATATAATATTCATAATAATATAAGGTTCATCCAAAGGGATTAAATAATATTATATATGTCATTAATGAACCACTTGAGGTTCTCTTGTAAGTTTAGAGTAAGTTTATTAACCATATAGTGTAAGAATACAAGAAGATATGGTAAAAGTTAAACTATTTAAGTAAGAGTTAAATCTAAAAGATAAGGTTAAAATGGTAACCTAAACTTGTCTAAAACCCATTGGTTGAGAGGATTTTGACACATAAACACCTAATTCTAGAAATAAATTCATTTGGAGCCATTATAATCTGGATATGATCGTATAATAAATTAATATTTTAATCTTTTCCTAAAGTGACCCCCACCCCTCTTATAAAAGGGCACTTCACCTTCTCTCATAATCACACCTCCAATGCCATTTGGCTCGGAAAAAACCTGCCAAAATATCCTTAAATTTTTCTCAAATCAACCTAGATTCCTTACTTTGATCATAAATCCAACTTAAGGATCCCTTTTGATCAACTCAAAAGGAAACACCCGAAGAAGAGGAAATAATTTCACCACCCTCTTTCAAGTTCTTGTCTTCTTCCACTTCCTCTTTATTTGTTGTTTCCATACCAAAATAATAAATCTACTACCTCCTATATACTTTGATGTTATTATAAATATGTTACAACCATATTCATTATTCTATCCATCCTATAAATGACAAATTCACCCTACGTGCGTACGTACGGCTTACCGTCTCCACGTTGTGGTATTGTTTGTTATTCAAGCACTTCATTACTTGGATGTGTATAATAATGATTATAAATGATGTAAATAATAAATATAACATTTTAATGATTCTTTATATATGATATTATATCCAATTACATATTATTTCACCATCAATATAATGATATTGTCGCTCGTGCATACGTACGGATTACCGTCTCCACGACGCGATGAGATTCATTTCCACATTCACCATTCAACGATGATTATAAAAATATATATTATTAATAAGAATGTAATATATGAAATAATAATGCTACTGAATATATATATATATATGTATGTATGTATGTACTTACATATATCTTATTCACTTACTACCATTCAATACGATATGAAAACGGAAATAGCGTTTATGCGTACGTATGACCTACTGTCTCCATAAACGGTGTTTTTCATTTCATATATTTATTTTTTATACATATTTATATTCTAAATATATATGATATATAAACAATGTTTTATATTATGGAATTATGTAAATCATGATCTAAATGATACGATCAAGAATAACAAGTTAAAACACGTATGATAAAGAAAGAAATTATTACCCAAAATGATAATTTAACATAGAAATCATTATTAAATGGGTAGTATGAAGTCATAAATGAATAATTTATGTTATAATAAATATGAATATGGTTTTTGTATAATTTAGTAACACAATATGGTCATTATACAAGAGGTTAAACATACCCTCGACCAAAGGGAAGTGCAAGGTAATGGTTATTTCCTCAATCTCATTATTATCCAAGATTTTTTATGTGTAAGTATTTACTGGGAAATATTTATCATCAATACCAATATTTCAAAAAAATGATGTCAAAAGGAATATTTAAGGTTTTATGGGAGGGTCTATTGAACTAGATCATCATTTTAAATGTTTTAAAGATTCATCTTTGTAAATCCTTTTAATTAATGTCCATGTTTTCAAAATGATTTTAAGGATTTATTTATATGAACATGAATGTTTTGAAATGATAATTATTTTAAAAAGTTTTAAAGTGGTATGGGACAATTTGATTTAAAAATATCTTTTAAATTACTTCCTTTATAAATGTTTGACTTCTAAATGATTTCACAAAAGGGGTATTTCTCTCAAAAAGTTTTACCGATCATTTCTAACTATGTCAACATACTTTATGGGATATTATTCTTGATTGAGGTTGATTTATTATAATACAATATTCCATATTGTATTGAATGAGTTATGATATGTTTGAATGTGACTGTTTTATTTTTATACCATTCCTGGTTTATGGTTAATGTATTGACATTTCGTATGCTAATTTTAATACGAATGTTTATGTTATGTTTTAAATTTTTCATATGAGGAATGCAATGGGAATAGTAAGTGATAGGTGGATCCCACTCTAGCTCCTTGATGAATTGGTAGGTCTCATGAGACAAACTAGTGTCTTGGAACAAGGCCTTGACAAAATTTTTATTTCTATTCTTAGCACAAGGCCTTGACTATGTGGTAATGATGTTCGGTGTTAGGCATTCCCTCATTATGAAATTAGTTATTACATTTGATTATTCAACTAGTAGAATATCCATGTGCATGTTTATATGGTAATGTTTGATTTATTTTTGCCATATTATGTTCAAGATTATGTTTAAAAAAGGATGTTATTTTTATTACACATCTCACCTAAAAATTTTATAGCTTTTGCTAAATTATTTACCCTTACTGAGCATCTGAGCTCACCCCCTTTCTTATGTTTTACTTTCCGAGGATTCCAAGAAGTGTATTATGATTGATATGAAGGGTTAATCTAAAGGTAATAATGGTGTTCTCAAAGAACTATCTATGCTGTATTTAATGTTTGAAATTGTAATGTAACGTTCATGTGTGTAATCTATTTTCCAAGAATATTATAATGATTGGTCCTTCGGGACTTGATTCCTCGTAATGATGCCAATGTATTAAAATAATGTCCCGGCTCTGGGCTTCTGGGTTCGAGGCATTATAGTTGGTGTCAGATGAAGTTTAGAAACATCCTTGTAAATCGATTTAGGAAAACTCTGATTAGAGAACATTACCCTAAGATAGACTTTGAGGATTAGTATAGAAGAACTTCCTAGATTTTTGGTAATGTATTGATTTTGTGTATTTTCCAAGAAATACATCCCTGTCTGGATACAATCAGGTAGAGATGGCTCTGGAAGAGATGTACCTAGGGGTGAAAATTCTGACAAGGAGTTTCAAGCTTGACCCGAGGTATCCTGGTACACAACAATGAGCCTTACTGTACTCTTGGTTACAACACTCCCAGAGGATATGCTTAGGATAATTCACATTTTCATTATAAGCCATTATGAAGGATTTAGGAGTAAATACTTTCTCAAAGGAAACATTTTATTATTTTATATTATATGCATAATCTTTTCAATTTACGTTAGTTATTTTACAATTTTGGAATTATGCATTTCGATTCATAAACTAACCTAGTGTATGCCATTGTTTGGAAATGACACATAGTAGAAGGAATGGGAATTCCAACAATATGCATGATCGAAAGATTAAGAAGGATCATATCTTTCATCTTATTAATCCAACATTTAAAAGGGAAATAGTCTCCCACATATTCTCATCATATAAAGAAATAATATCATGTGTTAATAAGATAAGTAAAGAATTCTCTGAGTCATATGGATTTGAAGGGAGGAAAGAGAAGAAAAGGATGGAAGAGAGAAAGATGTATAAGGGGAAGAGGGGAAAGAAGGATTTTCCCATATGTGATAACTGTGGAAAGAATCACCTTGGTAAATTATTGAAGGGAATGAGAGTTTGTTATAAGTGTGGAGAAAAAGGATACCAAGTACGTGATTGCTAGGGTAAGAAAAAGGTTTCAAATGTACAATGATTGATCTGCAAGGAGTTGGGACACTACGCGATTCAATGTCCAAATCATCAGAGTATACCCCAAATGTTTCTATTGGATAATAATCAAGTTATTATACTACTGAAGATAAAGAGGAATTATTAGAGTTCTTATGTTGTTATTAAAGTATTGTGTCATTTTAGTATTTTACTAATGATGTACATGTTATAAGAATTATAGAGAATATAAGGATTGTACTAAAATACTATTTCATTAAGGATTTGAGATTATATGGTTCTAAGAAAAGTGAATCAATATCAAGTTAAACTTTTTAGAGAATACATGGTTGAAGGAAAGATAAACCTTAATATGGTTCTGATACTAAGGTAGTGATTTAGGAAAAAGATATGACTGATTTGGATATTCGATATTCTTGACTACTTTGAAATTAATTAATTGTTTGTTTATTCCATTATTGTTGGAGTTTACAACATTTTTGGATATAAGGAGTATATCCAGTATTCTATAAGAAAAAAGGAAGTACATACCTATTCAAATATGGTTTTCTGGTAATTTAGTTTATTACCATGTCTTATGAGAATACACGATGAAGGTATTCACATGTATTCTATGTGACCTTATAAATTTTGGACTGTGAGTTTGGACATAAGTATTTTGGATAAGTCTAAAGGTTGGAATGGATCAAGATAAACAATGGATACTATTTTTACAGTTAAAACACATCTTATATTATTTTTGGACTGTTATAAAAAGGACAACCCGGAGGTCAGGTGACAACCTATCGCGTCCGGCAAGGCCGCGAGACTTGAACCCACAACCGAAGGGCGACAATGGTGCTTCACCTACCACTGGCCTATGTGATGTCCTGGTTTGTATAATGTAGTTTTTTTTAAAAAAAATGGTCTAACAGATAAATTATAAATTCATTTGTTTGGAACCATATACTATTAGGATAAATAGAATATTTTTTAATTCTGTTATCTTTTGGAGTGAAAGATGAGTTTATGGTAGGAATTAGTTGAAGGATGGAACTCTAATTGTCAAGTATATATATATATATATTTCATCTTATTCTATTAATAAATTAATTCATTAACTTTAGGGAAGGGATATTACAACCAAAAATGTGTTATCCTAATACCTTATGTTCTGTTGAAAAAATGATATTTTACATCATCTTAGATTGATGGCTCTGAGGCCCTCAATTTTACATTTGTTTGTGATTGATGACCTCAATCACTCCCTATAAATATTTATGTTTTACCTCCAATTATGTGTCTCTAATTTACACAAATGTTCTTCTAATTGAGATCATAATTTGGTGGTGACTTTTTCATTTCCCTTCCCTCTTATTAAGACTAAATTTTATTGACCCAATTTTCGATGTGGTTTTTCCACAAAGGTATTTTTATATTTTTAACCATTTATTTTTGAAGAAAAATTTCAAATTGAGAGGAAACAATTTATTGAAGGAGGGGAGAATGTAGCACCCCAATATTTCATAGTATGTTATCTCATTAAAGTAATTCAATAGCTTGTGCTACACACAACACCGAGTTCGAGCGCACCACAACTTACAAAATTAGCCTTTAAAAAAGAAGTTATGAATAGTATTAACTGAATTTTAAATATTATATACTCTATATAATTTTAACATCCATATTATTTGTTTTTTAGACATAATATAAGAACAAATTAACTACTTCAGATAAAAGAAGTATTTTTCAAAAAATGCAATTTTACCGCCGTTTAATGGAAAACCTTTTTTTAAAACCAATATTTGACAATTTTATATATTCAATTTAATTAAATTAAATTCTTATTTATAAGAGGTACATAAAAATTTAGTTTGGATAATTTTTTGCTACTTTTCTGATAACATTCATTTTTTGATGAATAGTGAAAAATACTATGTTTTAATTGAAAACAAATTTTTTAATTGAAATAATTTATATTGTTAAATTATGCGTTTGAATGGTTTTGATGTATAATTAGATTATATTTTTATCATTTAATAAAATTTATGTCATTATAAGTAATTTCAAAATTAAATTTGACATACATACATTTCAATCTTTTGATAATTTTTTATTTTTTAAAAACTCACTTTTTGGTTTTGACAACGAGAATTAATTTTAAATTAATTAATGAAACTAATATGTTTTGAATTTGGTAAAATAGAATTCATTTTTGAATTCATAATATCAAAATTACATTAGGGTGGATTTTTGGTGTTTTTCTGAAAACAATCAATTTTTGATGAATAGTGAAAATACTGCATTATTATTTAAAACCAACTTTTTATTTAAATAATTATTTATTTTATTTAAATTTATTTTAAGTAAAAATAGATATATAATACCTATATAAGTTAAATTTAATTCATTGGAGTTATTTTATAATAAAATTAAATGTATAAAATTTTATTGAACTTTTTAACCTCTTTTACCCACCTTCTAGGTACATTTGCGAATTTGCATAAAACATAATTTTACCGCTTCTATGAGTTGAATTTCAAAAATCCAAGAGACACGGTTGACATCAATAAGTGAAATGTGATTCAATAAGATGAAAATTATTTTTTGTGAATAGTAACGTTTGACTTTTATTTACCACGGTTAAAAGTAAATAGGGTAAGTAAATATAAAAATGATACTATAATTACCCTAAAACATGTCCTAATTCTATTGGATAAGTGTAATTCAACAAAAAAAACCTTAGTAATAAAATATTATCCTTTAGGTCCACTTGGATTAGATTAGGACATTTATTATTATTTTATTTAAAGAAGAGTTAGAAGTATTAAATTCAAAGTTTAACAACTAAATCATTTTTAATATAGGGTTAAACATAATATAAATTCAACTATAAATATTCATTATCAATATAAAAAGATTTTATACATCATGGTATTTTATTTAAAAAATTTAGACCTTAAATAATTAAATTTATATATGACACAATGATGATGCAATTATTACCTTACTAATGAAAGATTAAAATAATTGATATTATAAATATCAAAATAAATGTAAATTGATACTTTTGATGAATTCCACTGATTTTATAGGTTAATATGAAATTTTATAGTTTATTAGATAAATTTTTTCCGAAGTGATATGGTTGTTATGACTTTTACAAAAACAAAATACCAAATAGTATCAAAATTGACATAAATTAAATTTTAAAACAAATACTATATTATTAGTTGATATAATATTCCTAAAAATACAAGGATTGGAAAAAGGGATTAAATAATATTATATATGTCATTAATTAACCACTTTAGGTTATCTTGGAAGTTTAGAGTAAGTTTATTAACCATATAGTGTAAGAATACAAGAATACACGGTAAAAGTTAAACTATTTAACTAAGAGTTAAATCTAAAAGATAAGGATAAAATGGTAACTTAAACTTGTCTAAATCCTATTGATTGAGATAATTTATACCCATAACCACCTAATGATAGAAATAAATTCATTTGGAGCCATTATAAACCGAATATTGTTGTATAATAAAGTAATATTTTAATCTTTTCCTAAAGTGACCCTCACCCCTCTTATAAAAGGGCACTTCCCCTTCTCTCAAAATCACACCTCCAAAGCCATTTGGCTCGACCAACTGCTGAAAAAATATCCTCCCAGCTTCCCTCAAATAAACCTAGAGTCCTTAATTTGATTATAAAGCCAACCTAAGGATCCCTTTTGATCAACTCAAATGGAAACACCCAAAGAAGAGGTAATAATTTCACCACCCTCTTTCATGTTATTTTCTTCTTTCACTTCCTCTTTATTTTTGTTTCCATACCAAAATAATAACTCCAGTACCTCCTACATACTTTTATGTTATTATAAATATGTTACAAATATATTCGTTATTCTATCCATTCTATAAATGACAAAGTCACCCTATGTGCATACGTACGACTTACCGTCTCCTTGTGGTGTAGTTTGTTATTCAAACACTTAATTATTTTTATGGGTATAAGAATAAGTATAAATGATGTAAATAATAAATATAACATGCTAATTATTCTTTATATATGTTATAACAACCAATTACATACGATTTCACCATCAATATAATGATATTGTCGCTCGTGCGTACGTACGGATTACTGTCTCCACGACGGGATGAGATTCATTTCCACATTCACCATTCAACGATGATTATAAAAATATATATTATTAATAATTATGTAATATATGAAATAATAATTCAACATAATATATATATATATATATATTTATGTACTTACATATATCTTATTCACTTACTTCCATTCAATACGATATGAAAACGAAAACATCGTTTATGCGTACGTATGACCAACCGTCTCCATAAACAGTGTTTTAATTTTCATATATCTATATATTATACATATTTATATTCTAAATATATATGATATATAAATCATGTGTTATATTTTGGAATTATGTAAATCATGATCTAAATGATATGATCAAGAATAACAAGTTAAAACACGTACGATAAAGAAAGCAATTATTACCTGAAATGTTAATTTAACATGGAAATCATTTTTAACTGGGTAATATAGAGTCATAAATGAATAATGTATGATATAATAAATATTAATATGGTTTTGGTATAATTTAATAACATACTATGGTCATTATACAGGAGGATAAACGTACCCTTGACCAACGAAAAGTTCAAGGTAAGGCTTATTTCCTCAATCTCATTATTATTAGAGATTGTTTATTTGTTAGTATTTACTGGGACATATTTATCATTGATACCCATATTTCATGATTTTTTTTTTCAAATGGAATCTTTTAAGGTTTTATGGGAGAGTTTTTTTAACTAGATCATCATTTTAAATGTTTTAAAGATTTATCTTTCTAAATCCTTTTAATTAATGTCCATGTTTTCAAAATGATTTTATGCATTTATTTATATAAATATGAATTTTTTGAAATGATAATTATTTTTAAAAGTTTAAAAGTGGTATGGGACACTTTGATTTAAAAATCTCTTTTAAATTGCGTTCTTTATAAATGTGTGAATTTTAAATTATTTCACAAAATGGGATATTTCTCTCAAAAAGTTTTATGATCATTTTCAACTATGTCAGCTTCCCTTACTAGATATTATTCTTGATTGAGGTTGATTTATTATAATAAAATATTCCATATTGTATTGAATGATTTATGATATGTTTTACTATGACTGTTGTATTTTTATACCATTCATGGTTTATGGTTAATGTATTGACATTTTGTATGCTATTTTTAATACAAATGTTTCAAATGTTTCATGTGAGGAATGCAGTGGACTTAGTAAGTGATTGGTGGAGCCTGATATAGATCCTTGATGCATCGGTAGGTCACATGAGACAAACTAGTTTCTTGGCACAAGGCTTTGAAAAAAAAATTATTTGTAGTCTTGACACAAGGCCTTGACTATGTGGTAATGATGTACGACATTTGGCATTCCCTCATTATGAAATTAGTTATTACATATGATTATTCTACTAGTAAAATATCCATGTTCATGTATATATGGTTATTTGTGATTTATTTTTTCCACATTATGTTTAATATTATGTTTAAAAAAGGATTTTATTTTTATTACACATCTTGGCTTAAAAGTTAACAGCTTCGCTAAATTATTTACCCTTACTGAGCATCTGAGATCACCCCTTTCTTATGTTTTATTTTCCCAAGATTACAAGAAGTGTATTATGATTGATATTCAGGGTTATGATAAAGGGAATAATGGAGTTATCAAAGAACTATCAATGCTTTATTTTTTGATTGAAATTTTAATGTAATGTTCATGTATATAATCTATTTTCCAAGACTACTGAACCAACCGGTCCTTCGGGACATGATTCCTTGTAATCATGCCAATTTATTAAAATAATGCACCGGCTTTGGGCTTCTGGGGTCGGGGAATTAGAATATTTTTCCCATCCCACTTCCATTTTGGAACCTCAAGGGGTTGATCTAAACCCATTGGGAAATGGTGCTCATCCTTCACTTACTAAATAGTAAGGCATCAAGAGACAAAGTCCCAAACTCATCTCTTCATTCCTGGTCACTAAAACTAACATCATAGGTCCTAGTGAAACTATTTCAAACCTGTATATACTAACAATGTAGACTTATGATACTATCTCAGAACCTCCTACCAAAAAATCATTAGTACCATCAGGCATCCTCTTAAAAGAACGACGTACTCCCCACCTTTCGAATATCCATCAATAGAATGCCATATGAATATTTTAACATGTAGTGTCTCAAAATCATTATCCACATGTTGTTTATATCCGACCTGCTACATGAGTGGAGGGGTGACAAACATCGACTAGAGGTAAACTTCACTATTTACATCCATAAAGGATAACTGCAATGTGGCCATCTGCTCTGAAGTCTTGTTCAGAAACTACAAACAAGATCCTCTGATAAGATAATCTTCTACCACATTCCCATTCCCAAGAGTATAGAGAATTATGAATTCATAATCCTAGAGGAACACTAGAAAAATTCTCTATAACATGTTTATACCATTCTGATAGAATATATACATGAGAATCTTGTGATCGAGGTAGATGATAAACCTCTCAGCCATCAGGTAGTTTTTTCCAAATATTCTAAGAAAAGAATAATTCAACTAACTCAAGATCATAGGTCATGTAGTTATTCTCATGTGTTCTTGACCGGAATGAACCATAGGTGATCACTTATTTCCCCTGCATCAGAATACAACCAGTCCTGGTTCTGGATGCATCATAGAGAACTACATACTCGACACCTACCTAAGAAAATCTCATGGTGGGAGCAATCGTAAAACTCTGCCTCAACTACTAGAAAGCCTTACGGAACCTTTCCATCCATAGGAAAGGATACTCTTTTTGAGTGAAAGCTTTCATGGGTGTAGATATTCTAGAAAAATCATGTATGAATCTCAATTAATAGCCTACCAACCCAAGGATGCTACTTACCTCTATCACACTCCTAGGTGGCTCACAAGATAACACAACCTCAGTCTTGGCCAGGTCCATTGCCACACCATCTATTGAGATAATGTATCCTATAAAGTGCACCTCATGAATCTAGATCTGGCACTTCGAGAGATTTCAGTAAAGGTGGTGCTCTCAGAGTACATTGAGAACTATCCTTAAGTGTCTAAAATGTTCCTACTATGATGTTGAGTACACAAGGATATCATTGATGAATAATACCATGAACTGGTCTAAGTAAGGCTGAATGATCTAGTTCATTAGTCCCATGAATGTTTTTGTGGTGTTTTCCATGACAAAGGGAATCAAAATGTACTCATAGTGACCATAGAATCATCTAAATGTCATCATCGATACATCCCCCTCATATACTCATAACTGTTGATAGCTTGATATGAGGTCAACCTTCGAGAACCATCACAACCCTATCAACAAATCAAAGAGAATATTGATCCCCAGTAGAGGATACTTATTCTTCATGGTTACATGATTCATTCATCATAAGTCCAAACACAACCTCATGCACCCATCTTTATTCTTGGAAAACAAAACTGGGGATGACCAAAGAAAAACAATGTGTCAAAAAAAGGCCTTCCTCTTCAATTCATCCAACTAAACCATCAATCCACAATGTAATACGAGATCCATATGATATACTTTCATTAATATTGGTCCCTTGACAATGTGTATAAGAATGCAGAAGTCTATCTCTCGACGTGGAGGTATACCTGGAATATCTTCAAGGAAGAAATTCTTGAACTCAATCACCACTACAGGAAACTAGAAACTCATAACATCCACTCAACCAAGGGTTAGGATATCAAATTGGGTAGTAATCATCCAAACCCTCTTATCTAAAATTCCATACTTTGATGCCGGGGTTTCCATTTCTCTAATTAGGAAAATATCAATTCCATCACCATAGAAAATCCACACCCTTCACCTAAAATAGTCTATCTGGGCATGAATTGTGGATAAATAATCTATACCAAGAATGACATCAAAAGGCCTACAAAAATAATTCCAAGAGATTAAAATAGAAACATTGACCTCCAAGTGTCCAGTTACTCAGTCAAAACAAGTGCTGGATCACTTAATCTTCTCAAGTAGGTGTCTCCAAGTGTAAGTGTCAATACAATGTTTTAATCAGAAACTCTAAGTCTCGTACAAGTTATGTGTGAAGAAATGAATAAATATAACATATGTCTATTATTACTTCAACTTATATAGAAAATAAAAAGATCGTACCTCAAATTATTCCTCGTCCACTGGGTCCTAAGCATCGACTACTTGCATCTGTCCCCACCCCTATCCTCCATCCACTTGATCCTAGTGTGGACCACCTGGGGGTGGTGGTGGTAACAATTAAAAACATGGACTTCCTCTTTATGCTCTCCCATATCCTTGGACATGTATACAACCCTAATAACCCACCTAATCCAACACATATCTCTACCTCAGTGGCCTATCCATGATTTCTCTGTCAGCTGTATGGCGGGTCAGACAATCTCTAGCAAGATGTCCCCTGCCATCCATGAGTAGAAACACCTCTCCCTTGGAAGGCTAGGCCAATCCTATGAGCCCTAAACTATAGATCCTCAATCCTGGGACCTCCCCAAAATCTTCTCCCACTTCCAGGTCCCTAAGACTAATGTCGTCACCCTACTATCGAGGTCTCAGCTCCGACATGCTCACTTATAGCCACTATTGGTCGTATTAGCTTGTCTAGAAAACTGTAAACAACCAAATATAACTTGGGCACCCCGGTATAGTTATGAATTCATAGATGTATAATGATATCTTTTATATCTCTATATAGAGCTCACTTGAAGGTCAGAACCCAAGGAAATGATCTCAAACCATATCAATCAAGTACCTTGAGAGGTTGGTAAACCTCGATGAATACTCATCCACTATCATGATTCCCTACTGGATTTGGAGAAACTCTTGGATATGCATAGACCTCAACATAGTTGTTGAGAAATAATATCTGAAAATGCACTCAAATTCTGTCCACAAAAGAGCCGCCTCATCATAATACTTGGTAACTAAACCTCACCATCACCCTGTTGGTCCATAAAGAAGGCTCACTACCAGGACCACCATATGATAAGATAATGTCCTGAATAGATAGAAAAATAAAGTCACCAGCTCAAGAAAGTCCTCAACTACCTATTGGTCAGTATTTCTTCAGAACCTAAGGGGTATCTTCCAGGGAAACACGTGAAGTGAAATCAGCCTATGAACCTCATCCGCTTGTACTGTAGGTACCATGTGCTTCTCTATAGGTATTGGTATTGTTGGTGCACCACCTCAAGGAAACATCTCTGGAAATAGTCCCTATAACAAGGACTCATCACTGAGGGTATCATCCTCATTATCATGATGATAAACCCTAGTAGGTATACATTCCAGAGGAATCCTAAAACAAACAAGATATACCAAATTCAAAGACTATATCTAGGGAGCTGATTCAAGAAGGATATTGAACCACAACCCATTTTTATATGATACATGTACCATTGTTTTCCATAAAGCCAATGTTTTCATGTACTGAGTCAAAGTATAGGTGATTAGAGTCCTGATGTATGGATATGTCAGCCGCCATATAAACAATGGGGTCCCTAGGCTATAAACTGAACTTGAAACACTTGACACTATTTCCCCAAACCAATGTCACAGACTTCTGGACCTAAAGTAGAACCCCCCCTATGATACAACTCTATCATGAAATGTCCTCGTGGGTCCCATGTTGTGACTACCCAAGACCACATTCAAGAGGCCTGAGGCTAGAGACTAGCACCGAGTAGACATATCACTGACATGGGAGGCCTCATCCTAAGTACCTGTACGCACAAACACATCACCAAGACTATAAAATGATGCAATTTAAAAACTAAACAGTCATGGATTCATACATCTAAATCCCATAACCAGAGTATAGTAATACATAAAATAAATAAGACAAGGTGGAATACAAAACCACCACAATGAGTCTGAAACATAAGTTCAACCTAAAACAAAAAGGGGCTAATGTATGAAAGTTGTAGGGAAACTCCTCAGTCTTTTCGGTCTCGCTAAGAACCATATTATCCTTGTACATCTCAGAATCTATAGAATGGTTGATATTTTTCACAAGACACAACATGTGTAGGAAAAGAATGTGTATGGGTTAGTATAACAATACTCATTATGACATCCTGAACCCACAAAGAATACAATAAATGAAGTATAATCAACTCTACATAGATATATGTATAAAACACATATAAAAAGAATATCCAAATATACTGAATCCAAGATAGTTATTCTAGAGGTAGTTCACAACATTTGTATACCAGACTGGGATCTCAGCTCGAATATTCTAGGAAGAACTCATCTGGGAGAACACACTACTGAGTTTGATAGCACAGATGATGCCTATCTGAGAGGAACTGCTTGTCGAGTCTCATCATGAGAAAGAACAAGCTAGTATTCTTAAGAGAATACAATACATAAATGATGATCTCTAATAGGACCATGATGTGATACCAAAAACTCAATCTAGATTAAACATCTAAGTATATGATTGATGATAATGTAGTGTGGGTCATGAAGATACCAAGAACTCCACCTAGGGCATGATGTTGAATAAAGGATCCCACTCTGTTCATATCAAAGGGATTCCAACAACTCTATCCCAGAAGTCATGATAAATTGATCATTTTACTAGGAGTATGAAATGATACCATTTCAAAATTTAGGAATAGGATATTGGGAACAAAATTTAATGTAACTCATCCATGATATAGAGGAAAAGGGATCCAATCCACATATAAAGGAGTAGATGATGTGTAGTAGGGGTCACACACCGTGTACCTTGACCTTGGGCCTAGTTCGTGTAAATAGACCTTGTCATCAGGCCATGTTCATGTAGTATAAAAGAGTACATGAAATTTAGAGGGTTTACACATTGTGTCCATGTATCTCGTGTCCTGACCAAGTACTCCAATCATGTGCTAGTACACAGTGTGAGACTGTGTATCCAGTCACATGTACCAGTACATAGGGTATCCTATGTACATGGTCCAGGACATGTCATCTGGGTGATTACATTCTATGTAGGTAACCTATGTACTCCACCACATGTCCATGTACTTCCCCAAGAACACGTTGAGTCATCCAAAGTGGACTACATTCTGTGTATTCAAGGACTACACTCCGTCTGTATTGGTTTTTTTTTATAAAAACCCTTCTTCTTCCTCCCACTCGCGCCCATGAAACCATCACTGAGAATATCATATACAATCACACCAATATTCTAGGAACATCTTACCTATGCTTTTCTGTCTCCCCAAAAAAATATTCTGGTGTCAAATCCAATTGAGAATTGGATCAATAGGTCATTCTTCATTCCTCATCAAAGGATTTAGAAGAACGCGACATCAGGAATCCTAAATTGTTTGAATTGATTAGTATCTATCATCTCACATCCTTCATCCCATTATGATCTTAGATCGACGATTTCGGATCATTTCACTATGAAACATGTGCACAATGATCTATTGATCAGGATTTGTTGAGCCACATCCCGAATAAAGAATACACACGACGAATGATAAACAAGGAAGAAATACACAAGAATGTATTTTAGGAATGAACCTCACATTATCTTCATGTCGATCTCAATCTATATCTGTAATAATGAAAAATCAAGAAATCAAATCAAAAAGGAATTCTCCCATAAAAACCCTAAAAAATAAACCCATCCCACAATATGCACGATCTGTGATTCAATCCATTCATCAATTGATTCATGTTCATAATAGAAATAATGAACAGTTAAGAAATCAAAATAAAACACATGCTCTACCTCAATTTGGTTCAGTCATTGTTGAATAACGATGAGAGAGAATCCTAAAATCTCTCTCTCTCTCTCTACAACAGTTCCTCAGAGGTTCCAAGGTAACGTGGCTAACCCTAGAACTCTGATATAGTAACCTATTTAAGGATTTATAATTTGATGCGTCAAAAAAAATGAAATAAAATAATTTATTCAAATAATTTATACATTTCCATGCCCGTGAAGACTTTTCCACAAACCAACCATGACCACCCATGCTAAGTCACTCCTAGGATAAAACCCCTATTCAAAGATCAACTGTTATATCATATTTTTGATCTAGGACCCTGTTTATAAGTAAGAGAACTTTTTTTGGAAAACTTTGTGTACGTGAAATTTAATATATTTCAAATATTTATTTTGGGCAAAATGAGCATCGAAATGTCATGTCGTCTTAAAGGATGGTCTAAAAAATATTCCATATAATATTCATAAAATAATACATGGAAAATATGAGACATTATAGAAAAAATATGACATCATAGGGAATATATTAAGCTATAAATCCAAGGAGACAACCTATCTATGATGTGTTTTTAGATACGATTGAAAACTACCTCTTTATTAATTGCAAAGGGATGAATCCCAGTGAAACTATGAATTATGTTAATTGTAACATTAAATCAAATAAAGATCATCTAGAGGATCCCATGAAGTACCTTTGGGAATCCTCATTATACCATTGAATCATTATAAGAAAATAGGGAATATTCTAGGAAGCACATATGGTATTTACAAATGCAACCGTTATATTTGAGTTAATGAATAAATATTGGAATAGGGTTATAAACACACCTAAACCCATTTTTATTACCACATCCCCTTGGAATCACATTTTTTTTGGGTTCTAATGTTGACCCACTATTTTATCTACCCAAACTAATAATACACTCGTTCAGGTATGGTCAACAATTGGGGGACCCCTAGGGTTCCCAAAGGTAAATACACTAAAGAGGTATCCCTTGTGATTCCCTTGAGTATCACATATAAGTAGAGGTATCCCTGAGAGAATACTCTATTCTAGAGTAACATTCCCACATTGAAACTTGATGCAGTTGGATATTATTTCCAATAAAATTGTAAATATGGTAGCATTGAAATGCTGACTACACATGGTATGGGGACTATATCATGCTTTAAAAGATGGTTCATGAACCATATCTATGACAAGGTCACTCTGGGATGGTCTATGCACCCAACCAAGTACCAGAGTAGATAAGGTCTATCCACTTAGGCCTATACCAAGGATATGATGACTCACCAAGTCTATCATACCTATTATGTTGTTTAAAGACTACTGAGTGTCTCAAGGGTCTTAGTCTCAACCATCTAGGGGAAAGGGAAAAGGCTAGTGAATAGGGGTTGTTCGTGAACCGTGAGGTCTATCCATTATTTCATTAACCAATTTAAATTATTTAAATAATTTATAGAAATATATTTAAAATAGGGTATTTGAACTTATGGGTGAGCCAATGCATCCACATAACTTGAAAATCATGTAAAAATACCATAAGGCATTTATGATAGATCACTTTCCTCATAAGAATCTTTTTATTAATTATTACAAGGGCCAAATTCAGCTACTATGGCCTGTCTAAGCTCTGCTGAGACATATGCGGTCCTGTCTCACAACCAAACCAACAGAAGTTAATTAAGTATAATTAAATTATAATTAATTTATTAATTCAAACAATTTACAACCAATTAAATAATATTATTTATAAATTCATAATTCCCGAAACCCCATAGACCAATATTGTCTCATTAGAACCACAATCAAACACTATATAACAACCAACATCCAATATTTAACCACGAACCGAGCATGATATCTAATATAATACATCAAAAAATTACCCAAGAAATTTTATTAATGATTTCATGATTTGGAAAACCATTATGGATACATAGATCAATGAAATGACACATGAAAAATGTTTAAATAACCTACTGAGACATATTCTTCCTTATAAAGTCAATAAACTCATCACCAGTATCCAATTACACTATCATCTGATGGAATACAAATTAATAACCAAATTAGGGAAACTAAAATTAGGAATGAACAATGGTGGAGGTGAGAGGAGTCCACCAAAGTGAAGTAAATTCCAATAATCATGGGAGAACAACTTCATAATCCCCCATGAACACCCCAACCTAAATGGAACAAAATGAGGAAGAGGTGGTGTATTATTTGATTGCAAATAAGAGAGGAAAAAATAAAAGATGGGGCTTCCAACTTATATAATTTAAGGGAAAAGGTTTAATTCCTACTTTTTTAATGGGATACCCAGTTTTCTACATGTTAAGGAAAACTGCGCACCAACCACACACACCCACTATCTTAGGCACACCCACCAAACATGAATACAATGCGTAGTTTAACAGACAATGTTCCAACCATATAAAATTTCTAAAGATAATTTTAGAAACCCATATAGTTTTACATATCCATCAACATGGTTTCCTTATACTTAAAATTATATAATATGTACCACATGGTTTGCGCTAATGTTGTACCAACATTAAACATATGTTTCCCTTTTCCAAAACATCAACTTCAGGCCCTGAACCAAAAATATTCTCTGGAAACATCTAAGCTACCTTCCTAGGATAATTCCAAATAAAAAAGAGTACATCATGGAAATTTAACCCTTGAAATTTGGTTCTGAATCTTTGATAAGAAATATAACTTTATAGAAAATAAAATTAAAAATTCCTTACAAAATTTCCCAATTGCATAGATGCGGGATATGAAAATATACAACATGCCACACCGAGTTTAAAAGAACTATGATATAATATTATTTAAATGTTAAAATTATATCCTAACCCTTAAATATATATGTATGAATAGTATTAACCACAAACACACACACATATACATACATACATACATACAGACAGACATACATACATATATATATATATATATATATATATATATAACTAAAAACAATTGTAATGGTTAATTTTTCAAAAATAATTACTCAATTTTTAATTGTCATTTTATTTTTTCATAAATATGCTTTCTTAAAAAAATGTTTGGATTTACTTTTTTGAGAAACTATTATAATTATCTTTTTCCACATTTTGAATTTTTTTACCAAAAGGATATCATTTTCCAAATAATCATTCAAAAATTATGTTATTGTGAGATTTTTGAAGTTTTATGAAAATATTCAATTTTTTAGTGAATAATAAAGAATATAATTTTTTGTTAAACTAATATTTATTTTCATTGAAACGTCCCATTGAAAATTTATTTTTATATCAAATTAATATAATCCAAATTTATTTATAAATAATAAAAATAATTACATTTTAATTTTTTGTACTTGATTTAGGTATAATTTCTTTTTTGGTATTAACGACACATTTTCAGAAAATGTTTTTTATTGTGTTTTAATTTTCATTATTAAAATTAATTTATATAAGTTATAGGAATTTATTCTAATAAAATTTTAATAATTTTTTATTCCAGTATTAAAATTTATCCTAAAGTTATTTTTTTATATTTTTCTAAAGAATTTAATTTTTTTTTGTGAATTGAATAAAATACAATTTTTTAAGAAGTATGGTATGGTTTTTCATATATATTAAAAATAAACATGATATATAAATTTATTAAACATATTTAAAGAATAATTTATTATAATATAATATAAATATCATACAAAAATAATTCAATGTAAATAAATTTTCATTTATTTAAAGTAATTATGAAAATAATTTTCAGTATTGATGTAGTTCTTACACTATACTAGAAAAGTTAAATTTGGTGTCATAAAGATAATATTTGAATAGGAAGAGGTATTTTATCAACATGTTTAGTAAATACAATTTTTTAATTATTTTTTTCATTTATTTGAATTTTTGAGTTATATATCACGTGACCTATCCAAATGCTTTTGCAATTTCTATAGAGGCCTAGAAAAATAAAATAAACATATTAAATAAGCTATCCTAAATTATATGTGAGTAAATAAAAATATTGAATTAATATAAAATATTATATTGAAATCATGTAATTTTTTTTATGATTTTATTTTTTTAAATTTTCAATGATAGACTATTTATTCTAAATTCTACATAATGCTAACACAGTGCTTTTTCAAGCAGTAGAAAAATTAATCAAATGATATTAAAAAAACTTATTATAATATTGTTTGGATATGTAATAGCTTACCCAGAATGTAATAGATAAATATTAAATATTTGTGATTTTCTAAAGGTTTATATTCTAATTCCATTACCATAATCATGTGATTAAAGTTAAATTAAATGATTTTTCCCAAATATGGAATTAATGATATTTAATAATAAAAAATATTTTATTAAAAATTTTAAAATCCATAAATATTTTATATTAGAAAATTTGAATGATATATGGTTAAAAATATATTCTATTTTCCATTTACGTTTCATTTTTACTTCTATATAATTTTAACTTACCCATAATGTGTAAAAAACAAAATTATCAAAGTAATCATCAAACGATTAACATGGTCTTAAAAATGATATAAGGCTAAATACATCACCCAAACTCTATAGTTTTTATTATATTATATTATTTAGACTCATAATAATATAATATTAGAAAAAACCTGATTTGGATGGAATTTAATTTAAAATATAATTATATTAACTTGACACTTTAAGTAATTCAATGTGTGCCCCTCCCATAACTTATAAAAGACCACCTCCTATCCACTATTACTCACCCAATTTTAGACATATATATATGGAAGTAATTACCCAAATAACTTCCTTAAATCCCTAAAAATTTAGTAGGGGTATTTTTTTGTCGGATAACCAAAATAGGAAGGCTTTATGTGTAAGCCTAAAGTCATTTTCTGAAGAAGATGTATAGTTATTTACATAGTATTTTCATTTTATTTATTCTAATAACTCATAAAAATAAACCTACAAAATTTTTAAATAATAAAAAAAGTATATTAAATTTACTAATATATTTTTATGTTAATGGAATAACCTATAACAATCTCATTCCTCTATCTAATGGGAAAGGAACCATCATTCATGTGTAAAGAAGAATACAAATTATGAACGAAAGTAATTCATTTCCCATCACCGCTTCTCATAGTTGAATATAATGATAAATTTAATGTAAATATATGATATTAATTAAATAATTATCATTATTTATATATAAAATTTTATCTATTTTTATACCATTCTATCCATTGAAAAATAATAACTTCATTCGTGCATATGCGAGGATTAAAACCTCAATGAAGTGATGTGATTCATTTTTCATGACCGAATCACATTGAATGAATATATACTTGTACATAAATAAATATCATGTCATTTAGTATATAATAATGATTAATTAATGATAAAATAATTCATAAATTATTTCCATCATTATCTGTTAAAATTCATAATGTTACTCATGCATACGTAAGGAATGTCATCTCAAGGATTGTAACATTGTTCATTTTTCATTAACATATATCCTAAATGGTCATAAAAGTATAGTTTATTTATAAAAAATGTAATTATTTTCATTATTATTATTTTTGTGATTATAGAATAATGACCATATTTTACATAGTGAACTTACCAACTTCATTTTTTTACTTATGAGTCAAATGTCACCAAAACATTCGATGTAAACTTAAATGGTTATGTAATTAAACATAACATGGGAATAAATAAATTGAAAGGAATAATAAACCTGATTTTTTCATAATAATGTAAATAAATAAAATATTCTTATTTTTTAGAAGGATAAAGGATTTACAAGCTGATTCATAGTCAAGGTAACATTCACTTATAAAAAAACCTCATTGTAAATGTTTTATTGATTATTTTTCTAAATGAAATTTTTCCATGTCTATATTTATAAAATTATCTCCTTGATATATTTATATCTATATAAATGAATTATATGTTAAATTTCATATCAATTTTTAGTATCGAAAAAATTATTTAAAAGGTAAAATTTAATTTGTATTTTATGCGGCACATTTTGACAATCTTTACTGAAGGAAAAATAATATTCTATTTTAACATATAAAACTTCAACATATTTTACCACTACATAAAATATTATTTAATATATTTATTCCTTTATAAGAATAAAATTTTTATTCAAATAAAACCAGTATTTCATTTAGTATGCCTATTATAGTTTTGAAAATTGGTTTTTAAAAAGATACAGTATTTTGATATTTGAATTTGTTTTCCATAAGGGTTGAAAAGAATTTTTCAATGGTTTGATGATGAAATAGTGAAATTAAAAGAAATTTCCTTTATGATATAGTACTTGAAAATTATATATGATGATGGGTGATCTTGAAAAAACATATATTATGGGTGTGCCTGTTACATCTTATAAAATAGGTTAGCCTGATAATACTTATACGATGGGTGATCTTGATACAACTAATATTATGGGTGAGATTGATACAACTTATATGATTGGTGACCCAGATATATCTCTCCTATAAATTGGAAAATTTTCCTTTCCTTAATAGGAATGATGTATGGAGTTATCCAAGGAGGGTTATCCTATGTATTTAACTGGGCTCTAATTATTTTTTATAAGGGTTATGAATATAATTCTCTATGTTTAATAAAAGGGTTTCAAAATTTTTTATATGTTTTAAATGTTTTTTGAGTAAAATTTTTCTTTTTCCATGTGGATGAGATTTATTTTATACACTCAAATAATAACATGAAAATGGTAAACAATTTATGGGTTTTAATGTTTTTCAATAGACTAGCATATTTCTTAATTTTCTATTCCTAACCAATTGATTTTTTTCCTCATCTCATGTTTTAAAATGACTTTTCATAGAGATAACAGTTGATTAGGAAATTTAATAATGTCTCAGTTATAAATATGGATATTTTCATGAAATATGAAATCATGTCTTTATAAGGAACAAATTTTGTGGGAAAAATAGATATTGTGTGGAAGTGTTCACATTAATAGTCTTCTCGATTTCTATAAAACATTAAACCCAACAGATTAGTGAGTATATAAGTTATACATTATTTTATTTTGATGTTATATGGTTTGGATGGTTATGATTTTGTTATGTTTATCAGTATCAAATATATAAATATAAAGATTATGTTTTTATCCTCAGATCTAAGAGTGCGGGTTCATGGTTCTTATAATTTATATTGGAAGGAGGATTAGATAATTTGGGAGATAAATATATTTTTATGTTGGGTAATGTTAGATTTATAGATATAATCATTTTTTAATAAGTTTATTCTTGACCACACATTCAATTTAGGAAATTATATTTTTTTGGGAATAAGTGATTATACATTCAAGTGATTTGATACTTTATTAGGGTTTATGAAGCATCATACATTAAGGTTTAAATAACCATTTAGTTTAATATATGATTTTATGATATGGTAATTATTGTCTATTGGATAGTGGGATATAAATAATCACGATTGTTGAAAAGAAATTCATTAATAAGTGATATTTTCGTAGATATTTAATGTCATGATAAGTATTACTGTTTAGGTTAGTGTCTAAATTTTATTCATGATATTTTGGTGAAATTCATTGGATTATAATAATATTGATGGATTTATCATGGTGATTAATGATTTTTTTGGATATGTTTCTTTATAATGAGGTATAAAAAACTTTTAGTTTTAACATGTTCTTTAATATGAATGATTATTTGGGAATAATTTTATTAAATTTTTGGTTATGTTAGATATAAGGTACAAGAGAACCTATTAGGTTAAAACTTTATTTAATGTTGAATTAATTATGGATAGTTGGGATATATTTTTATTTATTTGTGGAATAATTTAAATTGAACTCTTAGAGTTATTGTTGAATTATGGAGACAGATGTATTATTTCTTCATATAAACATTTATTAATTTTTGACTTTATCTTAACTTATGATAAAAAATTTATTTTTGGTTAATATCTAATTACATGAGGAATATATTTTAATCCTTTTTTAGATTTTATAATCTGTTAAAATATGATTTTAATTCTTTAGATACGAAAAATGCATCATGAATACTCATCGTTTGGGAAAAAGAATAAGAGATTATGGTGGAAACTAATTAAAGGGTGAAATTATACATTTCATGTAAGTATAATTACTTATGTTATTAGTCAAGATATTAAATTAATTCCTCATCTATAAGAAAAAAAATTTGAATTTTTTTATCTCATTACCTTTATTTCTGATGAATTGACGGTCTTCTTGATCCCTTATTGATTTATTATTTTTGTTCATTTACATTATCATGACCACATTCCATTTTGAATTACATCATCTGAACATTTATTTTTTCCTATATTTATATATTTTTACTTCCTACAACTTTTATCCTATTTATAAACATTGTTATGTGTTATTCTATATGACATTTTTATTTTCCTCTCCCCTCTTCTATAGGATGTTTTATTACCCATTTTTATGTTTTGGTTTTTCAAAAAAGGTATGTTAAAATTTAAAACCATCATTTACGAGTGTCATGTTAAAATTCCAAGGATTTATTTTGATTAATATAGGGGGTAGAATTTAACATGATATGATTTTGAAGGAATTCAATAGCATATAGAACACTCACCATTGATCTTAAGAAAACAATAATATTTTATTAATTAAAAATTTCAACTATGACCATGAAATTAAATTTATGGGTATGAATAGTATCCATGCTATTATGGAATATATATATAGACCTTACTCAATAAAAACTTATTGACTAATTGTTGGGAAATAGGTACTCAATCTTTAGTAATGTTATTTAATACTTCAAATATACATTTTCCTCAAAAATGGTTTTTATTGACATTTTTTAGTGAATATTATAAATAATTTATGAAAATTTTTGATATTATATTTGATATAGTGTTATTATTTTTTAAATAATTATATAAAAATAATAATAGGTTGATTTTGTTTTGAATTTTATGAAAAAATTGATTTTTCAGTGAACAGTGAAAAGTACCTATTTTTGAAAAACATTCATTTGATTTCATTGAAAAGTTTGATTATTAATTTAATTTGATAACAAATTTAGTTAATTATCTATTATTTTGAAATAATATAAATAATTAAGTTGGAATCAACATTAAACATTATTTTAGAATATGTACATTTTGGGCATAAAAAATCATTTTTCTAAAAAATGATTTTCATTGCATTTTATGAATTTATATTAAATTTATGTTCTAAATATTATTATAATTTAATCTGATTAAATTTCACTAATTTATAATTCATCATGTAAAATTTATCATAGTATTTTTTTTAATTTTTTCTGAAGAACTTAAGGGTTTTATTAATATAAAAATTAATGTTTTTTTATAAAATTCAGTATCTTTTAAGATATCATAAAGAAATAAATATGACATAAAAATATATTAGTCTTATTTGAAGACTTATTTCTAAAAATATAGTACAAATATCATATAATAATATATCATAACTTATAAATTATAAATTTTTAATGAAAAATATTAAAATCATTTCCCGTTCCAGCGTAATGTTTTTGAAGCACTAGAGAAGTAAAATTTGGATTCTTAAAAACAATTTTTGAGAATTAAGATATCTTTAATAGAATTTTTTAATACACATTATTTATTTTTTATGATTTTAATTGATATATATAAATTGTGTAGATATATAACTGGAAACACATCCAAATTCTTGCACAATTGATGCGGAAGACATGAAAATTATAAAATAATATATCAAAGATGTTTTTGTGACATATATATGAGTAAATTTATATATTGAATGATTTTAAATGTTTATATTTAATATATTTTATTTTTTTATTTTGATTTTTTAGTTATTACATAATTACCTTAAATGATTATGTTATTCGAAAATAGTTCTTGTGAAAATAGTATAAAATCTATTTTAATGATTTTAAAAAAATTTCAAGTAGTATTTTTTTGGTGAGTAATAGTCTCAAAATAATTTTAAAGATGGACATAAAATATTAGAGATGTTTTAAATGTTAATATTAAAATTAAATAACTATATTTACGTTATTAAAGTCAAATTAATTGATTAGTTCCAAAAAAGAAATAAATTATGTTTTATAAAAGGCAAAATTTTATTAATTAATTTAAAATTTATATAAATAATATATTCCTCCAAAACAATGTTGTATAGTTGAAAATATAAACCATAATCCATTTATTATTTACTTTTCATTTCATTTTAATTTTCATAACCCATAAAGATTAAAAACCTTGTTATCATAGCAATTATCAAAATTGTAAATGGTGGGTTAAATTAAAAATATATGGGTGAACAATTCACCTTAATTTTCTCAATCTATATTGGATGAGATTAATTATAAAAATAATCATATATTATTATAAATATATCAATTTTTGCACTTTTACATGAGAATTAATTTATATTAATGTAAGGTAATAGGTAATTCCCTGATTTCCACTCCCCTCACCTATAAAATAGAACCTCTTATCCTATTTTACTCACACCTTTTTAGAATTAAATTTGGTAAAATTCACAAAAAATTACCTTCCTTACATTCATCCTAATTTCATAGATTCATTGGTTTGACTAGAAAACCAACCTAGTTAGTATTTATGTATAAACTAAAAGAGGCTGTGTGATGAAGATGTATAGTTATTAACATATAATTTTCAATTTATTTATTCTTCTACCTAAATCAAATATTCTTCAGACATGATTAAATAATAAAAATTATCTTAAATATACTTATATATTTTTATTTTAATGTCTTATCATATATCAATCTCCATATTCCATCTAATAGAGAATGAAACAATCATTTTCTTATACAACATACTATCACAACACAACTCGACGTAATTTTTTTTCAATCATTGCATGTGAAAGATGGTAATAATGATGGATTTAATTTATATATATAATAAAAATATTCATAATTATATAATTATATGACATTATATATTTTTATACCTTTTTATACATTGAAAAAATGATAACCATGTACGTCTGTATGTGTGAATTACAATCTCCATAAAGCGATGTGATACATTTTTTATCCCATAATCACATAGAATATATTATTAAGTAAATGTATTGAAATAATATGATATTTATGATATAAAAATCATTATATATAAATAAAATAAAACTTATCTTAATTCAATTATAATATTCAAAAAATGGAAACATTCCTCATTTCTACATACGTCCCATCATCTCTAAGACTCTAACATATTTATTTTTTAAAAACTATAATTCTTGGTTTATTTTAATTGTATAATTTATGAAAAAATGATAATTATTAGATTTTTATTATTTTAAATATGACATAATAATGACCACTTTGACCACCATCAACTTATGAATTTCTTTTTAGAGATACAAGATAGATATCGTTAAAACATTTGATGTGAACTTAATTGATTATATTGTTAAATATAACATTGTAATAAATTATATTAAAGGAATAATAATCGTGTAAATGGTCCTAATATAAGAAAATAATTATCATAAGTTTATTATTTATAATGAAAAATTACTTTTGGGATGATTTGGGCTCGATGTAAGAGGCACATTAACTGAAAACCTCGTTTTAAATATTTTCATGACTTATATTGTAAATATTTTTCTTCCATGTCCATATTAATAAAATGTTATTATGGATTTATTTATATGTATATAAATGAATTTTTAAGGAAATTTTAAGTCTCTTATTAATTTATTTAAAATTAGTTATAAAGGAATCTTAAAAAATATTTTATACATAAGGTTTTGAGTTTCATTAAAAAATGAAAAAACATATCTATATTTTAACTTATATAGAATAAACGACTATTCCCACAACTAAATGTTTAATTTTATGTATTAAATACCTTATAATATAGAATTTTTTTTCATAAAAACCCCCTCATCCCTTTTTTCCTTTGTTTTTTGAGTGGTTTCTAAAGTTATTTTATTTTCTTTAATAATAATGTTTAAGAATAATTTTTTTATGATATAGTAATATTTTATTATAGATAATGATGGGTGAGCCTAAAATAGCATAAATTATTGGTGTTATTGGTATAACTTCTATGATGGATAAGCCTAATATAGATTATACACTGAGTGAACCCGATATATATTATACGATGGGTGAACCCAATATATATTATATGACTTATGTTCCTAATATATCTCTCCAATTTATTGTGTAATGTTTCTTGTATTCAAATTAAATAAGGTGGGATTTAACTAGGGGTGGGGGTTATTCTATGGATGTAAATGAGATATATTTATTTATATAATTTTCTGAATAAAATTATCTATGATGTATATAAGGGTTTCTATTTTCTTACTATGGTTTTTGAAGTTTTTCTTTGAGAAAATTTTTATTTTCCCCATATATATAATTTAATTTCAGTAATAAATTAATAAAAAAGAAAAGGTTAATATTTTATGGGTTTTCAATTTTTTCACTAGACTAACATGTTTCATACTTTTATATCCCCCACTGATTTTTTTTCCTTAAACCATGTATTAAATTTTTTTCATAGGTCTTAAGGATGAGTAAGAAATTAAATAAAATCACATTTCTAGATATAGAATTTATGTTGAACGAAGAAAGCATGTAATTATAAAGAACTTGTATTTTTTTGAAAATGGATATTATGTAGAAGTGTTAACTTTGAATGAGTTTGTTAATTTTCCATAAAATTCAAATAAAAAAAATTACCTTGGGCATGTACGTGGTCCATAATATAGTTTTATATTTTATGATTTAGATGGATAAAATGAGGTTATTTTTATCATTATCAAAGGCAAACAACCAAAGGAAAAGTTAGGGTGTGAGCTAAACAACATAGTACGGTCTCACCAAGTGTTCCATATATAATTACATAATAATAAAAAATTTATTCTTTCAATTTAAATAATATAAGGAATTTAATTTCATTTACATATTCTCAAAAAAATATGGTTTTAAATTAAAGTGATATAAATTATTTGAAAATAATAATTAATGAAAATTTTATATAAAACACTTATATAAAAACTGTTTACAAGAAAAAAATAGTTCAAAATTCAATGGGATGCTCAATCAAGTAAAAATAAAGAAAATCACCATGAAAATATGACCTATGGTACATTAGATTTATTTAGTAGGATTATTAAACTTCTAAGTCATCATATTGGATCAAGATAAACATTACCACATTTCTAGGATCATCCCATTAGGATAATCTATCAACACCCTATTAAAGTTCCCATTACATGAAATAATATTGAGATAGGTTTAGTTAGTGTTTTCATCATCAATAAACTACTATTGAGGAAAAGTCCTAAGATTATTTTCCCAATTACCTACTAACTACCTAGTAATACATGTTCTTCAATAAATCAATAATTTTAATATCATTCATTTAAAATCAGTTAAAAATACCACAAACCAATTTGAATTTTCAACATAACTTTCTCATTTTAAAAAAATCAGAGATTTTCATTAATTAATTAATTTCGAAATAATCATTAAATTTAATCCATTTATCCCAATATTCAATATCTAATCATTTCACCGAATATATTTCAAAATTGAGACATCATTTTTTCTCAAATCTACCCAGAAATTTCAATTCAATTGGTTTTTTTGGTTTTCACAATTCAAAAAAGCCTATTCAAAATAAAAACAAAAATCATCTCAAATACAGGGTTTTAAATAATTTAAAAACTAATTTCAAATAAATAAATAAAATAAGAGATTTAATTTATGTTTAAATTTATATATAAGAACATACTTTTAATCATGATATAAAAACAACACAATACATGAAATGTGAATGACCTATGAAGAATAAAAACATATAATATTAGGAAAACAAACCAATATTTAATATAAATAATAAAAATTATTAGATACATAAATAAAAAGATGATCTATCACTCGTTGAGGAGGAGATAAAGTGATTTTAGGATAAACTAAAAGATATGAGATCCACTTACCCAGAGTAGATTGATGATAATCAAAAGATATTTGATTTGCAACGAAATATGGTGGGAGTGAAATTATACCTATTGAGTGACTTCAAGGACCATGGAATCAAATTAGAGTCGAAATAAGGTGATTAAGGGTTAAATCAGCGTGTTCCATAATTTTAAAATAATTTTATGGTGTTTAAATTCTCTTATGCATAGATTTTTTGATGGGGCATAATGTTAAACAAACTATGCACCTAACCATATTATTTTCCAATTTGGGGTGCATGGTTTCCCCTAGGTGGGTTCATGGATCATGAAACTGCATACCAATAGTTCCCAACTACTGTTTAGGGTGTATAGTTCAAGAAAACAATGCTTAAACTGTTAACCACCCCAAAAGTTCACAATATTTTAAATATTTCACCCAAAACACACCCAAAAAGTACTATACAAATGGGAATAAAAACAAGGGTAATTAAGGACCTAAAATATGGTAACGATATGTCATAATCTCTCCACTATAAAAACATTCTGTCCCTTGAGAAATTATTAAGAAACCTCCATGTCAAAATGATGTGTACACTAATTCCCATTAGTTCCCCATGATCCATTATCTCAGGTGAATCAAAAACGTGATTCCATAAAAGATAGAACAAAGGTATCACCTTCTGATGAAGAACATTTTTATCTAATTCAAAAATACTAACTGGATTCATAGTCATGGATAAATTGGTTTCAAAATTATGATCTTCATAGCTCAAAACATGATAAGGGATAAAAAGACAGTTTTAAAGTTATGATATATGAAACACATTATGGATAAAATTCAAATAATATAGAATTACCAAATGATAAACAAATTTCCTTACCTAATCATGTATCTAAAAAGAACCTATAGACCTCGATGAATGATTACAATGATTCCCAGGGTGTAGTTGACCAAACTAATGCGATCCATCAAGAAGACATTATCACAAACTAAAAAATATAAAAAACTCTATTGAGGATAAACTAATATTTATACTAGCCATGTATCTTCACCAATATATTGTGAGTCAACTAGATCATTGATTTTTTTTATAAAAAAAACATGGTCCAACAAAATAAGTTTTATAAATATACGACTAGAAAGTAGAGATATATAAGGACCACTATAAATAGCCTCAAAAGGATCCACTCTAATAGTTTCTTGTTAATGTTTTTTACTAATAAAAATAATACATTTCCAAATTTTCACCCTAAGCTACACTGATGTTGGGAACAAAATCACATAGAATGTCTTCAAGATCTATATAGATCATTTTGTCAAGTTATCCATCTATGGATGATATGTGGTACTCAAATTTACATGGGATCCTAATAGATCCTGGAGGCCTCCCAAAATATAGATTTAAAATAGTGATCCAAATAATATACTATAATATATATAACTTAATGAATTATAAAGATCTATTTCACATAGAGACTTCCCATGTCATCAACATTGGTTGTATATTGAAGGGATATAAAGTGATCCAATTTCCTTATCCTAAAAATCACAACCTATATTAAATTATTCATTTTAGTGGTATACTAAAAACCAGCCAAAAACTACATATAATTATTTTTCCACTTCCATGTTATAAATGAAAGTGGATGATGAAAATCCAAAGGCCTATGGTGGTTGTCCATGACTGTTTAAAATTTATTACAATGAGAAGAAAATTCACTGATATCTCATCTCATACTCAGCCACCAAGATCATCGTTGTGTGTCATAAGTAACCCTCATAGTTATTGGGAGATCTTCCCTATGAGATTTATTACAATCACCCATTGCATCCTTAAACAAAGTAAAAGGTATAACTCACTAGTTTAAGAAACATAGAAAAACCTCTAAACAAAAATACCACTAACCAATGATCTCACTAATATAAAGAGAGTACCTAATGCCCAAAAATTTCAGATCAGGATGTTCCTCTAGTATAATCATCTCTATGAGAGTATATGTCAATTGAACGTTGTTTAAAATAACCTTTGTCACATCCTACAAGAATCTCAAATGCATCCGAGCAATGAGATCCATTAGATTTCAATCTTCTGAAGATTTATTCCTTACCTAGGTCAGATGATTCCTTATCAATTAATTAGCAATGGCATTCCATTTACCTTGGGTATAGTCAATCTTAAAATCAAAATACTATAATCACTCCATCCAACACCACAATCAGAGACTCAAATATTTTTAAGAGAATATATAACTCATTCTTTTGTGGTCAAAATAAATGGTAAACCTTTCTCCAAAAATAACGTGGTCTAAACTCTTTAGAGAATGTATCATAGTTGAGTTTGATATCATGGGTAGAATAATTCTTCTAATGTGACATATGATGTTTAGAACCAAATGATACCATGTGATTAACTTTCATGAGGAAGCAGTCCAAACCTAAACCCGGAGATTCAAAAAATAACACATAACTTTTTCCAACCTCTAGAAGTTTCAACACTACTAAATATGTCAAAATAATTTTCAAATCAAAAAAAATATTCTGAAATTTCTCATCTAATATAAACATTACTCCCTTTTGAGTGAGATAGGTCATCAAAGAATCTATATTTGTGAAATATATAATGAACCTATGGTAATACCCTTCCATTCCCAAGTATCTATATATCTCAAAAACATTAAATATTTTAACTCATGTCCTAATAGAATTAATCCATTTAAGATCAACTATAATACTAAATTTAGATACTATGTATCCTAAGAACATCACTTATAAAAACATGAAATTACAATTTGAAAGCGTCATGTAAATCCAGTGATTTATAGAAATTTCCAAAATATCACTCAAATGATGAACATGATCATCCTCATTTCTGGAGTAATCCAAGATTTCGTCCCCATAGTATACAATGAATGAGTAGAGGTACTCATTTAATATCATGTTCATTAGCTCCATAAAAACTATAGGTTCATGGATAAGACCAAATGGAATTACTATATACTCATAATAGACATTCATACTCTTAATGAATATCTTCAAAATGTTAGATTCATTAATTATACACCTTTGATTAAAAAAATTAAGATAAATCTTCAAGAACCAAATCACTCAGTCAAGTGATCATATAAATAATCAATCCATGGAAATTGGTTTTTTTATTTAAAATAACACTATTGAGTTTCTGGTAATCAACATATAGGATAAGTTTCCTATTATATTTCTTTGAAAATAGAACAAGTTTTTCCCATGATTACACACTATTTTTTATAAATACTTTCTTTAGTAGATCACACATATGAGATTTCAACACTTTTATGATTCCATAATGTAAGAAGGAATAATAACTACTTGAGTACTAGGTAGTTAATCAATAATTAACTCCAACTCTCTTACTAGTGGATACCCCTAAATTTAATAAGTAATGATGTCATAAAACTTGATAAAAACTTGAGGGATAACATGTATCAAAGACTCTCACTACATTAAAGAAGAAAACACCGATATTATCCTAAAAAACAGAGGAAATAAATGACTAGTACCAATCAACCTTGGGTTTCATTCTCTTTGAAAAACTTCTCACACCCCACTGGGAACAGTAATGTAGATCTTCTAAAGATAATAGTCATTTAGGGCCATATTAGAAATTATCCAATCCATCCCAAGATTGATTCTAATAGGATTTATGTCAAGAACCTTAAAATTCATGTAAATAAAAATATTTGACAGAGATAAAAAACAAGGACACTAAAAACCTTACCCTCTCTTCATTCTGAGGTGTGTAGTAATATCCATCACATAAGAAAAAAGCTCTATAAGAATATTTATAATTTTCAAAATATGATTTATTATAAATGATTGAGATACACTACTATCAAATAATGAATTCACTAAAAATGAAGTTATAGTGATGGTATTCCCCATAGTCATTGGACTCACATTATCTCCCTCTTTAAACTCTTCCACTGTGTGAAGAAACATCGTTCTGGAAGCTTGTGGAATTAAAACCTTAGTTCTTGAAGCATATGAGTTCACCACAACAATTTTTGTAGATAGTGATTCCATTCCACTATAAAAATAATAAAATTTATGGAATGAATTATATTGGTGACCTGAGTGACCGTACAAACTACATATCTTAGGTGCCTTGGTGAGAACCCTCTGTAAATACCCAATCATTCCACACTGGTAGAAATTTAATGTTACAATACTAGGAACTAAATGATTTATAAATGATTCAAGTAATTATGTTCCACTATAATTATCATCACACTTTCTATTTATTTTATAAGAACTCATAAAACTACTACTGGGAGAATAAGGAACTCCTATCATCTAAGATTTATTACCCAGATCAAGTTCATACATCAACAATCTATCTAACATGTCCACATAATAAGTGAGTTTTAACATGAAAACTTGGGATATGATATCTGATCAAAGGCTGATATCATACCTTCAAGCCTTCAATTTCACATTATTCACCACCATAGGAGAAAACTGAATAAGCTCAAAAAAATGTTTTACATTCTCTGTAAAATTTATTTCACCCTGTAAGTGGTTAAGAAACTCCATGGATTTATCCAAGAACATCAATTCTTGATATAACTATTCATTTAATGTGATTCTAGTGTTTTTTTCACTCCATGAACTCATGATTCTTTTAAATCACCATAAAATCCCACAATCTTCTGCTAGTCCCATCTGGTTTGAAGGTAAATCATTTCACTTTAATAAAATATTGTGTTTTTAATAACTCAAAATTATGATATATATTTCTCATCTAATAATCAGCCTCTTGATGATCATTATAGGATTGTAATGATGGTGGATCTTGGAAATTAAACTCATGATCATTATTTCTCAATTTATCATTTAAAAGGTTTTCAACTAGAGCCTAAATGGGAATAGATACTAATAATTACCCAAATCATTGACAACACACACAACATTCTCAACAAGATTCTTGTTCACTTAGGGATTTTCTCACTGTGGTTCACCATTATCATCCACTTATCCCCTATTAAAAAGTCTTTATGGAGGAATCATTCTACACAACATTAAAAGAAAACCATAAAACATTTGAAAGTATACTCAGATCAATAACTCAATCATGTATTACAAGGATATCATAGAACTTATATCAACTAGTAAAATACTATAGTAACATCAAACATATCTAAAGGAAACTTTTCACAAACAACAATGGTGAATTAAGGTTCTTTTTGATGAGTAATGGCCAGAAAATCACTCATAACTTCCTGATATGCCCCAAAAATCCAACCACTTTTCTAAAATTACATCACAAATGTATATAAATAATAAGAAAAAATACATAACCTACAACATTGATACCATTTTTTTATTAATTAACCTGTATAACCTTGTAAAATAATACATGATCCAATACTGACATAGCTTGATAGGAATCCCGGATCCTCACTAGTTGATGACTAGCACTTGGAAACATACAAGAATCGAGTTGTAATAGTGTTTCCATAATAAAATGAAAGATAAAAGATAAAAGACACTATGTTAACACCCATAAACGATAAATTACCATAAATATATTGGTAAAACAAAACCCAAACCAATACATCATTAAGGACACAATATCTTCCAAGATAAAATCTTAGGCAGACCATGTAACATGTGGATCACATCTCCACCAGTCACCTACATCACTATAGGTCCAAATGATCAATAACATCGACCACCTCCAAGTGGATCTTTCCCTTTTCACAGAACATGAAAAATATAATCTATAGAATCCTAATAGAAAATGTATGGTGTGTTAAAAATAGAATCATAGTATCTCACAATGTGCTCCTAATAGAATTATTTAAAAATAAACTGTTCATGATTTAAATTTATATAATAAAAATCAAGGCATGATATTTCTATATTTATTAACAAAACATGGTTTCAAATAATTAATATAGATTATATCAACCTATAAATTTCATTAATTGATATTAAAACTATTTAGATGAATATTCATTATATTACACAAACACACACCATAGGATTGTAAAGGTATAGTTCCTTTGAAATCATGGACACATAAACAACTTGTATATAAGTTATCAATGTTATATCACACTATTTTATTCATAACATTAACCATTGTTATACATATCATAAATAATATTTTTAATTATAATTTGGGGAATGAAAAAATTATAAAGGGTGGCCTAATATGCTCAGTAAGTTTAGAAAAGGGAGATATGTATACATAATTAAAATGTAATGGTATGAGAACAATACAATGTCATGTGAAAACCATACCACACAAATCAATGATCATAATATCACGTCAAGTAATAAATATTAGTAATTCACAAGACATGAATCATATGGGAATTATGGAGCATGTGTTATGTGAAAATAACATTGGAAAAATACACAGAACTATTTCACACACATAATCATAGGAAATAATTTCCAAATTATGCATGGATAACTTCCAAGGATATAATAGTGTATTGGGTTCACTCTGAGAACAATCAAAATAATCATGTTTCACTTCCAAGTCAATAATAGAAGAAAAATTCCATTAATATACTAGGTTCATTCCCCATTACAATCCTTTCTATATCATGAGATATAAATCATTACCCAAAAATTTGGAGGAAAATGTAGGTCCAACCCATTAAATAATTAAAATCACATTTTTTGTGCCACAAGATCATAAAACATTCATCATATCCTAACATATGAAATTAACTGGTCTTCATAAAAATTTAAACCTATCATAAATTGTGGAAAAGAGTTATGTTTCATAATAATTTCATTATTTCATCATTTAAACACATCATAAAATGTGAAATGAAACATGTTTCATAATTATTTCATCACGGTATAACCCGTGGAAGAGAAATGGATTTCATAAAAATATTTTAATCATAAACATAAACCATCCAGAAAAATAGTAATAATTGAATCCTTTTATCATAAACCCAGTAAATCATATATAATTTCAAAGGATTCATTATAAGATTGAAAATTATTTTGAAAGATCACATGGAACATTACTTACAGAAAATAACTTTTATTTTAAAATCACTTATTAAAACTAAAAATTCCTATAATATTTTGAAATTATTTTGTTGGAATATCACTTTGAAAACATATAAAGGAATATTTAAAAATAATTTCAACATTTTCAGAAGGAAAATATTCTTTTCTCTTTTAATAAAAAATTTTAAAATATGAAACATTTTTAAAATAACGATCCTTGAAAATAACCATGAAAACATATAATGGATTCATTATTAATCAATTTAAAAATTTCTGGATGAAAATATCCTTCATTCATTGAAATAAACTATTGAAAACATAAATAAATTTTAAAATACTATCCATTGTAAATAACCCTAAAAACTTATAAAAGAAGATTTAAAAAATAATTGAAATCTTTTTTGGAGGAAAATATCCATATCTATTTGAAATAAACTTTTCAAATCATAAATAGAATTTGAAATCCTTTTATTTTAAAATAATAACAAAAACATATAATTTAAGCTTAAAATAAAATAATAGTCACAACTAAGGTAAATTACATTCATGATATACACGTTAGAACCACGATTCCTTTCACTTGTTTGGAAATTTACAAAAAGATTTAATCCAATTTTTTTTCTAAAAGGACAATTTTATTATATATTAATTTAATAATTCATTTTAATAATGTTGAAGATATTTATATACCATGGTTTTTGATAAAAATGGTTTTTGACATAAGAGAAAAATAAAAATGATTTTTATTAAAAACAATCATTTGAACTATTGAGAACAAAAAAAGATGAATGTGAAGGGAAAACATGTATTCTTTTGACAATAAAAGTGGAGTACAAAATTAATTATTTTCTTGATAAATGGATCATAATATTTCATCACTGGAATCATAATGATAAACAATCTCGGTAGTTGATGAGATTGTAACATAAAATTATTACAATATTTGTAACTATCATTTATAAGAAGAGTGAAGGATTAAAAATAAGATAAAAAAATATCATGTGAAAAAAATAAATTTAGGGTATTAATTTTCAAAGTGGTTGTATATACACCTCATATACAAAGATAGGTGCAGAACATAACATATGTCCCAAGGAAGAATATTTGAGACAAAAATCCCATACAAATATGGTAACTATTGTACAATAAACCCCATGAAATAAGGATTATAAAATAGATTTGAAAACACCAATATTATTTATGGGAAACATAATAATATAAATTCATTTATATTATATACATCACAAAAATTAAAAGTTGGTGAATATTCCCTCTGTCTCATAGGAGTAAAAAGTTAGAAAGAAATCCCTTACTATTTTGGTAATCTTTTGAATCGCAAGCCACAAAAATTTATAACATCAAATGAAAAATTATTTATCATTATAATAATTATATTGATGATATAACATTTAAAAATGTGAGATTTTATAAAATAAAACAATGTTAGATGGCATATTCGATACATAATACAAAGCTTAAAAGACCCGCGATATATATAGCCTTGATAACATAACTGTTAAATTGGTGGGTATGAACAGTATTTGCGAGTTTATGATATATATATATATATTTCCTTATAAATATAACCTTTTTAAAAATTTTTAGTAAATAATCAATGATTTTTTTAATAATGTAATTTTATTCATCAAAAATATGATTTCTTAAAGAATAAATTTTTATTGTATTTTATGAAAAACATTTATAATTAAAATTTTGAACATTTAAAAAAATTCTTTGATAAAATTTAATTCATTTTTTAAATCATAATATAAGTATTTATATTGGGAGAAATTTTTTTATTTTTTGGAAAATATTGATTTGTTTGGGAATACTGAAAAATACCAATTTCTGTAAAAATGTCATTTCTATTTAGTAAATTAAGAAATTTAATAGTCATAATATGTTTTTGTATATAATTAAATATAAAAATAATACTATTTATTTATATTTAATCCCCATAATTTAGTTTCAATCAACATCATATCGTATTTTAGTAAATGTTTGTTTATTGGTTAAAAAATGGGATTTTTTGGGGAAATGTTTTAAAATGCACACTGTTTATCCATTTTAAATAGTTCATATAATCTATAATGAATAAATTTATAAAATATTTTTTATAAATCATTAAATATTAATTTATATTCATACAATTATAATTATTAACAATATATTTAATATAAAATCATCTTCTCCTTAAAAAATACAGTTGTTGCAAACCCGCTATTTCGTCACATTTGAGGGTATAATTTAATTTTAAATCTGTCCACTTATATGAATGGAATTTAATAAAGTTGATTAAATATTTTTAATCATATTAATATATATTATCTAATATGTTGAACTAAATTTTTTTGAATAATGAATTGTGAAAAAGTAAAATGAAATTACTACGATTAAGGTTAGAATGATTTTACTAGGAGGTTAAACTAAAAATATAATGGTCAAAATACCATAATTTTTTTTTCTAAAAGATATTTTATAGACATATTTTGACATTATAATGTATAATAAAATACAATACTCTATTTTGGACACTTTTTGGATGTGAAAAACATAAGTACACTTTCCTCTTTCCAAAAAATTACAAGTGTGACACTCACCTCACTTATAAGAGGTGACCCAATATCTGCTCTTCTTCACACCATAAAACCCATTTGGATAGACAAATTCCTACCCAAAATACATAAAAAAATCCAAAACCTCATAATATATTCTTTTTCTTTGTGATAAAGGTATTATAAGAATACATTAGGTATAATCTTTGAGAGGTGGTCCGAGAAGAGGTAAATTCATAACTATGCATTTTTGTTTTATTTTTTATTCCACCTCCAACATATATTTTGAATCTATAATAATATTATGATATCAATATAACATATTTATTTATAAGTTATTAAATTAATTTAATAAACTGAACCCATATCATATTTTTTTAAATGGGATAAAATATCATTATTCTTAGGTATGGTGGACTACCGCTTCGCGAACCGATGTCATTCATTTTCCATAATCCAATATCACTGATTTTTTTAAATTATTGAATTAAATATTATATATATTATATTTTTAACGTATTTTTATTTATTTAATTATGATATAACATATAATTTTATTTACTTTATTTTCTATAGGGGATAAGATAATGTCGTTCATGTTTAGGGAGGACTACCACCTTGCCATTCGATGTGAATTTTTTTGAAAACATTTTACATGGAAGTTAATAAATATAATGTCAATGAATATATGTGATATAAATTAAATAATAATTATATTCATAACATATATATCATTTTTAAATGATAATATAACATTTTATTTCTTACAAAGAAAAATAATAACGTCATTCGTATACATGTGGACTACTACCTCCAAGAAGCGATGCGAGTCTTTTTTAATCACCCCATCACAAGAATTATAAATATAAGTATATTTAAATAAAAAAATTATTTACTATATTATTTTAATTATTTTAAGGTAAAATAATACATACCTTATTTTCATAATGTTCATTGAAAAATGGAAATGCTACTCATGCGTACATATGGACAACCATCTCCATGATCATAATGTAGTAAATTTCTCATTATATTTTTTCATTAATAGATTAAAAAGTGTCATTTATGAATAATTTTAATTATTATTTCATTATTATAATTTTGTATTTGTTTAATTAATGACCCTTTTTACCATGTTCAACACATCAAAGTCGTTTTGAAATAGGGAACCAAACGTCCCCAAAACTCTGATCATGGAATTAATTGATTAAGTACTAAAAAATTTTGTTATAAAGACTTAAATTAAATTATTTTTGAATAAGGTGTTAAAACTTGAAATTTTTTCAAATAAATAAAATATTTTATGTAATATTATCAAATAGGATTTAAAGGATATACAAGGAAAGTCTAGACTAAGGGTAATGGATTTTCTCCCCTAACTTTTATATATTTGAGACAAATTATATATTTACTAATAATTTATTTTGTTTTTTTATATACTTAACCACTGATATTTAATATCCTGAATCTTTCACACCTAATTTCATATTATGTTTCAATTTAAATTATTTCATCCAAGGGTGGTTTACATAAAAGTTACCAAATGGTAATGAATTTTATAACTCAATTTTTATTAATTGGATTATATTACTTCTTAATTCTATTTGATATTTTATTAATATGTGAATTATGATTTTATTATGTGAATTTCAAATTTTTTATTCCTATTTACATTTGATACACATAATTGAGTCCTTTATTACTTTTCATATTGAATGGAAAGATTTTTCTAACGGTTTTTTATCTCAAATTTTCTTTCTTTTAGATATACATTTTTTATATTAACATATATTCATATTTGAGGTGTATATACTATCCTTTTACATGTTATATCTTGAAACATATTATTTTCATGATATTTAAATTATAATTTGATTTTATTCTTTCATTGTCTATATGATTTAAGAGTTACCTAAGTGGAAAAATCTTTATGTTATAATCTTCTTCCCTTCGAGACAATTTGTATTCTAGGTTTCTTTGGAGGAAATAATATTCTATTATCTTCTTGAAACACATATGTTTCGTATTTAATAGTTTTGAATGTGTTTAACATGTTTTTTTCCACTTCCTATATAATTAATTGAATAAATTTTAAGGAAGTCATTTGTATGTGATATCAATCTTGTAATTTATTTTATATCAGGTATATTTCACTTCTATATCAACATTTTATATTTTTTTTTCAAAAAATTATTTCATAAAAATAAATTACTTTCTAATTTCATTTCACATGACCTTTTACCTTTCTTTATAAGGTTTTAAAATAAAATTACATAATTTTATCAATATGGGTCTCTTTTTACACCCTAACTAAAAGTAATTTTATAAGAATGTTTATTCTTAAAATTTAAAACATAAATGGATTTTACCACCATAATAATCAATATTTTCCTTAAAGTTTCCATTATATGTTTCCATGGTTGTTTTTAGTGAAATTTATTTTCAAAATATTTTTTAAAATTTATGTTTTTGAAAGTGATTTTTCAAATGAATAGATTATTTTCCGCAATTTTATTAATGAACTTTTAATAATATTTCCATTCATTTATGTTAACAACCCTTATTGTTACTTATGATATAATGTGGATGTTTTGTAATGATACGATCCTAATTATCTCTATAGATTGATTAATATTTTTTCAATGTTATTTTTTTTGTAACCTATTTATTTATCATGGGTAAATCATGATTTAAATATATTGTTATAGACCCATTTATTTTTACATTTTTTAATTATGTATCAAATAGATTGGTATGGAAACCTTTTCATTTCAATTGGTTAATAATGTTTCAAAGATATTTTGATGGGACCCATTTATTTTCCATGGGATAATCAATTTATGAAATGAATAATTATTTTTTATTAGTTTTATAATGAAATGAAATATCTATGTAATTTTTCTTATTGATGTTCTTGTAAATTTATTAAATAATGGGTTCCCCCAGATATCACTCAGTGATACCCTTATATATTATATGATGGGTATTCCCCAATAGTTCTCCAATTCACTGGTTATTGAATTTAACCATATGGTTATTCCATTTTTAAGGTTTTTGTATGGGTTCTATAAGGGTTCTATGAAAATAATGCCTCAAGATACCAATATGATTTCATTATTCTCTCTATAGTTATAAATGATTCCTCTGATCTTGATTGATATCAAATGGAAAATGATTATTTATTCTTAGGAATATTTCCTTAGATAAATCCTTAAAACATATTTCCATGTATTTTGATCCTAGTATTTATGAGTATGAATATTCTTATGTTATTCTCATACACTTTGATTATGTCATTATACCCTTATGCTCTTATTATACTCATTGATGTCATTTAATTGTTAATACTTCTGTTTTACCTTACTGAACATTTAATCTCACCCTAATTATGTTTCCATTTCCCTAGTTTATCAAGTATTTGATTGAATGAATTATGTTTAGAAGGGTTTTATATAGATAATGTTGATGACTGAATATGGAATATGAAAATCTATTTATAGTGGGAAAGATAATATTTTGAATAGTTTGGTATTATTTTGGTAAGAGTCTTTCATAATTCTAAAAAAAATAAACCTAAAAGGTACTTGATAATTTTTGTGATAAAAACATTCCTATTGATATTATATGTTTTGGATGGTAAATATTTGTCCAGCTTCATCAATATCAAATCTATAAATGTAATGTTTATTATTTCATCACATGATCCGGTAGTGCGGGTTTGAGGTTTTTGTTGTTGGTTTCAGAGGAAATCTTTACATAACTTTGGTGATTAGGGTGGTTTCATGAGATGATATATCAAGAGTTATGGATATCATCTTAGGTATTTAAGATTAAATATTATCTCAAGTTAATAGTCTTAAAAACCAATTTGAGGTTTGAAGTGATGAGATCTTCATTGGGACCATGTTTGTTGGATGTTTATTTTTTGAATTCTAGATGAAAAATGTTTTATGACATTTTATATTTGGTTTCAATTATGAAAAAATAAACATAATTTATAATTATTGGAAATCAGGTGAAAAAGATTCATATTATGATGATCAGACAATTTTTTTGAAAGTACACCAATTGATGTTTTCTGTTATGAATTTGTTTACTAGGTGTTCTTGTTTTTTGAACTCATCATTCCAGAATGGACATTTTTGGAATGGTCTAGGATGTTGTATTAGATATAAAATGTCATTAGATATGTTATAAATTAAAAATAATATGATTAAATACTGATCTTAATGTTCTAAACATCATGAATAAGTCGTGATACAAGAAGGAGTTTATAGAATAAATGGGAAATGAATTTTTATGGTGTTTCATTGAATTTGATGTTTCCTATTCACAGATCATTTATTTGAGAAATACAAGATGAAATTATTGCGTGAAGTCTAGATGATTGAATTTTTAGAAGATGGAAGATTTAAAAAAGTGTTGATTGCCCAATCCATCAGATGAGATAATTTATTAGATGAATAAAACCATTGAATGAACCATCAGTAGATGAGATTTAGAATGAATGAATTCTCTATTAATAACAATAAATAATAAGATATGTAGATACTAATTTAGTGGACAAGTTAATTACATAAAAACATCATACATGTGTTTGACACCAACAAGGCATCATATTGGGAATATCAGACTATCTATGTTATATCTGGTGGACCAGAGTTATTGGAAATTAATGAGATGTGTTGTTGAAACTAGTATATCATAAGTGTTAATGAAATCAATCCATTTGAAAAACTATTTGAAAATGACTCATTGGATCCTTTTGACACCAATACATCATTGGATTTTGTGTTTTATTGGACACAATTTTATTGAATTGAGGATCATTTTGAAAAGATGAAGAATGTGGATAAAAATGTGAGACATAGAGAAGTTAATCTCTTTCATTTATTGAAGTAATATGAAGTATTTAAATGTTTAAATGATGCTGTTAAATATTTTGAATTTATATTTATGCATCACACTGAGAAATACCTTTTTTATCTTGTTTTTATTTTAGTGTATAGAATCAGAATGGTTTACATGTTTACATACCGAGATGTTCCCAGATAGAGGTTATGAAGTAATTTACTTAAATTAAATTTTAATCTTTAGAGGTTTTGGATAATTCATGATGGTTTGATAAAGTCTCTATAATAGTTTAAAATTTTTGAGAAGTGTTCAAATGGAGTTTAAATGAACATGAAATTAAGAGTTATATAATTTAAGTGAGTAGGAAAAATAAATTGGTTTATTTCCCTATTCAAATTTGAAGAACTGAAAAATTGAAGTCCCATGTACATTGTGATTTGAGACTATTCACATGCACTAAAGGTAGAGTTTAAGAGTTTTGTTTTAAATATTAAAAAATTTAATAGGATGTTTTTAGGACATATGAAGTGGCCAGAGATGTCATGGTTGGAATTCATCTGTTCAAATAGAATAATCAGACATATAAATTTTTAACAATAAATTTGAAGGATATAATGAATTAGACTGTGGGAATCAGACTAGGGAATTAGACTGGGGAATCAGACTAAGTAATCTGATTAAGTTTTGTTTGAAGTCTAGAGAATAATTTATTACCTACTGAAGTGTATGAATGTGGAGACTTATTTAAAGAATATAAAAAGTTAATGTTTTTGAATCTGCACAGTTATAATGTTCCCATAATATAGATAAAGGTTTATAAACATGATTTAAAACATTTTTTACATCATTTATTCTAGAAAATGAACATTTATTGTTGTATTTATCATAGTAGTTTGAATGTGTAAGGGTATTTCCAAAATTTTGTATCAATTTTTTTTATTTTCTCATGGATTGTGTGGTATTGGATTATTTCCAAACCATGCAAAGGACTAGATAATATTATTGTGCAGTGAACCTTGTAAATAATTTTACCCCTATGGATGTTTGAATGTTTGGTGTTTAGGGAAGTGATAAATCCTTAAGAGGACATGAATGTTGTTATTAAATAAATTTAACATAAAATGAAAAGACATCACTGTTTCACCCCCAACCCCTCCCAGTTTCTTCATTGATCATGTTTGGGCCTTTTCAATTGGTATCAAGGGAAAGTTCCATTCATTTACACTTTTCTGATGTTTACAAAGTAGTTGATATAGATACATTGAGTTATGAGAAAAGTAATGGGATTCCAGTTTTCAATTTAAAGAACTATAATATTTGGGAATATAGAATGTTTCCATATCTAATTTACATTTGGTTATGAAGGTATGGAATCTTATACTTATGTATTTAATCATGTTTATAATAATTTTCCTCTTAAATATGTTTTGAATAAAAATCTATAGAATAATGGAAGGGTTAAAAATTCATTACAAACTTCACTCTCTAAAAGTGAACTTCCTAGAGTAAATTGAGTTCTAACTACCAAAGGTATTTGGTAGAAGTTGAAAAATGTATAGAAAGTAAATATAAAGGTTAATAAGAAAAAATTACAAACCCAGATGCAGAAGTATGAAGAACTCGAAATGGTGACTATTAATTCATTGGAGACTTTTTCACAAGGGTAAGTTATATTGTATGAAACCTAAGATGTCGTAGTCAAAATATATAGATATTAAATAATTTTTGAGAAGATATTATGAATTCATCCTGAAAATTTTGAGACTAAGGTTTCTTCTTTATAATATAGAGATCCTAAAACACTTTCTTTGGTTGAATTACACATCACTATCATTATATATGAAATGAGATGATTGAAATTCATGAATATAAAAGAAAAGTTTGACTGGGAAATTTCCTACAAAGTTATTAGGAAATAAAAATATAAGAAAGTTCTCAAAGATTAATAAGTTGACAACTTTGACACAAAACATGAGGTTAGTGACAATCATTATAATTTTCATCTTTATTTTATAAAAATGTGAAAAGATCCACAATAAATTAAAAAGGTAAACTACCAATAAAATTCATTAGTTATCTTACTTTTTGGGAATTTTTTTAAAAAGTCCCTTGAATAAAGGATGAAGAAGAAAGTGGTGAATATGAAATAAAGTCAAGAAAATCATGTTTTTTTTTGAAAAATAAAAAAAAATCTTCTAAAGAAAAGTACAAATAATTTCTATATATCCAAAAGGATAATTATGTTGTCTAAGGATGATGAAGATGATAACAATGAAGTTAAAGTTGAAGTATTCAGTGAAACCACTAAAGAAAACATATTTATTGAAAAAGATAATGATGAAAATTTTTCTGATTATAAAATAATTATGTTTATAGAATAATGGTATTAGTTATAATTTAATATAAAAATTGAATTAAAAGTATGTATTTGAAAGATTGTATTACATGAAAGGGAAATCATGAAATTAAAAAAGGAATGTTCAGAAACAAATTATCAATAATCATTTATTAAAGAAAAATATATGTTTCTAGAATAGATTTATTATCTAAATAAATATCTCTAAAAATAAAATAATTTAAATGTACAACTTAATATAAATATAAAGGAAAAGTATGAAGAAGTATAACTTGTTCATCAAAATCTCTCTAAAATTGAGTATGTAACTATATCTTTCAAAAATTCTATTTATAAAGACACTGAATGTTATGGTAAGTGTAAACCTGATAAAGAACTTCAAAATTTATCTTCAAGGGTTGAAAATAAGAATTAATATGTTCAAAGGATTAAGAAAGATGATAAAATATTTCATGTAGTTAAAAATGAACAATGTTGAAAATTAATAAGTTTTTAATATTTCAATGACTTACTAAAATGTTTCTACTACTGTTGATTCTATTGAATATTGGAAGATATTCAAGATAAATAAAAAAAATTGATCAATGTCATAAATAATTGGAAACATTTCCTATTATATAATGTAATGATGTTGTATAAAAACATGTTTACAACTATAGATAGTATAGATGTTATAAAGGAAAATATTTTTTCTATGGATGTTGTTGGTATTTTGGTGGATTTGGAAATGTAGAAAATATGTATTGGTTTAATGAAAAAAAATCAATTATACCATGAGTAATTGGAAGAATATTTTTAGGGCATTCAACCTTTATAAATAACAAATCATGAGAAAGTTTGAGTAAAGAATGATAATACATTCCAACCTTTCAAATCTATTTTTGAAAGATGTTAATAACATGGATATCATGAAAAAGTATGCCTTGTTTTGTTACCAGGATATTTTTTTATAAAAACTCTAAAAATATGGATAAGAATAATGATAAAGGAAATGAAAAGGAACTTTTATTAAAATTTTCCCTCATGTATATGAAAGGAGAATGACCCTAGATTAGGGATAGTGGGTGATCATTAAATATGACAGGATATTTGAAGATATTGAAGAATGCGAAAGAATTTAACGATGGGACAATGAAGTTCGGTACTAATGAATCACTATGAATCAAATGTGTTGTATCTGATATATTTAGGGAAGAAAAAAATCAAAAAAGGAAATTTTTGTTGATGGGTATAAACACAACTTTTAAAGTGTTTCAAAACATTGTGATGATGAAAATATTTTTTTTAATAAATGATGGTTTTATTTTAGAAATTGTAGAAGATGGGAAAGTTGTTATGAAGGGTCAACCTATATAGGGAAATATGTTTGAAGTTGGTGATGTAAAACATTATTGTTATATATACATGATAGAATAAAATAAATTATGGAAGAAAAAGGCTGGGACATATGTGTTTAAGAATTTCACGACCCCCTCCCTCCAAAGATGACCCCCCTTGAGTGGGAAATGAAGGAAGATACACAATGACCCCAGTGTCCCACCTCTAGTAGGCCTCGAGATAGAAAACAATAGAAAGGGTATAGAATATCACTAAATATAAGGCATTAAACTTTTTATAAGAAAATGAAATCGGGAGATAAGCTGGTACATGTAAAAACAACTCCATGCACTATATATAAGAAAAACCAAGATTCATCCCAAATGAATGTTATAAAGTAAAACTACTAAAAATACACTAAAAAATCTAAAGTAAATATCAAAAGAAAAAAATCAAGAAGTGGAATGACAACTGTCCCCAAGTCTGAGCAAGAAATTCCCAGCATGCTCCATGTCGTCCTCCTAGAAACTTGAAAGCAGTTTTACAATGTAGGGTGATAATACAAGTATACTATGTATAAAAAACCAAGTCTCTCTTTCCAAAGAGGAGAAGGATACTAATTCCCACATGTGAAAATTGAAGAAACCAGTAGCACCTAACTTTGTATACTATCCACCCCAACCTCACCAAAGGCACACTCACCAAATAATGCATGTCATGTAAATTAATACAGAGCACATTGATGATAGGGTGCCCCACAACACTTCCCCAATGATTATACACTCTCAAACCCAAATGAAAAAATCATGGGAACTCCAACATCTTCTGAAAGTACCACGTTATAACCCACCCACACACACCTAGGAGACATACCACATCACATCCTTCCTACAGACTCCTGGGTCACATACCACACCACATCTTTCCCGCAGACACTTGAGCTACATACTACACCACATCTAATTTAAAAAATTATCAATCTATATTTAGGATACCATTTATTCCTTATATATCTACCCGGGAAACTATGAATCACAACATGCAAGAAGAAACAGAGTAAAGAAACTCATTTCATATTTCCACTCCATTCAACACCCATACCAACAACTTCCATCACCATTATTCAAAGTCATTATGCCCTGTCCTTATTTTCAGCAAGTAAACCCCCAACATACAACCAAACCCCACAAAAAAATCATCAAAAGAAACCCAAAAGACTAAATGCATAACAACCCACACCCATCACACCCAGCAACACAAACATATCACAACATGATACATGTAACCCCTCTACTCAAACACTTCCCATATGTTCCACAATGAATAAATCTCTCAACCAGAGATTCCATTACACCACCCGTATCACCCCTAGAAACAATAATGCTCTAAAACCCACCAACACAAAACCACATATGTCACGATACAAAAAAAATACACAAGTAGAACAAGTCATCTCGAGTGCACAGGGAAAGTACACCAATGACCATGATTTTCAGTAGGCATTTATCCTATATAGATCATAATATCAGTAAAAAATAAAATATAAGCTTGAATAATTTCCCGCCATCCCTTGTATGTAGATATTAACTAGATTTTATTATCTTTATTTATTAATAATTACAATATATTTACAAAAGAACATTTGTAAACCCACCTTTCATGATACACAAATTAAAATAGATGAAGGGATCCCAACTTGGAAGAATAGATGATCGACAAATCCTCTTATCACAAAAAATGGGGGTGTTTAAGGCTCTAGGGAAATGTGATCCATGGGTAAACCATAGAATCACAGCTCCTCATGGATTCAATTTTCTAGGTGCCTCAGTATCGATAAAAAGGTAAGCGCACATGAAATGAAGGGTCTCAGCTTTAGAAAGTCCAAATCCTAAATGTATGGGGAAAATGGTTTTGAAGGCCATTAAAGCTGGATCAAAATCAAGACCATGTGGTTTGACTGTTAAAAGCCTTATAGGAATTTATAAATTAAAGATATAATTTATATCCTTTGAAACACTATCAATAACACTTAAATAATATTTTAAACTCATTTTACATCAAATAAAATGTGAATGGGGTGAATCTGGAGAAACTTGGAAAAAATGGAAAAGTTAAAAAACGGTTAGAAGTTACTCACCATTGAGTGATCCACAATAATGAGTCACTATTTGTTGATTCACTAGTGGATGTATCACCTATGTATGAGTAACTTTTTAGTGATACACCATTTGATGAGATACCGTCATGACTCACCGTCGTGACCCAACGTTAGTGAGTCACCGATGCGACTCAACGTCAATGAGTAACCAATACGAGTCACCATTGGGTGAGTCACCGGTGAATGAATCATTACTAGACGAGTCACCATTTAGTGAGTCACCATTCTGTGAGCTACCTTCATGAATCACCATTGCGACCCACCGTCAACGAGTAACCGACGTGAATCACCATCAGCGAGTCACCGATGCGAGTCACCGTTCTGACTCACTATACCTGACACACCATTGCGACCTACGGGTTGATAACCCACCATCGGAAGAGGTATCATTATAGACCCACCATCGCAATCTATCGATGACACTCACTGAATAAACTATCTAACACCACCTTCCGATACCAGCTACTGATCTTGACTCACTATTAGAAAACTAGAAAAACTAAAAAAAATATCAAAAAGAGCCACCGTGACCTTTGGAATACCTCATACACAAAATTTTGACAATGTAATGTACTTGGGTGTCCAAAAAATTACATTAGATACCTCTCAAACTATTCTCACCCTCAAGAATCAATAACCAACCCATAAGAAAGAGGTGTCCAAACAACCACCCCGTAAGGAACCTCTCAAGGTTCCCACTATTCTTGAAACACCACTACCAACTAAGCACACGAAATTTCAACAATAAATCACCCTATATTGTTTGAAAGATGGAGTGGAACATCAACATCCAAGAACACCTCCTCTTACATCTACTGACCAAAAGACACACCACACTTTCCTAAACACACAAATCAGGTAATTCCCCCATACATGTCAAGATACTATCCATGCTGGGTGGCACTAACTCACCTGAATGGGTTTAATACAATCTCAGTTAATGCATGTCGATTAGGTATCATGTCATCCCCATTCCACATGTAATGAATTAATCACAAATCATGGAACAAGAAAAAAACTAATCACATAGTGAACAAAGTTCAGAAATCACATAACAATGTAAAAGAGGACAAAAAAACATAGAACAACTCTAGGTACTGGGAATATATATACACTTCTCGCTCCCAAGTACTCTCCTCTAGGCCACCATGCCTCCACAACACATGAACCATGGGAATAGTCCATCCATGCATCATATTCTCTCACCGATCCTAGATCTCCACTGGTTGATCCACAAACATCGTGTCATCTTCAATATACAACTCTCCTCAGTCAATGACATGAGGGTTATTGTAAAGATACTGATGAAGTTGAGAGATGTGAAATAATTCATGGATCCTCAAAAACTATGGTGGAAATTATATCTTGTATGTCTCCTCACCAACTAGTCCCAACACCTCAAAGGGTGAAATAAACCTCGAAGAAATCTTTCTCCCTCAGTCAAACCTCTGTTGACCATGTCAAAAGGAAACCTTTAAGAACATGTGGTCCCCAACCTTTAACTCCAAGGGCCTCCTCCTCAGATCAGCTGATGAATTCTTTCTATCCTTTGCTGCATTCATACTCTATTAAAAAATCTGATCCTTCTCTATTGTGCTATATAGTACCTTGGGACCAAGACTAGCTGCCTATCCAACCTCTGTCTAGAACAATGGTGGCTGACACGATCTCCCATAAAATGCCTCAAATGGAGCCATGCTAATGGAAGAGAAATAGCTATTATTGTAAAAAAACTCTACCAAGGGAAGGTGTCATACCCAAGATCCAACAAAGTCCATGAAACATGCCTACAACACGTCCTCCACTATCTGGATCATCCGCTCTATCTTTCCATCTATCTGAGGGATGAGGGAAGTACTGAGGTGTAAATGAGTGATATAATCATGTTGTAATACCCTCCAGACCCATGAGGTAAAACGTGTATCCTGATCCAAGATGATGGATCTCGAAACTCTATGTAGTCGCACCACCACATCCACATACCTCCTATCCAAGGAATCCATTGAACCCTACTCCCTAATCACTAAGAAGTTAGTTGATTACATCAACCCATCCACCACTACCTATATATCATCAAAATATCCCTGAGCCCTTGGTAACCCTGTGATGAAATCCATCAAGATGTATTCCCACTTCCACTTGAGGAAATACTAGGCTATAAAAAATCATCGGGAACATGTTTATCAGCCTTCACCTTCTAGAACACTAATCACTTATCCAAAAACTCCACCACTTCTCACTTCATCTCGGGCAACCAAAACTATTCTCTTAAACCATGATATATCATAGAAATTCTTCAGTGTAACGATAAGAGTGAGATATGAAACTCATGGAGGACTCCCACACTCATCACTACTGTAACAAATAGCCTCCCATGAAATATAATACGATTCTGACCATCCTCCAACCACCCCTTCAGAGCGTCACCCTGGTCAATGTGATTGTGCATCACCACTGCCTCGGAGTCTCCCCACTAACACTCATCCACCTGCTGCATCATAGTAGACTATACCATAATATGAAATAGTTATCCTCTACTGCCATACATTCTTATATCTAAGTGAAAGGATTACAACATTTCTATTCCATTCCAATCATCTGTATATTCTCAAATAATATCCTTATGTGACTTCCTACCCCAACCATCAGCCACAACATTCCCCTTTCCGGAGGTGTAAGAGACATTGAAATCATATTGTTGAAGAAAATCCATCAACCAGTGTCATCTCAAGTTTATATATCACATGGAAAATATATAACTCAATCTGTTATGATCCGTGAAGACTACAAAGCACTCCCTAATGATTTAATTCCACTAAAACATTAGCAAGAATACGACCTCCGATAGCTCCATATCATGTGTTAAATAGTCACATTTATGAAAAATTACTTTCTCTACCCATAAGAGATCACTCCCTCCTATTGCATTAGCAGGAATCCTAATCCCATATGGGATGCATCACAAAACACATCGAACATCACCCAAAATTTTGGAAATCAGAGTATTAGAGCACTAAAAAACTTACCTTTCATGTAGAATAATATTGTCTGACACTGGTCACTAAACTCAATGGCATGGTATTTTCTATTCAAGGTTGTAAACGAAGTTGTAACTTGAGAGAAATAGGGTAAAAAGCTTCGATAAGATCCCACCAGACTGATAAAACTACAAAAATCTACCACATTTGTGGGTGTTTCCCAAGAAACAACTTCTTATACCTTCGACAGGTCCACCTATATACCCTCCTAAGAAACAAGATTACCAAGGAAGTATACCTCTCTTGACCAAAAAAATCCTTCATATAACTTTCCATAGAGATGGGGGTGTCGGAGAACCTGAAAGATGGTCCTGCTATGTTCAAAATTTTTATTCTCTAACTTTGTGTAGTTGAGGATGTCTTCAATGAATACAATAATGAACCGATCTAAGAACTCATAGAAAATGGAGTTCATGAGCCCAATGAATACGGCTGGTGTGTTCGTAAACCTAAACAACATAACCACAAACTTGAAGTGCTCATACCTCCACCTAAAAGAAATATTTGGGATATCACCTTCCCTCACCTAGTGTTTTTGATACCTAGACCATAGATATATATTATAGAACCAAATTTCTCACCTCAGCTAGTCGAAAGGATCATATATCCTTGGGAGAGAGAAATTGTTATTGACTGTTACATGATTCAACCTCTGATAGTCTATGCACATCCTCAGACCACCATCCTCCATTTTCATAAAAAAGACTAGATCACCCCATAATGACACACTAGGACTAATAAATAACTTATGCATCAGGTCATCTATATGAATCATCAACTCCTATAACTATGAAGGTGCCATCCGATAAGGAGCCATCAAAATTAGAGAAGCATCGGGCTGCAAGTCTATCCCGAACTCAACATCACGTTGAGGGGGTAGTGTTACAACCTCCTCAGGGAAGATATAAAAGAACTAAAAAAACAATAGGAACCTACTTCATCTCATTATCCACCAATTCCATTGACATCTTAGCCAACCTGAAATTAAGGGTCTCCATAGGCTGACTAACCATTTGACAACTCCGCTTGCCAACGAAATCCACACATTAGACATCCACATATAAGAACACAACACTCCTTCAGAAGTAGTCAATGATAGAATGCATAGAGTAAAACCATTATATTCCATGGACGGATTTGTATGGTTTCATTTATAATAGGAAAAGCTCCCCATGGGAATGAGGTGGACCCATCATTAGTTTACATCCCAAACACAAATCAAATAAGTTGATTTAACCTCCAACTTGCATACTCAACACCATGGGAACAAGATGACTCTCTATATCTAATCCCAGAGCATGGGATAGAATATGTACAACAAAAGAGTGAGAATTTCCTGAATCAATCAAAGTGCAAGAAATAATACTGAAAAAACTGATCGTAGATTGAACGATCTACAACACTATTGGAAATACTGCCTATGTGGAATTCAACTGACCACACCCTGCTTATCTACACCTCTAATGAGGACTGCCTCCTTAAAAAAACCTAGGAAAATGTCCCTAAGGGTCACCCAAAGGTCAGAATCTACCTATTTCATCTCCCCTTAGTGGAACATGAGGTTGTTGTCCCTACTGCTGGAACTACCCAGCCGACAACTGCTGATAATTCGGGCACAAGACCTTTCCACCTCAACCATACTAAGCTTTAATGGCAGTTGTTCATTTATTCTGATGAATAACATGGAATCCAAAGATAAAACACACTAATGAAATTCCTATAGGATAGACATGAGTTCCAGAAGATCAAAATAAAAAATACTAAGGTCGACTTAACACCAGTGAGATCCTCGAAGGCCCTGTCTGCTGAGACCTTCTGTTGATTGCCTTTCCCTTCGAAGTAATAGGAAGAATCCCATATCATGGTAGACCTCCTCACTAGTGAATCCTCTCAACTAAATCCACCTTGTTCTGTATTTCTATGTATGTTTACAAGGTAAAGGGGGTAATTGCGTACTAAAAGTAAGGAAGAAGTGCCACCTCTAGGCATCTCACATGAGACTCCTTGTCCAAAAAAAAATCCGGAGAAAAATGAATAAGATCCTTGAATTTGATCCCCATATCTCATACCAGCATACTCTCCTATTGGAGGGAGAGGAAATCCCTCCTCTTCTCATCATTCATGGTCAAAGAAAGGAATTCTAACCTGAACTCCTTGTCATAGTCATCCAACAAAACATCATTCTCTTTCATCTATCCCTGGTAAAGTGTCCACCACTGACTCACAGATCCACACATCTAGATCACTGCCAATGGAACCCATTACTCCATTGGAGTCCATATCAAACTATAGGTGATCACTGGCTCATGGACCCAAAACTCTATCTTTATGCCGAAAATTTCACCCTCATAATTCCCCATAGTCTTTCACTAGAAAGTACATAACATTATTTTCCACTTGTCTTCATCCTCAACTAGGTCAAACCTATTTCAATCTGTCAGGTCATCCTACTGAGCCTTCACTCCCTTTACTGCATGCAGATGATGACCAGGTTCCATAGATAGAAGGTAAATAAGTAATTCCTAAGCCTGAGTAGTATGTAATTTTGTTTAAAATCCATCTTAAATCATTTTATTGTTATCCATTACAAATTTCCCCATGAAACTAATTCAAAGATGAACACAAGTCATTTTGATGAATTTACCTTTCCTAGGGTCTCTACCCTACAGATGATGTAGCCTCAATTGGTCATTTAGTAGGCTCAGAGTCCTTGCCTCGGATCACGGGGTGGGGGGGGGGGGGGGGGGGGCTAAAATCCTTTGTCCTAGATGGTCTTCCCTGGACTATGTCACATAACAAGATCACCTAACATTGTTTCCCTACCAATCCATGAAATAATCACCATTCAGAACTCCAATCCCTATCCTATCTGTCAACCATCATCTCCGATATCATTACCTCACACCCCTACCTCAAGAGATTCCCCTTCTATGCTGGAAATGAAGGAAAATTAATTATGACCCCCCGAGTCCCGCCTCTATTAGGCCCCGGTGTGGTGACCAAAACCAAGGGTATAGAATCCCATGAAATGTAACAATTACCCTTTTTTAAGAAAATGAGATCAGGAGATAAGATGTAACATCTCAAAACCAATCCAATTACTATATAGAAGAAAAAATAAGATCCATCCCACATGCATATTTTAATGTAAAACTACAAAAAAATATAATGAAAAGCTCAAAAGTAAATACCAAAAGAAAAAAGATAAGCAGTGACATGGATTTTGTCTAAAAGTCTAAGATAGAAAATCCCACCACAGTCCACATAGTCCTCCTTGAATCCCAGATATAGTTTTACAATGTAGGGTGAGAATATGAGTAATTCTATCTTACACAAGTGGAGAAGCATACTAATTCCCTATCAGAAACTAGAAGAAACCAACAACACTTAACAAGATATACTAATCATCCCAACCTCCCCAAAGGCACACTCAAAAAATAATGAATGTCAAGTAAAGTAATATAGAGAACATCAATGATAGGGTAACCCTCAACACCTACCCACTAATTAGTTACTATCACACCCTAATGGAAAATGTCCTGGTGTTCCAAACTCTTCCAAAAGTACTACGTCACAACCTGTCATAGACACATGGGCCACATACCAAATCACACTTTCTCATAGACACTTGGGTGACATACCACACCACATCCTTCCCATAGACACCTGGGCCTCATACAACACCACATCTCATTTAACAAACTTTCATTCTTTATTTAGGAGATCATTTATTCATTCCATCCCTAATGATGCAAGTACCAATCACATCACACAACAAGAAACATAGAAAATAAACTCATTTTATATTTTCACTATGTTCAATACCAATACCGACCACTGCCATCATCATTTTTCAAATTCATTCCTCCTTGTCCATCCTATCATCAAGTAAACCACAATATTCCTGCCAAACCCCACAACACACCTCATTAAAACCAACCTAGAATCCCCGTTTCATAACAACACCATACCCATCATACCAAACCACATTAACATAGCAAAACCCAAGTATTTCATCCCCGATTCTCAAAAAATTCCCATCAATTCCATAATCAATCAATATATCAACCAAAGATTCCATTACATTACCCATATCACCCCCAGCAATAGTCATGATCTCAACCTCAGCACCACAAAACCATGAAAGGAACAATACATAACAAAGCCACATACATCACACAACCACCCCAACAACATAAGGTGTATTCAGATTTTAAAAAAACTTGTTCTTTAATTACACTTCGATAATTCATGGGTTATCACCAAGAATGTTTGATCCTGATGCATCCATTAATTTAACCAAATATACATGGTTAACCAATTCCAAATTCATACAGTCATTCATAGAGGATCAATAATAACCAGCCACAAGACATCACAAGTCATCCCATGTGCACAAAAAATTACCACTAATGAACATGATTTTCAGTAGGCATATAGCCTATACATATCACAATATCAAGAATTAATAAAACATAAGAATGTGTCACTTTTCCACACCCCTTGTATACTGATATTAACCATATTTATTTATCTTTATTTATTCATAATTCCACTATCATCACAATATAAATTTTTTTCACCCACCCCACATGATACACAAATTAAAAGAGATGAAGGGATCCATACATGGAAGAAAAGATGATTTAACACTACTCTTAGTGAAAAAATAGGGGGTGCGCAAGGATCTTGGGAATGAGATCTAGGGGTGAATCATAGGCTTAGGTCTCCTCAAGGAAGAAGGTTTCTAGGAACCTTAGTATAAAGAGAAAGTGAAGTGCACAATAAAGGAATGGTCTCATCATTAGAAAGTTTAAATTGTAAGTATACAGGGAAAATACTTTCAAATGCCATTAAAGATGGATCACAATCAAGACCACACAATTTGACTATTAAAAGTCTCAGGGACTTTAGAAAACTAAACATATAATTTATCTCATTTGAAATTAATTAAAAACACTTAAACATGGATTTAAAATCATTTTACATCAAATAAAATCTAAAAGGGGAGAATCTGGAAAAACTGGGAAAAACTCAAAAAATTGAAAAACTATTAGATGTGACTTACTATTGGGTGAGTCACCGGTATCAGTCACCATTGGTTGAGTCATTGGTGGATGAATCACCACTAGATGAGTCAGCATTCAGTGAGATACCACCATGAATCAATGTCGCGACCCACCGTCAGTTATTCATCGAAGTGACTCACCGTCAGTGAGTTCCCGATGCGAGTCACCATTAGGTGAGTCACCAGTAGACGAGTCGCCATTGGATGATTCATCATTTAGTGAGATAATATCATGAATCACCATCAAAACCGACCATTAGAGATCCACTAATGTGAATCTCCATCATTGAGTCACCGATGTGAGTCACTGTTCTGAGTCACTGGTCCTGACTCACCATTGAGACCTACTAGTTGACAACACACCATAATATGAGCTATCATTAGTGACCCACCTTCACAACCAATTATCATCACTAACTGATTCCACTTACCAATTCCACCAACTGAAACCACCTATCGACACCACCTACCAATCCCAACTAACCATTGGAAATCTAGATAAATTGGAAAAATCTCAAAAAGAGCCACCGTGACCTCCAAAATACCTTAAACACTAAATTTTCACAATGTAATGGACCATGGAGGTCTGGTCCATTACAGAGAAATATTATAAAGATAATAAATAGTGAAAATTTTCATGATTTTCTTGATATTAAAATAAGAAGATATTGGTGTTGTTTAATATTCTAGAAATGTAAAATTGAAAAATTTGTGCCCAATAATGTTGAAATTCATTCAAATCATCCCCTATAGTTGATTAATCTTGATATTTGGAGGACAATGAGGAAAAACCAACCTTTTAGAGTTAATTAATTAAAGTATTTCACTAATAATTTTACTCACAGTACATGTATTATATATTTGAAACATAAATCATATTCTCTAAAGATGTATAATGAATTTTTAAGAAGAACAAAAAAATGTGGATATTCTATGAATAATTTTTGAACTAATAATCATGGTAAATAGAAGAATGAAGAGTTTATATTTTTTATTAAAAACATAGAAGTCATCATGAGTTCAGTGTACCATACAAAACACAATGTAATGGTGTTTCTGAATTAAATAATAGAAGTATGGTAGATATGGGATATACAATGTTGATTGAACATGGTATTTCCCATTTCATTAAGAGATAAAAATTGGGTACAATATTTTATATTCATAATCAATGTTTCAATATACCATGTTTCAATACTACTATTTACAAAATATTATACATTAAAATTTCATTTTTATACACATAATGGTTTTTTGGAGTCCCTATATCATAAAATAAAAATACAGATATCTTGGAAAATTTTATCAAAGGTGTGATGATGGAATTTTTCATGGATATACTTGTAATGGTAGAGGGTATATATGTTTCAATAAATAAACATGAATGTTTTTTGATTCTTCTGATGTAGTAGTTCAAGAAAAATATCAAGAATAAATCTCACAGACACATATAGATGAGAATGTTAAAGAAATGTGATAGTTGAGAAACATGAAAAGGACTCAAACAATGGTGATGCCACACAAATTGAATATTCAGACGAAACTATTTGTAGTGATGAGTACGATATTTTTTCAAATCATCCTAGTATTATTAAATTGGTTAATGTTTAAAACATCATTGGTGATCAACAAAAAAATGCTCAAATGAAAATAACATCGATGTTTTTCATATACTTCATTGTATTCAAAAGTTGAGATAAAATAAAATAATTTTTATTTTGGGTATCAATATTGGATTTATTCTATGAATGATGAGTTGGAATAGATTGAGAATTATAATAATTTTAAACTTTTACCCAATACAAATAATAAAAATATTATCGGTGGAATGTAGGTGTTCTGAAACATGTTGAATTATAATGGTGAGGTGATAAAAATTAAGGCATGATTGGTTTTAAATAATTTTTACAAATTGAATTCAATGATTTTGATGATACTTATTCTCTAGTAGAATGGTTAGAAATAATTAAAATCTTTTTTCTTATTTCTCCACAGTGAAGCTATTTTTTTCAAATTGATATAAAGTCAGAGTTTAATAATTGAGATATTGATGAAGATGTTCATATTGAACAACCATGTGGAATCAAAATTAGAAAAGATGAAATATACATGTGCATGTTGAAGAAATATTTGTTTGTGTTAATGATAGATCCAAGAGCTTTAGATTCGAAATCAGATGCCTACTTAATAATGAAAAAAAAATAAAAAGGGAAGAGTTGAATTTAATATCTTTGTCAAAGAAAACCAAGAGATCTCCCTAATTTTAACTATTCATGTTGACGATATTAGCTTTACTAGGAATAATGAATGATTATGTGAAAATGTTGTTAAATAGATGAATAAGATGTTTGAAATTTGTATTCTTGGGGAAATGAAATATTTTTTTTGGTTTAACAAAATCAAAAAATAAGAAGTAAATTTTTATATACCTATAAAATTTCATAATGAACATATTATGAAGTTTGGAATGGAATATTCCAAACTAGTTTCCATACTATATTCAGTGGTAACAATTTTCTATAAACAAAGACAAGAAAAAGAAGTGGATCCTATGGAATTTTGGAAAATAATTATAAGGTTTTCATGTCTAACTTATTCAAGACTATATGTTTTATATGTTTTTACCATATGTGAACGGTTTCATTGGGCTCAAAAAGATTATCAACTTTTAGTAGGAAAATAAATTCTCATATATATGAAAGGAAAAAAATATTTTGGTATCAAATATGATTGCTTAATAATTTTTGACTTGTTTGGTTATATAAACACTAAATGTATAGGACGTTTGGATGATAAAAGATCCACATATAATAGAGTTTTATTTCTAGAAGATAGTTCTAGGAGTTAGAATACTAAAATGAAAAAATATATAAATCTTATCATGGATGAAGCTGAATATTTTTCCACCATTCCATATTAAACACAACTAATATGGATAGAGACTTAGTTGGAATATTTTTTAGTTGGTGTGATTTTAATCATTCTCTTTGGTTATGAAAATCATGTTTCTATAAAGAATACTAAAAATAATGTTAAAAATTATCATTAAAATAATATTTATATAAAATATCACTTCTCAAAGATAATGTGGATAAGATTTAACTCATGTAGGAATATGTTTCTATAAAGGAACAAGTTGTTGATACATTCAAAAAAACCTTTATAGAAGGAATATTTCTATAAATTGTGGATGAAAATTAGTGTAAATACTCCTTATATATAAGGTTTAATAATGTGTATCTATCCCCTCTCTCATCATGTATTTGGATAGTGTTTTCAAATTAGAGAATATATTTCATTCACATATCTTTCCATTGGTAAATTCTCTACATTTTAAGGAAAACTAGTATTTTAGGGGATTAGTTAAAAGGGGAAATCCATTATTTCAATATTTGAATGTGTGAACTATTTTAATAGTTTGATGAAGTGTTCATAAAAAATTAATCCTAGTGGAAAATTAAAGAATTTGTGATGAAATTTTATGTTTAGGAATATGTTTCCAAAATCCCTTCTTATAGAAAATATGGGTTTTTAGTCAACTATTCTTATTTTATAAGATATGTTTTATCACATAATATTATTACTATTTATTATTGGTTCATATCTTGAGTTAAAAAGATTCAGTTATTTGTGAATCTTGGTTGAAAACAAAATCCAAAGGGGGATATTGTTGGGACCAAGCTAGTTCGATGTTTTTTAGATGCAAGATAAATTATATCTGCAGATATTTTTTAGTTTTTATTTATAATTATGAAAAAATAATCATACATTTTATGTATTGATGGTCAAACACATGAGTTTCATACTAATATTATTATACACATATTTCTTTTTAAATACAATCATTTAATGTTTTTTGTTCTTATTTTTTTAATAGGTGTTATTGTTTTTAAACTCATCTATCCTAAATGGATCTTTTTAGAGAAGTCCACGAAGTTGTATCAGACATAAAATTTCATTAGAGATGTTCATCATAAAAAAGAATATGATTGTATTATAATATCAATGTTCTAAACATCATGAAGAAGTCACATTACATGCAAGATTTTATAGATGAAATTAGAAAATCCATCATTCTATTTTTTACGATGTTGATGTTTTCCATTCATAGAACATCAGTTTGAGAAGTACTAGATATAAAATTTGTGTGAAGGATTAATGTTAGAATTTTATAAAGATAAAATATTTTTAATCTTTCTAATATGATGATTCAATGGAGAAGCTGAACCATCAGATGAACCAATCCATCGAATGAACCATAATTAGAAGAGTTATATAAAAAAAGAAGTCGATGTTGAAACCAATAAGTCATATGAGAAGTGTAAACTAATTCATCAAGTAAGTTTCAACAACAAATCCACCAGATGAGTTTTTGTATCTGATTATTCATCAAATGTAGAGATGCATCAGATGCTGAAAATCAGGTTGTCTATGTTTTATCTAATGGCCTATAATTTTCTATTATGAATGAGAAGAGTTATTAAAATCGATCCATATAAGGTTTTACAAACATTGATGCATCTGAGAAAATGTTTGACAATGATTCAATGGATCTATTTGGCATGAATACATTGTCAAATTCTAAGTCTAATCCAAGAATGTTTTATCATACTGAGGAGTAGTTGAATATTTTATGAAAGTAGGTTTAAAGGTGATATGTATAAAATTTTATTCATGTTGGGTTTTGAAGCGTGATAAAGTCTTTAGAAGTTAAAAAAATATTTTCTGTCATTTTAATGTTGTCATGAAACATCAAAGTCAAATTACTCTTGTTAAACATGTTTTTCTTTGATTTTATGTAATTTTAATGATAAACGAGTTTTCATATTGAGATGTTCTCATAGAGTTTTTTCAATGTTTATTCTCATCTTATGTTGAGTTATCAGAAGATCTAGAGAATTCATAAAGATTTTTGAATGCACTAGAAGTGTTGATACTTTTTTTAAGATTTAAAATGGATTTTAAATGAATGTGAAATTTAGATTTATGGTATTTGGGTGAGTAGGAAAAAGTATTTTTTTCCACCATTTTATATTCTGAACAACAAATAAATAGAATTCACAAGTACATAATACTTTGCGACTATTAATATGTATAAAAGGTTAATCTTTGTTGTTTTGTTTTGAATAGAAAACATATGTAGAGAATTTTTTTGGATTGTAGAAGTGATAAAATAATCGGTTGTTAGAATTTAACTTTTCATATTGAACAATTGGACTGACATATTCTAAAGAATAAATTTTAAAGAAAGGAAGAATCCATCTATAAGAATTATAATGTGGAATAATATTTGGGAATTGAACTAAAGAATCAGATAGAGTTTTCTATGAATTCTAAAAAACATGTTCTTACTTGCTGCTGGGTAAGAATGTGAATATCTTTTTGAATAATATCAAAAGCTAATGTTGTTGAAGTGGAACATTGAAAATCTTACAAACATGTTGGTAATGATTTATAAATATGTTATAAAATCTTGCTTACATATTTTGTTCTTAAAAAATGAACATGCATTATTGTATTGATCATAGTTATTTATATGTGTAAGGGTATTTCCTACTTACAGGGTCCATATAAATTTATTGACTTTATGTGGATTGTGCAGTATTGGATTATTCCAAAAACATTCCAAGGATTATCTACTATTTTTGAGTAGTAAACCGTGTAAATACTTATTTCCCTATCAATGTATGAATTTTTTGTTTTTAGAAAATTAATAAATATTTAACATAATGAAAATATAGTAATATAATAATTATAATAGATGAGAAAAATATATAATAGATTTACCCCTCCCCCTCTTAGTGATTTCATACATCCTGTGTGGGACTTTTCAATATTAATTTCATTAATGATATTTTAAGATATTTTTTATTAGGTTGATGTATATGTAATTCATTAGTTTAAAATGAATTATGAATTTAAATTTTTAAAAAATAAGTTTTAATGTATTGATAACCTTATGGGTTTATATGATATTTTATGTCGATGAAATTATGGTTACATGAGTTTTATTGTATAGAAAAACACTACATTGAAAAGGTACTTTATGAACAAGTGATTAAAGTAATTTAAAAACGATATTTCCATTTTTTTCTTATATAATGAATCGTATGAAAAAACTATAAGGTTAAAGAACTATTTAATTTTGAGGTTATTGAGGTTTTTTGATATATACTTTTATTCGTAATTGTAATGATTTATTTTCAAATTTAGGAATTACATTTTAATTTTGAAGGTAAATGAATCATTTGATGGGTTATTCATTTTTGGAATTATCTTACCATGTTCAAACCATTTTGGTTGGTTTTAATGTCTAAAGATAGGAGGAATAGATAGTTACCCCTTTTATGGATATTTGTTCATTAAATTTGGATTTTTGTTCTTCAATTATGAAATATTTTCCTTTAATACATATCGTTTCAATAAAAAGATGATATTGTGGTATAAATTGTCAAAATGATGAAATTAAACAAATAAATTATGTATATTTCCTTATTATTTTTGTCAAGGTGGTAATGGAATTCTATAAAATTAGGAAAAGTATCTTAAATTTTTTTCTATACTACCATCATTTCTGATGAAATAAATGGACATTTTCCAACATCTTTGGTTTATTTTTTTGAGCTCCTCTACCATCTATTGATCATTTAATTTCTTATGATCAATGATATGCATAACTCTATATCATTATTTGTGAAATATGATTTTCTTCTGGGTCTAAATATTTACTTCCCCACTATTTTCTTATATTTGGAAGCCTAATTAGTGTTATTCCATATGACCTTTTATACATCACTTTTTCTTATATCAAGAGATTGTTTTATTAAACTTTTTTATGATGCGGGTTTATAAAGAAATTATTTTCAAATATCCAATAATTTATTGATGAGATAATTTCGAAATTATGAGGATGTATTTTATTAAATAAGAGAGTATATAACACCCAAAAATATTAACAAAAAAAACTATGGTCTATAGAATGTTCAACATGAAGCACTGAGCTCAAACGACCCACGACATATATTACTGTTATGACGTAGTAATTAAATTATAAGGTATGAATAATATTAAATTATTTTTTAAATACACGTATTTCTTAGACAATATAAATTATTTAAATTTTTAGTAAATAACCTATGAATTTGTTAGTAATGTAATTTTATTCTTCAAAAATATGTTTTCTTCACTGAGGAATTTTTATGTCTTCTTTTGAAAAAATATTATAATTCATTTTTTTGTCTTCTTTATAATTTATTTTATAAAATTAAAATAATTTATCAAATAATAATATCATAATTTATATTGGATTAATTTATTGCAGTGTTTGGAAAATGTTGATTTTTTATTGAATAGTGAAAAATGCAGATCTTTGTTAAAATTTCATTTATTTTCCATAAATTAATCAAAAATAAAAGTCCCACTATGTTTTGGATTTTATTTAAAGTAATATATATATTATTTATTTAATCTAATTATTTTTTTTTGAATCAGATTCATATTGGATTTCATTATATGTTTTATCGATTTAAGAACACGATTCTTCATCAATCTGTTTTAAAATTCCTAATGTTTATCGATTTTAATTAATTAATATAATAAATAATTTGGAATGTTTTAAATGAAATTTTTCTATAATAAATCCTAATATTTTAATTTAAAATCCTAAAATAATAATAATTATTCATATATATCATATTAAATCATATTTTCTTTGAAAAATATACTTTTTGAAAACCTGTTTTTCATCACGTTTGGGTGTTTAATTTTAAATTTAAAATTTCCAATTATGTGAATTGAATTTTTAAATTTAATTCAATATTTTGAATAATCATAATTTATATTATATAATATGTTCAACTAAATTTTTTTCCATAATAAATAGTGGAAACAATAAAAATAAATTACAGCGGTTAAGGAGAACACTATTTTTTATTGGTTGTTAAACTAAAAATATAATGGTCAAAATAAACATAAAATATTCATAAAAACTATTTTAAAGAAAGTTTTAGACATTATAACTTATATTTTATGATAATAATCCATATTTACCTTTTTTTGAATGTAAAAATTATGGGTACATATTTATCTTTTAAAACATTATAGGTTTTCCATTCACCTCACTTATAAAGTCCACCTGCTCTCATCTATTCTTCACACCTTCCTAAGCAATTGGATCGGAATATACCTACCAAAATAACTTCCAAAATTCAATCCCTTAATCCAATAATCCTTATATTTTTTTTGTAAAACCATTCTATGAATACTCTAGGTATAATCTAAAACCCGTAGTTTGATAAGAGGTAAAATTCCTTACTACACATTTTTGTTAAATTTATTTCTCAAACTATTTAAAATATTTTTAAACTATAATAATATAATAAAATAATATTTAATAAAAAGTAATACGCAATTATATTAGTGTAATGATATAAATCCATATCATATTCCATCAAATTGGATCCCAAAATCACCATTAATGTGTTTGATGGACTACCGCCTTGTGAACCGATGTCATTCGTTTTCTATCATCACCCCCACAAATTATTTTAATTATGGATTTAAATTATATATATATATATATATATTATTTTTAAAAACTATTTATTATTTTTTATTTATCACATCATATATACATTTTTTACCTTCCATTCCATGTGAGATATAATAACGCTGTTCGTGTGTACAACATATTGTCATCTCACAAAACGATGTGATTTGTTTTTAACTTATTAATTATATGGAAGGTAATAAGAATAATATTAATAAATACATGTCATATAGATGAAATAATAATTATATTAATGAAATATTTATAATTCTTTAAATAAAATTTATCTTTTTCCTTCAAACACTGAAAAATGATAGGGTCGTTCATTTAAATGGCGACTACCACCTCCAAAAAGCGATGCGACTCTTTCTTTATCACCACATCACTATAATGATATATATAAATATATATAAATATATAATGTGGTATATATTAAATTATTATCATTATTTAATATCATAAAAATACATACCTGATTTCCATAATAATCATTGAAAAATGGAAACGATACTCATACGTATGTACGACCTAATGTCTCCAGGATCTTAACGAAGTTCATTTTTCAAAACCATTTTTCATGATTGGTTTTAAATGTATAATTTTTGAATAAATATGATAATTATTCCATAAATTTTTATATAATGACCTTTTTGATCATGGTTAAGATACCAAATCCATTTTAAAATAGGGAACAATGTATACATAATTGATTAAGTATTTAGATATTTCATTATAAAGAAATAAAATAAATGATTAATGTATAATTTTTTAAAGTTGGGTAATTTTATTATGGAATAAAATAATTTGTGTAATATTATTATAAATCAATTAAAGGGTATATAAGGAAATTCTGGGCTCAATGTATGTGTTTTTCTCATATCTCTGTTAATTCTGTGAGTCATCTTCTATATTGACCACTTATTTATATTTTTTGGTGTATATAATTCCCATTTTACAATTAATATATGAATTAAATAATAAATCATGATATTTTATGTTTAAATTTGAATTATTTACTCCAAGTTGGTTTTAAATTAATGCTACAATGTGGTAAAAAAATTCAATGCTCAATTGCTTTGTTGGGTTATATTACTTCTTCATTGTATTTTATGTTCTATGATAGTGTGGAATTTCATTATAATATTTTTATTTCCAATTTTTTTATGTGTTTTTACATTTTTATACACATAATAAAATCAAAAATTAATTCTAAAAATCATTGCTATGATTTTTGTTTGGGTTATTTGAATAAAATTCTCTTTGTTTGATACATACATTTATAATATGAACCATTATTCATTTGTGAGGTGTATATACTTCTTTTATAAATTTTATGTAATGAAGATACTTATTTTTATCATATTTAATGAATCATTTAATATCATTATTTCATGGTTCTTATGATTTAAGAGTTACCAATGTGGAAATGACTTTATGTTACAGTCTTCTTCCTTTCAAGATTGTTTAAGTTCAAGGTTCCTTCAGATGAAATAATATGATATTATTTTATAAAACAACATATAATTATTCTCCACTAGTTTTTAGCGTGGTTACCATGTTTTATTTCATTTCCTCCCATATTTATTGAAGAAATAATAAGAAATTCATTTTTATGTGATACCAATCTTGTTTATCCTTTTAGATTGGGCATTTTTCACTTCAATATCCATGTTTTTTAAAATGATTCCAAAAAACATTATTTTATAAAAACAAATTATTTACTAAATCCATTTTACATAATAATTTACCCTAATTTAATAGGTTTTTGTAGTAACTTTTTACTTTTTCTATATGGGTCACTTTTGACTCACTTTTTCAATATGATTTGAAAATAATGATTATTTTTAACAATTATAACATGAAAGGTTTATACCTCATTGTACCTTATTTTTCCTAATGATTTTTATATGTTTCCAATGTTTTTTCCAATGAATATATATTCTCAAAATATTTTTGTACTTTTTAGTACTTATAAGTTTTTTTCAAAATTATAATGTTATTTAATTGAAAAATGTTTTGATAAACATTTAATGGTATTTACATTCATTAACATCAACAAACATTATTATTACTTATCATAAAATGGTTACATTTTTCAATGATACCATCCTAATTATTTCTCCGGAAGTATTATCGTTGTTTCAAAAATATTTTCATGGAACCCATTTCTTTTAAAAGGGTGAATCTTGTTTCAATGGTATTTTCTAAGAACCAATTTATCTTTCATGGGTTAATCAAGTTATGAATGGAATAATTATTATTTTTACATGCATTATGATAAAATAAATGCTCCAGGTACTTTATTCATGTTTTTGTTCTTAGACATTTATTATACGATGGGTTCACCCAAATAGAAAAGAGTGATACCATTATAACATTTATGATTGGTGTATTGAGATTGAGATCGAATGAATTGGGTATGGAAGAAGACAGTATAATAATTCAATTTCTAAAGTTTTCATAAGGGTTCTATGAAGATAATGTCCCAATATACCAGTACAAATTTTTATTTCATAATATGATTATAAATGATTACTTTGGTCAATAGTGATATCACATGGCTCATTATTATTGATTCTAATAATCTTTTCCTTTGTTAAATACTTATTCTATGTATGTTAGGTCTGATTATCTAGGTATTGATGGGAATGAATATTATTATGTTATGCTAATGAACTATGATTATGTAATCATAACCTTTTTCAATTCATATAATCATTGATGAAATTTAATTGTTAATGGTTATGTTTAACATTACTGGACATTTGAGAAAACCCTTCTTATGTTTCCTTTTCCCCAAGTTATCAAGAATTATATCAAATGAATTATGTCTTTAAGGGTTTCATATGGATGCAGTTGATGAACTAATATGGAATATGGAAATATATGTATATTGGAAAATGTAATATACTTAATTATTGGGTATTTTTTCTTCATGAGTGTGTCATAATTTTATAAAACACTAAACATAAAATATCTTCTAAAATGTATGTTATTGAATACTTCATTTTGATATTGTATGTTTTTGATGGAAAAAATTGGGTCACTACATCAGAATTAGAGCCGAAAATGTCATGTTTTTTATTTTAGAACTAGATCTTGGAGTGTGGGTACATGATTATTATATTACATTTCAAATAGTTAGTATATACGCTATAGAAAATAAACATGTGGTGAATTTTCCTAGGTCTCTAAGAAATAAAATAGAGACGAAAAATCTCTTAGAAAAAGTCTCAACTATCTCCATACTTGTTCAAAAATCCTGTATAATAAATATTATTTTTATATAAATCTATTAAAGAACTATAAATATATATTATACCATGTATGATTTACTAATGACCATTTATTACATGTTTTTAACAATTCCATGATCAAGTCATGTTTCATAAAATATATTCTATTTCTTCATGTATCTATTGATTTTTTATTTTTGGTCCTATTACCTTGATCATGGTTCCATTATATCTAGAATTTTAACATTTATATTAATATCACATATACTAGTCATACATTTATTTTGAGTGATCCATAAATGCTATATATTGAAAATAAAATAAACCGTTAATGAAGATGGTAGGTTTTACGTATCCATGATCATTGTTTTCATTTTCATAACGAAAATAAATTAAAAAAATAAAATAATATATTAAAAATAATGAAAAATTTATATTTCATATATTTCACATATTTTAATTAAACAATTATGTATTTCCTTCGTTTGTTGTCTGAATAAATCACATCGCTTCATGAGGCGGTAGCCCACTGTGCACCCGAATGATGTTATCATATTCCCACACAATTTAAAGTAATATGAACATGTGATATAATATTTAGATAAGAATAATAATATGATAAATATCATATATAAACAATACATCCATAATTATATCCATCTATGAGAGGTGCTGATAGAAAATGAATAACATCTGTTCATATGGTGGTAGTACGCCATTCATAGGAATGATGATTTCATAACCCATTTGATAGAAGAGGAGAATTATTGAGGTTTTCACATTAACAAAATAATATTTCAATACATATAATATAAATAGGTTAATATATCATCAATATTTAATATTAGTTGAAATAGTTGGATGAATAAATAAAGTAGAATTGTTGATTAGGGACACTGCCTCTTTTTCGGACAACTTCATTTGGTATTCACAAAAAGGATTCATAGGTTGGATTTATGACCATGATAAGTATTTTTGGATGATATGAGGGATTTTTGGAACTTATTTGGGTATTTATTGGACTATACAATGGTTTTTTATGTGTGGATTAGAAAAGATAGGGGGTGTCCTTTTATAAGTGAGGTGAGTGGCATATTTGAAATTTTTTAAAAGGAAAATGTGTACCCTAGTTATTCACTTGCCAAAAGGATATAAAATGGTCCATTATATAAAATATATGACATAAGGTCTAAATATTTCTAAATAACAGAGGTTCGATATTTTTTGGGTCATTTATAACTCTTATATTTTTAGTTTAACTCTTGGTAAATCCATTTTAAAAATAATTGCAATAAATAATTTTTACTGTTCTTACCATTTATTATGGAAAATATTAATTTGATCCTATCTAAAAATATAAATTATATTTATTCAAAATAAATAAACAATTTTTTAAAATTCCATTCCCGGATGTGGAAATATTTAATTTAATATTAATCCCCAGAATTGATAAGAAATATAGTTTTCAATTAGAAAGCATTCAAAAGTTCAAAAAACTTTTATATCAAAATTCTATATTAAAATGACCTAAATTGTATTAATAGATAAATAATTAAAATAATTTCTATTTTAATACAAATTTAAAATATTTTTTTTATGTTTTTTACTAATTAAAATTACATGAAAATTCATAATAAAAACCATTATTTTTCACCCTTCATCGAAAAATTTATCATCATAGAAAATTCTCAATGAATCACCCTATGAAAATTTTGAAATTATTACAAAGAAAATAAAAATTATTTTTTAAAAAAAATTATAAATTTTTCCAATGTTAGTTTTTCAATAAGTGTGAAAAAGGTGAAAAAATGATTCTTAGACAAATAAAGTTTATAAGCATAAAATTGGATTTATTCATATATCTTGTCTAGAAAACAAATAAGATGAATGTTAAATAGTTAACTAAATTAATATTATATAAATTACATTTAAATAATTCACTATAAGTGTTTTTTAAATTTATTGATGTAGAAAACATTTCTTCCCATAAAAATGATTCTTTTAAGAAAAATATTTCCTTTATTTTCAAATATATTTTTCAATTTATAATTAACATTCACTAAATATATAATTAGATATAAAATTTTAAACCATAATTTTTTATAAATTTTTTAATCCAATTCACACCCTCCATTCCAACGACTATGTGATTACTATCATATTAAATAATTATATTTTAATAGTATGTCATGCCTTATTTAAACATGGTGTTGTGTGTAAGGAAAACTGAACCCACAATTTCATGTAACACAATATAAAACCAGTTTCATTTGTAATGAAATAAAAAATAAATGTTTATCATAATGAAAAATATATAAAATAATATTTTTTTTAATTTTTTATCAGAATATCAGGTTGTTTAATTATAACCCCTTAATAAATTTCATCTTTACGATTCAAACTTGTTCTCTCGAAATAAGGGTTTATAATACTAAAAAAACGTTACGAGAAACCCAAATTTTGAAATGGGTTAATAAAACTTCCTCTTGAAAAGATATAATGGGATTCTTAAAGTTCATTTGTAATAACACATTATAGGTTAAAAAATAAGTGAACATAGGTGCTAAGTGAAATTATTTTCATAGAAGTGAAAACCAACACCAAAATAGAGAAGAAGAGTTATGGAGAACATGATCATGAGAAAGTTAACAAACAAAAAAACATAAACCAATTTGTTTTTAAATTTTTCATTAATATCATCAAAACTGGTCATAATTGGTCAAAATTTCATCTTAACATCCTTTTTCCTAATGTTGTATAATTTTAATTTGAAGTTATACATACTTGATTACATTTCACTTCATAAAAATAATCATGTCTTTTGGATGGTCCTTGATAAATTTCCATTTCATCTACTACTATAAACATTGATTTTTTATATATTAATCACTAAATAAGATCTATAAAATAATGAAAATTCATTCCATCTATCTATATTTATTATCAAAAAAATCATATCACATGTTATGTATAAATATTCTTGTGGTGAAATAATAAATTATTCTTTAAAAGCTCATCCAAAATTCATCATAAATGATTACAAAAATGGTTATCCTTATAACCTTTCCAAAATTCTATGTTTATAAATAAGTTCAATGAATTTTTCAAAATAAACATAACATTAATTCCCCAATTATCATAAAATATATCTTTATTGACACAATCCAAATAAGTTAATATCTTAGTCATTTATGTTCATGACTCAAGTTAATAACTAGAATTTCAATAGAACAATAAAGAAAAAAATATAATTCCCATTCCTTGAATAAAAGAAGAGATTATAGAATATATTCCATAAAACCAACAATGTTATAAACTCAATCAAGGATAACATAAACCACATTTTCCATAAATCATTAATTAGTCCAAGTACATCAATACTATCTAATTTACTTTATTCATATCAATCATCTCTTTGTCTAAAATAAACACCATTTTTCCAAATCTAAAAAATATTAATGGTTATATTAACTTAATAAAAAATTTACCCTTTACATTAAATAAACTATCTATGTCATAAAAATCATTCAATATATTTTTAAAATATATAATTGAAAAATTAAAATAAAAAACCTGTATATATTTCATGATTCATTTAACACAATTCCTCAATTATACTACATAAACACTTTAATAATCCCACTTCCTTATCAAAAAATTTACTATGATTCATCATCTTATTCCTTGATAAATTTTTCCTACAATAATAAATAAAATTTATGTTTGGATATTCATCATCCAAAATTTAATCATGCTTTTCAGGTTTAAAAAATAATACAGTTAGAACAGACCATACCATTCATATATCATTTGTAGTCACCTCATAATTAGTTGTATAAAAATTAATCATAACTCTTTTCTCATTCACCTCATGATAGTTATTATTAGGACATATATTTTCTTAATTCTTATACCTTACACATTTGAAACATTCAATCATTGATTATATCGTAGGGGGTCATTTTTTTGTCCATTGTGTAAACCAAAAATTTCATTTTTTATCTACAATTTCTTTCATTGTGTCTTTATATTCTACAAAAAAAATATTACCATTTTTATAAGGCATACACTTCGGTGATTATTCCCAAATTATTGATATATAGAAATGTAAATATTACTTCCTCTATAGTCTCCACCACTATAAATCTAAACAAAATTTATCCTTGCCTTCTTTGGTGAGTATAAGAGTTGGTTGAGGGAAAGATATCAATCATATATCATGATAAATGATTATGATTAATGATAATATATTTCACTCATATTGTCATCCCACTTGGTCTCTCATCAATAACTTTTATATCACATTTAACATTGATCTAGTTCCTTATGGTTCCCACCATTGACTAAGACTAAAAACCGTAGTGTGAGTTAGAATTATTATAGCTTGGAAACAAATTATCAATAAAAATCACTTATATGATGACATAATCATGACAAATTATTTTTAAATAATGACATATTTGGTTTATCCTTGGTCATTTATAGTCATAATTTATTTAAATCCTTCATGATGGTTTATAAAGTGTTTTTGAATTTCCAAATCATATCCTTAGGGAGTGTAAATCCTGGTGTACAAAATGGACCATTGTTATTTGATAGGTGATAATTGAATCTAGATCAGTGAACTATGTTCAGATTTATTACCGTTTGGTACATATGTTACAAGGCCACATCTAATTATATAATCCAAATTGGTATTTAATTGTTTGAAAACCACATTCTATATCCTTTATCAAAATTCCATTAAATTTCACAACAATTTGACACATCCTAAGACTTATCCTTAGATACATCTCAACATATTACCTTAAAATTTTTACCTAGGGATATAGATAATGTATTCTCATCCTAGTTTCAAAATTTTAACAAAACTTATCATCTGACACAAATTATAGTAACCTAGCATTTTCCTACATAGATATTACATCTCCTTAGATGAATAATAAGTAAATTACACAAACACACACCTAATGATCAAAAAGTCATAATTCCCTTTCAAAATTAGACATATAAATAATGTTCTATAAGTGATCTACATTATCTCACACTATGTTCTACATAAATAGATATCTTATTAAGCATATCATTCATAATAAAATTATTTATAACATGGGGAAAGGAAATATAATAAAGGGTGAGACCAAATGCTCAGTAAATGTAAGAAAGGGATATATGTAATATTAAGATGAAAATATGGGTATGAGAACATGAAAATAACATGTAAATACTATACCATATATATATATATATATATATATCAATGATCATATCTTTTAGTCATGTAATAATGATAGACACATCATAAGACATGAATCATAAGGGAACCAAAGAACATGAGCAATGAGATAATAAAATTATAATAAGACATTAAATTGTGACATATAAATAAGTATAGAAAATAATTTCTATAGTATTCAAATATCAATACTAAGGTCATCATAGTGGAATAGGTTCACTCCCTAAAACATTCTAGTAGTCATGGTTCAATCCAAAGGCCATCATAAATAATTGGGTTCCTTAATGATCTGGGATCACACCCCACCCCAGTTCTATATATATCATGAGATATAAATAATTACCTAATTAATTGCAGGTAGATATTAGTATCATTCCTCACATAATGAAATTCATACATATGTGTGATACGAGATCAAAAAAAATTAATCATATCAGAATACATGAAATGAAATTGTTTTTATAAATATTTCCTCATATCATAACCTTTAGAAGAGATAAATGTATCATAATCATTTCATCATTTCATATTATAATAACTCATGAAAATAAGTGGATTCCATAATCATTTTATCATGGTATTATCCATTTTTGAGAAATGAGTTTCATAAACATCCAGTCATTAAAAACAGAAAACATCTAGAGAAATAATAATAATATAATCCATCTATCATATCCCTTAAGAAGTATATATAACATCAAATTATGTAATATTAGGTAAAAATTTATTTGAAAACATCACTTAGAATATTTCTTTAGGAAAATAACATTTCTTTGAAAATCATATTTTTAAACTAAAAATTCATAAAATATTTTGGAAATACTTTTATTTGAATATATCAATGAAAACATAACACGAACATGTTAAGAATAATTTAAAAATTATCTTAAAAAAAAATCCTTTTCTATTTGAAAATAATTTTAATTGAAAATAAAATTGACCACTAATAATGGATGCATTAAAAATAATTAAAACATCTATTAAGGACAATATTTTTTCTTATTTCAAAATAACCTTTTGAAACAAAATATATTTTTAAAATCCTATTATTTTAGAATAACCTTGAAAATTTATAGGGAATAATTAAAAATTATTTAAAACATTTCCTGAGGAAAATATCCTTTCTTATTTGAAAAGAAAATTTTAAAAGATATTTTTTATAATTATTTTCTCTAAAAATTCCAATTAAAAATTTTAAAATATGATTCATTGAAATTAACATTCATTATTCTTGAAAATTTCATTCTGGCGGTACACATTAAAACAAAGATACTGTTCACATTTTTTATAAAAGGAAAATAATATTTATTAGGAAAATTATATGATGATTCCTTTCAAAAAAAAATAAAAAATTAATTTTAAATAACACATTTTATGAATGTTAAAAATAGTTTTCAAAACATTTTTAAATAACATTTATTTGGATGAAAATGGGTTTCTGACTGAAAAGAGAGGTAAAGAAAAGTTTTCTTAAAAATATTCCTTTGAACTCATTAGTATATAAATATAAGAAAATATAGAGGAAAATTTTATTATTTTTACATAAAAATAGGAGGAGAATATTCAATAGTTTCTTGAGAGGCAGATCATACTATTTTATCATTGGAAACATAATCATAAACAATCCCCATAAATGGTGTCATTTCAATATAAAATATTCAACACTTTGTTAACATTTAATTATAATACTTATAAATGAATAAAACTAAATTGAACATAACAAATAATTATAATAAATAAATTCATTTTAATAAATGAAAATGGGTACTTATATAGACCTCATAGAAGAATATATGTGTATAACATAACACATGACTCAAAGAAGGAAAATTAAGACAAACATCCCTTATCGCTTTGGTATCTTTTGAACTATAATCCCCATGAATGATAGATCCTAAAATCTATATATAAATCCCAATAATTTTTAGGACTAAAATTAAAAAATAAAATCATGGATATTCTATGCACTACATTAAATAAATAGGTGGTGAATATGGAATGTTTCTCGCAGAAGTAAAAAGTGAGAAAGAAATCCCTTAAAGATTTAATAATATTTTGAATCGTAATCCCCAATTAATAATTATATAAAATTTAACATTAAATAAAATTAAAATAATTATATTTAAGATATAAAATGTAAAAGGGTAATTATATACATTACACAAAGTAAACGAGTGGTAAATTTTTATATGTCTTCCTGAAATAAATCTGAGACTAGAAATCTCTTATCACATGTATCAAATTATTTCATACACATTTAAACCACTTGTATAATAAATATATTCTTTTTATAAATATATTATATATCTATCAATATATATATAATACCATATATGATTTTCTTATGACATTTTATTACTCATTTATTAACAATTCCTTTCTAAAGTCACGTTTTGGGTAACAACTGCTTTGAATTTCATGTTTTTTAAAAATTTTGTTTCTGGTCCTCATAAAATGATCATGGTTCCATCATATAAATAAATTTAAACATGATATTAATATAATATATCTTTTTTGTTCATGTATTTATAGTGATCCATAAAATATAGAGATATAAAATGAAATACATGATATATGGTGATGGTAGGCTATACGTACACATGAACGTTGTTTAAAATTTCCCAATGGAAAGAATGGAATAAAGGTAAGTTATATATTACAATTAAATAATAATTTTTATTTAATTTTTAAAAAATATTTTCATTAAATATTTCATTATTAACATCCATTTAAAGCATGTATGAATTACATCGCTTCACTAGGTGATATCCATCATACAGATGAATGATGCTATTGTATTCACATGGAATAGAAGGTAAAAAGTAAAATGTGATATAATTATTCAAGAAGAATAATAATATCATAAATATAATATATAAAATATAAATAAATACTTATATCTATTTGTGAGAGCTGGTTAGGAAAGGCGAATATCATCGATTCACGATGCGGTAGTTCTTCACAAACATGAATGATGATTTTGTAACCTGTTTGATGGAAGAGTAGAAGGGTTGTGGTAATTAAATTAACATAATAAAATAAAGTTTATTTATTATAATTATGTTTCAATATAAGTGAGTTTTAAATATAATTGTAGGAGGTCATGGATTAAATAAAATAAAATGCTTGATTAGGGATGTTTCATATTCTTCAAGAAACTTCTTTTGGTTTACACCAAAAGGCTTATTTGTTTTGTAATTATGGAAAAATTAATCCTTCTATGATGATAATATGGAATTGAAGAATTTATTTAATTAGGTATTGGATTAAAAAGGTTTTGAATGTGTGATTTGGAGAGGAGAGTGGGTGGCCATTTATAAGTGAGGTGAGTCACACTCATGTATTTTTTGAAAAGAAAAATGTGTACCAACTTTTCTCAAATGAAAAAATTCTCCAAAATGGGCCATTATTATTTTTAAAAGATAAAAGGTAATAATATGGAAGTAAAATTGGTTTTTAAAACGTTTTATTTCATTTTAAACCTTATCTGTTTTGTTTAACAATTGGTAAACCCATTTTTACCTTAAATTGGGGTCAATAATTTTTAATGTTTTATCTATTCATTATGGTATAAAATTAAGATGAAACTATTAGATAATATAAATATTTATGATTCTAAATATGGAATAAATTTTTAAAAATTTCAATCACATAAGGGTAAAATTATATGTTAAAATTAATCCTATAGAAGTAATGAGAAAGAGGGTATTCAAGGAAATATTATTCAAATTTTTAGATGATTTTATATAAAAAATCTACAAGAAAACAATTTCTATGGACTCAATTAGATTAATAGGTATATAATTGAACTAAATTTTCTATTAAAACCATCTTAGAAAATTGGATTTTTTAAAATATTTAAAAGTAATGAAAATTATTAATAAAAATCAGTAATTTTCTGTATTCATCAAAAAATTAATCATCTTAGAAAATTATCAAAAATTCAATCTATGAAAATTTTTATATGCTGATTTTAAAAAATAAACTTATTTTTTAAAATTTTATTTCTAATTGTTGTAGTGATTTTATTAAAATAATTTCCAAACATCCAAAAAACCATATTTTCATAAAAATAGAGTCTTTAAGGAAAAAATTTTATTTATTATTATATCTTGAATATAAGTAAAATTAGATGAACATTAAATTTTTTATTGAATTTATAGTTTATGAAATTAATTAAAATCAATCACCCAATTTTATATTTTTAATTTATTGATGTGAAAAACCATTGTGCGCAAAAAAAAATAGTTTATCTAGAAAATATGTTCCGTGTAATGTAAGATAAACCCAATGTTTACTACAAAAAAATCTAAACATAGTGGTGTGTGTAACGTAAGATAAAATTGGTATTATTTATAATGATAATTATTGAATGTATTAAATTTATTTGAAAAAATTATTCCACAAAATCTAAGGTTATTACATGAAAGTTATATTAAAAAAGGATTAAATGAACCTTTTATATAAAAAACATGTATAAAATAATTATCATGAATAAAATATTAATATAATAAATTACAAGATATATCAAGAAACAAAATTAAATGAATCAATTTTTTAAGACATTCAGTAATTTAGTTTTTGGTAATAGGATCCTCACACTTCCCCATCATCATTATGTCTCAAGACCTGTGTACACAATTCCCTAGTCTCAAGCCATTATAAAAATCTACAAACACCCCATTAGGTGACACATTCGGGAAATCACACTGAAATTGGTTTAATTCATTATTTAATCATTAATACACTTCTATGGAGGCCAATTCCTAGTGTTCTTGTAACAAATACCTTTTAACTACGTATTCTTACATGTTCTTCATTCAATCAATCAATCACTCCTTGGAAAATCAATCATTTCAAATAATTTCACAATAGAATTACCCAGTTTCCATTTTCAGCATTCTTTTCTCTTTTTAATACCAAAACGAAGGTCATCGTCATCAATTTATGCCATTTAAAATCATCCTACATTAAAATATATTTATCTTGAGGTTTAACATCAAATAATTTCACTAAATTAATTTCCAAATCATGAAATTATTTTTTCTCAAATCCACCATAAAATTTCAATTCCATAGAAATTAGGGGGGTTCTACCGATATCCATTAAATTTTCGACACAAATAATCATTATTTGTAAATTTAGGCTTTAAAATAATTTAAAAACCCATTGAAAATCAATAAATAAAATCAATTGTTTTATTTAGTGGTAAATCATTACTGAAACACCATTCATTAATCAAATATTTCAAACAATAGAACACTAGCAACAAGATCCACAAATAATGAATGAAGGTATATGTGATCGTGAAATGAAACATAGAATACAGATGCATAAAAAATTGATTGGATCAACCAATAACAATATGATCTATCACTATTTTAGTAGGAGAGAAATGGGTATTGGGAGAAACCAAAAAAGAGTAGATCCACCTAACCTCAGGGGATCGTCCTCAATTACTAGAGATCCAAACCACAAAAATGGGTTAGAAGATTCTATTAAACCTCATTAAAGACATAAATGACTATATAATCATATTGGGGGATTAAATATGGTGATTTAGTGAAAAACCAAGGGGTCTCAATATTTTAAAATAATCTTTGGAGAATTAAATTCTCATGTGAATGGTTTACTAGTGTGGTGAGAACAGTTAAAAAACATTGGTCCCCAATAATATTCCCCAACTATTTGGGTTTCTTGGTTTCCACTAGTTAAATGTTTTTTTGCGAAACCATGGGACAATTGTTACCCCTACTATTTGGGGTGCACATTTTTTCAATATTTGGTGCACGATTTTTTAAAATCATGTGATAACTATGCACTGCACAATAAGTTTTGAAAATTTTCCAAATTTCACCAGAAACACCTTGATACAAGGCCAAACCAAAAAGTAATAGAAATATGGGATTAGAAGTACCTAAATGAAGGTAATTGGATTTTACAAGAATCTAGTTTATAGTTTCGTGATAGGGATTCATTTTCTAGGAAAACACACAATATATAACTCATAAAAACAATATGATGTTATCATATTCATTGAGTTATTTTTATGGATTTCACCAATTTTTTTAGTACAAATCTCAAATAATTACTAAACCCTAATCCGATACCGAATAAGGTGACTCAAGCATAACATATACAAATATTAAAACACTTTAGATAAATATTCAAAACATAAAAAATTATACATACCCCATAAAAATAATGGGTTTGTGTCCTTAGATACTAGATACATTAATAGGTTACTTCATAAATGATCCTCACTATATCAAATAATGTTTTTATCATAATACTCTTCGTAGGAATACTGCAATAGCCAGAGATTTTGGGAAATATATTTTTTCAAATTAATTTAGTATTTTTGATATTTTTTATTTCATGAAATACTTAAAATAATTTATTTTATATTAAATTTAAATTTATATCATGATCTACAGGCAAAATAGACTTCATGTTCATTATACACAACATTGATCTTCTACAAAACATCATTTTATTTCAATAATTATTTAAATGAGAAAATTATAACATAGACGTTAAAATTAATAATATTAATAGTAATATTTAATTTGAATATATTATTTATAATATTTTAATATATATAAAACATATTTGTAATGAAATATATAAATTTGGGTAGTCTTTAAATGTTTTAAAATAATATTTTTTTTAAAGAAACTGCTTTTTATGTCATTCTGTGGACAATAATATAATTAATTTTAGACTCTAATATATATTAAATTTTATATAATAAAATTTATTTTTGAATTCATAATTTTGAAATTATCTGAGGGAGATTTTTTGTATTCTCCAAGAGACTTCATTTTTGGGTTAATAATTAAAAAATTACAGCATTTTAGTTAAAAGCTACATTTTCGTTAAAATAATCATTATTGTTAAAATATAATTTAAATTTATTTTTAAAGTAATAATAGATAAATTATGAATATATTAATCTAATTTTGGTCATTGGAATCATTTTTATATTAAAATTATATATATAAACATTTAGCATTTTAATATGATTTTCTTTAAAATCCTGTTTTCTCACAACTTCTGCTTGATTAGAATTATAATTAATTTTCCTAATTATTTGATTCTAATTTTGGAATACTAGAATATATAGTTTTAATTCATATTATATTTTTATTCTAATAAGATAAAATAAAATTTTGACCGAAAATATTTTTTAAATTTATTAAAATTAATCACAGTGATTAAGGTATGACTTAGCTTAATTAAGGACTAAACTATACTATAAAGGACCGAAATGACCTAGAAACTTGTCCAAAAGACATTGGATACCAATAATTCGACCATATAATCTCTTGGTTCAATTTTTTTTTCTATTGGGATATTATTAAACTTAGGTTTCCAATATAAAATGTTAAGTAAGGAAAAAGACAAAAAGGGATATTTTCTTACCATTAATATTTACAAAACACTAAGATATTTAAAAAACATCATATATTAGGTTATAAAAATCCTTTTGAAATAATAATGATTTATTGTTCTCATAATAATATTTCAATAATTTTTATATATTATTTAGTTACATAAAATTATTACGAAATTCTAATGTACTGATTATATAGTTAATAGCCAACTAAAACAAATATTACTAAAAAGGTTATAAGTGATGTGAATTGATTTAATTATTTTTTGATGATTAATATATAATTTAAAATATCTCTAAATGTAGTTTATTTTAATTAAAATATAATTTTTCTTTTTCAAAAATTTATGTTAAAAAAATTATGTCAAAGATGACATTATTGTTATTTTACAATAAATGATATTTTATTAAATGATTTAAAATTAATAAAAATTCTATATTTTTATAAGATATTTTTATTGAATGGAAAATATTAAATATGGTTTATTAATGGAATAATTGATCTTTTATATTTAACAAAATGACCAATATATTTTAAAAACATTGTTTTCACGTTCCAGATTTAAGTAGTGTTTTGTGCTTCAAATGCGTTTGTTTTAAAAATTAATTTCTAAAACACATGAGATTTTTATATTGTAAATTAGGTTTCATTTTTAATATTTATTGGAATTATATTTTATAATAAATCTCAAAGTATTCTAATATTAATGTTTATATAAATTTTGTTAGAAAACTAGTTACTTTAATAGAAAACAAAACAATAAAATTGTGGAATCTTAGAAGTTAAGGAACAACATTATTAAAATGAACTTACTTTTGTCCAGATAAGATTATTTTATCCAATAATTTAACATTACTACATTATTTTTCCATTTTTATTCACATTTGGTTATGAAGACCTCCCATTATTGAATACCTTTTTGTACTAAAAAGAGTGCCACTCCACCTCCACTATAAAAAGGTAGGCACTCAACCAATTATTTACACCTCTCGAACAACTTAAGTTAGGAATAGATCTGATCAAATACCATAAAAAAACCCTAACTTATTCCTATAATCCTCCCATTTTTAATAAATTAATACAATGAAGCCTTTTGGCACAAACCAAACAGAGTTACCAGATTAATTGGTAACGACTTATCTCATGATCCTTTATTTTATTTTATTTCTCCACCCATCCACTCTATTTATTACATGTTCATATAGAAATAGAATTTTATTCAATATAATAAAACTTTTTATGCTAATTTTCAACCTAAAATCATACAAACCTCAATCTAAAAGGAAACAAACATGTTGTTTATGTGTACAACGAACTACCACCTCACAAAAAGATGATTGCTCATTTTTCCTTACTGCCTCTCGTGGTGGGAATTATTATGGAAAATATATTTATATATGTTATATATTATATTAATTTTTTTAATGTTATTTAATCCCTTTATAACACATATCTTTATAATTTATATTTGATTTTAATATGATAATTTCGTTTGAGGATGTGTGGACTACCACCCCCTCAATTTGATGTGATTCGTTCACACACTACATGGAAGGTATTATGGAAGGGTTATTTTAAAATATATGATATAAATGATATAATAATTATAGTATAATTATAATATATACACACACACACACACACACATATATATATGTCATTTTCTTTCTTTATTTCAATACGATAATAAAAACGAAAACAACATTCATGTGTTTGTACGGATTACCATCTCCACAAATGGTGTATTCCATTTCATACAACTATATTATATAGACTATTATAATAAAAATATAATTTATACACATTATATTTATACCATTTTTTACATTCATGAGATCATGATATAAGTATCAGGGTGACAGATATAACAAATTAAGACTCATGGGGAGAACTAAGAGAATATTACCTGAAGTGAATGTTTAATAAAGGATTATCAACAAGAGGGTAATATAAGGTCATAAACAAAACATATATGGTATTATAAATAACAATAAGATTCTATAATATATTTATAGTGAACTTAAATTAATTATATAGGAATATTTTATGAGTACGAAGAGATTCAAGACACAAGGTAATATGATTTCATCTCACTTTTTATTTATATGAGATGCATTATTTATTCACCACCCATTCCTTTTTTGTGGTGTGTATACGTCTTGTGGTTGTATTAAATGATCATTGTAATTAAATTTATGCATATTTACATATCCTTTTTGTGATCTTAATTTCATGGGGTTTATGTTTCAAGAGTTACCAAATCGGTAAAATAGATTTGTCTCAATTTTCCTTCTTTGAGACTCATGTTTTGTTATGCACCTAAATTCAATTTCATGGTGTATATACTTAAATTTTACATAATATATCAAGAATATACTTATTTTCATGATATTATAAGCTTTATTTAATTTATTTTTCTTACACAGACTTTATTATCCCATGTAACAAAGTGGTAAGAATTCATTGAAACAATCTCATTGCTTTTTCGATATTGTTAATGATTATTCTTATTTAATGAAATGTTATGATATATATCTCATGAAAAATCATGAGTTTACTAATACTCTATGTATTAAAGTTATATATATGTATTAGTACCATTTCTCCACTCATTGGTAGTTAATATTAAAAAACATTTATGAAAATATGATCTTATTTAACTATTTGGTCATAAATCTATTTTATTTCAAAACTCATGATTTCATTAATGTTTTAAATTTTTTTTAAATGATCCATGAAGGTAATTTTTAAGGAAAAGTATATTGAAAATGTTTTTTTTTCAAATCACCGTTTATATGTTTTAAAAGCTATTTTATAGTTTTTTTTTTCAGAAAATGTTTTATGTTTTAAAAAGTGTTTTCAATGAAGAATGAATATTTTCCTCAAGAAATGATTTTAAAAGTTCTTTAAAAACTATTTACCATATAAGGTAAAATCCATAGGTGTTAATTATTCATTTATGGGGAAATTATTCAATTGTTTCCATCATATACTTTCCCTTAATGGATTACGTTTTGATGGCATGATGTATATAAAGCTAGTTTTTTTCACAGGTTATATTATTTTGAAAACCGTTTATTTTAATAGGTTATGTTTATGATGAAATGACTATGAATGCTATGTTTTTTCATAGGTTATTATATGATTACATTTTTATCATAACCATCTCATTTCATGGGTCATTATAGGATTATTTATAGACTTGTGGAAGATGTTTGTATTATTTCATAATGATATGGGTGGGACCTGTATCTACCTCTAATGCATTGGGTAAATATTAATACCTCACGAGATAGACATGAATGGAATATGAAATGAACTTTTTTTAGTGTTACATATATGGAATGATAAATGAACTTGGTTGAGTATTACAGGTCCAGAGCAAGGAGTGAACTCAGTTAAATAATATAGGGATAAAACGAGGTGTGAAACTAGTTCAGTAAGGACATTGTCCATAAATATGTTCTTGGAAGCAATTCTATGATGAATATTGAAATAATTATATATGCTTATGTGTCTTCCATAATTTCTGTTTTATTCCTTTGTTATTCTTTCATATATTATGTTCATTAGTTCCTTATGATTCATGTCTTATAAACATCCAATATTAATTCCACGATTCTTGTTTATGATCATTGATATGTAGGGTATGATCTTCTATTTTCATGATCATGTTCTCATACTCATATAATCAATATTATGATTACATATATCTCTTTTTTAACCTAATTAAGAATATGAGCTCACCCCTTTTTATGTATCATTCCCCCAAGTTATGATGATGGGTATTGTGTTTTATGCGTCTAAGAAGGGTTCTATTCATAAAGAACCTTGAGGGAGATGATGTAGAACATTTATTTACAAGTGTTTCTATTTCCATGTTTTCGAATTCACTATACTAGTATCGACTTTGGGCATCTATTTTTTTTTTAATTTTTCAAGTATTCTTTAAATTTTTTGTAATGTTAATGTATGAAAATTGAGGGTCTCTATAGTTTCTATCAGATAAATTTTTTAGTTAAACATTGGAATATTTGATGGAAAAACATAGTGAGAACCCTATGTACATGTATAATGATAATTTTAAGGATAAGTAAAAGTATAGAAAAATTTCCTTGAATTTTAGTAAATGGTAGAGTGAGTGGTCTCCTATAAATACATATATGTCTGGACAATTAAAGTGTATGTGGATCTGGCATAGATGTTCCTAGGGGTAAAAACCATAACAAGATGTTCCAGACTCGACTCTACATAATCTAGTATATGAAAACATGCCTTACTGTACACCAAGTTTGAGACTACTAGGTGACATTATTTTGGGATTCACAAACTCTTCATAAACCATCATGAAGAATTTAAATCTAATTTGGCTATGAATAACCTAAAATGAACCTAGGGTGTCATAAATTAAGGAAGGTGTCATGATTTAGACTTCATATAAGTAATTATTTTCATGAAAATGTGGTTTTATGCTATAATAAGTATTTCTCACACTAGGATTTTGGTTTTAGTCAATGGAAGGAACTAGAAGGAACTGGATTAATGTTTAATGTGATGGACAATTTTTTGATTATTATTCAAGTGGGATGATCACTAGAATGAAAGATGTTGTGATTATGCCTAATTAGTTTTCGCAGAACATTATAAACAACATATACCTTAACCAACTCTTGGACTCTTAAACAAAGAGAGAGAAGGTATTATCCAAGAGTTTGGGTAATGGAAACCATGGGGGAATGAAAATTTAGTTTCCTTTGTGTCAGGAATGTGGAAATAATCAAAAAATTGAATGTCTTAGAGGAATAAGAAGATGTTTTGGCTATTAAAAAAAGGACACAAAGAAAGTCACTACAAGGGAATAATGAAGTATTTGATTAACAAAATGGAAGAAAATATTGGCCTCTAAAATAAATATCAAATGTAAAGTGTTTTAATTATGAAATAAATAGTAATTATGAATCTCAATGTCCTAATATGAAAGTTCCTAATGATAATCAACAAGGTGGTGTGAGTAATGGTTATATTTCTGTTGATTATGAGACTATAGATGAAATGTGAAATAAAATAGGTATCAATTTATTGCATGAGTTATACTTAACATGGATTATGGATGAATTGGAATAATAATAGTTTTTATGTATTTTGGATTCATGAATTATGTTATATGAATAATGAAATAAAAAAAAGGATTGTCGAGTTTATGTTTTATGCTAAGTATTTAAGATATTAGGTTGAATTTATCTTATGGATTGGAAAAGAGATTTAATTGAAAGGGGATGTCGATGGAAAAAAATTTATTAAATGAAATGAAACCCTTAATATGTTCCTTATGTCACGATAATGTATTTTGGATAAAGATATGTGGGATATATGTAAATTGGATAGTAAAGATTACCACATAACTGATTATGGACAAAGTGTTATATTTCATCAAGGATAATGTTTACAAATTATTTGATTTAAATAATGTATCCCTTAATAATTGGAATAATGAAAAATTATTTTTTTAAATGTTTTATGGTAATTTAGGTTCTTACCATGTTTAAGAGGATTTACGATGAGGGTATTCAGATATTTCGAATGTGAAAACCAAGAGATACTTTGTGATATATAGGGGGTTAATGTTATGTTTATTTCAAGAATTTCATTCTAATGTTTTTAATTTTCATTTATTATAATAGTTATAAGGTTAACCATTTAGGTAATGTTTAAGTTAAACTTTTGAGGATGTGTTTATGTATTGATATTTTATTTAAAACCATTATTTTATCCAATTTAGTGATTAAAATTATTTGAAGGATGTACATCATATTAATTTTGTAAATTAAATTAGTGTCGATTTAAAAAAGTACTTCATGTTTGTCAAGTGACAACGAATCAAGTCCAAAAAGGTGGTGGGTCTTGAACCCATAACATAAAGATGATAAGGGATTCATGCCTACCACTGGCCTACATAATGTACTGGTTAATGTATAATTTTTTTTTGATGAATAATTATTTTTTTGTAACACTAGTGTTAATTTTTATGTTAATAGATTAATTTATTAACCATATTGATTTATAGGGATTGTTAGAGATAAATAGATATACTTTTCATTATTTAACAGGTATTATGATCTCCTAAAAGTATATTTTCATTCTATGTACATCAATGTTAATTTATATAAATCCATTTCATGACTTAATTGATGAATTAGAAATAGATAAAAGAATCAATGAATGAATTTTTTTATATAAACATAACAAGTAAGTATATTTCATTTAATTCTTGGTCAATAAATGAATTACTCAATGATAGAACAATGATCCAAAAATTGTGTATTTCTAATACCTTAATTTTTGTCGAACTGATGACATTTTAAATCAAAAATGATTTTTGAATTTGAGGCCCTTAACTTTTCATTGACCATTCACTTGTTTGTTATTTATGAACTCAATCACTCCTTATGAATATTTTCACTTTTCCTGCAAGACCATGTTTTCACTTGCAACCTATGTTCTCCCATGTAGAAACATAGTTATATGTTACTTTGGGTAATCATTATGGTTCCAACATTCCCTTTTATGATTATTTTTATTATTATTTCTTATGATGTGGGTTTATATGAATGAAACATTAAAATATTAATAATTTGATAACATATATGTATTTCTAAGGTGAAATTCATTTTAAGGGGGAAAAATGTAAGACCCTGAGATTTTGTGAACTATTTTTTTTGAAATTAATTTAATAATTTTGATATTTTTTCATTTCATGAATCAATTAAAATAAATTATTTTATATTAATTCACCTTTTTTAGCTTTATATATAAGAAACACCGACTTGGTGTGTGTTATACACATCACAGATCTTCGATGAAACATTCTTTTATTGTAATAATTATTTAAATGAGATAATTATAAACTAGATGTAAAACATAGTAATATGAATATAAATAAAAACTTTTCATATATTATTTATAATGGTTTCACATAAATTAAACATATTTATAATGAAAAATATAATTTTTTTGTAAAGTCTTTATATGTTTTAAAATAATATTTTCATAAAGAAATTACTTTTAAGTCCTTCTATAAAAAATAATAATATTAATTTTAGAATATAATAGAAATTTAATATGATAAAATTAAATTAAATTTTTAATTGAGAAATTTTAAATTATATTTGGTTTAATTTTTGGGATTTTTATAGGAAACTTTATTTTTGGTAGAATAGTAAAAAAATTACTACAATTTAGTCGAAAACCCATTTATTTTAAATAATGATTAGTGTCAAATTATATTATTAGTTGGTTTTGAAAGAAAAAATAGATAAATTATGAATATATTAATCCAATATTGGTTATTGGAATAATTTTTATATTAAAATTATATATAAAAACGTATTGATCTTTTGAATGATTTTTCTTTAAAAACCCACTTTCTCACCATGTCTCCATGATTAGCGTTAAACATAATTTTCCCACATCTGTGATTTTAATTTTTAAAAATTGACATAAATGGATGTAATTAGTATGATATTTTTATTCTAATAAGATCAATTTAATTTTTTACCACAAAAATTAGTGAATGTGATTAAGATTTATCACAAAGATTAAGGCATGATTAAGCTTAATTAAGGACTAAACCATAATTTTAAGGACCCAAATGACCTGGAAACATATCAAAAATATATTGGATACAAATAATTCTACAATATTACCTATTGGATTTAATTTTATGGGTTATTTTTATATTATTAAATTTAAGTGACTTATATAAAAATTTATGTAAGGGAAAAGAAAAAAGGGGGACTTTTATTACAGTTTGCATTTATAAAAAATTGAGATACGTAAAAAACATCATATTTTTGGTTATAAATATCATTTTGAAATAAAATTGGGAAATATATAAAATAATAATTTACCATTAAATTTTAGAGATGATTTAGTTAATTAAAATACTTACGAAATGACAATGTAGTGATTATTTAGTTAATAATTAACTAAAATAAATAATTATAAAAATGTTAAGTAAAGTGAATTGATTGATTCATTATATTTAATTATATTTTGAGATTAATATATAATTTTACATATCGGTAAAAATAATTTATTTTAATTCTAATATAATTTTGATGTTTTAAAATTAATGTTAAATTTATAATGTCGAAATTGATAATATTGTTATTCTACAGTAAATGTTATTTCATAAATTATTTAAGATTAATAAAAAACTATATTCTACCAAGTGATTTTTAAGGTCTAAAAAATATTATATATGGTATATTAATGTACCAATTTATCTTTTATAATTTATATATTGTCCCATGGATTGTAAAAACATTGTTAGGATGGTCTGGGGTAAAACAATGTTTTGCACATCATGTGTGTTTAAAAAAAATATATTTACAAAACAAAAGAGAATTTTATTTTGAAAATTATGTATCTTATTTATAATTCATTTGATATATATTTTTTTGATAAATATAACTTTATTTTAATCTTAATTCTTAAGTTACTTTGGTCAGTAAACTAAATTAATTAATAAAAAAAAGGTAATCATAGAAGTTATGGAACTAAATTATTAAAATTAGCATATTTGTGTGTGATGTAGATTTTTTTTTTACAATAAATTCACATTAATATATTTTTTTTTCATTTTAGAGTCACATTAGGTAACGAATACCTCCCATTATTGAATACCTTTTGGTATTTACAAGAGTGTCTCTCTCCTTCCACTATAAAAAGGTAGGCACTTCACCCCTTCTTCACACCTCTCAAAACACTTTGTTTTATCCAAGATATGATCCAATAGAATCTAAAATACCCTCAATTCATACTTTAATAATTCCATTGTGAGGAATTAAATCCAAATAATCCTTTTGAAAAAAACCCAAATGAGTTACCCGATTAAGAGGTAACGACTTCTCTCAAGCTCTATTCCTTTATTTTATTTGTCCACCACTCCAATATATTTATTCCATGAATGTATAACAACACCAATATATTAAATATTATTTTATTATTTTATTCTAATGGTTTTACCTACACTCACACACACCTACATCTAATGGGTAATGAATATACTGTTTATGTGTACATCAAACTATCACTTAAAAAAACAATAATTATTCATTTGTCCTTACCGACTCTCATGATGGAAATTATGGTGGAAAATATATTTATATTAGCTATATATTATATTTATTATGAATTTAATATTATTTAATTCTTTTACAAAACATATCTTTATATATTCCATTTGGTGTAAATATGATAATTTTTATTGAGGAGGTGTGGACTATTGCCCCCTTAAAGTGATTTCATTCATTCTCATGCTACATAGAATGTATTAAGGATGGTTTTAGTGAAATTATATTATATATATAATATAATAATGATACTTTAATAATGATATATATATATATATATAATATTCTTTCTTTCTTTCAATTTGACAAAAAAAACAGAAACAACGTTCATGTGTACGTATGACTTACTGTCTCCGTGAACGGTGTATTCCATTTCATACATCTATAATATATCGATTATTATAATAAAACAAATAATAAACATAAATTATATTTATATCATGGTTTAATTTCTAAAAATCATGATATTTGTATAAGGGCTAAAAATATAACAAATTAAGACTCATGTGAAGAAACGATAAAATACTACCCGAAGTGAAACCTTAACATATGATTTTAAACAATTGGGTAACAAAAAGTAATAATAAAACCATATATGGTATTGGATATAATAGTATGATTCTATAAAACATTTATAATAAAAATTCCTTTATTATACAAAAATATTGTACGAGTAAAAAGAGAGTCAAGACATAATGTATGGGGATTTCATCTCACTTTTTATTTCTCTGAGATACATTATTTATTCACCACTCATTCCTTTTGTGTGGTGTGTATACTACCCATTAATGTATTAAATTATTATTATAACTAAATTTATAGGTGTTTACATATCCTTTCCGTGATCATTATTTCTTGGGGTTGAAGTTTCAAAAGATACCAAAATGGTAAAATAGTTTTTTCCCAATTTTCCTTCTTTGAGACTAATGTTTTTTTATGAAAATAAATTCTTTTTAGAGGTTTATATAATTATATTTTACATGTTATATCATGAATATAATTCTTTCCTTGATATTTTAAGCATAATTTATTTTATTTATTGTACATGGATAATATGATCCCAAGTAACTAAGTGGTTATAGTTCATTAAATCAATCTCATCACTTTTAGACATTGTTAATTATTATTCTTATTTGATGAAATATTATGAAAAACATCTCAAGAAAATGAATGATTTTCATTATATTGGATTTATTAAAGATATATCCATGTATTAGTAGAATTTTTCAAAAACTTTAGTAATTAATATCATTAAGAAAATGTTTTTAAGAGAATCTGATCGTATTTTACTCTTCGATCAGGAATCCTTTTTATTTTAAAAACCACATTTTCAAAAAATGTTTTTGAATGATACATGATGTCAATTTTCATGGAAAAGTATTTTAATAACGTTTTATTGTTGTAAAATAATCATTTCTAAGTTTTCTATTTCTATTTTCAAAGAAAATGGTTCTAAAAATGTTTTATGTTTAATAAAATCCTTTTTCAATGCATAAATGATATTTTCCTCAAAAAATGTTTCTAAAAGATATTTCAAAATTATATTGAATCCAAGATAACATACATAGGTGTTACTAATGAATAAATTGGTAAATTATTTAATGTTTCCATCCATGTAATTTCTCTAAATAGATTATGTTTTAATGGCTTTGTTTTTATAAACCACATTTTTCTTTTATGGGTTATATGCTTTTGAAACCTGATTCTTTTCATGGGTTATATTTCTAATGAAATGATTGTGAGACATGTATTTTGTCACAGGTTATGATATGATTAAATTTTTATAATAACCATTTCATTTAATAGGTTATGATATACTTATTTATGATTTTGTGGAACATGTACATATTATTTCATTATGATATGGGTGGGACTTATATCTCCATCCAATTAAATAGGTAATGATTTATATCTCATGATATAGAAATGGATAGAATGAGAAATTATCTCAGTTTAGTATTACATGTATGTACTGAGAAATGAACTCGGACTTGTATTACAGGACTGGAATGAGTAGTGAACTCAATTTGTTATTACTGATTGGAACAGGTTGTGAACTCGGTTTAATAAAGGATTTTTTCCACTAAGATGGTCTGGACAACAGTTCCTTGACAACTATAGAAATCATTATATATTCTTCTGTGTATTAAATAATTCAATGATTTATTACAATATTATGATTTGATGTCTTATGTTATTTATTTCCTTATGATTCATTTCTTATGATATTTCAATATTTATTCCCGAATTCATGTTTATGATCTTTTATATGCGTGGTATAATCTTCTATTTTCATTATCATGTCCTCATACCCATATACTCATGATTATGCTTAAGTACCTCCCTTTTCTAATCTTACTAATCATTTGAGCTGACGCCTTTTTGTGTTTCCTTCCCCCAGGTTATGAGCATGGGTGTTGTGTTTACTGTGTCTAAGAAGGTTTATAGTCAAGAAGAACTTAGTGGGAGATGATATAACTCATTTATGTACTAGTGTTTATGTTTCCATGTTTCCATGTTTCCAAAGGCACTAGACAAGTGTGGTATTTGGGCATATATTTTTATAATTTTATAATTATTCCACAAAATTTATATAATGTTAATGTATGAATATCATAGTTCATTATAAATATTGTACATAAACACATTCATTTTAACCATGGAAAATGGAAATATATGAATGGTGAGAACTGATTCTCTTTAAGGTTAAAAATATGAGATATAAATCAAGGATAATTCGTGAGCACAAATTTATGATAGTATAATTATAACATGATAATGTCATACCCAATCAATAAAATATCATTAATAATGAATCATAGAATAAGGTATCAATGTAATAAAAGGGAAATTTCATAAGAATTTTGAATCATTTTTAATCAATCATGAGTCATGAGATCATATCATAAACTTTGGAATATGGTATATGAAAAATCTTATAAAAAGTGACCATGTATAAATATTAACATGTTCACTGATTAGGTAAAGGAAATTAAATCATATCCTTATATAAACTTATACATAAGAGACTAGAACCCCAAAAAATAGTATTGACACTAATGTGAATGTTATCATAGGATAATATCACTAGTAAAGCATATTTATCCTTAAAGGATCGTGTCATAGATGAAAAAGTTATTTAAAAGTACATTTGAACATTTTATTAAAACATGAGAAATATATCCATTTCTTGTGGTAAAATTAAAAAAAACAATCTAATAATATGTAGAAAATAATTTCATTTGAAAATATCTAAGGAATATTATAAGTGAATATTTATTTCAAAGGACAATTATGATGACGAGAGAATCCATTCATGACGTATAAATTAAATAAAATATAACTTTCACACTATTTACAATGAGTTATAAATAAACACATAAGAAAAAATTGGAATATTTATTTTTATTCCTTTTAATAGAAATTCAAAAATGGTAAAAAATGAATATAATGGAACATTTTATCATAGAAAAGAACAATAATTAAAATAATATAAATAACACAAACACGGAATAAAACGTATGTCATCCAAAGAGAAATTAGGATATATTTTCATTATAATTTGAAGTTTGAAAGAGAGGAAAATGAATTTAATACTTTAATATTCTAGGAATAACAAAAGTACAAGAAAAAAAATTGGTTTTCAATTATAAATATCATATAATTCTCCTCAACATAAATTTAACATAAACAATCCCATGCAGAAGATATATTGTAACATAATTCACTAAAAACATCATTAAAATTTTTAATCACAAAAACCTTAAATGAAATAAATTCAAATTAATGTTTAAATTCCATTAATATAATATATTTCATGACATATCATATCAATATGGAATTATATACACCACATGAAATTAACCTGGGTTGAATATGGAATACATTTCAAAGAATGAAATGTGAGACAAGAAACCTATACTGTAAGTATTCTATTTCACCATACTTGTTAAAACATACATTATAATTAAAATATATTTATTATAAAAAAATTCTATAATTTTATTAAAACATAACATACTATTTTGGACTCCATTATAATTTCCAATCATCCACATCATATAAATTATTTCCCAAAATGGTCGTTGATCTTTTCTCCATATAGGTTTAAATTTGATGGTTCTGGAACATATAGTATGTTCATATATTCAACATCTCCATAATATTAATCACAAAATAATTATCATATTTATTATTTATAAATACTTTTATAACCATTCATATAAAGTAGTGATAAAAAATTAATGTCATCACTTCATGGAGAAGGTAGTTCATATATATGGACTTGTGATGTCTTCAATCCTTGATGGGTATAATTAAAAAATGTAAACAATATTCATTACTATAGAATAATAAATACATATGGAATATAATATATATTAAATAAACCTATCTTAATTACCATTTATGTAGTGTGAATAATAAAAATGGATCACAATATTTTGTGGAGGTGGAAGCCCACACGTATGAATGAGAATTAGTATCATATCTCAATAAATAGAAGAGAAGAGGGATAATAGTTGTTACATAAACAAAATAACATTTTATTATCTGTGATATTCTGATTTAATTACATTGGAATGTTTAGGAATGAATTATAGGAGGTAAATGTTGAAGTAAAATGAAAGAGATTAGTTACAATGATTACATATAGTTTGAGAGACCACCTTTGGATTTCTTCTTGAGGAATTTTATGAACCAACCCTAGTCGATCCCAATCCGGTCTCCCGAGACATCAAGTGAAAAGGCTCGAGTGGGGTTTCCAATTGTACTTATTTGGAAACTAGTTCCTGGAATCAAGATTATACACTTTTCAATGATTTATCCGATACTAAATAGATAAATAATCTAAGATATTGTATACACAAAAATAATATAATCCACAAACTAACCACAAGATCAATACATAAACACATATATATAAAAACACAATTGACCAAAATAGAAAACTAAAAAATTGAATGAAATTGGAACTGACCTGATGTGATCAACACCTTACCTCTTGGTATCCACCATCCAAAAAGACCAACCCAATCCATAGGAAACCCAGAACAGAAGATGGAGCATAAAAATAGCTTAGGTGTATTGAATTTGATTGGCATAAGTAGGGTGTGAGCATAAAATATCTTAGTAGATAAGCACCATAGAATAAATAAATTTTCACTCCCCAACACATTACATAAATTCTAGTTTGAAATATATTTATATGAAAATGGGTTTTTAATATTTTATAGATACAATAATGATCTCTTATTTGAAATCCAATTTTAAGACCAAAAACCAAATGGATAATAAAATTAAGCAAAATAATAACATTATATCATATAAATATTGATATAAAAGGAAATAGTTCAGTCATACAAAATAAGAATGTAAAATAACTGAAGTGCTGCAAAAATAGAACAAGAATATAGAAATAATCATTCATGGGAATTTACTAAACACCCTTAGAAGAAATCAATGGACATACTTAGTTCAGACCCACCTTCTAGTGTTTGGTGCAAGTCCATAGTAAATAATAAACTAGGATACTATATGATAGCCTAACTAGTGGAAAATCCCACCAGGCCTATCCTCTATCAATGGGTTTCTAATCCGTCTAATCAGCAATATAATATTACTATCACTTGACCCTTTAGATGATTCTCATGTTACTAGTGTAAAGGGGAATGAGGAGGCCATCAAACATATTATGAACCATTAGTTTCCACTTTTCATCCCTTTCCCCTAACAAACACTAACTATGTGAAGGTCACCTCAATGGAAGAATAACTGTAGGGTTCCTATCACACATATAACCATTAAAAAGATCCAATTAGGCCCACACACCATATGAATTTCAAAAACATTTAACAAAAAATTACAAGGTTCAATCCATGACTTAATATTTAGATTTATAAAACAATTCTTAATGAAAAAACCATTATTCTAAAACCTTTTTCAAAAGCATGATAAAACATTATTTATGGTCAAAATGTTCCAAATAGGCATTAATAGATGAAATGTTACGAATTGTGATTCAAGGAACAAAACAAGAAGAGTTTTAGGTAACAAAAATCAAAATAAATTTAAATGATACTTGGAAATGAGGTATCCATGTTAGATCCATGTTAGAATCATTTTATGTTTTTAGTAAAACCATTTCAGAGATATAGGTGAGAGGATAAGGAAAAAATGGAGAGGAGTGTTTTGAAAAATGGTGTTCAGGTTAGACATTATTATAGAATTCAATTTATGTATTTCTATGTACCTATCCATATGTGCACCCCATGTACATATGGATATTCCCACATCCAATTATATAGATACATGTAATCATGGAAGACTACAAAAGTTTTCAAGGTTCCAATTTAGGATCACAAATCACCCTCACAAGAAATCACAAGGTTCTATATATAGGCCCCTAACCATTAAAAGGAACCCAACCCATACATAAATCCTAATTTCACATGTCACAAACTTTTCCAAAAGTCATCCAATCCTACAGACCATCCACAAATACATGATTTAATTTAAAAAGTCCAATTATAATTTTATCATACACCTTGTATATATATATTTAACCAAGAAAAAACCTTTTGAAAACCAATTTTATCAAAAATCCATCATAGAGACAGTATGATAAATAAATCTAGAATATCAAAAACATGAATAACATCTTTAAAAATGACTAACGAAATATAAAGCATCATATAGAATGGTTTGTAATAGAGATATATAGAACACCAACCTCAATGATATGATAAGGAAATCAGACACCAATAGAAGGAAGAAGTTAACCCAAAGAGAATACCACATACCCTAAGATAATATAAATCCCTCAAAATTATCCAACTATCAACGTAGGATTTTGAAAAGAGTGATATAATTAAAGAAGAAACAATAATCAATGAGAAAGAAGAAGTAAAAGGAGAAAACACCCTAAAAAATAAGAGCAACTCAAGTAGAAAACCCAAGGGATCACAAAATTAAGATGAAGCACCATGATATGATGTTATGGGATCCCCTTTGTGAACTAAAATTGAAAATATGATGGATAAAAGCTATTTTCATTAAAAAATGAGGGAAAAGTTAGAAATTTAAATTTTTAAGCATCTGGGTATGTAACACAGTATGGATGAACAATTTTCCAAAGTGGGTGCCAACCATTCACAACCATATTTAGAGAAAATAAGACTACATAGATTAGATTGATGGTTTTGGTAACCCTACACCAACCTTGTAATTTATCTCTATCAAATTGAAGATCCTCCCATCACACTTTTTTCTTTGTTTTTACTAACTATGCGCAAGTTGTGTACCTAGCCCCTAACATCAGCCAATATCTACACATTTTTTCTATTGTCTTGAATGGTTTAGGATAGACCATGAATAGGGCATGCTAGATAAAACATGAAAAAATATTAACTATAAACAGACTCTTCCTTCACCAACCATGTTATTTCCTCCCAAACCATGCACACGAACCTTTAACATGGTCAAATGAAACTTGATACCTATAAAACTCAAAAAATCTTAGTAGAAACTCATCCCGAACATCAAAAAAAGGATCAAACATCAATAATTAGATAATTAATAAAATAATAAAACAAAATTATGTTTGATATGTGACAATTCTCACCAAAAAAACATTCTTCCCCTAAAAAATCACTAATCCAAATAGAGAACAAAGACATAGATTGAAACTAAATAAAGACAAATGAACTCATGATCCTTGGTGTCTTCATTCAAGTCTGTGAGTCACACTCGATAAAATCTAAGTAAAAATAAAAGAATATTCATTGTTGGTATCCTTAACATTTGTGAACCATTAAAAAAGTCAAAACAGAAATATTAACTCCCAACAGAATGGGAACACGATTATAGATGCTTGAAACACTAACCGAACCAAAATCATGATTAATCGTTTCTAAAATTTAAAAGAATTATAAAATTTTAACCACACAAGACAAAAATTAAATCACAGGATTTATAATCATTCAAAGAATAAAATATAAAAAGGTACAAAAACAAACTACATAGGTTTCCAGAAACATGCTAACTAAGATTCTTAAAATAAGATAGATTTTAAAAACAAAAGAACCTACATTAAGGAGAACATAGATATTATCCACTCTAATAATTGAGTAGAAAACCTTTCCAATAACCCCCTTCTCACACATGAATGTTTTGGACTATATGAAAATATTAATTTTACGGACTTTGGTTGGACCCATGATTCTGGAAGCATCTATTACGCCACATTTAGGAGCCGACCTTCTTTGACATAGATTTGCACTTTAGGAAAAGTTTCTCGAAAGACTTATATTTGTGGTCCAAATAGTAACATCATCAACATTCATTAAGATAATTATACCATGATATCTTCAAATGTTATAAATGAACACACTAAAAGCACAGGACTAAACATGTTGATGGAAAAGGATTAGGAACTGACAAAGGATACTTATATTAAAGGAGTTCCTTTGGTAAAATTCTTTTACTATATGGGAATACATCATGACTTCTAATAGAAACTGGCTTGTCACTGGCTATAGACATCACTATGTGAACTAAATCATCTAGAAACAAATCTTTTCCCATATTATGAAACATAACTTCACCCAATCTGATAAATCAACACATAATCTCTAGATGAATACCCCAGATGAAGAGATGACCTTTTATCTAGTCCATTGATGCTATATCCAATAAAAAAACTATTTCTTTAAATCGATCAAAATAATTCTTCACCATCCACTGATATTACTCAACACCAAGGAGATCTTCCATTTTATTCACCCATACCTATACATTTATAGACCATTATATAGAAGTGTTCTTAAAATATTCCCAATAAATCTCAACTTGAAACTATTATGGGATGATCAACGCCCACCAATCCAAACGTAGACCCTCAATGAACCCAGAAAAACATGCACCCTTACAGCTTTAGAATTTCCCAAAGATCTAAAATCACTTTATAATCTCTCAAGAAACTCTATAGTCTTTAAAAACACTTGATCACCTTGTAAAACTTACAATAGTAGAGATTTAATTGACTCTACCACCACCCCAGAAGTCTGGGTGGGGCTAACAACTAGAAGAGTCTCATTGAATGGATTTTTCTGGGATGAATCTGGGTGGAATAATCTAAATAACATAAGGACATGAAATTGAATCAACATAAAATCAAGATTAAATGAAAAATGGCTATTATAAACACAAATAATAATTTATAAATAAAATAATCACAAATAAAAACCAAAATTACTCTTCCAAAAACCACCACATCCAAATTCCAAAACAACTTCATTTTAAGGAAACCTTTCGGAAATCTTGATTCCAATTTTCCAATGAAAATAAAACACCAAATCCCACTTTTAAACTAAAATAATGCCCCCAAATCATTTTCCTTTTCAATTTTTCTTAAAAAAACCATATTTTATTCAAAATCCAATCATTCTGATGAAAATAAATAAAAATCATGACTCCTAAAAAACCATTGAAATAGGGAACTAGTGGCCATGCATTACCCGACCACATGGTTTAGCATACTACTACCTAAGTAATAAACAAACATTATAAGTATCTCAAACTATGTACATGGGATCCACACGGGCCTCTAAAACATGAAAAGTCAACATGTGACAGAAGTCGGCTTCCGCTATTATCCCCCAAACCACACAATCCAAACTAACACCAATGAAGGAAAACTAAAAATCCAAAACAAAAGTCTCTTGGCTCTAAAAATCCATGGAAACTCAAGGCTCCAGAAGAGAAACAGGTCATGATTCTATTCTCCTACTTACCCTTAGAGTGTTGAAACTCCTCTTTCCAAACAAACTAACTCCCAAATAAAGAAGGTATTTCTAGAATTCAATTTTTTCACAAACCAACCAGGGTGGACCCTAAAACCGTCACATGAGCATGCCCATGATAAGACCCGAGTGGCATTGTCAATCCTACCATGATGGAAACTAGTTCCTTACATCATGATAATACACATTGGAATGATTTATCATATACTAGCTCAATAGCCTCATCCCAGTTGGTGAGGCCTCAACAAGTGCATCCAAGAGATTCGAGATCAAATCTGGGAGGAGACATATTTCCGAGGTACTATATTTGTACTATAGCAGTTACTCTTTGGTACTGTATCAGGCACTATTCTGTACTGTAGCAGCTAGAACAATTCATCCATTTGGGAATTTGGGCCACTGTTTTAGTACTTGGGTCCTGCAAGGCTTTCGGGCCACCCAAGGGCTTCAGGACAGTTGTCTATCAAGGCCTTCGAGCCACCTCACGGCCTTCAGGCCACCCTACGGCCTTAGGGCCACATGAATATACAGATGTGAAAGTTAGAATTCAAAGGGACATGGCTCCCAATGAGGATTTAGAGTAAGCACATTTACCAGAGCAGAGCTAACCAGAATTGGAAGAACGAGAGGGTATGGAATCACCATCGGTATCGGACCTATGCAGCTCTGCATAGGATAACAATCTGACCAGAATTGTGAAGGTGGATTTATTATATCATGATATGTGTTGGGGAGGAGCAGTTCTAAGTTGTCTTATTTGGGTTATTTCCTCTAAGACCTATGTTTTATGTAATTGTCTCTAAGAACTCGGGACTTGTAAGAGTTCCACCTCAACCCTTGAAAGGTAGATTATAAAAATAATAAAAAAATGCCTTCGATCCATTCAGAAGGATTTATCCTATACTAAATAGATAAATAACACAAGATATATAACACAAAAAAACATGATAATTGAAAAACAAATGACAAGATCAATACATAAGATGATCTAGATACATCTACAATAGAAAAAAAAACAAAAAACTAAAACAAAATTGATACATAAAAAAGAAAGACCTGACATGATCTCCATGTGATTCCTTGGTCGCCACCATGCACAGGACTAACCCATTCCAAAGAAAAACCTGAAGAAAAGTTGAACCTATAAAGCATCTAGATTATAATGACGTTGAGGGAAAAAGTAGGATTTGGGCATAAAAAATCATATAAGGTAATAACCATAAAATCCATACATGTACTATCCCAGAAATAGTCTATGAACACTAGTTTTAAATAAATTTAAATGAAAATATGTTTTAATATTTTTGAAATAAAAACACACTATACTTTCTAAAATCCAATTTTAAGTCCACAACCCAAAAAATTATTAAATTTAAGGACTAATAGTATAGTTTACCATTAAATCTAGAAATAAAATAAAACTGTGTAGAATGAAAATTACTAGAATATCAAATAACCTAAATGATACAAAAACAGAATAAAACATATAGTTATCTATTCTTTGGAATTTCCTAAATATCCCTAGAATCAATCCTTATAGATACTATATTATGAAACACCTTTTGATGTATGGTGTAACTCCATAGTCAATAAATATCCTAGATATTCTTGGATGGCCCCAATAGTTCCAAATTTCACTTGGACAATCCTCTATCCAATGGGTTTTAATTAGACTAATTGGGACTAGGAAGTAACTATAACTTGACCCTATATATGATTCCCATCAATAAAATTATAATAGTATAAATGGAAATGAGGATGTCATAATGTGCATGGAGAACTCTCATTTTCCCCAATGAATTCATTTTTCATCCCCACCACCATCTATATGAAGGCCTCCTCAATGGAAGTACAACCATAGGGGTTCCCATCACACATAAAACTATTCAAAAGTATGAAACATGATTAGACGCCATATTTATTTATAAAAAAATTCCCAAAACATCAAAAAGTTCCAACTGGGCCTTCAATTTTACAATTTTTGAACCATTATTAACGAAAACACCTTTCTTATCAAACCATTTTAAAAATCATGTAAAAAAACCTTTATTATTGGAAGGTTTAAAACATGCATTTAAAATAAAGAGGTTACCAATCTTGTTTACATGCACCAAACGAACCAATTTTTAGGTAACACACTACAAAACCATATTTTGATGTTATTTTCAAATCATGTAGACATGTTTACAACATGGGATATTTTTAGGGAAACTATTTGAGATATGGAGGGGAGAATAGAAGGAAAAATGGGAGAGGAGTGTTTTCAAAATTGTTGTTCAAGTTGGAAATTTTTAAGTAAGGTCAATTTTGTATGTATGTGTTCCTATCCATAGGTGATCCCTTTGAAGATATGCATAGGCCCACATCCAATGTTATATATATATATATAATAATTCAAGACCACTAAAATACTTAAGGTTCCAATTTTAGAATTATAAATCACACCATAACAAATCACTAGTATCCACATATAATCCCTCAATAACAAAAAGGAACCCAACCCACACACAAATCCAAATTTCACATGTCACACCAATTTCAAACACTCAAATAAGGCCTATATTAATTCCCAATTAAATAATTCCATTTAAAAATACCAAATATAATTTTATCAAGCATCTTGTATACATATAAATTGGAAAAATAAGAAAAATACTTTATAAAATTCCTTTTTTCAAATAGATAACATGTAGACATTGTAATTAATTAAACAATAACATCCAAATCATTAATAAAACCTTAAAAAAATAGTAAATAATGATCAAGAATCAAATGGAATGTTTTGGAAAGGAAATGGATGGAAGCACCCACCTCAAAAGTTTGAAAATGTTATGATAGTCCAAAATAATGAAGAAGATGGACCAAAAAGAAAGTCACCCACCATAAAATCATTGAAGTTGAACTACATTATCCAACCCTAATCTCGTGGTTTGGAGAAGTTGAAATCCAATAAAATTAGAACCAAGAATTCAATAGAGAGATAAGGTAAGAGGAGGAAAACCCCAAAATAATCAAGAGAAACTCACCTAAAAACCTTGATGGAGCAACAAATAGGGAGGATGAACCAATATAGGAGGGTTTTGGAGCCCCTTTATGTGCCAAAAAATAAGAAATAAGGAAGATAAACCTGATAGTGGTTGAAAGATACTTATGGAAAATTTGGAATTTTATCTTTTTATGAATCTGTGTAAGTTTCATAGTTTTACAACACATTTTTCAAAACTGTGTTCCAATTATGAAAACCCCATGGGAGAAAAGGGACACATTCAGGGGATATTCGCATAGTTTAGGAAACTATGATCCAATTATTCAATTTAGATCTATCAAATTGTATAGCCTCCTAAAATGATTTCCACCCGATTTCATCTAATCATGTGTAATACATGCACCTAGACCCAAAAATCACCCACGACACAAATTGTTATTATTTTTCCTCACACTGTTTTTTCAAAAAATTGTGCAGTTTGTGCTAGAAAAACCATTAAAGAACAAAATAAAATGAAGACACATGCAGCCTTCACTGGTAGAATAGTTTCTCCACAAACTATGCACGGTGACCATAAACAGGTCTAAACACAACCTAAAACCTCTATAACATGAAAATTATCACTAGAAACTCCACCCAAACATCAACCAAAGGATAAAACATCAAGAATTAGACATAAAATAAAAGTAATTAATGAAAATTGTGGTTGGGGTGTGATAAGGACATTAGGTATGTATTTTAAAGAGATAAAAACCCTTTATAACTTGGACATGGATGTTTACAAGATGTTTTTTCAGGGTCTTGTTAAGCTAAGTAGTTCATGCCGGATGGAAGAAGGGATAATATGTGGTTTCTTTTTATAGTGAATTAATGGACGAATTTTGGAATTTCATAAAACCATTATATATTATAAATTAATTTTCTTGTGAAAGTGGACAAAATAATATATTTTAAATATATGATATATTTTAGTTTAAATAATATCATCTAATAAAATTTAGGCATGATTTGGTGGTGGTTTCAACTGTTTCTCTTAGTTCTAACCCCTTATTAATCTTTTTGATGATTTTCAGGATATCAATGTTTTTCAATCTTTTATGGTTAGGAGAGTCACTATAATATGAAAATTTAAACATAAGTGGATAATATTTTATATTCTAGATCATAGAATATTAATTTTTTTCAAATATAATATTTTTTTAAATATTAAATTATTTAATTAAAATTTTTAAATATAAGATTCCATTAAAGAAATTTTTGAGACTAGTCAAATATATTGACATTAAATTCAATATAAAAGAAATGAAATTAAAATATAAACATTTGACACATAAATAATACTTATATTTCTTTACAAAATTTTTGGAAAATAATAATTTATCCAAATTTTATTACTTTTCATATCTTTAAAATCATTTATATTATCTTTTTATTACTTTAAAAAAAACTTGTGTCAGTGTTGCATAAGTATTTAAGCTAATTATTTTTAAAAAAAATTTAAAAAAAATTTCCATGATAAAATATACTCATAAATGTTTCAAATTACCATTTATAACTTAAAATAGCCTATTTGTATTCCCATTAAAAAAATAAAATACATATTAATTCAAAGAGTGACATTTGAAAATTAATTATTACGTTAAAAGATATTAACATCGTTATAAAATAAATGTGGCTAGAAATTTCCAAAAAATAAAATTTTGTATTCTAAATTTGAAAATGAGAAAATATAATGAAATTAATTATAAGGATTGAGATATTTATAAGGCTTATCTTATAGTATTACCTGCATTTTAATATGGTTAATCCTTTTCCAAGTTGGCCAAAATTTACCATTATTACTATTTAAAAATAAAGAAAATAAAATGGACCAATACACAAAATTTGAGTCCAATTTTTCAAAATATGGAATCTCATTTGCAAAATTAAAATACTAGAAATTTTTTAAATCAATTTTTATATAATTGTGTAAAATTAAATATAAATAATTTTTTCAAAAAAAATATACTTGAATCCTGAAAATGAGTTTGTACAAAATTTAATATCATGAAAATTCATTTGTAATTATGTTGATTTTTTCCCATTAAAGGATAATTACATTAATTTATATCCAAATCCAAAATATAATATGAATTTTAAATAATTTTATTTAACGAAATGAAATGATACTTTTTCTAATCTCAATTTTTGTCAATATTTACTAAAAAATAAACATATTCATAATAATCCAAAAATTCAACATAAGATTATATTGATATTATGATTTCAAATATTATATTAATTTTATAAAATAAAATTTCATAATATTGTTTAAATTAATTATAATTTCCCTGCACAAAATACCATAATAACCAATTTTGAAGGAAACCTATCTTCAATGCATAAAATGAAAATACAGAAATTTGAGTACACATTATTTATGTAATAATGAATACATTTATTTATATGAAAACTTTATATGAACTATTTTGAAAAAATTATTCCAATTCATACATCCAAATTAATAGTTAGGTTATATTAGTCACCTAATAATATTTTTATAACATAGGGAATTTAAATAAAAGATTCATATTTCCTTTCAATATATATATTTAGCATAGTAATATTTTAGACTAATTGTTTTGGTTTTTATTGGTCCCTGAGTCTTTTAAGACCTTCGGGCCACCCAGGCCTTCGGGTCAGTAAGGCCTTGGGGCCACATCAAGGCCTTCGGGCCACCATAAGTGCAGATGTAAACCAGACGACCTATGAGGAACAAGATCTACAAAGAGGGTGAGAAAGGAGCTTTCACCACAACAGAAGCTAAATGGGTTGCAAGAATGAGAGGGTATGACACCTGCTATTGGGAAAAGCCTGTGCATGCACGAGAATGCCTAGCCGAATAACCAGGCAAAGGTGGAGAGTTGATTTCACGATGAAGATGCTAGGGAGGATCAGTATCATGTAGTTAGTCTGGGTTGTATGGTATGTTTGAAGCCTACGGGAAAATTAATTCCTCTAAGGCCTACGGACTATGTAATATTTACACCTACAGTCCTTGTAAGGGTTCCACCTCACCCCTTGAAAGGTGTATTATCAAAAATCAATAAAAAATGAACACATTCGGGCCATTGGATGGATGGATATATCCATAATAAGAGATTCTAAAAAAAATATTTTTCCTTAGCATAAGATACTAAACTATTCTGAATTTGTTTCGTTCTAAATTACATGTATTCTTGTACACTTATTTTTTATATATCTTGGGTGGGTCTTTTAGGGTGTTCTAGTATAAATTTCAGAATTTTGGAAGAAAAATGGGCATTTCTTGGTCTGTGCATAATTTTCCCAAACCATGTGCCGACCCCCAGAAAACCATACAACCCTAGGAATATGGGGACTTTATGGTTCTTGCATGTTTTTTATTCAATATTACATATTGGGAAAGACCATGAGACCCTAAGGGGAGGTGAAAAGTTAAGGAACAAAGTTTGAATTATCATGCACCATTTCATAGGAAATCTTGTCAATATTTTTTAATCCAATGTTTTTTTAAATCCATGAACCGATTGAATCTCACCCTTATTAGAGACTATTCAACCTAATATGATTTCATATGATTTTAGAGGCTCCAACAGATATTATAATTCCTTTTGAACTCTAGTATTCATGAATCTAGGATCTGATTAATATATCATCACCTCTCACTGTATTTAATCTCCTTATATTTTCATTCCTCTCCCTCCCATATCCCTTTATGAATGAAGTGGAATGTTTTATCCTTTTTTGTAAATTAGTTCTGATCTAGGTTTATATATATTTAAATCCATGTGATATTTATCTACGTTTCGGTTCTATATCTCATTCTTTATTGGGTTATGATCGTTCTATTTCAATTTGTGAATTTCCATCTCACTAAGCACTCATCAATGATCATGGGGTAGGTTTACTAAATGTTAATTCCCATATTCTTAATTTTAATTATGAGTAATTTGTTTTTAAATTTTCAATTCCTGTGAATGAGAAATTTTATTCAATATTTAATTGATTAATTGAATTTCCATGTGATAATAAAATGGTTTTAAATTAGGAAAATTGGAATTAGTTGAATTTTTATTATGAAATTCATTAAATAATGTTATTATGAATTAATGTATTAATGGAAATTAATGGATTGGTTTAATTATCCATAGTAGGGTTAATGGTTTATTTGGTTAAATGTGGAAAAATGGTTTAATGTTGAATTTTACATATAATTATATATGATTAAAAGTGATAAACCATGGTAGATTTGATAATCGAAATGGGCTATTTTGATGTGAATACTCGATGAGAAGATTAATGTTACATCCCAGGTAAATAAAGAATATGAAATTTTCATATTTATTAATATTCATGAATTAAATATTAATTTTAAATTAAATTGGATGATATTTCAGATAGAGTACTCAACGCACAACGATGGGTTTCATTGAAATATTACTTTGCACACAACTTTGAGTTATACCGAAAAATAATATAATAATAATATTATTTTACAGGGTAGTTAACACCTAGCCATTGTATTGGCGGGAATAAATAGAAATTACTAAAATATTATGTCACATGTTTTTTAAATGTTTTAACTTTAATCTAATAAATTTTAGAGGCTTAAAATAGGAATGAATCAGATTTTATATATGATATACTCTAATATTCTCTAAACGGTCGATTTGCCGCCTTTTGACGGAGAACCCTTTTTAAATCTATTTATTTTCAATTTATATGTTCCATTTTACAAAATAATATTCTTATTTAGAAGTGGGACATAAAAATTTACTTTGGGTAAAATTTTATTATTTTTCTAATAAAGTTCATTTTTTGATGAATAGTGAAAAATACTGCATTTTAATTCAAATCCGCCTTTTAATCTAATTTATTTATACGATTATACTGTCTATTTAATTTTTTTAAAGTGTAATTAGATTCTATTTTTATCATTTAATCCAATTTTTTTTCATTTTAAGTAATTTCACTTTGAAATTGGACATAAACACATGTCAATCTTTTGGTTGTTTTAATTTCATAAAAACATGCATTTTGGTTTTGACAATGAGAATTAAATTTAAATTAATTTCTACAACTTATGGGTTTTGAATTTGAAATAATGGATTCTATATTTGTATTCATTAGGTCCAAATTGTGTAAATAGGTACCTTATATTTTTATACATTAAGAATAGTAACCTCAGTAAATATTTTATTTACCACGATTAAAGGGTAAATCCAGTAAATAATTGTAAATAAATAATATTATAACAATATAAAATTACATTACCACATGTACTAAACCTATTTTCTAGTACATTTACTACCATGTTCATCCATGGGTCAATTTTGGGACCCGATGGAGACAATTGTAAGTGAAAATGACATTTTATAAAAATTAATATAAAGTTAAGAAAGATGTAACATAAACATATATCTTTTAGTAAAACAATTTTTATATGGTGTTATATAAGTGATGATTTCTACTATAAATATTAATTGGAAATAAAAAAATATTTCACACATCATGGTATTTTATTTATAATTTTTAAACATTAAAAAAATAAATTTAATTCTGACACAATGGTGATGTAGTGATTGCTTCATTAATAAAGGATTCAAATAAACGATATTAAAAATGTTAAAATAAAAGTAATTTAGTTATTATGATATCATACAATAATTTTATGGATGAAATTTACATGTTATATTTGTATTAATGATATTTTTTTAAGTCAATCAAGTTGTTTTAAATTTTTTAAAAAGTCCTGATATGAATAGTGTGAAAATTGACATAATTCATATTTTAAAATATAAAAGATTTTATTAAATATTATAAAATTATAAAAAATCTAGTATGGGAGAAAATAGTTATCATAAGTCTAAAATTTTATTATTTACCCTTTATTTGGATATTTTTCATGTTTTGTTAACTATTTTGATTTTCAAAGTGTTAAAAGCTTGATAAAATGGTAAGAGTAAAAAATACTTAAATAAAAATGATAAGGATTAAAAAATATCCAAACCAACCCAATTATTATTGGATGATTTTAATTCTAATTATATTAATCATATCTTATAATTTAATGTGTTTTGGACCTTTTTAAACTGAAAATCATTTTATAATAAAATAATACTTTCAAGCTTTCCTAAAGAAACCCTCATCCCTCTTATAAAAGGTCTCCACCTCTAACCCATTCCTCACACATATCAAGCCCATTGGCTGATCCAAAATCTACTCTAAAAATCTCCCAATATCTTCCTATTCCTACTAGAATCTTTTACCTAGGCATATGGCAATTATAAAAAGCCTTTTCCTTCAAATCAAAGTGACTTACCCGATTTAGAGGTAATGTCTTCTCTCAAGTTCTTTTCTTTTATTTTCTTTCTCCACTCACTATGCTCTTATTTTTATTATTTTTATATAACAAAAACATTATCCTAATTATAATCGGTTGTTTTTATGATAATTATTCAAACTACACTCACACACACCACCATCTAATGGATTTAAAACATACTGTTTCTGTGGACGGCGAACTACGGCCTCACGAAACGATGATTGTTCCATTTTTCTGTACCACCTCTCATGGTGGCCATTACGATGACATTGTATTTATATGTGATATATATTAGATTTATATTGTCTCTATGTTTCGGTATTTTTCATTTATATCAAACCTTTATGGTTTCCATAATGAGTAAATACGATAATTTCATTTGAGGAAGTGCAGACTACCACCCCCTCAAAGTGACATGACTCGTTCATTCCATACATGGATTATATAAAGGATGGTGTTAAGGAACATATGTAACATATATAAAATATGATATTATAATGGTATTATAATATAATTAGTTATCATTTGGTTTTCATTCCTTTAAAAATGAAAAAATAAATGAAAGTAGCATTCATGCGTACGTACGACTTACCGTCTCCATGAACGGTGCATTTCATTTCTTATCTCCAAATGTTATGGACTTTTATGAATAAATATATACTCGATATATATGATATATATATATATATTAATATTCTTGAGATAATGGAATTTTGACCATATGGAAAAATTGTAATTATAACGAGTTCATTTTTGGCTCAAATTACGAACATCGACAAAATGTCCGATATGAACTCAAATAATTAACTAATTATTATTAAAAGGTAACAAGTGATATAATAGAAATAATAAAATTCAAAAAATTTCGGAATAAAGTATAAATTAACTTAAGTTTATTATTCTGGAAATAAAAGAATGAACTATTCAAGTCGGACACGAGGTAAGGGAACTCATTAACCCAATTTTCATTATTTGGATTAAACTTATACTTATTGATTATGTAGTTCTATGATTATGTGAGAAATAAATTTTGTATAATATCTTGTATTTATAATTTATTTATGTGTATTAATAGTTAATACACATAATCAATCTATTTTATTTACAAAATGATCTTTATAAGGGAACATTTCATCCTCCTTTTTAGTCAAAGACTTATTTTATGTTATGTCATTTAATTTCCATTTTATTATGTTGGGATATGTTCTTATATATCCTTATTTCTGTAAATTTTATTTCCATGTTCTGAGAGAACCTTTTCTCCCTCATCAACTCATTTTCTAAATATTTAAGTGACCCTCTTAGGCTGCCAAATTTTTATAAGGGTACTTTTTAACCCAAATTCCATTTTTTCGGTTGATCTTGTACTTTATGTTTATATCGTTCCATGATTATGTGAGAAATTAATTTTGATATATTATCCAATATTTGTACTTTCATTATGTGTTCTTAGTGTGAATAGACATAATCGATCTATTTTATTTACAAAATGATCTTTGTAAGGGACTTCCACTCAATCTCCCTTCGTTGAGGCACTCTTTGATTTATACACAACTTTTTTTTATACATTTTATAAACCCCTTTGACTCTAAATTTCATTCAAATGGAATATTTTTTCAAAAAATCATTTTACTAAATGACAAAAATAATGTTTCTTTTTAACCTAGATGATGACAACGACCTTTCCACCACCACGAGCATTATTTCATATTTGGATTCCTTATCGAGCCGTAATGCTTTTAAAAAGGAAATAAATACCATATAATCTTTTTTTGTATTTTGGTATTGAAAATGGTTTTGGGAAAGGATTGATTATTTCAATATAGTGAAATGATATATTTTTATTACAATGTGAAAATTTTAACTTTCCTTTATGTGTTATGAGTATGTTATGGTTCTTGGGAATTATTTATGTATACGGGTGGTTCCATGATAAACCTAGGGTGGGTGTGCTCGAGATAGATCTCAAATTCATTATATAACATGACAAAGTTCAATGTTAATGTTTCTCCTAAGAGATTTAGGGAATATGAAATGATGGGTATTCTAAAAGTCACTCCCTACGTACCTGTGAAATCTATAATGTAAGTATGTTATGGATGCCACAAGTTACCTTTATTATTTAGGATTTCTATGTGTTATTCATAAATCTTATGATTTCAAGAGGTATGTTAAAGAGAAAATGTTTCATTATTGAAAAATATGACCTCATTGATTGTATGTATTGATGGAATAATGTTTTCTTTCCTTATATTATAACCCTTAATGATATTTTTACGCTCATCCCATGTTTTTGAAATGTTTTCACAAGGTATAAGGAAGGGTAAGAGAAAAGAATAATTCAAGAGGATTTATATCAAGAAAATAATTATTGTTTTATTTAACAAGTTATATTATTTTGAAGGAAATTGGATAGGGTATAAGTGTCTAATTTGTAATATTTTGAGATGTAATGTAATATTTATAACCTAATTTGATAAAAATCTAAACCTGAAAAGATCTTAAATTTTAATTCCTGAATTAAATGAAGAATAATCAATGTTTTAAGGGTGAGTACTTATAGTGGGTATAAATGGGAGGATTATAAAACTTTAGGGATTATGAGTTTTTGTTAGACACATGGTTAGTCTCTATGCTTACTCCTTCAATTAAATCCTTATTTTGTAAATTTTTCAGATCAAGGAATGTCTGTTACAAATGGAAAGAGGAGGATCTCAAACGACATTCCTATCTATTCTTGATGACTTTCTTGCAATAATTATTGCAAAGTAATGTCTAAATGATTCTAAAACATTTTATAACATACGAATCACATGGAAGAAACTATTTGAGATATCAAACACCTCCACTTTACCTCGATATAATCGTGGATCATGGGTTGTATTCAATGAAATCCTATATTTTCAATATTCTAATATTGTCAAGAAAGGAAAATATTATAAAGTAATTTTCAAATATTTTACTATATCACAAGATTTTGTAACATTTTATGATTTTGACAAAGGTTCTGAAGAAGGAGACCCTTGCACAACATATTTATATTTTCTTTTAAATTATAGTCTTTGAGAACATACTTATGGTATTTTAAAAGGACCATTGATTGAATGTTTTAACTCAAACTCAGTCCGACTGTTTAATAAAAATAATGTTTTATCAAATGTTTTGAAATTATATGTCATACATATTATTTTCCGAAACTATTTTTTTCTGGGAACACCCATATGACCCAAGTAGTACGAGGTGTATTTGGATAAAGGATGCATATGATTTTAAAGGATCTATAAATCATTATTGCAATGCATGGACCATCTATCTACATGAACAAAATGATGATGAAACTAGGTGGACACCATGATAAAGGAACGATGTTCTTTCTTTGGGAATAGTGTTATTTTATAGAGGTAAAAATGTCAATATATATAAGACTTCATGAATTCTGATATTGAGGTCATTATGAGTTGGGATGAAAATGAAAGGTATAATACAACCATTGAGGTTAAATCATGTTAGGATTTTTTTTGAGTTTTATAAAAAGGGACAACACAGAAGATGGTTGAAAACCAATCACATTTGGTAAGGCCACATAAATCGAATCCACAACCTAAGGGAAATAAGGGCGTATCACCTACCATGAGCCTACGTGAATCCGCTGGTTAGTATGACTTATTATTTTTAGTTAAATGATTTTATTGATCAAGAATAAGTTTATTTGGGGTCTTATGTTTTATCAAATGGATATTCTTATTATAGGAAAATGATTTGGTGATTAAGTGATAAAGGTTATTTTGGAAGATTTTCTCTCTTTTGGGAACACTATATGCTTATGGAAAATAGAATACTATGGGATATAATTTGTGGAGTAATGGTTGATTTTTTTGGAAGAATATCTATTTTTATTGTGGACATATAGAGATTTGGGTTATTTATGGTAATGATTATCCTATCATAAATAATATGTGATTAGGTTAATTACACATCAGTATTAAACTTTAAGAGTAATCGATGTTATTTGGAGATAAATGTTATGATTTACTATGTAAGACTATGTGATTAAATCCTTATGAGTTTTGGGTTTCAATCTTAGTTTGGATTACTTTGAATAATATTAAAGACAATTGTGTATTGAATGATATTTTTTGAACTTAGGGTATTTTTTGTTGAATTTTGGAGATTAAGAGTAGTATTTATTTTTATAAAAATTATTCTTTTTGGGGATTATCTGATATTGTACTAACCATTTTGGTTTTGGTTAATGTCAAAAGACAGGGGAAATATATAGTTCATCTTTTTTGGATTATGTGATTATATAAAGTTGATTCTAGCTCTTTAGGTGTGACCAAGTCATCTTGATTACTCATCGTTTAGAGACCTCCTCCAATGGCCCTAAGGCCTTCATTTTTTATTGATTTTGATAATCCACCTTTCAAGGGATGAGGTGGAACCCTATAATGCCTGTAGGCGAAAGATTACATGCCCGTAGGCCATAGAGGAATCATTGCCCGTAGGCACAAACATTACATGCAATCCAGACTAACAACTTGGAACTGCTCCTCCCCAACATCTTCATCATGAAATCAGCTCTCCACCTTTGCATGTCAGTTTGGCTAGGCATTCCCGTGCATGCACAGGCTTGTCCCGATGGCAGGTGCCATACCCTCACATTCTTGCAATCCGTTTAGCTTCTGGTATGGTGAAAGCTCCTTTGCCCATCCTCCTTGTAGAGCTTGTTCCTTGTAGTTTGGTCTGGTTTTTATCTGCAGGTGGCCCGAAGGCCTTTTTAGATGGCCCGAAGGCCCAACTGACCCGAAGGCCTGGGTGCTCGAAAGCCAATGAAGGACTCGGGGACCAAATCTGAGCCCCGAAGGCCCAAACATGGGCATATCTCCAGCTGCTACAGTGCCAAATAGTGCCTGCTACAGTTCCTGCTACAGTACTTCTACAGTACTACATAGTTCCTGCTACAGTACTACACAGTACCTGCTATAGTAATGCTACAGTACTGCTATAGTAACCGGAAATTCTACCTCCGCCTGGATTTGATCCCTGGTCGCTTGGATGCACCATCAGAGACCTTGCCAACCGGGCTAAGGCTCATGTGCTACTCATCGTTTAGAGAAAAGATGAGTTTTTGGTAGAAACTTATTAAAAGATGAAAGTCTACATGACAAGTTAGTATATTTCCTTATGTTCTTAGTCATTGTCATAAATAAATTCTCCAAATTTATGAAAGGAAACCTAAAATAAAAAAAAATTGTATTTTTACTTTTCCTATTTGGAGAATCAATGACCGTTTAACCTATCACAAGTTTGTGGTTTTCTGGTGGTTAACTTTCTCCTGATCATGTTTTATATCACTCTCTATCAGAACATGATGGTTAATTTTCTCTTTCATATATATGATTTCATGGAATCTTAGTATGGGTTATCTTGGGTGACCTTTTCACTTCTCTTTGTTTCTTTTAAAGAGATATTTTTATTTACTCTTTTTCCGATGTGAGACTTTTAATGATGTTTCTGAGCTCAATATTAAAATTGAAAGGACGCAATTCCCAAAAGGGGGCCAAGATATAACATATGAGGCAAATAAGGAATATGAAATTTTCATATTTATTAACATTAATGAATTAAATATTAATTTTACTTTCAAGGGGATTCTATGTACAATAGCATACTCAACACGCAATAATGGGTTTCCTTGAAATCTTACGTTGCACACAACATTGAGTTATACTGAAAAATAATATAATAATATTATTATTTTAAATGGTAGTTAATGTCTAGCCATTTTATTGGTGGTAATGAAAAGAACTAACTACAATAATATTACGCATGTTTGTTAAATGCTTTTACTTTTATCCAATAAATTTTAGTGGCCTGAAATAAGAATGAATCTGATTTTAATCATGAAATACTTTAACATTCTTTAAAAGGTCGATTTATAGCCTCTTGATGGAGAAGCCTTTTCAAATATAGTTTTTTTTCACTTTTATCTGTTTTAATTGAAAACATAAACTTATTTAGTAGCGGGACATAAAAATTTACTTTGGGTAAAATTTTAGTATTTTTCGGATAAAGTTCATTTTTAATGAATAGCGAAAAAACTACATTTTAATTCAAAACTGCCTTTTAATATAATTTATTTATATGATTAGACTTTCCTTTTAATTAGTTTTAATTAAAATTAGATTATATTTTTATCAATTAATCCAATTTTGGTCATTGGATGCAATTTCACTTTGAAATTGAACATAAACACATGTCAATCTTTTGGTAGTTATTATTTCTTAAAAACAAGCTTTTTTAGTTTTAACAATGAGAATTAATTTTAAATTAAATTTTGAAAATTTTGTTTTTTGAATTTAGAAAAATAGATTCCATATTTGGAATCAGTAGGTCCAAATTGTGCAAATAAGAATCTTATATTTTTAGACATTATGAATAGTAACTTCAGTAAATATTTTATTTACCATGGTTAAGGGGTAAATATGGTAAATAAGGGTAAAAAAATAATATTATAATAATATAAAATTACCTAACACGTGTCCTAAACCTATTGGATGATACATGTATGACAATGGGAATCCTTGGGTGTAATTTTTGACACCATGCAGCCACTTGTAAGTGAAAATGACATTTTATCAAAATTAATTTAAAGTTATAGAAAATGTAACATAAACATATATATTTTAGTAATTTTTTTATATGGGGCTATATAAGTGATCCTTCTGACTATAAATATTAATTGGAAATATAAAAGGATTTCTGACATCATGCTTATTTATTTATAAATTTTATACATTAAATAAATCAATTTAATTATGACACAATGGTGATGTACTGATTGCTTCATTAATAAAAGATTCAAATAAATGAAATTATAAATGTTAAAATAAATGTAATTTGTTATTTTGATATCATACATGAATTTTATGGTTGATATTAATATTTTTTATTTCTATTAATTATTATTTTGGAATAAATCAAGTTTTTGTTGGATTTTAAAAAAAGTCATGATATGAATAGTGTCAAAATTGACATAAATCATATTTTAAAATATAAAATATTTTATTAAATATTATAAAATTCCAAAAAATCTATGATTTATCCAAGTAGTTATCATAAGACTAAAATTTTATTATTGAATAATAATTTGGAAATTTTTCATGTTTTGGTAACTATTTTGATTCTCAAAGTTTTAAATGCTTGATAAAATGGTAAGAGTAAAAAAGGGTTAAATAATAAAGATAAAGATTAAAAAATATAAAAAACCAAGACAATTTTTATTTCATGATTTAATTTATACTTATATTCATCTTATATTATAATTTAATGAGTTTTGGGCCTTTTGAAACCCAAAATCATTTTATAACAAAATAATACTTTCAAACTTTCTTAAAGAGCCCCTCCTCCCTCTTATAAAAGGAAACCACCTCAAACCCATTACTCACTCCTCTTAATCCCCTTGGATCATCCAAAATCTACTCCAATAATCTCCCAATATCCCCATCTTCCTACTAGAAGATTTCCCATATGCATAAGGCAATTCAAGAAATCCTTTTGGCTCAAATCAAAGAGAGTTACTCAATTTAGAGGTAATGTCTTCTCTCAAGTTCCTTTATTTGATTTTCTTTATCCACTCCCTATGATCTTTTTTATTCATTATTTATATAATAAAAATAGTATCCACAATGTACTAGTTTTTTGTTATGAGATGGATTCAAACTACACTTACACACACCTCCATCTAATGGATTTAGAACATACTGTTTCTATAGAAGGCGAACTACTGCCTCACGAAACGATGATTGTCCGATTTTTCCATACCACCTCTCATGGTGGCTATTAAGATGACACTGTATTTATATGTGATATATATTATATTTATATTGTATCTATTATCTATATTTTTCATTTATATCATACCTTTATGGTTTCCATAATAGGTTAATACGATAATTGAATTTGAGGAAGTGCAGACTACCGCCCCCTCAAAGTGATCTGACATGTTCAAACCATACATGGAATGTATAGAGGATGGTGTTAATGAACTTATGCAACATATATAAAAGATTATGACACACTAGAATTATAATAAACCTTTTTTCATTTGTATTTCATTCATTTTAAAATAAATAAAAGAAATGAAAGTAGCGTTCATGGGTACGTACGACTTACCGTCTCCATGAACGGTGAATTTAATTTCATATCTCCAAATGTTATGGACTATTATAAATACATATATAATGGATATATATGATATATATTTGAATAATATTATGGATATATTGAAATTTTTACCACATGGACAAATTGTAATTATAAGAAGTTCATTTTTGACTCAAATTCCAAACATCGACAAAATGTCCGATTTGAACTCAAATAATTAACTAATTATTATTGAAAGGTAATAAGTGATATAAAAGGAATAATAAACTAGAAAAAGTTTCTGAATAAAGTATAAATTAACTAAATTATTTTATTTATAAAATTAAATAACGAACGAGTCAAGTCAGACACGAGGTAAGGGAACTCCTTAACCAAATTTCCACTATTGGGGTTAAAATTCTACTTCTTGATTATGTCATGCTATGATTATGTGAGAAATAATTTTTTTATAATATCTTGTATTTATAATTTCCTTTTGTGTAATTATAGTGAATACACATAATCGATCTATTTTATTTAAAAAATGTTCTTTGTAAGGGAACCTTTCATCCTCTTCTTTTAGTCAAAGACTTATTTTTTGTTATGTCTTTTAATTTCAATTTTATTATGTTGGGATATGTTCTTATATATACTTATTTCTATAAATTATATCTCCATGTGACGAGAGACCATTCCCCCCCTCATCAACTCATTTTCTAAAAGTTTAAGTGATGCTGTTAGGCTACCAAATTTTCGTAAGGGAACTTCTTAACCCAATTTACATTTTTTCGGTTGATATTCTACTTCCTATTTATGTCATTATCTAATTGTTTGAGAAATGAATTTTGATATATTATCTTATACATATACTTTATTTATGTGTGTTTATAGTGAATAAACGCAATTGATCTATTTTATTTACAAAATGATATTTGTAAGGGACTTCATCTCAATCTCCCTTCATTGAGGCATACATTGATTTATAAAAGACTTTATTTTATACAGTGTATAAAACTCTTTGAATTTTAATTTTTTTAAAAGGGAATATTTTCTCCACGAAAATTTTTACTAAAAAACAAAAAAGAATGTTTCTTTTTAACATAGGTGATGACAACGACCTTTCCACCACCATGAGCGTTATTTCATATAAGGATTCCTTATCAAGCCATAATGTTTTTAAAAGGAAAATAAATACCATATAATCTTTTTACATATTTTGTTATTGAAAATGGATTTGGAAATGGATTTATTATGTCAATATATTGAAATCATATATTGTGATAGCAATGTGGAAATATTATCTTCCTTTTATGTGTAATTGTTATGTTATGATTCTTGGGAATTATTTACATATATGGGTGGTTCCATGACAAACCTAAGGTTGGTGAGCCTGAGATATCTCTCCAATGTATTGGGTAACATGACAGAGGTAAATGTTAATGTTTCTCCTCAGAGATTTAAGGAATATTCTATAATGGGTAATCCAAAAGTAACCCCCTTTTTTAGCTGTGAACGCTACAATGTAAGTATGTTATGGATGCCACAAGCTACCATTATGATTTAGGACTTCTATATGTTATTCATAAATCTTATGATTTCATAATGTATGTTAAAGAGATTATGTTTTATGATTGAAAAGTATGATTTCATTGATTGTATGTTTTAATAGACTAATGTTTTCTTTCTTTATATTATAACCAATACTAAGTTTTTTATGATCATCCTATGTATTTGAGAAGTTTTTAATAGGGTATAAGGAAGGGTAAGAGAAAGGAATAATTCAAGAAGATTTATATCAAGAAAAAAATTCCTGTTTTATTTAAAGAGTTTTATCATTTTGGATGAAATTAGATAGAGTAGAAGTGTCTACTTTGTAATCTTTTGTGATGTAATGTAATATTTATAGACTAATTCTCTAAAACTCTAATCCTGAAAATATCTTAAATGTTAATGATTTGATTTAACTCAAGATAAAGTAATGTACTAAGGCTGGGGACTTATAATTAATGATTTCTATCCTTGGTATTTATGGAATTGTGATATATATGATATTGTGATATATGTGATATTGTGATATTTGTGATATTGTTATATATGTGATATTTTGATATATATGATATTGTGATATATTTGATATTGTGATATATGTGAAATTGTGATATATGTGATATTGTGATATATGTGATTGATTGATGTATGAGCGTCGGACACAGACTGATGATTCAAAATACCATATGTGATTGACTAATATATATCTGCGGGACATATACCAATGATTCAAATTCCCATATGTGATTGACTAAGAAATAGGTTTTTAGACAAAGAATGATGATTTAATACCCATAGGGATCAAGACATGGCATTCTAGGCCAAAAAATTTGGCTTCGGACTATGGTTCCAATTTTCTATGAAATTAATTGAAATTATATGGATAATGGAATCCCATATTATAGTGATTTGTGATTCACCCATACACATGGTATACAATCTAGCATGGGATGAAGCAGGAATTGATGGTTTGGGGGTCATTACGAACCCAGGAATTTTTTTTTCAAATAAAGAATAATTTTATTAGTAAACTTATTATTTTACCACTTTTACATTATTAATTATAAAAGCTGATACACTGTTATAGTCTTGATATTATTTTAGAAACCATTTGTGGTAGACAACTGAGTTGTACTCACACCCTAATCGGGATTCCTAATCAGTACCCAAACACACACCATATTTTCATGATAATATAAAGGAAATAGACCTATGTTATATGTATGTCTTTGGATGCAACAAGGATGAGATAACTAGACATCATTCCAGGACCCTCTTGGGAGTTTTTAGTGTCTAATTTTGGGTTTTTAATTTGAAACTAGACACCTATATGAATGAAATATCTACTGCTTTTTTGGATATTGTTTCCCTATTCTAGATGAGTACATATTTAAATTTTATAAAAGTTATGGTATCATTCTATGAATTTTTTATTATCACTTGGTCATTGATTTTTATTTATTTTGTTGTGTTTTACTCTGATAAGAGGGTATAATATCCCCATGGTATTTATATTAGACACTTATTTATTATTGGTATCCTAAGGCATATGGGGTGGACCTCTTGAGTTCATGTGACCAACCGTCCTAGGAACCGATTTGCGACATCTAATTTGGGACATCACAAAGTGGTATCAAAGCAAATTAATTTTAAATTTTTTTCTTAATATTTGGGAAAGCTAGATAGGATACTAGGAAGAGTCTGGCCTTGGTCATGAGCTCGTTTAAGGGAGTAGCTAACCCTTGGAAGGTTTAATACCCAAGTAACCATGATGGGGTTTTTTTTTATTGATGTTTGTTGTAGCTGTTGGATTTTATTTCACCTCATGTGATGAGCTGGTTGTGTGATGTTGCAGTTTTCTGAGATTTTATTCACAGACCAATACGACAGAAATGTTTATAATAAATGCATAATTCTAGGAAATTATGAATGTTTATAACATGAATTATTCTATATATGAATGGAAGAATCGTTTTTGGGGTTAGTATTTTAATTGAAAATGATTTTATTTCTTGAATAAATTTTATTGAAAAAGGTTACTAAAGTGAAATTGAAAAATTTCAATGATCCTAAATATGGAAAATTTATGTGCATTGTAAATGTTTAATGAATTTTTTTAGGAAAAATGTTTTACCCATTTTAATCTATGACCTAGATGTGGGATGGTTGATGGTAGTGATAGTGCCTCAGATTTTACTATGTGGCTAGATATGGGGGCGGACTAGTTATGGATTTATGTCAACACCTCTTACGTAAAGGGGTTAATCATTTGAAATGTTTCCTTAGATGTGTGTTTGGAATTGTAGAGATATACCTTGATGGTGGTGGTTATTGATAGGACAGAAGGAGTATGTGGATGGAAATATTCCACTAATAGTGGAAACTGAGGCTCCAATAGTTCTGAGAAAAAGATTCGAAGATTATTTTTGTGATAAATTTTCTCTCTTTATGAATTTTATGGAAAATAACCCATGGTGGATTGTGAATATTACGATAGACATGTCATGGGAGTTTTAATTTCATCACCATCCAAAATTTATCATAGAGGGAGGACATGTGGACGTTGAGTTCTGGATTAATTATCCCTAGATGATTCTTATAGAATCCCGCCTTTTTATAACATAACTTTTCATTACATTTTACAAAACCGAGGATCTTTAAGGTTTAGTGTCTTGGAAACCACGAACTTAATACATGACAACATAAAACATTCTTCTTAAACACTTGAATGGATTCTTCACTGTTCATCCTGAGTTCATTATAACATCTCATAACCTGGGTGCATACATCAAAGGAAAGGGTGAGCAGAAGGCCCAGTAAGGGAAACAAGAGAAACATTTTACATGTGAACTTGAGATATATCAATAAAGTCAGGATTAATAACTTTAAGGAATGAGAAAGATATCATGAGGCATATCATAATAAAAATAACATGTTTCATAACTTGAATATGTGGCTACAAAATTTAACATAGACAATCATTTCCGTATCAACAAGGTCCATCCCCAAGGTGTCATTAAAAATATTACTAAGGTTATTCACCAAGGTATCGTTAAAATGGTCATCTGTAGAGATTAAGTCTTTACCCAATGCATTGGAGTGCTATTAGGGAACACCATTAATTTTTCTTTATTATCATGTGAGCCGCATATATCATCATCAATAATTTCCTAAACAACCCATATTGCATAAAAGAAATGGGTTTCATTTCATAGTCATAACATTTTATAAACTGCTTTAAAGACATTATCTTTATGTCACTTGAAACCCATGGAAAAGGAAAACAGGTCTCATGTATGTAAATACCAGAATTTAAAATAGAACATTTTGATATTATGTGAATAACCCTGTATATGAAAGATCTTTGAGTATTCACGTAATAAAATAAAAGAATTTGAGAAAAAAGAGAAAGACATTTTGAGACGAAAATTCTGCAGCATAACAGCTATGTTACAGGGTTTTAGAAAACATTGAAAAGAGAGGGGACATGGGTCACCCACTCATAAATGATCCACAAAATAGTATGGGGACAGAATATAAAAAATTTAAGAACATGGTAATGAAATTTTAATGATATACCATATTAAATGAAGAACTTGAAAGGAAGATAAAAATAAGATTTCTCCTATGAAAATTCGACAGCCTAACGGTGTTACTTAAAACAGAAAAAAATGAATTTTTGAGATAAAATAGGGTCTCTAATCATATTAAAATAAAAAGGAAAGTATGATAGATATATAAATCATACCCAAAAATAAGAAAAGGAACTTTAAAGAAATGACATTAAAGTAGAACTTTGAAAATGCGAAGAGTGAAAGAATCCCTTACAAAAATTCGGCAGCCTAACAACGCCACTTAAACATTCATAAAATGAAATGATGAGAGAAAGAAGGGATATCTCATCATATGATCATGAAAAGTAAAGTAAGAATAATATAAAATAATATCCCCCAACATAATAAAATGGGGCTAAAATGAAATTACATACAAAAGAGTACTTTAAAATAAAGAGAGAGGTCGGATCCCTTACATTGAAGAGTAAATTCGAAATCTTGAAGTTTGGGACCTTGGGAGGCTTCAGGGAACCTTGGAAGGACTCCTTGGGAGGTAAGGAGACCAGAAATTCGTTGAAGAGGATTTTTTAATGGAAGGGATGAGAGAATGGCTTGGTATTTATAGGGAAAGTGAGGGGACAAGGCATTAATGGCCAAGGGACACCTCATTGGTGGTATTGGAAAAACCATGGGCTTGCCCATGGTATTTGGCCATGGTATTGGCCACTTGGGACACCTCATATCTTATCTTACAATTCATAAGTCTACCAGAATTATTTCAAAATTACTACATCTTTAATGATGTCATTAAACACCCGAAACTCAAAAACTGTATTTTCACTATTCACTGAAAATTCAACTTTCTCAGAAAAATCCCAAAATTTCACCTTAACCAAATATCGATGCTCTGATTTCAAAAATGAACTCCATTTTATGAAAATAATTTTCTATATATTTTTAATTTAATTTTTATATAAAAACACTATTCACTGAAAATTCATTTTTGTAGAAAAATCCCCAAAAATCACCATAACCTAATATCGTTGATCAGAAATCAAAAATAAACTCAATTTTATAAAAATATTTTTTTAAATATTTTTAATTTAATTTTTAATTAAAAAACTCAATTCACTCGAAAAAACTAATACATGACTAATAATTTCTGAAATAGTTATTTACCTATTTTATTGAATCACATTATTTAATCAAGGTGCCTAAATTATATTAATCCTTTCTTTAAGTGAGATTACTAATCCATTTGGTCACATTACTAATCCTAAGAGTAAAATCACTATTCATAATTTAATATTCATCAAAAATTAAGTTAATCTTATTAGACTCTAAATTTCTTACTGAACATAACTGTAGAAGACCATTTTTGGAAAATCATTACACATTATTAATTATTTAAGGTTTACATAAATATTTTTAAAATATCCTTTTTCTAAAATTCATCAATAATATGCATAATATATTTATCTGGACATTTGAAAATTCACAAACTTCACCATAAAAAGACATGAAATTTTTTATTTAAATAAATGGATTACACAAGGCAGTTACATCTCATTACATAGTCCCTTATAACCCCAACATATGACCTAAGAGTAAGGTGTGCTAGGGTGATAGAATCTTGTGGCGGCTCGACCAACATTGCCCAAGTAGTGATTTCTATCCACTTGAACTTCTCGCGAAGGCGATTCCGTTCCAGCTTCACACAATGAAGTTCGGCTTGGGTTTGGTCCAGAGCAAAGCCCAAAGGTGCTACCTCCTTCCTGAGTTCTGTCAGATGAGCTTCGATCAGCCCAAGACTACTGGATGAGGACAACAAATCTTCTTTCTATATTAATTAATCAAGATCACTTGTATTTATAGATAATAATTGTAACATTTAGTTTCGAATGGTCTTATTGACCAACGGTCATATAATAGTCGAAACCCAACGGTCTCATTTTAATTATACTCATTTTATTAAATGAAATATAAAATAACCCAAAAAATTAGGGAACAAAATTTACTCAAAATTTCAGGTCGTTACAGTCTCCCCCCCTTAAGAAATTGCGTCCTCGTAATTTTAAAATTGGGCTTGGAAATTTCTTTGAAAGTCCCACATCGGAAAAAGAGTCAGTAAAACTATTACTTTAAAAGAAAGAAAGGGAAGTACAAAGGTCACCTGAGTTAACCCATACTAGGATTCCATGTAGAAAAACATGGATATGGAAGAGAAAACAAAGGGTCATGTTCTGATGGAGAGTGATAGAAAACATGATTAGGAGAAAGTTAACCACAAGATAATCACAAAATTATGATGTGTGTAAATGGTCTATGATTACCCAGTAGGAAACGTACACCAACAACGTTTTTGTTTTACCTTCCTTTTCAAAATTTTGAGGAATTCATTTACTACATAGAATAATAACATAAGGAAATATACTTACCTTTAAGTTGAGTTTCATCCTTTAATAAGTTTCTACCAAAACTAATATTTTCTCCAAACGATGAGCATTTAAAAAGACTTGGTCACATCAAAAGCACAAGAATCATATTCTAGAGAATCACATAATCTACAAAAGGAGAACTATATATTTCTCTTGTATTTAGACATCAAATAAAACCAAAATGGTTAGTATGAGATCATATTATCCCCCAAAAGGATAATCATTTATAAAAAAATACTACTATTAATCTCCAAAATTCAACAAATAGTGCCCAAAGTTCAAGGGAGACCATTAAATACACAATAGTCCTTAAAATTCATCAAAATAATCCAATCTAACATTGAAACCCAAAAATCAGAAGGAATTAATCACATAGTCTTCCACAATAAATCTTAACATTTATCTCCAAATAACATCGACTAATCTTAAAGTCTCTTACTAAAGTGTAATTTAACTAATCACATATTCTCTATACTAGGGTAATCATTTTATAGAAATAACCAAAATCACTATATGTCCATAATAAATACATAAAAAACAACAACCATTCCTCCTCAATTTAAATCCTATAGTATTTTATTTCCCTTAGGCATACAGTACTCCAAAAGAGAAAACATCGTCCAAAATAACCTTTATCATTTAATCACCAAATCATTTTCTTATTCAAAGGATATCCATTTGATAAAACATAAGTTTACAAAATCAACTTATTCTTGATCCATAAAAATAAAAGCTGCATTAGTCTGTCCGAAGGGCATAACAACAAACTTATAATGCACATATCTTGATTGGAAGGTAGTTTTTGGAATATCATCATTCTTCACCCTCAATTGATGATAACTAGAACGATGATCAATCATAGAGAAGAATTGAGTCCCATGAAGTTGGTAAAATAAGTAATCAATTCTTGGAAGAGATTATTTGTTCTTCACTGTGATGCCACTAAGTTCTCTATAATCAATGCATAGATGCATCGATCCATCCTTATTATTCACAAAGGGAACTCGTGCTACCCAAGGAGACACACGTGGTTGGATAAACCCATTCTCCAAAAGATCTTGGAGTTGTTTCTATAATTCCTCTAGCTCCACATTTTCCATCCTATAGGGGGTCTTTGACATCAGATGAGATCCAGGTACAAGTACAATGGAGAAATCTACCTCTCTTTCTAGGGGAGGTCCGGGTAACTCCTCAGGAAATACGTCAACGTATTACTAGACGATGGGGGAATTTTCTAAAAGAATAAATCCTTTATGAGAAACTTATTTCATTTACGAATCTTTTAACTAAAAAGGATTTTATGTCTTAAAACTTCAGGCTTAGACAATTACATTTTTTTATAATTCCTTCATAATGATTCATAAAAAGCTTGTGATTAACCAAAAAAATCCCCTAGGAGTGTCGTAACCAAGAGTGCAGCAAGGCCCGTTGTCATGTACCAGTTCCCGTTCGAGTCTAGCTCAAAGTGGTATTTTCAGGTTTTAACCCTATGTACATCTGGGCTAGAGTCACCTATACATGCTCGTATCCAGATAGGGATGTATTTTCTTGATAAACCACTTACTCAATACTCACCAAAATACCAGGAAGATTTCCTATATTTAAACTTTTATATAGGATTCTTATTAAAGTATTCATATCTTAATTTCTATAAATAACTATACTATAATTTTATACCAATTATAGAATCCTGCCTTTTTATAACATAACTTTTCATTACATTTTAAAAAAACCAAGGATCTTTAAGGTTTAGTGTCTTGGAAACCCGGAACTTAATACATGACGACATAAAACATTCTTATTAAACACTTGAAAGGCTTCTTTATTGTTCATCATAAGTTCATTACAGTATTTCATAACCTGAAAGCATACATTAAAGGAAAGGTTGAGAAGAAGACCTAGTAAGGGAAATAAGAGAAACATTTTACATGTGAACTTGAGATACATCAATAAAGTCATGATAAATAACTTTTAGGAATGAGAAAGATATCATGAGGCATATCATAACAAAAATAACGTGTTTCATAACTTGAAGATGTGGCTACAACATTTAACATATAAAATCATTTCCGTATCACCAAGGTCCCTCCCCAAGGTGTTATTAAAAAAAATTACCAAGGTTATTCACCAAGGTATCGTTAAAATGGTCATCTCTAGAGATTAAGTCTTTACCCAATGCATTAGAGAGGTATCAGGGCGCACCATTAATTTGTATTTATTATCATTTGATCCACATATATATTCATCAATCATTTCATAAACAACCCATATAGTATAAAATGAATGGGTTTCATTTCATAGTCATAACATTTTAAAAACTGCTTTAAAGACATGATCTTTATGTCACTTTAAACCCATAGAAAAAAAGAGGGTCTCATGTATTTAAATACAAGAATTTAAAATATAAATTTTTATATATATGTAAATACCACTATATAATAAAGATATTTGAGTATTCACTTAATAAAATACAATAATTTGAGAAAAAAGAGAGAGACATTTTTAGACAAAAATTCTGCAGCATAACGGCTATGTTATAGGGTTTTAGAAAACATTGAAAAGAGAGGGGACATGGGTCAACCACTAATAAATGATCCTTAAAACAGTATGGGACAGAATATAAGGGATTTAAGAAAATGTTAATAAAATTTTAAAGATATACCATATGAAATGAAGAACTTGAAAGGAAGACGAAAAGAAGATTTCTCTTATGAAAATTTGGCAGCCTAACGACGTAACTTAAAACATCAAAAAATGAATTGATGAGATCAAATAGGTTATCTTGTAAAATGAACATAAAAAGGACATTATGATAGATATAGAAGATCATACCCCAACATAAGAAAATGAACTTGAAAGAAATGAAATTAAAGTAGAACTTTGAAAATGGGAAGAGTGAAAGAATCCCTTACAAAAATTCGGCCGCCTAACGACGCCACTTAAGTATTCATAAAATGAAATGATGAGAGAAAGAGGTGGTCTCTCATAATATGATAATGAAAAGGGATGTAAGATTAATATAAAATAACAACCCCCAACATAAGAACATGGGACTTAAATGAAATGACATACAAAAGAGTACTTGAAAAGAAAGAGAGAGGTGGGATCCCTTACCTTGAAGAGTAACTTCGAAATCATGAAGTTTGGGACCTTGGGAGGCTTGAGGGAAACTTGGAAGGACTCCTTTGGAGGCAAGGAGACCAGGACTTCATTGAGGAGTATTTTGGAATGGAAAGGAAGAGACAATGTCTTGGTATTTATAGGGGAAGTGAGGGGACAAGGCATTAATGGCCAAGGGACACCTCATTGGTGGTATTGGAAAAAACATGGGCATGCCCATGGTATTTGCCCATGGTATTGGACACTTGGGACACCTCATAACTTATCTTACTATTCATAAGTCTACCAGAATTATTTCATAATTACTACATCCTTAATGATGTCATTAAACACACGAAACTCAAAAACTGTATTTTCACTATTCACTGAAAATTCAACTTTCTCAGGAAAATCCCAAAATTTCACCGTAACCAAATATCGATGCTCTGATTTCAAAAATGAACCCCATTTTATGAAAAATAATTTTCTAAATATTTTTAATTTATTTTTTATATAAAAACACTATTCACTGAAAATTAATTTTTTTTCCAGAAAAATCCCCAAAAAACACCATATCCTAATATCAATGCTCTGAATTCAAAAATAAACTCCATTTTATAAAAATAATTTTTTGAATATTTTAAATTTAATTTTTAATTAAAAAACACTTTTCACCCGAAAAGACTAATACTTGACTAATAATTTCTAAAATAGTTATTTACCTATTTTATTGAATAAAATTACTTAATCAAGGTGCCTATATTATTTTAATACTTTCTTTAAGTGAGATTACTAATCCATTTGGTCACATTACTAATCCTAAGCATAAAATCACTATTCATAATTTACTATTCATAAAAAATTATGTTGATCTTATTAGACTCTAAATTTCATACTGAACATAACTGTATAAGACCATTTTTTGAAAATCATTACACATTATTAATTATTTAAGGTTTACATAAATATTTTTAAAATATCCTTTTTCTAAAACTCATCAATAATATGAATAATATATTTATTTGGACATTTAAAAATTCACAAACTTTACCGTAAGAAGACATCACAATTTTTATTTAAATCAAGGGATTACATAAGGCAGTTACGGTCTCTTTACATAGACCCTTATAACCCCAACATAGGACCTATGAATAAGCTGTGCTAGGGTGATAGAATCTTGGGGCGGCTCGACCAACATTTCTCGAGAAGTGATTTCTATCAGCTTGAACTTCTCGTGAAAAAGATTCAGTTCCAGCTTCACACGATGAAGTTCGGCTTGGGTTTGGTCCAGAGAAAAGCCGAAAGGTGCAACCTCCTTCCCGAGTTCCGTTAGATGGGCTTCGATCGGCCCGAGACTACTAGATGGGGCCATCAAATCTTCTTTCTATATTAATTAATCAAGATCACTAGTATTTATAGGAAATAATTGTAACATTTAGTTTCCAACGGTCTTATTGACCAATGGTCATATAACAGTCGAAACCCAATGGTCTCATTTTAATTATAAACATTTTATTAAATGAAATATAAAATAACACACAAAAATTATGGAACAAAATTTGCTCAAAATTTCGGGTCGTTACAATTCTTAACCACAAGGAGACTCCTGTTGAGAAGAGATTAAAACTAGAAGCTTATATAATACTTAGTCCATAGAAGTGTTATTAGGGAATCTAGAATCAGGATGGACAACTAGAGAATATATATCTTTGATGTAATTTTATGTGAATTTCTTGGATAACTTTTACCTTGGTATTCTCAGGAAAGTGAGGGTAGCTGGGGTTAGGAGACTGACCCATGGGAGTATGTTCATGATGGAGTAGGAATGAAACATTAAATATTTTCAACTCTTGGCTCTATCATTGGAAGGAGATGATTCAATTGCGGAAAAATAGTTTCATTATGGTCTTAAATGTGACATTAAGTCCCATGTTATTATCTTTTTTTCTGAAGTACTTTTTTTGAGGTGGAAAATCGGGCTCTCAAATATGAGGTAAACCAAAAAAATTATTCATTTGGAGGACTTTTGGGTTTTTATAGATGAAGATAAGGTACATATTCCAGTAGTAGGAAGTGTTACTTCGAGAATTTTAACAAGAGAAGTGGAAGATGAATTTCCAGGGGGAAGGGTTTATTACTCATGACCTTACCTGAGTGATCTAAAACAAGTGTGGTGGGACAGGTCACATTTATAGACAGTTCTTCCAACCACTATTTGAGTGTAGAGTATACGGTAGGATGATACATCTAAAATGGTTTTGTATTAACCCAGGATAGATTTTTAGTGGTAGTGGAGCTAGGAAAAATTGGAGTACGAGAAGAGGGTCTTCCACACCAAATCAGTATAGCAACTAGTGCTCTTCTGGCCGTGCTAGTATAGGTAATGGATGTGGTGCTTATTTGAAAATCCCCCATATCCACATAGTGGTGAATCTTTAGGGACTCAAACTGCATCGAAATGAATAAGGGAAGGGAAGTTTAATACAGTTCATTCTACACTTGTGAATATTGATGTTGGAAAATCCATAGGTATAATTACTATTATTATAGATTCTACAAATTCTAGTTCCATATTTGATACTGGTTCCTTTAACTCCTTGATATCTTCACAACATGTGGACGGTTTGAACCTAGAGGTGGAGTTTGTGAGTGGGGTTATGATGATCAATACAGCTTTGGGAGAACAATTGATACAAATATATTTATACAAAGGGTGTTCTCTTGAGGTTGGGGAGTAACATTTTCTTAGAGATCATTACATCCTTCACATTTTATGGTTTTACTTTATTTTGGGAATGGGATGGTTAGAAGAATATAGACACCGCATAAATGTTTACCACATGAGAGTGAATTTTATTTTTCTTGAGGGTGATATTTATGTTCATCATGGAGAGTTGGATATCAAGGTGGTCCATACAAATCCAATTCACTATAAACTGGGGGAGCTCACCACCCAATTTTCAATTTTATTTATGGATGATGGGGGTACAAAACATGATGACTTTAAACCCATAGTGGATTGATTACAAGATGTTTTTCCAAAAGTTATCTTAGGGATACCACCAAATATAGATGTTGAGTTTATGATTGATCTCAATCTTGGAGCTGAGCCTATTTCTATTCCAACTTAAAGAATGGAAACTAAAGAGATTCAAGGTCTCAAGACTTAACCGGAAAAATTAATGGATAACGGGTTTATCTATTTATGTATGTCTCTTTGATGTTCTCTAGTATTCATTGCTATAAGGATAGTAGAACCTTTAACTTGTGTGTTGATGAACAAAATGTGAATTGGTGATAGCGAAGAACTGATATCCCCTTCCATGTATAGAATATATATTTGAAAAGTTGAACGAAGATTTTGTTTTCTCCAAGATTGACTTGAGATCAGGGTATCATCAACTGAGATCTTAACCTTTTTATATAACTTGGATAGAATTCTAAAGAAGTTATGGGTATTATGAGTTCATTTTGATGACATTTGGAATGATGAATTCCCCTACTTAGTTTATTACATTGATGAATAGAATTTTACAACTATACGTGGATCAATTTGTGGTAGTGTTTGTGGATGAAATTTTGGTATACTCCAATACTCATTAAGATCATTCCTAACATATTAACATGGTCTAGTGTACACTGAGAGATAATCTAAAAGAATTTGAAGTAAAATGACCTAGAGAATGTGTAGTCAATTGTTTTATAGAAGCATTTTATGAAGGTTTTTGATATCCATAGCTTTCATGGATTAGTAGGATAATATAAAAGCTTCCTCCAATAATTTTTCCACTTTTTATCCCCACTCACTAGCTTTAAAAATAAGGGAATGATGTTTATATGGTTTGTATAATGTGATAATGAATTTTTAGAGTTGAAGAAGCATTCGGAAACTGGTCTGATCATGATCATACCTGGGCTAGGGGAGGAGTATATAGAGTTTTTGATGCAGATGGGATAGGACATGGAGTAGTTTTGATGAAAGGAGATCGAGTTGTGGCATACAGGTCATGAAATTTGGGATCACATGAATGAGATTTCCCAATATATGACTTGTTTTTAGTTATAGTTGTTTATGCCTTGATGTTTTGGAAAACTTATATGTTGGGATAAAATTTTACTGTGTATACCAATCACAAGACTTTATTGTTTATCTTTTTTCAATGATATTTGAATCATCGGTATCCAAGGTGGGATGAGTATATGTAGGAAATTTATTTTGATCTGGCATATACACCTATGAAGAGAAATAGTGTTTTTGACACATTGAGTAGGAAAACATAGACTTTGGAAGCTTATCATTATAGTTCTGTGTGGAATATGATGACATTATAGGATGAGATGTATGTTGTAGTTTGGGAGGGACAAGGTAAGATGACCATACTATCATTATCTTTGGAATCAACAGTTTTGAACTAGATTAGGGAGATGTAGTATAAGTATTCAGAGTGTTTTTTTTGTGGGTGAATGTTATGAAGGTGCGGAATCACCTTTCAATCAGACTGTTGATGAGGATGCGATCATTTATTTTAAGAGTTTTTTCCATTTTTTTGAGTATAAATTAGAAGATAGTGCATGAATTTAATTCAATGATGTGGGTGGTGCATCTAGGGTTGATAAAATTGTACCATGACCTACAATGACATAATTGGTGGTTGGGCATGAAAAAGTACATTACAGGGATTATGAAACAGTGAAACATCTTTCAACTTGTGAGGTCGAGCATCAACGAACTGGTGGTTTACTATAACCATTTCCAATTCCATAATTGAAGTGGAATGAAGTTACCATGAATTTCATGGTGGGTCTCCATGGATTCATTAGAATAATGAATCTATTTTGTTGATTGTGGAATAATTGATGATGGTATTACATTTATTTCCAATATGGTAGAATTTATTAGTGGATCAGCTGGGATACTTTTACATTCAGGAGATAATCCATCTACATGGGTTGCCACAGAGTATTGTTTTAGAATGTGTCTCATGTTTCACTTCACATTTCATTAATGGCTTGTAGAAGGAACTTGGTACACATGTATTTAGGTATATGAAATTCCACCCAAAAATATATTTGAAGTTATAGTTTATAATAACAGTTTTCAAGGATAAGTTATGATTGTGCATTCCCGATTTCAGTGGGTGGTGGGAGAAGCACTTGGTTTTATTATTTCACATATAAAAATAGTTATTAAGTGAATATTTCGATGAAACCATATGAGACTCTTTATAGTAGGCCATCCAGATCCCCATTACATTGGATGATGGTAGTGAGTTAGAGTTGTTGGTGTCAAGTCTCATGCACGAGTCATCAGAGATGGTTTAGGTGATTCAAAATATTATGAATATGAATCATAAAAGGAAAAAGTCATATGATATTAAATGAAAACCCCCTTTTTTTAAATTTGGTGATCATGTGTTTCTTTGGGTGTCACCAAGATTGGGTCTTCATATGATTAAGAGATAGGGAAGTTGTCACCCATGTTTATCTGACCTTTCGATATTTTAGAGAGAATTGGGCCAGTGGAAAACCGATTGGCTCTTACACATAGGTACAATGTTATGAACGAGGTTTTCATGTGTCACAACTTCATCATTATCACCCCTAACCCATATCATGTGATTGATGTTGATGAGGTTGAGCTTGATACAAAAGTGTCCTTTGAGGATCATCTAATACATGTTATAGATCACAATGGGAAAGTGTTTCCGGGAAAGACCATACTAATAGTTATAGTTTTTATGAAACATGGATATGTTCAAGAGGATACATTGGAGAGATAATATTGTATTCATGATTAGTGGACCAATATTTTTATCATAAAATATTAGAGATACTTGGGAGTACAACTCGTTGAAGTGTTATTATGTGGTGGGGAGATTATAAGATCCTAAAATTTCCTGGATAAGTTCCATGATCCTTTACACTTCTTCATGTACTATTATTTTTGAAATAAATTTGGCGGGTTTTTTTGGGGTGTTTCTGGACAAATTTGGGAATTTTTGAATAAAAATGGGCATCGCACATTTGGAGCCCAGTTTACTAAAACTGTGTGCCTACCCCCAGAAAACCATGTAACCCAAGGTAGAGTGGGTTGCATGATCGGTGCATGGTTTCTTAAATGGGGTACCCTATTAGGAGAAATAATGAACCCCTAAAGGGGAAGTTAATAGTTAAGGATCTTGTGTTTAAAGACTCTACACCCTTTCATATGAAACTGTTCGCGCGGTATTTATTTTCCATGAAAATTTGTTTTAAGATTCCATAATCCCCATGATATCACCCCTATTATACTATATTAAACTTAATATGATTTCCTGTAATTTTATAAAATCTTATATGTATTCTAAGGCCTTATACACTCTGTTATTGATGAATTGATGATCCGATTAATAGATCTTCACCACTCCCAGTCTTTAATATCCCCCCATTTGGATTCCTATATATCATCAATCTTTGAAGATGAAGAAGAGTTTTTTACCCTCAATTAGTGATGGGTATAGATCTAGTTATATATATATATATTATTTCCCGTTACCTTGACCTAGGTTTTTCTTCTATATCTCATTATTCGATTGGGTTTATTTCTTTTTATTTCAATTTGGGGATTTCTGAATTCACCAACAATAGTCAATGATCTTGAGATAGCTTGTCCAAATTTTAACTTCCACAGTCTTAATTTTATTTGTGTGTATGAAATAGTGAAATTATTAATTTCTATTATTGGGAAATTTCATCTAATATTGAATTGATTAATTTAATTTCTTGGTGATAATGAAACCTACTGAAATTATAAAAATTGGGATTACTTGATTTGTGATTATGAATTTATTGGTTAATGTGATGATGAATTGATTGATTAATGAGAATTAATGGATTGGTTTGATTAACCTTAAATTGGTTAATGTCTCATATGACTAAACATGGAAAAATGGTTTAATGGTGAATTTTTCATATTATTTTATATGACTAAAAGTGAAGAACCATGGTTGATTATATAATTAAAATGGGACATTTTTATGAGAATGTTTGACGATAAGGTTAATTATTTTTAACCATGGTATATGTGAAATTGTGATATATGTGATATTTTGATATATGTTTATTATTATTATTATTATTATTTTATTATTATTATTTTTATTTTTATTTTTTATTTTATTTTATTTATTTATATACGATTGTGGGAAATAAATTGATGATTGAACATCCCATATGTGATTGACTAGTTCAAGTTTGTGGTACATGGACTGATGCTTCAAAAGCCTATATGTGATTGACTAGAAAATGGGTTTTTGTACATTGAATGATGCTTAAAATACCCATAGTGAGATACACAAGACAATCTAGGCCCAAAATTTTATCATTTAACGATGGTTCAAAGTTTCCATGTTATGAATTCAAATTAAAAGGATAATGGGATTCCATGTTATAATGAAACTTTATTCCCAATGGTATATGGTTCGGTATCTAGAATGGGATGAAAATAGTATTGATAATTCATGTTTCATTGTGAAATTGGGTAAATTATGTGGTTAATTAAAGAATAATTTAATTATTAAGATTCTTATTTTAACCCTTCTGTTTTATATTTTATACAAGTACTTACAATTTTATTAAATGAATATTGTTTTAGACATTGTTGGTGGTGGCCTACTGAGTAGTACTCATCCCATACTTGGGGTGCTTAATCAGTACCGAAATAGGTTTCATATTTAAAGGATGAGATAAGATCAAGATAAAAATGTTAGATGGATGAGTTGGGTAGGAGAATAGATGAGGTAAATAGACATAGTGTCGAGTCCTTATTTGGAGTTTCTTGTACCTTTGTGTATGGGTTGGGAATATAACACTTGACACCTATATGAATGACATATCTACTTCTTTTTTTGATATTTTTTTCATTTTCTGGTTCAGTATGTAAATCTGGTTTGAATTGGTTATCATATCACTCTGATTATTGTTTATTATCACTTGGTTATTATTTATTATTTCTACTATTTTGTTTATACTCTAATAAAGAGTGTATAATATCCCCATATTAGATATATTAGACCCTCATATCTAGTTATCACCTTTTCACATATTGGAAGGCATTACTAAGGTCATGTGACCAATCAGATCGGGGCACTAGTATGTGGCATCCCATTCAGGACGTCACACCTAGGGAACACAACATCAGAAATTCAAAAGAATACAAATACTAGAACAAACAATTTTATCTTAGGTTTAGTTCTACAGGGTGAAAATATATCATAAGAAATTATAGTCATTGTACATGAAAGGAGTCTTACCAAAATGAAAGTGAAACCAATACATTATGTGATAAACCACATCAGCTATTCCTAGATCCTGAGTAGTGTAATTACTTTCATTAATTAGTAGATGAAAATATCAATAAGAGACTACCAGATTTATCTACATTAAAAAGGGTTCCCAAGAAAACTCTTAAATCATCCTAACAAATTGTAAATCCGACCCCTAAGTTATAAAGAGCTATAATAGAAATATATATCATCCAATTATTTAAATATAAAAAATCCAATTCACTTTGATTTATCCTCAAATGTGTTATTCCTTTTAAGGGTTGATTATTAATAGTTATTTCAAATAAATTGAATCCATGAATAATAAACACGAACTATCCGACCGACCCTAGAAATCATAAAAATTTAAACAATAATTTTATTTCCTTCCAATTCCATTAATACTTTATCTTTTGGAATTTAAACTCATATTCCTCCTTTTGTGATGATGTTTCCAATAACATATGCCTATTGTATCAAAATATTACACTTAGATAATATGGAATAAAGATGATGTGATCGATGTTCATTCAACATAATCTCCAAATGTATGTAATCTAACTCTTTGGTCCTTGAATTTATCAATACATCATTGAAAAAGGAATGACAAAAGTGTATTTTATGTGATGAAATGTTTGGTTCATGGGGTTAATGAACATTGTTGGGATATTTATTAACCTAAAAGACATGATCAAATACACTTAAATTCAATATATGAATTTGAATGCTCTTTTCCACACATCCCAAGTTTTAAATTTATATTGATGATATTCATATCACAACTCAATTTTGTAAAACCACTAGGATCCTTAAAAATTATAAAGTAGACCATCAATCCTTCGAAGTGTATACTTATTATTCATCATGATTAAATTTAGATTCTGGGATTCTAAAAATAATAGAAACTATCATCAAAATTCATGGAGAATGAAATAGAATAACCCATTGAGGATGTTCTCAAACTAATAAAACCTTTTATATCTAGATTTTAATGATGTACATTTAACTCCTTTAACACATTAAATGTCATATGATATGCAGGAATACTTATCATCTTGGATCCTAGTATATTATTAATCTCAAAATAAATTCCCATTAAAGAAGTAATCCTTTGGAAATATTCTATAAAATCATCCTTGTAATGGTCTAATAAAAAGGTAATTGTGGATAATACTATGTTCATGTCTACTATAAGAGTGATTCCTTCCACCTGAATAATAATGGTCTGGATTTGATATAGGTATGACCCAAATATTCCTACTCCTAAATACCATTTCCCATTAAAAATATAAACCTTTCTCTCATGATAGGAAAAGGGAAATAACTATTGGTATTAGTCATTATGAGATCAAAAAATCATCATCCATTCCATAAAAAATATATGATAAAAAATTTTATTTCTAGAATTTGAATATACGATTGATGTTAATAACAAAAAATTATAACATGAAACTATAGTAACATATGGATATTATATAATATATTTCAAATTGGAGAGTTAATGGATAACAATACAAGGAATAACTTTACTATAAACAATAACCAATAATGGACATGATAATGGTTATAATAATTATATTCTCCATCTTTATTAAATGAAATAATAGGTATAGATAAAATCATAACGGTGCCTCTCACCAAAAATGGTACCCATATAGTGTCAGTAAGAACCTGGTTTTTTGAATAAAATATTTTGATATCAGACTTATAACTATTTCATTAATTTCTCTAAGTCACATAATCCATTGAATACTGTATAATATTCTGATATTTTAGGGATTCCTAAAACAATATAAGGTCTATCCTTTTATTATTTGACTGATTTTCAGTCTAAGGCCCCCCTGAACAAAATAATTCATGAATATTTCTTAATTCCATTCCTAAAATGCACTATGATATCCTTGAGAAAAACATTTTAGGTTTCCAATGTTACCACACATATGACACTCTCATAGTGGGCTAGTATTGAACATCCATTTATTCCCCCTATACCCATGTTGGAAATTTCAATGAGGAGGACCTCTCATCGAGTGTGATGAAGTGTCCCTACTAATATTGGGATTAATTTATCCACAATATATTATCTCTTTATCTCTACTGTTACTATAATAAATAAAGGCACCCATAATTAAAAATTAAATATTACTCATTTGTCCACTAAAAATAAGAAGAGTTTCTTCTAACATTATTTCCAGAATATTCATGATTGTAAGACCCTTGTAACGAAAATCTGGATATGATATTAGGAAAAATATATAACATGTATATTTACCATGGTTTATAAAAAAAATTCATATTTACTTACTTTTCATGCCTCATTCCTAGATAATAGAGTTGCAATGTATAATAACCTAATGAAATGAGCCAGTGATAGAACTCCCTATTAATGATCCGTATCCTCTTATTCTAAAACTAATATAATGAAAATTGTAAATAATTCCTAAAAGGAAGGTTCCTTGAATTTATAAAATGTCATAATTTTATTTTTAATTTATTTAATAATGATGACCCACCACTTCCTAGATGGTCTAGTAGAAAATAGGCGGCTAGTTAATATATCTTATTACGTGATGCCTCAAATAGATCATATATTTGTTCGATGATCTCAATCCAATTCTCTACACCATAAGGGAATCCATTACCATGAAATTTAGGAGCATCCTACAATTAAATATTCCAAGAAAAACCCACCATTATCTATCCAAATTATGTGTTCTCCTGCCCCCTGAACAGACTCTAAATAAAAATACCATGAATAATCAGATCTCCTTCCAGAAAATCTATAATTTTTTTTAGAACATTACTATCCATACCCTATACCAAATACCAAGGAATTACAAGATAATTTATCACCTTTAGAACCTCTTGACCTTGTTTAATTGATGGAATTTTAGGATGTTATCTAGGTGATGTCACTTATATTATTGAGGAAAAACTTATGATTACCCAATTCAAAAAAATCATTATAAGTTTCAAGGATAAAATTTCATGAATCCAAAACTGATCATGGTTCCTACAAGCCGGTCAGAATCATGTATATAAAAATTTATAACATTTGGATGTTTTATAAATCCCTAGGAACAAGAATATGGAATGGTAACCTACAAGCATATCCCTGGGTCATTAATTCACAAATTGTTGCCAATCAGCCTAGAGGAAAACCCATAAATGGTAACAGAAACTGTTGTTCATCACTCTGGGTGAAAAACATTAGTAGTTAGAGAAAAAACAATAATCCCAAATCCTCGGTAACTCATAGGTTCACTATATGAGTGATGAACAATCACTAGAATCATTCCCTACTCGAGTTTTAAACTCCTATCTCTGTTCTTCTAATTATTGAAATATTTATAAAGTAAAACATTTATTTGATACCATAATGTAACAACCCTACCTAAATCACCTGATTTGGATCATGGTGTTAGATTACCTCATACATATCTACCTATACATAAGAATTTACTGACTAGCATTGAGGAACTGAGATCCCAAATGTGGATACTATTATATTGGTAAAAGAAATATTTTAATCAATATTACAATGAAATAAATAATAATTAAATGAATATATAAAACCCAAAAAAATGTTGTATAAGTAATAAGGAAAATAAGAAAATAGTATTAGTAAGATGAAATAAAAAATTAACAATAGTAAAAAGGATCCCAAAATTTTATGCATCAATATTTAAAAAATAAGAGAGATATAAATATATTTGAGGTGTGACAAAAAAATACTGTAGAGTCTATCCTGATATCACATTGGTGAACCTGAATCATTCTATTCAACTACCCAATATATTAACCATTCCATTCACAAAATCATTGACCATGAATTCTATATGTGAATTAAGAATATTGTAATATGATTGAGTAAAAAACTCTATAGAACTCCCCCAAGGATTCATTTCAATTAGTGTAGTATGTTTCTATAAATGTCTATATAATTATTGAAAATAAATGCATTAATATCACTCAATTACATGGGACAACATTCACTAAAAAGGATACAATGAACCTCATTCATACTACCTTTCTCACTATTATAGTAGATAAATCATGTCTATATAGTCACATAGTTGGAACATGGTTTTATAAATTATTTCACAACTCAACCATCCTGCTATGTATAACCGAAATGAATTATGAAAAAATATATAAAATTTTATATGAATTGACCATTTCCTTACGAGGTACACACCTTATAATTATAATACCTTACAAAATTTCTTTCATGACACAAAAATATCATCAACAGATTTCGCTACATAATAAAAAATAGTAATAAACAGTTACACCACAATATTTTATGGTATAACTCTTAAAATTTAATATATTAGATAGTTTATGCTTCACACAACGCCATGTTTAAATCCATAATATAATATTAAATATGAATTTTGGAATAGTAATGTGACCATTAGGAATAGTAATACGACCAATAGAATAGTAACATTACCTATGAAAGTAAAAAAATAGGTATGTTATTAATGAAAATACAATATCTTTATATCATCGTATATGTAAATAAATATTTTAATAAAGATAAATTAAGTAATGATATTTTTTTGAAACATAAATATTAATTTAGTTTTTTATAATTAAAATAATTATTTAAAATAAACATTATTTTTTTGAAATATGTTCATAAATTAATATTTTATTTTCATATGTTTATAAGATAATTTTATGAGACCTTAATTAATTTTGGAATGTTTCATAAAATATGTTATAATATTAAAATAAATATTTTTTGAGTAACTGTTTATTTTATTTTGAAATTGCGCTTCTCATTTTTAGAAAAATATTTTCATAAATGGAGTTCATTTTTGAATTATACACATCCAAAAATGTTTATACTGAATTTTAGGTATTTTTATTAAATAGTTGTATTTTTGTGAATAGTGAATTATTTTAATTTATCGTGCTTAATAAATAAATGGATTATTGAGTTTTAGATGATGTAAAGATGATTTAATCCCAAAATATTGAATTATCCTTCATTATTTTAATTTATTTAGTGACAATTATTATTAATAGTCACGAGGGAAAATAATAAACAAATGATCAAAAAACACCGCTCTCATCCACTATAAATACCATGCATCACCACCTCATCTCCTCAAACATCCAATGCCATGATGACTACTTATATTCATCATATTTTATTTCTTAAACATACCCCCCATTATAGTATTTTTTTTCTCACCAAAATACCATGTTTAATCCCCTCAAGGAGGTTCTTAGGTAGAATAATTCAAGAGGTAAATCATTTTTTCATTATCTTTCAAATTCTTTTAATTGATTTTATTTATATTATATCCTTTCCTCTTCTATCCAAACATAAGAGATACCTCTAGTATATTCTATATAATATAATTTTATTATGTTAAATTAATATCCATCATCAAACCCATTCTCCTCCACCCTCCTAAAAATGAAAATATCATTTGTGATGTGTAGATTTACCACCACTGTGGACGATACAACTTCATTTTCCATTACATCATTCATGGATAGTTATAAAACCATAATTATGGTCAAAACATATTTTACTATACATATTATATATAAATTTTTATTTTGGAAAAGTATATATACATGATATTAATTAACAATACAGAAGTAGTTCATGATGATTGAACAATCGCTAAAATAATATAAACGATTATCATTAAAGTTATATATAATGAATCATCCTAATATATTGAAAAATAATAATATATAATAACATTAGATATTATGTATGTTCATCAATAATAAATAATTTAAATTCTAGAGAATTTTTTCAATTTTACATGATCTTTAATACATGTATACAGGTGAATCTATCATGAATATCATGTAAACGTACACTCTCGAATGATGAACTTGAATATTATTACTCATTAGAAGGACACAAATGAACATAATATAATTATAATAAATAAAATTAAATTTTTAATAGGTTCAGAATAAAATTATTAATGATTTTAATTTCATTATTCTGGATGTCAAGTACCAGAGCATTATTCTTTTTTTACATTGGGTAAGGGTTTCTTCCCAAACAACCATTTTCCTTTCAGGTTACACATTCTCTCTCCTTACCCCCAATTTAATTATTCATTATTTTTATATATACTTCTCATAAATTATATTTATATATTCCATAATCATGTATCCATATTATTTCATTTTTCTTTTATGGGGAAATACATTTTTAACAATTTCCCTTCTCAATTATTTCTGATAGGCATGTCCGATTAAAGGGAACTTATCAAATATTTACCCATTTTAATTTACCCCGCATAATATGTTTTGATATGACATTATTTTTCTAAAATAACTATTTTTACATTAAATACTATATATTTTCATATCTAATTTTATACAATAATTATGAAAATACAAATTATATTCCAAAATAACTCTTCTTTGTATAGTAAAAGGGTATTTATCCCAATAATTCCATGATGATATTATTAGATTATATTCATATATTCCAACACCTATATTGAGTATTATTCTTTATTGAGATTTATATCATACTTTTATCATCTAACATATTTTATTAGATAGTTTATGATCAGTTTCACCGTGGATGTGCTATCTTGATACCATTCACCATAATACACAGAATGGTTAGTTATTATGTTTATAGAATGGGGAAAGTTATTTACATTTTCAATGTATATTTTTTTATGTTTCAATACATTAATATGAGTAATTAATTAGAATATATAACTTATGGTTGGGGCCTTCTACACCCATATGATGCATTAGAATGTCTAAGGAGACAAAATAGAAAGAGATTTGGATAATTCCTTACCCATTTATTTTTAAATGTATTGGAAATTACCTTGTTAGTATGTTTATGATGTAAAATAATATTCATTACCTCATTATGATATTATTAATTGACAACCCATTAGATTATTTTAATTTTATAATACTCAGGTTTATGTTTCTTTCTCCATTTATTATTCATATGGAATTAATTAATCATATTTTATTCATACCATATTATTCTCAAGATTACGTTTTAATGGATTTTTTTCCAGTAATTTCCCTTTCCTTATTATTTATGTAAGCTTCTGGAGTATTTATTACCCTTACTGAGCATCTGATATCACACCGTTGTTATTTTTTATTATTCACCAGGATGTGAAGATGTTTATTATGAATCACTTGTAGGGATAATATTAGAGTTTATTGATATTTTCAAATGACTTTCTATGTTTAATTTCATTTCATGTAGTAATGTAAAACTTATGTACATATCTGGTCTCCCAAATTTATAAACTATTTGGAAAATTGGGATGTGAACCCTTGTTCATAGTGTCAATGTAATTATGCGAGGCCTTAGCTCTAGGATATTAGGGTCAGAGTCTTTACATAATGCACAAAAACTATTTATCAAAAGAAAAGATGTCCAACAACATACCAATAAAAATATTTCTTTATTTAATAATTTGTTAAAAATTTAAGGACTTCATAACTCAAGCATGAAAGTGTATAAAAGATGATAACTACCACCCAAATCATTCCTAATAAAACAAATTAATATGATAAATACTATTAATTACCACATAATGATTCTTGATTGAGGATTCAAGAATAATAGAACATATAGGGTTAAGACTCACTTAAACATACCAATCAAAGACCAAAAAAATGAATGGATTGAAAACTAATCTAGGAAAAAGATGAAAATATGGCCTATTTGGGTTATTCACCATCAAATTTGCAAGGAATATAATTATATTATGTTATAGCCATTACATCAATGCATGATGGACCCTTCTTAGGTTTCATTTGGACATAAGATGAGATGTTCTTGGAGAGAAATAAAAAACATAGAAATACCATTTATTCCCCAATATAATGTGTCAAGATCTAATCTGAATATATTTTAAAAAGAATTAAATCAATAAAATAACCACTTGTAGTTTTGGATAAATAAATTTAGTTCTATAATGGGCGGTTTAAGGAATGTTTTGAGATAAAACTAATAAATATAGATTAATTAATCCCATATACATTGATTGGATTTTTAGTATACCAAATCATGAAACAACCATATAGAATACAATATCCAAAATTGGATTATGTCATATGTTTAGGACATGTGATTTTAAAGGCTAGGAACTTTTCATTTGAAGGATATTATCTATTAATTATTTATCCACACAACTACCTTGGAAATATTTATTATTTTTACTAAATTTGATCCTATTTTTAACCTTATAAATAACTTTTAAAATTTCCAAAAAACTACCTCTAAACTCTCCATGAATAAAATAAAAAAACCTTGCTCCAAATTCTAAAAAATAAGCTTAAAATTAATAAACAAAAATAAAATTCACATTTAAACCTATAGGAAATTACATAATTCAATATCTCATTTTCATCATTCAATATTTTTTTAGGAAGGTTGTTTTAATTTCATTCCTATATATTATTAAACATATAACTTTCTAGTAAATTTATCATATGTTTCTAGTCTCCCAAAATTTAAGACTCTCCAATATCCATTCCCCCTTACGTTCATAGTGAAAAATATCATTATAGCTATAAAAGTATCTTACAACTACTTCCTTTCTTTGAAATAGTTTTCATACACTAAGTAAGCAACCAATCATACATTCATACACATAAATTAAACTAGAAGCATGCCTACTGAATTTATAAATGTTTTCTATATAAGTTTAAATTGATTCTTTCTCTAATTGTTTAATATCTAATAATTATCACTCCATTTTATGGGGATGAGTTCAAGGAAAATATTTTTGATTGAACATATTTTATAATGATTCCCTTCCATACATTCAACATATTCCATTTTTGACTATTCTTTGTAATAGACATCCATTGTTTAGGATTAACTTCTAAATGATGTAAAAATAAAAATAGTTTCATAGTATCCATGAATTAAAAGATATAAAATATATCATCTATTGTATTGATCAATTTCTCAGTAGTTGGAAAGTTTTAAATCCATCTATAATAGGGTGAATGTTACTTTATAAAGGACTAGATAATAAGTTTATCTTTACTTGGTCTATTCAGGATCTCAACGTAGTTTAAATGATATTTAATATAATTTTAGTCTTGAGTGAGAATCACTCTAATATTTTTCACCACAATACCTATACTATTTGGTTTCTCACTATGAATATATCTAGATTATCATTACCACTATCTTTTAACATGGTTCCTCTAGCTTATAGATAGAATATTAACTAAATAAATATTCTATTATGAAAATGAAAAATATAAAAATATTAAGGAAAAATATTTATTTATTAACACATAAATGATGATCATTCCCAAGATTATGAGTCATTAAATTTTTATATTCACTATCCATTGTAATTTTAGAACTAATTCTTCGAAATTAACTAATTGAAAAAAATTAAAATGATATCATTCATAATTTGTGGTAAAAAACATGTCAACTAACGAAAGAATAACCCTTTGAAATGTAAAACTAGGTGTGCAGTGAGCTCTATTAATTGTGCATAGAGTGAAGATAGAGTTAATACCCAACCATCCTTGCCCAATTTTATAACCACTAGGCACAAATATGAAAGTACCTACATTAATATTTTCGTATCCCAATTGGGATATCCTTACTCTTAACCAACAACCCTTTATACTGAAAATTTATTATGGTATATTTATATATATATATATACTTTTCTATAAATATTACACTAATTTATTCTATTATTAGTCCACTATAACAACTAATTACAACTCTGATACTAGCTGAAATTGACCAAATATTCACTCCCATATTCAGTGCTAAAAAAACTATTATTTATGAATAGGATTTAATATCATAATGATATAAAACAAGGGAATCATTTAAATATTTCACATAATTTTCACACATTAAAAATTATATTTCACAAATAATTACACAACCATACCTATTGATGTTTCTGTTTTAATGAAGATTACATACATATACATATGACTTTATAACATTTATAACGTTTCAATATAATGAAACTATAATAGAAGCACTTTTATAATTCTCATATGTTATACTCATATTTATAATGCTAGTGATCAAATCAAAAGAAGGGTTGATATCAAATTCACATTAATTTAAAAAAATTAATGATTAATAATGGGGTTGGAACATTAACATGTGAGAAAACATGAGTGTTGGAGAAATATCTCATTAAAAGAAAAAAAATCATTAGAGTTTCCCATAAGGCATAATAGAAGGGAAAAAATTAATATCAAAACATATTTCATAAAATAATAATTTTGAAACATGATTCAATAATATTAATCTATTGAATATAACATTGGTTTAAATCATATCCATAGAATGATACAAATTATGGAAATGAAGCATATCATTATAATAAGGGATACCAATTAAAGAAGGCAAAAATATTAGCATTTGTAAACATTACGTTTTGAGAAAACCCAATAACTCTAACATTCAATATTTTATCAAACAAAATCATGTTTATTATCCAATATAAAATGGTATAGAAAAAATAAAAATGTTATAAAACAAAATCATGGCTACCCATTATGATGTAAAAAAACAAAATATTTTTTACACAAAATTGTTTATTGATATAAAAAATAGTAACCAATTAATAATAGTGATATATATGACCCCACCAACCAAATAATAATAATCCAAAGAAATGTGTTTCTTATGAAATCATTCATTCATTATATCTTAAAAAACCCACAAATCAAAATTTGTTTCTTTATATTTCAAATAATTGTCACATAAAAAACATCAAGTAATTAATCAATTGTAACCAATAATTTATTAAATGAAAAAATAATTTCATAAGATTGTTTAAATGGAAATTAATGAATCATTAATTGATAATATATGTATATTTAATTTATATATAGAGTTAAATTGAAGTGAAATCATTGAAAGAAATTTCATAATATAACTTAAAATTATCATAAAAAGTTATAGATATGAGTTACTATTTAAAATAACATTCAAGATGAATTTTGGGGAAATATATAATTAATTATTTAGAAATATATCCAAATATTGGAACCTTATAAAAAAATTAAAACTTTTGAGTGGAATATGAAATATATGACTGTGAAATTAATGTAATTCCTATTATTTTAAAATAATTTTATTGAAAAAACATCATTAAAAATTTAATAAATCCTCCTTTTAAAAAGATTTAAATAAAAATATGATAATCTATATAGATAATACCTACATTTATTTTATGTTAATATAGGAGGAATTTTTTTAATAAATTAATATTGAAATATAGGTGATATTTCAACTAGTGAGGATTTTGATTATCCTTAACTAAATTATAATTTTTTTAGAATAAATTCATCAAAGAAAAATAATTGATCTATAAATTCATTGAAAATTAGATTATTAGAAGGAATTTAAAATACATAGAAATTATTTAATTTATAATATTTAATATAAAAATAATTCTTATTAATAAAATTTTAGAAGTATTAAACTGAAAAGAAATAATTATGATTGACTAAAAAGTGACAGAGTTTTGAAAAAACCATACCATAAATCTAAAATTACAAGAATTATGTTTAAAATAATTTCAAATAAACCTAAACATAATAATAGAATATATTATAGATTTATTCATGTCCATTTGTTTTACTATACATTAACTAGAATAATTCATTATAAATTTTTTATTTTATTTTCTCATCATCACATGCTAGTAACCTTAATGGTTTCATACAAGTCGTATAATGTTGATATTGATCCCCATTCATTGATACCATGTCAATATTTCAAATATTATTTGAGTTAATATAATATTTTTTGATAAAGATACATAATATACTAATTTTATTCCATAAGAGTTTTAGTTATGATTTGGGAATATGAAATCAGTGATCAACCAATTTTTTTGCCTTTTACCAAACAAAAGGTTGTATTTTAATAAAAATATTTAATATTTATATTAATTGTATGGAATCATAATCATTTAAAAAAATTAATTTTTATTCATATAATATATTATATTATCCATCCATATATAGTGGTGATAATAAAATAAATATGTAATTCAAATACGTTGTAATCCGTATATAATGTGGGTGACATTTTCATTTTTTAATGGATGGGAGGGAGATGGATTATGTGTTTCTCAAAAATAAATATCATTTTTTATACTAGTGATAAAATATCATTACATTATTATTTATTGATAGATTTTATATTGTAATTATAGATATTAAATGGTTTGAGAGTGAACAGTAATGTCGTTGATAACTTGATCCTTCATGTAGAGAACCTTTTGGAAGTGGTGGATTTGGAGATTTTCCATAAAAAATGTTCTGAAAAATGTGAGTGAGGGATATAGAGGATGAAACCTAGTAAGTGAGTCATGAAAAACTATATGGATATGTTTTGTTGGGAATTCATGTAAGTGATCTTCTTTTATAGGTGAAAGTGAAGTTTATTTTTTGGAAACATTAGTTAGTTGAAGGGTATAAATAAAATAACATGGTAGATTGAGGTTTTTGTTATCAAATTATTAGTGAGACATGTGGAATAAAATTTTATACATAAAAATTAAAATTAAAATTTCTATTTTTCATATTGATTTAAAAATAATATATACATGATAATGTCACACTTTTTACGCATTTACAGTGTTCAAATTTTTACCATGTTAATTAATTTATTACTAAAAATATTACATGAACTATGTTTCCAAAGGTTGACATTAGGGATCCAAATATTTTATTCAATTAATATAATTTAGATATAAAATATAATAAAAACAATTTTTAATTAAAATATAAAATAGAAAAGAAAATATTTTCTTCTCCATTTTATATGTTAAATATTGTTAATCATATCCAATATTATTTACTCTTTTAATGAGTAGTAATTAATAATCTAAACACATTACTTAAATAATTACAATATATAAAATTTCTTTCATTTCCTATAAAGTGAAAATATTTGAATGAAAATATATATTTTTTCAAATAAATAAGAACCATTAATTGAATATCTTTATAATAAAAATATTATTTATTTTTATATAAAATTTAAATAATCAAACATGCGATATATAAAATTTATTTACTATTTAATTATTATAATATAGCAATATAAAATTTAAAACCCCCTATATTTATAGGTAATAAGTAAGGATAATAATTCCATAGTGTTTTTTAGAAGGGGAAGATTTGATAGAATGAATATCATGGTGATTTCCATGAGCATAAACATCACCAAGAAATGAGTCTTCTCAATTTTCACTTGTTGATGTTTTTATTGTGTTTAATGAAGATAAAAACTATTTGAATCCAACTTCATTACAATCCTAGAAAAATGATCCTTATATAAATGGCTTATATTATATAATTCCATTATTTATTTATTCTTTCATAATATTTTTACTATTATTTATACCAAGACATTAAATAACTATAGTATATTTATCATATTTTTCTTTATATCATTCATTATAATGTTTAATATTTTCATTTTTTGTTTCTTGAAAAATAGTTTATCAAAATGTTAAATCACTATAAATTTTCTATGATACAGTTTACCTTGATGATATTCTTGGTTCGATTTATCCATTGTGTTGGCTATGATACACCCACCTTATATTCAATTAATATAATAATTTGGAATCCATGAGACATAGATATGGTTTCATACCCTATGTTATACAATGTATCATCTCACTTAGTATGTCAAATAAGATAATCCATCCTCTATTACACTTTTTATATGGCCAGTGATGGTTTAATATAATGATATTATTCTTCCTTGTAGATTCTGATCATGTTAGGTATATTCATTATTAGTTTTGACCATATTAGCACATGATGACTAGACATGAGTATATTTTTGTTTTCTAATTATAAAATTCATTCTACTATTTTGATTCAAATATATTTTCATACATATTTTAGGAATAAACTGGTGGAGTCTTACTTGGTTTTTATACAGACATATTACACTTGAACCCTGGTCTGAAAGTAAGCTTTTCATATTGTTTATCCAAGTATAGATAAAGCCCATTTATCAGGAACATGAGATGGTTGAGAATGTTATAGATTAAGGTCATCCAAAATATACTCTTGGATTATTTAATAGGATGATATCTTATAATTTAACAAATATACATATAACTTATAATTATCTACCACTGAAGGGGATTATATTTACTTGATGATGTGTGATAGAAATGGGAATTTTTTTAATTATATATGATATTATTATATGGTTTTTATGATATAAAGATTCAATAATAGTTTTCAATTTTTCATTACTTATACTAGTTATATAATTATATTTTGATTGAATACAATGGTTATAGTGTCACTGTGTTTTTTAAATAACCACTACAAAATTAACATCCTACTAGATATGATGAGGGGTGTATGAGGCCATTTAGAAATTTTTATCACACTCCATGAACCAATATAAGTAATTATAAAATTTTATTGGTGTCCTTATGTCTTTATTTAGTATAACACCATGAGAGTTTGTGATTTTTGAAAATTACTTTATGATTTTTGGTATCTTTCATTCCATACAACACTGAATATATCATTTGTTATATAAAATAAACAAGTTATTTTTCATTTATACTCTACACCAGGAAAAGCTTCAATTATAAGCTACACCCCGATAATATTGCACTGTATGTAATAATAAGTTAGCTTGGGTTACACACTACACCATGTTTTAGTACCTTTTAGTGGAACATATATTTTAAAATTACATTTTGAAACTATGATAAATTTATTTTATAAAAATAAGCTTTATTTATGAATTCATAATGTAAAAATTAACTTAGTATTATTTTTTGGAATTTTTATAAGAATATTTATTTTTTTATTAATTGTGAAAATACTATATTTATGTAGAAAATTGTATTTTCATTTAGATAATAATTATTGTTGATTTTAAATTTAATGTGGGTTTTGAAGTAAAATTATATCATTTATACATCTATTAGCCCAATTTATTTCATTAGAATCATATTTGTATTTATTTTAGGGATTAAAAATTATTGATCTTTTTAAAATTTTGAATTTAAAAACCAGCTTTCTCACCAACTCTGTGGGATTAAATTTAAATTTCATTTTCCTACATCTGTTAATTGAAATTTGGAATAAAAAAATATACTATTTTAATATTTTTAATGTTTATAGTATAATATGATCAATCTTTTTTTTGGGAAAAAATGATTAGTGGAAGTAATTAGAATTAATTACAACGATTAAGGTAAAATTAAGATTGACAAGGGGATAAACCTTAAACATAAGGGAAAAAATGACCAATACATTTGTCCAAATGCCATTAGATTCTAATAGTTCAACTAGATCAACTATTGGTTCTAATTTAATGAGTTATGGGGATAGTATTCCACGAATGTGACCTGTATAATATGTTAAGTGAGGGAAAAAAACAAAAAAGGAACATTTGTTACCTTTAAAATTTATAAATATTTAGAGTGTAGAAGAATCTATATAGATTCAGTTATAAATATTTTTTGAAAGGTAAATTTTCTCTTATCATTTTAACTTAGATTTAATTTTTTGATATTATATAATTACATTAAACTCTTAACAAACTCCAATGCATGGATTATTTAGTTAATAATTCAATAAAATAAATTATACTAAAACCATTAAATGTAGTTTAAATTTAATGAACTATTGTGTTTCATTATTTTTTGTAGATTAATATATCATTTTATATTCATTTTCACTTAAAATATTCTAATTCTAATAATATTTTTAAATTTTTAAAATTAATGTTAAATAATAATGTAAAAATTGACATTAATGTTATTTTATAATAAATGATATTTTATTAGAATAATTAATATTACTATAAAAACTATTTTATGAACATTTATTTTTAAATATAAATATATATAAAATATTTTCCATTAATAGACTAATTTATCTTTTATAATTAACATATTTACCAATAAATAGAAAAATCATGGTTAGCACAGTTTAGGTTGGAGATGTGTTTTTGTGCGTAACAGTCACTTGTTTTAAAATTAATTTCCCTCAAATATGGGATTTAATTTTTGAAAAATATATATGAAATTTATAATTCAGTGGTTCTAAATATTATAATAAATCTCAATTTCATTTAGTCTAATTGGTTATATTAATTTTTGTAAAAACTAGTTTCTTTAATAAAAAAAGATAAATTTGGGGAATCATAGAAGTTATGAAAAAAATATAAAAATACACTTATTTATGTGTGATGGTGGTTTTTATAGACCATATTTACACTTTAATTCATTATTTTTAAATTTTATAAGGACATGATCGAGGTAAGGGAGACCACCCAATAGTGTTTACCTTTTGGTATTTACATGAATGTCATTCCTCATCCTCTATAAAAAGGTAGTCAATCTCCCCCTTACCTAAATCTCTAAAGCCACATTGATCATCCAAACCCTACCAAAATAAGCTCCCAAAATCCATCATATAAATCTAGAATCCTTTTTTTGGATATTAATACATCCATGTATTCCCTCTGGTGCAAACCAAATTTAGTTACCCAAATATTAGGAAACATCCTTCCTCGATCTCTTTTATAATAGATTCATTCTCCACCACCTCAACTCTTCTTTTTCCATAATTATATAACATCCATAGTATACTGAATATGCATAAATGTTTTTATTCTATGATTTTTTCATAAAACTAAATACACTTCCATCAAATGGGTAATGAACTTATCGTTCATGGGTACAACGACTACCAGCTCAGGAAAGGATAATTGTTCATTTTTCCATTCCACTTATAATGGTGTAAATTTTGATGGAAAAACCATTTTTATATGTTATATACAATATATTTACTATTTATTTATTATTATGGAATTATTACCTAAAAATTACTTTCATGAATTCCATTTTGTGTAAATTTGATAACTCTATTTGTGAATTTCTAGACTAATGCCTCTTCAAAGTGATGTGATTCGTTCACAAATTACAAGGAATGTATTAGAAAAAGGTTTATTAAATAAGTATGATATATATATATATATATGAAATAGTAATTATAGTATAATTATAATATATATATACACATTTATGTTATTTACTTACTTTCTTTATGTACGACGATAAAATGAAAACAATGTTCCTGCGTACATACGATCTATCATCTTCATAAATAGTGTATTGCATTTATTATTTATATATTTTATATATTATTATATATATACATATATAATGAATATGTATTATATTTATTACATGTCTTACATTATAAAAATAATTAAATCGTGATCTATGAAGAGGTACCAAGAATAAAAGTTCAAATCATAAAGGAAAAACAAAAAAGTTATTATCAGAAACCTATCCTAAACATGGAATACTTACTAAATGGGTAATATAAGGCTATAATAAAATAATATATCATATGATATATAATAATATTTTTTTTGGTAAGATTTATAATAAAATTATTCTTATTATACATGAGGATTGAACATGTACAAAGAAAGTCAAGACTAAAGGTAAGGGTTTCCTCATCTCAATTTTTGTATATGTGAGATACACGCCATGTTCTCCAATTGTTTCTTTTGTTCTTGTATATACTACCTATAAATGTATTCTATTATTATTATAGTAATATTTATGGTTATTTATATATCCACTTTATGATATCTCTTTCATGGATTTTACGTTTCATTAGTTAACAAATTGGTAAGGTAGTTTTTTCTCAATTTACCTTCTTTGAGACACATGTTTTACTATACACCTAAATTATTCTAAGAGGTGAATATAATGTCCCCTTGTGATGTTATATCATGATCACTGTTCTGTTCATTTTATTATAAGATTCATGTAATGTAATTCTATTATGGATTTTATGATTTAAAGTTAGCAAATCAGTAAGAGTTTATTGGCATAATCTCATCATTAATTGTGATTTTTTTACGATTATGTTTCTATTGATGAGATATTATAATAAATATCTTAATAAATCTCATGAATTTTTTATCCACTAGTTATTTATGTTATATCCATTTAATGGTACGATTTTCCAGTCTTTTTTACTTTAGATAAATAAGAAAATATATTTATGAAAATGCCACATAATTTATCCTTTCGATCTGAAATCTATGTTATTTCAAAACCGTGTTTTCTAAAAATGTTTTAAAAAAATATTTTACATTATCCTATGATATTTAAAGGGAAATTTTACTCATGTTTTACCTTTTTAAAAAATGAATTTAAAAGCAATCCTTTTTTCATTTTCGGATCATGTAACTTTTATAAACTTTTTAAGATGAAAAATGAATGTTCAACATGTATGGAAATATCCCCCCTCATGAACGTATTTTATATAAAGATTAATTTTTTTTTTACATATTTGTTTTTTTAAACATTTTACATATATTTTAGAATATTTTTTTAATGTTTTTTTGACAGAATAATATTTTTAAAAATGTTATATAATTTTTAAGGTTTCCTTTATAAGTTTTCAAAAGGTAATTTTCAATAAAAAGGATTTCTAGGATTTTAAGTTTTAGTATTATTTTTTCAAATTGTTTTAACAGAAAATTGTTTTCAACTTTTTTTTAATATTTATGTATGAATTTTCAAGGAGATTTACAATAAAAATGTTTTCAAAATATTTTCTTTCTTTATTTATATGTTTCAAATATATTGAAAATGAAAATTGTTTTGAAAAATTGTTTTGTTTTAAAAAGTGTTTTTCTAATAAGAAAATTTATATTCATTAAGAAATGTTTAAAATGAAATTGTAAATATTTCATTATTAGAAAATTATTTTTGAAAAGGTTTTATGAAAATTATCTTCAAAGACAGTCTATTTTCTTTAAGAAATGTGCCATGTGATTTATCCAAATAATTCTCCCTATATGATGACATAATTTGTTATAGTTTATGATTTATTATGGATATTGTAAAAGAAAATAATTCATATAATTTCTTAAAATGTTTATGTCTTGATGGAATGATATTTATGAAACCCATTTCTCTTCCATAGGTTATATAGATTTAACGAATAATTATTTTCATGGATTATTCTCTGATGAAATGATTACATGGCCTATATATTTTTCATATGTAATGATATTAGGAAATATTTATGAAACCCATTTCATTTCATCTATTATGATATGATGTTTATGAAACCCATTTCTTTCTATTGGACATTATATGATGAATGTTTTATTATCTTGTTTCATATGGATGTATCATTTTATTATTTTATGGTTGGGACCTATATATTCATCCAATTCATTGGGTAATGATTTAAATATCTTGGGATAATGATGGTAAAAAAGTTGACGAGCATGATCTAATATGTGATATAGGTTCTTCCTGATCCAAAATGGAAAACGGTTGCCTCACAAACCACTATGGGAAGATGGGGAAACCTGGTCTTCTATGGGAATAGAGGAAAAACCAGCCCACTATGGGAAGATGGGGAAACCAGATCCTATATGGGAATATAGAGAAACATGATTCCTTATAAGGAATATATAATGAGTGTGGATGGGGGTGTGTCCAACCCAATAGGTGTAGTCTTCATGAGGTTCCCTGATAAGTTTTTGGTAATGATAATTGGCTTTTTGGGAATGATATTATATTTTTATGTGTTTGTCACAATGGATTGTATTATTATTATGTTATTCTTTCATAGATTATGTTCTTGATTACCGTATTATTCATTTCATATAAACTAAGAATATTTATTCCATGAAAAATTTGTATGATATTTGATATGCATGGTATGATCTTATAATTTTATGATCCTATTCTAATACCATTTTTTCAGGAATATTCTTATATATATCATTTTTCAACCCTTACTGAGCATCTGAGCTCACCCATTTTTTATGTTTCCATTATAAAGGTTATTAAAAAGGTTTTATATAGGGATACTAGAGGAGAATATCATTAAAGGAGACATTAGAGATATTTAAAAAACCAAAATAATGTGTTCCATGTTTCCAATGACACTAAACTATTATGGTCCTCTGGCATATTTTTGTTTAATTTATTGAATATTAATATAAAATTATTTAATATCCATTTATTTTAATCTTGGATCATTATATTTACTATTTTAGGACATCTAAAATGGAGATATAATGGTCATGAATCATATTGGTATATATATTTTTATTTATCTAACAAATATATATTGGAAACTCATGTTTCTATTGATGGGGTATTAATGTTATATTGGTTACCAATTTATTTATTTTTGATGTTTAATATTGTGGTATTATAGATGATATAACTTAAGTATTTTCTTATTTACCAAGGTTGTGTAAGAGTATGAGTACATGAATCATGTTTGAACAATGTTTTAAATTTCATATGATTGATTTTTTATCCTTAAATGGTGTTTTATAAAAGTGATTTTTTAATTAAATTAAAATGTGTGTTTATCTTGTGTATTTAAAAATAAACTATTGGATTTATTAGATTAAATAAAACATTAAACATATTGTTTTCATTTATTAATTTTCTATAATTATGATTATTATACAGGTATTAGAATGTGGGTTTAGGCATTTGGTAGATAGTGTTCCATGATATGTTATTTCCTAGTAATGTATGGGGTAAACCCATTAGGTGTGTCTTATAGGGGTGATATTGTAGTTAATTAATGGAATTGGATTCCATTAGTGTGGTCTTGTACATGTCTATATTCTGTATATATTTCTATAATCTGGTGAATGTACTAAGTTGATTTCATGAAATTTCAAAAATTCAACCTCAATGACATCCCATGGAGTGACCAATGGATAGGGTTGGGGATGTAATGAATGTTTATGAAGTTCCTATTATACCTAAGACTCAGTATAACAGAGGGGATGAGAAAGATTATAAATATTCTCCAACTATTCAGTTTTTTTAGCCTCTACATGCTCGTGTTCTCTATATAGAAAACGGGCAGGTAGAGGTTCATGGTCTGGTAAGTCCACTATGGTGGAAATGACATTGGACTTTTAGATATAACCTAACTTAATTTTATTAGGTTCATGAGGTCCCTAGGATGGTGATTATTAGATTCATATGACTAAGAATATCACGTTCTTATTGGTTCTTCTATGGATAGGGTGGAGAAGGTTTGGATATGGTGGACAGGGTTGGTAAATTAATGATTTTGGGACCCACTAGGGTATAGTGGGGTGTTATATTACTTGAAAGGTAGAATGATTAATTAATTTGGGAGGTTTTAAAGAATAAAATTTCAAAAAGGTTCTTCCATGAGTCCGAAAATGATAATGAGATCAATATTTTATAAATTTTCAGTAAGGGGATATATGAGTAACTAAATTTGATACCATATTTTTTAAGAAGCTATAGTTTTATCATATTTTAGTAGGGAGTGTAGAAAATGAATTATATGATTGATATTATATTAAAATGAAATTTGATTTTCATTTTGAGGATGTTCAATCAATCACTATATTTTATGGTGGTTGAGATGAATATGACTATTTAAAAGATATTTAAAGAGTTATTTCACCAATATCATTTCAATTCCTTGATAAATATACATGTGGATTTGGTATTTAATACTATGTTTGAAAAAACGTGATCACATGAGATGTAATAGGGTGTTAATATATTTTCATGTCATAGAAATAATGTTATATTGCTCTTCATGGGGAGAGATTTTGGTTGTGTTATTAGTGTTTATTTTAAAGAAAAATGTTATATTATGAATCTATACCACAAAGGGAGATCCATTATTTTTTATTGATAGGGTTACTATAACATTTATATCTGATTCTGCTTGATTAGGGATCATATAATTGACTCTAAATGTTTAAAAATTCATAAACATGGTTAGGGGTACCTCAAAAATTTAGTGTCATACAGGATTTCCCAGTGAGAATCTAGTAATAATAGATAGGGAAGTCAATAAAATATTCATCAGTAGATTGATCCTTTGGTTAGTATGGAATTGACAAGCCAGAGTCATTGATTTCAGGTAGTTTAGGTTTTTTTCATTTGACAATGTTTCAAACTTTAAAGAAGAGGGTTGTTCTAGGATGAAATGTACAATTTTAATTACTTATGCACTTTTTAATGGCCTTTATAGTACTACCGTATTTAAAAAAATTTATTTATCATTATAGTATCATGTTTTGGATATCCATAGAAGTATTTATTTATTATAATCTATCATTATATACTTATTGAATGTATTATTTACTATGTTTGGAGATAACATAGATGTTCCATAGTGGTTGGAGGCTATAGAAAGAGATTACATTTCAATATCTTGAATAATTTTTACTTTTATATGATATTTATATTTTAAAGATTCTAGAATTATATTGATTACTATTTGTGGTGTGTGTACTTTTATTTACTCAAGGATTGTGTGTACAACATTATAGGAGTGAAGGATCCAGAGGTAGGGAGATATGTGCCTAACCTCATTCTACAGGGAACATTTTCCACAAAAATGGATCGGTTGGGGTTTTCTATTGTTTGAGAGATATTTACATATTCTTTCCATCAAGTGGTGGACTATTTTAAGGATTTTTTTCTTATTAATTTCTAGAATTTTCTTCTTGGGAGTGAAATTTAGTTTACAATCAATTTCATATACTGTATTGAGCTCATTGTAATACCTTCTTTTCACATGTCTCTAATAGAGTTGAGTGAGGTAAAGGATATTCTTGAGGATATTGATTTGGAGGATTCTATCAATTCATGTATGAAACTATGCGGTGTCCAAATTTGGTTCTCCTATAATGGTTTTTACAGATTGGATTTTTTTATTTGTTAAAAAATACTAATAAGGATAAAATGAAGAGTTTTTTCCACTACCAAGGAAATAAGATCAGTTTAATAAGTTTAGGGGATCATGTTGGTTCTCTAAGACTGACATAATATTACACTTTCATTAGTTCTGAGTCATGATTAATGATAGAATGAATATTCTGTTTCAAAGTATGTATATGAAATTTTATTTATTGGGGATTCCATTTTGTCTTAAAATATTGTGCAAAGTGTTCAAGGCCATCATAAAATAAATTTTCAGCTTGACCCAGTCTCTTTCATCATAATGACTATTGATTATATTTTTGTATTTTCTTATTCTATATAGATTCATAGGATGTACATTTATATTTTATTAAGTACCCATTGAATTCACCATGATTTTTTAGGGATCATGATGATTTACTTTTGGATTAATAATATTTCCTTATAAATGATTGTTTTATATGAGGAATTTCTTGTTTACATGGTGGTTTTTGTCACTATGAATTCTTATGGAAGACCCATAAATTTTCCAAATATTTGGATTTTATATAGTATGATAGGGTATTATATATTTTTATTGAATATTTATTTTATTTTGAATCATTGAAGATGGTCCTAATCAATATGTTGTTAAAATTAATGTAAATCAATTTCTGTAATCGTTAATTTTCTATATAAAATATAATGCCTAAATAATCATCGATTCTATAATTTTTAAACCCTAATAAATAATTTTTTGTGTTTTTTAATTACATAGTAGTTGGACACAGAGAGGTAATATTATAATCGGAAAGGGTGGTCCCTTATGTGTTATCTTTGTTGGGGCCCCATGAGTAGAGCCACCCTACTCAAAATAAAGAGTTATCCATTATGGTCTATTGAATAAAGTGATTCCTCCCTTATATGTTTAGATGAATATTTTTAGATTACCCAAACTATAATTTATTATAATACATAATTTTTAAATAATACATGATTATGATGTAGAGGTATCACACTAATTTTTTTTTCTTTTTCCAACTGGGGTATATCTACTGGTAAAAGGGTATTTTCTTTTAGTAAAGTGTTTTACCGAAAAAAACGTTTTTCAATCACTAAAATATTGGTAAAAATGATATCACTAAATTTTATTATAACAGATAATGTTTTTATTTTTCAATTATTATAGTACCAAAATATAATATAAATGCTGGTTAGAATATTTTTTGACATATTTATCTCTTTATAATATTATAATTTACATTTATAGAAAATTCCAATAATTAAAACCTAATTATAAATTATATTTTAAATAAAAATTTATTTGTTTATATTCTATTATTTTTGGCATAAATTTGATGTTAAATTTATAAATTAAGTTAAATTTATTATATTATTATATTATTATATTTTTAATATTTTTTAGTTTTATTATATAATACTTACGAAATTAGATTACTTGAAAATAAAAAAAACCAGATCATTCTTGGGGAAAACATGTTTATGCATAATTTTAAAACATTTTAAAACTCTGAGAATGGTCACAAATATCCCAAAAACATGTTTCAATCATGATAAAAAAGTAAAAACTCTAAGATACATTACATACAACTCCATCCAACAACATCCATAATAGAGTACTTTCATATATAAAATGTCACTATCATTATCCACACTAGTGGTACGGTTCATGATTGAAATTCACCAGTACATTGATGACATAGACACAATAATAGGTATCACTTATCAATGTTTATATTTCATCAATCACTTATCGTAGAAGTTAACGTGGAATTTGGGATTTTACCCATCAAATTTCTTATCCTTTTAAACACCCTCTTCGGGTCTGCAAAAATTTCTTATTGTCTACTCTCATATAGATCCTCCAAGACATAACTACCAACACCTACAAACTATAAAAACAATATAATACCCAAAAAGTAAAATTTATAAACAACAACATTTTCACAATTAATAAAGAACCCAATCAAAATGGTTAGAGAATATAAATTGATTATAAATATTTATGTATTAATAAAAATAAACATGATTAAGTATTTAGAAAATTTACACTTTCACAATTAATGAAATAACTTGTATTAAAATTAAATTAAATTAAATTCGTTTAATTCAATTTTAAATAATGAAAATTTATTACTTTATAAATTAAATTTAAAATAGCAATTTTTTTGACCGAGGAAACATATATTTTTCATATTTTGAAGAAAATATTTTTGAATTCATATGATAAGAAAGAAAGATAAACTAAATAATTAAATACATAATTTATAATGTAAAAATAAAATGATACTTGGTCAAATAATTAGGAATTTTGACTACATAATTTATAATATAAATATTGTAAATAAAAATAATGTTTCAAAACTAAATGAATTAAATTTCACACAATTGATTTGATGAAATAAATTAATAGTAATCTTTATCTAATAAAAATTATCTAAAAATTATAGTCTTATAAAACTATTAAAAAAATACAACTAATTCTGGAAAAATGTTTCTAGATTGGTTAAAATCCATTAAAAAAATCTTAATGAAAAATTATTATAGGAAATACCAATTATTATTAGTGCTTAAAAAATATTTCTATATAATAATTTGACTATGTTTTTAGAACTAGAACACCAAATTTTTCAATCTTCTTAACATAAGTATAATAAAAAAGTTCAATAAGTTATTTCAAAAAGACCCTTAAGGAAAAAATGTTTCTACTAACAATGGTAACTCACCCACTCATTTTATTATTTATGCAGCTCATAGATTGTTAGAAATAGAAAACAAGTCCCTATATATATAATCATTATCCACCATGATCAGAAAAAAAATAAAAACATTCCACCTGCTCCCAAAAAAAATAGGCTACTTTGTGGAGAATTTTGATAAATATCCTAAATTGAGAGAAATTCACAAAAAAATAATGACTTTTCACCTGAAAAAATAGTTTTCTTTATGGATAATTTGGATTAAATGGACTAAATGTGAGAGAAAATCACTAACATGGTAATGAAATTTTTAGGAAAGATCAGTTGTAGGATATAATAGAGCCCCTTGGCCATATTTCAAGTTCTTGGTCTTTGAAAACCACGAAGGACACCAGATCCACCATGGTGGGTTGGATGATCTCCTTCAATAGGAACACTCTCTATGTCACCATGTTAACATAGCATCAAACTAAATTTGATATCCACTCCCCTTGTTTATTCATCTCAGCATATTTTAGATGAGGATTAAACCTACACAACTCTATCAAAACATCCATATTTTACATGTAGAAGAAGAATTCCTTGTTTGTACTTTGATAAACATACCAACATTCTCCTCCCCTACACAACCAAACTATAACTCTATTATTCCATAGTATAGGTGTAAATTTATTACTCGACATAAGTAAAATGATTTTAAGTTGAGTGTAAACCTATAGGATTGTAATCAACTATATTCTTCAGACCAAAATAAAATTCAAGTCATGTATGGGTTGACAAATCATAACCTTCATAACCTAATAACCTGATGAAATTATATTTATGATGTTGTTCATATGAGATAGATAGATCTAGTTATGTCTGTTTCTCTATTTAATTGAGTTGGGTTTCAATTAATTTTTCTTAAATAGAATAAATTCCTCATGTTCATTTTAACGCATTTATAAATGGGTTATGTTGGGTCAACCAGTTTAAGAAAATGGGTCATGTTTAGGTTGTGGATAAACCAGTTCAGTGAATTTTCACACCAACATAAACACAACCAATGGACCCAAATTTCAAACTATATTGTAGTAAAAATAAGAAAAAACAATAATTTGCATGAATTTTATACATAAAAACAGATGGATAATCAGATTGGAATTAACCGTAGGATGGTTCTGAACATCATAAATCCATTCTTGTTAATATTTCTCAACTACTCATTTATGATCATTGTCTCAGTACAAAGCCCTTCCAACTCTGATTGGGATTTGATTTTCAATTCCCTATACAGTGTTTTGTGAACCTATCATGGATTTATTTAACTCATCCAAGAGGGAAATCCCACTTTTTAAGAACATTTTTATCTCCTAAATAAGGTCTCATGAACTGTGAAAAAAACATTGTCTCATAGGATATAACTTGAGAAAAAAAACCATTTTTCAATGAATAATTAATTCAAACATACAAATTACATTACATAAATATTCAATAAATATCCACATTCAGAAAATATGATGGATTTCCATTATTAAATTTCTCTTTTTATAAGAAATATCAGGCCATGAAAGTGTTTTTGTATGTGAAAATATTTCCATTTCTGATAATTCAAAAAAAATTATATATAATGAGCTAATACCTTTCCTCTTATGGATTTCAAATTCATATCAATAAATTCTTTCCAATCACATGCCCTCAAATTAATATGATCAGTCAAAAATATTTTAGCTTGTACCTAATTATTCAAAAATAAAAGCAATGAACCAAAATGTAAAAATCGTACTAGAATTATTCTCAAAGTTTCCCTTTTATATGTTGTTATATGGGGATGGATAAGAGTCAAAATAAATTCATTACAAAATAATAGATAAAAAGTGTTAAATTTCTTGTGCCTTGAAGCATTAGAAAAAAAACAAAAGGCATATTTATATATAAGAATCTCCATCATATTTTATACACATGAATATAATTTTCAAAATTATATGTTTCATTTTAAAATAAATTTACCAAAACAAGCCACCAAGAATTCTATAAGGCCTAGGAATGGAACTCCAAAAGGATATAAACAACATAACTATATCTGATGGAATGGTTTCTAGAAAAATAGATTCACATACTAGATTAAGCATCATTGATAAAGATAAGTAGTCCCAAAAAAATTAATATATAGAACCCGTGACATAAATTCTAGAAATTTTAAATTTATAGCTTAAAATCACTATGTAATTGTATGGTAATAAATTAAGTCAAAAACATAAAATTTTTAGTAGGTTTAAGTAACTTCAGAAATTTATTTAATTCCTATTCATATGGTTGCAGAAGATCAATAGTCATTTCAAAAAAAATTTACATGTGAATGTTAAAAATAAATAAATAAGAAATTTTATTTATAATTTTGATTACAGGTAGAAAAAGTTTTTACACTAGAAAACCCTAAATCAACATCATATATACATGAATCTCATTTATAACATCAAATAACATGATGTGTTAATGTGTTCTTCTGTACGTAAATATTGTTAACTGAGATCCTCTATTCATTATTTTTTAGCACAAAACATACCACATATTCCACAATATACAGGTCAACAACTTTGATATATGTGTGCTTGAGTATGTAAATATTATTATATAACTCCATATTGGATAAAAAACTAGGAACATTTTGAGAATGTTTTTAACGAACAATAGTGTAACATTAGAAGCAGCCCATATATATCATTCATTTATGATCTCTTAACATAGTTATGTTTTTTTGTGAAATAAAGGATGTAGAATATTAAACCATTGAAATATGGGTTCACCAAACCAAACTAGTTTTTTATATACAGTTCCAGAAGGGATACTTTCAACATTATATGCTGTGAAAATTTATGATAATTGAGAAATTTAGTGAAACATTAATATAAAACATCAATCAATTAATTATTTAAAAGTTAATAAGATAAAATTTTTATCAATTAGAAAATTAATAACGGTATAATAAAAATGAAACTAGGTTTAAAATAACACATTGAGTAATAATTTTTAAATACAAAAATAAACTATGATTCATTAACTTGAAACAATTAGCTAAAAATCACATAAATATATGATTTTGTTTCTAAAAATATAAATGAAATTAAATATAGATATCAATTGATATCCAATTATTAAATTTTTAATCTTTAAAAAAAGGTAATTCATCATAAAAAATCTTAGAATTACAGACTCTTAATATCCAATTCAATATTATACTAAACAAATTCTTCTATACAATGAATATAATGCATTTTATCATCACATAGAAGGGTAATCATACATTAATAAATAAAATATATTTCATTTTGGTATTCCACACACTAAATAAATAAATAAATTATAATCATATTAAAAATAGAGTAACATTTGTCAAAAAATCTAGAATGAATCCCCTTAAAATTTGATGATTTATTGTGTGTTCATGTGTTCAACATTCAATCTACAATAATTAAATGTATAAAATTTCAATATAGATTAAATTGTTTAATACATTTTATAGAATGAAAACATTTTATTTCATTTAAAATGAATTCATACATAGAAAGAGATTAAAAATAGGGCCTGTACAAATTATATTTCAATAAATAACCCATTCATCATATTGGTTTCTTTTCCCTGGTTCAATATCAAAGACATTATGAAACAAGTATTTTTCATGTGTGAGAAATTATATTCTTTTAAATGTGAAAAATATAATAGCATTGAATTTACTATTTATAATGGGTTCATTACTTTTATGATTACTAGAATATTATTTTTATCAATGAGTGATGAAATGTAGAATGGGCGCATTCAGTCAACATTAACACCCAAAAATTGGGAAAACATTATAGAAGTTTCACATTTTCCCTCTTCCAATATTTTCATCCAAATTTTAAACTTTCAATTTCTTCATTAGGATAAGTGAAATATGTTATTGAGCATGATGTTCCATGTCAAAAAACTCATTGGAGAGTTATTCCAATCCAACCATAAAAACTTCATTTGAGATCACAACCAAAAAATTAATCAAATGGTGTACCCTTACTACTTATTTTTTGATCAATCATAAAGAGTTCATGGAATATAATTCCACCATAAAGAAGGTTAAAATTATCATGACCCAAATTAACTTTAATTCCTCCAAATTTATGCAATAGAATAGTTTCCCTTTTTTAAGCCGGTAGAGATAAACTTTCCTACCTTGTTAGGAAGGCCAAGGATAACAGAAACAACTCTTCAGAGATTCATCCAAGGTGTTTTGTAGGGGAGTATAATTCTAGTAGGGGTCTTAGAAGGTTTATGAATATTATGCATAAGAATAATTTTCAATGTTCGTATCAAATTATTTTCCATAGAGAATACTGTAATTAGAATTCTGAAATCACCCAAAATAATATGATCAATAATAAGAAAGTTTGTTTTATCAAAATTTCACTAAAACCCTAACAATAATTCAATTAATACAATAGATAAACTTGATTTTATGTAATTAAAAATTCAATAATAGAAGTTAATACCTAATAATATGCCCAATCATTGACTAATTTAATGTGAAATGGGGATTCTTCCATGCCCCCTAATAATCGACCCCCTTCCTTCCGTTTCACTAACCTTATGCATAGTTTCTACAAAAATAAGGAGGATCTTGGTGCCTATTCACTACATTTGAGCACCTGAGCATTACTAGGCAGTTAATACTGGCTATATGCGACAACATCATGACCATTTACTTGATGCCTCAAGGTGTATATGGGGGTAGTCATGGTTCCCTCCTAGGTATTTGATTTGAGATTTCAATTCAAAAAGGTCAGTGACAACATGTGGGATGCAATGAAGTGGCATACCATAGAATTATTAAAAGTGATCAGGTATTTATTTGGAACCATTGATCATATCATCATTGTGGAAAATTCTCACTAGATTGGGAAAAGCGGTTTTCACTCACATAAGATAGAATTTTTCTTCTCTAGAAGAATTAGAGAGATTGAACACTATGGAAGAAGTTGTTACATTTCACAAGGATAGGGTAATGGATATTATTAAAAGCATTATCTTCATAAAATATACCCTCCAAATGAAGATACCATCTAACCATTGAGGTTTCCAAATAAAAATATTTTGATTATTTTTTTGTATCATTGATTCATTATTTGGATTATAAATCCTTATTCAGTGGTTTATTTTAATATTTTCTAAAGGTTATTAAAATCCTACAGAAAAATTATTTCAAATAAACCATATTTAAAATATCAAATTGGTTTTCTTTTAGAATGAGTGTGTCATAATCCTTATATTTTGGTTAATATCAATATAATTTTTTTATAAATATATTATTAATAAAAAACTATTCTTAAATGATTTTTCTATAGTGAATAAATAGTAGTGAAATATATATATGTTGAAAAAATATTTATAGTTATAATTAATAAAAATAGATTCATTTATTGATAAAAAAATTGTATATAATAGTATGATAAAGAAAAAATTTTAATTATTAGTAATGAATATGTTGGTATTAGACAATTACTAATAATAAACATTTATATTGGTAAACATAAATATTGGTATGTGAAATCAATCCCAATAAAACATAATATATATTTTAATTTATCATTTATACCACAAGTTTCATTTTCTATTACTAAATTTTTGTTGGTATAAGCCAAATATTTTATAGTGTTAGGTGGAGTTCCTATTGATGTTCAATTTTCAGTTGTCATATACACCGATAAAGGAGAATATAAGGGAAAATTATCCTAGAAATAAAGGATTCAAGTAGGTTTTTTGATAATATAATATACTCTAGAAGATAAGATCTTTTAAATATAGTGGATTTTGTATATGAATTAGTAAAAATAGACTATATTATGTAATTATATCCTTGTTAAGGGATTAGGTAAAATATATCCTAGAATAAGAATCGATTTTTTAGATGAGAAAAAAATTGTTCAGTAAAGAAACTACTCTAGGATGGTTCTAATTAGATGATAGGGTTATTTATTTTAGTGGAAGGTTATAGTACCCTTTTTTAGGGGGAATTATTGAGGGACTCCCATGAAAATAAATGGGTACTATGTATTGCTCATATGATGTTATACATTTATATCAGTTTTCTCATATGGAGGTCGATTATAGAGTGGGAAACTTTTGAATATATCCCTCATTTTATATCCTGTCCAAGGGTGATGGTAGAGTATTAGCGACTATATTTATTTTTCCACTTTTCGATATTTTATGAATATGATATTACTATACCATATAATTATTCATTTGTCTTCATTGTAGTCCTAGATATAGTGAAGAAATTAAGTTTTTTTAATCAATTGATCAAGTCCATGAACTATCATTCCATCTATGAGTCCTGGTAGGATTATTATCATGGGATGTTTCATATATAGAAGATAATATATCTTCCCAAAATTCATTTGAGTATCATATTAAAGAAATATACAAATTTCATGTTGATATTTTCTAAAGAGTTATGGAATCTTATAAGAAAATAATTGGAGTGATTATTATACTCATGGATATGATCAAAGCTTAATGTTTGAATTACATATGTTGTGTGATTGATTTCTCATGTTTTTTGAGTTTATATAAATACAGTTATAATAAAATGATTCCTATGGATCGCTATTAGGAATTATTTAGTTATTTTTATTGTTATCCTTTATATTGGTTGGAGGAGAGTGGGTAAGTAATTATTTGGACAACAATAGTATAAGAGATTCACAAGTGGCTTAGTGATTGGTTACCACTAGATATAGGATAATATCATAAGAGATTTTTATAAACAACCATTTCTTTTCATTATTAGATATTAGGTATTCTTATGGTTAAACCACATTTTGATGCATCATCATTTGGTATATTATGGTTATGTCACATTGGGTTCTGCTAGTCCATTTGAGATAATATAGTGGGTTATTACCATAATATACCAGTTATATCTCTTATAATATATCTTCCCATTGATGAGTTATTCCATTATTTAAATATTTTCAATAATGATGAAGACCTAAAATATATGATAGGCAGTGAGGATAATTATTTTAAGGTTGTATCATCTTTCGAGATCAGATGAGTGTGTATTGTCGATTACTTCAAGAAGGTACCAATATGAAAGAAATTTCTTTTCTTAATAATATTTTGGTTTACATATCTTGTTCAAGATGGGATATAATTTTTGAAATGTTAAGTTAATGGACGAATTTATTATTTTTCAAGTGATAATGTCACTTATCAAGGATTTAATGACATATAATGGTTAAAAACTATTAAGTTCAATGAAAAATTCAAGGGTCATTTTGGATATAAATTAATTTATTTTTTAATTTCATATAATTTTTTTTTCAAGGGGTTAAAAATTTATATGAATTTTAGAGATGAGTAATAATTTCAGTAGTCATGTAAAAAAGAATTTGGTGTCACCTGTTACCATGTGAACTGAAAATGGGTACTCAATTACTATTTAAGGATATTTATATCCCATGGACCCCCAATATAAAAATTTATCAGGGTGTATCAGGATTCCAATGGATCTCTAGGAATTTAATACAATTGTAATGGGAAACAATTTATTTACTTTGTTGTCTCATATTTAGTGAGTATGTGTAATTTCACAAAAAAATTAATATGTATTACTCCTCCAACATAACTAAAAAATGGGAAGAAATTTTTTTGTGGTCTCCAGGGACTCCAAATAACATTATATACTTATTTCATATCTTTTTTATGAACATTACATTTTTAAATCTCTTTGGGTATATCTATCCCTATCCACCTCTCTATCTTTCATAATGTGTGCATTATTTCCATTTTACTCATGTTAATTCATAAATTTTCATGATATATGTTACATTTTGGGGTTTCTCTTGTTTGGTCTTGAATATAATGGCCTATCTAAGAAAATAAAACCTTCTAGCATCGAGGTAGGAATTCCATATAATGTTGTGACATTTATAATAAAATATATGAACATTCATGAAAAAGAAGAATATATATTCTTTATCTATTTTTTAATATATTTTTAAATATCCTTGTCAAGGATCCAATGATAATATGGACCCTGATATGCAATTTTAGGACTATTTTAGTTTGAGTATACCATTGTGGAAGTGATGATGATGGATTTATATATGGTTGTCTATAAAGTAAACTTATATATAAGTGGATATTTATAATCTTCTAAATTCTATCTTGAGAAATACTACTTGTTTCATGGATATATTTTATAATAAATTACAATAGAGAATTTGTTTTGAAATGAAATGAGATGTTAGAAGATTGAGATGACTAGGGTAATGAGTTTTTTCAATGGGATAACTACTTACATATATATGATGATACATGAATTCTAAGAGAGTTTCTAGGATGTGGGTAACATTTGTGACAGTTTTAGGTGATCCATTATTATTTTAATGCCAAGATGATAAAGAATTATTCAATGGAAATCACATTTATGTGGGTGTTATCTGAGTTCAAGATAGAGATTGTATATGGTACACCCTAACCCAGTCTATTTAATTTTGTTAAGACATAGTTATGAGACCTTACATAATTAAGGTAATAATTTAGTTCATGGTAGAGGTTGAATATGTAATACAAGATTGATTTTTGAGGATTGAAAATCATTTTTTCAACAAATATATGAAATTATAAACCACAGAAAAAAATATATAATGAAAAAAACATATACAAAACATTTAGAATAATGTATAACATTATCCCTGATATACATTGTGTCCAAATTCAATCACCATACTTCAAGATGGTCTAGGATAGGATACAAATAGATATCCACTATTGAGTATCCATGGGAAGAACCAATATTCTATCAAATAAGTAGTTTCATCCTCAATCCCATGATATGGTAGCATCATTTATTTTAATGTGAGGGGGTGAAAAGATCCTTTTTCTTGGAATAATCAATAGTATGTGTCCAAGATCATGCCAAATTCCCAAATGAGCACCCACAATATTTTTTATATAGGTCTCAAGAAAACTCCATATGTGAACATGCATAAAAAATATTTTAAGAAATATATGTATTTGAAGTGGATAAAATTACATAATTACCCCCATTAACAATCATTAATTTATCTATTGATCTCAATATAATACTTTATATGTTACATATACTAATTTTAGTTAGTGTGGAATATAATTTTATTATTATATTTTATTACTTGGTTTCATAAATTTATTATTGGGAATCATAAGTCATAAAATATAATTCATTTCCACATGTTGAACCTATATCATACAATATGAATGGATTCAGAAATTTACCTTAAATATCTATTTTATTTCTTATTTTATACCGTAATTCATTATGTAATATGACCATTAATCTTCCACATGAAGAAAAATATTATAAATTATGTTATATTTCACCATATATTTTATAATATACAATAACTTTAAAAATAATATCCAAAATAACAGTTGGATAATATTTCAAAACACTTTTAGGAAGATATCATCAAATTCAATTTTTATCATATCATATTTAGAACCTTTTCAATATCAACCCATATCCCCTTTTTGGATAATTTTTAAAATTCCATGTAGAGAACTTCTCTATGATTTATAAAACTCTTTCCCCATTTAGTTAACTAACAATTTTTACCCCACACAACCTTATTATATTAAAACAGATATGAATTCCCAAATTCATAACTGTAAATAATGAGTATTCATTAGCTATGTAATAGTACCACTGAAGAAAAAATCGATGTTTCATGATATCAATTAAACATAAATATTTAAAAACCTGTATCCCACTATTGTATCAAACAAACAAATTAATTATCATATATTCCCATGGTCCCAGAATTTGAGTAACAATTATACATAGAGTACATAAATTCCACATTATTACTCATATGTTATCGATTCTGTCTATTTAAAAATACTCAATTAATTAATACATGACATGTCATTTATCTCACCAAATGTGCTCATCACTTACCACTTAACCAAATTTATAAGAACATCATATATCATCTCTATATATAATCATAGACTCCTCTATTAAATATCGATATAGGGTCTAGATTTCATACATAGTATGATAGTGGTCATATCTCATCTGGGATAGGATCCAACCATTGACATGATAAATAAATACCAAAACACCACCTAATAAGATAATATCAATGATTGAATAACAATTTTCTTAATATATCATATTTCTAAGGATAGATATATCCCCCACAATAGCGATTAGGAAATTAAATGTTAGACATGAACTATTTTATATCAAATACATAATGCAGAGATCTCTATGTTATATATTTTAATGGAATCACGTACACAAGAACCATTTTCCACATAAGAAAATATCATCTCATTATATGAACTCCTATACCTATTGACCATAAATGTTCATACCAAACTATAATATACCATTATAAACAATAGTTAATGATAATTCAGTTCAATATATGCATAGTTCAATTATCATTTAATATTATATATTATGTGAAACTAGTGTAAAAAAATAAAATAGGTGGATACTTCCTTTTATATAATATGGTATATTATATATATCTTTTGAATCATTACAGATTTTGAAAAAAAACATATATTAGTTCATGTATCATCATCAAACATATGATCAAGTTCTAGTTCATCCATATGTTTTTTGTAGTTTTAGGTTTTTTCTAAACTCATTAAACCTATATTTAATTTCTATAACATCCATATGAAGTCAAAAAATAAGACCCACTAAATAAATTATTTAGTGTGTAAGAAATAATAATAAATAATGTTTGAATAATACTGAGGCTTATAAATTTTATTTATAATGTTTAGCATTTGGAAGATGTATTCAAACTCTTTAATATCACAAGATCAAATGTTATAAGGTTAACAAAAATTATTATTGACATCAAACTATTCATTGGATTATCATTTCCATAATTCAATAAAATATTCCCTCATGTTTTTTAATTGAAATAATTTTGATATTAATATGTAACTAATTACAAGTTTTTATAGAAATACCATTTTTTATTATGATATTTTATAACATTAATTTTGAATTTTTTGGCAATACTGTTTTTTATAACTTGAACATATATATATCCAAAATATACTCAAACATTTTCATAGAAAATGTATTATATTAAATAAATCATGCTAATAAACAAAATATAATTATTTTTTAAGAAAAAACACTCATCTATTTATAATTTTAATATTTTAGAAATAAACTATCGAATCCATATCATATAGGGTATTTCATGTGTCTTGAGATATTTTGTGAAAGGATTATTTTTCTTTAAAATATGACCAGATGTGTTATGGAATAAAAATTAATCATATTTTAGATAAAAGTAATATTAAATAATTAACCCATATAAAAATAAATTTATCCTTATAATTTTCTGAAACATGTTATAAAATTTGATGAATAATAAATTATGTTTATCAAAAAATCTATCTCAAAATTTTCATCAAATTTATTTATTAAAAAATAAATTTTCTTATTATATATGAGATATATAATGAAAAAACACACAAATAATTTTTTTGATCAATCTGGGGTTGATAACTATTTTTTACATTCAAATATATACTTCAAAACAAATTTACATCAATAATTGATTAAAAACTAAAAGTTCATAAATTCATTCCTTGATTTAGAACTATAATATACTCAATAAATTTTTAAATTATAAATTTTGTATGATATACCATTTAAATTCAAATAACATATTTTTTTATCAAGCACATGAGCCTCAGGCCAGTTGGTGAGGTATCCTTAAGTGCATCCACAACACCCAGGTTCAAAACCAGGTAAAGGCATATTTATGGTACTGTAGCAGTTCTGTACATTGTACACGAACTGTATCAGACTGTACACTATGCAGTACTGTAGTAGGCACTGTAGCAGTTACTGTACCAGGTACTATTCAGAACTCTAGCGGCTGGAACTATTCACCTTGGGCCACCGGTTTGGGATTGGAGTCCTTAATGATTTCGGGCCACTGAGGCCTTCGGGTTAGTAGGGTTTTCGGGAAACCTTTAAGGCCCTAGGGCCACGTCAAGGCCTTCGGGCCACATGTAGCTGCCCCAAACACACTACAAAAAAGGAGTAGACCGAGAAGAGGATTCAGAGCAGGTGCACTTACCAGAGCAGAGCCAAATGGATTTGTCAGAATGAGAGGGTATGACAATGCAATTGGGACCAGCCTGTGCTTGCACGGAAAGCCTAGCAAGACGACCATGCAAAGGTGGAGAGCTACTATCATGACGCAGATGCTGGGGAGGGGAAGTTCCTTGTAGATAGTCTGGTTGAATTCCCTAAGACCTTTGGGTCATGTAATCTCCTAAGCCTATGGGCCTTGTAATCTATGAGCCTACTGGCCTTGTAAGGGTTCCCCCTCATCCATTGAAATGGGGGTTATCAAAAATCAATAAAAATGAAGGCCTTTAGGCCATTCAGACTTATCAATAATAGATAACATGGACTTCAACTGGGGTTTTCCAAACTCCTTTAATATTTTTAGATAATTAAATTAGACATGGGGTCATGACTCCTCTTTTTTATTTTTACATTTAGTTATTGATTTTTTTTACATTATATTTAAATAATAAATTTTGGTGTTTCAATTTTTTTTCTTATTCCCATTTGAAACTTATGAACTTATACTATCAAAAAACAACTAGAAACTGAACATCAAAAGGCATAGTTCCACTATCTTCAAATTGTTTATAAAATCTAGAAAATATTTTTTTAGGATCATTTTTAAATATAACCAATAATTATAACATAATAAATTATTTGTTATGAACAATCCTTAAATAGAAACTTTCAATCTCTATAAGTACAAAAAATACTCAACAATATTGAATATAATAGTTCAAATTTATGTTCCAACAATTTTCATGCAGTTAACTCCTATGAAACATCATTTTAATCATTCTTGGCATCAAACAAGAGTTTGGATTAATATTTTTGTAAAGACCCGTAAAATTCAAGGGAATTTTTTTTCTTAATATTCTTTGGGATTTTACAAGAACGCATTTTATGATGGAACCTGATTCTGAGGCCCGGTTTTCCCGGAATATTTATCCGAATTTTAGCTCGGGAACGTTCAGTGAACGAACGAGCGAGATTTTCTAACATTTGGACCGGTGCTCGGAATTGAATTCCGAGGGCACCGATGAAACCGCAACACCGGTAATTGATTAAGAAGACCTTTTCTGGGGTTGCGTTTACTCGGGAGGAGTTGTTAAAAATTGTGGAAGTTAAAAATAAAATTGAGCTAGAAATTTTATTTTTTCTTTCTAAGTGGTAGTCCTTTGATTGGATGATGGGGAAACTACCCAAGGGAGGTTATGAGGGCGGTGGGGCCCACACGAACCCCACCCCTTCATATTCTCTAACTCTCTTAACTTACCATTTAATTAGACAACTTAATTTAATTAATTAAGTGGGTTTAATTCAAATGTTTGAAATTAAAATACTTGGCATGAGAAATAAAATAAGACAAACACTTATTTTATTAGAGTTGTTGGGTTGTGAGAGGATTGGGGGAAAAAGATCTAATTCTTGAAGTTCTTCTTCTTTATTGAAGAACGTGAAGAATGCACCGCCGCCGATGAAGAACGCCGACCTCCGACGACGGGCGACAGTGAGAGACACCTTCCTCGGAGATCGACGTTGTGACGTCGTGTACCGCGACGCCAACGACCCTCTCCTTCCGCGACGCCTTCTTACGCGATGTTCAATTCCTCGACGAGCCTTCTTTCAATTACGCTAGAGGTAGGGGTTTGAATATATGTTCGTGAATATTCAAGCGTTCTTCGTAATCTTAGTCGCTTGCTATCGATTAACGGGAGGGGGCCAGACCGCACAAACACGGCCGGACCTCCACCCTTAATTCTGTTGTTGACCTTGTTGTGGTTTGGAATGGAGATGGCGTGGTGTCGTCGCACTGTGAAGGATCTTGCGGCAAGGATGCGCGGCGTCGTCGCGCCACACATGTCAGACCAAGGCTGCGGCGGAGCAGGGAGCAGCGGCCGGCTTCTGGCCGCCGGCGTAGTAGCAGGTGGACGGGACCGCGCCGGTCTCGTGGCGACAGCAGACGGCCGGCTGGTGCGGGCCGGCCAGTCAGGGGAGAAACCAGGGGTTCGTAACCCCTGGCAGGAAGGGAGGAGCGCCCCCCCCCCACATGGGGGCCGCGTTTAATTAAATAGGGGGGCAGCGCCCCCCCCCCCTTGTCCGCCCAGCTCGGCCACGCAGAGCTGGCCAGCGGACCGCGCCAACGCGCCGGGCCGGGCCGCGCCCAAGCGGGCCGGACCCAGACCCAGTTCGGGTCGACCCAGTTTGGGCCGACCTAGGGGGTGTCGGGCCGGGTTAGTCTTGGGCCTGAAACCCCCATTTTCAGACCACTTCTGGTCTTTTTCCCATAACATGGGCTACGGACCTCCGATCGATGCACCGTCAACTGAGATGCGATCCTTGGATCAAAATAGTCATTTTGGTATATTAAACTGATGTTTTCGGAGAACTTTTGGTTCAGCCGGGTTAGTTCGTACACGAAACCAACCGGGCCCTCGGAGCGGAAACACTTATAACTTGAGCTCCGAACGTCCGATTGACGTGCCGTCGACTTTGATGGATTTATATTAGTGAGACGGAACTTTTGGCTTACTCCACTCAAGGTTTGGACATAGTTGGAGTATGGTTGGGTTGGTTTTTACTTAAAAACCAACTGGGCCCCTGGGACGAAAAAGCCAATAACTCTCAGACCGGGCGTCTGATTGACGCGCCGTTTTTCACGTTGATTTCCTGTTGACGATACGGAACTTTGAGATACATCAACTCCGTACTTTTTTCAGTTGATGTATCAGCCCCTCGGCTCGTGGAGCGGACCCTCCCGAACGAGCTTTCTGTGTGCGGGAACCCTAGAGCTAGCTGCGACTGCGACAACAATGGAGACAGTACGGGAATCCTTCGTGGGTTCGACAACGATTACTACATCACTCAGCGATCCTCAGTGGATCAGTGCTACCGATCCTGTGTGGGTCAGATCCTGTGTGGGTCAGCGCTCAGTGGTCCTGTGTGGGCCAACTCATTCCGATCCAGTGTGGGTCAGCGCTCAGTGGTCCTTTGTGGGTCATTATGGGGGTTAGTTACCTATCGATCCTTTGTGGGTCATTGCGGGGGTTAGTTACCTATCGATCCTTTGTGGGTCATTACAGGTGTTAGTAACTATCGATCCTGTGTGGGTCCGACGGCTTAGATAAATCAGTGGCTTCACCTGATCATCTCTATCATCTTATGAAGAAGTATACCTGTGTGAGATGAGTCTTGAATTTCAATCTTATCTTCGAAAAGATTGACTTGATATCCTGTGTGAATTACGTTATGATTTCCTGTGTGGATTGGGTTGTGAATTCTGATGTGGAACAGGTTATGTTTTCCTATGTGGACTAGGTTGTACTTGGGCTCAGATGTTGGAGCTGAACTGGAATTGATGACTTAGGTATATGTATGGGTATATACCTAAGTAGTGTCAGATGTTACTTCGTGTTTGTATCTTTACTTTGTGGATTATTCTTTGTGGATTCTGGGAGACCTTCGGGGGTCTCGGGGTCCCTACTGAGTAGCTTATACTCACCCCTACATGGGCTATGCCCGCACTACATTGTGTTGGATGTAGACGACGGACAACGCTGATCATGGTGGAGGCTTGTGGAGAAAGTCGGTACCTGGAGGTGGACCACGGGGCGGGACATACATAGAGCGGACGACTAGACCGTGGAGTTGAGGAGGCTATCTATACCCACCCTTCCGGTGGTACTTCCAGTGGATGGCTCGACGATGCGGCTTTACCTTTAGTTGTTGTTTTTCCTTTTGAGTTGTACTTTACTTTCATATTGGATTTGTATTCTGGCCCACTTACTTTTCCGCACTTACTATTGTACCCAGTTTTTACTTAGTGTTTACTTCTTCTTGATTACTGTCTGTGTTTATTTACTTTACAAAGGCAATGCGTCCCCTTTTTATCGGGAATTACGCCTTGGTGTTAGTCGCCAGCCCTTGGCCTATGGAAGGCGGGCTTGGGGTAGTCACAACACGGGCCCCAAGGACGGGTCGTGACAAATTGGTATCAGAGGAGTTCGGTTCTACCACAGAACATAGGACTCTGATATTTCTTCTATGTGAAGCAATAGTGTTAAGGGTATTGAGTGTGGTTATCAGTCCAGAGAGTCCAGTGTTGGGGCGGCGGCCGACGTATCTGTACACCCGGACCTTGACTTCTGATTTCTGACTTAATACACGAAAACATTGATTGCATGTGTGTTTTAAAAGTTTTCTTTGTGATTACTTTGTGTTAGCTCACCAGGTATACTGTATTAACTTTGGAACACCTGTTTCATTTCAGGCTGACCTCACGATGGCAGCCAGCTAGGGTTCCGAGTTTCATGCGTGACTAAAGTCCACCGAGCGACAAGGCCTCGGTGCAGGGCCCTATTACCGCGGTGGCACCGGCGGTACCACTACCCGCCGAGCCACCAATGCCACCAGCCCCAGCCGCTGAGAGTGCACGTAGCCTTAGTGCACTGCACGAGTTCCAGCATCAGAGACCGCCCAGGTTTCATGGGGAGACGGACCCTCAGGCAGCCGAGGATTAGTTGGAGGCGGTTGTGCGAGTTTTCAGGTTGGTAGGGACACCAGCAGACCTCATGGTGATCCTCGAAGCGAGTCTCCTGCACGCGGCAGCAGGCAGATGGTGGAGCTTGATGCTCCAGGTGCATGACGAGGCATCTCTCCTCTGGACGGACTTTGAGAAACTCTTCCACTCGAAGTTTGTCCCAGCCACCCTCCATGAGGTGTGCATCCAGGAGAAACTACAGTTGCAGCAGGGCAGCTTGTCAGTCGCCCAGTACTCAGCGAGAATTACCGACCTCTCGCGCTATTCGACGAACATGATACGGGACCCCTTCTTCCAGGCCCGGACCTTCTAGAAAGGATTGAGGAATGAGATCAGGGCATCATTGATCTCCCTCAACATTCCGACATAGGCAGGGGTAATGGAGCGAGCCCTTCTCATTGAGAGATTTCTTGCTGAGCCTACATCAGTAGCGAGACCTACCACAAGGTGACACATAGAAGATTCTTCTGCAGCTGGAAGTCGACGGATGACACATGGGTCCAGGTGGACTAGACCCTCAGGAGGACGACCTCAAGACACTGGCTCAGAGGTGTGGGGCACATAGCACAAAGCCAGTCTTTCGAGAGGCAGACAATGTTACACATGCGGCGGGCAGGGCCACATGGCTCGTGACTGCCCGACCCGCCATGCCGAGGAGCAGCAGATGGTTGAGGGACCACCCAGGAAGAGGAAAAGGGACGACCGTGGCGGTCCACAGGGAGAAGGCGGATGAGGAAGAATAGCTGGCCAAGCAGCCGGTGGTGGGCGACGCTTTGAGGCTCTACCACCACCACCCCCGGAGGACCACCCCGACCACAGGGAGCTGGCGGGCAGAGATAGGCACAGCTCCAGGCAGCGGAGGCCTAAAACCACGGTGCGCCATAGATGATTCGAGGTACTATCTGTGTATATTCCACCCTTTCTGCAATTCTTATAGACATAGGAGTGAGTCATTATTTCATTGCCACAGCCCTTGTTCGGAGCTCGGAGATTCCGACGGAGCTGTTGGCTCGATCCTTACGGATAGAGCCTCCTACGGGAGTAGACTCGACGATTACGCATTGGTGCCAGCAGTGTGAGCTTACTCTAGGAGGCCAGAGCTTTGGCTGGGATCTTTTTGTAGCGGCGTCGAGGCCTTACGTCGTCATCTTGGGCATGGATTGGTTATCTACAGTCCATGCTCAGATTGACTGCATTAGGCGCAAGGTGCGATGTGTTCACACCGATGGGAGAAGGTTCACCTTCACCGGTGAGAAGGGAGACTTTGTAGAATAGGATGGACTCACACAGAGGAGAGGAAAACCCATCACTCATCATTTGGCTAGCCTCATCCTAGGTGCAGTTGACGTGCGGAGTCCGAGCTTGCTTGTAGTGGTGGATCAGTATGCGGACGTTTTTCCTGACGACGTTCCAGGACTACCTCCTCGCAGAGAGGTAGACTTTTATATTGGCCTGTACCCCGGGACAACCCCGATATCCACCCCAGCATATTGGATGGCACCCTTTGAGCTTCGAGAGCTACAGGTACAGCTGGAGGACTTGCATGGCAAGGGATTTATCCGACCCAGTGTTTCACCCTGGGCTTCCCCGATTTTGTTCGCCAAGAAGGAGGACGAGAGCTTGCGACTTTGTGTCGATTACCATCGCCTGAACCAGGTGAAAGTGAGGAACAAGTATCTGGTACTGAGGATTGAAGACCTCTTTGACCAGCTCAAGGGAGCATGGTGGTTCTCGAAGATAGACCTCAGGTCAGGCTATCATCAGCTCAATGTTCGGGACGAGGACGTGCATAAGATGACCTTCAGATGTCTGTATGGACACTATGAGTTCTTGGTTATGCCATTAGGCATAACCAATGATCCATCAGTGTTCATGGGCCTCATGAACATGATTTTTCAGCCATTCCTCGATCAATTTTTCCTGGTCTTCATCAACGACAATTTGATATACTCGACCACTAAGGAGGAGCACGCCTACCACTTGTGGGTTGTACTAGACACACTCCGAGAGCACCAGCTTTATGGAAAGCTCTTGAAGTGCCAGTTCTGGATATGTGAGGTCCACTTCTTGGGACACGTCATCTCTGAGGAGGGAGTTGCAGTGGATCCTACGAAGATCGAGGTAGTGCTAGTTTGGGAGCCACCCAGAAGCGTGACGGAGGTGAAGAGTTTCTTGGGTCTAGCTGGGTACTACCAGAGATTTATGCCAGACTTCTCCAGAGTTGCGGCACCACTTTCAGCTTTGATGAAGAAGGGGAAACCCTTCGTGTGGTCAGACAGATGTCAGCAGAGCTTCCAGGAGCTGATACAGAGATTGACCAACACACCTATGTTGAGGCTACCAGATGAGGGAGTATGGTACATAGTATACTGCGATGCATCAGGGACCAGACTCAGTTGTGTTCTGATGTAGTAGCAGGCAGGGATCGCCTATGGATCACGTCAGTTGAGGCAGCATGAGTAGAACTACTCTACCCATGACCTGGAGTTAGCAGCAGTGGTCTTCACTCTGAATATGTGGCAACACTATCTGATGGGCGAGCACTTTACAGTCTATTCTGACCACCAGAGTCTCAAGTACATCTTCTTGCAGAAGGACCTGAACCTGAGATAGCGGCGATGGCTCGAGTTCCTCTAGGACTATGACTTTGAGGTAGTATATACTCTTGGAAAGGGGAACGTAGTAGCCGATGCTCTCAGCAGGAGGACGGGAATTCAGCTACTTGGGGAGGTGACGAAGCAGCTAGCCGCTTTATAGATATCCTTTGTGGATAGCGATGGAGCAACCTTTCTACAGTCACTCACAGTCACTCCTCCAATTCTTCAGCGGGTCAGAGAGGCACAGTGGGGGGATGTTGACTGTGAGACGTGGTGTGCACAGATATCCTTAGGACAGGCACCTGATGGATTCTTTATGGGAGGAGAGCACGTCATCCTTTTCAGAGGACGTACCATGGTACCGACTTCTTTACAGGAGGAGGCGTTGAGAGAATTCCACACTTCCCCTTTAGCGGTACATCCAAGAGTGGCGAAGATGTACCAGGACCTCAGACGTCAGCACTGGTGGACGTGTATAAAGAAGGTTGTGGCTGAGTTCATTTCTCGATACCTCACCTGCCAGCAGGTGAAGGCAGAGAACCAGGTACCAGCAGGCTTGGTACAACCCTTGGAGGTCCCAGAGTGGAAGTGGGATGACATATCTATGGACTTCGTGACTGGACTTCCACACACTTCTAGAGGTCACGACTCCATTTGGGTGATTGTCGACCGACTCACCAAGTCGGCTCACTTCTTACCCATCAGAGAGCAGGGCTCAGTGGAGATTTTGGGACGCCTCTACGTTCAAGAGATTGTATGACTTCATGGTGTGCCATCATCTATTGTCTCTAATCGAGATTCTTTCTTTACTTCCTGGTTTTGGAAGGGGTTGCAGGAGGTGTTCGGGACACAACTACGTCTGAGCACCGCCTTTCACCCTCAGAGAGATGGTCAGACGGAGAGGACCATTCAGACTCTCTGGGACATGCTCCGCGCATGTGTCCTCGACTTTGGTCGCAGCTGGGAGGACCACCTAACCTTGGTGGAGTTCACGTACAACAACAGCTACCACTGCACCTTCGGGATGGCACCATACAAGGCGTTGTACGACCGACCTTGCAGATCCCCTTTGTGCTGGACAGACCCTAGAGAGTCAGCACTTGTGGGACCAGAGATGGTCCGGGCCACGATAGAGAAGTTCCAGGTCATCCAGGAGAGGACGAGGATAGCTTAAAGCCGGTAGAAGTCTTATGCAGACAGGAGGCGGAGGCCACTGGAGTTCGAGGATGGCGACCATGTCTTCTTGCGGGTCTCACCTCGACGTGGATTACGATGATTTGGCTGAGGCGGCATGTTGTCTCCACGCTTCATCGGACCATTCCAGGTCCTCAGCAGGATTGGCGAGGTGGCTTATCGCCTGGCTCTACCCCCTCAGTTGCACCGGGTGCACGACGTCTTCCATGTATCTCAGCTGAGGAGAGACGTGCACGACTCGTCGCATATCATTGACCATGGGGAGCTGGACAATGATGAATGGGAGACTTTTGCGGAGGTCCCAGTGGAGATCGAGGATTGACAGGAGATGGTCCTACGTGGATGGTCAATTCCTCTAGTGCGCATCAGATGGCAGCACGGGACCCTCCAGGAGAGAACTTGGGAGCAGGAGGCTCAGATCAGTGTACAGTACCCACATTTGTTCCCCTAGTTTATGATGTATCTTTACGGGGACGTAAAGCCCTGAGGTGGGAGTAATGTAAAGGCCCGTAAAATTCAAGGGAAAATTTTTTTTTCTTAATTTTTTTTTGGGATTTTACAGGAACGTAGTTTCTGACGGCACTTGATTCCGAGGCCCGGTGTGCCCAGAATATTTATCCAAAGATTAGCTCGGGTACGTTCAGTGAACGAACGAGCGGGATTTTTTAACTTTTGGACCGGTGCTTGGAATCGAATTCCGAGGGCACCGATAAAACCGCAGCACCGGTAATTGCTTAAGAAGACCTTTTCTGGGGTCGCGTTTACTCAGAAGGAGTTGTTAAAAATTGTGGAAGTTAAATATAAAATTGAGCTACAAATTTTATTTTTTCTTTCTAAGTGGTAGTCCTTTGAGTGGAAGATGGGGAAACTACCCAAGGGAGGTTATGAGGGCGGTGGGGCCCACACAAACCCCACCCCTTCATATTCCCTAACTCCCTTAAGTTACCATTTAATTAGACAACTTAAGTTAATTAATTAAGTGGGTTTAATTCAAATGTTTGAAACTCAAATACTTGGCATGAGAAATAAAATAAGACAAACACTTATTTTATTAAAGTTGTTGGGTTGTGAGAGGATTGGGGAAAAAATATCTAAGGCTTGAAGTTCTTCTTCTTCGTCGAAGAACGTGAAGAACGCACCACTGCCGACGAAGAACGCCGACCTCCGACGACGGGAGACGGTGAGAGACACCTTCCTCGGAGATCGACGACGCGACGCCATGTACCACGACGCCAACGACCCTCTCCTTCCGCGACGCCTTCTTCCGTGAAGTTCAATTCCATGACGAGCCTTCGTTCAATTACGCTCGAGGTAGGGGTTTGAATATATGTTCATGAATATTCAAGCACTCTTCATAATCTTAGCTGCTTGCTATCGATTAACGGGAGGGGGCCGGACACACAAACACAGCCGACCCACCTCCCTTAATTCTGTTGTTGACCTTTGTTGTGGTTTGGAACGGAGATGGCACATTTCCGTCACACCGCGCGGGATCATGAAGTAAGGATGTGCGACGTCGTTGCGCCACGCCATTGAATTCAAACATGGGCACGGCGCTGTCGTGCCACGCCGGAGAATCACGAAAACACCATGGCCGGAGCGGGGCCGTGGCGGAGGGGCGTGGCATCACCGCGCCGCGCCAGTCGGACCAAGGCCGCAGCCTGAGGCTACGACGGAGCAGGGAGCGGCGGCCGGCTTCCAGCCGCCGGCGTCGGAGCTGGGGGATAGGACTGCGCCGGTCCCGTGGCAGCAGCAGCCAGCCAGCTAGAGTGGGTCGGCCAGTCAGGGGAGAAAACGGGGGTTCGTAACCCTCGGCTGGAAGGGAGGAGCGGCCCCCACGTGGGGGCCGCGTTTAATTAAACAGGGGGGCAGCGCGCCCCCCCTTGTCCGCCCAGCTCGGTCACGCCGAGCTAGCCAGCGGACCGCGCCAGCGCGCCTGGCCGGACCGGGCCAGCCGGGATGGGCCACGCCCAGGAGAGCCGGACCCAGACCCGGTTCGGGTTGAACCGGTTCAGGACGACCCAGGGGGTCTCGGCCCTGGTCGGTCCGGGCCCGAAACCCCCATTTTCAGACCTCTTCCGATCTTTTGCCCATAACATGGGCTATGAACCTTCGATCGACGCACTGTCAGCTTCGATGCGATCCTTGGATTGAGACGGTCGTTTCGGTATATTACACTCAACGTTTTGGAGAACTTTGGGTTCAACCGGGTTGGTTCGTACACGAAACCAACCGGGCTCTTGGAGCGGAAACACTTATAACTTGAGGCCCGGACGTCCGATTGACATGCTGTCGACTTTGATGGATTCCTCTTCGTGAGAAGGATCTTCTAGATTACTCCTCTCGAGGTTTGGATGCATTTGGATTATGGTTCGGTTGGTTTTGACTAAAAACCCAACCGGGCCCCTGGGACGAAAAAGCCAATTACTCTCAGACCGGGCGTCCGATTGATGAGCCGTTTGTCACATTGAGTTTCTGTTGACGATACAGAACTTTGAGATACATAAACTCCGGACCTTGTGTCAGTTGATGTATCAGCCCCTCAGCTCGTGGAGTGGACCCTCCCGAACGAGCTTGCTATGTGCGGGAACCCTAGAGCTGGCTGTGACTGCGATGACAATGAAGACAATATGGGAATCCTCCGTGGGTTTGACAGCGACGACTACAACACTCAGCGATCCTCAGTGGATCATTGCTACCAATCCTGTGTGGGTCAGATCCTATGTGGGTCAGCGCTCAGCGGTCCTGTGTGGGCCAGCGCATTCCGATCCTGTGTGGGTCAGATCCTGTGTGGGTCATTGCGGGTGTTAGTTACCTATCGATCCTTTGTGGGTCATTGTGGGGGTTAGTTACCTATCGATCCTTTGTGGGTCATTGTGGGGGTTAGTACCTATCGATCCTGTGTGGGTCCGATGGCTTAGATGAATCAATGGCTTCACCTGATCATCTCTATCGTCTTACGAAGAACTATACTTGTGTGAGCTGAGTCTGGACTTTCAATCTTATCTTTGATAAGATTGAATTGATATCCTGTGTGGATTACATTATTCTTTCCTGTGTGGATTGGGTTATGAATTCCTATGTAGAAAGGGTTATGTTTTCCTGTGTGGACTGGGTTGTACTTGGGCTCGGATGTTGGAGCTGAACTGGAATTGAAGACTTAGGTATATGTATGGGAATATACCTAAGTAGTGTCGGATGTTACTTCGTGTTTGTATCTTTCCTTTGTGAATTATCCTTTGTGGATTCTGGGAGACCTTCGGGGGTCTCAGGGTCCCTACTGAGTAGCTTATACTCACCCCTTCACGGGCTATGCCCGCACAACGTTGTGTTGGATGCAGATGACACACATCTCTGATCGTGGTGGAGGCTTGTGGAGCAAGTCGGTACCTAGAGGTGGACCACTGGGTGGGACGTACATGGAGTGGACGGCTGGACCGTGGAGCTGAGGAGACTATTTGTACCCACCCTTCAGGTGGGACTTCCAGTGGACGGCTCGACAATGTGGCTTTCCCTTCAGTTACTATTTTTCCTTTCATGTTGTACTTTACTTTTATATTCGGTTTGTATTCTGGCCCACTTACATTTCTGCACTTGCTATTGTACCCAGTTTTTACTTAGTGTTTACTTCTTCTTGCTTACTCTGTGTGTTTCTTTACTTTAGAAAGGAAATGCCTTCCCTTTTTATCAGGAATTACGCCTTGGTGCTAGTCACCAGCCCCTGGCCTATGGAAGGTGGGTTTGGGGTAGTCACGGCACGGGCCCCGAGGATGGGTCATGACAATTTTTAACAATATAAACCTTTGGTTACCCTGATTGGGTTCCTCTAACTCATATAATTATTCATTCTTCTAAATAAAAACATTCAATTTTAGGTACATGTTTTAAAATATTCTCACAATAATAAGCTGCTTTATATATGATGATCTCAATGTAATATTTAACAATGATGATTACACACATATAAAGAATACTGTTTTATTGGATGTGTATCATGATTATTATTAATTTGAAATGGTATTTTTTTGAATACAAACTGATTAAAATGATGGTACCCTTATGAAACAATCATATCAATCACTAAGAAACGAACTATATTTCACTAGTAAATGACACTTCATTGGATAAAACGTCATCACATTATTTTTTAAAGTTAATTTTTTTACGAGTCATATCAGATAATACTATTGTATAGTTAATTAGATAACTATTTTTCAAATAAAACACATGGATAAATGCAAAACCATTCATATGGTATCATATCACATATGGTTTCATTACTACGTGTAACCAAATGAATACTAAAATCATATAAAACCTAACTTGTAGAATTACCTTATTACATTATTTCAATATATACGATATTCTTGTGGCTCCAAACATTGGTGAGAACTGAAATTTTTAGATAATCGTGGTCTTAAAATTTGATAACATTGGATGGAAATTGAAATTCATTATTTTTAAAATGGATTTTAATTTCTACATATTATATAATGTATCCCAATTATATATATGAATTCTTCTAATGATTTAGTTTGGAGTCCTATTTTCTACACTATGTCAATATGCTCAATCATTTTTAATTTGTAACTATTTACACAACTCATAGATTTTGTTACACACAAAAATTAATTACCATCTATGTTAAAAAATATCAATATTCATTTAACATATACAGGATAAGAGAAACCTTTTTGTAAGAGATTAAAATTATATTGGATCAATATTCCCCATAAAAGTAAGACTTGATTGATAAATAACAAAACCCACAATTTTTAGATAAAGGCATAAACATTTAAGTGAATGGGTAGTCCAACCCAAAACCGTGATACATTAGGATACAATACTCAATAGATACATAAATTACATCATAATTATAATAGTAATTAAGATCATAATTCATGATCAAAACATCATACAATCCTACGTTATTATAGATGTAACGCCCCGACCACAGTTACCCAGAGTCGGTGCATTATTGCGTAACATTGGCATGATCACAAAAGATCAAGTCTCAAAAGACCGATTAGTTTAGTAGCCTTGGAAACACTAGATACATTCATAAGTATTACATTACATCATAAAGTGAAAAACTACAATAAAATGGTATCCATAGTTCACACTCGTATCCTCTTCTAACTATCCTTGCAGGTCATTCATAAAATACTTCTTCACATCCTGGAAAATATTAAAACATTGAAAGGGGTGAGATCAAATGCTCAGTAAGGATACCAATATTGCGGAAGCATTTATAAATAAACATAAACATTTAAGGCAATATATAACTAAAATAAAGCATTTTAAACTTGAACTTCTGCGTAATATGGAAAAAGTAAAATGAAATAATTCTATTTACTTATTCACATGGATATTCTTCAGGTCGAATAATCACATGCAATATCAATAACCAATTTCATAATGATGGAATGCATAATGCCAGAATATCATAACCACATAGCCAAGGCCTCGTGCCAAGACTACAAATAATATTTTGTCAAGGCCTCGGGCCAAGACACTAGTTTTTCTCATGATACCTGCCGATGCATCGAGGAGCTATAGCGGGCTCCACCCGTCACTTATTAAGTCCAATGCATTCCTCATATGAATAGGTTTATACATATCATAAACCATAACATAATCGTATCACATAAAACATGCATAAAGGAAATATAACATTTCCACATTTCCATCACAATATATTAATACAACACATTGATATAATAAAAACATTTTCAAAACCATTTTCAATACCAAAATAAAAGAAAATTAAAACTTAGTATTTATTTTTCATTTGAAAAAAGATATGGCTTGTAGAGGAAGACGAAACTCAAATAATGGTCATGGCGGCGGAGAAGTCGTTGTCACCGCATACGTAAGACAAAACATTCCTTTTGTCGTTTAGTAAAAACACTTCGTATAAAAATATTCCTTTTCAATAAAATTAATATTCAAAGGGGTTTATACACCGTATAAAAGAAAGTTGTGTATAAAACAAAATATGCCTCAATGAAAGGAGATTGAGACGAAGTCCCTTACAAAGATCATTTTTTTAAATAAAGTAGATCTATTATGTGTATTCACTATAAGTACCCATAAATAACGTAAAAATACAAGACAGGAAATAATAATATCATGAAATAATTTGAAAGTAGGAGATTAACCCAAAGAACGGAAATTGGGTTAAGAAGTTCCCTTACCTCGTGTGCAACTTCACTCAACCATTCTTTAACCTCCTGAATAATTAACTAGAGTTAATTTATAATTTATTAAAAACCTTTTTCAATTTAATTATTCCTTTTATATCAATTATTACCATGTTATGAACATTATGTAACTATTTAAGTTAATAACGATCGTTTTGTCGATCTTTGGTACTTGAGTCAAAAATAAACTTCTTATAATTAGAAGTTGTTTATGTGGTAGAATATCCATTATCTCCAGAATTATATTCATGATGTAGATATCATATATATCATATATATCCAGTATACACATTCATTCATAATATTATGTAACAATTATAGGTAAGAAATGAAATGCACCGTTCATGGAGACAGTAAGTCTTACGTATGCATGAACGCTACTTTCATTTCTATTTCGTATTTAATGGGATGAAATCATAATTAGATAAAATTATATTATAATTACAGTATAATATCATATATAATATCATTTACTCCACCCTTTATACATCCCACATATGGCATTAACGATTTAAATCACTTTGAGGGGGCGGTAGTTCACACTTCCTAAAATGAAATTATCGGGTTTACCCATAATGGAAATCATAAAGGTATACCATAAATGAGAAATAAAGAAGAATAAGGAATAAATAAAAATAATATATATCATATATAAATATAGTGACATCTTAATGGCCACCATGAGAGGTGTTAAAAGCAGATTGAACAATCATCGTTTCGTGAGGCATAAATTCGCAAACCACAGAAACAGTATGTTCTTTTACTATTAGACGATGGTGTGTGTAAGTGTAAATCAAATCCTTATCATAAAAACATCCTAGTATATTGAAGATACTGGTGTTGTTACAAAATAATGGAATAAAAAGAGTTTAAGGGGTTGGAGAAGCAAAATAAAACAAAATAACATAAGAGAAGACATTACCATAAAATCAGGTAACTATTTTTGATTTGAGCCAAAGGATTATTTGTGAAGAATTGTGCCCAATGTGAGGTTTCTAAGAGTAAGAGAGGTAAGTTGAGAGGGTATTTGAGAAGTGGTTGGCCGAGCCAAATGGATTGAAGGTGTGAATAAGGTGGTAGTGGTGGGGGCCTTTTATAAGAGGAGAAGAGGGGCACTCTTGGAAAGTAATGAAATGTTACATTATTATGAAGTAATTTTAGGATTTAAAAAGTTCCACAATTATATATTTAGAGGATAAGGTGATAAGTGTTCTAAGTCTACCCATCCAATATGTTTTTGACAAGTGTAAGTCTTAGATTTTACATTATCTTTTCATTTTATTTAAATCGTTAATTAATGAGGTAATCACTACATCATCATGGTGTCATAATATTTTTAATTTATATAATGTCTAAAAATTATATAAAAAATATCATGATTTATTAAATATTTTTATCTTTCCAATAAATATTTATAGTCGAAAAGTTAACATATATAACCACATGTAATAATTGTTTTAGTAAAACAACACATGTTTGTGACAATTTTATTTTTACTTTAAATAAAAAGTTATTAATGTCATTTTCTTACCCAAGTGGCTCCATGGGGTCCCCAAGTTGACCCATGGATTATATTGATCTGCCATGACTCATCCAATAAGGGTAGGACAAGTGTCAGGATATTTTCATATTTTTATAATTTCATTTTTACCTTAAATTTCACTAATTACCTTTAATCACGATTAATAAAACTTAAAAGTTACTATTCACAAAAAAATTATTTTAATCCCATTGAGCCAAATTTTAAATCCTAATAACAACCATGTATGTCATATTTTTGAAATTAAATTAATAGATGTGGTAATGTTTCATTTGAACGAAAAAATCATTTTTTTAACTACCACTTAGTGGATTCACTATTCATCAAAAATTGAAGTTTTTCAGAACAGTGCCAAAATTTCACCCTAAGATATAATTGATATTCCTAATTAGAAAATGATGTCTATTTTACAAAATTTCAAACATATAAGTTTCATTTATTAATTTTATAATTAATTCCCGATGTCACAACAAATAGCGTGTTTTTAAGAAACAATATATATTAAAAGATTGACAATTGTTTATGTCCAATTTCAAAGTGAAATTAATTCTAGTGACCACCATTGGATAAAATTGTAAAAATATATTATAATTATACTTTAAAACCACTCAATAGTATAATTTATCACTATAAATTATTTTTATTAAAAAAGTTGTTTTTAAGTATTTTTCACTGTTCATAAAAAATTGGAAGCTCTCAGAAAAATACCAAAAATTCAACATAGGCTAATTTCGATATTAAGAATCTAAAAATGAAGTCAACTTTGAAATATAAAATATATATAATTTCAAAAGGTGGGTATTACTATTCATAATGGCTATTTTGATTGGTCACGGTGTGTCAGAATCTCGAACTAGCGTACAATGCAAGCTATTTCATTATTGAAATAGAAGCGTATCGTGGAAGCTCGGGGTGTTACATTCTCCCCTCCTTCAATAAATTGCGTCCTCACAATTTGAAATTTTTCATTCAAAATAAAAGGTTGATAATATAAAATACCTTTGTGGAAAACCCACATCGGAAATAAGGTTAATAAAAATATAACTTTAAAAGAAGGAAAGAGAAGTACAAAGGTCACCTGAGATTTCCCATACTAGGATTCTATGAAAATATGGATATGGAGGAAAAAAAACCTTCAAGGTCTGATAGAGCGTTGTAGAAAATAGGATTAGGAGAAAGTTAACCACAAGAAAATCACAAACCTGTGATTGGTTAAATGGTCATTGAATCCCCAGTTGGAAAAGTTAACCGACAATGTTTTTGTTTTAAGTTACCTTTCATAAAGTTGAGGAATTTATTTAAGAGATTTAATAAGAACATAAGGAAATATAATTACTTGTCATGTAGACTTTAATTCTTTAATAAATTTTTACCACAAACCCATCTTTCACCCAAAAGGAAATAGAACTCAAAAATATTAAATTTAACCTAATTGTACAAGGTTCCAAATATTAACACATACCATTTAGATTAGGAAAACTATTCTGTAATAACCAGGGACTTCCTGTAGGCTAGTTGTAGGTAATAAAGGTCTGTCGCACTATGGTTGTGGGTTCGATTCCTTCAGCTTTGTCTGATGTGACGGGTTATCTCCCAACCTGCAGGTTGTTCTTTTTCTAAAACTATAGTATTATAATATTACATAAATAATCTTAAGAAATGTTTTAACCTTAAGCCATACTATCCAAAGTTCAACTTAATCCGTTCCAACCTTTATAGTTATACAAAATACTTTTGTCCAAACTCACAGTCCAAATTTTATAAGGAAGGTAAACACAATGTTGATCCTTCTGGCCGCATAATAACATGTGAAAACCTTCACCATGTATTCTTTTAAAACACTGCAACATCCTGAATTACCATAAATCCTTATTTATTACATTCATGATCCCTTATTCCTTATATAATACTAGATATAATCCTTCTATCCAAAAATGTATACAAATCGTTAATAAGTTTCAAGGAAGTTAAGAATATCCAATATAATTTACCCAAATCAATAATGTATTATTCCAAAATCACTATCTCGATATCCGAGTCATATTATGGTTTATCTTTCTCTTAACCATATATTTTTCAAAAATTTAACCTACTGTGGAGTCACATTTCTTGGTTCCACACAATCTCAAGTCCTTGATGAAATAGTACTGTAGTAAAATCCTTATATACTCCATAATTATTATAACCAGTACATCATTGATACAACACTCATATAACAAAATTATTTGATAACAAAATAATAACTCCAATCATTCCTCCTCATATGTGGTAGTATCATAAATTGATTATTATTCAATAACATCATTTGGGGCATACTCTGATGATGTGGAAATTGGTTTCTGTAGTGTCCCCACTCCTTACAGATGAAGCATTGTACATTTGAAACCTTTTTCTTACCCTTGCAGTCACGCACTTGGTGTCCTTTTTCTCCACACTTATAACAAACTCCCATTCCCTTCAGGGAAGTTCCAAGGTGTTTCTTCCCACAGTTATCACATATTGGAAAATGATTATTTCCCCTCATACCTTTATCCATCATTATCTCTTCCATCCCTTTTTCTCTTTCTTCCCTTCAAATCCATAAGTCTCGGAGAATTCTTTACTTATCTTATTAACACATGATATTATTTCTTCATATGTTGAGAACACATGGGAGACTATTTCCCTTATAAATGATTGCTTAATACTATAAAATATATGATCCTGCATACTCTTTGGATCATATGTATTGTTGGAGTTCACATTCCTTCTACTGGGTGCCATTTCTATACAATGGCATAAACTAGGTTAGTTTATGAATTGCAATGAATAATTCCAAACTTGTAAAATACCTAATGTAAATTGAACGGTTTATGGATATAATCCATAATAATAAAAAATGTTTTCTTTGAGGAAGTATATACTCATAAACCCTTCATAATGGTTTGTAAAAAATGAGAATTATCCTAAGCATATCCCCTGGGAGTGTCGTAACCAAGAGTGCAGCAAGGCTCATTTCCGTGCACCAGTTCCCATTCGAGTCAAGCTCAAAGCGGTGTTTTCGGGTTTTACCCCTAGGTACATCAGTGCCAGAGCCGCCTCAACCTGCTCATATCCATACAGGGATGTATTTCTTGGAAAACTCACAAAATCTCTATAATAACAAAATTCTAGGAAGATCTTCTATACTAATCCTCAAAGTCTATCTTAGGGCTATGTGCTCTAATCAGAGTTTATCTAAATCTAGCTTCCAAGGTTAGTACTAAACTGCCTCTAATACCAATTGTAACGCCCCGACCCCAGCTACCCAGAGTTGGTGCATTATTGCGTAACATTGGCATGATAAAAAAATATCATGTCTCGAAAGACCGATTAGTTTAGTACCCTTGGAAACATTAGATACATTCATAAGTCTTACATTACATCATAAAGTGAAAAAGTACAATATCATGGTTTCCATAGTCCACACTCATATCCTCTTCTTACTATCCCTGCAATTCATTCATAAAATACTTACTCAACTCCCAGAAAATATTAAAACATTGAAAGGGGTGAGCTTAGATGCTCAGTAAGGATAACAATATTGCGGAAGCATTCATAAATAAACATAAACATTTAAGGCAATGTATAACTAAAACAAAAGCCTTTTAAACTTGAAATTCAGCGTAATATGGCAAAAGTAAAATGAAATAATTCCATTTACTTATTCACATGGATATTCTACTAGTCGAATAATCACATGCAATATCAATAACCACTTTCATAATAACAGAATACATAATGCCACACTATCATAACCACATAGCCAAGGCCTCGTGCCAAGACTACAAATAAGATTTTGTCAAGTCCTCGTTCCAAGACACTAGTTTGTCTCATGAGACCTGCCGATGCATCGAGGGGCTATAGCGGGCTCCACCCGTCACTTATTAAGTCCAATGCATTCCTCATATGAACAGGTTTAAACATATCATAAACCACAACATAATCGTATCACATAAAACATGCATAAAGGAAACATAAAATTTCCACATTTCAATCAAAAGATATCAATACAACACATTGATATAATAAAAACATTATCAAAACCATTTTCAATACCAAAATAAAAGAAAACTAAAACTTGTTATTTATTTTTCATTTAAAAAAAGACATGGCTTGTAGAGGAAGACAGAACTCAAATAATGGTCACGGTGGCAGAGAAGTCGTTGTCACCGCATACGTAAGACAAAAAATTTCTTTTTTCATTTTGTAAAAATGCTTCGTATAAAAATATTCCTTTTGAATAAAAGTAAAAGTCAAAGGGGTTTATACACTATATAAAAGAAAGTTGGGTATAAAACAAAATATTCCTCAATGAAAGGAGATTGAGACGAAGTCCCTTACAAAAATCAGTTTTTTAAATAAAGTAGATATATTATGTGTATTAACTATAAGTACCCATAAATAAAGTACAAATACAAGATAGTACATAATAATATAATGACATAATTTGAAAGTAAGAGATTAACCCAAAGAACAGAAATTGGGTTAAGAAGTTCCCTTACCTCGTGTGCGACTTCACTCGACCGTTGTTTAACCTCCTGAATAATAAACTAGAGTTAATTTATAATTTATTAAGAACCTTTTTAAAGTTCATTATTCATTTTATATCACTTATTACCATGTTATTAACATTATGTGATTATTTAAGTTAATAACGGTCGTTTTGTCGATCTTTTGTACTTGAGTCAAAAATAAACATCTTATAATTAGAAGTTGTTTATGTGGTAAAATATCCATTATCTACAGAATTATATTCATGATGTAGATATCATATATATCATATATATAAATTATATACATTCATTTTTAATATTACGTAACATTTAGAGGTAAGAAATGAAATTCACCGTTCATGGAGACGGTAAGCCGTACGTACGCATGAACGCTACTTTCATTTATATTTCATATTTAATGGGATGAAATCATAATGATATAAAGGTATATTATAATTCCAGTATAATATCATATATAATATCATTTACTCCATCCTTTATACATCCCACATATGGCATTAACGATTCAAATCACTTTGAGGGGACGGTAGTCCGCACTTCCTAAAATGAAATTATCGCATTTACCCATAATGGAAATCATAAAGGTATGCCAAAAATGATAAATACAGAAGAATAAGGAAAACATAAACATAATATTTATTCTATATAAATATAGTGACATCTTAATGGCCACCATGAGAGGTTTTAAAAGAAGATTTAACAATCATCGTTTCGTGAGGCAGAAATTCGTCAACCACAGAAACAATATGTTCTTTAACCACTAGACGAAGGTGTGTGTAAGTTTAAATCAAATAATTCTCATAAAAACATCCTAGTATATTGAAGATACTGGTGTTGTTACAAAATAATGTAATAAAAAGAGTTTAAGGGGTTGGAGAAACAAAATAAAACAAAATAACATAAGAGAAGACATTACCTTAAAATCGGGTAACTCTTTTTGATTTGAGCCAAAGGTTTCCTTGGGAAGAATTATGCCCAAATTGAGGCTTCTAAGAGTAATATAGGTCAGTTTATAGGGTATTTGGGCAGAGTTTGACCGATCCAAATGTCTTGATGGTGTGAATAAGGTGGTAGTGGTGGGGGCCTTTTATAAGAGGAGAAGAGGGGCACTCTTGGAAAGTAATGAAATGTTACATTAGTATGAAGTACTTTTCTGATTTAAAAAGTCCCAAAATTATATATTTAGAGGATAAGGTGATAAGGGTTATAAATATACCCATACAATAGGTTTTTAACAAGTGTAAGTCTTATATTTTACATTATCTTTTCATTTTATTTAAATCGTTATTAATGAGGTAATCGATACATCATCATGGTGTCATAAACTTTTTAATTTATTTAACGTCTAAAAATTATATAAAAAATATAATGATTTCGGAAATCTTTTTATATTTCCAATGAATATTTTATGTCAAAAAGTTAACTTATATAACACCATGTAATAATTTTTTTAGTAAAACAATAAATGTTTGTGACAATTTTATTTTTACTTTAAATAAAAAGTTATTAATGTCATTTTCTTACCCAAGTGGCTCCATGGGGTCCCCAAGTTGACCCATGGATTTTTTTGGTCGGCCATGACACATCCAATAAGGGTAGGACAAGTGTCAAGATATTTTCATATTTTTATAATATCATTTTTACCTTAAATTTCACTAATTACCTTTAATCGTGATTAATAAAACTTAAAGGTTACTATTCACCAAAAAATTATTTTAATCCCATTGAACCACATTTTACATACTAATGAAAACCATGTATGTAGGATTTTTGAAATTCAATTCATAGATGTGGTAAAGTTTCATTTAAACGAAAAATCAGTTTTTTAACTACCACTTAGTGGTTTCACTATTCATCAAAAATTGATGTTTTTCAGAACAATGCCAAAATTTCACCGTAAGCTATAATTGATATTCCGAATTAAAAAATGATATCTATTTAACAAAATTCCAAACATATAAGTTGAATTAATTATTTTTATAATTAATTCCTGCTGTCACAACAAAAAGCATGTTTTTAAGAAACAATATATATCAAAATATTGACAATTGTTTATGTCCAATTTCAAGGTGAAATTAATTCTATTGAGCACCATTGGATAAAATGGTAAAAATATATTATAATTATACTTTAAAACCACTAAATATTATAATTTATCACTATAAATTATTTTGATTAAAAAAGTTGTTTTTAAGTATTTTTCACTATTCATAAAAAATTGGAAGTTCTTAGAAAAATACCAAAAATTCAACATAGGCTAATTTCGATATTCTGAATCCAAAAATGAAGTCCATTTTGAAATATAAAATATATATAATTTCAAAAAGTGGGTATAACTATTCATAATGGCTATTTTTATTGGTTGCGGTGTGTTAGAATCTCGAACTTGCGTACAATAAAAGCTATTTTATTATTGAAAGAGAAGCGTATCATGGAAGTTCGGGGTTTTACAATAGAATAAATCTAAATCAATATCCATACATATTTTCCAACTTTTTGTATGCATATATATAATTTTTTAGAAAAATAATAACTATTTACTCTAAAACATAAAACCATTGATAATATAGAAAATATTACTATCAATATACCATGGAATTAATTTGATAAATAAAAATTTATATATTTAATCATGAGATAAACTATTTATGAAAAATATATATATGAAAAAAATAAACACTTTATAATGTTACTATGAATGATAAAACATATATAAATAAAATATATATATAAATAGAATATATTTACATTTTTTATGAGTTCTTTTATATTATGCTTTATTAAAAATTTAACATAAACATATATTATCAGAAATATAAAATTACCATATTTTATCTACTCATATATTTCATAGAAATTAAAAACATTACATAGTTTATATTACTTAATCCCTTATCAAATATATTAACAGAATTCCCACTTTGGTGGTGTTTTAGTGGTGCAAGGTCGAGGTCCATAACAATGGTGTTTGGTGAGGTATGGGGTTTGATTAATGGGAGCCTTGTTTTGGGGGAATTTTTGCCTCCCATGATTTACTTACCTTTCCGGGTCACCCATTGTTTCACCAGGTGGGTAGAAGGGTCCAAACCACCAAACTGATGGATTTTTGTTTCTAACCATCACTAATCAGACTGTTACCTCATTGGATGCTCTTTCATCTCAGTTGGAAATAACTCCTTCACAGCCGGGCTTCTCCGGATGACCTCTTCATGGAGATGGGGTTTTCGGGGTGTGAAGGGTTCAAAAAGTCCGTTGCTGGAGATTCCCTCTTAGAATATATATATATATATATATATTATAACTCCATTTGATTTTATTTAAAAAATTCTATAAATATTTATATTAATTTGATCAAATAAAAGTTGTAATTATGAACCATTCTAAATTTTAAATATAAACTTCATTGTATTAATACATTATTTTTCATTTTAAAATTACTTTTATAATTACACTTATAAATTCTATATAATTATTTTTTAATCCAATTATAATACATGATAAATAATATTTTGATACCACCTTCATATTATTATACTTCCTTCATATTAACCAATAACCTTAATCAAATAGTTATCCATATAATTTTTTTAAAACCAGCAATATTTATCCTATCAATTATCTCATAAATCTACTATTTTTTATTAATTTGTATAATTCAAAAATATAAAAATATATTTATGTGTTGATGAAACTCTATCATCTAGTAAAATCCTCATTGAAAAAATAATTCAATTCTATTACTTATTAGATAACCCGGATTGAGTACTGTCCCCACCATTGTACTACTATATATATGAAAAGTATGAGTTCCCTCTGTTGTAACATATTATAAAAATAGATTAAATATAAAAATATGTCTATATTCATTGATTTTATGTTTTTCAAAACAAATACAAAACTTTAAGAAATTAATTTTAATTATCTATGAACACCATATTTCTTATTAAAAGTTATATATCTATGGGTAACAAAAAATTTCAATAACCAAATCAAAATTTCCCCACTATTTAACATTATCTAAATATTTCCAATATGATACTTTTTTTGTTCCATAAAACCTTACTTCTATCATTATAGATAAAATTTATTTTATTTTATTTTTAAAATTAAACATAACATATGTTATATATAAGAACACATTGGTTTTACATGATTCATCATCTTCAATGAAAATTTAATTTGTACAATGAAAACCATATTTAAATTTAACAGATTAAACAAAATTTGAATTCATAAAATATAAAATATATGTCTCCACCAATACTATAGATCGATTATTAATTAATAAAAATAAATATAATAATATATTTAGTCATATATATATATTCAGAATATAAAGAGGATATATATAACAAAACAGTTACATATCGACCAAAATATCTTTTTTATGTATTTGATCTGCTTAAATATATTATCATAACATTATATTTCAAAATATTCACACATAGAAAAAATAAATATCATCTTAATATTGTAATTTCCTACTAATAGTTATAAATTGTCATAAACCATAATTAATGGTATCCAATTGATTAAAAAAATATCATAAATATAAATAAATTATGATAAAATTTTATAAACACGAAGAAAAATAAAACAATGGCATTATTCAAAAAAAAACTATTTTTTATTCATATAAGAAATGGAGGGTATAAATTTTTCCCACATTAATATTCACATAAAAATAGACATCCCCCTTGTGTAGGGTAAAAAAATAATTCATAAAATAAATCATTATGTCATATAAAAATTATTTATCTAATGGTACACCTTATATGAATGAAATTTCATATATTATAAATGCAATTCCCATACACCAACTTATAAAAACCGAGTTAATTGATAATCAATACGGTACAAAACATATCAATTACAATATATAATTAAAAAATCCTATAATAATAAAATCATCAAATTTATGAAACACATATCTCTCCTTTGACATAACCAATAAAATTTGAGTTAAATTTTGTTCATTAAGAAACAACTATTTTATATAAAAATGGAAAAATTCATAATGTACCTAATACCTATGATTTATGAAATGAAAGTATTTTATCATAACCGAAAATATACTATTATATAGCACATGAGATTATTTATACTGAAAAAATATAACCCTTTTTAGTTGAATGGTTGTTATCATAATAATTAATCTATATTGAAAATTTAATAATAAAACCACTTTGATTTTTATAACAATATTGTTACTTCTAGTGAAGGAGTTGGTGGTAGAAAAACCAACATGATTGAATAAATGGGCACATTATAATGATATTTTTATCTTGGAATGTGAAAAACCCAACTATTTTAAAATTATAATATTATAAACACTTAATGGTTTAAATTTAACACACATTTTATTAGACAATAATTATTTCAAAACAAAACTATCACTTCAAATTTTTTTAAACTTATTACACATTAATTTTTCAATTATATGACTCATGTATTGGGACACTGATTTAATCATATTCTAAAAACCCCAACACAAAACGATTGATATATTGAATTGTTTCACCAAGAACATATATATTATGTCTCTTCAATATATTGGTTCTTTATTATCTTGAATGGTATTTTCCATATTTTTTAATGAAAATCAATAAAAATGATATTGGTTGATCGATCATAAAGGTATGCGACAAAATATTCGTAACTTAGAATCTAAAATAGATAACTGATAATAAAAATATTAAAAGTATATTAATGCAAAGAATTTTTCATAATGGTTTTTAGCTATAAAGGGTAATGTTTATTCTAGATAGGGGTGAAATGAGAATAAAAACATTTAATGATTCTACAAATATTAAAATAACATTATAGAAAACATGATTATTTTATAGATATAAATGTTTATATAATAAAAAGTGTGTTTAGGTTTAAAATAGTCAGAATAAAATTTTGTTGATTAGTAGGTGAAGGGTAAACAAATAGATGGGTTATTTTTACACATTATGATATAATTATGAACTGGAGAAGTTATATATCAATTGATAAATGCATCCATATTTAAAATCATATTTCAAGAAATTAAATATAAATAAAATAATACTATAGAAATAAATAACATATATAATAGGTGGTGATGTCAATGTACTATTGTAATAATACCAAGACTCCAATTAAAAAATGTTTTGTCAGTATGGTTCCCCACATCATAAAAAATTAGTAAAAATATCTAAACTTGTTGGTTCATCACATCTTGATGCCTAAATGGTGATGATAATTCAATGTTAGAGTAAATAGATATTGATGTATTTTGAGTTAACACCGCTCATTATTTTGTAATTTGAATTACCCCAAATATAAGAGAATTATTGGTTGTTCAAAGTCTTTATATTCAAAACATAAACTTTTTAATAAAAACCACATGTGTATTATCAATATACCTAAGAATTAAAACAATTTCTATATTTTAAAAAAAATATTAATTTTTTTTCCATATAGGTTGTATTAAAGGAAGAACCTTACCACTGTAACATTACTACCAAACATTATATTTAATTAGTTTTCACTTAAACCAGCCACAAAAATTATATATGATAACTTATACCATGTTTTAGAGGACCAATTTCCAGTTGAATTCCTATGATAAATTTTTGAGGAAAAGTTTAAAAATATCATTATAAATGACTAAACATGATTTTAATACTCAAATATCATTGTAATAAATCATAATACAATATTAAATTGAGTAACTAATCCTTATTATTGAATGGGAAGAAAATTTATTTATCACAATACAGTCATATAATAGTTGTATTGTTCATATTTCAGTTTTTCCTTCTTTAATGTCTTTATTTATTCCAAATTTTTCATTATTTATTAAAAAATTAAATCAAAATTGTGGTTGATTTCAAATTCTTTTCTTACATCCCTTAAAATTTTTATTCATTTTCATCACTATATTTTTGATATTATCATTTGTATACACTTAAAATAAACTAAAAAACACTTTGTTTTTTTGTCATTAGTTAGTTTAATTAATTGTTAGATATGAATTTATTATATCAATACTTCAATGAAGGTCATGATTCAAAATTAAATAGATATTATAATATACCTTTGAGAGTTATGTTTTATATTGATTTACTCTGATTTCCAAAACAAAACTCACCAATAGAAACTAGATATTTTTTATATGATGATTAATTTCACAAGATATGTCATAAGGGTAAATATTTTAGTAACATTTTAATAATATAAAAAATTCAATATCATAGTCATATAACTAAAACATCGAGTAATTTTTTTATAACATTTTATAAAATAATCTTCTTCTACCATTCTATAATTATAATAGTTTTCTCATATATGTGTTTATCATTAGAATTAAATGATATAAATTTATTCAATCTTTCAATAATGATTAATGTGTCAAAGAAGATATACATATCATTAAATAGTCATGTAATATAGAATATAAATAAAATAAAATTTTAAATGTATTTCAATAATGAATGTACATGACATTGAAGAGTATAATAATATTCATTATGAACATATTGTTAATAAATTATTCCAATACAACATAACTTAAATGTAAAATATTTTCTCATTACCCATTCTTATTGTTTTCAAGAGACAGATCTATCATTTTGGGTGTTCTATAATTATACACATCACCAATCACTATATTATTGTAATTACAAAGTGTCAAATTAAAATAATTTTATGTAAAATTATAATTCATAGTTTTTTTACTAAAAAATAATGAATCATAAAACTAATATTTTTTACATAATATAATTTTTCATTATGTTAAATAATACTTCTATCAATGAAATAAAATGGATGAAAACTGAAATATAATCCAATAAAATTGATATTATTTTATTTTTAGTGAAAATTACTTTATATTGCTATATTCATAGAATGAGAGTTGTTTCATTGGGAATTAAAATGTGTAATTGGTGAAAAAATAATAATATCCCAATGACAAATAATAGAATGTATTTTTTTAACTAATAGATTTGAGATATATAAGAAACCATCAAAAAATATATTTGGATTTATAATAATATAAAAATGGGATATTTCCTACTATATTCCAATAATACTCTCAATGATCACAAGAATTATTTGAAATAAAATTTTAAGAGGTTTATTTTTTATTAAATTTTTATAACCAAAATAAAATTGATATAAGAACACATACATAAGGATTATGAAATAAAAACCACAAATGATATAACTTAAATAAAATAAAAAAGTTAAAAATATATTAAAATATAAATTATATAGATTGAAAGATGAATAATAACCGACCATAACACATTCTCCAAGATTCACAACCAATCAACATAAATCCTTTAGAGATTATAAAAGTTAGTCGTGTTAAATATGAGAGATTCTTTTGATAACAATGATGTCAATAAATCTCAGAACATTAAAGTAAAGATAATTTTTTTGATGAAATGATTATTTATAGTGAATCATTTTTAGTTTTCTAATTGTTATAAAATATTTACCAATTAAAAAAGGTTGTGAAAAATTAACCGAAAATCATTCATCCAGGGTTTTAGTTTATTATATTTGGTTTTTGGTTACAGAAGCATTGATATATTTCATTAAAAATGAAAAATTACTTGAAATAAGTTGTTTATGATGCCAAATATATTTATAATTAAATATTACACTTAAAAATTTATTTACTTTATATGTTCGCGAAAAATGAATTAATTTTGTGGAATTAATTTAATTGACTAATAAAGCATAATTTTAGTCGAAAAATATATAAAATAAATATTTAGATAATTATTACATAAGAATTATTTTATAATATATATATATAATATTATAACAGAATATATAAATTATCCTCATTAGTAATTTTTAATTTAAAAATATATAAGAAAACACCATCCTTACACAATTTTAGTATCCTTTTTTCAAATTAGAAATATATATATTTCAAAATACTTATATATGTTTATAAATATATTTATTATTAAATTTAACCACTTTGAAAGTAAAAAATATTATATTTAGATGATTGAAATTTACTTATTTTTTATAGATACATAATTACCATTTAAATATAATTTATCTTCCATTATTAAAATTTAAAAACTGCATTGAGTATTATTTTATTCAATACCTTCAAATATCACATAAAAACCACCAAATTTCTTCTCTAATGTCATGTAATGACCATATCACCAAAACATCATCCAATAAATTCCCTCAAATATAAAAAGTTAAATTTCACTTCTCATTATTTTAATAAATCTCATAATTTGTGATATAATTTTGAAAATTTCAATCCTAATGATAATGATTATTATTTTTAATTATGATTCATAAAACTAAGATTAATATTGGGGACTAATAACCATAGGATTTGTAAATCCTACCTAAGATGTTTTCCTGATTTTTTATTAATTTTTATTTATAGAAGATATGAAAAATATATATTTTTAATTTAAAATATATTATTACAATATTATAAATTTATTAATATTACATTCTAATGATGATGAAAAATTTTGTATCTTATTTTTAAGGAAATTCTTCATTGACACATTTTCCTCTATTCAAAAATAAATCTATATTAAAAAAAATTTTCTATAAATTTAAATAACACATTATTTTTCAACTAACTGAGACAATTGTTTCCTCGAGGCGTCCATTGGATCAATTATATTATATAAAAAATATGATTAATATACATGATTTTGGTTATTTAATTCCATCAAAACTTAACTCACTTGTTTATAATTCAGAATTATTATTCTTTACATCATAATAGTGTTCTAATTATTCTTTTTTGATAGTATGTGAATGTTCATATTATGATACACATTTACATATAATAAAAATGTGAAATATAACTTTTTTAAATAAATGGTATTATACCATTAAAAAATAATATAAAATTACTCTTATACAATTAAATTCATTTAATCAATATATTTATGGCATATTTTACATCCATTTTTATGAAATTTAATTTATTTTAATTTATATATATTGTGGAGACATGATTCCCCACGTGGACCACAAAATCCCTTATACAATTATTAGTATGACTCATCATCTTGAATTTTTTTAATTTAATGTGTTTTAGTAAGATTTATATATTCTCAATCACCACTTTCAATATTTTCGGTCCAAATAAATTCTTTTATGTGAATTAATCAAAAATATTCATCGATGAATAAATATTTTAATGTTTGACGTTATATATTATAAATTTTATATACAATTGTTAATCATTATTATAAAATATTTCTATCAACAAAATTTATCAAACCCTATACAATTTGATTTTATGTAAATTTTATTAAACATTTTTCTTTAATCAATCATTCTTTCTTTGAATTAAAAGATAATAATTGATTATATGTTTAACATTAGTGCTTATCAAACATTGAAGAATACTATAGATTTTTTTATGTTACATAATTCTTAATTTGATAGAATCAATAATTTAAAATCGTGGAAATAAAAATTTCATTAATATAAAATATGAAAATACATTTGAGAGTTAAATCCTTTGTATTTCTGGATGATTTGTTAACATTTTAATTCAATCAATGATAAAATATATGAAATTATTTCACTTAAAGGATAAAAATCTCTCAATTGAATGCCATTGATGAAATTATTACACTACTAAGAAAGAAACAGAAAAAGTTTTATATCAATTTTTATAGATGATACAAAATAATTAACTTTCTATTATTAAAAAAACAGTGTATTCAATTATCTATTACATTATCTTATTATATATGTAATTCAAATAAAATTTCTTCTATATATTGGTAATTTTTTGGAGTAAAAACTAGTTTATTGAATAAGTAGTTTAAAAATAATTCAAATATACCTTGTCATATTGTAATATATTATTATGAAAATTTATTATTTATTAGAAATAAATTATATATATGATAGTTGTATAAAAAACTAATAAAAAACTATTTATATTAACAAAAACCAACTCCCATTTTATTTTAATTTCTATGTTTACATAATCCACAAATACTATTTAGGTCTACCTAAAGATACACTACATTGAGAAATAAAACCTAAATTATTTCATTAAATTCAACATAAAAGCTTATACCAACACCCATATGGACTATTCAATATTTGTTTTTTCTAAAATTCATACCATACAAAAAATACTTTACATTGACCCAATTTTACCCATAAATCTTTTTTTTTCATATATAAAAAGCCATATATTTTGATTTTAGTGTCTTTTTGGGTTCCCAAATACATAAAAAATATTTTCATATATAGGGATTAACCTACATATTTATAGAAAATATGTATTATTGACATATATAAAATTAATAAAAAAATGGTTTTGTCATTGAAATTCATAATTTGTTATGTAATTTCTCATCATATAAAATTTAATATTCATTTGTAATTGTATAATTATGTATCATTAGAAAAATATAGGTCATTTGTAGTTGGGATTTAGAATTTTTTTTTCTACCAAATGAGACACCATTGATCCATATATCATAGATAATATTAGGCATGCATTTCAGAAATTAGGTCATGGATTGGCATGGTATTATCCATGATAAGTGAATTTGACAAATGAATTTTAACAAAACTTACTACATCATTCTCTGAATATTAAATTCTCTCATAGTAAAATTCTATATTGATAACATTGATTACATATTCATAGTTAAATATTTTTCAAAAGATCCATCTGTGGGTATAGTTTCCTTCATGTATGATAGAGTTGTAAAAATATTTTGGGGAACTAAGACTCTAGAAAAATAAAAAATTAACTTGAAATTGGAGAGATATGAATTATTATAGATAAAACAGTTTTACACATGGAGACTTATGACTAAAAATAATGAAAAGATCATTGAGATCCACCATATCATCTCATCATTATTATATTATTTCATTTAATTCATATTTTAAATATTTTTTACACTAACAATGTTAAGTGATGATTTTATATTAAATTATATATGATTGATGATTTTAAAACCAAATTTATTCAAATGAAATGAGGATATATATTTTTACCTATTCTGACAATGAAGGTAATGTTATTATTATAAAATGTTTTATTTAGAAGAACTATCGATTCAAAGGGTTATACAAATCTAGGAATAAAATTCAAATATAAATGAGTGACAATAAATTAATATTAGTTAAGAATTGTAAAATTGGTTTTAGTGAATGGATCTAAATAAAATTTTCACCTTACCCATCATCTCTTTGGTATATTTTCATTGAGTGCATCCAGTGTAGTTAGAATGGATATTGTGTATACTAATAGATGTTTGGAATATGTTTTTTTAGGGGTATTGTTGGGAACCATGAAGAGATGTTGGTAATCATTAGTTAAATATGAAATAAATGTGTGGATGAATTTGAATTAATTGTTCTTTTTAAATTTATTATCAATAAAAAATAAGGTTCAATGTCATCTATTTCCTAGTGTCTCAAATGTTGTGATAAATATTCCATAGTTTTTAAGTGATAAAAAGGAACTAATTTTTTTTTGATGAAGAATAAATGATTTTGAATATTCATGAGGTTAGTGTGAATTCACTACTCCATAAAGGATGTTCAAAATGGGTGGAGAGATGATTTGGAAATTATAAAAAACATGGATGTTAATAATTTACGATTTTCGGTAGGTAATGGTCTATTATAGTTGATCTGTCTATATCATAGTGTACTAGAGAATAGTATATTTAAACACAATAAGGAGTTATTTTTTAAACAATAATTTTGATAGAATATTTTATTGAGATTATTCTATGCTCAGAAAAACATGATATAAAATTACAAAAAGGTTGTCATGGTGTATTGAATGAATATTTATGTAAGTGAATCAAAACATAGATCACTAAATTGTTGTTTATATTTTTTTATATGTTCGGAGATAACATTACAAGTATAATGGACACCCATTATGAATTATTTAAATAACTTAGATTTCAAATTCTGTTATAAATTTTTATGCCCACATCATCCTAAATTTTTTTGTGTGATGAAAAATATATTTTATAAAATAGTGAGTGATCAATATAACATGGTGTTTGGAATATGAAGCCTTGGTGTTAGGAAATATGATAGTGATTTATAATCAATTTAGTGTTATTTTGTTGAAATGATAAACAAAATTAAATGGTTTTAGTTTTGACTAATGAAATGTTCTTAAAATGGCATACAATATTTCAGTATCCTGGCCATGGTGTTTGCAATGTTTCCAATTTCAGTGGATGTGATGGGGTATCTTAATTAAATATATAAGGTAAATTCACACAATATCTCATAATTCATCAAATAAAATTCTTTGTTATTAAGATGTATTGGAATATTTAATAGATCAAATGGAAGTGAGATAATTTGAAGGATTTGGTTGTTTAAACATGAATTTTAAATTAAAATTTTAATAATTTAATGTTATTAATATTGCAAAATATAAAATAGGAATAAGGATTTACATATATGAAATGATAATATATATTGAATAAGAATTATTTTGTAGTATGGAATAGAGGGCTATATACTGCACTAGAATATTAAATAATAATTATAGATAAAAAGAGGATATTACATTCTTATATCATATGTAATATAAGATGAATAGAAAGAGAAAACTTCTAGTTTTTGTGGGTGATGATTAAACATATTATAATTTTAATGAAAGAAGGAAAAATTTACATATTATCATTAAGGAATTATAGTATAAGATTACTATAATATATTATGGATATAATATTTATATGAAGTCATATAATCATTGCTTCATTGAAGTACAATACATGGATGCATTTGGTCAGGGGAGTTTTGAGGTACAAAAAAACCATAATATTCATATAATATGAGTAAAATGTAATTAATTTTATATATTTTTTCATGATATTTATTCACAAACAATATTTACCTCATAATAATTTAAATAAAACAAAGAATCTTTATTATCTTTTGGAGATGTGAAATAAGTACATTTAGGGATCCTATTTTTTTCCTTCCTTACTTTGTGGGAGTTGGGAAGTGAGATATTTCATTGTAAAAAATGAAAATGATTAATTTATATAAAAAATAAAATTAATAAAAATAGTTATTTTTCATTTATTCATGCATCTTATTAATAAAACTTCAACGGATTGGATCCAATAATTTTTTATCCAAGCCATCATGGTTTTCTATAAAAGATCAAAATGATTAATGTTCACGGTGTCAGGTTTTTGAAATGGGGAAATATTTGAGTTCATTTTTTAATGTATCTCTATTTTTCTAAATATATAGCAATTTAATGTTTTTTGTGTATTTATATAAAAAATAAATACAATAAAAAAGGTAAATATCATATCTTATGGGAAGAATTAATAAATTTGGAATGGTCAAATACATTAATATCACTTATATATTATTCTAGATGTCTTGTTCTCTACCACAATTGGATTTTTTAATGACAATGCTATTGATATGATATTAGTTGATAGTTATAATTTATATAATAATGGTTATTCTAATAATTCCACCATTTAATCCTCATATGTTTAGTGTCTATGAGTGTCAAAGTAGTAAGATAATTACATGAATTTTTGATAAATGTGATATCTTTTTTTAAGGAATGTAAAAATTTTAGAATGAAAATATAGATGTTTTATGACAATGAAATTACAATTTTAGGATGAAATATTTTTCATTCATATATGAATTACTCAATATAGTTGATAATATTATGATCACCATTAATTGTTTTTCTAATAAATTGAATGACAATATAGTATTTGAGATGATATTGTGTATCTTATGAGATATATTTTATTTTAATGTCTTATAACTTAAAGAAAATTATTTTTGTACACTTCTACATAATGATATTTATTTTATTTTCCATTACAAATAAATCTTAATGAAAATAATTTATAAAAAAATTCTATGGATAAAATGAAACAAATATATAAATGCTTTGATGAATGAAAAGAGAAATAATGTTATTGATTAAATGAAATAGTTTGGAAAATATATATATAACAAAGTGGAGAATTTTTAATGTGTAAGCATGTTCTAGTTTTTTATGTTGAGTTCATATAGGATATCAAAATGATTCACTTGTGAGAAGTAATATTATTGGAGAGAGCAGTGTTTCTGGTAGAATATTGATCATTTATAATCATTATATATCATCGAAAATCTATACAAAATTGATGATGTGTTTTTAGTTTATAGGAAGAACATTTTAATCATTTATATTTGTTATAAGGAACCCAAATTGGTGGATAAAATTCATTCAAAATCAATTAAACAAATTTTGAGACTACAAAACAAAAAATAGTGAATTTGAATAATAGTTTGGTGGATTTGAATGATGTGTGTGGGAGATGTAACAAAAAAAATAATTATTAAAAATTATATTACATGATTTTACTGTCTCAAAATATTTAAAAACCTGAGGCTAAATGGAAAAATGTTAGGTTCATGAATAATATTTAATAATGGATGAAGATTCATTTAATGAAGAAAATGGAAGATGATGTGAATCATTTTGAGAATTTTCACTATAGTAAAATTGGAAAAAATATATACTCATATGTAAGAAAATAATGTGATATCAAGAAGGGAATAGAGAATAATAGAATAATAAAATGACACATTTCAATAAATTAATGTTATTTATTTTTAAAATAATATTATATGTAGTATAGTAAGAGGATGAAAACATTATCTTGTAATAGAGCTGATGTGTAGATAATGAAGTGTACTAAATCCAAAAATAGGATTTAAGAATAAAATGTAATATTTAGGTTATTTTCAGTTAATGGGGATTATGACCATAGTTTATCCTAAGAGGTGAGGGGTGATTCGGTTTATTATGTTTTCCTTTTAATAAAATGATTTCATTCTCACATATGTAGGAAATTTCAAAACCTATTTTACGGAATAATGTAGTTATTAAACATTCAAATCTAGAGGTACAATACATTTTTTTTACATGGTTCAGAACTATGGTCTAGTCTATGAAGTATACACGGATAGTTTTTTTATTGTAGATAAATACACTATGATTTTTTTTAGTATATAAGATCATTCCTAGTTACTATTTTCTAGGAAAAATGACTTTACAAGAATTATAGGGGTAGCACACTACCTCCCTTAGAACACTACAGTTGACTCCACCTAACTTACTATCTTTGATGAAATATTACTCAGTTTAACAACAAGGAATTTTACTATATATATTGGGTATTAAAGTCTTTTCCCTGATTAGAAAGAGACTATTCTAGCACTGTAGTCCCAAGTTGATGAACATAGAAGAATTGTTCTCTTAAACCATATATTTAACACTAATTTTATTAAGCTCCAATCCTTTGTGAAACCCACTTTATATTTGAAATATATACCTTGGTTCGAAAGCCCACCCATTTCATGATGATCCCAATATTTTCAAAAAAACCAATCATCATAAAGAAACAATCTTTCATGAACCTCCCTGCCTTGGTAGAACACTATGTCATTACAAAATTCCTAGTCATTGAGAAACTTCATTTTCCAATAATCTATAGCATTAGTCCAGATTATTTTTACAATGCACATTCCCATATATAATTCCTCATTCATAAAGATTAAATACATTTATAATTTCGGGAAAACAATTATTTTCTCTAACTATATTCAATTTAAATTTAGTTTATGTGCCTTTTAATTTATTAACTGAGCATTTGATGAATATCCTAAGCTCTGAACGTCTGTTTTCTAAGCCTCTTCTATTTTGTTCTTTATACACAATGATTTTCAAAGATCTAGTGAACATTTACCCATTTTATAACTTTATCATTGTCAAATAGATTTACCTATACACCATTATTCATCTTAATCATCTCATAGTCAATAGAACACCATATTTCCTTCTTTCATTCACAATTCTCAACACCTTCATGAAACCCCAACCATCACAAAACCCAACATCAGAGAAACCCAACCTTTACAAATATAATTACTTTAAAATATTTATAATTATTCAATACTAGAAATACACCATTTATAAATTTTTATTCTTTCTTCAAAATTTGAGCTGCTAAAATATGGAGAACACAGGGAATTGATGTCACCTTAAATATTAAATCCATATAAACTATAAGATATCTTTTATTGAAAAATCCCTGATCAAGCCAAGTGTGGGTTGAAAAAAACACAATATAAACTCTTTTCCTAGCTATGATAATCCTTTGTTCTATCCCAGGGGAATCAATACCAACCAATAGATATTGTAGATAAAATCTAATGATTCATCATCAATGGTGAATTTATATTTTTTATGTTCTATATATCAACTTTTTCATTGGATTATTTACGTTAATAGTGGAGATAAGGTAATGAAATTCCATTTATGTACAATATTAAAATTTATTCATAATGGGAGAGGAAGAATAAATAGTGGTATTAATCCATTGATATCTTCCTTTAAGTAATGGTATAATGATTTACTATTTAAGGGTAGAATGTATTTATAGGGAGTTATAAAAGTGGAAAAATTATGCCACCATATCAAAATTTCTAAATTCATTGGTGAGACTGTTTTTATGGAATTTTATTAATCAAGTTTGTGGGACTATTTATAGGATATGATGAATTTAAAGATGTTTTTATATTATTTAGTATCAATTAAACTAGTATCATTATGTACATATAGTTTATCTATAGTTTTATTATGGAATTAAATAAGTTGATCATTTCAATTGGCATAAAAAATAATAAGTGTTGAATAAAAAAAATACATATGGAAAAAAAGAATTTATTTTTCAATATTTTTTGTCCTATACAGAGTTTTGTAATGTAGGATTAATAATATTATGTAATGATTCATTCCCATGTGTGATGGCTATTATATTTAATTAGGTTTATTAGATTCAAATAAAATAAAAAATATAGAGACTGCTGATAAGAAATATGTTTCGATGGGAGGACATTTTTATGAATATTTTTGAAACACAGGGTGAAGTGTTTAAGATTATGTGTTGAAGTTGAAATGGGGGTGATAAATAAGTTTATTTCATTTTTGTGTTATTTTATCAATATGTAAATCATGTTCAATAAAATGTGCTACATGATGTCTCACATGATTTTATGTTCATTTTATGCTTTTAGAATGATTGTAAGACCATAAAAGAATTATTGACGTTGAATAGTTTGTATATAAGATTCTCAACCTATGCTTGACATCACCATGACATGTCACATATTTAATAAAGGAATGTATATGTTCTATAATGTATAAATAGTTTTGATGTTCAGAAAATAGGAGTTTCGGATGGTCAATATATGATGATGGTGATGTTTCCATGTTGCAGTGTGCTAGAGAACATTATATTAAAAAATATAAAGAATATTTCGTAAAATGAGCATTTCATTAATAATTTTTCACGAGATGTCTTCCAATGTAAAATGGGGACTTAAAACATGTTATGAAATTTATTGTGTGCATTTTCATGAGAGTGAAAGTCTCAAAATAAAAATGGGGGTCACCATTCCATGGTGTACCTTTAGAAACCATTTCAAAACATAAAAAAATTTATTTTGGAGTTTTATTCCCATTGGGTGATACAACATATCTTTTATTATATGTTCCAAAATGGGATCTCCACCCCATGGTATACACAGTAGTGTGATGAAAATTTTCATATCTGAAGTGATGAGTGGTCAACATTCCATGGTGCTATGAAAATTGAGCTACAATACAATGTTTATTGAGATTATTTTGACATATTTAAATGTTGTTAAATGGAAAATTCCAAAACTATTCCATGGTAGAATATATGGTTAGTGAAAACTCTCTAAAATGTCATAAAACATAAAATTCTGGTTGTTGTGATTCTAGTATAGATTTTGATTTGAGTTGATCAAATGACATGGTATAATTTATGACTAAAGGAATACTCACATTCAATCTATAATATCAAAAATAATTTATTTTTTGATAGAATTTTCATTGGAGATCCAATGTTTTAAAAGAATGTTGATAATGTTGAAGGAAGTTTGTAGTGAAAATATAAATTTTAAAATCAAATTAGAATGGATATATAATGCTTCTATTATATAAGATAAATTGAGAATGGGGGTATTTTTCACATATAATGATAATATATTCTTAGTAATAATAAGGGTAATGTGATAAAGAGAGGTATATATAGTTTTCATAAAGAAATAAGAATAAGATGAGATTATAAGTGGATAATATATTGAAGTGGGGAATATAAAATAAGAAGATGAGAGACAACACTATTAGGTTGTGTGTATGATCCTCTAAACTATGAAACATAGTGATAAAGAAGAAATATTTCAATCCTAATATATATATAAATTTATTGTAGGAGATGCATAATATAGTTTTGAGGAAATTTAGAGATGATTAATGATAATCCAAATGATAGAAAAATATAGGAGATGGATGTATCTGGTAAATATTATTGTCTACACAATTCAATTCATATTATATTTCAAATTAATTTGTGTATATTTCATAGTTTTCATTTATATTATTTCAATTCAATTGGATTGTATGATCTAGAGAACGTCTGAATGATACGATCGATTATTCATTTAATATTTTTACATGAACCTTGTACAATAATTATCCCTTTTTTTAATTTATTTACATTGTGTTAGTTGTGTTGTTGTATCAACCAATCTAAAAATAGATGATTATTGATTTCATAAGAAGTAATAAATAGGAAAAAAACAATTTATATATTCTCACCACACCTCTTATTGAGCATTTCTTACTATGGTTAGCCACATATAATTAAGGATTTTTTATACAATAAGGATATGTACTTCTTTCATAGAATACACTCTGTCCTTCAATTTTGAATTAGTAAAAATTAAATTCAAGGGAATGCATCATAGAAAAAATGGAAATATTATAAAAAATACATCTATCTTAGATTTTTTAAGTGGGTATCAGTAAAGTATATCATGAAATAATTCAAAATTTAGATGAGGAATGATGTTAAAAAAATGGTTCTTATAAAAATGGTTCTTTTATTAATGGCTGATTCTAAGTATATAGTAATATATTAATAAAGGTAATTATCATTTATTCATGACCATGAAATCTCATTTCGATGATAATGAATGATCATAGAAAATGACATGTACCATTTAAGTCACATATACCCTTACATGTATATCTTTTTTCATGTGATAATTATGTTCTTCCATTTATTCTTAAATTATTTTAAAATTAGTATTTGATATAGATATTACGTCTTCACACATGTGTATGAAAACATAATTGTAAATGATACTTTTTTATTACATTATATTTATTACATGTGGTGGTGGGGGAGATTGGAGAATTCATGGTACATTATTTATTATTAAATTTTTTTATATGATTGTTAAATGAAATATACTATTTAAAAAATTATAATACCAACAGTGGATGATATATTCAAAGGATAATCAATTTATCACATTAAAGGATATCATATATTATTTCTAGAGAATTTCATTCACTTTTAGAGTTTGCATGACTCATGTTGAGTAAAATGGGGTCTGTTTTTCTAAAAGAGAATCAATTATTCATAGTGTGATAAAATTATTGGAATATGTTTGATGTTTAATAGAACTATTACTATTTTAGGATATTTTTACTCACATGTTATTAGAGTTTAATAAGGACTATGATATGGATTATATGATTTTTAATTTTACTTGATATTGTATAGTTTCTATCGTATCAAAAATTATAATTTACAAAATGATATTAAAGATAAATATATATAATTATATCCTCCTGGTGAAGGGTTTTATGATATTGATCACCTCACTAATGATTAATGAAATTTATCTATCTAATAAAGTTAATGATATTTAATTAGTGTGTATAAATTATAAAATTATAAATAAAATTATTGTAAAAAACAATATAGAATTCTACGGATTGATGATTAGATAAAAAAGCTAACACGATTTAGTTCATTTTTAAAATTTATTTTTCATTAATCTAAAATCATATGATAGTATAGATAATGATTACATTTCATTTATTACTTTTCAAATAAATTATATTATCCATGAATATTTATAGATATTATTTGAGATCATTGGTGTACTATATATGTTTATAAAACTAATTAAGAATATATTTTAACAATTTTTAACTCACATTTAGGTTGTTATCCAAAGGAGATATACATTTATATTCACTCTTAAAGGATGATCATGAGAACTTTTTTAATATTATATTAGATATACTTATGAAAAAACCATATCAAATAAATATTTTAGTGTTTCAATTCTAGAATTAAGAATTATTTACACTTTTTTATGCTATATTTGAGTTTAGATCTTAATTTATCAAAAAATGATCGAATAAACTATTTATTTTAAAATATTATTGATTATCTAAAAGTTAAATGGAATCCATGGCTTACATAGGCATTACAAGTGATTTATTAGTAACTATGTTAATTAGAATCAAAAATGACGTTCTTAACATAGAATAGTGAAATATTTTTTTGTGAAAACAAATGTTAGGAAGAATTTAATTATTTAAAGTGGAGATTTACCTAAAGAGGTATCATTTTTTATCCCAAAAAAAGGATATATATTATTATTATTGTTTAATTGAAGATTTTTTAGGGTAGATTGATATATTGAATGATATAAAAGTGGCCAATAATTCATGGAATGTTAGTATATATGAGAAGAACAATAATATTTATTATGAAACTACCATGTCACTATTGAATTGTATATTAATATTTTTAAACAAAAATTAGTTTTCTTGTGGATATTTTTTTTGGGTTTTTGATTGTCATGTGTAGTAGAAAGCCTAGATTAGATCGGGTCATGCCATATCTAAATAATGACACATTGAATCCTACATATGTGACTTTATGAATTTTATAGTACATAAGAACCATTATATTACTAAGGAAACTTTTGTGAATTATGTGGTGGTGGGAACATTTCAATATTGAATTAAATGGATACTCCATGGATGTATAGAACATAAGACCCATGGTTCTACATGATTGGGGTGTTCCAGGAATGTCGTTGGGGGTTATGGTGTGGAGTAATTTTTAATAAGAGCTATATGAATTTAGATAAAATGGTTTTTCCATAGAGAGGGTTTTAAGAAAGGTCCCATACTAATATGTATAGAGAGAAAATATATAAGAGTTATTCTAAGATTATTAAGTATGGGTTTTTACCTGTTTTCCCACATTGATTTTATTTTGTTTTTGTTTCCTCTATTTCATCATTTAAATATCTCAACCATAATGATTTCAAGGGAGGTCTCCCTTAATCTTTCATAGTTCCCTATTATCCACTCTTTAATTTAAAGTCTTATTTAAATTTAAAATTAATCCTTCACTGTTAATATTCTATCACTCTTATCCTACTTCCATTTATGTTGGATTTTTATTCTTCCACAAACCCTAACAAACATGGAGAATAAATTTTTGGTATTTTATATATCTATTCAAATGTATTATGTTCTTTAGGGTGTGGTAGTGATTTCCATTCTTAGTTTCACATTCACCATCAAATGAAACATTTTTCACTTATTTATTCATTATGTGGCAGGTGATTTGATGCCATTACATTGTATTACATGTCAAAAATTCTAAATAAATAAAAATTATTTTATTTTATGAGTAATTATATATTTGACACCCTTAATGGGTTTTTAATGTTTTTATAAAGGGTTATATAATTTTCATAGATATATTTTGTAAGGATTTTTTACAATTTGTTTTCAATTGAATTTTTTGAACACAAAATGATAATGAAAATTATAATGTTTAACTTTTAGATGAATTTAAATGTCTAAATAGTGATGTTTGACACTGTTTGGGTTTATAAATTAAATTTTTGATGATTTAAATAAAATATTTCAAAATGGAGAGTATTAATTGCTTTTTTTAATTTGTAGGCCATTTTTTATGGTCATTTGTAATGTTTTATGAAATTTTTTAGGAAATGTTTTTCTTTATATGTGATTTGTGAAAGTTGTTATCAAGAATATGTTTTTATATGAGGTGGAATGGGATGAAATCATAATTCTATTTTAAAAATCAAGTTTATATATTTATATTTGAATTAATTTAATTATTAAGATTTATTAATTGAGTTACTTGTTTATTATACTTGATATGGAATGGGGAACCATGGGGATATTCTATATTTCTATATCCATGTGTGGTTCTTATTTATGGATGTGATAAGATATATTTTTTGAGAGTCCGGTGGTGTTTTGGGGTGGTATACCTTATATTATTTATTAAACATACATTTTATGATCATGTTACATGTTGTTTATGCTCCTCCTCTTCAGTTATATCACTTGAATCATAGATATATATGTATATTCTCTATTTATATGATTATATAGATTATTTTTTAAAGACTACATAGTTTAAAAAGAAAGTAGTTCTCTTTTCGGAATTTATTATTGTACTCTATAGGAAGTAAATGGGTAATCCGAATGAGATGGGTTGGATGCACATAAGGTCCTAAAGATAGATCTAATAATACATGTTCAATATTTTTCTAGTTGAAAACTAGATATATAATTCCATGATTCTTAGATCCCATTAAGGAAATTTTAGGGAATCCCATTCTATACATTGAAAACAACTTTTAGTTATTTTTTTATATTATGATTTTTTATTATTATACTTTTTCTATTTTATTGATAAGTGGGTTATTTCTATGTTACATTTTATTTTAGTTGTGACATCAGCATACATTCAAACAAATTTTCTAGTTTGTTTGGAATGTTTTATTTCAAATTTCATGGGATGGTTGTTTTTAAGTGGTATTTGAGTAATATTTTTGGAAAAACTTAATAATAGGTATTGGTTTATTGATTTGATATAAAATATCATATTTCAAGTAATTCAATAAGAAATATAATGTTTATATTTATCTTATTGTTTTCATTCAAATAATTGTTTACATTATTTATATATTTCACTTATAAAAATGTATTATGTTATGATTTTTTGAATGAAAAGAAATAGAGTGATAATTTTTTCATTATAATTTCCTTCAAAAAAATTTATTTTAAATTTTATTTTCAATCTAATATCTAGGATTTTAAATCTAGATGAACTATATAGAATTTTTTGTGGGGTAGTTATTCCCCTTTTTTCTATCACCCAATGAATAATCCAAGTCAAGATAGAAAAAAACATAAAAAATGTTTGAAGGGTTTTATTTTTTCATTGATTTTTATTTTCTTTTGATGAATGAATAATACTATTTAGTAAGGTTTTTTATAAAATCAAATTTTATTATGATTTTTAGGTTATTTTTTTGTTGTTCTAAGACTGACTGATGAAAATTGAAACTATTTAGTTTTAGGTGAAAGTTACTAAGATTATGAGTCAAAATACAAATTTGAAAAATAAATAGTCTTCCAATTTTCCATGTAAGATCCATTCAGATTTTGGTAAGTGTTATCTAGATTTTTGAGAAATTAATTATTCTTTTATTAATTTATTGAATTTTCTATAGAATCAATTTAGATTTTATAATTTTTAGTATAGATTTTTTTAAAAATATTAAAAAATATATTGGAGTCATTCAAGGTGAATAATACTAATTAAGATTATAGAAATATTAATTTTACACATAGAAATTATCACTTGAATATAAATTTAAGATAATTTGTAACTAATAATTCTTTTGAAATAAATCAGGTGAGAATGATGTTGTTTATCAGTATATTAAACATCAAAAATTTAGTATTGGGTTAATAATAACATTTTGGAAAGGACTCATGATGGGGAAAAATATTTGATAGAAAACTCCAATTGAAATTGTTTTTCTTTAAAAAATAAATTTGGGTATTAATAAATAATTTTTAATTAATAATATATTAAAATCCAAAAATGAATAACAATTCAAGGTAATTTATTAAATACTGATATATGTTTTTTAATATAAATTACTTTCTTAATACCAAACTTTAAGATGTGTATGCATAGTCTTTCCATGTGGTGGGATGTTTCAAAAAAAATAAGAATAAATGATGAATATTTGAATATAAGTATAAAATTATATTAAATCATATTTTAAATTGATATATAATTATTAACAATGAGATGAATTTTTCATTAAAAACTAATTTATTTTTTTGAATTAATTCAAGAATATTATTTTCATATATATTTTTAATTATTTAAATGAAAAAACAATTTATTAAAATATATATAAAAGGCGATATGGGATAGATCCATATGAATGTTTTGTTATGGAAATTAATGAATAGTCCCGAAATGAATACTTTACATGAATATTCATTTTGATGGATGACATGTTATGGCTTAATGTACATTCATTTTGGTGAAAAGTTTAATTAGACTCAAAATATAAAATAGGCTACTCCTATAGAAGTTTTAATCATATGAGAGACTAAGAAAAATATAAGTATATAATGATGAATACCAAAATAATCTTAGAAGAATAAAATATTGAGAATATATTTTTAATGAATTGATTTGAAAAAAAAAATGTTTTACCAAACCATTTTTAATTATTTGATGTATATCATCAAAGATCTACTATAAAGAACAAAAATATAGTTATTCATTTATCTTTACATTGTATCATATAAAAGAGTGATTCGTGAATATTTTAAAATATTTACAATTATAATTTATAAATGATTGAATTGGTGGATATATATATATATATATATATATATATATAAAGAAACATTTATTTATTGGTGTTTTTTCATGTTGGTTTGTGTTTTATTCAGAAAAAAGTACCCTTATCATGTAAAAAATAAACTAGAAATTTATTATTGATTATTATATAGGTTTAGGTTTATACCTATCTAAGAATTATAATTGGATTTTAAAATTATTAAGGGAAATACTTTGATTGAGATAAAAACCAAATATAACATTTATTGCCTACCCATATTAGGGATGATCCTTGAAATTATTTTTTCCTTATCTTATCTTATTTTTTGTTTTTTATCTGGAAATATAGAGTAATTATTTGAGGGTGGGTCATATCATAAAGGACCTTAGAGGTTCATTTTATTATAGGGGAAATAAATAAATATTATTGACCATGAACTTCAACATTTTTTTATCATTAGTGTCCCTGTTCTTCTATAATAGATTATTTGTATAAGAAAATCTAGATCCCTAAAACAGATCCTATAAGAATTTTTATTGTTAATATTAATTCTATAATAATGTATTGGTGTTCCAAAATTAAAATTTAAATTTTTTCTTGGATATAAGAATATAACGTTTCACTATTATATAGATCATGGAAATAAAGTTTTGGATGAAAATTATATAGGATTTAAACCTACTAATAGTCAATAAAAATTGTCATTTACTAATAAAATATATCTTGATGTTTATAGAAAAGTGGGAAATTTCATTATCAAGTCTCTATTGTAAATGGTTTTCAATAATGTATTGTTTCTTAAAATGGTAAATGAAGTATTGGATAAAAATGAAATTATTTATGGGGAAAATGTAAAATTCCATGGTGAAATGTTGAAAATAATGAAATTTATGTGTGAGGATGTATGGTCGATTGATTAATAGACTGTTGATTAGTAACTCACGATAATAAATTAGATAGTGAGCAACATTAGTGGTTATGGAGAAACGATCAACGACTCCACTGTTTTGAAGAAGTTCATAAGAAATTTATTTGATAAGTTTGATCTAGAATAGTTAGCATCATACGATATATAATATATTACTGTATATGTAACACCCCAAAATGTTGTGAAATATTTTTTTTCAAATAAATTAAATCTTTTAGATAACTTCTGATACACACAACTCCAAGGCTAAATGAACTATAATATTTTTTACCATTATAAACTAACTATTAAATCGGAAGGTATGAATAATAATAACTAAAATCTTAAAATTATATAGATTATACCCATATAAAACAAATTATTTGGTTATAAAATTGATTAGAAATGAAAATAAACATCATTTGAAAGTAAAGGAATTGTTTTTATGAAAAACTATTTTTATTGGTGTAATGTGATTTTTTCTTAATATATTAAATTAATATATATTAGTGAATGATATTAATGTAATTTAAATAATATATTTTCCATGAAATTTTTTATTCATATAATATTTTTTCTATGCATGGGAAATTAATAAATCTTGTTTTAGGCTTAGAAAATCTATTTTTTGAAGAGGTAGTTTCATCACATTTTTGCGCACTAATATTAAAATTAAATTTTTCATCAAATTATGGAAAATGTATTTTATATGATTTATTAAATTTATTATCTAAAAATATCATAATTATATTAGACTTATTATTTTAAAATTTTCTCAAAAAATAATTTTTTTTTGATAAATAGTGAAAATATTGATTTTTATTAAAAATATCTTTTCATTTATAGAATTTACAAAGTTCAAATTTGTTTTATAATTTTTTTTAAATTTAAATTATTTATTTAATAATATTACTAAAAAAATATCCTTAATATTATTAATAATGAAATTTAGGTCATTGGAATCAATTTTCTTGTTGAATTCTAACATAATAACTTTATATACTTAAGAAAACATTTTCTTTGGAAAATAGCATGTTATCATGTTCCTGGGATTAATTTTAAATTAAATTCTACAAATTTTGAAAATTGAATATGATAAAATGGATTCAATATTTGGAATCAACATTATTAACATTTTTTTATATGGTGTAATTAATTTTTTATCATAATCAATAGTAAAAATATTAAAATATAGTTTTCAGGGTTATGGTTAAAATAGTTTTAAGTGTTGGTTAATATTAAGAGATATGGGTTAAAATTACCATAAAACTGATATATATTCTATTTTATGTATATATGTATACCATGTATCACATAATCATCATTAATTGTCTAGTTTGGGGCCATTTTTTCTGAATATGATGTTGATATATTTTATTATTTTAAAATACTCCAAGGGTGTCCTCTCCCCCACTTATAAATAGATACCCCCTATCCTATCCATTTCACACATTAAGATAATTTTGGGTCATACATTACCTGAAAAAATAAATTCCCTAAATTCCTTCCCATAACCAGGATTCCAAGGATTGATCATAAGACTATTCGAGGAATGATTTTTGTATAAACCTAAAGAAGTTGTCTGAGGAATTATTGTTCTCAGCCTTGAATTTTATATTAATTAATCATATAACACCATAATATCATATTAAAATATGATTAAATTCTAGTTAAAATATTTTCTATACACATATATGTTATTATGTTACTGGAATAACCTATTTTCAAGACCTCTTAAATAAAATGGAAAAAACTTGTCGATCATGTGTACGAAGGACTACTGCCTCACGAACCGATAAAATCCATTTTCCATCACCACCTCCTAAGGATTGATATAAGGATGGATTTAATATAAATATATAAATATATATATATATATTAATGAAATAATTATTTTTTATGAATTATAATATGTCATATAACTGATTACCTAAAAATATGTTCGAATAATATAAAGTCGGTCATTCGTATGTGATGACTTTCACATCCATAAAGAGATTAAATTTCGTTTTAATTTCATTTTGACATGAATTTCAACAAAAATTTATTTATTTAATATATAATAGAAATATGATATATATTATTTATGAATTATTTTAAAATGGTGAATTAAATATATCTTTCTTTTTTCCATCTGATAAAAAATGAAAACATTGTTCAGGTGTAAGTATGGCATGTAATCACAATGAATAGTGTAATTCATATTGCTATCTATTGAATTTATGAATTACTATAAACACATATATAATGAATATATATGATATTTATAATATGATTATCTTTCTGAAAATTGTGTAACCATTATCAATGTAAAAAGACTGAAACTATTTGTCCAAAACATACCTGAAAATAAAGTCATTATTACCATGAACTATAATTTTAACAAAATTATTATTAATTAAATGGTGATAAAAAGCATAATTAAATAACAAATGTTATGATATAAATTATTATGGTTCTTTAATATTTTAAAAATAAGTATTTATTTAATATACAAGAGGTTTAAATACATACAGATGATGTTAAACCTTGGGTAAGGGTTTATTTCAAAATCTCATCATTTCTAAGGATTGTTTATGTTAAAGTATCTAATGGGGGAATTAAATTATCCTTATAAATTATTGAAAATATATTTTCCTCTAATAATAATTATTATACAAATTAAAATTTTTCCAACCATTTTTTAATTTTTATTTAATCATGACTCAAAAACCATGTCAGTAAGAAAGTCTTACCCTATTTTTATACTCGATTGAGAATATTTTTCATCCCTATCTATATAATCCACCAAATTACATAAATAAACTTTTAATATTATCCAATTATTTATTTTATAATTTTTCATTCATATTTTAATTATAAAAAAATGATTAAAAAGGAATCTTTGAGCCATTTTTTGAACTACATAATTTTCGACATTTATATAAAAATTATAAAAGGAATGTTTTTTAAATTTTACATAATGAAAAAATTTCACACTATCATATCTATCCAATTAATTGAATATTATTTTACATGTTTTATATTTTAAGTTCAAATAAAAATAATTCTATTATATTATGGATTTTTTTACAAAATGAAAATGGTATTTTTATCAAGAAATTATCGAGTGATATTTTTAATGTATATTCAACCATGAAAACATAATATGGAGAATGATATGAATTATTATAATGTTTTCATGGTTGAATATAATTTAAAAAGATAACTCGATAATTTCTTGAGGAAAATACCATTTTCATTTTGTAATAAAAATTTCCATAATATAATAGAATTATTTTTATTTGAACATAAAATTTAAAACATGTAAAATAAGAATCAATTAATTGGATAGATATGATAGTGTGATATTTTATTCATTATATATAATTTAAAAAACATTCATTTTATAATTTTGTTATAAATGTCAAAAATTATGTAGTTCCAAAAATTTCCCAATGATTCCATTTTAATAATTTTTTTATCATTGAAATACGAATAAAAAATTATAAAATAAATAATTAGATAATAGTAAAAGTTTATTTCGGGAATTTTATGGATGATATGGATAGGGATGAAAAATATTCTCAATCGAGTATCAAAATAGAGTAAGACTTCTTTACTAACACAGTTTTAGAATCATGAATAATTAAAAATTAAAAAATGTTTAGAAATTTTTTAATTTGTATAATAATTATTATTGGAGGAAAATATATAAGAAAAATTTAATTCCCCCATTAGATACTTTAACATAAACAATCTCAAAAAATGATGAGATTGTGAAATAAACCCTTACCTATGGTTTAACATCATATATATATATTTAAACCTCTTGTATACTAAATAAATAATTATTATAAAAATATTCTGGAACCATAATAATTCATATAATAACATTTATGATTTAGATATGATTTTTATAACCTTTTTATTAATAGTAATTTGATAAAATTATTGTTCAAGGCAATAATGACTTTCTTTTCAGGTATGTTTTGGACAAATAGTTTCAGTCAATGTACATTACAAAGATCACTTGAAAATTTATTGAGGAAAATACCATATAGTAAGTGATGTGTTAGGATCTAAATAGTTCATTTATGCATTAGTATGTCTCATGAGACAAACTATCTTGGGTATTTGGCTGAGGCACTACCCATTTATAGAAGATTTCTTAGCATAATACCACAACGTTATGTTTTAGATGTCAGAAAATATGTATTTCATCATTATGAAATCCATTATTGATGGTTATGTGATTATTTAATTATTTATGATATCCCTGCATAATATTCAAGCTCATGTGATTATTCATATTAGATTATATCTTTATCATTTATTTTTTTTCATTTTATTTAGTCTTTATTAGTTTCTATTGTATGCATACCCAAACTAAGAATCATAGCATGCCTATTTCTTTTGTTTCCATTCTTGAGGATTCCAGGAAGTGTATTATAATTAATATGAAGATGTTTTCTAAAGGTAATAATTGTTTACTCAATGAAAATACTATGTTGTATTTTATGTCTTATAATGTTTTGTGTGATTTAAGAATGTATCTAGTTTTCTAAGAATACTAATATTCTATATCATTTTGGATGTCATCACTAGTATCTAGTAAATATTTAATATTTTAACCATATAATATATGATATTATGGTTGAGTTCATTACATTTGGAATCAGGGGGATTTTATTAGAAACCGTAGGTATAGGGCTTACGATAATATTTATTAGGGAATACATATCTATGAAAAAATTTAGGATAAATCTATCTATATGATAACATAATAATGCTTTGTTAAGGTAGATATTATTTGGTTTTTTGAGAAATAAGTATCATTTTGTATAAAATAAGTGAATATTGACTATTTTTGAAATGAATCTTGGGGTAATAACCCCAAAATGTGTTGGTTTGACTTTACCTCGACCATTATTCTAGTTTACGGGGATTGTTCCCTTACAACACACCAGGTTTGAAACTTTTATGGGTTATTCATTGTTTAATTGACATATTACTTCCAACCGATTATTAGGTATTGAGAAATTTTATTATTATTATTATTATATAATGTTCCTAAAGAAACCATGTTTATTATTCTAATATTATCTATGTGTGAATTTTTCAATTTATGTTATCTATTTCAATAATTTTTAAATTTTACACTATGATTCGTAATATTATTATCCAATATTGTGTATTAAATTTTTTATAAATAGATCTAAGAAGAAGTTATGGAAACTGTATAAATACATGTAATCCATGTATGAATTTCTCTAATAATAAAGATAATGATGCTTGTGTTAGGGTTGTATATGGAGATGAAAAACTTATAACTATATTACTGATGTTGACTCAAGTAGTGACTAATAAAAAATCCCACATGGAGTAGCCTACTTATCCACAATGGGGTGTAATAATGTCAAATAAATTCATATTTCATAAACCTCCATCATTCAACGAGACTATAAATTCATTTGTAGGTGGGAAACAAATTTTTTTCTTATATAACAAATTTATCGATTTGGGAATTAATGAAGGGGAGAATCTTATCATTGTAGTTTATTTCCTCTCAGGGGATGTGGATAAAGGATGTTCATTTATTCCAAAAAAATAAAGACAAGGAGGAAAAAAATTATATAATGGAGGATTTTAAAGTGCATATCTTCTAAAAATACTTTTCCTTAAAAAATGATGAGATATTGATAGACAATTATTGTGTGTGAGGAAAAAGGAAGAGGAAAATGATTCATAGTATGTTTCCAAATTTACAATGTTAGAATGTGATTTTATTTACTATGTATGTAATCCAATTTTTTTTATTTTCTATTTGTTTAATGGGGTAAAGAAAATCCTTTTAAGGGTACTAGTCTCCCAAAAAATTTCATCATAAAATCCCATTGTGTTTTGTGCTATCAAGACAAAGAAATAATTCCCAATATATTGATACTTTTATGGAAGTAATTAAAATAAAAGGCGGTTAAAACTATTGAAAATGAAATACAAAAAATGTGATGATGTAAAGGTTGTAATTTTAAACCTGTTAAAAATATATAATGAAAAAATTGGAATTTTCTTTCAAAAAATGATATTTTTCTTCAATCATGGAGAGAAATTCCACCAGAATCATGATTTCAAGGGTAAAAATAGGCTAATAACATTCAATTATTTAACAACAATGATATGGGGATCTATGAACATTATTTTCCCAAGATTGAAAGTATTTTACTCCATAAAAGGTTAATAGAGAAATAAGATTATTATACAATCACAATAGTTGAGGTTGACGTTCCAACTGATGTGGTGGAAGGTATGTTAATCAAAAAATTATATTTTACTAATGACTTATTTGATAATATATTTTTACACTCATTTATATCCTCCATGATTTCCATGAAAAAAATATATATTAATACATCTCTTTAACATGAGATTTATCACTCAAGAATCATCGAGGAAGTATCACCACAACATTGCTATGTTAGATAGTTAACATTACTATAAATAAATGTTCCCTATTTAATAACTTTATTACGATAAATATAGATAAATTTGATATAATCCTTTGTTTATAATAATATTAAAAATATGATGAAAAAATATATTATAGAGATAAATAAATTATGATTCATGAAGATGAAGTAGAATTCATTATCTTTAGGGGGATAATTCATCATCTGACTCTTGTTTAAATCTATCCCTAGTAGATCTTATGAAAATGATTATTAGGAAACAAGAGTCTCCATAATATAAAGATGTGAAAATAATTAGCCAAATTGTATATATACATATTTTTTGGAATAAATTGTTGTATTTCATTAGGAATTACAAATACTTCCACAGGATTTTGAAGTGATGTTTTCTATTAATTTAATCTCCAAATATTGATCTACATCAAGGATTACATAAATAATATCCACTATGGAATTAGTGGAGTTAATGAAACGAATAGATAATTTTTTGGTGATGGACTTATAGGCCATAGAGTTTCACTTTTGGGATCCCTTATTCTTATTGTTATAAAAAAATATGGATCTAAGAGGTTATGTATAGATTATAGTTAAATAAATACTATTATAATAAAAAAAATATCTATTACCTATCATTGATGAATTATTCTATCAAATTATTGAATTTTAATATTTCATGAATATTTTACATCATTAAAGGTATCATGTATTGTGAGTAATAAAGAATATATTCTAAAGAAAACTTTTTGTATGAGGTACAAACAATATAAGTTTACAGTAATGCCATTTATATTGACTAATTCTATTTATATTTTATGGATCTAATGAACAATATATTTAAGGAATATCTTAATAATTTTATTGTTTTATTTATTGAAGATATATATTTGTTTTATAAGATATGTAAGGACCATGAGAATCAATTGCATATAGTTATTGAGATTAATAAATGGAAAGAGTTATATGGGGAATTTTGAAAGTTTAGATTATTTCTCAAATTTTTTTTCTAGGACATAATTTCTCTAGGGATAGAATCTCAGTTGATCCATTGAAGTTAAATATTGTTCAATAACGACCTATACCGATGAAAAAAACCAAATTATGTAGTCTCATATGTTTTTCCAATTACTATAGATGATCTGTTTAAAATTTTCCCATATTGGGTAACATATTACCCAAACATACTCATAAAGGTGTTATGATTATATAGACTGAAGAATTCAAAGATAGTTTTGATGAATTGAAGAAGATATTGGTGAAACCCATGATATTGACTCTACCATAGAGAAATGGTGGATATTTGATATATACTATTTCATCAATGATTGGAAATTATTATGTACTTATATAGAATGATTATGTTATTGGTTATGCAAAAATTGAAAATAATCTTCATGAAAAAAATAACCAACTCATGATCTTGAGTTGGTATGTATAATAATTTCTCCAAATATATAAAAATATTATCACTATATTGAGAGATGTGAAATATAAAAATATTAAAAGAGTCGGAAATATATATTTTCATAGAAAGGAATCAACATGTGGAAAAGAAAATTGCCTGAGCTACTTAAGGATTATTTTATCTCAATACAATATCATCCAGGAAAGGAAAATAAGGTAGTATTTGTACTTGAAGGAAATATCATGAAATTATGACCATGATAAATATTTGAAGCCATCATATGTTCTTGGATTTAGAAAATATGGATCGTCGAATAATTATGGAAGGGATATATGTTTCCCTTTCAAATTATTACTACACCATAATTATTTGAAATAATAAAAAAAATCATCAAGATGATGAGAATTTCAAAAATAAAATAATTTATTTAATTATTGTATTTTTTATGACATAAAAAATGAATATGGTGTTTTAAAATTCAAAGTGGATATCTATTATATGTATACATGAGATAAAAGGGGAATTATAGATGATTCTCACAGTTCAAATTTCTTTACAAAACCCAATAGAATCATGATGTATGGACATTTGAATGAACATTTTTGGTGGGATAATATGAGGTGGGAAATTAAGGATTATGTGTCAAAATGACTACTTTTTTGACAAGTGAATGATGATATAAAACATCCTAATGAAATCATGAAACCTATACATATTCTTATGTTGAAATGTGATGACATTTCTATAGATATTTTCAATGGATTATAATGGAGTCAAAGAAATAATGATGCAATATGGTTTATTTTTTGGAACCTTACTAAATCTACAAATTTTATCACAATAAGAGAGGTTTTACCTCTGGATCTCCTTTAATGAATTTTTTAATGGAGTTTTAAGCTTTATTGGTGCACCTCTTTCAATTGGGTCATATCATTATCCAAAATTTAAATTGGAATTATGGAAATGTTTACATAAGAATCTTTATAACGAACTTTAATTGAGAATTTCTATTGATTATAAAACTGATGGGTAGTCCAAATAGACTTTTCAAACTTTATAATACATATTGAGGTCATTATCACTTGACTTTCAAGGTATGTTTAATCAATATTTACATTTGGTAGAGATCTCCTATAAAAATAGCTTCAGTTCATGTATTGAAATGGAACTATTTGTATAATTATATAGAGATTGATGTCATACTCCAACATGTTGGGATGAAGTTGGTGAATGGAATATTTTAGGCCCATACCATGTGAATGATACAATGACAATGATAAATAATATTAAAACTCATGATAAATAATCTCAAATATGGAAAAAGTTCTTTGATGATAACCCTAAGAATGATTTGTAATTTAATGCGGTGATTAATTTTTAGGAAAGTATATCAATAGAATGTTGTTATAAGAATCGATAAGAAATGAATAATGATATCCATGTGTATCATACTGTTTTAAATTCTATAAAAAATCAGAGATATGGATTACCGTTTGGAAATTCCACCTAAACACTATAAAGTAAACAATTTGTTCTATATCCCATTATTATGGAAATACATTCCAAATACAACATAGTGATCACCTCTGAGGAAAAATAATTTAAACATAATATTTATTACTATGAGAATACTATATAAATTTTTTACAATATATAATAAGTGTTAAAGTATCAGAAAAATTGGCTAATAAAAGTAAATTCGAGAAATCAGTTGATGGAAGTGTTGATATGGGAGCATGAAGAGATTATGATGAATGAATACCGTAATCTATTCATGAGGTGAAATTTGGAAAATTTATTGGATTATTTTTTTGTAGTAGGTAATAATGCAACACCTTATGATTTTATGGTATATTTAATTTTGAATAAATTTAACCTCATTTATATCAATCATATAAGAATTACCGAGTCTAAATGTACTATAATATTGTATTTCATAGTAACATAGACATTAAATTTGAATTTATTAATATAACTAACTAAATTATGAAAATTACATATTTCACCCATGTATAAAAAAATTAATTTATTATTAAGTGATTAGAAATAAAAAATATATTAAAATGAAAATAAAAAAATTATTTTGTTAAAAAAATGGTTTTATGTCTATAATGGGGTTTTTTCATAATAAATTAAATTAATATGTAATGGTGAATTATTTTAATGAAATTTATATAGAATAAATTCAAAAAATATTTTATTATTAATATAATAATTTAGTCTAGTATGAAATAAGAATAAATCAATTTTTATTAATAAAACCATTATTTCTCTAAAAAGAAGTTTCGTCGTGTTTTTCACACTAACAGTAAAATTACTTTTTTTCCAAATATAGATAGTTTATTTTAAAAATTATATTATTTTATGAAATTATTATTTAAAAATTATATTAGAGTAAAATTTTATGAATATTCCTAATAGATTAGTTTTTTGATGAATATTGAAAAATACACATTTTTATTAAAAATAATATTTTCATTTAATGCATTTAAAATGTCAAATATTATTTAAAATTGTTTTAAATGTAAAATAAGTTTAGTAATATCATTATTAATCTAATTTATTTCATTTTAGTAAGTTCTATGTTTAATTTTGAATTTTTTTAGGGAAAATTTATACCTTTCCCAGAAAATCAAGACCCATTTATTATATAAAAAACCCTTATAGAAGTAAGAAAATGGGAGACATACATTGATTCCTCTTGAGTAGGGGAAAAAGATCATCCGGAACCAGATCAATCCCTTGAATTTCAATACCATTGATACCTTTGTTTGCAAGACCATCTGCAAGAGCATTATCCTCTTGATGTATATGGGTAACAATATGATCCATAGAGTAAAAAAACCAAACATCTGATCCATCTGTTGGTGATCTTCTATAAGAAAATGAATAAAACCTGTTCGAATAGAAAGAACAAAAGTGGTAGAATCACATTAAAGATGAATATTCTTCTAATCACATTTTCATCCTACTGAACTGCTATAATCACAACAATAATTTCTACTTCAAGAGCGGAGTCATGTCCACAAGAACCATGAAAACAACCAAGAATAGGCTAATGAAAACCCTTTCATTAGAAAACTCTTTTTCATCATTTTTATGGGATTATTTATAAATAAAAATATTTCTATTTCAATTAATTAAATTTGAAAAATTGGATTCCATATTTTGAATAATTAAAATAAATATTAGTTTAATTGTCTTACTTAATTTTTTTATCATAATGAATAATAAAATTTTAAAAAAATTTACCACAGTTAATGTCAAAACCGGTCTACCAGGGGATTAAACTGACGAGATAAGGTTTCATAAAATTCAAATTTTTCTAATTTTTTTGATAATATATTTATACCATATATTATATGATTTTTTTAATAGTCTGTTATGAAGTGATTTAGTGTAAATAATATGTTGATATATTTTATTCATTTAAAATATTCAATGTGTGTCCTCTTCCCCACTTACAAGAGGACACCCCCGCTCCTCTCATCACCACACATTAAAAGACTATTGGATCATCCAAGAACAACCAAAATATATTCCTTATATCCCTCCACATTAAGAGACTATTGGATGAATTTTGTTATATACCGGAAGTGGGTTTTCAATGAAGAGGTAAAGTTCATAACCATGTGTTTTAGTTCTATTTCTACTTATGTCTCTTTAAAATATTTTTTTTATGAAATAATAAAAATGGTATATACCTTATAAAAATATTTTAATTTTTTAATTTAATAACCTATATCCACATTCTCTTCCATCAAATGGGAAATTAAATCATCGATCCTCTGTACAGTAGACTACCACCTCTCAAACTGATGTATTTTGTTTTCTATCACTACCTCTCACATTAAGTAATAATTATGGATTAAATTTTTATATATATATGATGTTTCAGAATTAATTTCACTTATATAACTATAGTATCACATAAAATTCATAACATACATTTTTTTGAAATTGATAATGACTCTCATGCATATGTGTGGATTATCACATCTACAAAGCAATGCGATTCATTTTTAATTTGATTTTGACTTTGATGGTAATAAGAATATAGTTTTTTAATATATTTTATACATAATATATTAAATATTATAGGAGGTTCAATTATTATATTCCCTTATTGTTTCATCTGTCAAAAATTAAAACATTGTTCATGCGTACATACGACCTACCGTCTCCATGAATGATGTAATTTGAATTTTGATAGCTAAAATCTAGGGATTGAAATAAATAAATATATAATGAATATATTTTAAATTTATCAAATTATTATAATTATATATAATGTGGAACCTTGAACAACGTACATGGACCAAAAAAACCAAATCATACAGAAAAAACGAGGTTGTTATTACCCGGAACAATAATTTTATCACATAATTGATAATAATAAGGTGACAAAAGATTATAATTAAATAATATATGGTATGATATATATTGTTATAGTTTTTAAATATATTTATAATAAAATAGTATTTATTATACTAGAGGTTCAAACATTTATGATAGATTACAAACAATAGGTAAGGGTTTATTTCAAAATCTCATCATTATTTGGGATTATTAATGGTAAAGTCACCACTGGGGGAATTACATGATTATTTTATTATAAATAAAGTATATTTTATTTTCCAAGGGATATTTCATCCATTTCCACTCATTATATATTCTAAATACTGATATAATGTTTTTAAGGAAACCCAACTTTGAATTTCTATTGGTTAGGAATATTTTTCTTCCATTTCTATATTTTTCTTCTTATGACATAACGAATATTTTTAAAATTATAAAATAACTTTTTAATAAAATTTATACCCCTATTATAATTTTATAAAATGGGATAAAATGGAACCTTCATGCCATTTTCAGAGCGTGGTTCTTTTGGAATATTTTAAAAAAAGTATGAAAGAAATGTTTTTCAATTATATAGAATGAATATAATTTAACAATTTTACTACCACTAATTTTTTTTATTTCTTTAATTATTTCAGTGTTTCCTTTCAAATAATTAATTTTCCATATTATTTTTAATATTTTAATTTGAAAATGAAAAGGTTATTTTCTAAAAGAAATATTCTAGTGATCATTTTAATGTATATTCATCAATCCCAATATTATTTTGTGAATATTATTATTTTATAAATATACACTATTTTGATACCAATATTTATATTACTGTATATTTTTTATAATTTTTATTATTATTTTTGGAAATTATTAAGATTTCATATTCTAGTTTTCCAATATAAATGTTTACATTGATTTTGTTCCACCCATTTCATTTGGTGAATGCATTTGACTGATTATTTGATTTGTGGGTCCCTATATGGATCATTAGTGAATATATAGGTGTCAGCAGATAAATAATATTTTTTTCTTTAGATAAGGCATTACACATTTATTTATTCTATCCTAGTTTTAGGCTTTGATGATAAGTTTTAGATATCAAATACTATACATTCCATCATAATGAAATGAGTTATTGATTTCCATTGGGAAATTTGAATTATTATGATAGCCATGGATATGTTAAATGATTATGTGATTATTTATATATAATTATTTTTATTATAATTTATTTATTCCATTTTATTCATTTATTATTAGCTTTCACTATATGCATACCCTTACTGAGCATCTAATCTCACCCCATTTTTCTGTTTATTTTTATCAATATGTCACGAAGTGTATTATGATTCATATATAGGGATATTATAATGGGGACACTGTTTTTTTATAATTAAAAGACTATGAATAATTTTCTGTTTCAAAATATAATGTGAGATTCATGTTTGTATATAGTTTTGAAGACTAATGAACTATTTGGTTTTTTAGGATGAAATATATTTTATCTAGTCCTAATGTAATAAGGTGACCATTGAATCTAGGCTACTAGGGTCTAAGTATTTATTTTAGATGATAAATATAATATACTCAATGCTTATGCATTTTTTTAAAATAGTTTAATTTGAAAAGGAAGTTAAATAATGGATAGATTTGTATTCCATGTAAATGATAAAGTTTAAATATTAATAAGTTGTAACACCCCAAGATTTCATAGTGTGTTATTTCTTCAAAATAATTAAATAACTTTCACTACATGCAACACCAAGTTCAAGCACACCATGACTTACCAAACAAGCCGTTCAAAAGAGGTTATGAATAGTATTAGATAAATTTTAATGTTTATATAATCCTTATAATTTTAGAATCCATATTATGAGTTTCTTAGATATAATGCAAGAACAAATTCATTTTCAGTATTGCACTTTTATCAACTTTAATAGTGAACCCTTTTAAATACTATATTTTAAACTTTTTGACTAAATGGGGACATCAAAAATTTAAAATGAAACATCCCAAACTTCTACGGTACGCTTCTCTTTGAATAATGTGATAGCGTGTGTTGTACGCAACACCGAGTTCTAACAACCAATTAAACTAGCCGTTATGAATAGTAATAACTACTTTTTGAAATTATATATATTTTATATTTTGAAATGGGCTTCATTTTTGGATTCGGAATATCGAATTTAGCCTAAGGTGAAATTTTGGTACTTTTCGGATAACTTTTATATTTTGATGAATAGTGAAAATTACTAAATTTTAATTAAAAACAACTTTTTTAATCAAAATAATTAATAGTGATAAATTGTGAATTTGAGTGGTTTTAAAGTATATTTAGAATATATTTTTACCATTTAATATAATGTTGGTCATTGGACATAATTTTACAATTAAACCGAACATAAACAAGTGTCAATCTTTTGATAGTTATTATCTCTTAAAAACACGCTTTTTGTTTTGACAGCGGGAATTAATTTTAAATTAATTTCTGCCACTTATGTGTTTTGAATTTAGGGAAATGGATTCCATATTTGAAATCAGGATGTTCAAATTGTGTAAATAGGTAACTTTTATTTTTAGACATTTTGAATAGTTACTGTGGTAAATATTTTATTTACAATGGTTATAGGGTAAATCCGGTAAATAAGGGTTAAAAAATAATATTATAATAATAAACAATTACCCTAAAACGTGTTCTAACCTTATTGGTGGACACATACCCGACCATGGGCAACCTTGGGTCAATTTGGGGACCCCTTGGAGCCACTTGTATGTGGTAGGGACACATTATATTAATAAAGTTAAAATAAAAATAAAAATGGCATAAGCTTACATCTTTTAGAAGAACAATTTTTACATAGGGTTATACATGTTGGATTTTCGATTATAAATATTCATTAGAAAGCTAAAAAGATTTAATACATAATGATGTTTTATTTATAATTTTTATACATTAAATAATTTATTTTATTTATGACACAATGATGATGCAGTAATTACTAAAATAGTAAAAAATTAACATAATTGATATTATAAATACCCAAATAAATATAATATGAAACTTTTAATGAATTACACTAATTTTCTAGGATAATATGATATATTAGGATTGATTTAATTGACTTTGTTCGAAGTAATCAATCTGTTATTAGTTTCACAAAAATCAACTATTGAATAGTGTCAAAATTGACATAAAAGAGTTCTTAAAACAAATATTATATTATTAATTGATATTAAATTCCTAAAAATCTAAGGTTCGGCCAAGAGACTTATATTATGATAGGTTAATCATTAATGGACCACTTGGGGGTCTCTTGGATGTATATAGTAAGTTTATTAACCATATTATATAAAAATACAAAAAGACATTGTAAAAGTGAAACTAATTAACTTAGAGTTAATACTTAAAGATAAGGTTAATATAAGTACCCAAACCTATCTAAATTCTATTGGATGAGTTGTTTTCGACCTATCACCACCTCATCCTTTGAATAGTCAACTTTGGAGCCTTTGGAAACCGAATATGAATTTATTATAAATTAATATTTCTAGCTTTTCCAAAAGTGCCCCTCACCCCTCTTATAAAAGGGCACTCCTCCTTCTCTTTTCCTCACACCTCTCAAGCCACTTGGCTCGTCCAAACTCTGCCCAAATAAGCTCCCCACATCCCTCTCCTCCTCCTTGAAGCTTCCCCTTAGGAAGAAAGCATTTCAAGAAGTCCTTTGGTTCCAACCAAAGTGAGTTACCTAAATTAAAGGTAACGATTTCTCTTAAATTATTTTCATTTATTTTGCTTCTCCAACCCCCAAACTCTTTTTATTTCCTTTATTTTGTAACAACACCAGTATCCACAATGTACTAGGATGTTGTTATAAGAAGGATTCAAACTACACATACACACAACTCCATCTAATGGATGATGAACATAATGTTTCTGTGGATGGAAAACTAACGCCTCACGAAACGATGATTGTTCAAATACATCTTACCGCCTCTCATGGTGGCCATTATGATGGCACTATAATTAAATATGATATTAATGATATATATTTTATATATAAGCTTCTGTAATTCCATTTTATTTCATACCATTATTCGTTTCATGTTGTATATGCATACGATAATTTCATTTGAGGAAGTGCGGACTACCACCCCCTTAAAATGGTATGACTCGTTCATACCACACATGGAACGTATAAAGGATGGTGTTAATGAACTTAAGTAACATATATAAAATATTATATTATACTAGAATAGTAATATACCTATGTATCATTTGGATTCAATTCTTTTAAAATAAAAATTAAATGGAAGTAGCGTTCGTGCGTACGTACGAACTACCGTCTCCACGAACGCGGTGAGATCCATCCTCCATCGTATCCATTCAAGTCTTATTCTCATTTTAGGGTTAAAAATAATGTTAATATCATTCTGATTATGAATAAGATTTAATATATCCATTACAAACATGTCTTACGTAACCAAACATTTAAGAAGAACGAATCGATTATCACCTGAAACGACGATAATACTAAGATATTATTAATAAAGTAATGTTAAAAGATCATATATGATATCATATTAATGTATATGATTCTTGTATAATTTAATAACAATTATTTCACCATTATACAGGAGGTTAACCTACCCCAACAAAGGAAAAGTACAAGGTAAGGGTTTATTTCACAATCTCTTCATTATCCGAGGTTGTTTATACGTAATAATCTACTGGGATATCTTTATCATCCACATCCATGTTTCTTAAAAATGTATTTCAAAACATTTTTACTATTTACAAGAATATTGGTCAAATTCATTTATACCCTTGTTTGACTTTTTATAAGAGGTTTATAAAGGAATCTTTCCGTCGTTTTCAAAACAAGGTCCTTTTTAACCTTTTCGACAGAATTGAGGTAAGAATGTTTTTTTTAACTTATACGGAGGGTGCGATTATTTTACGCCGTTATAAAATCTTCAAAGCTTTCCTTACAATCTTATAAGAATATTTTCAAAGAAAATGTTTTATTTTATATGGATCTTAAATGATTTCAAAATAAAAAGAGATATTTCTTTAAAAAGAATTTTGATTTCATCTATGTCAACATCCTTTGACGGATTTTAAGATTATTTGAAGTTGATTTATTATGATACAAAACTTCTATATTGTATTGAAGGTTTTGTGATATGTTTGACTGTGGATGTGCTATTTTTATACCATTCATAGTTTATGGTGAAATTATTGACATTTCGTATGCTAGTTTTAATACGAATGTTTATGTTATGTTTAAACCTTTTCATATGGGAATGCATTGGACTTAATAAGTGACGGGTGGAGCCCGCTATAGCTCCTCGATGCATCGGTAGGTCTCATGAGACAAACTAGTGTCTTGGCACAAGGCCTTGACAAAATCTTATTTGTAGTCTTGGCACGAGGCCTTGGCTATGTGGTTATGATAGTCTGGCATTATGCATTCCAACATTATGAAAGTGGTTATTGATATTGCATGTGATTATTCGATTAGTAGAATATCCATGTGAATAAGTAAATGGCATTATTTCATTTTTATTTTTGCCATACTATGTTGAAGTTCAATTTTAAAAGGCTTTTGTTTTAGTAATTCATTGCCTTAAATGTTTATGCTTATTATGAATGTTCCGCTATATTGTTATCCTTACTGGGCATTTGAGCTCACCCCTTTTCTATGTTTTATTTTTCCCAGGTAGTGAAGAAGTAAATTATGAATGACTTGCAGGGATATTATGAGGGGTTAATAGTGTGGATATGAAGACTTTTTTGTTGTAGTAGTTTTTTCACTTTGAAATGTAATGTAAAACTTTATGATTATATCTAGTGTTTCCAAGGCTACTAAACCAATCGGTCTTTCGAGATTTGATCTTTCTTGTGATCATGCCAATGTTACGAAGTAATGCACCGACTCTAGGCAACTGGGGTCGGGGCGTTACAGTTGGTATCAGAGGAAGTTTAGTACAAACCTTGGAAGCTAGATTTAGATAAACTCTGATTAGAGCACGTAGACCTAAGATGAACTTTGAGGATTAGTATAGAAGAGCTTCCTAGAATTTTGGTATTGTAGAGACTTTGTGAGTTTTCCGAGCAATACATCCATGTCTGGATACGAGCAGATAGAGGCGGCTCTGGCACAGATGTACCTAGGGGTAAAACCCGAAAACACCGCTTTGAGCTAGACTCGAACGGGAACTGGTGCACGACAACGGGCCTTGCTGCACTCTTGGTTACGACACTCCCGGGGGATATGCTTAGGATAACTCTCATTTTCTTTACAAATCATTATGAAGGGTTTATGAGTATATACTTCCTCAAAGAAAACATTCTTATGATTATGGATTATATCCATAAATAGTTCAATTATGTTAAGTGTTTTATAAGTATGGGATTATGTATTTTGATTCATAAACTGATCTAGTGTATGCCATTGTTTAGAAATTGCACCCAGTAAAAGGAATGAGAACTCCAGAAATGAACATGATCCAAAGAGAAGGAAGGATCATATCTTTCATGGTCTTAAGATAGAATTTATAAGAGAAATAGTCTCCCAGGTATTATCATCATATGAAGAAATAATATCATGTGTTGATAAGATAAGTAAAGAGTTTACTGAGTCCTATGGATTTGAAGGGAAGCAAGAGAAGAAAAGGATAGAAGAGAGAAAGATGGATAAAGGGAAAAGGGAAAAGAAGAATTTTCCCATATGTGGTAACTGTGGAAAGAAACACCCTGGAACTTGCCTGAAAGGAATGGGAGTTTGTTATAAGTGTGGAGGAAAAGGGCACAAAGTACGTGACTGCAAGGGTAAGAAAATGGTTTCAAATGTACAATGCTTCATTTGCAAGGAGTTTGGACACTACGCGAACCTATGTCCCAGTCATCAGACTATGACGCAAATGATGCTATTGGATAATAATCAAGTTATGATACTACCACAGATGAAGAGGAATGATTAGAGTTCTTATGTTGATTATGTCAATTGAGTGTTGTATCAACAATGTACTTGTTATAATAATTATGGAGTATATAAGGATTGTACTGCAGTACTATTTCATTAAGGACTTGAGATTGTGTGGAACAAAGAAAAGTGACTCAATAGCAGGATAATTTTTGGAAAATATATGGGTGAGAGAATGATAAACCACAATATAGTTCTGATACTGAGGTAGTAATTTTGGAATAATACATGATTGTTTTGGATAAATTATATTGGATATTCTTGACTACCCTGGAACTGATTAATGATATTCCATCATTGTTGGGGTTTAAAACATTTTTGGATTAATGAAGTATATCCAGCTTTCTATATGGAATAAGGTAGCATGAATGTAATCAATAAGGAATATGGTAATTCAAGATGTTTCGGTGTATTAAAAGAATACATGATGAAGGTATTCATATGCTATTACGGGGTAAAAAGGTTCTACATTATGTTTACCTTACTTATAAATGTTGGACTGTGAGTTTGGATAGATGTATTTTGGATAGTTCTAGTTTGGATTATTTTGGATTGCCATGAAAGGACAACCCGGAGGTCGGGCGGCAACTCGTCGCGTCCGGCAAGACTGCGAGACTTGAACCCGCAACCGAAGGGAGACAAGGGTGTATCACCTACCACTGGCCCACGAGATGTCCTGGATTAAATATTGTAGTTTTTGTTAAAAGATATTGTAGATGAATTATAAATTCATTTATTTTGGAACCCTATACGAATAGTGTAAATAGAATTTTTTTTACATTCTATTATCTTTTAGAGTGAAAGATAAGTTTGTGGTAGAAATTTTTTAATGGATAAAACTCTAATTATAAAGTAAGTATATCTCCTTATGATCTTATCCAATCTCATAAATAAATTCCCCAACATTAATAAAAGAAACATAGAACAAAAATGTTGTCCTAGATGGTACCTTAAATCATCACAAATTTATGGCTTTGGGATTTTTGGCCTTTTCATAGCCATGTTCTCTACCACTCTCCATCAGATAATTGATGGTTAGATTTCTCTTCCATATCCATATTTTCCTACATGGAACCCTAGTATGTGTTATTTTCGGTAATCTTCATACTTTCCACTCTTTATTTTAAATAGATACCTCATTAATTCATTTTTCGATGTGGAATTTCAACTAAGATATTTTGAAACGTCAAAAATGTGTTATCCTAATACCCTATGTTTTGTTGAACCGATGGTATTTCAAATCATCATAGATTGATGAATTTAAGGACCTCAATTATACACTTGTTTGTGATTGATGACCTCAATCACTACCTATAAATATTTACGTTTTTCCTCCGATTTTATGTCTCTAATTGCCACCAATGTTCTCCTAATCGAGATCATAATTTGGTGGTGACCCTTTGATTTCTCTTTTCCTCATATTAAGACTAAATTTTAGTAACCCAATTTCCGATGTGGGTTTTCCCACAAATATTTTTTTATTTTCAACCTTTTATTTTCGAAGAACAATTTCAAATTGCGAGGACGCAATTTATTGAAGGAGGGGAGAATGTAACACCCCAAGATTTCATAGTGTGTTATTTCTTCAAAATAATTAAATAACTTTCACTACATGCAACACCAAGTTCAAGCACACCATGACTTACCAAACAAGCCGTTCAAAAGAGGTTATGAATAGTATTAGATAAATTTTAATGTTTATATAATCCTTATAATTTTAGAATCCATATTATGAGTTTCTTAGATATAATGCAAGAACAAATTCATTTTCAGTATTGCACTTTTATCAACTTTAATAGTGAACCCTTTTAAATACTATATTTTAAACTTTTTGACTAAATGGGGACATCAAAAATTTAAAATGAAACATCCCAAACTTCTACGGTACGCTTCTCTTTGAATAATGTGATAGCGTGTGTTGTACGCAACACCGAGTTCTAACAACCAATTAAACTAGCCGTTATGAATAGTAATAACTACTTTTTGAAATTATATATATTTTATATTTTGAAATGGGCTTCATTTTTGGATTCGGAATATCGAATTTATACTAAGGTGAATTTTTTGTACTTTTCGGATAACTTTTATATTTTGATGAATAGTGAAAATTACTAAATTTTAATTAAAAACAACTTTTTTAATCAAAATAATTAATAGTGATAAATTGTGAATTTGAGTGGTTTTAAAGTATATTTAGAATATATTTTTACCATTTAATATAATGTTGGTCATTGGACATAATTTTACAATTAAACCGAACATAAACAAGTGTCAATCTTTTGATAGTTATTATCTCTTAAAAACACGCTTTTTGTTTTGACAACGGGAATTAATTTTAAATTAATTTCTGCCACTTCTGTGTTTTGAATTTAGGGAAATGGATTCCATATTTGAAATCAGGATGTTCAAATTGTGTAAATAGGTAACTTTTATTTTTAGACATTTTGAATAGTTACTGTGGTAAATATTTTATTTACCATGGTTATAGGGTAAATCCGGTAAATAAGGGTTAAAAAATAATATTATAATAATAAAAAATTACCCTAAAACGTGTCCTAACCTTATTGGTGGACACATACCCGACCATGGGCATCCTTGGGTCAATTTGGGGACCCCTTGGAGCCACTTGTATGTGGTAGGGACACATTATATTAATAAAGTTAAAATAAAAATAAAAATGGCATAAGCTTACATCTTTTAGAAGAACAATTTTTACATAGGGTTATACATGTTGGATTTTCGATTATAAATATTCATTAGAAAGCTAAAACGATTTAGTACATAATGATGTTTTATTTATAATTTTTAGACATTAAATAATTTATTTTATTTATGACACAATGATGATGCAGTAATTACTAAAATAGTAAAAAATTAACATAATTGATATTATAAATACCCAAATAAATATAATATGAAACTTTTAATGAATTACACTAATTTTCTAGGATAATATGATATATTAGGATTGATTTAATTGAATTTGTTCGAAGTAATCAATCTGTTATGAGTTTCACAAAAATCAACTATTGAATAGTGTCAAAATTGACATAAAAGAGTTCTTAAAACAAATATTATATTATTAATTGATATTAAATTCTTAAAAATCTAAGGTTCGGCCAAGAGACTTATATTATGATAGTTTAATCATTAATGGACCACTTGTGGGTCTCTTGGATGTATATAGTAAGTTTATTAACCATATTATATAAAAATACAAAAAGACATTGTAAAAGTGAAACTAATTAACTTAGAGTTAATACTTAAAGATAAGGTTAATATAAGTACCCAAACCTTTCTAAATTCTATTGGATGAGTTGTTTTCGACCTATCCCCACCTCATACTTTGAATAGTCAACTTTTGAGCCTTTGGAAACCGAATATGAATTTATTATAAATTAATATTTCTAGCTTTTCCAAAAGTGCCCCTCACCCCTCTTATAAAAGGGCACTCCTCCTTCTCTTTTCCTCACACCTCTCAAGCCACTTGGCTCTTCCAAACTCGGCCCAAATAATCTCCCCACATCCCTCTCCTCCTCCTTGAAGCTTCCCCTTAGGAAGAAAGCATTTCAAGAAGTCCTTTGGTTCCAACCAAAGTGGGTTACCTAAATTAAAGGTAACGATTTCTCTTAAATTATTTTCATTTATTTTGCTTCTCCAACCCCCAAACTCTTTTTATTTCCTTTATTTTGTAACAACACCAGTATCCACAATATACTAGGATGTTGTTATAAGAAGTATTAAAACTACACATACACACAACTCCATCTAATGGATGATGAACATAATGTTTCTGTGGATGGAAAACTAACGCCTCACGAAACGATGATTGTTCAAATACATCTTACCGCCTCTCATGGTGGCCATTATGATGGCACTATAATTAAATATGATATCAATGATATATATTTTATATATAAGCTTCTGTAATTCCATTTTATTTCATACCATTATTCGTTTCATGTTGTATATACATACGATAATTTCATTTGAGGAAGTGCGGACTACCGCCCCCTTAAAATGATATGACTCGTTCATCCCACACATGGAACGTATAAAGGATGGTGTTAATGAACTTAAGTAACATATATAAAATATTATATTATACTGGAATAGTAATATACCTATGTATCATTTGGATTCAATTCTTTTAAAATAAAAATTAAATGGAAGTAGCGTTCGTGCGTACGTACGAACTACCGTCTCCACGAACGCGGTGAGATCCATCCTCCATCGTATCCATTCAAGTCTTATTCTCATTTTAGGGTTAAAAATAATGTTAATATCATTCTGATTATGAATAAGATTTAATCTATCCGTTACAAACATGTCTTACGTAACCAAACATTTAAGAAGAACGAATCGATTATCACCTGAAACGACGATAATACTAAGATATTATTAATAAAGCAATGTTAAAAGATCATATATGATATCATATTAATGTATATGATTCTTGTATAATTTAATAACAATTATTTCACCATTATACAGGAGGTTAACCTACCCCAACAAAGGAAAAGTAAAAGGTAAGGGTTTATTTCACAATCTCTTCATTATCCGAGGTTGTTTATACGTAATAATCTACTGGGATATCTTTATCATCCACATCCATGTTTCTTAAAAATGTATTTCAAAACATTTTTACTATTTACAAGAATATTGGTCAAATTCATTTATACCCTTGTTTGACTTTTTATAAGAGGTTTATAAAGGAATCTTTCCGTCGTTTTCAAAACAAGGTCCTTTTTAACCTTTTCGACAGAATTGAGGTAAGAATGTTTTTTTTAACTTATACGGAGGGTGCGATTATTTTACGCCGTTATAAAATCTTCAAAGCTTTCCTTACAATCTTATAAGAATATTTTCAAAGAAAATGTTTTATTTTATATGGATCTTAAATGATTTCAAAATAAAAAGAGATATTTCTTTAAAAAGAATTTTGATTTCATCTATGTCAACATCCTTTGACGGATTTTAAGATTATTTGAAGTTGATTTATTATGATACAAAACTTCTATATTGTATTGAAGGTTTTGTGATATGTTTGACTGTGGATGTGCTATTTTTATACCATTCATAGTTTATGGTGAAATTATTGGCATTTCGTATGCTAGTTTTAATACGAATGTTTATGTTATGTTTAAACCTTTTCATATGGGAATGCATTGGACTTAATAAGTGACGGGTGGAGCCCGCTATAGCTCCTCGATGCATCGGTAGGTCTCATGAGACAAACTAGTGTCTTGGCACAAGGCCTTGACAAAATCTTATTTGTAGTCTTGGCACGAGGCCTTGGCTATGTGGTTATGATAGTCTGGCATTATGCATTCCAACATTATGAAAGTGGTTATTGATATTGCATGTGATTATTCGATTAGTAGAATATCCATGTGAATAAGTAAATGGCATTATTTCATTTTTATTTTTGCCATACTATGTTGAAGTTCAATTTTAAAAGGCTTTTGTTTTAGTAATTCATTGCCTTAAATGTTTATGCTTATTATGAATGTTCCGCTATATTGTTATCCTTACTGGGCATTTGAGCTCACCCCTTTTCTATGTTTTATTTTTCCCAGGTAGTGAAGAAGTAAATTATGAATGACTTGCAGGGATATTATGAGGGGTTAATAGTGTGGATATGAAGACTTTGTTGTTGTAGTAGTTTTTTCACTTTGAAATGTAATGTAAAACTTTATGATTATATCTAGTGTTTCCAAGGCTACTAAACCAATCGGTCTTTCGAGATTTGATCTTTCTTGTGATCATGCCAATGTTACGAAGTAATGCACCGACTCTAGGCAACTGGGGTCGGGGCGTTACATAAGTAATTGAATATTATGAATAAAATAATTAAGATTAAATTTATGATGATTGTAAGTGAATAATGTCATGTATCCATTAAAAATTATAATAATTATATTGAAAATTAAATAGAAAACATCATTTATGATGCCTCAAATTTGATTATTTTGGATATTTTATTATAAACAATCCAATGAAAACCCATATTAGTAAGAGTTTATTTAAAAATAGTAAAATTATTAAAAAATAAATAAATTGGGTATTTGAATTAGGGATATGAAAAAAGCACACAATATCAAGAAGAAATTTGAAAGTAGAAAAAATAAAAAATTATAAAAAATAAGAATAGTAAGATATTTCATTTATATTGAAATAGAAGGATGAATCTCCCAATTTTAAAAAATTCAAGGAAAATATATTGAAACATTAATCTTCCTCATATAGTGATTGGTATGGATGTAAAAATACTTACATAGAGGACATTCTGTAATCTAGACAAGAAGTTTTCCTAGAGTAGAATATAATTCTCTATAATGAGTTTAAATTGATAAAAGGTGTGGAATGAAATATGATTCAATTTAAGATTTATAAATAGATAAATAGAAAATATTGATGAGATTAATAAATTTCCACTAAATGTTATTGAGTATAGGAGGACCATGAATGATCATGATGAAATACTTGTATTGAAACCTGATAATCAATTAATGATTCAATCAAGAAACATTAATACTAATGTTAATTTCAAATAATATAATTGATATATTGAAAATGGTAATTTTATGTTATAGGGAAACATAAAAAGAAACTATTGAATCTATAACAATAGACAAGTCTAATACACACATAAGAAAAAACAATATAATTTTATTTCAAATAAAATGACATGATCAAAATCCAAATCTACCTATGTATTAGGAAAAAACAATCATGAAAAAAATCACACACAATGTTGGGTAAGAAATAATAAATCAAGAAAAAAAAATTATCATCAAAATACATATGTTTAGAGAGAATAAATATATAATAATATAAATTCTATACATCAGTTTTCAATATTTAATTTCAATTATTTCAAAATAAAAAAATAAAATGCATTTTATTGGTGTTATGAAATATTTGGGAATAATTAACACTAGTTTTAGTATAAAATTTCTTTACTAGGGAAAATATATCAATCAAGGTGGAGAGGTTTTAAGCTAAAATGATTTCATTCAAAAAATAAGTTTGTTCTACATAAAATTCATCTAATCAACAAACACTAAAAATATTTTATTATTTCAATTAAATTTAGGGAATATATGATAAAAAATTATAATTTGATGTTGAACTCAAGAAAAAACCACTAGTACAATATTATGATAATGTAAAAGGGAATAAAATTTTGAATATTCAATATGGAAAAGTATCATATTATTCATGTTGCACTAATAGAAACTAGAAAAAGAAAAACATGGATATGAGATGATGGATTGTTGAAAAATAGTATAAGAGACATTAATATATTTAAATATATAGATTACAATAATGTTTTTTCAATGAAAAATTTCAATAAACTTTCTTTTAAAATCATGAGTGTGTGAATAAGTTAGATTAAGTCTAAAAATATAAAATGTGAAGATGTTCCCCATACATAAGAGATAAAACACTATAATCTCTATCTATTCTTATTATATGAAAATGTTAATTAATTTTTCTTTTAAAATTTATTACAACATAAACTGTTCTATTGATTATAGGTTCATTAATAATTCTAGAAAACTAGTGGAAATCTACTTCAAATTAGTTTCCCTATAAATTCATAATACATAAGTGTGAATGATGTGAATTTTGTATAGTATATGATACTTCACTATCTTGTTCAATGAAATGTGATTAAAATATAAAAACAATTTTGTGGTAAGAGGCCTTCCCAAACTCAAATTAGAAATTGAATATGTTTGTAAAACATTTCAAAAATAGAAAATTTTCATTGATAAAATAAAATAATGAATATTTAGTCCCCTAAACTACATGATCATATTAACCCATCTATTTTGTATCTTATTTGGTTTCAATAATCAAGAGGATTTATTTTTTCAAATTAATTTATTATTAACATTGCATAATTTTTTTTCATGAAGAAAAAATCATTAGATATTGAGTTGTTTAAAATAAATAATAGGAATGTTGATAAGGAATTCAATTCCTAAATCAAGAATATGAGGTCAAATAATAGAATAAATATTCCTAAAATTATTTTGAAGCTTTTATTTTTTAATAATGTAATTAAGAAATAATCTATCCAACAACATAATTGTTAGTAAAATAGTATAGAATAAGGGATGAATAGAAACATTATTGAGATAAGAAGGACTATTTTGACTTAGTAAAAATTTTTCATATTTTTTCAGAAGAGAAACTATTTTTACCATTTACCAAATTCACAACATGAGTTATTTGAGACCAGAAACACTTGTGACACCTTTTGAGATGTAAAAAAAAATCAACAATGATATATATTATTTTATTCAATAGTCTTAAGTACATGATGATCTGAAAAAAAATTTGGAATATTTAAGGAATCAGTAGATAATTTATTCTCATGGGATACATTTCAATTATATGTCGCTATAACTATTATAATAAAAGTCTACACAAAATTTTTAATGTTTTGATGTAAACAAAATTTTAAATCAACATAGAATTTAATTATTTGTTTAGGATGTTGGTGATATTAATAAATTTATAAGTAATAAGATTTTACATAAATTAATTGATGAAGAAGATAGAAATGTGGAAAATATAATTTACATTTATTTACAATATAATTTTGATGAATATGATACTATTATAATTCAGAGACTTAGGAGTCATAGATTGAAAGGGAACATTGATTCTGATATTATTTTTAGCAGGACGATGCACCTAACCAAAACAGAATGTCAATGAGAACTAAAATTTAGAAAAAAAAACATTTCTAAAATTTAACACAAAAAAATCAATAGATATTAATTCTCATGAATGGATCAATTAAAAAATTAAGAAGTTGATCATATTTATTATAATGCAATATATGTTATTTTTCTAAGACATAAAATTTAAAAAAATTGATTAGAAATAGGTGATCGTATTGACTAAAATTTTATGTTATATAAAATAGATTTAAAATATACCACATTAAATTAAGAACATGTTGAAAATGTTTTTATTTATTAAATTTACGGTTTTATTTGTAAAAAATATAGAATAATTATGCTTATACTCAAGAAAACTTACTACGGAAAAAATAGTCACCTAGACCCAAATATGATGTTTTGGGTGAAATTATAAGAATCACATATTTTCATTAGGAATGGTTTATATAATCAATTATGAGAAATATAAGAAAATAATTAGTCTTATAATCATTATATATGATGATGAAATTATATTTTCTAATAGAAAGGATCATCAATATTATAAATTTAAAAATAAGAAGAAAATACATTTCGAGACTTCTATTTTTGTTGAGATGAATTGTAATGACCCAAATTTTTCAATGGAAATTTCCCTTCTTATAAATATGTCATAAAATAACATGAAAACACAAAATAATGAACTATTAAGTTCTAAGTGTCCATTAAACAGAAGTTTTTCACTTCTGGGTTTGGAATTTTGAAAATCTTATATACATGGTTGTAATCGGTAAATTATTTGGAGTCTGATAAGAAAAACATTATTTTTAGTGAATAATAACCTACCCTTATGAATATTAACATATCCTTATGAATAGTTAAATTCCCTAATGAATATTAACCATACTTATGATAGTTAGAAAATAATATTCAAGTGAAATTATGATGTACCTATATTTTAGAATAAGTAAACGAATGTTTTAAAACTGGGTTTTTAATAATAAATTACGATTTTAATTAGATATTAAATTAATCATATTTAGAAAATTATTTTTGAAAAATTTAATTCTTTTTTGGATTTTACACATCGGAAAATGGTTCGGGTGAATTTTTTGTATTTTTTTGATATACTTGGATTTTTTATGAATAGTAGAATCTGATAATTCACAATAAATGCTAAATAATGGATTAATTTAGTCATTTATGATGATCTTATGATGTAAGACCATTTGGTTCGAATTGAAATGAATTTATTACTAATTTTGGTCATGTAATACTTACTATTCCTTGTCGTGTGAGGAAATAATAAACTAATGATTAATAAATTATGAAAACCATCCACTCCTCCACTATAACCCCCCTCACTCTCTCTTCTCATCACTCTTCTCATGCCTTGTGACTTTCCAATATTTTTCCAAAATATCTCCCCAAGATCCTCCCCCACGTCTAGAAGATCCTAGACTCTTCAAAATACGAAAAACACTCCCCTTAAGAGGTTCTCAAAGGAGGATGTCTCAAGAGGTAAATTCCTCTTTCCAATTCCTTCTTTTCTTTTAAGTCATTTTTGTTTATTTCCTCACCTACCTTCACCCAAATGGTATGAAAACTCCAATAACATACATGTACTGGAATTTTTGTATGCTAATGGGATATTTCATTATCTTCTCTTTTTTCCTCACCTTTTATTTGAAAGAAATGAAAGCACCGTTTGAGATTTGCTAATTTAGCACATTCAAGAACAACAGTTTATCGATTCCAATTATCATCATCAAATCTGGTCATGAAACCATTTTTGTTGTGGTTGAACAATAATATATATGTAATATATCCTATTTTTATTTTGTAATCTTTTTGTACAAATGGAATTAAGTTATAAAGCAAAATTTGTTCTTTGTAATCAAACCCACAAATTAACAAAAACAGTTGCCACTATGGTTTTATATAATAGTTCAACTACAATCTATGTAACCAAATTAATTTTAAAACCATTTAATCTTGTAGATGTTCACTAATATCATATAAATTCATTTATAGACAACGAATTCCATCTTTCATGTTTATCCTAACTTGAATATTTGTGAACCGATCTTTTAAAACCAAGTAAACAAACGAGCCCGAACATTGAAATTGAACCTCATAACCAATGAAAATGATTAAAAATGTACTTAAAAATCATTATACTAAACCAATAACACGTATTATAGGTTTTGGTATTATTAATTAATAAACCTAATTTGTTTATTCAGGTCATTAATAAAAAGTGGAGGACACCACCAGAATTAAGGTAAAAGATCCTCTCCATTTCTCTCTGAATCAAGATTGTCCTCTATGCTATGATTTTTATGTGTATTAACAAATAATTGGGCATGTTTTCATAGATTCCCCATACTTATCTAATTTTTTATATTTTATGAGAGACCCATTATCTCTCTCAACAAGCCCTCTTAGTTACACCCGATACCAGGCTGATAAACTATAATGAATTCTACCCGAACTTCCATTATTCCTTCAGATTGCTCTATATATTTTTACCAAAATGTAGTTGTATTTTATTTTTATGTAAAACTTATACAATATATTTATATTGTCCAAACTCATGTTCCAAGATCCATCTATCATTCTCTTCTAGTATATTCAAGATTTTAAGTGAATCCCTCCTCGATACTTCCGAATAAGAACACTCGTTTTAAAGGAACTTCCCAAATTTTTACCCAATATCAAGTGCACTATATACTCTATTTTAAGACACCATTATCTTTATAAAGTCAGTATATTTATTATGAAAACCTTTTTTGTTCAACTCTTGTTTAATATAAAATATTTTCCTCTTTTCTATTTTAAATGCTCTATAGCATTTTCCTTTAAACCGCAGAAAAATGTTTAATGACTACTGTTTCAGAAATAAATTCCCTATATGTTTTCACTTCTGTTTGACATCCCTTACCATATTATATTCCTATTTTACCTTATTAACATCCAGGTATGTGCTAATACCTTTTTTTCATGGACACTTTCATGATACCTCCATTGGTTATGCTTTATGTCATGATTGTGGTTCCCACTTCTTTCTATGGGTACCCTAATGTTTATGTATGGTTGATTTTGTATGATTATTTATGTGGTAAGAATATTTATGTGGAAATAATATTCATGAAAATGTTGAGATGGGTGTGCCCAAATAACGCTCCAATATATTGGGTACAGTTAAGTCTCATGAGATACGATGTGAAACAAGATTGGCATTTAGCCTTGATCCGTTCTTAAATTGGAAACGGGATTGGAGGTTAGCCTTGACCCATTCTAAATAATTTTTTATGATTATGCCACATTTATATGATTCCATTTTTATATGATCCCATTCTTATATGATATTATTTCATATGTTCCATGTTTTGTTTTCATTACGCCATGCCTCCTAACTAATGTGTTTAAGATGCATCCTTATGTTCATTCCCTTACTTGGATTTTTTTCTCATCCCTTTGTTCATGTATTCCCTTGGGTACCCTATGCAGATTTAAGGGCTCAAAGGAAGTTAGGATCTCTTTATGGAGATTAAATAAAGAAATGTTTTTCCCTATGTTTTATGTTTTATGTTCCTAGTCTTCCAAGACACTAGACTTAATGATCCTTGGATTGTACTCTGATGTATAATTATTCTTAAAATCATGTAATGTTATATATAAAAGGCATGGGTTGCTATAGTTGGTATCAAAGGATGGACTAGTTATTTTTTGAGACTTATAATAGAGAACCTTAGTGAGAACCTTAAGGATGAGACGAAGTATAATAAAACATCCCTAAATTTTGGTAAGTATATAGTAAGTGGTTTATCAAGAAAATACATCCCTGTCTGGATATGAGCAGGTAGAGGCGGCTCTGGCACAAATGTACCTTGGAGTGAAAACTCGGACAAGGAGTTTTGAGCTTGACTTGGGGTATCCGGGTACACGACAATGGGCCTTGCTGCACTCTTGGTTATGACACTCCCGGGGGATATGATTTGGTAGATTCATGAGCTTAGTAAAAACCATTATCAAGGGGAAAAAATCCCATCAAAATATATGTCAAGAAATTTATTGAGAATAAACTAGGTTTTAACCTACGGAATCACAATATAGTATGTACATCTTCTTTATAAGTTTATCCTTTTATGTTCAAAGTTTCCTTTTTATGATTAATAGCTATGTATTCAAGACCTCTAATTGGACGTTATCTTTCTTAGTTAATGGAAGGAAATATAAGAACATGTTCCAACAAACAATGTGATAGGCAATGTGAAGATTTCCCTAATGATATGCCTGATATGACGGGAGTGGTTGCTCAAAACTTCATGACATTAGTTGATCAGCTGGCTCGAGTTATGAATAATTACTTGAATCATACGGAATTCCCTCCTCCTCCAAGGAAAGAGAAAGTTTCCATATAATCCTTCATGTGGAAAATTCCTCTCATGTTTTGTGGATATTTTGATCCCCTCCTCGCGGAACAATGGATTAACTCCATTGAAAAGATATTCTCCATTCTCTAGTGCTCAGAAGAAGAGAAGGTTTTACTGGCAGTCTATCATTTTGATGGTGAAGCTGATTAGTGGTGCACACTGATCAAGAATAAAAATCCCCAAGAGGAAATTGAATCCATGGATTTGGGAGAATTCAAGAGGATGTTTTCAATATATATTTTTCTCAAACCCTCCATCTCAAGATTGAAAGTGTGTTCCTCAGACTCAAGCAGAAAGACGATGAGTCAATCGGGGCATATGAAGCAAACATTACAAGGATTGCATGTTACGCCTCTGGCCTTTTCATGAACAAGGAAAGAAAGGTGGATCACTTATTTAACAAACTAAATCCGAGTCTAAGAAAAGTGTTTGAAATTAGAGACTTCGACAGTTATGAGTATATTTTCTGTTGTTCCCTCAAGGTGGAAATGGAGATTGGAGACTCTTAGTGGTCTCATGGGCCTAGTGAAAAGAAGCAGAAAATGGAAAACAACATGGGTGGTTCATCAAAAAAATCCCATGATAGAAAGAAGTATGACTTTTCCCCTTGCAAAAATTGTGGGAAGAAGCATCCTGGTAACTGTCTGAAGGGAACCAAGAATTGATTTAAATGTGGAAAGTTTGGTCATCTGGCCAAGAACTGCTGAAGGGTTATGAAAAATCCTTCTAATGTTGAAGAAGAAAGGATGGTTCAGATCAAAACTCTGCATGCTATGCTGTGTTACAACTACAAGGAGCATGAGCATTATGTGAACAATTTCCCTAATTCGAGGGTTATTAGAGGCAATCAACAACAACCTCCAAGGAAACAAGGAAGGGCTTATGATATCACTACTGCTAAGGTGAATATAGACAACGATGTGGTGAAAGTTATGCTGGTTATTCATTCAATAATAGAAGACCTACTATTTGATTCTAGTTCTACGCATTCTTTTATATCTTTCCAGTTTAGTAGATCTATTAAAACACCACCTCAAAAATTCGAGGAAAAGTTATACGTGAGAACATAAAGTGGCTCAATTTCTGTATACATGGTTTATAACTCCTCCCTGGTTAATTTTTGTGGACTGAACCTCCCAGAAAATCTCGTTATACTTCCTTTAGTAGAGTTTGACACAATCTTTGGAATTGATTGGCTATCTTTATACAAAGCCAACATCAACTGTCGGGAAAGGGAGATCACTTTTCACATCCCAAATAATCCTCTGATCCTTTACAAGTGTAAGGAGGAACATGAGTATAATTTAGAATCTTCATCTCATGTGTGGATATTGTTGCCTTATGATCAATCATATCTAGCTCAAATGATTGAGACAAAGGAGAGAATCATTCTTAAAGACATGCCCATCGTGAAGGATTACACTGATGTATTCCCTGAAGAGTTCCCTGGTCTTCATCCTGACCGAGATGTTGAGTTCTCAATTGAACTTATCCCTAGATCTCTACCTATCTCAAAGACACCTTATAGAATGTCCACCGTAGAGCTGGAAGAGCTGAAGAAACAGTTACAGGAGAATATGGAGAAGGGGTTTATATTCCCGAGTGCTTCACTGTGGGGTGCACCAGTCCTCTTCATCAAGAAGAAGTATGGATCAATTTGCCTCTACATTTATTATCGTGAACTCAATAAAATAATGATAAAGAACAAGTATCCCCTTCCATGGATATATGACTTTTTCGATCAACTTCATGGGGTCAGTTATTTCTCTATGGTGGACCTTTTGTCAGGATATCACCAAAAAAGGTTAATAAGTAAGATATATCCAAGACTACCTTTTTAACGAGGTCTGTACACTATGAGTTCATAGTGATTCCCTTCAGACTCACTAATTCTCTAAAAAGATTCATGGATTTAATGAATTGAGTCATTAGAAATTACCTTGACAAATTTGTGGTAGTCTTAATTGATGACGTTCTGATGTACTCCAAGAGAAAGGAGGAACTTGAAGAGCATTTAAAACTGTGTTAAATACATTGCGAAGGGAGAAGTTATTTGAAAAGTATAGTAAATGTGAGTTCTGGATGGAGGGAGTATCATTCCTGGGGCATGTTATCAATATGAAAAGGGATATCTGTGGACCCTTCCAAGATGAAGAAAATTGAAGTGTGTCACTGGAAAACTTATGTAATGGATATCCGTAGATTTTGGGGTCTATCTGGGTATTATCGACGATTCGTGAAGAACCTTTCATGATTGTCAAACCTAATGACCAAGCTGACACAGAAGGGGGTAAAGTTTATCTGGACAGAAGAACGTAAGGTAAGCTTAAAGGATCTAAAGATAAGGCTGATCACTACACCTATACTCACATTACTAAAAGGTGGAGAATGTTTTGTGATATAAAATTATGCTTCAAAGAAAGGCCTGGGTTGTTTCCTCATGTAAAATGATAATATGATAGCCTATGCCTCATGGAAGTTGAAGATCCATGAGAAGAACTACCCGACACATGATCTAGAGCTGGAAACTATGATTTATTCCTTTAAAATCTAGCATCGCTGCCTTTATGATGAGAAGTGTGACATATACACTGACCAAAAGAGCCTAAAGTATATATTCTCACAAAAGGAGATCAACATGTTTCAAATGAGATGGATGAAGCTAATCATGGATTACGATTGCTTGATTCACTATCATCCTAGAAAGGTGAACAAGCTAGTTGATTCTCTAAGCAGAAAAAAACCCACTACTCTATCCATGTTACAGATTGCGAAAGAACCTATCTTATTGGATATGAAAAGGATGGATTTAGAAATCATAAGGTCAGGGGATACATCTTACCATTCCCAAATTATTACACAACCATCCATTCAATAGAAGATTAAGGAAGCACAAAGGGATGATTTGGAGTTACAAAATAGGGTCAATACAGTAAAGGAAGGGAAGATGAAAGAGTTCCATATCAACTAAGATGGTGTGATTTGGTTTGGAATGTGGATTTGTGTGCCTTCATCACCCTGGATAAAGAAAGAGATATTGGAGAATGCACATAGCTCAACATTCTCTATCCATCCTGGGAGTACCAAGATGTATCGTGATCTCTGAGAACACTTCTGGTGTGATAAAATGAAGAGGGAGATTGAATAATATATATCAAGGTGCTTGGTATGTCAGCAAGTTAAAGCAGAGCGACAATAGTCCAAAGGGACGATGCAGCCATTACTTATACCCATGTGGAAATGGGAGAATTTTACAATGGAATTTGTCTTGGGTCTCTTGAATATGTCGAAGGTTAATAATGTGATATGGTTTGTGGTTGACCGACTCACCAAGATGGTCCATTTTATTTCTATTTGGGAAGACCTCTATCTTGAAAAACATGAAAAAATATATGTGAAGGATGTGGTGAGACTGCAAGGTGTTCGACTCTCAATTTTCTCTAATCGTGATCCAAGGATTGCATCTAAATTCCAGCGGAGTCTTTAACATGCTTTGAGTACTGAATTAAATTTCAACATAGCCTATCACCCCCAAACTGATGGCCAATCTGAAAAGACTATTCAGATTCTGGATGATATGCTCAGAGCCTGCTCTCTAGAATTCAATGGTGGATGGGTTCAACATCTCTCGTTGGTTGAGTTCTCATTAAAAAATAGCTTCCACTCAATTATTTATATGGATTTGTATGAAGCTCTGTATGGAATGTGTTGTAGAACTCCAACCTGTTGGGATGAAGTTACAGAACGAAAAATACTTGGACCCGATCCTGTGCAAGAGATGACAGAGAAGGTTCAAGTCATCCAAAAAAACATCAAAGCTGCTCCGAGTCAACAAATGAGCTACGTTGACAACCATCGAGGGGACTTGGAGTTCGACATTGGGGATAAAGTCTTCCTTCAAATATCACCATAGAAGAGAGTCATGTAGTTTGGAAGGAAAGGGAAGCTAAGCCCAAGGTAAATTGGACCCTTTGAGATCCTTGACCACATAAGAGCTATGGCCTATCGGCTTGCACTTCCTCCGAATATGACTCGAGTTGATGATGTGTTTCATTTATCACTCTTAAGGAAGTACATACCCGATCCCTCACATGTACTGAACTCAGAGGTGGTGGAGCTGGAAGATGATCTCTCTTATGAGGAGCATCCAGTGATGATTCTGGACTGAAGAGATGAGGTTTTACGCAACAAGACAACCCACCTTTTCGAAATGTTGTGGAGGAACCAAATGTTTTAAGGAGCTACTTGGGAACCGGAGGAGGCGATGAAGGAGAAGTACCCTCACCTGTTTACGACCTAGAATGTAAAACTAAATTTTGAGGGTGAAATTTTATAAGGGGGGAAGAATGTAACGACCCAATGTTTTCAATGGAAATTTCCATTCTTATAAATATATCATAAAACAACATGAAAACACATCATAATGAACTACTATGTTCCAACTGGCCTTTAAACATAAGTTTGTCACTTCTAGATTTAGAATTTAAAAAATCTGATATACATGGTTGTAATCAGTAAGTTATTTGGAGTCCGATAAGAAAAACATAATTTTCGGAAAATAGTAACCTACCCTTATGAATAGTAACATACCTTTATGAATAGTGAAAAACCCTAATGAATAGTAACCTTACCTATGATAGTCATAAAAAAATATTCAAGTGAAATTATGATGTACCAATATTTTAGAATAAGTAAATGAATGTTTTAAATCTGGGTTTTAATAATAAATTATGATTTTAATTAAATATTAAATTAATCATATTTAGAAAATTATTTTCAAAAAATGGACTTCATTTTTGGATTATAGACATTGAAAAATGGTTAGCATGAATTTTTTGTATTTTTCTGAAATACTTGAATTTTTTATGAATAATAGCATCACATAATTCATAATAAATTCAAAATAATGGATTAATTAAGTCATTGATGATGATATGATATTGTAAGACCATTTGGCTCGAATTCACATTCATTTATTACTATTCTATTCCATGGAATACTTTCTATTCCTTGTCTTGTGAGGAAATAATAAACTAATGATTAAAAAATTATGAAAACCATCCTCTCCTCCACTATAACCCCCCCTCACTCCCTCTTCTCTTTACTCCTCACAAGCCTTGTGCTTGCCAATATTCTACCATAATCTCTCACCAAGATCCTCCCCCAAGTCCAAAATCTACCATCCTCTTCAAAATAGCAAAACCTCTCCCCTTAAGAGGTTCTCGAAGAAGGAAGTTTCAAGAGATAAATTCCTCTGTCCAATTCCTTCTTTTTCTTTTAAGTTCTTTTTGTTTTTTCCACACCTCCCTTCACCAAAATGGTATGAAAACTCCAGTAACATAAATTTACTGGAATTTTTGTATGATAATAGGATATTTCATTATCTTCTCTCCTTTCCCCATATTTTATTTGAATGAAATGAAAGCACCGTTTGAGATGTGGTAATTTAGTACATTCAAGGACAACAGTTTATCAATTTCTATTATCATAATCAAATATGGTCATGAAAACATTTTTGTTATGGTTGAACCAGAATATATATATGTAATATATCTTATTTTGAATCTGTAATCTTTTTGTAAAAATTTTATTAAGTTAAAAATCAAAATATGTTCTTTGTAATCAAACCCACCAATTAACAAAAATGGTTGCCACTATGGTTTTATATAATAGTTAAACTTCAATCTAAGTAACCAAATTTATTTTAAAACCATATAATCTCATATATTTTCAATAATATAATATAAATTCATTTCTGGAAAACCACTTCCATCTTTCATGTTTATCCAAACATGAATATAAGTGAATCAATCTTTTAAAACCAAGTAAACAAACAAGCCCGAACAATGAAATTGAACCTCAAAACCAATAAAAATGATTATAAATGAACTTAAAATGATTATACTAAACCAATTACATATAGAATAGGTTTTTTAATTATTAATTAATAAACCTAATTTTTTTATTCTGTCAATTAATAATAATTGGAGGACACCACTAGAATTAAGGCAAGGGATCCTCTGCATTTCTCTCTTAATCAAGATTGTCCTCTATGCTATGCTTTTTATGTGTAATCCCAAATGATGTGGTATGTTTTCTCAGCTCCCACGTAATTCCCTAATTATTTATAAGTGATGAAAAACCCCTTATCTCTCTCATCAAGCCCTCTTAGTTACACCCGATACCATGCTAATAAACCGTAATGAATTCTACCCGAACTTCTTTTATTCCTTCAGATTGCTCTGTCTTTCTTTTTACCAAAACGTAGTTGTATTTTATTTTTATGTAAAACTTATAAATTTTGTTTATATTCTCCAAACTCATTTTCCAAGATCCATATTTCATTATCTTTGAGGATATACATGCTTTTAAGTGAATCCTTCCTTAATACTTCTCAATAAGCACACTTGTTTTAAAATAACTTCCTGAATTTTTATCCAATTTAAAGTGCACTATATCCTCTATTTTAAGACACCATTGTGTTTATAAAATAAGTATATTTATTATGAAAACTTTATTGTTTCAATTCTGATTTAATATAAATATTGTACTTTTTTCTATTTTAAAATCTCTATAGTATTTTCCTTAAAATCGCACAAAAATGTTTTAATACTAATGTTTCTCAAATACATTCCCTATATGTTTTCACTTTTGTTTGAAATCCCTTACCACATTATATTCCTATTTTATCTTATGAACGTCCTTGTATGTGATAATAACTTTTTTCATGGACACTTTCATGATATGCTCATTGGTTATGGTTTATGTCATGATTGTGGTACCCACTTCTTTCTATGGGTACCCTGATGTCTATATACGGTTTATTATGTATGATTATTTTTATGGTAAGAATATTTATGTGGAAAGAATATTCGGGGAAATATTGAGATGTGTGTTCCCAGTTAGCTCTCTAATTCATTGGGTAAAGTTAAGTCTCATGATATGTAATGTGAAACGAGATTGACAGTTATCCTTGACCCATACTAAAATGGGAAACGAGATTGGCGGTTATCCTTGAACCGTACTAAATAAATGTTTGTGATTATTCCACATTTATATGATTCCATGTTTATATGATCCCATGATTATATGATATGATTTCATATGTTCTATGTTTTTTTCATTACATCATGCCTCCTAGCTCGTTTGCTTAAGATGTATCCTTATGTTCATTCCCTTAATGAGATTTTTAGATCACCCCTTTGTTCATTTATTCCCCAGGGTACCCTTTGCAGATGTAAGAGCTCAAAGGAAGTTAGGAGCTCTTTTTGGAGATTAAATAAGGAAATGTGTTTTCCCCCATGTTTTATGTATTATGTTTCTAGTCTTCCAAGACACTATACATAACAATCCTTGGCTTGTAGTCTAATGTATAATTATACTTACAATCGTGTAATGTTATATATAAAAGGATTGGGTCTCTATATAAATCATTTTCTAGGATTTAATAGTGTATAATAGGATGGTTACAATTTTTTGATCCCAATTTTAACATCCCGGACCTGGATTCTACTAAACAGTGCCCCGATCCCTGTTGGACACATGGCCTCAAGGTCATCTCCCCAAACACCAGAGGCCACCGACTAACAGCAAGGGCATAGGGTGTGTCTGTGGGGAGTCTATTCCCTCATCACTAGAGTGTAGAAAAGTAGATATACAGTAACATATAAGTAGTGGAAGTAGTAAATCAACAAGAAAATAGAAGAATGGCTATAATATATATAAAATACAATAGATGAAAGTAATACCATATTGAAAATATGATGATACATGTCATGTTTGTACAAAATATCCAAAATTGGTATACATGGAATAATCACAATAGAAGTAGAAAATTCATAAAAATAAAAAAAAATTATCGTCAGATAGAATCACGAGCCTTATAATTTTCATGTTCTCCCTTTCTCCCAAACATGTTAGAATGTCATTAATCAAATTTCGGGTGATTTCCCCAGTCCTTACTTGCATCCATACAGTCCTTCTAGGTACCAAACGATGGCCAAAATAGGGTGTGAGATACTATCCCAATAGGTTATCACCCAAAGGTATAATACAATCTAATAAATGAGTTTATAATCATAACTTTATACAGGGAGTAATAGAATATGGTGATAATTACTAAAACTAAACAACCCATAATGTTCCATGTTCCCATAGATACTTTTCCCATGTAACATGCTTCAAACTTAGCTGGAATGAATTTGAAAAAACAGTTAGCCATATATCAATTAATAATTAAGTTTCATTTATTTTATCATTATCATTAAATAAATAAGTCTCCAAACCTAGAATGTATCCAATAATCCCCCGTGAAGACATGTGATCAAGAGATAACTTACCTAGACATCTATAAGGTGAATATAATGAATCAATCCAAACTTGTGCTTTGGATTGGAAGATGTGTTGTATAAATCATTTAATTAAATATTCAATTAAGAACATGATACTATCCTTAGAATTATTTATTTGGAATCCATGTATTTCTCTAGGCATATCATGAACCAAAAACCGAGAAGCCCGCCCATGGTGATCCTTATAAGAATCCAAGAATCGCACAAGGTGTCATATAACATCACCGCTCACTATGTCTATCATCGGAAGTCTGGTAAGGGAGCCCAAGTGTATCCCATGGTGTATGTAATCAACTTCTCTTTGATTCCATCAATATGAATCCATAAGGAGTCTATGCATCACTTGGGTGTATAATATAATCAATCCTATGAGTTTATTGTTAGCAGTCCTCTAGGGAGACCATGTGTCACTCAGAGTAAGCATAGAATTAGCAAAATGAGTCCAGTAGTGGATTTCATATGAGAACCTATTTTTATCCCAAGGAATTTATAATCAACTAATCAAAATTATTTAATAATTTCAATTAAACCTCGATATATTAGGTGTCTCAAGTCATAAGATACTTTTTTATGGCTTAGCCTCTTAATTATTTCTCATTGGAATTTCAATGTAAGAAATAACTCAAGATTATCCATGGAAATACATGTCCAAATACTTAGGACATGGTCATCCATTCCCTTTCTTTAATCAATTAAATTTACAATTCAATCCCAAATTCTATTAATCATTTAACATCCCTTGAAAAGCGGTAAATGACACATGTAAAAGGTATTAAATATCATATTCCACCCATGGTGGTCCATTTAATTAAACACACACTATATGTGGTTCATATTCAAGGTTTATGACCTTTAATCTCCTATTAATGGGTCTCATTAATTACATAGTTCATAATTAACCATTTTAAAGAAAGATCATATTCCATTTCAGGGGCATCACTCCAATAATTGGCTTCATTGCACAAGGAAATATTTATAAAAACTCTAAATTTGAGGTAAAATCATGAGACCACCTAACATTGGAACACAATAGATTTCTCATCGAGTATCAACTCCCGATTTAACTAAGATCAGGTGAAAATTAAAAATAGACAAAATCCCAAAAAATAGAGAATATTAACTTAAACGTAATTATCACGTTTTGTATAAATAAAAATAGATAGCAGAAAAAAACAAATTGAGTAATCACCACCATAGATCCAACAAGATAAATCACTCTCTATTTTGATGTCGGATGGAGATTCTATGGTAGAGCCTAAATTTGGATTCAAGAAGGATCATATCATGTTTGAGATGACTTCCATAGGCCAAATGAGAAATATAATTATGTTATAAAATTTAATAATGTATAATTGTTAATTTTCCCCAAATTCCATTGGTTGCATAGTTTTTCCACACTATTGGCCAAACCATGCATAAACTGTGGGCCCGTTGCTATAAGGAGGGGAACCCCAGATGAATTGACTAAATGTGTGCAAATCATTTCATGTACAAATGTATGAAATTTATGTGGGTTCTTCATGGTAATGTTCCTCCATCAGTACCATTTTCTAAGTATTATGTCCTCCTCTAGTCCAGAGCCCAACCTCATATGTTTAGTAATAATTGTGCGTCTTATTCCACACAGTTTCTTCTAACCATGCAACAAGACTTTTTCTTCTCATAAGCCAAGTTCTAGGTTATAAATAATTATTGGAAAACCCATTGGCTCCATGAAATCAATGGTAATTTACATCAGGACATATTTAATAATTATTTAATAAATTAGTTCAATGTAATTATTTTGTACCTTAAGAAAGAATAAGGTTTTTACAAAAATTGCCCCTTAAAGAAATTCATCCACAAATTTCCCACTCAAGGGTTGTAAATAATATCCATAAAACAAATATTTCCACTGACTACATATGCCATCCTACCTGTCCCATGTTGCATCCTATAAATGGTCATGCTACCATAACACCTGGACTAGAGGAACTAACTGGTATATGAGATGTCACAAACTAAATCTGGTCACCAAAAAAACTGGTACCAATCTCAGCCCATGAAAAGTCTCGAAGGTAATTCCAGATTCACATGGGCTGGTACAAGTTCCCGAGTTTCAAAAAATTATGTTTGGGAACAATTTACCCGAGTGTATAAATGTAAAACAACAAATTAATCCAATAAACCAAATCAGGATTTTTCTAACCAAAACATCTTTTACAAAAAAACATAATTTAATTACATAATATAGAACAAAACTCAAAGACTATAAAAAGATAAAAAAGTCACAAATGACAGCCCAAGAACCTTCTCATGGTAAGGGGAACTGCCCTCAAGCCATCTCCACAACACTACGCCAAGAAGGACCGCTAGAAACCTGAACCACCGACACTAAAATCTTACCCAAACCTATAACAAAATAACTAAGTCTACTTACACCCAAGGATGTAAGTAGGGTGTGAGAATTTTTTTTGTAGGATTCCACCACAAAAAAATTCTTCATGATAATCAATATAAGACAAAAATAATGCATGTTTTGTAAACAAGAAATGCTAGAAACAATTTCTGAAATATATAACTTTAAATAAAAATTGCTTTCTAGTGGGTTGCTTTAAAAGAAGTCAACACTTTTAAACAGAATGAAAAAGCTTCATAATTTTTCCAACTAGACATAATGTATGCCGATGATAATTATAAAATATCTAATTAGTATTAGTAATGGGAAAACTACTATAGCCACTAGCTCGCTGTGGGTCCCAGGTACTTCATACTCAGTGAAAGTAACCACACAAATATCCATTATCGTGCACATGGTCCACTTTTTGGGATCATACCCATACCCTTGTGGTCCCCAAACATAATCATCATCATATTTTAGTTATTTTTTTCATTTTCAATCTTTTTATGTGAAACATGGGCCAAACCCAACGGGATCACTAGAATATAAGTACACGTCCACCCCCCAAGATACCCAGGTTTTCCCTCTTATGCTAAAAAAAGTTCCACAAGCCATGAAATATAGTTTTAACATGAAAATAACACTTCCAATTTACAAAAACGCACAAAAAATATCACAAATATTTCAAATGATCTCCATTTTCATTCAAATTCATTTTGGAAATCATACTCACACCAAAACATCCCACAACACGCTTCATCTATCATTCACACTTCAAAAAATCCTTTAAATTTTTTTATAAAACCTATCCAAGATATTAAACATCACATAAAGTCACTTTCAAACTAAAATATACCATTTTAAAAGCACACCCCTCACAAAATAGTTTGGAAACATAGTTTCACCTCTTACATAAATCAAGAAACCATTTAAAACCTTCACAAAATAATCCCAAGGAGTGTAACAATGTTTTTCACATAAAATACTTATAAAACCCCTCTTTGAAGACCAAAAAAATACCGATATCACATCAAACCAGAATTTTTATCCATGACATCATTTAATAAAACCATTCCATGAATCATAAAACAACCCCAATGAACACAACATGGAACACACACCAAAAATGTTCATTTTTGCTCAAAAATGCCACTTAAAGACCAAACGCTTCACAAATTCTACCAAATATTATTTTATCACAAAAAATGGAATAACATAATTCTTAAAATATAAATCAAGCAAATCTAACTCATCCAATAATTCTTACACATGGAATCACCTACCATTTCTGCCAAAAACTCCAAACCATTGTGGAAAACTTCAATCACACCACCACCGCACCACAAGGGAGTGAAAACCAACCTAAAAACACAATAATCCACAAAAAATACACCAGGATAAAGCATGTGAACTAACTCTAATAGTTGGACACTTTATAACATCATGAAAATATGGGAGAACCCCTAAGAAAATGGGGGGAGGAATTAATGAAACCCACTTACTTGAGGGATCTTGAACAAATCGGCCTAAATCCACCAATAGTTGAATATTAATGCAGTCAAAAAAAGTAGGGAGAATTTAATAAGTTTTACTAGGTCACGTAGGGATTGAAATGATGGAAAAGTTTAAAAACTGGAGGAGTTATGAAAGAAACATTATACATCTTTAAATCTTGGTGATTTGAGAAAGACTAAGAATGATTTCCCTAATCCACAAAGGAGATGAGATCCCAAGAAGGAAAATAGACAATAGAGGTGATCCTTAGGTTTTGGGCTTCTAGTGGAAGGTGAAATCATTGAAAAATATTTAAAAAAGTACGATATATTGGAAAATGAAAAAAAATTAAAGTAGGAAATGGGCTTATGGGTTGTCAGAATAACATAATAAAAAACCCAAATTCATAATTATTATGGATTCATATGGGTTCCAAATTTATATGATGGATTTAATATACAACAGGATGCTAATTGGAAAGTGTAATGGGTGTAAAATGATGAAAAATGAAGGTGTTATAAATAAAACAATTTTTTTAAAACTCGAAATGAGCTTACAATTTGGACCAAATCATGAGAATACACCCTTTACTCCAAAACTAAATATGAAACCCCCCCCAAAAAAACCCAAAATAGTAATTAAATTAAAAAAACCTTTAAAATAAGTCATGGATGTGACATGATAACATTTTCTCTCCAATCAATGATACAAATCCCATTCTCCTCAAAAGAAAACTTTTACATTCAACTTATCATCCACGAGCATAAAGGCATGACATGAGTCTGAATAATCATTGTGAACCAGATATATAATTAATATAGTGTTCATGGACCATTACACTTGAGGTGACTACAAATAATACGCTACCATCCTGACTCTCTCTGTAACACCCCAGGTAAATAAAGAATATGGAATTTTCATATTTAACCATATATGTGAATAAAATAATAATATTACTTTAAAGGAGACGCTATGCACGATGGCATACCCAATACGCAACAATGAGTTTCTTGGGAATCTTGCATTGCACTCTAATAATAAAATAATATTATGGTAGTTAACGCCTAGCCATTGTAATGGAGGGAATGAACATAACTAACTAAAAAATGATTATATATGTTTTTCAGATATTTTTACTCTTTACAATAAATGTTATAGGATTAAAAATGCGAGTGAATCCAATTTTAAGAGTAAACATTCCAATATTCTTTAAAAAGTAAATTAATCACCTTTTGATAGTGAACCTCTTTTACATCCACTTTTTGACAATTTTATGTGTTATATTTGAAAAAATAAAGTTTTTTTAGAATCGGGACATCAAAATTTACTTTGTGTAAATTTTTGGTATTTTTCAGAAAATGTTCAATTTTTAATGAATAGTGAAAAATGTTGTATTTTAATTCAAAACCTCTTTTTAATTTTTTTTTTATATGATTAGATTATCTTTTTAATTGGTTTTAATGTGAAATTAGACTATATTTTTACCATTTAATACAATTGTGGTCATTGGAATTAATTTCACTTTGAAAATTGACTTAAACTACTGTCAATCTTTTGATACTTATTGTTCCATAAAAACACGCTATTTGCTCTAACAATGGGAATTAATTATTAAATTAATTAATACCACTAATATGTTTTGAATTTTGTAAAATTGTCATCATTTTTGAATTCGGAATATCAAATATAGCTTAGGGTGAAGTTTTGGTATTTTTCTGAAAAACTTCAATTTTTGATGAATAGTGAAACCACTAAGTGGTACTTATAAAAACTGATTTTCCGTTTAAATGAAAATTTTCCATCATTGTGTGTTGAATTTCAAAAATCCGACATACATGGTTGTCATTAAGAAGTAAAATGTAGTTCAATGGGATTAAAATAATTTTTTGGTGAATAGTAACTTATTAAGTTTTTAATCGCGATTAGAGGTAATTAGTGTAGTTTAAGGTAAGAATAATGTTTTAATAAAATGAAATGACCCAGACACATGTCCTACCCTCATTGGATGTGTCATGGCCGACGAAGAAAATCCATGGGTCTACTTGGGGATCCCATGGAGCCACTTTGGTTGGAAAATGACATAAATACCTTTTAATTTAATGTTAAAGTAAAAATGACACACTCATGAGATGTTTTATTAAAAAACTTTTTACATGGGGTTATAAAAGTCATATTTTTCACTATAAATATTCATTGGAAAGCTCAAAAGATTTAATACACCATAGTATTTTTTTTATAATTTTTATACATTAAATAAATTATATTATTTATGACATCATGATGATTCAGCGATGACCTCATTATTTAACGATTTAAATAAAATGGAAAGATAATGTAGTATCTAAGACCTAAACTTGTAAAAAAACTATTGGATGAGTGGATTTCGAACCCTTATCACCTTATACACGAAAAACATCAATGTGGGACCTTTAAAATTATAAAATCTTTTGAAAATAAAGTAACATTTTGTAACTTTACAAGAGTGCCCCTCCTCTGCTCTTATAAAAGGCCCCCACCTCTACCTCCTTACCCACACTCCAAAAGCCCTTGGGTCGGACAACCCCTGCCCATTTTGTCTCTCCACATCCCTGTATAACTCCTTGAGGCCTCACTTTGGGCATAAGTCTTCCCAAGGAAGCTTTTTATCTCAATCCAAAGGGAGTTACCCGATTTTAAGGACGTTAAAGAACGATCGAGTCAAGTCGGACCCGATGTAAGGGATCCTACCCCTCTCTTTCTTTTTAAGTATACTCTTTTATGTCATTCCTTTTAAGCACATCTTTATTATGAGTGGGATGTTATTTTATATTACTCCTACTGTAATTTTTATGCTCATATGATGAGAGACCCTATTTGATCTCATAAATCCATTTTTTGGAAGTTTTAAGTGGCGCCGTTAGGCTGCCGAGTTTTCGTAAGGGATTTTTCATCTCACTTTTATTCCCGTGACATTTATGCTACGTTTGCCACTATTTCCTTTGAGTGGTGTATGTACTTCCAATTATTATACACTTTGTGTAGTATAATTTCATTTATGGGTATTTACATCTTCATTGTATGACCCTTCTTCCATGGGGTGTACTTTTCGAAAGTTACCCAACTCGGTAAGGGGACCTTTCACCCTCTTTTTTAAAAGACTTCTTTTGTTATGTCTTTTAATTAACATACTATAATGTTGGGATATGTTCTTCTATATACTTATTTATGTAAATTTTATGTCTAAGTGATGAGATCCCCTTTATCTCTCTCATCAACCCTTTTTGTAAAATTTTATGTGACAACGTTAGGCAGTAGAATTTTATCAAGGGAACTTCTTAACCCAATTTTGATTTCTTTGGGTTCAACATGTAGTTATTGAATATGTCATACTTTGAATATGTGTGAATAACCTTTGTTTGTTTCACACTTAATATTCACTTATATTGGGTGTATTTATATTTGTCACACATAATTATGAGATTGATTTATCCTTAATTTAAGGATACCTTATTTATAATGGATTTCATCTCATTTTACATTTATTTTGAGACTTCATTGTTGTTATGCACCAATTCACTCTTATATGGTGTGTATACTGTCCTTTGGCATATTATATCATGAATCCCTTTATTCTCATTATATTATAAAGTTTGGATTAAATTTTATTCCGCTATTATTTGTATTCAAGAGTCTCTCATTTTGTTAAAAACTATTTAACAAAAATATCTTTTTAAATGTTTTAAAGATTTAAATATTTATCTTTAATGTCCATGTTTTCAAAATGGTTTTCAGTATTTATTTATATGGACATTAATGTTTTAAAATTATAATTCCATTAAAATCTTCAAAGTGGCATGGGACACTTTTATTCAAAAATCACTTTGAAATGGTTTTTGAAAATGGATTGATTAATTCAATATCTGGGAATTACTTATTGTGGATTCAAATGAAATGTTGTTATTGAAATGATTATATTTTCAATATTTTATGTGTAATGATGGTACATGGACATTTTACGGGTGGTTACGTGATAAACCATATGACGGGTGGTGCTGTGAATACAAGGACATGTGGTTATGTTATAACCTCCAATACATTGGGTATGGAAGTCGGCCGTATGGCTATTTCATTAAGTATGTATGGAAGTTGGCCGAATGGCTATTCCATTAAGTGATATGTGTGGAAGTTGAACTTATGGTTATTCCACTTAAGTATGTTTATGCCCCAAGTTACCTTTATATGTTATGTGATATTTATATGGGTTTTATGGTAATCTTTTGGTTACAGAAGGGTAAGTAATGAACTTTTATTCAGTGAAGAGTTTTTACTACTTCAAAAAGGTGAAAAGTATTACTTTGTTAAAGTATACATGGTTTACTTGTTGTTTTGAAGAAACTAACAGTTTTCATTCTTTTTGTATCCCTTACTGATCTTTTTATGCTCATCCCAAGTTTTTGAAATGTTTTTCACATGACTTAACATGGAATAGGGTCAAGGATGGGATCAAGGTAAAGTCATGCTACCAAAAACATGGAACTAGACATGTTTCGTTTTAAGAGTTTTTATTTTATGGAAACTTAGTAGAAGTTTCTACTTTGTAATCTTCTGAGATGTAATAGTTATGTCCTAATTCTCTAAAACTCTAAACCTGAAAAGATCCTCAATGTGAATTATTCATTTAATTAAATTTTAAGTATGGTTTAAGGCTGGGGCCTTATAGTTGGTGTCAGTGGTCGGTTTAGATAACTTTAGAGGTTAGGGTATTCTTTAATCATAAGTGACATTACCATAATGGTTAGGATTTTAGAAAGATTCATAGTTTTTAGATAAAGTGAATGAGTAAGTATATCTTCCTCATTAGTACATGATGGTTTTATTGATATACTTACACTGACCATTTTTGGTTTTAGTAAAAGGATGGATATAGTAGGCACCAATGTAACAGTGGATGTGAAGGAAACTGTGACAGTTTTCTGAGCGAGCAGCTGAATGATATGGGAGCTGCAATGAGAACTCTTGTGTTTATCCTCAACCAACTATCTGGAGTCATGATTGACCACCTAAACCTTGGTGATTTCTCTAAGTCATCATATATGCGAGAAACAAATCCCTACGGAACTATAGGTAATAATCATAAAGGTAAGTGTGTTCAAAAACCTAAGTGTCAAAGATGTTGAAAGAAACACCTAGGAAAATGTTTCAAAGGGACAGAAATTTTCTATAGATGAGGAAATGAAGGTCATAATGCAAGAACCTGCCATGGAAAAAGGAAGCATCCAGTTGAATCGAGGAAAGGGAAAGAAGTTCTTTCCGAGGGATCAATTGAATGTTTTAAATGTGGTGTGCATGGTCATTATGAAAACACATGTCCTATGAAGATGTTTCGTGAATGGGATCACCAAGATCGTACAAATGTTCGTTTACCAATACCTAATGCCATTCCGATTGAGGATGAAGAAACTGAAAATGACCAATAAAAGGTATGGATTATTTCATGACTATTGTTTTCCTATTTTAGAATCTTAGGATATGATTCATGATTTTGTTTGTAGGAAAGAAGTATTTCAGAATAAGTTGGAAAGGAATGGTTAATGGATCATGAAGAATGTTGAATGAGTAAGATGTCAACATATAAGGGCTTCAAGAGTTATGGTGAAATTCTTAAGAGTATTAAGTCTCTTTTTATGATGGGGTTATATTAGAAGACTTTTTATATTATGTGTAACCCTGATGTTTAATATATGAAAATTTTATTCAAGGAACAGTTATCTTTTCTTTTGTGGACATAGTTATAAAGAACCATTTGGGTTTATATTATCCTTACTTTTGAGGTAATTATGGGTTACTCTATGTTATGATTGAAGTGAAAGGCATGAGATAAAATTGAGGTTAAATTATGATATGGTTATTTTTGATGATTTAATCCCTTTTTGGGGAATGTTTTCAGAATTATATAGTTTTGGAAAAAGGACAACACACAGACCGTGTGACTACCCGTCGCGCCGGACAAAGCTGCGGGAATCGAACCAACAACCAAAGTGCGACTGGTATTTTTCACCTACCACTGGACTACGTGAAGTCCCTGGTTAGTTTGACTGATTCTTTTTAGTTATATGATTTTATAAATTATGAGTAAGTTTATTTTGGGTTATTTATGAAAATGATTATCCTATCATGGAGGATATGTGATTAGGTTAATTACTATTCAATACGAGACTTTAGGAGCAGCTGATGTTGTTTGGAGATAAATGTTACGATTTAACTTGGAAGACTATGTGACTAAATCCTTCAAATATTTGGGTTTCAATCTTAGTTTGTTTTACTTTGAAGAATTTTATGGATAAATTGTTTATCGGATGGTCCTCGTTGAACCTTGGGTTTTGTTGGACAAATTTTGGAGATTAAGCATAGATTTTCTTTTTAATGGGTTATCATTTTCTAGATTATCTAATCTTGTACTAACCTTTTTGGTTTTGGTTTTGGTTAAAACCTAAAGACATGGGAAGTATATAGTTCCCTTTGGTGGATTAGGTGATTCTATAGAAGTTGATTATAATACTCTTAATATGAACAAGTCTTCCTAAATACTCGTCTTTTGGAGAAAATATGTTTTTGTGTAATGAATCTAATAAAAGTTGAAAGTCAACATGATGAGTGATTATGTTTCCTTATGAATAAATTCCTCAGTGAAAATTAACTTAAAACAAAAATTTTGTCTATTAAATTTTCCTACTGGGGAATTGAATACCGTTTAACCCATCACAAGTTTGTGATTTTCTTATGGTTATCTTTCTCCTAGACATGTTTTCTATCACTCTCCCTCGAGAACATGACCGTTTTATTTTTCTTCCATGTCCATGTTTTCCTACATGGAATCCTATTATGGGTTAACTCGGGTAACCTCTGTACTTATCATTCTTTATTTTAAAGTGATTGTTTTACCGACTCTTGTTCCGATGTTGGACTTTCAAGGATGTTTCCAAGCTCAATTTTAAAATTGCGAGGACGCAATTCCCAAAAGGGGGGAAGGATGTAACACCCCAGGTAAATAAATAATATGACATTTTCATATTTATCCATATTTGTGAATAAAATAATAATATTACTTTAAAGGGGACGCTATGCACGATGGCGTACCCAATACGCAACAATGAGTTTCTTGGGAATCTTGCATTGCACTCTAATAATAAAATAATATTATGGTAGTTAATGCCTAGCCGTTGTAATGGCAGGAATGAACAGAACTAACTAAAAAATGATTATATATGTTTTTCAGATATTTTTACTCTTTACAGTAAATGTTTTAGGATTAAAAATGCGAATGAATCCAATTTTAAGCATAAACATTCCAATATTCTTTAAAAAGTCGATTAACCGCCTTTTGATGGCGAACCTCTTGTAAATACACTTTTTGACAATTTTATGTGTTATATTTGACAAAATAAAATTCTTTTTTAGAATCGAGACATCAAAATTTACATTGTGTAAATTTTTAGGATTTTTCTGAAAAAGTTCAATTTTTAATGAATAGTGAAAAATGTTGTATTTTAATTCAAAACCACTTTTTAATCTGATTTATTTATATGATTATATTATCTTTTGAATTGGTTTTAAAGTGAAATTATAATATATTTTTACCATTTAATACAATAGTGGTCGTTGGAATTAATTTCACTTTGAAAATTGACTTAAACTAGTGTCAATCTTTTGATACTTATTATTTCATAAAAACACGCTATTTGCTCTGACAGTAGGAATTAATTATTAAATTAGTTAATAAAACTAATATGTTTTGAATTTTTTAAAATATACATCATTTTTGAATTCGGAATATCAAATATAGTTTAGGGTGAAGTTTTGGTATTTTTCTGAAAAACTTCAATTTTTGATGAATAGTGAAACCACTAAGTGGTACTTATAAAAACCGATTTTCCATTTAAATGAAATTTTGCCATCATTGTGTGTTGAATTTCAAAAATCTGACATACATGGTTGTAATTAAGAATTAAAATGTGGTTCAATGGGATTAAAATAATTTTTTGGTGAATAGTAACTTATTAAGTTTTTAATCGCGATTAGAGGTAATTAGTGTAGTTTATGGTAAGAATAATGTTTTAATAAAATGAAATGACCGAGACACATGTCCTACCCTCATTGGATGTGTCATGGACGACCAAGAAAATCCATGGGTCAACTTGGGGACCCCATGGAGCCACTTTGGTTGGAAAATGACATAAATACCTTTTAATTTAATGTTAAAGTAAAAATGACACACAGGAGATGTTTTACTAAAATTTTTTTTACATGGGGTTATAAAAGTCCGATTTTTCACTATAAATAGTCATTAGAAATCTAAAAAGATTTAATACACCATACTATTTTTTTATAATTTTTAGTCATTAAATAAATTAAATTATTTATGACATCATGATGATGCAGCGATGATCTCATTATTTAACGATTTAAATAAAATGGAAAGATAATGTAATATCTAAGACCTAAACATGTCCAAAACATATTGGATGAGTGGATTTCGAACCCTTATCACCTTATCCTCGAAATACATAAATGTGTAACACTTAAAATCCGAAAATCTTTTGAAAATAAAGTTACATTTTGTAACTTTACAAGAGTGCCCCTCCTCTCCTCTTTTAAAAGGCCCCCACCTCTACCTCCTTACCCACACTCCCAAAGCCTTTGGCTTGGCCAACCCATGCCCATTTGGTCTCTCCACATCCCTATATAACTCCTTGAGGCCTCACTTTGGGCCGAAGTCTTCCCAAGGAAGCCTTTTAGCTCAATCCAAAGGGAGTTACCCGATTTTAAGGACGTTAAAGAACGATCGAGTCAAGTCGGACCCGAGGTAAGGGATCCTACCCCTCTCTTTCTTTTTAAGTACACTCTTTTATGTCATTCCTTTAAGCTCATATTTCTTATAAGTGGGATGTTATTTTATATTACTCCTACTGTAATTTTTATGTTCATATGATGAGAGACCCTATTTGATCTCATAAATCCATTTTTTTGGAAGTTTTAAGTGGCGTCGTTAGGCTGCCGAGTTTTCGTAAGGGATTTTTCATGTCACTTTTATTCCCATGACATTTATGCTACGTTTGACACTATTTCCTTTGAGTTGTGTATGTACTGACCATTATTATACACTTTGTGTAGTATAATTTTATTTATGGGTATTTACTTCTTCATTGTATGACCCTTCTTCCATGGGGTGTACTTTTCGAAAGTTACCCAACTCGGTAAGGGGACCTTTCACCCTCTTTTTTAAAAGACTTCTTTTGTTATTTCTTTTAATTCACATGATATTGTGTTGGGATATGTTCTTCTATATCATTATTTATGTAAATTTTATGTCCAAGTGATGAGATCCCCTTTATCTCTCTCATCAACCCTTTTTGTAAAATTTTATGTGACACCGTTAGGCATTAGAATTTTACATAGGGAACTTCTTAACCCAATTTTGATTTCTTTGGGTTCAACATGTAGTTATTGAATATTTCATACTTTGAATATGTGTGAATAACCTTTTTTTGTTTTACACTTAATATTCACTTATATTGGGTGTATTTATATTTGTCACACATAATTATGAGATTGATTTATCCTTAATTTAAGGATACCTTCTTTATAATGGATTTCTCTCATTTTACATTTATTTTGAGACTTCATTGTTGTTATGCACCAATTCACTCTTATATGGTGTGTATACTGTCCTTTGGCATATTATATCATGAATCCCTTTATTCTCATGATATTATAAAGTTTGGATTAAATTTTATTCCGCTATTATTTGTATTCAAGAGTCTCTCATTTTGTTAAAAACTATTTAACAAAAATATCTTTTTAAATGTTTTAAAGATTTAAATCTTTATCTTTAATGTCCATGTTTTCAAAATGGTTTTCAGTATTTATTTATATGGACATTAATGTTTTAAAATTATAATTCCATTAAAATCTTCAAAGTGGTATGGGACACTTTTATTCAAAAATCTCTTTTAAATGGTTTTTGAAAATGGATTGATTAATTCAATATCTGGGAATTACTTATTGTGGTTTCAAATGAAATGTTGTTATTGAAACGATTATATTTTCAATATTTTATGTGTAATGATGGTACATGGACATTTTACGGGTGGTTACGTGATAAACCATATGACGGGTGGCACCGTGAATACCAGGACGGGTGGTTATGTTATAACCTCCAATACATTGGGTATGGAAGTCGGCCGTATGGCTATTTCATTAAGTATGTATGGAAGTTGGATGAATGGCTATTCCATTAAGTGATATGTGTGGAAGTCGACCTTATGGTTATTCCACTTAAGTATGTTTATGTCCCAAGTTACCTTTATATGTTATGTGATATTTATATGGGTTTTATGGTAATCTTTTGGTTACAGAAGGGTAAGTAATGAACTTTTATTCAGTGAAGAGTTTTTACTACTTCAAAAAGGTGAAAAGTATTACTTTGTTAAAGTATACATGGTTTACTTGTTGTTTTGAAAAAACTAACAGTTTCCATTCTTTTTGTATCCCTTATTGAGCTTTTTTTGCTCATCCCAAGTTTTTGAAATGTTTTTCACAGGACTTAACATGGAATAGGGTCAAGGAATGGATCAAGGTAAAGTCATGCTACCAAAAACATGGAACTAGACATGTTTCGTTTTAAGAGTTTTTATTTTATGGAAACTTAGTAGAAGTTTCTACGTTGTAATCTTTTGAGATGTAATAGTTATGTCCTAATTCTCTAAAACTCTAAACCTGAAAAGATCCTCAATGTGAATTATTCATTTTATTCAATTTTAAGTATGGTTTAAGGCTGGGGAATTATAGTTGGTATCGGAGTTCGGTTTAGATAACTTTAGAGGTTAGGGTATTCTTTAAGCATAAGTGACATTACCATAATGGTTAGGATTTCAGAAAGAGTCATAGTTTTTAGATAAAGTGAATGAGTAAGTATATCTTCCTCATTAGTACATGATGGTTTTGTTGATATACTCACACTGACCGTTTTTGGTTTTAGTAAATGGCTGGATATAGCAGGCACCAAAGTAACAGAGGATGTGAAGGAAACTGTGATAGTTTTCTGAGCGAGCAGCTGAATGATATGGGAGCTGCAATGAGAACTCTTGTGTTTATCCTCAACCAACTATCTGAAGTCATGATTGACCACCTAAACCTTGGTGATTTCTATAGGGCATCATATATGCGAGAAACAAATCCCTACGGAACTATAGGTAATAATCATAAAGGTAAGTGTGTTCAAAAACCTATGTTTCACTTGTTCAGAAAACGTTTTTTACGTCACCATTTTTACGTCGGTTATTTAATAACCGACGTAAAAACCTGTGTTCGGTACACCTTTAACGTCGCTTATTTTTATAACCGACGTTATTAATCGCGCGGCATCGTTTTTTACGTCGGTTATTCCATAACCGACGTCAAAAACATCTTCGGATTCTTTTTTTACGTCGGTTATTAAATAACCGACGTCAAAAACGCGGTTTTTGAAGGCCTTTTTACGTCGGTTATAAAATAACCGACGTAAAAAAAGAATCCGCAGATGTTTTTGACGTCGGTTATGGAATAACTGACGTAAAAAAACGCGGATTTTGAGCCCTTTATAACGTCGGTTATAAAATAACCGACGTAAAACAAGAATCGGAGGAAGGTTTTTACGTCGGTTACTAAATAACCGACGTTATAAATGTTTTTTAAAAAATTATAATGTCGGTTATTGAATAACCGACGTGATAACTCAGTTAAAAATTTACCCAGACCCGTGGATTGTCATTCGCGAGTTTACCTTCGACAGTCGCGACTCGTCTCTCTCGCGCGTAAACCCGAATCGGCTCGTCCATTTCGTTGTTTTAGATTCGTTTTGCGATCATCGTTTCTCATATTTAATCTCCTCGGATCAATCATCTAAACTCGCAGCACTCAGGTAATCCTCCCACTCGTTCGTTTTTTTCGCGGATAGTATATATATATGTGTTGTGATTTTTTTGTTGAAACTAGCTAAGATTCTTCGACTGCGAACCCTTTTAACTCGTTTTGGCACCATAATCTTATTTATCATCCCTAGATCTATTAGTTCGACTTGCAATATTGACTAATTTTATGATTTCACTAATTTTTCATCGTTTTCTATAAATCCCCGAGAGGGTTGGGGCGTGTCCATTTGGGGAGTGTCCAGGGGGGTGTCCAAGGGGGTAGGGTGTGGGGGGTGGTGTCCAGGAGGGGTGGGGGGCTGTCCAGAGGGGTCGGGGGGTGTCCAGGGGGGTTTACAAGGGGGTGGGTGGGTGTGGGGGGCTGTCCAAGGGTGTGGGTGGGTGTTGGGGGGGTGTCCAGGGGGGTGTCCAAGGGGGTAGGGGGTGGTGTTTAGGAGGGGTGGGGGGCAGTCCAGAGGGTTGAGAGGTGTCCAGGGGGGTGTCCAAGCAGGTCGGGGGTGGGGGGTTGTGTCCAGGAGGGGTGGGGGTGCTTTCTAGAGGGGTCGGGGGCTGTCCAGAGGGGTCGGGGGGTGTCCAGGGTGGTGTCCAAGGGGATGGGTGGGTGTGGGGGGTTGTCCAAGGGGGTGGCGGCCTGTCCAGAGGGGTCGGTGGGGTGTCCAGGGGGGTGTCCAAGGGGTTGGATGGGTGTGGGGGGCTGTCCAAGTGGGTGGAGGCCTCTCCAGAGGGTATTTGGGGTTGTCCGGGTGGGTGGGGGGGCTGTCCAGAGGGTTGAGGGATGTCCAGGGGGGTGTCCAAGGGGGTAGGGGGTGGGGGGTGGTGTCCAGGAGGGGCGGGGGGCTGTCCAGAGGGGTCGGGGGGTGTCCAGGGGGGTTTACAAGGGGGTGGGTGGGTGTGGGGGGCTGTCCAAGGGTGTGGGTGGGTGTTGGGGGGTGTCTAGGGGGGTGTCCAAGGGGGTAGGGGTGGGGGGTGGTGTTTAGGAGGGGTGGGGGGGCTGTCTAGAGGGTTGGGGGTGTCCAGGGGGGTGTCCAAGCAGGTCGGGGGTGGGGGGTTGTGTCCAGGAGTGGTGGGGGTGCTTTCTAGAGGGGTCGGGGGCTGTCCAGAGGGGTCGGGGGGTGTCCAGGGTGGTGTCCAAGGGGATGGGTGGGTGTGGGGGGCTGTCCAAGGGGGTGGCGGCCTATCCAGAGGGGTCGGTGGGGTGTCCAGGGGGGAGTCCAAGGGGGTGGATGGGTGTGGGGGGCTGTCCAAGTGGGTGGAGGCCTCTCCAGAGGGTATTTGGGGTTGACCGGGTGGGTGGGGGGGCTGTCCAGAGGGTTGGGGAATGTCCAGGGGGTGTCCAAGGGGGTGGGGGGTGGGGGGTGGTGTCCAGGAGGGGCGGGGGGCTGTCCAGAGGGGTCGGGGGGTGTCCAGGGGGGTTTACAAGGGGGTGGGTGGGTGTGGGGGGCTGTCTAAGGGTGTGGGTGGGTGTTGGGGGGTGTCTAGGGGGGTGTCCAAGGGGGTAGGGGGTGGGGGTGGTGTTTAGGAGGGGTGGGGGGGGGGGGTGGTGGGCTGTCCAGAGGGTTGGGTGGTGTCCAGGGGGGTGTCCAAGCAGGTCGGGGGTGGGGGGTTGTGTCCAGGAGGGGTGGGGGTGCTTTCTAGAGGGGTCGGGGGCTGTCCAGAGGGGTCGGGGGGTGTCCAGGGTGGTGTCCAAGGGGATGGGTGGGTGTGGGGGGCTGTCCAAGGGGGTGGCGGCCTGTCCAGAGGGGTCGGTGGGGTGTTCAGGGGGGGTGTCCAAGGGGGTGGATGGGTGTGGGGGGCTGTCCAAGTGGGTGGCGGCCTCTCCAGAGGGTATTTGGGGTTGACCGGGTGGGTGGGGGCGCTGCCCAGAGGGTTGGGGGATGTCCAGGGGGGTGTCCAAGGGGGTAGGGGTGGGGGGTGGTGTCCAGGAGGGGCGGGGGGCTGTCCAGAGGGGTCGGGGGGTGTCCAGGGGGGTTTACAAGGGGGTGGGTGGGTGTGGGGGGCTGTCCAAGGGTGTGGGTGGGTGTTGGGGGGTGTCCAGGGGGGTGTCCAAGGGGGTAGGGGGTGGGGGGTTGGTGTTTAGGAGGGGTGGGGGGGCTGTCCAGAGGGTTGGGGGGTGTCCAGGGGGGTGTCCAAGCAGGTCGAGGGTGGGGGGTTGTGTTCAGGAGGGGTGGGGTGCTTTCTAGAGGGGTCAGGGGCTGTCCAGAGGGGTCGGGGGGTGTCCAGGGTGGTGTCCAAGGGGATGGGTGGGTGTGGGGGGCTGTCCAAGGGGGTGGCGGCCTGTCCAGAGGGGTCGGTGGGGTGTCCAGGGGGGTGTCCAAGGGGGTGGATGGGTGTGGGGGGCTGTCCAAGTGGGTGGCAGCCTCTCCAGAGGGTATTTGGGGTTGTCCGGGTGGGTGGGGGGGCTGCCGAGAGGGTTGGGGGATGTCCAGGGGGTGTCCAAGGGGGTAGGGGGTGGGGGGTGGTGTCCAGGAGGGGTGGGGGGCTGTCCAGAGGGGTCGGGGGGTGTCCAGGGGGGTTTACAAGGGGGTGGGTGGGTGTGGGGGGGCTGTCCAAGGGTGTGGGTGGGTGTTGGGGGGTGTCCAAGGGGGTAGGGGGTGGGGGTGGTGTTTAGGAGGGGTGGGGGGGTTGTCCAGAGGGTTGGGGGGTGTCCAGGGGGGTGTCCAAGCAAGTCGGGGGTGGGGGGTTGTGTCCAGGAGGGGTGGGGGTGCTTTCTAGAGGGGTCGGGGGCTGTCCAGAGGGGTCAGGGGGTGTCCAGGGTGGTGTCCAAGGGGATGGGTGGCTGTGGGGGCTGTCCAAGGGTGTGGCGGCCTGTCCAGAGGGGTCGGTGGGGTGTCCAAAGGGGTGTCCAAGGGGGTGGATGGGTGTGGGGGGCTGTCCAAGTGGGTGGCGGCCTCTCCAGAGGGTATTTGGGGTTGTCCGGGTGGGTGGGTGGGTGGGTTGTCCAGAGGGTTGGGGGATGTCCAGGGGGGTGTCCAAGGGGGTAGGGGGTGGGGGGTGGTGTCCAGGAGGGGCGGGGGGCTGTCCAGAGGGGTCGGGGGGTGTCCAGGGGGGGTGTTATATCTTACTATATTTTGTTTAAAAAATAATATTCAAGCATATTTTTTTAAATACACATCGATTTGTTTTATATTTCAAAATTGTTTACATTCAAATTATGATTTTTTTCATATAAAAATATATTTGTCTTATCTAAAAAATATATATATTTTTTCTATTTGTTATAGGTAATAATGAGTCGAAGTTGGATTACGGAACATCGAATGAGCAATGAATATGAGGAAGGTGTTGATGCCTTTTTGGAATTTGCTAAACGAAATGTTCCAAGTAGTGACATTTTTTTCTGTCCATGCCTGAAATGTCTGAATATGAAGATGTTGAAAAGTAGAGAGATAAAAGATCATCTGATTTGTCATGGTTTCAATCCGAGTTACAACCCTTGGATTTGGCATGGCGAAACTGGACAGAATGTCACTGATGATAATGAATCGCAAGATGGTAACTCCGATGAAATTGAAGAAATGATTCGCGATATTGTAGCAGAACAAATTGAGATAGAACCGACAGTTGCACGTCTATATGGTGATGCCGAAAAACCATTATATCCTGGTTGTACAGATTTTACGGTTTTGTCAGCGGTGTTAAGATTGATTAACCTGAAGGCGAAACATGGATGGAGTGACAGAAGTTTTACAGAGCTGCTAAAATTGATGAAAGACATTCTTCCAAAAGATAACGATCTTCCAGATTCACATTATAAGGCCAAAAAAATATTATGCCCGATGGGATTGGGATACAGGAAAATACATGCCTGTCCGAATGACTGCATTATATATAGGAAGGAATATGAATTTCTGAAAGAGTGTCCTAAATGTGGGACATCACGGTATAAGGTGAAAGAAAAATCACAAGCTGATGTAGAGATTACAAAGCTCCCTTCAAAGGTATTTTGGTATCTTTCTATAATTCCTAATTTCAAACGTTTATTTGCTAATTCACATGATGCAAAAAGGTTAAGATGGCATGCTGATGAGCGGGTATGTGATGGAAAAATACGTCATCCAGCTGATTGTCCACAATGGAAGAAAATTGATGCCCAGTACCCTACATTTGGAAATGAAATTAGAAATCTGAGACTAGGCTTGTGCACAGATGGAATGAATCCATACCGAACCCTCAGTAGCACACATAGTTCATGGCCTGTTTTATTGGTAATTTACAACCTCTCTCCTAAAGTTTGTATGAAGCGCAAATATGTCATGTTGAGTATCATGATCTCTGGTCCAAAGCAACCCGGCAATGATATTGTTGTATACTTGTCACCGCTGATTGATGATTTGAAACTGTTATGGGCTAATGGTATTAGGGTGTATGATTCTTATAAAATGGAATATTTTCAACTGCATGCAGTGATTCTATTCACTATAAATGACTTCCCAGCATATGGAAATTTGTCTGGATACAGTGTTAAAGGGCATAAAGCATGTCCAATTTGCGAACAACAGATGTCATATTGTCAATTGCATCATGGGAGGAAAACAGTGTACATGAGTCATCGAAAGTTTTTGCCTATGGATCACCCTTATAGAAGACTAAAAAAGGCATTCAATGGCTCACAAGAATTTGATACTGCTCCAAAACCTTTATCCCCAGATTTTTATTTTGAGAGGGTGAAAAACCTTGATGTGACATTGGGAAAGACACAAAAATATGGTAATGATAGACATATTTGGAAGAAAAGGTCAATATTTTTTGAGCTACCATATTGGAGGTATCATGAAGTCAAACATAATATTGATGTCATACACGTGGAGAAGAATATCTGTGATTCTTTGATCGGAACATTGCTAGATATTAAAGGAAAGAAAAAAGATGGGTTGAATGCAGGGTTAGACCTACTATCAATGGGAATATGTTTGGAGTTAGCTCCCACTCCTAAAGGAAGATGAACATTTCTTCCCCCGGCTTGTCATATATTATCGAAGAGGGAGAAAAGTAGCTTCTTTCAGTGTCTTCATGATATCAAAGTGCCTCAAGGTTATTCTTCAAATGTAAAAAATTTTGTCTCATTGATAGACTTGAAGTTGATAGGTATGAAATCACATGATTGTCACGTCATGATGCAACAAATTCTACCAGTTGTACTGCGTGGAATATTGCCCATCCGTGTCAGAAAGACTATAATGAGGTTGTGTTATTTTTTCAATTCAATTTGTAACAAGGCGATTGATGTGAATGCTTTGAACATTTTGGAAAAGGATGCAATTTTTATACTTTGTCATTTGGAAATGTATTTTCCTCCAACTTTTTTTGATATGATGGTGCATTTAATGATTCATCTGGTTCGAGAAATAAAGCTTTGTGGACCTGTATATCTTCGTTGGATGTATCCTTTTGAAAGGTATATGAAAATATTAAAGGGATATGTTAAAAATCCATATCGACCTGAAGCCTCCATTATTGAAAAGTATATTTCTGAGGAGGTAGCAGAGTTTTGTACGAGCTACTTGGCTATGGTGCAACACATAGGTTTGCCTCCATCTCGCCATGAACGGGTTAATAATGAGGGAAAGGGGATTCGTGGCTTGAAAGTCAAATCACTGTCAGCTGAACAGATGAAGAAGTTAGAATCATACATCTTGAATAACATAGCTGATGTTCAACCGTATATCACATTGCATATTAATGAGTTGAAACAATGTCATCCAAAGAAGAAAGAAATGTGGATTTTGAATGAGCACAAAAAAACTTTTTTGCCATGGTTTAAAAAGACCTTGCTTGGTAGATCAGATGTATCAGAGACATTAAAATGGATAGTGGGTGGTCCATCTTTAAATGTGATAACATGGTCCGCTTATGACATTAATGGCTATACATTTCATACGAAAGCTCAGGACAACAGAAGTGCAGTTCAGAATAGTGGTGTATTGGTGTTTGCAGAAGCAATGCATTTTTCGAGTGCTAAGGACAGAAACCCAATTTCGGCATCAAGTGCATATTATGGAGTGATTGAAGACATATGGGAGGCTGATTACTTTAAAATTAAAGTTCATGTTTTAAACTGTAAATGGTTTATCGGTAACAACAGTGTCAGACATGATGAATTTGGAATGACACTTGTTAATCTGAATAGATTGGAAGACACAGCTGATTCTTTTATAATGGAAACACATGCCAAACAAATTTTCTATGTAGTAGATCAATCAGATATGCAGTGGGCTGTTGTTTTACAAGGGAAAAAATAATATGTTGGTGAGGATGAATTTGATGAAGATGCTGATTTATGTGAGATCCCTACTTCCATGGAAAGATTAACAGAACATAATGATGAGTATGTTGAAGACATGGTTTGTGCCATAAGGAACGATCACGACGAAAGAATTTGGGAAAACAATCCAACTGTACATTCCTAAAATTACAGGTAACACATGTTTATTTCTTGTTTACATTTAGTTTTTTCATATAATGTTAGATATTGTAAATTTTTTACTTATTAAAACATGTATCAAACCAAAAGGATAAAACAATAAAAACCGTAAAGAGGAGAAGTCCTGGGCGCACCGGCCGGCCGGTGATGAGCCAGCGGCCGGCCGGTGGTCCAGACAGAGAGGAAGGCTCTCTGTCTGGTCCACCGGCCGGCCGGTGGTGATCCAGCGGCCGGCCGGTGGTCCAGACAGAGGAAGGCTCTTTGTCTGGTCCACCGGCCGGCCGGTGGTGAGCCAGCGGCCGGCCGGTGGCCCAGACAGAGCAAGGCTGACTCACCACCGGCCGGCCGGTGGTGAGCCTCCGGCCGGCCTGTGACACCAGGCAGTGGGCAAGTCTACTGCCTGGGTCCTCCGGCTGGCCGGTGAGCTCACACCGGCTGACCGGTGGACTCAGTGAGTCCACTTTTCAGCTTTCTTGGGCCAACTCCTTGGCAACCTTTTGCCTATCAACAAAAACGCTTGAAAACAAGTTAGAACATAATAAGAGTGATTGTGATCATTAAAATCCAAGAGAGAGGGATACAACAGACTGTGTTTACCATGTTTATCCTTGTTTAACATGCTTACCATATTACCAATGTTTACTATTATGTAATTTAGAACACTTTTCTATTTTCTGATTAAGTAGTATTACAATATTTGAATTTGTATATTTGTGAACTAATGTTTGTTTTTTTGATTTGAAGGAAAATGACAGATCAATCAGTTGATCAGCCACATGATTCTGGAGATGAGCATATTGGTCATACATCTGGTGAGGAACATTCACATGATCCTATTACGAAAAAGAGTTCAAAGGTTGGTAAGCGTGGGTGCACACGTTTACCAAAATTATCACTTGCCCGTACGAAGGAGGAGAGGATAGTCGTGGAGTTTGATGATGATGATATTCCTAGAGGTCCAAATGCTAAAGATTTTAAGGGTTTTGTAGCAACTCAGGCTAAGAGCAAAGTAAGCATTCTCTATGATGATTGTAGAAGTGTGGATAAGGCGATAATTTCTTAGCTGTGGGAGACCATTTTGGTAAGATCTTTTGCTATTGTTTGACTGTTCTTTAAATGTTTCTAGTATATATAATATTTTTAACCTCTTTTTTATCAAATGACATTTGATATTCCTGACACTGGAGGAGTCAGGAAGAAATGATTATCGTTGGATGCTAGGAGATGGAGGGATTTCAAATCAACCCTCTCATCTGATTTCATTTATGGTCATAGGAGTCGTGAGAATCCATGTCGTATATATCCTTTTATAGATGAAGACACATGGAGACAATTTTTTGAAAGTAGAAGAAAGGAATCCTATTTGGTAAGGGCAATGTAAAATTTTATAAGCTTTCTTATATAAATGATCTTGTTATTGTTTTGTTAATGATTACTTATTCTTAATTTACAGCAAACAAGGAAAGCTCATCAAGGGATCCAACCTAAAAATGTATACCCTCATAGTTTATCTCGGGGAGGGTATGCATTATTGGAAGAACAAATGATGGCAGAAAAATTTCAACAACTAAGAGCTGAGTCTTCAAGCTCTGGAGAGGTGGCCCCTCCATCCCCTCCATCTAGACATGAGAAATGGAAAAGAGCTCGGAAGGGCAAAAAAGGACAATATATTTCGGAAGAATCGAGACTCGTAGTTGAGAGGATTATAAGATATATATTTTATTTATTTAAGTTTACTATTTTCGTCATATATTTCCAATCATTATAGAAATGTTCAATTAATTATTACAGGACTCGCTTGAGGAGAAGAGTTCACAGGGGACATTTACACCATCTGGGAGGGAAGATATTTTATCTGTGGCATTGGGAAAGCCCGAACATCCTGGCCGTGTAAGAGGATATCCGGCAGGTGTATCGGTAAGAAAAGTGTTGCCACGTTCCTCAACTTCTAACGTTGAGGGAGTTTATAAAAAAAAAATAGAATCCTTGGAGGCTGAAGTCCATAATATTAATGCGACAATGGAGGACAAGATTAGAGCATCAGTGCAGTTTATGTTTGCAGACTTGCAAAGAAAATTTCAGGGTGCAGCTCCCACTCCACCTCTCCCAGTAGCTCCCATTCCCCCACCTCAGCCTGCGGACCCCATTTTTGATCCTCCTCCTCCGCCGAAGCTACCTACTTATTGTGAGTTGTATGTTGATGATCCTCAACATCATATAGTTGCATATGGGATGGTATATTATCTAGGAGATAAAGTTCATCATCAACAGTTAGAGGTAGAGAATCAGAGGGTCACTGTACATGATATTATAGATAGATCAGCTCGGATACCATTACCTACAGATGAGGTGACGACAGTTGGACATAGTATCAGCCATTTTTTACTTTGGCCATCCAGACTTCTTCGACTCATTACCATAGAGGTATGGATGTTATATCTTTTATTTTATATTTTTATTAATGTTAAATCATTTGAAAACTAATATATTTTTCAATTTATTTTTACAGGAATACTTCAAAGGTAAAGAAATACTGTATAGACAACAACAAAGACAGATAGCTATGACATCAGATGCAGATACTAGCAGTCTTGAAAAATTGTCAAGATATTCAAATTTGTTGGCGGATCATTATGACTTTACAATGGAAGCTCATGTCTATGGACGTGAACTAAGTGTGGGGATTATGAAAACTGATATCATGGAGTTTGTCACTGGAGATAAGTTGGGCATCAACGTGGTGAAAATTTTTATCATGTAAGTCTTAACACCTTTTCCTTGCGTTATATTTGTTAAAAATGTATAATTATGTCTGCTTTGTACTAGGTATCTGTATAAAATTTGTGAGAGGAATGAGCTGACAGATGTATATGGATTCGTGGACCCACAATTGATTTCCCCTGAAGCATGTGCATAGGATGAGGAACAAAGAATGATTTATATTGCTGATAGATTTGAAAAGAATGTAATCACACAGTGTTGGATGATGCCTTTTTGTGAGAGGTATGAAACACATCCCTCTCAAAGAGTTAATTATCTTTTAACATAAAAAACCACTAACATTAAATTCCCTTTTATCAGGGATCATTGGATGTTAGGGGTTTTTTGCCCCAGGGAGAAAGCACTTTATTGGATATGCTCTCTCCATGATGATGTGCGAGAAAGTTTTAAGAATATATTGGAAATGTAAGTTTCAATTTCACAATAGTTTTATATATTATAATGAATTTTAAATTCACCCCATTCGTATTATCTTCTAACAGGGTATGGGTCCACTTTCGAAAAAGCGCAAAGAAAAGAAATTTCAAGATCAAATATGTACATGCGAAGGTAAATATCCATTTATAATTTGTACATTTTGATTTATTACATAAAAATAATATATTGAATTTACACTCATTCAAACAGAAATGTCATGAGCAACAAGGCATCATCGAATGCGGATATTACATGTTAAGATTTATGTATGAAATAATAACAACTGGGACAGTTCTGAGTTTTGACCTGGTAAGATTTCCTCTTTCTCATAATATTTCAATTTGATTTATTCATTATACACGTTGACTACTATCCTTTTCCTTTGTAGCTTTTTGATGACCCTCAACCCTTTACTGCTGAAGATATCAAACACTTACAAGTGGAGTGGTCAAATTATTTTACAGGTTTGATTGACTTTTAGTTGTTTGTAATGTAAAATCTAATTTTGAATATTGTCAATGTAATTGTGTATTTCGTAGTCATTTAGGTTGGATTTAGTTTTTTTTTGAAGTTGACAGTGTAAGTTTTGAATGTTATATAAGTGAATGTTTAATTTTTCTCTACTTCTTGTTTTGGTCTACTGTTGATGGTTTTTCTGGTCTGGATTTTGGTATGGGGGGAGAGGTTCCAAGGGGGTGGGTGGGTGTCCAAGGGATATGGGAGGGGTGTCCAAGGTGTGTTTGGGGCTGTCCTAGGGGTCGGGGGGGGGGGGGGGTGTCCAAGGGGTGGGGGGTGTCCAAGGGATATGGGAGGGGTGTCCAAGGTGTGTTTGGGGCTGTCCAAGGGGTCGGTTGGGTGTAAATGAGGGTGGGGGGGGGGGGCTGTCCAAGGGGTGGGGGGTTGTCCAAGTGGTGGGGGGTGTCCAAGGGATATAGGAGGGGTGTCCAAGGGGTGTTTGGGGCTGTCCAAGGGGATTGGGGGGGGGGGGGGGTTTCCAAGGGGTCGGGGGGGGGGGGGGGGGTTTCCAAGGGGTCGGGGGGGTGTCCAGGGGGTGGGGGGGCTGTCCAAGGGGTGGGGGGGTGTCCAAGGGGTGGGGGGTGTCCAAGGGATATGGGAGGGGTGTCCAAGGGGTGTTTGGGGCAGTCCTAGTGTTCGGGGGGTGTCCAAGGGATAAAGGAGGGGTGTCCAAGGGGTGTTTGGGGCTGTCCAAGGGGATGGGGGGGTTTCCAAGGGGTCGGGGGGGGGGGGGGGTTCCAAGGGGTCGGGGGGTGTCCAGGGGGTGGGGGGGCTGTCCAAGGGGTGGGGGGTGTCCAAGTGGTGGGGGGTGTCCAAGGGATATGGGAGGGGTGTCCAAGGGGTGTTTGGGGCAGTCCTAGTGTTCGGGGGGTGTCAAAGGGATATAGGAGGGGTGTCCAAGGGGTGTTTGGGGCTGTCCAAGGGGATGGGGGGGTTTACAAGGGGTCGGGGGGGGGGGGGGGTGTCCAGGGGGTGGGGGGGCTGTCCAAGGGGTGGAGGGGTGTCCAAGGGATATGGGAGGGGTGTCCAAGGGGTGTTTGGGGCTGTCCTAGTGTTCGGGGGGTGTCCAAGGGATATAGGAGGGGTGTCCAAGGGGAGTTTGGGGCTGTCCAAGGGGATGGGGGGTTTCCAAGGGGTCGGGGGGGGGGGGGGGGGTTTCCAAGGGGTCGGGGGGTGTCCAGGGGGTGGGGGGCTGTCCAAGGGGTGGGGGGTGTCCAAGGGGTGGGGGGTGTCCAAGGGATATGGGAGGGGTGTCCAAGGGGTGTTTGGGGATGTCCTAGTGTTCGGGGGGTGTAAATGAGGGTGGGGGGGCTGTCGAAGCGGTGGGGGGTGTCCAAGGGGTGGGGGGGTGTCCAAGGGATATGGGAGTGGTGTCCAAGGTGTCTGGGAGTTCTGTCCAAGGGGCCGGTTGGGTGTAAATGAGGGTGGGGGGGGGGGGCTGTCCAAGGGGTGGGGGTGTCTAAGGGGTGGGGGGGTGTCCACGGGATATGGGAGGGGTGTCCAAGGGGTGTTTGGGGCTGTCCAAGGGCTCGGGGGGGTGTCCAGGGGTCGGGGGGGGGGGGGGGGGTGGTGTCCAAGGGGTCTGGGAGGACTGTCAAGGTGTGGGGGGGGGGGTGTCCAATGGGTGTTTGAGGCTGTACTTGGGGTCTTGGGGGTGTAAATGAGGGTGGGGGGCTGTCCAAGGGGTGGGGGGTGTCCAAGGGGTGGGGGTGTCCAAGGGATATGGGAGGGGTGTCTAATGGGTGTTTGAGGCTGTACTAGGGGTCGTGGGGGTGTAAATGAGGGTGGGGGGCTGTCCAAGGGGTGGGGGGGGGTGTCCAAGGGTTGTGGTGGGGCTCCAATGTGGTGGGGGAGGGCTGGACAGGTTGTTAGTTGGGTATAGATGAGGGTGGGGTTCATTTGGGGCTTGGGGGAGGGCTGGCATGGTTCGTTTTGTTGTTTGGTGTCTGGTTGCTTTTTGGTGAGAGCAGTGCAATTATTTTAAAAAAAATATATCTCTTTCACGTCGGTTATAAAATAACCGATGTGGTAAATAAATCGGTAGGGGTTTATCACGTCGGTTTTTTCGAGAACCGACGTGATAAATCGTTCGCGGGGCCTTTTATCACGTCGGTTCTTAATATAACTGACGTGCTAAAAGGCCTGGGAATCGATTTACCACGTCAGTTATTGGATAACCGACGTGCTAAAACGTTTCCCAGGCCTTTTTATCATGTCGGTTATTTAACAAACCGACGTGATAATAGGCCCGGGGAAGGGTTAATCACGTCGGTTATGTCATAACCGACGTGATAAACGATATCCCAGGCGTTTTATCACGTCGGTTTAGAAATAACCGACGTGATAAACCCCCCCCCCCCCCCCCGCATATTTAGCACGTCGGTTATTCTATAACCGACGTGCTAAACCCCCCCACCCGCGGTGTATCACGGCGGTTCATATAATAACCGCCGTTATAAAGCCCCATCCCCCATCATTTTTCACGTCGGTTATTAATGAACCGACGTGATAAACACCGTAATGATAGGGATGTTACATCGGGTTTTAAATAATCGACGTAAAAAATGTTATTTATAACGTCGTCCGTATTAACGTCGCCTAAAAACCGACGTAAATAATGAAAAATAACCGACGTAAAAAATGTTTTCTGCACTAGTGTTTCAAAGATGTGGAAAGAAACACCTAGTAAAATGTTTCAAAGGGACAGAAATATGCTATAGATGTCGAAATGAAGGTCATAAAGCAAGAACCTTCCATGGAAAAAGGAAGCATCCAGTTGAATCTAGGAAAGGGAAAGAAGTTCTTTCTGAGGTATCAATTGAATGTTTTAAATGTGGTGTGCATGGTCATTATGAAAACACATGTCCTATGAAGAAGTTTCGTGAATGGGATCACCAAAATCGTACAAATGTTCGTTTACCAATACCTAATTCCATTCCAATTGAGGATGAAGAAACTGAAAATGACCAATCAAAGGTATGGATTATTTCATGACTATTGTTTTCCTATTTTGGAATCTTAGGATATGATTCATGATTTTGTTTGTAGGAAAGAAGTATTTCAGAATAAGTTGGAAAGGAATGGTTAATGGATCATGAAGAATGTTGAATGAGTAAGATGTCAACATATAAGGGCTTCAAGAGTTATGGTGAAATTCTTAAGAGTATTAAGTATCTTTTTATGATGGGGTTACATTAGAAGACTTTTTATATTATGTGTAACCCTGATGTTTAATATATGAAAATTTTATTCAAGGAATAGTTATCTTTTCTTTTGTGGACATAGTTATAATGAACCATTTGGGTTTATATTATCCTTACTTTTGAGGTAATTATGGGTTACTATATGTTATGATTGAAGTGAAAGGCATGAGATAAAATTGAGGTTAAATTATGATATGGTTATTTTTTATGATTTAATCCCTTTTTGGGGAATGTTTTGAGAATTATATAGTTTTGGAAAAAGGACAACACGCAGACCGTGTGACTACCCGTCGCGTCGGACAAAGCTACGGGAATCGAACCCCCAACCAAAGTGCGACTGGTATATATCGCCTACCACTGGACTACGTGAAGTCCCTGGTTAGTTTGACTGATTCTTTTTAGTTATATGATTTTATAAATTATGAGTAAGTTTATTTTGGGTTATTTATGCAAATGATTATCCTATCATGGAGGATATGTGATTAGGTTAATTACTTTTCAATACGAGACTTTAGGAGCAGCTGATGTTGTTTGGAGATAAATGTTACGATTTAACTTGGAAGACTATGTGACTAAATCCTTCAAATATTTGGGTTTCAATCTTAGTTTGTTTTACTTTGAATAATTTTATGGACAAATTGTTTATCAGATGGTCCTTGTTGAACCTTGGGTTTTGTTGGACAAATTTTGGAGATTAAGCATAGATTTTCTTTTTAAAGGGTTATCCTTTTCTAGATTATCTGATCTTGTACTAACCTTTTTGGTTTTTGTTTTGGTTAAAACCTAAAGACATGGGAAGTATATAGTTCTCTTTGGTGGATTATGTGATTCTCTAGAAGTTGATATAATACTCTTAATATGAAAAAGTCTTCCTAAATACTCGTCTTTTGGAGAAAATATGTGTTTGTGTAATGAATCTAATAAAAGTTGAAAGTCAACATGATGAGTGATTATGTTTCCTTATGAATAAATTCCTCAGTGAAAAGTAACTTAAAACAAAAATGTTGTCTATTAACTTTTCCTACTGGGGAATTGAATACCGTTTAACCCATCACAAGTTTGTGATTTTCTTATGGTTATCTTTCTCCTAGACATGTTTTCTATCACTCTCCCTCGAGAACATGACCGTTTTCTTTTTCTTCCATGTCCATGTTTTCCTACATGGAATCCTAGTATTGGTTAACTCGGGTAACCTCTGTACTTATCGTTCTTTATTTTAAAGTGATTGTTTTACCGACTCTTGTTCCGATGTGGGACTTTCAAGGATGTTTCCAAGCTCAATTTTAAAATTGCGAGGACGCAATTCCCAAAAGGGGGGAAGGATGTAACACCCCAGGTAAATAAATAATATGACATTTTCATATTTATCCATATTTGTGAATAAAATAATAATATTACTTTAAAGGGGACGCTATGCATGATGGAATACCCAATACGCAACAATGAGTTTCTTGGGAATCTTGCACTGCACTCTAATAATAAAATAATATTATGGTAGTTAACACCTAGCCGTTGTAATAGCGGGAATGAACAGAACTAACTAAAAAATGATTATATATGTTTTTCAGATATTTTTACTCTTTACAGTAAATGTTTTAGGATTAAAAATGCGAATGAATCCAATTTTAAGCGTAAACATTCCAATATTCTTTAAAAAGTGGATTAACCACCTTTTGATGGCGAACCTCTTGTAAATCCACTTTTTGACAATTTTATGTGTTATATTTGACAAAATAAAATTCTTTTTTAGAATCGAGACATCAAAATTTACATTGTGTAAATTTTTAGGATTTTTTTGAAAAAGTTCAATTTTTAATGAATAGTGAAAAATGTTGTATTTTAATTCAAAACCTCTTTTTAATCTGATTTATTTATATGATTAGATTATCTTTTGAATTGGTTTTAAAGTGAAATTAGAATATATTTTTACCATTTAATACTATAGTGGTTGTTGGAATTAATTTCACTTTGAAAATTGACTTAAACTAGTGTCAATCTTTTGATACTTATTATTTCATAAAAACACGCTATTTGCTCTGACAGCGGGAATTAATTATTAAATTAGTTAATACAACTAATATGTTTTGAATTTTGTAAAATATACATCATTTTTGAATTCGGAATATCAAATATAGCTTAGGGTGAAGTTTTGGTATTTTTCTGAAAAACTTCAATTTTGATGAATAGTGAAACCACTAAGTGGTACTTATAAAAACCGATTTTCCATTTAAATGAAATTTTGCCATCATTGTGTGTTGAATTTCAAAAATCTGACATACTTGGTTGTAATTAAGAAGTAAAATTTGGTTCAATGGGATTAAAATAATTTTTTGGTGAATAGTAACTTATTATGTTTTTAATCGCGATTAGAGGTAATTAGTGTAGTTTAAGGTAAGAATAATGTTTTAATAAAATGAAATGACCTAGACACATGTCCTACCCTCATTGGATGTTTCATGGCCGACCAATACAATCCATGGGTCAACTTGGGCACCCCATGGAGCCACTTTGGTTGGAAAATGACATAAATACCTTTTAATTTAATGTTAAAGTAAAAATGACACACACATGAGATGTTTTACTAAAACAATTTTTACATGGGGTTATAAAAGTCCAATTTTTCACTATAAATAGTCATTGGAAAGATAAAAAGATTTAATACACCATATTATATTTTTATAATTTTTAGTCATTAAATAAATTAAATTTATTATGATATCATGATGATGTAGCGATGATCTCATTATTTAACGATTCAAATAAAATGGAAAGATAATGTAATATCTAAGACCTAAACATGTCCAAAACCTATAGGATGAGTGGATTTCGAACCATTATCACCTTATCCTATAAATACATAAATGTGGAACCTTTAAAATCTGAAAATCTTTTGGAAATAAAGTTACATTTTGAAACTTTACAAGAGTGCCCCTCCTCTCCTCTTTTAAAAGGCCCCCACATCTACCTCCTTACCCACACTCCCAAAGCCTTTGGCTTGGCCAAACCCTGCCCATTTGGTCTCCCCACATCCCTCTCTAACTCCTTGAGGCCTCACTTTGGGCAGAAGTCTTCCCAAGGAATCCTTTTAGCTCAATCCAAAGGGAGTTACCTGATTTTAAGGACGTTAAAGAACGATCGAGTCAAGTCGGACCCGAGGTAAGGGATCCTACCCCTCTCTTTCTTTTTAAGTACACTCTTTTATGTCATTCCTTTAAGCTCATATTTCTTATGAGTGGGATGTTATTTTATATTACTCCTACTGTAATTTTTATGTTCATATGATGAGAGACCCTATTTGATCTCATAAATCAATTTTTTGGAAGTTTTAAGTGGCGTCGTTAGGCTGCCGAGTTTTCGTAAGGGATTTTTCATGTCACTTTTATTCCCATGAAATTTATGCTACGTTTGACACTATTTCCTTTGAGTGGTATATGTAATGACCATTATTATTCACTTTGTGTAGTATAATTTCATTTATGGGTATTTACATCTTCATTGTATGACCCTTCATCCATGGGGTGTACTTTTCGAAAGTTACCCAACTCGGTAAGGGGACCTTTCACCCTCTTTTTTAAAAGACTTATTTTGTTATGTCTTTTAATTCACATGCTATTGTGTTGGGATATGTTCTTCTATATCCTTATTTATGTAAATTTTATGTCCAAGTGATGAGATCCCCTTTGTCTCTCTCATCAACCCTTTTTGTAAAATTTTATGTGACACCGTTAGGCAGTAGAATTTTACCAAGGGAACTTCTTAACCCAATTTTGATTTCTTTGGGTTCAACATGTAGTTATTGAATATGTCATACTTTGAATATGTGTGAATAACCTTTGTTTGTTTTACACTTAATATTCACTTATATTGGGTGTATTTATATTTGTCACACATAATTATGAGATTGATTTATCCTTAATTTAAGGATACCTTCTTTATAATGGATTTCATCTCATTTTACATTTATTTTGAGACTTCATTGTTGTTATGCACCAATTCACTCTTATATGGTGTGTATACTGTCCTTTGGAATATTATATCATTAATCCCTTTATTCTCATGATATTATAAAGTTTGGATTAAATTTTATTCCTCTATTATTTGTATTCAAGAGTCTCTCATTTTGTTAAAAACTATTTAACAAAAATATCTTTTTAAAATTTTTAAAGATTTAAATCTTTATCTTTAATGACCATGTTTTCAAAATGGTTTTAAGTATTTATTTATATGGACATTAATGTTTTAAAATTATAATTCCATTAAAATCTTCAAAGTTGTATGGGACACTTTTATTCAAAAATCTCTTTTAAATGGTTTTTGAAAATGGACTGATTAATTCAATATCTGGGAATTACTTATTGTGGTTTCAAAGGAAATGTTGTTATTGAAATGATTATATTTTCAATATTTTATGTGTAATGATGGTACATGGACATTTTACGGGTGGTTACGTGATAAACCATATGACGGGTGGTGCCATGAATACCTGGACGGGTGGTTATGTTATAACCTCCAATACATTGGGTATGGAAGTCGGCCGTATGGCTATTTCATTAAGTATGTATGGAAGTTGGCCGAATGGATATTCCATTAAGTGATATGTGTGGAAGTTGACCTTATGGTCATTCCACTTAAGTATGTTTATGTCCCAAGTTACCTTTATATGTTATGTGATCTTTATATGGGTTTTATGGTAATCTTTTGGTTACAGAAGGGTAAGTAATGAACTTTTATTCAGTGAAGAGTTTTTACTACTTCAAAAAGGTGAAAAGTATTACTTTGTTAAAGTATACATGGTTTACTTGTTGTTTTGAAAAAACTAACAGTTTTCATTCTTTTTGTATCCCTTACTGAGCTTTTTATGCTCATCCCAAGTTTTTGAAATGTTTTTCACAGGACTTAACATGGAATAGGGTCAAGAATGGGATCAAGGTAAAGTCATGCTACCAAAAACATGGAACTAGACATGTTTCGTTTTAAGAGTTTTTATTTTATGGAAACTTAGTAGAAGTTTATACTTTGTAATCTTTTGAGATGTAATAGTTATGTCCTAATTCTCTAAAACTCTAAACCTGAAAAGATCCTCAATGTGAATTATTCATTTTATTAAATTTTAAGTATAGTTTAAGGCTGGGGCCTTATAGTTGGTATCAGTGGTCGGTTTAGATAACTTTAGAGGTTAGGGTATTCTTTAAGCATAAGTGACATTACCATAATGGTTAGGATTTCAGAAAGAGTCATAGTTTTTAGATAAAGTGAATGAGTAAGTATATCTTCCTCATTAGTACATGATGGTTTTGTTGATATACTCACACTGACCCTTTTTGGTTTTAGTAAATGGCTGGATATAGCAGGCACCAAAGTAACAGTGGATGTGAAGGAAACTGTGACAGTTTTCTGAGCGAGCAGCTGAATGATATGGGAGCTGCAACGAGAACTCTTGTGTTTATCCTCAACCAACTATCTGGAGTCATGATTGACCACCTAAACCTTGGTGATTTCTATAAGGCATCATATATGCGAGAAACAAATCCCTACGGAACTATAGGTAATAATCATAAAGGTAAGTGTGTTAAAAAACCTCAGTGTCAAAGATGTGGAAAGAAACACCTAGGAAAATGTTTCAAAGGGACAGAAATATGCTATAGATGTGGAAATGAAGGTCATAAAGCAAGAACCTGCCATGGAAAAAGGAAGCATCCAGTTGAATCGAGGAAAGGGAAAGAAGTTCTTTCTGAGGGATCAATTGAATGTTTTAAATGTGGTGTGTATGGTCATTATGCAAACACATGTCCTATGAAGAAGTTTCATGAATGGGATCACCAAGATCGTACAAATGTTCGTTTACCAATACCTAATGCCATTCCGATTGAGGATGAAGAAACTGAAAATGACCAATCAAAGGTATGGATTATTTCATGACTATTGTTTTCCTATTTTGGAATCTTAGGATATGATTCATGATTTTGTTTGTAGGAAATAAGTATTTCAGAATAAGTTGGAAAGGAATGGTTAATGGATCATGAAGAATGTTGAATGAGTAAGATGTCAACATATAAGGGCTTCAAGAGTTATGGTGAAATTCTTAAGAGTATTAAGTCTCTTTTTATGATGGGGTTACATTAGAAGACTTTTTATATTATGTGTAACCCTGATGTTTAATATATGAAAATTTTATTCAAGGAATAATTATCTTTTCTTTTGTGGACATAGTTATAAAGAACCATTTGGGTTTATATTATCCTTACTTTTGAGGTAATTATGGGTTACTATATGTTATGATTGAAGTGAAAGGCATGAGATAAAATTGAGGTTAAATTATGATATGGTTATTTTTGATGATTTAATCCCTTTTTGGGGAATGTTTTGAGAATTATATAGTTTTAGAAAAAGGACAACACGCAGACCGTGTGTCTACCCGTCGCGTCGGACAAAGCTGCGGGAATCGAACCCACAACCAAAGTGCGACTGGTATTTATCGCCTACCACTGGACTACGTGAAGTCCCTGGTTAGTTTGACTGATTCTTTTTAGTTATATGATTTTATAAATTATGAGTAAGTTTATTTTGGGTTATTTATGAAAATGATTATCCTATCATGGAGGATATGTGATTAGGTTAATTACTTTTCAATACGAGACTTTAGGAGCAGCTGATGTTGTTTGGAGATAAATGTTACGATTTAACCTGGAAGACTATGTGACTAAATCCTTCAAATATTTGGGTTTCAATATTAGTTTGTTTTACTTTGAAGAATTTTATGGACAAATTGTTTATCGGATGGTCCTCGTTGAACCTTGGGTTTTGTTGGACAAATTTTGGAGATTAAGCATAGATTTTCTTTTTAAAGGGTTATCGTTTTCTAGATTATCTGATCTTGTACTAACATTTTTGGTTTTGGTTTTGGTTAAAACCTAAAGACATGGGAAGTATATAGTTCTCTTTGGTGGATTAGGTGATTCTCAAGAAGTTGATTATAATACTCTTAATATGAACAAGTCTTCCTAAATACTCATCTTTTGGAGAAAATATGTGTTTGTGTAATGAATCTAATAGAAGTTGAAAGTCAACATGATGAGTGATTATGTTTCCTTATGAATAAATTCCTCAGTGAAAAGTAACTTAAAGCAAAAAGGTTGTCTATTAACTTTTCCTACTGGGGAATTGAATACCGTTTAACCCATCAAAAGTTTGTGATTTTCTTATGGTTATCTTTCTCCTAGACATGTTTTCTATCACTCTCCCTCGAGAACATGACCATTTTCTTTTTCTTCCATGTCCATGTTTTCCTACATGGAATCCTAGTATGGGTTAACTCGGGTAACCTCTGTACTTATCGTTCTTTATTTTAAAGTGATTGTTTTACCGACTCTTGTTCCGATGTGGGACTTTCAAGGATGTTTCCAAGCTCAATTTTAAAATTGCGAGGACGCAATTCCCAAAAGGGGGGAAGGATGTAACACCCCAGGTAAATAAATAATATGATATTTTCATATTTATCCATATTTGTGAATAAAATAATAATATTACTTTAAAGGGGACGCTATGCACGATGGCGTACCCAATACGCAACAATGAGTTTCTTGGGAATCTTGCATTGCACTCTAATAATAAAATAATATTATGGTAGTTAACGCCTAGCCGTTGTAATGGCGGGAATGAAGAGAACTAACTAAAAAATGATTATATATGTTTTTCAGATATTTTTACTCTTTACAGTAAATGTTTTAGGATTAAAAATGCGAATGAATCCTATTTTAAGCGTAAACATTCCAATATTCTTTAAAAAGTCGATTAACCGCCTTTTGATGGCGAACCTCTTGTAAATACACTTTTTGACAATTTTATGTGTTATATTTGACAAAATAAAATTCTTTTTTAGAATCGAGACATCAAAATTTACATTGTGTAAATTTTTAGGATTTTTCTGAAAAAGTTCAATTTTTAATGAATAGTGAAAAATGTTGTATTTTAATTCAAAACCTCTTTTTAATCTGATTTGTTTATATGATTAGATTATCTTTTTAATTGGTTTTAAAGTGAAATTAGAATATATTTTTACCATTTAATACAATAGTGGTCGTTGGAATTAATTTCACTTTGAAAATTGACTTAAACTAGTGTCAATCTTTTGATACTTATTATTTCATAAAAACACGCTATTTGCTCTGACAGCGGGAATTAATTATTAAATTAGTTAATACAACTAATATGTTTTGAATTTTGTAAAATAGACATCATTTTTGAGTTCGGAATATCAAATATAGCTTAGGGTGAAGTTTTGGTATTTTTCTGAAAAACTTCAATTTTTGATGAATAGTGAAACCACTAAGTGGTACTTATAAAAACCGATTTTCCATTTAAATGAAACATTTAAATCATTGTGTGTTGAATTTAAAAAATATGACATAAATGGTTGTAATTAAGAAGTAAAATGTGGTTCAATGGGATTAAAATAATTTTTTGGTGAATAGTAACTTATTAAGTTTTTAATCGCGATTAGAGGTAATTAGTGTAGTTTAAGGTAAGAATAATGTTTTAATAAAATTAAATGACCTAGACACATGTCCTAACCTCATTGGATGTGTCATGGATGACCAAGACAATCCATGGGTCAACTTGGGGACCCCATGGAGCCACTTTGGTTGGAAAATGACATAAATACCTTTTAATTTAATGTTAAAGTAAAAAATGACACACACATGAGATGTTTTACTAAAACTATTTTTGCATGGGGTTATAAAAGTACGATTTTTCACTATAAATAGTCATTGGAAAGCTAAAAAGATTTATTACACCATATAATTTTTTTTTATAATTTTTAGTCATTAAATAAATTAAATTATTTATGACATCATGATGATGCAGCGATGATCTCATTATTTAACGATTTAAATAAAATGGAAAGATAATGTAATATCTAAGACCTAAACATGTTCAAAACCTATTGGATGAGTGGATTTCGAAGCCTTATCACCTTATCCTCGAAATAAATAAATGTGGAACCTTTAAAATCCGAAAATCTTTTGAAAATAAAGTAACATTTTGTAACTTTACAAGAGTGCCCCTCCTCTCCTCTTTTAAAAGGCCCCCACCTCTACCTCCTTACCCACACTCCCAAAGCCTTTGTCTTGGCCAACCCCTACCCATTTGGTCTCTCCAAATCCCTATCTAACTCATTGAGGCCTCACTTTGGGCAGAAGTCTTCCCAAGGAAGCCTTTTAGCTCAATCCAAAGGGAGTTACCCGATTTTAAGGACGTTAAAGAACGATCGAGTCAAGTCGGACCCGAGGTAAGGGATCCTACCCCTCTCTTTCTTTTTAAGTACACTCTTTTATGTCATTCCTTTAAGATCATATTTATTATGAGTGAGATGTTATTTTATATTACTCCTACTGTAATTTTTATGTTCATATGATGAGAGACCCTATTTGATCTCATAAATCCATTTTTTGGAAGTTTTAAGTGGCGTCGTTAGGCTGCCGAGTTTTCGTAAGGGATTTTTCATGTCACTTTTATTCCCATGACATTTATGCTAAATTTGACACAATTTACTTTGAGTGGTGTATGTACTGCCCATTATTATACACTTTGTGTAGTATAATTTCATTTATGGGTATTTACATCTTCATTGTATGACCCTTTTTCCATGGGGTGTACTTTTTGAAAGTTACCCAACTCGGTAAGGGGACCTTTCACCCTCTTTTTTAAAAGACTTCTTTTGTTATGTCTTTTAATTCACATGCTATTGTGTTGGGATATGTTCTTCTATATCCTTATTTATGTAAATTTTATGTCCATGTGATGAGATCCCCTTTATCTCTCTCATCAACCCTTTTTGTAAAATTTTATGTGACACCGTTAGGCAGTAGAATTTTACCAAGGGAACTTCTTAACCCAATTTTGATTTCTTTGGGTTCAACATGTAGTTATTGAATATGTCATACTTTGAATATGTGTGAATAACCTTTTTTTGTTTTACACTTAATATTCACTTATATTGGGTGTATTTATATTTGTCACACATAATTATGAGATTGATTTATCCTTAATTTAAGGATACCTTCTTTATAATGGATTTCATCTCATTTTACATTTATTTTGAGACTTCATTGTTGTTATGCACCAATTCACTCTTATATGGTGTGTATACTGTCCTTTGGCATATTATATCATGAATCCCTTTATTCTCGTGATATTATAAAGTTTGGATTAAATTTTATTCTGCTATTATTTGTATTCCAGAGTCTCTCATTTTGTTAAAAACTATTTAACAAAAATATCTTTTTAAATGTTTTAAAGATTTAAATATTTATCTTTAATGTCCATGTTTTCAAAATGGTTTTCAGTATTTATTTATATGGACATTAATGTTTTAAAATTATAATTCCATTAAAATCTTCAAAGTGGTATGGGACACTTTTATTCAAAAATCTCTTTTAAATGGTTTTTGAAAATGGATTGATTAATTCAATATCTGGGAATTACTTATTGTGGTTTCAAATGAAATGTTGTTATTGAAATGATTATATTTTCAATATTTTATGTGTAATGATGGTACATGGACATTTTACGGGTGGTTACGTGATAAACCATATGACGGGTGGTGCCGTGAATACCAGGACGGGCGGTTAGGTTATAACCTCCAATACATTGGGTATGGAAGTCGGCCATATGGATATTTCATTAAGTATGTATGGAAGTTGGCCGAATGGCTATTACATTAAGTGATATGTGTGGAAGTCGACCTTATGGTTATTCCACTTAAGTATGTTTATGTCCCAAGTAACCTTTATATGTTATGTGATCTTTATATGGGTTTTATGGTAATCTTTTGGTTACAGAAGGGTAAGTAATGAACTTTTATTCAGTGAAGAGTTTTTACTACTTAAAAAAGGTGAAAAGTATTACTTTGTTAAAGTATACATGGTTTACTTGTTGTTTTGAAAAAACTAACAGTTTTCATTCTTTTTGTATCCCTTACTGAGCTTTTTATTCTCATCCCAAGTTTTTGAAATGTTTTTCACAGGACTTAACATGGAATAGGGTCAAGGATGGGATCAAGGTAAAGTCATGCTACCAAAAACATGGAACTAGACATGTTTCGTTTTAAGAGTTTTTATTTTATGGAAACTTAGTAGAAGTTTCTACTTTTTAATCTTTTGAGATGTAATAGTTATGTCCTAATTCTCTAAAACTCTAAACCTGAAAAGATACTCAATGTGAATTATTCATTTAATTAAATTTTAAGTATGGTTTAAGACTGGGGCCTAATAGTTGGTATCAGTGGTCGGTTTAGATAACTTTAGAGGTTAGGGTATTCTTTAAGCATAAGTGACATTACCATAATGGTTAGGATTTCAGAAAGAGTCATAGTTTTTAGATAAAGTGAATGAGTAAGTATATCTTCCTCATTAGTACATGATGGTTTTTTTGATATACTCACACCGACCCTTTTTGGTTTTAGTAAATGGCTGGATATAGCAGGCACCAAAGTAACAGTGGATGTGAAGGAAACTGTGACAGTTTTCTGAGCAAGCAGCTGAATGATATGGGAGCTGCAATGAGAAATAATGTGTTTATCCTCAACCAACTATCTGGAGTCATGATTGACCACCTAAACCTTGGTGATTTCTATAAGGCATCATATATGCGAGAAACAAATCCCTACGGAACTATAGGTAATAATAATAAAGGTAAGTGTGTTCAAAAACCTAAGTGTCAAATATGTGGAAAGAAACACCTAGGAAAATGTTTAAAAGGGATAGAAATATTCTATTTATGTGGAAATGAAGGTCATAAAGCAAGAACCTGCCATGGAAAAAGGAAGCATCCAGTTGAATCGAGGAAAGGGAAAGAAGTTCTTTTTGAGGGATCAATTGAATGTTTTAAATGTGGTGTGCATGGTCATTATGCAAACACATGTCCTATGAAGAAGTTTCGTGAATGGGATCACCATGATCTTACAAATGTTCTTTTACCAATACCTAATGCCATTCTGATTGAGGATGAAGAAACTGAAAATGACCAATCAAAGGTATGGATTATTTCATGACTATTGTTTTCCTATTTTGGAATCTTAGGATATTATTCATGATTGTGTTTGTAGGAAAGAAGTATTTCAGAATAAGTTGGAAAGGAATGGTTAATGGATCATGAAGAATGTTGAATGAGTAAGATGTCAACATATAAGGGCTTTAAGAGTTATGGTGAAATTCTTAAGAGTATTAAGTCTCTTTTTATGATGGGGTTACATTAGAAGACTTTTTATATTATGTGTAACCCTGATGTTTAATATATGAAAATTTTATTCAAGGAATAGTTATCTTTTCTTTTGTGGACATAGTTATAAAGAACCATTTGGGTTTATATTATCCTTACTTTTGAGGTAATTATGGGTTACTATATGTTATGATTGAAGTGAAAGGCATGAGATAAAATTGAGGTTAAATTATGATATGGTTATTTTTGATGATTTAATCCCTTTTTGGGGAATGTTTTGAGAATTATATAGTTTTGGAAAAAGGAAAACACGCAGACCGTGTGACTACCCGTCGCGTCGGACAAAGCTGCGGGAATCGAACCCATAACCAAAGTGCGACTGGTATTTACCGCCTACCACTGGACTACGTGAAGTCCCTGGTTAGTTTGACTGATTCTTTTTAGATATATGATTATATAAATTATGAGTAAGTTTATTTTGGGTTATTTATGAAAATTATTATCCTATCATGGAGGATATGTGATTAGGTTAATTACTTTTCAATACGAGACTTTTGGAGAAGCTGATGTTGTTTGGAGATAAATGTTACGATTTAACTTGGAAGACTATGTGACTGAATCCTTCAAATATTTGGGTTTAAATCTTAGTTTGTTTTACTTTGAAGAATTTTATGGACAAATTGTTTATCGGATGGTCCTCGTTGAACCTTGGGTTTTGTTGGACAAATTTTGGAGATTAAGCATAGATTTTCTTTTTAAAGGGTTATCCTTTTCTAGATTATCTGATCTTAAACTAACCTTTTTGGTTTTGGTTTTGGTTAAAACATAAAGACATGGGAAGTATATAGTTCTCTTAGGTGGATTAGGTGATTCTCTAGAAGTTTATTATAATACTCTTAATATGAACAAGTCTTCCTAAATACTCGTCTTTTGGAGAAAATATGTGTTTGTGTAATGAATCTAATAAAAGTTGAAAGTCAACATGATGAGTGATTATGTTTCCTTATGAATAAATTCCTCAGTGAAAAGTAACTTAAAAAAAATGTTGTCTATTAACTTTTCCTACTGGGGAATTGAATACCGTTTAACCCATCACAAGTTTGTGATTTTCTTATGGTTATCTTTCTCCTAGACATGTTTTCTATCACTCTACCTCGAGAACATGACCATTTTCTTTTTCTTCCATGTCCATGATTTCCTACATGGAATCCTAGTATGGGTTAATTCGGGTAACCTCTGTACTTATCGTTCTTTATTTTAAAGTGATTGTTTTACCGACTCTTGTTCCGATGTGGGACTTTCAAGGATGTTTCTAAGCTCAATTTTAAAATTGCGAGGAAGAAATTACCAAAAGGGGGGAAGGATGTAACACCCCAGGTATATAAATAATATGTAATTTTCATATTTATCCATATTTGTGAATAAAATAATAATATTACTTTAAAGGGGACGCTATGCATGATGGCGTACCCAATACGCAACAATGATTTTTTTGGGAATCTTGCATTGCACTCTAATAATAAAATAATATTATGGTAGTTAACGCCTAGCCGTTGTAATGGCGGGAATGAACAGAACTAACTAAAAAATGATTATATATGTTTTTCAGATATTTTTACTCTTTACAGTAAATGTTTTAGGATTAAAAATGCGAATGAATCCAATTTTAAGCGTAAACATTCCAATATTCTTTAAAAAGTCGATTAACTGCCTTTTGATGGAGAACCTCTTTTAAATCCACTTTTTGAAAATTTTATGTGTTATATTTGACAAAATAAAATTCCTTTTTAGAATTGAGACATCAAAATTTACATTGTGTAAATTTTTAGGATTTTTCTGAAAAAGTTCAATTTTTAATGAATAGTGAAAAATGTTGTATATTAATTCAAAACCTCTTTTTAATATGATTTATTTATATGATTAGATAATCTTTTGAATTGGTTTTAAAGTGAAATTAGAATATATTTTTACCATTTAATACAATAGTGGTCGTTGGAATTAATTTCACTTTGAAAATTGACTTAAACTAGTGTCAATATTTTGATACTTATTATTTCATAAAAACACGCTATTTGCTCTGACAGCGGGAATTAATTATTAAATTTGTTAATACAACTAATATGTTTTGAATTTTGTAAAATAGACATCATTTTTGAATTCGGAATATCAAATATAGCTTAGGGTGAAGTTTTGGTATTTTTCTGAAAAACTTCAATTTTTGATGAATAGTGAAACCACTAAGTGGTACTTATAAAAACCGATTTTCCATTTAAATGAAATTTTTCCATCATTGTGTGTTGAATTTCAAAAATCCGACATACATGGTTGTAATTAAGAAGTAAAATGTGGTTCAATGGGATTAAAATAATTTTTTGGTGAATAGTAACTTATTAAGTTTTTAATCGCGATTAGAGGTAATTAGTGTAGTTTAAGGTAAGAATAATGTTTTAATAAAATGAAATGACCTAGACACATGTCCTACCCCATTGGATGTGTCATGGACGACCAAGAAAATCCATGGGTCGACTTGGGGACCCCATGGAGCCACTTTGGTTGGAAAATGACATAAATACCTATTAATTTAATGTTAAAGTAAAAATGACACACACAGGAGATGTTTTACTAAAACAATTTTTACATGGGGTTATAAAAGTCCTATTTTTCACTATAAATAGTCATTGGAAAGATAAAAAGATTTAATACACCATAGTATTTTTTTATAATTTTTAGTCATTAAATAAATTAAATTATTTATGACATCATGATGATGTAGCGATGATCTCATTATTTAACGATTTAAATAAAATGGAAAGATAATGTAATATCTAAGACCTAAACATGTCCAAAACCTATTGGATGAGTGGATTTCGAACCCTTATCACCTTATCCTAGAAATACATAAATGTGGAACCTTTAAAATCCGAAAATCTTTTGAAAATAAAGTAACATTTTGTAACTTTACAAGAGTGCCCCTCCTCTCCTCTTTTAAAAGGCCCCCACCTCTACCTCCTTACCCACACTCCCAAAGCCTTTTGCTCGGCCAACCCCTGCCCATTTGGTCTGTCCACATCCCTCTCTAACTCCTTGAGGCCTCACTTTGGGCATAAGTCTTCCCAAGGAAGCATTTTATCTCAATCCAAAGGGAGTTACCCGATTTTAAGGACGTTAAAGAACGATCGAGTCAAGTCGGACCCGAGGTAAGGGATCCTACCCCTCTCTTTATTTTCAAGTACACTCTTTTATGTCATTTCTTTAAGATCATATTTCTTATGAGTGGGATGTTATTTTATACTACTCCTACTATAATTTTTATGTTTATATGATGAGAGACCCTATTTGATCTCATAAATCCATTTTTTGGAAGTTTTAAGTGGCGTCATTAGGCTGCCGAGTTTTCGTAAGGGATTTTTCATGTCACTTTTATTCCCATGAAATTTATGCTACGTTTGACACTATTTCCTTTGAGTGGTGTATGTACTGCCCATTATTATACACTTTGTGTAGTATAATTTCATTTATGGGTATTTACATCTTCTTTGTATGACCCTTCTTCCATGGGGTGTACTTTTCGAAAGTTACCCAACTCGGTAAGGGGACCTTTCACCCTCTTTTTTAAAAGACTTCTTTTGTTATGTCTTTTAATTCACATGCTATTGTGTTGGGATATGTTCTTATATATCCGTATTTATGTAAATTTTATGTCCAAGTGATGAGATCCCCTTTATCTCTCTCATCAACCCTTTTTGTAAAATTTTATGTGACACTGTTAGGATGTCGAATTTTACCAAGGGAACTTCTTAACCCAATTTCGATTTCTTTGGGTTCAACATGTAGTTATTGAATATGTCATCCTTTGAATATGTGTGAAAAACCTTTGTTTGTTTTACACTTAATATTCACTTATATTGGGTGTATTTATATTTGTCACACATAATTATGAGATTTATTTATCCTTAATTTAAGGATACCTTCTTTATAATAGATTTCATCTCATTTTACATATATTTTGAGACTTCATTGTTGTTATGCACCAATTCACTCTTATATGGTGTGTATGCTGTCCTTTGGCATATTATATCATGAATCCCTTTATTCTCATGATATTATAAAGTTTGGATTAAATTTTATTCTGCTATTATTTTTATTCAAGAGTCTCTCATTTTGTGAAAAACTATTTAACAAAAATATCATTTTAAATGTTTTAAAGATATAAATGTTTATATTTAATGTCCATGTTTTCAAAATGGTTTTCAGTATTTATTTATATGGACATTAATGTTTTTAAATTATAATTCCATTAAAAGCATCAAAGTGGTATGGGACACTTTGATTCAAAAATCTCTTTTAAATCGTTTTTGAAAATGGATTGATTAATTAAATATCTGGGAATTGCTTATTGTGATTTCAAATGAAATGTTGTTATTGAAATGTTTATATTTACAATATTTTATGTGTAATGATGGTACTTGAACATTTTACGGGTGGTTACGTGATAAACCATATGACGGGTGGTGCCGTGAATACCAGGACGGGTGGTTACGTTATAACCTCCAATTCATTGGGTATGGAAGTCGGCCGTATGGCTATTCCATTAAGTATGAATGGAAGTTGGCCGAATGGCTATTCCATTAAGTGATATGTGTAGAAGTCGACCTTATGGTTATTCCACTTAAGTATGTTTATGTCCCAAGTTACCTTTATATGTTATGTGATCTTTATATGGGTTTTATGGTAATATTTTGGTTACAGAAGGGTAAGTAATGAACTTTTATTCAGTGAATAGTTTTTACTACTTCGAAAAGGTGAAAAGTATTACTTTGTTAAAGTATACATGGTTTACTTGTTGTTTTGAAAAAACTAACAGTTTTCAATCTTTGTGTATCCATTAATGAGCTTTTTATGCTCATCCCATGTTTTTGAAATGTTTTTCACAGGACTTAACGTGGAATAGGGTCAAGGATGGGATCAAGGAAAAGTCATGCTACCAAAAACATGGAACTAGACATATTTCGTTTTAAGAGTTTTTATTTTATGGAAACTTAGTAGAAGTTTCTACGTTGTAATCTTTTGAGATGTAATAGTTATGTCCTAATTCACTAAAACTCTAAACCTGAAAAGATCCTCAATGTGAATTATTCATTTTATTCAATTTTAAGTATGGTTTAAGGCTGGGGAATTATAGTTGGTATCGGAGTTCGGTTTAGATAACTTTAGAGGTTAGGGTATTCTTTAAGCATAAGTGACATTACCATAATGGTTAGGATTTCAGAAAGAGTCATAGTTTTTAGATAAAGTGAATGAGTAAGTATATATTCCTCATTAGTACATGATGGTTTTGTTGATATACTCACACTGACCCTTTTTGGTTTTAGTAAATGGCTGGATATAGCAGGCACCAAAGTAACAGTGGATGTGAAGGAAATTGTGACAGTTTTCTGAGCGAGCAGCTGAATGATATGGGAGCTTCAATGAGAACTCTTGTGTTTATCCTCAACCAACTATCTGGAGTCATGATTGAACACCTAAACCTTGGTGATTTCTATAAGGCATCATATATGTGAGAAACAAATCCCTATGGAACTATAGGTAATAATCATAAAGGTAAGTGTGTTCAAAAACCTATGTGTCAAATATGTGGAAAGAAACACCTAGGAAAATGTTTCAAAGGGACAGAAATATGCTATAGATGTGGAAATGAAGGTCATAAAGCAAGAACCTGCCATGGAAAAAGGAAGCATCCAGTTGACTCGAGGAAAGGGAAGGAAGTTCCTTTTTGGGGATCAATTGAATGTTTTAAATGTGGTGTGCATGGTCATTATTAAAACACATGTCCTATGAAGAATTTTCGTGAATGGGATCACCAAGATCGTACAAATGTTCGTTTACCAATACCTAATGCCATTCCGATTGAGGATAAAGAAACTGAAAATGACCAATCAACGGTATGGATTATTTCATGACTATTGTTTTCCTATTTTGGAATATTAGGATATGATTCATGATTTTGATTGTAGGAAAGAAGTATTTCAGAATAAGTTGGAAAGGAATGGTTAATGGATCATGAAGAATGTTAAATGAGTAAGATGTCAACATATAAGGGCTTTAAGAGTTATAGTGAAATTCTTAAGAGTATTAAGTCTCTTTTGATGATGGGGTTACATTAGAAGACTTTTTATATTATGTGTATCCCTGATGTTTAATATATGAAAATTTTATTCAAGGAATAGTTATCTTTTCTTTTGTGGACATAGTTATAAAGAACCATTTGGGTTTATATGATCCCTACTTTTGAGGTAATTATGGGTTACTATATGTTATGATTGAAGTGAACGGCATGAGATAAAATTGAGGTTAAATTATGTTATGGTTATTTTTGACGATTTAATCCCTTTTTGGGGAATGTTTTGAGAATTATATAGTTTTGGAAAAAGGACAACACGCAGACCGTGTGACTACCTGTCGCGTCAGACAAAGCTGCGGGAATCGAACCCACAACCAAAGTGCGACTGGTATTTATCGCCTACCACTGGACTATGTGAAGTCCCTGGTTAGTTTGACTGATTCTTTTTAGTTATACGATTTTATGAATTAAGAGTAAGTTTATTTTGGGTTATTTATGAAAATGATTAACCTATCATGGAGGATATTTGATTAGGTTAATTACTTTTCAATTCGAGACTTTAGGAGCCGTTGATGTTGTTTGGATATAAATGTTTCGATTTATCTTGGAAGACTATGTGACTAAATCCTTCAAATATTTGGGTTTCAATCTTAGTTTGGTTTAATTTGAATAATTTTATGGACAAATTTTTTATCGGATGGTCCTCGTTGAACGTGGGGTTTTGTTGGACAAATTTTGGAGATTAATCATAGATTTTCTTTTTAAAGGGTTATCCTTTTCTAGATTAACTGATCTCGTACTAACCTTTTTAGTTTTGGTTTTGGTTAAAACCTAAATACATGGGAAGTATATAGTTCTCTTTGGTGGGTTAGTTGATTCTCTAGAAGTTGATTATAATACTCTTAATATGAACAAGTCTTCCTAAATACTCGTCTTTTGGAGAAAATATGAGTTTGTGTAATGAATCTAATAAAATTTGAAAGTCAACATGATGAGTGATTATGTTTCCTTATGAATAAGTTCCTCAATGAAAATTAACTTAAAACAAAAATGTTGTCTATTAACTTTTCCAACTGGGGAATCGAATACCGTTTAACCCATCACAAGTTTGTGATTTTCTTATGGTTATCTTTCTCCTAGACATTTTTACTATCACTCTCCCTCGAGAACATGACCCTTTGCTTTTTCTTCCATGTCTATATTTTTCTACATGGAATCCTAGTATGGTTTAACTCGGGTAAGCTCTGTACTTATCATTCTTTATTTTAAAGTGATTGTTTTACCGACTCTTGTTCCGATGTGGTATTTTCAAGGATGTTTCCAAGCTCAATTTTAAAATTGCAAGGACGCAATTCGCAAAAGGGGGGAAGGATGTAACACCCCAGGTAAGTAAATAATATGACATTTTCATATTTATCCATATTTGTGAATAAAATATTAATATTACTTTAATGGGGACACTATGCACGATGGCGTACCCAATACGCAACAATGAGTTTCTTGGGAATCTTGCATTGCACTCTAATAATAATATAATATTATGGTAGTTAACGCCTAGCCGTTTTAATGGAGGTAATGAACAGAACTAACTAAAAAATGATTATATATGTTTGTAAGATATTTTTACTCTTTACAATAAATGTTATAGGATTAAAAATGCGAATGAATCCAATTTTAAGCGTAAACATTCCAATATTTATTAAAAAGTCGATTAACCGCCTTTTAGTGGAGAACCACTTGTAAATCAACTTTTTGACAATTTTATGTGTTATATTTGAAAAATAAAATTCTTTTTTAGAATCGGGACATCAAAATTTACTTTCTGTAATTTTTTGGTATTTTTTTGAAAAAGTTCAATTTTTAAGGAATAGTGAAAAATGTTGTATTTTAATTCAAAGCCTCTTTTTAATATGATTTATTTATATGATTAGATTATATTATTAATTGGTTTTAAAGTGAAATTAGAATACATTTTTACCATTTAATACAATAGTGGTCGTTGGAATTAATTTTACTTTGAAAATTGACTTAAACTAGTGTCAATCTTTTGATACTTATTGTTTCATAAAAACACGCTATTTGCTCTGACAACAGGAATTAATTATTAAATTATTTAATACAACTAATATGTTTTGAATTTTTTAAAATAGACATCATTTTTGAATTCGGAATATCAAATATAGCTTAGGGTGAAGTTTTGGTATTTTTCTGAAAAACTTCAATTTTTGATGAATAGTGAAACCACTAAGTGGTACTTATAAAAACTGATTTTCCGTTTAAATGAAATTTTTCCATTATTGTGTGTTGAATTTCAAAAATCCGACATACATGGTTGTAATTAAGAAGTAAAATTTGGTTCAATGGGATTAAAATATTTTTTTGGTGAATAGTAACTTATTATGTTTTTAATCGCGATTAGAGGTAATTAGTGTAGTTTAAGGTAAGAATAATGTTTTAATACAATGAAATGACGTAGAAACATGTCCTACCCTCATTGCATGTGTCATGGCCGACCAAGAAAATCCATGGGTCAACTTGGGGACCCCATGGAGCCACTTTGGTTGGAAAATGACATAAATACCTTTTAAATTAATGATAAAGTAAAAATGACACACACATGAAATGTTTTACTAAAACAATTTTAAATGGGGTTATAAAAATCATATTTTTCACTATAAATAGTCATTGGAAAGATAAAAAGATTTACCTCACCATAGTATTTTTTTTATAATTTTTAGACATTAAATAAATTAAATTATTTATGACATCATGATGATGTAGCAATGACCTCATTATTTAACGATTTAAATAAAATGGAAAGATAATGTCATATCTAAGACCTACACCTGTCCAAAACCTATTGGATGAGTGGATTTCGAACCCTTATCACCTTATCCTAGAAATACATCAATGTGGGACCTTTAAAATCTGAAACTCTTTTGAAAATAAAGTAACATTTTGTAACTTTACAAAAGTGCCCCTCCTCTCCTCTTATAAAAGGCCCCCACCTCTACCTCCTTAACCACACTCCCAAAGCCTTTGGCTCGGCGAAACCCTACCCATTTTGTCACTCCACATCCCTCTATAACTCCTTGAGGCCTCACTTTGGGTAGAAATCTTCCCAAGTAATCCTTTTATCTCAAACCAAAGAGAGTTACCCGATTTTAAGGACGTTAAAGAACGATCGAGTCAAGTCGGACCCGAGGTAAGGGATCCTACCCCTCTCTTTATTTTTAAGTACACTCTTTTATGTCATTCCTTTTAAGCTCATCTTTCTTATGAGTGTGATGTTATTTTATATTACTCGTACTGTAATTTTTATGTTCATATGATGAGAGACCCTATTTGATCTCATAAATCCATTTTTTGGAAGTTTTAAGTGGCGCCGTTAGGCTGCTGAGTTTTCATAAGGGATTTTTCATCTCACTTTTATTCCCGTGACATTTATGCTATGTTTGCCACTATTTACTTTTAGTGGTGTATGTACTGCCCATTATTATACACTTTGTGTAGTATAATTTTATTTATGGGTATCTACATCTTCATTGTATGACCCTTCTTCCATGGGGTGTGCTTTTCGAATGTTACCCAACTCGGTAAGGGGACCTTTCACCCTCTTTTTTAAAAGACTTATTTTGTTATGTCTTTTAATTCACATACTATTATTTTGGGATATGTTCTTATATATCCTTATTTATGTAAATTTTATGTCCAAGTGATGAGATCCCCTTTATCTCTCTCATCAACCCTTTTTGTAAAATTTTATGTGACACCGTTAGGCTGTCGAATTTTACCAAGGGAACTTCTTAACCAAATTTCGATTTCTTTGGGTTCAACATGTAGTTATTGAATATGTCATCCTTTGAATAAATGTGAATTACCTTTGTTTGTTTTACACATAATATTCACTTATATTGGGTGTATTTATATTTGTCACACATAATTATGAGATTGATTTATCCTTAATTTAAGGATACCTTCTTTATAATGGATTTCATCTCATTTAACATTTCTTTTGAGGCTTCATTGTTGTTATGCACCAATTCACTCTTATATGGTGTGTATACTGTCCTTTGGCAGATTATATCCTGAATCCCTTTATTCTCATGATATTATAAAGTTTGTATTAAATTTTATTCCGCTATTATTTGTATTCAAGAGTCTCTCATTTCTTTAAAAACTATTTAACAAAAATATCGTTTTAAATGTTTTAAAGATTTAAAACCTTATCTTTAATGTCCATGTTTTCAAAATGGTTTTCAGTATTTATTTATATGGACATTAATGTTTTAAAATTATAATTCCATTAAAAGCCTCAAAGTGGTATGGGACACTTTGATTCAAAAATCTCTTTTAAATGGTTTTTGAAAATGTATTGATTAATTCTATATCTGGGAATTACTTATTGTAATTTTAAATGAAATGTTGTTATTGAAATGTTTATATTTTCAATATTTTATGTGTAATGATGGTACTTGGACATTTTACGGGTGGTTACGTGATAAACCATATAACGGGTGGTGTCGTGAATACCAGGACGAGTGGTTATGTTATAACCTCCAATGCATTGGGTATGGAAGTCAGCCATATGGCTATTCCATTAAGTATGTATGGAAGTTGGCCGAATTGCTATTCCATTAAGTGATATGTGTGGAAGTCGACCTTATGGTTATCCTACTTAAGTATGTTTATGTCCCAAGTTACCTTTATATGTTATGTGATCTTTATATGAGTTTTATGGTAATCTTTTGGTTACATAAGGGTAAGTAATGAACTTTTATTCAGTGAAGAGTTTTTACTGCTTTGAAAAGGTGAAAAGTATTACTTTGTTAAAATATACATGGTTTACTTGTTGTTTTGAAAAAACTAACAGTTTTAATTCTTTGTGTATCCCTTACTGAGTTTTTTATTCTCATCCCAAGTTTTTGAAATGTTTTTCACAGGACTTAACGTGGAATAGGGTCAAGGATGGGATCAAGGGAAAGTCATGATACCAAAAACATGGAACTAGACATGTTTTGTTTTAAGAGTTTTTATTTTATGGAAGCTTAGTAGAAGTTTCTACTTTGTAATATTTTGATATGTAATAGTTATGTCCTAATTCTCTAAAACTCTAAACTTGAAAAGATCCTCAATGTGAATTATTCATTTAATTCAATTTTAAGTATGGTTTAAGTCCGTGGCCTTATACTCTCCATAATCATTAATGACTCGACATATCACAGTGAAATCGTACCCCATCTCCCAATCCTCTAGTGTCCCAACTTCAGTGAAACATGTAAAAATACATGATCCACAACCTATAACATTAGATTTAATCAAAAATGTTCCATGTAATATTTATGTTGAGGCCATGCAGTTCCATCCTCTTCCTAATCAACTGAACCATCTCTATAGTCTCTAGTATGAGATAAGATCTATACATAGATACCTCTCATACCTCTAACCATCACATGGGTGGCCATCATGGAATACCATAAAATTCATCATAAGGTTCCATAGGTATTATATCTTGTAATATATTATTTAATGATAATTAAACTAGGGCTATGTCCCTCCCCCAGGTTCCCCCAAAATCTTGGACACAACTCACATCATGTCCTCATGTACCTGTCTTGTGTGCTCTAACTAGCTATCAGTCTGAGGGTCTTATGTTTTTTAGTTGAACATATATTCCCAACAACCACTAAAACCATTTCATGAATCATGATTTTAAATATAAATTCCTATATGAAATGATATTATGAAGTACCCCATCAAGTCATAAAATATCATAGATGAATAACCTCCAAAACTATTCTACTAAAAATATCTCATTGATAGGAATGAAATTAGAAACAATTTGTGCCTATAAATAAAACCCAAAATGAAATCACTACCCTGACGGAAGCTTGGTAAAACTATCACGAATTACATCATTACCTTATCTCCCTTCCACTCGAGAATCGGTAGCTATTGTAAAAGTCTGGTTGGTCATTGGTGTTCCACCTTCACTTGCTAATAGGAGGAGCATCTCATGAGAAAACAAGTTACATATTTATTCATACCCGTCCACCAGTATTCGTGATGTAGATCTCAATACATCTTGGTGATTCATGGGTGTAATTCCTATGATGAATTATGAATTCCTTATATCCACTCTTCATACATGTCTGTTGAAACCCATACACGATCATGTATACATAAAATCTTATCCTCTCCCATGATCCTACTATGGGATGGTTCTTCTCCTTCAACACTCTCCAAGAGTATATAGCCCTGGAATATGGTAGCTACCTCATCCTCACTCTATCCATAATGGTAGAGAATAGGTCTAAAAATGAAGTAAAATTCATCCAAGATGTTACTCGTTACTAACCTACTAAGCATCTTGTAACTGAGTCCCCCTACTCATTGCCTTAGCCACTTAATTTACTTTACTAGATGTATAGGAAATCTAAAAGAAAAAAATATTGTATTTATTAAACCAACCTTAACTACCTTAGATTCAAATCACTCTAGGTGAATAGTTAATTAAAAATTTCTTGTTCCATGAACACAATAAAATGCCCTCCCAGTGCACAATGTCTCCAACCCCACAATGCGTGAACAATTGTGGTTAACTCAAGATCATGTGTCAAGTGATTCCTCTCATGTGTCCGCATCTGTTGACACCCATATTTATTCCCCTACATATGAACTTCTACAATAATTATACATAATGCATCACAACAAAGAGTTTAACTTCTTCCTTTCTCAAGAAAACTCAATATCGATTCTAATGTTAATTTCCCTCTCTACTCCGAAAATAATACCTTGTAAATATCTTTCCATAAAAGCTTCACATCTTTTTTAGTCAAGCTTATGAGTGGAACTACTATGTGTGATATGTTCTAAATAAAACAAATATAATATCAAAACGTCCCTATGAAACTCTGTATCTCAAATATATTATTAGGATTCTCCAAGACAAATACATCACTCACCTTCTCTAGGTAAACTAACAGTCTTTTTTCCAAGACAATATACCCCATGAAGTGAATCTAATACTTCAAGAAGTGGAACATTGTGATCTTAACATATAAATAATGAACTCTTAGTGTATCCAATATAATATCAATATGTATGTAATGGTTGTGTTAATTTTGAGAATACACCAAGATATCATCCATGAATAACATATAAAATGAATCCAGATAAGGATTGAAAACATGGTTCATCCATGACATGGATAATTTTGGCATGTTCATGAGACAAAAAAACATAACCAAATACTCAAAGATACCATAATAGATATGAAAACTATGTTAGTCATGTCAAATTATCTAACACGCACATGATGATAACTAAATCATAGAATTTTTTTTGAGAATACATGTGCTCCTCAGAGATGATCAAAAATTTTATCTATCTATGGATGAGGATAATAGTTCATAAATATCAATTGGTTTAATATCTTATTATCCACACATTTTATAAGGGTATTGCCCATATTTTTAATAAAAAGGATCAGATAACACCACAAAGATGTACTAGGACATATAAAACCATTTTTCCTATATAGTCTCTTATCACAAAATTAGATCCTACATCTTAGTAGTAGCCATGAGGTGAGGTGGAATTAATAATTGTGTAGCTTCATGAACTATCTCGATAAGAAATTATACCTCTCTCACTAGTGGTAATCCAAAAAAAATTTTTGGGAACATTTTCATAAAATGATCAACCATTGGAGGTAAATCTATATGATTTATTTCTTGATCATTGGGATGTAAACTAACATTATATGTTATCATCCTTGTAAGACCATAATCCTTGTGTCCGTCTTATCTCTTATGGAAATCCAATTCACCCTTGTGAATAAAATCGTAGCCCTATAGTGATTTCAAGGACACACATTGGTGATAGAAATCAACGAAATAATTAAAGGGAACAAAACATCCCATCTTGATAATGATTTAAAAACCTTTCATCTTGAGGAAAAAGAAGTCCCATATGAAGTGACATTTTCAAATCTTAATGGGGAACTCCTTACACTGATGTGAATCCTCTATTCTAATCCCCAACCGAGTATCAAGCGTCCTAACTCCATCAAAACACTAAATTCTGAGCCCATGCCTCTCCATAATGGGATAAGATATAAATATATGAGAAGAACCTATATCGAAAAGATACTATGAGAATATAGAGAATATTATAATATTACCTTTAATATTATAAGGTTTTGGATTCTTATACTCAGGTGTTGGTTTCACTGTTTATATCTACCTTTATCTACAACCATATGATATAACTTGGGTTCCTTGAGAAGATCTTCTCTAATGTAACTAAAAATCCATAGACTAACTACAACAACCTCAACCACTACCTCATCCTCTTTGGCCTAATGTACACTAGCTCCCCACCTAACATGAATCTCTTAACCCCAATCTTATACATGGAGTCAAAATAGAATCTCTATCATTTGATTTTAATGGAAATGTTCTAAAAAATAATTGTAGATGGCCCATCTTTCTATAAGATCAACACTAGATTTGGTATTTCATGCACTGAGTACTCATATGTCCCTATCAAACATACTTTCTGCACCTCACATGGCTACCTGAGTTTGTTCTCTATATACTAATGTCACCTCTTGGATGATCCATATAATGATTTCTACTATCTGTAATTGTAATTCAAGATCTTTCTTTCGAACCGCCCTGGCTCGCACCCCTAACTCTATCAGGCCATGCTCTATGATAAGTGCATGATTCTAGAAATGTTATTATGCCAAAATACAATCACCTATAATCATATTTCATACCTAAGGACATCCTTCAATTGACTGACTTTAGATAACTCATCACCCATAAAAATAGGTAAGAAGCATTGGAGCTCAGTAAAAAAAGGCTAAATAATCAATGACGGATAAAATTCCATCCTCCAAGTGCATGAACAGTCAATCCCTATAATCCTCAAAATTATTGAGATATAAATAATCATAGTAGGCCTTACGATAATCCCTCAAAGACATCTCCTGATGATGATCATTCAGTGTAATGAAATCCCACCATCTATTGGTGGAATCATGCAATATATAAGTGACTATATTTACACTCCTCTCGAGAGGTGTCTCAAGATGCTCAAAAACAAATTTCCTAGAGTTTAGTAATGAATTCAAAACTTTTCATCTACCATTCCCCAAAATGTTGTCAAATTCTTTAACTACAACACCCACATCATCATTTCCATTATTAGGGCAGGTCGTGGTGCTCCATGTATGTTCTTCATGAAACACACAAGGCCTTCACAGAACTGGGATTCAACACCTGGGTCTGATACAACCAATAGTGACTCAACAGGCACTGCTGAAGAACCTATGTGAATCGCTTGGCACACTGGCTCTGCCGAATGGTTTCCAAAACCATCATTTCACGTGATTGAAGGATTTCATGGTGGTACACCTCTACAATTTCCAATATCATGCCTCATATCAAGATTCAACAACCGTTAAAAGTACATATATTGTAATAAGATACATACAAGTCATCCTTTATAAGAATCACAACCCTATGCCTACTTCATTACTCAGTTATGGGTGAAATACATATCATATAAAAGAAATAGATATTTTCTACTGACAACTACTAAGGTCGGGTCTGGGTCAAGTTCCCGACAATAAAAATATTTTGTTTTTATTTTATTCTCATATTCAGTTCCATTATATCATTATTCATTTTAAATGGCTGAACAAAATGATTCCCCAAATTTTGATCAATAAGGACCCACACTCCCCATGAACCAAAATACATCATCTATCAAATCCAAACCAATACACATTCTAGTCCATGCGGCTCATGGTCCACAACTCAACATGTCACAATTAGCTGCTTAGGGTTTCTATTGTCGCCAAATCAGGGAGACCTTGCTTTTGATACAACAGGAACTCTAAGTTAAAACCATGTATTCTATTCTGTTCAAAATCATTTATCAATCAATATGTATGTCAATAATGGAACTTATCACAACATCATGAAATCAGGCAATGCATCCTATATAGAATGTCATATTTCTTAGCATGTGAATTCTATGAAGTACCTAAAATGATGCATGATATAAAATACTCTCATATCATTGGGATTCAAAAAAATAGAACCCACTATTCCATCGATTATAAAATAAAAATATAAGTGCATCACCCAATGGTTGAATCGAATAAACTATAATATGAAAAATAAAAAAATAAATTTAATTCATGGTAGTTTGACCTTTTTCCTTTATGCGGGTTACCTATGCCCATACCCAATTCATTACCATATATAAATTCCTTTTTATCCCATTATATTGTCTCATAATTGTAAATAAAAATAGAGAATGAACCTTTGATTCCTCTTTTCAACATATTAGTCCTGAATTCCACTGAAAGGATCCCTGTGCCCGGTTGGCCACATGCGCTGAAGCACATCTTTACAAACACCAGAGGCTTCCATATAGAAGTGAGGGTCTTGGGAGTGTCTCTAGGGGAGACTATTCCCTCATCACCTATGTGTATAAAAATGGATATAAAATAATAGATACATATAGGAAGTAGCAAATTAACAATAAAACAGAAGAACAGAAAGAATAAATATAAATAATCAATACGAGAAAAGAATATCATATGAAAAAGTTTATTATACAGAATGTAACACCCCAAGATTCCATGGTACACTTATCTCTGAATAATACAGTAGCGTGTGTTGTACGCAACTTCGAGTTCTAATACACACCACAACCAATCAAACTAGCCTTTATGAATAGTAATACTGACATTTTAAAATTTTATAAATTTGATATCTCAAAATGGAATTCATTTTTAGATTCGTAATATCAAATTTAGCCTAGGATGAAGTTTTGGTTCTTTTTGGATAACTTTTATATTTTGATGAATAGTGAAAATTACTAAATTTAATTTAAAAACAACTTTTTTAATCAATATAATTAATAGTGATAAATCATGAATTTGAGTGGTTTTAAAGTATATTTAGAATATATTTTTACCATTTAATACAATTTTGGTCATTGGACATAATTTCACAATTAAACGGGACTTAAACAAGTATCAATCTTTTGATAGTTATTATATCTTAAAAACATGCTTTTGGTTTTGACAGCGGGAATTAATTTTAATTAATTTCTGCCACTTCTGTGTTTCAAATTTGGAAAAATGGATTCCATATTTGGAATAAGGATTTCAATATTTTGTAAATAGGTAACATTTATTTTTAGACATTTTGAATAATTACTTCGGTAAATATTTTATTTACCATGGTTAAAGGGTAAATCCGGTAAATAAGGGTAAAAAAATAATATTATAATAATATAAATTTACCCTAAAACATGTCATAACCCTATTGGTTAATACATGTCCGACCATGGGTATCTTTGGGTCGACTTTGGACCCCATGGAGCCACTTTTAGGTGATAGAGACACTTTATATTAATTAAGTTAAAGTAAATACAAAAATGACATAAGCTTATATCTTTTAGAAAAACAATTTTTACATAAGGTTATATATGTTATATTTTCGATTATAAATATTAATTGGAAAGAAAAAAATATTTCCTACCTAATGGTATTTTATTTATAATTTTTAAAAATTGGAAAAATAAAAATATATGACACAATAACGATGCGGTATTTTCCTTATTAATGAATGAGTCAAATAACTAGTATTATAAATGTTAAAATAAATATAATTTGAAAGTTTTGATGACATAAACTAATTTTATTGTTTAATATGACATGTTAGGATTTCATAAATAAATTTAATTCGAATTAATAAAGTTTCTAAGACTTTAACAAAAATCAATTATTGAGTAGTGTCAAAATTGACATAAATGAGTTTTTAAAACAAATATTATATTATTAATTTATATTCTATTCATAAAAATCTATGGTTCGGCCAAAGGACTTATATCATAATTCCTGTATCATTAGTGGACCAATTTGGGGTCTCTTGGATGTATATAGTATGTTTAGTAACTATATAATGTAAAAATACAAAGTGACATGGTAAGTGTCAAACTAATTAAGTAAGAGTTAAAACTAAAAGATAAGGTTAATATAATGACCCAAACCTGTCTAAAATCTATTGGTTGAAATTATTTCTACCCATAACCACCTTATACATTGAATAATCCACTTTGTATCCATTAGAAACCGAATATGAGTTTATTATAAAATAATACTTTAAGATTTTCCTAAAGATCCCCTCACCCCTCTTATAAAAGCGAACCCCCCCTTCTAATTAATTTACACCATAAAGACATTTTTCTCGGCCAAACTCTACCCAAATATCCTCAAAACTTTCCTAAATTAATCCTAGAGGCCTTATTTTGATCAAAAAGCCAACCTAAGGAGCCCTTTTGATCAAACTAAAAGGAAGAACCTAGGGAAGAGGTAACGTCTTCACCACCCTCTTTAAAGTTCCTTTCTTCTTCAACTTCTTCTTTCCTTGTTATTCCCATTCTAAAATAATAACTCCAGTATCTTCTATATAATTTGATGTTATTATAATTATGGAACAAATAAATTCATAATGCTATCCATCCCTTGAATGACATGTCACCATACGTGCATACGTACGACCTACCGTCTCCACGTTGTGGTGTAATTATTATTCAATATATTATTATATAGATGGGTATAATAATGATGTATAATTCATGTAAATAATATATATAACATGATAATTATTCTGTCTATATGATATAACATTCAATTTTATATTATTTTAATATCAAAATAATGATATTGTCGCTCATGCGTACGTACGGATTGCCATCTCCACGAACGCGATGAGATTCATTCCCCATTGTATCCATTCAAGACTAAATTTTATTGGATGATTAAAGATATAAATCTGGATATGAATAAGATACAACTTATCCATAAAAAACATGACTTATGTAATAGAACATATAAAAGAAAACGTGTAAGTTAACATCCAAAACAACGATAATACTAAGAAATTATAAAAAAAGAAATGTTAAAAGATCATATATGATATCATATTAACGTATATGATTCTTGTATAATTTAATAACAATTATTTCACCATTATAAAGGAGGTTAACCAACCCTCGACCAAGGAAAAGTACAAGGTACGGGGTTTTCATCTCACTCCTTATTCCCGTGCGATTCATGCCATATTTCCACTATTAGCTTTTGTGTGGTGTATGTACTGCACATAATTCTATTCTTTATGTAATATACATTAATTTATGTGTATTTAAAAATTCATTGTATGATACCTCTTTCATGGGGTGTATGTTTTGTAAGTTACCAAATTGGTAAGGGTTAATTTCACAATCTCTTTATTATCTGAGGTTGTTTTTACATAAGTATCTACTGGGAAATATTTATTATCCATGTCCATGTTTTATGAAAGAGTTTTAAAAGATATTATTTTAAGGTAATTTTTACTAAAACATCATTTCAAATGTTTTAAATATTTATTCTTCTAAATCTTTCTCATTAATGTCCATGTCATCAAAATGGTTTTTAAGGATTTATTTATATGGACATGAATGTTTTTAAAATGTTAATTACTTTCAAAAGTTTCAAAGTGGTATAAGACACTTTGACTCAAAAATGTCTTTAAATGACTTCTTTTCCAAATTGTGTGAATTTTAAATGTTTTCATGAAAAAGGGTTATTTCTCTCAAAGAGTTTTACAAATCATTTTCATCAACATAAAAATCCTTTAATGGATTTTAAACTTGTTTTGATGTTGATTTATCATGATACAAATCTTCCATATTGTGTTGATGGTTTTGTGATATGTTTTTTGTGGATGTGTTATTTTTATACCATTCATGGTTTATGGGTAAAGTATTGACATTTCGTATGCTAGTTTTAATACGAATGTTTATGTTTTGTTTAGACCTTTTCATATGAGGAATGCATTGGACTTAGTAAGTGACGGGTGTAGCCCGCTATAGCTCCTCGATGAATCGGTAGGTCTCATGAGACAAACTAGTGTCTTGGAATGAGGCCTTGACAAAATATTATTTGTAGTCTTGGCACGAGGCCTTGGCTACGTGGTTATGATAGTCTGGCATTATGCATTCCATCGTTATGAAAGTGGTTATTGATATTGCATGTGATTATCCAATTAGTGGAATATCCATGTGAATAAGTAAATGGCATTATTTCATTTCATTTTTTCCTTATTATGCTGAAGTTCAAGTTTAAAAGTCTTTTGTTTTAGTTATGAATTGCCTTAAATGTTTACAATTATTTATGAAAGTTTCTGCTATATTATTATCCTTACTGAGCATCTGAGCTCACCCCTTTCTATGTTTTATTTTTCCCAAGATTCCAAGAAGTGTATTGTGATTGATATGTAGGGTTATGTAAAGGGAATAATATAGTTCATAAAGAATTATTTATGTTGTTTTGTATGTTATGAAGTGTAATGTTACATTCATGTATGTAATCTATTTTCGAAGACTGCTAACCTGATCGGTTCTTTGGGACTTGATTCCTTGTAATCAAGCCAATGTATTAAAATAATGTACCGACTCTGGGTAACTGGGGTCGGGGAATTACAGTTTGTATCATAGGATGTTTAGAAATAACCTTGGAACCTAGATTTAGATAATCTCTGATTAGAGAAAATTACTCTAAGATAGACTTTGAGGATTCTTATAGAATAACTTCCTAGAATTTTGGTATTGTAGAGATTTTGTGAGTTTTCTGAGCAATACATCCCTGTCTGGATACGAGCAGGTTGAGGCGGCTCTGGCACAGATGTACCTAGGGGTAAAACCTGAAAACACCACTTTGAGCTAGACTCGAACAGGAACTGGTGCACGACAACGGGCCTTGCTGCACTCTTGGTTACGACACTCTCGGGTTATATGCTTAGGATAATTCTCAGTTTATTTACAAAACGCTATGAAGGGTTTATGAGTATATACCTCCTCAAAGAGAACATTTTTGTGATTATGGATTATATCCCTAAACCATTCAATTTATTTTAGGTATTTTACATGCTTGGAATTATGAATTATGATTCATAAGCTGACTTAATGTATGCCATTGTTTAGAAATGGTGCCCAGTAGAAGGAATGGAAACTCCAACAATACTTATGATCCAAAGAGTACGAAGGGTCATATCAATCATGGTATTAAAAAATAATTTATAAAGGAAATAGTATGCCACATATTATCATCATTTGAATTAATAGTATCAAAATATCAGTAAAGAACTCTCTGAATTCTATTTCTTTGAAGGGAATCCATAAAAGAAAAGGATGGTAGAAAGAAATATGGATAAAGGGAATAAGGGAAAGAAAGATTTTCCAATATGTGATAAATGTGGAATGAATCACCTTGGTAAATGATTGAAGGGAATGAGAGTTTTTATAAGTGTGGAGAAAAAGGACACCAAGTATGTGATTTCAAGGGTATGAAAATTTTTTCCAATGTACAATGCTTCATCTTCAAGGAGTTGGGACACAATGCAAACAAATATCCAAATCATCAGAGTATGCACCAAATGATGCTATTGAATAATAATAAAGTTATGAAACTACCACAGATGAAGAGGAATGACTAGTGCTCTTATGTTTTTATTAAAGAATTATTTCATTTGAGTGTTGTATCGATGATGTACTTGTGTTATGAATTATGGAGATAAATAAGGATTGTACTGCAGTACTATTTCATTGAGGATTTGAGATATTATGGTACTATGAAAAGTGACTCAACAGTAAGTTAAACATTTTTTTGAAAATACATGGTTGAAGGAAAGGTAATCCTTAATATGTTATTGATACTAAGGATGTGATTTTTGAATAAGAGATGATTTATTTGAATAAATTATATTGGATATTCTTGACTACCTTGAAACTGATTAATGTGTTCTATTCCCATCATTGTTGGAGTTTACAACATTTTTGTATAGAAGGAGTATATCCAGTATTCTATAAGGAATAAAGGACCATTAATTTAATTAATAAGTTTTTGTGGTAATTCATTATGTACAGTGTTTTAAAAGAATACATGACGGAGGTGTTCACATGTTATTATATGGGAAAAAGGATCTTCATTGTGTTTACCTTCCTTACAAATTTTGGACTATGAGTTTGGACATAAGTATTTTGGATGAGTCTAGTTTGAGATTATTTTTGGATTTCCATAAAAAGGACAACCCAGACGTCGGGTGGCAACCCGTCGCGTCCGGAAAGGCCGCGAGACTTGATCTCACAACTGAAGTGCGACCATGGTGTATCACCAACCACTGACCCACCTGATGTCCTAGATTGAATACTATATTTTTTTAATGGTTCTGCAAGAATAATTATAAATTCATTTTTTAAACCCTATACGAATAGGATAAATCGAATATATTTTTATGCTCTATTATCATATAGAGTGAAAGATGAGTTTGTGGTAGAAATTAGTTAAAGGATGGAACTCTACTTGAAATGTATACATTTTTTTCATCACTTATTCTATAAAGAAATAAATTATTAAACTTTAGCTACGACATCTTAAAACCAAAAATGTGTTATCCTAATACCATACGTTTTGTTGAACCGATGGTATTTTAAATCATCATAGATTGGTGGATTTGATGCCCACAATTCTACAATTGTTTGTGATTGATGACCTCAATCACTCCCTATAAATATTTACATTTTTCCTCCAAATATATGTCTCTAATTCCCACCAATGTTCTCCTAATCGAGATAATAATTTGGTGGTGACACTTTCATTTCATTTTTCCGCTTATTAAGACTAAATTTTATTAACCTAATTTCCGATGTGGGTTTTCAAAAAGGTAATTTCTATTTTCAACCCTATTATTTTCAAAAAATAATTTCAAATTGTGAGGACGCAATTTATTTAAGGAGGGAATAATGTAACACCCCAAGCTTCCATGGTACGCTTCTCTCCGAATAATATAGTAGCGTGTGTTGTACGCAACTTCGAGTTCTAATACACATCACAACCAATCAAACTAGCAGTTATGAATAGTCATACCTAATTTTTGAAATTTTATTAAAATTTTTCTCTCAAAATGGACTTCTTTTTTGGATTCGGAATATCGAATTCATACTAGGGTGAAATTTGGTACTTTTCGGATAAATTTTATATTTTCATGAATAGTGAAAATTACTAAATTTTAATTAAAAACAACTTTTTTAATAAAAATAATTAATACTGATAAATCATGAATTTGAGTGGTTTTAAATTATATTTAGAACATATTTTTACCATTTAATACAATTTTGTTCATTGGAAATAATTTTACAATTAAACTGGACATAAACAAATGTCAATCTTTTGATAGTTATTATATCTTAAGAACACGTTTTTGTTTTGACAGTGGGAATTAATTTTAAATTAATTTCTGCCACTTCTGTGTTTTGAATTTAGAAAAATGGATTCCATAATTGGAATCAAGATTTTCAAATTGTGTAAATAGGTAACTTTTATTTTTTGACATTTTGGATAATTACTTCGGTAAATATTTTATTTACCATGGTTAAAGGGTAAATCCGGTAAATAAGGGTAAAAAAATAATATTATAATAATATTAATTTACCCTAAAACGTGTCCTAACCCTATTGGTTGATACATGTTTGACCATGGGCATCTTTGGGTCGATTTTGGGACCCCATGGAGCCACTTGCAGGTGATAGGGACACTTTATATTAATTAAGTTAAAGTAAATACAAAAATGACATAAGCTTATATCTTTTAGAAAAACTTTTTTTACATAGGGTTATATATGTTATATTTTAGATTATAAATATTAATTGCAAAGAAAAAAATATTTCCTACCTAATGGTATTTTATTTATAATTTTTAGAAATTGGAAAAGTAAAAATATATGACACAATAACAATTCGGTATTTTCCTTATTAATGAAAGAATCAAATAATTAGTATTATAAATGTTAAAATAAATATAATTTGAAAGTTTTGATGACATACACTAATTTTATTGGTTAATATGAAATGTTATGATTTCATAAATAAATTTAATTCGAATTAATTAGGTTTTTAATACTTTAACAAAAATCAATTATTGAGTAGTGTCAAAATTGACATAAATGAGTTTTTAAAACAAATATTATATTATTAATTTATATTCTATTCATAAAAATCTATGGTTCGGCCAAAGGACTTATATAATTATTTTTGTATCATTAGTGTACCACTTTGGGGTTGCTTGGATGTATATAGTATGTTTATTAACTATATAATGTAAAAATACAAAGTGACATGGTAAGTGTCAAACTAATTAACTAAGAGTTAAAACTAAAAGATAAGGTTAATATAATGACCAAAACATGTATAAAATCTATTGGTTGAAATTATTTCGACCCATAACCACCTTATACATTGAATAATCCACTTTGGATCCATTATAAACCGAATATAAGTTTATTATAATATAATAGTTTAAGTTTTTCCTAAAGAGCCCCTCACCCCTCTTATAAAAGGGAACTCCCCCTTATAATTAATTCACACCTTCAATTCCATTTGGCTCGGCCAAACTCTACCCAAATATCCTCCAAACTTTCCTAAATTAATCTTAGAGGCCTTCTTTTGATTATAAAGCCAACCTAAGGAGCCCTTTTGATCAAATTAAAAGGAAGAACCCGAGGAAGAGGTAACGTCCTCACCACCCTCTTTAAAGTTCCTTTCTTCTTCAACTTATTATTTCCTTGTTATTACCATTCTAAAATAATAACTCCAGAATCTTCTATATACTGTGATGTTATTATAATTATGGAACAAACACATTCATTATTCTATCCATCCCTTAAATTTCATGTCACCATACGTGCGTACGTACAGCCTACCGTCTCCACGTTGTGGGGTAATTGTTATTCAATATATTATTATTTAGATGGGTATAATAATGATGTATAATTCATGTAAATAATAAATATAACATGATAATTATTCTGTATATCTGATATTCCATCCAAATAAATGTTATTTTAATATCAAAACAATGATATTGTCGCTCGTGCATACATACGGATTACCGTCTCCACGAACGCGATGAGATTCATTCTCCATCGTATCCATTCAAGAATAAATATTATTGGATGATTAAAAATAATATTTATGGACTTGATATCATTATGGATATGAATAATATACAACCTATCCATAACAAACATGCCTTATGTAACAAAACATATAAAAGAAAACGAGTAAGTTAACACCCGAAGCAACGATAATACTAAGATATTATCAAAAAAGAAATGTTAAAAGATAATATATGACATCATATTACTGTATATCATTCTTGTATAATTTAATAACAATTATTTCACCATTATACAAGAGGTTGACCAACCCTCGACCAAGGAAAAGTACAAGGTAAGGGGTTTTCATCTCACTCCTTATTCTCGTGAGATTCATGCCATATTGCCACTATTACCTTTTGTGTGTTGTATGTACTGCCCATAATTGTATTCATTATGTAATACACTTTAATTTATGTGTATTTACATATTCATTGTATGATACCTCTTTCATGGGGTGTATGTTTCGTATGTTACCAAATTGGTAAGGGTTAATTTCACAATCTCTTTATTATCCGAGGTTGTTTTTACGTAAGTATCTACTGGGACATATTTATTATCCATTTCCATGTTTTATGAAAGAGTTTTCAAAGGGATTATATTAAGGGAATTTTTACTAAAACATCATTTAAAATGTTTTAAATATTTATTCTTCTAAATCTTTCTCATTAATGTCTATATCTTCAAAATGGTTTTTAAGGATTTATTAATATGGACATGAATGTTTTTAAAATGTCAATTCCTTTGAAAAGTTTCAAAGTGGTATGCGACACTTTGATTCAAAAATGTATTTAAATGAATTCTTTTCCAAACTGTGTGACTTTTAAATATTTTCATGAAAATGGGTATTTCCCTCAAAGAGTTTTACAAATCATTTTCATCTATGTCAAAATCTTTTAATGGATTTTAAAATTTTTTTGAAGTTGATTTATCATGATAAAAATCTTACATATTGTGTTGAAGGTTTTGTGATATGTTTTATTATGGATATGTTATTTTTATACCATTCATGGTTTATGGGTAAAGTATTGACATTTAATATTCTAGTTTTAATACTAATGTTTATGTTATGTTTAGAACTTTTCATATGAGGAATGAATTGGACTTAGTAAGTGACGGGTGGAGTCCACTATAGCTCCTCGATGCATCGGTAGGTCTCATGAGACAAACTAGTGTCTTGGCATGAGGCCATGACAAAATCTTATTTGTAGTCTTGGCACGAGGCCTTGGCAACGTGGTTATGATAGTTTGGAATTATGCATTATATCATTATTAAAGTGGTTATTGATATTGCATGTGATTATTCAATTAGTGGAATATCCATGTGAATAAGTAAATGGAATTATTTAATTTCATTTTTTCCATATTATGCTGAAGTTAATGTTTAAAAGGATTTTGTTTTAGTTATACATTGCCTTAAATGTTTACACTTATTTATGAAAGTTTCCACTGTATTATTATCCTTACTGAGCATCTGAGCTCACCCCTTTCTATGTTTTATTTTTCCGAGGATTCCAAGAAGTGTATTGTGATTGATATGTAGGGTTAAGACAAGGAAATAATGGAGTTTATAAAGGATTATTTATGTTGTTTTGTATTTTATGAAGTGTAATGTAACATTCATGTATGTAATCTATTTTCCAAGACTTCTAAACTGATCGGTTCTTCGGGACTTGATTCCTTGTAATCATGACAATGTATTAAAATAATGCACCGACTCTGGGTAACTGGTGTCGGGGCGTTACACATTAAATGTTACTAAAAACTACCAAAATTGGTATACATGGCATCGGTGCAATATAAGTGTAAAATACCAATGTTTCCAAATAGTGTTGTCTCAATAGAGCATCACGATCCTTAGCTCGGACTTGTTCTATCCAGCTTCTAAACATGGAACAATGCCAAGGGTTGAATTATGGGTGCTTTCCCCAGTCCCTACTTGCATCTATATAGTCTTCCAAGGTACCCAAAAATGGCACAAACATGGGTTGAGATATTATCCCAATAGGCTATCACCCAATGGTCAAATTCCATTTAGTTTGTTAATATATAATCATATTCGTGTACTACAAGTAATATAATTTGTAGATAATTAATGAAAGAAAATAACCCATAATGTTTTTTGTTGTCATGGACACTCATCCTCTTCTACTTACATTTTCATTAGCATGAATATCCATAAAAAAATAGTCATTCCAGTATAAATTAATAACTTTGTTTCATTTATTTAGTTATTCTCATCCAATGTATATGTTTCTAGTCCTGGAACGTAGTCCAACATACCCTGTGGATATATGTGATCGATATATGACTAACTAGGCCATCCATAATTTATAAGAAACATCCTAAATCAAAGCTTATTCATTGTATTGAAAGATGCATCGTATAAATCTAATCATTAAATCTTTAATTAATAACTGGAGACCGTCATTGGAATTCCTTATTGGAATATTAGTATTTCTCCATCTAAATATTGAACCAAAAACCCTACAATACCATCCATTAAGATCCTCATAAGAAACCAATTATTGATCTATATAAGGTATAACATCACCGCTCAATGATTCCATCCTTGGAAGTCTGCTAAGGGAGCCCAAGTTTTACCCACAGAATATGTAATCAACTTCTCTGTGAGTCCATCCATTGAAATATATTAAGACTACAAGTATCAATCAGGCATACAATAGAATCAAGCCTCTGAGTATGTCTTCATTAGTCCACTAAGGAGTCCATGTGTCACTAAATATAAGAAATAAATTAACCAAATGAGTCTTTCAATGGTGTTCGTATGATAAACCATGTCTCATCGAATTCATATATAATCAACTAATCAAAATCATTTAACCATTTCAATTAAACCTCACCTTAGAAGGTGGATAAAGGATTGGGATATGCATATAATTCTAGGCCTCTTAATTATCTCATGTAGTCATTTCAAGGGAAGAAACATCTCATTCATTGGAAGAAATTACAAGGAAAAATTCTAGGGGAAGGTTCATCCATGCCCTTTATTAAATTAATTCAATTTATAATTAAATCCAAAATTCAATTCATCATTTTACAAAACATGAAAAGCGGTAAACAACACTTCTCATGGGTATTAAAAATCACGTGTCACCCATGGCGGTAACTTTAATTAAACAACACACCCAAGGGGTGGTTCTGATTCAAGGTTCATGAACATTATTCATTTATCAATTGGTATCATTAACAACACCGGTCATACCTATCCACTTAAAACATGGATTATATTCCATTTCAAGAGAATCATTCTATTAATTGGGCTTCCAACACAACAAAATATATATAAACACTCTAACATTGAGGGGATAGCAAAAGACCACCAACCATAGGACCATAATGTATTTCTCATCCAGTATGACCTCCTGATTTGACTCATATTAGGAAAAAAATGAACAAAAGACAAAACCATGAAAATAGGCCATATTAGAGTCCTCATAAATAGAGAAAATGTTACCAATACAAACAAATAATGGAAATAAGGAATTGTGTACTCGAAGATGAAAATCTAATGAGATGAATAACTTTTGATTATGAGATTGGAAGAAAATTTGGTGGAGAATCCATGATTTGGATTTCAGAAGGAGCTTCTCAAGTTTGAGATGTTTTATTTAAAAATAAATGAGAAATAAAAATATATTATAACATTTAGTAAGTGAAAATTGGATATTTCCATAAAAACCTTGGGTAGCATGGTTTGGCCACACATTTCTCCAAACCATGAAACCAAATTTGTACTAACTACTGTTGGGAGGGGTACCTTATATAGTTTTCTTGAACAACTTGATTAACCATGTGAAAAAAATGTTTCATCACATTATAAAAAACTTAATAGGGTACCACATAGGTTTGTGCCTCCATGCGTATGATTTTTGAAATCTTATAGGCTCCTCTGATCCACTTCCCAACCTCACATAGTAAGTATTAACCATGAATCCTGTCTTACATAGTTTTTACTAGTCCTATGGTAAGCTGTTTTCTCCCCCAAAGAAAGGTTCTAGTATCAAAAAGACACAAAACACCTATGATGGGTCTATTAACTCAATGGAAATTCACATTAGTCAGTATTTAAGAAGTTATAATGAAAATTTATGAAAAAAAAGATTCCTTATCATTAAAGAACCAGGTTTTTACACACAAAAAATTATTTGAGGGAATTATTGAAGAATTTTAGTGTGGAATATTTCAATGAAATAATAGAAACCACAGTTTTTGGACAAAAACATATGAATTATGAGGCTCGAAATAGGAATTAATAATCATAATTTAAAAAAAAATCACCAGTAACCACCTCTATTTAACTTTTCCATGAATTTTGTTTTCTATCCATTGTCTCATTATGTAAAATTTTAGAGTGATCCTAAATACTTGTATGTGGTTGTAACATAATGAATCTAGAAATTTATGAATGGGATATTACATGTTACCATATTTTACAAAAGTAGATATGATCTAACTATAATGGGACTAAAAATATATATTGAGTAAAATATTTTACTAATATAAATTCAACATCCAGTGGATCACTTTTTCTTGCTTAATGTTAGTTCTAATATCACAATACAACGCTTAATTCCATTTAATTGAGTGAATCATGTGTTGAGTATATACCAACTAAAAAATATTATGAAAAATATATTATTGATGAAATATCATCCAGTAGATTTGATAGTTTATTTTAAGAATCGAACAAAAAATTGATGCGACTATTTTTGTCCAATTGATAATTCAATAAATATAGTTTAATACATAAGGAAAAGATTCATTGATATCAGATATAATTTTATCATTATAATACTATCTAATAGGTATGTCAAACATGAATATATTTTTATGAAAATTAATATTTAAAATATTTTTACCGTATAAATTACTTAATTAGAGATTTCTTAATTGATTCTAAAACTATATATTCATTATTAATATGTCTACTATAAATTTATTTAATGATTCCTCCATAATAAACTAAAATAAAATATTAACAGTGAAGAATAAATACAAATCTCTTTATTGAATTTTAAAAGGGGAAGATTCCAAGACAAAGGTGAAGGGTTCAATGTTCTTTGTTATCATTAAAATGAATATATGTTTTATAAAGAATAGTGGTGAATACTTTATAAAAAGTTGATGAAAATTTAAAATCTATCACTTAACTATATATGTCATTTCACCAAGGAAATACTTAAAAAAAACTAAATTATCACATTGTGTGGTGTCAAGATTCATCCAATATGATAAATTCTTTGATATATTTTTCAACTTATAATTTTTATGTAATGGAAAGTGTTGAATGATTTTGAAGACAATCCTAATGCTGGATACTAAGGAATCTAAGTGGAGATTAAGTCATACTAAGGAATTTTTGAATGGATATATTTATTTCAACTATTTTTATAATGAAATAGAAAATGATTTATAATGTTTTGGTTGTATTTTTATTGATAATTTAATGTATTAAATATGTTTCCATGTTTATGTATTGAATTTCAAATCATAAATGATGAAATATGGATCATTTGAGTTTTAATTGGTGTTGAATAAGTCTGACAGACAATGATAGATTTTCACAATCGAATGGACTCACCTGGAGTTATGTAAGAGTTATTTTAATTTTCATAAGGTTCATATATATTTTTTACAAGATCAATTAATCATTCCATTAGATATATATGGTTTTATAATTTTCCTTACAAATTTTGTAATATTTAATCAAGACATAATAATGTTGATTTATAAGTGAGGAATGTTAGAAGAAAATATACACCACTAATTCATCACCATATTCTTAGTATTTCACCATTCCCTATACACCCAAACCATTCATGTACACCTATGTGAGTGTGTGTTAATGCAATCTTATAGTTTTGATATAGGTTCCCCGGTTGTGATATATTTGGTATCTCATTCATGGTTTCTATTATTTGGAGGGATATGGTGTTGTAAGTAATGATCACTCATGAAGGATATAGTGTTTTTTGGGGTTTTTTTAATTTAGATGAATTATATTTAATCATATTAATCATGTTTTATTAAAATTTTTAATTGTTGTTTGCATTATTTTATGATAATATTTGATTTATTTTCTACCAATGTGTATTTTTATATGAGTTATACGTATTGAAATTTTTTATCTTTCAACCTTGGATGGAGATATAAATTGATATCTCTCCCTTAATATGTTTATATTATTTATTCCATGTTTTTCATGTTTTTTATTTTTTATATATTTATTCATATGAATTATCAACTAGTATATGGAAGGGATGTGATGGATTCTATGTTTTATCAACTACAAATGTATTTATTCATTGAAGATGAAACAATTCCCAAAAGAAGTATTTTGATATAATTTTGAATATTATCAAGATTGTGGGATTGATAATGTCATTCTATCCATATGGATATCATGGTAGGGTGATGTAAGGGATCCACACAATCCTCCTCATCAGAAAATTGTAACATAGTCATGTTCTCTGAAATTTCTAGGTTCTGGAAGATAACAATTATTACTTATTAATATACCTAGTATAGAGATATAAATTTTATAATACGAGATATTAGTATATGGAGTGTCTATATAATTATTTATCACATTAATCCTCAAGTTACATTGTATTTTAGTATTTGAATAATGATTTCAAGTTTCACTTTTTTTTATTGAATGGAGAATTTTTTTCTACTTATTAGAATTTTAAGATATACCTTGTCAATTTTATTGTGTTTTGTTTTGAAAATGGAAAATGTATAGTGGGTGTACAATAAGCTCAAATGGATGTAAAAAACGTGTAAAAATGTTTCACTTGGTAATGGAAATGTTTTTCAGTATCTAAAAAATGATTGAAGAATGTCCCATCATATAATTCAATAAAACCATGCATTATTTTCCATACCATTGGGATTTTATTTTTATTTTTTGATTCCTTGAGCACCCTTGAGTGATTGATAGAAATTATAAAACAAATAAGAATGCTTTTTTAGGTGTTAATGCCACTAGTTTTTTGTTTGAGGGATATTTTATGTTAAAATAGTACATTTCTAGAGAAATGTTACAATTTATTTATGATTAAACAAGGAATTTTTGTTAATGGAATGGTACTTTACTCATCTATTGTTAAAAATGATTTATCATTTTATGAAATATTGGAAGTGTATTGGTTTTGAATCCAATTTTATGTGGTTTAATTTTAAAATAATTTACTCTATTAGAGTGTGGTTTTCAATGGAGACCAGTTTTAAAATTAAAATTAGAAAGTGATTTGAAATTTATTAATGGTAAAATGGTTGAAAATATATTTTGGTAGAGTTGAAATTTTATTTTATTGTTTTTAAATTCCTTAGTGGGATGTTGGTATTTATAGGTATCAAATAAATATTATTTTGGTTTTATGAATGTAGACGAATGATATCAAAAAATGTTTGCTTACATAAAATTGGATTGTGGTCTCCTTATAAAATTATGTTGAATTTTTTAAAAACATAAATGCATTATGTATTGGTGAAAGTATTTTTTGGATTAAACCCTTGGTTATAGGGGACTATCAAGTTTTTTTAGAAAACAAGAATAATGTCAGTTTATATACGTAACGCCCCGACCCCAGTAACCCAGAGTCGGTGCATTATTACATAACATTGGCATGATCACAAAGGATCAAGTCTTGAAAGACCGATTAGTTTAGTAGTCTTGGAAACACTAGATATATTCATAAGTCTTATATTACATCATAAGGTAAAGAAAACTACAACAACATCTTGTCTTAATATCCCCTCATACTATCCCTGCATGTCATTCATAAATTATTTCTTCACATCCTGGGAAAAATAAAACATAGAAAAGGGGTGAGCTCAAATTCCCAGTAAGGATAACAATATAGCGGAAACATTCATAAATAAGAATAAACATTGAAGGCAATGTATAACTAAAACAAAATCCTTTTAAACTTGAACTTTAACATAGTATGGAAAAATAAAATGAAATAATTCCATTTACTTATTCACATGGATATTCTAATAATAGAATAATCACATGCAATATCAATAACCACTTTCATAATGATGGAATGCATAATGCCAGACTATCATAACAACATAGCCAAGGCCTCATGCCAAGACTACAAATAAGATTTTGTCAAGGCCTTGTTCCAAGCCACTAGTTTGTCTCATGAGACCTACCGATTCATAAAGGAGCTATAGCAGGATCCACCCGTCACTTACTAAGTCCAATGCATTCCTCATATGAAAAGTTTTAAACATAACATAAACATTCGTATTAAAAATAGCATACGAAATGTCAATACTTTATCTACAAACCATGAATGGTATAAAAATAGCACATCCATAGTCAAACATAACACATTTGATACAATATGAAAGATTTTATTGTATCATATTAACCTCAATCGAGAATAATGAAGGATATTTAAATAGATGAAAATAATCAATAAAACTATTTGAGAGAAATATCCCTGTTTTTCTTGAAATCATTTAAAAGTAACACTATTTGTCAAAAAGCCATTTAAAAATAGATTTTTGAATCAAAGTGTCCCATACCACTTTGAAACATTTAAAATGAGTTTTATTTTTAAAACTTTAATGTCCATATAAATAAATCCTTAAAACCATTTTTAAAACATGGACATTAATGATAAAGATTTAGAAGAATAAGTCTTTAAAAAATGGTATTTTTGATAGAGTTTGTAACCAAAAGAGAGACACTTGAATACAAATAATTGAGGTAATCAAAACCTTTTAATATCATGAGAATAAATGGATTCATGATATAATATGTCAAAGTACATTATATACACCATATAAAAGTGATTTGGTGTATCTCAATGGAATGTAAATTGAGATGAAATATCTCATAAAGGCCGTATCCTTAGGTTAAGGATAAATAAAAGACATATTAAGTGAGAAAAATATAAATACACTAAATATGATTGGATATTCAGTGTAAAACACTCAAAGTACATTCACACATATTCTTGTAAAAACAACACCAATGAATTGGATGTTTATCTCAACAAATCGAGATTGAGTAAAAATAACTCTTATCAAGTTCATACCAATGACTTGAGAATTTATAAATGGAGTGATTATGTGTATAAAAACTATATCCACAGAAAGGGGAGTGTAAATTATGACATAATCAAATATATAGTGATTCCACACATAATCATGGAGTAAAATAATCAATGAAGTATGCATAAAGCCGAATGAGTGGAAATTGAAATTTCAAATTCCATTATCGATTTGGTAACTTATGAAACGTGTACCCATGAAAGAAGGATAATAAATTGATGATGTCAATATCCATAAATTAAAGTATATTTCACAATGAATAAAATCATGTTCAGTACACACACCACATGCAATAAATAAGTGGTGAACAATGGAAATCTCATGGAATTAAAAGTGAGATAAGAAACCCCATACTTTGTACTTTTTTCTTGGTAGAAGGTAGGTTAACCTCCTTTATAATGGTGAAATAATTGTTATTTAATTATACAAGAATAATTTACATTAATATGATATCATATATGATCTTTTAACATTGATTTGTTAATAATATCTTAGTATTATCGTCATTTCGGGTGTTAACTTACTCATTTTCCTTTATATTATTTGTTATGTAAGAAATATTTGTTATGGATAGGTTGTATATTATTCATATCCATAATTATATAAAATACTTTAACATTATTTTTAAATCATAAAATGATAATTATACTTGAATGGATACGATGGAGAATGAATCTCATCGCTTTCGTGGAGACGGTAGTCCGTACGTACACATGAGCGACAATATCATTCTTTTGATGTTAAAATAATATATAATTGGATGGTATATCATATAGAAAGAATAATTATCATTTTATATTTATTATTTACATGAATTAGACATCATTATTATATCCATCCAAATAATAATTTATTGAATAACAATTACACCACGACGTGGAGACGGTAAGCCGTACGTACGCACGTATGGTGACATGTTATTCAAAGTATGGATAGAATACTGAATATGGTTGTACCATATTTATAATAACATCACAGTATATATAAGATACCGGAGTTATTATTTTATAATGGTAATAACAAAGAAATAAGAAGTGGAAGAAGAAAGGAACTTGAAAAAGGGTGGTGAAATCATTACCTCTTCTTCGGGTTCTTCCTTTTGATTTGATCAAAAGGGATCTTAGGTTGGCTTTATGATCAAAATAAGGCCTCTAGGTTGTATTGAGTGAAGTTGAGAGAGTATTTGGGCAGATTTTGGCCGAACCAAAAGGCTTTTAACGTGTGAGTTAATGAGAAGGGAGAGTTCCCTTTAATAAGAGGGATGAGGGGCACCTTTGGAAAAACTAGAAATATTATTTTATAATAAATTCATATTCGGTTTTTAATGGCTCCAAAGTGGATTATTTAAATTTTTAGGTGGGTATAGGTCTAAAACCACTAAAAAAATATAATTTAGACAGGTTTGGGTTACTATATTAACCTTATAATTAAGTATTAACTCTTAGTTAATTAGTTTTTCTTTTACAATGTCTCATTGTATTTTTATATTATATGGTTAATAAACTTACTATATACATCCAAGAGACCCCCAAGTGGTCAATTAATGATAAAAATTTAATGATATAAGTCTCTTGTCCTAACATTATATTTTTTGGAATTTAATATCAATTAATAATATAATATTTGTTTTAAAAACTCTTTTATGTCAATTTTGACACTATTCAATAATTGATTTTTGTGAAACTCATAAAAGAATTACTACTTCTAAAAAAGTCAATTAAATCAATCATAATATATCATATTAACCTATAAAATTAATTTAATTCATAAAAATTCTCAAATTATATTTATTTGGGTATCTACAATATCAATCATTTTAATTTTTCACTATTATGGTAATTACTGCATCACCATTGTGTCATAACTAAATTAAATTATTTAACGGTCTAAAAATTATAAATAAAATACCATTATGTAGGAAATCGTTTTAGTTTTCTAATGAATATTTATAGTCTAAAATCAAACATATATAACCCTATTTATGAATTGTTTTTCTAAAAGATATATTCTTGTGTCATTTTTGTATTCATTTTAACTTAATTAAAATAAAGTGTTCCTATCAATTACAAGTGGCTCCATGGGGTCCCAAAATCGACCCAAAGATGCCCATGGTCGGAAAGTTATCAACCCATAAGGTTAGGACATGTTTTAGGGTAATTTTGTATTATTATAATATTATTTTTTAACCCTTATTTATCGGATTTACCCTTTAACCATGGTAAATAAAATATTTACCAAAGTAATTATTTAAAATGTCTAAAAATAAATGTTACCTATTTACACAATTTGAAAATCCTGATTCCAAATATGGAATCCATTTTTACAAATTCAAAACACAGAAGTGGCAGAAATTAATTTAAAATTAATTCCTTTTGTTAAAACAAAAAGCGTGTTTTTAAGAGATAATAACTATCAAAAGATTGGCACTTGTTTATGTCTGGTTTAATTGTGAAATAATGTCCAATGACAAATATTGAACTAAATGGTAAAAATATATTCTAAATATACTTTAAAACCACTCAAATTCATAATTTATCAATAATAATTATTTCGTTTAAAAAAGTTGTTTTTAATCAAAGTTTAGTAATTTTCACTATTCATAAAAATATGAAAGTTATCCGAAAAGTACCAAAATTTCACCCTAGGATAATTTAGATATTATGAATCCAAAAATGAAGTCCATTTTGAGAGATATAATTTATAAAATTTCAAAAGTAGGTATTACTATTCATAACGGCTAGTTTGATTGGTTGTGGTGTGTTAGAATCTCGAAGTTGCATACAATGCACGACATTGCATTATTCAAAGGGAAACGTACCATGGAAGCTTGGGGTGTTACATTCTCCCATACTTCAATAAATTGCGTCCTCAAATTTTTTTTTTAAAATTGGACTTGATAATATAATGGAAAGTTCCACATAGGAAAAAGAGTCAATAAAACCATCACTTTAAAAGAAAGGAAGAGTGGTATAAAGGTCACCCAAGATAACCCATACTAGGATTCCATGTAGGAAAACATGGATATGGATGATAAAATAAGTGTTCAGTTCTGCTGGAGAGGGATAGAAAACATGATCAGGAGAAAGTTAACAATAAGAAAATCACAAAATTGTGTTGGGACAAACGGTCCTTAGTCTCCCAGTAGGAAAAGTAAATAGACAACATTTTTTTATTTTATGTTACATTACATAAGGACGAGGAATTCATTTATGATATTGAATAAGAGCATAAATAGATATACTTACTTTTTAAGTAGAGTTTCATTCTTTAATAACTTTTTACCACTAACTCATTTTTTTTGAACAATGAGTATTCAAGAAGACATGGTCACAATGGAAGAGCTAGAATAAACTTATATAGAAATACATGATCCATGTAGGATGAACTATATATTTACCTTGTCTTTAGAGATTAATCAAAACCAAAATGGTTAGTATAATATCTGATGACCCCCCAAATGGATATTCCATTAGAGAAAAAAACACTAATCTTAATTTCTAAAATTAAACCATCAATACCCCAAAGTTAAATAAATATCATTCAATAATCAATTGTCCTTAAAATCCTTCAATATAATCCAAACTAATATTGAAACTAAAAACTTATAAGAATGTAGTCTTCCACGTTAAATTGTATCTCCGAATGACATTAATTACTCTTAAAGTCACATACATAGAAGTAATTAACCTAATAATTTCCATAAACAACCCAAATCACTATAAATCTACAATAAAAACAAAGATAAAAATCCACCATCACTCCTCAAATGAAATCCCATACTATTCTATTTTCCATAAAACAAAGTGAACAACTTCCAAAATAACATATATCACTTAATTACCAAATCATTTTACTATACTAAGGGTATTCATTTGATAAGACATAAGATCCCAAATAAAATTATTAATGATCAATAAAATCATTTAACTAAAAATAATATTCACACTAACCATGGACATCACATAGTCCAGTGGTAGGCGATAAATCCCAATCGCACTTTGGTTGTGGGTTCGATTCCCACAGCATTGTCTGACGCGACGGGTTGTCACACGGTCTGCATGTTGTCCTTTTTCAAAAACTATATTTTATAACATTACCAAAATGAGATAAATTCCTCAAAATAACCATAACATAATTTAACCACAAATCTTATCTCATACCTTGTATTTTCATCCCAAATTATAATAACTTATAATTTCCTAAAACCCAATGATCATATAAGACCAAATGGCGATTTATATCTATATCCGCAACAGAAAAGATAATTCTTCCTCAAATATCATTTTCACATGATAAATTGCAGGTTTACACATACAAGAGAAAATTATTCCAAAGTAATCCCATCAATAAAGAGAAATAACACTTTTAAACATTTCACCATCCATTTATTTCCACATAGGTTCTTCATCATATGTTCCTAGAGTTCCCACATTGCCCCTTCCATCTTATGATTTTTCCATAGAACTTTTACCAAATGAGTCATCCGATTTCTCAACACTTGATCTTTGGTATGAAGAATCATGATAGGCTCTCCACAATAAGATAGATCAGGTTACAGTTCTAATTCTTCATAGGTGAGTACATGCATTAGGTCAGGCATGTATTATGTCACTAGAGATATGTGGATCACAACATGAACTCTGGAGAGACTAGGCAGATTTTCCTTTTGGTAGAATGCGTTCATGTGCCACAATGGTACCTCAGGAATTTTTCAAAATTATCTACTTCCTTTACCCAAAAACTCCTCATCCATCTTGGATTATATCGATGGAAGCATCGATTCATTATAAAAAATAGGTATTTCTTATATATAATTTTGAGACATCGTCATTAACAAGTTTTTTTAGAAAAATTCTCACTGATTCATCTTCAAATATTTCAAAATAAGTTGTTGGTAAATTAGTTTCCGTATATCCCAAAAGACATAAATATATAATTTGATACATATAGGCTGCTCTAAGGTCTCCCACTTCTAGAGAATCTAAAAAATTATTTAGTGCATCGTAATTTTGAGATAAAGTGAATAATATGAAAAGACCCTGATGGTACTTCCCACTCTTAGCGTGTTAAGAATGTTGAGAGCGCAACATTATCCCATAGCCGGTACTTGATCCTTGAAATAATCATACAATGCTTGAGGTATTGGACGTCTCATAAAGTTGTTTTCATGTAACTTGGACATTTGAAAAAGTTTCAACATCTTCTGTGCATGACTTCTGGATAATAATTGTAAGTAGTTCTTCAGGAAGAGAGAGAAGAGTTGTTCGTGATCTTTCTCCCTCCATGTTTCAACTAACAAAAAGAAAATACAATTAGGGTTTTTCAATAATTATCTAATAAGAATTCAAAAAAATAGACATAATAGGATAATCTTGTAATTGAACAATATATCCTAACTTGGGGTACCCTATGTTAAAATCTAGGTTATCCACTATATATTTTCTGACATATATTATTAGGGGAATTTTTTTGTATTTCCATAATAATGGTTCATACTAATCTTGTGAATTTACCAAATCATATCCCCCGGGAGTGTCGTAACCAAGAGTGCAACAAGGCCCATTGTCGTGCACCAGTTCCCGTTCGAGTCTAGCTCAAATCGGTGTTTTTGGGTTTTACCCCTAGGTACATCTGTGCCAGAGCCGCCTCTACCTGATCGTATTAAGACAGAGATATATTTCTCGGAAAAGTCACAAAATATCTACAATACCAAAATTCTAGTACGTTCTTCTATACTAATCCTCAAATTCTCTCTTAGGGCTATCTGATCTAATCAGAGTTTATCTAAATCTAGCTTCCAAGGTTTGTACCAAACTTCCTCTGATACCAACTGTAATGCCTCGACCCTAGTTACCCAGAGTCGGTGCATTATTACATAACATTGGCATGATCACAAAGGATCAAGTCTCAAAAGGCCGATTAGTTTAGTATTCTTGGAAACACTAGATATATTCATAATTCTCACATTACATCATAAGGTAAAAAAACTACAACAACACCTTGTCTTCATATCCCCTCATACTATCCCTGCAGGTCATTCATAAATTATTTCTTCACATCCTCGAAAAAATAAAACATAGAAAAGAGGTGAGCTAAAATTCCCAGTAAGGATAACAATATATTGGAAACATTCATAAATAAGAATAAACATTGAAGGCAATGTATAAATAAAACAAAAGACTTTTAAACTTGAACTTCAACATAGTATGGAAAAAATAAAATGAAATAATTCCATTTACTTATTCACATGGATATTCTACTAATCGAATAATCATATGCAATATCAATAACAACTTTCATAATGATGGAATGCATAATTCCAGACTATCATAACCACATAGCCAAGGCCTCGTGCCAAGACTACAAATAATATTTTTTCAAGGCCTTGTGCCAAGACACTAGTTTGTCTCATGAGACCTACCGATGCATCGAGGAGCTATAGAGGGCTCCACCCATCACTTACTAAGTCCAATACATTCCTCATATGAAAAGTTTTTAATATAACATAAACATTCGTATTAAAACTAGCATACGAAATGTCAATACTTTATCTACAAACCATGAACTGTATAAAAATAGCACATCCACAGTTAAACATAACACATTCGATAAAATATGAAAGATTTTATTGTATCATATTAACCTTAATCGAGAATAATGAAGGATATTGAAATAAATGAAAATAATCGTCAAAACTATTTGAGAGAAATGTCCCCATTTTTCTTGAAATCATTTAAAAGTCACACTATTTGTCAAGAAGCCATTTAAAAATAGATTTTTGAATCAAAGTGTCCCATACCACTTTGAAAATTTTAAAAGGAGTTTTAATTTTAAAAATTTAATGTCCATATAAATAAATCCTTAAAACCATTTTTAAAATGTGGACATTAATGATAAATATTTAGAAGAATAAGTCTTTAAAAATGGTATTTTAGTTAGAGTTTCTAACCAAAAGTGAGACACTTGAATAAAAATAATTGAGGTTATCAAAACATTGTAATATCATGAGAATAAAGGGATTCATGATATACTATGTCAAAGTACATTATATAAACCATATAAAAGTAATCTAGTGTATAACAACAAAGAAGTCTCAATGGAATGTAAATTGAGATGAAATCTCTCATAAAGGCCGTATCCTTAGGTTAAGGATAAATCAAAGACATAGTTATGTGTGAAAAATATAAATAAACTAAATATGATTGGATATTTATTGTAAAACACTCAAAGGACATTCACACATATTCTTGTAAAAACAACCCCAATGAATTGGATGTTTATCTCAACAAATCGAGATTGAGTAAAAATAACTCTTATCAAGTTCATACTGATGACTTGAGAATTTATCAATGGAGTGATTATGTGAATAAAAAGTATATCCACAAAATGGGGAGTGTAAATTATGACACAATCAAATTAATAGTGATTCTGCACATAATCTTGGAGTAAAATAATCAATGAAGTATGCGTAAAGCCGAATGAGTGGAAATTGAAATTTCAAATTCCATTATCGATTTGGTAACTTATGAAACATGCACCCATGAAAGAAGGATAATAAAATGATGATTTAAATATCCATAAATTAAAGTATATTTCACAATGAATACAATCATGTGCAGTACACACACCACATGCAATAAATAAGTGGTGAACAATGAAAATATCACGGAATTAAAAGTGAGATAAGAAACCCCGTACTTTGTACTTGTTCTTTGGTCGACGGTAGGTTAACCTCCTGTATAATGGTGAAATAATTGTTATTGAATTATAAAATAATCATTTACATTAATATGATATCATATATGATCTTTTAACATTGATTTGTTAATAATATCCTAGTATTATCGTCATTTCAGGTGTTAAATTACTCGTTTTCCTTTATATTCTTTGTTACGTAAGCCATGTTTGTTATGGATAGGTTGTATATTATTCATATAAAGAATTATATCAAGTCCTTAAATATTATTTTTAAATCATAAAATGATAATTATACTAGAATGGATACGATGGAGAATGAATCTCATCGCTTTCGTGGAGACGGTAGTCCGTACGTACGCACGAGCGACAACATCATTCTTTTGATGTTAAAATAATATATAATTGGATGGTATATAATATAGACAGAATAATTATCATGTTATATTTATTATTTAAATTAATTACACATTATTATTATACCCATCCAAATAATAATTTATTGAATAACAATTACACCACGACGGGGAGACGGTAAGCCGTACGTACGCACCTATGGTGACATGTTATTCAAAGGATGGCTAGAATACTGAATATGGTTGTACCATATTTATAATAAAATCAAAGTATATATAAGATACTGGATTTATTATTTTATAATGGTAATAAAAAAGAAAGAAGAATTGGAAGAAGAAAGGAACTTGAAAAAGGGTGGTGAAATCATTACCTCTTATTCGGGTTCTTCCTTTTGATTTGATCGAAAGGGATCTTAGGTTGGATTTATGATCAAAATAATGCATATAGGTTGTAGTGAGGGAAGTTGAGAGAGTATTTGACCAGATTTTGGCCGAACCAAAAGTCTTTGAAGGTGTGAGTTAATGAGAAGGGAGAGTTCCCTTTTATAAGAGGGGTGAGGGGCACCTTTGGAAAAGCTAGAAATATTATTTTATAATAAATTCATATTTGGTTTCTAATGGCTCAGAAATAGATTATTTAAATGTTAAGGTGGGTATTGGTCTAAAAACACTCAACAAATAGAATTTATACAGGTTTGGGTTACTATATTAACCTTATCATTAAGTATTAACTCTTAGTTAATTAGTTTCACTTTTACAATGTCTCTTTATATTTTTATATTATATGGTTAATAAACTTAATATATACATCCAAGCAACCCCCAAGTGGTACATTAATGATAAAAATATAATGATATAAGTCTCTTGTCCAAAAATTAGATTTTTAGAAATTTAATATCAATTAATAATATAATATTTGTTTTAAAATCTCTTTTATGTCAATTTTGACACTATTCAATAATTGATTTTTGTGAAACTCATAACAGAATTTTTACTTCGAAAAAAGATAATTAAATCAATACTAATATGTCATAGTAACCTAGAAAATTAGTTTAATTCATAAAAGTCTCAAATTATATTTATTTGGGTATCTACAATATCAATCATTTTAAGTTTTCACTATTATGGTAATTACTGCATCACCATTGTGTCATAACTAAATTAAATTATTTAATGTCTAAAAATTATAAATAAAATACCATTATGTAGGAAATCCTCTTAGATTTCTAATTAATATTTATAGTTGAAAATAAAACATATATAACCCTATGTAACAATTGTTTTTCTAAAAGATATCTTCTTGTGCCATTTTTGTATTCATTTTAACTTAATTAAAATAAAGTGTTAATATCACTTACAAGTGGAACCATGGGGTCCCAAAATCGACCCAAAGACTCCCATGGTCGGAAATGTATCAACCAATAATGTTATGACATGTTTTCAGGTAATTTTTATTATTATAATATTATTTTTTAACACTTATTTACCGGATTTACCCTTTAACCATGGTAAATAAAATATTTACCGAAGTAATTATTCAAAATGTCTAAAAATAAAAGTTACCTATTTAAAAAATTTGAACATCCTGATTACAAATATGGAATCCATTTTTCGAAATTCTAAACACAGAAGTTTCAGAAATTAATTTAAAATTAATTCCTGTTGTTAAAACAAAAAGCGTGTTTTCAAGAGATAATAACTATCAAAAGATTGGCACTTGTTTATGTCTGATTTAATTGTGAAATTATGTCCAATGACAATAATTTAATTAAATGGTAAAAATATATTCTAAATATACGTTAAAACCACTCAAATTCATAATTTATCAATATTAATTATTTTTATTAAAAAAGTTTTTTTTAATTAAAATTTAGTAATTTTCACTATTCATCAAAATATGAAAGTTATCCGAAAAGTACCAGAATTTCACCATAGGATAATTTCGATATTCCAAATACAAAAATGAAGTTCATTTTGAGATATATAATTTATAAAATTTCAAAAAGAAGGTATTAATATTCATAATGGCTAGTTTGATTGGTTGTGGTCTGTTAGAATCTCGAAGTTGCGTACAATGCACGACATTGCATTATTCAAAGGAAAACGTACCGTGGAATCTTGGGGTGTTACAATGTATTTTTTATTTATAGTGAACCAAATAGATAGGTCTCAATAGAGAGTGTAACATATAACTAATGAGATGAAGTATATATTGAATGATGTTATCATTATACATTAAACATAACTTGTTGATCATTCCTTGATGTTATTATATTAGTTTCATTTAAATATTTTTTATTGTTGGTCCTTCATCGAGGTGAGTGAGAAATGAAATATTATATCTATTATCCTTATTGTGGTTTATCCTTCTTCTTATGTGAGTCAATGATGTCCCTTTGATAACTAGTTTCTTATGAGAGGCCTTCATTTGGTCCTCTAACCAGTTTTATTGAATCAATCCTAGTGTCATTTTTGGAAGTCATAATGAGTGATTATTTGATATAGTGGGTATTTATGTGATCATTAAGATTTATTAATTAATGTTATAGAGTAATGGATTTTTTAATATAATTTTAGACTAATATGTTCTCTGGGTTTTTGAACCTCTATTATTTTGATACATATTGTTTATTTCTTCTTATGTTCATGTATTATTTATAGTAAAGCCTATGAGATATATTTTTGATATTTTTCATTAGGTTACATTTATCCTTTTTATGGATTTTTAAATAGATACCTTTGGTGTGTTCTTTGGATGGGGTGGTTTTATTTTTTCCCTTAGACCACAAGTTATATATTTTTTGGATGTTTTTTATTAACTGAGGGCTACTGTTACTCAAGAGAGGTCTTAATAATAGATTAGATTTTTATCCTAAAATGTGATTAGATTCATGTTTTACATGTTGAGAAATGAAAGATTTATAGGAATATCATACTATGTAGTGATAAATAAATTTATTGTATGAACTGATTTAGGGTTCTGTTGAATATTTTGTGTGCTTTAATTCATTGGCTATTATAAAATAGTTCCATAGATTTATTTTCATTTATAGAGGATTTGTTTTTCCATTCTATATTTTTTTTTGATATATGGTTATTTTAGTGTTATAAATTCTAATTATATTATATATCAATTATTTGAAAATTTTAAATTAATTCATCTATGTGGTAGACTTATATTAGATATCCCTCTTATTAGAACTTGTTATAAGATGAATTCATTCAATGAAATTTCTCTAGGAAAATTCCCATGTGCCACTTTTAGGGGAATTTATTTTTTTAAAATAGTCTTTTGGAAATACTTGTGAGAGAAATAAGAATATTTTGTGACTAAAAATAATAAATTAAAAAATAAAATGCATTTATCCATATTTTTGAGTTATTTTAAAACCATTTGGTTATTATGGTTAGTTTTTATATTTTATTTATTATCTTATGGACTATTTTTTCAAGTTCATTAAAAATGGGTTTTTCATGAGTATTTTTTATAGTATTCTTAAATATAATACAATCCCAAAATTTATTTGAAATTACATATTATAAATTTATAAAAAATTATATCAAATGAATGTGAGGCCCTCAATTTAGCCTAATATGTATTGTACATGACATGAATTACAGGCCTAAGGGTGGTGATTTATATTTTTATTTCCTTTTTAGTTGTTATACATGTATATGGAATGAGAAATCTCTTATGTGGTTTTTTGAGTTAAGGAGTTGTTTCCATTTTTTGTTTCATTATCAATACATGTGATGTTATTTTTGTTTGTGGGTTTCTGACCTCCTATTGAGTTATAAAATAAAAATCTTTGAAAGACATGTAGAATATTTATATATTTATTATACTATATTTTTGTGTGTAAACTATCTAGTGGTCTTTAAATATTTTACCTTCCTAGGGGTTTTTTATTGAAACTAGTAAGACACAAATGTGGGAAGCAAAGGAAGATGTTCTAGATTCATATATGGTCCCATATAGTGATCAAATGATCTATGATAGGTATTCTTCATGATTAAACCTAGTGTGTTTCAATGAGACATATAAATTATTAACCATTTATATAGTCTCAAATTATATAAATTATTTGTGTCCCAAAGATCCTATTTTTGTAATATGAAACCATTTCATGGTTCACTCCTATCCCCATTTTACTACATAAAATTAAGGTTCTTACTAGGTTATTTTATTCTTATATTATGGGTTTAGATTAAATTAAAACATATTTAAATTTTTTTGGAATGTTTGTTTTAAAAAGGATGGCGGTTATTGTATATAAATATTATTTTACAAACGTTTTGGAAACTTTTCAATAAAATGGGTTGGTTTATTTATGTGAAACAGAAGAAAAAGTTTTTATTGTTTGAAAGGGATTTAAAACGTGTAGATTTAAATCATTTTTCTTATTTTAGCTTTTTTATTTTTTATTTGGATGGTGATTGATTATAAAATGGTTTTATCATATACATTTTAGAATGAAATGGTATAAAATGTGATACTTGTTCCCATTTGTTGGAACAAATAGAAAAACAATTTTATAAATAATGTTCAAACTAGAATATATGTTTTATTAAATGAGAGTAACTATATTTAATTTTAGTAGGGATTCTTTTGTGCTAGTTTGGCTCATAACCTCAAATTACACATGATATTGTGTGTGTATTAAAACCTTATGTTTTGATGTATTTCCCCTATACGTGATATTAGTTTCGATCTACCTCATGATTTATATTAATGAGAGGTTAGTGTTGTGGTGGGTGATCATGGATCATGGTCGAGGTGATGTAGACGTATTGGATACAATTTTCTTATTTGAAGATTATATATCATCCTATTTATCCAATTTCAATTATATAATTAGTATTAGTTCTCACACTTTGAAGATAAGATGATATATATTTTTATTCATTATTTCTTATTAAGTGAGGGTAATATTTTTTATTGATTCATGTTCTAGATGAGTACCCTTAACTTCATTTATTATATCTTATTTAGGTAATTTATTATATTTATTCTTGGTTTTTAATGTTCATTATTTAATATATCTTTAATCATGTTCATAGATTTCCAACATATTGAGGATTAAATCAAGATTATTTTTAATTTTTTAATTCTAATTTTTTTATTATTCATGGAATATATAATTCCCACCAGTATTGATTTTATAACATAGTTCTTTTATCCACACTTAAGAGAACACAAATGCACCTAGATCCTTGTGGCAAGCCCAATTGGGTGATGGAATAGGTCATCTCAGACCAGTTCATTACACTTGTGATTTAATGTTATTATAAATATCTAATACATTTAAATTCAAGGGAAAAAATTATTTTATTAGTTGTTTAGATTCATATTCATCATGGTATCATAATGTATATATTTTCTCAATTACAACTAAACATTCAATAATAATGTTGGTTCAATTAAAAATATATATTTGAAATATATATTTATTTTATCCAGGGAAATTCAAATTTTCATAATAATTCACCAATATAGACTTCATGAACTCATACTATGAAGGATTCAAATGATATATTATAGAAAATGAATAAATTCTTAATTTTAAACATGTATTGTTTTTCACTTGTTCTTTGAAGGTGAATAGGAATCAAATGGTAGGATTTTATTTAGTGAGTTTATTGACCCTCCCATATAGTTTACATTAAAAATTACTCACTCTATGATCGTATTCATATCATTGAATGAAATTATTATTAAAAGAAACAAAGATCTATTATCATGGTGTATGGTTACCGGTATATCTAAAATATGAGAAACAAAGAAAGCCTTGAATGATAAAATAAGTTCATGTAAAAAATTGGTAGCCAAATCCAGAATATTGGTGAAAGACCAAGCTCCCTTGTTGAAGAATTGTGATCTTACCTCCCCCTTATAATGATTGTGGTAGGAAAGGGATTCTTTCTCATAGTTCAGAATCACATTCACTTTATTCACTGGCATCACCAATCAACGGTCATGAACTCATTGTGGATGGGTTATGAAACCTTCTTATCATTAGGGGGATGGATCGTTCAAAACCCCAAGGGATTAATAATTCATTCTTTCTATACTACCAATAGAAAAGAAAGTTACCTCCCTTTAGAAGCACATTCCATTATGAATGGGATTTCCATATGAAACCCCAAAGGTATTTATCTATCCTTTATTGAAGTTTATTCTCATACAATTTTTAGATAATTTTAAGTTAACTCCACCTATATTGTCCAATATCTACCTCCTCTGCAATATAAAATATTCTAATTCGAAATTAAAGGGAGAATTTACATACTTTTCATGAAGGGAATAATGATTTTGATTTTCTTACATCTCATTACCAATATAGTCAACCATTTATTTCATTTTCTGTCATAGGACCCCTATATACGGAACTAACCTTAAAACTTACATAATATTGAATAAAATGAATAATTCAAATTGAGGATCTTTTCAGGTTTAGAGTTTTAGAGAATTTGGATATATCTATTACATCTCAAAAGTATAAAAAGTAGACACTTCTACCCAGTATCCATTTTTTCATAAAATAAAAACTCTTGGGAAAAAAGATTCATGTCTAGTTCTATTTTTATGATAGAATGAATTTTCCTTGATTCCATCCTTGACCCTATTCCACATTATGTCTTGTGAAAAACATTTCAAAAACATGGTATGAGAAAAAAAAGTTAAGTAAGGGATATAAAAAGAAGGAAAACTGTTATTTTTTTCAAAACAAAAAGTAAACCATGAATACTTTAACATAAGTAATACTTTTCACCTTTATGAAGTAGTAAATACTCTTCACTGAATAAAAGATCATTACTTACCCTTTTGTAACCAAAATATTACCATAAAACCCATATAAAGAAAACATAACATATAAAGGTAACTTGGGACATAAACATACTTAAATGGAATAACCATACGATCGACTTCCACACATGTCACTAAATGGAATAACCATACGACTAACTTCCATACCACCCATCCTAGTTTTCATGGCACCACCCGTTATATGGTTTATCACGTAACCACCCGTCAAATGTCTAAGTACCATTATAAAATAATAAGACATAAAACAAATATAATGGAAAGAAACCATTTCCACATTTTTATCACAATATATCACTTAAATATGTTGACATAAAAAATCCATTCTAAAAACCATTTTCAACACCAAAATACATAAAATAGTATATGGTATTTATTTCAGTTTAAAAACATTACAGCTTTTTTAGGAATCCAAAGACCAAATAATACTCGCGGCGGCGGAAAAGGTCGTTGTCACTGCGTACGTTAAAAGAAACATTCCTTTTTTCGTTTAGTAAAATGCTTCATAGAAAAAGATTCCTTTTGAATAAAATTAAAATTCAAAGGGGTTTATACACTGTATAAAAGAAGTTGTGTATAAAACAAAATATGTTTCAATGAAAGGAGACTGAGACAAAGTCACTTACCTCGTGTCCGACGTGACTCGATTGCTCTTTAAGCTCCTGAAAAATAAACTAAAGTTAATTTCTATTTTCTTAAGAACCTTTTTAAAGTTAATTATTCCTTTTATATAACTTATTTCATTATTATAAACATTTTGTAATCATTTAAGTTAATAATTTGTGTTTTGTCAATATTTGGTACTTAAGTCAAAAATGGTCTTCTTACAATTAAATGTTGTTCATGTGGTAAAAGGTTCATTATATCCAGAATGATATTCATGATTTGGATATCATATATATTCATCATATACATGTATTTATAATAGTACATAACATTTAGAGGTAAGAAATGAAATGCACCGTTCATGGAGACGGTAAGCCGTACGTACGCATGAACACTAATTCCGATTATATTTCATATTTAATGGAATTAAAAATAATGATACATAGTAGTATTATAATTCTATTATTGTATCATATATAATATCATTAAATCTATCCGTTATACGTACCATATATGGTATATACGAGTCATATCACTTTGAGGGGGCGGTAGTCCGCACTTCCTCTAATGAGATTATCGCATTTACGCATAATGGAAACCATAAAGGCATGCTATAAATGGAAATTACAGAAGCATAAAATAAACATAAACATAATATATATCATATATAAATAAAATTCCATCATAATGTCCACCAGGAGAGGTGGTTGGAGATATTTGAACAATCATCGTTTCGTGAGGCGTTAGTTTTCCATCCACAGAAACATTATGTCCTTCATCCATTAGATGGAGGTGTGTGTAAGTGTAGTTTTAATACATATCACTACAAAATACAAGGATATTGAGAATACTTGTGTTGTTACAAAATAAAAAAAAATAAAAATATTTTAGGAGTTGGATAGCTAAAATAAAGGAAAAAAAGTTAAGAGAAACTGTTACCTATAATTTGGGTAACTTCCTTTGGATTGAAGTAAAAGGACTTATTGAAGTTCCTTCTGCCTGAGGTAAGGCTTCTAGGAGGAGGAGAGGGATCTAGGGAGCTTAATTGGGCAGATTTGGTACTATCCTAAAGGCTTGAGAGGTGTGAAAAATTGGTTATAAGTGGTCTCCTTTTATAAGGGGGAGGAGAGTCTCTTTAGAAAAGTGTGATAATTTTATTTTATTATATAATGATATTCGGTTTCTAAAGGTCCAAAAATCATTAAAGTCGAATATAAGATGACTAATAGTAGAAATAATATCATACAATAAGAATTGGACAGGTTTTTGATGTTATTTTAATATTTATAATCTTATTTATTTTAATGTTTTATTAATGAGGTAAATACTACATCATTATTGTGTCATAAATAATTTAATTTATGTGATGTATAAAAATTATAAAAAAATACCATGATGTATGAAATCTTTTAGTATTTCCAATGAATATTTATAGTCGAAAATATAATTTATACAACACCATATAAAAATTAATTTACTCAAATATTTTTTATGTCATTTTTAGCTTTACATTAAATTAATTAATCTAAAGCGTAATTATCTTTCATAAGTGGATCCATGGGGTCCCAGAATAGACCCAAAGATGCCCATGGTCGGCCATTAATCATATAATAAGGTTAGGACAAGTTTTAGAGTAATTTTGAATTATTATAATATTATTTTTACCTTAAATTACCCTATTTACCTTTAACCGTGGTAAATAAAAGTAAAAAGTTACTTTTCAATAAAACATTATTTTTATCTTATTTAACCACATTTTACTTCTAGATAAGAACCATGTATGTCAAATTTTCAAAATTCAACTCACAGAAGCGGTAAAATTTCATTTAAATGAAAAAGTCAGTTTTTGAACTACTACTAAGTGGCTTAACTATTCATAAAAAATTGACGTTTTTCAGAAAAATACCAAAAATTCACTCTAAGATAAATTTGATATTCCAAATTAAAAAATAACGTATATTTTACCAAATTCAAAACATTTATGTTTCATTAATTAATTTTATAATTAATTCCCGTTGTCCAAATAAATAACGTATTTTTAAGAAACAATATCTATCAAAAGATTGACACTTCTTTATGTCCAATTTCAATGTAAAATTCGATACAATCACCACGATTGGATTAAATGGTAAAAATATATTACAATTATACTTTAAAACTAATTAAAAAGATAATATAAGCATATAAATAATTTAGATTAAAAGGCACTTTTTAATTAAAATACAGTATTTTTGAGTATTTATTAAAAAAATAAACTTTATCAGAAAAATACCAAAAATCTACCCAAATAAATTTTGATGTCCCCATTCTAAAGAAGGATTTTATTTGGTCAAAAATAATTTATTAATGTGACCAAAACAATATTCAAAGAGGTTTCTCCTTTAAAAGGCAGTAAATCGGCCTTTTAATGTAAATTAAGCTTAAAATTAGATTCATTCACATTTTAAGCCTCTAACTTTTATTGGATAAATGTAAATACATTTAAAAAACATGTATAATCATATTTTAGTTAGTTTTTTTCATGCAAACCAATACAATGGATAGGAGTAAAATACCATTTAAAATAATAATATTATATTATTAGTGTGCAATGTAAGATTTCAAAGAAACTCGTTGTTGCGTATCAGGTACACTATTGAACATAGCAACCCCATTAAAGTAAAATTAATATTTAATTCACAAATATTAATAAATAAGAAAATTTTCATGTTCTCTATTTACCTGGGATGTTACATCCTTCCCCCCTTTTGGAAATTGCATCCTCGCAATTTTAAAACTGGGCTTGGAAACTTCATTAAAGGTACCACATCAGAAAAGAGTTAGTAAAAATATCAACTTAAAAGAAAGAAAGAGAATTAAAAAGGTCACATGAGAAAAAACATACTAGGATTCCATGAAAACATGGATATGGAAGAGAAAAAAACCATCAAGTTCTGATGGAGAGTGGTAGAAAACATGAATTGGAGAAAGTTAACCATCAGAAAATCACAAACTAGTGATGTGTTAAATGGTCTTTGATTACCCAGTAGGAAAGGTAAACCAAAAACGTTTTTTTATGTTCCTTTTCATAATTTTGAGGATTTTATTAACTATATAGAATAAGAACATAAGGAAGCATACTTACTTGTCATATAGACATTCATACTTTTCTAAATTTCTAGAACAAACACATCTTTTCTCCCAATGATGAGTATTCAAACAGACTTGGTCACATTAAAATTGCTATAATCAACTTCTAGAGAATCACATAATCTACAAAATATGAACTATATTTTTTTCCATGTCTTTATATATGATCCAAAACCAAAATGGTTTGTGCGAGATCAGATAATACCCAAAAAAGAAAATCTTTTACAAAAAAAAACTACTCTAAATCTCCAAATTTTTTCAAACAAAACCCAAAGTTCAAAAAATAACATTTGATAAAAAATTGTCTATAAAATTATTCAATGTAATGTAAAATGATATTAAAACCCAAATCTCATAAGGATTTAATCATATAGTCTTCCAAGATAAATCATAACATTTATCTCCAAATAACATCAGATACTCTGAAAGTCTCATATTGAAAAGTAATTAACCTAATCACATATTCTCCATGATAGGTTAATAAATTCCATATATAACCCAAAATCAACTTATTCTTGATTCATAAAAGCATCTAACTGAAAATAATTAGTCATACTAACTAGGTACATAACTTAGTCCATTTGTAGGGGGTAAATCCCAATCAAACTTTGGTTGTGGGTTTGATTCCTACAGCTTTCTCCGACGCGACGGGTTGTCATGCGGGTTGTGTGTCGTCCTTTTTTCAAAAACTATATAATTTTATAGCATTCCCAAAAAGAGATAAATTTAACAAAATTAACCATAACATATTTTAACCACGAAGGTTTTATAATAACTCTCATTTTGCATCCCAAAAATTTATTAACCTATAATTTCTTCAAATTCAAGGATCTTATAACCCCAAATGGTTCATTATAACTATATCCACAAAAGAAATGACAATTATTCCTTGAATAAAATTTTCATTTATCAAACTTCAGGGTTACACATACTATAAAAAGTCTTTTAATGTAATTCCCATCATCAAAATAGCCTTAATACTTTTAAGCATTTAACCATCCGAAAATCTAACATAACTCTTAAATCCCTTATATGTTGACTTCTTACTCATTAAACATTCTTCATGATCCATTAACCATTCCTTTTAAAATTATTCTGAAATACTTCTTTCCTACAAATGTAATCATGAATCATATCCTAAGATTCAATAATATCAAAACATATGTTAAGAAATAATCCATACCTTTCATTGGTCATTGTTCATTTCTTCATCCTCAATCGGAATGCCATTAGGTATTGGTAAAAAAATATTTGTACTATCCTGGTGATCCCATTCCCGAAAAATCTTCATAGGACATGTGTTTGTATAATTACCATGCACACAAAATTTAAAACATTCAATTGATCCCTCATAAAGAACTTCTTTCCATTTCCTAGAGTCAACTGGATGCTTCCTTTTTCCATGGCAGGTTATTTCTTTATGACCTTTATTTCCACATCAATAGCATCTTCCTACCCCTTTGAAACATTTTCCTAGATGTTTCTTTCCACATCCTTGACACAGAGGTTTTTGAACATACATACCTTTATGATTATTACCTAAACTTATTTGGGGATTTTTTTCTCGCATATATGATGCTTTATTAAAATCACCAAGGTTTAAGTGGTCAATCATGAGTCCAGATTTTTGGTTGAGAATGGCCACAATAGTTCTCATTGCAGCTCCCATTTCATTAAATTGCTCATTCAGAAAACTGTCATAGTTTTCTTCACATCCATTGTTACTTTGATGCCTACTAGATCCAACCATTGACTAAAACCAGAAAGGTAAGTGTGAGTATATAAGTAAAATCATCATATCATATCTTATGAGGAGGGTAAATACTAGATATAATTATTCATGTTATCTTAAACTCATTCACATTATCTAAAAAATATGAATCTTTCTAAAATCCAAACAATTATGGTAATGTCACTTATGATTAAAGAATACCCTAACCTCTAAGGTTATCTAAACCGACCTCTGATAACAATTATAAGGACCCAGCCATAAACCTTACAGAATATTGAATTAAATGAATAATCCACATTGAGGATCTTTTTAGGTTTAGTGTTTTAGAGAATTAGGACATAACTATTACATCTCAAAAGATCACAAAGTAGACACTTCTACCCTATATCCATTTTTTTCATAAAATAAAAACTCTTTAAAAAAAGTGTCATGTCTAGTTCCATATTTAAGACAACTTGACGTTTCCTTGATCCCATCCTTGACCCTATTCCACATCATGTGCTGTGAAAAATATTTCAAAAATATCTGATGAGCATAAAAAGTTCATTAAGGGATACACAATGATGGAAAACAGTTAGTTTTTCAAAACAACAAGTAAACCATGAATACTTTAACATAAGTAATACATTTCACCTTTATGAAGTAGTAAATACTCTTCATTGAATAAAAGATCCTTACTTACACTTTTGTAACCAAGAGATTACCATAAAACCCATATAAAGAACACATAACATATAAAGGTAACTTGGGAAATAAACATACTTAAATGGAATAACCATACGGACGACATCCACACATATCACTAAATGGAATAGCCATACGGCCGACTTCCATACACAATGCATTCGAGGTTATAACGTAACCATCCATCCTTGTTTTCATAGCACCACCCATCATATGGTTTATCACGTAACCACCTGTCAAATGTTTAAGTACAATCATTGCACATAAAATATTACAAATATAAACATTTCACTAATAAAATTTCATTTGAAATGACAAGAATTATTTTTAAGATATTGAAATAATCAATCCATTTTCATAAACCATTTAAAAAGATATTTTTGAATCAAAGTGTCCCATACCACTTTGAAGCTCTTAATGGAATTATAATTTTAAAACATTAATGTCCATACAAATAAATACTCAAAACTAGTTTTTAAAACATGGACATTAAAGATAAATATTTAGAATAATAAATCTTTAAAACATTTAAAATGATATTTTATTGAAAGAGTTTTTAACAAAATGAGAGACTCATGAATACAAATTATTGAGGAATAAAATTTAATCAGAACTTTATAATATCATGGGAATAAAGGGATTCATGATATAATATGACAAAGGATAGTATATACACCATATAAGAGTGAATTGGTGCAAAACAACAATGAAGTCTCAATGGAAATGTAGATTGAGATGAAATCCCTTATAAAGGCGGTATCCTTATATTAAAGATAAATCAATCACATAATTATGTGTGACAAATTTAAATAAATCAAATATAAGTGGATATTAAGTGTAAAACAATCATAGGTCATTCAAACATATTTATAGGATGATATATTCAATAAGTACCAGTTTAACCCAAAGAATTGAAATTGGGTTAAGAAGTTCCCTTGCAAAAATTCAAAAGCCTAACAGTGTCACTTTAGAATTCAGAAAATGAGTTGATGAGATAAAATGGTATCTCATCACTTGGACATAAAATTTAAATCAATAAGGATATATAATAACATATCCCAATATAACAAGATGTAAATTAAAAGACATAACAGAAAGAAGTCTTTTAAAAAGAGGAAGGTGAAATGTTCCTTTACCAATTCAGTAACTTACAAAACATACTTCATAGGAAATAAGTATCATACAATGAAGATTTAAATACTCATAAATTAAATTATATTACAAAAAGAGTACAGTCATGGGCAGTACATCCACCTCACAAAAGGAAATAATGGAAACTATAACATGAATCTCACGGGAATAAAAAAGTGAGATGAAACTCTTTACCACGTTATAATCAATTGAGTCATTTGGCCAAAAGTTAATAAACACCAAATGAATAAAAAAATACCATGAATATAAAAATAATCATGATAATATATATCAAATGGTAGTACATAATACACCACATCCAATAAATAAGTGGCGAACAATGGAAATTTCACAGAATTAAAAGTGAGATAAGAAACCCCTTACTTCGTTGTCCGACTTGACCCGTTCGTTCTTTAATCTCCTCAATAATAAACTAATTTCAATTTCTACTTGCTTAAAAACCTTTTTAAAGTTTATTATTCCTTTTATATTACTTATTACCATGTTATAAACATTATGTAATCATTTAATTTAATAATAGTCATTTTGTCGATATTTGGTACTTGAGTAAAAATATACTTCTTATAATTACATGTTGTTCATGTGGTCAAAGTTTCATTTTATCCAGAATGATATTCATGATTTGGATATCATATATATCATATATATCCATCATATACATGTATTTATAATAGTACATAACAATAAGAGGTAAGAAATGAAATGCACCGTTCATGGAGACGGTAAGCCGTACGTACGCATGAATGCTACATCCATTTATATTTCATATTTAATGGAATTAAAAATAATGATACATAGTATTATTATAATTATAGAATTTTATCACATATAATATCATTAAATCTATCCTTTATATGTACCACATATGGTGTGAATGAGTCATATCACTTTGAGGGGGCGGTAGTCCACACTTCCTCTAATCAGATTATCGCGTTTACCCATAATGGAAACCATAATGGAATTCTATAAATGGAAATTATAGAAGCATAAAGAAAACATAAACATAATATATATCATATATAAATAATGTTCCATCATAATGTCTACCATGAGAGGCGGTTGGAGATATTTGAACAATCATCGTTTTGTGAGGCGTCAGTTTTCCATCCACAGAAACATTATGTTCTTCATCCATTAGATGGAGGTGTGTGTAAGTGTAGTTATAATACTTCTAATTAAAACTTAAAAATATATTGAGGATAATTTTTTTGTTATAATATAAAAAAATAAACAGAGTTTAGGAGTTGGATTGGTAAAATAAAGGAAAAGAAGTTAAGAGAAACCGTTACCTTTAATTTGGGTGACTTCCTTTGGTTTGAAGCCAAAGGAATTCTTGAAGTGCCTTCTGCCTGAGGTAAGGCTACTAGGATGAGGAGAGGATTTTAAGAATCATAATTTGACTGATTTTGGACGATCCTATAGGCTTGATAGGTGTGAAGAATTGGTAATAAGTGGTCTCCTTTTATATGGGGGAGGAGAGGCTTTTTAGGAAAGTGTGATAATATTATTTTATTATATAATGATATTCGGTTTCAAAAGGTCCAAAAATCATTAAAGTAGAATATAAGATGACTAATAGTAGAAATAATATCATCCAATAATAATTGGATAGGTTTTGGATGTTATTTTTATATTTATAATCTTATTTATTTAAATGTTTTATTAATGTTGAAAATATTACATCATTATTGTGTCATAAATAATTTAATTTATGTGATGTCTAAAAATTATAAAAAAAATACCATGATGTAGGAAATATTTTAATATTTCCAATTAATATTTATAGTCAAAAATATAATTTATATAACACCATATAAAAATTAATTTACTCAAATATTTGTGTTTAAGTCATTTTCCCTTTACATTACATTAATTAATCTGAAGTGTAATTATCTTTCATAAGTGGGTCCATGGTGTCCCAAAATAGACCCAAAGATGCCCATGGTCGGAAATTAATCATATAATAATGTTAGGACAAGTGTTAAATTAATTTTTAATTATTATAATATTATTTTTACCTTGAATTACCCTATTTACCTTTAACCATGGTAAATAAAAGTCAAAGTTACGATTCACCAAAATTTATTTTCATCTTATTGAACAAAATTTTACTTATTGATAACAACCATGTATGTAGGATTTTCGAAATTTAACTCACACACACGGTAAAATTTCATTTAAATGAAAAAGTCATTTTTGTAACTACTTCTAAGTGGTTTCACTATTCATCAAAAATTGGAATTTTTCAGAAAAATACAAAAAGTTCACCCTAAAATAAATTTGATATTCCAAATTCAAAAATGATGTCTATTTTACCAAATTCAAAACATAAAAGTTTCATTAATTAATTTTATAATTAATTCCCACTGTTAAAACAAATAACGGGTTTTTAAGAAACAATATCTATCAAAAGATTGACACCTTTTTATGTCCAATTTCAAAGTGAAATTCAATATAATGACCACCATTGGATTAAATGGTAAAAATATATTCCAATTACACTTTAAAACTAATTAAAAAGATAATACAAGCATATAAATAATTTATATTAAAAGTCACTTTTGAATTAAAATACAATATTTTTCAATATTCATAAAAAAAATTAACTTTATCAGAAAAGTACCAAAAATCTTCCCAAAGTAAATTTTGATGTCCCCATTCTGAAAAAGGATTTTATTTGGTTAAAAATAATTTATTAAAGTGACCAAAACAATATTCAAAGAGTTTTCTCTATTAAAATGTAGTAAATCGGCCTTTTACTGTAAATTATGCTTAAAATTAGATTCATTCACATTTTAGGCCTCTAACTTTTATTAGATAAATTTAAATACATTTAAAAAACATGTTTAATAATATTTTAGTTAGTTTTGTTCATTCACTCCAATTCAACGACTAGGAGTTAACAACCTTTTAAAAAAATAATATTATATTATTAGTGTGAAACGTTAGATTTCAAAGAAACCCATTGTTGCGTATCGAGTACACTATCGAACATAACAACCCCTTTAAAGTAAAATTAATATTTAATTCACAAATATTAATAAATAAGAAAATTTTCATGTTCTCTATTTACCTGGGATGTTACACCCTACCACCCGGGTGTGTTGATTATGTTTTGGTGGATTCCCAAGGCTTTCATTATTTTCTCCCCCTGATCTCTTCTCTCTTGGTGTGTTCGACCAAATTTTCTATTGAATTATTAAAATATTGTATACTGAGCATAAAAACATTAATAAGAGTACACATTGAAAAAATATATAGATATATAACAATTCTATAAATATAAAATCATTACCGTTAGGTTTCACCTTGAAGATTATGAAAAAAACTACAAAAATGAAAATAAGGCAATGAATTATTAATAATATAGACAATATGATGGATATATAAATGAATAAATTGTAGTAAATCATGTAAAGTTATATATACATATGATTTTATTATGAATGTTATATATATGGTTGTTTAACACATATCCATTGAATATATATATCAATTGGATGTCTTCCATTTTGTAAATATATGTAAAATTGGTAATTAATTTTATGATAAAAAACTAATAATTATATAATTTACATTACTCATATAATTATTTATTAAAATGAATTAGATTAAGAGAACTTAATGTATTAAAATTCATTTTATATAAAAGTAATTTTATTATATATTTTATAGAAAATTATATTTATAAATTTTAGAAATTTAATTTTCAAAAAACAAGTTCTTTTACTCATCATTTCAAAATTATCATCGGGTGATTTTTTTCAGAAATAGTTGATATTTGAGTGAATAGTGAAAATGCGGATTTTTGAAAAGCTCTAATTTTTGTAAACTAAGTAATTTAAAAGTCAAATTATATTTGAGATATTTTCTTGTTTTAACCTAATTATCCTTTAATTATACATAATATAAAAAAAATATAAAATAATAAACGTTGTATTAAATTTCTGGATAAATATATTTTTGATCATAAAAGCAGAATCTTCATAAATATATTTTTTATTAAGTTATTTTAATTTATCTTAAAAATTATCACTACCACTTCAGAAAATTTGATCTTAAAAAATCGATTCCATCTTATTAATTGTTATGTTAAAATTTTGTAAATATGCCATTTTTTTATCATTGTGAATAGTAATGTTAGAAAAAAAATTCACTATGGTAAGTGTAAAACACATAAAACTATGTTAAATATATTTTATTAGGTGTAAAATATTCCAAACACTTTTATTTATTTATTTTTATGAGTTATATTCAGACATAAAAATCCATTATTTTGAAATGTTTAAATTTCTTACCCGTTTCTGTTTATTATTATCTTTATTTGAATTTAAATGAAGGATAATAAAAATATTCATTCTAATACCTTTAATTTATCTTATATTTTATAACCTGTATAAAAATTTTTTTTAAATGACTCTAAAATAATATTTTCATCCTAAACATTTTATTTTTATGGTGGTATTATTTTTTCAAATTTTATATTTGATATAATTACCATAAACTCTTATACAATGTTAACACATTTCTTGGGGAGGCACCATAAAAATCAATGTAACTTTTCTTAAAAAATAAAGTTTATATTTATTGGTTGAACTATTATATTACACAATTTTTTAATTCAATAAAAATAATAATTCAATGTAAAATAATTTAGATTCAAATTATATTTGTTTTTTTTGTAGATTAAGTAAAAATAATAGAATATTCCAAAAAATTAACATTATTGACATTTCGTATAAATTAATATTATATAAAATGATTCACTAAAAAAAATGAATAAGAAAAACTGCGATGGGAAATTATCTACAATGCCATCCATGGACAATTTTGTCCCTTATTAATACTTAGAAGTAAATTTATTAACAATAAAAAGTAAAAAAAAATGTTTTATTATGGTTAAGGTAAAAATGGGTCAACGAACATGTCAAACCAAATGATTAGGTTTAAAAAGACATCAAAAAATATATAAATATTACTAAAAAGTTATATTTTCAATATATCTTTAATTTTCTTAAATATATGGCCGTTTTGAATCATTTTAATTAACAAAAGCAGTTTTCATATTGAAATAATTTATGTAATTGCAATTATTCCATATCTTCATATATAAAAGGGAAAGTACTATAATACCTTACATAAAATAATTGAGCACTATATTCTATAAAAGTATATCCTAAAATCCATCTTACATTCCATCCCTTCATCCTTGACCTTCCCTTATTCATTGAAGACCATTCTAAGAAGGCTTAAAGTGTAATCCAAAGGTGGTCACACAAAGAAGAGGTAATTAAATTTACTGACTCTTTTAAAGTATTTTTCTTATTCTATATCCTATAAATTCTTTTTACCAATCCTAAAATTACTAATCTACTATCATAATTATAATGATATCCTATTATAATTACAATAAAACAATTTTCCATCTCCATTCCATCCTATGAGAAATGAAAACATCACTCTTGTGTACGTATGATATACTGTATCCATGTAACGATGGAATAGTCTTCTAAAAAACACAGTACATGGATGGTTATAAATATGAACCAACATAAATAGTTGATATTTATGGCATAATGCTTCTTCTATAATTATAAAATAATATATGTCTTCTTGGCAACCAATCTGTTGGGAAACGATAATAACACTTTCCCATATATGTGCGCTAGCACTTCCATGAAGAGATGTGATTATTTTCTCATGTTTGATATGTGTGGTTTGTAATAAGGATATATTTAATGAATACAAATTTTATTTAAAATAAAATAATTATTCTAGAAAATTTGATTATTTTTTTATTTTTTTATTATATCCATTTAATTGTTGAAACATCAATCGCGCGTACGTACGAACAACCATCTCCATTAAGTGATGTAAAGAAAATTTTTATCACTACAATAAATAATTTTTTATAATAGTGTATATAATGATTAAATATGATACATATGACCTGAATATAGTTGTATAGATTATTGAATCATGATTATTATACATGGACTAAAAAAATGACCGAAATATTCATAAAAACGAAACAGTTAACACTCGAAAAAGTCAATTTTAAAACATATTTAATAATAAACATGCATTAAAATGTTATACGTTTATTATATATGTTATATGAATTTATATAGTTGTGGTATATATGTATAATATATTTAAATTAATTATATAGATTTTGAAAAGCACTTATAAGGCATGCTGAACATTTAGTAATGCTTTTATATTGAAATCTCACATTTGCCTAGGTTGTATATACTTAAATTTATAATGATGAAGTTTATGATATATGTCGCAAAAATATTATGTATTTTATTATGCACTTTTTATTTATAAAAAACATTATATTTATTTTAATTTTCACTCAATATGTAATAAAAACTATGAGAAATGTTTTAAGGGAAACTGAATTTTGTTTTTCTATTCATTCAATAACCATTTCTTCCATGAAAATAATTTATCTAAAATTTTTACATCAATTTGTTTTATATTCTAAAATTATTTATTAAATTCATTTTTACCCAAGTTTTAATTTCTAATAAGTTGTTTTAGATTAGTCTTCTTATTATTTTTTGAATGAGTTTATTTTTTTCTAAAATTGTGAATTGAATATTTATTTTGATATTAACCATAAGAATTAAATTTCCCACCATCACAACTATTATTTTCTTTTAAGATTACATTAAATGTGTACTTGTTTTTTTGAATTAGTTTCTCTCCAAAAATTATGATTTTTTATTTATTTTAAATAAGTGATTTTTACATGAAGTGTGTGTTTTCCTCCAGAAATATTCATGTAATATTTTTAAAAGTATTTTAATATTTTAAAAATACATAGATGAATCATATGATTAAATGGGGGATGTATTCTAATGATATTGTACATATTATTTATCTTAATGGAATATGATCAAGTTGTCTTATTTATTTACTAGGGAAAATATTTACATTTGATATGATAGTTTTCATTATGAATATATATGTTCATTATGTATTGACTATATATATTATAATTTTATATGATTAATACATTGGATTTTTTAAATAACACTAAAGTCTTGTTATATTCCCTCAATTCATTGATAATTTCATTAGAAAAACTAGTTTTGGTATTTGGAATAGAATGTACATATTTATGTATGATGTCTTGGAATGAAGTCATGAGGGTATGATTATGATGTTTAATATTTTGTATTATATAATTATAAAAGTAGTTATTGTTGTACTTGTGATTAGTTATATTTTTTTCTCCATGTATATATTACCCTTAATTTCTTTTATTTGGAAAATTTTATTTTTTTATCTCTACCAAATTATTCTTTCTATATTTATCCTATGACTCATTATTTTATATTCCATCCCATATTGTGAATCTAAGATCACCCTTTTTAATGGTTTCATTTCAAATGGTTAAAAATAATGGATTTATGTATTATTTTAGGGATATAAATTAATACATGATAATTTTATAACTGTAATATTATGTTTTATTTCCTGATTTCAAATGTAATATTAAAATAAAGAATGTTTTCATTCTCCCAATACAATGTACCTATATGATCATTCAATATTTAACCAATTGTATATTTTTACAATTAAGTAAGACAACAACCAGCTATAGGTTACTTGATTCTGATATTTAGAGTTGGTATTAGAGGAAGATAAGTGTATTCCGTGGGAAATAAAATAATGTAAAAAGATATTAGAGAATATATACCTCTAACAGTGTAACATCCCAGGTAAATAAAGAATACTACACTTCCATATTTATTAATATTCGGTAATTAAATATTAATTTTACTTTAATGGGGTTTCTATATTCGATAGTGTACCCGATATGCAACAAAGAGTTTCTTTGAAATCTTACGTTGCACACTAGTAATATAATAATATTATTTTAAATGGTAGTTAACACGTAGCCGTTGTATTGGTGGGAATAAATAGAAATAACTAAAAGATGATTATATATGTTTTTTAAATTTTTTTACTTTTATCCAATAAAATATTAAGGCTTAAAATAAGAAAATAATTCAATTTTAGGCATAGATACTCTAATATTCACTTAAACGTTGATTTATCACCTTTTGATGGCGAACCCTCTTTAAAAATAGTTTTGGTCACTATTATAAATTCTATTGGAACAAATAAAATTATTCCTTAGAATCGGGATATCAAAATTTACTTTGTGTAAATATTTGGTATTTTTCCGATAAAGTTCATTTTTGTAATGAATAGTGAAAAATGTTGTATTTTAATTCGAAACCTCCTTTTAATCTAATTTTTTTATATTATTAGATTATATTTTTAATTGTATTTAAAGTTAAATTATAATATATTTTTACCATTTAATAAAATGGTGGTCATTGGAATTAATTTCACTTTGAAATTGGATTTAAACTAGTGTCAATCTTTTGATATATACTGTTTCATAAAAACACGCTATTTGGTTTGACAATGGGAATTAATTATTAAATTAATTAATGAGACATAAATGTATTTAGTTTTTTAAAATAGACATCATTTTTGAATTCGGAATATTAAATATAGCTTAGGATGATTTTTTGGTATTTTTCTGAAAAACTTCAATTTTTGATGAATAGTGAAACCACTAAGTGGTAGTTAAAAAACTGATTTTTCATTTAAATGAAACATTACCACTTATGTGATTTTAATTTCCAAAATATGACATAAATGGATGTAATTAGTAAGTAAAATGTGGTTCAATGGGATGAAAATAATTTTTGGTGAATAAAAACTTTTAAGTTTTAATAATCCCGATTAAAGGTAATTAGTGTAATTTAAGGTAAAAATAATGTTATAATAATACGAAATTACTTTGAAACATGTCCTAACCTTATTGGATGTTTCATGGCCGTCCAAAAAAATCCATGGGTCAACTTGGGGACCCCATGGATCCACTTGGGTATGAAAATGACATTAATAACTTTTTATTTAAAGTTAAAATAAAAATGTCACAAACATGTATTGTTTTACTAAAACAATTTTTACATGAGGTTATACAAGTCATATTTTGGACTATAAATATTAATTAGAAATATAAAAAGATTTCCTACATCATGATATTTCATTTATAATTTTTATACATTAAATAAATTAAATTATTTATGGCACCATGATGATGCAACGATTACCTCGTTATTTAACGATTTAAATAAAATGAAAAGATAGTGTAAAATATAAAACCTACACTTGTAAAAAACCTATTGGATGGATGTATTTAGAACTTTTATCACCTTATCCTATAAATATATAATTGTGGGACCTTTAAAAACCGAAACTCATTATATAATAAAGTAACATTTTATAACTTTCCAAGAGTGCCCCTCCTCTCCTCTTATAAAAGGCCCCCACCACTACCACCTTACCCACACCTCTCAAGCCATTCGCTCGGCCAAGATATACTCCTTTTATCTCTCCACATCCCTATCCTCATCCTAGATGCCTTAACTTAGGCAGGAAGCTCTTCAAGAAACCCTTTTGGTTCAATCCAAAGGGAGTTACCCGATTTAAAAGTAATGTCTTCACTTGTGTTCTTATGTTTTATTTTGCTTCTATAACCCCCTAAACTATTTTTATTCCTTTATTTTGTAACAAAACCAGTATCTTAAATATTATATGATTTTTATATGATAAGTATTCGAGCTACACTTACACACACCTCCATATAATTGTTAAAGAACATACTGTTTCTGTGGTTGGTAGATTTCTACCTCACGAAACGATGATGTGTAATTTTCTTTTAACACCTTTCATGGTGGACATTAAGATGTCACTATATTTATATATGATATATATTATGTTTATATTTTCCTTATTGCTTCTATATTTTTCATTTGTGGCATAACTTTGTGGTTTCCATTATGGGTAAACACGATAATTTCATTTTAGGAAGTGCGGACTACCGCCCCCTCAAAGGGATTTGATTCGTTAATGCCATATGTGGGACGTATAAAGGATGGAGTTAATGATATTATATATGATATTATACTGGAATTATAATACACCTTTATATAATTATGATTTAACTCAATTAAATACGAAATAGAAATTAAAGTAGTGCTCATGCGTACGTACGACTTACCGTCTCCATGAACGGTGCATTTCATTTCTTACCTATAAATGTTATGTACTATTATAAATACATGTATATGATGGATATATATGATATATGTGATATCCAAATCATGAATACCATTCTGGATATAATGAACCTTATACCACATGAACAACATGTAATTGTAAGAAGTCCATTTTTGACTTAAGTACCAAATATTGACAAAACGAACATTATTAACTTAAATGACTACATAATGTTTATAACATGGCAACAAGTTATATAACAGGAATAATAAACATTAAAAAGGTTCTTAAGCAAGTAGAAATTAACTTTAGTTTATTATTCAAGTGATTAAAGAGAAATCGAGTCACGTCAGACACGAGGTAAGGGACATTGTCTCAATCTCCTTTCATTGTGACATATTTTGTTTTATACACAACATTATTTTATATGGTGTATAAAACCCTTTTATTTTTACTTTTATTCAAAAGGAATCTTTTTCTACGAAGCGTTTTACTAATCGACAAAAAGGAATGTTTCTTTTAACGTACGCGGTGACAACGACCTTTTCCGCCGCCGCGAGTATTATTTGGTCTTTGGCTTCCTCAACAAGCCATAATGTTTTTAAAATAAAATAAATAACATATACTATTTTATGTATTTTGGTATTGAAAATGGTTTTTATAATGGATTTGTTATGTCAATATATTTAAGTGATATATTGTGATCAAATTGTGGCGATGTTTTCTTTCCATTATATTTGTTTTATGTCTTATGATTTTATAATGGTACTTGGAAATTTGACGGGTGGTTACATGATAAACCATATAACGGGTGGTACTGTGAATACTAGGATGGGTGGTTAAATTATAACCTCCAATGCATTGGGTATGGAAGTTGTCCGTATGGCTATTCTATTACGTGTTATGTGTGGAAGTAGACCGTATGGTTATTCCATTTATGTATGTTTATGTCCCAAGTTACCCTTATATGTTATGTGTTCCTTATATGGGGTTTATGGTAATATTTTGGTTACAAAAGGGTAAGTAATGATCTTTTATTTAGTGAAGAGTTTTTACTACTCCATAAAAGTGAAAAGTATTACTTTGATAAATTATTTATGGTTTACTTGTTGTTTTGAATAACTAACAGTTTTCCATCTTTGTGTATCCCTTACTGAGCTTTTTATGCTCATCCAAAGTTTTTTTTAAATTTTTTTTCAAAGGACATAATGTGGAATAGGTTTAAGGATGGGATCAAGGAAAAATTATGCTGTCTTAAACATGGAACTAGACATGACTTTTTTTTCAAGAGTTCATGTTTTGTAAGAAAAAAGAAACTATATAGAAGTGTCTACATTGTAAACTTTTGATATGAAATAATTATGATATAATTCTCCAAAACTCTAAACCTTAAAATTTCCTCAATGTGAATTATTCATTTAATTCAATATTAAGTAATGTTTAAGGTCGGGGACTTATAGTTGGTATCAGAGGTCGGTTTAGACTACTTTAGGAGTTAGGGTATTGTTAAATTAATATCGATAAAGTAATTTACATTAATATTGAAATGATATAGCATTTACAGATTACCATGTTGCCTTACCAAAGATATGTCTATGTTAAAAATGCTTTTTCATAAAGGAAATATAGTAAATTTTCTGGAAGGCATACATAGGAGAATGAACTTCCGAATCAGCAACCAGAGATGGTTGGAATCAGAGTTGAGAAGTATACTGAAGTGATGGATTAGTTGAATCAGGTTATTACTGGAGGTTTTTTGAAAAAAAATTAACCGTTATCTAGTCCAATGACTAAGTTAACTGGGAAGGGTGTTAAGTTTATCTAGACAAAATAATGTGATGATTGTTTTCAGAAGTTGAAAATAAGATTGTTGAATGTTCCAGTTTGGGAACTTCCTTCCAGGAATGGTGAGTTTGTTATCTATAGTGATTCTTCGTTGAAGGGACTTGTTTGTGTCCTTATGAAGAATTATCAGGTAATTGCTTATGCTTCATGATAGTTGAAAACTCATGAGGTAAATTAACCTACACATGATTTGGAATTAGCTGCTGTTGTTTTTGCTCTAAAAAATTGGAGGCATCATTTGTATGGAGTAATGTGTGAAATATATACTGATCAAAGAAGTTTAAAGTATATATTATCTTAGAAAGAATTGAACATGAGACAGAGGAGATGACTAGAATTAATCAAGGATTACAATTGTACAATTCATTACCATCTGGGAAAAGAAAATAAAGTGGCTGATGCTTTGAGTCAAAAAATTAATTCTTCCTTAACCATGTTATGTTTGGAACGAGATCCTTTGGTTTTTGATTTGATGAACTTTGGAATAGAAGTTGTTGGTGCAGGAAGTTCCTCTGTTTTGTTTCAGGTGTCAGTGAGATCATCTCTATCAGACAGAATTAAGAAAGCGCGGAGTAAAGACATTGGGTTGCAGAAAAAGGTAGATCTGGTTCAGAAGGGTAAGTTTCCTGAATTTAACATTGATAATGATTGTGTTTTGAGGTTTGGGAAGAGATTATGTGTGCCTTGTTATTCACAGTTGAAGAATGAATTGTTATGTGAGGCTCAGAGTTCCCCGTTTTCAGTTCATCCTGGCAGTACTAAGATGTAAATAGATCTTCGGGAGTATTACTGGTGGGATGGAATGAAAAGAGATATTTTCAATTTTACTATGAAGTGTTTGACTTGTCAGCAGGTTAAAGCAGAGCGGCAGTTACCGAAGGGGATGCTACAGTCATTACCGGTGCCAGAGTGGAAATGGGAAAATTTATCTATGGACTTCGTTGTGGGATTACCAAAGAAATCTCGAGGTAATAATGCAATATGGGTTATAGTTGATCGATTGACTAAATCTGCTCATTTCCTTCCTATTCGAGATACATCCTCTCTAGATCAACATTCTCGATTGTATCTTAAAGAGATAGTCAGGTTGCATGGAGTTCCCCTCTCTATTGTATCTGATCGTGATCCCAGGTTTACTTCTATCTTTTGGAAAGGCCTTGAGAAGTCATTGGGTACTGAATTAAATTTTAGTACATATTTTCATCCTCACCCAGATGGGAAGTCAGAACGAACAATTTAAATTTGGAGGATATTCTACGTGCTTGTTCAATGGATTATCAGGGAAGTTGGGACCAACATATTTCTTTGGCTGAATTTTCATATAATAACACTTTTCATTCCAGTATACAGATGGCTCTGTTTGAAGCATTATATGGTAAACAGTGTCTAACTCCAAATTTTTTGGATGATGTTGGTGAAAGGAAGTTGATGGGACCATAATTGGTAGAAGAGTTGGAAAAAAAAGTTCAGCTGATACAGAAACACATGAGAACAGCTCAGAGCAGGTAGAAAAGTTATGAGGATAACTGAAGGAAGGATCTATCTTTTGAGGTAGGTGACCATGTTTTTCTCAAAGTTTCACCATGGAAAAGTTTGATGTGATTTGGTAAGAAAGGAAAGCTGAGTACAAGGTTCATTGGACCATGTAAAATTCTGGAGAGAATTGGATCAGTTGCTTACCGAGTGGTTTTACCTCTAAGTATATCTCAGGTACACAATGTTTTTCATGTTTCGATGTTAAGAAAGTATATGCCAGATCCATCTCATGTTTTGAGCCCAGAGGTAGTTCAGTTAGAAGAGAATCTCTCTTATGAAGAACAACCAGTCCAGATTCTTGACCATAGAGATCAAGTGTTGCGGAATAAGGTAATTCACCAGGCAAAGGTTTTGTGGAAAAACCATATGGTTGAAGAGGCAACATGAGAATCTGAAAATGCTATGAGGGATAAATACCCCCACTTATTTTGATAAGTGAATAAAATTGCAAGGACGCAATTCCCAAAAGGGAGGGAAGGATGTGACATCCCAGGTAAATAAAGAATAATAAATTTTCATATTTATTAATATTTTTGAATTTAATATTAATTTTACTTTAAAGGGGTTGCTATGTTCGATAGCGTACCCGATACGCAACAAAGAGTTTCTTGGAAATCTTACGTTGCACACTAGTAATATAATAATATTATTTTAAATGGTAGTTAACACGTAGCCGTTGTATTAGTGGGAATGAATATAAATAACTAAAATATGATTATATATTTTTTAAAATGTTTTTACTTTTATCCAATAAAAGATTAATGCTTAAAATAAGAAAAGAATTCAATTTTAGGCATAGATACTTTAATATTCACTGAGAGGTTGATTTATCGCCTTTTGATGGCAAACCCTCTTTAAAAATAGTTTTAGTCACTCTTATACATTCTATTGGACCAAATAAAATTCTTCTTTAGAATCGGGACATCAAAATTGACTTTGTGTAAATTTTTGGTATTTTTCCGAAAAAGTTCATTTTTTAATGAATAGTGAAACATGTTGTATTTTAATTCAAAACCACTTATTAATCTAATTTGTTTATATGATTATATTATCTTTCGAATTGGTTTTAAAGTTCAATTAGAATATATTTTTAACATTTAATCCAATGGTGGTTATTGGAATTATTTTCACTTTGAAATTGGACTTAAACTAGTGTCAATCTTTTGATATATATTGTTTCATAAAAACACACTATTTGTTTTGACAACGGGAATTAATTATTAAATTAATTAATGCAACTTAAATGTTTTTAATTTTGTAAAATAGACATCATTTTTGAATTCGGAATATCAAATATAGCTTAGGGTGATTTTTTTGAATTTTTCTAAAAAACATCAATTTTTGATGAATAGTGAAACCACTAGGTGGTAGTTAAAAAACTGATTTTTCATTTAAATTAAACTTTACCACTTCTGTGATTTTAATTTAAAAAATACTACATACATGGTTTTCATTAGAAAGTAAAATTTTGTTCAATGGGATGAAAATAATTTTTTGTGAATAGTAACTTTTAAGTTTTATTAATCGCGATTAAAGTTAATTTGTGTAATTTAAGTTAAAAATAATGTTATAATAATATGAAATTACCATGAAACAAGTACTAACCTTATTGGATGTGTCATGGCCGACCCAAAAAATTCATGGGTTAACTTGGGGACCCCATGGAGCCACAGGGTAAGAAAATGACATTAATAACTTTTTATTTAAAGTTAAAATAAAAATGTCACAAACAAGTATTGTTTTACTAAAACAATTTTTGCATGGGGATATACAAGTAATATTTTGTACCATAAATATTTATTATAAATCTAAAAATATTTCCTAAATCATGATATATTTTTTATAATTTTTAGACATTAAATAAATTAAATTATTTATGACACCATGATGATGCAGCGATTACCTCATTATTTAACGATTTAAATAAAATGAAAAGATAATGTAAAATCTAATACCTAAACTTGTGAAAAACCAATTGTATGTGTGGATTTATAACTCTTATCACCTTATCCTAGAAATACATAATTGTGGGACCTTTAAAAACAGAAACTCATTATATAATAAAGTAACATTTTATAACTTTCCAAGAGTGCCCCTCCTCTCCTCTTATAAAAGGCCCCCGCCTCTACCACCTTACCCACACATCTCAAGCCATTGGCTCGGACAAGATATACCCCTTTTATCTCTCCACATCCCTCTCCTCATCCTAGAAGCCTTAACTTAGGTAGGAATCTCTTCATGAAACCCTTTTGGTTCAAACCAAAGCGAGTTACCCGATTTAAAGGTAATGTCTTCTCTTGTTTTCTTATGTTTTATTTTGCTTCTCCAACCCCCTAAACTCTTTTTATTCCATTATTTTGTAACAACAACAATATCTTAAATATAATATGATTTTTTTATGATATGGATTCGAGCTACACTTACACAGACCTCCATATAATTGTTAAATAACATACTGTTTCTGTGGTTGGCGGATTTCTACCTCACGAAACGATGATTGTTTAATATTCTTTTAACACATTTCATGGTCGCCATTAATATATCACTATATTTATATATGATATATTTTATGTTTATATTTTCCTTATTCTTCTATATTTTTCATTTGTGGCATACCTTTGTGATTTCCATTATGGGTAAACACGATAATTTCATTTTAGGAAGTGCGGACTACCGCCCCCTCAAAGTGATTTGATTCGTTAATTCCATATGTGGGATGTATAAAGGATGGAGTTAATGATATTATATATGATATTATACTGGTATTATAATATACCTTTATATAATTTTTATTTCACTCCATTCAATACGAAATAGAAATGAAAGTAGCGTTCATGCGTACGTACGGCTTACCGTCTACATGAACGGTGCATTTCATTTCTTACCTCTAAATGTTATGTACAATTAAAATACATGTATATTCTGGATATATATATGATATATATGATATCCAAATCATTAATATCATTCTGGATATAATGAACCTTTCACCACATTAACAACATGTAATTGTTAGAAGTCCATTTTTGACTTAAGTACCAAATATTGACAAAACAGACATTATTAACTTAAATGATTACATAATGTTTATAGAAAGGAAATAAGTTATATAAAATGAATAATGAACTTGAAAAGGGTTCTTAAGAAAGTTGAAATTAACTTTATTTTATTATTCCGGAGATTAAAGAGCAATCGAGTCACATCAGACACGAGGTAAGGGACTTTGTCTCTATCTCCTTTCATTGAAGAATATTTTGTTTTATACACAACTTCTTTTATACGGTGTATAAACCCCTTTGAGTTATAATTTTATTCAAAAGGAATATTTTTCTATGAAGCGTTTTACTAAACTACAAAAATGAATATTTCTTTTAACCTACGCTGTGACAACGACCTTTTCTGCCGTCACGAGTATTATTTGGTCTTTGGCTTCCTCAACAAGCCATAATGTTTTTAAAATGAAATAAATACCATATAATATTTTATATATTTTGGTATTGAAAATGGTTTTTTAATCGATTTCTTATGTCAATATGTTTAAGGGATATATTTTGATCGAAATGTGGAAATGGTTTCTTTCCATTATATTTGTTTTATGTCTTATTATTTTATTATGGTACTTGGACATTTGATGGGTGGTTACGTGAGAAACCATATGACGGGTGGTGCCGTGAATACCAGGACGGGTGGTTACGTTATAACCTCCAATGCATTGGGTATGGAAGTCGGTTGTATGGCTATTCTATTAAGTGATATGTGTGGAAGTCGACCGTATGGTTATTCCATTTAAGTATGTTTATGTCCCGAGATAGCTTTATATGTTATGTGTTATTTATATGGGTTTTATGGCAATATTTTGGTTACAAAAGGGTAAGTAATGATCTTTTATTTAGTAAACAATCTTTACTACTTCATAAAGGTGAAAATTATTACTTTGATAAAGTATTCATGGTTTACATGTTATTTTGAAAAACTAACAGTTTTTCTTCTTTGTGTATCCCTTACTGATCTTTTTATGCTCATCCCAAGTTTTTTTGAAATGTTTTTCATAGGACATAATGTGGAATAGAGTCAAGGATGGGATCAAGGAAAAGTCATGCTGTCTTAAACATGGAACTAGACATGACTCTTTTTTTCAAGAGTTCATGTTTTGTAAAAAAAGGAAACTATGTAGAAGTGTCTACTTTGTAAAATTTTGAGATGTAATAGTTATGATCTAATTATCTAAAACTCTAAACCTGAAAAGATCCTCAATGTGAATTATTCATTTAATTCAATATTAAGTAATGTTTAAGGATGAGGCCTTATAAACACACTCTGAGGAAAATTATAATTCTAAGATAATATCATAATGTTTTGGTAATGTTTATATTGTGTGGTTTTCCTAAAAAACATATATCCCTAAAAATATACTCAAAAGTGGATTTAGTTCTAGAACAAATTTACAAAGGGTCAACAAATCTAAAAGGTGTATATTATTTATCAAATTTTCATCAACTATGTAAAATTAGTGGACCTGAGACTAAAAACCAGGCTAGACACTCCCATGGGAAATTCTTTGGTTAATTCACATTGTCTTTATGATCCATTATAGAGGATTTTAATTTATAATGTACATAGAGGAATAATATTTAAAATATGGTGTCATTGATTGAATAAAATTTTAAATGATATGATATATTATGAATGAATTTCATCATTATATGATTTCTCAAATTATATATTCTGGTTTTTTTCAATTGTTTGAATAGTAATACACAATGATAACAATGAGTGTGAAAGATACTATAAAGTTTGTCAAGATGAGAAACCAATAGAAATAAAAGCTGAATGTGAAAATTTCATTATTATGATTTACAATCTATATTGATTTATGATTAAAAACATGAACCAATGTGAGTTTCCACACATAATTAATAACAGAAACATGTATTTTTATGAATGATCAAGTGGTAAAAACCAGAGAGGAATCAGATTCAACATCCTACATGAAAAAAATATTAGAGGAAACACCCAAAAAATGTTAAAAAGTAAAATGATGATGTTTCATATTTGGTAATGGAGGACATAAAACAATTTAATTCCAAGGAAATATGAGTATATATTGAGAATAGAATAAAAATATCTTATGAATAATTGATTTATATGAAAATTTGAAAATAGATATAATATTAAAAAATGACATCTAACATCTAGAAGGTATGAATAATATAAAAAATTTATAGTTCTCTATAAAGTAGGAAACATCATTAGATTTACGATGATGAATCTTAGTATATGATCAATACATTTTTTCATATAAAGTATTTAGTGAAAAATAAGATGACAAAGAATGATTTTTTTATATTTGATGTTTCCAAAAAAGGGTTTTGAGACTAATGATCTAATTATTATTTATTTATAAATTTATGGATGATTATAATTTTTAAAAAAATTATTACTATGTTTATTTTTTGCATGATGGAGTAATTTGGAGAGATTCGTTGGTTTTAAATAAATTCTTGAGGAATATGAAACCCTAAATATTGACTTGTGTTTTAATGATAAGTTATTTTTGGAGGAATGATTTTATATTTAAAAAAAATGGTTTAATGATATTGAAAACTATCATGTCTATTATGATCTTTGATATTGAGATAATTATGAATAATTTGGATACAAGGGTTATTATGTTTTGTAAAATGTTTTTTATTGAATACAAAACCATGAGACTTAAATGTGATTTTATAACTATGGAATTAATGTTATTTTAGAAAATAATTTCACTATAATTGAAACATTATATGATTAAGGTAAATTGAAATATTTTTGAAAATGTTTAGATTAATGTATTATTTCCTCATATGAATTTTTAAAAATATTTTGTGTGATTTTAGATTTTTATAACTTTTTTCAGTTTAGATAGGATTAATAACTTTTCACTATTTTTTGGATCAAAAAGTTTGTTAAATTTTGAATTTAGTTCCTTATGTATGAATAATTAACCTTTAATATTATTCTATTATTTTATTAGGTGATGTTGAAGTCAAAAATAATTTAACCATATTAAAATTGCTAAATTTCAATAATGAATTATAAAGTAATCAATTACATTCAGTATCATAAAATATCATTCTCATTGGTAAACATATTTCTTAAATCCGTCATGTCTTATTTGGAATTTAAAACATAACTAAAAAGTTACCATTATACAAAATCATTTTCATGTATGAGTCTTATATAGGAATATTATTTTATGAAATTTTATGTTATATGATATTGACCTAAAATTTAATGTTCAAAAAATTTATTTTTTAATAAAGATAAAATAGAGAGAAAAAAATTAAAATTTAGGGAATGGAATTCTTGTAATATGTGAAGAATGTAACAAATTGATATTACAATATATATTTCTATCTTAAATGAATATTATGTTTGACAGATTATCATACACACAACACCAAATTAAATTGAATAATGATTATTTCTTTGAGATGAAAATATTAAAATTAAAGATAAATAATAATAAATTATAATTTTTTAATTAGAAACATCATAAAGGAAAGTATAATTGGATTAAATTCACATGTATATAAAAATACGAAAAACATAAAATCATTATTCTCTTTCTTCCCAAGGTATAATTTTAACTGAATTGCATCTATGGAAATAGGGACAACAATTATGAATATAGTAGACATTATTGGATACAAGTAAATGAATAATGTTTAGTGAAGCATTTTATATATATATATATAAATGTATTACTACCATTTTATATATGTCCATTAGACACGTTACTATTTTTATAAATATAATCATTTGACATAAAACTATTTTCCATATTTATGTCCAATTAGTGTATAATTTTCTGATACAAAATTATAGTTAACTATGTTGAACACACTTATATAATTGTTATTTCACATGAAAAATATTAAGGGAATATAATTTTTAAAAGATATTTTATATATTAAATCTATGTTTCTATATATTTAAGAAAAAATGAATTAAGAAATAATAAAAAATTAATTCAATAAAAAATATTTTAAATTTTCACCATATTAAAATTATCGTATTGTAATTTTTTTCATATACAAATTATTTTTTTGTGAATAGTAAAAAATGATGATTTTTTTCAAAAGTGTAATTTATTTCCATTAATAACGAATTGACAAGTCCCTATATTTTTTGATATATTATTATGATAAAATAATTATCTTTTAATTATATATAGTCAAATTTATTAAAGTTAATTTGCATCACATTTAAATATCATATAACATCAACTTTAGGCTTAAAAACACATATTTCCAAAAACTATTTTCTATGTCATTTTATTCATTTATAATATAATTATTTTCATCTATATCAATTTATTGAATATTGAAAAATTGATTAAATATTTGGAATTTTTCTGTTGAAATTTTGTAAATGAGCCCCTATAATTATTTCCCATTTTGAATAGTAATCTTGGTAAAACATTTGTATATAAGGTAAGAGAAAAATAGGTAACATAGGGCTGAAACTACATGCTAAGACCATAAAAATAACTATAAAATGACATTATTTTGTTGTTATAGTGACCCAAAAATAACATACATGGATATTACATCTTTTTTTATCAATATTTAGTACATTGAAAAACTACATTCTTGGGGACATTAATAGTTTAGTGTATTTGAAAACTAGGAAGACAATCTTCTAACTTGGTGATAGATATTCAACATATCCTGTAAAGATTTTACCCTTTATTAATCCTACTTAAAACTTTTCTTCATAACATATGGAGAGTAATATAAGAAAAGGTGACCACAGGTGATCAATACAGGTAAAAAATTGATATTTATATATAAAATTAACATAAGGGTATTATAACAAGAGAATAATTCTTAAACACCACACCCTGCATACTGAAGATCATAATCTAGAAAAATCTAATAATTACTTGTTTTTCATAAGACATTAATCTTAATATTTTAAATGAACACGAGTCACAAGAGGAGAATATGGGCATGTAAGATATAATTTTTGAACTATACATAATAATATAAAATCAAGTTATATTAGTCAGTGATTATTTCCAAGACCATCAGAGCAGACAAAGACCTTTACTAAACCAGGTTCACTCCCTATTCCATCCCTATATTACTCAATCGAGTTCACTTTGTGTTCCAACCTTATTTTACCAAACCAAGGTCAATCCTCCTTCTAGACATTTATTACTGAACCTATTTCACCCTTCATTCTAGCTCTATATTAGTGAAGTGAGTTCACTCCTCTTTCTAGCCCTGTAATACTAAACCGAGTTCACTCCTGGAATTATCCATCTATTACCTAAATGAGTTCGCTCCTCATTTTTTTCATATATATCACATGAAATATATAAATATTTAAATAATTCATTATAGGTAGATATAGGTTCCACCAATAATATAATGAAATCATGCATATGTTTACCATATGATAATAAAACATTATTCACATCTAGACCCATAATAATATATGGGTTTTTTAAACATAATATCCTAACCCAATAAATGAAATGGGTATCATAATCATTTCATAATATCATTACCCATGGAAAATATAAAGGATTAATAATAAATTCACCATAGAATATCTTATGAAAATAATTTTGGTTCATAAGTTTTTTATTATGCTATATTCCATGGATGAGAAATGAGTCTCATAAACAACATGTCATATTAAAAATAATCCATTCAAGGGATGAATAATAATTATATCCTTGTTTCGTAGAACTAGTAAGACATAAGTGACATCCAAAATTGTTATATTATATGTAAAATAATTTTGATTTTTTTTAAAAAATTATTTAGGAATATATCCTTTCCACTATGAAATATTATTTTTCAATCATAAAACATTTTGAAATCATTTTTCATGGAAAATAACCTTTTAAACATATAAAAGAAGATTTGAAAATAATTTAAAATTATTTTTAAAACATAAAATAATTTCACAAATCAATTTCAATTAAATTTATCTAAAAAATAATTGATTTTTTTGAAAACATCATTATAAAACATTGTTTCTGATCAAAAAATCTGTTCGACCAAAGATAAAAATAAGTTCATGTTTTCTTAAGAACACTTATTTAGTTGTATTATGTAACATAGAGTTGAATAATGGTTCCATTACATGAATACATCATTAATAAAAATATTATATGAAGTTCCATGTTAGTAATTGATATATGTATCATAATATTTCATCAATTAAAGGACAATCATACAAAATATCGATAAACAATGAGATTACAACAATAAAATGTTACCACTTCTCTAAAAATGAATCATAATCCTCATGAAATAAAAAAATTTCATGAATATCATAATTTTATTAAAATAATTAGATTAATTTTAAAACATGTAACAGGTAGTATATATACATTATAATAGAATAAAGGTTCATAATATAACATGTGTCTCAAAGAAAGAAAATTGATATAAAATTACCTTACTGATTTGGTAAATTTTTAATCCTAAACCCCATGAAATATAGATCATGTGATGGATATGTGAATAAAAATAAATTTACGGATAATAATCATAAAATATAATCATGGGTATTATATACACCAAAAAAAAACTAGTGGTTAATATAGAATAAGTCTCTCAAAAATAAAAGTGAGACTATACATCTCTTTACTACATGATTAACATTTGAATTTTGAGATCCGTGATAGAATAACATCAATTGAAAAATTTACTATCATTAGAAATATTAATATCATCATATAACTTTTCATAGGTCAGTATATACACTACATTAATGAATTATATAGTGAATATGGAATGTATCACACAAATATTAAAAGTGAGATGAAATGCCCTTACCTTAAGTATTAAATTTAAATTTACATGATCTAACATCCAATATAATAAAAAATATTTTTTTTATACCTATACCTAGAAACCATATTATTATATTTAATACCATATATTATTTTATTATGACTTTATATTACCTATTTATTAACAATGAAATGTTAAACTTATGTTTTGGGTAATAAATGCTTTGTTTTTTCATATATGCTTTGAATTTTCATTCTTAGTAGTCTTACATATATCATGATTTATTTATTTATAGAATTAGAAACATGATATTAATATTATATATATTCAATGTATATATATATATATATATAATATTGAATCATGAAATGAAACACACTGTTCATGGAGAAATTATGTTGTATGTACACATGAATGTTGTTTCTATTTTCATTATCATATTAAATGAAAGAAAATTAAAATATGTATATATACATATATTATCATGGAATTAGAATTATTATGTCATAAATATACAATATTGTTAATAAACCCACACATAGTACATTCCATGTAATGTGTGAATGAATCATATCTCATTGAAAAGGCTATAGTCCACATGTCCACAAACAATGTTTTAAAATACCAACCACACAAGTGGAAGAATTTAATTGAAAATTAATCCCAAAAATGGGATTAAATTATGGGTTTTTAATGTAAAAAGGTCAAATTATTGAAATGTTTTCATATCTAATTTCAATATGAAATTGATTACAATGACATAAATTGGATTTATTCATGAATAATTGAACTGATTATAATTTATAAAAAATTTAAATATAATTAATATATATATAAAAATTATATTAAAATATAATTTGTAATTAATATTCGATATATTTCAATAATCATTAAAAAATGAAACTTAATTAAAAAATTCAAAAAATTAATCCAATGAAAATTTCGATATATTTATTAAAAAGTTATGTTTATTTTGTATAATTAAAATTTAAAAAGTGTAAAAAAAAATTCTAACACAATTATTCCATTAAAAAAACCTAAAAATGACATTTAGAAACAATCATATTTTTATGCTTATTTTTTTATACATGTCTTACGCCTATCAAAATTATTGGATGAATGTAAAATAATTTGGTTGAAATTATAATATATAAATTTAATTATCGTCTGTCACTAATATTGATTAATTTAAATTATTAATATAAATATACTTCTTTCATTTAAAAATAGTTTTTTTCAAAAAAACACACACTTTATATTTCATGGGTTTTTAATTTTTATTTATAATTAATTGATAACCCCAGAATTCATTTTATAATTATGTGTAAAAAATAGTTTCTAATATATTTAATGTTATTTATATCTTCCATTCCTATGGTTAGGTGATAATAATAATATTAATTTAATAATAATATTAATAAAATATTATAGTTTAGTAAAACTCAGTCTTGCATTTAATAAAATTTGTTGAAGGAACACAATATTGTCTTTAACATCAACCAAATATAGTATTGCATGTAATGAAATATAGGGTCAGTGTTTAATGTAGTGCAATCTTAGACTGGTTTTTCATGTAGTGCACACTTAACTTGGTGTTGTGTTTAAAGAAAGATTAACTTGGTGTGGTGTGTAATGAAAGACATCAATGAATTTTAATTTATTCAAAATTAATAATTATTCATAAAAACACTATTTCTGACATTCTACCCCCTTAAAATAAATTTCACCATTTAAATTTTCACGGTTATCAATATTTTAATACTCAAATGTTCCTCTCATAGAAACCCATATCGTAAAAATGAATACTAAAACATACTTTAAAAAAGAAAATATGGATACATAATTGTTACAAAAAGGTACTTCTAACTAGGTTTCTAGTAGGAGAACATAGGTGGAAAGTAAAAACATGGAAATGGGAGAAAATTGTAAATAATAATAGAGTGTGATAGAGATCACTTATCATAATAAAATGGGTGATCAATAAAAGGTTAGTGACAATGAAAACCTAATTAGGTATAAAGTGGTCATTAATATCATCAAAATAATCCTAAAAAGACAAAATTGTATCTAAAGGTTGAATAATTCTCTCAATGAGATATATTTACTTGATTTTATTCCATTCCATATTCAAAATCTCACCATTTGGTTGTGTGTCAATAAATTTCCACTTTATCACTTACTTGATGAAATTAAGGAGGATTTTGTATCCTTGAAGAACTAATAGATCAAAATATCCACAGGTAGAATGAAAATTCATTATTTCTATATTCATTTATCATCAAAGAAAAATATTTATCACATTTAATCCAATATTAATAAATCCTTATTTGGAATGATAATAAATTAATATCTAAATTATCATCCAAAGTTAATCTTAAACCATTGTATAAATGGTTAACTTTATAACCCTTCCAAAATATGAGAATCCAAAACATTAGAAAGAAAGAAAATAAATTTCTCAAAATCATATTAATATTTATCCCCTATATATCATAAATTACCTCTTTGTTTTCACATACAAAACATGTCAATACCTTTATCAAGTATTCTCTTGAAACATGGTAATAACATAAATTATGATAAAACCTTATTGAAAACATGCATTCTTCATTATTCCAAATATTATTTGATATTTTTATTAAAACAAAAAATTCTTTAAAATTCATCAAAAATATCCGAAACCACTTTTAAATAAATAATTTATTAATACTGAGGTCATAAGTACTATCTAATTAACTTTATCCATATCATCATCTCTTTATGCATACTAAATATCATTTTCTCATCCTTAGGAATCTTTTAATGGTTACCTTTCTTTAATTTATCCTTGAATTATTTCACTTATCTATGTCATCATTATCATTTAATGTATTCTTGAAAATACTTAAAGAAAAAAAAATTCTTCAATAAATCCTTATATACATCATGATTCATATAACATATTACTTGAATTAGAAATCATTAACAAATTTATCATTGAACCTATTCCTTATTCCATTAACTAAGATTCATTATCCTATTCTATGATAATTATTTCCTAAAATATTAAATATGAATAACTTCTACTCAATTTAACCATTCTTACAAAAACATTATATTAAAAAAGAATACACCTTTCATATATCTCTCGTGGTTTCTTCATCATCATAAATAAGATCATTAATCACACCACATATCATATTCCCTCCATGAGATGCCCCATTACACATTTATTTTCCTAATGGCAATACATATCACATTTAAATAATTCTATAGTAGACGAAACCTTGGGCAGGACATTATTTTTATCCATTGTATTAACTGAGATTTTAATTTCCCTTTGTAGTTACTTTATTTGTGTCCTTATTTATCACATTAAAAATATATTCTATTTATACTAAGATATGCACTTGTAGTATCTATCTAGGGATGTAATTTCATTGAAACAACTCTATCAATCCTTTACTAAAATTTTAGAATTTTTTTTATCTTTGACTCATTCTTAGACTTATCCTTAGAGACAAACCTTGAAATATCCTTAGAAATATCCATAGGGATCTCACTAAAGTTTTCTCATAATAGTTATTAATGGTTCGCTAAACCATTCCTTTGATGTCAACTATATAGATCTATGATTAATATAAATAGATATTACATAATTTATGATGAATATTCAGCATACTAAAAAATTAAATTTCCAAGGACTATAATAGTTTAGTATCTTTGTGAACATGGAACAAATTATTCAAAAATAGTGAAATATCTTCAACATCTCCCCTAGAGATCCACCCCTTTAGTACTCCTACTTAAAAATTTTATTCATAACCTAGAGAGTGGAAATATAAGAAAGGGTGGGTTCAGCTACTCATTAAGGGTTAAAAAATATTCATTAAAAACATGAACATAAAAATATGAATGTAACAAAAAATCATTTGAAAACCTTGCCCTGAATATCAAAGATTGTAACCTTGAATCATGGAATAATTATTAGTATTTCATAAGACATAAATCATATGATGAAAAAAGACCATGAGTCATGAGATAATAAAATAGGAATAAGACGTTGAATTTTTGGAATACATATAATCCTACAAAATAATTTCATTTTAGTTAGGGCACATAATCAAGACCATCATAGAGGGAAAATTCATTTATTGAAATGGGTTCACTCCACCTTCCATCCCTTTATTACTAAACCAAGTTCACTTCTTGTTCTATTCTTGTTTTACATAAAAGTGTACATTTCATGTTCTGGTACTTTTTTACTAAGTCGAGTTCATTCAATATTCCAGCTCTATATTACAAAACTGAGTTCACTCCTCATTCTAGCCTTTTATTATTGAACCATGATCACTCCTTTTTTCCTTCCTTGTATTACTAAATTGGGTTCACTCATCCTTCCAACCTTGTTTTAAAGAACAAATTTTACTCCTAATTCAATTTCTTTATATCTCATTAGATATATAATCCATATCCAATTAATTGGAGGGATATATTAGTCTCACCCATTACATAATGAAATCATACATATGTTTTTCACAATATAATAAATCAATCACCAAATAATGACCTATAAAAATATATAGGTTTCAAAAAATCATATCATAACCCAATATATGAAATGTATGTCAAAAAAATTTCCTCATATCCTAACATGTGTAAAATTTATATGTTCCATAATCAATTCGACATATCATAACCCATGAGAGAAGAAGATTTCATAAGCATTTTTTCATGGTATATCCTATGGAAGAGAAACAGATTTCAAAAACAACTTTTCATGTTAAACATAAACCATTTATTTAATTTATAAGAAAGGTGTACTTGGTTAAGGGACCTATTTATAAATAAGTAACATCAATTAATTATATCTTTGATAGAATATAATATTTACAAATCTTTTAAAAAATGTTTCTTGAATAAAATATCCATTCCTCTTGGAAAAATTCATTTTAGGATGATGAAAACCATATTCTATCAATGTAACATTTGAAACTAATGAAAGAATATTTGATATTCATTTAAAAATCATTTTAAAACTTAAAAAATTTTAAAAATAATTTTCCATTAAAATGATCTTAAAATATCACTTAATGACATTTAATGAAGCATAATTTGAAAACATGGTTTTTGAGCTAAACAAAATTCCAACCTAAGTGATAAATAAGGTTTTAATTTCTTAAAAACATTATTAATTATCTAAATTTCAAAGGAGTATAATAATGGTACCATTCCAGGAATATATCTTGAAAAAAAATTACAAGAAAAGTCATGATTGTACTTGAGAGATGTATCATATGATTTCTCCAATGGAAGAATAATGATAAAAATCTGGATAAACAATGTGATTGTATCCATAAAATTTTACAAATTTATTACCCTTAAATCATAATACCCATGAAATAATAACAACACATAATTCTTAAAATATAATTATAATTAATAGATTCATGATATTACATGTTAATTTTTAGTATATACACCTTGTAAAAGAATTAATGTTCATAACATAACATGTCTCTCAAAGAAGGAAAATTGAGACAAAATTTCCATTTCTATTTGGTAAATTTTATACCATAAACCACTTAAAATATAGATCATAAAATGGATATATATATAAACATATAATTTATTATAATAATAATATATTATGTTCATGGTTACAATATACACCACACAAAATAAACGAGTGGTGAATTAGGCATAATCTTTATATAAATAAAAGTGAGAATATAAATCCACTTACAACTTGAGTAAATTTTAAATCATGAGACCCATGATATATTAAAATTAACTTGAAAAATTTAATATCATGAAATAATTCATTATATAAATTTTTTTTGGGTAATATATACACCACATAAAATAATCAAGTATTGAATAAGGCATGTATCTCACCGATATAAAATATGAGATTAAATTCTCTAACCATATGTCTTGAATTTTTTCACATGTTCAAACCTCTTGTATAATAAAAATAATTTTAATATAAATATACTAAAGAAACAAATTCTGATATATAATTTCATATATTATTTTATTATGACCATATATTAACAGTTTATTTACAATTCCATGTTAAACATAGGTTTTTGGTAATAACTACTTTGTTTTTCAAATATGTTTTGACTTTTTATTACTATTAATCTTACATATATCATGATTTACATATTTATATAATTTTAATCATGATATTAATATCATATATATTCAGTATATATGTATTTATAATAATCTATATAATATAAAAATTGGAAGAGAAATACTCCATTCATGGAGACGGTATGTCATACCTACGTATAAATAATGGTTCCATTTTCCTTTCCTATAGAAATATAGAAATTATATGATATATATATATGTTATCATTCCATTATAATTATTATTTAATAAATATCACATATTTTTTATAAATTGATACATAATATATTCCTTGTATTGTGTGAATGAATCACGTCTCTTTAAGGATGTGGTAGTCCACATGTCCACAAACGATGATATGGTATTCCCATTAAACAAAAAAATAAAGGTATGTGTTTTATAATAAATTAGTATTCAAAAAAAATCATAATTATTGTATATATTAATCAAAAATTGTATTTACATCATTATTTTCAACTTTGAGATGCTGTACAGGATGAATGAATGACATCGGTTCCTGAGGCAGTAGTTTGCCATACACACAAACGATAATTGCATATCCCATTTGATGGAAGTGTGTGAAAGGGTGATTATAACCCTTTACCTAACAACATATTAGTATATATAGGACACATATATTATTATATAATCATTTAATAATAATAATTCAATGCATGGAGAAAGAAATAAAATAAAAGTGCTCATTAAATAATGTTACAACCTCTTTGGATAACTCCTTTTGGTTTTCACCAAAGGACTTCCATGGTTTTATTTATTAAAAAACTAATGATTATAGGATGATAGGAAGATTTTTCATTTTATATATGTTGTTTTTGTATAATAATAAGGACTTATAGGTATGAATAAGTGATGGGGCGTGTGCCTTTATATAGTGCATGAGTAGTGGCATTCTTGTAAATACAAAAACATAAACACTATGGAGAGGTCTACATAATATCTTGTTCCACCAATAGTTTTCCATTATCAATAAAATATGAGAAATGGTCTAAATATGTCGGTAAAATGGTTTTTGGTAATGTGTGTAGTTCTTTTTTCATCTTATGATTAAAGGTTAACCACAAAGTTTACTCATTTTTTTCATAATTTATGTAATTAATTTTAATCACATTCAGTAATATTTTTGTCAAAAAATATTTTTAACTAACTAGAAATTATAAATTATTCTGAATCAATATTTGGATTCCTTTTTTCTAAATTAAAATCATAGAATTCATATATTTTAATTTAAAATTAGTCTCATTGACGGGAGGAAACTGTAACATCCCAGGTAAATAAAGAATAATACATATTCTAGATTTAATAATATTTTTGAATTAAATATTAATTTTACTTTATAAGGGTTTCAATATTCGATAGCATACCCGATACGCAACAACGGGTTTCTTTGAAATCTTATGTTGCACACTAATAATATAATATTATTATTTTAAATGGTAGTTAACTCCTAGCTGTTGTATTGGTGGGAATGGAAAAAACTAACTACAATATGATTATACATGTTTATTAAATGTATTTACATTTATCCAATAAAAAGTTAGAGGCTTAAAAGTGAATGAATCTAATTTTAAGCATAATTTACTTTAAAAGGCAGATTTATCACCTTTTAATGGTGAACCCTATTTAAATATTATTTTGGTCACTTTAATACAATATATTTGACCAAATAAAATCCTTCTTTAGAATGGGTACATCAAAATTTACTTTGTGTAATTTTATGGAATTTTTCCGATAAAGTTCATTTTCTAATGAATAGTGAAATATATTGTATTTTAATTCAAAACTGCGTTTTAATATAATTTATTTATATGGTTATATTATATTTTTAATTGGTTTTAAAATGTAATTGGAATATATTTTTACCATTTAATCCAATTTTGGTCATTGGAATTAATTTCACTTTGAAATTGGACATAAACAAGTGTCAATATTTTTATAGTTATTGTTTCGTAAAAACACGCTATTTGTTTTTAAAAATGGAATTAATTTTAAATTAATTAATTCCACTTTTATTTTTTGAATTTGTAAAAATAGACATCATTTTTTAATTTGGAATATCAATTAAATATTATTCTGAATTTTTGGTATTTTTCTGAAAAACTACAATTTTTTATGAATAGTGAAACCACTTAGTAGTAGTTAAAAACTGACTTTTTCATTTAAATGAAATTTTACCACTTTCATGAATTGAATTTCAAAAATATGAAATACATGGTTGTTTTTATTAAGTAAAATGTGGTTCAATAATAGGAAAATGAATTTTGGTAAATAGTAACTTTTAAATTTTATTTACTACGGTTAAAGTTAAATAAGGTCATTCAAGGTATAAAGAATATTATAATAATTAAAAATTACCTTAACACTTGTACAAACCTTATTGGTTGAGTCATTTACAACCATGGGAATTTTTGGGTCTATTTTGGTACCCCATTGAGCCACTTGGGAGCAATAATGACAATTTGGATTCATTAACTTAAAGTCAAAAATGACAAAAACAAATATCTTTTAGTAAATTAATTTTTACAAGGGGTTATATAAATTATCTTTTGGACTATAAATATTCATTGGAAATATAAAACGATTTCCTACATCATGGTATTTGTTTTATAATTTTTAGACATCTAATAAATTAAATTATTTATGACACAATAATAATGCAGTGTTTACCTCATTAATAAATCATTTAATTAAATAAGATTATAAATATTAAAATAACATCCAAAACCTGTCCAATTATTATTGGATGAATTTATTTATACCATGAGTAATCTTATCTTCGACTCTAATGATTTTTTGACCATCTTAAACTGAATATATGTTTATAATAAAATAATATTTTCACACTTTCCTAAAGAGCCCCTCCTCCCCCTTATAAAAAGACCTCACTTCTAACAAATTTCTCACACCTCCCAAGACTTTATATATGATATATATTATGTTTATTTCTTCTTTATTATTCTGTATTTTTCTTTTATAGCATACCTCTATGGTTTCTGTTATGGGTAAATGTGATAATTTCATTTGAGGAAGTGCGGACTACCGCCCCCTCAAAGTGATATGACTCATTACTACCAAATGTGGGATGTATAAATGATGAATTTAATGATATTATATAAGATATAATATGGGAATTATAATATAACTATGTATAATTATGTTTTAATTCCATTAAAATAAGAAATATAAATGAAAGTAGCGTTCATACGTACATACAGCTTACCGTCTCTATGAACGGTGCATTTCATTTCTTACCTCCAAATGATATGTACTATTATAAATCTATATATAATGGATATATATTATATGTAAATAATGAATTTCATTCTGGATATAATGGACTATTGACCACAAGGACAACTTGTAATTATAAAAAGACCATTTTTGACTCAAGTACCAAATATCGACAAAACGTACATTACTAACTTGAATGATTACATAAGGATTATAACATGGTAATAAGTGATTAAAAATGAATAATAAACTTGTAAAAGGTTCTTGAGAAAGTAGAAATTAACTTTAGTTTATTATTCATGATATTAAAGAATGAACGGGTCAAGTCAGACATGAGGTAAGGGACTTCGTCTCAATCTTCTTTCATTGAGGCATATTTAGTTTTATAAACGACTTTATTTTATACTGTGTATAAACCCCTTTGAATTTTCATTTCATTCAAAGGGAATCTTTTTATATGAAGCGTTTTACTAAATGAAAAAAGGAATGTTTTTTTACGTAAGCGGTGACAATGAACTTTCCGCCACTGCGATTATTATTTGATCTTTGGCTTCCTTAACAAGTTGTAATGTTTTTAAAAGGAAAAATAAACACCATATACTCTTTTTATGTATTTTGGTATTAAAAATGATTTTGAGAATAGATTTATTATTTCAATATCTTGAAATGATATTTTGTTATTGAAATTTGGAAATGATATCTTTCCTTTATGTTTATGTTATGTGTTATGATCATGTTGTGGTTATTAGGCATTATTTATGTATACGGGTGGTTCCATGATAAACCTAGGGCGGGTGAGCTCGAGATTTCTCTCTAATGCAATGGGTAACATGACAGAGGTAAACTTGAATGTTTCTCCTAAGAGATTTTGGGAATATAATGTGATGGGTATTCCAAAGTAACTCCCTATGTATCTGTGATAGCTAAATTTAAGTATATTATGTATTACACAAGTTAACTTTATGATTTATGATTTCTATGTGTTATTCATAAAATCTTATGATTTCATGAGGAAATTAAAAGAGTTCATATTTTATATGTATTTATGAAAAAATGTTTGTTTCTTTGTTTTATAACCCTTATTGAGATTTTTATGCTCATCCCATGTTTTGAAATTTTTTCACAGGACTTAAAGATGAATAGGGTCATGGATGGGATCAATTAAAAGTCTTGCTATCTAAAACATGGAACTAGACATGACACTTTTTTTCCAGAGTTTTTATTTTATGAAAAAAACCGAAACTGAGTAGTTGTGTCTAATTTATAATCTTTTGATATGTAATAGTTATGTCCTAATTCTCTAAAACTCTAAAACTGAAAAGATCCTCAATGTGAATTATTTTTTTAATTCAATATTATGTAATTTTTTAAAGTTGTGTCCTTATAGTTGGTATCAAAGGTCGGTTTAGATAACTTTAGGAGTTAGGGTATTGTTACATTAATATCCTAAAGTAATTTATGTTAATATTGAAATCATATAGAATTTACAGATTACCATGTTGCTCCACCTAAGACATTTTAGTGTTCAGAATGGTTTTCCACAGAGGAAATAGGGCAGCTATGTTGGGATGACATCCGGAGGAAGACAACCTTCCAAATCAGCAACTTGAGATGGTCGGAACTGGAACTGAATAGTTTTCTGCAGTGATGGAACAATTGAATCAGGATATAAATGGTGGTGTTATCCATGCATGAGATCATCCAGATCAACCGTAGAGGAACATGTCAGTAGTGGAGCATTTCATGAGGCAACATCCCCATCATTCAGAGGATCATCTGACCCTGTTTTTGCATATGGGTGGATTAAAGCACTGGTAAAGATTTTTGATGTCATGGGTTGTTTAGAACATCAAAAGTTTAGTCTCTTTGTTTACCATTTTGAAGTCGAAGCAGATCAGTGGTGGTCAATGGTGAAAAATATCAGGGATAGTGAAGAGATTGATGCTCTCGATTGGGATGAATTCAAAGGTATGTTTCTTGAGAAAACTTTTCCTAAGGTTGTTTAACTTAGAATGTAAAAATAATTCCTGGAATTGATATAGGAGGATGACTCAGTGACTTCTTATGAAGAAAAATTCACTTGACTGGAAAGGTATGCTCCAAATTTCATATGAGATCTTGATAGTAAAATAATCAACCATTTTATTCAAGATTAAAGCCAAATTATCGAAGGGATTTAGCTTCTCGTGAGTTCAAAAGTTATGAAACACTTGTTCATTGTGAGGAGAAGGTGGAAATAACATTTGTTGATGATTAAGGGTTCTTTGAAAAACAATAGAATAAGAGGTCGAGGTGGCAGGAGAAATTGAAGAACTCTTCAAAAAAGTCTGATGGTAAGAAACTTAAGTTTACAGTTTGTGAAAATTAGGGTAAAAAGCATGCTGGGGAATGTCCTTCGAATTCTGGTAAGTGCTACTGATGTGGTAAAATGGGACATAAGGCTCATAATTGCACTGAAAAAGATCAGGGTATTGGTAAGACTAAATCTGATTTACAGTCAGTAAAAAGTTTTATGTGCAATGAAATGAGTCATTTTGAAAATGAGTGTCCAACAAAGAACTCAAATGAAGGAAAGCATCCAGACTAAAAACAAAAAGGGGTGGTGAAATCCTTAGAAACTACTTCAGCAGATGTTGGGCCATCAAATAAAGTTGTATCAGGTACATTTTTTGTTTGTTCAGATTATGCAAATGTGTTTTTTGATTCAGGGTCTACACACTCTTTCATTTCTGAGAAGTTTTCTAGTAAATCATGAATTCCATCTCAACACATGAATAAAAAACTTATGGTAAAAAAACCTAGAGGAAATGTTGAGACAAAAAGAAAACATAAGAACATTCTTGTCCTTGTGTGCGGAAAGAATCTACCTACAAACCTTATTGTTTTTCCTCTTATAGTGTTTGATGTTATTTTGGGTATGGATTTGATTTCTATTCATCATGCTAAGATTGACTACAGAGCTAAAGAGGTCTTTTTTTAGAAAGATTTACAGTTTGTGTACAAGAATGAACCCTTTCTTTGGATAAAAAATCAGGAATCTGAGAAACTAAAAAAAGATGGAAATTAATGTTACCCTGCACATATTGTTGAAAATAAAGGAACTGTTTAGATTAATGATGTGCCAATGGTAAATGAGTATCTTGATGTTTTACCTGATTAGTTTCTTGGTATAATACTTGATCGGGAAGTTGAATTTACTATTGAATTGGTTTCTGATGCTAATCCAATTTCAAAACCCCCTTATCTAATGGATAAAATTGAACTTCTAGTGTTAAAGAAGCAATTGTAAGAGTTATTAGATAAAGGTTTCATTCGAACTAGAACATCACCTTGGGGTGCTCCTTTCTTGTTTGTTAAATATAAATATGGTTCAATGAGTCTTTTAATTTATTATAGAGCATTGAATAACATCACTATTAAGAATAAGTATCCTTTTCCACATATGGATGATTTGTTTGATCAGCTCGAGGGATCTCAGTATATTTCAAATATTGACTTGAGATCAGGGTACCATCAGTTGAAAGTAAAGGAATCAGACATTCTGAAGACCTAATTTCATACTATATATGAACATTATGAATTTTTAGTTATGTATTTTGGTTTAACCCATGCACCTAATTTATTCATGGATCTTATTAATAGAATTTTCCATGAGTTCTTGGTTAAGTTTGTGGTTGTGTTCATTGATGATATTTTGGTTTTTTACAAAAGTAAAGAGGAACATGAAATTCATTTAAGGGTTGTCTTGCAAACATTAAAAGAAAATAAATTGTATGGGAAATTCAGAAAGTGTGAGTTTTGGTTGAAAAACATTTCTTTCCTTGGTCACAATATTTGAAAAAAAGGCATAGAGGTTGATCCTTCTAAAACAATTTTTTTTTTTGAAGAATGGCCAAGACCCAAAAATATAACGGAGATTCATATTTTTCTTGGTTTGGAAGGTTATTACCAGAGTTTTGTTGAAATGTTTCCCCGGTTATCTAGTCTAATGACTAAGTTAACTAAAAAAGGTGTTAAGTTTATCTAGACAAAAGAATGTGATGATTGTTTTTAGGAATTGAAAATAAGATTGGTGAATGCTCTAGTTTTGGCTTTGCCATCCAAAAATGGTGAGTTATTTATCTACAGTGATGATTTATTGAAAGTACAAGCTTGTGTCCTAATGAAGAATGATCAGGTAATTGCTTATGCTTCACATCAGTTGAAACCACTTGAGTTAAATTACCCAACACATGATTTGGAATTAGCTTCTGTAGTTTTTGCATTAAAAATTTTGAGGCATCATTTGTATGGAGTAAAATGTGAAATACATACCGATAACATAAGTTTAATTCATATATTCACTCAAAAATAATTGAACATGAGATAGAAGAGATGGCTAGAATTAATCATGGATTATGATTGCATGATCCATTACCATCTGGAAAAATCAAATAAAGTGGCTGGTGCTTTGAGTTGAAAAGTAATTCTTCATTAACCATGTTATGTTTGGAACAAGATCCTTTTGTTCTTTATTTGATAAACTTTGGCATAGAATTTGTTGGTGCATAAAATTATTATTTTTTATATCAGGTTTCAGTGAGATCATCTCTATCAGGAATAATTAAGAAAGAATAGAAGTAAGAGAGTGAGTTACAGAAAAAGGTAGAGTTGTTTTAGAAGGGTAAGTTTCCTGAATTTAACATTGATAATTATTGTATTTTGAGATTCGGAAAGAGATTATGTGTGCCTTGTGATTCATAGTTGAAGAATGAGTTGTTATGTGAAGCTCATAGTTTCCCGTTTTCAGTTCATCCTGGCAGTACTAATATGTAAAGAGATATTCGTGAGTATTACTGGTGGGATGGAATTAAAATAGATATCGTTGATTTTACTATGAAGTGTATAACTTGTGAGTAGGTTAACTTAGATTGGTAGTTATTGAAAGGGATGCTTCATCATTTACCAGTGCTAGAGTGAAAATGAGAAAATATATCCATGGACTTCGTTGTGGGATTTCCAAATACATCTCCGGGTAATAATGCAATCTGGGTTATTGCTGATCGATTGACTAAATCTGCTCATTTCCTTTTTATTTGAGATAATTTGTCTATAGATCAACTTTTTCAATTGTATGTTCAAGGGATAGTCAGGTAGCATGGAGTTCCCCTTTCCATTGTATTGAATCGTGATCCCAGGTTTTCTTCTAACTTTTGGAAAGGTCTTCAGAAGTCGTTGGGTACTGAATTAAATTTTAGTACATCTTTTCATCCTCAATCATATGGGCGATAAAAACGAGAAATTCAGATATTGGAGGATATATTATGTGCTTGATTTATGGATTATCAGGGAATTTGGGACCAACATTATTCTTTGGATGAATTTTCATATAATAATAATTTTCATTCCAGTATACAAATGGCTCCATTTGAGACATTATATGGAAAGCGTTGTTGAACTCCAGCTTTTTTGATGAAGTAGGTGAAAGGAAGCTGATGGGACCAGAATTGGTAAAAGAGATGGCAGAGAAAGTTCAGTTGATTCAGAAGCACATGAGAACAGCTCAGAGCAGACAGAAAAGTTATGCAGATAACCGGAGGAAGGATCTTTCTTTTGAGGTAGGTGATCATGTATTTCTCAAAGTTTCTGTATGGAAAAGTGTGATGTGTTTCGGTAAGAAGGGAAAGTTGAGTCCGAGGTTCATTGGACCTTATGAAATTCTGGAGAAAGTTGGATCAGTTTCATACAGAGTGTCTTTACCTCCAATTTTATCCCAGGCACACAATGTTTTTCATGTTTCGATGTGGAGAAATTATATACCAGATCCATCTCATGTTTTGAGCCCAGAGGTAGCTCAGTTGGAAGAAAATCTATCTTATGAAGAACAACCAGTCCAGATTCTTGACCGTACAGAGCAAGTGTTGTGGAATAAGGTAATTCACCAGGTAATGTTTGTGTAGAAAAACTATACGGTTGAAGAGGCTACATGGAAATCTGAAAATGCTATGAGGCATAAATACCCCCACTTATTTTGATAAGTAAAATCATGAGGACACAATTCCCAAAAGGGGGGAAGGATGTAACATCCTAGGAAAATAAAGAATAAGAAAAATTTCATATTTATTAATATTTGTGAATTAAATATTAATTTTACTTTATAGGGGTTGCTGTGTTCAATAGCGTACCCGATACCCAACAATGGGTTTCTTTAAAATCTTACGTTGCACACTAATAATATAATATTATTATTTTAAATGGTAGTTAACTCCTAGCCGTTTTATTGGAGGGATTGAACAAAACTATCTAAAATATGATTATAAATGTTTTTTAAATGTATTTACATTTATCCAATAAAAAGTTAGAGGCTTAAAATGTGAATAAATATAATATTAAGCATTATTTACATTAAAAGGTCGATTTATCACCTTTTAATGGAAAACCTTTTTTAAATATAGTTTTGGTCACATTAATAAAATATATTGGACCAAATATAATATTTCATTAGAATGGGGACATCATAATTTACTTTGTGTAAATTTTTGGAATTTTTCCGATAAAGTTCATTTTCTAATGAATAGTAAAAAATATTGTATTTTAATTCAAAACTGTGTTTTAATAAAATTTATTTACATGGTTAGATTATATTTTTAATTGGTTTTAAAGATTAATTAGAATATATTTTTACCATTTAATCCAATTTTGGTCATTGAAATTAATTTCATTTTGAAATTGGACATAAACAAGTGTGAATCTTTTGATAGTTATTGTTTCTTAAAAACAGGCTATTTGTTTTAACAACGGGAATTCATTTTAAATTAATTAATTCCACTTTTATATTTTTAATTTTTCAAAATAGACATCATTTTTGAATTCGGAATATCAAATAAAGTTTAGGATGATTTTTTGGGAATTTTTCTGAAAAACTTCAATTTTTGATGAATAGTGAAACTACTTAGTAGTAGTTAAAAAACAGACTTATTCATTTAAATGACATTTTACCACTTATGTGAATTGAATTTTAAAAATCCTACATACATGGATGTTGTTAGTATGTAAAATGTGGTTCAATAAGATGAAAATACTTTTTGGTGAATAGTAACTTTTGACTTTTATTTAACGCAATTAAAGGTAAACAAGGTAATTCAAGGTAAACAGAATATTATAATAATTCAAAATTACCTTAACACTTGTCCAAAAATTATTGGTTGATTCATTTACGACCATGAGAATCTTTGGGTCATTTTTGGGACCCCATTGAGCCACTTGGAAGTTATAATGACAATTTAGATTAAATAACTTAAAGTAGAGGAAAAAATGAAAAAAAACAAATATCTTTTTGTAAATTAATTTTTACAAGGGGTTATATAAATTTTATTTTCTACTATAAATATTCATTGGAAATATAAAAATATTTCCCACAGCATGGTAGTTTTTTTTATAATTTTTAGACATCGAATAAATTAAATTATTTATGACACAAGAATGATGCAGTGTTTACCTCATTAATAAATCATTTAATTAAATAAGATCTAAGTATTAAAATAACATCCAAAACCTATCCAATTATTATTAGATGATTTTATTTTGACCATGAGTCATATTATCTTCGACTATATTTATTTTCAGACCTTTTGAGACAAAATATATGTTTATATTAAAATAATATTTTGACACTTTCCTAAAGAGCCCTCCTCCCCCTTATAAAAATCCCTCACTTCTAACCAATTCCTAACACCTATAAAGCCTTTAGGATCATCCAAACTCTACCCAATTAAGCTCCATACATCCCTATACTCCTCCTAGTATCATTTATTTAGGTAGAAGGCACATAAATAAGTCATTTTGGTTCAAACCAAAGGAAGTTACCCAAATTAAAGGTAACAATTTCTCTTGGCTTGTTTTCTTTTATTTAACTTATCCAACCCCAAAAGTCCTTTTATTCCTTTATTTTATAACAACACCAGTATTATAATTATACTATAGGGTTTTTATGAGAATTATTCAAACTAAAATTACACACACCTCCATCTAATGGGTGAAGAAGATACTGTTTATGTGGATGAAAAACTAACTCCTCACGAGACGATGATTGTTCGATTATCTCCTACCGCCTAGCATGGTGGCCATTAAGATGAAACTATATTTATATATGATATATATCATGTTTATTTTTTCTTCATGCTTCTGTATTTTTCTTTTATATCATACCTTTATAGTTTCCATTATGGGTAAACGCGATAATTTCATTTGAGAAAGTGCGGACTGCCACCCCCTCATAGTGATATGACTCGTTAATGCCATATGTGAGACATATAAAGGATGGGGTTAATGATATTATATATGATATTATACTGGAAATATAATATACCTAAGTTTCATTATGTTTTAATTCCATTTAAATAAGAAATAGAAATGAAAGTAGCGTTTATGCGTACGTACGGCTTACCGTCTCCATGAATGATGCATTTCACTTCTTACCTCCAAATGATATGTTCTGTTATAAATATATATATAATGAATATATATAATATATATGATATCTAAATAATTAATTTCATTCTGGATATAATGGACTATTGACCACATGGACAACTTGTAATTATAAGAAGTCCATTTTTTACTCAAGTACCAAATTTCGACAAAAATGAACAATATTAACTTGAATGATTACATAATGTTTATAACATGGTAATAAGTGATATAAAATTAATAATAAACCTAAAAAAGGTACTTGAGAAAGTATAAATTAACTTTAGTTTATTATTCAGGATATTATAGAACTAATGGGCCAAGTCAGACGCGAGGTAAGGGACTTCGTCTCAATCTCCTTTCATTGAGGCATATTTAGTTTTATACACAAATTTATTTTATACGGTGTATAAACCCTTATGAATTTTCATTTCATTCAAAGGGAATATTTTTATAAGAATCGTTTTACTAAACGAAAAAAAGGAATGTTTTATTTACGTAAGTGGTGACAACCACCTTTCCACCCATGCGAGTATTATTTGATTTTTGGCATCCTTAACAAGCCGTAATGTTTTTAAAGGGAAAAATAAAGACAATAGACTATTTTTATGTATTTTGGTATTGGAAATGATTTTGAGAATGAATTTATTATTTTAATATCTTGAAATGATATTTTTTATTGCAATGTGGAAATGTTATCTTTCCTTAAAGCTTATGTTATGTGTTATGATCATGTTATCGTTCATGGGCATTATTTATGTATAAGGGTGGTTTTGTGATAAATCTTGGGCGGGTGAGCCCTAGATAGATTTCCAATGCAATGGGTAACATGACGGTGGTATACGTGAATGTTTATCCTAAGAGATTTAGGGAATATACTATGATGGGTATTCCAAAGTAACTCCCTATGAAGCTGTGATAACTACAATATAAGTTTTTTATGGATGCCACATGTTACCTTTATGATTTATGATTTCTATTTTTTATTCATAAAATCTTATGATTTCATGAGGTAAGTAAAAGAGTTAATGTTTTTTATGTATTTATGAAAAAATGTTTCTTTCTTTGTTTTATAACCCTTACTGAGCTTTTTATGCTCAACCCAAGTTTTAAAATGTTTTCACAGGACTTAAAGATGAATATGGTTAAGGATGGGATCAAGGAAAAGTCATACTGTCTAATACATGGAACTAGACATGACTCTTTTTTTCAAGAGTTTTTATTTTATGAAAAAATTGAAACTAAGTAGAAGTGTCTACTTTGTAATCTTTTGAGATGTAATATTTATGTCATAATTCTCTAAATTTATAAACCTAAAAATATCCTCAATGTAAATTATTTGTTTAATTCAATATGATGTAATTTTTTAAGGCCGGGTACTTCGAGAAATAATGCATTTTAATGTAAAAATAATCCAAATATTAAAATAAATTTATATCTAATTTATTGGTGAAATTGATTCCAATTACCAAAATTGGATTTTATGATGTATAATTGAATTAATATTTCTTTAAAAACAATTTTAAATATAATATTACTATTTAAATAAATTAGATTAAATGTATTTTTTCAATTAAAATTCCATATTTTCACTATTGATCAAAAGATAAAACTTCTCTAAAAATACCAACTACTCATTGAATGAAAATTTTGATATTCTAATTTCAAAAATTATTTTTATTATTTAAAATAAACATCTTATGATTATCATGAATATTTTTTAAAAAGTCTACCATTTTTTGGTTGAAAAACTACCTTTTAGAAAAGCATATCTTTTATGCCTAACATTTAATGTGTTCTTATTTTCTTGCAGTAAAACATATTGGATGAATGTAAAAAAATTTGGTTGAATTTATAATATATAAATTTCATTAATATATCTCAATAATAGTGATTAATTAAATATATAAATACAAATATAATTTTTTATCTTGAAATTTGTTTTTTCATAATAACACATCTTTTATATTCAATTGGATTTTTTATTTTTATATCTAATATCTTGATAACCAAATAATTTTTTTTAGAAACTTGTTTAAACAATATTTTTAAAATTTTGTTAATATTATTCATATATTAAATTCCAATGGCTAGGTGATAAATATAATTATATTTTAAAAATATTATTAATAGTACATTAAATATTGGTAAAACACAGTCTTGTATTTAACACAAACTATCAAACAAACCATGTATTGTGTGTAGTACAGGTTAAACATAATGATTCATATAAAGAAATCTAAATTTGGTATTTTTGTTAATGAAATATATGCTCGTCGTTTCATGTAGTATACACATAACTTGGTGTAGAGTTTAAAGAAAGCATGACATGGTGTATGGGAAATACCAACCATTGATAGATTTTAATTCATCCTAAATAATAATAATTCATAAAAACATGGGGGGTTACAGTAATATGATAATTTTTTTCAACCAACACCATCATGGATTCTAAAATTTAGACATTTCTTTCCAATTTACTTTGATTATAACCATTCTATTTTTTATATAAAGTATAAATAAAAAATTCCACCCTCTTACTATTAATTTATCTTATATTTTTTCATTAAGAGAAGAAAATATTTTGAACGAATTAAAAAGAATATTTTCAACCTAAAAAAGTTTTTATGATGTTAATATATTTGTAATTATTAGTAATGATATATTTACCATAAGCGTTTATGAAATATCAATATAGTTCTTCCTAAAGTAGAAAAAAATAAATATATATGATCTTAGATGCAATAAATTTAAATATTTTCAATGAATTGGTTTATTCCATGAATTCATTAATTAATTATTTTATTTTTAAATAATAATTTATTCATAATATTGTTCTATTTTGTGTTGTTTTATTTGAAGAAAAATAAAATTAATATCCCTAAATATGTCTTTAAGGGTTTTTTTTGGTAAAGAAATATTTATTTAGAAAATCTGAAAAGAAATTATTTTTAATGAGTTTAATAGGGATATAAAATGTTATAAAATTTCATCTACAAAACTTTTTTTGAGAAAATATCAAGATTATATGTAAATTTATAACATTTAAATTCTAAAAAATGTTTTTTATGGTTAAAATTAACATGGGTTTACATAGAGGATATAGAAATTATAATGATTAAAATGACACCAACAACTATACAAATTTTATCGGGTGATGAAAATTTGAAATTATCATCTTTTTCATTAACTCCATTTCCATTACAAATCATTTAAAATTTGAAATACATTAATTATATTTAAATCATTTTAGTAATTCCAAGTAAGTTCTATACCCAACTATAAATTAGAACACAATATCGTCTATTATTAAAAATAATGATTTTTCTATCATTGAATACACATTCCAGAAGTCCATTATACATTAGTACTCTTTATTCATGATCTTATTTTCTACTCTTAATACCATCCCATAATGGATTAAGGTGAAATATAATGGTGGTCTCCCAAAAGAAGAGTTAATTCTCTTCACGAACCATTTCAAATATTGTTTCCACTTCTACGGAAAATATATATATTTTAATAATTATAAAAAAATGAATGTTGTATCATAATTATACAAGGATTTTATTATAATTATTGTATTACCATATTCAGCCTCTTATACATCATATGAAAAATGAAAATATCGCTCGTGCAAACATACAACCAACAATATCCACTTACTGCTGTAATTTGTTTTTAATCACCATTATATCTATATTGTTATAAATATGGAAGTAATGAATAAATTTTAAACTAATTACATAATTATTGTTTTTTAATTAAAATATATTTTCAATTTTCTTACCATTTGATCTATTTGGAAATTATAATAGCTTTCGTGCGTACAGGTGGACTACCACCTCCATGAAGAAATGTGATTATGTTTTTCATTTTTTATTTACAAGGAAGGTAATAATGATATATTTAATTAATATATATGATAATTATTTTATAATAATTATTTTAGAAGCTATATTATTATTCACCATACATTCTTTTCATCGATCAAAAAGTGGAGCATCACTTGGGAGTATATATGAACTATCATCTCCACGAAATGGTTCACTTTATTTTTCAGTACCTCTATATATGAATTATTTTAAAAAATATGTAATGATTAAATAAGATAAATATTTCATGATTAATGTTTTTTATAATATTTAATCATGATCAAGATGTAAGGATTGAATATATCGAACGAAAAATATCATTAAAAATGAAACAATTAATAGCCATCAACAATGTTTTGTAAAAATAATTGTTAACAAAATATTGTTGAAATGATATAAGTGAATCATATATGATAATAATAACTATGTATATTGTCAAGGTTAATAATTATATTAAGTTTATATTTATTATATATGACATTATAATAACATATGATGTATATAAAACATGAGGTTAGGGTTTTGTGTTACAATCTCACTTTTAACTCAGATTGAATATATATATATATATATTAAATAATGAAATTATGGGATCCATCTAGAAAAAATATCATGTATTTTATTATTCTCGATTTATTCCTATAAATTATAACCTTTCTATCCTTTTTTTTCTATCCATATACTATGAAGTTTGATTTTTTTTAAAGAAAACAGTGTTATTTTTCAATTTAGTCCGGATTTTTTTCTTTCAGTCTATTTTTTATTTCAGTCTATTTTTTATTTAAAATATATTCCATAATATTTTAAATATTACCCAATAAATGATTAAATTCATTCATTATATTTTTATTTCTAATTTTTTTAATAAAATATTATTTATATATTCTTATTGAGGTACCCTTTAACAATGATGTGAATATATTTGTTGTTTTAACTTTTACTGAATGAATGAATATTCAAACTCTCACAAATATTATTTTCTCTAAAGAATACCATATAAGTATCCATGATTCTTCTGAATGAATATGTTTTTCTTAACATTCTATATTTCTTTTATTTTCTATATGTGCTTTAAAAATGGAATGTGTATTTTCGCCATGAAATTTTCTAATGTTCTTTTAGAAATATTTTCATAAATATCAGAATCTTTTGATGAATCTTATTCTCTATTGAGTATATAATCTCCTGATATCGTATAATATATTTCTCTAGATGGATTATGATCGTGTTGTTTTATTTAATGAATATAGACATTATTAACACTCAATGTTATATTTTTTCAATATGAATGATTATATAAATTATGTATTGAATTGTTATTTGTTTATTTTATAGTATGAGATAATTATAATGATTAAGTGACTAAATGTGACCGTTATATCCCCTTATTCATTAATGGGTTTCATGAGAGAAATTAGTTTGAGTATTTCATAAATTTCTTAAAAATTTATATATGATGTCTTATGAAGGGTCCTCAAAATTATGTTTATGAAATTAGATATTATGAATTTTGTCATTACGATTTTTTTTATTATGTATGGGATTATTTATTATATATTTTCATCCATGGATATGTTCCCGGTTTTATAATATTAGTCAAATTCAATATATGGTTTTTATTTATGTAATTAATACTAATCATTCTTTATTTATATTATGTTTCCTTCTATTTTATTCCACTCATTACTATGAATCTTAGAATTTTGTTTTCCATTCTCAATGTTACCCTAAATAGATTTATGAATAATATTTAGGATATACTTGAAGAAGTGATAATTTTCCCATTAGAATATTATTTTCTTATTTCATGTTTCCATATTTAATGTGATAATAATTAATATATGTACTCACCCAATACTACTAAACTGTTAGATCCTCTAGGATGTGACATATTGTGTCATTTTATAATGTATTAAGGAAAACACTATCCCTAGGACATGATACTTTGGTTTGTATAGTTATGATAAAACATTTGGTTATAATAATTTGATACTATGGAAACTCTTTAGTGATAAAGAGAACATAAATTTATTGTCTCAGGGTTTATACTAGATGATTTATTTCATGGGATAAGTGTTTTTTCCACCCATATGTACAAGATTTTATATGATATTAAAAAAATAAAGATATATTTTTCATGCTAGGACTATTAATTTATACTATAATATTAATCCAGATATATAGTGGTTTGATATAATTTTTACGATAACAAGATTTCTCTCATGATGCATTTTGTATCTACAAGTTAGTATTGGCCATGATATACTTATTGACACATTAAAATTATTTTATATTATGAAATGAAAAATGTAATTATAATATTTAGACTTCGTAATAGGTCCCTTAAATTACGGAATGGAAAAATTCGATTTATCTATAATTTGAAATCAATTAACCAAGGCTAAATCTTCTAACCAGTCCAAAGGGCCTCAATAATATTTGACCAGATGACATTATTTATGAAATTCAATAAAAAAATCATAGAGCACATCTATGTATTATGTATAATGGATAACGTTGATTTACCTATTTATTTTTTCATGGACTTAATTAATAATTGCGGGTTAATAGATGTAATGTTTCATTCACAACTTATATATTGATGTGTATTATAATAAAATTGTTCATATATTTGTGGAACTATATGGTCAGGTGTGTTGGAAACTAGCTAGAAATAAGGGGTTCATTTTTCAATCATAGAGTTTCCATACAAGAACAATCTTTAGAATTCAACTAATATGGATCCTTATGTGGAATTATGTCATATTTTATGTAAATCATAAATTTGTTAGATGGAGAAAGGTTATAATTAACTTATATAGTTTATTTCAGTTAATAAAATCTTGTTATTTAGTTTATTTGAATAATAAGTTGTTCAATAGATTTCATATTAATTTTAATTCATTTGACAATCATCATAGATAACCATTAAATTTCACTATTAGAAACTATTTATTTTTATGAGTGTATCTTATATTAGGATAATAATTCATGGAGAAACATGGTCATTGTAAACTATAATTCAATAGATCAATTTATATTTTTCTACCAAACCCTTATATTTGAAAACATGTTGTCCCTCCCATAGTCAATTTTTTTAGTATAAAATAAATATAGTTAATCTAAGTTAATTTATTGGAAAATTTTATTACAAATAATAAAATGGAAGTGTTTTGAGCCTAAGATATATGATTTATTTATTTAGGGATAACTAAAAAAATTTCAGTGAGAGGGGTTATAAATTTGGAAATTGGTTAACCAAATTATTGTTTTATGGAATCATGTATTTCTTTAGAATGAAAATGGGATTATCAGATAGAGATAAGTGATTACTATTTTCATTCACTCATGAATTATTCTCGTTTATATAATTTCATAAATATAATGGATGGTGGTGTTTATATTATAAATCCCATTATATTACCATATAATTAAAATTTTAATTTATCTAAATGAAATTTATTTTTATTCAAGGTTATTATTGTGAATTTATTTCTTGTATCACGTAATAAAATAATAATTTCGAGTTGAAAATTTATTTAAATTATTTATAAAACTATTTTTGTGGTAATTAATTTTCTTGTAAGGATTTTATAAATAGGTTTAATTACTTATGGAGTTGATTAATTAATATAAAAATGGAAATATATTGGGTTATTAGGGGACAATTTTATGGGTATTAGGGAAGGTTATTATTATATTTTATAAATTTTTATATTATTTTAAATAATCTTTTTAAAATTTAATAAAAATTTTGTTTTAATAGAAAACGTAAGAGAGAAGGCGACTTGTTATAACCTATTCCAGATTCCCTACACCCCCATAATCTTCTAAATCGCTAACATTATTTTGTATTAATGAATACATGTGTGAATAAAATCTATTAATTCTTGTTGTAAAATTATTCTTAACACCTGATGTTGTATATATATTCAAATAGGAAAAAAATTATATAAAAATGTGTCATGATTTTCCCTTTTTTTAGAGAAATCATTTCAATTTCATGTATTCAATTCTAATTATTATAACCCAATTCATGGTAATTAGATTCATATTGAAATTTTATAAATAATTTCACCACTATTTATTTGAGAATATTCAACTATATGATGAATGAGACATAAGAATTTGATGTTGATGGAGGATAACACTTGATGATTCATATAGATAAATTTCAATTAATTTTTGGATGTAGGATATCACAAATAAAACTCACAAAATAAGTGTGAAATGTATTTTTATTCAGGAATATTAGATTGGTTTAGTATTTTATGAGTTTAAATGAGTTATTATAGGAATCATTATAGGGTTTTTAAGAATCCTGGATGAAAAGTGCCAATTATTCTATAAAAACTGGAAAACAACCGATAAAAAATAGGGAAATGAATGTATTTAGTATGAATATAAATAACTATGTGGCCTAATTGGATTCATGGTGAGGAAAATAATGTATTTTATTTCTCATATAACTCCCACTAATTTCCCATTAGCATCTAGTGTGTACAATGTAGAAAAAACTACACTATCTCAAAAAAAACAATAATGTAGTATTATTTTAATGTAAATATCATAATTAAGTTATTAGATGAATCATTTAAACCATATATATGAATACAATATGGTTTCTCAATAATTAATATATTAAATCCTACTTAAAAAATTTTGGGTGATAATATTTACCCCAAATTATTATTTCTTACTCCATTTATACTTCATGGATAGCCATACCATTCTTAAGAGGTTTTCTCTCTAGAGTTTTTAAATAAAGTTATTAATGTGGGAGTTTTTGTATTGAAAATAAGATAAATAATCTTTATAATCTTGATAAATATGATGTTATTATTTCTATTAATTGTTTTTTACACATTATTTTAGGGAATATAATATTATCACATTAATATTGTATACACGTGAAGAGTTAAATGGATTTTCTTTATATTCGTGGTGATTATTTGAGATTAATATACCATTACTTGATGATTGATGTTTAATAAATGCCATGAATCTATTAAAATAAAAGTTATATCATTTTTTCAAGATATTTTATTGAATATAAATGATACTATTGTGCTATTAAAGATTGTAAATTCTCATCAAGAATTGAGAAGATTTGAATTTAACAACTGGTAGCACTATCTTATCAAGAATTCTTCTCAAGTTTATCATATATTTCATTTTTCATTGTAAAAATCATACTCATTCTATGAAATAAACAAATTATAAATGGAAGATAAATTTTATCCCCATCTTATTGATTTTTAATGACATTTTAAGAATAAATTTGTCCCTGAGATAGTGTAAATCAATCACACCTTTCCATGAATTTTATACACATCATAAGATACAATGATATTAAATTTTTATGTGTTTTATGTAAATGTTTTGTTCAACATTTTTGGAGAAATTTTTATTGTGGAAAATATGATATTAATAATAATTAGATATATTTACACTCGTTTATAGTAATAGAATCAATGCTTTTCGATTTTTGAAATTTTAAATGTATTATAGGAAATTGGTTAACCTTATCACAGTTATCAAGGAAATATAAGTGTAATGTTGATTTTTTTAAAAAAAAAATTTTACTCTATTATATTTTTAAGACATTCATTGAATCTATTGATTATATTTTTACTATGCAATGTATTAATTTATTCAATTGTAAAGGTATTACCAAATTCAACATTAAGAAATTTAAATTTTAAAATGTATCAATGATTTAAATATTTCATTATTAGAGACTTAATGTTTTGGATTTTCATCTTGTTATGTTCTAGCCCCTAGTAGGAAATAAAAATACCACATTAATAAATAATAAATACCTTGACACCAAATAATGAGTGGGAAATTCATTAATTTCATTGTTATCAATAGAATGATAATGTATTTGAATACAAAGAAAATATATCTATATATAATATAATCAAATATATTTATAAATGTGTTATGGTGGTTAAAGATACATGATTGAAAATGTATTGAATCTAATTTTAATACATATAGATATTGGAAAATGAGCCAGTGGATGAAATATTTATCATTATAAATATAATAGTAAGCACCATTTAATAGAATATATATAATTTCTAATATTAAATGGTTATTAATAAAATTATATTTACTAAAAAATAATGATTTGACAATTTTCAAATTAAATGAATAGTATTTGGAAAACATTATATTTAATGATCATATATAGAATTTTGGTCACATATGAGATTCAAAAGGGGATAGGGATTATGAATATAAATAAAAATGAAATTGAATATGTCATTAAAGAATTAAGAATATTGGATATAAATAAACACTTAGAGATGCAAGAAAATTTCAGAAAAAGATGGGGAAATAATTGACAATGATCATATTTAAGTAATTCATCTTGGGGAATTAAAGAGACATTTTGACTAATTTTACTATGCATACTCATTAGATGAGGATGACGATGACAATAAACTATTGAAATGAATAATCATATGGAATGAAAATTTATTATTTCCATTAATAATGAAACTTATTTTATATAATCAAATGTTGAGATAACTAAAAAACATTTATAGGATTACAACTTAATGAAATATAGGAATAATGAAGTATTTATAATTAATAGGACTAATAACTTTCAAATTATGATTGAAAAATATTTCTTTTGGGTTATATAGACTGCAATGAATACTCTTAATATAATAAGGGATAAATTAGTGGTATATTTCATGAAATAAAAACATGTTACATATAATTTTTTAATATTGATATTTGAATAAAGAGGCTTTATAAGATAAACATATAAAATGTAACCTTATAGAAGGTTAAATAATCATGTAATAATAATCAATAAATCCTTATATAGGATGAAATATTAATGAAGGAGACAAATATCCTATTTTATTTTTCTATAAAATAAATTTATTTTTTATTATATGTCTTCAATGGTAGTTACTATAGTTTATAAAATATATAATCCCATTAAAAATTTAATAATTTTTACTCTATTTTAAAAAGTAATTTAGGATTATAAAATACCATAAGATATAATGAATAAACCCAAACAATTTAATGAAAATTAATCCATTCTGGAATAATTCATGAAGAATTCATTACAATAAAAAAATTTGTTCTCCAGAAATAAATGATAGAGGTATGATAATTGATTGAATTATAGCTCCCTACTTAATAAAAAATTAATGTTAAATTTTATAGTGAAGGAAAACTGAATTTATATCAGAATAAAAAAATTCAATGGAAACCATAATCAGGACAATATTTATAGGGGTAAAATGGGGGAAAATGTTACCATTAATAAGGGAGAAATATTATATCTCAAAAAGTATTATTATAAGAATTAAATCCTTAATGGTTCAATATAGAAAAAACCATAATTTTAGTGCACTATAGATATTAATCATTCAAAATAAGGATTGATTTCCAATATCATTATTTTTAATATTATAGTGACTTGTTCCCTTTCTTAAATCACTAATTATGGAATAAAATATAACATTGGGAATTTAAATGACTAAAAAATATCATTATTTTAATTTTTATTTTTGTAATTGGAATTAGATAATCTATGGTGTCTTTAGATATACTATTGTGATTATTATGGGATGGTAAGATCAATAATGAAGTTCATGTTAAGAATTTTCTTCATTTATAGAAGAAAAATCAATTATGGGTATCCAAAGTATATGATATGAGTTCTAGTTGGATACGACATGAAATATGGCCGGAAATCCAGTGGCATACTGAGTTCCAATAGATGTCTAGTGGATATACACTGTAATTTTAGATGCTTTTATTCAAAATTTCTAGAGAATGGAAAATGTGACATTTTTTCATTTTTATATTAAATATAATTAAGGTAACATGGACCTTATTTATTCTAGGAAACCCATACAAAACTTTTTAATTACCCATTTATTTTCATCATTACCTCCTTATTCCCTATAAGTGAGGTGTGATCCAAGTGGTTTTCATCTACTAATTCATGGAATTTCCTCTGTTAATAAATTATTCATTACTCTTCAAACCCACTCCTATGACTTCATTTTATGTCAATAAGGATTCTATATTGAATTTCAGTTATTTTCGGAGGATGATTAAATCCACATAAATTTAAGGTGATTTGGATTTTCTTTAATATATGATATCAATTGTTCTTTTTTATTCATTTCATCATTGTTTCAAATATTAGATATTTTATATTTCATGTATTTTGAGTGAGGTTTTTGTGATTGTTGGATTTCAAAAATATATCTTATTGTTATTTTAGGATATCTCAACTCTAAATTTGGTTTTAGTGCTATTCTACCTAGGTGATGGCCCCATGTTTTAGAAAATAATGATGATAAAAAAACATGATATTTAGTATTTTTCGACAGGGGATATTTTTATTAATATCATGAAACATTATTTTGAATATTAATATATAAATTACCACGATCTTGTATAATAATTTTATTTATACATGATTATATAAAAACAAGAATTATAACCATTTAATAATCACATATTTTTTAAAATACCATTAATGATTATTTTAAATATGTAATATTTATCATGATTACCGGTTTGATTCTAAAGTCATTTTATTTAATATATTTTAATTTTTAAATGTAATATGACTCTAGTTAGACTATTGATTGATCATTAATAACCTGATTAAAATATAATATATTTTTGGTTTCATTTTTGAAGTCTCTTAAAAATGATTTATTTTTATAAAATATTATATTTCATGAATTCTATGGTATTAAGAATGGAAGGAAGATGGAGGAGAAAGGGGGGACTCGAGTGAGCATTGAACACATGTGAAAACTGGATTTGATGATGCTTTAATGAATGATGGATCATAGGAAAGATCAAATCACTCTAATATAGTGGGACACAAAATCAATTCAACTATTGTGCACATCGTAATATATGGCCTTGAAATATTAAAATTCCCTAGGAGTCATTAGGCCAGTCGAAAAATTTATGGAGGTGTAAAAATCTTCCCCAAATGTACCTTTATCCAATTTTGGTATCCCCTCCCTCGAAAGGGTTATTAGAAAGGTAAGGGTTTCAAATATTTCTTCTAATTATGAAGCTATTTAAGAATTGATTATTCTATGTTAATTCTTTATCATTTCAAGGGTTTTGACTCTAAAGGGTGAGAAGTAATTGAGGTTTAGTGATATATTTGACAGAATCTCTTCAATATGGGGACTTGGTGACTAGATGATGACTGCCATGGAAAGAGGGAACATCCGCATTATTTTTCCCTTTGATGAATTAAATAGATGGACATGGAGATTTCGCACAATATCTTTGAAACCAGTTTTAACAAGGTTTCATGGGTGGGATCAAAACATCGATCGACTTAATGTGTGTTAACACCCACATTCAATTTTTTATTTGCCTATGAAATATCAATTGGATGTACTGGAACCCATGAATTCTATGGTATATTTCCTCTTCTGTTGGAAATCTAATTATAATTGATAGACAAACATATAATCCATGGTTTGTTAACTTCACAAGGGTCTTTTTGGAAGTTTATATATCCACCACTTTAGTGAAGGAGGTGATCCTGACAATAGAGGATGAATCTATCGACCTAGAAATCCTCTATGAAAGAAATCCTAAATTCAATAGGGAATATATCATTTTGGTCCACATGGATTCTTTGTGCAATGATTCCATGTTTTTAAAAAATTTCAACATTAAAGGTCATGATGAGAAGTCCTACAGGAGGGGTGCTGACAAAGGTAAAAAAGGTACAATCCCACTTAAACACCAATGAAACTTTAGGTTCTTATCTTGGGAAAGAGATTCAGCCTATGATGGATACTTCTACTGGGTAGGTTCTTATTCTATGGGTAGATCCTTCTTTGGAACCTCATGTGGATACTTTTATTATATTTTTTGAGGTTGACGATACTGCAACGGACCTATACATTCAATAATTTTATGGTCTTATTAATATGATGGAATAAGGTTTCTCCCTTCTTAGTGAGAGGGGGCCTCTTATACTCTCAATCCTGGAATGATATTTCCTACTGTTAATAAAAAATATAGGATTCATTATATCCCACCACCTGATGTGTAGATTACTAGCACATAGGAATGTGCATCAGTGGTTATCAAAGAACATGCTACTCATGAAACCATTCCCATAGATTCTCACCATCCTATTCATATATTGTAGAAGTAGTCCACTACTCGAGGGGTGTTGTATATCAACGAGCCTTATGACATTATGATTATCTCTCTAAATCTTACCCCATTATGATTGGATATGATCAGCAGGTGTTAATGGGAAACTAGCCTGATGATAACATAGATGTTATCATCCCTTTAAAAATAGGCGAATCTTATTGTTATCTATGAAAATTATGAACTATATGACATATTCCATGGTGCATATTTTTATATTGATGATAGTTAGTCGGACTTATCACAATAATTTTTTTTTTCATATCGAAAATTCCCTATACAACTCTCTAAAATTTCTTGAAGAGTGTGTCAGCCCACCTTCTGAATTTGTGTTAATTGATGACATGTAGAATGGGTTAGAGGACTCCTTCTTGCAATTTTCTATAGGAAAATATGCAAAGAGGATAACCATACATGAATCCAAATTGGGAATTGATCTATCCCCTAACAATGTCCCTTCTCTTGTTGGATGGTTATGGTCTAGTGACAATGAGGATTCCCCCTCTAAGACTCAAACTTCCCCTAAGATATGAAAGACTGCTTGGAAAATAATCTTGGAAATGGGAAAGGAAAGGGGAAGAGAAAAAAGAAAAAGGTGGAGTTACTAAAGAAAGGAGGGCATCAGATGAGAGGCAAACAATTCCTTAAATAAAGATACTATTTTGGAACTATCAAGGGATTGGGTACTCACCTGTATTCATGGACCTAGACACTTTATTTTGACAACAAATCCTTGATGATTGAAATAGCATAATCAAAAATGATTTTTGAGTGCTAGCATGATTTTAAATTGGATTCTCTTGCTTACTCATTTGTCTCTCAAAATTTAAATGATAATGATGATAAATATCATTTGGTTAAAAATAATGATATAGGTTGTATTCACACCTATTTTAATAACCAATAGGCTATATTAGTTGACATTGGAATTCATAGAGTTGATATAACCTTGTCGTTTGTTTATGACTCCAATTTCTACATTAAAATAAGGGATCTTTGGAAGGATCTTGAATTATTATTTGATAAATTGCATAATATTTGGGTGGTTATGGGGGAGTTAAATACTATTCTAAGGCCTGATGAAAGTATTGTTCCTCACTTTATTAAATTGGAAGCTGTTGACTTCTCTTCATGTATTAATAAAGGCAATTTAGCAGAACTCCTAATTGTAGGATCAAACTATACATGAAGGAGGTGCAATCTAAATGGGCATCATGACATATAATTAGATAAATTCCCTATGAAAATTGATGACATGAATGATGCTATCACCATCTCTATCCCCACCTTTCCCAAGTGTCATTATAATCATTATCTGATTCCAGTGGATATTTACTCTAGAAGGATGAGGTCATCTCAACATCCTTTTAAATTTATCCGTGATTAGCTTGTTGTTCCTGGATGCAAGGAAGTCATATTAAATTCTTGTAAGCTTGAATATATTGTAATCACACTTATGATCATGTCCAAAAATCTATAAAACCAAAAAAAATACTGCTCAAAGAATAGAAAATGTCTTCCTTCTCCAATCTGGAAAATTAAATTCAGGCTGCTAAACAACAACATCCTCAATATCAAAATGAATTTCAGAATTAATATGTACCCTCAATATATGACATTCAATCCCTTTATCATATTTATGAACTTATAATTATTTATTAAATATTTGTTAAGAATCAATAAAATTTCAAATGGCTTCAAAAGGGATATAAAATCTCCAAATTATTACCCTACCTGTATAGAGAAAAGATGGCTCGGAGAAGTGTCAATGTTATTGAAGTAAATGAGTCCATGTATAGCTTAGAATTGGAAATATAAAATGTTGTGGTGGAATATTTTGAAGATATTTACACTAAGAATGGGGTCGATGGCATGTTTAATTTAAGTGATAATATTGAATCCATCACTATTACACAATAAAAAAGATTCTTATTAAAGCCCTAATAAAGAAGGAAATAATTTATTCTCTCTTATATTTGAAAATCTATAGTGGCACTGGGATATATGGTATTAGAAAAAAAAATTATGTTCTACTAGGATATTATGCATCATGAGGTAATCAATGTTGTGCAAGATTTCTTCAATCATGTTTTTATTCCTTATGGTGTCAATGACCACTTCATTGATCTGATTCCTAAAAAAAATAATGACTTGGACATCAAGGAATTTAGGCCATGGGCTATTGAGAACATTGTCCCCAAAATCATTATTAATATCATTACCTTAAGACTTGGGAAAATTGTTAGTGACTTGAGAACCCCAAATGAAATTTGTTTTGTCCTTGGAAGGTACATTCAGATTTGTGTTTTCAATATTTTATAATTTTTCAATGTTATGAGAAGGAAAGTCAAAAGTTAAAGCTTTTCCCTCAAACCGTATATCTCTAAGTCCTTTGACACGTTAAAATGGAGTTTCATTTTTGTGGTCCTTAGAAGGCATGGCTTCTCACATTCATTCATCAGCCTTGTTAAGGCCATTTTACAAAGTTTCAGGCTTACTATTCTTCTTACACGGGGGTTACTTCCAATGTTCTCGGGGATTTGGACAAGGGGAACCATTATCTGGACTTCTCTTTTATTTGGAGTAATATAACTTGAGTGTTTTCTTGAATGATCTGGTGTAGTATAGCATATAAAGGAAAATTAAGGATGGAAGGGACCTTTTGACACCATCTCATATCCTTTATGTTGATGACATTATGCTCTTTGGTCAAGATAACAAAGGGATAATCTTATCAATCCCAGAAATCTTTTCCCAATATGAAAAATTATTTTTAAAGGTGTAAGATGGAATAAATTTTTTCTTATGTTTGAAAATATAATGATTGTCTCCTAGAAGAATAAGATCACTAAGAAACATGGAGATAACAGTGAACCATTCCCTTCATGTACCTTGGGGTACATTGTTCTAGGGTTGGATTAAATGATTACACCTAGAATCTATATACTCGAGAATAAATACTCAAATGACCACCTAGAAATAGAAAACCATCTCCCAAGTGTGGAGAATTTGTCTTGTCAACTCTGTTATCTCTTCGATGTTGGTCTATGTTTTCTCTATTTATAGGTGGCCTAAAAATCTCCATACGTATCATAATGCCTTGATTAAAAACTTCATATAGATAGGTTCCATATATAAAATGACACACATCACTATTTCTTGGAAATATTGTATCAAACCCATTGACTTAGGGGGCATGGGCTTTAAGGGTCTAAAAATTTTCAATGATTCCCTCATCTGTATATTCACTTGGAGTCTACTGACCTCTAGTGAAACATCCCTAGAATTTGTATCCCAAAGGATTATCTCAAACATGTATAATGGATATTCCATTTATATTTAATCCTCTATTTGTCCTTCCATCAAACATACCTATAATGGAATCATGCATTCCTCAACATGGCTTATTTTTATCTCTTCTACTCTTAATCGATGGATCACAAAATGGCTGGATAAGCCATTGTTGGAAATAAGGAAAGGGAATACCCTATGGTAAAATCTCTCCATTTCTAATTGACATCGAAATCCTATCCTAAAAGGTTACATTTCCACTCAAGAAAAATTTTAAGTGAAACTATACACTTTTAGTGATTGGGATACCCTTATCTAGACCCCTACTTCCAATGGAAGCTTCACCTCCAAGATTATTATACGAACTTGTGTGATAGAACTACTCACCATCACTTATGGTTAAAGAATTTCAAGAATCCCTTCATCTCTCTATAAAATTATTTTCTACTATGGAGGGTATAGAAGGGAAGGCTTCCTATGCAGCATATACTACAGAAAATGGGCTTCCACTTGTCTTCTATATGATATCTCTATTTTCAGGGTGATGAAGTAACTCAAAATTTTATTTATCCTAAAATTTCTAATGTATATTTTGGAATCATCTCAAATATGGTTTTTTCATTAGCCTGACACTGGATAGTCTTGATGCTTTCATGCTCTCGGTTGTCACTTCTTCTCAATGTGACCATATTTTCTCACTTATCATCAAAACTTTTATGGCTATATTTGACCAGATCTGGAAGGTGATAAATTCTTATACCTTTGATAATTGTAATCCATCTATCAAGATTATCCTGAGAAATGTTTATAGGGAGATATGGACTGCCTTCAAGAACCAAATATGTGTCATAGAGAATACAATTTCTGATAATATTTTTCAAAAAATTCATGATGTTACTAGCAGGGTGAATCATCCTTTGATGTTAAAATCAATTAGATATATCCATCCCATATTGTTATGGATAAAATTGAATGTTCAATGGGTGTACATTGATGAACGAGGACCTTTAGGATGTGGTAGACTCTTCCACAACCATCGAAGATTTGTTAAAGGATTCTTTTATTATTTTATTGGGATTGGGTCTACAATTGAAGATGAGTTATGGGAGATGATCAAGGTTTTCAACTATATAGTATAACATCTATGGAGTTGAATTTGGGTGGAATATGACTCAAACAATGTAGTGTAAATTCTTAATAAAAGGTACTGGGATTTCCCTTTAGAAATTCTTCCAACATGGATTTCATTTCGGCAACTTCTTGACTATCCTTATCTGGATGTCATTCATATTTACAGGGAAGTTGACTAGGTAGTTGATGCTCTTTCCAAGAGAGAAACTATGGAGGTATACCCAATATGTTCTTCTGTTACTCCAGAATTTTTCACAAATCTTGTTGATCAGGATGTGAGTTGTGTGTCTCATAATAATCTATGTAAACCCCCTTGTCTTTTATAATTTTTGATTTTTTATAATTTTCTAGGAATGGAATTTTGTCAGATCTTCCACCTCTTTGATTATGGTTTTAACAATTATTTACAACTCATAATATCAACAATAATGATAACATGATCTTGCAATAGATGAAAAATTTCTCATGAATGAGCCCAACTATTCTTCTATGTACTAAAGAATAGGAACACTGCATCACTATAAGTTAACCCACTAAGCATAAATATTCAAACCCATACACATTATCTCAAAAAAATCACTAATTAATGAATTATATTATAAAAATAACTCAATGATTCACAAGGATTGTACTTTGAGTTTGAATCTCATAGAATAACACTAAAAGAATTTCAATTTTATAATTTTGGAAGAATATTTAAATCCCAAGGATATGGTATTCATGTAGATCAATTATATTTATTAATAGAAATATATGTGTTAAATGGTTTAAACCCTTCTAAATAATGTGGAAATGTTTTTCAACCATTTATAACAATATGTGACTTCCCTAGGGATCCATCCATTCATCATATTTAATGCCAATCTATTATAGCCTTCCTTTTCATGACCTCAAACATTTATATATGATTTATTTCATTCATATGATATTTTTATTTATACACATATCACCTTCTTGTGAAAATGAATATGATTAACATACTTCATATTAATTAATATTTCTGACTATCCCTATCACATTATGAATAAAATTTATATTAATTTGGGATTTATTTTTCAAATATTATAATAATATGAAAAATGTATATTCTAATGTTCCTCCTTCTAATACATTGTTTTGATACTTTAATACTAATATCACAATTCATTATAGCCTCTAACTTGAAGACTAATTTATAGAAATATTAGTAACTTTCAATATATTATGAATAAAAATAAAAAAACAATATCCTTTTCTAGAATGTGGTTTCATATTCAATATTTCATTAATCTAATTCCCACTGAGGTAGATGGTTGCCTCAAATTATCTTACACTAATACAATAACGATCATGTTATGTGGATATTTTAATATAGTTATCATCCAAAAAAATTTGTAAACATCTATTATAAACATCTATATGATGCGATATTTTAGGTATATGTTCTTCATTAATTAATTTAATAATAGATTTCATACCAAATTAATCACACACTCACTTTCCCCATAGATCAATTTGGCCTCTTGGATTCATCCCAGTTAGATGGATCAACTATAAAACATATTTTCCACATTATATTACTACCACCCACACTACATGGATTTTATATTTTGCTACCATTATTAGTATCCAATACATCTAAATAATCATGTTTCCACTATATATGAACACATTTCTGGTTATATACTGTCATATTTATAAATACCATAAAAATTCTACTTCTTCATTCCCTAGTGAAGGATCGACACTCTCAATGCATAAGGAACCAATTTCTATTAAAGGGAAATACACTATGATATATTTCAAAGATTTAGAAGATTATTTTCCATGATTTTACATAATCCTAATAAAAACTCCCACTGAATAGGTAATTTATAAATGTGTACTTATAATGGAGTACATCAAACATCATACTCAAAATTAAAAGACATTAGTTTTATATATAATTTTAATAATATTCCAATCTCTATTCTTACCTTTTGGATAATTTATGTGTTTTCCCAATTTCATTGATATTTCCTAATATCAACTTATAAAAAATCTTTTAGTGATATTCTACATGTAATATTTATATTAAGGAACAAAATATCACGTCACATTGTCTTGTTTAATGAGTATCCTTTTGATTTTTATGGCTTCCCATGATATTTCAAATACAAATTTACCTAAATTTCAAGTATTATCTATAGGATCCTCTTATTTTATATATCTCCCATTAGTGTATGGTCCCTATACATGTGAAAATGATAAAAAATACATCATTTTATACCATTCACTAATAAAAGTGACGGATGTTACCTTGGATGATTTTATTATTTTCTATGACCAAATCAAACATTCATTAGCACTGTCTTAATGTCTATATCAAGACAAAAATATTCCCTTTTAGAAATCAAAATAATCCATTATTTAAATCATCCATAATACTAGTGGGTTACTTTTGAAATACCCCATCCTCAAAATATCCAGGAAGAAATGACATTCCCTCATTATTTTTTAAGGTGAAAATATATATATAAGAAATCAATCATAACACAGTTCAAGGAGTATCAAGATTAACGAATAAAAAACAAAAAATTTAAAAATAAAATCCATTAATTATATTAAATCTTCTTCACCACCATCTTTTACTTATACCTCTTCCATAAATAAGCCTCTTTATTTCACCTAAAGAACAATTTCCCCCAGTTCATTCTTTTCTTCTTGTAGGTTTTTTCCTCCCACCAATTTTTAACTTGTAAATAATCCAACACATACATAATAGATAACATCCACTTATATAAATAATATATATTTTCTAATTCCTATGGTATATCTAGTTATCCTTTATACATTAAAATCCTGAATCCAAAGTATTCTCAAAACCATTGTTCTGATCATCAAACACTGGAAGATCTCAAAAATCCATCATTCAACTCAAAATATTCTATAACTAAAATATCTTGAACAACCTCATATATAAATCATATTATATCAACTGTAGTTCTAGTGATATATGGTAAAATATTTAGGGTTTATTTATTAAATTTCTAAGTTATCCCCTCAAAATTCGATTAGATTTTTTTATTTGATAATATTTAATAAAATATGAACCATAAAAACAGGAACACCTCCAAACCTCTTTTTTAGATCACCTTTAACATGGATATTTGATTCCATTATATAATAATACATCACTTTCATGTAATATCCTTTTAAATAGATATTATCCTTGAAAATATCATTTTAAATTATGATGACTTATCAATTTTCACCATCACAAATATAAAATCATGTTTTTTAATCACTACACCCCCATAATGGAAAATGTGTTAGATTTAGAATCAGGTTTTTTCTGTAAATTGGATTCATTATGGACATATATGAGACTTTAAAAAACATTAATCTTAGTATGTTTTTTGATTTACCAAACTGAAGCTATAGACCTAATTATTTCCCCATAAATTATGGTTGAATTCAGTTAAAAAAATACACTACTATGATGAGTGAATCAGGTAAAATTTCCTAGGAAATTAAAAAATGAATTAATAGTATACATTCAATTTTTATGAATGTTCAATTAATTTTCATAGGGATCCCATTATAATTTGTTATTTGTTGAACAAGTTTTCAAAATCAAATCCCTTGTTACATTTAATTTTTGTCAAATATCTAGTGAATATATGCATCACCAGTGTCTGAAAATAAGAAATTAATCTTAATTATGATATCTCATTCCACATTATCCTTTTATTAAAATAATTTAATCATATATTATTTTTTTATAAATAAACCCATATTTTTTTGGTGGATATGATAATGAGTATCATAACGTATTATGAAATTCTGTGGGATTTTAGTAAAGTTTGTATCTATACATCTCTATGGACAAGTTCTGAAATATGGATTTTGGTGCACTTATATTCAGATTAAATAACAGATCAGGATAGTTTATTGTTCTTGTGAAACATTACTAGTAAATTGTTTTTCTCAATTTCTTCAAATTATTAATTAAAAGATTGGAAAAATTATCATTATTTATAAAATAGTGATATATATTTTAAGATAATTATGTAAATGAGTATATATTACCATGGATGGTTTCAAATATTTATCAAAGGAGTTGATTATATTTGATCAAGGACTATTATTACTCAATAAATTACCACCCTGGAATTTAAAAGATGTTTATTGATGATATTTTTAGGAAGGATGACACATCCTTATCCACAATAAGGATTCATGGAGACACAATATTCAATTATTTTCAATGTATGGACCATAAAATCAACTAGTATGGGGAGAAATATGATTCCAATGTGATTTAAAACCCATCCATATATATAAATATCAAGAGGCATAAAACGAGGAGATAAAGAAACACCGAAATGTAATGAATATTTTAGAGCTGATCCAAAACAATGAAGGATTTATGTGTTAATTTAAATATATAATTATGAAGAATTATTAAGGATAATTCATATTGATCGTAATTCTATGTTATTCTTGTGTGGACCAATTATGTGTAATGTTATTAAAGGGAACTTATTTTGGAGAAACATGAAGTTGGATATTATAATGCTTTCATGACAACTAGGACCCATATGCACAACATTTTCCATAGAGACTCATGTTTTCCCATATCTAGGGCCTACCCACAAGAAAAAATAGGTAATTAGAGAAATATATATCCCCATAGACCAATACATATTCATTGTGGTGTGTTTTTTCCTCACCCAAATACACCCCAGGAAATATCCCAGCGTGTAACCCATCATGATCCCTACTAAAAGTGAAACTTATTTAACTGTTGAATTATATTCATGTAGGTAATAAAAAATAATTCTTCACCTAGTTAAAATAGGAAGTAACAGTTATACTTTTTAACCAATTAATACTATGGGAAATTAGATTCACCACACACCACTTACAACACACCATTCTCACTCTGTACACTATTTCTCAACCCAGGTCATGCCACTTCTCATCCATCTAGTTTCTGCCTCTAACAAAAATGTAATAACTATGCGTCCCAGTCACACTAGTTGCACCATATACACGTTTTATCCCTTTCATATAGTCTACCCATGTTCCTAAATGGTTCATCACAAAAAATAATATTCCCACAGGTGAATAAATATTCTATCCAGTGTGTTTTTGTAACACCCCAGGTAAATAAAGAATATGACATTTCATATTTATCCATATTTGTGAATAAAATATTTAAATGACTTTAAAGGAGACGCTATGCTCGATGGCGTACCCAACACGCAACAACGAGTTTCTTGGGAATCTTACGTTGCACTCTAATAATAAAATAATATTATTTTAAATGGTAGTTAACATGTAGCCATTGTATTGGCGGGAATGGATAGAAATAACTAAAATATGATTATATATGTTTTTAAATGTTTTTACATTTATCCAATAGAGGATAGAGGCTTAAAATACGGAAAGAATTCAATTTTAGGCGTATATGCCCTAGTTTTCACTAAAGGTTCACTTATCACCTTTTGATGTTGAACCATCATTAAATATAGTTTTGTTCACTCTTAAACATTCTTTTGGACCAAATAAAACTCTTATTAAGAATAGGGACATCAAAATTTACTTTGTGTAAATTTTTGGTATCTTTCCGATAAAGTTCATTTTTTTAATGAATAGTGTAAAATGGTGTATTTTAATTCAAAACCACTTTTTAATCTAATTTATTTATATGATTAGATTATCTTTTGAATTGGTTTTAAAGTGAAATTATAAAATATTTTTACCATTAAATCCAATAGTGGTCGTTGGAATTAATTTCACTTTGAAATCAGACTTAAACTAGTGTCAATCTTTTGATACTTATTGTTTTATAAAAACACGCTATTTGCTCTAACAGTGGGAATTAATTATTAAATTAATTAATGTGACTAATATGTTTTGAATTTTGTAAAACGGACTTCATTTTTGAATTCGGAATATCAAATATAGCTTAGGGTGAAGTTTTGGTATTTTTTCTGAAAAACTTCAATTTTTGATGAATAGTGAAACCACTAAGTGGTACTTATAAAGACTGATTTTCCGTTTAAATGAAATTTTGCCATCATTGTGTTTTGAATTTAAAAAATCCGACATAAATGGTTGTCATTAAGAAGTAAAATGTGGTTCAATGGGATAAAAATAATTTTTTGCTGAATAGTAACTTATTAAGTTCTTAATCGCGATTAGAGGTAATTAGTGTAATTTAAGGTAAAAATGATATTATAGGAATGTGAAAACACAATGAAACTTGTTCTACACCTATTGGGTGAGTCATGGACGACCAAGACAAGCCATGGGCCAACTTGGGGACCCCATGGAGCCACTTTAGTTGGAAAATGACAATAATATATTTTTATTTAATGTTAAAATTAAATTGACAGAAACATGAGTTGTTTTACTAAAACAGTTTTTAAGTGGGGTTAAACAAGTCCAAATTTTGATTATAAATATTCTTTGGAAAGATAAAAAGATTTCCTACATCATAGTGATTTTTTTATAATTTTTAGACATTAAATAAAATAAATTATTTATGACATAATAATGATGCAGCGATGACATCATTATTAAACGATTTAAATAAAATGGAAAGATAATGTAAAATATATGAACTAAACATGTCCAAAACTTATTGGATGGGTGGATTTATAACCTTTATAACCTTATCCACTAATTATATCAATGTGGGACCTTTTAAAACCGAAACACATTTTCAAATAAAGTAATATTTTTCTTTACTTTCCAAAAGCGCCCCTCCTCTCCTCTTATAAAAGGCCCCAACCTCTACCTCATTTCACACACCCCTCAAGCCTTTGGCACGTCCAAACCCTGCCCATTTACTCTCTCCACATCCCTCTCCTCATCCTAGAGGATTCCTTTTGGGAATAATCCTTTCAAATGAAGCCTTTAGGCTCAAATCAAAAGGGATTTACACTTTTAAAGGTAATTCATTCTCTCTTGTTCATTTGTTTTATTTTGCTTCTCCAACCCTCTAAAATCTTTTTATTTACTTATTTTGTAACAAAAACAGTATATAAAATATACTAGGATGTTTTTATAAGATTTATTCAAGCTACACTCTCACACAACTACATCAAATGGTTAAAGAACATACGGTTTCCGTGGATGGCGAAATTCTGCCTCCCGAAACGATGACTGTTCAATACTCATTTAACACCTTTAAAGGTGGCCATTATGATGTAACTATTTTTATATATGATATATAATATGTTTATTTTTTTCTTTAAGCTTCTGTATTTTTCATTTTGGGCATACCTTTATGGTTTCCATTATGGGTAAACACGATATCTTCATTTAAGGAAGTGCGGACTACCGCCCCCTCAAAGTGATGTGATTCGTTAATGCCATACGTGGGACGTAAAAAGGATGGATTTAATGTTATTATATATGATGTTATACTGGAATTATTATTTACCTCTATATAATTATTATTTCTTTCGATTAAAGTATGAGATATAAATGAAAGTAGCGTTCATGCGTACGTACGGCTTACCGTCTCCATGAACGGTGCATTTCATTTTTTATCCCCAAATGTAATGTACTATTATAAGTACATATATATAATGGATATATATGATGTATGATACATCTAAATGATTAATATAATTCTGGAATTAAAATATAAATACCTCTCATATAGTTTTAATTCCATTAATACGACATAGAAATGAAAGTAGCGTTCATGTGTACGTACGGCTTACCGTCTCCATGAACGGTGCATTTCATTTCTTTCCTCTAAATGATTATGTGATTTTATAAATACATGTATATGCTGGACATATATGATATATGTGATATCCAAATCAGTAATGTCATTTTTGGATATGAAGAACCTTCGACCACACGAACAACATGTAATTGTAAGAAGTCCACTTTCGACTTAAGAACCAAATATCGACAAAACAAACATGATTAACTTAAATGATTAAATAATGTTTATAACATGGTAATAAGTGATATAAATGGAATAATTAACTTTAAAAAGGTTCTTAAGGAAGTATAAATTAACTCAAGTTTATTATTCAGGAGATTAAAGAACGATCGAGTCAAGTCGGACCCGAGGTAAGGGATCTTACTCCTCTCTTTCTTTTTAAGTACACTCTTTTATGTCATTACTTTTAAAGCTCATCTTTCTTGTTATTGGGATGATATTTTATATTACACTTACAGTAATTTTTATTTTCATGTGATGAGAGACCCTATTCTCTCTCATCAATCCATTTTGGAAGTTTTGAGTGGCGCCGTTAGGCTGCCGAACTTTCGTAAGAGATCTAACTTCTCTCATTCTTTTTAAGTACTCTCCTTTAAGTGAATTCTTTTAAGCTCCTCTTTGTAATGTTGGGGGATGTTATTTTATATTACTATTTCTGTACATTTTATTGTAATGTGATGAGATACCCTATTTGATCTCATCAATCCATATTCGGAAGTTTTATGTGGCACCGTTAGGCTGCCGAGTTTTCGTAAGGGATTTTTCATCTCACATTTATTCCCGTGAGATTTATGCTACATTTGCCATAATTTCCTTTGAGTGGTGTATTTACTGCCATTATTCTACTCTTTGTGTAATATACTTCCCTTTATGACTATTTACATCAATGATTTATTGTCCTTCTTTCATGGGGTGTATGTTTTGAAGATACCCAAGTCGGTAAGGGAACCTTTCACCCTCCTCTTTTTTAAAAAGACTTCTTTTGTTGGGTCTTTTAATTTACATATTGTTATGTTGGGATATGTTCTCATATATCCTTATTGATGTAAATTTTATGTCCAAGTGATGAGATACCCTTTTTATCTCTCACCAACTCATTTTGATGTGATGCTGTTAGGCTGTCAAGGGAACTTTTTAACCCAATTTCGATTTCATTGGGTTCAACATGTAGTCATTGAATATGTCTTCCATTGAATATGTGTGAATGAAATTTTATTGTTTTACACTTAATATCCGCTTATATTGGGTGTATTTATATTTTTCACACATATTTTTTAGATTGATTTGTCCTTAATTTAAGGATACCTTCTTTGTAAGGGATTTCATCACATTTGACATTTCTATTGAGGGTTCATTGTTGTTATGAACCAATTCACTCTTATATGGTTTATATACTGTCCTTTGGAGTATTATATCATGAATCCATTTATTCTCATGATATTATAAAGTTCTGACTAAATGTTATTCCTCAATTATTGTATTCAAGTGTCTCTAATTTTGGTAAAACCCCTTTAACCAAAATGTCATTTTAAATGTTTTAATTATTTGTTCTTATTAATATCCATGTTTTAAAAATGGTTTTAAGGATTTATTTATATGGATATTAATGGTTTAAAACTTTAAGCGTCAAGGTGGTATGGGACACTTTGATTCAAAAATCTCTTTATTAAATGTTTTAAATGGGTTTGAAAATGGTTTTGATAAAGGATTCTATTATGATATATTGTGATGTGGAAATGTTATCATTCCTTTATATTGGTTTTATGTTTTATGATTTTATATTGGTACTTGGACATTTTAACGGGTGGTTACGTTATAAACCATATGACGGGTGGTGCCGTGAATACCAGGACGGGTGGTTACATTATAACCTCCAATGCATTGGGTATGGAAGTCGGCCGTATGGCTATTCCATTAAGTATGTATGGAAATTGGCCGTATGGCTATTCCATTAAGTGATATGTGTGGAAGTCGACCGTATGGTTATTCCACTTAAGTATGTTTATGTCCCAAGTTACCTTTATATATGTTATGTGTTCTTTATATGGGTTTTATGGTAATCCTTTGGTTACAAAAAGGTAAGTAATGATACTTGTTTTTCAGTGAAAAGTTTTTACTACTTCATGAAGGTGAAAAGTATTACATTGATAAAGTATTCATGGTTTACTTGTTGTTTTGAAAATATAATAGTTTTCATTCTTTGTGTATCCCTTACTGAGCTTCTTATGCTCATCCCAAGTTTTTGAAATGTTTTTCACAGGACATAGCGTGGAATAGGGTCAAGGATGGGATCAAGGGAAAGTCATGCTACCTAAAACATGGAACTATACATGTTTCTTTTAAAGAGTTTTTATTTTATGGAAATTTAGTAGAAGTGACTACTTTGTAATCTTTTGAGATGTAATAGTTATGTCCTAATTCTCTAAAACTCTAAACCTGAAAAGATCCTCAATGTGAATTACTCATTTAATTCAATATTAAGTAAGGTTTAAGGCTGGGGCCTTATAGTTGGTATCAGAGGTCGGTTTAGATAACTTTAGAGGTTAGGGTATTCTTTAAGCATAAGTGACATTACCATAATTGATAGGATTTCAGAAAGAGTCCTAGTTTTAGATAAAGTGAATGAGTAAGTGTATCTTAGTGTTTACCTTCCTCATTAGTACATGATGGTTTTGTTGATATACTCACACTGACATTTCTATTTTTAGTGAATGGATGGATCTAGCAGGCACCAAAGAGACAACAGGTTTGAAGGAAACTGTGGTGGTTCTCTGATTAAGATACTAGATAAAATGGAGGATTCAATGAAGAAACTTGTGGTTGTTCTAAATAAAATATCAAGGAGTCATGATCAACCACTTCAACCTTGGTGAGTTCTCTAATGCATCATGTACGAGATGGCCAACCCGATGTGGAAATTCAGGTAATAATTATTAAGGTAACTATTAGGGTTTATATGATACTTAATTTTTAGGTAATTATGGGTTACTCTATGATATGATGGAAAATGAAAGGAATGAGATAAACTTGAGGTTAAAATATGTTATGATTATTCTTGAAGATTTTATCTTATTTTGGGGAATGTTTTAAGAATTATATAGTTTTGGAAAAAGGACAACACGTAGACCGTGTGACATCCCGTCGCATCGGACAAAGCTGCGGGAATCGAACCCACAACCAATGTGCGACTGGTATTTATCGCCTACCACTGGACTACGTGAAGTCCCTGGTTAGTTTGACTGATTCATTCTAGTTATATTATTTTATGAATTAAGAGTAAGTTGATTTTGGGTTATTTATGAAAATGATTAACCTATCATGGAGGATATGTGATTAGGTTAATTACTTTTCAAAACGAGACTTTAGAAGCAATTGATGTTGGTTGGAGATAAATGTTACGATTTATCTTGGAAGACTATGCGACTAAATCATTCAAATATTTGGGTTTTGTAACGCCCCGACCCCAGTTGCCCAGAGTCGGTGCATTAATTACATAACATTGGCATGATCACAAGAAAGATCAAATCTCGAAAGACCGATTGGTTTAGTAGCCTTGGAAACACTAGATATAATCATAAAGTTTTACATTACATTTCAAAGTGAAAAACTACTACAACAACAAAGTCTTCATATCCACACTATTAACCCCTCATAATATCCCTGCAAGTCATTCATAATTTACTTCTTCACTACCTGGGAAAAATAAAACATAGAAAAGGGGTGAGCTCAAATGCCCAGTAAGGATAACAATATAGCCTAACATTCATAATAAGCATAAACATTTAAGGCAATGAATTACTAAAACAAAAGCCTTTTAAAATTGAACTTCAATATAGTATGGCAAAAATAAAAATGAAATAATGCCATTTACTTATTCACATGGATATTCTACTAATCAAATAATCACATGCAATATCAATAACCACTTTCATAATGTTGGAGTGCATAATGTCAAATGTTAATTTCATTGTCTAGGCCTCATCCCAAGACCTAGGGGTTACTTCTAACCGGAACCCAACCCGGAGTGCCTCTAATAACCGGACACCAACCCGGAGTGCCTCTAATAACCGGACACCAACCCGGAGTGCCTCTAATAACCGGACACCAACCCGGAGGGATTAATTTTACCAGTCCCTAACCTGGAGGGCTTACTTTTACCAGTCCCCAACCTGGAGGGCTTACTTTTACCGGTCCCCAACCCGGAACATACTTGTTTAGCACATTCATCTGAAGAAAAGTTTGAAATATAACATAAACATTCGGGTTAAAACTAGCATACGAAATGTCAATAGTTTCACCATAAACTATGAATGGTATAAAATAGCACATCCACATTCAAACATATCACAAAACATTCAATACAATATAGAAGTTTTGTATTATAATAAATCAACTTCAAATAATCTTAAAATCCATCAAAGGATGTTGACATAGATGAAATCAAAATTCTTTTAAAAGAAGTATCTACTTTTATTTTGAAATCATTTAAGATCCATATAAAATAAAACATTTTCTTTGAAAATATTCTTATAAGCTTGTAAGGAAAGCTTCGACGATTTTATAACGGCGGAAAGTAACCGCACCCGCCGTATAAGTTAAAAAAAACATTCTTACCTCAATTCTGTCGAAAAGGTTAAAAAGGACCTTGTTTTGAAAACGACGGAAAGATTCCTTTATAAACCTCTTATAAAAAGTCAAACAAGGGTATAAATGACTTTAACCCATATTCTTGTAAATAGTAAAAATGTTTTGAAATACATTTCGAAGAAACATGGATGTGGATGATAAAGAGATCCCAGTAGATTATTACGTATAATACAACCTCGGATAATGAAGAGATTGTGAAATAACCCTTACCTTGTACTTTTCCTTGGTTGGGGTAGGTTAACCTCCTGTATAATGGTGAAATAGTTTTTATTAAATTATACAAGAATCATATATATTAATATGATATCATATATGATCTTTTAACATTGATTTGTTAATAATATCTTAGAATTATCGTCGTTTCTGGAGTTAACTTACTCATTTTCTTTTATATGTTTTGTTACATAAGACATGGTTGTTGTATCTTATTCATATCCAGAATGATATACAGTCCTTAAACATCATTTTTAAATCATCAAATGATAATTATACTTGAATGGATACGATGGAGAATGAATCTCATCGCGTTCGTGGAGACGGTAGTCCGTACGTACGCACGAGCGACAATATCATTCTTTTGATATTAAAATAATATATAAATGGATGGTATATCATATATACAGAATCATTAACATGTTATATTTATTATTTACATGAGTTACACATCATTATTATACCCACCCAAATAATATTATATTGAATAACAATTACACCACGACGTGGAGACGGTAAGCCGTACGTACGCACGTATGGTGACATGTTATTCAAAGGGTGGATAGAATACTGAATATGATTGTACCATATTTATAATAACATCACAGTATATGTGAGATACTGGAGTTATTATTTCAGAATGGTAAGAACAAAGGAAGAAGAAGTGGAAGAAGAAATGAACTTAGAAAAGGGTGGTGAAATCATTACCTCTTCTTCGGGTTCTTCCTTTTGATTTGATCAAAAGGGCTCCTTAGGTTGGCTTTCTGATCAAACTAAGGCCTCTAGGTTGTAGTGGGGGATGTTGGGAGAGTATTTGGGCAGAGTTTGGCCGAACCAAAATGCTTTTAAGGTGTGAAGAAATGAGAAGGAGGAGTGCCCTTTTATAAGAGGGGTGAGGGGCACCTTTGGAAAAGCTAGAAATATTAATTTATAATAAATTCATATTCGGTTTCTAATGGCTCCAAAGTTGACTATTCAAAGGTTAAGGTGGGTATAGGTCGAAAACCACTCAACCAATAGAATTTAGACAGGTTTGAGTACTTATATTAACCTTATCTTTAAGTATTAACTCTAAGTTAATTAGTTTCACTTTTACAATGTCTCTTTGTATTTTTATATAATATGGTTAATAAACTTACTATATACATCCAAGCGACCCCCAAGTGGTACATTAATGATGAACCTATCATGATATAAGTCTCTTGGCCGAACCTTAGATTTTTAGGAATTTAATATCAATTAATAATATAATATTTGTTTTAAAAACTCTTTTATGTCAATTTTGACACTATTCAATAGTTGATTTTTGTGAAACTCATAACAGATTGATTACTTCGAACAAAGTTAATTAAATCAATACTAATATATCATATTATCCTATAAAATTAGTTTAATTCATTAAAAGTTTCATATTATATTTTGTTTGGTATTTATAATATCAATTATTTTAATTTTTCACTATTATAGTAATTACTGCATCATCATTATGTCATAAATTAAATAAATTATTTAATGTCTAAAAATTATAAATAAAATATCATTATATAGGAAATCTTTTTATCTTTCTAATTAATATTTATAATCTAAAATCCAACTTATATAACCCTATGTAACAATTGTTTTTCTAAAAGATATATGCTTGTGTCATTTTTGTATTCATTTTGACTTAATTAAAATAAAGTGTCATTATCACTTACAAGTGGATCCATGGGGTCCCAAAATTGACACAAAGATGCCCATGGTCAACAATGTATCAACCAATAGGGTTAAGACACGTTTTAGGGTAATGTAGTATTATTATAATATTATTTTTAACCCTTATTTACCGGATTTACCCTTAACCATGGTAAATAAAATATTTACCGCAGTAATTATTCAAAATGTCTAAAAATAAAAGTTATCTATTTACACAATTTGAACATCCTGATTCCAAATATGGAATCCATTTTCCTAAATTCAAAACACAGAAGTGGCAGAAATTAATTTAAAATTAATTCCCGCTGTCAAAACAAAAAGCGTGTTTTTAAGAGATAATAACTATCAAAAGATTGACACTTGTTTATGTTCGGTTTAATTGTAAAATTATGTCCAATGACCAAAATTATATTAAATAGTAAAAATATATTCTAAATATACTTTAAAACCACTCAAATTTATAATTTATTACTATTAATTATTTTGATTAAAAAAGTTGTTTTTAATTAAAATTTAGTAATTTTCACTATTCATCAAAATATGAAAGTTATCCGAAAAGTACCAAAATTTCACCTTAGGCTAAATTTGATATTCCGAATCCAAAAATGAAGTCCATTTTAAAATATAAAATATATATAACTTCAAAAGTAGGTATTACTATTCATAACAGCTAGTTTGATTGGTTACGGTGTGTTAGAACTCGAAGTTGCGTACAACACACGCTACTGTTTTATTCAAAGGAAAGCGTACCGTGGAAGCTTGGGATGTTTCATTTTAATTTTTTTGATGTCTCCATTTAGTCAAAAAGTTTAAAATATTGTATTTAAAAAGTTTTCACTATCAAAAGTTGATAAAAGTGCAATACTGAAAATGAATCTGTTCTTGTATTATGACTAAGAAACTCATATATGGATTCTAAAATTATAAGGATTATATAAAGTTTAAAATCTAGTTAATACTATTCATGACCTCTTTTAATGGCTTTTTTTTGGGTAAGTCATGGTGCAATTGAACTCAGTGTTGCGTGTAGTGCAAGTTATTGAATTATTTTGAAGAAATAACACACTATGAAATCTTGGGGTGTTACATTCTCCCCTCCTTCAATAAATTGCGTCCTCGCAATTTGAAATTGTTCTTCAAAAATAAAAGGTTGAAAGTAGAAAATATATTTGTGGGAAAACCCACATCGGAAATTGGGTTACTAAAATTTAGTCTTAATATGAGGAAAAGAGAAATCAAAGGGTCACCACCAAATTATGATCTCGATTAGGAGAACATTGGTGGAAATTAGAGACATATAATCGGAGGAAAAACATAAATATTTATAGGTAGTGATTGAGGTCATCAATCACAAACAAGTATATAATTGAGGTCCTTAAATTCATCAATATATGATGATTTGAAATACCATCGGTTCAACAAAACATAGGGTATTAGGATAACACATTTTTTATGTTTCAAAATATCTTAGTTGAAATCCCACATCGAAAAATGAATTAATGAGGCCTCTATTTAAAATAAAGAGTGGAAAGTATGAAGATTACCGAAAATAACACATACTAGGGTTCCATGTAGGAAAATATGGATATGGAAGAGAAATCTAACCATCAATTATCTGATGGAGAGTGGTAGAGAACATGGCTATGAAAAGGCCAACAATCCCAAAGCCATAAATTAGTGATGATTTAAGGTACCATCTAGGACAACATTTTTGTTCTAAGTTGCTTTTCTTAATATTGAGGAATTTTTTTTATGATATTGGCTAAGATCATAAGGAGATATACTTACTTTATAATTAGAGTTTTGTCCATTAATAAATTTCTACCATAAACTCATCTTTCACTCGTAAAAAAAATTATATTTATTCGTACATGGTTCCAAAATAAACGAATTTATAATTCATCTACCAGATCTTTTAAAAAAAACTACATTATTTAATCCAGGACATCTCTTGGGCCAGTGGTAGGTGATACACCCTTGTCGCCCTTCGGTTGCGGGTTCAAGTCTCGCAGCCTTGCCAGATGCGACGGGTTGCCGCCCGACCTCCGGGTTGTCCTTTTATGGAAATCCAAAATAATCCAAACTAGAACTATCCAAAATACTTCTGTCCAAACTCACAGTCCAACATTTATAAGGAAGGTAAACATAATATAGATCCTTTTTACCCTGTAATAGCATATGAATACCTTCATCATGTACTACCATATTCCTTATTGATTACATTCATGTTCCCTTATTCCATATAGAATGCTGGATATACTTCATTAATCCAAAAATGTTTTAAACCCCAACAATGATGGAATATACAAATCATTAATCAGCTTCAAGGTAGTCAATAATATCCAATATAATTTATCCAAAATAATCACATATTATTCCAAAATCACTACCTCAGTATCAGAACTATATTATGATTTATCATTCTCTCAACCATATATTTTCCAAAAATTTAACCTTCTATTGAGTCACTTTTCTTTGTTCCACACAATCTCAAGTCCTTAATGAAATAGTACTGCAGTACAATCCTTATATACTCCATAATTATTATAACAAGTACATTGTTGATACAACACTCAATTGACATAATCAACATAAGAACTCTAATCATTCCTCTTCATCTGTGGTAGTATCATAACTTGATTATTATCCAATAGCATCATTTGTGGCATAGTCTGATGACTGGGACATAGGTTCGCGTAGTGTCCAAACTCCTTGCAAATGAAGCATTGTACATTTAAAACCATTTTCTTACCCTTGCAGTCACGTACTTTGTGCCCTTTTCCTCCACACTTATAACAAACTCCCATTCCTTTCAGGCAAGTTCCAGGGTGTTTCTTTCCACAGTTACCACATATGGGAAGATTCTTCTTTTCCCTCTTACTTTTATCCATCTTTCTCTCTTCCATCCTTTTCTTCTCTTGCTTCCCTTCAAAGCCATAGGACTCAGTAAACTCTTTACTTATCTTATCAACACATGATATTATTTCTTCATATGATGATAATACACGGGAGACTATTTCTCTTATAAATTGTATCTTAAGACCATGAAAGATATGATCCTTCCTTCTCTTTGGATCATGTGCATTTCTGGAGTTCTCATTCCTTCTACTGGGCGCCATTTCTAAACAATGGCATACACTAGATCAGTTTATGAATCAAAATACATAATCCCATACTTATAAAACTCTTAACATAAATTAAACTATTTATGGATATAATCCATAATCATAAGAATGTTTTCTTTGAGGAAGTATATACTCATAATCCCTTCAAAATGATTTGTAAAGAAAATGAGAGTTATCCTAAGCATATCCCCCGGGAGTGTCGTAACCAAGAGTGAAGCAAGGCCCGTTGTCGTGCACCAGTTCCCGTTCGAGTCTAGCTCAAAGCGGTGTTTTCGGGTTTTACCCCTAGGTACATCTGTGCCAGAGCCGCCTCTACCTGCTCGTATCCAGACAGGGATGTATTGCTCGGAAAACTCACAAAATCTCTACAATACCAAAATTCTAGGAAGTTCTTCTATACTAATCCTCAAAGTTCATCTTAGGTCTACGTGCTCTAATCAGAGTTTATCTAAATCTAGCTTCCAAGGTTTGTACTAAACTTCCTCTGATACCAACTGTAACGCCCCGACCCCAGTTGCCCAGAGTCGGTGCATTAATTACATAACATTGGCATGATCACAAGAAAGATCAAATCTCGAAAGACCGATTGGTTTAGTAGCCTTGGAAACACTAGATATAATCATAAAGTTTTACATTACATTTCAAAGTGAAAAACTACTACAACAACAAAGTCTTCATATCCACACTATTAACCCCTCATAATATCCCTGCAAGTCATTCATAATTTACTTCTTCACTACCTGGGAAAAATAAAACATAGAAAAGGGGTGAGCTCAAATGCCCAGTAAGGATAACAATATAGCGGAACATTCATAATAAGCATAAACATTTAAGGCAATGAATTACTAAAACAAAAGCCTTTTAAAATTGAACTTCAACATAGTATGGCAAAAATAAAAATGAAATAATGCCATTTACTTATTCACATGGATATTCTACTAATCGAATAATCACATGCAATATCAATAACCACTTTCATAATGTTGGAGTGCATAATGTCAAATGTTAATTTCATTGTCTAGGCCTCATCCCAAGACCTAGGGGTTACTTCTAACCGGAACCCAACCCGGAGTGCCTCTAATAACCGGACACCAACCCGGAGTGCCTCTAATAACCGGACACCAACCCGGAGTGCCTCTAATAACCGGACACCAACCCGGAGGGCTTACTTTTACCAGTCCCTAACCTGGAGGGCTTACTTTTACCAGTCCCCAACCTGGAGGGCTTACTTTTACCGGTCCCCAACCCGGAACATACTTGTTTAGCACATTCATCTGAAGAAAAGTTTGAAATATAACATAAACATTCGGGTTAAAACTAGCATACGAAATGTCAATAGTTTCACCATAAACTATGAATGGTATAAAATAGCACATCCACATTCAAACATATCACAAAACATTCAATAAAATATAGAAGTTTTGTATTATAATAAATCAACTTCAAATAATCTTAAAATCCATCAAAGGATGTTGACATAGATGAAATCAAAATTCTTTTAAAAGAGGTATCTCCTTTTATTTTGAAATCATTTAAGATCCATATAAAATAAAACATTTTCTTTGAAAATATTCTTATAATCTTGTAAGGAAAGCTTCGACGATTTTATAACGGCGGAAAGTAACCGCACCCGCCGTATAAGTTAAAAAAAACATTCTTCCCTCAATTCTGTCGAAAAGGATAAAAAGGACCTTGTTTTGAAAACGACGGAAAGATTCCTTTATAAACCTCTTATAAAAAGTCAAACAAGGGTATAAATGACTTTAACCCATATTCTTGTAAATAGTAAAAATGTTTTGAAATACATTTCGAAGAAACATGGATGTGGATGATAAAGAGATCCCAGTAGATTATTACGTATAATACAACCTCGGATAATGAAGAGATTGTGAAATAACCCTTACCTTGTACTTTTCCTTGGTTGGGGTAGGTTAACCTCCTGTATAATGGTGAAATAGTTTTTATTAAATTATACAAGAATCATATATATTAATATGATATCATATATGATCTTTTAACATTGATTTGTTAATAATATCTTAGAATTATCGTCGTTTCTGGAGTTAACTTACTCATTTTCTTTTATATGTTTTGTTACATAAGCCATGGTTGTTGTATCTTATTCATATCCAGAATGATATACAGTCCATAAACATCATTTTTAAATCATCAAATGATAATTATACTTGAATGGATACGATGGAGAATGAATCTCATCGCGTTCGTGGAGACGGTAGTCCGTACGTACGCACGAGCGACAATATCATTCTTTTGATATTAAAATAATATATAAATGGATGGTATATCATATATACAGAATCATTAACATGTTATATTTATTATTTACATGAGTTACACATCATTATTATACCCATCCAAATAATATTATATTGAATAACAATTACACCACGACGTGGAGACGGTAAGCCGTACGTACGCACGTATGGTGACATGTTATTCAAAGGGTGGATAGAATACTGAATATGATTGTACCATATTTATAATAACATCACAGTATATGTGAGATACTGGAGTTATTATTTCAGAATGGTAAGAACAAAGGAAGAAGAAGTGGAAGAAGAAATGAACTTAGAAAAGGGTGGTGAAATCATTACCTCTTCTTCGGGTTCTTCCTTTTGATTTGATCAAAAGGGCTCCTTAGGTTGGCTTTCTGATCAAACTAAGGCCTCTAGGTTGTAGTGAGGGATGTTGGGAGAGTATTTGGGTAGAGTTTGGCCGAACCAAAAGGCTTTGAAGGTGTGAAGAAATAAGAAGGAGGAGTGCCCTTTTATAAGAGGGGTGAGGGGCACCTTTGGAAAAGCTAGAAATATTAATTTATAATAAATTCATATTTGGTTTCTAATGGCTCCAAAGTTGACTATTCAAAGGTTAAGGTGGGGATAGGTCGAAAACCACTCAACCAATAGAATTTAGATAGGTTTGGGTACTTATATTAACCTTATCTTTAAGTATTAACTCTAAGTTAATTAGTTTCACTTTTACAATGTCTCTCTGTATTTTTATATAATATGGTTAATAAACTTACTATATACATCCAAGCGACCCCTAAGTGGTACATTAATGATGAACCTATCATGATATAAGTCTCTTGGCCGAACCTTAGATTTTTAGGAATTTAATATCAATTAATAATATAATATTTGTTTTAAAAACTCTTTTATGTCAATTTTGACACTATTCAATAGTTGATTTTTGTGAAACTCATAACAGATTGATTACTTCGAAAAAAGTCAATTAAATCAATCCTAATATATCATATTATCCTATAAAATTAGTTTAATTCATTAAAAGTTTCATATTATATTTTTTTGGGTATTTATAATATCAATTATTTTAATTTTTCACTATTATAGTAATTACTGCATCATCATTATGTCATAAATTAAATAAATTATTTAATGTCTAAAAATTATAAATAAAATATAATTATATAGGAAATCTTTTTATCTTTCTAATTAATATTTATAATCTAAAATCCAACTTATATAACCCTATGTAACAATTGTTTTTCTCAAAGATATATGCTTGTGTCATTTTTGTATTCATTTTGACATAATTAAAATAAAGTGTCATTATCACTTACAAGTGGATCCATGGGGTCCCAAAATTGACACAAAGATGACCATGGTCGACCATGTATCAACCAATAGGGTTAAGACACGTTTTAGGGTAATTTAGTATTATTATAATATTATTTTGTAACCCTTATTTACCGGATTTACCCTTAACCATGGTAAATAAAATATTTACCGCAGTAATTATTCAAAATGTCTAAAAATAAAAGTTACCTATTTACACAATTTGAAAATCCTGATTCCAAATATGGAATCCATTTTCCTAAATTCAAAACACAGAAGTGGAAGAAATTAATTTAAAATTAATTCCCGCTGTCAAAACAAAAAGCGTGTTTTTAAGAGATAATAACTATCAAAAGATTGACACTTGTTTATGTTCGGTTTAATTGTAAAATTATGTCCAATGACCAAAATTATATTAAATAGTAAAAATATATTCTAAATATACTTTAAAACCACTCAAATTTATAATTTATTACTATTAATTATTTTGATTAAAAAAGTTGTTTTTAATTAAAATTTAGTAATTTTCACTATTCATCAAAATATGAAAGTTATCCGAAAAGTACCAAAATTTCACCTTAGGCTAAATTTGATATTCCGAATCCAAAAATGAAGTCCATTTTAAAATATAAAATATATATAACTTCAAAAGTAGGTATTACTATTCATAACAGCTAGTTTGATTGGTTACGGTGTGTTAGAACTCGAAGTTGCGTACAACACACGCTACTGTTTTATTCAAAGGAAGCGTACCGTGGAAGCTTGGGATGTTTCATTTTAAATTTTTTGATGTCTCCATTTAGTCAAAAAGTTTAAAATATTGTATTTAAAAAGGTTTCACTATCAAAAGTTGATAAAAGTGCAATACTGAAAATGAATCTGTTCTTGTATTATGACTAAGAAACTCATATATGGATTCTAAAATTATAAGGATTATATAAAGTTTAAAATCTAGTTAATACTATTCATGACCTCTTTTAATGGCTTTTTTTTGGGTAAGTCATGGTGCAATTGAACTCAGTGTTGCGTGTAGTGCAAGTTATTGAATTATTTTGAAGAAATAACACACTATGAAATCTTGGGGTGTTACAGGTTTCAATATTATATTGGTTTACTTTGAAGAATTTTATGGACAAATTGATTATAGAATGGTCCTCGTTGAACTTTGGGTTTTGTTGGACAAATTTTGGAGATTAAGAATAGATTTTCTTTTTATAAAGGGTTATCCTTTTCTGGATTATCTGATCTTGTACTAGCCTTTTTGGTTTTGGTTTTGGTTAAATTCTAAAGACATGGGAAGTATATAGTTCTATTTTGTGGATTAGGTGATTCTCTAGAAGTTGATTATAGTACTCTTAATGTGAACAAATCTTCCTAAATACTCGTCTTTTGGAGAAAATATGAGTTTGTGTAAGGAATCTAATAAAATTTGAAAGTCAATATGATAAGTGATTATGTTTCCTTATGAATAAATTCCTCAATAAAAAGTAACTTAAAACAAAAATGTTGTCTATTAACTTTTCCTACTGGGGAATCGAATACCGTTTAACCCATCACAAGTTTGTGATTCTCTCATGGTTAACTTTCTCCTAAACATGTTTTCTATCACTCTCCATCAGAACATGACCCTTTGTTTTTTCCTCCATTTCCATATTTTCATACTTGGAATCCTAGTATTGGTTAACTCGGGTGACCTTTGTACTTATCTCTCTTTATTTTAAAGTGTTTGTTTTACCGACTTTTGTTCCGATGTGGGACTTTCAAGGATGTTTCCAAGCGCAATTTTAAAATTGCGAGGACACAATTCCCAAATGGGGGGAAGGATGTAACACCCTAGGTAAATAAAGAATATGACATTTCATATTTATCCATATTTGTGAATTAAATATTTAAATGAATTTAAAGGGGACGCTATGCTCGATGGCGTACCCAACACGCAACAACGAGTTTCTTGGGAATCATACATTGTACTGTAATAATAAAATAATATTATTTTAAATGGTAGTTAACATGTAGCCTTTGTATTGGTGGGAATGGATAGAAATAACTAAAATATGATTATATATGTTTTTAAATGTTTTTACATTTATCCAATAGAGGATAGAGGCTTAAAATACGGAATGAATTCAATTTTAGGCGTATATGCCCTAGTTTTCACTAAAGGTTCACTTATCACCTTTTGATGTTGAACCATCATTAAATATAGCTTTTTTCACTCTTAAACATTCTTTTGGACCAAATAAAACTCTTATTAATAATCGGGACATCAAAATTTACTTTGTGTAAATTTTTGGTATCTTTCCGATAAAGTTCATTTTTTTTAATGAATAGTGTAAAATGTTGTATTTTAATTCAAAACCACTTTTTAATCTAATTTATTTATATGATTAGATTATCTTTTGAATTGGTTTTAAAGTGAAATTATAAAATATTTTTACCATTAAATCCAATAGTGGTCGTTGGAATTAATTTCACTTTGAAATCAGACTTAAACTAGTGTCAATCTTTTGATACTTATTGTTTTATAAAAACACGCTATTTGCTCTGACAGTGGGAATTAATTATTAAATTAATTAATGTGACTAATATGTTTTGAATTTTGTAAAACGGACTTCATTTTTGAATTCGGAATATCAAATATAGCTTAGGGTGAAGTTTTGGTATTTTTTCTGAAAAACTTCAATTTTTGATGAATAGTGAAACCACTAATTGGTACTTATAAAGACTGATTTTCCGTTTAAATGAAATTTTGCAATCATTGTGTTTTGAATTTCAAAAATCCGACATACATGGTTGTCATTAAGAAGTAAAATGTGGTTAAATGGGATACAAATAATTTTTTGGTGAATAGTAACTTATTAAGTTCTTAATCGCGATTAGAGGTAATTAGTGTAATTTAAGGTAAAAATGATATTATAGGAATGTGAAAACACCATGACACTTGTCCTACACCTATTGGGTGAGTCATGGACGACCAAGAAAAGCCATGGGCCAACTTGGGGACCCCATGGAGCCACTTTAGTTGGAAAATGACAACAATATATTTTTATTTAATGTTAAAATTAAATTGACACAAACATGAGTTGTTTTACTAAAACAGTTTTTAAGTGGGGTTACAGAAGTCCAAATTTTGATTATAAATAGTCTTTGGAAATATAAAAAGATTTCCTACATCATAGTGATATTTTTTTAATTTTTAGTCATTAAATAAAATAAATTATTTATGACATAATAATGATGCAGCGATGACATCATTATTTGACAATTTAAATAAAATGGAAAGATAATGTAAAATCAATGAACTACACATGTCCAAAACTTATTGGATGGGAGGATTTCGAACCTTTATAACCTTATCCACTAATTATATCAATGTGGTACCTTTTAAAACCGAAACACATTTTCAAATAAAGTAATATGTTTCTTTACTTTCCAAAAGTGCCCCTCCTCTCCTCTTATAAACGGCCCCCACCTCTACCTCATTTCACACACTCCTCAAGCCTTTGGCTCGGCCAACCCCTGACCATTTACTCTCTCCACATCCCTCTCCTCATCCTAGAGGATTCCCTTTGGGCAGAATCCTTTCAAAGGAAGCCTTTAGGCTCAAATCAAAAGGGATTTACACTTTTAAAGGTAATTCATTCTCTCTTGTTCATTTGTTTTATTTTGCTTCTCCAACCCTCTAAACTCTTTTTATTTACTTCTTTTGTAACAAAAACAGTATATTAAATATACTAGGATGTTTTTATAAGATTTATTCAAGCTACACTCTCACACAACTACATCAAATGGTTAAAGAACATACGGTTTCCGTGGATGGCGAAATTCTGCCTCCCGAAACGATGATTGTTCAATACTCATTTAACACCTTCAAATGAGGCCATTATGATGTCACTATTTTTATATATGATATATAATATGTTTATTTTTTTCTTTAAGCTTCTGTATTTCTCATTTTGGGCATACCTTTATGGTTTCCATTATGGGTATACGTGATATATTCATTTAAGGAAGTGCGGACTACCGCCCCTCAAAGTGATGTGATTCGTTAATGCCATACGTGGGACGTGAAAAGGATGGATTTAATGTTATTATATATGATGTTATACTGGAATTATTATTTACCTCTATATAATTATTATTTCTTTCCATTAAAGTATGAGATAGAAATGAAAGTAGCGTTCATGCGTACGTACGGCTTACCGTTTCCATGAACGGTGCATTTCATTTCTTATCCCCAAATGTAATGTACTATTATAAGTACATATATATAATGGATATATATGATGTATGATACATATAAATGATTAATATAATTCTGGAATTAAAATATACATACCTCTCATATAGTTTTAATTCCATTAATACGACATAGAAATGAAAGTAGCGTTCATGTGTACGTACGGCTTACCGTCTCCATGAACAGTGCATTTCATTTCTTTCCTCTAAATGATTATGTGATTTTATAAATACATGTATATGCTGGATATATATGATATATATGATATCCAAATCAGTAATGTCATTTTTGGATATGAAGAACCTTCGACCACACGAACAACATGTAATTGTAAGAAGTCCACTTTCGACTTAAGAACCAAATATCGACAAAACAAACATGATTAACTTAAATGATTAAATAATGTTTATAAAATGGTAATAAGTGATATAAATGGAATAATGAACTTTAAAAAGGTTCTTAAGGAAGTATAAATTAACTCAAGTTTATTATTCAGGAGAATAAAGAACGATCGAGTCAAGTCGGACCCGAGGTAAGGGATCTTACTCCTCTCTTTCTTTTTAAGTACACTCTTTTATGTCATTACTTTTAAAGCTCATCTTTCTTGTTATTGGGATGATATTTTATATTACACTTACTGTAATTTTTATGTTCATGTGATGAGAGACCCTATTCTCTCTCATCAATCCATTTTGGAAGTTATGAGTGGCGCCGTTATGCTGCCGAACTTTCGTAAGAGATCTAACTTCTCTCTTTCTTTTTAAGTACTCTCCTTTAAGTCACTTCTTTTAAGCTCCTCTTTGTAATGTTGGGGGATGTAATTTTATATTCCTATTTCTGTACATTTTATTTTAATGTGATGAGATACCCTATTTTATCTCATCAATCCATATTCGGAAGTTGTATGTGGCGCCGTTAGGCTGCCGAGTTTTCGTAAGGGATTTTTCATCTCACATTTATTCCCGTGAGATTTATGCTACATTTGCCACAATTTCCTTTGAGTGGTGTATTTACTGCCATTATTATACTCTTTGTGTAATATACTTCCCTTTATGAGTATTTACATCAATGATTTATTGTCCTTCTTTCATGGGGTGTATGTTTTGAAGATACCCAAGTCGGTAAGGGAACCATTCACCCTCCTCTTTTTTAAAAAGACTTCTTTTGTTGGGTCTTTTAATTTACATATTGTTATGTTGGGATATGTTCTCATATATCCTTATTGATGTAAATTTTATGTCCAAGTGATGAGATACACTTTTTATCTCTCACCAACTCATTTTGATGTGATGTCGTTAGGCTGTCAAGGGAACTTTTTAACCCAATTTCGATTTCTTTGGGTTCAACATGTAGTCATTGAATATGTCATCCATTTAATATGTGTGAATGAACTTTTATTGTTTTACACTTAATATCCGCTTATATTGGGTGTATTTATATTTGTCACACATATTTTTGAGATTGATTTGTCCTTAATTTAAGGATACCTTCTTTATAAGGGATTTCATCACATTTGACATTTCTATTGAGGGTTCATTGTTGTTATGCACCAATTCACTCTTATATGGTTTATATACTGTCCTTTGGAGTATTATATCATGAATCCATTTATTCTCATGATATTATAAAGTTCTGACTAAATGTTATTCCTCAATTATTGTATTCAAGTGTCTCTAATTTTGGTAAAACCCCTTTAACCAAAATGTCATTTTAAATGTTTTAATTATTTGTTCTTATTAATATCCATGTTTTAAAAATGGTTTTAAGGATTTATTTATATGGATATAAATGGTTTAAAACTTTAAGCTTCAAGGTGGTATGGGACACTTTGATTCAAAAATCTCTTTATTAAATGTTTTAAATGGTTTTGAAAATGGTTTTGATAAAGGATTCTATTATGATATATTATGATGTGGAAATGTTATCATTCCTTTATATTGGTTTTATGTTTTATGATTTTATATTGGTACTTGGACATTTTAACGGGTGGTTACGTTATAAACCATATGACAGGTGGTTCCGTGAATACCAGGACGGGTGGTTACGTTATAACCTCCAATGCATTGGGTATGGAAGTCGGCCGTATGGCTATTCCATTAAGTATGTATGGAAATTGGCCGTATGGCTATTCCATTAAGTGATACGTGTGGAAGTCGACCGTATGGTCATTCCACTTAAGTATGTTTATGTCCCAAGTTACCTTTATATATTTTATGTGTTCTTTATATGGGTTTTATGGTAATCCTTTGGTTACAAAAAGGTAAGTAATGATACTTTTTTTCCAGTGAAAAGTTTTTACTACTTCATGAAGGTGAAAAGTATTACATTGATAAAGTATTCATGGTTTACCTGTTGTTTTGAAAATCTAACAGTTTTCATTCTTTGTGTATCCCTTACTGAGCTTCTTATGCTCATCCCAAGTTTTTGAAATGTTTTTCACAGGACATAGCGTGGAATAGGGTCAAGGATGGGATCAAGGGAAAGTCATGTTACCTAAAACATGGAACTATACATGTTTCTTTTAAAGAGTTTTTATTTTATGGAAATTTAGTAGAAGCGACTACTTTGTAATCTTTTGAGATGTAATAGTTATGTCCTAATTCTCTAAAACTCTAAACCTGAAAAGATCCTCAATGTGAATTACTCATTTAATTCAATATTAAGTAAGGTTTAAGGCTGGGGCCTTATAGTTTTCCCCACTTCAACAAACCATGGGATAAATCTAAAAACATCACCCATCATTATGAATACTCACTAAAAAACATTAACGATGGATTTATAATCCTATAGTCCCCCATAATGAATGTTTAAACTTATTTACATAGGTAATAAAATTGATCCTTTGTAACTAGTTAACATATTATGCTGTTTCATTTTTTTAACATCCCAACCCGAATCACTAGGTACATGATGATATTCAACATGAACATATACACAACTCCCTATAAGTGATTAGATGATGAAAAGTAGTGAAGGTAATGATTGTAACCATGGAGAGACTATACCATAAATGGAAATGAATAGATACTATAAATAACCCAACATGTAAATAGTGTATAGTTGGAGTAAGTGAAAACAAATAACATACCAACTATATAAATTCATGTGAACACTAAATACTCAAACCTATGTATAAAGTACTAATCACCCACATGTTTGATAAAATATAAAAATAAGAAAATAAAAAATATACATTATTCCACACTCTGACTCCAATCCAAATATCATCTAGTTCTCTACACTCATAGTGAGATATCCCTCAAAATGATCAACTGGAGCCTCATCCAATCTTGTACATTAAACAATTTAGGGTTTCATGGGTATCTAATTTCCCTAGTCACCCAATGCATGGTTTGAGTATAACTATGTAGGAAACCACCAATGCAGTCTACAAAAATACTAGAATTATGCTATGTTAGAAAATTTGAAAGGATATATAGAATGTAATACGAAAAATATAATTGCATAAGAATAATGTAATCACCAAGAATATGTAAGAAATGTTAACCATGTAATGAAAAGTCAAGTGCTTACTAAGATGCTACAAACCCTAGACATACCTATATAATCTCTATGGAAAAAGGATAATCATTAGGTTTAATAAGTGAAAAATAATAATCCATGAGTGTTATATCACATCTCATATAAGTTTCACGTCATCATGTGAGATTAGGCCCAAAGACTATCATGTCCTAGAACTATCATGGGTTAGGCCTTTATAACATCATACCCCATCTATTCCCTAAGTAAGGCCCCCCCAGTTCAGGATTCCCCAAACACATTGTGTCATTTTGCATCCCTATCTTTCATACCCCTAATTTAAGCTTAGGTCCATCACCTTTATTGTTGCAAGTCATGCACAAACCACCTATAAGGGATAATCCTATCCTGACGGTCCACCTGTTCTGATGTAAAACCCCAACATTTTATAGTTATGTATTAGGATCATTTTTAAGTACTATTTTAGCCACCTTTGAGTAATTATATTTTCATTATTATTTGGGTATTATTTTGTTGAGATTTGAGAAATTTATGGGGAATGAGGGAAATGCACGGTTGACAAATGGTATTAAAAAATTGTGATCCCTGACCTAGTTAACTGTGAAACCCTGGATAGAGAGGATTTTAATATCTACCACATGTTTTCGAAATTTTTCATTATAAAACAAGAGACCGTTCACCCCCTGGAATAGGTACAGAGTTAAGGTGCACAGTTAGGGGAAACTGTGCATCCCTTCTTAGAAAATCGTGCATGAGATTTTAATTAATCCAAAAAATATTTTTGAAATTCCTAAACCCCATATATTTACCCAAAATCAACCCCAACTCATCCATAACATTGTTTTATCATTTTTTAGTCTCTGAGTTTGATTTTGTGCCCTACCAACCACATTTATTGGATAATCAAAGGGCTGATTGAAGATCTGCACCTTCATGGGTAAGTGGTTTCTTCTTATTTAGATCTTTATTTCTCTTCCGATCATCTTCCGAGATAAAAGAGGGATGTTTATCAACCGTTGGGTCTAGATATAGATCTTTGTTTTTCATATCTTGATTCATTTAATATTGGATCTATGTTTGGGATCTAGATCATGTTCTTCAACACGTTCTTGAACATTCAATTTGAAATTGGGGATATCTGTTAGTGAGTGCTCATCACCATTTCGAGGTAGTTGGTATATAATTCAGATCCCATAGTAATGATTTCAATTACTTGAATATAAATGTATAATTTCTTGGTTTTGATTAGAAATTGAATTTCCAAACTGAATTAATTAATTTGTTAAATTTATTAAATAACAGATTGTGAATCGGGAATAATTAATTATTGAATTATTTATCATAATATTGGATTTGTAGGATTTTAGGAATAATTAATTATTGATATAATTATTAGAATATTGAAATTGTGAATTATGAATAATTAATTGTTGAAATAAATATTTTAGTGTTGAGATTGTGAATTGGATAAATTAATTTTGGAATTAATTAATGGAAATGATGGATTAATTAATTGGTGAATTAATTAATAGAGATATGTGTGATTATGAACATTTTCTAATGGTCTAATTAATTAGTGAATTAATTAATGGAATTTTTTGGTTATTAAAATGAATGAATTGGATTAATTAATTGGTGAATTAATTATTGGGGTTTGTTGAGATAATGAAATTGATTGGGTTTGATTAATTAATTGGGGAATTAAATAAAAATATGGATATGATTAATTATTTTTTAAATTAATCAATGGAATTGATTTGAGTAATTAATTGGTAAATTATTTAGTGGTATTGATGTGATTAATTAATTTTTGAATTAATTAATAAGATTTATGTAATAAAATATTTGTTTAATTAGTACAAAATTCATTTGGTATGTCATGGCCCGTCCCCCAGGGCTCGTGTCGTGACTACCCCAAGCCTACCTTCCATAAGTCAAGGGATGATGACTAGCACCGAAAAAATATCCCTATAATAAGAAGGAATTTCCTTTCAACTTGTATAAAAACATAATCCAAGAGCACAACAAGAAGCAACTATGAAGTAAACTGCTGTAGTAAAAAGTGTTCTGAAAGTAAAGGGGCCAGAATACATGCCCAACCGAATAGTAAAAGTACAAATGAAAAGAGAAAACAACTCCTAAATCATCCACCAAGGATCCTACCTAAAGGGTAGGTACAGATCGTTTCCACAACACTCCACATCAGCCTGTCTCCATGTACAGCTTGGTCCTGGCTCCCTCAAGTCTCAACCCAGCTACTTTTCATCTGCCCAAGACACAACAAGGAGCGGGCGAAGCCCGTGTAGGGGTGAGTATAACAATACACAGTAGGGACCCTGAGACCCCCAAAGGTCTCCTAGAGTTCCATAAATTAAAAACCACAAAGAAATACCTCAAACACAAAGCACGAAGCTATAGTTAGTTCACACCAGGTATACAGCTCAGAGTTTAGGAATATAAATGATTAGTCTAAAGTTATATAATTTTATTCCATTTGGAAGTTACACAAAAGATCCATAAATAAGTTTTTCTACTATCAGTCCAATCTTGGACGTAAGTCCGTCTTCCACGATAGACCACTATAAGGATGGTCATCGTCGGGTCACCCAACTGTCGATCCATATACGGTCTCTATAATGTTGATCCATATAGGGTTGCTGGAATGCTTATCCAAATAGGGTCTCTTGATGTTGATCTACATTGGGTCACTCGATGTTGATATACACAGGGTCACTAGGTGATGATCCTCAACGTTCCACTATAAAATAGGTCATCATAGGGTAGCTGTGATGCTGATCCACTCAGGGTCTCTATGATGCTGATGCACACAGGGTCACTACTTCAAAGATAGCCGGCCACATGATTCCTCTCAATCGGTGCACTCGAGTTCCATAGAATATGCTCCTTGAGATATCGGTCGTACCTTGACTACCACTAAGCTCCACAAATGAGTAATCCGAAGGGCTGCACTGTCATAAGGTTTCCAACGTGATAGATGACACGTCAATCAGATTCCATGTCTATGAGTTATAAGAGGTTTTGTACAAAGGGTCTGGTTGGATTTGGGTTTAATCCAAACTGACCGGGGTCCAACATTCACCAAAATTCGAGGGGATTATACCAAAATATCCTTCTCTCTCCAAGGATCCTGGCACCACAGATAGTTCATCAAACGAATATCTAGATTTCAAGTTATAGCAATTTATGCAAAACTAGGCCTCATTGGGTCCAGGACCGGTCTGACCTGGTCAGTCGACTTGACCCGACCCGACCCGGCACGAACCGACCCAGGTTTCGACCAACCCGACCTGACCCGGGTCTAGGCTGGTGTGGTTGGGCCGAGCTACGGAGGGCTCAGCCCGTTGGGCCGCGATCCGACTTGGCCTGTAGGAGGCGCGACCTGGCCCACTGTGGGGAATGAACGAACCCATATGGGGGCACCTGCTAGCCCATTGGGAGGCGGAGCCAAGCCGTAGTAGGGTTCATCCCATCCCATAGGAGGGCGCATCCCAACCCACAGGGGGCGTGACTCACCTTGCGGGATGGCTTTGGGTTCGAGCTTGCTAGCACGGGGGGGGGGAGGCATTTTCCCCCTAGTTGTCGAACGACCTAGCCATTCGTAATAGGACTGGTGGCACCATGTAGGGCCGCCAGGTCTCCTTGGGACCCACAAGGGTTGGTCCCTCATCCTCCGGCATGGCTTCGAGCTGCGACCTTCTCTAGTAGCGTGCAACGGGGCGATGCTCCACCTCCACGGTCGACTGGTGTCGGCTCCCCTGCTCGACTGTCATGGCTGGAAATCCAAGACCCTCTCCTCTAGTGGCACACGACGGCACACTACACCACCTCTGTTTCCAGTCAGTGCCGACCTCTCTACTGACCATCATGACCTAGTGCCACGTCCTCCTCCTGCAGTGTGCAATGGCGCACCGCCCGCATCGCGGTCGGCCTGTGCCAACCGCTGCCATCGCCTGCCAGTGCGGGTCACCGGTGCGATGCCAGTGGTTTTCGACTAGCCACCAGGTGAGCTCCGGTGGTCCGTCTTTCCATCCGATCTCACCTACGGATTTCCTGATTCTTCTCCTTCACTTCTTTACCCTTATATTTTGGTTATGTCCAACCCAAAAATTTACCCATGAAGGACACAATGATAAAATAGTGGCGGAGGGACCGAGACATGTTTATTTGTACCGCGACCTCTACGTTTTCATATTAAGAAGAAATAGGATAATGATTCAACATATTTTGAAAGTTAAACAAGACAAATCCCTACCTGTATTAGACATCCGCTAACGACGATCGACATAACCTCATTCATCATTGTCGTCGGTTCGTGATTTAGTGGCACTCATCACCACTCGCTAAAACCGGTCTCATCCTCCAAGTGGTTGGAATCTTGGTACTTTTATAGAGCTTCATCACTTGGTGAAGCCATATAGACACTCCACCGGAAGCTCCATATAAATAATAGAGGATAAATGTGAGTAACATACGTGAAATTAATGAGGTTTATTTAATTGATGAATATTCTAAATTTCAATGGTGCAGTTACAAAAATAATGGGGAGTCATTCCATTTAGTTTCATGACATTTCAATGGTCCGGACACTGCTTTTTGTTCATTGGAGGAAAAGAAATAGTGGAAATGAAATAAAATTACATAACATGTTGTTTTTATTAATCTTTCAATTGTCTGAAAAATTAAAAATTTCACCTGACATACTATGTTCGAAGTGAAGCCTCCCTTATGTGAATCCTGACACTATGGATTCAATAGTTCCCTTGGATTTTTAATCCAAGCACCTACCTAGAAGATAGAAAATGTTTCCCGCGCATTTACTGAACTTACCTTACAAAATGATCATAAATTCATTCTGGGAACATCGGGCCTCAGAATCTTGCACCGTCAATTTTCACAGACTCATAATAATTCCATATATTCAAAAAAAATACATGGAAAATCTAGGTCATTACTTGGTAAATTAATTATTGAATTAATTTACATAAGGATTCAAAAATACAATTGGTGAGTTTGATTAATTAATAGATGAATTAATTAATCTGATATTGTGATATATATTATTAAAAGGTGAATGGTAACATAGTCACTTAGAAAAGTATTATGAATGGTAACATGATAATTTAGTTATGTATTATTAAATAGTGAATGTTAACATGTTCATTTAGTCAGGTATTATGAATGATAACATGCTCTATCAATTATGTATTATTAAATCGTGAATGGTTCCATGGTCATTCAGCCAAGTACTAAGAATGGTAAAATGGAAATTCAATTATTTGTTGTTAAATATGGAATGGTAACGTGGACATTCATCCATGTATTATGAATGGTAACATGCTCCCTAAATTAAGTATTTTAAATGGTGAATGGTAACATGGTCATTCATCGATGTATTATAAATGGAGACATGATCATTCAATTATGAATTTTCAATGGTCAATGGTAACAAGGTCATTTATACAAACAATATGAATGGTAACATGATCATCAAATTATATATTATTAAATGGTGAATGGTAACTAGGTAATTCAGCAATGTATAATGAATATAACATGATCATTCAATTGTGTATTATTAAATGGTGAATGGAAACATGTTCATTTAGCCATGTATTGTGAATGATAACATGCCCATTCATTTATGTATTATTAAATAGTGAATGGTAACAAGGTCATTCATCCATGTATTATGAAGGGTAACATTCACATTCAATTATGTATTATTAAATGGGGAATGGTAACATGTTCATTTAACTAAATATTTTGACTGGTAAAATTCTCATTTAGTTATGTATTTTCAAATAGTGAATGGAAAGGTGGTCATTAATCCATGTATTATGAATGGTAACATGATTATTCAATTATGTATTGTTAAATAGTTAATGGTAACATGGTCATTCTTCCAAGAATTATGAATGGTAACATGATCATTTAATTATGAATTATTAAATGGTGAATGGTAACCTGGTCATGCAGACAAGTATTATGAATGGTAACATGTTCAATCAATTATGTAATGATAAATGGTAAAAATAGAATTCAACTATTTATTACAAAATATAAATGGTAACATTGTCATTCAATTATGAATTATGAATTTTGAATGATAACAATGTCATCCAGGTATATGATTTGAGTTTGGGTGTCCTTGGGAACCCGAGTGATATGTGGTTAAATTAATATTAATGGAATAAATGTTAACTATTTACTTTATTACTTATATTTTATTCTGTATACAACTATATACACTATTATTGATGGGGTTTTCTCTAGACATCCTTTGTGGTGGCCTACTGATTTGTACTCACACCCTACTCAGGATTCCTGGTTGGTACCTGAATCAACTATTGGATTACATTACAAGTTAAAGGAAATGGTCATTTTTTAGATGGTTTATTGGGATGGATCATGATGAGGGAGCCATACATATTGTCCAGAACCACTTGGAGGATTTTCAGTGTCTTTATTTTATTATGGGTATTTCATATTATCACATAACACAAACATTAGCATGGAATATCTACTGTTCTATCTGCAAATTGTATTTCCATCTTATTAAGAATCAAGATTGTTTAGGTTGTGTTATATAAATTTTGGTTATTTATTCAATATTTACAATGGTGTTTTACTTTGATAAATATTTTATAGTCTCCCCATGACTGATATTTGACCCTCACTACAATTTAGCAGCCTCTAGTATATGGGGAAGTGTGCTTGATGTCACGTAGTGGTCCAAATAGGGGTATTGGTATGTGAAACCTGGTTCAGGACATTACAACTAAGAATAATTAATTATGGATTTGAAGACATGGTAAGATACATTGCAAAGTATATAATATATGGAAAAAATATCATGGTGTAAAATCCTGAAAATGAGTGGAAACATATAGATTCAGGGGAACATCATTGAACATGGAACGATAAGATTCACATGAATACCCATGGAATAAAACATCACAACGGTTCTCAAGGATAACACCCATACCCACATGAGATCACAATCAAACATGTTCAATATGTTGATCCTATATATGTAGAAAATAAAGGAAATTGAATGAACATATAAACAGATTGTAGAATATCCTCATTATTCATAACATATACACTTCTGATAAAGAGAAACATTATCTATTTGACTCCCTAAGAATTATCCTTAAATAATCTACATATGTTGTCTTAATGAGATACACACAAAACTAACATGTGATCTAGGAATCAAACATAGAATCATATGATATAGGTCTCATTCAGAACATCAACACACCTCAAGGGGTCCATGTAGTCTTTGTAACTAATATCTGATCAATCATCATTTTTCAGCAGCTAATATCATGCTAGTGCATAAGGGTCCTGTAGTGCCCTTCCCACTTTGTCTAGTAACATTATAACATATTCATATATTGAAATAAGACTCAATCTAGATTATTCAATTAATCACAATAATTAATCATAACTAAATAATAAAATTCAGTTCATTCATAAAAATAGTTTATCCTCATTCCACTTGCCAATAATTGTTCAAAAATACTGAAGGGTAGAGTACACAATACCTCCCACGTCAAACCGATCCAACTACCAAACCATGAAAATCCCAGAAACATTTTTCGAACCCATATAAGTCTATTCATCATAAAATGATTTCTATAAGAATATAACACATGTAAAGCCATTACAAATAATTAATATGAACAAAATTAAAATTAATTACGTGAATACAAGTGAAACCCTCATTGAGGAAAAAAGAATATTTATCAAAGCGATTATAGGACTTCACCCCTTAGCAAGAACATCAGACAACATTACGTAGATTCTCTAAAACTCACATTGGATATCATTCATGAAAAAATACTTATTATGGGTAAAACAATGGGAAATATAACATAAATATATTGTAAAAATCTAGAATATTAAACTGAATATAATCCTTCTCCCAAAGTCTCTTCAATGATAGACATTAATCACCACATTATATCCTCTTAATATACCGATAAATTTCCTCATAATCCATGGTAGATTACATTAATATCTAGTGGAATTTCCATTTTATTTCTATAATCACATTACACCCACCCTAAAAATAATTGAAAGTGGAAAGAGACATTAAGGTATCTCATATGGTGTGACCTTCCATAAGTAATACACCATAATCAACCGAATATCAACTAGTGATGGAATGAGATTAGAGGATCTCTCTGAGTGCATAATGCCCAATTCCTATCCCAAATATCATAAGGGGTTCAAGGGATAGAAAGGTGAGTGTTTTAGAATAATCCTATAACTATAAAACATCCATAAACTACCCTATAGTAGTTAATTGTGTGAATTTTTTGTTTCACATTGTTGGAATCTAGGATGGATCATTGATGGATGTTGACCATGATGGTTCATAGTTTGGAACACTGTGAAACACATTGAATCCTTCCAAAATAAACTAGTTGTTTCAAGATCCCCTTCAGATTCACTTGAATTCACCACCCCCAAACCACCGTAAATCTCCATCCTTTCTTAAAAATACCCCTTAGAGTTATTCTAACGCTAAAATTATAGATCCAATCTTCAATTTCAATAGAGAACTATCTATAAAATGGAATCCCTTAACTTCCCATATAAATTTAAACCTATAATGACATAGGAAATTACATTCTCTCAACCATAGTGCTTCTCATCCTTGAATAGTTTCCGTATAATGTCAACAACATCTCCCAATTTTCCATGATCATCAATCATAATGAGTTCTCTACATTTCAAACCTCAATTCTTAGCATGCATCAAGGACATTATCATTCATAAAATACCATTACACTTTCACTATATAAATCTAAGTATGATCACTAGAAGAAAAGTCAAAGTGTTACTACCATCCATATGAACACCAATATGATACTTGTCACACTCATCTCTTTATGTATTCAAAGGTTGAACATCCATAATTTCTCAATACCTATGGCATATCCACTATAAGACCCTTTATGCCAAAGATAATTCATAAACCATAGTTCTCCCCACCATAGGAAATTACTACTGATGAAACTACACTATTGGCCTACTGACTAGCTATCCATGATCCATAAGATGTTCCCAGCACAACTCTCCACTACAACTTCCAACACCATGAATGAACACTTATTAGATGTCCTCTGTCTATCATTCTCCAAAATGAACGATAAAAAAAACGGATGCATTCTCAACAAAATTTCTATATCCAACCCATAATTTCAACTAATTACCCCAAATATAAGGTCTCAATTGTCCCATGAACCACATCACCAATTTCAAATGCTTTACAAGAATTTTCTCTCCTAGTGGAAGCTTCACTAATTTTTTTTTCGCATGGTTCACCCCCAAAATCAAGGGATGAAACTAGGTTTCACCCCTTGAAACATTGTCATCTGAAATATGATCACATGATTCAGCCCCCAATTTTGGAAATGAAACTATGTTTCACTCAAGATAAATTTTAGTATAAACAAGGGTTAAAAATTGATACGAAGACCTCATTCGTGATTCTAAACAAATAAAACAAGTATTATCAACCTATGTAACCTAAAGTAAGTTGGCCATTCCTAAAAGCCCAAGGATAATTATAACCACCATATTAATTCTAGGAATGTAAAGAATGATGTGGTTATTGCCAACCAAGTTTAGGTTCACACAGAACACTAGTCAGAACATTTCTAGTTTTCTAACTACAAATGTTACTGACCTTTGAAATAGGAATCCATAAACCCACCAATCATGACACCTTAATCCTAAAAGGAATTCTAACAACGCAAGTATTCATATAATAATAACATTTCATATATATTAATATTTATGAATAAGATATTAATTTTAGGATAAAGGGGAAACTTTGTCTGATAGAATACTCTACGCTCAATAATGGGTTTCTCCAAAATCTTACATTGCACACAACATTGAGTAATAACAAAAAAAAGTACAATAATATTACTATTATTTTAAATGGTGGTAAACGCTTAGCTGTTGGAATGGTGGGAATAAATAGTATCAAATAAACTTTGAAAAACTTTTTACAGATGTTTAAATAAATATTCATTGGTTATAAAATTTTTTATAAATATAAATAAAACTAATTGAATACAAAGCAAGTGTTTTTATGGAATCCTATTTAAAAAGAGAATAATTGTGATTATAAAATAATATCACTCTTTATTGAATTATATTTTAATGAAAAATTCATGTTATATATTCAATTAAATGTTTTAAATTGATCTTATATGTTTTCTATATATGATATAAAAATAAATTCAAATTTTCGGATAAAAGAAGTATTCTTCTAAAAATAAAATTTTTCCACCTTTTAATGGAGAATGATTTTTAAATTTTTTTGTTAGTTATATATGTTATATTTGATAAAATAAAATTACTATATAGAATTGAGACACCAAAATTTACTTTTTTTATTTTTTTAATTTTTTGAAAAAGTTCTTTTTTTGATTAGTGAAAAATACTGAATTTTAATTCAAAACATCCTTTGTATCAAATTTATTTATACTGTAAAATTTTAATTTTATTTGGTTTTAAACTTTATTTGGCCTATTTTTTTTTTATCATTTAATACAATTTTGGTAATTGAAAGTAATTTCCCATTGAAATTAGACATAAAAACATGTCAATCTTTGGATAGTTATTACTTCTTAAAAACCCGCCTTTTGTTTTTGGCCACGAGAATTAATATTAAATTCATTTAAAAAATTATGTGTTTTGAATAAGGAAAAATGGATTCCATATTTGGAATAATTAGGTCTAAATTTTTTAAATAGGTACCTTTTATATTTAGATATTATGAACAGTAACCTCATTAATTATTTTATTTACAATGGTTAAAGGTTAAATTTGGTAAATAAGGGTCAAAAATAATATTATAATAATTTTAAACTACACTAAAACATATCCCAATCCTATTGGATGTGATATTTCATACCCTTGGATTCCTTGGGTCTATTTTGATACCCCATGGATCCACATGGGATTGATAATGACATGTTATATTAATTAATTTATAGTAAAGAGAAATATAACATAAGCATGTATCTTTTACTAAAACAATTTTTATATGGGGTTATGTAAGTGATGTATTAAACTATAAATAGTAATTATAAATCTAAAAATATTTCTTATATCATGATATTTTATTTATAATTTTTAGACATTATATAAATATATTTAATTATAACTTAATGACGATTCCGTGATTTCTTCATTAATGAAATATTCAAATAAATGAAATTATAAATATTAAAATAAATGTAATATAATTATTTTTTTCTATAAAAGAATTTTGTGGATGATATTGACATATTATATTTTAGTTAATTCCTTTTTTTCAAATGAAACATTTTTTAATGATATAACAAAAATAAATTATTTAATATTGTATAAAATGACATAAATTAGTTTTAAAAAAAATACTATTTTATTGAATGATAAAATAGTCATAAAAATATAATATTCTTACAACAGACTCATATAATGTTAAAAATGTCCTTAATGATTCACTTAAGGTTCTTTTGTCATTTTATATTAAATATAGTTACCATATATTATGATAATTCAAGAAGACATGGTAAGAGTTCATGTTTTAACTAAGGGTTAAAGATAACATATAAGGTTAATTTTGTATACTAAACTTCTCTAAAACCTAATGGTTTTAATTTCATCCACCCAAAAAATGCCTTATCCTTGAAATAAATGAGTTTGAGACCATTTTAAACCAAAAATCATTTTATAGTGAAATAATTTTTCAATACCTTCTTAAAGTGTCCCTTCTCCCTCTTATAAAAGGGTGTCACCTCTACCCACTTACTCATAACTCTCAAGCCCCCTTTATCATCCCAATTCTGCCCAAATAAACTCCCAACATATCTACCTTCCTCCTAGAACCCTTAACTTGGGCAGAAGGCAATTCAAGAAAGCCCTTGGCTCAAATGAAAAGAAGTTGCCCGATTTTGAGGTAACATCTTCTCTCAAGTTCTTTTCTTTTATTTTCCTTCTACACTTCCAATTATCTTATTATTATATGATTAAATAAATACCCCAATATCCAAAATATACTAGGATTTTTTATGTGAAGTATTATTAATACACTTACAAATACATCCATAAAATGGATATGAACGTTCTATTTCTGTGTACAACGAACTGCTGCCTCACGAAACGCTGATTGTTCAATTTTCTCCTACCACCTCTCATGGTGGAGATTATGATGGAACTATATATATATATATATATATATATTATATATTATATTTATTTTTTCTCTATTCTTCTGTATTTTTCATTTAAATCATACTTGTATTCTTTCAATAATGTGTAAATATGATAGTTTCATTTGAGGAAGTGCAGACTACTGCCCCCTTAAAGTGATATGACTCATTCATGGAATACATGGAACATATAAATGATTGAATTAATGAAAATATTTAACATATATAACAAAGATATTATATTTGAATTATAATATACGTATGTATCATTTAGTTTTCATTACTTTAATATGAAAAATAAATTAAAGTAGCGTTCATGCGTACGTACGACCTACCATCTCATTGAACAGTGTGTTTCGTTTATTATCTCTAAATGTTATGTAATATTATAAATAAATATATATATATATAATGGATATATATGAGATTTAAATAATTTATACTATTCTAGATATTATTTACTTTTGACATCATGGATAATTTGTAATTATAATATGTTCATTTTTGACTCAAGTATTGAATATCAACAAAATGACCGATATGAACTAGAATAATTATATGATTGTTATAAAAATGTAATAAGTGATATAAAAGGAATAATAAACATTAAAAATGTAATGAAGCAATTATCAACTATCATATGCTTATTATTTAGGAAAAATAAGGAACATATGTGATGAATTAGACTCAAGGAAGGGGACTTCGTCGAAATATCCTTTCATTGAGGCATATTTTGATATTGTGCACCTTTATTATCTTTTATGGCGTGAATATGAACATTTTGAATCTTTATATAATGAAATCTAATATTCTCAAGATATTTAATGTTCTATTTGATTTTATTCATTAATGCTTTTATTCATGTGTTTCCCAAGTGGTATGGGACTCTTTATGTGAAACATCATTTTAAATGTTTTAATGATTTATTATTCTAAATCATTATCATTAATGTCCATGTTTTCAAGATGGTTTTAAGAATTTTTTTATATGGAAATATATGTTTTAAAATTATAACTCTAAAATTTATTTAAAATTTTCAAAGTGGTATGGGAAGCTTTGATTCAAAAACATATTTACTAAATGTTTTAAATGGTTTTGGAAATGGATTGAATATTTAAATTTATTAAATTTATTTCTTCTAATAGATGAGTGAAATTTTGATAATTTCAATCTTTTATGTGTTATGAATATGTAATAGTACTTGGACAGTTGACAAGTGGTTACGTGATAAACGAAATATGGGTGGTTCCATGGTAAACCTATGGGGGTGATCCCGAGATAGTTCTCAAATGCATTGGGTTATGTGATGGAGGTAAACGTTAATTTTTCTCCTAAGATATTTTGGGAATACACTATGATGGGTATTCCAAATGTTACACTGTATGTATCTATTAAACCTAAAATTAATGTATGTTTTGTATTCCACAAGATACCTTTATGATTTATGATTTTTATGTGTTATTCATAAATATTATGAGTTCATGAGGTATGTTAAAGAGATTATGTTTTATGATTAAAAAGTATGATTTATTTGATTACTATGTATTTAGGGACTAATGTTTTCTTTCCTTATTTTATATCCCTTACATATCTTTTTATGATCATCCCTATTTTTTGAAATGTTTTTTATACGATATAAGGAAGGATAAGTGAATTGAGGATTTCAAGAATATTTTTATCTAGAAAATAACTCATGTTTTATTTAATGATTTTATTTTGTGAAAAAATTGGACAGAGTAGAAGTGTATAATTTTTATTATTTGTGACATAATGTAATAGTTATGGCCTAATTCTCTAAAAATATAAACCTGAAAATATCGTTGGTGTGAATTAATGTCAAATTTTTGACTTATCTCAAGAATAATTAATGTTTAATGAAGGGGATTTATGGTTGGTATCAAAGGAAATGTTTAGACAACTTTGGAGATTAGGATGTTTTCTCAAGGGTTAGGGATATGATCATGGGTTTATGATTTTAAGGTATATTATAAGTTGAAAGACTTATAAACCCCTTTTTAGGATTATGTTATTTCAAGGTGATTAACAGTATTTTTGGAGACATTCAATTTTGAGGAAATTACGGGTTATTAGTCTTTGGGACGCAAAATGTGAGGTATTAAATGTCCTTTGAGGTTAAAACATGTTATGGTTATTTTTTTGGATTTTAGCTCAATTTGTTAATATTATTATAATTATACTATTTTTGAAAAAGGAAAACATGCATACCCTATGACAAACCGTCACATCGGAAAATGATGTGGGAATTGAACCAACAACCAAAATGCGACTGGGATTTAACGCCTACCACTAGCCTACATGAAATCCCTGGTTAGTTTAACTTATCCTTATTAGTTAAATGATTTTATGGAACAAGAATAAGTTGATTTTGGGAAATTATTTTTTTAAAATGGATATCCTTAGTATAGAAAAATTATTTGGTGATTAAGTGATAAATGTTATTTTAGAAGATGTTCGGTCTTTTGGGAACACTGTATGCCTAAGTAAAATAGAATATTATGGAATTTAATTAGTGGAATAATCGTTTAAATTTTATTTTGGAATAATATTTGTTTTAATTGTAGACATATAGAGATTTGGGTTATTTATGGAAATTATTAGCCTATCATGGAGAGTATGTGATTAAGTTAATTACTTTTTAGTATGAGACTTTACGAGTAGTTGATGTTATTTCGAGATAAATGTTAATATTTATCGTGGAAGACTATGTGATCAAATCCTATTGAATTTTTGGGTTTCAATATTAATTTATATTATTTTTATGAATTTTAAAGACAATTGATTATTGAATAGTCTTTATTGAACATTTGGGTATTGTTTGTTGAATTTTAGAGATTAAGAGTAGTATTTTTTTTTATAAAGAATTATCCTTTTTGGGTATTATCTAATTTTTTAATAACCATTTTTGGTTTTGGTTAATGTTTCAAGAAAATAATAATAGATAGTTAATCTTGTGAGGATTATGTGATTTTTTTAGAAGTTGATTCTAGCGCTTCAGTTCTGACCAAGTCATATTGAATACTTATCTTTTGGAGAAAAGATGAGTTTTTGGTAGATATTTATTGAATCATGAAACACTATATGGAATGTTTGTATATTCCTTATGTTCTTCTTAAAGCTCCTAAATAAATTCCCCAACATTATGAAAAGGATATTAAAATAAAAGCGATGTTCGTTTATGTTTCCAACAGTGAAATTAAAGACTGTTTAACCCATCACAAGATTGTGGTTTTCTAGTGGTTAACTTTCTACCGATAATGTTTTATATCACTCTCCATCCCAACAAGATCGTTTGTTTTTATTCCATATCCATATTTTAATACATCATAGTATGTGCTATCTTGGGTGACCATTTTTACTTTTCTTTAATTATTTTAAAGTGATAGTTTTATTGACTCTTTTTTCGATGTGGTATTTTAAATGATGTTTTGAGACCAATATTAAAATTTAGAGGACACAATTTCCAAAAGGGGGAATGATGTAACGACCTAGGATATTATAGAATAATAACTTTTCATATTTATTAATATTTTTAAATAAGAGATTAATTTTATGATAGAAGGTACTCTTTGACCAATAGCATACTCAACATGTAATAACAAGTTCCTCTAAAATCTTACATTTCCCATAACATTGATTTATACGAAAAAATAATACAATATTAATATTATTATTTTAAATGGTAGTCAAAGCCTAGCTGTTGGAATGGTGGGAATGAATAATATCAATTAAAATATTAAATATGGTTTACACATGTTTAAATAATAATTCAGTGGTTACCTAATTTATTAAGAATATAACTAAAAATAAATTTAATATAAATGATGTGTTTTTTTGAAAACCGATTTAAAAATAGAATAATTGTGATCATAAAATCATATATAACTTTATGGATTTTTATTTTAATAATAAATATATTTTATATATTCAATAAAAAATTTTAAATTCATCTTATATATTTTCTAGATATGATATATGTCTAAATTCAATTTTCTTGATAAAAGAAGTATTTTTCTAAAAATGTAGTTTTACCTATTTTGGAGGGAAATCCATTTTTAAATTTAGTTTTTGTCACTTATATATATTCTATTTGATAAAATAAAATTATTATAAAGAAGTGGGACACCAAAATTTACTTTGGTTAAATTTTTAACAATTTTATAAAAAAAATTCATTTTTTAATAAACATTGAAAAATACTACAGTTTAATTCAAAATTCTCGTTTCATCTAATTTATTTATATAGTTAAATTTTAATTTTAATTGGTTTTAAAGTTTAATTGGATTGTGTTTTTATAATTTAATCCAATTTTAGTTATTTTAAGTATTTTTCCATCTAAATTGGACATAATCGCATGTCAATATTTTGATAGTTATTACTTTTAAAAACCCTCTCTTTGGATTTGACAACCGAAATTAATATTAAATTAATTTCTGCCAATTCAGTTTTTAAATTTGGGAAAATGAAATCCATATTTGGAATCAAAAGATTAAAATTTTGTAAATATTTACCTTTTATTTTTAGACATTATGAATAGTAACTTCCGTAATTATTTTATTTATCATGGTTAAAAGGTAAATATAGTAAATGAGGGTAATAAATAAACTTATAATAGTATTAAACTACCCTAACACATGCCCCAATTCTATTTTATGAGATATGTACTACCATGGGCAACGTTGGGTCGATTTTGGGATTCCATGGATCCACTTGGGAGTGATATTTTAATTTTATGTTAATTAATTTAAAGTGAAGAGAAATATAATGTAAACATGTGTCTTTTATGAAATTTTTTTATATGGGGTTATATAAGGGATATATTCAACTATAAATAGTCATTATATGTATAAAAATATTTACTATATCATGATATTTTATTGATAATTTTTAGACATTATATAAATATATTTAATTTTGACACAATGATGATGCAGTGATCGCTTCATTAATGAAAGATTCAAATAAATGATATTATAAATATTAAAATAAATGTAATTTGATTATTGTTTTGACATAAAACAATTTTATGGATATTTCTGACATATTATATTTGAGTTAATTCTTTTTTTGAATGAACTAAGTTGTTATGAATTCAACGAAAATCAATTACTTAATAGTGTAAAAATTGACATAAATGAGTTTTTAAAACAAATACTATTTTATTAAATGATATAATAGTATTAAAAACTATTATTCATCCAACTAAATCATATAATGTTAAAAATTTAATTAATTATCCACTTATGATTTTTTTGGAATTTTATATTAATTATAGTTACCATATTTTATGAAAATGCAAGAAGACATGGTAAGAGTTAATGTTTTTAACTAATGGTAAAAGCTAAAAGATAAGGTTAATTTTGAGAAAAAAACTTTTCTAAAACCTATTGGTTGAGTGGTTTTATACCCAAAATAATATTATCACTGAAATAAATGGGGTTTAGACCATTTTATGTCAAAAATAATTTTATAATAAAATAATATTTCAATACCTTCCTAAAGTGCACCTCCTCCCTATTATAAAGGGGAATCACCTCTACCCACTTACTCACACCTATAATGTCACTTATCCTGTCGAAATTCTACTCAAATAACCTCCCAACATCACTCCATTCCTCCTAGAGTCTTTATCATTTTCATAATGAAATTTAATAAACCCTTTTAGCTCTAATCAAAAGAAGTTACCCAATTTAGAGGTAATGTATTCTCTCAAGTTCTTTTATTTTATTTTCCATCTCCACTCCATAAAATATTCATATTCTATGATTAATTAAAAACAATAGTATCCTAAATATACTGGGACATTCTTATGAGAATTATTTGAACTACACTCACACACACATCCATCTAATTGATACAAACATACTGTTTCTATGTACGGAGAACTACTGCCTCAGAGAACGATGATTGTTCAATTTTATCCTACCACCTCTAATGGTGGCAATTATAATGGAACTATATTTATATATAATATATATTATATTTATCTTTTCTCTATTATTCATTATTTTTTTATTTAAATCATACCTTTAGGCTTTCCATAATGTGTAAATATGATAATTTAATTTGAGGAAGTGCAGACTACCGCCCCATCAAAGTGATATAACTCATTCATGCCATAAATGGAACAAATAAAGTATTGAATTAATGATATTACGTAACATATATAACATATATATTATAATTTAATTATAATATACCTTTGTATCATTGAGTTTTCATTTCTTTAATATGGCAAAGAAATGAAAGAAATGTGAATGCATACGTACGAAATACCGTCTTCATGAAAGGTGCATTTCATTTCTTACCTCTAAATATTATATACTATTATAAATAAATATATATACTGGATAGATATGATATTTAAATAATTAAAACTATTCTATAGAAAATGGACTTTTGACTCATGGATAATTTTTATTTATAACATGTTCATTTTTGACTTAAGTACCGAATATCAACAAAAGGACCGATATGAACGTAAATAGGTATATGATTGTTATAATAAAGTAATAAGTGATATAAAATTAATAATTAACATTAAAAATGTTCTGAAGCAATTAGTAATTATCTAATTTTTATTATTCCGGATGAACAAGGAACATATGTGACGAATCAAACTCAAGGTAAGGGACTTCATCTCAATTTCCTTTAATTGAGGCAAATCTTGAAGTTGTGGACATTTATTATCCCATAAGGTGTATATATGACCCTTTTGAATATTTATATCATGAATTAGTATATTCTCATGACATTTAAAATTCTGTTTGATTTTATTCCTTTATGAATTTTATTGAAGTGTTTCTTAAGTGGTATGAGAATCTTTAACAGAAACATCATTTTAAATGTTTTAAAGATTTAATCTTATAAATATTTCTCATTAATGTCCATGTTTTCAAAATGGGTTTAAGAATTTATTTATATGTACATATATGTTTTAAAATTCAAACTGTGAAATTTATTTTAAAAGTTTCAAAGCGACAAGGGACACTTTGGTTCAAAAATATCTTTATTAAATGTTTTAAAAGGTTTTGAAAAAGGATTGAATATTTCCATATATTTAATTTATTTCTTCTAATTGATGAGTAAAATTTTGATAATTTCAATCTTTTATGTGTTATGATTATGTAATGGTACTTTGATATTTGATAGGTGGTTACATGATAAACCAATTACGGGTGGTTTCATGAAAAACCTAGGGCGGGTGAGCCCAAGATAGATCTCTAATGAATTGGGTAACACAGTGGAGGTAAACATTAATGTTTATCCTAATAGATTTAGGGAATATATTGTGATGTGTATTCAAAATGAATCTCCATATGTATTTGTGGAAGATACATTGTAATTATGTTATGTATGCCAAAAGTTAAATTTATTATTTATTATTTTTATGTGTTATTCATAAATCTTATGATTTCCTAAGGTATGTTAAAGGGATTTTGTTTTATGATTGAAAAGTATGATTTAATTGATTAGTATGTATTCATGGACTAATGTTCTCTTTCATTATTTTATATCCCTTATTGAGATTTTTATGCTCATCCCATGTTTTTGAAATAATTTTCATAATGTATAAGGAACGATAAAAGAAAGGACGAATTCAAGAAGGTTTTTATCAAGAAATTTTTTTTAATTTAAAGTGTTTTATTTTTGTGAAAAAATTGGTTAGAGTAGAAGTGTCTAATTTGTATTATTTGTTATGTAATGTAAATGTTATGGCGTAATTCTCTAAAACTCTAAATCTAAAACGATCCTCGATGTGAATTAAAGTCAAATTACTGACTTCTCTCAAGAATAAGTAATTTTTAAGGTTGGAACATTGTAGCCATCATCAAACCCGCACCTAAAATTTCAAAATTTCAATCCAACACTAATTTAAATTATCTAGATAGTTCATCATGAAATTACACATACCACAACTCTCTCAACCATGAATAAACCAAACAACAATACAAATTTGTGAATGTATGCACCAGTTTTTATTGGTTTTCGAACCAAAATTTTATATCCATTAAACACTACATATAAATAAACCATCACACATTCAAGATAAAAATAAAAACTCTGAGTCCCTCTACAAATCGGTTATATCGAGTATCGAAGATCCTATAATGATAATTATTTTATAAAACATGATACCTATCAATAGAGAGGCCATTACACATGAAAATATATTTTTTCTCTAAAATATAGGTTATATTTATTATCTCATACAAATAAATCATCAGACATCCCAGTCTATGATTATTATTCACAAAACACTATGACTATTTATGATTGTTAGTTCAACTAATTTTCCTGAAAATCATCATGCACAACATATAACTTGATTTTTCAAAAAAAAATGCACTATATCCAAGAATCCATTCTCTATGGCTGAAATTTTCACCGATAACATTGGAATAGGATACAACATTTATTAAAAAAAAATATTCCCATAACACAATCAACTTAACCAAACCACGACATCTCCACTAATGTGAAACTATTTTTTACCACAAAATGTTACCATGATCTATTGTTGATTTCTTCTCTCTCCGTAGAGACAATTATATAATCATTAACCATTGGTACACAATTCTCTCTAAGATACACTAAAAATTCATTGGATGAGAACATCAATGGTGATCATGAACTAAAAACAATGATACCCTAAAGTTACTACCTCCTCTAGGTTAATGAAAAAAGACATGTGATGACCACAATTTTCAACTCACCACACCTCTATAAATGGATTAATAAATATATATGTAACCATAAATTTAATTCCAATTCACCAATTCTTTCCCAACATGGAATAAAAAGAAAAGTGGTACTCAAAAGAAGAGTAATTATTTAAGGAGCCACATGCCTTGAAGATAGAATTAGTTTACAATATAGAGTCCATTCACTACAAGCCCCCATATCTGCCGAACCAGATCACTCATAGTACCCCTTTTTAGAAAATTTAACCCCTTACTCTTAAGTCATGCCATACACCACCCAACACAGAGGTGTTAGCCAATGTAGTTGAGAATCAACCATTTCATGAAACTAAACCATGCATTCTGAATAATAATACCCATTGTTTTTAATACTATAGGGATATAACAAAACATGAAAAGAAATTCCTAAAAGCCATAAAATGGTTAGTCATAAGAAAAGATAATTTCTATAAATTAAAATCACCCTTTGACATTAACCATGGCTATTCCTTAACAAAAATTCTCACTCAAGATTCATCCATGTAGTGTGAGGCACCGACCTTATTGTAACAATAACCAAATTTATATAGATTAATGTTATTACATATAACCCATGTAAAGACCCAGAATTTCCATAATTTTTTTAATTAAATGGGAATTTTATGAGTCCTCAAAAATTGACGGCCCGTGATTATGAGGTCCGGAGTGCCCAGAATGAATTTCGGAACTTTTTTTAGGTTTGTTCAGTAAACGTGCAAGTGGGTTTTCTTAACATTTGAACCGTTGCTTGGAATTGAAATCAAAGGGAACTATTGAACTTTTAGTACTGGTATTCAGTTATGAAGACTTTCACCTTGACAATAGTTGGTCGAGGGTGAAAGGAATTTTTTGTGTTTTTTGTGGAAATAATAAAATTAAACAAACACATGTTTTATTTTATTTTCTTTTTTAAAACCTTCAAGTGGAAGTTGAGGTGTGGGGACCACTAGACCTTAACTTCCCATGAGAGGTTATGGTGGTGGGGAGCACCCAAAACTAACCACCCATGAGAGGTTATGGTTTTGGGGACCACCCGAGGCCTAAACCTCTCAACTCCCACAATATTTGAGGGAGAGAATCTTAAACTCCTCCTACATTAATTGTGCCAACCCTATTTAATTAATCATTCCAACCCTTACCTTTAATAAATTGAGCCAACACATCAATTAAATAATTAAACTATTTGAATTTATTCCAACAAACATAATCGAAATCATAATCTATTATTTTGGGATATGAATTATTTTTGGTGGAATTGGGGTGAAGAGGAACTTGGGCGAAAGCTTTTCAATGATGAACGCTCCACCAACGAAGAAGGCCGACCTCCTTCGACCTTCTTCCTTGGGACTTCTTGCAATATGTGACGTCCTCATCTATAGAGAATTGACGATTTTACTACCTTCTTGCGCCAAAAATATCAAGCGAATGGGGTAGGGGTTTATTGATTATAACTTCCCATGTTCTACCCTTCTAATTCTTTTTTGGTATTTGGGAATTGAGATTGGTGAGGATTGTGGAAAATGATGTTTTAAAATATCTTCCATACACGTTCATGCATCGTTCTTTGTGAACTGCTTTCTATCACTCTAAACGTGGAGGGCGTGGGTCAAACAAACATGGCCCAACACCTCTGTCATTCTACTTTGGTGTACTCTTCGAAATGGAGGAAGGCGATGAAGGTGATGAAGGTGACGAACATCGCCGACACCCGCAACCTCTACGACCCGCACAACCCCTGCGATGTTCCGGCCTCTTGGCCGAACCGACTGGACACCCCGGCTCCGTGCCCCGGCCGAGATGCCCCACGGTGCTCCGGCCTCTCGGCTGAACTGGCCTCGGCCAAGCCACCCGCAGCGCTCCGGGCTCCCGGCCGAACCGGACGTGCGCCAAGGCTTTGTGCCATAGTTGAGCTGCACTGCGGCGCTCCGTCCTCTCAGAAAAACTGGATGCGTGCCCCAGATCCGAGACCTGGATGATCTTCCCCATAGCGCTCTGAACTTACGGCCGAACCGGCCCCGCTCCCCCAACCGAACCGGCCTCGTGCCTAGGCTGAACCGCCCTCGCCGCAACCCTTTGAGCAGCCTCGGCTCATGCCGCCCACCGACCATCTGAGCCGCCCCATGAACTCATTCCCTCGCAGCCACCTGTGGCCCTCCGCGGCCCCTCTCCACCTGTCAGACTCACCCAATGGGCTGGGCCGCACTGTAGGCTGGGTTGGGCCGGCTCAGACCGGACCCGGGCCCACTACATCCCAGTTACTTTCTTTTGGCCATAGATTTTGCACCAGACCTCCGTTTGATGAACTGTCAGTGGTGCTGGAAATATTAGAGCGGGATGGTCCCTTTGAGTGATACACCAGTGTGTCTTGGATTGAGATGGGGAATGGTCAGGTTGGATCGAGCATTAATCCAACCAGGCCCCCGGGATTAAAAGGCTAATAACTCACAAACTGGGTGTCCGATTGACGCACCGTCTGTTACATTTACTTACCTTTGACATGGAGGAACATTGATATACCTGTTCTTGGGACTTTGTGGCATTTGGAGTATCTAATAGTAGCTTTTGGAGTGGATCCTAATGGAGATGAGTGAGCATTGTGCGAGAACTTAGTAGCTGGGTGAGACCTGACGACTGTTGACCATTTCAACTCGAAGTGACTCGACTTGCCCTATTTGGAGCACCTTGGTGATGCGGCATACCCATGGTGGGGAGATACTTGGTGATTCGGAAGACCCACGATACTCGATAGGAGGAGTACCTCAGCTGGCCCTGGGGGGACCGCCTTGGTGACGCGACAGATGCACGGTTTGGAGCTCCTTGGTGACACGACAGACCCACATTACTAAATGGGAGGAGTACCTCAACAGTAATAGGTTAGTGGGAAGATCCTCTATGTGACGCGGTATGCCCACCGTACTCGATAGAGGAGGAGTTCTCCAGTAGCCAAGGATTCAGATTGTTACTTGTTACTAGTACCCTAGAATAAATCCTTGTATGACCTGAGTCAATTCCTCTATGTCTTACTCATGATTGAGATGGATTACTTAATAAATTAGGGATACGTATGGACATATACTTATGTAATGTTATCCGTGGATTTCATACATTATGTTTATTCTTGATGGGTTTTTTGGGACCTAGAGGGTCTCGAGGTTCCTACTGAGTTTCGTTATACTCACTCCTGCATGGGCTATGCCCACACTTTGTTGTGTTTGGTACAGACGACAAACAATGCTGATTGAGAACAAGAGTACCAGGTCTGGACGGTACCCAGAAGTGGACTTTATGAAGAGTTAGTACATAGAGGAGTCAGACGGACCAGGAGTGCTGAGCAGGCGATCTACACCTACCGTTCAGCTAGGAACCTCAGAGGATGACCCAACAACAGACTTTCCCTTTCTTCAGTTGTATTGTATCATAGTTGTACTTGTACTTTCCAGCTGGGCTTGTATTTTGGCCCCTTTTACTTTCAGCACTATTTTGATATAAAATTTACTTAGTGTTTCTTATCCAGCTCTGTGCTAGCTTGTGTGTGTGTTTTTAGGTTTTAATGGTAATTCCTTCCCAGTTTTAGGTAATTACGCCTTCGGTGCTAGTTTCCAGCCCCTTGCCTATGGAAGGCGGGCTTGGGGTAGTAACGACATGGGCCCTAGGGGACGGGTCGCGACAACCCATATAAGTATTCACTTGGGGTTACCACCCACTAAATTTCCTTTAGTATTTTCTACAAATACATGACACAATAAATTCGCACATATAATGACCAAGTAGAGAGTCATGGATACATGATTTTGATGAACAAGATAACACTATGTTCTAGATAGATCAATCTATATAGAATATAGATGGAAACTAATAAACTACACCAATCTAGATGGTTCTCATATAGGATTCATTAATAAGGTATTTAATGACCGAGAAGATAAAAAAAAGATCACATCACACCACCCATGAAAAGAGGAGATACATCATCATCACCATCATCATTGTCACTTAGGTGTACTACAACATAATATTAAATTAAATTATATCATAATTAGATTTTCACAGGGTTATATACAACCAAACACAAGCATTATACATTTCATGATAAACCTACATGTTGAATATGATGATGCCTCTTGCTGACATGTTCAAGAGTCAAATCCATACAAAATCACAACATCAAGATCCATGTTCATCATAGGAGGAGAAAACTTGTGTTAAATGTTAAAAAAGTAACATCTGTCTCATTTACTTATAAAATAGACTTCCTTGGGAAATGGTGTTCCTGTCATGCAGTCTATGACTCCACACATGCTTTGACTCATTCATGTTAATATTATCAAACAACTACTCAGAAAATGAAAAATATATCTAGTCCTCAGAAATTGTTTTTTTATATCCAAACCCAAATAACAGTGTCTGAACTGGAATGCCCCTTGACCTCAATCATGCATCTATATACTACTAAGGATACCAACATGTTATAAGGGTATCAAATGGAACATAGGAGAGACTAAATTCACAATTAGGGTTCAGAATAAAATTATACAACCCAAAAATAAATAGTATATAGTCATAGTATATATAAACCTAAAACATTAGAACAATACGAGTGTATGAGGAAACTATAAAATCAAACCATATTTTAAGAAAATAGTCACCAACTTGGCCAATCACATATAAAAATATGAAATGAAAAACTTACAGGTGTATATCCTCCAAAAAAATACACACCTCATCTAATATCAATAATCATAGAGAGATATCCCACAACATGATCAACCTAGGACTTAAACAGAACTGTACCTAAAATATGATTGGGTTTCTCTAGTATCCAAGTGTCATGGTCACTTGAGTGGTGTGTTATTATAACTTAGTAGACACGACTAATGTGGTACAATACCCATACAGTAATATGTATTGTATGGGAATTTGATATTATCAATAGAAAGTAAAAGGAAAAAACATAACGAAACATTTATACTTTAATCACTAAATGAACACAAGAAAAATAGAAATCTGTCGAGTGGTTGTACACTTACCATGCTGTTATGAACCCCAGTCATACCTGATTCACCTTCATACCAATAGTATGACAATATTATGACATAAGGGATAAAGAATAAGACACTAGGTTATTAACATGTCTCCCCATGGTCTCAAAGAATCATGTCAGATTGGGTCCCCATGCCATCATATCTCATCTCTGTCAGGGTTCTAACCCCCAAACAATTATACCCTATCAATGACTTGGTCTAGACCTATATTCCATTATTCCAATAGAACTATTCCTTGGGTCAGGCCCCAATTCAATCAGTCCCTTACATTATTATTGGGTAAATCATTACTATTGTCATTATTCATATTCACATCCCCTCTGAGGGATTATAATTTCATGAAGGAACACCTATTCCAATAACCAATAATGATGCCTCTAAAATCATTTAAAGATAATTATTAAGGAAGAGCATACAAGGAAGGAATAGAATGAAATAACATCATAATTATTTTTGTTAAATTGAAGACACATGTGACCATCATATAATATAGAAAAACAAGGTACGAAGAAAAACTCGTGGAATAAAACATCACATAGGGGCTGACGAGCTACACATGAACCCACATGTAGTCACATTCAAGAATAGTCAAAATGTTATACCAATATAGATATCACTTCATGAAAAAATAGGTCACATAAAAACAGAGATTGGAATATCATCATGAGTCATAGAAGATAAACATGGGATCAAGTGAACCATTCTGTGTCATGGTACCACTGAATTCTCATGGAATAATCAACATACATGGTCTCATAAGGATACACTCACCAAAAACATTTTATCTATGAATAAAAAATGTTTTCATAGGATTTGGGTGTCACGTAACATATAAAACACCTCAGGGGATCAATATAGTCTAAGAAACTCATATGAGATCAATCATTGGCCAATATTTGTGGATATCAGTGAAAAAGGGTCCACTGGAGCCCTTGGAACTTTGTGTAACTAAATTTTTTAGGGTTTCATTAATTAATAATGATTCAATTATCATTAATTAGTTAAAAATATATAATTATAAAAAATTCCTTATGAAAACAATGGTTGTTCAACCAAGGTATCCATCCTCATACCCCATTCTAATATAAATTCATAAAAAAACGCCATGTATAATATTTGGGACATTATTCCAAAAAATGACCCAACACATAATTCAAGAAAAGATAATTGACCTTTTCACTATAAACAAAGTACATTATGCCACCAATAATCCCCATGTGGTTCTAACTCAAGCTAATGTAATTGAAATAATTAATTATAACTAAATTATAATTAAATAATTTAATACATGAAAACCCCAAAATAAGGGTGATATGAATATTTTTCAATGAACTTATATGATGTGACCACCAAGGTTGAACCTTGACTAATAATCAATAGAAGGCTCGTAACTCACTTTTGGAGTCTTTTGGGGAAAAATACATATCACATGACACCACAATAAGGACCAATTTATTATAAATAATTTGAAAAACTATATAGTATTTCAACGAACTACATAACTTCACTGAGACATACAAAAACCACACTAGTTTATTGAAATTTGATACCATATTTCCTTGTTTATTGACAAACATGTCATCATTGGATAATTATATCAAGATATAGTTGAATTGGAATCTGATTTCCTTAATTGTAATCAACCCACAATCAATAAGAATTCAAATTCAAAAGGGAAAGCAAGGGATTTCATAAGATAATAATTAAAAAAATGAATCCATCATAATAAAATAAACAAAAACTAGTGAATTAATGTGAATATAGGATCTCTTAATGGAAAAAATCACTCATTCCCATACCAAATCTCGTATGGGATTCAGGGGAATGAAAAGTGTGGGTTCCAGACTAATCTCATATCATTAAAACATCTATAAAATTTACTAAGAGTAGTTCATGGCATGAAAATATGAATAACATTTTGATAATTTATCATTGGAAATAAAAGGATGTTTTCCACGATGGTTCATGGTGTGAAACATGGTGTGATAGTGTAAATCCTTCCTATAACACCTAGTTTCGACAAGTACCCATCCAAATTCAAAAAACGTCACCCCAAACCACCCAATATCTATAGAATTGAATTAAAAATACCATAAATGGACCAAAATGAATTAATTATGGACTTAATATCTAGATCTATAATAGAACTATCCACTAAAATTAAAATATTATCTTTCCACATTAAATTACAGCTCGTAAGGACGAGGGAAATTATAGTTTCTATATAGAAAAATACTTTAATAATAAGTTAATGAATAACATAAAAAGTATTTTGGAATTTTGAAATAATTTCAAATAACAATATATAAATGAGATAACATCACCATGTATTTTTTATAACCCCAATTATTTTAAATCAACAATATTTTCTATGTCATATACAAGACGCAACACTGAACTAAACGAATGATGAAAAATTATTAAATAAATATGACCATTGTAACCCATCTACTGAATTAGTGGGTATGAATAGTATTAACTAATATGAGAAATATATAATTAGTCCCAAATAAATAAAAATTTATTCACTAATTTTTAGAAAATTACCACTTAATTTTTGGTAAAGTCATTTATTCTTCATAAACACGCTTTCCTCAAGAATGAATTAAAATTTTTCTCACAAGAAAATTTAGTAATTTTATTCAATAAATAAAATATCATTTTTGAAATAATCATATCAAATTTTTTATGATGAATTTTTGATATTTTTCTACAATGTATTATTTTTTTAATGAATAGTAAAAAAATATTGCTTTTTATTAAAAACGGTATTATAATTTCAAGTATTTACATCGTAAAAATACACTTTAGATTTGTTTTATAATTTAATTAGTTCATTTTTATTATAAATATTCTAATTATTGATTTTATAATTGATTTAATACTTGTATATTATATTAAAAAAATTACTCTTTAAAAGAATTTTCCAAACACCCATTTTTTGATGCGTCTCCTCAGTATAAATTTAAATTAAATTCTATTAGTTTTATGAATAAAATCATAAAAAATAGATTCTATATATGAAATCAGAAAATCCAAATTTTTTAAATATTCATATTTAATTTTTTTTCATTATAAATATTAACTATCATAAATACTTTTCATCATGGAAATGGTAAATTAGGTAATTAAGGTTTAAAAATATAATATGGACAAAAAAATTGATTATATATATAATTTCCATACTATTAAGTGATGGGATATTATCTATTTCCATCCAAGAATAAAATATATGTCCACTTGCTAATACATTTCTTTGATTATATCCTTTATAATAATTAAGTAAATGATAAAGGCAAAAATGTAACTTTCTTGATTTTAATAAAATATATTTTTTGATAGGGAAACATTTTTATAATGTTTGGTTGTAAGTTATAATTTGAAAAGTAAATTAATTTATTATCATGGTAATGTAATTTTTTTTTAATAATAAAATAATTATCTTAAATCCTTATGTTATGCTAACACATTATTTATTCAATAAATAGAAAAAATAAAAAAATGATTTTAATATATTTATGATAATGTAAATTGAATTAATTATTCAACTAAAAGAATTATTTAGATATATATATAATATTTTACTATTTTTTGAAAGGGATATATTATAATCTCATTTCCTTCATGTTTTTTTCAAAGTAAATTAAGTGAATAGTTCTAAAAATAACATGAATACAATTTTATAATAAATAATATTTTATTAAATGATTTATAATTCATTAAAATAATATATTTAGAAAATAGATTGTCATTTTGTTTAAAATATAAACCATTTTCCATTTATTATCCAAATATCATTTTATGGAATATATGATACCCCTAAAAATAAAAAACATTATGATCAAATAATTTGTGAAAAAGGTTTAAGGTGGGTTAAAAAATGACATACGGGTAAAAACCTTATCCGAACATGTCATAATATTATTATATGATATTTTTATACCCATACTCATCATGTCATCAGTTTATATTAGTTTATCCCATTTTTCATGAAATCTTATTCATATTAATTTAATATTTCAAAAAATTCAAAAAGTGTATCTCTCAATACTTATAAAAGGGAACCTCCTCTCCAATATTATCCACACATACATAGCCTATTGTTATTAAAAATAACAACCTTGATACATTATTTTATTCCCTTACCATATCCTAGTGTCATTAGTTTTATTAGAAAAACCTCTTGTGAAGTCATTTGCTGTTAACTTATAGTGGTTTTCCAAAGACGATGTATCATTCTTAAATGATATTTTTTGTTTTATTTATGCATACACCTCATTAAAATATTATTCAATCATTATGATATAATAAAATAAATATATACCATATAATGAGATGAAATTATGTTAATTTCAAAACCTACATCCATATCCTCTTCCATGAAATGTGAAATAGATCCATTATTCTTGTATGTGGTGGACTACCACCTCACGCAGTGATGTAATTTATTTTCCATAATCTCCCCTCATGAGAATTTATAATGAAGGATTTAATATATATATATATATATTCATGAAATATTTATCTTAATATTAATTTAAAATATCATATATTTCTTTTCATTCCATTCATTTAAAGATGATAATTTTGTTTTTGTGTACGCACAGATTATCACCTTCCTGAAGTGATCTAATTCAATTTTAATTACGGTATCAAATGAATGATATATATAAGGGTATTTATAGAAATACTATTTTAATATTTATATAACTATATTTATAGAAATATACAATAATACTTACCATATTACCATCATTATCAATTAAAAATTGAAACGTTACCCATGCATACATATAGATTACCATCTACATGATTGAATCTTTGTAAATTTATGATAAAAATAATTCATTAATTTTATAGAAAGTATAATTGATTTTAAAAATTATTATTATTTAACAATTAAAGTTTTGATGATTGTGGAAAAATTACCACTTTTATAATAGTCATCATACTTAGGTCATTTTGAACATATGAAATTAATATCATCAAAACGCCCAACCAGGACTTACTTTATTATATAAATCAATATAACATGGAAATAAATAAAATAAATGGAATAATAATGATGAAACTAAATTATTATTTAGGTAATTAATTAACATAATTTTATTATTCACCTAGATACATAATGTACTTGATGAGTCTGAAATCATGTAAGTGATTTCGTATCAATTTCCTTTTATTGAGGCACATTTCAATTTTTTGTAGCAATATTTTTTAAATGGTGTATATGTTTATCCATTTACATGTTATATCATTACTAATTCATAGTCAATGGTATTTTATGTTTTTATTAAAATTATTTAATCGAAGGGTATATTACATGAATTTTACCCCGTGGTAAGTGTTTCATAACTAAATTTTCATTCATTATGTTATACAACTTCTTTGTTGATTAGATAATTTAAATATTATATAGTAATGAGAATTTTATTTATTTTTTATTTTACATTTTTTATTTATATTTTTTACAATTATTAACTTGATTGATTAATTTTCACTTCAACGTTATGATCAATATATGGGTTTCTCATATCATTTTTGTTACCATAAGACATCTGCCATATTCACCACTTATTTCATTCATGTGGTTTATATAATTCCCATTTGATATGATATATCATTATTCCCATTATTTTCATGGTATTTATGATTCATCCAAACTTATTAATTTCACTAATGTTATGATTCAGAAGTTAATATAGCGGTAAGCATTTATGTCACAATCTCATCACTATTATATATTTTATTATTATGTATTCAATGGGGAAATTTTTTGATCTTTCTATCATAAATAGAATCAATTATATTTTCCTCATGTTACTTCTATAAATTTAAAGTTTTCCTTCCATTTTCCATATATTATTTAATTACGATAACAAAGTTATGTATTTCCAAATTACCGTCATTGTTTTTTCACATGGTTAAGAATCATTATCTTCCTTATCCATATTGTCCGTAAAATGTTTTAAATAAATTTTACTGTTATAATACTATTTTTATATTAATTTTTTACCCATGATTTATTTTTAACAAAATTTTTTAAGAAGAATATTCTTTTCTTTTTCCTAATGAGGCATTTAAACCTTTTTAAAAAAATATAAATAAAAGGTTTTTTAAATGTAAATTGAAATAAAAAAAATATTCCTCTATAATGTCCACTCATATATTATAAGCATCCATTATTATTTTTATTGATTATTTTTAGAGGGAATATTTTTCCAAATATAAAATAAATCATTATTTTAAATAATTTATTTAAAATTTAAAAGTGTATATTCAATATCTATTTTTATAACGATATTTTATGGTATTTTTAATAATAAAAAATAGAAAACCTTTTATAATCCATTGGGTATAAATTGGAATGATTCCATATTTTTTGATCTATATTTATTGTTCATTCAAAATTTAATTTAAAATAATTATTAACATCTTTTAAGTTATTTATTCCAAAAAAATATTGATTTCAAATAAGAAATTTTGATTACGATTCGTTTTTTATTTATATGATGAATGCATTATAATTATTCTGTGATGTGTAGTTCCTAGAATTACATTGCTCCATGATGCATGGGTATGTCCCATTTGAAAAACTAGTATGGGTATTTTTGAGTTTCCTTAGTCATTTATGTAAGTGGTATTAGCATGAGGCCTTGATAGTACATTTCTGATGTATGACTTTATCCATTCCATCATTAAGATATCAATTATTAATGTCCATAAGATTATTTTTATTAATATCTATGGATAAGTTTAAAGATGTTGGGATTATTTATATGAAACCATTTGATATACATTTACTCCTATAATATTATTCATGAAAAAATTATTTGTTAAATTTCATGTTTTTTAAATTTATTTACATTTCCATTTTTATTATTCCTTATTCACTCATAGCATCTAAAATTGTACGTAACACTAAATAGGCCTCTATGATCATCCTTATTTTGTTTCCTTATCCTAGATATGGTAAAGATGTATTTTAATGAGTTTAATGATTTAATTTTTTTCATTCACTATTTTTTATTTCATGTTTTGAAATGTAATTGCAGATTCTATAATGTATACAAATTTCAAAGACTACTAAACTGTTTGGTAATTTGAGATGTGGCATTTTATATCATAGTCCAATATAATAAATTAAATAAAAACTCTATGATATTAATGATTGGGTGTTTATAATAGGTATAATAGGATGTTTAGTAGAAACAACAGGAATATGATTTAGGAAATAATAGATTATGAAACATAACCCTATGTATTAGTTTTAGGATAATTCTAATTATAAGATGAAATATAAAAATTCATTAATGTAAATATTGTGTTGTTTTCCAATAAATACATCCATTTACAAATAATATAAGTTGAAATGATTTTGTAACATATCTATCTCGGGAAAATTACCTCTAAAAGGGTCGATCGACTATATCATGGACCGCATTCAGGTGCACTGTGTCTTCTCTTACTATGCAACTAGTTTTAAAATACCAGGGAGAGGATTGGGGTAGTTCACATTTCCTTAATGAATAATTTCACCTAATTAAATAATAGAATATATAGAAATATGTAATATTCCATATTGATTTGGGATATATATAAAATTTCTTAGGATTATAGTTTTTAGTTTACTAGTATATTTAAAATCAATGATTATCTTTTCAAGGTTTTATATGAAGAGAATTTAATATGATTATGTATATTTTTGGAGACATTTATGGTAATACATTCCTTGGATTAAGTAGGTTTTTCAATTAATAGTTAATTTGAGACATAATTCTCATATATTTTAATGAAAAATAATTAAATTAATTTAAAACATTTTAGTTTAATATGATCATTGTTGTTAAATTGTTAATATTTAAGAAATATTATTTGAATTCGTAAAAAATATTTGTTGGTTAGAAATTATTAAATGTAACACAACATATTTTAGGATTAATTTTGTTATTGAATATGCCCATTATATTTTTTGTAATTTTTCAGGAGTAATACTGATATTGTTTTAAAAAAATGGGAACCTAAATGCCGGGATACAACCCATCGCATCTATAAATATTGTAGGGATTGAATCCACAACCAATGTGAAACATGGGTGAATAACCAACAATTATCCTTTGTGATGTACTGGTGAATCCATCCATCCAAAGTAAAAAATTTATTAAGATAAATTTCCCTTAAAATAAAAGTGGTATAAATTTGTGAATCCTTAAAGTAATGAATTGAACCAGATCTGTATAATCTAGGGGGAAACCAATGCCTAAAAAATCATCCAAGGAGAAATCATTTTAACATTTGAAGCCATACAATATTCACCCTTATTACCTACGTTCCATGTGTGTTTTAAACTCACTAGCACAATATTTTTTTTAATATTTGAACGGGATAGGAAATGGGTCATAGGTATTAATATTATATTTAAGAAAAGTGATAATTGTTGACTTAGTTTCAGTCTCATCAAGAGTGATATTAGTGGAATTTTATTCCTCAATCCAATTAAATAAAAAAAATTTCCTCAAAAGGAATAGTGTCTCACTTCTATATAATCTTCTGAGAAAAATACCACAAAACCATTAGGATATTACAAAACACCTACCTATCATATAAAACCATGAAAATAGGAACTATCAATGTCATGATTGAACCCACAACTAGGATAATTCCACTGAACCAGTCTACCTTGGGAAGGTAAACTCTTAAAAGAGAGAGACATAGCCCACATTAATACATCACCATTCTCATAGAGGGAGAAGACTCCATGTAATCAATGAGATAACTAAAGACCATTACATGACATCTAGATTATATCATCATGGCTAGAACAGAGTAAGGGGTTATTTCTTAATGAGAATTATTTTTTGTGCTCTAAATAATTCAGAAACTAAAATGCATCATAATAACTCTACCCTTATCGATATTGAAAATTTTCCCCTCAACATAAAAATACCTCTGTAAAAAATAAGAACCATTTCATTAAATAATTTCATTAAAAATGAGGCTACCAAGAACACTTAATACCACCTTCACCGAGTCCCCATAAAAAAATACTCAATAGTTTCCTCCTTGGAGAGCTACCACTCGTAAAACATCACAAGAATATGATCTTCATTTCTTCATATCGCATCATACATTGGAACTACATGAATTAGAATATTGAAAACAAGAAAATATATCATGAACAAGATATATTTTCCCTATAATATCCCCCAATATCTAGGTCTAGGAATATTTTTAAGGGAAAGACATTACATCTTTGCTGACAAGGACTCGTATGATGTGCCCGTTTAGAAAGGTTAATCAAGATCTTATGAAATGTGATTAATATTGAAAAAATATTGTTTCCATTGGTCAAGGATGACCTGAATGAATGTAGGAGGCCTACAAGACAAAAGTAATTATATTTCAACATTTGGATATCCCTAGAAGCCCAGGGTGCACCCACCCTTTTGTGACTCCAAAAACTAATCTACCCATTACCAATGTACCACCGAGACTGTAACTAGAGATTTGGTATGTTCCCCCACAATATATATTGAGGACTATATATTTTCTAATTTGATATTCCTATTTCATCCCCGTACTTATCCACAATGAAATTACCCCATAGGGATCTACCATCAAGGGCCTTCCATGCCAGCTTGGCTTACAGACTATATATTATGTCCACAACACATTGAAGATCAATACTTCATGCTTCTATGTGCCTATAAATTTCATTATGTGATTATTAATGGACATTACCATCATTATGAGAGTCCCAAATGAAAGAATTAATGGTTTTCTCAATATTTATCAGTACTATTTTAGGCTCCATGAGAATAGATGACACATGAATTAAAATAGAATATATCACACAATTGACCAGGGTGACCTAGCCCCCAAAAGATGAGAATTGGATCTTCCAATTATTAATGTTCCTAGTTATCATGGTAACTAGGATCTCTTATTGATTAATCCATTACCTGTCTAGTGAAATTGTACCTCCAATATATTCCATATAAAATTATTTCCTCCTGATACTAAATAAGTGTTTAAAAAGTTTAGCTCTCCAATAAAAGAAGGACCTTTGAATATTGACACTTCCCTTGTCATGACTAATTAATTTACCAATTCATTTACAATACACTTAAAAAATTCTTATAATTACTTGAATATATCTTATATTAATATTAACTAATATAATTATTTCACCCTTGAATAGATTATGGGAGACACCATAATGACGATTCGTATACCGGAAGGGGAGAATTCTACCACAATTAATGGATCTAGTAAATATTATATTGATGGAGTCTTGGGACATGATAAATATACTAGGAGATAAAGGGTCACCCAACCTATGACCATGAATATATTTGAAAAATTCACAAATATTACCCATAAACAGAACTACAAACAATGATTAAATGAAATGGGTTGATAGATAAATATTATGTTCTTTAGAGAAACATATTATATGAATAATTCCTTCATAATGTTCTTATTTCTGGGTGGTGAATGATATGGAATGAGAGATTTTATTAGGTTGATATATATAACCATTATGTTAAACATAAAGGATTAATTGGTATGAGTTTTGTTATATATTTGGAGGTGTAAGATGAAGGGTATGAGATAACATTTGACATAAAAAAATTCATTCATGTTGATGTTATTGTATTTAATTGGGATGTATGATTATTTATTTATTTATTTATATCTATAAATCCATGGTTTTGTATTTGAATTTTGTAAATTACTATATAAATTTTTCATATTAATGTTTATTAATTTTTGGTATTATCATACATTACGTGAACAATTTTTCTTTTATTAAAGATAGAAGGAATAGATTTATTCTTTTCTAGAATATATGATTCAATAAAATTTAAATATAGTGATTTATTAAAAATAATACAGTCTTTAATATTAATTGCATAGAGTAATAGATGAAGAGGACGTTGATCATACCACAAATATATGATGAAATTATTCATATGAAATAGAAAGATATTGAGTAATGAAATTTTCTAATGTTCTCTCTATATATAGTATTATAATACCACAACTCTGGGGAAATTAGATTGAAATAAAAATTTCATCCTATTATGATCATTTATGATTAATTAATGGTCTTTTCAGCTATCACATATTTATCATTTTTTGGGTTTTAACTTTCTCCTAGAAATATTCTCTATCACTCTCTATTAATCCATTTGTGGTCTTTTTCTCTATAATATTCATATTTTCACTACCCAATAATGTTGTCCAATATATTAGTCTCGTTTTTTATTATAGATCAACTTCATATTTCTGATTCCCAATTTTTAACAATAATTTGTATGAACCCTTTTCAAGAATTGGGTTTTCAAAAAATTAATTTTAAAATGTAAAAATCTTTATTTTCAAGAAAATATTGAAATATCATGTGTGAAATTTATTGATTTTTGGGTATAATTTTAAACATAGAGATTTTAAAATAACACAATGTTCAATAGTATATACAACACACAACATCATTCTAAATGAACCCTAAAATATTAATATTTAAATATAAATTTTATAATCTAACCACTAAATTGTGGTAATTGAATTCAATTTAATTCATTATGAAATATATACATATTTCTTACTCAATAAAAATATTTTGATAATTTGTTTGGTAAATAATCATTAAATTTTAGTAATGTAATTTTATTCTACAAAAACAAATTTTTATCATTTATCGATTTTATTAATTTTCATTATAAAATATTATATTTAATTTCTAGAACATTTATAAATTTTATTTTATAAATAAGATATAATTTTTAATATTTTCCTATAAATTTTTTTTTATATTGAAATTATGAGAATTTTTGGAATTTTTTATTTTTTATTATATAGTAGAAAATCCATATTATTATTGAAAACTGTATTCTATTTTCATGTATATACGAGGAAAAATTATGTTTTATATTTTTTTAAGAGTTATTTAAAAATTATTATTATACATAATATAATTATAGTGTTTGGAATGAATTTTATACTTGTATATAGTATAATAACATTTTCAACTTAAAAGAATTTTTTTTGAAATTTTTTTTAAGCATCTCATAGGACTAATTTTAAATTAAATTATAACAGTAATGAAAAATTATTTTGAAAAAATGGAATCCATATTTTTAATTGTAAGATACAAATATTTTAAATAGGCTCCTTTAATTTTTATTCCTCCTAAACAGTAATTGTAGTGAATAATTATTACCATGGTATAACTAAATCGTGAAGTTAAGGTTAAAAATAGCATGATAGAGACTTAAAATTAACCCTAACAGTTTCCATTATTCAATTTTAATAGTTGAGTTCTAAAATTTACATCAAATATGGAACGATATGGCTGCTTGGTTCTATATTTCTATAATCTTTTCCTTAAAAATATTTAAGTAAATGATAATGAAAAAAATGTCACTTTTTTATTTTTCAAAATATAAATTATATTGCCATAAAGATAATAACAACATAGTTTTGGATCTAAAATAGTATTTTTAAATATCATTTTTTAATAATTTTATTTTTTTTATAATTTTTAGTAATGTAATAATTACTTTTAATTCCTTGGAAACATTGACATAGTATTAACACAATTAATAGAAAAAAATAAATCATTTAAAAAAAATAAAAATTAACATAAATTAAATAAAATATTATGATCTATGAATTTATTAGATAAATATAAAATTAAGGTTTTGTGTGAAAGGGTTATATTTTAATTATATTTTTGTCATGTTTTTTGGAAATTCAAATTAAGTGAATAGATCCAGAAATGAAATTAATAATATTTAATAATAAAAAATATTTTATTAAGTTTTTTATATCTCCTAAAGATAATATCATTATAAAAGATATTTAGATTGGATTAACATATCAAAAATTTTCTTTTTTATGGTATATTTTTTGTTTTAGGTTTAATATCATGACCCCAATGGACTAAAAATCATTTTTATCAGGATAATTGTTAAAAAGGGTTAACATGTATTAAAACCAATAAAAAAGGGTAAAAACCTAATATTTACTTATAAAAATATTATTTATTGATATGTGTTTGAATAATTTTAATCCAATGTTTAACTATATTAGTTTTGAGCCTTTTTTCTCTAACAATTAATTTATATTAGTATAATATTTCAAGAAATTTCAAATGTGCACCTCCCCTCACTTATAGAATGAAACCTCATCACCACTATTATTCACACATAAAAAATTATTTTTGATCAGAAAATACCAACCCAAATACAATAATTAATTCTATTTACACATCATAGAGTACATTTTTGGATTATGAAACCCTTATAGAAAATATTTTTGTTTAAACATAATGAATTTTTCTGAAGAAGGGGTGTTGTTCTGAATAGAGAATTTTGTATTTAATTTTACATATTGTTAAAATATAATAAATATATAATGATGTAGTAAAATAAGTATCTCCAATATACTGAGATATGATTATGTTAATTTTATAACCTATATTCCCATCCTCATCAATCAAATGGTATATTAAATAGTCGTTTGTGTTTACGATGGAAAACCACTTCATGAATTGACATAATTTTTTTTCCATCATCACCTCAAAAAAAATTATTATAAGGAATCTAATTTATATATATGATATTCATAAAATATTTACAATTATTTAAAATTAATATATCATATATTTTCATACATTTCTATTCTTTGAATGATGATAACATTATTTGTGTGTACATATGGATTACCACCTCCACAAAGAGATATGATTTATATTTAATTAATTTATCACATGGATTGTGAATATGCTTTTATTTAAAGAAATGATATTTTATTTATGATATAATTAACATTATTTTAAGATAAAATAATACATAACTTGTTTCTATCATGATCTTTGATAAAATAGAAACGTTACTACTTTATATGCATGGCTTATAGTCTCCATGATTGTAACATAGTTCATTATTCATAACCATCAATCATGGATGGTTTTAAAATTATAAATAATTTATAAATATGATAACTATTTCATTATTTATATTCGTTTGATGTTAGAATAATCTCCTCATTTACCATTGTCAGCCTATCGCAGTAATTTTGGACATCTGAACTAAATATCATCAAAATGTATGACATGGACCAAATTGAATATATAAATAAATGATGAATTGTAATAAATAAAATAAAAATAGTAATAAAATTGAAAAATGTTCTTAAGAAATTTAATAATTAACATAAATTTATTATTCATATATGTAAATAACTTATGTGATTTGTCAGACTTTAGTTAAGGGATTTTGTCTCAATTTCTATTTATCAATGTATATATTATTGTTATGAACCTAATTTATTTCATACAGAGTGTATGTTTCACCTCTTATAATATATATCATAAATACAAGATAAATCATGGTTTCTTTTGGTTCAATTATTATTATTTCATCCATGGGGATTTGGCTTGATTACTACCTTATGCTAAGTGTTTCATAACTCTTGTTTTTTCATCGGGTGATATAACTTCTTCATTGATTATATTCTATAATGTCTATGTTTGTAATTGGTTTTTTTGATTTATGCTATTTTTCTACTTTTTTTAGACTTATGTAATTTATAAATAATCATTTCATTTATCATTTATCAGTTAAATGTTAAGATCAATGTAGGGGTTTCCCATCACACATTTGTTTCCATGAGACATATCCCATATTCACCACTAATTTCTTTTATAAAGTATATATAGAATCCATTTTATATGATATATCATGATTCAATTTATTTTTAGGGTATTTAACATTTCATTGGATTTTATTTAATTTTGGGGGGTTTATGATTCAAAAGCTTCCAAAGCAGTAATGATTTATTTCACTATATCATCATTGTGTAGGACTTCTTATGTTTATGTCCAAATTAGAGAAATTGACTGATATCTATATATTAAAACACACATATTTTATTTTCCTATAGTAATTTATTGAAATACCATGTTTCCATTCATTTTACACTCTTTATTTACTTAAGATAACAAAATAATATTTTCAAGGACGATTGAATTTTTTTTAACTCCATTAAAAATAAATTTATTCCTTATCCATATTTAATTTAAAATTTTTATAGGACGTTTTAAATATTCTTTGATGATTTATTTAAGAATTTTTAACCCAATTTTTACTTTTTAAAATATATATTAAAATGAATATTTTTTTATTCTATGAATGAAGAAATTTTATCATTTAACAAAAATATAAAATCATTCTTTATTTTAACATAAACGGAATTAAGGATATTTACAACCATAATGAAACTCATTACATTGAATATTACATTAAATTTTTATATTTTCCTTTTAAATGAAAACATATTTCCTAATACTGTAAGAAAATTATTTTTTTAATGTGGACTTCATAATGAAAATTTTATTTTCATCAATAATTTTCAATGCAATTTTTATGCTCTCTGAATTCATTATATAAAAATTTATATATTGGGGAAATTTTGTAATGATACCATCATTGTTTTTTCTCTAGATGGTTTATGATTAATTTTATGGGGGAAAGTCTTCACATTCCATATTCTAGTTTAAAAATTACAAAAAATAGTCATTTTGTTAAAGATTCATATTTCATTAATAGGATGAATGCATATGAATTATTAAGTGAAGGTTTTGGCTCAAAATTAGAATTCCAAATGATGCCTCAATAGGTCTCATAATACAAACTAGATTGGGTATTTGGCCAAATCCATACCCATTTATGTAAAATTCCTTAGTATAAGGCCTTGAAAAATATTTATTTGAAATCATACATTATGAATTCCATCATTATGAAGTGAATTATTAATGTTAATTCAAATATTTTGAATAATATACATGTATATGTTTCATGATCATGTGATTGTCTATATTGTATCATTTAATATTCATTTCCTCCTTCCATATTATTTTAAAGTAATAAGTTATTTATTAAATGATATGTGGTTCCAGATATTTATCATCCCTTATTGATGATACATTATTTACTCATTATAGCTTATATTGTACATAACCCTCATAGAGAATCTAAGATCACCCTTATTTTGTTTTCTTTTACCAGGATATGAAGAATAATTTTTTGAATGAGTTCAGGGTTGAAGAATATTTACATTCACTATGTTTTATTTCATATTTCTAAATATAATTTGAGATTCAATTATGTATTTAGATTACTATGACTACTAAACTATTTGTTCCTTTGGTATTTGATATCTCGTATACAATGCCAGTGTAATAAATTTACCAAAATCTTTATGATACTTGTGTTAGGGTCATTAGATTTTTTTCATAGGACAACTTATCACATTTAAAGGACATATTTCTATTTCAATTTTATTTTTTCAACTCACTATTTTGGAATAATTAATTTATAATTAATAATATTGATCAATTGATTAAATTTCAAATATATACATAAATAAAGATGCGAGACTTTATCGAGTTTTTCTATCGTGAACTTACATGGATTTACCTTCAAGATGGTAACCTAGCCCAATCAATGATACGTATGGAAGCATGTTCTCGAGCCCTAAGGGATAGGGATAAGAGCCCAAGAACCAATAATATCATCTAGAAAAGATCTCTTCCTAGTCACGAATAAAACAAAAACATGGAATACTTATATCATGAAGGAAATTTAATGGGAAAGAATACCATAAATAGAAATAACAAGTGGTCATGATACATCAAGGGATATAGTGATCTCCCCTATACTAATATAAATGAAACAAAAACTATTTTTTCCAAAAATTAATGAATTCTCTTATAGGTGATATATGGGAACATCCCATCATCTCACTACCATATTATATAGACTAGTTGAATAAGAAATCCCACATCCATTATGTGGTGACTTGACCTTTACTAGAATAGATACAACAATATCTAATGAATCTTGAGGTAATTTTATTTGTATAAGAAAAATTATCATTATTATTCCACCATCTTCTGTATAACCATCCATTGTTAGATAAATATAAATATAATAAAATTAGTAGAGGACATGGAAATATAAAAAATTAAATAGTCAAAATCAATTACAAGGAAATAAACATTTTATCAGACGCTAATATGTTATTTAAAAATTATTTTCAAAAAAAAGAATCATTTTCCACTTATCACATAATTAATCAAAATTATATAACAATAAAATGTATAATTATCCAATAAATTGAAAAGGATTCACAGCCATCATGATGGGTGAACTATTAAGAAAACCTGGATAACTATAATCATCCCCCATAGAATGATCAAGCAAGAAAATGAACCTATAAAATAAAGAATAATCACCCATTAGGGTCGAAAAAGAAAATATTGACATGAATGGAACCCACAAGGAAAAAAATAGCGATGACATAAATGATCTTCAAAAGCTCACCCCAAAATCAAAAAAATAAAGATCTAATAATGGAATGGAATGATAGGGGTTAATATATAGAAAACTGGGACAAACACTACCACAAAACCGGGCAAGGCAGGCGCCTGCCTTTGTCAGTGCTAACAGAAAAGAGCTGATAAAGGGGTAGGCCTTTATTAGCGCTTTTCTTAGCACTGATAAAGGTTACATTTATCAGTGATTTACTTCATATGAAATTATTATATTTATATTCAAAAATATTTTTTATTGTATAAATTAAATAAAAAATGCATGTTATAACTAAATATATAAATATATATATATAAATAGATAATTATAAGATTAATAATAAATATATTTATTAGATTTATAAGATTTATTAATTCATTATATTTATTAGATTTATTAATTCTTATATTTATTATATTTGATTATATTTAATGTATATTTTTTATTTATAAATATATAATAATTTTTAATATATATGAATAAATTAAATTATTGAATATATATGTGTTTTCCAATGAATTGGGGTCAATGAATATATATCATGCGTATATGTTATGTGATCATATATGTGTATGAATAATGTTAATCTATAGATTATAATTACATATCATGTTGATGTGTTATTGATTTATAATTCATTATGTTACCCATATAATATATATGTTCTAAAAAATATACACTTATAATTAAAATTACATTATATTTAAAAAATAAATATATATTTTATTATATTTTCAATGATATATATATATAAATATACCTTTCAAATATATTTGTAATTATAATTATAATTAAATATATATAATTAATATATTTATAATCTTTTAAATATATATAATTAATATACTTATTTTATATATTTATATGATTATAAATATAATAACTATATTTCTTATAATTTTATAATTATAAATGAAGATATATTTATTTAGAGTTATAATTATTAATATATATATATATATATATATATATATCATAAATATCATTTTAAATAAATATATAATAATATAAACAAATTATTAAATTTATACATTTATCAGCACTTTTATTAGTGCTGATAAAGTATGGGTTTATAAGCGCTACAAAAGGGCTGATAAACTGGGTCTTTATCAGCGCTAAAATGAAAAGCGCTGATAAGGACACCCTTTATCAATGCTACAAATGCGCTCATAAAGTCCTACCTTTATCACCGCTAAAAAAGCGCTGATAAAGGGGGTCTTCATCAGCGCTTTTCATTTTAGAGTTGATAAAGACCCCCTTTATCAGTGCTTTTTTACTAGTGCGGATAAAGGTTCCCGTAGGATTTATAAATGCCACCGGGTCCTCCACCTCCTCCCCGCACCCTGTCAAGCTCTCGCAAAAGCCCTACCCTGCACCTCCGTCGCTGCCTCCTCTCCTCCAATGCCTTTTTTTCCTCCTCCTTTGTCGCGGTCGCCGCCTCATTGTCCTCCTCCGGCACCTACTTCTCCTCCTCCTCTTCTTGTCGTGACTCCTCCTCCCTACACCCTGTCAAATTCTCACGGAAGCCCTACCCTGTGGCTCCGCCGCTGCATCCTCTCTGCTGCTGCCTCCTTCTCTTCCTCCTTTTCTGTGGTTGGCACCTCATTTTCCTCCTCTGGCGCCTACTTCTGCTCCACCTCCTCCTGCATCGTGGCTCCTCCTCCCCATCCTCCTCTGACGTGGCTCCTCCTCCTCCTCGTCCACCGTGACCTCCTCCTCCTCCTCCACCTCTACCTCCTCCTCCTCCTCCTCCTCCACCTACTCCACTGCCTCTGTTTCCTCTCCTGCCTCCGCGCCCTCCGCTATCAATGCCTCCTCCTCCACCACCACCTGGTCCTCCTCCTTAAGGTGAGTAAAATTGAATTAGCAAGAATTAATTATGTTTGCATTTATTGTTAATATTGAGATTAATTATTATTTGGCGTGATTCTTATGTGTGATGCTTGTGTGTGTGACACATGTATATGTGGTTGTTTACTTGTTTGATCATGATTAGCTCTCCCCACTATAGACTTCTGATAAAAACCTGAACAGAGAGAGTATTATTTGTGAAAGGTTTTTACACTAGATTAGAATTTCACTCCGTCTAGTGGCCCATAGTGTGGATCTTTTTCTGATTTTGGATACTACCCCATAGTTAGGCTAGATAGGGTTTGAACCGTCCCTGTTGGTGAATTCATGTCTTCAGGTCAGGCATGCCAACGGGATGAGACATATTTTTACTATGCTCTATATTGTACACTATATTGTACACTATTCTCCTTGGGTTCGAAAAAAACAAACCTTAATATTGTTTCTACCAATTCCTTCCCACTACCCACTCTCTATGGGTTAGGTCATATACCAATGTAAATATCACATCTTTTCTTATAACATTACAGTTACACCAACCTCTCACATTGGGTGTGATTCAAATATCCTCTAATTCCACAACATAGTATATGATCCCCTCTAACTTACGGTGGGTATCACCATCACATCACATAAAAAACAATTTGAGGAGGGAATCTCTACAGACAACCTCTCACAAAACTACTTCAAACCAATAATAAGAGATCCCCATTTCTATATCTTACATCATAGTATCATACAAAAAATGATCTAAGGAGGGAATCATAATATCCAACCTCTATCACAAGTCAAAATTCACCATCAATAGGTGGATCCCATGGGAGACGCACACCAATCCCCTTTGACCAATGCCTTCTCACTCAAATTAGGGTCCTAGAAACACCTTATCACTTAAATAAAGGCCATCCATCTTGTCTCATCCCACAAAACATATAAATATTAATCTAAGGAGGGTATCTAGATAGCCAACCTCTCATACTAGCAAAACCACATCATCAATAGGTGTACCCTATGGATGATCATACTTCAAATAGGTGAAAGTCATATGAAGTACCAATATCTTAGTCGGTCTGACCATAAATGATAAAAGTCACCATCCATTTTTCCTTGCATAATAATCTCCTTAAAATAATCTTGGTTATACATGAAAATTATTCCCATCCTATCAACATTCTAATTCCATCTATAAGGGAATCTACTGGGTTATACAAACCTAACCCATATCTACTCATTGATACCAAGAAACACTCATCTCTACATGGTAATGTCACAACCCACATGGTATACTTGATCTAGGCCTCGACAGTCTAGTCTATATCATCTTATAATTACCACATTAAAACTAATTAAAAATAAATAATGACCATCTTAAGAAACTAACACTAAGAGCCTTGGATACCCTATACTAAGTCATCCAGACTATTACCATGACCCTCACTTAGGTACCATATCATATCTCCCCTTGGAGATCTCTTAATCCAATTATAAGGAGGAAATCCTCTATGTCACACTTCACCAATACCTATATGGAATATCCTACTCTTCACACACAATATGACTTATATATCCTTAAGAGGGTGTTCCCCATCATACATGAGATATAAAACTATATTATCCATCTTATTTAGTCCTAAGACTCTAATACCTACTCCAATATCCTTAAAAAACATAACTAGGCTATATAAATCTCATACCAAACCTGATCCTCTCATGAACACAATTATAAACCTCACCTCCATGGAGACATAATCTCTGGATGATCACAAATTCACAAACATTCAATAAAACCCTCACTCTATCCCTTGGTGGATCAAAAACACCCTATTTATTTACCTAGGTTGCTCTTGATTTCTATCCCTTTCACTGGAATGCATATACTCATGCATTAATGCACAATCATGCATAAATTGGGACATTGTTTTGTATTATAGGGTCCACCTAACTCAAAAAATGGAGCAACCCCCTCACCAAGATCAACTCATCCTCAACCAACACTATACATGCCTTATCTAATCTTGTACCAATGATTGAGACCCAATATCATGGCACAATTCCCAAATAATTGATTATAGAAACTTATAATTAATTATTCACCTTAATATAATTAGGAATAATATTTTAAAAACTCACTGGGAAACAAAACACCACCTAAACCACAAAAAACGTGGTGTGTTCATCATACGAGGATAAACTCTAGCCAATACAAACAAAATCTACAACATCTGAATTGATTTGAAGATGATATAGTAAAATAATCAAAAAAATCCTAGTTAAAATCATCCCAAATCATATGGAAATAAAGGATAATAGTAATAGAGGAAGTATGAGGGAATAACACACTAACACACTACAAAAAACTCCCAAGAACCACCCCTTATTAGGGGGTGTTGAAGAGAGGAAGAGAATTGATGAATCCCATGAACCACCCAAGATTTTCTATTAATGAGCACACCCCCACCATTTTTTAAGTATCTTGTTTTTTATCTAAATTATACTCATATTCCTTCTCCCCTAACCTATATACCCATATTTTGGATTTTAAATAGGATAAATATAAATAAATAATGGACGAATGCCAATCGGTTGACAAAAGAGTATGAAGAAGGTGTGGAAGATTTTATCAAGTTTGAAAAATATCATTCATATGACCCTTCTCAAATCCTTTGTCTGTGTTTACGTTGTTTTTATTCAAAAAAAATTAGTCCAGAGGGGTTGGAAGAGCACTTGATCTGTCATAGAATAGATCAGAGTTATAGATGTTGGAATAAACACTGGGAAACAATGAATGTAGGTAGTGTCTGGGAAAACACTGTATTTTATGGGTCATCTGATATGATTACAAGCATGAACAATGAATATGACCGTAGAGAGGATGTGATTACAGATGTGAATGATGATGAAGATCATATTGAGGAAATGACAAGGACTGTCGAAGATGAACTTTGGGATTTCCCAAAATTGTTTGAGAAGTTAAAAAGTTGTGCAAAGATTCCATTGTATGCTGGTTGCACTAAATATACAGCACTATCAGCTGTACTAAAGCTGTATAATTTGAAGGCGGACAATGGGTGGAGTGACACTAGTTGTATGGAACTACTTGCTCTCCTGAATGACATGCTCTCAGAAGATAATGAGCTCCCGAGCTGAACATACGACGCCAAACGAATGCTACGCTTGATGGGTATAATCTCTAAAAGAATACACGCCTACCTGAATGACTGTATACTATTTTTCAAGGACCACAAATCACTTAAAGAATTCCCAAAGTTTGGTTCTTCTCGATAAAAGAAAAATGAATCCAGTCCTACTAAAGATGTATGGTACTTTCCAATCATTCCAAGGTTTAGGATCCTATATGGAAGTGAGAAGACTGCAGGACAATTAACATGGAATGTCGATACAAGAATTAAATATGGGATACTAGGTCACCTGGTAGACTCTCCTCAGTATAAGAGAATTGATCTTGAGTATCCTGAATTTGGAAACGAGTCGAGAAACCTTCGTCTTGCATTATCTACAGATGGAATGAATCCTTTTTGGTTTCAATGAAATAGTCACAATACATGGCCGGTTATGTTGGTAAATTATAACTTACCACCGTGGTTATGCATGAAATGAAAATACATCATGTTATCTATGCTTATATTAGGACCAAAACAACCGAGTAATGATATTGATGATTATTTGGATCCATTGATCGAAGATTTGAAATTATTGTGTGATTCAGGTGTTACATTTTATGATGCTTACAAAAAGGAAGATTTCACTTTGAGAGCCCTGTTGTATGGGATGATAAATGAATTCCCTGCTTATGGAAATTTGTCAAGATATAAAATTAAAGTAACTCAAGTGTGTACCATTTGCGAACAATGCACACAATCAATTAGGATGAAACATTCATCGAAAACCGTGTTTCTTGGACATCGCAAATTTCTACCCTGACGACAGAAGTACTCATCTTGGACGACATCATTCGACGGATGCTCAGAAAAATGTAGAACACCATGTCCACTAACATGCGATCAATTGTTTGAGAAAGTTAAAAATGTGGACACTACTTTTGGGAAATCAGCTTCGAAAACCATACGAAAATTGGTTGTAAAAGAGATCAATTTTTTTTTTGAATTACCATACTGGAATTGGCTGTATGTCAGAAATTTTCATGATGTTATGCATGTAGAAAAAAAAATTATTTGATATTGTCATCGTCACGTTTCTAAATACACCTGGAAAAACAAAAGAGGGAATTAAAGCTAGGTTGCACATGGTTGAGATGGGAATTAGAGAATAGTTGGCACCAGTGAAGGGTGAAAAAACATTTCTTCCTCCTGCTGCTTAAAATCTTTACAAGCAGGAGAGATACCAGTTTTGAAACTTCTTGAATGACTTAAAGGTTCCAGAGGGGTATTCGTCAAATATTAGGAACCTCATGTCAATGAGGGATTTGAAGTTAAAAGGTATTAAATCACATGATGACCATGTTTTGATGCAAGATCTCATTCCTATTGCTTTACGTTGCATTTTTTCCAAGAATGTCAGCCATACATTAACGAAACTGTGTTTATTCTTCAAAGCTAAATGTAGGAATGTTATAAACCCGGCGAAATTGCTAACTATGGAAATAGAAATTTTCATTATATTATGTGAATTAGAAATGTTCTTCCCGCCTTAATTTTTTGATATGATGGTTCATTTGATGGTCCACTTGGTGAGAGAGATTCAACTATGCGGTCCTATACATTACAGATGGATGTACCCCATTGAACGGTATATGATGATTTTGAAAAGGTATGTCAAAAATAGAAGTCGTTCAGAGGGTTGTATTGAGGAGCAATATATTGTTGAAGAAGTAGTTGAATTATGTACCGAATACCTGTCTGGTGTGGAAAGCATTGGCCTACCAAAATCTCGTCACACTTGGCGGCTTAAGGGTGAAGGAATTTATGTAAGACAGTTTGTCACAATCAATATTACAGATCGAGAGCAGGCCCACCTTTATGTTTTTCATAACAGTTTCGACGTTGACCCATAAGTTGAAACCCACAAAGAAATTATTAGGCATTTGAATCCATCTAGGGCTGAAAAATGGATATCAGATACACATAATTGACAGTTTATAGGATGGTTTCGTGACCATATTTTTAAGAAGTCAGATGAAAATCCAGAGTCAATTTCAGAATGAATTCGATGGATAACCGGAGGACCAAGTGTGTATATATTATCTTACAATGCTTATGTAGTCAATGGTTATAAATTTTATACTAATGAACATGATGAAGACAGTACCATGCAGAATAGTGGGGTTACACCTGTGGCTGAAGCGATGCATGTTTCTAGTGCTAAGGATAGAAATCCAATTTATGTGAATATTTCATACTTTGGAATCATCAAACAAATATGGGATCTAGATTATAGAGAATTCCAAGTTCCGATTTTTCAATGTATGTGGGTTGATAACAGGAGTGATGTTAAAATAGATGAATTGGGATTCATGAATGCTGATTTCAGCAAGGAAGGGGAGAAAGAAAAACCGTTTATAATGGCATCATAGGTAGTGCAAGTATTTTATGTTCTAGATCTCGCAAACCAAAACTGGTCAATTGTTCTGTTATCGACCAAAACAGCTGAAGGGTCAGATGAAAATTCAACAGAGGATGACCCTTTAATTGGGACTTTACAATCATTTCACAGTGGACCCAATGTAGATGAAGTTTTTTATGTCAGAGGAGACCACAATGAAAGGATATGGATACTCGATAGAGGTGTCAAATCACTTCATCCTTTAAAAAAATGAGAGTTAAATAATGAAGTTATTATTTATTGTAATATAGATTGTGTTACATTATGTTATTATCTCTTCGTTGTTGCTTTTATGTGATATAAATTAAATTTTAAACCAGTTCTACAGATAATGACTTCTACACCTGCTGATACGCCCAATCCCAAGACACAACAGGTTTCTCAACCTATTGGAGCTAGTCCCACTACTGTTGTACAACAGGTCTCTCAACCTATTGAAGTTTCTCCCACTTCTGAGGTACAATAGGGTTCTCAATCTGTTACTGCTGGTCCCACTGCTGAGGTACAACAGGTTTCTCAACCTGTTGTTGCTGGTCTCAGTGCCGATGCTAGCACTTCGGAGGAACATAATGATGATGCCTAAACTGAGGAAAGGGTAGGCAATGAAACCCCGAAGACACAAAAAAATAGGTGCATCATAGTTTGATAGTTTTAGACAAAATCCTTAAGGAAAAAAGCAAAAGGCATCAAATATGAGGTGGGATGGAATAAGCGAGGCTAGCATGTAAACCCCAACAAAGCTATGTTTAGTAGCTACATTGGATTCATCACTCGACAATGCATGCTGATTGATGTAGAGTTGTGGCACCATGTTGTCGGCAATATGAAAACATTAATGTGAGAAGAGATTACAGTAACATTACGATATCATTTATTTAATTTATTAAAATAAAATAAAATAAAATACTGAAATATTGACTAACACTTCATCATCTCTTGCAGAGTGCATTTATAGTAGATGTCTCGCACAAAGAATATGTATTAAGACTGGAAGGAAGGGTTCATAGAGGCTTTTGCCCCATTTTAACGAAATGTCATCTAAAAGATGCTGAAGGGAAAATCAAGCCACACCCATCTCCTCTTTATGCACACTTGATATCCCATGGAGCGTGGGATGCATTCTGCAACCGTCATGTGGAGAAGACTTTTCAGGTACATTGTATTTGGTAACACGTTGTTAAACGTTGCTTGTATTCATCAATTTTATTGGCAAGTTTTTAATTATGAAACTACAACTGAGTGCAGAAAATAAAGAATGGGCAGCAAAAAAATGCATACCCCTACTGTAAAGCATGGCTAGGGTACGCTTCAATTGAAAAAAATTGGTAGGTATTTTAAAAGTACTGTAATACTTTTATGGGACATAAAACAACACTTTAACCATGTTTCTCTGTTTATATGCATATTGATGAATCAAAATCCCAATCCACTTCCATCCCACACCACATGCTATGGAAGGAGGTTCGTGTTAATAAAGAGGGGAAACTGGGTGATGAAAACACATAAAAAGTGTGGGAAACATGTGTAAGTATGACATAATATAAATCTGTTTTTCTTTAAAACACTATTACATAATGATGATTACTTATTTTACCATATTTTATATTTGAAATAGTCACAAGAATCAACACCACCGGCACCAGATGCGAACATTCTTTCAATGGCCTTCAAACAACCAGAACAGTATAGTCGTGTCAGAGGTGAGGGTTTTGGGGTGACACCCCCGACATATTTTTCAGAAACAAAACAAGATGAGGAACAAACTAAAGAAATAAAAATGATGAGATATAGACTAGATAAACTTGAAGAAAAATTCCAAAGTCAGGGAGAGTTGGTAGAAACTTTGATGGGGGAGAGGCGAAGAGAAGAAACAACTTAAGAACAATCCACACAAGAATATCCCACCCCACCCCCACCATCTTTGAGGTGAGCCATTCCCCTCAAAGGCCTGACTTAACCGAGGTAATCAATGTTCAAATATTTGTTTCTGTGAAATGTGAATCACATAGAAACTGATTCGTTTATTGTAATGATATAATATAGGGTGAAAATGACTGTGATTTATATTTGTCAACTCCCACCCATCTCCTTGTAGCGAGGGATATGGTGTTTAATATGCAGAATGACATGCTACACTCTAGACCACTTCCAACCGGTCATGTCAAAGTGTCGATTAACGTAGCTCATGAGTCGAGCGCTGAGAAAACCATGCCAAATGATGATGATGACATAAATACGGTGGAAAAAGATTTTGGGGCATTCATTTCATGGCCATTGAATCTTGTAAAAAATTAGGTCAACCAGGAGGTATTCATTTCTAATTAATTTTTCAAGAAGAAATTTTAACATTTAATTAGAAAAGGGATGAACCGATGATTGTTATTACAGAAGGACAAAAGGAAGGAGCTAAAATGAAAGAGCGGCTCAAAATCATCAACCAACCGATCAAAACAATATATTAAGATCACCTTCACCCCACCTGTTTTATATCCACATTTAATATCATTGCAAACTCATATGGATACAAAAAAGAAAGGCGGAAATAATCATACAATTTTTTGTGAAAAAGATATGTACAGAGAGGAAACATTAGATTTTGTTAATGCTGGCTCTGTAGCTGAAATCCTCACATACAACTAGCTAGGCGCCTCAGTTATAAATGTAAACATGAGGTATTTTTTCATGATTTGATTTTACAAAAGCTGATATACTATGATAATTATGGCTAAATACATTTCATATTTTTCACAGGTGTATATATGAAAAAAATTGAATGGATTTTCCCATGATCACAAATTTGGACTCGTTAGTCCTCACACCATGTCTACTGAAAAAAATAGATTCCTATTTTCAGGATGAATTGATGTCAAACCTGCTCAGAACGTTTCAATTCAAAATTACGACTGAAAGATGATTGTCAATTTGTAATACACTAGATGCAACAAACCGAACACACATAATGGTGATTGTAAATTTTTAATACACTAGGGCCAAAATTTTAGAACTAAATATCTATTTATATAATTTATATTATCTTCTAATGAGGATTATGTTATGATAGGGTAGTGTATGAATTTCATCTAAAGGCTGGAATGAATCAAGGGCCTAAGAATGAAAAGGTGCATGAGATCTACAAATGGACAAGTATCATAGTATATATAATTATATTGCACTATCCAAATACATATCAAAACAGATTACTTATTTTTCTTGATGTTTCTACAGTGTCCAAAAAAACAAATGGAAAAGACTGCATTTATTGTGTTTGTAAATTTATGAAATAGATCATATTTCATAAACAAACTAGCATCCCTGAAGAGGTATTTTTGAAAATAATTATTAGTTAATTTAAAATAATTATTAATCCTTTGTGTATTTGTATTTTTTCAGTATTATTATGATTGTCGCAAAAACTCATATTCACAAGAGGATATCAATGTGTTTAGAAATGAATGGGTTGCATACCTGATGGAAGAATGTAAACAAATAGGACAATAAAGGTGAATTCATAATACTTATGTTATCATTATATGATCATTGATATCTCCCTTGTTTAAACTTATTGAGAATTTATGATCACCCTTTCTTATGTTTAATATCCTTAGATTATGAAGAATGGTTTTAAAAATGATTTGAGTTTCTAGTAAAGAATTACTTAATGATAGTTTCTTATGAATTACTGACATACGAAATACCATGAAAATGCATTCGGATTGTTTTGATACTTTAGGACAATGATCCATGAGTCAATTTTGACGCGTACGAATCAACCGCACCTCAATATGACGCATGGTGTGACCGGTATGGCTAAAAGTGTCTGATATCAGTTTGAAATTGACATTAACTTCAGAAAACAACACAAGTGACATACGGAATACCAATCAAACACATTCGGATTATTTTGATACTTTAGGGAAACTTTCCATGAGTCATTTGGGACGTTTACGAATCAACCGCACCTCAATCTGATGCACGGTGTGACGTGTATGGCTAAAAGTGTCTGATATCAGTTTGAAATTGACAATAACTTTAAAAAACAACACAAGTGACATACGAAATACTGAGGAAACATGTTCGGATTGTTTTGATACTTTAGAACAATGATATATGAGTCATTTTTAACGTGTAAGAATCAACCGTGCCTCAATCTGACACATGGTGTGACCGGTATGGATAAAAGTGTCTGATATCAGTTTGAAATTGACATTAACATTAGAAAACAACACAAGTGACATACTGAATACTGTGAAAACATGGTTGGATTGTTTTGATACTTTAATAAAATGATACATGAGTCATTTTTGATGTGTAAGAATCAACCACACCTCATTCCGACGCACGGTGTAACTGGTATGGATAAAAGTGTCTAATATCAATTTGAAATTGACATTAACTTTAGAAAATATCACAAGTGTCATATGGATTACCGAGAAAACGCATTCAGATTGTTTTGATACTTTTGGGAAATGACCCATGAGTCATTTTTGATGTGTAAGAATCCACCGCACCTCAATCTAACGCACGATGTGACCATTATGGCTAAAAGTGTCTAATATCAGCTTGAAATTGACATTAACTTTAGAAAACAACACAAGTGACATAAGGAATACTGAGAAAACGCCTTTGAATTGTTTTTATACTTTAGTAAAATGATACATGGGATCATTTTTGACGTGTAAGAATAAACATTACCTCAATCCGACGCAAGGTGTAACCGATATGGCTAAAAGTGTCTGATATCAGTTTGAAATTGACGTTAACTTTAGAAAACAACACAATTGACATACAGAAAACTGATAAAACACATTTGGATTGTTTTGATACATTCGTACAATGATCCATGAGTCATTTTTGAAGTGTAGGAATCCACCGCACCTCAATCTGACGCACGGTGGGACCGGTATGGCTAAAAGTGTCTGATATCAGTTTGAAATTGACATTAACTTTAGAAAACAACAAAAATGAAATACGGAAAACCAAGAAAACACATTCATACTGTTTTGATACTTTAGTAAAACGATCCATGAGTCATTTTTGATGTGTAAGAATCAACCGCACCTTAATCGGATGCACAGTGTAGCCGGTATGGCTAAAAGTGTCAGATATCAGTTTGAAATTGACATTAACATTAGAAAACAACACGAGTGACATACGAAAAACTGATAAAACGCGTTCGGATTGTTTTGATACTTTAGGAAAACAATACATGAGTTATTTGTGATGTGTACGAATAAAAGACACCTCAATCTGAGGCACGTTGTGACTGGTATGGCGAAAAGTGTCTGATTTCAGTTTGAAATTGATATTGAATTTATAAAACAACACAAGTGACATACGAAAATCTGAGCAAACGCATTCAAATTGTTTTGATACATCAGTAAAATGATCAATGAGTAATTTGTGACTTGTAAGAATCAACCACACCTTAATCCGATGCACATTGTGATCAGTATTTCTAAAAGTCTCTGATATCAGTTTCAAGTTGACATTAACTTTAGAAAACAACAAAAGTGACAGAGTGAAAACTGAGGAAACACGTTCGGGTTGTTTTGATACTTTAGGAAAACGATCCATGAGTCATTTTTGATGTGTACGAATCAACCACACCTCAATCCGATGCACGGTGTGACCGGTATGACTAAAAGTTTCTGATATCAGTTTCACATTTCCCTTAACTTTAGAAAACAACACATGTGACATATGAAAAACCGAGAAAACGAGTTAGAATTGTTTTGATAATTTAGGAAAATAATACATGAGTTATTTGTGACGTGTACGAATCAAACACACCTCAATCCGACACACGCTGTGACCGGTATGGATAAAAGTGTCTGATATCATTTTGAAATTGACATTAACTTTAGAAAAAAAAGACAAGTGGCATATGGAAAACCCAGAAAACGTGTTCGAATTGTTTTCATACATTAGGAAAACGATCCATGAGTGATTTGTGACGTGTAAGAATCAACCGAACCTCAATCTGATGCATGATGTGACTGGTATGGCTAAATGTGTCTGATATCATTTTCAAATTGACATTAACTTTAGAAAACAACACCAGTGACATACAACAAACCAAGCGAACACGTTCGTATTGTGTTGTACTTTAGGAAAATGATCCAAGAGTAATTTGTGATGTGTATGGATCAAATGCACCTCAATCCGACACACGGTGTGACTGGTAAATATTTTCATTAGATAAAGATTCTGTATTTATTAAATGAGATAAATCATCCAAAAACATATTGATTTTACTTTATTCCTTTTCATTGTTATCAGAATGAAAACATTTGAGTTTATCATTTCTATATTTTAGTTTGAAATTTCAATATTAATGTATTCTTTCATATTAATGTTTTAATTTATTTCATTATTGTATTACTAACATAATATTTTTTTTCTTATATAGGTGAATGTTTTTCCTTGAGTTCGGATGCTTTGTTCGGCAACAAATACCGTGGACGACAATTTTTGAGAGGGGATCACGGATATCAAAGGATGAAACATTAATGTTTATAACTATTTCTGGATAATTGTAATTGTAACCATGTAAAACATTGTTTGAAATGTATATATCAGTGTGTTTTTTTTGTATTCATGATTTTAGGTAAATATATATAGCATTGTTTGTCAAAATATTGTGTGCGCTATGTCATATTTCAGTTGTTGGTTCATGTACAGGTTCTATTTTGTGCAGGTGTGCAGGTGCTGGTTGTGTAGGTGCAGGGGCAGGTGCCTTTATCAGTGATTTTTTGAGCGTTGATAAAGGATTCCTTTATAAGCGCTAAAAGGGCGCTGATAAAGGACCCATTATAAGCGCTCAAGATAGCACTGATAAAGTCCCCCCTTTATCCACACCAGCATTAATAGTGCTTTTCTAGCGCTGTTAATGTCAGTTTTTAGCGCTGATAAAAGTCCAAGTTGTAGTGGTGAAATTAGCTTCAAAATATCCCATAATTTTCACATGGAACCTCATCAATGGGTGTTTCCCATCACATTAAATACTTGGCATCTTAATAAACTATTTTAAAATTCGGACACTATTATCACTAAGAAATGGTTAGAAGTCACTATTCCCATTTTTTCTTGATCACACTTCACCATATAGATTCATATTCCTACTGAAAATAGAGTATATTAGAAGGACTATATAGTTTTGAATCACCGCACCCTAATATAATATATGGTAGAGGCCAACTGACCATGGAATATTAAAGGAATCCCATTATCCCCTTACTAGGACCACGATCTACACTAGCAATGTCATATATTCTTATGGTATACATGTGATTCCCAAGTATGAAATCTTTTTTATCACAATATAATATATCATGTTCTATAATAATAAATTCTATAAACCAATTTAATCCACTATTAACCAACCAACACATCCTGAATTCCAAAAGAACCACCCCAAATCTCACAAGTTGAACACAATCATAATGGGTTGTGTAAACCTCTCCACCATTTTAATTTATTTACATATAAATTCTAGTAGAAGTTATTTGATACAAAAATATATGAGGCCACTACTACCTCACTATAATTTCATGATGCTAATTCTCTTAAGAGTGTTATCCAGGAATCCTTAACACATTAAAGAATGGAATTTATTTCCCATGAATAACATTTATATTGGAGTCAAGATCTTCACTGGCTCCTTGAACACTAAAAATTATTGCTCCAAAGGAACATCCAACAAATTATGACCAGGGGAAGGATTTCGGAGAAATATATTATGTTGACATATGTGGAATACACCATGAATCATTGTAAATAGAGTATTTAATGAAAAAATAATAATTATAATTTCCAATTAGATAAACGGTCATAAATGGTTTAACATAACATGGACCAATATTCTCCACTTCATAAGACCACAATGACCCAACTAAGGTGAAATAATGAAGAGAACCCCATCACTGAAAGATATTTTCAAGGGTTGAAATTAAATATCGATATAATATTTCTACCTATTCTAGGCAATAATAAAAATCAATATATAACATAAATTAAATACCAAATCTTCACGAACCATCCCGTATCTCCCATCTACCAGAGCACCCGAACCAATATACAACATGTAAGTAAGTGTTTTCCCAATCCCTATGCGCTAGTGAAAATTATTCAATAATCAAGAACAACCTTTGAGAATTATTTTTTCCAAACATGAAAAAAAATCTTACATAGTGTACATTTTTTCCAGAGGAAACGTAATAAGAAAGAATATTATAAAAAAACAAACACCGATATAGAAATATTGAGGACTACATGAGTAATACCAACACAAATGGATATAAAAACTCTAATACAAAAAAAATTATGTCAAATAATCTATGTGATATGAGATAAAAAAACCAATCATATTTCAACAAGATACCCATGACTAGTTAACAAGGATAACCTATGCCCCAACCATGGCTCCCTAACCCTTCATATATGAGATAAAAAAATGTATATACACCTAATGGAATGGGTAGGGTTTCATCATAAGGAACCTTGTATGATCCAACTGTGTATTCTATATATAGAATTTGATATATAAATATAGATATAATGAAATTTGAAGTTGATATTTCAAAATAAAAAATTATAGAACTTATATCAAAATCATGTAAGTAAACTATTTTTTTTAAATATGAATATTTTATGTACAGATATATTTCAATGTGAAATAAGTAAATCATTTTTCAGTTATCAAATAATGCATAAAAATCCCATCAAAAAACATGTATAATAAAACACTATATTTAATCATTCATGATTAACAACCAAAAAAGAAAAGTGATTTATTATCCACATGTACAAAAAACCAGTAAAAATCCAATAGAATGATCAAGGGATAACCATACTCTATGAAATTGGTAATGAAATACCATAATGGTTGAATTGGGAGAGCATAAGATAAATAGAAAACCCTATGATAAAATATTGAACATAGAAAGGATTTTACAACATGCACCACAAAATAATATGATCCAAGTATCCAAGAACATAATCAAATTATAAGGGTAAATAGATGAAAAAATGGGTGAAATGGGACATAAAACCCTCCCTTAGTGATCACATATAACATCAATAATATCCATAACCCATCCTATTTTTGTCTAGGTAGCCACATCCAAAAATTCAAAACACAAAAATTGCCACCACCATGGTATGGTGATCAGTCACCATTCCCATCATTGCCTTAACAAATCCTAACCCCAGAGCCTAACACACTAACTAACAATGAAATAACACATAACAGAAAGCCATTTTGGTCTCACCAATTTATATACCACATTATGGTGGATTCCAACTAGAAAGGGTTCACTAGAGGACTCATTATGCCCCATTCTTGAGACTCTACCCTATACTGGGATTCTTGGTCCTACCCATGGTAATCATGTAAAATTCATACTCGAAACACCTTCCACCAAAGTTTGGTCAAGTTTATTTTTCACAAAAAAAAATGAAAAAACACATTCTGTACATCTAGGAACAAACAAACACACCCTAAACCCAAAAATAACTATTCCAATGCTAAAAATAAGAACATGCATCATTTCAATATGTGATAGAGACATTCAATTAAATGGGATCATGATTTGAGTATTAATATGATGATCTAGAGTACATTTCCTCATAGGTTAAAAATCGTGTTAAGAATATTTACTATATATCTTTCTCAAAATGTTAGTCAATTAAAAAGGAATATTCAATAACTACAGAATATGATGACATTATAATCAATGGATTGCAATATTGGTTCAGATCAATAAATTCCCATGATTGTGTTCTAAAAAATAAAATGCACATTCTAGTAATAAAAGTGAACCATATGTGTGATTTTATAGGAAGAGGTGTAGAATTAAAATTCATTTAAATTATGTTAGGGAGTGTGAGCTATAGTGATTAGATATTTTGATGAGATATATAAATAGATTTAAACCATTCAATTAAATGTCAATGCACTACAGGAAAACAGTCATTTCACGGCAGTTTAAAACCCGCCACGAAATGGCTTATTTTTTTAATTTTTTTTTAATTTTTTATGAGGATTAGCGGCAGTTTTTCAAAAAACTGCCCCGAAATGAAAGTAAAAAAAATTAAAAAACATACGAAACCCCGAAATCACTAAAATGAGCATAACTTTTGATCCGGACGTTCGTTGGAGTGCCACGACCAGTCAAATAGAAGTTAATGAAGAGATCTAGAGGCATGTATAATCAAAACCATGAGACGGTATAAGGTGCGGATGATATGAGAGTTTTAAGAAAGTTGAAAAAAGTTCTCCAACTTCAAACGGTCATAACTTTCGCTCCGGGTGTCCTTTTGGGCTCTACCACATATCAAATCGAAGACATCGAAGAGATATACGTAGTAATTTGACAGAAGTAAGATTCTTTCGTGTTTTTCGACCCCAAAACCCCCTTTGAAGGCTGCAGAAATCCAGTTTATGTCACTGGTGTCCCGTAGAACTTGTCTTCAAAAAGAACCTAACTTTCGATCTACGTGTCAGTTCGGACTCCTCGGCCTTCCAGATCGTATTTCGTTCCATGATCATCAGTTTGAATTGTCGCGGCGCCCACATAGACTCTTGGATCATATGTTATGGCCTTTTTAGTGGGTATTGGGTTTGTTATGCTTTTCGATGACTTGTTTTTAGCACCCGTTCTCCATCAGTTTTTTTAAATGGTCATAACTTCCGATCCTTCGGTCCATTCGGTCTCTTTCACCTATCAGCTCAAAGATCGTTTTAGGATCATTGATTTGACTGGTCGTGGATCTGGAACGGACTCTCGGATCATAATTTAACTCCGTTAATGTGAGTCCAATGTATTTGTCACTTTATGACTGTTTTGACGGGTTTTAACGGTTGCTCCATTTATTACTGTTTATTTGGGTTTCCATGACTTGTTATCTTTATAAATTGTTTTTTGTGGGTTATTATGATGGTGATGTTGAATTCTTAAGGGGTTTTCTAGAGTTTTCATGAGTTTTCATGCGTTCTCATGCTTTCTAATGCTTCCCCCATGCTTCTCCATCTGTTTTCATGTGTTTTCATAATTTTTCATCCCTTATCACGTCTTTTCATACTTTTTCATGTGTTTCATTTATTATTTATTAGTTATTGTTTATTATTTATAATATAATATAATTTATTTATTATCTATTATTTTTTACTTGTTATTTATTATTTATTATTTATATTTATTTATTATTTATATTTATTTATTATTTATATTTAGTTATTATTTATTATTTATTATTTATTATTTATTATTTATTATTTATTATTTATTATATATTATATATTATATATTATATATTATATATTATTATTATTATTAATATTTATTACTGGTTATTTATTATTTATTATATATTATTTATTATTATGAATAAAAATATTTTATTTATTATATATTATATATTATATATTATTATATATTATATATTTATTATTATTTATTGTTTACTATTTATTATTTATTGTTTATTGTTTATTATTTATTATTTATTTTTTATTATTTATTTTTTTATTTTTTTTATAATTATTAATTATGTGTTATTTATTATTATTATTATTATTATTATTTATTATTTCTAGTTTATTATTATTATTAATTATTATTAATTTATTTATTATTATTTATTATTATTTTTTTTATTATTTATTATTTATTAGTTATTATTTATTAATTATTATTTATTATATATTATTTATTATTTATTATTTATTATATATGTATTACTATCTATTATTAATTGTTGTTCATTATTTATTATTTATTATATATTATTTATTTAATTATAATTTTTAATTATGTGTTATTTATTATTATTATTATTTATCATTTATTATTTGTTCTTATTTAATATTTCTTATTTATTATTATTTTTTATTATTTTTTATTTGTTATTTTTTATTATTTTTATTTATTCTTTATTATTTGTTTATTATTATTTAATATTTAGTATTTTTTATTATATTTTATTTATTATTTATTATTTGTTATTTGTTATTTATTATTTATTATTTATTATTTATTATTTATTATTATTTAATATTTATTATTATTTATTATTTATTATCATTTATCATTTATTATTTATAATTTATTATATATTATTTATTTTTTATTTTTTATTTTTTATTTGTTATTTGTTATTTGTTATTTGTTATTTATTATTTATTATTATTTATTATTAATTATTTATTATTAATTATTAATTATTTATTATTTGTTTATTATTATTTATTAATTATTATTTGTTATTTATTATTTGTTATTTATTAATTATTAATTATTATTTATTATTTATTATTTATTATATATTATATATTATTTGTTATTATTTATTAATTATTAATTATTAATTATTATTATTTATTATTTATTATTTATTATTTATTATTTATTTATTTATTATTATTATTTATAGTTTCTTATTTATTATTTATTATTATTTATTATTATTTATTATTATTTTATATTATTTTATATTATTTTATATTATTTTATATTTTTTATTTCTTAAATATTATTTATTATTTATTATTTACTATTTTATTATTATTATTTATTATTTATTATTATTTATTATTATTTCTTGTTTTATATTTATTATTTATTATTTATTATTATTTATTATTTATTATTATTTATTATTATTTATTATTTATTGTTTATTGTTTATCGTTTATCGTTTATTGTTTGTTATTTATTGTTTGTTATTTATTATTTATTATTTATTATTTATTATTTATTATTTATTATTTATTATTTATTATTTATTATATATTATTTATTCTTTTAATTTCGAAATTTATTTATTTTATTATTTTATTATCGTAATGTTATAATTTTTGTAAATTTTATTATAATCTATTTGTTATTTATTATAATAAACATTAGATAATAATAAATAACTCAATAAATAAATCAATAAATAACTAATAAAGCAATAATTACTAATTATTAATTATTGGTTATTAATTATTGGTTATTAATTATTGATTATTGCTTATTGTTTTATTATTATTGATTTACTATCTATTAGTAATGTATTATTTGTTTTTTCAATTTGTATATATAAGTATATTAAATTCTGTTTATTTACCACATGACGAGCTTGCTGGAGTTGTAACGTCTTTGGAAAATATGCAAGAGGTTAGGGGTTCAAATCTCACCAAACGCACTGTTTCTTTATATTGCATGGGCATGTGCATGAGCATTTGCATGGGCATGTGCATGCATGCATGCATAGGTAAAGTAAATAAAGTAATGCGAATTAAATGAAATAATTAAAATAAATTAACTAAATACATAATAAATAAAATAAATACGTAATAAATAAATAAAATTCGAAATAAATAAATAAAACAAATACAAAATAAATAAAATAAATAAAATAAATAAAATAAATATGAAATAAATAAAATAAATATGAAATAAATAAAATAAATAAAATAAATAAAATATACAAAATAAATATGAAATAAATAAAATAAATAAAATAAATAAAATAAATAAAAAATTAAAAAAATTAAAAAAATAAAAAAAAATAAACAAAAAAATAAAAAAAATTCAAAAAATTCAAAAACTCAGTGCTAAAAAACCGCCGCGAAACGTTATACGATGGTTATGAAAACCACTGTGAATAGTTTCCTGACGCACATTTTAGCCACGGTTTTTCGATTTAGCAGCGGTTTAAATCGCCGCAAAACGAAAAAAAAACCACCGCTAAATCCATATTTTCTATAGTGACGTATTAATAAATTTATTAAAAAACTACACATATTATTATATAAGATTTTTGGAGTTTAAAAATAGAGAGAAGGTATTCCTTTGAATAACATAATATAAATATATTATGTGATTCTGGAATATAGAAAATATGATCCATAGATAAACCTTCAATTTATAAATCCGTGATCAATTGAGGATTACAATTTATCAACTTTTAGCTTCACTAAACCTCTCTTAAATGCTTGATTTGTTCATTGTATCAATATTTGAAGAAGTGCATACCTAATATATCATTTTTATCAATAAAAATGGGACATATATCTATCCAGTACGGAATATAGTTTGATACATACCTAAGGTGCATTCCATATCACCAAATCCTAGAAACTAGTTACATGATCTCAATACATAATCAATGGGTGTGATTTCATCATGAGTTTTCAACCAGTTGACCAAAATAAAATATTTATCAAAGTAAGAAGAATAAGATAAGAAGTCACATATACAAATATAAATATAATAGAATGTATAATCCCACATATAACTAATTGTAATATAAATGGAAAATGGTATATGAATGAATAAACATTAAAAACATGATGCATAAATGATAAATATAGAGTCAAAACATATACCACCCAAAAGGAAAACAATGAGAAAATTCTAACTAGAATCACTATGTGACCCTTGGATACTCTTGATTTACTAAGTCAAATCATTTCAAACCTACACAAATTTATTTTTAAATCGAAATTAAAAATCATTTTTACGAACCAAATTGAGGTTAAAAAACTAAATAATACAAGAGTAAAAAAAAATTTCAGTGAAAATAGATCAATCATTCCAATGAAACCAAATAGTTTGATTTTTCTACAAAGTAAACTATGACTAGTGGAGGAAAACAAAAATATTATTCTAATTAATCCCCTATGTTATCGAAAAAAGGATCAATGCATTAGGAGTATCCTCATAGGAATCAATTATGATGTATAAAAATTAAAATTGGTTCCCTTTAATAGAACAACTAATCTTTTATGCCTCCTAGGAATCCTTGTCGAACAATATTGAAATCAATATCCTGGTATCTTACAACTATGATAATACAGTAATAAGGTTTCTAGTTCATTTATCCCACTACTCCTATAAGTATAACTAAATAGGTGTGGATAGGTTACATTTCATGTACAAGAACACCACAATATTAGACCATCCACTTTTCCACATGTCTAATTAGATGTCATGGAATTAAAATGATAGGTTATAACTAATAGTGGGAAGTCATATTCATCAATATATTAAAATAATTAAATATCATCTTAACTCCACAACCTCACATGAAAAAACCCATTTTAAATTTCATTCATATAACATGAGTTATACAATAGTCCCCTTTTACCACTTTTGACATCAACCATTAACAATCTTCTACCTCATTTTTAATAACACAATAAGGGGGTTGGGTCACAAGAAGGTCTCACACACACATACACTGTGTGACAATAATGGAATGTTTTATTTTAGACTTTATCCAAAGGACTCAAAATTCAATGTCATTTATCCTTGATTTTATGTCCCATCATAAAACATGCTTTAAAATCAATCCTTGAAAATCATTTTATAAGAAAACCTAGAAACTTTTTCACTCGAAACCATTTTGAAAACAATTTCTGACATCCAAAAATATTCTACATTGAAAAACAATATCATAATTAATATTTTTAGTTAACCCATGATTAAAATATATTCATTACATTTATAAATATCCATTCTATATTTAAAAAAATTTATTCAACATTTTTATAACTCTCAACACTTTAAATTACCACACCAATTACCATGAAAAAGAAACTATATGTCTAAATGAAAACATCAATTGTATATTTCACAATTGAAATATGTATAATGGAAATTTAAATTGAAAAATTAATCATGAAACCATATTTGATTAACTATGATTACTTTTTATTTATTTCACCACTTGAAATACCATGTAAAATCCTTTTTAACACATGAAATTTTACATAAAACACATTTAAAATACACCAAAATAACCACAAATAATATTAATCTTATAATTAAGTAATATAAAAATACCAAGAACATAATAGCATTAAACTTTATGAAAAATTGAAAAACAATATATCCCATTTCAAAGAAAAACATACCAAATTTTACCGCCTATGACAACAAAAATCCTTAATAATCATCAATGGACCTTCATCAATCCATGAAAAGGAAATAACCTATAATAATCAACCCGATCATTAAATAGAACCCAATATTCCCTAGGGTCCACATATAATTGGTGAACCTAAATATTATTGTAGGGGTAATGAATTAATTGGATCATAGTACTTATCTTAAAAGATTCTGGAAAATAGAGCTTTTAGAGGCTTAGAGATAAATGGGAATTAATGGATAAACCCACATGGGGTGTGTCTACATTTTTTGAACAAAATGGAGGATATAGTAATCCAATTGTGTTCTAAAAATTTATTCGAAAAAAACTAGAAATATAGTTTTAAGTGATTATGGGAAACTTACATGGTTTCGTCGTATAGTTTCCAAAACCGCATGACAACTAAGTCATTGACATTATATAGAATAAAAACCCACACAATATTACTTTGAGAGACTCCATAAAGATTATATTACCATACTCATAATATGAAAAATTAAATTAACATATAGTAGATTCATGTCAAAATCATGTAGCATAATTTGGATGACCATACAAATAACATGATCGAGGAAGCTATAAATAATTATGAGGAAACATTATTTCAACATGGACTTTTATAAATAATGAAATGATTATATAGGTTAAATTGTACATTCTAAAAAAATAGAAAACTTATCTATTTATTATAACCCATATAAATCATCCTAAACCATGCTCACAAACAAGGAATAGAATAAATTTTCTCAAAAATCAAAATTCAAATGAAAAAAAGTAAAAAAATAAAATTTTTCTACCCTAAAAACTGATTTTTTTAATTAATGAAAAAGTGTAAATAGTTTTTATAATATCCCCACCACTCCACTTCAATCCACTAGAAAGTACCACAAAAAAGAAAAACTATCCAGAATTTTTCACATCCAAATCACATTGAATGATCTCATTTTGATGGAAAAAACTAGAAATAATCTTTTGGAAGTAACTCAGGGACAATCATGATTCCTCTATAGAAAATTCTTATGTTCACAAAACCAAAAGTTTTCTCTAAAAAAACCTCCACAATCACTAAAAAATGAAATAAAGGAGATATAGATTGGTCTTGTTTCTCCCCACCATTCTATAAAACCTTATAATGTTTAAGAAAAATATCTAGATGTGAAAACATCAATAATGATAAAACATATCAATGAATTCCCATAGAACACCTGAGAGATATTTGGGAAACAAACTCTTAAATCCTCAAAGAAATATAATCAATAATTAATTGAACATCCATTAAAAAAATAATTTCCTATGCATAACACAAGTCACGTACATTATGGAAATTAACTAAACATTCAAGAATAAGATGAAACATGGGGTCTAATCAAATGTTACGTAATATAATTGTAAAATTGATACCTGAATCATGGAAAACATTCCAATAGAGAAACCAAAAAATTAAAATACTAGAAATTTATCAACTATAAGAAGGAAAATATCTATTAATTAATTGAGAACCATCCCCACAAGTCACCCACTCTCTATATAAAGAGAACATGACCTCCAAATATCCAATACACAAGAAAATAATATATTCACCAAAATATATATTCAAAAAAAGTATGCATGAATGAAATCCAAAAATCTTAAAGGCATCCACATAAGATATATTGCCCACATATTGGTAATTATTTTATTTTTCTCAATAAGATAATTATTCATGAATACATGATTCATACTAAAATATGTTTTTATCAAAAAAAACAACTACTCAAGGAAATCGCCTATGATCTAAAGAAAAAAAAACAGAGTTTCACTTCCAATTCCCCATTTTCAAAATGAACTCACCTAGATGAACTCCAAAAAGAAATTTAACCATGCATATCAAGGAGAGTAAGCAATAATAAAACATTATATTATTGAGTTATAAATAATGATACAATTCAACTACTCAACATAAAGTCTATAAAAATCCAAAAATAGAAAAGGTCAAATATTTCACATAGAAGAAACCACAAAAGGAGGAATCCTATGAAAAATACTATGACTCCCACAAATACCTTTCTTTTAGAGACATTTTAATAAAAAATTTACATGAGCCTTTATTATCATTCTCCTAAAATAAAATTAGTTATCCCATGTATATGGGTAAAACCAAAAGAACCATTTCGAATTCTTAAAGAAAATTATATATGAAAAATAAATAATCTGATAATTTTTCAAAGAAACTATAAAACTATCTTCCAACTTAATTATAATTAAAAATATAAATTTTCAATATTTAGAAATACAAATGAACATCTAAATATTCCATAATATTTAATGGATTATCAAACTACTTATCCATTTACATTAAATTTCTAAATACCATTATGGAATTTTTTAACCTTAGAAATCCTTTTAATAAATAAATTCCTAAAAACTATTACTTTTATGAATTTAGAGTTTTATAATTACCTCCCTTAAAATATAAAATACCTATTTAAATTAAAACAAAAATATTAGAACCACTTTTAACAAAAAAAAACAAAATTGTTTTTTACCAAATAAATACAATCATATTTTGATGACAATTATAAAATGGTTTTCATATAAGAATCATCTCAGGAAATTTCCCCTTCCATCATAAAACCAATTTTAAAATAATAAAAAAATACCTAAGGAAAAAACAAGTAAATGATTATAATTCTAAACATAAACTAAATAAAGAAAAATCAATTTCCCTGAAAAACCAAAGAAAACTCCCATATCTGAAAAGACACAATTGACACACAACATTGGAATCCATAAGGGGAGCGTGATACAAAAATATAAATTCAGTAAGAGAAACAATGCTAGGCATGGTTTAGCTGCATGGGATATAAACCATATTCAAACCATGTAACTGGAACAGTCGTCGTTGTGAAGCCCCCCCACTTAGGAACTGAACGGCTTACTAGACCATGTGTGGTAACTATCTAGTACTTTTTTTGCCCCCATATTTTCATCCTAAAATAAATCTAACCCCTGTAATCTATGATACAATGTATGGGGACTAAAAATTCCTCTCCTATATTCTAAATTCATCTATAATATCAAAATTAAAACTAAAAAAATCAATACTCAAGCAAAAATCACCCCTAGAAACTCGAGGTTTAGTGATTCAATGATCCAAACAAGAACATTCTCATAGCCTCCAACCATTCCACAATGATAATATTGGTTTCTATAAAACCCTAAGAACCAATATAGCAAGTGGTAATGATTAAATATATTATTTAAATAATAAAAAATATGAAACCTATCCATTGGAAACCTGGTCTAATATATGTTATACCAGAGGTGTGTTCCAAATTGATTGAGGAAGGGAACTACTTATAGCCCCTCAAAACATAATTAATAATGAAATTTCACCCATAATTATCAGCAACAAGATTGATTATATATATATATATATACATATAAGAGTGACATGTTTGAAATACATGGATAAAAATATGACAATGAACATAAGAGAAGGAAAAAAAATAAATTTCTAAAAATAACATAAATAAGAAGATTTATTTAAATGAATAAACCTACATATAAGTGAAATATTATTAAGAAAGAAAAGGGACACACATCAAAATATGGTCTTTTAGGCATAAAATAATGAATACAAATGGAATATTAACTAACCAAATTAAAATATTCAAGGCGAAGGGATCCCACACAAGAAAAAATAGTAATTTGTTTTATCCTAAATGACCTAAGAAACCATAATGTCTATAAATTTGTTTTCATCACTCCAATTATAAGTCACCTTCCCACTATAGTTAATAACAAAATTATATCTCTGAATAAGATAAATAATGGACCAAATAATAGAATATTGTTTAGTCATGGAGTTGGATAATGATAAAGAACCTAAAATGAAATCATATGAACCGCGTACACCTAGTCGTATATTCAAGGAGTGAACAAAAATAATCCTAGTGGGTAGGAGATACAATGTATTTTCAATTCTGTCAAAAGAAAAAGAATTTAATTGTAGTTTAAAAATATAATTTAAAAAATTCTTCAAATTCAAATGAATTCAATATCCAAATCAAATTCAATAATTTCCATAAAAATCAAATTATTTTTACTAAATATAAAAATCACATGGAAACCATTTCCTATGCCTCGACCCATTTTTTAATAAAACAAAAACCCCATTTTCAAAAAACTAAAGGGTGAAAGAAAACCCAATTTTATTTTTTTATAATAATAATTGGAAATTAAAATTGTGTTATTTTAATAGAACAATAATACATACAAAAAACCCATTTTATTACAAATTCATATTGAATTTTAAAATTCATTTCTAATTCACAAAATTTTCTTCCATTTTCTAATTTACAAATGATTTCTACAAACCAGTTTAAATGTGAAAAAATAAATCTCTCATTTATGGTTAAAGTTACATGAAACCAAAAAAGTAAATTAACCATGATAATGAAACCAAATTACAAAATGATTAATTTACCCAATCCGCAACTTGGGGATACAATCAAAACTCAAATACACGAAAATACCATATGTAATTTTAAAATGTATTAAATAATAATGGAAAAAGATCGTAAGACTAATGTACAATTGTATGATCTAGAGACACAATCCTTAGGAAAACATGACTAATCATATCCACATCCATTGTATCGCCATAAAAATATAAAAACATTACACAGCTAGGAACCGCAATCTACCATAGGACACCAAAAAAATTTCAATCCCACACAAACTACAACCACTATTAGTACAAAAAACTCATTTTAATTGAGTACCATTCCATTTTCACCACAATACTATATTTGGGAATTCACTTGTACTAACCATTACATTTTTATCAATGAAGTTCTACTAAATAAAGTAAATGGAGGAGACAAATCAAATGAATCAATATATAAGAAGCAATTAATCTTATATAAACTCATAAACCCTTTATGAAACCATAAATTTAATAGTTCCTTCATATAACATAAATTATAAAACCTTAGCTTATATACATTTTTCATATAAAGAAATAAGTACAATATCACTCCTGGTCATAATACATGAAATCAAGTCTTAATAGGGTCTCAACCAATTATAAAGAGTTTTATAATCACACAGTGTTCCAAATAAAACTTTTCAAAAATACATGAATTGTGAAGACATTTTTCCAGGGTATGATGTACCACCCCAATCAATTCATCGAAATCAACCCTTGAAAATGGTTTAGAAATCATTTTCTTAAAATAATCCAACCAAAACCATTTTTAAGAATAATTTCTAATGAAAATAATATTATTCAACATTATAACCCCAAGTGTAAGAAACACTAGTTTTACTTCAAAAAATGACTAATACAGGGTCAAAACATATTTTAAAAAATCATGTTATATTAAAAAAAATGAACATGTTCAAAACATATGGAACTATAAATAATTATTTTATTACCTGGAAAAATCATTTATAATTCCAATAAAACAATTTTTAATTTATTTCAGACCCAAATATTATAAGATAACATTCATAATTTTAAATTTAAATAAAAACTATCACTCAACAATTATTAATATGATCAATTTCACGTGCAATGTTAAATGGAAAGTAAAAACCATTTCACTAATTGAATGTCGACTTCAATTACCTTTAAAATACACCCAAACCACAACATATATTACAAATATAACATATAACACATTTATAACTACCATGAACGTAATGGAATATCATTTTTAGATAATTAACAAAAACACATACCTTGGACCAAGGAAAACTATTCCAAATGAAAATGACTAAGATGGATATTTCACCAATGAGAATTCATGTACCTTAATAATGGACTAATAAGAAAAAACATAATGAATAGATCACCCAATAACTAAACTAAAACCCTATAGACTCTAGAGTTCTTGGAGAATATTGAAAAAAATATGGGAATTTGGAGAATAATGAAGAGTAAAAAACATCTTACTCCGAAAATATTCATAGTGAATGTGTTTGGAGAATTTTGATGATAAAATATTTAGGGGATTGATCTCCTTAGTTTTCACTAATCTTGAATGATTTATATGGGGAATAGTTGAGACCTATTTATTATTTAAAATTTAAGGGGAGACCCCCAAAATCAACTTTCAAGTGATTATAAGAAACCCACTTGGTTAGGACACATGGTTTCATTGGACGTGTGCCAACTATAGAATATGAATTAAGATGAAAGACTCCCCATGAATGGTATATCCTAGAGACATCATATTTTATTCTACTATGCCTCAATCATTCCAAATTTGATTTCCATTTTGTATATCAATGCCACATTATTGTCACACTATTTTCCAGACAGTGTGAAAGCTATTCTCTAGGATAATCTATGGAATATTGATGTCATATGGTTAGTGTGAGGAATAAAAAAACCCCTATGAAACCCATGAATTTAAAACAATGGATGTTAAAAATGATATAAAAACTTACCCATGTAAGGTTTTCTGGAAGGTTAGATGGAACCATGTTCCAAAAACCCATCACTGAATAAAAAATTATGAAAATTAATAATAAATGATAATACATTCAAAAATTCAATATTCATAAAAGAAGTTCCACATAAAATGAAGGCCATTATGACTCAGTGTGTAACTTGGTTTCTTAACAGAGTGATTGTTAAACTACAACCTGAACTTTTAAAAATTAATAATTATTAGAAATCACATATTACCATGATAATATCCTTAAATATAAGACAACTCACATAGTCAATATTTTACAGAGGAATTAGATGATTTATTTTGTAATGGAGGAACTTGAATATGTAATTAGGTTGTTCTACCCTCATTTATTTAGATATGTGTAATAAAATTTTGAGTTGGAAAATATTTTAATGGTGTTAGAATGTAACATCGTAAGATTTTAATCTTCATTTACCATCAAATAAAATATTTCAGATTAATATCATATGATACATTCAACACCAAACTAAAATTAAATATTATTTATTTTATTTATAAAAATTATTATAATTAATGGTAACCATTATTTTGTTTAAATAATTTATTAACAAATTTTTAAATGAAAGCTACAATTACAATAAAACAACAAGTAAGTTTTAATCACAATATCTTTAGATCAGTATCCATATTATTTTCAATAAATATCATATTGAAGATTAAAACTATAGAATTATGGGAAGACATTACATATATATATATATATATATATATTAAAAGTCAATCAATAGGATGAATGAATTTTATTAAATTTTTTAAGATTATATAAAGGATTATAATATAAAAATTATATATATAGTTATTATACATAATACCATTGGAAATATGGATATTTGATATATATTTTATATATATTGTCATTGGATATTCCTATTTCAGGTACTTTGAATTTGTGTAATTTATGAAAAACAATTATAAATTATACAATTCACATATAATAAATAATTTTCAAATTAAATAAAATGATAGTAAGTTAGAATATATTATAATAAATATAAGTCTTTATTATTTGTATATTCATTTTTTTGTTGAAGAAAATATATTTTTTCATTAATATAACATTCATAAAATTTAATGGTTTAAGGTTTAATATTTAAATGTCGTTAAAATAACTTATTGTTTAAAAATAATACTTTTTCTGAAAAAATAATATATTTTAAGCATATTTTTAATAAATAAAAAATTCCATTATTAATGTATGATATTAATTAAATTTTTTATCTATAATTATGTAAAATACTATCGATATAATGAATATTAAATGGTAATGGAAATCATAAATTTATTTTTTGAGCTAAATTTTGTTATTCTAAAAATTATATTAATGCGTTTTACATTAAATATTTTCAATTTTTTATCATGATTTTTAATTGAATCAAATAGAATTTATTTAATTTATTTAATCTGCATATTAAAATTTGTTTTTTCAAAAAATTTAAATTTAGGCTTAAAAATAATATATCGACATTAAAAGTGATCTTCAATGGTGAATGTAGAATACGATAATAAGGGGATAGTTTATGATAAACTAATAAAAATATCCTGACACTATATCTATAAATGATTATAAACATTAATTTATCATATTTTTATTATTTTTAACTTTTTATCCCCTTTCCTTGAGAAATTATATTCCTTATTCAATAAGGAATGATTTTTTTAAAATATTTCACTAAGACACTCCTATAAAAGGAGACATCATATACCAAACACTGCTGATGACATTACATATAATTTTAAATGAATACCTATGAAAATTATGACTTTAACAAGTGTATACAATTTTTTTGAAGCTCAGGTCACTTTATTAAATCCCAATTTATTTGTTTCTATGAGGCTCTTTAAGAGACAATTGATGTCTTCATCAAAAATATTCTCCAGTCAGCAAAAATTCATCATTATAATCTACATAAATATATACATTTATCTAATTTCCCACATTAATAACATGTTATTTAAATCATTAAAATTCTATAAGAGGGATATTATTAGAATATAATATCATGTTCTTATTTTTTTGTCATTATACTATGTGATTGTTTACGATGGTTTTAATAATTAAATGAAAAATTATATAAGAATTAAATCATGAATATTTATTAAAAAATATATAATATGATATAATAATTAGAAAAATTAAATTTTCAAAACAATATATAATTTAAATATATTTATTTATATTCATTAATAATGGAATTTTTTTAATGAAAAAATAAAAAGAAATTATTTATCTGTTCCAAAGAAACCATCACCATGTTGTTCATGAAATGAAAATGTGGAAACATAACTAAATCAAACACATATATTATATCTTTATTAAAGTCATGGTGGTGATGAACTTTTGATCAACGGTCACAGACTACAGCATAAAAAGTGAAACATACATTGAGAATTTGGGCTATTGCCAATAGAATGTTAATTTAAAATATAAATAATTAACATATGGATAATAAGAATTTATTTATGTTTATTATTAATTAAAATAACCCTGAATTTTTATCTTATTAATATTAATAATGAACTAAAATTTATTATATATGTATTTATAGAATCCATGACCCATAGGATTTCTGTGTTGGGGGTATATAATTAATTATTTTTAATGAGATATATTTTGTATTCACCACCACAAATTTTTATGTGGCATATATACTGGCTCATGAATACATATTACTATTTTTTTATTAAATTGAAGGAATATTCAATGAAATATAAATATATTTTCCTAAATATCTTTGTATTTAAATCCATAAAATGTTTTTTTCTAATATCTCCCCGAATTAATGATTTTTTGTGAAAATATATCTATGTTTGGAAATCATATGATGTCAAAACACCATATATTTTCATCTCCATTAGTTATTATTTTTTCATTCAATTTTACGATTTCACATCATATATGTTCCTAATTTAATTGTTTTTTAGTGGAGTGGACCTTTTATATTCTATTTTTTTAGAATCATTTTCAAAACTCACAATAATATATATAATATAATTTTGAAATCAATATATATAAATATATAATATATTACAGTATTTGTTTTTGATTTTTAATACCATAATATTAGTTTTAAAGTGATATATTTTACTATTTTCACATGGGGATTTTCAATGAAATTGATTTTCATAATAAAAATGTGACAAAATATTAGATTTTAATTATTTCTGCATGACTAATTCTGCTTTTAGTTTTATTTAGTTTTCTATATAATTAATCCTTTATAATTTTCAACAATATTTATAGCGGAATAATTATCATCAATTTTTTATTTAAAAAACACTTTAAAAGAAAATATATGGTTATTTCATCATATTTTCCAAATTAATTTTTGATTCCAAATATATTTTTTTATCCTTATATATATCCTTTAATGATTCGTTTTATTTATAAGGGTTATTCTCCGATGGTAGTATGAATCTTTTTTTTCTAGGGATATGTTATGGATATGTCTTTTGGTAATATTATTGAAACATTGTTTTCTCTTAGAGGTTACTTATGTTACGATGGGATTATGGGTGTGTTAATGTCCATGTGATTACCATATATATATATATAGTCTATCAATATGTAATGGGTGTTTCTGATATATCCTCCCAATAAATTTGGTTATGTTTTTTATCTCATGATATTAGGACACGACATGGGTGGTTTTCCAGACTAATTTATTTACTAGACATGGGTGGTTATCCCATGTTCACTATGTTATGGGAAGTGTGATAGATTAGCTAATCACTATTTTAAATTATTTTTGGTTACCCTTTATATTTGTTACAATTTTAATGACTCAGATTTTTCGATATTTATATTTTATGCATAATATGAATTTCATGTTCCCATAGATACTATTAATTGATATATGTTTCTACACACCCATGTCTCAACCCATATATTTTTATCATGTCCTTATGTCATGATTTAAGATTTATGAACCATTTTTAATTGCATTAAATTTCTTTACATTAGGTTTATATATGTTGAAAATTTCCTATTGAAAAATTTTCATCTTATTTTCATTTATTATCTTCAATTTATATATATAATTTTTATTCTTATAGAGAATCATAACACACCCTTCCAAATATTTCCACTTACCCTTGTTATATAGAAGTGTATTTTGTATGACATATCTTGAAGGTTAACATGAGTGAAGAGTATTTGTGTTAGATACTAGATATTGTAAGTGAAATATTTTTTTATATCTAATATTATAATATACCAATCCAATACTTGTTGGTGTGTGATTTAATGAGATATTTATTTAATATTAAGTTAAATTGATGAAATATATATTAATGTTATGGTTAGTTCATCTCATAACCCAACTATAAACCCTTTGGAGATAAAGGAAACATGAATATTTTCCACATTAATGGATTCTTCTTATTAAAAAACTATCACCATTTATTAATGATTAATAACCAAAAGATATTGAAATAAATATTTCTCATGTAAATTGACCTCAAATTCCTAGATCATACACTTCTATAACATATTGTACTTGTTAATGTCATAAGAGGACATAATTAATAGTATATAAATATGAATCCCAATATTCCTATAAAATATAATTTATCTTAATATTTTATATGAATGAAACTTTTAAACTATCATAGAATGTAAAAAACACAAATTTTGTTAATCCTAGGAATATATCTGGTGCACTAATGTATCTAGAAGGTATCTCCATGAACTGAAAAATCTCATCAGGACACCTGAAAATGGTCTCCAAATTATCTTCTTCTCTAACCCTTATATAATGTTACCTAATATACTCTGGAATCTTGAGAAACTAAATAACATGAATTTACTTATTAGAATATGTATTTATATATTTAAGGGTATATATATTTTTCACAATTACAATATTTAATCATTAATAATTATTGAATATATGAAAAATTCCAAGAATATTTTTTTAATTATTATTACATGACCCCAATGTGACACACTAGTTTGGGTGACACCCTTATCTAATATATAATCACCTTTAAGTTTTAACTATCAAAATTATAAGGGAACTGGTTAGATGTTTAAATATAAAGTAAAAAAACAATAGACTATAATGGTATGAAAATACTATCGTTACACAACCCTCAGCGTTGATGATCAGAACTCAGAGAAGATCTGAAAAATAAATAATTAAAACATTAACCATGAGACCATTGCATTACTCTATTATATAATTCACAAGGACAATAATTCACTACCCATGAAAAATAAAACTATTTGAATTGAATGCTTCATCATTGTGAGAATACAAAAAAATGAAAATTCCTTTTAATATTTGAAAACCGTTAACAGTGAAACACACAAAAATACATCCTATATGAGTAATCCTTGTTTGTATCAAATCACATAGGATTTGATGGAACATAATATTTCACATCTCCCGTAAAAACTATATATTGATACCACTAACTATGTATTTTAAAAAAATCATAATCCAATTACCTAACCCAATGTTCATATTTAAATTGAAACCATATATATAAATTTATTTTAAAAATAATTATAATCTCCCAAATTCTATCACACAAAATAAATATATTGAAATGTATACCAGAATGAGTTATCTACCTCAATATTAGTATAACCCCACAATTTTTTGTTCAGAATTTTTGAAGTCTTTTCATTGGATTATAGGATCCTTGCCCATGTCTTTGGAATTCTCCCTTTCAAATATCACAAGAAATATTTTAATAATATAATTATGTAAAAAATAATTATCAACCCTTAATATATTTTAACTATAAAATATAACTTAAATATAAACAAAATATATTGTACAAATATTCTATTGTAACCAATCCAAATCCCCAAACTCACACCAAATTTAGTGTTATAGAGAGCTATATCAAAACTCTTAATATAAAAATGGATTTTGACTATTATTAGTGATCTAATGACGGTCATGGAGACTATACCCCCATAATAAAAAATTAATGTTTAATAAAACTAAAAGAACTAATATATATCATCATAAATATTTGAAAAACTACATTCACATAACACATGATTTATAAAATTATCATTTACAACTTCAATCACGTCATTGAATGAAATTTAAAATCTCCTATAAGAAAATTAGATACAAAAAGACAAACAAAAATCTCTCTTTATAATAAGGTCCAATCTAGTCCAACTCCAGAATCCAGCACCAACCAACTCATTCATTAACACAAACTCTATACATATATGAACTGGTCACAAGAAAATTTTACTCACATATCACAAGAATTTTATATTATTCACACTTTTTAAAGGTATCAAATATAATTTCGGTATAAACTCATTAGGGCCCAAAAATAATTTTCATTTTATAATAGCCATATGTTTTTAATATTCAAAAAATTTAGTAAATAAAAATTTAAAAACAACACAATACAAAACACAACACACTTGATTGTACAAGGAAGATATCCTTGACCTATATTGACTAGTTACATTATGGTATTGTGTATCTATTGTCTATAATGTTATAGGTTTTATTTTTTATTACTAATCTCAAACAATAAGAAATTAAACACCCACTTTTATCCTAAAATTTCATTCAATGATACCCCAAATGATTACTTAATGGAACATAATTATAATGAACCAAAAATTAAATCTCAAATGAAGTCCCATTTCAACTATAATATCAATAGATAGATGGAAATAAAATCTGAAGATAACAAAATCACATATAGGGTTCCCTATCACCACTATTTTCCCTTGGCCATCCACGTGGCATATAAATATTTGAAAATGACAATTAACATCATCATTCAAAAGTCATTAGTCAAAAAGGGCCATCACTAGAAAATCGGTGTTCAAATACTCATCGAGGACATAACATATGTGAATGTGACTAAAAAGTACTTGAATCGATGTTGAGTTCCACTAACCAACATCCTATGAAAAAATAATATTGAACTTAAATTATCCCAATCTTCAGTTATTAAAATTTTTCAAACCATAACATTGCACTCCACACCATCCATATTCACACACCATTTATATAACATGTGCCCAAATAAATTTCAAACATCATGAGTGTTATTTTTTTTACACTATCTTTCAAATGTATGTGCCCAACAATCCATCATTTTTTCTCAGTTTATTGGTATAAGGAACTATAGAGGGAAATAATAGTAAAACACTCTAATACATGGGAGGAAATAAATAGTTCTTTTTCAATATTCTCAAATGACCCTAAACACACCCAAAAATAAACAAGACATATAAAAACATATAAAATAGAAAATATATTGTCTCCTCCAACATGATAATAGGAGTGTCTTGTACATGGAATTATATAATTTTTTCTAAATTAAGAAGGTTGAGATCCCAAAACTAATAATAAATCACAATTCATAAAAAAATTGAGAAAAATGAAATGGTTAGAACACAAGAGATTAGTCAAATATGAACAAAAATTCTATCCCATAATGGTCGAATGTGATGATCAAATCAATTAATATATGATTACTAGTTGAGATCTCACAATCAGGAACTAAAATTGGAATTAGGAGGGGGTTCTAGTCATTTATGATTTAATGGAACCCATCTGACAATTTAATAAAAATAAATAATTAATTGGAATAAAAATTTAAAATATTTAATTGTGTCCTAATAAATCTATAGTTACCACACCAAAACTATTGTGGCCATTTATGGGTTCCACTATACCACCCAAAAGGGTTATACTAGAAGTAACAGTAGACATCACATATCTCCCATATCAAAGGTGTCTGTATAGTGGGTTCCAATGGGATTTCTATATTTTAAATTTTTTATCTATATCTTATTTCTTAAAAATAGAATCCCATACCCTATCTAACCACTCTAATTCCCTAGAAATGAAAAATTAAAATTGATTATTCCCATAGTAATTAAAACATAAATTTCCATAAAACTAAATTGTAACCACATGTCTAAAACATGAATGAGAATATTTATGATGTCTATATTCATTATAAAAACAGAAATTGTTATCTATACAAAATAATCCCTCTCATGTCACCATGAAATCATCATGATGACACTGAATAAATTTTTCCACGCAAATCACTAGATCTATAATAAAAAAGGTATCAATCCATTCTAATGGAACCCCTACCATAAAGGTCACCTACCTATTGAAATCACCAAAACAATACCCAACACACTAATGTTTCCATACCCAACTCCCTTCCATAATTCATCATGTACAGAAAATACCATATATTACCTTAAAAGATTAATTCTAGTACTAAATTAGTTTTTTAAGTGTGACATGCTTCTCATCCTTGTTCTGACTATCATATCAATTGAAAAATGATCTAGATGTATCTTTGGTTGAAAATACAAAATTCTTTTAGTTTCCAATCACTAGGGATAAAAAATTCATTGTCTATCTACATAAATAACATTTCACTGATGAACCTCATTATAGTAGAATAATCAATCATCTAACGTAATGGCCCACATACCTCTCCTCATATAGCCAGTATTGGTTATACAATGATCATATAATAAAATCACTAGAAACTAATACCATATATAGAACACTAAAATCACTATAGTTCCACTTTATTTTCAATTATCATTTTCCTTACTCAAAAAATGATATGAATATGAAACATTTAATTCTTACATCAATAATTTTATAAATACTATACATGAATCATTTCAAATTGTATTTCATTAGCTTTTAAAACACTATTATGGATTACATTAAATATATTAACAGATTTGAATATTATATAAATGAATTTCCCTCCAAATGAAGTTAAATAAATCTTTGTTTGTTTAACACTATTTTGTTTGGAAAAAATATTCAAAATTACAAAATTGAATTCCTTCCCGGTAATTTCTTCATTTATAAAAGCACAAATATATAGATTATAATAGTGTTCCCCTACCCCCTTTTGAATATTATTCACTAACTTCAACCTCCACCATGTTGTAATATTAATCTGATCAATGATTATGTAGACTATCATAAGCTAGTGCTAGACTTCCTTGGGTACACCCTCTTCTTGAAATAAGGGAGGATTTTGAGAGTATAATTACTTTTTTAAATATTTCATGGATAACTCAACTCCCTCACTGATTAATTATATATTTAAAAATACAAGAATCACCCTTAGTTTATTGTTATACCATTCCCCTAACTATTCTATAAAATTCATCTAAACTACCCACCAAAACACTTATACATCTATCTCATTATCATCTCCACCCCTTAGGCTAACATACTGTGCATTCCGTAGTTACACTATATAATTACCCTATTATAAAAAAATCCATTGATATGGGATATAAATATCCATACAACACCATAATTAATAAAAATATAATATTATATGGATCAAAACTAGGGAAAGATGTAACAAGAATCACATATCACATGCCCACATATTTTTCTTCAATTACCCATATAATTAGTCATCCAAACTCTTGGTCCCACCTACATTAATCTATGCTAGGTACCACACATAAAAATACCATAAAATATTCACAAAACATACATCACCAAGATTCATAATATTGTATAGAAGTGCAGAATTCTACAATGAAGCTATATAGGAAAAACAAATTTGCAATTTTCTGAAATATAGTCGTGTCAATAGCTAGATAATAATCACAAGGAGGTAAAATATGTTATTTATTTCATATATTCCAATCATGATATGAATGTACCATCACAAAACTTTTTGTCCCATGATTAAATACCAAAAAATAAATAAGAACATAACATTTTCTTCTCAAAGAAAAAACTATTACCATTAAAACGAAAATAAAAAATCAATATTTTCCTATTGACATAGAAATCAACCTATACATGTGTTGGCCATGAAAAAAACATGACATGGATCCTACGTTCTAGCATATCCCAAATCCTTTACCTATAATACCCAAAATTAAAAAACCACTTAATCTATTCCATTTGGAACAATATAAATTGAAACTATATTGTAGTGTCCCTGAACATGATTTCATGAACAAAACCTGATACTGAGTTCCATAGAATGCATTCATTCCCCTAATATTCTAAAGGATTATAATTTGTTTCAGGGTTTTATAGATAATAATGGATGGACTATACCCCCTATAATATAACAATAAATTATATAATAAGAAAACTGACATACAACCGACACATAAAAATATAATGGTGAGTTTAACTAATGGTATATAACAAATGTTTTATAGAATTACTATCTCAAATATCATTTTAATCAATAAATATCATAAAAATAGTATTATTACAATCATATATATAATATTTTATAAGAAAAAATGATATCCTATCATGAAAATAAGGAACCACCTTGTATGGATTTAATACACATAAACATACCCATGTTTATTTTAAAAGAATTGTAACCAAATTTTCCCACATTTCTTGTCCAATTTATATTAAAAAATAATGAAATATAACGTATGTACTCTTCAAAAAGGGACTATATAGGGTTTGAGTAATCTCAATAAACTAGTCCTAACAGTGTCCCTAAAAAATACCAACATGAATATGAGGTCATCAAATTTTTAATTAAGGGAAAAATATAATTAGAAAAATACAATTCACATGATACTTAAAATGACAGGGATGAGATCCAATTCTAACTTATCTCCATTCTAGAGTTAGATGATGTAACCATGATTTGTCATAGTATAAGTGAGCTTTTCCTTTCAAACAATTTCATATGTTCGGGTATTATATTTAAAAAAGCAACTAAAATGTTTTTCATGATCCATTTAAAATAAAACCTCAATGAATAACCCTTATAAAATTCTCTATTGTAAATTGATTAATGTTCCAAAACCCATATTTAAACCATAAGGAAATTAAATTGTGAAAAACAATAGGTCAAATCCATTTTCTCATTCACCACTCATATATAGTGTATATACCGATGAAATATACCACACAAATAACTATGATTAATATAATCTATCTAAATAATATAATTTATAGATAAAATCAGGAGGAAAAAAATAATAAACACCAATTCATGTGCCCCATATTTTTTCCAAATGACTATAACATCTTTAACCACAACCCGCGTTTTAAAAGATAACATCCAATAATAGAACCCGATGAAACCCGATATCTCTATCATAGGTGATCAATATCATTTACACAAAATATAAATATCATAGCTTACCCATAACCACACACCATGTTAGTCACATGTATGAAAATTAATTTCAAACCCCATGTTTTTGACTTTCAATTCAATCAATTAGTGTAATGAAAATAAAGAACATCCTATCAACATATTTCAACTAGTAGCCACTTGAAACTACCCCAATAAAAATTAGTAAAACCCTTATATATACTATATAAAAAACTGGTTATAGTTCTAGTTTCTCATATGAACCCACATATGCTCATAAATCCTATGATTTCTAAGCAAAAAATTAATAATGGAAAAAACTAGACACCACCTACTAGAAACTTGCAACAATATATATATATATATATATATATATAATAATATTAATAAATTTAATTGGGGATAATTAAATTCAAAATCATTAGGAAAATACCTAATTTAGGGAATAATTATTATGGTGCATTTAAACATTGTAAAATTAAATTTATTTTAACATAGGAAAAACTATCCTTACTAGTGATGGTTGGATGTGACTATTAATAAGATAAATAGATGTAAACTTGGTGAGATACCATTTTTGGGAAGATAAATGTGAGTAGAGAGTGGGTTCAATCCATTCCAGGTCCAAATGTACGTCAACTTTCAAAAGTTCTAAATTAATTCATTTATTAATAAATTAATATAAACTCAATAATATGGGATCCAACTAGAAGATTAATTGACCAACCAAATATCAAGTGTTCCCCAAGGAGTTACTTTACATGAAAATATGACTTAATCTAACTATATAATTAGAAACTAACTCTACAACTGGAACTCATGTTTCTTTAAAACAGAAGCCAGAACCTAAATTGAATCAACTAATAACTCAAAAAATAAACTACTAAAATAGGTTTATTATGAACATAAAACCATAATAAAATGTTTTATAAACCAATAAATTATAAATATCTCATAACCGACATCCGTAAAAACCATTATTTGGAAGGATGTAATTATACGAGTGACCCTAAAATAACACCTCCAATAGACTAGTAGTTACTGGGTTTTAATGTGTTTATAAAAATCCAATATGGATGGAATTACTCTCTTATGTCCATCGAATAATATAAATAAAAATATTATCAACACTAATTGATAATATAAAATATTCCCATTTTTATGTTCTTATATTTTAAATGATAATAAAACCATATTTTTTGTAAATCATGAGTATTATTTTGTGAAAATATGAATTTCAAAAAAAATAATAATTTATAATATTTAAATGAATACAATAACTATAAAATCATAGATCATGTAAAGAAACTATTTTTCCTTGAAACATATTGGAATAATTTGTGGAATATTTCTAGCTCCATTGAGATAGTGTGGGATTCTGAGGTCCGTAGAGCCATAGTGTTGATATAATAAAAATGATAATTATTTGATATCAAACTCATACAATTTATAAAAAAATAATGATATATCTCTTGAATATTGTTTTTGATGGAAAATATGATACTTCCATTTGAACTAAAATGTGTGGTTTACCTTAGGCATGGAAAAACATTTCTCTATACCGGGTGTTTGGAACTTTTTGTGTATAAGGGTAATGTTTTAACATGATTTAATTTAATATTATAGTATTTTTATTTTCTATTTTTATTTTTCTACCATTATTATTTATGTTCCCATAAAATATTATGATCCCCCATTTCTTAACATGGGCTGGATAAGAATTCATGGTAATTATCAACTTTGACATGATTAAATTTAAAAATTCTTAAGGGGGAAAAATTAAACACTCCACCATCAATTTTCAAATGAAAAAAAATCAAATAAGTATATTAAATTTGGTTTTTAATCCCATAATTTAGGTTCTAAAATATGAGAAAAAATTATGTTTTTTTGTTTGTTTATCCCATTGTATCTATGTGATACAAAAACACCCTTATGTGTAATCAGTGAAGCCATCATTGGTTTTCTCAGTTTTCTTCTCTCAGCTCTAAGCATGCCATGACTATCCTTCTTCCCTAATGTGCACTGTACCGATTCTATGAAATAAGATATATTTTTTAATGTTTTTTATTTAACATATTTTCTATCATTTTCAAATTTTGTAAGATGGTGGAATTTTAAAATAAAATTTTGAAACATATATTTACCAAAGGATAATTCTAAAACAATTTTTAATAGATATTTATGTGAATTATGGAATGATAATTATCAATAATTATTAATCGAAAATTTCATCATATTATCTTATAAAGAATATAAATGGATTATTATCGAATGACTATATATTAATATTATACAAGTATAAATATGAAAGGTATCATCATTTTATTATCGTGATTTATCAGAAGATAATTACACTGAATTATCAATGGTTAATATTTAAAAAAATATCACAAGTAAATTATGAAAGGATAATTTATAGAAAATTATCAAAAGAAAATTATTCATGTTTTCAATGATAATTATATTAGTTTATAAAAGAATAATTAAAAATAACTACCACATCTGATCTCATATTGAACTGGATCGATATTTATACTATTTTTTATGGTTTTATATTTATTCTTTTGGGGAAGATTCAGAACATATTTATTTTCCTAAAATTATAATTTTTTAGTCATCTATAACAGAGAATGTATCATCCTATGTGATAAATTATTTAGTTTTTAAATAAATTATTTTCTTTTATAAGAACTTTTTTCAATCCATGAGTGTTGATGTGATGAAAAATATTATAGTAACACACATGAGGATGTTTTTTTATTGTTGAGGATTATAACCCCTATTTAGAACTACATGGGGTGGTTTACCCTTTCCATTGACACCGAAAATATTTTTGGTTTAATGATCTGGACCTATGTTGGATTTTGTTACACAATTCTCTATATTATAATTTATGTGTTGGAATCCTTGATAATTGTGATTTTCCTTGATCTCATGTGTGTGTGTATTGCTCGTGAGACCTACTATTATTTTTGATTCCATTATAATTATTGTATAAACTGGTTTCCCTATTTAATTATGATCATATACTATTATGTGTTGCTACTCTTTTTCTCATTATGATATGTTATGGTTTCCATGGATGATATACCATATGATTCATGTTAGCATTTCCGGGTAGGTTTTGTTTGGTACTGGAGGCAGGTGAACCGTCCTATGATGTGGATCCCTTTGTGGGTGATTGAACACGGCTTGAGATAAAGATGATGATGAACCAAATCATAAGGTATGGTAATGATTATCTAGAGTCCATACATGAGGTACAAATTCCATATAATGGTATGGGGGCTAGACCCTGGTCAGATTTGGGATGTGAAAATTTGTTGTCCTGATCTAATTCAATTCCATGAGACCACTGAGATATTGTATTTTGAGATTAGTGGCCATTACTTTCTTTTTTATGAAAATAAATGATTATCCTCCCAACATGGAGCCATGTAAGTATCTTGGAGGGGTTGTTATGGCTTGGTTAGCATATGATCACTCATTTTTTGATCATATATTTTTTTATTGTTACACATTTTATTGTTTTTCGTGTATTATTATTATGGAATACACTTATTTTACATGAGAACACTTGTTTAGGATGTATTGTTGGTGTAATATCTAGTCTTGTAAAAACACCCCACTCATAAATTTCGATTCTCTAGTAGATTTCATGAATAGATACCTATAAATAGTTAAAGTCCCTACAGTTTGTGGTTAGGTATAAGAGCACTGATCTAGAAGAATATTATGATGGAATCTAGAAGAACCCATAGTTTATATATATAAATATATATATATATAGCTTCATACATTGTATATACATGATAATTTAAGATATTCTTAATATTATATGACATGTATTCCATTCATTCGTTCCCAAAACATTGTTCTGCGTGTTAATTATAGTATTCATGATTTATTATAGATCAATGTTTTTGATACTGAGTATAAATTCTCACCCCTGATGAACATATACTCTCACTACCAGTAAAAAACAACTTTTATGAAAGCAGGAGTGCATGAGGTCATGTTTCATTCACTGTAGAATATGGTGGTTCCTGATAGGGTGTTACAAAATGGCATCATAAGACTTGGACTCACTGTCATGTTAATTCTATTTTACTTTATTTGGGTTATGGTATACATGATAGAAAATTGTTGGGGTTCGAGTATGGTAACTATGTCATTTTATGACTACTATTATATAGTGGACCTATGATTTTCCATAAATTGTGGGAAATTATTGTTTGTTTTTAATTTTTATTAAATTAACCTTGGGTGATGCACATGAGTTTGGTATTTTATTTATGATATTTCTTGTGCATTTATGCATCATGACTAGCGATGTCGGTTAAAATTTCATATATATACTGCATATTTTTTCATAGTAGTTCAAAATTAAATTCCTTTATTTGTGATATTTTTTTGGGATAGTTTATCTTTGTGTGATATATCTATATAGCCACATTGTAATGATATATATATTTATTCTAATTATTTAGTTGAACTTAGAATTTAATTATGTATATATATATATATGAAAACTACCACTAATATGAAATGATGAAAACCAGGGTTAGTGCTTGTTGGGGTATAACTTGGGTTATGTTTAAACTCATAGGAGAACCTTATGTGATCCATTTGAATAATTAGTTCTCATCCTAATGAATTTACTATTTTTTATGTGTTTCCATCACATTAAAAAATATTTACCTCCAATTTTTTTTATTAGACTACATGATAATTTCATTGAAATCCACCCATAGGGGAATATCTTCTAAATATAACTCCAAATGCATCGGAGTATATAGCTAAACATCCTACATTACCTTCTATATGGGTTAGATAGTAGGGTTGTTTCACCCAAAATTATTTCTCTTAGTTCCTTTTCTAGACATATAGAGTTTAAAACTATAGTTGAATATAATAAAACATTCAACACCAGCATTATTCATCCATTTAGGGAACTAGAGTCCATTAGGATAATGAGTAATGGGTTGAAATCATTGTTGATTTTGACCTATTAAACACTGATGGATGGGAGAGTTTGGTAGAAAAGATCTCAAGTCAGGTGTATATCCAATTTCAATTCTCCCACATAATATGGTACCAAACGAGTAGAGGGAGTTCCATGTGTATCAAGAAAACTTATATAAGAAGGGAATAATCAAGACATGTACATCACTCTGGGGTGCTGAAGAAACCCAAGAAAAAGACTAAATATTTCATCATATAATATAAATAATAAAGAAATTTCTCATTAATAAAATACTACATCCCGGAAGGATTAGTGTATTTGTAAAATAGATAAATAATCTTCTTATCTCATGAAATGTCATAAATATCTTCTACAAAGATCTTCCCATATAGTATTATTCTTGATATACCATACATAGAACAATTATCCATCACCTAAGGAAATGAAACATGATAAGGGGTGAAATCAATTTCTAAATATGGGTAAACATAGAAGATTTAAAGCATTAGAGGAGAAGATGGTCATAAGGGTATGGTGAAATATTCAAGTGAAATTTCTCAACATAAAATATTCATACAAAAAAACATAGATCCTATTCTTTGAAATCAATTTATATCTAGTTGCATGATCAATAAGGGTTTCAAAAAATATCTAGTATATAAGAGTTATAATATAGGAATGTTGGTAGTTGAGGTTTCATCTCAGTGGTATTTCAACCTTGTAATCCTGTATCCACGAATCACAAGTTTGAGTAAAAAAAGTGACACATTTTTGGGGTGCAGAGTGTTTCTCGTTGCGGGTATGTCCGTGCCATTAGCAGGGAATGAGGATTCTAGAACGTTCCAGCTATAAAAGTTCTTTTAGAGATGGTCTAGCCACTCCGGTCTCAATGAGATGGAGGTATCAGGGGGTTCCAGTATTAGAAGCGGTCATCAGGCGACATGTCGCACCCACTATTTCAAAATTTATTTATTTTATTAATTTTCTTTGCGCTAGTTAGTTCGGGTCGAAACCCGACTTTAGATTTCGAGTTCTTTGTGTTTTGTTCTAGTTTGCGTACAGCGCAACGCGACCGAAGCTGCGTGGCCTCACCTGGGTCGCCGCGCGGCCCGCCCGTTTCACCACACGCCCTGCTTGATGGTTGATTAATTAAATGAAATGGATCAGTATAATAAAAAAATAATATTAATGGTGTTAAAAATATAATTTGTTGTGTGTCGTTATTAATATTACACTTAATAATAATAATAATAATAATAATAATAACAACAATAATAATAAAACTAATATGGATTAATAGTTTGTTTTAATGATAACAATAAATATATTATAATTTGAGGTGTTATTATTATTATTATTAATGCTAAATTTAGTTTTTATTTCGTTTTATTTTATTTTATTTTATTTTATTTTAATTTCTTTTTATTTTAATTTCTCTTATCTTATTTTAATTTAATTTCTTTTTATTTTATTCTATTTATTTATTTATTTATTTTTCTTCTTCTTTTTCTTTATTTTTCTCCTTCCTTTCTTTTCCTCCGTTTTTTTCCCTCCTCACAATCTCGTCGGAACCCCCTGCTACCCCCCTCCTCGTCGCGGCTCACCCCCCTTCCCTCTAACCCTAGCCGCCGGCTCCCCCACGGCCCTCTCCCGCTCGCCCCTCCGCCGGCCTGCTCGCCGCCTCGGCCCTCTCTCGGTCAGCTCCCCGCCGCACGCCGCACGCCGCGCCCCTACCCTCATTCCCAGCCACGTCCAGCCTACTCCGGCGCGGTACACCCCTCCGATGAAGCCACCGGCTCCTCCCCCTTCCGCCTGCCCGACTCCACCCGGCCAGCACCACCCTCCGGCGAACATGAAACCGTCCCCCCCTTCTTTGTCCAGAAAAATTCCGGCCGAAACCCCCTCCGAGCTTTCGGACAACCGCCCCGCATCCCTTCACGGTGTCGGACAGCCTCCCTACACCTCCTCGCGCAACTCCAGCAGCCTCCGTCGACCTTCGGCCGACCTCCCGCACCCCCCCGATGTAAGTGCAATTTTATTTGATTGATTGTTGTTCAATGATGGTTTAGTGCGGTTATGTTTGCGAATCGAGTTTGGTTCAATTTCATGATTTATGGTTCACCTTTGATTCTTTTATGGTGCGCATTGGGTGCGGTTGAAGAATTCAATGAATTTCTGGTTTAATTATTTATGTTTTAGTTCAATTGTTTGTTTAGGATCAATTTTGGTTTTGTTTGAGTTGCGGTTGATGTGTGGCGGTCGTTGCACACCACGGTCGTGAAGTCTGTGATGACGAGGTAGGTAGTTCCATGCCATACCATCTTTAGATGATTCAAATTGCTTGTTAGTTAAATTAGAATGTGTCCTAGTGATAAATTGCGTGATGCGAATTTTATTTTTGATGCGCTTTGATATTTATATTGTTGAATTTTAGTTGTTTTTAGATAAATTCCAATGTTTTCAGGTGCGTTGTGTTGTTGAAATTTTCAGACATGTTTTAGTAATTGTTTAAGGTGTGAAAATTGTGTGTACAATGTGTTGGGATGTGCAACTTATTTTTAAATGTTTACGACATCTAAAATTTGTTTTTTTTTTAAAACTAAGGCCTTGTAGTTTGCATGTGTGATGTTTTATTAATTGAGCAATTGTTTAATCAAGTGTCATTTGAGATGCAGAATATGGTTGGGATGGTTTTTGGGGTTGTTTGGTAGGTGCGAAATGGGTTTTCGGGTTCTTGAGGTGTCTATGTAATTAAATGTAGATGTTCAATGAAAATGAGTCATTTTGGGTGTGTTTTCGTGTTGCGAAATTTTGGAATTAAATTGAAAATTGTTTGAACAATGGGAAAACATGTTTTGGTTTTTATAATCTACACTTTTTTTTTGCGACGTTATTATCTGAATTTGAGTTCGTCTTTCTTGTGCAAACCTTTGCTTTCTAATTTTAAATGTTTTATAAATTGTTAATTGCACTTATTAAATTATACGTGGAGCGCGAGAGTTGTTTTTGACAGAATTATGTGCGCGTTAAGTTTTAAAGGTATTCTTACTTGTGAAATTGGACATGTCTCATGTGAAAACTCCTATTGTGCTATTTTGAAATGTTCTTCTAATTGTTTAAATAGTTTATCAAGTCACGCAAGTGATCTGGACTATGTGATAAAATGGTTTTGGTGTGCGTGTGTGTTTTTTTATGGTGTTTGGGTATACAAATGGTGACGTGTATGTGTAATGTTTTGTTTGGGTTGAGATATGTGGAAGCGATATACATTATGTGAATGTGAAACTTGTTTGAGCACAAGGGAAACCCTGGGTATCTAGGTGGGAAGACTAGAACTAGTGTGCTAGTGAACCGGATGGGTATCGTCCCTGTTTCACTTAGCTGGATTGACGATTGCAACACTAACTAAACATATAATATCTGAGGGTCGTGGCCTTCTAAGCCACGTGTTCTGAGGGTCGTGGCCTTCTAAGCCACGTTTTCTGAGGGTCGTGGCCTTCTAAGCCACGTTTCACCGAGACACGAGGTTCTAGGGTCCCACTTGAGCTAGATGAACCTTAGGGGATTTACCCGTAGTGCTCTACCATCTTTGGCGTGGTGCCTTCCGTTGGCATATGGAAGACCACTTGAGTATGTGTGTGTGTGTGAGAGCATGTGTGTGTGTGTGTGTGTGTGTATGTGTGTGTGTGTGTGAGTGTGTGTGTGTGTGTGTGTGAGCATGTGTGTGTGTGTGTGAGTATGTGTGTGTGTTCCCATATTGAACATTTCTCTTCCCCTTTAAAAATCGTGTTTGTTAAATGAGTTCTTTTTAATGTTTTTTTTTCTTTTGGCGTTTAGCTTGTAAATGTTTTCTTTAAAAGAATTTTTTAATTAAAATTTTGAATAAGCACTTTAAATTGTCTTTTGATGTTGTGGCATGGAACCTTTTCTCGGTGGCGTCCTACTGGGCTTTTAGCTCACACCCTGCATACACCCTTGGGTGTATGTAGTTTCTGTTTCTTCTGTCTTCCAGGTTGCGACTTCGTGCTCAATGACGGTGGTTCAGGTTTCAGCTGGTATTCTCATGCAAAATGGTGTTGATGTGGTCTCACTTCTGCCGGGAGGTTGGGTATGAGTTTTAGTTTCCGCTGTCGTCTTTTCTTTTTAGTTATTTCTTCAAGTTGTAGACTTTAAACTTGTTCATAGTTTAAAGACACGTTTTGTTGTCTATTTCTATTTTCAGTTTATCTATCTGGTAAGTTGGTTTTTCTGTCTTGTATTTCGGGTAAAACCGTTCCCACCTGTTAAACATGATACCCGGGCACTTGTGCCAGCCCGTGGGGATTGGGAACGCCCTTCGGGCCTTGCCGCAGACCGGGTCAGGCGCCGGATTGGATGGCGACCCGGCCTGGTTCGTGACAAAAATGGTATCAAAGGGAAAGGTTTGCTCTATTGGGTCGTTTGCTTTTGAGATGGAGTCAGAGTCGACCAAGTTTAAGGTTGTTGGAACTCAACATTCTAGCTACGAGCAATGTGCCTAGCCAGCACACCTCGTGGCGGGACTCGAGTTACCAAAGTAAGTTGGGTTTTGTCCGAGTCATTGTTCCGTGTGGTTAATCTTGCTTAAGGGAAATGAAAAGAGAGTGGGGCCAGTGGTCTTAGTGAGCTCGCAGGGTCTGCCAAACCTTGTGGAGCCGGGGACATTGTCCTAAAATACTCTCCGTGGCCAGTGGCGTGATTGGCGTATGGCCGCCAACCATATGCTTCAATCACCCGCTGACACTAGTTTTCTCTTGCGTCGTTTCTCGTCTCATTGTTTTGGATTTGTGGAAAGTTGGTTTTTAAGTTAAAATGTTTGGGTCTTAGAAAATGTTTTCAAATGAATCACATTAAAAATGAAATGATGTGGAAGGTTTGAAAAATTTGGGTTGGATGTTTTGGTTCTGGAAAAATGGAAAGGTTTGGTTTTGGTACTTGGTGTTCTCGTGGGCGACCACATGCATAAGTGTATATGGAAAGAGAAAGGGTTAATGGCACGAGCGGATGAGTGCCTGGATGAATTTGAGGTGGGTGCCAGTGCGGCATGGGAACATGCATGTGCGAAGCTCACGGGACGCCATTGGTGTTTGTGCAATCTACTGGCTTTGCTTATTTTTAAAATGTCTTGTTAAAGAAAATGTTTGGTGTTTTAGTAAACGGTGTTTGTGTGGCGTGTCCTTGTGTTTTTGAGATGTTGGATGTGTGGCGTTTTGAACTGAGTATTATTTTTGAATGGTTTATGTCCCGAGTTTGAGTTCTTATTTGTAAGTTGGTATGTAAGCGTGTGGTTAGTAAATTCCTTTGAAGAGTACATCGGGGAGCACTTTCAGTGGTTTCCCCTGCACGGTTGGTGTTTTCTTGTGGTATGTCTTGACCGTTGGACCAGTTTGGTTGGGTCCATCGTTTTCTTTCTTGACTAGTGTACGCCCCCCCTATAAAGCGCTGACATGTGATTGATGTACAACTACGGGGAATTCCCCGTTGGCCGGCACTCCAATTGATTGAAGGACTCTCCTTTTTAATTCTAGGATTGAACCCACCTCTCCTTCTTACAACTAAGTAGATCCTCTCGCAGCGGGATTACAGATGTGAGGGGAGCTGAAGGGAGTTTTGGTCTTTTGAGTTTTCTGACTTGTCGGGTATGAAGTTGACATCGTTGTGTCTAAAGGTCCCCCTGGAAGTGGTGAACGAAATTCCAGCGAGGAAAGTTGGAGGCGGTTCAGAATTTTCGGTGTTGACCAGTGTCTTGAAGGGCTATGTGGTATTTTCATCGGTTGAAAGAGTCATGTTCGGTGACGTCTTGCTATGTAAGTTCTCTTTGATTATCAAGGATGAAGTTTGACCTTATTAATTTGAAAGTTCTGTTTGGAAATGGTAAAAGGTGATTCCAGTGGGGGAAATGTGGAAGCAGCCTAGAGTGGTCGGTGTGGGCCACTGTTCTAAATAACCTTTGGTCCTTTATTGGTTTCATTTAAGAAAGGGTCTGTGTTAGACCACTAGTGTGGAAGACCTAGTCACATGGGGATGCTACGATCAATTGCAGGAGTCACGTGTTGTTTAAGACTCAGTTTGAAGTCCCTCTCCATATAATGTTCCTCTCAACGGAAATGGTCATGTTCGGGTGACGATTGGCGGTATCGTATTCTCATTCAGTATGATAAAGGGTGATGCACATGCACCATTTCAACTCTGGTGTTGGTGAATATTCCGCGTATGATCAGTCAGATGCTGTAATGTGTTATGTTTGATGGTGTTGCCTCGGGTGCAATATGATTGCATGTGACACCAAAAAGGAGAAGCTCCGTTCGGGAGTTTTCCATGCCTGACTACGAGGCAGAAGATGCTTCAAACATCAGGGCTCCAGCCATAGGCCTCGGAGTGAAGCTGGCGCGTGGTCAGGAACCCCGAGAGTATACGGGACCCAACCTTATTTCTGTCATCGGTGTGGAAAGTAGAGACAGTTTATATTGTTTCTATGGTTGTTCCATTCCAAATGAACCATCTGGCTGTGTAAGGTTTTCGTGTCTATATAGAGGCGTGTTCGTCCCGTCACCTTAAAGTCTTGGGGGTTGTGTCCCACTGTATGTAGTCGCTTTAGGGGTCTTTATGGGGTATGTTGGTTAAGTCAGTATCAAAGTTGAATGGGGATCATCCAGGGATGGGGAGATGCCGGTTTGTCTTGGGTCATGCTGTTGATGCCCCAGTGGTCGGGGCCCCTCCCTCCCCACCCCTTGTGGTGGGGTGTTTGGTCAGCATCGAGGATTTTTCAATGTTCTATATCCTCTGTTAGTTCTAGTGGCGGCGAGACCCACGATGACTCTCGCACAAAGGTCTATGGAATAAATTGGTGATGGCCTTTCCTTAATGGTGGGGAGTCCGCCCAGACCTCCCCATATTGGTTTTCTAGTCTCATCTTGGGCGCTGGTTGGTTCTAAATGGTGGGGAGACCCACATTGGGTCTCGCACAAATGCCTCTAGAATGAATCAGTGCTGGACTTTTCTTTAATGGCGGGTAGTCCGCTCGAACCTTCCCCGTCGGTTGTCCACTCTCATTTCGAGCATCAGTGACTTCTTAATGGTGGGGAGCCCCTCGAGCTTCCCCATGTTGATCTATAGCCTCTGTTTTCAAAGATGGTTTGTCGATAAGTGATAGGAGTGTTCCGAGGACGTGGTTTGACCTCTTTGTTCATATTAGCCAAGTGGTGTGGTTTTGGTTTCAGAGTGCTTGGGTGTGTTTTGGCGTGTGAAGTTGGCTCTTGTGGGTTCAAGAGTTCGTTTTCTAAAACAATCGGCTGGAGGCGTTCTAGCTTTTGGGGTGGGTGACACATATCGGAAAGTCTATTTATGCATTTCTTGATGTTGTCTTTGAGTCACTTTCTCTGAGCACGATGTTTCTCTCTCTCTTTTGTTGATGTTTGTGGGGATCCTATTTGATCCTTAGTGGGGTGTCGTTTCCTACTTTGGGTCTCAGCCTTAGTCGCGGCTTTCCGGGGGCGGAAAGCTTTATGGTGGGGAGAATTGTCGCACCCACTATTTCAAAATTTATTTATTTTATTAATTTTCTTTGCGCTAGTTAGTTCGGGTCGAAACCCGACTTTAGATTTCGAGTTCTTTGTGTTTTGGTCTAGTTTGCGTCCAGCGCAACGCGACCGAAGCTGCGTGGCCTCACCTGGGTCGCCGCGCGGCCCGCCCGTTTCACCGCACGCCCTGCTTGATGGTTGATTAATTAAATGAAATGGATCTGTATAATAAAACAATAATATTAATGGTGTTAAAAATATAATTTTTCGTGTGTCGTTATTAATATTACTCTTAATAATAATAATAATAATAATAATAACGACAATAATAATAAAACTAATATGGATTAATAGTTTGTTTTAATGATAACAATAAATATATTATAATTTGAGGTGTTATTATTATTATTATTAATGCTAAATTTAGGTTTTATTTCGTTTTATTTTATTTTATTTTATTTTATTTTAATTGCTTTTTATTTTAATTTATCTTATCTTATTTTATTTTAATTTCTTTTTATTTTATTCTATATATTTATTTATTTATTTTTCTTCTTCTTTTTCTTTATTTTTCTCCTTCCTTTCTTTTACTCCATTTTTTTCCCTCCTCACAATCTCGTCGGAACCCCCTGCTACCCCCCTCCTCGTCGCGGCTCACCCCCCTTCCCTCTAACCCTAGCCGCCGGCTCCCCCACGGCCCTCTCCCGCTCGCCCCGCCGCCGGCCTGCTCGCCGCCTCGGCCCTCTCTCGGCCAGCTCCCCGCCGCACGCCGCACGCCGCGCCCCTACCCTCATTCCCAGCCACGTCCAGCCTACTCCGGCACGGCACACCCCTCCGATGAAGCCACCGACTCCTCCCCCTTCCGCCTGCCCGACTCCACCCGGCCAGCACCACCCTCCGGCGAACATGAAACCGTCCCCCCCTTCTTTGTCCAGAAAAATTCCGGCCGAAACCCCCTCCGAGATTTCGGACAACCGCCCCGCATCCCTTCACGGTGTCGGACAGCCTCCCTACACCTCCTCGCGCAACTCCGGCAGCCTCCATCGACCTTCGGCCGACCTCCCGCACCCCCCCGATGTAAGTGCAATTTTATTTGATTGCTTTTTGTTCAATGATGGTTTAGTGCGGTTATGTTTGCGAATCGAGTTTGGTTCAATTTCATGATTTATGGTTCACCTTTGATTCTTTTATGGTGCGCATTGGGTGCGGTTGAAGAATTCAATGAATTTCTGGTTTAATTATTGATGTTTTAGTTCAATTGTTTGTTTAGGATCAATTTTGGTTTTGTTTGAGTTGTGGTTGATGTGCGGCGGTCGTTGCGCACCACGGTCGTGAAGTCTGCGATGACGAGGTAGGTAGTTCCATGCCATACCATCTTTAGATGATTCAAATTGCTTGTTAGTTAAATTAGAATGTGTCCTAGTGATAAATTGCGTGATGCGAATTTTATTTTTGATGCGCTTTGATATTCATATTGTTGAATTTTAGTTGTTTTTAGATAAATGCCAATGTTTTCAGGTGCGTTGTGTTGTTGAAATTTTCAGACATGTTTTAGTAATTGTTTAAGGTGTGAAAATTGTGTGTACAATGTGTTGGGATGTGCAACTGATTTTTAAATGATTACGACATCTAAAATTTGTTGTTTTTTAAAAACTAAGGCCTTGTAGTTTGCATGTGTGATGTTTTATTAATTGAGCAATTGTTTAATCAAGTGTCGTTTGAGATGCAGAATATGGTTGGGAAGGTTTTTGGGGTTGTTTGGTAGGTGCGAAATGGGTTTTCGAGTTCTTGAGGTGTCTATGTAATTAAATGTAGATGTTCAATGAAAATGAGTCATTTTGGGTGTGTTTTCGTGTTGCGAAATTTTGGAATTAAATTGAAAATTGTTTGAACAATGGGAAAACATGTTTTGGTTTTTATAAGCTACACTTTTTTTTTGCGACGTTATTATCTGAATTTGAGTTCGTCTTTCTTGTGCAAACCTTTGCTTTCTAATTTTAAATGTTTTATAAATTGTTAATTGCACTTATTAAATTATACGTGGAGCGTGAGAGTTGTTTTTGACAGAATTATGTGCGCGTTAAGTTTTAAAGGTATTCTTACTTGTGAAATTGGACATGTCTCATGTGAAAACTCCTATTGTGCTATTTTGAAATGTTCTTCTAATTGTTTAAATAGTTTATCAAGTCACGCAAGTGATCTGGACTATGTGATAAAATGGTTTTGGTGTGCGTGTGTGTTTTTTTTATGGTGTTTGGGTATGCAAATGGTGACGTGTATGTGTAATGTTTTTTTTGGGTTGAGATATGTGGAAGCGATATACATTATGTGAATGTGAAACTTGTTTGAGCACAAGGGAAACCCTGGGTATCTAGGTGGGCAGACTAGAACTAGTGTGCTAGTGAACCGGATGGGTATCGTCCCTGTTTCACTTAGCTGGATTGACGATTGCAACACTAACTAAACATATAATATCTGAGGGTCGTGGCCTTCTAAGCCACGTGTTCTGAGGGTCGTGGCCTTCTAAGCCACGTTTTCTGAGGGTCGTGGCCTTCTAAGCCACGTTTCACCGAGACACAAGGTTCTAGGGTCCCACTTGAGCTAGATGAACCTTAGGGGATTTACCCGTAGTGCTCTACCATCTTTGGCGTGGTGCCTTCCGTCGGCATATGGAAGACCACTTGAGTATGTGTGTGTGTGTGTGAGCATGTGTGTGTGTGTTTGTGTGAGTATGTGTGTGTGTGTGTGAGTGTGTGTGTGTGTGTGTGTGAGCATGTGTGTGTGTGTGTGTGAGTATGTGTGTGTGTTCCCATATTGAACATTTCTCTTCCCCTTTAAAAATCGTGTTTGTTAAATGAGTTCTTTTTAATGTTTTTTTTTCTTTTGGCATTTAGCTTGTAAATGTTTTCTTTAAAAGAATTTTTAAATTAAAATTTTGAATAAGAACTTTAAATTGTCTTTTGATGTTGTGGCATGGAACCTTTTCTCGGTGGCGTCCTACTGGGCTTTTAGCTCACACCCTGCATACACCCTTGGGTGTATGTAGTTTCTGTTTCTTATGTCTTCCAGGTTGCGACTTCGTGCTCAGTGATGGTGGTTCAGGTTTCAGCTAGTCTTCTCATGCAAAATGGTGTTGATGTGGTCTCACTTCTGCCGGGAGGTTGGGTATGAGTTTTAGTTTCCGCTGTCGTCTTTTCTTTTTAGTTATTTCTTCAAGTTGTAGACTTTAAACTTGTTCATAGTTTAAAGACACGTTTTGTTGTCTATTTCTATTTTCAGTTTATCTATCTGGTTAGTTGGTTTTTTTGTCTTGTATTTCGGGTAAAACCGTTCCCACCTGTTAAACTTGATACCCGGGCACTTGTGCCAGCCCGTGGGGATTGGGAACGCCCTTCGGGCCTTGCCGCGGACCGGGTCGGCGCCGGGTCGGATGGCGACCCGGCCTGGTTCGTGACACGACATATGGACTACAATGTGGCAGTATACATGTTCGTTTGAGGCATTGTAGCATGGTAGTTTTCAGGAAATGACGGTGGCACATCTGACCAGATTATGATGTTTCTTGGAATCCAAAGCCTTAATCCTGTTGATGAGTAGTGACAACGATGCGTTTCTCAATGGTGACACATCCCTTACAGAAAGATGTAAGAGGTTAGAGGAAAATTAATATTGAATAAATTGAAAAAATATTCCCTCAATCATAGGTATATACATTGATGTGGATTTTGGTAAATGAAAACCAACTAGGCATAGAAATTAATTTAGAATGAATGATAGGGTATGAAATCATCCATCTGTTCTAGGAACCATGCATCTCTTACTAAAGAAATTATAGATATAGAACACTATGATATTGGGAGCTATGAACCATCATTCTACAAGAGGCTATGAGGGTCAATTCTGATATTTTGAGGGACATTGGGGCCTTCATGTCTTATACTAGGCCAAGTGCCTATGGGACTATAGGTCATTTAAGTAGTTCCCTAAAATCCTAAAAAATATGATTATAAAAAAATCTAATCCCTTCAAGAAATTGATAGAATATTTGAGTCATGTGGAATCATTATCATAAGAAATATTATTCGTATGAACATATCTAGAAGAAAATATTTCAATACAAAATCTTATGAGCTTATTTTGGAAGAATTCACACTCATGTATGAAGATGTGGCAAAGCTATTTGTAATCATATCCACTCATTTTCCTTTGAGAATATATAGAATTAAAACATACTCATGCATCAATATTTGAAAATATCTATTTGTAATCACGTACATGCTTATCATCATCATCACATTATATTGCAATATTACTTTAACTAATGAATTTATGGGTTATATTGATACCAAATTTCACATAATCATTATTCATTAATATAAATTTCATAAGAATATAAAAAACCTTTTTATATCATCTAAAAATACCAGTGGAAAATAATTGAATTACATTAACATCTAATCATAATAATCCTCAATCACACAAATAAATAATTAAGGTGGTGTCATATGATCATAACCCCAGTAAAACATAATTAATAACAATATATGTTATCAAAGATGAAAATATAATTAAAATAATTTATAGAATATATCATGAGTAAAATACCATTTTCACATTGAAATAAAGTATTTACAATTTAAAATTTTCATATATAATGATTAAAACATTTTCATAGATAAGAAATTTAATTAATTTAAAGGATACTTCAAAAAATGTATTTGAGACCATGGTATGAAATTTTATTCCTTTAATATAAGTAAAAAATAAAACATTATTTTTAAAATTTTATAAAAAGTCAAAAAGTAAATCATATGAAAATTGATATGAATATCAAATTAATTTTTTTATAAAAAATTTAAAATGGGTAAAATTTAATATAAATTATCATAGTAGAATCGAAAAAATTAAAACATTTTTTGAGAAAAAATGCACATGGAAGAAACATGATTTTTATCAAAGGGAGAAATAAATTTGGTTCTCCCTAAAAACATTTTGTACGTATGCATGAGTGATACCATCACTTCCCATTTGATTTTCTAAAGGAAAGATAATGGTGGGTTTATAATATAAATAAAATTTAATTATATTTAGGATAATGAAGATATTATTTTATTGTAAAAATTATATTTTTTATGAGGTAAAATAATACGTAAAAAATAATGTGTCCCATTAAGGAGAACACTACTTATTTAGAATTAAATATTTATTTCACTTCATAGGGACCCTATGGTGAATATTTGGTGATGTCCAAAACAACTATAATAATGCTACCAATTTTTAATAGATATTTTTTTTGGGTTTTTTCATGAAATAATCATCAATATATTGCAATTAAAACATGTAAGTGGTTCCCTTTTATAAAAAATCTACTTTTGAACGGTGTTCATTTCATTTGATTATTAAAACAACTTGACATCAAAGGAATTGTAATGTAAAAATTTTATACTTATATAATTTTTTATATATATCTAAAAACAATAGTGTAAAAAATAAATCATCCTAATTATATTATATAAAATAATTTTAAGGTCATTTATTTCATTTTTCAATTAATTGGAAAAATACTCTATCAGTGTTGTGTAAGCTATTAATCTAATTTTTAAATTAATAAAAATTATTAATAATTTACTATTAAAAAATAATTATATTATATTCAAAATAATCACTTATAACATAACATAACATCTTCCTATAATTATAATAAATATTTAGATTTATAAAAGTCAATAGGGCAACATTTTATATTTATCTGTTTCTAAAAATAATATAAGGGTCATAATCATTAAAAATATGGAACTAGAAAACCATATAACTGATTCATAAATGGAAATGGTTGAAGTCCTCTATTACAATTGGATAAATGAATTTTATAGGTATATTTTAAAGCCTTATCCTAATTTTTAACCCAATTTTACCCATTTTACAGTTACCCAGATGACACAATTTTGTTACAGTTACTATTGAAATTGAGTAAAAATAAAAAAGAAATATTTACTAAATTTTATATTATGAAATCCAATTATTCAATCCATTTTAGAAGTTTCAATTTCTATAATTTTTAAATATTCATTTCCAAATAAGTGCACAAAACGTGAAGAAAACCTTTTCTTAGAAATATATGTTTTCATCATAATATTTTTTATATATTTTTATCTTATTCATAGTAAAAAATTATATGAATTTTTGAACAATATATTTGTTATATATTATATAAATTTCCAAAAAAATATTTCACCAATAATTATTAATTTAATTAATTAAGATAAAAACACTTTGGGCACATAAAAAAGGGTTTTTAGAAAAAACATATCTTTTAAATTTAGTTTTTTATTTTCATTTATAATTAATTGGTAACCAATTAATTCATTTTACACACTTGTGAATTATAAATTTTTAATAATTTAGTTATTCTTATTCATAAACACCAATCCAATGTATAGGAAATAATTTTCAGAATAAATAATAACTTTTTAATAGTATTGTAATGCCCTGACCCCAGTTACCTAGAGTCGGTGCATTATTACATAACATTGGAATGATCACAAGAAAGATCAAATCTCGAAAGACCGATTGGTTTGGTAGCCTTGGAAACACTAGATATATTCATAAAGTTTTACATTACATCATAAAGTGAAACGATACTACAACAACATATTGTCTCCATATTCCACATTCATATCCCCACATAATATCCCTGCAGGTCATTCATAATTTAATTCTTCACTTCCTGGGAAAAATAAAACATAGAAAAGGGGTGATCTCAAATTCCCAGTAAGGATAACATTATAGCGGAAACATTCATAAATAAGAATAAATATATATGGCAATGTATAACTAAAACAAAATCCTTTTAAACTTGAACTTCAACATAGTATGGCAAAAGTAAAATGAAATAATCCCATTTACTTATTCACATGGATATTCTACTAATCGAATAATCACATGTAATATCAATAACCACTTTCATAATGATGGAATGCATAATGCCAGACTATCATAACCACATAGCCAAGGCCTCATGCCAAGACTACAAATAAGATTTTGCCAAGGCCTTATTCCAAGATACTAGTTTGTCTCATGAGACCTATCGATGAATCGAGGAGCTATAGCGGGCTCCACCCGTCATATATTAAGTCCAATGCATTCCCATATGAAAAGGTTTAAACATAACATAAAATTTGTATTAAAACTAGCATATGAAATGTCAATACTTTCACCATAAACTATGAATGGTATAAAAATAGCACATCCGCAGTCAAACATATCACAAAACCTTCAATACAATATAGATGTTTTGTATCATAATAAATCAACTTCAAATAAGCGTAAAATCCATCAAAGGATGTTGACATAGATGAAATCAAAACTCTTTTTAGAGAAAAATATCTTTCTATTTTGAAATCATTTAAGAGTCTTATATTTATGAAATAAAACATTTTCTTTGAAAATATTCTTATAATCTTGTAAGGGAAGCTTCGACGATTTTATGATGGCGGAAAATAGTCGCACCCGCCGTATAAGTTAAAAAAACATTCTTACCTTAATTCTGTCGAAAAGGTTAAAAAGCACCTTGTTTGGAAAACTACGGAAAGATTATTTTATAAAACTCTTATAGAAAGTCAAACAAGGGTATAAATGACTTTAACCAATATTCTTTTAAATATTAAAAATGTTTTGAAATGCATTTTTAAGAAACATGGATGTGGATGATAAAAAGATCCCAGTAGATTATTAGGTATAAACAACCTCGGATAATGAAGAGATTGTGAAATAACCCTTACCTTGTACTTTTACTTGGTTGGGGTAGGTTAACCTCCTGTATAATGGTAAAATAATTGTTATTAAATTATACAAGAATCATATACATTAATATGATATCATATATGATCTTTTAACATTGATTTGTTAATAATATCTTAGTATTATCGTTGTTTCGAGTGTTAACTCACTCGTTTTCTTTTATATGTTTTGTTACGTAAGCCATGTTTGTAATGGATAGGTTGTATATTATTCATATCCAAAATGATATCAAGTCCTTAAACATCATTTTTAAATCATCAAATGATAATTATACTTTAATGGATACGATGGAGAATGAATCTCATCACGTTCGTGGAGACGGTAGTCCGTACGTATGCACGAGCGAAAATATCATTCTTTTGATATTAAAATAATATATAAATGGATGGTATATTATATATAAAGAGTCATTAACATGTTATATTTATTATTTACATGAGTTACACATCATTATTATACCCATCCAAATAATAATATATTGAATAACAATTACACCCCAACGTGGAGACGGTAAGCCGTACGTACGCACGTATAGTGACATGTTATTCAAAGGGTGGATAGAATAGTGAATATGGTTGTGAAATATTTATAATAACATCAATGTATATATATGATACTGGAGTTATTATTTCAGAATGGTAACAACAAAGGAAGAAGAAGTGGAAGAAGAAAGGAACTTGGAAAAAGGTGGTGAAATCATTACCTCTTCTTCGGGTTCTTCCTTTTGATTTGATCAAACGGGCTCCATAGGTTAGATTTCGGATCAAACTATGGCCTCTAGGTTGTAGTGACGGATGTTGGGAGAGTATTTTTTCAGAGTTTGGCTGAACGAAAAGGCTTTTAAGGTGTGAAGAAATGAGAAGGAGGAGTGCCCTTTTATAAGAGGGGTGAGGGGCACCTTTGGAAAAGCTAGAAATAGTAATTTATAATAAATTCATATTCAATTTATAATGGCTCAAAAGTAGATTATTTAAATTTTAAGATTGGGATGGGTCGAAAACCACTCAACCAATAGAATTTAGACGGGTTTGGGTACTTATATTAACCTTGTCTTTAAGTATTAACTCTAAGTTAATTAGTTTCACTTTTACAATGTCTCTTTGAATTTTTATATTATATGGTTAATAAACATACTATATACATCCAAGAGACCCCCAAGTGGTCCATTAATGATACACCCATTATGATATAAATCTCTTTGCCGAACCTTAGATTTTTGGTAATTTGAAATCAATTAATAATATAATATTTGTTTTAAAAACTCTTTTATGTCAATTTTTACACTATTCAATAGTTGATTTTTTTGAAACTCATAACAGAATTATTACTTCGAAAAAAGTTAATTAAATCAATCCTAATATTTCATATTATTCTAGAAAATTATTTTAAATCATTAAAAGTCTCAAATTATATTTATTTGGGTATTTATAATATCAATTAATTTAAATTTTCACTATTATGGTAATTACTGCATCATAATTGTGTCATAAATAAATTAACTTATGTAATATCTAAAAATTATAAATAAAATTTTATTATGTAGGAAATCCGTTTATCTTTCTAACGAATATTTATAGTCGAAAATCCAATATATATAACCCTATGTAAAAATTGTTCTTCTAAAATATATATGCTTATGTCATTTTTGTACTTATTTTAACTTAATTAAAATTAAGTGTCCCTGTCACCTACAAGTGGCTCCATGGGGTCCCAAAATCGACCCAAATATGGCTATGGTCAAACATGTATCAACAAATAAGGTTAGGACACGTTTTAGGGTAATTTAGTATTATTATAATATTATTTGTTAACCCTTATTTACCGGATTTACCCTTAACCATGGTAAATAAAATATTTACCGCAGTAATTATTCAAAATGTCTAAAAATAAAAGTTACCTATTTACACAATTTGAACAATATGATTCCAAATATGGAATCCATTTTTCCAAATTCAAATCACAGAAGTGGCAGAAATTAATTTAAAATTAATTCCCGTTGTTAAAACAAAAAGCGTGTTTTTAAGAGATAATAACTATCAAAAGATTGACACTTGTTTATGTCTGGTTTAATTGTAAAATTATGTACAATGACCAACATTATATTAAATGGTAAAAATATATTCTAAATATAATTTAAAACCACTCAAATTTATAATTTATCACTATTAATTATTTTGATTAAAAAAGTTGTTTTTAATTAAAATTTAGTAATTTTCACTATTCATCAAAATATTAAAGTTATCTGAAAAGTACCAAAATTTCACCATAGGCTAAATTCGATATTCCGAATCCAAAAATGAAGTCCATTTTGAAATATAAAATATATATAATTTGAAAAGGCCGGTATTACTATTCATAACGGCTAGTTTGATTGGTTATGGTGTGTTAGAACTCGGTGTTGCGTACAACACACGCTATCACATTATTCAAAGAGAAGCGTACCATAGAACCTTGGGGTGTTACATTCTCCCCTCCTTCAAATAATTTCGTCCTATAAATTTCTAGAATACTTATCACATGAAAAGACTCGGGTGGTTCTTCATCATAAGTTCATCAGGTTCCCACGTTGCCTCTTCCATCTTATGGTTTCTCCACAAAACTTTTACCAGACGCGTCGTCCGGTTTCTCAGTACTTGTTCTCTCGTATCAAGAATCCTGACAGGCTCTTCACAATAAGATAGATCGGGTTCCAGTTCTAACTCCTCATAGGTGAGTACATGCGTTGGTTCAAGCATGTATTTCCTCAACAGAGATACGTGGAACACATCGTGAACTTTGGAGAGACTTGGCGGCATTTCCAATCGGTAAGCAACAGCCCCAATTCGTTCTAGAATTTCGAAAGGTCCGATGTACCTGGGACTCAATTTACCTTTCTTAACAAAACATATGATTCCCTTCCATGGAGATACCTTCATGAAAACATGATCACCGACTTGAAATTCCAAATCCTTCCTTCGATTATCGACATAGCTCTTCTGCCTACATTGAGGTGCTTTGATGTGATTTTGGATTACCTTCACCTTTTCCATCGTTTCCTCCACCAGTTCTAGACCTACAAGTTTTCTTTCACCAACGTCATCCCAACAGGTTGGTGTGTGACATCTCTTTCCGTATAACGCTTCATATGGTGCCATCTGAATACTCGAATGGAAGCTATTGTTATAGAAAAATCCTACCAGAGGTAAATAATGATCCCACATACCCTGAAAGTCATGTGAGCAGGATCTCAACATGTCTTCTAAGGTTTTAATAGTTATTCTGATTGTCCGTCTGTCTGAGGGTGGTAGGCAGTGCTCAAATGAAGTTCAGTATCCAGGGATTTCTAAAGACTCTTCTAGAATCTTGAAGTAAAACGGGGATCACGATCCGAAACAATCGATATGGGTACTCCATGAAATCTCACAACTTCATAAATATATAGTCTTGCTAGACGTTCCAGTGGTAGATATTCTCTTATAGAAAGAAAATGTGCTGACTTGGTAAGAAGATCAATAATAAACCATATTGCATCATTCCTTCTAGGAGTCTTTGGTATCCCCATGACAAAGTCCATCGTAATATTGTCCCATTTCCACTCCGGTATGGGAAGAGGTTACATGAATCCTCCAGGGTGTTGCCTTCTAGCTTTCACTTGTTGACAAACCATACATATTGACACAAAATGAGCAATCTCCCTCTTCATATTGTCCCACCAAAAATGTTCCTTCAAATCTCTATACATTTTGGTGCTCCTAGGGTGTATAGAGAAATTGGAACTATGAGTATCATCCATAAATTCCCTTTTTAGATCAGGTATATCGGGAACACAAAGTCTCTTCCCGAATTTCAAAATTCCATCTTCATACACAAAGTCTCTCAGTCTCCCATCATTCACAACTTTAATCTTCTTTTGAAATTCATCATCATCAGTATGAGAACTCTTAATCCTTTCTAGTAAAGATGGGTTGGCAACCATTTGAAAAAGCATTGATGTTTCTCCTTCCCTAGTTATTCCCATGTCCATCTTCACTAGATCCATGAAAATTGGATCCCTTTCAATTCTCATATTGTTCAAAACTCCATGATCTTTATTGATCAAAGCATCTGCCACCTTGTTTTCCTTCCCCGGGTGGTAGTGTACCATACAATCATAATCCTTGAGAAATTAAAGCCATATCCTTTGCCTCATGTTGTGTTATTTTTGTGAGAAAATATACTTCAAACTCTTGTGATCAGTATAAATTTCACATTTTTCACCATAGAGGTAGTGCCTCCATATCTTTAAAGCAAAGATCACAGCTGCTAACTCGAGATCATGAGTAGGATAGTTTTGTTCATGAATTTTCAACTGTCGTGATGCATAGGCAATAACTCTATCATTCTGCATAATGACACAACCAAGTCCTTTCTTCGATGTATCACTATAAATAACGAACCCATCATTCCCCGATGGTAGAGTCAATATAGGAGAATTCACTAATCTTCTCTTCAGTTCTTCGAAACATTCTTCACACTCTTTTGTCCAATCAAATTTAACCCCTTTACGTGTGAGCTTCGTTAATGGGTTAGCCAATCGGGCAAAATTCTGGGCGAAACGTCGATAATAACCTTCCAAACCAATAAAACTACGTACCTCAGTTATACTCGTAGGTGCTGGCCATTCTTGGATTGCCTTGGTCTTAGAAGGATCAACAAATATTCCATCTTTAGAGACAATATGGAAAAGAAAAGAAATCTCATGAAGCCAGAATTCACACTTGCTAAACTTTCCATATAATTCATGTCTTCTCATAGTCTTCATGATAATGCGCAAGTGATTTTAATGATCTTCGTAGCTTTTAGAGTATACTAAGATATCATCAATAAATACCATAACAAATTCACCGAGATACTCCTTGAAAACTCTATTCATCAGATCCATGAATATAGACGGTGCATTAGTCAATCCAAAAGGCATTGCAGTAAACTCGTAATGCCCGTACCTGGTTCGAAATGCTGTCTTCGGAATGTCTTCCTTCTTCACACACAACTGATGGTATCCAGATCGAAGGTCAATCTTTGAAAAGTATTTAGCTCCATGCAGTTGGTCAAATAAATCATCAATGCGTGGTAGGGGATACTTGTTCTTTATTGTTATAGCATTGATCTCCCTGTAGTCAATACATAATCTCATAGATCCGTCTTTCTTTTTAACAAAAAGAATAGGGGCTCCCCATTGAGAAATACTAGGGAGAATAAATCCCTTATTACTCAATTCCTCTAGTTGTTTCTTTAGTTAAACTAATTATACAGTGGCCATTCTATAAGGGGTCTTTGATATAGGCCTTGATCCAGGAATTAAATCAATGGAAAACTCAACTTCATGTTCCGGAGGATGTCCAGGTAAATCTTCCGGAAATACATCTTCAAATTCCTTCACAGCAGTTACATCTTCTATTTGAACATTCCTTTCCTCACCCATAGTTATTTCATTCTCTTCTTCCCCAATAATTGAATTTAGTTGAGCTACTGGGGGTGGATCTAAATAAGAATTAGGTGGTGACGATTCTGCTCAAAAGATAAGGTGTTCCTTATCATCATTATCATCAAGAATCATAACCTATTTCTTCTTACAATAAATCTTTGCATCATAGTCCGAAAGCCAGTCCATACCGAGGATTATATCAAACTCAATCATAAGTATGATGACAAGATCAGCAGATAAAGAACATTTATGTGCTCTAATGGGGACTGATTCACAAAACTTTGTTGCAATGATACTTCCCTTAGTAGTTTTAACTGACAACTCCCTTGTTAAATCAAATTGGAGATATCTAATTTTCTTAGCAAACTGGGAAGATATGAAACAATGCGATGATCCAGAATCAAATAATGCATTTGCTAAACTTGAGGAAACCATTAAATTACCTGCCACCACGTCTTTCGGAGCTTCTACCTCAGCAGTAGTGATAGCATAAGCTTGGCCTTGATCCCTTGGCCTTTTCTGAGGTAAGTTCCCCTGATGCTTAGGACATTCATTTTCATAATGCCCCATCTCCCTGCAATTGTAGCACTAAACATTGGTAGCTTCCTTCTTCCCCTTGCAATCATGAGCTTGGTGGCCTTTTTCACCACACTTGTAACAGACTCCCATTCCCTTCAAGAAAGTACCAGGGTGTTTCTTCCCACATTTACCACAGGATGGATATTCAACATTTCCCTTCTTCCCCTTATTTCCATTCCCAGATTGATCAGCAGGTCTCTTCTTCTCTTGCTTTTCTTTAAAGTCATAAGACTTAGAGAATTCCTTTTCGGTCTTGATAGCACATGAGACAATGTCTTCATACGATGAAAAGGATTGTGAGACTAATGATCGACGGAGAAATGGTTTTAGCCCATCAACGAAACGATCAATCTTACTTCTTGGGATACGGATATAATCTCCCACATACCTTGATAACCTTGTAATGTTAGCCTCATACTTTGCGACATTCTCATCCTCCTTTTGTCTCAGACTCAGAAACTGCCTTTCCATATCTTCTCGGTGGTCGCGAGGAAAGTATTTTTCTAAAAACAGATCTTTGAACTCCCTCCATTCCATATTTGATACTTCATCATCTTCCTTCATATTTTGAATCAACGACCACCATTGATCAGCATCTCCAGTGAGGCGGTAAACTGCCATGATAACTTTTTCCCTTTCACTACTCCCCAAAGCCTGAAATATTTTCTCTAGGGAATTTATCCATTTCTCAGCTACTAAGGGATTTATACTCCCATTGAATGTTGGTGTTTGTTGCCTCATGAATCGATCTAACATTGATCCTCCACGCTGTGGATCATGGTGCTCCATACGGGTAAGGTTATTATTCATAACCTGAGTGAGTTGTCCCAGTATGGTTATTAACTAATCGACACCAGTTGCATCACCAGCTCCACTATAATTATCTTGAGCAGGAGGAAAATCCCTACATGGAGTGTGTGCATTGATACGGTTTCCATTTCTTCCACTAGGCGCCATTTCTAAACAATGGCATAAACTAGATCAGTTTTTGAATCAAAATACATAATACCATACTTATAAAACACTTAACATAAATTGAACTATTTATGGATATAATCCATAATCATAATAATTTTTTCTTTGAGGAAGTATATACTCCTAAACCCTTCATAATGATTTGTAATGAAAATGATAGTTATCCTAAGCATATCCCCTGAGAGTGTCGTAACCAAGAGTGCAGCAAGGCCCGTTGTCGTGCACCAGTTCAGGTTTGAGTCTAGCTCAAAGCGGTGTTTTCGGGTTTTACCCCTAGGTACATCTGTGCCAGAGCCTCCTCTACCTGTTCATATCCAGACAGGGATGTATTTCTCAGAAAACTCACAAAATCTCTACAATACAAAAATTCTAGGAAGTTCTTATATACTAATCCTCAACGTTCATCTTAGGTCTACGTGATCTAATCAGAGTTTATCTAAATCTAGCTTCCAAGGTTTGTACTAAACTTCCTCTGATACCAACTATAACACCCTGACCCCAGTTACCTAGAGTCGGTTCATTATTACATAACATTGGAATGATCACAATAAAGATCAAATATCGAAAGACCGATGGGTTTAGTAGCCTTGGAAACACTAGATATATTCATAATGTTTTACATTACATCATAAAGTGAAAAACTACTACAACAACATATTGTCTCCATATTCCACATTCGTATCCCCACATAATATCCCTGCAGGTCATTCATAATTTACTTCTTCACTTCCTGGGAAAAATAAAACATAGAAAAGGGGTGGGCTCAAATGCCCAATAAGGATAACATTATAGCGGAAACTTTCATAAATAAGAATAAATATTTAAGTCAATGTATAACTAAAACAAAAGCCTTTTAAACTTGAACTTCAACATAGTATGGCAAAAGTAAAATGAAATAATGCAATTTACTTATTCACATGGATATTCTACTAATTGAATAATCACATGTAATATCAATAACAACTTTCATAATGATGGAATGAATAATGCCATACTATCATAACCACATCGCCAAGGCCTCGTGCCAAGACTATAAATAAGATTTTGCCAAGGCCTTGTGCCAAGATACTACTTTGTCTCATGAGACCTAACGATGCATCGAGGAGCTATAGAAGGCTCCACCCGTCACATATTAAGTCCAATGCATTCCCATATGAAAAGGTTTAAACATAACATAACATTCGTATTAAAACTAGCATATGAAATGTCAATACTTTCACCATAAACTATGAATGGTATAAAAATAGGACATCCATAGTCAAACATATCACAAAACCTTCAATACAATATAGAAGTTTTGTATCATAATAAATCAACTTCAAATAAGCGTAAAATCCATCAAAGGATGTTGACATAGATGAAATGAAAACTCTTTTTAGAGAAATATCTCTTTCTATTTTGAAATCATTTAAGAGTCCTATATTTATGAAATAAAACATTTTCTTTGAAAATATTCTTATAATCTTGTAAGGGAAGCTTCGACTATTTTATAACGGCGGAAAATAGCCGCACCCACTGTATAAGTTAAAAAAACATTCTTACCTTAATTCTGTCGAAAAGGGTAAAAAGCACCTTGTATTGAAAACGACGGAAAGATTCCTTTATAAAACTCTTATAGAAAGTAAAAAAATGGTATAAATGACTTTAAACCATATTATTTTAAATAGTAAAAATGTTTTGAAATACATTTTTAAGAAACATGGATGTGGATGATAAAGAGATCCCAGTAGATTATTACGTATAAACAACCTCGGATAATAAAGAGATTGTGAAATAACCCTTACCTTGTACTTTTCCTTGGATGGGGTAGGTTAACCTCCTGTATAATGGTGAAATAATTGTTATTAAATTATACAAGAATCATTTACATTAATATGATATCATATATGATCTTTTAACATTTATTTGTTAATAATATATTATTATTATCGTTGTTTCGGGTGTTAACTTACTTGTTTTCTTTTATATGTTTTGTTACGTAAGCCAGGTTGTTAATGGATTGGTTGTATATTATTCATATCCATAATGATATCAAGTCCTTAAAAATCATTTTTAAATCATAAAATGATAATTATACTTGAATGGATACGATGGAGAATGAATCTCATCGCGTTCGTGGAGACGGTAGTCCGTACGTACGCATAAGCGACAATATCATTCTTTTGATATTAAAATAATATATAAATGGATGGTATATCATATATACAGAATCATTAACATGTTATATTTATTATTTACATGAGTTAAACATCATTATTATACCCATCCAAATAATAATATATTGAATAACAAATACACCACGACGTGGAGACGGTAAGCCATACATACGCACGTATGGTGACATGTTATTCAAAGGGTGGATAGAATACTGAATATGGTTGTACCATATTTATAATAACATCACATTATATATATAATACTGGAGTAATTATTTTAGAATGGTAACAACAAAGGAAGAAGAAGTGGAAGAAGAAAGGAACTTGGAAAAGGGTGGTGAAATCATTACCTCTTCTTCGGGTTCTTCCTTTTGATTTGATCAAAAGGGCTCCTTACGTTGGCTTTCTGATCAATCTAAGGCCTCTAGGTTTTAGTGAAGGATTTTGGGAGAGTATTTGTTCAGAGTTAGGCCGAACAAAAAGGCTTTGACGGTGTGAAGAAATGAGAAGGAGGAGTGCCCTTTTATAAGAGGGGTGAGGGGCACCATTGGAAAAGCTAGAAATAGTAATTTATAATAAATTCAAATTCGGTTTTTAATGGCTCCAAAGTGGATTATTTAACTTTTAAGGTGGGGATGGGTCGAAAACCACTCAACCAATGGAATTTAAACAGGTTTGGGTACTTATATTAACCTTATCTTTAAGTATTAACTCTAAGTTAATTAGTTTCACTTTTACAATGTCTCTTTGTATTTTTATATTATATGGTTAATAAAATTACTATATACATCCAAGAGACCCCCAAGTGGTCCATTAATGATACACCTATTATGAGATAATTCTCTTGGCCTAACATTAGATTTTTAGGAATTTAATATCAATTAATAATATAATATTTGTTTTAAAAACTCTTTTATTTCAATTTTGGAACTATTCAATAGTTGATTTTTTTGAAACTCATAACAGAATTATTACTTAGAAAAAAGTTAATTAAATCAATACTAATATGTCATATTATCCTAGAAAATTATTTTAATTCATTAAAAGTCTCAAATTATATTTATTTGGGTATTTATAATATCAATTATTTTAATTTTTCACGATTATGGTAATTACTACATCATAATTGTGTCATAATTAAATTAATTTATATAATATATAAAAATTATAAATAAAATATAATTATCTAGGAAATCCGTTTATCTTTCTAATTAATATTTATAGTCGAAAATCTAATATATATAACCCTATGTCAAAATTGTTTTTCTAAAATATATATGCTTATGTCATTTTTGTACTTATTTTAACTTAATTAAAATTAAGGGTCCCTATCACCTACATGTGGCTCCATGGGGTCCCAAAATCGATGCAAAGATTCCTATGGTCGAACATGTATCAAAAAATTAGGTTAGGACACGTTTTAGGGAAATTTATTATTATTATAATATTATTTTTTAACCCTTATTTACCGGATTTACCCTTAACGATGGTAAATAAAATATTTACCGCAGTATTTATTCAAAATGTCTATAAATAAAACTTACCTATTTAAACAATTTGAACATCCTGATTCCAAATTTGGAATCCATTTTTCCAAATTCAAAACACAGAAGTGGCAGAAATTAATTTAAAATTAATTCCCGTTGTTAAAACAAAAAGCGTGTTTTTAAGAGATAATAACTATCAAAAGACTGACACCTGTTTATGTCCGGTTTAATTGTAAAATTATATTAAATGGTAAAAATATATTCTAAATATACATTAAAACCACTCAAATTCATAATTTATCACTATTAATTATTTTTATTAAAAAAGTTGTTTTTAATTAAAATTTAGTAATTTTCACTATTCATCAAAATATTAAAGTTATCCTAAAAGTACCAAAATTTCACCTTAGGCTAAATTTGATATTCTGAATCCAAAAATGAAGTCCATTTTGAAATATAAAATATATATAATTTCAAAAATTAGGTATTACAATTCATAACGGCTAGTTTGATTGGTTATGGTGTGTTAGAACTCGGTGTTGCGTACAACACACGCTATCACATTATTAAAAGAGAAGTGTACCATAGAAGCTTGGGGTGTTTCAAGTATTTCCCGATTTGTTTAAACATGATGTTCCATGTAAAAAAAGCTATTGAAGAAATAATTTTTTTATATATAAAAATATAATAAAATCTTAGGGTGTTACATTCAACATACATAAAATTAAGTTCAACCTTTAAATTACATCAATCCGACATTATTAAATGAGGATATCTTTGTTTCATCACATCCTCTGGTTGATGAGTAGTTTCATTGAATAACTAATTTTTCCATAGTACTTTGAACATGTGAGTAGTCTTATTATGCTCCAAATTATATCTATGGTAAATAATTTTTACTCATTATCCTTCCAAAGAAATTTCATTATCCCATGGTATGACCCCTGAGTTAAATACATGTGATGGATTAGGTATATTCCTCGCCAGGAGAGACACATGGAATACGTTGTGAACCTAAGAATGGTTTGGTGGATACACCAAGAGATAAGATACCATACCCACTCAATAGGGAATCCTATAGGGTATAATATACCTATGGATCATATTTCTTATCATTAATAATCTTATAACTTTTTTAAACATAGAAATTAAAAGAAATTCCTTCTCACTAACTACAAATTCATGATTACACTAATAATAGTGACCATAAATTTTATTTTCACTCTAGGTTTCCATCATGTATTGATGAATGACTCTTCCTTTTTCAATAATTTCCATAGTTAGATTAGGTCCCAATATATTCCTTTATCTATCTTCATCCTAGTATATTGGAGTTCTATAATTCTTTAAATACAAGGATTCATATGGCTCTATCTAAATTCTTGAGTGAAAGCTGTTGTTATAATAATACATGATCAGGGGAAGGTTTTGATCACAAACAACACAAAAATATATAGAAAAAAATATTAGTGTATCCAATAGGGATTGAATAACTCTATCAGAATGACCATCATTTTTAGGATGATAATAAGTGATAAAACATCACTATGTGTCAGAAACTTTATTAAGACTTCAACAGAACACCAAGGTATCCTTGGATCCTGATTATAAACAATAGAATCTCGTAGACCATGAAACCTTAGCACTTTATTACTGTATATCCTACTAAGCTTAATAGGAGTTAAATATTTACTAATGTAAATGATGTTTGTTGACTTCATAAGGTGGGAAACTAAAAACCAAATAGAATTATAACCTTTATACATCATAGAATGTCTAATGATAAAATCCATGGTTATTTTATTCCACTTTCATTTTGGTTTGGGAAATGGTTATAACATAACCTTTTACCTCTATTCGTAGACTTAAATTGATGAAATACTAATCCCCAATATATAAACTTTGTAATATCTCTCTTATTTTATCCCACTAGAAATACTATTTCATATATGTACACATCATTTTATATCAATGATTAATAGAGAATTATTAACTATGAGATTCATCAATTAGATACTTATTTATGTATGAAATATATGGACCACATACGTGGATCCTGAACCTTACCATTTTCTCAAATTTGAGGTGGTGCTCGATAACATTTCCAAAAAAATTTACTGCTCCACATACACCTTTTATGCTTCTTTAATCTGCAAATTGACAGATAATTAAAAAATCATCTAAGAAATAAAACATATATCCCATTCCAAAAATATATCTAGATCCAAAATTTGAAATTCCAAAATTAATGGATATTTTTCATTCCTCATCATGGATAAACCTGAATGGTCCATCTAACACATTACATCATACACCTTTTTCTCTTTCCCAAGGAGGTAATGTAATGATAAATCGTAATATTTAATTAACCCCAATAATCTTATATAGTTAATAGTTAGATATTTTTTAGTGAATATATAAATAAAAAATGTATGATTATTATATATATGACTCAATTCCTAGTAAATATATTATATCCATATAAATAATGAAACATTTACCATAGATAACACCAACTCGTGAGTTGGTTAATTGGACACATGAATCTTAAATTATCCCAAGATATAATGTATAACTAAATTATTCTACCAGAGGATACATCCAAATCACTTCTTCTATGAATCTCTATAAAGTATAAACCATTATCCACTATAAGTTCGTTTAAGCATATGTATATTAACATTCCTTCTTATCATTTCTATGAAATTAAGAAAACATTATTTTGTCTCAAGGATCATGTATCCCTTCAAAGTTTACATAGTGTTTGTGTTTGAATGACAAGATAAATTCCCCAAAATTCATTTATAATGTCCAACTGAACTTTGAATACAAAGTATAATAGTCATAATTTTTAGTCAAACCCATTGTTCAATAACCATTAACTTTGATTTATCCCCCAATATACCTTCACTTGAGATTTTATTGACAGAAAATGAATCTTTTCATAGCCAAAATTTTTATTTGGTTATTTTATCATAAAAAATATCATTCCTCGGAGTCTTTATCATTTTTTTAAAATCATCTTCATAATCATTGTTTCCTGTAACTATATCAGAATAAATTCCATAAATTCTATCAAAAACTAATCATCATTCTCTCTAAATACCCTATTCTTTAAATCCATTAACATAATAGTGTAATTAGTAAGTCGAAATAAAATCTCTATAAATTCACAATACCCATACCTTATAGAGAATAATTTTTTGAGTATATCATCTTTCCTAAACTTCAATTAATGATATAAAAAAAGGTTAGTGTTAGAAAATTATTTAGGACCGACAGATCGGTTATAAAATCATCAATATGAGGTAGAGGATATGGTTTTATGATATGGATCTTGTTGTTTTCATGATAATCAATTCAAATACAAGATGACCCATCTATCATCTCAATAAAATGAATAGTTTCATCTCATGTTAATGCACTAGTGAATATGATTCCATTTCAATATTCTTATATAGTTACTTAATAAATTCATGAAACAAAATTAAGACTATTCTAGAAGTATTCTTGGAAATATTTGTAGAACTAGGTATTAGTTTTTTCAAAATATCAACTTGATGATTTAGAGTAAGACAATGAAAATCATATGTGAAGTCATAAAAAATATCTCATATAATAGGAACATCCTCAATGACTAGTTTATACCCAATAATATTAGATAGATACCTTTATATAGATGAATTAAGACCCATAAGATAGGGGTAATTTTCATTGGAAGTTCATATTCATCCTCATATAGATAAAAGATTAAAGGTTCATTCAGAATATGATATTAAACATCCCTAACACAACAATTGATATAAAATCTATATAGATAGAGTGGATCCATGGTGAAAATAACCTCAAAATTGATTAGAGGGAGAATCATAATATTTTCATGAAGCACATTCCGATAAACATATTTTATAGATGAGCTATAAATACTAGATGCAATCATCATTCCGTTGAGAGTTTTCACTGACAACTCATTATCTAACTATTGAGGTGGTGATGTGATACCATAGAAAATTATTCATATATAAAAGAGTGGGTAGATCTTGAATTAAATAATACATTACATGATATATAGTAGATGATAAGTTTAAATTTCACCACATCACAATCCTCACCCACTTTATTTTTGATAGAAAATTCTTTTCCATCAAAATTTGTATTCTGTGGTTTTTGGGGAGAACTAATATTATTAGATCTAGGATTAGGCCAGGGATTAAAATAATCCCCATTATCCCTATATATGGAGAATATCAATTAATTAGTTGATTCCTTCTTACCATATTCTTCATTTTTTGACATTATTAACCCCCACTGACAACAAATGATGACCAACCATTCCCTATTTGATACACATCAAAGTTCATTTTAGAAAATTTATTAAGTTCATTAATCTGTATTTTTGGCTTGTAGATGGTTAGAATTTCGTTCCTACTTGAGATTTACCATTTGAGTTTCCATGAAGTTATAATTTTATCATCATGTCATTAAACCGAAAATAATCATTGGAGTTCCCACTATCCATTTCTAATATAAAATCACATTGAATGTTTATTTCATTACGACCAAAGTCTCTTGTGGATAAATCTATTTTAAAAAATAATTTTGTTGCATTAAGAATTGTTCAATATTTCTTGTATGGTTCATTATAACGATATAATCATACCATGAAATTATTTTAAATTTTTAGTTGTAGGTATTAATTTATTCACCATCCCACTGAATCAACTACAAAAAGTACACCTCTAACTGGTAATTAATTTTTCTAGGAATGTTTTTATTGACAAATACCAAATTAAATACACCCATTACATATATTTCATTTTTCATCCTACCTCATGATTATGATAAGAGTACAACATTGATTAGATTCACCTTCCATGCAATAGACTACTGTGACAACTTTCTTATGGTCTAAGCATGGAAGAAAACAAAATATCTTTTCCATCACATTGATCTATATCTTGGAAATTATCATATCATCAGTCCCACAAATTGATGGTGGACGTTTTCAAATAAAGGAATCAATGGAATGTTTCTCTGTTCCTAGTGAATTCACAACCTCAACACTATCCATATTACCATATATATCTTGAGTGAGATTATTGAGATTGGTAACAAAATATTTCATCCAACATCCCCATACATATGGTTTCTCTTGAAGAGATTCATTACATTTACCATTAAACTCATTGTTTATGTGATTTATTCTTTTTAATTAAATTTAATAGAACCTATAAAATTGTTCAAGAATAAAATATAATATTCAGAGTGATCTCTTGTATAATCATGAAATATCATTCATAAGATTTTAAAACAAGTTCACATTATTTTGAATCTATTGAATCTTAGGATTATCCAAGGTTATTCACAGACATTGCCAAAAATTATGATGTAATCCCATATTATTACATATACCAAAGGTTATCACTAATTATTTATAACCACAATAATCAAATATTAAAAAAAATGTATCCTTGGTAACCAATTAAGGTTACAAAAGCATAACATATATTAATATTGCATCATTTTACATGACTATTTTATACATTTCAAAAAAAATACATCCCCTAGGACCATAATGTATTTGTTTTTTAGAATAGTTACATAATAATATGATTAAATTAATGATATTAAATATAATCCAAAATGAACATCCCACATAGTAATATTCTAAGACATACCCTACAAATAACCATTATTTTTCAACAGGTGGAAGGAAACACAAGAAAGAGTAATATCATATGAAATATAAAGGTAAAAAAGGGAGATATAAATCATTAGAGTCTAATATGATCATAAATGTATGTTTAAATATTCATGTTCTTGTTATTAATATAAAACATTCACACATGAAAAACATCATAATCTTAAAAATAAATTCATATTTAGATGCATGAAAAATATTGGTGCTAGAAATGTAGTAAACATCCAAGAGTCATAATATATGTATTTTGAATCATAATCCTAAAAAATCATAATTCTGTAAAAATATATGGATAAAATCATCTATATAGATACTTTTGTGAGCATAACATGGAAGTGATGATACTCAGCATAAAAATATGACCAAATCTATATGAAATCATTTCCATGAGTTTTCCTGCAAGCATAACTATAATGCCATCATACACACACATAAATATGTAAAAAAGGTATCTGAAATCATTTCCATGTTTCTCATTATCATCTAATTTTTTTTCAATTCTTCTCTCAGGTCCTACACGTGATTCATATTTCTGTTTCCCCACATTCCCACATTCTAAAGGCGATCAAATTTCATAAATTTCAATGGAAATGTATGCTCTTTATTCAAAATGGGATAATGGGACTATAGATTTCTCCTTGTAACTGAGGCCCTATTCTGGATCTCACTCATATATTTGATCCATGTTCCTAAAAATGATTCCCGGTTCCATCCCTTCAGGGACACCTGTTAACTGCACTACTTCTATCTAGACATAATGATTTCATCTTGATAGGGAAGTAACCTTTGGTTAGGAGAGTGTTCATGTTGGGAATAACTGGGAATGTCAAGACTCTGGGATAATTAGTCAACTATATTCTTCCTCTTGGGATGAAAGCTCATATGATATATCTTAAGGCATGAAACCCAAGATATCTAGCTTCAATCATGAGGCAATGACACTAGAGGAGTACATATTCAAATTATTTTACCTTAGGAATACCACACTTATGAATGTGTTATGTGATATGGTTTGGGTATTATTTTAATGTCTAGTAGTGATAGGAATTGTTTTAATGTCTTCTGTGGTCAAAATTGATGGTTTAAGACGCCTTTGAGACAAATTCTAGCGGTTCTCCCCAAAGAGGGACAATTTCATACTTGGTTTGATGGGTAAGAACACCCCTTGAGAAGATTCTGGGATGGATGGATTCTAAAACACCTTGAGATAGATCCTGGAGTTGTGTCCCTAGGGGGATGATGTCACACCTGGGTGAATAGACCAGAACTCCCCTTGAGGAGAACCCGAAAATGGTGGATTAGAACACCCATTGAGGTGTATCATGCAGGTACGTTACTAGGATGGCACACCAAAGTTTACCAGTGTTCATGATTCTACTTGAGAAAGGCCCATAGGGTTGATCAGAATGCCCCATGGGGAGGATCATAGAGGTAAATCACTAGAAGGGATCACCTATGATTACCAAATGTCGGGATACTCATAGAGGATGACCTGATAGCTTTATTAGAATTTTCCTTGAGACAGATCAGGGAGGTGCACCCATAATATGGAGATCCTATGTTTACCATTGGTTGGAGAACCCCTTGTGGTGAAACTGAGATGTTGATCAGAATGAAACATGTGGTGGATCATTGGGGTATATCCTTAGGAGGGAGCGCCTTGGTTTTCCATTGGTTAGGATTGACATTGAGAAAGACTATATATGTTAATTAGAATGCCCCATGATGTGGATTTGGGAGGTACATATGTATGTGGGAGAACCTAAGTTACCATTGGTTGGGATGTCCCTTGAGGAATACCCAAACAGTTGATCATAACACCCCTTAAGGTGGATCATAGATGTACATCTCTTGGTGGGAGAACACAAGTATACCATTAGTCGAGACACCCCTTGATGAGAACTTGATATGTGGATCAGAATTCCCCCTGAGGAAAATCTAGAAGATAAGTCCCATGTAGGTAGAACATAAATTTACCATTGGTTAGTACACCCATTGAGGCGAACACAATATTTTGATCAGAACACCTCTTGTGGAAGATCAGGAAGGTTTGTGATTGGTAGAGACCACATAATTTTACCATTGGTCGATACACCCCTTTAGGAAAACTCAAGTTGTTTTGTAGAATTCCCCATGATCCAGAACAAGGAGGTACATCCCTATAAGGGGAACCTAAGTTTACCATTGGTCAAGACACCCCTTGAGGTAGACCCAAAGGGTTGATCATAATTCCCCTTAAGGAAGAATAAGGAGGTACATCCTGAGTAGGGAGCACCTAAAATTACCATTCATCGAGATTAAACCTCATGGAGTTATATGATACACCCATTTTAAAATAATCAGATCAAAACCCACTTAGTTCAATGCCGTATTTTATTGTCGAGTGATAGTAATGACATATATAGTTTAACATAATGATGTAATAATGCGCATTTCATAGAAGGACTATCAAAAAGGGATGGTGTGGGGCTTACTCCTTGAAGATACCTTTCGCAAGAGGATTTATATTGGTTGGAATGATATGGGTATTTAGCATTGATATTCTCATGAAGATCAATTTCCATGTGAGTGGTAGTGGTTTGGGGGGCATCCCATGCCAATCATATATGGATAATTGTGTGTTTGTCACACAACGTAGGACTACATATTTTTTTTCATGTGTATAAAAAATTATCCTTTAGTTTAATATCATACAAATAAGATGTGGAGCTATTTAATTTTATGTCATAAATATTGGATGTGGTTGGACTTACCCATCACCCCTAGGTCATACATGACCAACGCTCTCGCACCTTTGGGTAGGACATGGCACTGGCACAACCAGTATACAAAGATGAGAGGAGTGGTCAATCACAAGGTCCATGTTAGAGTATCCATGACCTGAATCAACAAGGGTTAGAATACCTAGGATCAAGAGTATTATGTAGGTGGAGGTATCAGGACATAGTAGGGGTAGAGTGGGAATACATATGAGTTGGTGGTACATGTCACATGGGGACTCGAGGTGTATCCTTATCGGTCTTGGTTGGGTGAGGGGGCCCTGGGTATTTAACCTTCTTGAAAGGGTTTCTGTATATGGGAGGCACCATAAAGAGGCCATGTATGTTATTTCATGAATCCTATGGCCTCACATAGAGATTCTTCAAAAATCACATGTTCCTCATGGAGGTTAGATAATTTGAGAAGAAGTTTGATTTATAATACAGGGTAACCCTGCCTCAAATGTAATTTATGAATCATGAGAAGAGTAATTAGTGAAGGTTGAATACTTCATGATTCTTCAAATACCATAGATAGTCTTTCCCATCATATAAGACAATTACTTCAAGTAAGGAATCACTAACTAAGTGAGATTCCTTAAAGAAAATATTGAAATGGATTTTGCGACGTTTGGATACCCCGTATGATCCATTTCTAATTTGGTTTGTAATCCTCGAGAGGTTTGAGAATTTAGAAAAATTATAAAGATCAATGGTCGGGTAACCACACATTAATTGTCTTATTGATGGGGTATTTTTAGTCAAGGGGTTTCTCGAAAATTTGAGTCCTTTATGAAGGATTTTGTCCTTAAAAATGGGAATGCCTCTAAGAATTTGAATGTCATACTCATGGAGACACCACGAACCAATCAAGTGGTTTCTAACCACTCCATGAATTTGAAAGTAATTGTGTGGACAATTACCATTAGGTATTCAAGTGTTCTTGAAGGGACCGTCTTATCTTGGGATATTCACTAGCTCTAATGATTTGTGAAGTGTAAAGGATTCACGAATTTAAAATTGTATAAGTTTTTTGTCTATTTTGGTTTGGATTATCCTAGAACAATCCATGCCTTTGTCCACAATTCAAATTACACTCATTTTTTTAGCACCAACCCCCCTCCCCCATCAAAATGGGAGCCAATAGGAAACAATGGGTCATATTTAGAGGGAGAATCACTAAATACTGACAACTAACTCCATTTCATGAAGGTCATTTGTGATGATCACTTTATGAAACCATTTGCGATGATCTCTCCCTGAAGGGAATCACAATTTTTTGCCAACAGTATACTGATAATTAGTAGATGAGGTCCCTAAATTTCACTGATCTTACATGAAAAAAAACCACTTTATATCATTCTTGAATATAAAACTCTTATAGAACACTTTTAGATATCAATCCTCATAAAATTCCAATCTCATATTCTCTTCATACATATCCCTGAGAACACTTTTTGTGAATGGGAGTCTACAAACCAAACCATTTTGATGTAGCCTCTGTGAGTAATATCTCCCTAATTCCCCTCTTTGAACGGCCATCGAAAATGATCTTTATGAACCAAAATCAATGGAACATCTATGTTCAAAATAAAATGGATTCATAGGTAGATAATGATTCAACTACATGGAGGGTAGAAATAGATAGGAACATCATGATTGTTGAGAGCTTTCAAAGAACCTCAAACCATGAATCATGGACCGATGTTTTGACCAAGACTCAAAGTGAGTATCATTTTTTCAAGAGACCACTTCTTTATAAATTCAGAATGAGAGATTTTTTCCTCATTGAAACATTGTTTAGGGAATAAAAATCATATTGGTTCATAAGAATAGATGAGAAATACTAGTGGAATAAGGCTTCTATAGGCCACAACTGGAATTTCCATGTTCCACTTACATGAAATTTTCTCTTAAAAAAAATCAATAATACCTACGGGAGAAGATAGATGGTGAGGAATACCAATATTAGTTTGAGAGGATCCTCATAGAGGGTATGGGGAATCTATTTTAAGGGTGGAACAACAACTGGTACATAATCTAGGGAAGAAACATCATGGATGAGTGGGACTAGGCCTACTGGGAATGCCCATAATGTGTTGATTTTGAAGGAGATATTTAGAATGTATGGATCTATGAGGAAGAATGGACCTCAAATTACACATCTACCAACCATATGAAATCATGTTAGAACTATATAGAAGGTCACCAGGGGTAAAAACATTCCACCTTCATCATGAGGTGGTTAGAGTTAGCCTTTGGGACCATCATCAAATCTTCGTGATCCTGATCCTTGGGGTGATGTATGATTAGTTCATCGCCAAAAGTAATGTGTGGGATGACCAAGAGTAGTTTCTAGCTTTAGATATGGTGTCTATGGATCAGGTATAGGGAACTAAATGAGAGAATATAGGGATGAGGTACATCCCCTTATAGAAATGGTTTGGATATTTTTTTATTGATCTAGTAGAGGACAAGGTTCCTAATGGGGAAGAGTCTGCAAGGAAAATTTTTACTAGGTTGAGCACATGTCCCAGGTGTTTCTGGTGAGGCAAGGAGGGAACCTCCTAGAATATCTCATATGATAGCTAGCGATAGTTTTAGGGATATGGAAATAATATTTATGCTCATCCTATAATCAGGATATAAAGGTTCATTATATTTATTATCTATGGTTGGATACTTCCAGTGAGGGATGCACACATGGGGGTGTGGTAGAGCACCTTCATAATAGCAGAGATATTGGAGATGAGGTAGCATGTCAATTTGGTTGTTCTGGTACTGGTGAAGTTGTAAAAATTTATTCTCTACATTAGTAAAGGAAATATTATACTTTATTTGTGTGGGCCCATATATTTCATGTACTACTTGGTGGTTTCACACATTGGGGGTTCTGAGTACCCAAACCCTATCTCTCCTCATATTTTTGATTTATGGTTAGTGATATTGAATCCCCTGTGGAGTCTCACATTTAATCAAGGTACGATGGATGTGTTGTAGAAGGTTAGGGTGAAATAGAACTTCATCTATCACCCATTTCCCCTACCAATGGAAGTGGTGAATGATGATGACACATGAACTGTGGACCAGATTTCGTACCTCATTGAATTTTGAGATGGGATTATGGTGGACAGGGTTGACTATGAGATGATCTATGAACCATAAAATAAAAAATGGTTTTTGAGATATTTCATGTGTCTTCTTATCCTAACAACTATGTTATACTTAATGGTGAGGCATGAATTATATCATTATGTGTTGAGGAAGAGTTTGTGCATGTTCACGCACGAGGATGGAAAGATGTGGAACGAGATGCCACCACCTACTATTGCTTATGATCTCACCCATCACTACCCATCAAAATGGGAATGTTCATATCCAATAGGTTTATAAAGGAATTAGTAATTATGACCCTATGAATGGGTGTCCCGTCAACTATGGGGCCAGGGTCGAGTGGTGGATGGAAGGTTATGTGGCGGAAGAGTAGGCATGGTGGGTAGGGAATCAACAGTGTATCTAGAATTCCATGGCCATGAACATGTGAGGTTTGTAGGAAGTGGAGCATCACCAGGCTCACTAATCCAAGGAAAGTGAAATCATGAAGAAGGGGATACCTATGGGGAAATACTGAGGGTGCATGTTCATGGACCATGAAAATGATTACACCTCCCAAATGTTCCTAGTGATTCAATGTTGAAACACACCTGGGTGGCATGGGGACTTCACAAGTGACTCACCACTGATAAGGGAGTGTGGAAGTATCTCATTATTAAAGTTATATTTAACACAAAGCCAGTATATGAAAAAGAATTTTTCTATTCACCTCACACCAAGGAGATGAAATACAGGGAAAGGATGGAGGATGTGGTCTACTCCCACGAAAACACATTTCCTCTGACTAACCAGATGAATACTTGGTTAGGAATGTTTTTCCCACCGTCCAACCTTGTGGGTTGCATAGATAATAGTATGACCGATGGTTAAGTATAATTGGATTCATGGGGGAGTGTTACCAACCAGATATTATACTATAAAAAACATCATGCCACTGATCAGGTAAATTCACCGATCAATGTGTCTATTTCAAAAATAAATCAACATTTAATCTCATCTCTTGATACCTTCTATTAAATTTATAGGAATTAGTGACAACTAAAAAGGAGTGGTCTATGATTGGCTGCATATAGAGGGTTAGGGGACCTCATCCATTCAATGGGAGTGTGTGTAACTCCTTCCTGAAATTGTGGTTGTGAGTAGTCAAGTATCGACACCTAAAAATTATGACACATCCATGGAGGGAACTTATCTTAGAGACTAACTACGAAACTAGGATCTCCTCATTAATTATTTCCATTAATTTGTGATTCTACCACCTTTACACCTATTTTAATTTTGTCTTGCCTTCCTATGATTCATTAATGTACTATGGTATCACAGTTTGAATGGTGTTCAACACTCATCCACAAATAAAAACACACTCATTGAAAACGCATGAGGATAAGGTGGTGATTGAAGAGACTTCCCGCCCAATAGTGATGGCCAGACATGTTGTGGAGGACGATCCAACCATAGAGGAACCATTGGAAGGGACTTATAAGACCATTCCATCGATGGATGGGATTAATATAGGGCCCACGATAGGGTTATCTGATGGATTTCTGGTTGTAGAGAATGTGTTAGTTTTGTTACCTGAGATAGACATCAGAGCCAAAGTCATGATGGAGGGGAAATAATTATTCCGGTGACTGGAGCAGTTAGAGAGACCACATTAGATGTTCCTACCCTAAAATTGGTGGTTTTTATAGGGGATTATTCCAAGATCACATGACCAACAAGGTCAATTTAGGGGGCTATGAAAGTCACGTCTTTCTGTGGGGTACCATAAGGGGAAATAGAGGATTCTACTACCAATGATGAGGCTAGAGAAGAACTGGTACTTGGGATAGTTATCTATCTATTTATGCACAAATACAGAATATTTCTCCATTCCCTCATGTCCAAATACATTAACCTAGAGGATCTCATAGAAAATATATTGTTGGTATTTCCTCTATATGATCATGAACCACTTGAATATTTTGAATTTTTGACTATGAGGTAGATAATTAAAATCAAATCATGGACCCAAATGCATTGAGGTATGTGCATAATTTCATCAACCACACATAGATAGAAGAACTTACATAATTTTTGTGATTTCTATTCTATTTATTAGATAGTCCGGGGACTAGTTGGGTGAACTCAAAAAACCTTTACACCCTAGCCTGGGAATTCCCCATTGATAGGGAATGTGTGGAATGGAATTTACTTGATCTGGCTTAGAAAAAGAACATAGATGACATCTCTAAGGCACATGAAGAGTCTGAACAATAGATAACATTTATGTAGGGGATGGCATAGAAAAAGTATACCATTTCTTCTTCCAAAAATGAGGTTGTGAACAACCTGGAGTCCCAGTTTGCAATGGATGAGGTCAAGGTGATGGAGGAAACATCTGGCGTAACTGAGTGTCCTGACGAACATAACCTATAGTGGATCAAAGTAGATTATTGCTGCTCAATGGATGATGAGATGAATGATGCCCTAGTGGGGTTGCAGTAGATCTTTGAGGCCACTCATTAGAGGTTGGATGGACTCAATCGGTTCATCTCTAAGTTAATATTTGTAGGAATTTTATAAAGGCGAGGCTTCAATATGTGGATAAACCTTATTTAGTTTGTCTTTATTACAACACCAACATTCCAAAACATATTTCCTTTTTTATTATTTTACTTTGATCATAATTTTTAGACAACCAACAATCAATCCATAATATCATGTTATTCATGCTAGTTTTTAGAAACACGGTATGAACATGTGATAAATCATTCATATAAGAGTGTTAGAAAATATTTGATCCCTCAGTGTCTAATATTGTTGATAGACCACTAAGACAGTTCGTGGGAAAAGAGGTTGTTTCTGGAGAATGATTCCATTTTAACATCCTTATTTCTTTTCCATTGTGATCTAATTCATGAATAGGGTAACTCAAAGGATGATTAATTCTACCTGAACAAAGGGGGGAATGATGAGTGTGAATTAGGTTTCACAATATTTTGAACAACAATAGAGTGATGTCACGATATATGAAATATTTTGACCATGTTGGAAATAAAACATCAATATATTTTAGTTGAGAATAGGGATAACAAATGTGGGATGAAAAATAACCATGTTAGAAATATAGTTCATGCTTCAAAATGTTTTCCAATGTCCTCTGAGGAATTGACCCAAGATGGTAAGTCGGCCTTATCCAGACACCATTCCATTAGGGGGTCATTTCACACATGGAAGGGGATGAATACCCAAATGATCGGAACATGAAGTGTGGACATGAAGTGATGGAATGTTCAAATGGATTCCAATAGTGTTTGAATTACACCAAGATGGCTTAGATAATCTTGGTTTGAGAGAGTCATTCTGAAAAAATTTCAAACTCATCTTTTAGGGGGGCATTGTCTTAGATACTGAGTGACCATCGAATGAACAATTTAGTAGATGACCAACACTAGAGGAATGGTATTCATGGTTGAGGGGATAACATGACCTATAGTTCAATGTTGTTTAAATGAGGATGATAATAACTCACTTCAATGTCATAAGGTGAGGATGTTTAACACATAATTTTACATGATACGTTGAGGAAAAAACATGGTGTAGTTTAACATCATGAGATCATGTCAAACAACCCATTTTAATTTCATGTGACCGTGAAATGGACTATATAGAGTAATAAACTGAGCAGACCATCGTTTCATCCTCACGTAACATCAAGAGGGTATCCCATGTTCATTTTATGTGGTAGAATCACATTTTAGGATCACGAAAAAAATGATGTAGTGAACTGATTTGAGTGATACCTACATAGCCACGAGATTTGAGGGAGAATGGCCATGTCATACCGAGATACCATGTACCAAGAAACAGAATATGGGTTAGATATCGTGATGCTCATACTACGATGGGGGTGACTTAAAGGAAAGTATGTGATATCAAGGGAATGTTTACTGACATGAATGGAGGGTCCTAGAAAGCTACATGATGCCACATAAAACACCCCTGAGATGAAACACATATAGTTTAAGGAGGTGATTATTAGACCAGGATCTGATCTAAGTTTAAGGTCACAGAGTTCAGACTATAGACTCATAGTTTAAGGTCTTATCATTCAGAACATATATTCTAAACTAATATGAATTGTATGGAGAGGAGATAAAACCGACATGAATGAGGACCATGGGGTCCCAACACAACACCATATATTCCATGGAGGATTCTCACATAATTTGGAGTCGTGATTCTTATTATAAGGATTTGGCCTTAAAAATTACTTAATATTGAATTAAATGAATAATTTACATTGAGGATCTTTTCAGGTTTGGAGTTTCAGATTATTATATCATAACTATTACATCTCAAATGATTACACAGTAGGCACTTCTACAAAGTTTATTTTTTTTAGAAAACACGAACTCTTAAAAAAAGGGTCATGTTTAGTTCCATGTTTAAGACAACATGAATTTTCCTTGATCCCACCCTTGACCCTATTCCACATTATGTCCTGTGAAAAACATCTCAAAAAAACTTGGGGTGAGCATAAAAAGATCAGTAAGGGATACACAAATAAGGAAACTGTTAGTTTTTTAAAACATCAAGTAAACCATAAATAATTTATCAAAGTAATACTTTTCACCCTTAGGAAGTAGTAAATACTCTTCACTAAAAAAAGATCATCACTTACCCTTTTTTAACCAAACGATTACCATAAAACCCATATAATGAACACATAACATATAAAGGTAACTTGGGACATAAACATACTTAAATGGAATAACCATATGGTCGACTTCCACACATATAAATAAATGGAATAGTCATACGGCTAACTTCCATACCCAATGCATTGGAGGTTATAACGCAACCACCCATCCTGGTATTCACGACACCACCCGTCATATGGTTTATCACGCAACCACCCGTCAAATGTCCAAGTACCATTATAAAATCATTATACATAAAAAAATATAATGGAAAGAAAACATTTCCACATTTCTATCAGAATATATCACTTTAATATTTTGACATAACAAATCCATTATAAAAACCATTTTCAATACCAAAATACATTAAAGAGTATATGGTATTTATTTCTTATTAAAAAACATTACGGCTTGTTGAGGAATCCAAAGACCAAATAATACTCACGGTGGCGAAAGAGGTCATTGTCACCGCGTATGTTAAAAGAAACATTCATTTTTGTCATTTACTAAAATGCTTCGTAGAAAGAGATTCCTTTTGTATAAAATAAAAAGTCAAATGGGTTTATACACCTTATAAAAGAAAGTTGTGTATAAAATAAAATATGTCTCAATGAAAGGAGATTGAGACGAAGTCCCTTACCCCCGTGTACGACGTGACTCAATTGATCTTTAATATCCTGAATAATAAACTAAAGATAATTTATACTTTCTTAATAACCATTTTCAAGCTTATTATTCCATTTATATCACTTATTTCCATGTTATAAACATTATATAATCATTTAAGTTAATAATGCTCATTTTGTCGATATTTGGTACTTAAGTCAAAAATGGACTTCTTACAATTACATGTTGTTCATGTGGTCAAAGGTTAATTATATCCATAATGATATTCATGATTTGGATATCATATATATCATATATATCCAGCATATACAAGTATTTATAACAGTAGAAAACATTTAGCGGTAAGAAATGAAATGCACCGTACATGGAGATGGTACGTCGTACGTATGCATGAATGCTAATTTCATTTCTATATCGTATTTAATGGAGTGAAATCATAATGATATAAAGTTATATTATAATTATATTATAATATCATACATAATATCATTAACTCCATTCTTTATACGTCCCACATATGGCATTAATGAATCAAATCACTTTGAGGGGGCGGTAATCCGCACTTCCTAAAATGAAATTATCGCGTTTACCCATAATGGAAACCATAAAGGTATTCCAAAAATCAAAAAATACAGAATAATAAGGAAAATATAATATATATCATATATAAATAGATTTACAACTTAATGTCCACCATGAAAGGTGTTAAAAGAAGATTGAACAATCATCATTTCGTGAGGCAGAAATTCTCCAACCACAGAAACAGTATGTTCTTTAACCATTAGACAGAGGTGTGTGTAAGTTTAGATCGAATATTTATCATAAAAACATCCTAGTATATTGAATATACTGGTGTTGTTACAAAAGAAATGAATAAAATGAGTTTAGGGGGTTGGAGAAGCAAAATAAAACATAAGAACACAAGAGATGACATTACCTTTAAATCGGGTAACTCCCTTTGGTTTGAACCAAAAGGGTTTCTTGAAGAGATTAATGCCTAAGGTAAGGATTCTAGGATGAGGAGTGAGATGTGGGGAGATAAAATGACCAGATCTTGTCTGAGCCAATGGCTTGAGAGGTGTGGGTAAGGGGGTAGAGGTGGGGGACTTTTATAAGAGGAGAGGAGGGGCACTCTTGGAAAGTTCTAAAATGTTACTTTATTATATAATGAGTTTCGGTTTTTAAAGGTCCCACAATTATATATTTAGAGGATAAGGAAATAAGAGTTTGATATCCACCCATAAAATAGGTTTTTGAAAAGTTTAGATCTTATATTTTACATTATCGTTTCATTTTATTTAAATTGTTAAATAATGAGGTTATCGCTGCATCATCACGGTTCATAAATAATTCAATTTATTTAATGTCTAAAAATTATAAAAAATATATCATGATGTATAAAATATTTTTATATTTCTAATTAATATTTATAGTCAAAATTATGTCTTGTATAACCCCATGTAAAAATTGTTTTAGTAAAACAATACATGTTTGTGACATTTTTATTTTAACTTTAGATAAAAAGTTATGAATGTCATTTTTTTACCCAAGTGGCTCCATGTGGTCCCCAAGTTGACCCATGAATTGTATTGGTCTTCCATGACTCATCCAATAAGGGTAGGACATGTGTCATGGTAATTTCATATTATTAAAACATTATTTTTACCTTAAATTACACTAATTACCTTTAATCGCGATTAATAAAACTTAAAAGTTACTATTCACAAAAAAAAATTATTTTAATCCCATTGAACCACATTTTAATTATAATGAAAACCATGTATGTAGGATTTTTGAAATTAAATTCACAAAAGATGTAAAGTTTCATTTAAATAAAAAATCAGTTTTTAACTACCACTTAGTGGTTTCACTATTCATCAAAAATTGAAGTTTTTCAGAAAAATACCAAAAATTCACCCTAAGGTATATTTGATATTCCAAATTCAAAAATGATTTCAATTTTAAAAAATCCAAAACATTTAAGTTTCATTAAATAATTTAATAATTATTTCCCGTTGTCAAAACAAATAGCCTGTTTTTATGAAAAAATATATATCAAAATATTGATACTAGTTTAAGTCAAATTTCAAAGTGAAATTAATTCCAATGACCACCATTGGATTAAATGGTAAAAATAAATTCTAATTGAAATTTTAAAATAATTGAAAAGATTATCTAATCATATAAATAAATTATTCTAAAAATAGGTTTTGAATTAAAATACAACATTTTTCACTTATTCATTAAAAATGAACTTTTTCGGAAAAATAAAAAAAAACATACAGAAAGTAAATTTTGATGTACTAATTATGAAGAAGGATTTAATTTGGTCCAATATAATGTATAAGAGTGAACAAAACTGTTTTTAAAGAGGGTTCTCCATCATAAGGCGATAAATCGACCTTTTTAGTGAATATTAGAGTATTTATGCTTAAAATTGAATTCTTTTATTATTTTAAGACTTTATCTTTTATTGGGTAAATGTAAAAACATTTAACAACATATATAATCATATTTTAGTTATTTCTATTCATTACCGCCAATAAAATGGCTACGTGTTAACTACCATTTGAAATAATATTATTATATCACCAGTGTGCAACGTAAGATATCAATGAAACTCATTGTTGTGTATCATGTACGCTATCGAACATAGAAACAAATTTAAAGTAAAATTAATCTTTAATTCACAAATATTAATAAATATGAAAATGTCTTATTCCTTATTTAACTGGGATGTTACATCCTTCCCCCCTTTTGGGAATTGCATCCTCGCAATTTTATTCACATATAAAAATATATGGGGGTATGTATCCCTCAAAGCATTTTCAGATTCCCACATTGCCTCTTCAACCATATGGTTTTTCCACAAAACCTTTACCTGGTGAATTACCTTATTCCGCAACACTTTCTCTCTACTGTCAAGAATCTGGACTGGTTATTCTTCATAAAAGAGATTCTCTTCCAACTGAACTACTTCTGGGCTCAAAACATGAGATGGATCTGGCATATAATTTCCCAACATCGAAACATGAAAAACATTGTATACCTGAGATAAACTCAAAGGTAAAGCCACTTGGTAAGCAACTTACCCAACTCTATCCAGAATTTCATATGGTCCAATGAACCTTGGACTCAGCATTACTTTCTTACCAAATCTCATCACACTTTTCCATGGTGAAACTTTGAGAAAAACATAATCACCTACCTCGAAAGATAGATCCTTCCTTCGGTTATCTACATAACTTTTCTACCTGCTCTGAGCTGTTCTCATGTGATTCTGAATCAACTGAACTTTTTCTACCATCTCTTCTACCAATTCTGGTCCCATCAACTTCCTTTCACCCACTTCATCACAAAAAGCTGGAGTTCGACACTGTTTTCCATATAATGCTTCAAACGGAGCCATCTGCATACTAGAATGAAAAATATTATTATATGAAAACTCAACCAAAGAAAGATGTTGGTCCCAAATTCCCTGATAATCCATTGAAAAAGAACATAGCATATCCTCCAAAGTCTGAATTGTTCGTTCTGACTGCCCATCTGACTGGGGATGAAAAGTAGTACTAAAATTTAATTTAGTACCCAACGAATTCTGAAGGCTTTTCCAAAAGATAGAAGTAAACCTGGGATCACGATCAGATACAATGGATAGGGGAACTCCAAGAAACCTGATTATCTCTTTAACATACAACCGAGCAAGTTGATCTAGAGACAAAGTATCTCAAATAGGAAGGAAATTAGAAGATTTAGTCAATCGATCAACAATAACACAGATTTCATTATTACCTCGAGATGTCTTCGATAATCCCACAACAAAGTCCATGGATATATTTTCCCATTTCCACTCTGGAACTGGTAATGGATGAAACATCCCTTTCGGTAACATCCACTTTTCTTTATCCTATTGACAAGTCAAAAACTTCACACTAAAGTCAGCAATATCTCTTTTCATTCTATCCCACCAGTAATACTCTCGCATATCTCTGTGCATCTTAGTACTGCCAGGATGAACTAAAAACGGGGAACTATGACCCTCACATAACAAATCATTCTTCAACTGTGATTCACAAGGCACACATAATCTCTTCCCAAACCTCAAAACACAATCATTATCAATGTTAAATTCAGGAAACTTACCCTTCGGAACCAGCACTACATTTTTCTACAACCCACTGTCTTTCTTCTGCGCTTGCTTAATTCTGTCTGATAGAGATGATCTCACTGATACCTGAAAGAAAATAGAAGAACTTCCAGCACCAACAACTTCTATGCCAAAGTTCATCAAATCAAAAACCAAAGGATCTCATTCCAAACGTAGCATGGTTAATGAAGCGTTACTTTTTCGACTCAAAGCATCAGCCACTTTATTTTCTTTTCCCAGATGGTAATGAATTGTACAATCATAATTCTTGATTAATTCTATCCATCTCCTCTGTCTCATGTTCAATTCTTTCTAAGTGAATATATACTTTAATCTTTTGTGATAAGTATATATTTCACACTTTACTCCATACAAATGATGCCTTAAATTTTTTAGAGCAAAAACAACAACAGCTAATTCCAAATCATGTGTAGGGTAATTTACATCATGAGTTTTCAACTGTCATGAAGCATAAGAAATTACCTGATCATTCTGTATAAGGACACAACCAAGTCCCTTCAATGAAGCATCACTGTATATAACAAACTCACCATTTATGGAAGGAAGTGCCAAAACTGGAGCATTCACCAATCTTCTTTTCAACTCCTAAAAACAATCATCACATTCTTTTGTCCAGATAAACTTAACACCCTTCCGAGTTCACTTATTCATTGGACTAGATAACCATGAAATTTTTTCAAAAAAATTCCAGTAATAACCTGATTCAACTGATCCATCACTGCAGTAAACTGCTCAATTCTGATTCCGACCATCTCTGGTTGCTAATTCGGAAGGTCATTATCCTCTGTATGACTTTCAAAAAAGTTTCTCTATTTCTTTTATGAAAAATAATTCTTAACACAGACATATATTTGGCGAAGCAATATGGTAATATGTAAATTCTATATCATTTCAATATTAACGTAAATTACTTTATGGATATTAATTTAACAATACCCTAACTCCTAAAGTAGTCTAAAACTCCCTCTAATACCAACTATAAGGCCTCGGCCTTAAACATTACTTAATATTTATTTAAATGAATAATTCACATTTAGGATCTTTTCAGGTTTAGAGTTTTGTAGAATTAGATCGTAACTATTAAATCTCAAATGATTAAACAGTAGACACTTCTACAAAGTTTCTTTTTTTAAAAAACATGAACTCTTAAAAAAATAGTCATGTCTAGTTACATGTTTAAGACAGCCTCACTTTTCCTTAATCCCATCCTTGACCCTATTCCACATTATTTCAGGTGAAAAACATTTGAAAAAAACTTGGGGTGAGCATAAAAAGCTCCGTAAGGGTTACACAAAGAAGGAAACTGTTATTTTTTCAAAACATCAAGTAAACGATAAATACGTTATCAAAGTAATACTTTTCACATTTAGGAATTAGTAAATACTCTTAACTATAAAAAGATTATCACTTACCCTTTTGTAACCAAATGATTACCATAAAACGCATATAATGAACACATAACATATAAAGGTAACTTAGGACATAAACATACTTAAATGGAATAACCATACGGCTGACTTCCACACATATCTCTAAATGGAATAGCCATACGGCCGACTTCCATACCCAATGCATTAGAGGTTATAATTTAACCACCCATCCTGGTATTCACGGAACCCCCCATTATATAGTTTATCACGTAACAACCCGTCAAATTTCCATGTACCATTATAAAATCATAAGACATAAAACAAATATAATGGAAGGAAAACATTTCCACATTTCGATCACAATATATCACTTAAATATATTGACATAAAAAATCCATTATAAAAACAATTTTCAATACCAAAATACATAAAATAGTATATGGTATTTATTTCATATTAAAAAACATTACGACTTGTTGAGGAAGCCAAAGACCAAATAATACTCACGGTGGCGGAAAAGGTCATTGTCATCGCGTACGTTAAAAGAAACATTCCATTTTTTCATTTAGTAAAACACTTCATAGAAAGATATTCCTTTTGTATAAAATTAAAAGTCAAAGGGGATTATACACTGTATATAATAAAGTTTTGTATAAAACAAAATATGCCTCATTGAAAGGATATTGAGACGAAGTCCCTTACCTCGTGTCCGACGTGACTCGATTTCTCTTTAATCTCCTGAATAATAAACTAAAGTTAATTTATACTTGATTAATAACCTTTTCCAAGCTTATTATTCCATTTATATCCCTTATTTCCATGTTATAAACATTATGTAATCATTTATGTTAATAAGGTTCGTTTTGTCGATATTTGGTACTTAAGCCAAAAATGGACTTCTTACAATTACATGTGATTCATGTGGTCAACAGTTCATTATATCCATAATTATATTCATGATTTGGATATAATATATATAATATATATCCAGCATATACATGTATTTATAATAGTACATAACATTTAGAGGTAAGAAATGAAATACACCGTTCATGGAGACGGTAAGCTGTACGTACGCATGAACGCTACTTTCATTTCTATTTTTGTATTTAATGGAGTGAAATAATAATGATATAAAGGTATATTATAATTATAGTATAATATCATATTTAATATCATTAACTCCATCATTTATACGTCCCACATATGGCATTAACGAATCAAATCACTTTGAGGGGGAGGTAGTTCGCACTTCCAAAAATGAAATTAACGTGTTTACCCATAATGGAAACCATAACGGTATGCCACAAATGAAAAAAAGAGAATCATAAGGAAAAATAATATATATCATATATAAATAGAGTGACATCTTAATGGCCACCATGAAAGGTGTTAAAATAAGATTGAACAATCATCATTTCGTGAGGTAGAAATTCACCAACCACAGAAAAAGTATGTTTTTTAACAATTAGACGAAGGTGTGTGTAAGTGTAGCTATAATCCTTCTCATAAAAACATCCTAGTATATTTAAGATACTGTTTTTGTTAAAAAATAAAGGAATAAAAATATTTTAGGGGGTTGGAGAAGCAAAATAAAACATAAGAACACAAGAGAAGACATTACCTTTAAATCGGGTAACTTCCTTTGGTTTGAACCAAAAGGGTTTCTTGAAAAGATTCCTGCCTAAGGTAAGGCTTCTAGAATGAGGAGGGGGATTTGGAGAGATAAAAGGAGCCGATATTGGCTGACCCAATGCCTTGAGAGGTGTGGGTAAGGTGGTATAGGTGGGGGCCTTTCATAAGAGGAGAGGAGGGGCACTCTTGGAAAGTTATAAAATGTTACATTATTATATAATGAGTCTGAGTTTTTAAAGGTCCCACAATTATATATTTCTAAGATAAGGTGATAAGAGTTCTAAATCCACCCATACAATAGGTTTTTGACAAGTTTAGGTCTTAGATTTTACATTATCTTTTCATTTTATTTAAATCGTTAAATAATGAGGTTATCGCTACAGCATCATGGTGTCATAAATAATTTAATTTATTTAATGTCTAAAAATTATAATAAAAATATCATGATGTAGGAAATATTTTTATCTTTCTAATGAATATTTATAGTCAAAAAATGGGTCTTCTATAACCACATGTAAAAATTGATTTAGTAAAATAATACATGTTTGTGACATTTTTATTTTAACTTTAAATAAAAAGTTATTAATGTCATTTTCTTACCCATGTGGATCCATGGGGTCCCCAAGTTGACCCATTAATTGTCTTGGTTATCCATGAATCATCCAATAAGGTTAGGACATGTTTCAAGGTAATTTAATATTATTAAAACATTATTTTTACCTTAAATTACACTAATTACCTTTAATCGCGATTAATAAAACTTAAAATTTACTATTCACCAACAAATTATTTTAATCCCATTGAACAACATTTTACTTCCCAATGAAAACCATTTATGTCAGATTTTTGAAATTCAATTCACAAAAGTGGAAAATATTCATTTAAACAAGAAATCAGTTTTTAACTAACACTTTGTGGTTTCACTATTCATAAAAAATTGATGTTTTTTAGAAAAATACCAAAAACTAGCCCTAAGATATATTTGATATTCCGAATTCAAAAATGATGTCAATTTTAAAAAATTCAAAACATATAAGTTTCATTAATTAATTTAATAATTAATTCTCGTTGTCAAAACAAATAGTGTGTTTTTATGAAACAATATATGTCAAAAGATTAACACTAGTTTAAGTCCAATTTCAATGTGAAATTAATTCCAATGACCACCATTGGATTAAATGGTAAAAATATATTCTAATTGAACTTTAAAAATAATTCAAAATATAATCTAATCATATAAATAAATTAGTCTAAAAAGTGGTCTTGAATTAAAATACAACATTTTTCACTTATTCATTAAAAATGAACTTTATCAGAAAAATAACAAAAACAATCAGAAAGTAAATTTTGATGTTATGATTCTAAATAAGGATTTCATATGGTCCAATAGAATTTATAAGAGTGACCAAAACTATTTTTAAAGAGGTTTCTCCATCAAAAGGCGATAAATCGACCTTTTAGTGAATATTAGAGTATTTATGCTTAAAATTGAATTATTTTATTATTTTAAGCCTGTATATTTTATTGGATAAATGTAAAAACATTTAACAACATATATAATCATATTTTAGTTATTTCTATTCATTCCCACCAATAAAATGCCTACGTGTTAACTACCATTTGAAATAATATTATTATATTACTAGTGTGCAACGTAAGATTTCAATGAAACTCGTTGTTGCGTATCAGGTACGCTATCGAACATAGAAACCCCTTTTAAAGTAAAATTAATATTTAATTCACAAATATTAATAAATATGAAAATGTCTTATTCTTTATTCACCTGGGATTTTAAACTTATACTTGAAACACTGGGTCTTAAAAGATGGATGAAGGTAAGGGGATACCCCCTCGAACAAGAGTATTGTATCTTCTCATAATTGGATATGAGAAATCTTGTATTTTTAGAAGGTAATGATACAATTTAACAACCTATGTTGAGGATGTTAAAATATTTTCATCCAACATTTTTCATATGTCCATCATAGTTTGATACATCATAGAATAATCTCTATTCAGAGGAAATCCAACATTTTCTAGGGTATGACTGTAGTTTATCATCATACGTTGAGGATTTTCCTTCCTCATATATAGTTATGATGTTATCCTATCCCATTGATGGGTCCAGTTAATTGAATGGGGCTTATATCTGGAAGGAGGTCCACATTAAATTTTGATATTTTTTTAACCATAAGTAACTAATGGTTTTGTGGTCAATCTATAGCTGGACACATAGATATAAATCCTTGGAATCACAAAGTATCCAATTAAGATGGGAATCAAGACATGCATTGTTCTACATGTAAACACACACGACTTAAGTTCATATGGTCTGAACTATAGAAAATACTTTACCATTTTGTTTCTTAGGTTATAGGGAAATTTTGGTATTAATGGTATATTTTTGGAATTAAAAAGGTAAAATACAATGTGAATAGAGTGATGGGGGCTCCTATACCACAAAAATATCAGGAAACAAATAAAACATAGTTTAGGTTCATAAATCTTTGGTCTAGGAAATGGGAGAAAATGGCTTAACATCATGATGTTTGGACTTGATCCTCAAATGACTGTCCTAGGGCATCCCATATTTGGGGCATGAGGTAAATATTTGACGACTATATTATACTTATCATATGAGAAAACATAGAATTTTTCTATATAAGACATTACTTTATAATAATTTGTTGTGAATGTTAGGCTTTGTAGTTTAATGTGATATAGATTGGACTATAAGGATTCAATTATCTTAAATTCATAATTCTTTGGTCCTATAGTGCATAGTTTAACATTATGTTTCATGAAACATAGGGTGGATATTATTTTAAAGTAGTAATGATCATACCATAAGCACTTAGTTCATGTTAAAAGAGTTTAAACCATAGGGTAATCTCAAGTGGATATGCATAGTGTGGAGGAGTGAAACCCCCATCATGAATGAGGAACAAGGAGGCACATCACCACATAACACATTCCTAACAAGGCATGTATATAGTATAAAGTCATTATTCATGGAAAATGGAATTCTAGTTTTAGGTCATATATTTTGTCCATAGAAGAATAGGGTGAATTTCTCAAAAGGTGTATGCATTATGCTATAGGAACAACCTGATGTGAATAAAGACTTAGGTGGATGTTGTTCCACACGAAACATTCTTGAGAGAACCTACATATAGTTTAGAGTCGCCACACTTGGATATATACTGCTATTTTATGGTTATAAAGTTCATACCATGGACTAAATATTATTTCGAAATGGGATATGTGTTTCATGATAAGAACAACCCAATGTGAATGAATAAAGGGAGAATCACATTGAACAACACATTCCCTTGGGTAGAGTTTCATATAGGTAAAAGTTATGATGCATGTACCATAAGATTCTGAGTTTAAGATCATAGAGTTGGAACTAATTGGATCTTTTTAAACAGATATATATAGAACAATTGAATGAAAAAAATCAAATAAATTAGGTCTAGGAAGCCCCTTGTCACATAACATATTCCTAATAGTATTTTCACAGATTTTATAGTCATTATTCTTGGACTTTAGTCTTGTGTTTCACAAAAACAAGGGTAAAAACCTGCCCAAAACTCATAATCCCGCATGATTCTTAATCAGTGTGGTAGAAAAGGAGGGGTGAGGGAATTTCCATGACACAAGGAAAAAAACAGTAAGGGAAAGGAGAATCCATATTTGGAATGTCCCTAGGACACTGACATACTTACTTAATGCACAATGTTGCATGGAGGGGTAACACCAAGTGTGTTGAAATTCCACCAAGAAATAGGGAGGTGGAAAGGAGGTGGGTCGAGACTTCCCATTCATAGATAAGGGAAAACTGATGGGTAGGGATTGAATGTTGACCATGTTCGTAAAATAGGGACAACAACCACACTTAGTCTTGTATGGGGTGAGAATATTCATGATCAATTACAGACCAAGATCAAAACATATGATCTATTTTTTGTTGTGAGAGGTCCATTAGGGTGTTAACCCATGATGGGAGGTGATCCAATATTTCTAGGAACAAAACCATTTGGGGGATTTTTTATATTTTAATGATGATGGAAATACAAATAGAGAATGACCTTAATAGTGGAAATGGAATGAGTGAATTTCTATGTATAATTTAACACCCTACGTTCCACATCATAGTGTATTTTGGCATGAAAATGGGGCATATTAAGGAGTAGGATTTGAACTCTAATATTTAAAATAGTTAAAGGTCATACTGAATGGACAAATTTACAACACCAAATGGCTATGGGTAGAATGGATGAATGAATACCCGGCCTAAATGGAGTCCCAAGAGGCCCAACACCACACACCGCAATACCATGATAAATTGCACATAGTTAAATGTATTTAGGCTTGGACCGTATGATTGATATTTTTTATGGTCGTAAATATAAAATCATGTTAATGATAAGGGATCGAAGGGTTTGATGAATTTGTGTCTAGGACCAATGATAAGAGATCTGTGTGTCAATATGTATCCCATATAGATGGGAATAAATCCATACATAGTTCTGGAAGGTGGAATATAGTTCAATGTCACATTTTTTGGACCACAGAAAACAGTTTAGTGTCATGTTACTTGGATTGTGGGGGACTACTTTTTCCAAGGGTATATGCGTGGTATGTATGATTTAAAGATTGATGTGAATCTAGAAAAGGAGGATCAGGTTCCAAACAAGTACCATGAAACACATGGAACATGGGTTGGGGTCATAGTTCTTGGATTGTAATTAAGTCCAAAGCGACAAAGGGTTGAAAAATTGGTTGATGGGCCTAGGTATGAGATGTTTAGGTGTCCCTAAATATCCCATGAAGATAAGAATCAATCCATATGTATTTCTACACCACAGTGTGGTAAGAGACCAACATCGGTGGGGGAGTTCCTCTCTAGTGAGGTAAATAAGGTATCCCAAGGTTGTCAAGGGACAACCCATGTTTAGATCATGAGTTATTGTTAATATCATATTTAGATGAATCCCAAATTAAAATAGGGTAAGGCCATCTCATATTAAGAGGTATCCCATATATTTTTGGGGTATGGACGTAGTTTAACATCGTGTATTGAGGATATGATGGTCATCTTGTAATTTTCATATGGGTAATGACAAACATATATGTGGTAAGTCTATAGTTTAATTTCATTCATAAAAAACATTGATATTTTTTCATCCCATCTTTGATGAATAAGTAATTGAAATATGATGTGTGGTGAAATTGTATATTAATAAGAGGAATACCAATTTTACATGGGTTGGGATATCTTTTTAACAATATGTTTCAAGAAAATCGAGTATCCAAAGAGTATATCTATTTTGGGGAGGAGTAACAAACCCAATGTGAATGAGGAATATGAAGTCCCAAAACCACACCACATATTCTTGAGGTTACATGAATAAATTATATATTCATGATACTTGGACTTGAAATTCTATTTTAAGGTCGTATAGTTCAAACATGTCATACAATTTTATGTCCTGTAATCGAGATATAACCCAAAGTTTTGTATCATGTGATCAGGATAAGTTAGGATCCTTACATAAAGTATAAAAACCCAATATTAATTTAATTATATGTTACATAAAATTTTAAGAGTAGCTAAAACATTATTAAAATAGATTCCCAAAGACCATTTTATTTTATTTCCTTTGGAAACCTGGAAACATAAAATCTTGTACATAAGAGAGCTATGTTATCTCCCATTAGGTTCTCCAAGACTAACATTCATTCAAGAAATATCATACCTGAAATACATCATCAAATCCTAGTTAAGGAACCTTTAAAAAGGGTGATATCAAATTCTTAGTAGGGGTAAACAAGGGAGACATGTAAGCATAAACATGAGAATAGGGGTATGATAACATTATCATAACATTAGATAATCATACCCTACCTATTAAAAGATCGTAAACTTGAATCATGGTATAAATAATGGGAGTTTATATGACATGAATCATAAGGAAATAAAGAACATAATCCACGAAATCATAACATAGGAATAAAACAATGAAATTTTCAAAACACATAAGTATATAATATGATTTCCATAGTAGCCAAGGCGTATCTTCCAATTCCATATTAGTAGTATGGGTTCACTCCCCATACCATATTTTTATTCATGGTTCACTCCCATGACCTTATTAGTAGCATGAGTTCACTCTTCATACCATCTTGGTAGTCATGGTTAACACCCTTTTCCATCTTTGAAGCATGGTTTTACTCTTTATACCATCTTGGTCGTCAGGGATCACTCACATGGCCATATTATTAGTCATGGTTCACTCCCAAAACCATATTGGTCTATCTCATGATATATAAATCATTACCTAATACCTTGGAAGGATATATAGTACCCACCCCTCTCATAGTGTTTCATACATACACATGCCAAAAAAATATAAACAATCATATCACACTACTAGAAAATTGACCTATACTGATGGTTTTGAACCATGGGTATATCCCCTAAAACCGTGGGTATAGCCTATACCCACAGTTTGGGGAACCATGAGAAACTGAGTCATTGGGATAGGTCCACATCCTATACCCACAGTTTCCCAAACCATGGGCATATATTTTTTTCCACTGTTTCAAAGCCTCAGACCAATTTTCATGCTTTCAATTCCTTTTACAAATGGTTTCAAAACCGTGGGTATAAATTTAGTAATAAATCAGGGCCATAAATTCTTGAAACTGAACCTACCACAAAATGCTTTTTACACTTGACGCACCTCACCACTTCACCTACAACACTTATGTTAACATATACCTATATTTTTATAAATATATTAATATTCTTCCATATTAAGAAAAAAAGATGTCTCTAGGTTTCGAACCCACAACTTTCTTTAAAACCCTACAACCACTAACCAACCCATCTACATTGCTATCAAATTAAAATATTTATATTCATTTTTAAATATTATTCTCACTCTCTATATTTGGAAAAAAGTAGTGTGCAAGTTTTATTCCCAAAACCGGTGGCCTTAACACACAATGAATCACCAACCGGCCTACACCACTTATTATTTTTATTGTTTATATATACTTAAATATATAAGGCCCCATCCTTAAACATTACTTAATCATGGGTTATTTCAAGAATTAACATTGGGGATCTTTTTAGGTTTAGAGTTTTAGAGAATTAGATCATAAATCATGCATTACATTCCACATTTAAACAAGGTGGTTTCATCAAAGACAATATTCATTTTTTCCACAAAAGGAAACATATTTAAAATAAAACATGGTTTCTTTATTGAAAAATCTTCGACACTATCATCACATCATGTACTTTTCCCTTGACCTGTGAAAAACATTTCAAAAACATGGGATGAGCATAAAAATCTCAGTAAGGGATATAAAAATACAGAAAGAAAAAATTAGTCCATGTATACATAAGAATCAATGAAATAAGACTTTACTCATAAAACCTATTCACTTTAACATTCCTCATGAAATCGCAATATTTACGAATAAATCATAGAAATCATAATACATAAAGGTAACTTGAGGCATTCATAACATTATTACATATGGAGTAACCCTCATGGTTACGTTTGGAATACCCATCACAGTATATTCACTTAATCTCTTCATAGAAACCTTAGAGTTTAACTCATTTGAATTACCCAATTCATTGGAGAGCAATCTCGGGCTCACCCGCCCTTAATTTATCATGGAACCACCCGTCTTCATAAACAATTCCCAATAACCCTAACATAATCGTATCACATAAAACATGCATAAAGAAAACATAAAATTTCCACATTTCAATAACAAGATATCAATAAAACACATTGATATAATAAAAAAATTATCAAAACCATTTTCAATACCAAAATAAAGTAAATCATTGTATTTATCTTTCATTTAAAAAAAGTTATATCTTGTAGAGGAAGCCAAACTCAAATAATGGTCACGGCGGCAGAGAAGTCATTTTCTCTTCATACGTAACACTAAAACATTCCCTTTTTTCGTTTAGTGAAACCCTTCATGTAAAAATATTCATTTTGAATGAAATTAAAAGCCAAAAGGGTTTATTATACAACTAATAAAATAAGGTCGTATATAAATTTAAGTATTCCTCAATGAAAGGAGATTGAGATGAAGTCCCTTACCTCAAGTCCGACTTGTCTTATTCGTTTCTTTATATTCCTAAATAATAAACTTTGGTCAATTTATAATTGTTTAAGGACTTCCTTTAAAGTTTATTATTCAATTAATATCACATATTATCATGTTATAATAATTAGTTAATAATGTGATTTCATATCATACGTTTTGTCGATGTTCGGTACAAGTGTCAAAAATAAACTTGTTCGAAAAGAATTTCCCATGTAGTTATAAGTACATCATCTCTAAAATGGTATTAATGATTTAAATATCATATATATACAGTATATATTCATTTTATACTATTCCATAACATTTGGTGATAAGAAAAATGAAATTCACCGTTCATGGAGATGGTAGGCTGTACGTATGCATGAACGCTACTTTCATTTTATGTCATATTAATGGACTTTAAAAATAAATGAGGCATATATATATATATTACAATTCCTGTATAATATATATGTTATATTGGTAACATAAGTTCATTAATTACATTATTTATAAATTACATGTTTGGAATGAACGAGTTACATCACTTGAGGGGGCGGTAGTCCACACTTCCTCAGATGAAATTATCGCATTTGCACAACATGCAAAGCATAAAGGTATGTTTTAAATATTAAATACAGAATCATATAGAGGAAATAAATATAATATATATCCTATATAAATACAGTTACATCAAAATGGACACCATGAAAGGTGTTAAAAGACAATTGAACAATCACTGTTTCGTGAGGCAATAATTCGCCACCCCCAGAAACAGTATTTTCTTTAACAATCAGATAGAGGTGTGTGTGAGTATAGGTAGAATATTTATCATAAAAACATCCTAGTATATTGACGATACTATTTTTTTTGGTATCAAATAATAATAAGATATTTGTTAGTGAAGAAGGAAAATAAAATGAAGAAACTCAAGAGAAGACATTACCTCTAAATTGGGAAACTCTTTTTGATTTGAGTCAAAGGCTTCCTCGAAAAGCATTCATCCCAAAGATAGGATTCTAGGAGTAATAGAGGGATGTGGAGAGTTAATATGATCAGATGTTGGACGATCCAAGGGCTTGATAGGTGTGGGTAAGGGGGTAGAGGTGGGGGCCTTTTAGAAGAGGGAGGAGGGTCACTTTTGGAAAGTCTTGAAATGTTACTTTATTATAAAATGGTTTTCGGATTTTAATGGTCAAAAAATGATCTATTACGAGGATAAGGTGATAAGGGTTCGAAATAAACAAATACAATAGGTTTTAGACAATTTTAAGTCTTATATTTTACCTTATCATTTCATTTTATTTAAATCGTTCATTAATGAGGTAATCACTGCATCATCATGGTGTCAAAAATAAATATATTTTTTAATGTCTAAAAATTATAAAATAAATACCATGATGAAGGAAATATTTTTAGATTTATAATGAATATTTATAGTATAAGAGATTATTTATTTAAACAGAATTAAATTTGATTTACTTAGGTGTTACATAGTTTGGTTTTATTTTCCTTTCTTTCAAAAATAATATGATAAAAGGTCACTATCACACAAAAGTGATTACATGGGGTCCCTAAGTTGGAAAAAGGAATCTGATGGTCAGAAATGACACAACCAAGAATATTTAGACACATTTGGGGGTCATTTTATATTATTATGATATTTTTGTATTACCCTTAACTACCTGATTACTAACTAATCATGATAATTAACGATAATTGCCATCATTACTATTCATATTATCAAAAAAAGACTCTTAATTACATAATTTTGACCTTATGATTACAAATATGGAATAAATTTTACGAAATTCAAAATACAAAAATGGTAGTAATTAATTTAAAATTAATTCTCGTTGTCAAAACAAATAGTGTGTTTTAATGAAACAATATCTATCAAAAGATTGACAATTGTTTATGTCGAATTTCAAAGTGAAATTAATTATAATGACCAACATTGGATTAAATGGTAAAAATATATTATAATTACACTTTAAAACAAATTAAATATATAATCTATCCATATAATTAAATTAGATGAAAAAGCAGTTTTGAAGTAAAATGCATTATTTTTCACTATTCATTAAAAAATGAACTTTGTCAGAAAAATACATAAAATTTATCCAAAGTAAATTTCAATGTCCCAATTCTAAATAATAAGTATATTTTGACTAATATAGCTTATAAAATTGTCAAAATTTGGATTTAAAAATTTTTTCCCATCAAAAGGCGGTAAAACAATCTTTTAAAAATATTAGAGTATTCTATGCTTAAGATTGGATTTATTCTCATTTTAAGCCTCTAAAACACTATATAATTTATAAATAGACATAGATTTGAAAATATATTATTTTTTACTTACATGGGATTTTACATCCTTCCCCCCTTTAGAAAATTACATCCTCGCAACTTATTTACATATCGAATAAGTGGGGGTATTTATCACTCATTTCATTTTCAAATTCCCATGATGCCTCTTAAATCATGTGGTTTTTTTAAAAAACCTTTACTTGATGAATCACATTATTCCTCAACACTTTCTCCCTGTGGTCAAGAATCTGGACCAGTTGTTCCTCATAAGATAGATTCTCTTCCAGCTGAACTACCTGTGGACTCAAAATATGTGATGGATCTGGCATGTACTTACTTAACATTGAAACATGAAAAACATTGTGTACCTGAGATAAATTCTGAGGTAAAGCCACTCAGTATGAAACTGATCCAAATTTCTCTAGAATTTGATAGGGTCCAATAAACCATGGACTCAGCTTCACTTTATTACCAAATCGCATCACACTTTTCCATGGTGAAACATTGAGGAAGACACGATCACCTACCTCAAAAGAGAGAGCCTTCCTCCTGTTGTCCGCATAAACTTTCTACCGGCTCTGAGATATTCTCATGTGTTTCTGTATTATCTGAACTTTTTCTACCATCTCTTCTACCAATTTTGGTCCCATAAATTTCCTTTCACCCACTTCATCCCAAAAAGCTGGAGTTCGAAACCACTTCCCATATAATTCCTAAAATGGTGCCATCTGTATACTGGAATGAAAACTGTTATTATAAGAAAACTCAACCAATGAAAGATGTTGGTCCCAACTTCCCTGATAATCCATCAAACAAGTACGTAGCATATCATCCAAAGTCTGAATTGTTCGTTCTGACTTCCCATCTGATTGAGGATGAAAAGCTGTACTAAAATTTAATTCAGTACCCAATGACTTCTGAAGGCCTTTCCAATATTTAGAAGTGAACATGAGATCACGATTAGATACAATGGAGAGGGGAACTCCGTGTAACCTTATTATCTATTTAAGATACAATCGAGAAAGTTGATCTAGGGAAAAAATATCTTGTATAGCAAGGAAATGAGCAGATTTAGTCAAGTGATCAACAATAACCCAGATTGCATTATTACCTTGAGGTGTCTTCAGTAATCCCACAACAAAGACTATGGATATATTCTCCCATTTCCACTCTGGCACTGGTAAAGGCTGAAGCATCCCATTCAGTAATTGCTGCTCTGCTTTAACCTGTTGAAAAGTCAAATACTTCAATGTAAAATTAGCAATATCTCTTTTCATTCCATCCCACCAGTAATCCACTCGAAGATCTCAATACAAATTTGTACTGCCAGGATGAACTGAAAATGGAGAACTATGAGTTTCACATAACAACCCTCTCTTCAACTGTGAATCAAAAGGCACACAAAATCTCTTCCCAAAACTCAAAACAAAATCATTATTAATGTTGAATTCAGGTAACATACCCTTCTGAACCATCTCTACATTTTTCATCCACTCACTTTCTTGCTTCTGTGCTTGCTTAATTCTGTTTGATAGAGAAGATTCCACTGATACCTGAAACAAAACAGAAGAACTTCCTGCACCAGCATCTTCTATTCCAAATTTCATCAAATCTTTTACCAAAGGATCATGTTCCAAACGTAACATGATTAATGAAGAATTAATTTTTTGACTAAAGGCATCTGCCACTTTATTTGTTTTTCCTGGGTGGTAGTGAATCATGCAATCATAATCCTTGATTAATTATAGCCATCTCCTCTGTCTCATGTTTAATTCTTTCTGAGTGAATATATACTTTAAACTTTTGTAATCAGTTTATATTTCACACTTTTTACCATAAAAATGATGCCTCCAAAATTTTAAAGTGAAAACAACAGAAGCTAATTCCAAATCATGTTTAGGGTAATTTATCTCATGAGTTTTCAACTGACGTAAAGCATAAGCAATTACCTGATCATTCTGCATTAGAACACAACCAAGTCCTTTCAATGAAGCATCACTATAGATAAAAAACTCACTATTCCTGGAAGGTGGTGCCAATACTAGATAATTCACCAATCTTCTTTACAATTATTGAAAACAATCATCACATTCTTTTGTCCAGATAAACCTAACACCCTATCGAGTTAGCTTAGTCAATGGGCTGGACAACCGTGCAAAATGTTTAACAACCCGTCGATAATATCCTATCAAACCAAGAAAACTATGAATCTTGGTTATATTTGTGGTTTATGGCCATTCTTCAACAACCTTTGTTTTTTCAGGATCAATAGTTATTCCATCTTTAGAAACAATGTGACCATGGAAAGAAATTTGTTGCAACCAAAACTCACGCTTGCAGAATTTCCCATATAATTTCTTTTCTTTTAAGGTTTGAAAAATTACCCTTAAATGAATTTCATTCTCCTCATAAATTTTAGAAAACACCAAAATATTATCAATGAAAACAACCACAAAATAATCCAAGAACTCATGGAAAATTCTATTCATACGGTCCATGAATACAGCAGGTGAATTGGTTAACCCAAAAGGCATAACTACAAATTCATAATGGAAATATCTTGTATGAAATGCGGTATTCAGAATATTTTCTTTCTTTACTTTCAACTGATGGTACCCTGATCTCAAGTCAATCATTGAAAAATACTGAGCTCCCTGGAGCTGATCAAACAAATCATTGATATGAGGAAAAGGATATTTTTTCTTAAGAGTGATGTTATTCAAGGATCTATAATCAATGAAAAGTCTCATTGAACCATCATTCTTTTTAACATAGGTCGAATAAAACCTTTCTCTAATAAATCTTGCAATTTCTCCTTCAACTCTAAAAGTTCAATTTGATCCATTCGAAAATGGGGTTTTGAAATTGTCTTAGCATCAGTAACTAAGTGAACAATAAATTCAACTTCCCGATCTGGTATTATTCCAGGAAACTCATCAAGAAAAACATCAGGTTACTCATTTACCACAGGAACATCATTAATCTGAATGGTTCTTTTGTTGTCAAAAATATGTGCAAGGTAACATTCATTTCCAACTTTTACAAGTTTATCAGCCTCTTGATATGTTATCAACAGTAAGGGTTCATTCTTGTACAAAAACTGAAAGTCTTTCTGAATAGAAACTTCTTTAGCTCTGTAGTCAATCTTAGAATGATAAACAGAGAGCCAATCAATACCCAGGATAACATCAAACTCTACTAGAGGTAAAATAATAAGGTTTGCAAGTAGGTTTTTTTCCACGGATAAGGATAGGAAGATTATTATAAATTTTTTTTGCCTAAACATTTCTCCCAGGTTTTTTTACCACAAGTTCAAGAGTCATTTATTGAGATGGAATTCCCAATTTTGTAGAAAATGTTTCAGAGATGAAAGAATGTGTAGACCCTGAATCAAAAACACATTGGCATAATCTGAAAAAACAAACAAAGTACCTGATACCACTTCATTTGATCTCCCAGCATCCACTAAAGTAGTGTAAAAGGATTTCACCACACCTTTCTACTTGTAGTCTGACTTCTTCCCATCATTCGAGATCATTGTCAAACACTCGTTTGCATAATGACCCATTTCATTGCACTTGAAACATTTCACTTACTGGAAATCAAATTTTTTCTTACCATTACCCTGATCGTTTCCAGTGAAATCAAGAGCCTTATGTCCCATATTACCACATCAGAAGCACTTTACAGAATTCAAAATACATTCCCCAGTATGATTTTTATCACATTTATCACAAACTGCAAAACATAGTGTTCTTACCATCAAACCTTTTTGAAGGATTCTTCCCTTTCTCCTACCACCTCGTTCTCTTCTTCTATTGGTTGTCATAGACCACGTGATCATCGACAAACTCCATTTCCACCTTCTTCCCACATAGAACAAGATTTTTATAACATTTTAACTCACGAGAAGCTAATGGACTTCGATATTGTGGCTTTAATCCTGAGTAAAAACAATTGATTTTACTATCTAGGTCTCAGAAAAAATTTGGATCATAACCTGCCAATCGAGTAAACCTTTCTTCAAAAGAAGCCACTGAGTCATCCTCTTGCCTCAATTCGAAGAATTATTTTTCCAACCTAAGTCAAGAAGCCTTAGGAAAATATTTCTCAAGAAACATACCTTTGAATTCATCCCAGTCAAGAGCATAAATCTCATCATCATCCCTGATATTTTTAACCATCGACCACCACTGATCTGCTTCACCCTCCAAACGGTAAACAAAAAGACTATTATTTTTATTGTCTGAAAACCCCATAACATCAAAAATATTCTCCATTGCTTTAATCCACCCTTCAGCTAGCACAGGGTCAGATGATCCTCGGAATGATAGGGGATTTTGCCTCATGAAATGTTCCACCATTAACATGTTCCTCTACGGTTGATCTGGCAGATCTCGTGCATAACTACCACCACCATTTATATCTTGATTCAACTACTCTATTACTGCAACAAACTGTTCAGTTCCAATTCCGACCATCTCAGGATGATGATTTGGAAGGACATTTCCTTATGTATTTCTTCATAGCACTGCTTCCCTATTTCCTCTACATAAAACCATTCTGAACAAACATGTCTTAGATGAAGCAACATAGTAATCTTTAAATGCTATATCATTTCAATTTGACCATAAAAAAATATTTTTGGATAATCGTTTAACAGAATTATAACTCCTAATGTTATGTAAAATGACCTTTAATACCAAATATAAGGCCGCACCCTTAAACATTACTTAATCTTGGGTTATTTCAAGAATTCACATTGAGGATATTTTCCGGTTTAGAGTTTTAGAGAATTAGATCATAAATCATGCATTACATTACACATCTAAACAAGGAGGTTACATCAAAGATAGTATTCATTTTTTCCACCAAAGAAAACATATTTAAAATAAAACATGCTTTCTTTCTTGACACTTCCTCGACACTATCATTACATCATGTACTTTTCCATTGACCTGTGAAAAACATTTCAAAAACTTGGGATGATCATAAAAAGCTCAGTAAGGGATATAAAAATACGGAAAGAATTTTTTTTCCATGTATACATAAGAATCAATGAAATCATACTTTACTCATAAAACATAAGCACTTTAACATACCTCATGAAATCACAAGATTTATGAATAACTCAAAGAAATCATAAGACATAAAGGTAACTTGAGGCATTCATAACATTATTACGTAGGGAGTAACCCTCATGGTTATGTTTGGAATATCCATCACAGTATATTCCACAAATATCTTTGGAGAAACCTTAGCATTTGACTCCTTCACATTACCTAATGCATTGGAGAGCTATCTCGGGCTCACCCGCCCTTAGTTTATCACTGAACCAACCGTCTTCATAAACAATTCCCAAGAACCATAACATAATCGTATCACATAAAACATGAATAAAGGAAACATAAAATTTCCACATTTCAATCACAAGATATCAATACAACACATTGATATAATAAAAAATTATCAAAACCATTTTCAATACCAAAATAAAGTAAATCATGGTATTTATTTTTCATTTAAAAAATTTTATGGCTTGTAGAGGAAGCCGAAACTCAAATACTGGTCCCAGTGGCGGAGAATTCATTGTCGTCGCATACGTAAGACAAAAACATTCCCTTTTTTCATTTAGTAATACTCTTCGTGTAAAAATATTACTTTTTAATGAAATTAAAAGGCAAAAAGGTCTAGTATACAACTAATAAAATAAGGTCGTATATAAATTGAAGTATGCCTCAACGAAAGGATAATTGAGACAAAGTCCCTTACCTCAAGTCCAACTTGTCTTGTTTGTTTCTTTATATTCCTGAATAATAAACATTGGTCAATTTATAATTGTTTAAGGAATTCCTTAAAATTTTATGATTTAATTCATATCACATATTATCATTTTATAATAATTTGTTAATTATGTGAGTTCATATCATATGTTTTTTTTGATGTTTGGTACATGAGTCAAAAATAAAATTGTTTGAAAAGAATTGCCCATGTATTTATAATTACATCATCTCCAGAATGTTATTAATGATTTAAATATCATATATATCTAGTATATATTCATTTTATACTATTCTATAACAGTTTGAGATAAAAAATGTAATGCACCGTTCATGGAGACGGTAGGCCATACATACGCATGAACGCTACTTTCATATTTTGACGTATTAATGGACTTGAAAAATAAATGATACATATATATATTATAATTCCAGAATAATATATATGTTATATAGGTAACATAAGTTAATTAATTACATTATTTATAAATTCCATGTTTGGCATGAATGAGTCACATCACTTGAGGGGGTGGTAGTCCACAATTCCTTAGATGAAATTATCGCATTTGCACAACATGCAATGTATAAAGGTATGTTTTAAATATAAAATACAGAACCATATAGAGGACATAAATATAATATATATCATATATAAATACAGTGAAATCATAATTTCCACCATGAATGGTGTTTAAAGAAGATTGAACAATCATCATTGTGTGAGGCAGTAATTCGCCACCCAGAGAAACAGTATGTTCTTTAAACATTAGACGGAGGTGTGTGTAAGTGTAGGTAGAATCCTCATCATAAAAACATCCTATTATATTGAGGATACTGGTGTTATTATGGGATAAAAAATAAGAAGATACTGGTGATTGAAGAAGGAAAATAAAAGGAAGAAACTCGAGAGAAGACATTACCTCTAAATCGGGTAACTCTTTTCGATTTGAGCCAAAGGCTTCCTAGAAAATACTTCTGCACAAAGTGAGGCTTCTAGGAGTAGTATAGGGATGTGGAGAGATAATATGAGTATAGGTTGGATGATAAAAGGGCTTGAGAGGTGTCGGTAAGGGGGTAGAGGTGGGTACCTTTTATAAGAGGGAGGAGGGTCACTTTTGGAATGTCTTGAAATGTTAATTTATTATAAAATGGTTTTCTTATTTTAAAGGTCCCACAACGATATATTTCGTGGATAAGGAGACATGGGTTCAAAATACACCCATACAATATGTTTTTTACATGTTTATATATTAGATATTACATTATCTTTTCATTTTATTTAAATCGTTCATTAATGAGGTAGTCACTACATCATCATGGTGTCATAAATAAATTTATTCATTTAATGTATAAAAATAAAAAAATAAATACCATGATGTATGAAATATTTTCAGATTTACAAGGAAAATTTATAGTCTAAAAGATCATTTATTTAAACAAAATTAAATTTTTTTTACTTAGGTGTTACATAGTTTGGTTATATTTTCCTTTCTTTAAAAAATAATATTATAAAAGGTCACTATCACACAAAGGTGATTCTATGGGGTCCCTAAGATGGAACAAGGCATCCCATGGTCGGCCATGACACAACCAAGAGGATTTGGACACATTTTGTGGTTATTTTATATTATTATGATATTATATTATTACCCTTAACTACCCGATTACTAATTAACCATGATAATTAAAGAAAATTGCTGTCATTACTATTCATAATGTCCAAAAAAAAAATCGTCTTAATTACATAATTTGTACCTTCTGATTCCAAATATTGAATCCATTTTACCAAATTACAAACATAGAAATTGCAGTAATTAATTTAAAAATAATTCCCGTTGTCAAAACAAATAGCGTGTTTTTAAGAAACAATATCAATCAAAAGATTGACAATTGTTTATGTCAATTTTCAAAGTGAAATTAACTATAATGACCACAATTGGATTAAATGGTATAAATATATTCTAATTACACTTTAAAACCAATTAAAAATATAATTTAACCATATAATTAAATTAGTTGAAAAAACAGTTATGAAGTAAAATGCATTATTTTTCCCTATTCATTAAAAAATGAACATTGTCAAAAAAATACCAAAAATTTATCCAAATTATATTTCAATGTCTCAATTATAAAGAATAAGTTTATTTTGACTAATATAGCTTATAAAATTTTCAAAAGTTAGATTTAAAAATGATTTTCCATCAAAAGGTGGCAAAACAATCTTTTAAAACTATTAGAGTATTCTATGCTTAAGATTGGATTTATTCTTATTTTAAGCCTCTAAAGCACTATCTAATTCATAAATAGACATAGATATAAAAATATATTATTCTTTACATACTTGGGTTGTTACAAAATATATTATTTCAAACAGTGGGTATAAGAGGGAAAACCATGGGTATAGGCTTTCCCGACAAATTTTTTTGTCCTACGGATTTGTTTTTTTCTAATATAATGCTTGAAATCTATACCCATAGTTTTTCCAAAACTGTGGGAATAGGCCTTGAAAAAAATAATTATACCCACAGTTTTGGGAAAAACCATGGGTATAGGTGACTTTTCTCCTATTGTTTTGGAAAATCGTGGGTATAGGTCATCAAACAAACCTATACCCACGATTTTGGGTGAAACCATGGGTATAGGCCACCCCTATACCCATGGGTTTGATTAAAACAGTGGTTATATGGCTATTTTTCAGTAGTTTCATCACCCATGTAATAAAATTAGTATCATATGAATGTAATCATATTATAACCAGTGAAAAAAGATACATGTGTCATAATCATTTCATCAAAAACAATACCCATGAAAAGAGGTGGGTTTGAAAGGCATATAACCCATAAAAGATATAAATGTTTCATAAATCTTATTCCATCAAAACATAAACCATTCATGGAAATAATATGAATGGAACCTTTGAATTATTTTCCAATAAGGGCATGAGTAACACCAACTGATGTCATATTAGTTTGAAAATAATAATGAAATATCTTTTAAAAACATTTCGTGGTAAAAATAACATTTATTCATTGATTATTTTTAAATCATAAAACCTTATGAAACCTATTTTATTAAAAATAAACATGAAAACATAAAAACATATATTGAAAACATATTGATTAACATTTTCCTTAAAATATTATAAAATATTCATGAAGACTTTATGAAAACCATTTTCCTTAAAAAGTAATAAAAGAAACATGAAAAAAATTAAAACCATATTCCTTGAAAAAATAAAAAATAATCTTGAAAACATTTTAAAACCATACTCCTTGAAGATTTTTAAAATAATATTGAAAACCTTTTGAAAAACATTTTCCTTGAAAAATTATAAAATAATCATAAATTTTTTTGAAAACGTTTTTCCTTGAAAATTTATAAAAGATACTTGAAAATATTTTGAAACCATTTTCATTGAAAAAATTGAAAATAATATTGAAAATATTTTCATTTAAAACTTATAAAAGACACATGAAAAAAATTTGAAAACCATTTTGAATGAAAACATATAAAAAAATATTGATAACATTTTAAAAACTAATTATTTGAAAATAAATTTTAAAAACACCTTATTAATAAATAACATTTTAAACATGAAAATGAATAATCACAAAAATAATAAATGGTAAATCTGTACATTCTGAATGAGGTGAAAAAAACATTCCTTTTTCATGGTCAAAAGGGTAGAAAAAGTCATTTTTTAAATAGATACTAGAGGATTCCTTTGAAAAAAGTGGAAAAAGGGGGAAAATTATTCTAAATATAATATGATAATAATATAATATTCTTGGAATCCCTTTTAAAAAATGGGTTTGAAGGAGCACTTATATCTGAACGAATAGAAGAAAAAGTCGAGCTTTCTTAAAAAATCATTTTTAGCTATCTTATGTACCAAAGAGTGGAATAACGGTTCAAATGAATTAATATATCAATTCATATAAAAGGATGATAAAATTAATCAATTTTCATGATATATGGATAATATTATTTCAACAAAGGGAGTGTATACATAAACAGTATCGATAAGATATGACATTGTTCCAATAAACTTTTAAGACTTGTTAACATTGAACCATACTCCCCATGTAAGAAAAAAAGATTACATGAAGATTAAAATATCATGAAAATAATAATATTCATGATATATAATTTCAATGTCAGTATATACACCTCATGGAAAAATATTTGTGCATAACATGGTATGTGTCCCAACGAAGGATAATTGAGGAAAAATTACTTTAACGATTTGGTAAATTCTAAATCATAATCCAAATGAAATAAATATGATCAAAGTAATATGTAAATAAAAATAAATTTAATTATAATAACTATAAAATTGATCCATGGTAATTATACACTCTACAAAAATGGAATGGGTGGTGAATAAAGCAAGTATATAACAGAAATAAAACATGAGATGAAATTGCCTTACCATGTGTCTTGAATATCTTTGTACTAATATGAACCTCTTATATAATAAATATATTACTATTATAAATATTATACATAAAAATGTTATAATATAAAATTCCATATATGGTTTTATTATGACTTTATATGACCTGCTTGTTAACAATTATATGTTAAGGTTACACTTCAGGTAATATTTGCTTTGTTTTTCCCATGTGTCTTACTTTGTTATATCATTTGTGATTATAATTATATTATGATTTAAATAATATTAAACATGATATAAATATCATTAATATTCATTATATTGGTCTTATAATAATCTATATAGTATAGAAGTATGAAATGGAATACACTATTCTTAGAGACGATAGATCGTACATACACATGAATGTTGTTTCTGTTTTATTGTATTATTTAAATAAAGAGTAAATGAAATATATGTGTATATGTGTATATATATAATTATTCTAGTAGAATTATTATATCATATATATCATATAATTTCTCTACACCCATTCTTAATACATTATATGTAGTGTGTGAATGAATTACATCACTTTGAGGGGGTGATAGTCCATATTTCCTCAAATGAAATTATCGTGTTCACAACAAATGGAAATTAAAAATATATGTATTCTACAAGAATTATATAAGATTAAATACATAATATATAAAATATATAAATTTTTTTTCCATAATAATTTCCACCATGAAAGGTTGTAAAGTAAAAAAATAAACAATAATAGTTTCGTGAGGTGGTAGTTCTCCAAACATGTAAACATTATGTTATTTACCCATTATATGGAAGAGTGTGTATTTTTAGGTAAAAAGTATAATAAAAACATACTAGTATATTGAGCATACATTATTTTTTATAAAATCAGGGAATTAGAATATTTTAGGTGTGGATAATGGAAAAAATATAAAATAACTTGAGGAAGGATGTTACATATTATTCAGGTAACTCATTTTGGTTTACACCAAAGGGAATCCATGGATTTATTTCTTACAAAGGGGTGGATTCTAGGATTATGGGAGGTATTTATTGAAGGTATTATTTTGTATTTTGGTTGATAAAGAGGGTCTTGAGAGGTTTGAGGATGTGGGAGGAGATGAGGCCATTTTATAGTAGAGGAGGAGTGACACTCTTGTAATTTTTCTGAAATTGAAATCCACCCACGTTTCTACCAAGGAATGTGGATACAATAATTTTCAAAAGTATAGAAAAGGGATTATAGGGTCTATATATGTAAAACTAATGGATTTAGTACATGTTTCTAGGTTATTTAAGCCCTTAAGATTAATGATTAGTCTTTAGTTAAGCATAACGTTACCTTAATCAGTTTAATTAATTTTTATTACTTTCACTAATTTTTTTTTGTAAAAACTATTTTTTAGTATTCGAAATTTTATATTAATATTTTTAAAATAAGGAATCCATTTTTCCAAATTCCAATAACATAAGTGGTAGAAATTAATTTAAATTTAATCTAGTGGTCATGTCGACAATTATGATTTTTAAAGGAAAAACGTTAAAAAGTTTTCTAAGTTTTTATATTAAATTTCATTGTGATATTGATTCCAATTACCTACATTGGGTTGAATAAAATAAATAATATATAATTAATCTTTTAAACCAATTTAAAATTTCATTTAACTTTACGAACAAATTAGATGAAAAAAATGTTTTGAACTGAAATTCAATATTATCAATTATTCATTAAAAATGAAACTTTGCAAGAAAATACCAAAATATTTCCCTAAACAAATTATCATGTTCCAATTTCTAAGTTGAATTTTATTGTGACATATTAAATCTATAAAACATCCAAAAATTTTATTTAAAATTGGTTTTCCATTAAAAGGTGGTAAATATAACTTAATAAAAATATATGTTCCTCAGAATACAATTGGGTTGTTTTCTTATATTATGTCTATCAAATCTATTGTATGAATATAAAAAATATTTAATTTAATATAGAATATATATATATTATATTAATATTACTCACTAATTGAACTTTTTTTAATTTATTAGGGTAGAACAATTTTTTGACCATAAAAATAATAGTGGTTTCCTTTATATTTGTTGACCTCACCTGTTTTGATAATCCCAATTATGTATTAATATGTGTTTATAATCCTATGTGGAAAATAATATCAAAATAATCCTTGGAATATGTTAATCACTGTTTATCTATGTTTATACATACTTTGAAATAAATCTATCTCAATCTGGATATGTTTTTCATAGAACAGACACATAGCTACTGATACAGACAAACAGATACACAACTACTGTTAAAGGTCACCGATATGCATAAGTCCACCAGTATGCACAAGCTACCGATACAAACAGACAGATAGAAATCCACCGATACAATGTTCACCGATACAAACAGCTACTAATACAGAGTTACTAATTTACACAGCTACCGATAAGGCTAAGTATTCCAGATATAGAACAGAGCTACTGATATGAAAGTATACTGATACGAGCTACCGTTTCACCGGAGCTACCAATAGAGTAAGTCTACTGTTATATGAATGTCTACCGATATAAGGAATTGGCCGCTACTCCAGTATACCGATACGAAGAGCTACTGTTACAAGAACAGAGAGCTACCGATTGAAAGCTCACCGCTATACAAAGTCCGCCGATACAAGTCCACTGACAGAGAGCTACTGATAAAACATGACTGTTAACCAGTCACCGTTACTCAAACTCTATGCTTTTTCAATATTATTAGAATAATTCTAACGGTCATATTTGATGATTTTAATGCAATTAATCTCATTTAATGATAGTTGTTGGCATGTCGGGGAATCGTACCTCGTACCTATCAAAGGTAATCATTCCCATTGTCTGAACTGAAGGAATAAAAGGGGATATCGAGCTACTGGAGAAAACGGATGTGAGAAGACACGAAAACACATGAAAATAAGAACACATAGAGAGCTAGAAGAACTCTCATACTCATCAAGAATAGAAGATAAAAGAAGAAGCTTAAGTGCTACAACGAATACTCTCCTACTCAAGATGAACACCTACACTGGAAGTGAAGGAACACAACTAAGACACTTTGTTTTTCTTGACAAAAACTAGAGAAGGGATCAAAGCTTCAACTACTTTAAACCAAGGAGTCCAGAGCTTCACTCAAAACACATAGATAATTTTGAACTCATCTTTATTTTTTTAGCTCTGTTGTGTTTCATTCATTCACATTTTGAGCAGTGTGTGTACTCTGTATATTCTATACACAAACTGTCTCATGTGCTAAACTGGAGGATTTATAAATCCTCACACTAAACTTCTTTAACTATCTTGTATCCCACTATGGATAGTGGTAGAGTTCAAGTGTGACCTAGATAGCATGTGTGTGATATTTTTTTTGTTTCCCACATAAAACTGTGGAAGAGGTCATATGACCTGGACAATCTTGTATTGTTGTTTACCCCGATCCAGGGTGTGGATAAAAATTTATATAAATTGTTTGAGAGGACTAAGTCTCAGCTTCATACTGAACCTCTTGTTTTAAAACTAATGTGCTTACTTATTTTGGTTTTAACCTATATTGAATATTCCGCTGCTAATTAGTTTGAAATATAAAATTGTTTTAATGTTACTTTGATAGTTAATCTAGAAAGTGTTTGTAACTATTGTAAATCAGTAGGTTAGTTTCAAAAGCTAATTTAATATTCTGATTTAATTAACTGAGGCCTAATAAATCTTTTGAGAACCTAATCGAACCCTTACAGTTTTACAAATTCACTACCATTTAACATAGTTTTTTATTGGGGGATTTTAATAGAAATATTTTTTAACAGAAATTTTTAATTGGATATAAATTCACCCACCTCTTGAGTATCCACTCCGACCGACAATGTTAAATCAGTTTTCATATTCATTTTTAATTAATTAGTAACCTATGAAATCATCATATATTTTTGAAAATAATATTCTTTGATAAACTATTCTATACTATTCATAACCACATATTTATCATCTTAGTTATGTTTCAATTTTTTTAATAATTAATTTTTAATAATATATTATTGTTTGTTAAAACTCTCTTATGCATGTTACGCAATCCATCAAGGAAAGTCAGTCTTGCATGTAACATAACATAACATAGGTGCTTCCTGTAGAGAATGATAAAATTTTGTTTTTTGTAATGTATGATTAACTTTTCTTTTATAACACAATCCAAACACAGTGATTTAATGTAAAATAAACTATTGTCAGTGTCATATGAAATGAAAAATTTCAAAACGATTAACCTAACTAGAAAACAAATAATTCACAATATCTTGGGGTGTTACAATCTACCCCCGTTAAAATGAATTTCACCATTGAAATTATTCTGGTTGCCTAATTTTTTAATACTTGAAATTTCCTTTTTAGGAAACCCATATGTTAAAAATGAACACAAAAATAACTATTAAAAATAGAATGTTGGAACCCTAACGGTTACACAAAGTAACACATATAATCATTTCCATATATAAGAACATATGGGGTAACAGAAAACATGGACATAGAATAGAAATATAACTATAAATTTATGGAGGAGAGTGATAGATAACTTGTTCATGGGAAAGTTAACAAATAAAAAGCCATAAATATTCAATTATCTAAGGGATAATTTGATTCAATGGAAAAAATGTATTAGGATAACCTTTTCAATTTCAAGATAATTACACCAGTATTGATATATTATCATGAAAATTTATTATTACCTGATTTTATCTTAATTCATATGATAAATCTCACATTTTTCTTATCTTGACCAATTTTCACTTCCCCTATTTCTCTAAAAATGAATGTAAATTTTTCATTCCCGAAGTACTAATTGATCATGAGATCCTTGATAAAGTAACCCATCTCTCTTCAATTACCATCAGTAAAAATTTATTAGATTATATTATAAAACATTTATAAATATTCATGTTGTGTGATAACACTTTAATTGTAACTAATTCATATGATGTAAAACATAAACATTCCATTAATGGTTAACCTATAACCCTTCTGAAAGAAGAAAGTCCCAAGCATGGGAGATAATGAAAAAATCATATTAACATTGATACCCTATATATTACAAAGTGTTTCTTGGTTATCAAATTCTAAACATGAGAATACCCCCATCATATATTCCCTTTACACTCGATAATAACTTGAGTTACCAAAAATCATTATGGAAAAGAAATGATTTTTTCTTTATTTGTATGATTACTAGATACATTCATTTAATCTTAGAAGTTGTAACATCATCCTTGATGACATAGGCCAAATTTTCAATCATAAGTTCTAGGGTAATCTATACTGTCTAATTTACATATTCATATCCAAGATATCTTTATCCAAATATCAATATCTCAATGTAAGGTATTAATTATGGGATACCTTCCCTTAATCAAAAAATAACTTGTCCCTGAAATAACTATTCAACATATCATTTTAAATCCTTAATGAAAACATATACTGAAAATATTTATATACTTCATGTGTCACATAACATAATATTTTAATTTCCAACACATAAATACTTAATTTATCCAACATTTTTCTTAAACCATTACTCATGCTTCATTAAATTATTGCTTGATACCTATTTCGGAAAATATTAAATATCAATCCTGTATTAAGGTTTCTAGACCTCAATTTAATTATTATTCTTATGTTAGATGTAAAAAATACTGGAAGAACATAAAATACCTTTTACATGTTATTTCTTGTCTCTTTAACTTCTGATGTATAACAAATTCTTATATCGCCTTCATAATTCTCTTTATGGGATTTCTACTTGGGAAATAAATTTTCATATTTCCTAAACATTAAAAATTTGAACCATAAAATTTTAACCATGTTACATCTAGGTCTATCCATTTACTAAACCAAAAAACACATGGTGAGAAACACATATCATTGAAAAAAACCTCATAATCTTGAAAAATTACTTATAGGATGTCTAAATAATGACACCTACTTTTTATTCGATGACACAGTAGGTTTTCCCAATGTTATTAATAGTCATATTTCATTTACCTATTTAATGACTGTTCTTTAAGAGTTTGTGAGTTTCCCAAGAATTTCCCCATGAGTTTCAAACCAAATGTGTAGTAAGGCCCATTGTCATATACCAGATTCCCCTAAGTCAGGTTCAAGACATCTTATCAGTTTTGTTACCCCATGGTACTTCTGTTCTAGAGACACATACACTTTTAGTATCTAGAAAAGTATTTATTTCTAAAATAACACTTAAATTATCCTTTACCAAAATTCCATGCCATTTTCCTAAACATTAACTCCTCTTTATACTTATCCTTAAAGGCATCCCTAGACATATCCTTCTAGATATACCTAAGGATCTCACTAATGTTTTCTAATACTAGTTTACAAAGGTTAGATAAAACTTTTCTATGATACCAACTATAATGGGTTGGTCTTAACACATGTAGAAATTATATAACATTTTTAGAATACATAAAACATTATACAAACAGACGCCTGAAGATCGTATTAGTTTATTATTTTTTGAAACATGGAAACAAAAACACTAATACATGTGTGGGTTTAGTTATATCCCACTATATTCTCTAATACATTCACCCATTCTAGGCATATCCTGCATGAAATATATCTTCATAACATGGTGAATGAAACAAAAAAAAGTGGTGAGCTCATGTGCTTAGTAAGGGAAAACAAGGGAGACATGTGAGAAAAAATAAGATCATAGGGGTATGAGAATGGGATCAGGAAATTTTAGGATCATACCCTACATATCAAATGATCATTAACTTAAATCATGGAATATATCTTTCTAGTTTATAATACATGAATCATAAGGAAATAAATAACATAATCCATGAATGCATAATATCAGAATAAAACATGGAATTGTGGAAAACACATAATAATATAATATGATATCCATATTAACCATGGAATCACATACATGACCATATTATTAGTATGGGTTCAATCACCATGCCATATTGTTTGTCATTATTTAATCCCATGACCATCATAGTAGCATTAGTTCACTCCCCATACCATCTTGGTAGTCAGGGATCAACCACATCCCCATACTAGTAGCACGAGTTCACTTCTCAAAACATCTTAGTAGTCACGGTCCACTCCCATGTCCATCTTATTAGTAAAGTTTCACTCCCAATACCATAATATCCTATCTCATGATATATAAATAGTTACCCAATTTGTTGTAGGGAGATATAGTTTCCACCAATCTCATAGTGAAACCATTCATAAATGATCCAAAAAATCATAAAAAATAAAATCATAACCCATGAAATGAAATCAATATCATAAGAATTTAATAATATCAAAAATAATAGAAAATCATATAGGTTTCATAATCATTTCATCAATAGCATGACCTGTGAAAAGAAGAAGGTTTCAAAGGCATATAACCCATGAAAGACAAAAAAAATTCATAAATGTCATTCCATCAAAACATAAACCATCCAAGGAAATAATATGAATGGAACCTTTGAATAATTTTTTATTAGGGCATGACCAACACCCACAAATGTAATCTTAAATGTAAAATAATTATTCAATGTCAATTTAAATCATTTCTTGATGAAAATATACACTTTTCCATGAAAATTTATTTTTAAAACATAAAAACATTTGAACAAAATTTTCATAAAAATAATCTTTAAATCTTATAAATAAAGATTGAAAACATTTTTTAAAACCATTTTCCATGAAAATTTATAAAATATGCTTGAAAAAAAATTTGAAAACTTTTTTTTTTGAAAACATATAAAATAATCACTAAAAAAATTTAAAACATTTTTACATGAAAAATGATAAATAAATTTGGAAAACATTTTGAAAACCATTTTCCTTTAAAATTAATAAATGGATCTTGGAAACATTTTTCAAACCATATTCCTTGAAAACCTATTAAAGAAGCTTGAAAAAATTTTGAAAACAACTTTCCATGGAAACATAAAAAACAAGCTTAATGAAATTTGAAAACCATTTTCCATGAAAACATATAAAATAAGCTTGAATACGTTTTGAATTTTTTTTCCATAAATACTTATAAAAGAAGCATCAGTAAAATTGTAACCCATTTTCCCTGGAAACTTATAAAAGAATCGTGATTTTTTTTTGAAAACAATTTATTTGAAAATAGGTTTAAAAACTAATATGAAATTGAACTTCTAACCATGAAAAGTAAGCTTCATAGAAATGATGGTGGGTAAATCTATACATGTCATATGAAGTGAAAATAACATTCCTTTTTTATAGTAAAAAGGGTAGAAAAAAATCATTCTTCGTAATGCAACAAAAATATTCATTTGAAAACATTGATAAAAGAAAAAAAAGTTTACAATGTATTTTAAATATTGTTTTAGAATATAATTATATTGATGGAAAACCTTTTAAGGAAATATGGCATTGAAGGTACACAGATTTCTGATTGAAGAGAGGATAAAGTTGGGATTTCTTAAGAAAACAGTCTTATATATCTAATGGATAAAAAATTGGAATAATGGTAAAAATACATGAATATATCTTCAATATGTTTAGGATAATAAAATTAATTTTTTTTATTGCGATATGGATCATATGATTTCAAAAAAGGAATCATATACAAAAATAATCTAGATAAGAGATGACATTGTTTCAATAAATTATTACGACTTTGTAACGTTGAACCAGACTCCCCATATAAGAAAATTAGATTACATGAAGATTAAAATATCATTAAAATAATAACATTCATTATATAAATTTTTAAAGGTAGTTTATACACCTCATGGAAAAATATATGTGCATAACATGGCATGTCTCTCATAGAAGGAAAATTGAGACAAAATTTGTTTACTGATTTGGTAACATTTGAAAAATAATTATGATGAAATAAGTATAATAAAATGGATATTTAAATACCAATATATTAAATTACCTGAATCATATAATTCATCCTTGGGATGTATACTCACCACGCAAAAGGAATTGGTGGTGAATAAAGCACATATCTCACTGAAATAAAAGATTGAGATGAAATTTCATTACCTTATGTCTTGACTCTCTTCATACCTCTAAGAAAATACTATATATAAATATATGTTTACTATTAATATTTCTAAAACTATATTCTTATATAAATTTCCTTATATGGTTTTATTAAGACTTTACATTACCCTCTTTTTAACAATTCTACGTTAAGTTTATGCTTCAGGTAATATTCATTTTGTTTTTTTCATGTGTCTTATTTTGTTATATCAATGGTATTTATACATATATCATGATCTATAGAATGTAAAAAATGATATAAATATCATAAATATTCATTATATTTGTATTATAATAATCTATATAATATATATTTATGAAATGGGATTCACCGTTCATGGAGATGGTAGGCTATACGTACACATGAACGTTGTTTCTATTTTAATATCATATTGAAAAAAAGAGAGTAAATTACATATATGTATATATATTTCTATATAAACTTATTCTAGTAGAATTATTATATAATAAATATCATATAAGTTCATCGAACCCATCCATAATACATTCCATGTAGTGTGTCAACGAATCACATCGCTTTGAGGGGTGGTAGTCCACACTTCCTCATATAAAATTAACATATTTACACCGAATGAAAAGTATAGAGACATGTGTTTTAAAAGGATTAAAAGAAAATTTAACACATAATATATAAAATATATTACATATATAAATATAGTTTCTATTATAATTTCCAAAATGAGAGGAGGTAATGGAAAAATGAACAATCATTATTTCGTGAGGCTGTAGTTCGCTATACACGTAAATATTATACTCATTACCTATTAACTGGAAGTTTGAGTAAGTGTATGTATAAAACATTGAATAATAATATCCCAGTATATTTAGGATACAATAGTTGTAATTAAAGTATGCAATAATAACTATTTAGGGGGTGGAAAATGAAAATAACCTAAATAAACTCAAGGAATAATGTTACCTCTTGTTTGGGATACTCCTTTAGGTTTCCAAAAAAGGGAATATTTTGATTGATTTCCTCCCATGGGGAGGCTTCTAGGATTATTGGAGGGATTTTGAGAACCTATTTGGAAGATATTGGTCGAGCCAAAATGGAATGAGAGGAGTGAGGAAGAGAGGGGGACCTTTTATAGTGGAGGATGAGTGGCACTCTTGTAAATGTTGGGTAAAGGAATTACACCCGTGTTTTTTCGATGAAAATTGAATCTAGTAATGGTACAATGTAGAGAAATTTTATAATATAGTTTAAATATGGTCATAAAATGGATTTTTACATTTTTAAGGTTATTTTCTCCCTCAGGATTAAGGATTTTTCTTTTGAAAATCTTAATTTTACTTAATCGATGTAATTATTTTTAATTATTTGCACAAATAATTTATGTAAAAACCTAATTTTAAGGTATTAGAAATTAGAAGTTATTCTTATTCCAAAAATGGAATCCATTTTTCCAAAATTCAATTATAGATGTGTATAAAGTAATTTAAATTTTATCCCGTAGTCTGGTCGTCAATGTAGGTTTTTAAATTTAAAATGTTCAAACATTTTCTATGATTTTATATTCAATTTCAAAGTTAAAATGATTCCAATGACATAAATTATGGTTATTTATAAAAATATAGTCAAATTTAACTTTTAAACCAATTTAATATTTAGTTAATCTTTATAAATAAAATATATGAGAAATCAGTTCTGAACTAAAATTTAGTATTTTGAATTATTCATTAAAAAACGACAATTCAAAAAAAAACAATGTACCCTAACATAATTATACGGTTCCAATTTCAAATAATATATTTATTTTTAAATATTATGTATATAAAATTTCAAAAAAATGGATTTCAAATGGGTTCTCCACTAAAAGGTGGTAAAATATCATAATAAAAATATTGTTTTTAAAGTGTAAAAGTGGGTTTCTTATTATCTTATTTTTATGAAATATTTTGGATTAACATCAAACATATTTTATTGAATGTATAACATATATATTAAATTAATATTACTAAAAAAAATTATTTTATTTTATTTTTTAGGGTATAATAGCTTTGTGACCATAGAAATAATAATATTTTCCTTCCTATTCAAATAGTTTTCATATTCATTTCTAATTAATTGGAAACCTATGAATTCATATGATATTTGTGTAATCCAAAAAAATTTATAAATTAGTTAATATTATTCATCAATGATAATTTAATGGCTAGGTTATATCTTATTATATTAAATAATAACATTTTGATAATATATTATTGGTTCAATAAATCTCCATCCTCCGTGTTATGCAAGTCATCAAGAAAATTCAATAATGCATATAATGTAATATAACATCAGTGTTCAGTGTTGAGAAAGTTAAAATTTAGGTTGTTTGTAGTGCATTATTAACTTTTTGTTGCGTATAACGTAAACTATACCAAGTGATTTAATATAAAATAAACTATTTTCAATGTTTTGTAAAATAAAAAATTGGAAAATGATTAAATTAATTGAAACAAAATAATTCATAAAATATCAGGGTGTGATATGAAGTACATATTTAGAAAAATTTGTTTGGAAGATGGTGTGATACACTATCCATCTATGGTGATCAAAGAGTAAACACAATTGGAATAGACCTTATGAATGATGTAAGTCCATTAACACTTAGGATCTAACTTTGGAAGCTTATTTCAAGGAACCATTGGCGTTATCAGAGTCAATATCATATCACTTTGGAGTATGGAGTAGAGGTGAAAATTCATGATTAACACTCTCTCTATCCTATTTTGGTTCACCTATAATTTATGTAGGGCCTTGTGCCTATTCTCATTAATGGAATCTATCTCATCTTGAAGATCTTATGTTTTACTTTCTCAAATCTACTGCTCATAGATCGGTCTATGGAGTGATGGAAACTACACCTTCTTCTATAGGACTATATCTATTCCATACACCGTGGAATATGGAGTCACTAAAGTGTAATTTCAAGTTATTTTCTGATAATACAATAGAGTGTTTATGATCTCTTTCAGCCAACTTTTCTTGTTCTGGTCCACCATCTACTATTTAATGTTTTAGATTGTCTTGTTAAATTCCTCGATCTTACAGTTTTCTAATGCATAATAGTGGTAAGTAATGATTGACCAGATATTATACTTAGAGAAAAAAAACATTTACCTCAAAAGATCTGAAGTTTGTGTCATTGTCTAGAAGAACGATGTGAGTGACTTTGAATTGATGAATTATATGAGATCTCATGAACTCAATAATGGTCTGGACCTTCACTTATTTGAGAGGAATCATTTCTAACCATATGCAAAAGAAATCTGTCATGGTTATAATTAATCTCCAATGGAAATATTTACCTTCCGGATATGGCCCTACAACATCAATTCCACATACATAAAATGTTGAAGAATACATTGTGGTGTAGAGGGGCTCTGATGGTCAATTCATAATGTTTTCATTCATATGAAATGCATTAAAATTAATGGTATAATTGATGTAATCATGGGCCTTGGTAGTATAGATGTAGTATGTCCTCCAAATATAGTGGGCTAGGTTCTGTCTTATTTTTTGGGAACCACAGGACCATACATGAACTTCCTGAATAACCTAGGTGATCTCATCTCTAGGATGGAATAGATGATAATTATGTAAAACCCATTATATAGAGATTCTACTAATGGTTATCCCCACTCTATAGGTTATACAACTCTACGTGCTAGATGATTATCTATATAATGGATTTTTCTAGTTGGATAATTCTACACTATAGATACTCAATGAAAGGATTCATGTCATCAGGTTCTTCCCTTGCTATTGGGGAACATAGGGTTATTGATGTAGATACCCTAATGACCAACTAGATAACCTTATAATTGTCTTAATTATCTGAAACTACTTGTGTGATGACCTTCCAATGTGACAAGTGAATGAACAGGTGGTCCAGTAAGGATTTACAATAGATTAATCAAGACATTCTGAGGCATCAAATTGACCATTTTACAACAAAGTAAGATGATTAACCTCTAACTGAGAAGAAAATGGCCCATTAGGTAACGAATGTGCTCCAACATGGGGACAAGGTCTATATTTATGATTATATAATCACCATTAATCTATTTGGTGGTCATCTCAAACACAATTCTCACTTGCATGCAGTGGAAATCAATATGGAGATCCATATTAGGATTAATAATGAGAGCATGATACTCATCCTCATTTTTGGTGAGACCATGGGAGAAATTGAACGTGTATGGAAAGACCACTTATGTTGGGTAGATAATGACGATCCACATGCCTGCACTATTAAGATTGGAATGATTGATATTTTTACTGGTTAGGCTCTCAAACAAACCATAACAATGAATCTATAAACTGGGCATATTCCCAGTCTACTGAGAAGATGGATTCATTTGAGAAATCAACATATAAGAGATATTCGTCATGGTCTAGATGAGTGGGTTGGAATTCTCCTATCTCTTGGCCCTTGATGGATTTCTATGGAACAAACATTATTCAAAACTGTTGAGGGACCACTTCCTAGTGTTCTAGTCTTCCATTCATCATGGGAAGATTCAAGATATACATCCATGGTAGCAATTTTTATATTAGTTGTTTTCCGTGGTGATTCAGATAAAGCTACAACTTCTAAACCTCAAAGAGAAATTTGAGGCATCTCTTCTTGATGGTGTTTTTTATGTTCTTAGTGGAGAGTATCATACGGCTGAGATATTACAAACTATTATCTCTTTCCTCATTGTTCTTATTAGTAATAAGGTAACTAAAAGATCATTTTAGAGAAGTCACATAGAGAACTAAAGGATTCCCTAAGATAACTGGCATCAAAATTAGAAGTTATAACAGATATTGTATAATTACATCATACGTGATATGCCATTCCTGATCCCAATTGTATAATGTAAATTTTTTCAGGCACATTAAGAGGTTCTTACCTATTCCCAATAGATTCAATATGAATCTAAATATATAGGATAAGTTTCTTTAGAGGTCTCATAGATCCTTAGATTACTCGAGGGAGACATCTGGTTGATGGTCTTGATATTCTCTTAGTTGATCTCAATGACTTTATATCAGACGAAAAATCCGAGAAACATCCCAGAGGTGACCCTAAATGAAAATTTCAATGGTCTCATATTCAAATTCCAAAATCAAAAGAATTAAAACACTTTATTAATACCTCTAATTTGTTCCTGTCGCTGGAGTGACTTGACAACCTTGTCATCCACGTAGCATTCCACCAACATATCATGAATCAGTTTGAAGATGTGATGCATGTCCTGATGATAAGTGGATTCAGCATTCATTATATCTATGGGAATCACCTGAAAGAAAAAGGTCATTTTTAGTGACCTAATGTTGGTAGAATCCCTATCCTCATGGGCCATCCATAATTTATTATACTCGGAGTATCCATCCCTAAAGGATAACGCCAAGAACCTAGATATATCATCAACCAGCGTCTTTTTTAATGGAAGGGGAAAATCGTCCTTCATAAAATAGTGGTTTAGATCCCAGAAGTCGATATAGACTCGAATACTCTAATTCTTCTTCTTGACCAAAATGATGTGGTCAAACCATTTGGGGTACTGGAATTCCCTGAGGAATTTGTATTTGATAATCTTATCAACCTTATCCATGACCATGGAAATGTGAGAGGAGTGGATTTTTTTTGGAGGTTGATTGAATCCACAATGACTCCTCTGGAGACAACGATGGTAGAATGCGACCTGAGGGTCTAGTCCTGTCATATTTTCATAGATCCAGGAGAATAAATTACACTTATACTTCAAGAAATCCACATACTACTACTTCTCCTCTAGGATAATTTCCACACTAATCAGCATTAGCCTTGGATCCTCCTTGGTTCTGATACTCAGCACACTTAGATCATCGATGATGGTGTATACACCCTCTTCAAATGAAGTAGGATATCCTTCCAAATCATATTCATCATCCAAGGCATGAGAATTAGTAAGAGGTGGAAGCTCTTCCATGATGACTGACTCAGAAGGAGAACTTGAACCTGATGAGGTAGATACGAAATCTCCACTAAGGGGTAAATCATATGCTATGAACATGTAGATAGAGGCTGCTAGACCAATTCCATCTAGGTTTCAACCATGGGGTCCATGCTTGATGTTAAAGTAATGGCAGCAAGTCTGATTCTACAAACCCAGCCGTTCTTTGTTTAACATGATGGAATGAAAATAATAGTGTCCATAGGCAGAACATCTATGTACCTTATAAGAGTGGGGAATTATCGTAACACCATGGTATGTCCTGTGTAAGAGTGACGATTATTTAATAGACATTAATTCATTCGATGGATGCTAGGTCCTTTTTTTAGAGAAGAAAATATAACCACCCAGATCTGGGGTTGTGAGTTCCAACTAATCAATAGGAAAAATGAAAGCCTCATCTGATTCGACTAAAGATCTGGCTGCGATGGCCATGCATCTAATATGATTGGTTAGAAATTTCATCCCCTCCCTTGTATAATATCTGAAATTGTGATAGCATGCTCCATAAGATTTAAAGGTTGATGAATCACCTTAGAACATCCCTACTCGGCCATTGAGGGGGCACTTGATGAACTGATGATATGAGGAGGGGACTTCTAGATGAATATGAAGTCAGGGACTACCAAGATATGCATTTTATGTGATATCTATTGATACAACATTGAATTATACACTTGACATAAATCCACAAAATTTCCCCATAAACCAAATCCTATAACATGATATTATCTCTGCTCTGTCATAAACCTTATTTTTCAAATCAGAAGGAGTAAGGTCTACCTTGGTCTGGAACATCTTGTGGAGCATCCAGGTTATGATGAGATTAATACCAAACCAATTTCAACATGAAATCAATAGATCTCCTTGGAATTCAACTATCCTGAGATGTACAACATTTGTTTTTTCCCTAAATTAATTATCTTTCAGCCTCTATAAAGAATTAGATGAAGGCTTTCCACTCCTCTCTCTCCACCTCCTCAAAATAGTTATCCTATACGGCAGCAAACTCTACATCAAATTGGTGGTGGATTCTGAAGAGTTCTGCAAGAGCCTCATATATTTATTTTAACAGAAAGAGTACCTCAAGAATTGAGATCCTTTAAGGTATTTTAGAATGGTTCTTTATCATGTCATACATTCATACCAAATACATGTTTATAAACATAATGTGTGTTCCTAAGAATGATTCCCAATAGATGTTTCCCAATCAACCTCTGGGCCCTGGACTATACTATTAATACCCTACCTATGACCAGGTAACCCACCTTAATCCTATGTTTGATACCATTAAATAGGTTTATGATTATCTCTAGATAGACATGACCAGTTATATTTCATTAATTTCTAATCTACTCAGTCAACCAATAATGTCTGTTGTGGATAAGTGTCACACTAAAAGGCCCGAGCAAGAAGTGGATGTTGAACTCTATGAAATATCCACTATATAATAATGGTAATATGCACAGTTGGGTCCCAGGTAGTGGCCTAGGAATTATTTTGGCTTGCATGACCTCAAAATATCCTTCCCTATCATCATAGGAATGAACCCAAGGGGGTTTCCTAGTATAACTAATAATCTAGAAGTGGATGTGGTCTATAAACTCAAAAAAATTCAAAGGGGAATACTATATCTCATCATTATATCAGACTTCCATTAATGGTAAGACCCTAGGAATGATTACCAACTCTATATTCATGAATTAATAGAGTGTGTGTCTTGGATTTTTCATCGGTAGTGGACTATAATTTCACTTATGCTATCGATGCCTACTCTTCACATATATAGATGGCTACGATATAGATGTAGAAGCCACATCTGGAGGACAATAGGAGATCGAAGGATGATATGGTCTATTTAGGTGGGCATGAAATATTCCATGGTTGAGAGATACTTCTTTTAGGGCCAACTAGTCATCATACTTCTTTGTTCTCTGGCTAGAATATGCCTTCCATTCCCTTGAAACATCACTATCGTTGTCGAGATCAGTACAGAAGTGCGGTACTTGCACTGGGATATTACCTAACAAGAGTTTTTTTCCTCCACATGGTCTTGGATCCAATCCTTGAAAACATATAATTCCTTTATGGTATGTCCCAGAATAATTTGGTAAGAGAAATGGAAAAAAAGGTCAATGCGTCTCAGTTCTTGGGGACTTATTCACTTTGGAAGCTTCAAAATTTGCTTCTCTAGGGAACAATGTATGTATCGTAGGATTTTTTAATCCTGTAATGAGTTTGTATGGTTCCCTCGATCTCGGATAGGTGCTATGGGATCCTAGATCTGAAGAGGAGATAGAGCCTGTTGGGGGATTGGAGACACATTATCATATCTTGGTGTCTTCACTTAGAAATGTTCTTCCTGGTGGTTCACCACTATGAGAGTGTGATCTTGGTAGGTATTATGTGCTCTATGAGTTTCCTTAAGAAATGGGTCCAATGAATCAAGTGTTTTTGGGGCCTCTAATATTACTACAGTTGAAGTATCTTTTTTTTTGGTTTGTCTAGTTGGAGCTGGAAGAGGCAATGAAATGACTTTTTATATTGCTTCAATGGATCTTATTGACACTGGGCTTTGTCAACAAAAATCACAAAACCATACAAGGATGTTTTGAGTGATAAGGTTGGGGACTAACTTAGTTTTTACATTCCCCAGACAAATCGATAGTATTTTCCACTGATTTAGTGAAACTTAGATTGAATAAGTGATGCCTTTCCACATGGGAAAAAATATTTGAAACACTCATCAATCCTTGTATTTCACTTGAAGAGGTTATCAATGAATTTTTCTCTCATGGGGGAAGAGAAATGGTATATGAAATGTCTTTGAATGAATTCCTAACCAGTGATAGACCATTTGCATAGTTGTATGAACCTAAAAAATGCTTGTCTATACAATGTTTGGAAGAAAAAATGGATCTTGGGGGCCTCCATATACTCTAGGGTCCCTAATATAGGTATGCACAATGATATGAAGTGGGAGAAATGTTTTAGCTTGTCACCCATCCTTTTGAATATATAAAAGTTGAGGATCCAAACATTTGGGGGTTCATGCAATACATACACCCATTTAGGATATGAATTTCCATCCAATGGGATAACCACATATCACATCTCTAGGGATTAGAGGTGAGAAGTGAGAATTACCATCAAATCTTCATTATAAGGTACCTTATCTTGATGAGGATTGAAAACCACCAATGTGTTGATAAGCTCATCAAATCAGTCACAGGCTTAGTGACTCATGGATAAGCATGTCCTAGATCTTTAAAATGGTAGTTACAATGCTTGGGAGGGCTTGGGGAATCATATATTTTTCACATTCCATAATATCTTTCATTTTCCTTATCTGATTTTTTTTTATTTTCAAACTAGAATTAGGGAAACTAGAAAATGAGGACTTTCTACCTCACTATAAGAAGATGGGATCTCATCAGGCTACAAAATATTCGAGGCATTGATTAGTAATAATCTCATCGATAATAATTTTCTTATTTTCAAGCTTCTGGATCATGGAGGATTCTATGGAATCTTTATCTATCTTTAACACACTCTCAGAGAGATTAGAGGGCCCAAAATGCTTCTTAGATTTTTTGATGATCCGATTAGCAGACAATGTTTCCTCATTTTTAGGACCCCTCATGATGAGTGCCTACCTTTACTGGTATGTGAGGACACATGTATGAGGGTCTATCTAGTACCGTGCTACCCCTTGGGGAAGATATTCCAGGTAAAACTCCGCGTCAGTTCCCCTTATTACAATGGTCATTTGGAAGGTTGGGGTTGACCATTCTTATTATAACTATAAAAAGAATATAATTTCCATCATCAAAAGGTAGGCCTTATTTTCACAGGATGGGGGTAAAGTGAAGAGTAGTTTATTGTATTTTAACTCTAATATTCACATGCATAGATGCCTCTTCTATAATAAAGAAGATAAGTATAGAGATCTTGAAAAAAAATTGGAGGGTTTGATAGTATACAAGAGACTTAGGGTGCTAAGCCACTAGGAATTCTTCCAACTCAACCCTTCGGAACTGCTAAATGATGTCCTTGAGGTGCACATGGAATCCTTGATTGGCTGATTGGTGATCACAGAGGGTGTGAAATTTTACAAAAATCGATAGGTGGAATCATATATCTTGTACCATGGTGATAAAATCTGGGATATCGATGTTGGGATATGAAAATGGAATGAATACCCCATAAAACTCATCAAAGGCTAGAACCTCCCACATTCCCTCTTCATTGGATTCCTATTCTGGGCTAGCCTAATCTCTAATCATTGTTTTATGAGAGATGGATGGTGGAATAGATGTTGATCTCTTTCGGGATTGTTAATTTGTAGAGTATCCACAATTCAAGTTACATGTTACTGGCATAGTAGGACTTCTCTTGTGGGTGGTACCAAACGTGTCATCGCATCCCTATAGGATGGTGTATTCACCAATTCCTAATTTCCAAGGTAAGTGATGGTCATGTTTACCTCAAATTTAAATACCTCAACAAGTGTCTCGCCATATGAAGGAGTCAAAAAAAGAGTGTAAATTTTCTTCATTATCTTGGGTAGAGGTGGTGAGGGAGACTGGATGTGGTGGTGATGTCTACATGGTGAGAGCCTAGAAGGCAGTCTGATCTTCCTCCACCAGCACATACATGTGGAGGGATTTGGGGATCTGATGGATTTCAACTTATGGGATAGTGAGTCTCATATATATGGATCTTACCATAGACTCTAGTAGTTGGGGTGAGAACACCATCACTTAGTTATCTGTATCCTTGGAATCAGAACGATCTATGAAAGTGAGGATAAAATGTAATTTCATAGGATTTAACCTACGATGGTGGTTATTTGATGTTATACCCTAGGGGGGTTCTTTAATTCCTTGTACCTATTCAATGTGACAAAGACTTCCACACTAGTTGTTTGGAGCATGAGTAAGAGATTTATTATTGTTGAAGTGGACACTAGGCTAACCTATGGTTTGAGTATTGGGAATATAAAGAACACCTCTGTACTAATTGATGATATCATGGGGAGTTCCTACACATTTTCTTTTTATGGTTTAAGGAAAACCTCCACAATGTATCTCCTCATTTTGGGTTAGTCCATAAAGGCTGTCAGTGGTTCCAACAATTGATAGTGTCAACCCAACCATTTGATGAGGAAACAGGGGTATCGATACCAATTGGGAAAATATGGATCCCTGTTTTCCTACTATAGGGATATAGTGGGATGCACCAGTGGTGGTTGTGTAAACTAGAGTCATAGAAGATGATTCACCTTTTCAATAATTCTCATCCGCCTTACCCTAATGTTGGTGTCTGGTGCTATATATCAGAGCTGAAAGAGCATGGGTGAATAACACCAGTTCTTCAGCGAGAGGGACTTGTTATTTCTTTCGTTGACATGGCCTGGTGAGGGCCCTCCTTATTGTCTCCAGGATACTATTAGTATCCATGTAGACTCAAGAACCCCCAACTATTTCACACAGTGGATAGAATCATAGTATTTCTCCTAGGAGTGACTCACTATATGGGTTTCCATTGGAATGGGGAATGACTTTTCCCATCAAAAACATTAGGGAAAGTGGTGTTCGTAAGTTGATCGTTCCTATAGTTCATGGAGGGCCATTTACAAGTGGGAATTACCCTTTCCTACTCATATCAAAGCATGTGGTGTCAATGATATTTCATTGAATGGACTTTATGGGTGAGTCAATGCGTGGGTGCTCAGTATCCAGATTTATAGTAAAAGTCTTGGTGAGGTTGTAATTTTTCTAGGTTTCTGCTTCTAAAAGTTCCCTACCCTGGTACCTTTGGGAAAAATGTTATTGATTCTCAATTATATGTGTCTTTTATGGAATCTGGATATATACATCATTACAGCTAATAATAAATTGATTCTCAATTCTCTAGCATCGTCCAGTCATTTGAAGTTAGTAAGAGGGATCCAAAATTGCAATGTAACATACCTAGGATTCCCATCTTCTAGCTGCCCAAATCTATGGTGTGTTCCAGGATATATCCATTGTTTTATTATTGGTTAATAGTGTTTGATATCCAAATATATTTACATGCTAATACTATGATACCCCAATTCTAGTGGTCCAAATTTTTAGGAGAATAGAATCACAAATGGTTCACCATTTATGTTCCTAATGCTTTCATCTGGGCATGTGCACGATGTGAATTTTTATTTCACCATAATATAACATTCCAAAGGTGTGATTTATTTATCAATTTCAATTAATACATATAATCCATGATCGAAATATGATTATGGGATGTTGGATCCATTTCCAATGGATTACTTCTGGGAACATATTTACTAGTCTGGGTTTCCCTTGAAGATTTTAGTAAAGCTCATGAAACTCACTCCTAGTTCCATAACTTGTTTGAAAACAGTTGTTTATACTAATTGTTTTACATTATTCTTTTATCTTGATAAGAATGAATCCATTGGTCTAGAGAGTAGTCATGTTGGGAGTCATTTGGAATGCCTGTTTGCTAGGATATTTGGTCACCTATATTATTCTTTTTGAGAGGCCATCTCATAGGAGGCATCTTATGGTGTGGAACCCAAGGCATCCCATTTGATCATGATGTAAAAGAACTAAAAGTTTAATTTTTTCAAGTATTTTTTCCTCAGTAATTCCACAATAATGAATGTAGTATGTATTATGGGCCCTGAATTTGTTTAATGTCTTATGGAGATAAGAATAGGGTTAATGTCTTTTGGGGAGAAAATGAATGGATCAGAATTCCCATTGAGATGGATCTGGGAGGTTCCCTATGTGTGGGATGATTTCACATTAGGTTTGATGGGTGAGAATTCCCCATGACATGAACCAAGTATGGATGGATCATAATATCCCTTGAGAAGGATCTAAGACATGTATCTCTAGGAGGGATGATTTCACACCTATGTGAATAGACCATAAAATCCATTGAGGAGAAACATGGATGGATAGATCAGAATTCCCCTATAGGTTGATCCAAGAGGTACATACCTAAGAGGGATAACATAATTATACCATTAGTGAGGTTTCCCCTTGAGGAAAACCTGATCGGTTAATCAGAATCCCCTTGATGAGGACTAGGGAGGTACATATCAAGGAGGGGGAACCAATGCTTACCATTGGTTCGGATTCCCCATGAGATAGACTGGTAGGGTTAATCAAAATTTCCCTTGAGGCGGATCATGGAGTACATCCCTAGGTGGTAGAACCAAAGTTTACCATTGGTCAAGGCACCCATTGAGTTGAACAAAATATGTTCATCAGAATTCCCATTGTGATGGATCAAGGAGCTATGTCCCTAAAAGGGATCACCTATGTTTAACCTTGTTTGAGATAACCCTTTATAAAGACCCAATATGTTGATCATAACACCACTTAAAGTGAGTCAGGGAGGTGTGCCTCTAGGAGGGAGTACCTAAGTTTACCATTGGTTTGGATTCCACTTGAGGAATATCTAGAGGGTTGATCATAACTATCCATGCTAAGTATTAGCGAGGTACAAACCTAGATGGGAGAAGCCAATTTTTTATTGGTTGGGAATCCCTTGAGGTGAACTCGGGATGTTGATCACAATTCCCCTTGAAGGGGATAAAAAAGGTACATACCTGGGATTGAGTACCTATGTTTACCATTAATTAGGACACCCCTTTATGAAAACACCGGTATTGATCATAAATCCAATTTAGGTGCACTAGGGTGGTATTCCATAAGATGGATAACCTATATTTACCATTTGTCAAAACACCCCTTGAGGTGAACTTGAGATGTTGATCAAAACGCACCATGACCTGGATAAGGGAGGTATATCCCTAGGAGGTAGTGATAATGATTACCATTGGTTGGGACACTCATTAAGGAAGTTTCAAAGGGTTCATAAAAATTCTCATTGAGGTGGATCAAGGATGTATGTCACTAGGATAGAGAACCTACATTTATTATAAGTTGTTATTGAACCATAGTGAGGCATCCAATGAACCCTTTTTGAATATAGGGATGAAAACCATCATTGTTTGATGTCGTATTTTGAGGTTTGGTGATAGGACCAACCAATTCAGTTTAATATCATGAAGTAAGGTACATTTTTTCATTGAGGGGTCATCAACAAGTGATTTTTTGGTTCTTATCCATTGAAGTCTCCCTTCGCAAGAGGATTTATATTGGTTAGAATGGTGTGGGGATAACAAATTGAGATTCTTAGGAGGATCTTATTCCATGTGAGTGGTCGAGGTGTGGGAGTCACCCCATTTCACTCATACACGGATCATGTTGTTCTAATATCATATGATAAGACTATAGTTTTACTTCTGGTTATGAAGATGTTTTCATGCAGTTTGATATCGTATGACTAGGATGTGGAACTAGGGAGTTTTACATCATCCAGCTCAGATGTGGGTGGACTCACCCCTAACCCATAGGGATTACATGAAAACTACTAATTCACATTTGGGAAGGTAATGGAGTTGGAACTATCGTGGTAAAATGATGATATGAGTGGTCAATCATGATTTCATGTTAGAGTCCCCATTATAATAAGACATATGGGTTAGAGTACCTGTGCTCAGTGAAGTAGTTTGGTGGAGGGATGAAGCCACACGTGGAGTGGAGTGGGAGGACATAATAGTGGGTCGAATAGGTAAAATGGGGACTCAAGGCGCAGTTGAACTAATCCTATATAGGTTTGGGGGGCCTTGGTACTCCAGTATTGTGAATGGGTGTCAGTAGAAGGGTGGCACTATAGAGAGGCCCAAGTGAGGTACTCACAAAGTCTAGTGCCTTATGGAGAGTTTTTTTTGGAATTTTATTTAATTTTCCAAGGACATGAGATTATTTAAGGAGTAGAATTAACAAAACAAGGTTAAACTACCTCATATGGATGTCTGGATTAAGGATAATAGTGCTTTGTGATGGATGAATTCTTTTTAAATCCTCAAGTACACATAGCTACTTTTTCATTTTTAAAGGGTGTTTGTATTCAAGAAATCCATACCCATATTTAGTGGATGATTGAAAGAAAAAAAGGAAAGGGCCTTCATGAATCTATGTATACATTGGATGATCCATCTTTTCATTGGTTCGAGAAGCTCTGGATGTTCACATATTGGGATAAATTAAGAACTTTCATGGTTGGGTAATCATCCATGTAATGTATGAATGAGGGGAGTATTTATATTCAACAAGTTACAAAAAATATTTAATTCATTCATGGAGTAATTTTGGTCTTTTCAAAGGAGAACGACTCTTCTGTATGAATGTAGGACTCGTAACCATGCCATCAACTATTCATACTGTCACGAAGCACTCCGTGACACTGATTTTCATTCCATTAAGGATTAAAAACTGGTCTTTAAGAATTCAAGATGTGACCTTCTCATCCAGGGATATTTTTGATATTTGAATATTTTTGAAGGATCGAGGCTATCCAAAGACAACCCTTTAGATGGGTTTCAGACAATTTTGGCACTAATTCTCACTAAACTAGCTGTGAATTCCTCCAAAATTCATGTTCCATGTGTATTTTAGTGCCAATAGAAATGATATATCAATATAAATATAAATATTCCATTGTCGGGATATAAGGGATACAACCATCACATAATCATAATTCCTTCATATAAATGCCACAAGATGATAAAACATTTTTTAAAATTATAGTATTAACCATGGAAAATAATCAAATTTCATAAAAATATCATAATTAGAATCATATCCCATATTAGGGAAGAAAAAGTGCAATATCATTGGATCATAATCATTGTAAAAAATAACTAACAAAAAAGGATTTTATCATAGATGTAAAATCCATTAAAATAATTTCTATAAAATTTCATCAGTAAACTACCATTTTAATATTCAAATCTATTATTTAATATATAAAAAATTCCAAATGTTAATAAAAAACCCTGAAAATAAAATTCAAATTTTTTAAAGGAATCATCAATTCATCGAGCGGTCGTAAGGGATGATAATTCCATTGTTTAGATATAATTTAAAAGAATAAAATCATTTTTCACAATTGTAAAAACTCAAATAATACATCATATAGGAATAAATAAGATTATTTTGTTGAAAATTTATTATAGAAAGTAAAATTTGGGAAATATTGATGTCAAATAATAATAGGAGAATATTAAAATATTATTGAAAATTGTTTTGAGAAAACATTAAATGGGAGATAAATTATTTGGACCTAAGAGAGAAATAATTTTGGATTTCCTAAAAAAGAATCATTTTTTAGAGTACTTAAATAGAGGAAGATGAAATTAAATCATGTAATATAATGAAATAAATATAAGAGATTAAATTTAATGATAAATATTTATAGTTAGATCATGAAATTTCTTCATCTCTAGAATTATTATAAATAATCAATATAAACAATGTTATGGTAACATCAAACCGTTACCTCAAGTCTCAACATTACCTATAAACATTTTAGAATATTGTATAATAAATATATATTTATTATTAAAATATTCAATAACCATGCCCATATATTTCATACCCTATATGAATTTATTAAAACATAATATTGCCCGTTTATTATCAATTTTTTATTAAAAAGATATTCTTGTTGATAACTACTTCATTTTTCATGCATGTTTCAGTTATGGAGTCTCGATCATTATACTTTGATCATTATGAAAATGTCTTAAATTTTTTCAGCAATATATTAATATATTATATATTCATTATATATATATATATTCACCCATAAAAGGTTGAGGTATAAAAAATAATTATATAGTTCATCGAGATAGTACACTGTATGTACACATGAATATTGTTTCCGATTTTTTTGATGGATAGATAAAAAAGTTAAACAGTAATTCAAAATTATAGAATAATTAAAATATCATATTCACAATAAATATTAATTAAACCCATAATTATTAGTATCCATGTAAAATTAAAATGAAATAAAATTAACATCGCTTTATTGAGGTGAAAGCCCACATGTATGCACAAGCGACATTATCATTTTCCAATTGATCAGAAGGTAAAAAGGGGGATACTATATTACCATTTAATAATAATAATAACATCATAAATGTGATATATAATTATTAATCACATCATAATACCCAACTATAAAATATTTTGATTGAATAAGAAATGTTTCACCATGTGAAGATGATATGTCATACATACACATATGTGATAATTTCACATTTCATTTGAAGAGAAAGAGAGAGAATAATTCTGTTTTCATAATAATAATAAAATTTCATTATATTTTTTTACTAATTTTGTAATTTTATTGTTAATACCATATATTTAAATGATTTAATATAACAATTCAAGAATAATTTGATCGGTTAAGGCAATTACGTCTTCATCAAAAGTTCTTCTTTAGATATCCTCTTAATGTCTCTCGATTTTTTGTTTTGGGAGGACCAAAACCAACAATATTTTCTTACATCTGTTTAGAAGATAATTTTGTTGGATTTGGTATTGATATATTGCTAAATGATTTGTAGTTTAAATAGGGAATGAATTTCTATTTATAACGTTTTGAAAGAATGAACATGTAATTACTAAGAAGATTAACATATAATTAATTATATACAATGAAAAATTATTAAAAATGACTAGAGATTATAAAAAATATATTCTAAGGTGTAATTATTATCATCTAATTAAATTTAGATTGTTTTGTGTTATTTTAATCCTAAACTTTTCATTGACAACTTTTTCCCCCATTTTTAACCTTGACTATAGTAACAATTTTTTAAATTAAAAAGGGTTATTATTTTACAAAAAAGAAATAATAGGACCAAAAATGGATTGGGAATTAAATTTTCAACCATATATCATCCAACCTATTCTATTTCATGAATTTTATGATTTTTAAATAATTTAACAAATTATTATTTTCATAATATACCAATAATTTCATTTTGAAACATTATTTTATTTTACATTTAAATCAACTTCATAGGAAAATTAATTATAATATAACCCATTATAACATCACTAATATGTTATATTTTTATAAACAATTAGTGTAAAAAATAATTCAACTTAATTATTTTACAGTTAATATTTTCAAAATTATATATTTAATGTTTCTATTAATTGGATAAATATTATATCAAAATTTCATGAGAATTTAAGGAAATTATTAAATTACTAAAACAAATTAATATATTAAAATTATATAAAATTATTTTATATTTAAAATATACATCTAGAATCTAGATTAAATTTTTTAATCCTTTTAATAAAAAATTATATTTATTAAATTCAAAAGTGTGATATTTTGTGTTTATTCATTTCCTAAAATTATATAAGTTTCACAATCAAATAAATATAAAAACATATAATCATATATTTGTTACATGTATTGAAATGTAAAATTGAAATCCCTCAAGTTGATAAGGGTATGTTTTATAGAAATTTTAAATCCTTTTCCTAATGATTTAACCCTCTTATACATGTTTTACCCTTACCGAGGTGAAAATATTTTACTATGGTTATGTTTTATTCATAATATTGAGGAGACCTATTTAAAAAACATTATCCAACTAATTTAAAATATGGAATAAATTTTTCATGATTCATATTATTTTATAGTAAAAAAATTATTTTAATAGAAGTGAACCAAGTGTGAACAAAACTAATTTTTGTAAAAATACATTTTTAATTATAAAAACATGATATATATTCATTACTCATTATTAAAAAAATAGTAGATGAATTATAAAACAATATATTGAATATAATATATATTTCATTAAAATAATTCACTAATGGTTCATAATATAAGTTACCAAGATAAAAACACATTTTTTACAAAACAAAAACTTTTTTAGAAAAATAGAACTCTTATTTTCAAAATTTTATTTTGATTTATAATTAATGGGTAACCAAATAATTAAATTTATTAATTTGTAAGATATATTATCTTCATTATTTATTTAGACCTGTTCATAGCCTCTAATCAAACAACAATGTGATAACTACATTGTAAAATAATAAACTTTTAATAGTAAATTACGATTCGTTTAAAATCGGTGTTTCGTGTAATGAGTGATGTCAAGAAAAAAAATTCTTTATAGATAATTATTTCGTAATATAATGTGATATCATACTTAAAAAAATCACAAAAAAAAACAAGGACAATAGTCTTTGAATCATGGATGGTTTTGAAACAAAGTACAAGGTGATAGTGGAGAATATATATAGTTTATCCATGATCAATAAACTATTTGATTAGTTGTGGGGATATTAATTATTTTGAAATATTTTTATTCAATAGTAATACCACCAATTTTGATTTAGAGAGTATGAAATTTTAGATGTGGTGTTTTTGAGTAGGATTGTACTGTATGAGTACCTGGTGAATCCATTTGGACTGATGAATGCATCAGCGGTGTTCGTTGAACTCGTGAAAAATATCTTCTAGCCATACCTTTACTTTTTCTTCTTGTTATTTTTTGAGTACTTCATCTACTACTCACTAAAACAATATAAAAATTCTAGACACCTCTCGAATGCTCTGAGTACCCTTTACGAACATTATCATTACGATAATCTATTGAAGTGTGAATTTCGGATTCAGAAGGTGATGTTACAAGGATACGTAGTATCTGAGATGGGTATACTCATTGACCGGTAGATAGAAGAGGTATTAATTCCCTTGACACATCCAAAGAATTTTTTTGATATTAAGAGCCTTCTAGGTTTATTAATATATTAAATATGAACTAATAATGAATTATCCTGACTATCTATGACACTTATTACTCTAAAAAAGAATAAAATTTCCAATGGATATCTATGTGTTAAGAAGAATTTAATTATCTGAAGATGATATTTATTACTACTATAATACTCAGACCTCTTGAAACTAGGATTTTATATGCAATGTACTATAATGCATCCAATTTTTTTGGATAATTGCAAATACAGTGGTAGAATGTAATAGCTTATGGGAAATGTCAACATTGACCAAAAGAGTGCAATGATCGAGATTAGATATACATGGTCATTTTTTTAATGTGTTGGTGAAATTATCTATTTGGTTAGATGTTTGATATCTACACATACCATAAGAGCATCAGGTATATCTTCACATAGAAAGAACGATACTCGAGCTATAAAAAATAGTTTGGGTCTCGGTAGATGTTTGACATAGATATGGATTATGAATCATGGAATGGTGATAAAGTTTTAGACAATGTTATTCTTAATATTCAGGTAGGGTTGAATATTGGTTTGAGGCATTTATAGGATTAGATCCACTTGATAGGATTATTGGATGATGGTAGGATGGATTCTTCCAAGGATGAGGGATGAATAAATTTTTCTCCCTTAGTTGTAACATATGCTCTAGTCCACTAGGTATGCATAGGTAAGGATTCATACCCATAGTGTTATTTAATTTGAGAGGAGTTATATTATTTTGATCTGATACACATATGAAATTTAAGCAATGATGATGTAGACCTTCTGTAATGTATATTGATAGTACCTACGTCCATCAATGGTGATCTAATGATAGATTCTGATATCACTATATGGGAGGTACATCTTGGTTTAATTAGGATAAACCATGAGTTTTGGTGATGGTTATGGTGTCTAGTGATGAAGAGGGAAATCATTTAGTTTGTATCTTGATGCCTTACCTAGAATAGGGTAAAGGATGACCACCAGAATATTAGTTGGTTTCTCCATCCACTTAATATACCGATGTGGATGTAGAATAATGTCATGATTGAATTTTTGAGGAGGTTACCTAGGAACCCAAGGAGATATGACTCTCTCTGGGTGATTATATGTCAGCTGAAGAATGTTTCACTATTTTTATCGATCAAAGAGACTCACATAGCGGATGAGTCTTGAATACAATATTTCCATGAGATCATATGATTTCATGGAGTTCCTAAGAGAGTCTTCTTTTAATAGAGAAACACATTTTACATCATACTTTTAGAAATACATGAAGAGGGACATGTGGTCTTAGTCGAGTTTGAGAAAATCATACCACCCTCATACATAAGGATTGTTGGAGTGAACAATATGCATATTAGGGGAAAATTCAATGGGATTTTTTCCTTGACATTGGGGGATATTGGTTTAGTCCACAAGAATTTATTTAATTGAAAAAAATAAAAAAATATCATGATTCACTTTATATGGTAATTTATGATTCTCTTCATGGAATTATATATCATTCACCACTTTGGGGGAATGAGGAAGGTGAGGTAGTAGTTCTAGGGCCTAGATTATTTTAGGATATATTTGATAGATTTCAACTAATTTAAAAAAGTATGTTCATCACCCTGATAAGGAAGAGATGTTATGCTAACCATAGAAGGATGATTTTGGAGTACATTGTGGGTGGTTATGTTTGGTGGGATTTACTCCATGATTATTCCACCAACATCAGATGAAACATGGAATGTTTGAACCGTGTTTTGTTGGACAATTCAATATCACTCAAAAAGTTTGTATTGTGGTGTAAAACCTCTTGTTTCATCCATGTTATCAAATAATATATTTTGAATTCCACATTTCACAAATTTCGATGTATATGTCAAATATAATGCATGTTAAGGACTCCAAGGATGTCAATTTGGATAAAAATCCATATTTTGAGGATCCTATAGGGTTGTTTGTAGACTAGGGTTTGAAAGACACTTGAGGGAAGATAAAACCATTTTTCAAGGATAGGAAGAAGTGTGGAAGGATCTAGGAGGATTTGCGGGAGCGATAATTTGATTATCAAGCTCAATATCTTGACTTGTTTGAATACGATAACTAATGTTAGAGGATATGTAACTGATATAGGGGGTGAATTTTAAAATTAACAATTTTTTATCAAAATAAGAACCATGTTTTTTAAAATTATGGTTTTTGTTATGTGAAAATGTAATTTTTCATTAAAAATATCTATTTATAATATTTAGAGGACTTATGTAAGGGTATCATCATAGCCGATGTAATGAATATATTTCTCCTAAAAATATGTTATTTTATTCTATGGAATATTCTATGATCTAGGTGTGGACTTATCATAGGATTACAAAGCCCATATAGACATGGGGTTGATATAATATAAATATTAGATTTATCATATCATGCACACATGTTTTTTATGAGAAAAAAGAATATATGTTGAACAGTGTTCCAAATGGGAAATTTTATTCTTAAATTATATCAATAATGATGGTTTTACCCTTGGAACAACCTAAAAATTATGCGTGTCCTATTTTTGGTTCATTCCATGAAAAATGGTAACATATTACCCATTTTTCCTTAATTATAATAATTTTTTTATTTTATCCTTCATCATTATGTAGAACTCACTACTCCCCCATTTCTCTAACTAGCATGGATCTAAGTTCATAGTGATCAATAGTTTTTTATAGTTTATTTATTAAATTACTTAATAGGGTAAAAGTAAACACACCTCCATCAAATTATGTTTGAAACCAAAATCAAATTTATATTTCAAATTAGGTTTTTCGGAATGATTCTATTTTTGTTCTAAAATAGCAGAATGATTTTATTTCTGTGGTGGATTGATCCTATTTATTTTGTTCAATCATAGAACTCCCTTGTGGGTGATTTGTGAATCAACCCTTGGTCTTCTCGCCGTTCTTTTCCTAGTTCTATGTGTGTGATGACTCTTTTTGTTCCCAAATGTGTGTTGTAGATATCTATTGAAGAGTGTAATTTTTTTAAATTATTATATAAAAATATTTTATTATTTTTTTAACTTCCTTATCAAAATATTTTATATAGATGAATTTGAAAACAAAATGTTATTACTAGAATTTATCAATGTATTATTTTTAAAAAAAATTATCAGAATATAATTTTTTGAATTAATGAAGGATAATTATCAAGAATTTTCAAATGATATTTTCATTGAAGCATTTGTATTTAATTATGAAAGGATAAAAACACTTATTTATCAAAGGATAATTTATGAAAATTATTATTGGGAAATTATGAGTGTTAACGAATGATAAATATAATGAATTATCAATAAAAAATTTCAACAAAATATAAAAGGATAATACGTTGAAAAATTATCATAAAATAATTGTTAAAGGATAATTTATATAAAAATATCAATGGATAATTATGAAAATTATAAATAATAATTTTATAGTTTGATTAAATAATAATTATATGGAACTACCACATGTTATATCAGATTAAACATGAGGGATATTCGTACTATCTCATTGGGGTCTATAGTTATTGTGGTGGGGAATATTGTTAAAACATGTACTAATAAAAAATGATAATTCAAAAATTATATTAGAGATAGAAATTATCATCACTTGTCATATTTTGTTTCATTTTAAAATAAAATAGCTTTTTTTAGTTCGAGGACCCTTTGAAAAACATCATGTTTTGATGTGTCAAAAACTAAAAAAAATAAGACCTTTAAAGAGGTGTTCTTGACTATTGAAGAATCTACTACAATATTCAAAGCACACTGGGTAGTATATCCTTACTGTTGACATCAATGACTTATGAGGTTGGATGTTCCTTACAAATTGTGGCTTTTAATACATATGACTCCAGTTTAAAATATATTTATTAACATCATTAATAACTATTATTATCTTTGATTGGATGTGGGTGTGTGTATATCCCATGAAACACTTTATGGTGTTTGATTCCAATAAAATTTCTAGAGTATCTAGTTTCCATATTGATTATAATCACATTTTGTTATTTTATGCTAGTATTATTTCTCATGATGTTATGTTATTCCTACCTTGTAGTCTTTATCATGTTATGTGTCACGACCCGCCTTCACCAAAAGGAGGGAAGAGTCAGCGGATTGCCAGGCCCTTCCTTCTTTAAGTTGAAGGAGAGATAATGACCCCCGAAACCCGCCTTCAATAGGTCCCGGAGTGGCGACTAGTACCAAGGGTATAGAAAATTTTCGCAAATGGAAGGCATTACCCTTTTTTTTATTATTTAGGATCGGGAAAAAGGACAAGTCGACCTCCCAAAAAGGAAAAGAAACAAGTTTATATAAATGAACCCAAATAAAGTCCCCATGCATGTTTAAACAGTTTACAACAAGGTACAAGTACAAAATAAAAAGAAAGCTCTCAAGTACATTACCAAAAGAAAACAAAGGTACGACAACATCGACAACTCCAACTGTCCGACTAATAGGGTCCCGCGCAGCCCTGGTAGTCCTCCTGGAAACCTGAAAGTAAACGTAGGGTGAGCATACAAGTACACTCAGTAGGGAAAACCAAGACTCTCATGCACAAGTGGGGGAACGTACTAAAGTCCCGTGAGAAAAGAGTGAACCAAACAACTAACAAGGCAAACTATCCATCCCAGGCCTCACCAAGGCTCACTCCCCAAATAACGCAAGTCAAGTAATATATATAATAAGAGCACATCAATGTTTGGGTACCCCGCGCCACTTCCCCATTGGTTATTGAGACATCCTACGCATCGGACCAATCCCGCCATTCTCACCGCAGTCCCACTGCCACACCCGCCCGCACACACCTGGGCCACCACCACACGCAGTCCCACTGCCAAATCCCACCCGCACACACCTGGGCCACAACCACACGCAGTCCCACTGCCAAATCCCGCCCGCACACACCTGGGCCTCAACTGTCACAAGTAACCATGCCTGTAAACACCTAGGCCAGAACAACCACCGCTACGCCCGAAGACACCTGGGCTAAAGGATCCACTACCACGCCCAAAAACACCTGGGCCTCATCCCGAAGACACTTGGGAAACCACCTACCGCACACACCTGGCCAACCACCACAATACCCTGCCTGATGGTTCTTGGGCTAATAATGGACTTCAGGCCATCACAGCCTGCCCGAAGGTACTTGGGCTATCCGGGAAAGGGAGCAGAAAAGGAGCTAATAACCAGCCACTAAGTATAGTGTTGGGAAAAACACCCTTCCCCCATAAATGGGGGTGTTCGGCACTAAGTGCTCAACTTGGGTGGGGCGCGAATAAGAAACACAAAGCTACAAGTATAGATATAGGTAACAAACACTCACCCAAAACTTAGGTTTTCCTAGCCAACCTACAGAACACAATACCACAGCGTCCGAGTCACGATTCACGACCCTTGCCCACAAAACCATTTGTCCCATTCTTGTTTCACGTTCAGTCAAAATGTTCAATTAATTTTAAGCACTACTGGGCAACTACCATAAGCATAACCAAAGAAAACGTCAAAGCATAGATCAACCAAAACACTCACACCCGGTTCTGCCAACAGAGGATCTCTCCCCAATTCATGATAAAAACTCACAACCACTGAAACCATGCCAACAGGAGATCCCATCCCCCAAATTCACACAGCCACCGAGAGTATAAAAAGAACAAGGGATCCCATCCCCTCCCACATTTCCAGCAAACGGCCCAAAGGGAAAACAACCACTAACCACTACCAACACAAGTCAGGGATTTTCAGATTTAAACGATTTAACACACTCCATGATTTCAAAAGCCGTGTGTTCTAACCGGGAGTTAACACAGAAGGGTCGGTCCTGGTGCTTTCAATTATTTAGCCGGATATACGTGGTTAACCGATTTCACAGCAGGAGTTCACAATTTCAGCAACCCATTTAAAACATCATGAGGGGATTCAAGTGCACACACATGACCACCAACGGCCTCACTTTTCAGGAAACATAAACCAGTACAACAAAAGGGATGATCACAAGATAAAGCATAACAACGATCACAACCCCTTCCCCTTCTTCCTTTAGAACTTCGTTTATTATCTTCATTAGGGTTTGGTTCAACCAATTCCATAGGAACAAAGTAGCGCCCACCCCGCATGATACACAAAAAATGAGAGACGAGAGAAATTCCCTACTTGTTGATAGATGATCGACGTTTAGGCCGGGGGCGCGGAACTTTACGGATAACGACGCGGCGGTCCCGATGCACCAGAAGAGCCACGATCGAAGAAGGGGGGAAACCACGGCCTAACCCTTAATTATAAGAGCTGGGGATGGTTGAGATGAAACACAAAACCACGGAAGACGAAGGAGTCGTGGGTTGACCACGTGGCTTGACTCATCATTAATGGCACTGGGTGGTTTTAACCGACCCATGAATTAATAAAGCATTTAATTAAAACCTTTGTGCGCGTTTCGGATTCCCAAGATATTTTTAACAAGGCAGAATAGGGTTTAAAACCCTATTTGCGAAAAAGGAACGTTACTGGAACAACTTCGCAAGGCCGGCCGACGTCGGCCGGTCTCACCGATCGGTCTCACCGATCGTTCACACCGATCGGTCTCACCGATCGGTCTCACCGATCGGTCTCACCGGTCGGTCTCACCGATCGGTCTCACCGATCGGTACCCCGCAAGGAAACTGGATTTTTGGCAAAGGAAGGGACCAAGGGGGGTCTGGGTCATCACATTATGTGTGTTACCATTGTCTCATAGGATGTGATTGGTACTTGTGATAAGTGGACTATTATATAATGTTAATTATTTTTAGGAGGATTTTGACGTCTTATGATGATGTTGGTGGTAGATCTGATCACATGGTATAGACATGATGGTCTTCGGGAATGAAATGGGATACATGAAGATCTTAGGCCTTGACCTAAGACTGTAAATTTGAAGCATGATGTTTTTGGGTCCTGACCTGAGTCACAGGTGAGGTATGACATTCAGGGGGCCTGAAAAATGACCGTTCTTGGATATAATGTTCTTGGGTCCTGATCCGACTTGATTCCTTGAGATTTATGAGAGATGGGTTCTCATGGAAAATGAATCTTCCTTATTATTTTAGGAAATTATATGGTTATACTTCCAATATAGAGCTGGAGATGGTATAACTGAGGGTTTGTGGAGGCTTGGTTAGATCATGGCCACTTGGCTTTGGATTGTATGTTTATTTTCTTGTTATGTATTTTCATGATATATTATTATTATTATTGAATAAAATTTTTATACAAGTGAATGTTTTTTAAGGATTTATTGGTGGTGTCATTCCACGTCCTTCACTCCACCATACTTGGGTTTTTTTGGTAAATTTTAAGAGTTCATGAATAGAGACTCAGTGAAGGGAAATAAACCTATATTGGAGGATTCAATAGAGGGTCACAAAGATGGTAGTAGAATTTAATGGACTATAAAATTCCATATTATATATTTATTTATATATCTTCTGATTTATAAATTGTATAGTCTTTCCAACTTGGGAGATCTATTTTGATGTATGATTTAGAATAAAAGTACATTCAATTGTTCTCCTAGAAACTCTCATACCATTGTAAAAGAACCATAATAAGGCCATAGTGAAAAAATCAAATAATTACATATCCATGGTAATCTATCATCCTAAAAACTAAAGTTAATGATCCTTATATCAATATAAATGTTTTAATTTATATCAATTAAGAAAAATAAATAAATAAATAACTCCCTGTTTTATTTTTTCATTAATATATCTATTCAACATATCATTCATACAATATAAATTATGGCATTCAAATCCCTTATATATCTTAATAATAATAGTTTCATACCATATCAAAACTACAACTACACAAAAAAATATACCACCAAAAAACCATATGATTCGTATCATAACCATAGAATACGAACAAGAAAATGCAACAAACCATAACCCTAATCCATATTCCATTTCGATATATTCCACAATCACCTTATTGTTATAACAACACATCAATGAACATTCCATCAAAAAGCATCCATACCAAAAATTATGATAAATACTGATAGGGGAGTATCTATCTATCAATATCACTTATATATGAAATATTAAAAGAATATGAAAAATGAAAAACCAGAAATGGGTTTCAGAAATGTAACATAACATCTGGGTTATTTTATAAGAATTAACATAAATTGAAATGAATATATTATAATCATAGGATCTCATAGAATGGGTTAGACATTAAAAAACACCTTATAACAATAATCCATCATCACATAATAATAACTAAATATTAAGATCACAAAAACCACTAAAAAACAATCCATACACATCAAAACCACACAATAACATCACAAAAAACAAACCACTTGTTCATTAATAATAATTCATTATTAATTCCATATTAAAAATTCACTACCCTTGATCATTTATTTAAAGTATTTATTTCTTTAAAATAAACTTCCACATTAAAAATTATAAATCATTTACCACATTTCATTTGTGAAAATTTTCAATTATTATATCCAAAATTTAAATTTTAGGAGAACCTAATTCCTTTATATTAAATTTAGTTTATTAATTTAATCCCAAAACTCAAATATGTCATAAAATATTATCTCCACATCCGCAGATACTATAACTCACTATCCACACCAATGTCTTTATAAGAATTAAAAAAACCTCCAACAACATATTCAATCGCCCCTACAACTACCATAACTTTTTTTGAAACATAATGATGTAAAATATACAATTAATAAATATTTAAATTTATTATATGATCATATAATATTATAATAGAATTGAAAAATGTACAAAAAATGCATATTTTTTCATATTAAACCACTAGAACCATTAATTACAATAAAATAATTTAATATATAGCTATCATACCCCTAATAATAGTAGAATTATAGATATATGATAGAACATAAATCAATTAAAAATATCATATAAAAGAGATATGTGATAATATAAATTTGGTAAATCCTAACCAATTCACTTATTTACATTGAATTATACTTTAGCTATAGATAATTTAATCTCTATAAGAAATGTACCATAATCATTATATTTTTACATCAACATAGTAAAAATAATAATGAGTATTTGAACCACAAACCATAAACAAATACCAAACAATAAAAAGAAATATAATAAAAAATGACATGTTTTATTGATGAAAAACTTCCTGTACTACTTCAATGAACAAAAATACATAAAACATATATCATTTTTTCATATTCACTCTACTAAAATTGAACTAAAAATTAATTGTAGATCCATTAGTATTGAATAGAAAAGAATAATGTTGGATGAAGTTGGATAATAAATTCTTAGATCACATAAAAATCCATAAAGGTGAACATAGATTAATAAGAATAAATTTTATTTAAATTAATAATTGACATGGTTGAAATATAAAAACATGGAGGACCATAACATTATTTCTATATACTTAACCACACCCTAGTTAACCTTGATCAATATTTATTAAAACATTAAATAGTGGATATCATTAATATTTCATCATATTTTGGTTTCTAAAATGATATATTGTGTATGACCATTGAGTAGTGACTATAAATTGTAAAATTTTCTTGTAATGTGATGAAAAATCCCTGAAAATACTATGATGTGTTGTTCACCATCCATGATTTAATTCACTAATATATCCATTATGGCCATTTTCCTCATCATAGTTTCAAATCTCTATTTTTATGAAAATCAAGACATAAAATATTTTGACTTCCATGTACTTATTTTACATAATGATATAATCCTATTCCAAAGTAGTCAAGTCTAACATCAGTAGAAATCCATTAGTAATGTGACCAAAACTCTGATGGATGTAGCTACTGAAATAACAAATCCCAACCATTCATGGTGTTTTTAATGGAAGCCTGTTAAATTATTTACATCAAAAAGAAAACAAATTTATCCCATAAGAAACTTCTTATAAATTATTTTTAACCAACTATGACATATAAACAACATAATGTAATAGTTTAAAAATTTTATGCCTCTGTAAGAATCAAGATGTTTATGTTGAAAATAGTCTCACCAAAAAGATGAATAGAAAAAATGTGTAATCTTAGAATAAAAATCTTAGCTAAAGGAAAAATAAAATTTACATTCCAAAAATATTTAAAAATTAATCACTACATTAAATATTCACCATTAAACCAACTTATTCTAACTCAATTTCCTATAATACACAATGTAAAGGATTGATAATACTAAACCCAATTAATTAGATGTATCTTAAATGAATCATGTTCTTTATAATCATTATGAACCATGGAAAACAAGATGAATAAAAAAATTAACCACCCCATAAGATACATCTCAAATAGAAATAAATATATTTCAATGTGTCCCATTATGAACTAAAGGAAAAAAGTTTCCAAACAGTTAATTAAATAAAAAACCACAAATATATAAAATAATGTTCAAAGTTATTCTTGAAATTATGGACTAATATGTGAATACTACTCCCATATAAATTTCTATATAAAACAAAGGATCTAAAAACTAATAGCATTGGAGTGGATCTCCATAAAAAACCTTATCATGATTATCACAAACATCAGCATCTCATTCTATTAATGTTGATTCCCCATTGAGATCCAACTCAGATAAACCCATTTCATGGGTGTCATCATGAAGTTATCTCATATGAAATAAAACCTGGAATATATTGTGAATCTAATTCATCAGTGTTGAAAGTTACTACTAATATGAAACTTTATTAACATAAACTAAAACATTCAATTTTCATAACAAATGGGTATAATTATTACAGACTCTACTAGACCTCAACCAACCACATTATGAAGAATAATTCAAAAAAATTACCTACATGAAACTATAGAGTTTTCCTCCCTTAATTGGTATAATACTTATTGTAACAAACCAACCTAGGATTCCCTCAAACCCAAAACCTGACCCAATCCATCATATACATGAAGGGTGTTCCGGATCCCCACGGGCTGGCGATAAGCACCCATGCATCAAATGATAAAACCTGTGGAATGATTTTCCCAACTTGAATGACCCCATGGAATACATATCTATATAGAAAGAAAGAAATAGAAAAAGAAAAAAGATAATTATTCCATAAATGTGAGAAAAATATTTGAAACAGAACAACTATAATAGTAGATAAAACACCCAAGGACATGTCCAACTACAAAAAACTAAAAACAAATCAACTACTTTAAACAATTGTTGGAAAAAACTCCCACCATCTCACCACCAGATACTCAACCAGCTGACATGAACCCCACCACCTCACTACAACACCATGCCTTTCCCTACACTAAAAGACAAATAAAGGTCTACAAAACACCATAGAGGCGCATAGGGTGTGAGGTAACGGGCTCATTAAGTTCTCACCCAGGTGTTCCATAATAAGTCTCTATAAAAAAACATATATGCTTATTTTAAATTAAAACATTGCATGACAAGAAGTAAAGTAGTTTTATAGAAAGCATGGTAATAATTTCCCTTTTTCATTATTCTAAAAAAATAGGAATATAAATTTCATATAATATTTTTCTATATCATTTTCCACAAGAATAAGTATGCATATCATGACTAACCCAGAAATCCAAGCAGCACAAAACAGAAGAACACGTATCAAAACACCAAGGAATACTACCAGTCTTAGCTGCGAACTACCCATACCATAATAACCAAGTGCATAAATATGATCCTAGAACATAGTTCTAGGTTGTAGAGGAATACCACATGAGTAACCCCCCCCCCCAATGTCAATATTAGAACCCTATAAAAACAAGACTAGGAAATAGAGGAAATCCATGAGACAAAACTACTTGATAATTAAAAAATAATGGAAGATGGCCCCAAGCTAAACATTCCACATAAGTACCCAAGGTAAACCATGTGATATTTTCCCCTAATGATTTCAAAGATTTGGAGACCATTTCAAAACCATTTCACAATTTCAATTTCAATTCTTGAAAATACCCATTTTATCTCCATTTATAAATAACATGTGAAAACCCATTTTTCATTAAAAACTACTTTTCAACACACACAAAACAACCATGAAAATTTAGATATACAAAATAGTTGATAAATAAGAACAACCGGCTTCATCAATGTATGCTATAGATGGAGACACCTACCTCAAAATATGGGTCACAAATGCCTACAGTGGAATCCACCAACAATGAAAACCAACCACAATAGCAGAGAACCTAGAATCAATTATAAACATCTTAGGATTATTTCAATTTAGATGAAAATGGGTCAGAGGATTGAACAAACCCCACATACCTCAAGAGTGGATTTCCGCTTCACCCTAACTAACCAAGGAATGACCTTTAGAACAAGATCTCAAAAAATACCTAGAAGAAGACAACAAAGATCATTGACATAAATCAACAAATTCGATAGTGAAACCATATGGTGATACAATGATCTAAATAATGGATGAATCAGAATGGTTACTTGCCTAGAAAGTCACACCATACTCACAATAGAGATCTAGTGTCGATTGGATCAATATGGATGGGAATGTGCCTCTAAAAATTACTTAGGAATTTCTTTCGGTTGAAAGAAATGAAGAGCCAATGACAGATATGAACCAAAACATCCAAACATGTGTTTTGAAACTGGGTACGGGTCACGTCATGATGTGTCACCCTTGGTCACATCTTGAAGCCCACACTGGATTGGTATGCTAAAAAAACCCATCACCTCAGATTAAAAAACTATTTCATAGACCATACATGATGTGTAACCACCATTCATGATGTTTAACTATTCATAGTCCGATCTCTCCTTTCATGAATGACCACCAAAAATCCATTCACATCGTGTAACCCATGGTCACGATGTGAAATCCTTCTACGACCTTCAAATTATATGGAAAATTAATTCTATGGACTCTGAATCAAAAGGGAACTTAGATAGTGGAAATAACTAACCTGATAAAGGTTAGGGGATGATATAAACTCCCCACCATAATAACTTTCCATCCCTATGATGTCAGGTTGAAGATGTAAACCCTATAGAAATATGAGGCCACTACTCCCTCATCAATGACTCGCATTCCCTAGTCTCATGATATTCAGATCCATGTTTCCATAGGGCTCTGACCAACAAAATTGGATTCACATGAAATACATTCACGTGAGAGTCAATGATCTCAACTGGTTCCTCCATAATAGAATAATATTTCTCTTACTCAATTTCCTCCAAGATAGAATGTGAGTGGGGTCAGGGTGATATTTCTTCAGCTAATATATGTAGAGAAAATCATGAATAATTATCAACTGAATCAGTAATGATAACTGATAAGAAACATATCTAAGTCGTTCAGTGATCTCAAATTGTCCAACATATATTACATCAAATTTCCCTATTTTTCGAATTTGATGGTGACACAAATGATGAGATAATTTCATGAAGGCCACGTCACCTATGGAAAACTCAAATGGATTATGTCTTAGATCTGCTTATTATTTCTATTAACTCTGGGTTGTACCTAGACATCGATGTACATCCTGAATCTTCACAAATGTTTCTAGAACCAAACTTGGTTCAACTAAAGATAATTCACTCTCCTCCTACCAACAATGAATTTATCTACACTGGTGACCATACAATTCCAAAAAGGACCAATTCTTATCAATGACTGATAACTATTATTATAAACAAACTCAACTAGTCCTAGATGGCTATCCCATGATCCATTGAAATGAAATACACCATCATGAAGCATATCCTCCCGGATCTTAATTACATGCTTGGTATGTCCATCTATCTATAGACGGTAAGATGTGATCAACTTGATCTGAGTTCCCATTGACTCTTTAAGGCTCCTCCAGAAAATTCAGGTAAACCTAGGATCCCTATCCAAAATAAAGATAGAAGGAAACCCATGTAATCTCACGATCTCTTACATGTAAATATTACCCATATCGTCAACATTAGTGGTGTCTTTGATCAGAATGAAGTGAAAAAACATTATTAAACAATAAACAACCACCCAAATAGCACTCTTCCCTCAGATTTTAATTGAAATCGAACAAAAAAAATACATGGATACCTCATCCCATTTCCAAACTAACACATGAAAAGACTAATGAAAACCATAGGGTTTCAAGTGCTCTTCATTTATCTATTAACAGGTGTAATAACTAGATACAAACTCCACGATGTCATGCTTCACACCTATACACTAGAATATTATTCACATTTCATAATACATCTACGTAGTGTATAGATGGCCAACCCATGAAGAGTTATGAAAATAAAACAAGAATACACTTATCACAGATTCTAGGATGATAATTATTTTCCTGAAGTGATTCATACCATCTGAATAGAGAGACCAGCTAGAAACAATTTTCCCACTATAAAGAATTTATCGAGTCTTACTAAACTCACCATCCTGGTGCTGACTCTACTAGATTGAATCTATGAGTGATGATGATAACTTAACACTATCTAGAACCATGCCCGAAACGTCCTCTATTGTATCTAGGTGAAGCCGAGTGAAACCCCCATAATGTTCTACTCCTTCAATTCTATGACAGCATGTGATGGACTTTCCTTCTAAGAGCATCTGCAACAATGTATCCATTTCTCGGTGTGTTGGTGATATAGAATTCAAATTTAAAAAGTTATTCTACCCATCACCTCTATATAAAACTCATGTATTTATGAGAAAAGATATAACTTATACTCTTATGACCAGAGATGACTGTTAACCATTCCCTACAAAGACAGTTCTTCCAACACTTAATCACATACATGAATATAGCAAGACATAAATCATGAGTGGGTTAATTCTTATGATGCAGTCAGAGTTGATGAGATCCATAAGCTACCACATGGTCATCCAAAAAAAGCACACATCCCAAACCAGCACTAGATGCATCACAAAACACCATGTACCCTTTACTGGGTACATGTATGATTTGAATAGGTGTCAAGATCAGAAGTCATTTCAGTTCATTGAAGGTACACTAACACATTGCATCCCTCAATAATTTTATCTATTTTCTAGTAAGAGTTGTTAAAGGTGATTCCAACTTCGATAAAGCTTTGAAAAACATTCCTTAGTATTCAATAAGAGAAAGGAAGCTCCTAATTTCAAATTCATTCCATGGTTGTTTCCATGAAAAAAACATTTACCTTCTCTAGATCAACTATTAATCCATGATCAGAAATTTTGTGAACCAAGAACATTAATTCTCGAATCTATAAACTACATTTTCAAATAATTCCATATAGATAGTGATTTATAAGAATTTGTAGAACTAAATTCAGATGGTGATCATGCTCAAGCTCAGAAATTGAATAAACCAGAATGTTGTTCTCAAACACAACCAAAAAAGTGGCATGATATTGATAGAATATCCTATTTATCAAGACATAAAAACTAGAGTAACATTAGTTAGACCAAAATTCATCACAAGATATTTATAATATCCATGACTTCTTCTAAATCATACCCTCGATATTTCATACTCCCAAAAACTGGTCTGATAATAACCTGATTGAAGATCAATATTCAAGAACCACTTTTCACCCTTTAACTAATAAAAAAATCATCCACATTAGTAAAAAGATTTTTTTCTTAACCATCACCTGTTTCAACATTCTATAGTCTACACAAAAATGATTTGATATATATTATTTTATGGAAAAGAACACTGGGGATGACCAAGGTGAAACTTTGGGGAGAATGAAACATTTTTCAAATATATCATCCAACTAAATATTGATCAATTTCAACACTTCTGGTTCCATATGAATAGGAGGTATTGATATCAACTGTGTACTTTGAACCAGATCAATCATAAACTCTACCTCTCTCTTTGGAAGAGGATCGAAGAAATTGTCTGGGAAAACATTACGAAATTCTCAAATAATAATGGAAAAAACATCAATATAAGAAACACCATCAGGATCAAATGAAACAACAACAAAAAAACTCCTGGGCTCTTGGGTGGAGAGGTCCTACAAGACTAGACCTCGGGTCCCACTCCCCTAGAAACATACAAGATCTCCCTTCGAATGCAATAAATGAAACAGTGCAATGATAACAATCAACCTTAACTTGATGATTGAAAATCCAATCCATACTGATGATGAAGTTAAACAAATCTAAATCAAGAATGATAAAATCCTAGACCAACTATGTATTGACAATCATTAACAAACAAGAAGGAAACTAAATCCCCTACTCTTTCATCATACAGAGAGGTGCCACTAACTCAATTTTGAAATCAAATAAGTTCCGTTGGAATTTTATGAAAATCAATAATGCTTGAAAATATAAAAAGGTGGGACGAAAAAATATAAAATAATTTAATTGATACTGAATATGATATAATTATAGTACCTATAACTATTACTAGACCTGTATCAATATTCCTTGGACACTCATATACTATGTAAAAATACTTCACCCATAACGCTTGTAGATGGAACCCTTTAGTATTTGAAGCTTATGACTACACCATATTAGCCTTTGGAGATAACAAACCCTGAACATAAAGAGGTGTAGCCATAGCATGATAGAAGTGATATAGATGAACAAAATGTCCACAACTATTACACGTTGTCATGGGAATATGACAAGAACATCTTTTGTTTCCTCCCTGAACAGACAAATTGAAACTCAGGGGCACATTACCTGTTGGAATAGATGGTGTAGAGTAAGCTTGTTATTAAGACCCAACTCCCCTACATATGCAACAGTCATGCCACTTCCCCTTCTTCACAGGAACATCGCTGATTTTGTCACAAGATGGAAGATAATAGGTGGAAAAGATGACCATTTCCACCAAATTCATCTCTTCCCATCATATCTCTTTCCACTATTTTTTCATTGGTAAAATGTTTCAGTATAAACACATGTGATCTGATATAAGGTTGCAATACCTGAATGTACTCCTACGCCTTCAGCTATTCATTCCTTACCATGACAAGATCAAAATAGGTAGGGTTAGAAAGCTGATTGGTGTATGCTGACACCGAAAACTCTACCTTCTGCAATGAGAAGAACCCTAGAGACTTTTCCAATATCCTATAATCTTGGAAAAATCGCTTAAAGAATAGGGTTTTGAAACCCTTAAAATCCAATCCTGCATATCTATCTTCATGGACCATAGAATCCCACAAATGCTTTCTAGAACCCTCAAGTATAAAGGTCCCACACTTCACCTTGATATTATCATGTATCTCTAGGAAGTTGAAGATTTGATCATTCTTGTCCTATCAATCCCCCTCCTCTTGATGTTCAGTAATTCCTTTACGGGATAGTGGATTCTAACTCAGTAACTCATGTGATCAATATCTCTCTCATCCAGCTCTTGTTTTTACCTCAAAAATAGCATTCTAAACCTTTGGTACATTCTGATTAATGGAATAGACTACCCATAAGACCATCTCAATGAGTTTATAATATATAGGTGGTTTCTCTTGAGGTGCATCACCTGCACCTTCTAGAGAATCTCAGGAAAGATGTCTCGGAGGCATACTGTTGCAAACTAAAACACAAGAATGATCATACAACAGAACATATCTCATCTCAAACTGGAAAAATCATTACTAAACACTGATAATTTAAAAAAACCAATACTAGATACACACATCCCAACATCCAATTTCAACTTGAGTTTTATTATGACAAGCGATGAACCGACACTTATCACAATGTACCTCCCAAGTCCCGACAATCCTATCTCTATTATAATATATTTCAAAAGATAGGGACTCTTGAGGACCTACCATAATTGATACCAAACTATAATGAACCAACCTAGGTTTCCCTCAAACTCGGCACCTGACCTGATCTGTCACATACTCTAATGGTGTTCTCGATCCCCATAGGATAGCAACAAGCACTTGAGCATTGATAGACAAAGTTGAGGGAATGATTTCACCCAAACTGAATAACAACATGGAAAACATATACATATATATAGCATGAAATAAATAGTGGAATAAAAAAACTATATGTCATAACTATAAGAAAAATATCAGAACTAGAACAACTATAACAGTACCTGAACTCCAAAAGAGAAGTCCAACTAAAATGACTAAAACCCCCAAAGATACTCCAAACGATGGCAGGGATAGACATCCACCATCTCACCAACAGCTACCAAATTAGATGACATGAACCTCACTACTCACAATGGAACATTTCCTTTCCAAGCATTGGAAGACAAATAAAGGTCTACACACCACCATAGAGGTGTGCATGGTGTGATTTAAGAGGCTCAGTAGGATCGCACCCTAGTGTTCTATAACAAGTATTTTTATAGAAAATAATGTATGGCTATTTTAAATTAAAATATAGTATGATAATGAGTAAATTAGTTTTATATAAAATATGGTTAACCTTTCCCTATTTCATAGTTCTAAAAATAGTAGGTATATCAATTTGAAAGCGCATTTTTTAGATAACATTTTCCAGAAGAAAAATAATGCATATCACATCTTAATCATAGAGCCAAGTAGTAAAAAACAGAACCAAAGGTATCAAAACAACAAGATATACTACAGGTCCCAGTTTTAGACTACTCATACCATAATAATCATGTCTACAAATATGATCATCGAACAAAGGTCTAGGAAGCAAAGGAATTCCCAATCAGTAAACCCCACAAATGTCAATATCGGTCCCCTATAATTGTAGGCCTGGGAAAAAGTGGAGATCCCTAAGAAAAACCTTCTTTATAATCACAAAACTATTGATGATGGACTAGAGCTAAACCATCCACATAAGAACCCATGAAAAACCATGTGATCTTTTCCAGAAATCATATCAATTTTTTGAAAATCATTTTAAACCCATTTTACAATTTCATATCAATGCTTGAAAATAACCATTTTATCTATAATTGTCAATAACATGAGAAAAACCATTTTTCATTAAAAACCCCTTTCAACACACACACAACAGTCATACCATTTTCAATATACAAAACAATTTATAAATCAAAACAATCCGATTCATTTGTGTAAAATAGAGACATAACCACCTACTATAAAACATGGTTCGTAAACGCCCACGGCAGAATCCAACAACAAAAAAACCAACCATAATAGTAGATATTATAAAATCAATCCCATGCATCTTAGGATTAATTAAATTTAGAGGAAAATGGGCTGGTGTATTGAAGAATACCCATGTCCCTCAATAAAAGACATCCAAATTAACCAAGGAATGACCTCCAAAACAATATCTCACTTTGGATCTAGATGAGTACAACAAGGGTCATTGACTTAGATCAACATATCTAATAATGAACCCCTAGGGTGATACCACATTCAAATGTAAGGAAGAAGCTAAAAGGTTCCTCAACCGGGAAGAATCACTATACACGCAACGACGATTGAGTGTCGGTCGAATCGATCCAAAAGGGAAGGTTCCTCTGAAAGATGCATAGGAACAGCCATGGGTCAAGAGCCACGAAGATACGGTGAGAGAACAAAACTAAAATAGCCAAACACACTTTTTGAAACAGCTTACGGGCCATGTGATGATTTTTAACCACTTGTCACATCATGAAGTCCATGAAAGATTATTATGGTGAAAAACATGTCACCACATATTAAAAATCCATTATTTAAACCATACACGATGTGTACCGGTTCACAGTGTGATCACCCTTTTCATTACCTACATCCAGAAATCTATACACATTGTGTAACCCATGTTCATGACATGAAATCCTTCTGTTTCCTGACAAAAATAAAAAAAATGACTTCTAAGGACCTTGAACCAAATGGAAACATAGAGCTATAGAAAAAAAATACTGGATTAAGGTAATGGGATGTTACACATCTAATGGATCAAAGTGATATTCATCACCACATGATCCAAAATAAATATACACATGTACACATAGTCAACTCATTATTATTGATTACTAACTCTATATCCATTGTTCAATACAATGTTGATAAATAGTTAAATCTATATAGACTAAAAAAAAGTTCCATGGTGATGGATTCATTTTATATAATTAATCTCAAAAATGTTAAATGATTCATCGTTTTGACTCTAAAATTGAGGAGAAAATCATAAACTAGTTCCTATATCTTATTGATCCTCCATTAAATCTTTCCATCAATTCTTCAGATAAAAAACTATTTTTATGGATAAGTAATCTATAATAGAATATTTCAAGATCTTATATACTCATGAGGTAAAATTTGAATATTGATATGGAATTATCATCCCAATCAACCCATAAATCATCGCAATGTCTTGTATATAAAATTTGACCCAATAATTCTCTACATATTACTTTTTTATCATAATAAAATAAGACAACATCGACAGTTGATCTACCAAAAAAAATTATCACACATAAACAGGTATATTGTAGAATATATTAATATTATAATTACTAGAGGACTGTTGATTTTTAAGGATCACACTATATATACACTATAGTGGATGAGAAAACCCTATTTTGGTTCATAAGTAGATTCTTTTCTCCTAGTTTATTACACTAGAGAAACATATTGATTTATAGGTTACATGAATAAAGCGAATCTATTGAGTTTCACTCAAGGTATAATAATATATTCATTACTTGTATTAATTTTTTTATATAATTGGTCATGTGGATAATATTTTTAATAAATGAAATAGTTTACATTCATGGTTTATTTTTAATAGAAGGACATTAATATTAATCATGATTATTGTTTTTAATTTTTGTTATTTATTTAATTTTAATTTTTATTATATCGTGATTATTGACCATACACCCAATATTATCTATACACCTACATTTATATGGAAAATCCAATTTCATATGTATAGGTGTGTTTAATGTATGATAGTGACATGCAACATTGTTACTATTTGGGTGATCCAATTTGGATAATCATATGAGTAATCACAATTAATTATATATGATCAAGGTGATCCAATATATAATTAAATTTAGAATTTTTTTCTTAAAATTAAAATTATAATATATAAATATAAAAAAATTATTTATCAAATAATAGAGGTTTCATAAAATTATTGAGGGTTATTCTTATTAAAATATACATATTTGTTATGGTATGTTCAAGATAAATCATAATGAAATGCAAGACTATAAATGAAAACTCTAAAAAAGGTGATTATTTTTCATTTTTTAATCATTGGTTTTGGGTTTGAATAATAATTCATACTATAATTGAAATTATTTATAGTTTTCATTTTCATGAGAGCATAAAAATACTTTTTCTAGTATATGGAATTTATGGATATATGATTTGAGTTAATGTTACGTATACTTGTGCTTCAAATTCAGGTTATCATTTTATTATTTTCAATTTGAATATGAAATATTTTTTCCCTATGGATATTCAATGTATTAATAATAGAGTAATTCTAATGTCAAATAATATTACATGTGTTCCATTTAATTTTATGTACCTTTCTAGATAATTTATATGATTATATATTTCTTAATTTATATGTTTTTTTATTTATTGTAATAACATTAAAATTTATAATTGATATATATATTCATTTAAAATAGTGTTTTTGTGGATTAATTAATTTAATAATTACAAGATAAATTTTGAAATACTAGTTAAATTAAAATTTTAAATTATATGTTGTTTAATATTGAAATGAATGTGCTTAGAAAATTTCATTAATTGATGAATTTTAATAAATGACGAGTTATAATTACTAAATTAAATTTTAAATAATATACCTTGGGCCTTAAAAAATTTAGTTAAAATGTTTAAAAAAATTATTTCAAATAAAAAATACATTATGTCTTAAATTTGAATTTTAATTAATTATGAATTAAAATGATAATGGCTGATTCATATTATAATTGATTATTGGATAAAAAATTAATTTGAGTTAGAAGCCTATTCTTTTAGGAAGAAAGATAGATATTTATATCTAGGTAGAGCGCGATCCATTACATAACCCATAGGGATAAGGAAAAGTTTCCAACATCATTCTTGATTCACTACCTACCCTCATCATGCCTATGTCACCACCTGCTCGTGTTATGCCTACATCATCACCCCAGTGTCAGTTCCTATATCATTAACCCCCCCATAGATATCTAGGATTCCATACCTGGTCATTTTTATATAGGATTGTAGGTTTTACCACTCAGTCACCACCCCAAATACATTGAATATTGGACTATTAATTGAATTTTTCTTTCTGCAAAATGTTCTAATGTGTATCAGTCTATTTTTAAAGAAAAATATTTATTATTTGTTAAATTACTCACCTATATAATGGTTTTTTGTGTATTATATAATTTATATAAGTTCCATATAGATGATAAATATAATTTTTAATAATATTTCATAGTGAGTTATGTAAATGATCAAAAAAATACTCATGTACGGAATATTTTTTTGCAAAATAATGTAAGCATTAAGATATATAAAAATTGTGTAATTGAAAAGGTTTATTAAGTGTTTCTATGAATTCAATTATTATTCATAAATTATTAACATGCCATTCCATGTATGGGTTCCACCATGAATTCAATATTTCTAATAGAAATGAGATAAAAACACTTTTTGATTAAAGAAAATAGTGTTAAATTAGATGTATTCAATAAAATTTTGGCTATGGTAATCTTAAGAAAATTGATAATTTCATCTGATCATTTCGGCCTCAGGGCTTTTTATATTATCAAAATAGAGAAAAATAATGTTTCATAACAAATATTACTAAATTCTAATTCGAATGTGGGTTAATGATTCTAAAAAATTATTCTCTATGTTAATAGGATAGATAAACTAAGGGTAAAACATTATCTATGGAATAGAATAATGAAGAACTATCCCAATTAATCTTGACCAATGACTTAGATCCATTCCAATGTCATATCTAATCCTGAGATGATCTATAATAGAAATTTACATATATACGAAGTAGATTATGAGAGTTCCAATTTTTCAATGTTGGTGTATAATTTGAGAGTATATTATGACTACATATTGTTTTATTAAGAGAATAATGTTACATGAGTTAACATAGATGGTGGAATTTTAAGTCAATGAAGCTGAACAACAATTAAAGACAATAGAGGAATATGTGCTGACTACTGTTTTCTTATTGATAAAACTCATAATGAATATAGTTATAAAATGATCTCGATATAAGGATACAATTTAAATTTTTGTAAATGGGAGTAATAATATAGAAAATGACTATCTTGATCAAAGAATATGTAAAAATTATAGGATAATAATTGGATGATAATATTTTCATGATGGAGTTACAAGTGATATTTATTATATTTAAGGTTTATTTTATGAAATATGCGAAATGATTATGGAATTGGAGATCAAGTGGATGATTAACTAAATGATATAAAAATGTTTTAAGCATATGATAAAAAATTGTACTATAAAAAATAAAAATAAGATTAAAAATGAAGTGAATTTGAAAGGAGTAGAGTTAATTTTTTTTCGATAAAAGAAGATATACCTGTATTCAATCCAATTAACACATTGACATAGTAAATAACTGATTTTATTATTAAAAAATTGATAAATTTGGAAAATAATTCATATAATTAATCTATAGAGAATATGAATCAATATACATAAAATATATTTTATATATAATATTATTATTCATTTTTAGTTATATAAAATTTGGTTGACTACTGTATGGGAACTTCTTTTTCAAAATATATTTTCCATATAACACTATGGGGATTTTATTGAAATAGTTTGATATAATTAGAACTATTCTTCTACATTATTTATTAATTTTAAACACATAACATTATTTTATATATTTTTTGTACGTTTTCTTCTTAAATTATTCAATATACTAATTTGATATGATGTTTATCGAGATATTTTTTCATTAAAGAATTTTTTTTCACTAAAACCTAAAATGAAATATTTATTTTTGTTAATGATTATTATAGAAAAAATTTAAGAAATATTTTATAGCTTGATTTCATAAAAGTATAACAACCCTGCATTTATTACAAACATAAACATGTTTTATTACATAAAATCTTCATTTCATACAACATGGATGATCAAGAGGTATAGTGTCATTAGGGATAATGAACATTATATAACAACATAAAACATGAACCCCAACATATTTATTGAAAACATCATTTACATTACTATTACATTCCCTCGTACTTAGCATTGAATGGGATAACCTGAGGACATGCATAAGAAAAGGGTGAGATATAAAGCCCAGTAAGGTAAAAACATGGAATAACATGAGGAATACAATACATGTTAGACAATAGGAATATAAATAGATCACAAGAGAAACATGAACACAAAGTCACGATAAAACATGATAATCATAACATGGAAATGTGGAAGCAACACTTAACATGGTATTAGCATGAGCCAAGGCTCATTTGCAATGGAGAATGAGTAAACCCTCATTGCACATGAAGCATGAGTAACCCCTTGTGCACTTGAATTAGCATGAGTTAACACTCATTGCACATGAAATATCATGATACTATACGTTACACAATGCATTGGAGTGCTATGGGGGTGCACCCTTTCTAAACATTTCATTTAATACATAAGTGGTCCGCGTAGATCATACAAAATAGAATAAATCATCATCATTTATTAAATGATAAAGGGATGTGGAATACATAAATTAATATTTATTATCAATAATTAAATTTTCATAAAGTTGAATACCATTTATAAATAAATGGGCATGGTATTCACTACACAATCACATTGGCTTGGAAAATCGTAGTGCAATTTCGGCAGCATAACGACATGAAATAAGAACTCATAAAAAAGTTGATGAGAGAGAAAGGGATTTATCATAATATTTCCATGAAATAGACAGAAATGCGTTCATATAGACATACATTCCAACAAATATTATGGAATTTCAATGCACAATACTAGAGAATTACATAGGTGTAAAAGAGTATAGATAAATCCCTCGCGAAATTTCGGCATGGTAACGGGTGTACATGGGTGACATTAATGAGAGAGAAAAGGGTATCCCATCATCTAAACATAAATAGAGCAGTATGGGGGATTTGAGAAATCCTATCCCAACATTTTTAATTGAAAAAATTAGGGAATAAAAACTTAATGAAAATTGGCCAAAAATGAGAAAGGATGAAATCCCGTACTTGGAAGTGCGATCCCAAAAGCATGGGAGAGAATTGAGAGAGGATTATTGGGAGATTGAGGCACCTTGGGAGGATTATAAAGAGAGGAGGTCTGGGTTTGGACGAACTACAAAGGATTTGAGTGAAGACGAAGTGGGAGCTTTGGTGGATTTATATAGGAAAGGAGAGGGAATTCGTTATTATTTAGGCTTGGGACACCACACATTAAAATAATCAAAACAAAAAACCAGCCCATGGTTCGTTCCCATGATTTTTTCCAAAAGGGGAGTGGAAAACAATATTTCTTGAGTCCAATGGCCTAAATTCTTAAAATAATATGGTTGCTTGTGTGGAGGTGAGTCACACTCTCAAGGAAAACAATTTAAAAAGACAAAATGATTTAAAGGCCTTAAAGGGTCCACTAAAGCTTTGTAAAATAAATAAAAAAAACCTAGAATCACATTATTTTAATGGTAAAAAATATAATGGCCGAAAAAAAATATTTATATTATTTTATTATATCACTATTGGGTCATTATGATGTCATAAAACACCATATATATTTAAACGGTATTTAATTTTAACCCAAAAATTCGACTATATCATAAAATTATGAAAAATTCACCGTTAGATAATTTCTATGTCTTTATTACGAAAATAATATTAATTTTATCTAAATAATTTTTTAAATATGTGGATTTCTTCTTTTAAATTAAAAACTGACATTTATCAAAAGTTCATGAGTTTTGACAAAACCAGCTTTCAAACCTTAATAAAAATTACAATTGCATTCATAAAATTATATGATAATTTATATTTTAAAAAAATTAATTTGATAAAAAATAATAATAATATTTTTTTGAAATATTATTTAATTCAAAAATCCATTAATTCATGAAAATAGTTTTCTCAGTAGAATATTAATTAGAAATACTATTTGTGCTTTAAAAACTATTTACATGGTAACAATAAAAAGAATGTATATTATATATACAAGAATAATGTACATTGTAATAGTGATAGGGTATCATTACATAACCCCTTATAACACATGCATAAGACCAAAGGGTAAGGTGCACAATGGTGACAGACTCTTGGGGTGGATCAGATAACATCGCTTGGGTGGTAATCTCTATTAACTTCCACTTCTCCCATAGTCAGTTCTACTCAAGAATAACATGTCCAAGCTCTACTTGGTCTTGTTCAAGAGCGAAGACTAATGGTGTCACATCCTTTCCGAGCTCTGACAAATGGGCTTCATACGAGGGAAATCTACTGGATGAGGCCATCACTTCCTTTGTATGAGTAAATTGGATTTGTTAAAGCCCTATATTTATACAAATCATGTGATCACTGTTTAGTAACTATATTAGCAATGTTCATAATTCATAATTGTATTTAAAAATCTAGAAACATAAATCCAATGAAGTTCACATTTTCTATAACCATAATGATACATTTAATTAGATCAAGAGGAATTTCTATTAATGAAAGTTTGGGTCATTACAAAAAGACTTAAAATAACATTTACTATCATTAAAAAGTGTATCTTATATTTTTTAAAATTATATGATGATTAATTCGATAATAGAGTACAAAATATTAATAAATATTATTAATTATTTTATGGATTAGTTTAGAGAAAATAATAAATAAAATATAAATAATGTTTAACTTTTAATTAATTTACATGAATAAAATTAACCTTCAATAATATATTTATTCTTTTAATCTAAGTTTATGTCTTATTTTTCAACTATATGAAACTTATTCTTTTTATGAAATTTCATAAAATATTATTAAATGTATTTAAATATTAATATCAAAGATTTTATTTCTTTGTTATCATTGAATTCTTTGAAAATTTGTTTTACTTGAGAGATATCTGAACCATAATTTTGGAATATAATTTTTTTAGTATATTTATTTTATATATTATATGTTTAATAGTATATTTTTATCAATTTTTATTATTAAGTCATGTAATTTAATAGTTATGTGCTTTAAAAACCCATATTTTTAACCATTTTATATTGAATACTAGAGTAAAGTAATTTATAAAACGTCAATATCACCTTATGTAAATTTACGCCACAAAAATTTCTACATCTGAGAATGTCATACTCAGGTATGTAGTGCTTGAAATATGAACTAACAAATATAACAAAAATAATTATTTGTTATTTTATTATACCCAAAAAAACAAAATGATACTTAGACATGGTTTATATAAAAAATTCACTTTGAGATTTAGAATCACATGAAACAAGAATCATACTCAATGAAAAATATGGTTTGAAAAGTAAATAGTTAACAAATTTTTTTGAAGAATAAAATTCCATAAGAATTTATATATTAGTATGATGTAATATAAACTAAAAATCAGTTCTTAATAGGTATTTTAATTATAATATAATCATAGAGGTTCATATATATAAGTAAAAATAATCACATATTTTTTAGTGAAAACCCAAAATAAAATATGACTCTAAGATTAATAAATCTAATTAATTTACCCTTATAAACATGTAAATATTGTACCCCAAATATTAATATTATAAGTAATAATTTAATCATGTTAAATTAGATCTTACCAAAATTCAATATAAAAAATTTATTATATAACTATAATAAGTTGGTATTTAAAAAAATTAAATGAATAATTCATATAAATATATATTTATAATTAAATGTATAAACTTTATAGTATATTATTATTAATTAAAAAGATATTGATATTAGAAATTTGAATGATACTGTTGTATGAAGATACCCTTTTGAGAAAACTATTTTCTATTTTAAGATTGTTGAAATGGGGTGACTTTTCATAAAAATATATTTATTTCATTTATTAAAATTTAATATATTTCTTGTTTCTAAAAATATATCATTGCAGTACTATTCTGGAGGAAGAATACTTAAATTTATTTTATCTTAATGATTTTTTTCTACATAACAATAGAAATGAAATGGATACATTACAATTTATCCTGTTATATTCTTTATATGTGTATTTATAAATAGTGTAAATATCTTGTGTATGGTTCCAATAAAGACCTAAAATTATATACATTGTAAAACTAATTTTATGTTAGATAACATGAATTACAATAAACACCTAATAATAATAAAAATATTATAAGAGAAAATTATTAATAAATCTATTATAATGAGGGAGATTGAAAACCATTAAAAATTTATAAGGTAAATAATTAATATGATTTAATATTAAAATCTTATTTTCAATATATGATATTTTATTTTTAATAAAATTTTCCTTTTAAAATATAAATTTTTATGTTATAGAAATTAAATTATATAAAATGAAAAATATATTTTTAATTCCATAAATAATCATTAAATTATTATGTATTTTTTATATTTAACAAAAAATATTGATTTCCAGTCGAAAAATATTTTTTTTCAAACAAAAATATTTTCAATGAATTTATAATGATGTGAGAATATCCTATAAAATTATTAAACAACTTCATTAATAAAATATTTATTTGGGGTATAAAATTATGAATTTTAAAATTTATTTTGAACTTATAATCCTATGTATAATATTTTTTCCAGAAAAATTACAATGTTATTTTAATAAACAACTATTTTCATTCTATTCCCCTAATTATGTGGATAGATGGTGAAATGAAGTTTGTTATTTCCATTAAGTAATCATACATTTTATTTTATTTATAAAAAATAAATTTATTTTATTACAATTATTGTCAAATATAATTTTATCTTAATGAAAATTTTAATAAAAAAAAGTTTTATTCCTAAATACTATTTTTATTTGATAATGTGTGTTTATTTAAAAATAAAAATTTAACTCCATCAAAAATTGTATGTATTAGTTTTTTTTAATTTGAAATTACATTGTTAATGTTATATAAATTGATAAAATCTAAATTTATGTCATTAATGTACATTTCTATAGTAAAACAATTAATTATCAAGGTAAAAATTAATTTGGGTAAGGGGAGAAAAAAAATCCTAAAGTCACTGCTAACATGTCTAAAAAGGAATGTATAAGAGGATTTAAGATCATATATTGTCTAAAACTCCCACTTTGTCCTGTATTGATCCATTATACCATGAATAGTGTAATAAAATTATTAAAAAATATTGTGTGTTTCCAATAGGTAAATTTTCATCTCTGGTAAATTGATACCACTACAATGAATTAAAATTTAAACTCCACCTTCCTTTTACTAAAAATAATATATTTCCTTTTATCCTCCTAGATCCTTCTCCGACATATATAATCTTCAAGTCACCTATTTTTTCGAAAGTAATTCACTTATAATGAGGTTTTCAAGGTAAAACTCAAGCTTCCAACATTAGTATTACCTTCTCTTTTTTTCTTTTCATGTATTCTACACATTCCAAAAATCAATTAAAAGTTGGATGAAATATTTACATCAGTATCATTAGTATAATTAAATGAAAATATATTAATTATAATGAAACTAATCAATCATTTTCATCCACCAAAAAACAAAAATAAGATAGATTGTGCTAACATTTGAACGACCACCTCTAAGATGTGATGTAGTTTTTCCCATAACCGCCACTAAATTATTGCATAATTAGTGGAATTGATGAATGAATTTGTTTCAAATCTAAAAAATACAATTATTACTTGATCATTTTTCATTTTTTATTATTTAATCCACTCATTGGTAAATGAGATATATAATCATGCGTATGTTCATACTATTGCCTCCGTGAACGACAATTTTTATTTTTCATTAAAAACCATATTGGATGGTTAGAAGAATTAATTTAATTAACATATATTATACAAATGAAATTTTAATTGTTTTTAAAAATTTATATTAACATTATATTATTACATTCTCTTACTCATTCAATCATTATAACATGCTCTGTTTTAGGCCATTTTTTCATCAACATTAATAACGTCATATTGTTTATTTTATTGATGATTGATGAATTATATATTCTTATAAAATCATTTAAAATGTATTTATTTTTTATTTAATAATGATTCTATAATGATAATTTTAACATCTAATATTTTTATTAATATATAACCTTTTATTTGTCAAACTAACCAAAGTGAACTTGTATTTATTTTCATTATCATCAAATGAAACCAAAACAATTAATAAATGGAATGATAAATTTATAATTTATTTTAAAATATATATTAAAATTCCTTGAATAATATAATAATGATGGTCCTTTGAAGAAGAATTAATAAAAACAAACCAATTATAAAACTACTTAAAAACGATCATGATTTTAGACACAACTTTTTTTATTTTTATGATAACATAATATTTTTTATGAATTAAATATTCATAAAATAAATATATGAAATCTGATATAAATGAAAAAAGTTTATGAAATTGGTGATTTATATAGTTTTTTGAAAGTGTTCTAGAGAATATTTGACTAATAAGGAGTATTATTTTGGGGTTTTCATGACTCAAATATTCTTTTGGATAATAATAACTTATTGTTCAATATAACCAATTCACTTGTGATCATATATATCCTTTAATAATATAATTTTTTATTTACAAATTCACATCTAGGAAAATAATTTTTCACACCAATGTATTCATTGTTATTGATTATATTTTTTTGTTTAAATTAAATTTTATTGAGAATTTCTCTCATCAGTTTTAATATATTTTTCTTCAATATAAAGGTATTTACATCCCACAAATATTTTTAATTAACTAGTGGAAAATAAAATTTTAGTGAAAAGGTTGGGGGAAAGCCCCTTTATTAAAAAAAGAAAAATACAACAGAAACCCCTTTTGATTTGGGAAAGGGGAAACACATTAAAATCCATTAAGCCCAGGGAGATCAAACCCAATGGAAAACCTAGAAAAGAACCAATAACAGAGGCCCAAAGGCCTAGATTCAATGACTCGAAGGTCTAGTGGGACAATACCCTTGAAAAGAAGCGCTCCAAAGAACCACATTGTCACTTAACAGCTATCATTCATTCACTAGCATCCAGATGTCTCTCTCCTGCACGCAGCTTGTCCCGAGGTCGTCGCCACATTGTACGCTCGTTGCTCCGCCAGAGCCGGCTTGTATCACTATGACCCACCCGACACTTTCTGATAGCTGAGCCACTGCATGAAGATCCCACTATCCAGATCTTCATCCCTGTTGAAAGACAACCCCCAAGCTGAGCCTAAGAGCCACGAATCTGATGTGCCGAACCGTGGAAGAAAAAGGGCATCGCTGTCCACCGTGTCGTCCCCGTGAAGAGCCAACCGTCATCGCTCGAACAGAGGTCTGCCACCGCTAGAACAGAGGCCCTGCACGGTGAGCGTTGATCCCTCGTTTCCACCGCTGACAACCGGATGTCAAGCCAAGAAACTCCCTTGCATCCACTGTGACGTTGTCGCCCAAAGGGCCGGACTGTCGACGCCTTCGAGGTCAACCACCGCCACACTAAGGCCGAAGCAGCTTGACGCCCACCGTAGCCCAAGAATCCACTGAGGACCACCATTCCGCATCATCAAAGGCCAGCTGCGAACCCAAACAGAAGCTCGCTAGAGAAACCAAATGGGAGTTCTCAGTCGAAGCCGAGAGCTCCCCCGTGGAAACTTAAATTATTTTTACCTACAATGACCCTTATATTCAACATTAATCTGAATCCAAGGTTATAATATCCTTTTAATGATTTTAATCTTTCAATAAAGGTGTTTTTAAAAATTTTAGATGATTCTCATTTCAATATTCATATATTATTCCATTCAACAACACCGTTTGTTAAAAAATTTATTTAAGTCCAAGTAAACCTTATTAGATTTTTTTAATGAAATTTATTAATATGTTACAACCTAATTTAAAAATGTTTTAGAAATATGACTAAAAAATAATATCATTTTCCGATGGAATTAAAAATCATTTTATTTAATAATTCCTATGATTTTTCCTTCACTATCAAAGGATTCTTCTTTAATAAATAACTTTTTCATAAACCACCTCATATATTCTATTTTGGGTGATCATATGTTTTGTTTTAAATTAATATTTTTTATTTGATACCACATAGAAAAGTTATAAAACCCATTTTCCTCCCATGGGGTTTTTACGATAAGATGAATAATTCAATTTTACGTAGCACACATATGAATGGATAATGATTTGGTGGGGTCTTATTTTTACCTCAAATGGAATGGTTATAGTTTCATATATTTGGATAAAATTATTTGTTTATATACATAGATTTCATCACAAAAAAAGGGTCGATATATATATTTTTTTCCAAAAATTAATGTGTTGAAATACATGGATTTTTTAATAATGTTCTTCTATATATTGGTTTTTCCCACTCCTCTATTAAATGATATTTAGTTTTGGAAAGTGATAAAATTTTATGATATTCTATGTTTTAAAGATATTATACTTTCTTATGAGTTCATTTAATGCAAGTTATGAGTTTCTATGTTGTGTTTTTATGACCTTTCTTTATTATCATATTCATATGACATGATCATTAATTACTAGTCATGTTTTTTCAGTTGGTATCTCATAATATATTTTTTTAAGAAAACACCACCTTAGTCATGTTTTTCATAATATTTATGATCTAGACATTATAACTAGTTTATATTTTTCCCTTAGTAGGAATTCAGGAACACACTTCTTATATTTCTATTCCCATGTTATTAAGATTATTATGTTATATTATGCATCTAGAAGTGGGACTAGAGAAAAATGGTTAGGTAGAAATATTAATAAGTTTTTTAAATTGTTATTTTCACAAAGATTTTATCTAATATACTAAAACATTCAAACGTTGGTATTTAGGACTATTTTTGAAATGTATTCATTAAACCATGAAATTAATTTATTATTTATGTATGGTTATCTTGGTTAAACATAATTGTTGTAAATGTGAAGTTGTAGTTATTTTTTAGTTTAGTATATGGAACATTAAAAAGTACTTTAGGATGTGGTAAATGTGTTGGATAACATCTCGATGTTTTATTAAAGTTGATATTATGTGCTTTTCTAAGAATTCATCCATTTTTTGATATTTTCAAATGGACGAGGTAAGAAAAATATTTCATATATGGATAATCCCCTCTAAAATAGGTTTGTTGAGCATTTAATCGATGATTACACAAATGAAAGATGAGTGAACCAAAGTCTACACACCTAGACAATAACACATATGGAATATGATTATTTTAATTCACATTTTCATTATGATCCATAAGGAATAATTGGAAAAATAAATTATAACTGAGGATAACCTAGATTATTCATAAGGTTTCATAGATTTTAAATAATGTTTAAATATTTTGAAATCATATAATATATTTTTATTTTTTAATTATTTACCATTGTGATTGTTATCACTCAAAAAATAGTTTTTGGTTTTAATCAATACAAGGAATAAGAAAGAATGATATTAACATTGAGGGTGATGGAAAATTCATTTATTGTCCTCCCAATTAACTGAATGACACATGGGATGGAAGGAAAACATTTTTATTATTTATAATCATCTATCTCATTATAATATTGAAAACATAAACCTAGGAAAGTTTCCATAAATAAAAAATAAGATAAAAATGGAATTTTATGGATTTTCAGGTGGAAAATATTAGATAGGAAAGAAATTCAATTTTATTTTTTGCCTATAATGTTCGATGTAATACTTAAGAGACTCTCTAAAAGGAATGGAATAATGTTATGTGTGTGTTAATGAAGGTGATATATTTTTAAATTTCCATTTAATTATATTTATAATATGTGTGGGGCATGGGAATTTATTTAGTCAATGCCATATTCAAATTGCTAACTTCTAAACTATGGAGTGGATTATGTTATGTCAATCACTGAAGTAAATCATTATAGATATACTGTACTTATTCTCCACTATAGAGTTTTGGATTCCCTGTTATAGTTTATAAGAATGTTCCCAATTAAAATATTTTTATTTTTCATTTAGTTTAATTTCACATGATTTTTACTGTTGATATCTCTCTCTATAAAGAACCCATATAATTTATAAAATAAGGAGGTCACATTTGATATTATAAAACAACAAATTACTATATATCCATGTAAGTACAAATATTATTTTTTAATGAAAATTATTTCCTTTAAATGGACCTTGATTCCTATTTAATGTGTTTATTTATTGCATATGGTTGGGGATAAACTCCATATTAAATATATTCAGATTGTATGAGCGTATGTTGATGTATATCTAGATGAACTTCTTAAACTTCCCATAGAGCATGATGTTAGTTTTTAATCGATATAATTCTTGGATTTATGACTATATTAAAGAGTCCTAAATGAATTTATCTTATTGAGTTGGAATTTAATGACCCATAATATTCCCATTGTAGTTTCTATTCTAAATTTATAATTATGTCATATTTTGTAATATAATGTTGTATACTACGCATACTAACCAAAATAAAACTAAATAAATTTTATTTTATTAATTTGAGATTTAAAATTATAATAAAATAGACATATGTATTTAATTTATTTCAATTGGAAAAAATTAGATAATATGATGATAGTAATAATAATAATTAGAAAAAGTGGAAATGATCGATCCCTTGGAGTCATCGCATTCACGATCAACACTATAGAAATGAAGCAGAATATATTTAATATAATACAATTATTGAAAATGAAAATTTATTTAACCTCCAGAGAAAATAAATTTTAATTAATATTGAATAATATTTGAGGTATTTAATGAAATTAGGGATCCAATATGACCATAAAAAATCTGACCCATAGAATAGTAATATGATTATTTGAATATTTATATGATCATTATGAATATATCCTGACCATTAGAATAATATTATCACTTATGGAAGTGAACAATAATATTTATATGTAATATAAAATGACCTGAAATATCTGTACCACATTACTTGTAAATAAATATTTTAAAAATTTAAAAATTAAGAATTCGTATACTTTTTAATATATATATTTTAATTTCTCTTTTATAATTAATATTTTGATTTAAAATAAAGTTTATTCCAATAAAATATATGTATAATTTTATATTATGTTTCATTTTAATGATAATTTTATATTATAACACCATATAGAATTCTTCAAAGGGTCATAAAATTAATCATAATATTAAAATTGATAATTTTAAAATAATTGAAGATTTTATTTAACATTTAAATTTATAAAAATTAGAAAATTATTTTTATAAAATTTATTAAAATTTTAATGTACTTGTCAAAAAATTATTAGGGTTATCTTTTGTTATTCTGATAAAATAATTGAATTTTTCTTGAATAGTGAAATATGGCAAAATATGGTAATTAGAATTTTTAGATAAATAAATGAATTTTTGAGTCGTTGATGATGTAAAACACAATTAGTTTATACTAACATGAACCATTTACTATATATTTTTACAAAAAAATAGTTCTACTTATAGTATTGAGATACAATAATAACCTAATGAATATAACATTCAAAAATATCCCTCTCCCCTTATAAATACCACCCCTCACCACTGATTATCCACAAAACTATTAATCCTTGGATATTTCCAAATTTATCCCCAATTACCTTCAAAATCATATCCCCCACATATTAGTGTGAAATTTCTCATCACAATACCTTTTCATGGTTCCTTATGTAGTATTTTATGGAGGTAACATTTAAGAGGTAATATTCTCAATTTAACTCATTTAAATTTATTTCTTCATTTACCTTATCCTAACCAACCTAATACTAAATGACATAATAAATCTAGTATAATTAAAATTTTAAAACTTAATTATGTTACTGAAATATATTTATTCTATTTTTCCTTCCCTGGATTCTAAAATAAGAATTTTGTTTACAATATGCTTAGTTCACAGTCTCCATGAACAACAAACTTTATTTTTCATCACCTACTTAAAGGATGGTAATAAAAATATTATTATTTTTAAATAATATTACAATATGTTTTAAATATCTTATTTTTTATTTTTTTAGTATTTTAATTATCATTTAATGTAATAAAATTACATTAGTTCATGATGTTCAGTAAATCCACCTAAATGAACTGACCAAATAACGTTAACATTTGTACTAAAAGAATCATCCCAATGTATAAGAAAATATTTTGGTAAATTTCATTCTATAGAATTATATTAATTCCGTTTCATTTCACATATTGTGTTTTGGTCCTATTTTACTATATAATCAATAATAATACACAAGTGATCTAAACATGGAACAATAAAATGTACTCCCTCATAAGAATGAAATAAAACATTATATGTCATTAAAATCATTATAAATGATGAAAATATAAATATTGAAAATAAAATATAGATGAAAAAATATCAAAACAAAGTAATTAATGAATCTAGTATGATTTTACATGATGTTAAGTGAATGCATATAATGATTCTGGAACATTAGGTAAGGGATCTCTCCAAAACAACATTTTTCATTATATTATGAACATTCTATACATAAGACACTTTATTTATCATTTTCACATTATATAATGCTAATAAATTATATATATATGTCAATTATATAAATAACTTGCTTATTCTTACATCTTTTGATGAGGTAATACATGCATTGTTTTAAAAAAAATTAAATTAAAACCCAATTGATTTTTAATTTTATATCCCCTAATACATTAATGTAACAATCATTTAATGTTTATATTACCAATTATAATTTCACTAAATAATTGAATATTTTACTTATAACCATTTTGTTTACCTCATTATTCTCATTGGAATCATTATAAAAAATAATTTGACTATGATATGAGGTAAGATTATGTAAGCCAATTATTTATATAGTTAATTATCATGTTTAACCATTATTATAGACTTGTTTATATGAAAAAAAATATGAATTTAAATTTTATGATCGGTTCTCCCAGATAGAGCTCCAATTAATTTGGTAATTTTTTCACTCATGAGAAGGTATTTTTGAGATTAGGGTGTCATCCACATCCACGATGGGACACTTCCCACCATGAGATATTGTATCAATGGTTTTGTTTGAATTTAGCTTATATCATGACTTTTATTGCTTCAATATTTCTATTAATTTATGAACATTATTTCATGCTCCCATATGACTATTAATGACTTTTTTCTTCTTATAATACCATGTTATGACTTGTTATTGATATATAATGATTCTTCATTATGTTTATTCCCTTTCCAGAATTTATAGCTCACCCCATTATTATTATTAGTCCCCAGGTTATACTTTGTATTATAAGAGGTTAAAAAGATTAAGGATCTCATTATTGATATTTAAATAAAAAATATATATTTTAGAGTCATTCTATTAGTTTATGTACCATGTCTTCCAAAGACATATGGCAATTCAATCATTTGGTTGTATTTTATCAATATTTCTATTAAAAACATGTAATACTATATTTAAAACCCATCGGTCTCAATAATTAGTATCACAAAAAGGTTATATTATTTTGGGGGATTAGGAAAATAATTATTTTTTGAGAACCATTGGGGTACCATTACGTATTGTAAAATAACCTAAAATTTTATTGATGTATAGAGTGAGTGGTTTACATTCAATGAAGTCCCTAACTGTATAATAAAAGACGATGAAGATATAGAGTAATTTTAAATTGGTGTAATATCAATGAAAAGGGTCTATTGTATATTAACTCATTCATCACCTAATTCCTGAAGAAATTCCTTATTTTTCTCCTGGTTTGACACTCCCATGGGATATGTTTTTTCAAATTAAAAAAATATTATTGAACCATTATAAAAGACATTAATAACTTGTTAGAATATAAAATTTAGTAGTTAAATTACCATGGATAACATATATTAAACCATAAAGACTTATAAATTATGATATATGAGAAATGTATATGTTGTTCCTTCTATATTCAATGGTTCCCTTTTAATATAATGTTTTATTTGCATAATATCAACCATTTTTTATTTTAGATTGCTGTGGGAACTTGGATGAACCATTCCAGTAAACAACATAATATGAAATGTGATGAATTCACTAAAGATATACCCAACCCTATGAGATAAGGATCAGGGAATATCATGGAAGTACTAGATTATATGACATAACTTTTTAATAATAACATGAACCATTTGGAATACCCTCCACCTAAGAAAGTGCATGTTGTGGTAGATTCCCTTATGAAATAAGGACTCATAATTTTAATGGATCTTATGATCCCCTCATAATGAACAATGTATTAAATCTATTAATAATAAATTATATGTACTCCAATGATAAGAATAAGTGGAATTCATCCAGGTTGTCTATCATCTCCAATCCGGGGTGGACACTAATCAAGAACATGAAACTCAAAGAGGAAATTGATTACATGGGATAGGAAGTATTCAAGAAAATATTTTTTAATTAATATTATCCCCCATACAAACCATTTTAAAATTGATAGGGATTTTATTGGACTGATGAAAAAGAAATAGTATCCTATTAGGGTTTATGAAAATAATTTCAAAAGGAATTCATGATGTTACATTGGATTCATCATGGACACAAAAATAAAGGTGGACTATTTAAATAGTGTTTTAATGATGAATGTAATTTACCATGCTCGGTCCTCTCTTACTTGACCTAGATAGGATTGTTATGATTCCTCATGATTACCTATACACATTTGAAAGGATATCAATTAGTTGTGATGTTATAAGGAATATAGTGTGGATACTATACACTACATTATAATGTTTCAAAATAAGTGTAAATAAAAAATAACTTAACATTCTACCACAATAGAATAAAGGAAAAAATCGAACAATCTAGTAATAATTAAAACAATGTAATGATAGAATGAAATTAAACTATGTGAAAGGTTTAATATCATGAAAATGAGATACTAAATAAAAAATATAAAATACTATAAAATCTATATTCATAATCCCCCTGTTCGTCCCATCTCCGAACTCCAACCCATCCATCAAGTAATGATCCCACATATGGAATGTTTCCCTTATCTAAACCAGCATCCATGAAATCTTCCCATGTTTCAAAGGCTATCCCAAACAGGGTGTGAGTATAACATAGTAGGACACCAACAAAAGTTTCATAAGAAATACAGTCTTAGTATATTGTTCAAGAAAAAAATGATAGATAGGTGTATTAATTTAACAAATTAACACAACAAATGCAATAAACTAACTTACCCCATGTTCTGGGATGACACCCATGTAAACTAAAGCATCATTAGAATGATTCAAAATCTCACTATCATGTGATGGATCCTCCTTTCTTGGACTAATCACCCTTATGAATAGAATATTCTTTTAAAAATATTGAATTTCCAATATAATATCATTAATCAGTTAGATCCACCATCAGGAAATCACACATCTAATCATCATACATCCATTGACTATGCATAATACCCTCAGGTAGTCCATATGTAATGAATCAAACCCTCAACATTATTGAATACCACAAATCACAAGTTTGGGAAGAGGTCTTAACCATGAAAATTACCCTAATTCATCACATATGGTTCGTTCAAGAACTAATACAAAGTGTAATTTATAAAAATAATAGCAAAAAAATGTCATCTAACATCCAATTATCTAGAATAAATCATAATTTTTATATATCAAAAAATCTAATAAATCATTTGACTTGGCCCGGAATGAGGCATAACGTATGTTTCATCATAATCCATAAGTTCAATTCATCCAATAACCCTTTTCTACCCAATTACATTTCATAAAAGAATTTTTCTAATTCATTTATAATTTTATCCCAAAATCCATTTACATGATAATCTAGACATAACTCATCATGTAAACATTCCAATATAATTGTAATTCATTTTACTATTTTTAGTCTCAATGATTCCATTTCAAACAGTCATCACAATTCACATGATATGCCACAATTTAGGGAACCATGACTTTTAGTTCATCAAAAGTCTAAGAGTAGGATAAAATATCATATGGATTAAATTTTGTTATCAACACAAAAAACCATGAACCATGAGAGTTGTTTGAAACTTTATGATCATCAACTATGATTTATTAAATGAGACATGTCTCACACTGAGAATATAGGCGTCATCCCAATTAGTATTTATACTAGAAAAAAATTAAAACATGTTTTTTTGGGAGTTGTACAATACCACTTACCTCAAAATCGAAGAAGACATGAACAATCCTCAACATCCATGATTATGTATGGATTAACCTAACATAAAAAATATAGGCTATGAAAAACAAGATCCAAATAAACATTATTCTATTTGAAATACGATGCTCTAAGGCTAACTCTTAAACTCTTCTATAACCATAGATTGATCCCTAAAAGGCAGCAGATGAATTAGATTAAAATGAGAATCAAAGGACTTTTAAAGGTCCTCTAGGGTTTATTGTTGTCTAATATAAAAGATTAGATAAATGTTAGTTTATAGGGTTTTGGGAAATTTATAGACAACCTATAACATTCAATACCAATGAAAAACCTTCTAGACCATGTTGCATAACATGAAAACGTGTGTAGGGCTATGGCCTAGCATAAGGGACTATGCCACATCATTTCTTAAGAAATAAAATTTGTGAATAGTCTCTAACCATTGAACATATAAACCCATGGAAGGAATATAGTGTATCCAAATACATCATTCCAAGAAACCTAGTAACTCATTATATAAGATATGATATAGTGTGCCCCAATGTCATAGGGGTACCCAATATGGCATAGTCAACCAAATCCCACCCTGATGCTCTGGCATTGTAGCCATCCACTTCACACTGTAGAGCTCATCTACCAGGGTAAGAGCTATTCCACATCAAGAAACCAATCCACAACTATTCCTCAAATTTCAATGACTTGAATGATCCATCCACGAGCTCTATTCTCCAAAACATGAGCTTCCACACAACAATGACCATACATAAAGAGACACCCAGGGATATGCGTCACCAAATCCTCTAAAATAAAATATTATTATTCCTATCATTACTACTTCCTCCTAGTCCAACCCAACTAGAATAAGTATTTAAAACCAATGTTGAAAAAAAAATATTGAAAGAGGATTTCCAAATAATTATGGATTGTTATACCCTAAAAATGATAGAATCTTACACCTTTTCTATGAAAAGATGTATAAATTATACACCTTAAAATCTCCAAAGAGATTTTACATTGTGACCTCACAGTTGATATAGTTATTGGTTACTATAGTGGTCTCATGGCGATGGGGAATAAAATAAAAAATTCGATAATAATTTTGTTGGATCAATAGAAAATTTTTAGGGATGAATGAAACCCCAACTTACCCCATATCAAAAGTGTGGGGGGAAAATCATTGGAACTGTCTGATGAGAACATAGAGGTGATCTATCTGCAGAATATTGGGGTACCAAGAGAAAAAATATTGAATAGAGATTAATAATCCCACAAATTAGATCAAATAAAAGAAGGTTCATATTAGCACTCAAATGGTGGTGTAGTGTCTCGACTGTAAAGAAAACATGGATTTTGTCAATCAATTCCCTAAACCAAGGGTTATTGGAGATAAACAATGAAAAACTCATCCCAGTACCATAAATAAAGGAATGGAATAATCTATTATTAATAATGATGTGGTTCCCAACAATGATGTGTTAAAAGGTACATTGTTCATTTATTAATGAATAGAAAAAATAATTTATGCCTGCATCTGCACATTCTACCATATCATTCATGTTTAGTAGGAATATAAAAAAATTTCCTCAGTCTAGGGGGTTTACTTATCTTTAGGAATATAAAATAGGGAAATTATTTCATCCCAATTATATAACTCGTCCCCGATATTTTTTTGGGATTGAAACTCCCAATTATTTATGTTTTGGAATATATTAACTATAATTATATTATGAAAACATCAACTATCAATAAAGGGATATCACCCATTAAATCCCATGTCATCCTCAAAATCTATATCAGTTTATAGATTATGATGAAACTACTTCTGAATATTAACCTCAAGTGTAGATATTATTGCATTAAGAGAAAGCATATCAAGCTAAAATGATTGAGAAAATGAAGAAAATCATGTTTGATGACATACCAATTCTATGGGACTATACTGATGTATTCATTGAACAGTTTCACGATATCTATCTATATTTTTGGGTTGAGTTATATATTAAACATATAAATAGATCTCTACCCATATCCAATAATCTTTAATGTATTCCCACCATTAAATTGATGAACTGGACAAGTAGTTAAAAGATAATCTAGAAAAAAAATTACACCTATGAATATCTCTATGGGGTGGTACAATCCTCTTTATCAAGGATAATTATGGGATAATGTGACATTTCATTGATTATCGTGAGTCGAAAAAAATAATGATTATGAATAAGTATCCACTACCGTGGATAGTTTATTTTTTTGTTCTTCTATGTCATTATCATTACTTTTCCAAAGTTAACATTCCATAATGATATCAAAAATTAAAGGAGGAGGTATATATTCCCCTAAATTACATTTAAAGTAGGATTTGACACTATGAGGTCATAGAGATGATCTTATAAATCACTATTTCTACAAAAACAAATTATAGAATTATTGATTAGGGTCTTTTGATATTACCTTGATATTTTTTTGTGGTCATTAAAAATGATATTACGATAAATGAAAAATCCCAGGAGTAGAATGCTATGTCATTGACATTACAAAATGTCAACCTACACGAAGAGTATAATAAATATAACTTTTATATAGAGGTTTTATTTTTGTTTGGGAATGGTATTTCAAAAAAAATTGATTTATGTAAACCCATTTAGGAATTAGGTAATTAAGGAATGGCCAAGATTAACACCTATAATGGAGATATATTTTTCCTTGAACTAACTTGGCATTATTGATGAATATTGTAAAACTTATCTTGATTTTCAAACCCACTAACAATATTAACTATTTAGGGCATAATTTATTTATTTATATTAATTAAAAGACATATTAAAGGAGATGACAGATATTCTTGTCACTACACCAGTCCTCACACTACCCCTAGGTGGATGGTGAACTTTTTATGTTATATATTGTTGATTTTGAAATGTTTTAAAATAATTTAATGATATAAAATGTAAATTATGTAACCTACAACTAAATTCAATTAAAATTTCATGAGAAAATATATCTAATTCATGATCTAGAGCTTGATATAATAATCTTCAAAATAAAAATTTTACTAAATTATCTTTATTTGGGGAAGTGTGACATATATATGGACTGTAATATCCAAAAATATATATTAAAAATGATGAAACATAAGATGTACCAGAAAATATAATTAGATTTTATAAAATATTATGACACCTCCACACATTTCTATATTGGTTTATCTAGTAAATTGGTAGATTTTTTATGTTTAATAGATCATGTTCTGTTATAAATGATGAAAATTGAGAATAAAACAGTCTTATTGAATTGGAAAGCATTTAAATGGGAATCATAATAGAAGTAATATCATCATTCCTTTCATAAATGATTGTTCATCAATCTATTTTTCTGAATATAAAGGATTATCATAAAGTTTTTGTGGATGTTCGGTGGAAGATTGAATATATAAGAAAATGGAAATCCATGGAGTTAAAAATTGATTAAGAATGAGGTCTAAGACTTGGGTCATGATTATGTGTATAATCAAACCCTGATATAAAGAAGGATATATGAAATAATTGACATAGATAAACCTTCCCTATTTTCTCAGGGAGAATGAAGATGTATTGAAATCAAAGAGAGAACTATTGTTTGAACAATGTGAAAAAAGGAATCAAAGAATATTTATCAAAGATATTGGTATGTTGGAAAGTAAAGGTTTAAAGGGAAAATTAAAAGAGGGTGATGAAACCATTATCCATACAAACATGGAAACTGGAAAACATCACCATGGACCTTTTCACTAGTCTAATAACAAAATAAATAGGAAATAATGTTTTATGAGTTGTAGGGGATTTTATTATACATAATTTTCATTTCATTACAATTTTAGAGGACTTCTCACTTAATCCAATTGAATATATATACATCGAATAAATGTGTATGCTCTATAGAATGACAGTATAGATTTTATTTGATTAAGATATATGATTTACCATCATGTTCTATAATATTTTGAATCATTATCTAATCAATTATTTTTATTAAAGTACAAAATTTCACCAAAAATATTATGTCCAATCATAGTGGTCTATCTAGGCACTGGAAGACATGTGGAGTCCATGATTGGTGGATTACAAAGGTGAAAATAATCAACATGTTCATATACATAAGTTATCATACAATAATATAATATAGCTAAGCATCCAATTAGCTCTCTATGAATCCCTTTACGTGAATAAATTTATATCACCTATGTTACTGGTTGATGCTTGAGAATGAAAAATTTTGTTTCCTAAAATGTTCAAGGAAATGATGGAAACGATCAATATCATTCTATATGAAATCATGCCTAATCAAATTCGATAAAAGTGTTATGTCAATAATCATTCATGGGACTTGTAGTTTAATTTTGGTCTTAGTGTGTTCCTCTGCAAATAAATTTGGATGATTTTCATGATATATAAGAATAAGTTAATCAAATTTCTATGTACATCAACCCCTTTGAGATTATCAATTATTTTAGATTTTTGGAATATAGACATGCACTTCCACTATGAATTTATAAAGTATATGACACATTCCATTTATTCCTATTGAGTAATTATATACCAAATACCAAAAAATTTCTGAATTCAATGTTGGTATAACTAGAAAATGATCTATCTTGTGAGGAGTAGTTGGTGAAGATATTGGACCACATAGATAATGTTAAAAACAACATGACTACCCACCTGGTTAAAGTAATACAGTGAAAACATATATATGAGGAGGATAAATAATAACTACAGGAATCCATGAATCTTGAATAACCTAGACAATTTTCACCATATTTTTTAAAAATAAATTTTATTAGAGATGTTTTCTCTCTGGGAATAATTTAACAACCCAAAATTTATCAATATAATTATCCTTATTAATATATTATTGTTTCATGGCATGTGACTTGTTTGAACTATTGATATTGATCATGATGTAACATGGATCCCTTCTTCATATCGATAGCTGGTCTTTCTCTCCACAGATTACAAATATTATCCACTTAATAGGGGTGAAGGTGCTATATATTTTTGGGCAGAGTCATAATGCGATGATTCAATAAAACACCTCATTATTTGTTTAATCATTCATTAAAATTTTAATTGTATATAATAAGAATTATTGTGTCCTAAAAAATGAATTTTGTGAAAATAGCATCCATGAATTCACTATTTGGAGAAGAATATGAATTTATGGTAATTTCAATCTACCAGTTGGTACCTTGGACATTTCATGGAAACCATCATTGAGAAATTTTACCATAATTAATTATGATGGTTATTTGAAAGGGAACCAAATTCCCACAATATTTGGAACAATAAATCAGGATCTTTATGGTAAATTTCATGGATTATTTTATGGAACATGTGTGTTAGTGACATAAATTGAATCCAAAATTCTTTGAGTCACTAATGTGGCCTATTTTTTGAAACCCAAAGGATGTAATTATTTGATTCTTGAAGGTGAATCCACTACCATTTTTCATGACATACCAGATGGTGTGTTGTATCCCTCATGGAGGTTAGTGGTTCAATGGTTAGAATTTATGAGTTTCTCCGATGATATTAATTACATTATCACACATCCCCATTGGGAGGATAATCGTGTGGTGTATATTGTTGAAAATAAAAGAATTGGTATGAACCTTATAAGGTTGAATGATCTACCATTCGACATGATCTATGGTTATTATAGATATTTTTGTAAATTCAATATTTTTAGACTCCTATAACTACATGTCTCTTAATAATCATTTCATGGAAACTTTTTCTATGCAAACTATAAATAATTAGTAATATAATAATATATATTTTACAATCCCCATATAATAATACAAACTACATTTTATTATATTAATTAGAACATTAATTTTATTGAACAATAATATCCATAATATTTGAATGTATAATAGTGGGAAAGAAAATAGAAAATAAGATATGAATAATTATAGGAATATTTGGATCTTCTTGATCCCTAGAATAATCTCACTCATTAAAGAATATAGAGATGAAGTAAAATGATAGTATTTCAATTTAAACGTTAAAAATGAAAATATATATTAGCATGATATAAAGATAAAATTATTCAATAATGAACCAAATATGTGATACTTTAAGAATATAGGGATCCCATTTGATCATTAAAAATAGGAATTTTAGAATAGTAATATGGCTATTGGAATAGTAATATGGCTATTAAGAATAGTAATATGACCATTAATAATATTTTTATGTCCATTAGAATAGAATCCTAACTTATGTTTGTGTAAAATAAATATTAGATGACTTATAAAATTAAATTTGATATATTTATGACATGGTTAAAGTAGATAAATGTTTTAAAAAAAGATAAATTAAACATATTTCTTTTTTTTGTAAAACAGAAATTCTTTTATTTCAGTTTTATAATAAATATAATGATATAAAAGAATTTTTTTATATAAATATATAAAATAATACATTTTTTGTTATAATTATAAGATAATTTTATTAGAACATAAGTAGTTTTTCATAGGGTTAGTAAATGGACCATAATATTCAAATTGATATTTTTAAATAAATGTGGAATTAAATTAAAAATAAAATTAATATTTTTAATTTTATTTAATAAAATTAATTTAATGCTCCGAATGTAAACATATAAAATTTATTTTGGTGAATTTTTTTTATTTTTCCAAAATTGATGAATGGTAGGCCCATAGTGAAACATAGTATTTAACGATATAAGCTAAATACTTGAATTTTTGAGTCATGGATGATTTATGAACCAATAAGTCTTAACTTACAAGTATTTTTTAATATATCTATTCACAATAATCAATAATATTAATAGTATTGATATAAAAAACAATCAAATGAAAATAGCATTCATAAAATCCCATCTCCTCCCCTTATAAATACAAACCCTTATCACCACTTATCTTCACAACATATAAGTCTTGAATCCATAAAAAAGTTTCCAATTTCCATTAAAAATCTTCTCCCATGTTTCCAACTATTTTAGTTCTCATCCAAGTATAATTTCAATTTTCCTTATGGGGTATTTCAAAGATATGTCATTTAATAGAAAATATTCTCTATTTTCATATTTTTAATTAATTTATTCTTTAAAATTCTCAAAGACAACCATAAAAATTCCATAATTAATCCAATATCAAAAATATAGTAGAATATTATTTTTTTCAATATAAACTACATCATCATCCCTCCCTTTTGTAGGTTATAATTTTAGATAATTGTTTATTATATTGTTGGTTCACCGCCTCCATGAAAAACACACTTTTTCTTCACCACCTCCATCAAGGATGGTAAAAAAAATATTATTATTTTTATGTAAAACTATAATAAGTATTATAAAAAATATTTAATGGTTTTTAATGTCTAAATAATCATTTAATAAATAAAATTAATTTCGGTTGTGATGTTCGGTAAATCTGGTAAAATTAATTAACAAAACAGTGTTTAATTTTTTACTAAATACATAATCCCTATATCAAAACACACAAGGATATTTGGGGAAATTTTGATTTTTTGATGTATTGGGATACAATTTAATTTAACTTTTGGACTTTTAGTCCCTTTTCAAATGAAAATCAATAATTATCTACTAGTGATCCATCATTGGTACTTTGAAACAAACACCCTCAGAAAAATGAAATTAAACATTATATATCATTAAAATGGTAAAAAAATCAACATAATAATATTATAGTAACTAAAATATTGGTGGAAGTCATTATAAAATCAGCCATAGATGAATCAAATTGGATATTCCATAATGTTATGTGATAGTGTAGAATACTTATATAACATAAGGCGAGGGATCACTACGAGATATCCTTTTTTAGTTGTGAGCATTATATCTCTAATTCACTGTCTCTCGGCCTTTTATGTTATGTAATTATTAAAAATTATGATTATTTACCAATTACATGTATTCCTAGATTATTGTCTATTAATATTACCGAGTAATACACCCCTTATGTTATTTTATCAATGGGATTTTGTAAAGTCAAAAGAAATTCTGGAGAAAATTTATATCCCATAATCCTTTTATGTGATTATCATTTAAAGCATATATTATCATTCATGATTTCACTAAATAAATATATATTTTAGGTATAAAAATTATTGTTTAATTATATCTTATCATGGTAATATTTATTAAATATATTTTTATTGTGATATGATGAAGGATCATTCAACCCATTTCTTTTCATGGGTAAATATTAAATTTATGTCCTATGATGTATTATTATTTTTTGGCACAGATAATAACATACATGTTCTGGTTGAAGTTCATAGATAGTGATCCAATGTATTATGTAATATTTGTTTCCTTATGATACGATTTTTGTGGTATTATAAAGTGATACTAATCCATGATGGGAATTTTTCCACCATGTGACGATGTTTGAGAAGTTAGGCTGAAATTATTCTAATGATATGTATTATGTTAGTACAATATTATTATTATGTCATGATTTTATGGTTCAATGATAATTATTTTATGATTCCATATAAATATTAATGAGAATTTCAACTTATTATATCTTGATAGGACTTTTTGTTGATATTTTATGATTATCCATCTTGTCTATTACATTAGTTGGATTTATCACTCACCCCATTCATTTGTGTATTTCTTAGTTTTTCCAACACAATTATAGGAGATAAAAGGGATTTAAAAGATCATTATATTAATTTAAATAAAAAAATATTTTATTTTAATTTGGTTTTATGTACCTATACTTCCAGAGACACTACGCCTTTTGATACTTTGGTTTCATTTAATGGATATGTACATTATAAATCATGTAATAATATGTGTAAAAGTATTGGGTTTCAATAGATGAAATCAGATAAAGGTCTTTTTATTTTGGTGTATTAAGATGATAATAATTTAGTTATGACCTCAAGGATATATCTAAGTATAGGAAAAAATATTGAAATATTTCTGAAGTATAGATGGAGAGGTTTCTAAAACATTAAATCCATGTATGGATTATACAATTGGATGCGGTTCAAGAAAATATTTACATGTCGTTAATAACATCAAAAAGGGGGAATTGGTTATTAACTCAATTGTCACTTAGTTAATGAAAAAGAGGCATTGGTATAAACCTAGTCTAATACCTCATGGTATATTCATTGGAAAATTTGTAAAATCATTGTGAACCATAATTAAGTACATGAATAGATTGATTTGTTTCAATAAATAATAATGAAATTTCTAGATATTTACAATATTGAAACCTAGATACTTATAAGATAATATTTCTCTTTCATTTATATGTTATTTCTTATATATTATCGGTTTCTATATTTATATAATTTTTAGTTTTATTAATCTCATCCATTTATTTTTTTTGTTAATGGAGGGAAATAGGGGGACCATGCCAACAACCAATGTGATAAACAATGTGATGATTACCCCAATAATATACTGTTCCTGAATAATGGTTTTAATAATAACATGAATCATACAAAATTCCCTCCTCATCCTAAGAAAGAGAAAAATGAAGTTGATTCCTTTATAATACAAAGGTCTCTAATCTTTAGTGGATATATTGATCCCTCGTGATAGAATGATAAATTAACTCTGATGAGAAGATATTATCATTCCTGAAATTTAAATAATAAGAGGTATTCATATCAGTTTTATATATCCTTGAAGGGGAATTTCATAAGTATTGTAAACAGATCAAGAAAATGAATCCTAAAGAAAAATTTAATTTCATAGGAAGGGAAGTATTTTAGAAAATATTTCATAATATAATTTTTATCAAAACTCTCTGTCTTAAAATGGGAAGGGATTTCATATAATTGAAGAAAAAGGAAGATGAGCCAATCACAAAGTAGGAGGTAAAAATAAAAAAAAATTAAAGTTACATATACATATTCATCATTAACACAAAAATCAAGGTGTACTTTTTATATAGTGAGTTAAGGAATATTTTATAAAAATCATTAGTGATTTGGGACTTTATTAGCAATAAAGATATTGTTTCTTTTGACAACAAGGTTTACAAAGAGATAAGTGACTCTCATCAATATCATGGGGATAGAAATAAAAAAAAATTATTATATAGTTTCATTACATAGGATCAATGGATAAATATCATAGAGGGATGAAAAATATCAAAAGTGTGAGAAAGGCATCTTGGGAAATTTTTGAAGGGAACAAGGTGGTTATTCTTGATTAGAAAAGTGGGGCACCAAAATAATTAATGCTGAAGGGAGATGAGGAATCCATATAATGTGTTTGAAGTTAATAAGTTTTATATCATCACTCAAATTAAGGTTTGGAGTTTTTCTTTGTAGGAAAATGGGAACTATATGAGCAAATTCCCTATGTAATGGTCATTCAGAGATAATATACAAAAACAACATCCATAAACATGAGAGAAGGGAATGTAATATATTCACACTAATGTAAAGGTTTATCTTGACAATGACGTGGTGAATGGTATGCTAGTTAATAATTCCTGAAAATAAATTGTATATTTTTTTATAAATTTACACATTCTTTTATATCTTTCATGTTTAGAAAACCTTTCAAACACCACCACAGACTATGGGGGTAAGCTATCTTGGAGAAAAAATAGAGAAATTATTACACCCATGTATATAAATCATCCCCAACCAATGTTTGTGGACTGAATATCCATGAAAATATTTTACTACTTCATTTATTGGAATTTTATACTATATGAATCATGGATTGGATATCATAATAAAAAACAACATTAAATTTCCATATTGGGAGAAAATTCTTCACATCCCGAGTCATCGTTAAATATTTTATATGGGTAAGGAATATGATGAATATAATTTTTTATCCACATATAAAATGTGGATATTATTTTCTTATGATAAATCATATGTAAATCAATGGATTGAGACAAAGGAGAGAATTATTATTAATGGAATATAGATTACGAGGGACTATACTAATGTATTCTTTGAATAGTTTCCCATTATTTTTATAGATTGAGGGAATGAGTTCTCAATTAAACCTAGAAAAGCATCTCAGATCATTTCAAAAAAGACTTAAATAATTCCCACCAATGAGATGGAAAAACTTATAAAGAAGTTACAAGATATTATAGAAAAGTGTTTTTTGTGCATGAGTGATTCACCATGGGGTTCACCGGTCCTCATCATTAAGAATAATTTTGTAGATATGAACCTCTATATTGATTATTGTGAGGTCAAAAAATCATGATAAATAACATTTATTCCCTACCATTGATATCATACGTGTTCAATATTCAACATAGAGTCCATTACATCACTAAGGTGGAACTTTGGTTGGGATATAACCAATTAATGGTGAAGAAGGAAGGTTTTCCCAAAACTTCAATTTGAATAGGTTTTGGATGCCATGAGTTTATTATTATTCAAATTAGACAAACGTTTTTGAACAATAAGGTTTATTTATGAATTTTCCATTCCTCTATGTTATAAAAATAACAAACACTTTATCTTAAGGAAAATTATCTTTCCTAAGGACTATTTTCACAAGGAATATTTCCCTTTTCTAAGGAAATTTTTATCCTTAACTTAGTTTTTATTGTCTCATTTTATAATTTCTCATAATAAAAAAAATTTAATAAGTAAAAAAATTAAGATTCATATCTAAAACCTGATAATATTATAGTTTCATGGATATATAATGTTCTATTTTCAGACTCCGAATTCTCTGAAATTCAGACACTAAATTCTCTGAAATTCAGACTATGATTTCTCTGAAATTATAACTCTAAATTCCTTGAAATTTATACTCTCAATTCCCTGATATTAAGACTCCTAATTATCTTGAATTTGGACACCAAATTCTCTGAAATTCTGACTCCTAATTCCCTTGAATTTAGACTCTGAATTTCTTTAAAATTCATCTCTGAATTGCTCAGAATTTTGACTCTGAATTCCTCATAATTTAATGTCAGAATTCATTGGAATTCAAACTCTATGATCTATAGAATTCAGATTATGAATTCCTTTTAAAACAGAATTTGAATACCAATGTTTTCTAGAATCATATGTTTTATATTATTAGACTATAAATTCTATTTTTCCTCAAACTCTGGATATTCAGATTTGGTTAAGCCAATCCATTTTCCTTACACATGTTATTATTATGAAAAAATGACATGAAATTTGTTTTTAACTATCTATTGGTTGAGTGAAATGTGTAATGGTCCCTTAGAAATCCAAGGAATAATATAAACATTAGAGGAGGGAGATTCCCATTGGATTTTTTCCTATAAATATGTTCTCATTTGAATGATCTCATTACCGTTCTATTAATATAGAGATTATATGGTGTGAAGTGATTTCTAGAGAGAGCAACACTCATGATTTTTGTGAATTGAACACATTGTTTAACTTTCTTCCTGTGTCTTTGATTTTAGCTGAGGACAAGCAAGGGCTTCTAGGGATAGGAAGACAGAGGTTCTGACTACCTTAATGTTTGAGGACTTCAGGGGATATGAAGATAGAGGTTTCGACTACCTTTAAGATCGAGGGCTTTCAGGGATGGAAATACAGATTCTGATATTCTTATCGAGGGATTACCCTAGTGTGGGTAAGACATACATTCTTGAAAGTATAAATCATTGGACCTTTAACCAAGGTTGTTGGATACTCCACTCTTTGGGTGAAAATATTTCTTACTTGTTACTTTTTTTGTTTCATGTTTTATTTCTTATGTATTTTGATAATTGAAGAAAGTATAAATTTCTTATATGTTCTTATACATTTATTTACTATGATAAGTAAGATTCTATATGCTTTAAGGTATAATATTTTCCTAAGTAATATTTTATTATGTTTCATTTCTGGAACCATATTTCTAGATCCCAAGCATGTTTTTCTCATAGAACTAGTTTAGGGTTTGTTAATTTACCATGTTTACCATTATTAAAAATAGTTTTCCTTTATGTTAAAAATGAATGTATTTAAAGTTACAATTCGAATTTACTTTGTTTAACATTCTTAAACATATTTTTCCATAAGGTCAAAAATGAAAGTTTTTAAATATAAAATTCACCCCCTCTTGTATTTGACCAACTATATATACTATTTTGATTCTACATATCAACTACTCTAGAAATAATTATGGACATGATGAATTGAGTCTTTTTATATTTCCTAGAAAAAATTTGGTAGTATTTATAGATGATATCCAAATATACTAAAAATGAATGGAGGATCATGAGGATAATTTTAATACTATTCAAGAGCCATTGCGAAAGGAGAACCTATATATAATATATATACAAAAAATGGATATATATTGACCCTTATAAGATAAAGTCAATTGATGTGTCCCCAAACCAACATATAAGACATATATCTATAGATTAAATGTATTTTATAAGTCTTATCATTGATTTGTTAGAAATTTATTTCTATAATCAAACAAGATGACTAAGTTGAGTCAAAGAGTTCAAAATTTTAATTCACTGATGAATGTGAAGGGAGCTTCATAAAATTGGTAAAGAGTCTTATCACAACACTAGTCCTCCCACTTCCATATAGTGGAGAACATATCATGTTATACATATGTCCATTAAATGATGTTTTAGATAATTTACTTATGAAAATTGAAAAACTGACAGCTTAATCCCCTAAGGGATTGGATGTTTATCTATAAAACTATCCCATTAATGACTTGGATATAGCCACAATAATCTTTAAATTAAAACAATTGTTCCATTATCCTTATAAAGAGAAGTGGGACACATATATAAATCAAAAGAGCCTCAAATATATATTCACAATGAATGAGATTAATATATACCATCAGTCATGGTTAGATCTAATCAATGACTATGTATTTCTAGTTTATTACTACCATGAGAAAGAAAATAAAGAGACATATTCTCTATGTGGAAATGATCCTGTGAAAAATTCCTTGATATGAATTTAGAAGGATCTAATAATGAAATAGATTCAATGAATGGACATGGGAATATTAATAGATGGAAAATTATCATTTCTTTCTCAAATTATTTCTTAACCATACATTCTAGACAGGGTACATTATTCTCAAATAGATTATGTAGGAATTCAGAAGGAGGAAGCTCTAAGAAAAGGGAAATCCACATAGAAAAAATTGATAAATTAGGACTTATAATATTTTTTTTATTCACTATGTGTACAATAAAATCTTGAGATAAATAAGGAGAAATAGACCTATGTACATTCCTGAAATTTCTAAATCCCCCTAGAGAGTTTGTAGATGTATTGATATCTCTAAGAGCACTATTGGGGTGAAAATACGAAGATGATTATTTTAAAATATAAATCAATGTGTCTGTTATGTAAGAGAGTGAAGGTTGAAATTTAACTATCTAAGGGGATGATTCGACCATTACCCATAACTACATGGATGTGGGAAAACATCAGTATATAATTTTTCACCCATCTTCCAAATAAATCAAGATGGAATAATGAATTATATGTTATTGTGGATAAACTTACAAAGGATATGAATTTCATTGAAATTCAATATGTTTTATAAATTAATCAACATGAAAGGATATAAAAAGGATAATTAGTGAGGAAACATGGAAAACTACTATCATCAGTATCTTACTAGGATCAGGGGTAGACCTCCAAGTTCTGGAAAGGTCCCCAACATGCTCTAAATACAAATTTTAACAAATATTACAGCTTATCACCCACATACTAATGACCAATATAACTATCTAGACACAGGAAGACATGTTGAGAGAATACTAGTTGATGTTTAAAGGTTGATATGATCAACATATTCCTCTCATTGAGTTAATCTATAATAATATTTTTCACTTATGATTCTAACTGGATCAAAATAGAACCTTTATTTGGATGATATATAGAACACCTATGTGATTGGTTTAAGTTGGTGAATGAAAAATTATGTGTTTGGAAATGGTTGAGGGAATGGTAGAAAATTTCAATACCATTCAGTAGTAGATCAAGGCTACAAAAATGAAATAGAAGAGATATGATGACAATTTGCGTAGATTCCATGTGTTTAAGGATAGAGATAAAGGATTCAATCACATATATACTTAGATTAAAGACATTATATTTAGGAGTAAGGGTTAACTATGAGATAGTTACATAGGATCCATTGAGACTCTATATTACTTTGGAGTTCTAGAATATCGACTATCACTCACAAGTACTGGATGTATTTCAAGTATTCATTTTGATGATTTGGATACTCCATCCCCCACATGTACTGAATTTAATTATGGTATAGTTGTAAAAATATAATTGTTATGAGAATAATACAAGGAATATATTAGACCATAAATATAAATTTGTACACATAATGAAAACTCACCATGTTTAAACACTATGTAAAAACCCTAAGTACGGGGAGGTTACATGCGAACCGAATGAATTCATGAAGGAGAAGTACCCTCATCATCTTTCAACATAGTTTTTAAAATGATATTTTGAGATTGAAGTTTCATAGGATGATGATAATGTAAAAAACAATAATTTTATAAATATAAATTTCCTTCTGAATATACAATTTTTTCACATTTAGTAATATAATATTATATAATTCACATTCACTACATGATAAAAGCAAGTAAATTTTATTATATATATTTGAAAATTTCATTTATACAATAAAAATTTTCTTATTCATTCAATGTATTATATTGTTCAAAAATAGAAAATACGATATTAATAAAAGGAATTTTTTTATCTTCATAATCCCCCAAAATAATCACACTCTTTAACAACACTATATAAGTGAAGCTCATTATTAGTAATGTAATATAAATTTTGAAAATGAAAATATTTATAACCTTGATTGAAAATGGATTTAATTAATAATGATTGAAATTTGAGGTTTTTATAGAATTTGGGGATAACATATGATCATTCAAAATATGGTTGTTGGAATAATAATATGACTATTGGAATTGTAATTTGAACGTTTTGAATTGTAAAATGACCCTTAGAAATTGTAACATGACCATTAGAATAGTATACCCACTTACATAATTCTGAAATAATATTTTGGTATCTTTTATAATGAAATATGATATATTTATATATAATGGAATAGGAAAATAATTTTATTAAAAAATTATAAATTAAGAATTCTTATTTTTATAAAATGTAAATTTAATGATTTCAAATTTATAATAAATATAAATTAATATTAATATTTATTATATTGATAAGATAACTTTATCAGACCATAATTAATTTTTTAATGGGTAATAAAAATTTTGATAACATTAAAGTTGTTATTTTTCAAATAAGGTGGATTTTATACGAGAACTAAATTTATAAAATTTTAAAAAATATTTTCCCAGTAATAGTTTTCTTTTTGTAATCTAGACAAAAAAAGGGTTATAATTATTTTGTTTTCTATTTGACTAAAATAGTTTAATTTTTTTCAGTAGTGAAATACTGTACAATGAAGTTTATAACATTATAAAAAAAATAAATTATTTTTTTAGTTATGTTTTATGTAATCACCCATTAGTTATAACTAGGATGAGAAATTTACATTATATGGTCACAATAATTAATAATATTTATAGTCTTGAGCCAATATAATAAAATAATGTATAAAATATTAAAAAACACAACTCTCCTCCCCTTATAATTACTATCTCTTACATCCCCTTATTATCCCAACATCTATGCCTGGATCAGACTAATTATTTACCCATTTCAATGTTCCTTAAGAGTATTTCAAGGGGACTACATTCGAGAGGTAATATTTTCAGTTTACCTCTTTTAAATTCCATTTTTCTTTTATATTATTCTTTTATCCCTCATAAAAAATGAAATAATAAACCTAGTAACATAAATATATTATAATTTTATATTTTTAATTGACTATCTATCTTCGACTCTCCCTTATCTATATTATATAATGAAATCATTTTTTACAATATGGTTAGTTCATCCCCTCCATGAACAACACACTTTGTTTTCCCACACCAACATTGATGATGTTCATAAAAATATAATTATAATTATATAAGATGATAATAACTATATTATTACTTATCTATAGTTATTTAATATTATAATAATCATTTAATCAAATAGAATGAATTTAGGTCATGTTGGTCATCAAATCCACATAAATGAACTTAGTGGATAACTTTAATGTTTTTTCTAAAAAATTATCTCATTATTAGAAAATGAAATGGTATATGGAATAATTTCCACTTCTAAAAGTTTATTAATTCCATTTAATTTCACTCCTAGAGGAGTAGCCCAATTTTTCAATAAATTCAATAATTATCCACATGTGATCAGACCATGGAGCCACTAAAGGAATGCCCTATGAACATTCAAATTAAACCTCATATCTTAGGAAAATGGTTATTTATAAAAATAATAAAACTATTGTAAAAAATGTTTATTTAAAAGGATATAAATTATATTATAAAAAATATATAATTTTTTTTATCAAGGATGTTCAATGCAAGGGTTGAATGATTCTGGAACATAATGTAAGTGATCCATCTGAGCAACCCATTATCATTAGGATATGATATTTCTCCCTCTAAATCACATTCTATATATCATTTATTTTATGGAATAATTATAAAATATCATTTTATGTATCTTAAATATATACCTAGATTACCATCCCTTCCATTTATGGGGTAATACAAGATATAATTTGTTTTCTCAAAGGCCTTTTTTAAAATCAAACCCCATTAAGGGGATCATTTCAATCACATAATCCTTTTATATAAAATTCATTTATAGTCATTATTATAAATAAATATTTCAATAAATATGGGAATATTTTTTTATAGACATTCAAGTTTAGTTCAGTCATCTATTTGGAATTTTTTTTAATATTCTTTGATTATTATATAAGGCATGCTTATACAACTAATTTCATTCCATATGTAATTCATAGGTTTATTTCTTAAGATTGATTTTTTTTATTTCACACAAAATAATATAGATGTAATGATGAATGCAGCCAAATATCACTCCATTGAAATGGACAATGTTCTTGACTCATGAAATGGTATGTACGTGATTAGGAAATGAACCTAATCTCCTATGGGACTTTGTCCACTATGTGAAACTTTCTCAGTGGTTTGCCTTTACTTATGCTTATGACCTGATTTATACTACTTCCAAATTCATATGAATATATTATCTTATTATTACATGATTTTTATTTAATTATTCCATATGAATGTTATTTATCCTTTCTTCTTATGATATCATTTTGTTCCTTTTGATTAATATGTAACACATATCCTTCATCTTTATTCCCTTGCTGAGATTTATAACATACCAATTTATTTTAGGTATTTCACACGAATTCCTATGAATTTTTATGAGATCAAAAAGAATTTAGTATCTCATTATGAAGTTTAAAATAATTATGTTTTATTTTATTTTCGTATTTTAGATTTATATTGCATGTCTTCTAAAGATACAAGGAATTCTGATCTTTTTGTAGAATTTCATGTATATTTATTCTAAAATTACAATAATAATATGTGTAAAAGGAACGGGTATGTACATGTAATAATTAGAGAATAAAATCCAAGAATATTAGGATAAGGACTTTGTATGATTGAGGCCTTAAACATGGGTTTCAACAGTGATTTTTTTAAGAATAATGACTAATCAATTTACATATACATTAAAGATCACAGACTTAAAAATATCATGATAAATAATAAATATCATTTACCAAGTATTGATGATATATTCAATCAAAAAAAGGTCCTAAATATTTCATAATGGTTGACCTTCAATCTATATATCATCAAATTGAGGGTTAGTGGAGAAGTTATACCGAAGATCATTGTGGATTTGGGACAATGACCATATAAAATTATATGTTATATTAAATTTTAGAAAATGTTAATTTTGATTGAAAAGAGTATCATTATTAGGAAACGTTTTCACTACTGAGGGTATATCTATAGATATATAAATGAAATATGTAATTGTAAAATGGCTGAGACCAACCTTTGTAATTGAGATGCAATGTTCTCTTGGAATAGTTGGATACTACGAGCTTTTTTTTTAGAAACTTCTCATTTTTTTCCAATTCACTATGCGTGTTGAACCAAAATGAATTGAAGTCCCTATATAAAGTAAAATGTAAGGAAGTATTTAGAAATATTATTAAGATATTGTTCGATGTTATTATCATCTCACTACCTTGTAGTGTATAAGGGTTTTTATATATAGTGATGCTTCTTTGAAGGGTTTAGGATGTGTTCTCATTAAAGATGAGAAGGTAATACCTTATGCATCATGAAATTTAATTTCTAATAAGAAGAAATCTCAAACATATGATCAGGAGCTAGAGTTAGTTGTATTTATAATGAAAAATTAGCAACTTAATCTTTATAAGTAGAATTGTAATAATATTTCATTCCAAAAAAGTATAAACTAAATATTCATACTAAATGAGATGAAATGGTGAAAAGGAGATGGTTAGAATAGATCATGGACTATGAATAATCAATACAATACCTCCCTAAAAAGGAAAATGATGATTGATATTCCCTTGTAAGGAATCATAATTCTATATTAATTTGTAATGATCTTTGAAACATATTCAGTACTCTTGGATTTATAATGGTTGAATGAATTAATATTAAAGAAAAGATAAAAATATTATATTCACCAAATGATTTATCAACCATAAATACAAGTGAAGATCATATAATCAAATATTGATGATGCACATATATATAAATTGGTAGTGTGTATTTCATATTTTATCCTTGATAAATATTGGTTTATATGGTTTAGAATAGAGATCTATGACCCATAAAAAAAAGAACTTAAGAAGTATATTATGGAATATTTTCATAGATAATCCATATCTATAAATATTGGTATCATGAAAATGTGTTGAAAACTAGAGAAAACTTCTAGTGAGATAATAAGAAGAGTAAATTCAGATAATACACATTTCTATTCTTGAACTGAAAACATGTTATGGATGAAAGGACAAATTCTTTGAATAATTTTAAATAACCACCTATACCGGAATAGAAATTAAAATATATTTTTATTTATTTTTTCATTGGCATCCCCAAAATTATTACAGTACTGTAGCAGTACTGTTCACCGAGGGGTCCTTTGGGCCATTCAAATGGGCTTTCAAGCCTTGTATTCAGGTCACTTGGCCTTGGGCCTTCGGGCTATGTAATGGGTCTCCCTCTACCCAGTCTAAAGAGGTCTTTGCTTTCAAATAATAAATTGAGGCTTCGGCCCCAACCTTTAAAAAAAATCTCTTGACTAACTCTCCATGATATAAATATAAGAAATTGTAATACTACATGCAGAACCACATTACAGAATATCAGATTGTGATCTGTGGTTTACCGAAAAATTATGAAAATGTATTCAGCAGTAATTGGAGTCATAGTTGATTTTTTCCTCTTCTTATCACTCTCAGACTAATAGCTAGTCTGATAGGACCATCTAAACTCTAGAGTATATTATGATATTATGTCTGCTGAATTTCCTTAAATATTGAGATCAACACATTCCCATGGAAGAGCCTCATATAATATAAATTTTCATTATGACATTCATATGGGGCAATATGAGGATTTGAATCAGAAGAGACAAAATAATCCAATATTCTAGGATAATATTGGATAAAGGAAGATAATATTTACTGAATTTTTCTAAGGAATAATGAATATGGTTCAAACCATTTAGTGGAATATAAATATAGAAAAAAGTAGATACAAAATTCAGGTTGAAAATAAAAGTTAAGATCTATAGTTTTATGTGTGAGATAAGGTATTCTTCTAGATATCTCCATGGAAAAGGTTTAGGATATTTTGTAAAAAAGTTATGTTGAGTCATAGGTACATCAACCCCTCTAAGATCCTTGATCGTGTTCGGGCAGTAGTATATCTTATATCCCTACTTATTGAACTCTGTCAAGTACATTATGTCTTATAAGTATCTTTTAATAGTATATATATATAGGACCTATCAGAAGTATTGAATTTAGAATCTACACAATCAGAACATCATCTATAATTTGAGGAATAAGTAGTGATAAATCTGGTTCATAGAGATAAGTCCTTTCAGAACAAAACAAATTTTTATTCAATGTTTTAAGGAGGAATCATAAGATTGCGTAAGCTATATGGGAACCTAAGGATGTGATGAGATAAATGTTTCATCTATTTTTTCCTCTATTTAAGTAATTTTCTGTGGAAAATTTCATTTATTGGTGTAAAATGGAATACCATGAAATTCTTGATTTTTTAAAACTCATGTTATATTCAATAAGATGTGTTACTTGCAACATATACTGGTAAAAATAAAATATTATAAGAAAAAATTATTAATAATTCCATAATAAAGTGACATATGGTAAACCATTAAATATTTAGAAGGTAATATATTAATATAAATTAATATTTAAAATGTGATTTTAAATAAATTATATTATTTTATAGATTTTATTTTACTTTAAAATCCAAATGAAAGTATATAAAAATTTAAATTTTATTAAAAATTCATTTTCTAAATACAAGACAATAAAATTTATATATTATAAATTTTCAATTGTTTTCTAAAAAGGTTGATTTTTTTCCAAAATATATTATTTTATTGAAAATTAATTTTTTTGGATTTTATAGTTATTTATGATTCTAAAAGAATATAGAAAAAACATATGCAATCTCATTGGATTAAGTGCATGAACTAGGTAAAGAATCTCAATTTGATTATTTCACATGTATAAAAGGAGGCCAACCAGGTTGTGGTTCCTCTATCAAAGAGGGTGAACATGCAGTTGAAAACCATGTGGTATTTCAGAACCCCAAATTATTACGAACCACTAGTGGAGGAAGATATGTGGGGAGAGATTCATTTTTATATATGTAAACCATCTTTTAATGCCAATCTTTTTTTATTTTATTTAATAATTTTTATTGAAATGTATTGGTCGTATCCTAGACCTTCTTGGTAAAACAAATTATTAATTTTAAAATATTTATTTAACTTAAAACACTATGTCTTAAATTTATAAAACTATATTGGAAGTATTTTTTTGCAAAAATAGTTTCTTGGTTTTTTCTATAATTCATTGTTAAATTGAGAGAATCTGATTTGGTTTACCTTGAAGTCTTAATTCCTTTATTTCATTTATTATAAATCATTTAATTTCCTTAAAATTTGTGTCCATGATAATTATATCTTAGGAATATATTTAAATAAAGAAATTTTTTTTTCATCTAAAAAATCATTTAATAGGATTATGTGGGATTATTTTAAAATTAAATTTTCATACAATTTAAAATTATTTGTGATAAAAGGATTTATTTTATTTGAAATTAGTTTTTTTCATAATATATTAAATAATCAAATCTTAATTTTTTTATTAATATTTATTACTAAGGTTAGAAATTAATCATTAAGGTAAAAGTTAATTTGGTTAAAAGGATAAAAGGAATAGAATAAAGATTATATCACTCTTACCTTCTAATAAAATGGATTTATGTGGGGATTTTCAACCATATATTTTTCAAAAACCCACTATTTTTTAACTTTTTATCCATTGTCCCTTGAATAATGTTTTCGAATTATGAAAAAATTACGTTTGTTTCCAAAATTCACCTTTCTATATCATAAAGTATGATACCACTACCACCGAATCAAATTTACAAATCACCATTGAATCCCCCTTTAAAATCTTATTTTTTCTCTCCTAGAACCCTCTCTAACCAATATTACTTATGGCCACCTTATTTTTTCTTAAATTCTTCAATTCCATAGCGTTTTCCAAGATAAAACAAAAATTTCCAAAATGAGTAATGACTTATCTTATAATTTTATTTTACTCCTAACCATCCTAAAATAATTTATAACCTTGTTAATATATTTAACTTGTTATCTGTAGTAAATGTTTTTTATTTATGTTAATTATATAACAAATATTCCATCATTTATATTCACTAATAAGAAAATAATAATGATCTTATTTATGCACATGATGTGGTTTTCTCTCATCCTCGCATCTCAATGATGGTGTTGTAGAGACCCAAAAAAACTTATACATTTTTCTAAATTCATTTTAACATAAGATTCCATCATATAATAACTAATGACCCAATTTTGTAATGTATTTAGAAGACTAGGTATAGAAAATTTCAATATTATTACAAATTGTCTTTATTTTAATCTCTATAATGAGATCCTAAATCGATTTGAGAACAAAAAACTATACGAGAAAACATGGGGAATAAATAGACAAAAGTGTTGAACTAAAAATCATGCCATGGTAATATACATTGAAAAGTATCATAATTTGAAAGTTAAATAAATAACATGATATCATAAAAGCGAAGGGTCTTGATTAATAACATGAGAACATAACATAAATAATATGGTATTATAAGATCCTAAAATCATTGGAAATGTGGATTTCTAGAAAAACAGTCCATTATAATAAATCAAGTATAACATCAATAACAAAATTGAATAGTATGAAGAGTCCCACTATGGATTAGGTATACCACTTAATCCCATAAAAAATGCATCTTAAGAAAAAAAATATTACCTAATAAATTAGAACACAATTTGGGTTCTCCCATCATACATGTTCATGATTCCGTGTTCTAAAAAAGAAACAAATCATGAATCAAATCCATATTAATTTCCCTTATAAAGGAATAGGAGGTATAATCATTACTCATAGCATAATAAGAGGATATTTCTAAAATATGGAAGTTGAGAAATGATCATAAGTCTTGTAATACACTATCAAAGAATAGATAATAATATAGGTATATTTGTTTCATATGTGTATATATATATATAATTTAGAGGCATTCCATAACATTAAATATGAAAAAACAGTTAGTTAAGGGGAGGAATGTTGAAACACCCTGATATTTTGTGACGTCTTTTCCAAATTAATTTAATCTTTTGATATTTTTTATTTCACACAACATAGAAAATAGTTTTTTATATTTAAGAACCATGATTGAATTATGTTATACACAATTCCACATTAATCACATACTACCTGAAAATAATTTTTATATTTATTTACCCATAACACTATGGTTAGCTTACATTACAAACAAGACTAACATTCCTCAATGGCCTGCGATACAAGAAAGACTGAGTTTTACCGAACAACAATATATTATTAAAATATTATTTTTTAATACTTAACCATGCCATTAAGATTGTGGTTATTAATAGTATTAACTATCTTATGAAGAACTTTGGTTTAAGAAATTATAAAATTAATTCTTTATTTATAATGAATATAAAAACCAATTCAATATAAATAGAATATTTTTATATAAAAATATTTTTTTTCTCACAAAGATATTTTATCCGGATAAATTAAATTAAGTAAAATTATTAATTTATATTACTGTAATATAAATTCAATCAAATATTTCTAATATTCTTCTAATTTATTATATAGGCATAAGATAAGAAGAAACCTAATTTAACACATAAAACATAATATTTTTATTAAAGAAAATTTTAACACCTTTTGATAGAGAACCTATTTTAAATCTATATTTTTAGAACTTTTAAATATCTTATATATAGAAAAAAAATTATAATTGAAATAAAATCATAAAAATTATGTTATGGATAATTTTTTGTATTTTCTTGTGAAGTTTTATTTTTTTAATGAATAGTTAAAAGTAGTAAATTTTAATTAAAAAGAGCATTTTCCTCTAATTTATTTTTATATTAAAATAATACTTTAATATTTTTTAAATTAAAATTTGATTAAATTTTTAACAATAAACACAATTTAGTTTATTGGAATCAATTTCATTTGGAAAATGACTATAAAAACATATCAAACTTTTGAATGTTTTTATTTTTAAGACCCTCATTGTCCTATAATCTACATGATTATATTTAAATTAATTTATGTCCTTTATCTGATTATAATATGGAATAATGAATTCCATATTTTGAATAAGAATAATTTATAATTTTTGAAAATGTAAAAAGATTTTTTCAACAAAAATATTAGTGAAGGTAATTAAAATTAATTACAATGATTAAGGTTAAATTAAGCTTAATAAGGGACTAAATCATAAACTTAAATCCCAAAAAGACATACACACTTATCCAAAATTATATTGTAGACAATATTTCAAGCCTATCCTACATTTTATCAAATTTCACACATTATTTGAGCCACAATCAATAATGAAAATGTGGGTGGGGTTTCCCCTTTCCAAAATTTGACAAGAATGTCACTCCTCCACAATAAAAAGGACCCCTCTCCTCCTAATTCCACACACCAATCAATACACTTATTTTAGTACATGATATGAAAAACTTTATCCTCAAAATCACTTTCTTCCTCCTTGAATCCTACCATTGGTAATAAATCCATCCAAGGATTCCCTTTGGGGAAAACAAAAACGAGTTACCCAAATAAGAGGTAACATACTTCCTCAAGCGCCTTTCTTTCATTATCTTCGTCCTCCCCATCAAATATATTTATTTCTATACTATATAGATATACCAGAATAATAAATATAATTATATTTTTTTATATTATTGGTTCAGCCCTCACTTACACACACTCCCATCTAATGGGTAACGAATATATTGTTTACGTGTACGGTGAACTACAGCGTCACGAAACGATGATTATAAATTTCTCCTATACCGCTTCTCATGGTGGAAATTATGATGGAAACATTGTTTATATATGTTATATATTATATTTATTAATTTTTTTAATCTTCTTTAATAATTTTACAACACATTTCTTTATGCTTTCCATTTTATGTAAATACAAAAATTTCATTTGAGGATATGTGGACTACCGCCCCCTCAAAGTGATATGATTCGTTCAGACACTACATGGAATGTATTAAGGATGTGTTTAGTGAACCTATATGATTTGTATTATATAATAATTCTACTTGAATAATGATATATTTACATAGATATATTTACTTATATGTCATTTACTCTATTTCTTCCCATACAAAAATAAAACGGAAACAACTTTATGCATACGTATGGCCTACCATCTCCCTGAACGGTGTATTCCATTTCATTCTTATATATCATATATATTATTATAATAACTTATAATTAATATAAATGATATATATATATCATAGTTTACCTAATTTAAATCGTGATATAAATATAATGACCAAAATATATAAATAGTTAACACACATGCAAAAAAGAAACATTATACAACCAGAAGTGAAACCTTAACCTAGAATTATTAACAAGTGGGTAATAAAAGGACACAATCAAGAGATATATTATATTATATATAATACTATTATTATCTGTAATAATTAAAATAAAATTTAATTTATTATATAGGAATCTTCTATGAGTATGGAGAGATTCAAGACACAGGTTAAGGGAATTTCCTATCACTTTTTATTTCCATGATATATATGATTTATTCACCACTCATTCCTATTGTGTGGTGTGTAATGATATCACATATTTATTCTATGATTATTATAATTACATTTATGGGTATTTACATATCCAATTTATGATTTTTCATTCATGGGTTTTATGTTTCAAAAGTTACCAAATTGGAAAAGTGATTTTGTCTCAATTTTCCTTATTTGAGACACATGCCATGTTATGAACCTATATATTTCCATGTGGTCTATATAATACCATTTAAATTTTATATCATGAATATAATTCTATTCATAATACTTTAATATTCATTTCAGTTCATTCTCTTACATGTGGAGTATGTTTTAAAGTTACCATGTGGAAGAGTTCATTGAAACAATATCACCGCATTTCATGATTTTTTATGATTATACTTAGTTTGATGAAATATTAGGATCTATATCTTAATAAATCTCATGTACTTTATTCCCCTATAGTTATTATTGATATATTAATATATTTTTCCCATTTTTCCACACTTTGGTACATAATATAGTTATGAATGTGATTTTAATAAATACCATATTTTACCTCTATCTTCTGTCGTAAATATGTATTCCTTCGAAAAAATGTTTTCTAAAAGGTATCCTAAAATATTATACTATAATCTTATGTTACTTAAAAGAAACTTTTACCCTTGTTTTACCATTTAAATGAAAATGGGTTTTAAAAAATGAATCTTCTTTTTGTTTTACAGTCGAGGCACTTTTCTAAACTTTTTAAAGTTCAAAAGGAATGTTCGGTGTGTATAGAATTACTTGCCATCATTTCATTGAAAAATCCATTTAATTTTTAAGAGGTTAATTTTTTAAAAAATCTTTTTAAAATTTATTTTCAAATAATTTTTTTTAACAGGCTTTCATGTTTCTTTTATATGTTTTGAAGGATTTTTTTTTTCAAAAGTTTCCCAAATTTTTTTTATATGTTATAAAGGAAAATTAGTTTTCAAAAGGTTTTAAAGCTCCTATATATGTTTTAAAATAAAAAATGATTTATTTTTTTCAATTTATAATTTATATATTTTTATGTTTATTTTCATGAAATTGTTTTTCAAAAGGTTTTATGTTTTAAGAATAATTTTTCAACAGAGAATGGAAAATTTATTCATGAAGTATTTTTTAAATATATTTCCAAATTCTTTCCAATAAAATATTTCATTCGTAGTTGTTACTCCTGAATTATTTGGGATATGATCTAGGGTTACATTAAATTGTTTATTTTCATGGTTTATGTTTAAATGGAATTATGCTTATAAAACTCATTTCCCTTTTCACCTATTATATGATTCTAAAACACGCTTCATTTCACACGTTATAATTTGATTAAATGATTATGAAACCTAACACTTTTCCACATGTAAAGATATGATATAATGTTTATGAATCTCATTTCATTTCATGGGTTTTGATATTATTATTTCTATCTTGTGACACATGTACGTATGATTTCATTTTTAGATAGGTGGGACCTGTATCTCCCTCAAATGAATTAGGTAAAAAATTATATATTATAAGATAGAATAATATGATATTGGGAGTCAACCTTGACAATTAAGATGGTCATGGATGTGAACCATGATTAAGAAGATGGTATGATGAGTGAACTTTTTCTACTAATATATACCTGGGAGTGAACCAGGACTACAAATATGTTTTAGGGATTGAACCCATACTACTAATATGGTATTGGTAGAAATTACTTGGCTACTATTGAAATCATATTACATGCTTATGTGTTTTCCACCCTTCCATGTTTTATTTCTATGTTCTAATTTCTTGTCTTTTGTTCTTTATTTCCTTATGATTCATTTCTTATAATCTATCAATATTTTTTCCATTATTCATTTTTATGATCTTTTATATGTACATTACGATCATCAAATGTTTTTATCAAATTCTCATACTCCTATATTCATGGTTATTCTTACATCTCTCCCTTGTTTATCCTTACTGAGCATATGAGACCACCCATTTTTATGTTCTATTCCCCATGTTATGAAGATATGTATTAATTATGATGTTTTTAAGATGGTTTCTAGTCCAAAAGAACCTAGTGTGAGATACTGTAGATCACTTGTGTTCTATTGATCATGTTTTCTTGTTTCTAAAGGAACAAGAATAATACAGTCCTTGGGAAACTATTATTGTAATGTTTTAAGTATTATAAAAAAGTGATGTAAGGTATATGTGCGTTAAGAAAAGTTCATTATATTTGGAATAATATCAAAGGTTTATTTAACCTTTGGAAACTAGGATGAGAAAACCATAGTGACAACTCTAAGGACTACCTATAAGTATACTGATAAGTAAAAGTATAGAAAAATGTCATAGAATTTTGGTAAATGATAGAGGGAGTGGTTTCCTATAAATATATCCATGTAGAGATACTATAAGTGCATCTAGATCTTTCACATATGTACATAGTGGTAAAAACTCCGATAATATATCTTGGCCCTGACTAGAGATAATTTGGTACACGACAATGGGCCTTGTGGCACACTTGGTTTGACACCCCTAAAGATATGATTTGGGAATTCATAAACTGTTCACGAACCATTTTTAAGGATTTAAATATAAGTTGGATATGAATAAACTAGTTTAAACATAAGGTTTCATAGATTAAGGAAGCTTTCAAAAAATAGACATCTTATAAGTTACTTTTCATGAATATGTGGTCCGTCAAAATGATAATTATTTCTTATTCAATGATTTATGGTTTTATCCAATGGATAGAATTAGAATAATTAGTATTAAAATTGAATTTTATAGAAAATATGTAGATTAGAAATCAGATGGGATTACCACTATAATGAATGATGTTGTGATCTTGCCTAATCAGTTTTCAAGGAACATGATCATTATCATATACCTTAAATAACTCGCAGAGTCCCCAAAGAAGATAAGGAATTATTTTTATGAGATTATAAGTAATGGATATCATAGAAGAAATAATATTTGATTGTATTTCTGTCAAGAAAGTGGAAAAATTCACTTAAGTGAATGCCTTAGATAAGGAAGACGTTGTTTTTACTACAAAAAATAAGGACACAAAGCAATTAACTGAAAAAGAAAAATAATTGGTTCGGCTACCAAAATGGAAGGGAATACTGGTCTCCCTAAGACATAATCAAATGTTAAATTATTTCGGTGTGGAATTAGTGGTCATTATGCAGATAGATTCCCTAAGTGGAAATTGTATGATGAGAATCATTTTGGTGGTATGAGTAATGGTTATATTTCCAATAATGATGATAATATAGAGGAAATTTGTAAGAAAATAGTTATTATGTAATAGGATGAGGTATCCTTTTTATGACTTATAGAATATGTGGAATAATAAATGTTTTTATATTTTGATTCAAGAATTATGTAGTATGAATGGTGAAATATTAGAGGGTTGTTCATTTTATAATTATCTCTTAGGATTTACATGATTATATTGAGTGTATCGAGTGGAATAGAAAAGTCATTTAATGAAAATGTTGTACTTTGACTAAGAGAAGATAACCATTAAAATGATCTTTATTTTAAGATAATATTTTTTGGATAAAGATATTTTGTATTGGAATAAGTAAATTGGAAAGTAATTACTACCTTGGAACTAATTAAGGACTTGTTAATAAGTGGTTTATGCTATCATGTTTAAACCATTTTTTCGATTGAAATAAAGAGACATGCATGTTTAAAATAAATATTCTTGGTAATTTGGGTTATTAAATTTTTTCAAGAGAATAAAAGATGAAGTTATTCAAAAATTTTGAAATGTAAAAACCAAGAGGTACATTGTGATATATGGGGGACCAATGAAAAGATTATTTTTGACCTTCTTTTAAAAGTGTTAAATTTTAATCTGTTGGAAGGGTTAACCATTTATGGAAACATTAATTAAAACTTTGTATGATGTATCTGAAAATAATTTATTATCTCACATCATGAGTATTTATTAATACTAGATAATTTGTAATAATAACTTAGTGTTGATGATAACTGATGAAAGATGGGATAGAATATCATAGATCTCATGATTTGTTAGTGCTTCATGAATTAAAAATTCACCATCCTTTTTATAAAAAGAGGGTAAGTGGATCAATGAAAAAAATGTGAGGTTTTCTTAAAATCATGAAAGTATATATTTTCATGAAAATTCATTAACTTTAGGAAAAAAGAACTGCAAACCAAAAATTTTGTCCTAGTACCTCCATTTCTGACAAATCTGATGATCCCTTAGTTCATCACATATTTATGGATTTGTGATTGATGAATTTCTCATATCATTTTTCTATATCACTCTCCATCAGAATATTATGGTTATATTTCTCTTCTATGTCCATGTTTTCACCTCCCAACTATGTTTTCCAATGTGTAAACCTAGTTATGTGTTATTTCTGGAAACCTTTATGGTTCTAACATTATTTTATTAAGGAAGGTTTTGTATGTATTTTTATGATGTGGGTATCTATTAATAATTAAATTTCAAGTATTTAACCCTTGATTTCGTAGACAGATTTTCAGGGTTAAATTCATTTATAGGGGTGTAGAATGTAACACCCCTAGATTTTGTGAAAAAATCAAACCAATTCAATCTTTTTGATATTTTTCATTTAACGCAATGCTAAAAATAGTTTATTTTATATAAATTAATCTTGTTTTGATTAGGTTATACAAAATTACAATTTAATAATGCACAACATGAAACATAATGTTTAACTTTCTCTACATGGAACATTGATTTTAGCTTACGATACACACAATACTGACTTTCCTTGATGACTTGCATAACATGCAAGACTGATTTTTACAAAACCACAATATATTATCAATATATTATTTTTATTTACAAAATAACCTAGATGTTAAGTAAGATTTTATGAATTGTATTAACAAACATATTAAAACCTATGGTTTACAAAAATATATAAAGAATTCATTAGTTACAATGAATATAATATCCAAATGAAAATAAAGGAAATACTTTTTATTGAAAACTATTTTTATTCTCACAATGTTTTTTATCCTAATAAATTAAATTAATTAAAATTAAAAACTGATATTAAATTAATATATATTCAATAAAATACATCTAGTATTCATCCAATATATTATAAAGGCATAAGATAATAACAAATCCAATTTAACACAAAAACCCAATATTTTTATTAAGGGAATTTTTACAAACTTTTAATGGATAATCTATTTTAAATCTAATTTTTTGAACTTTTATAAATATTATATGTTAAAAAAACATAATATTTTAAATATAACCTTAAAAAATAGATTATAGAGAATTTTTGATATTGTTCTATGAAGTTTTATTTTTTAAGGATTAATTAAAAATACTAAATTATAATTCAAAACTACTTTTTCATCTAATTTATTTTTATTGTTAAATAATATTTGAAGTTGGTTTTAATGTATATTTAGATTAATTTTTTAAATATGAATCCAATTTAGGTCATTTTAATCATTTTCATTTTCAATTTGACGATAAAATCATAGTTAGCTTTTGAATGTTTTAACTTTGAAAACTCGTACTATCACCCTGTCTATGGTATTTTATTTAAATTAATTTTTGTCACTTTTCGGCTTGTAATTTGAAAGAATGAATTGAAAATTTGGAATAATCGTAATTTATAGTGTATAATAAGGTCATATTAGTTTTTGACGAAAAACATTAGTTAATTTAATTAAAATTAATTACAACCATTAATGATAAATTATGCTTAATATGGGACTAAACCATAACAGCAAGGCCCAAAAATGCCTATAAACTTGTCCAAATCCCATTGGATATCCATATTTAAACCCTATACTCCTTTTTATTTAATTAGTTCCATCATTGGAGAAAGTTTCAATTAAAAATGTCTATGGGGTTCCCTTTTCCACTACTTTTACAAGAATTTCACTCCTCCGCTATAAAAAGGTATCCTCTCCTCCTGCATCCACACACATATCAAGACACATAAATTTGGACCAGCTCAAAGAAAATTAACTCCTATACATATCTCCCTTACTCTTTGAATCAACCCTTTGGGGGGAAATCTATCCATGGAATCCATTTGGTGCTAACCAAAAGGAGTTACCTGATTAAGAGTAAACATCCTTCCTCAAGCTCATTTTTATATTTTCTTTATCCACCCTATCAAATATCTTTATTGAATTATTATATAACAACACCAGAATCATAAATACACTACGATGTTGTTATATCAAGGGTCTGACATAAACTTACACACACCCCCGTCTAAGGGGTAACGAAAATACTCTTTACGTGTATGATGAACAGCCACCCTGCGAAATAATGGATGTTAATTTTTCCTTCACTACCTCTCATGGTAGAAATTATGATGGAAAAATTGTTTATATATGTTATATATTATATTTATCAGGTATTTATTATTTTTAATCCTTTTACAACATGTATCTTTATACATTCCATTTTGTGTAAATACGATAATTTTGTTTGAGGAAGTGTGAAATATCGCCCCCTCAAAGCGATGTTATTCATTCACACACTACATGGAATGTATTTAGGATATGTTTAGTGAAATTATATGATATATATGTTGTAATAATGACACTGGAATAATGATATATATATATATATATACTTATTCTACTACAAAACATTCCTTTAATAGCACTGGTATTTTAACAGCGCTAGAAAAAGAACGATGATAAATTTCATATTTATCAATGCTAAAGAAATTTATTCTAAATTTGACCTTTGATTACTTCTTTTTTAGGGTTGATAAATTGAACTATTATCAGTGATTTATTTTTAGCGCTGATATAGGGTATACTTATTCAGTGCATTATTTTTAGCGTTGAAAAGGGGTATCCTTTATCAGTGCTTTATTTTTCGGAATGATAAATGGCACCCTTTATCAACATTTTGTTTTTAGTGTTGATAAATATTTATTTAAACATCTTATCTTTAGGACTAATAAAGGTTCAAATAAATAAAATGAAATAATTAAATAAATAAAAAATAAAAAATTATTTATCAAAATAAATTATTTCAAATTTTATTAATTAAATAATTGTTGATAAAAATGAATAGATTGATTATAAATTATAAAATATTAAAAAAAATTAATTATGTTATTATGATGACTAATGACATTAAATTGTATATATTAATTATATAGATACCTATTAATGTATATAAACATGATTTATATATTACAAAAATTTTATGCACTTTAAATTGAATGGTCATATATTCATTGGATAAAGGTTTATAATTAAAAATTAATATGAATTAAAAAATTGAATAATTGCATAGTACTTGGAATATTATTGAATGTTGTTTGATTTTTCAATTTAATATATATCATATGCGTTTTATATTGATTCCACGTATATGTAATTAATTCTTTTTCATATATTACAATTCACACACACACAAAACATAACCAGTTTTTCAATATTGTTAAAGTGTACTAATTTTAAATTTATTCAATTTCACTCATTTTTAACATATATAAATTCAAATAAAATTATATATTCATTAATATTGTTAAAAAATATTTGTAAAAAATATTTACAAATAAGTTTATATATAAATTTACATTTATAATATTTATATATTTATATATTTATAATTATAAATAAATAAATATTATTTTTAAAATTATATTAATAATTATAAATAAATAATTATATATATATAAATAATTGTTAAATTTATTATAAATTTACTTAAATTATGAATATATATTACATTATTTATATTTATATATATATTTCTAAATATATATATGAATAATATTATAAATATATATAATGACATAGATATTATTTTTAAAATATATTTCTACAGTTATAAATTAATAATTATAAAATTATAATAAATATATTTAAAAAGGAATATGTGTACAATATTTATATTTATATTTATTTATTTATTATATATAAATATTTATAATTTCATGTTTATAATTATAATTATAAATCCTTTATCAGTGCTTCAGTAATAAGTGCAGATAAAATCATATTTATGAGCACTTATGCAAAAAGAGATGATAAAAGGGCTCTTTATCAATGCTTATTTGTAAGCACTGGTAAAAGATTCCCGATATATTTTAAAAACACTAACCATTTGTGAACCTATCATGATATAGAATATTTCTGCAGAAGCCACCCGCTATTGGCACTTGTCCTCAGTGAATTGACGGTAAGATCACACCACTCGATGGCCTCTAGTTCCTCCAACATTTTTTCTAGCATCTGCTGTTTGACTGTAGTTAAGGTTTCCGAAGAGGTTCTAAGATTTTCTTCAACTTAGCGAGGTAGGCCTTCCTGTTTTTTTTTTTGTATTTTTGGATTTGTTTTTGATTTCTTCTTCTACAATTTGTTTACAATCTGTTGTTTATAAATTTTTTATGATCTATTTTTTAGGGAATTATTTTTGGTCTATTGTTTTTATTGACTACTGATGTATGAAACATTGTTTATATATGAAACTCAACCTTGGATTAATTCATTGTTTTTTACTTCTTTGTTTTATATCTTCTAACTAAATAATTTCTTCATATATGTATATAAATATGTATATATTTTCATTTATATTATTTTTTTAAAATTGGGTACAACAACAAAAGAGGCACACAATGTGAAAATGAAAATATAGGTAAATCGATGGCCGCGGGACTTAACCCAGCAACCACGCCCCAAACCCCTCCCCACCCTTACCAACCCAAACGGGCACAGTGGGGAAATTTACAAGTATATTCTGTTTTAATTAATGATGATGTGAAGCACATTGGTGGTTACCAAATAATTATATAAATGATAACATGTTTCATGGACACCTCAACGGACATGCAGCTTCAGATGATTTTTTAGGAACCAAGTTAGTGGAGTGATGTATGTTCCTCTATTGGTTATTTGTATCGTACGATCTATTTCCTCTTAGAATTTAATATGATGATTTTATTTTCATATGAATCACATTTAAAGGGGTCATCCCTAGTTAAGCACATGATGTTTTATCACATCATTCCTTTACTTTTGGAATCATTATGGTTCCATTATAGTTCACGTTATGTCTAAATATTAGTTTTTTATCTATTTGATATTTCTTATAGAATATAAGTGAGTTTTTATATGGGCATGACATGTATGTGTGTATATATAGCTATTTAATCATTTATTACCATATTTTTTTATCGAATAGGTATTCCTATATTCGGTAATATTGATTTTGGTTCTACATATCCATTGACCCCAACGGTCATGCTAGAATTTTGTTCGAACGTTGGTACTAATCGTTTCTATTTTGTGGGGGTGACCACCTTCCTTTTTTTTTTGGTTTTTTACACCCAAATTTTAAACAATCCTTTAGTGAATTTTATGTATGTTAGAGGTTATAAGATGATATAAACTAGTGTTTTTTGGGTAATTCTGGCTTGGTTCATTACACTATCTATTTTTCGGTTTACACTTATAAAGGTTAGTAAAAATTTAATTTATTATATTCCTTTCTCTCCCTCTATTTTTTCAAATTCCAACACCCCATATTATTTTATTTGAAATATATAGGCCCTTAGATATTCTCGTATAAATTATCAAAATTAACTTAATTAGAATTTTCTATAACTTTCACGTTTGATAATGAATATATTATTTGTATTTATTTATATATTATATAAAATTAATCTTATATAATCTTAATAGGATGGATATGAACCCAAAATGGATTCATATTAATCTTTTAACAAATGAATATGTCGATGGATTTAAAGTGTCCATTATGTTTTTAAGAGAACATGTAGACTGCCCTTAAAAAATCCTATGTTTTTGTTTACATTGTTTTTATTCAAGACAAATTAATTCAGAACAACTGGAAGAACATTTGATTTATCAAGGAATAGATCCAAGATAAAAAAAATTTACTAAACATGGTGAAAAGTGAATTTTGACATCGATTTTGATGATACTATAGTTTATAAATGATTTGATATGAATACCTTGTTATCTCAAAAGTGTTATTTTTACATTTATTTCGATTTTTTAAATCACAAGTCTCATTATACTCATTTCTCAAATAGAGGACATACTTTGAATAAGGTTTTTTTCTATCTATTGTACTAACTCTATTTATCTTACTGACACGATCTATCGTACTGACTTGGTCTATCCTACTGACTTCGTTTATCCTACTAAATGTGTCTATCATACTAACTCTTTATATCATACTAACTCTATCTATCATACTGACTATATCTATCGTACTGACTCTGTCTATCATACTTAATTTTTTTAATCGTACTAACTATGTTAATCATACTGACATTGTAAATCGTAGTCACTTTACATCATATCAATACATTGCGTTGAGTAATATTAATCGTACTCATGTTTTACTTTTATCACATGCATGATTTTATTCATTCAATGAAATAGATGTTCTATATTAATTGTACTCATGTTTTCAGTTTCATATATATTTTGTTTTAATCAAAATGATGTCATGTTTTTTTGCTTCAATATGACCGTTATAATGCCAAGTATCCAATTCCCTCTGAGTTTTCTGGAGAAATATGATCGTTGGACAAAATATGAATGTTTAAAACTGAGACCTATAAATAAGAGGTCATTTGAAGTAGATAAAATAACAAACAACTTTAGAAACTTCAATGTTCTGGAGAGAAAATATGTGACTTATTTATTCTCCTCACAAAAGACCTGAAGTTACAAAACATGAACAAATTTTTCTTAGTTTTTGTTTTTCAAAAGGTGTTTTTTTTTCATTGTACATCTGATCAGGTGATAAAAATTGAGCGCTTGCGGGGATAGAAAGATGGTGAAACTGATCATCGTTTCAAGGGAATTTAAGTGTTTGAAAGATAGAGGTTCCAATTACCTATAATATCGAGGTCCTTTAGGGATAGAAAGACATACATTCCAATCATCATATCGAGGAATTACTATTTTTGGTGAGACATACCTATTATCCTAGTCGAAGCGATACCAAAATCTTTGGGATAAATGAATTGTAATACCCTTTAATTTTCCACTGCATATTGTAATAGAAAGAAAATAATTTTATTTTTTCTTTCTCTTTTTATTCTTTTGTAATTGTTTTAATTATAGCTTATACTTTTAGTGCTGATTCTATACACTATATGGTATAATCATTTAAAATTTTCATTACTCAGATATTTGTATTCAATCCGAATACAATTGTTTCATAAATTGTGGTATCATATTATATTATCAAACTGAGAGTCAGTCCGATCATTTGTTTTCTCCAATAATAGTCTTAGTAAAGTGTTTTAGTTATAGTAAACTAATAAATTTAAAGTTTTTAATATAAATTTTTTAAATATACTACTCAACCCCCCCCCCTCTTGTATTTGTGACATCTCATATCCATTTCGATCCAACATACCTTTTAAATGATGATGCAGATCACATGGAGGAAATGAAATTGGAAATTGAATATGACCTTCGTAATTTCCCAAAAAAAATTTGGAGTTAAATCGATGTTCCATGATACCATTTTAAATCGGTTTTTCTAAATAAAAACCATTTTCAACTGTATGGATGTTATACAATTTCAAAGCTAGAAATGAATGGAGTTACACCAGCAATACAGAACTACTTGATATTCTAAAAGATATGATGCTGAGAATAAAATGAACTACCATAAATAACATACAACACTAAAATAATGATAGGTTCAATGATAATGATCTCTAAATGAATACATGCTTTTAAAAATTATTTCATATTTTTTTTCAAGGAACATGAATCACTCATAAAATTCATTAATTGTGGCGCAGACTGATACAACAAAAAAATCGATGTACTTCAAAATCTGGATAGTACATTCCCATCATTATGCAGTTTATAATACTATGTTGATGTCGGGAAACCACAAGAAAATTAACATGTTATGCAGATACAAGAATTAAATATGGGAACCTATGTCATCCAGCAGATTCTCCCCAGTGGAAAGAATTGATTACGAGTTTCCTGAATTTGGATATGTGCAGAGAAACATTAATCTTGTGTTATCTATAGACGAGATAAATCCTTTTGGTGTACATAGTTTTACATATAGTATATGGCCTGTCATGTTGGTAAATTATAAATTTCAAACTTGGTTATTCATGAAGTGAAAATACATTATGTTACCTCTACTTATATCTAGGCCAAAGAAACTCGGTAATGAAATTGATGTCTATTTGGATCCATTGATCGATGATGTGAAATTAATGTGGGATATGTGTGTTACCATGTATGATTCTCATAGAAGAGAATAATTCAAATAGAGGGTCATGTTGTATGGAATCATAAAAAACTACCCTGCTTATTTAAATTTATGAGGCTATAGCATTAAATGAATGTTGGGGTGTCCTATTTGTGAAAAACACACATACTCAGCTCGGTTGAGACATTCCTCAAAGCCTGTGTTTTATGGACACAAAAATTTTTACCTCGACAAAATAAATGCGAATCCTAGATAAGATCATTCAATGGGAATATCGAAAAAATATATAACACCATCTCCCACAATTACTGATCAACTATACAAAAAAGTAAAAATATAGACTATATTTTTGGTATACCATTTTAAAAATACATTACAAAATTAGGTTGGAAGAAGAGATCAATTTTTTTTGAATTATCATATTGTGATTTTTTGAATGTCATAAATTTTCATGATTCCATGTATATAGAAAAAAATGTACTTCATATTGTTATTGGAATGTTAATAAATGTTACTGAAAAAATTAATGATGGTATCAACGCTAGTTTGGACTTTATGGAATTGAGGATAATAGAAGGGTTGGAACCAGTGATGGGTAAAAGGATCACTTTTCTTCCTCCAAAAGCTTACACTCTATCCTGACATGAAAAATTGCAATTTTACCTTTTCATTACTAGTGTAACAGTTCCACATCTGTATTCATAAAATATCCAAAATGTCCTATCAATGACTAATTTGAATTTACAAGGACTAAAATCACCTGACATTCATGTTTTGATTGAATAAATAATGTCTATTTCTTTTCGTTGCATTCTTCCTCAATATATAAAACATGCATTAACCAAACTCTACTTCTTTTTCAATGTCATATGTAGTAAAGTTATAGACATGACTAAATTTATGATTATTAATAAGGAGATTTTAGTAATTTAATGGGAATTAGAAATATTCTTCCCACAATCATTCTTTGATATAATGGTCCACCTAATAGTTCACTTGGTCAGAGAGGTTCAAATATATGGTGTTGTCCATTACAGATTGATGTACCCCATTGAATAGTATATGAATACTTTGAAAGGGAGTGTCAAGAATCAAAGTTGGACAGATGGTTTTATTGTAAAATTATATATTGTTGAAGAAGTTATTTAGTTTAGTACTAAATACGAATGATATTTTTAAAGAATCAGTCTCCAAAAGTCTATTCATAGCGAATTTCATATGGGTGAAAGGATTTCTAGAAGAGATATTCTTAAAATTTCCTTAACAGGGCCAAAGGAAGCACATCTCTATATATTATATAATAGTTAATATTCTGATCTATATACCGAATCCCAAAATAAAATTCTTAGAGATTTAAATCCATCATGGGCTGAAGGATGGATATCAAATACACATAATTAATAGTTTATAGGATGGTTCAGTGATATAATTTATTAGGAGTTATCTAAAATTATTAATTCAATTGCTGAAAAACATTAATGGGCAGCTAAAGGACCAAATGAGAATATCATACCTTATAATGTTTTTGTAATCAATTGTTATAGTTTCTATACAAAATAACATGATGAATTCAATACAATGAAAAATAGTGGTGTTACACTTGTGGCTGAAGTGATGCACATATTTGGTTCAAGGATAAAAATCCAATTTATGTAAATATGTCATATTTTGGCATTATCAAAAATATATAAGATTTGGATTATACAACATTTCAGGTGTTTCAATTCCATTTAAAATGGGTTGAAACTATCAATGGAGTGAAAGTTGATTAATGAGATTTCTGAAGGTGAATTTCAATATATAAGTGGAAAAAGATGATCCATTCATAATGGCATAACAAGCAATGAAATTATATTATGTTTATGATCAAACAAACTTGAATTGGTTGGTTTTCATACTAGAGAATAAAACAATTATTGATTTTGATGAATATTCAATTGAGGATGACCCTTTTGTTAGGACATCTCAATCCATTCATTTCAGTCCCATTATAGTCAATGTCTTGTACGTTATAGGGGGCCACAAAGAGAGGATTTGGATTCATGAAAGATGAACCAAATCCATGAAACCATTAAAAAATATAAATAGATTTCAATAAGAAGGTAAAAGTTTTTTTAATATATTATTTTTCCATTATAATATTATATTTTCTTTATTGAATTAACATAATCTAAATTAAAATTTTACTACTCATGCAAATAATGTTTTTTTCACATGATGATGTTCTGAATCCCATATAAGAACAAAATATATTGAAGGAAACCCTTTAGATAGATTCAGAGGTAATGTTATGATATACATTCTCTATTTTATAGACAAAAATACATAACGGAATGTTGATTTCATTTTCATTATTCAATATTGAGTTTGTGTATATTAGAAGATTTATGTCCATGTGTCATGAATTTGCAAAAATATTAGTGACATTGTCTCTGATATTTGTATAGTAAAATCATTTTCCAGAGAGTTAATTTATTATTTAATATTTATATTTATCATATTTCTTTTTTGTAACTCTCATAATAATCAATTTCTTATACCGGTGGATTCTTTTTTTTCAAGTTGAGGTGGTGTCTTCAAAACTACTCAAGTAGTGTTGGAAATTTGACAATGAAGGTAAATAGAAATCAAGGTAGAATTGATATTTAGGATTGTTTTTTAATGTATGTAATAATTGGTATTTAAGAAATTGTATAAACCAATGTTTCAAATGTCTATAATATATTGTTTTTTTGGTATTTTTGTTGTAAATATGATTTCATTTAAATTCTGTATTGGGGATTTTTTGTGGATATCTGGTGTGTTTATGCTATGTTTCTGGTGTTTTATGTTAAGTTAGAGTATACATTCTAAAACAAAAAAGGGGGGTGGGTGGGTGAATTTTGTCTTTTAAAAAGCATCCACAATTTTAGCTTTTGAAAACCACTATAATTTATGAAAATATACAGTGTTATTCTTCTGTAATGAAAATATGTAACAGATAAATATAAATAATGAAAAAAAAATTATAGTTGTTCATGGAATAAAGATACCCTAGTCCACTCCACCAAATACTCTCTCTACAAGCTTGGTGAATCTCACTAGTCTAGTCCTCTTATCACGGGAACGTATTTCCATAGACGAGTGTAGGTAGTTGATACCATTACAAGACTAATTAAAAAAGTCTTCTGGTTCAATAAACAAGAACCTATTATCCACAACTTATACTAAGAAGCTGATACACCACCATAACTGAGTACGATCAATTGAAACTCATTTAAATCAAAAGATATTTATTTTTTGAAACCGGTTAAACGTCACTATTTCTATAGCACACAATTGACATTATGTAGATAATCTTCTTTAAAAATTATAATATTCAAGTGATAATGAGTTTCAAGTGATCCAAGTTGCATATAGATCTTCAATTCAAAAATACAAACAAAGAGAGAAGTCACAAACTTATAGTAGAACAATATAGAACATGTATATCTCCAAAATGTAGTCCTTTAATAGATTTTTTTTGTTTACTATAACACTGTAAAATAATTTTAACAAAGAAGACTTTTATGTGAATCACATATCACATATATATATATATATATGATGAGATATTTTGATGAATTATATAGAACAAAAAATAATTTCTTCATTGGTCCTAAAAATTCAAATTTCAATTGAACTGGTGAGTTGTATTATTTTTTAGAAATAGGAATGATATTATACAATGAACACTGTTCTTTTGAAACAATAAAAAACCTCATTGAATTAGTCTTTAAGTATTACTCGACCATTTTAGTATTTTAGATTGAAAACGTGTCACAAAGAACTACACCATTGAGAACACAACGTAGGGTTGAACTACAGAGTATAGGGTTCCTTCATGTAGTGTAGGGTTCCTTCGTATAATGTTGGTTTCCTCACAACATAGGATTCCCTATCAATACGTTCATCTTTAAATAACGTAGGTAAAAAAGTATAAATTAGATGTTAATCCATACATTTTTCCATGTCAGCATAAAATCCCTAATGTAGCATTGATGAACCATACGTTTAGCTTTCCCAAACATTGGGTATGAACATTGAATCCAGACTCCAATGTAGGGATGTTGATCTATAAACTTGAAGATTTCTACACATAGGGATGTTTTTTCAAATGAAAACTATTTAGTGTAGCATAGGGTTGATACCGTACACAAACATTATCCTTTCTATTGTAACGTATGGATGTAAATATTTCTTCAATAATCATTTTTTAATGCAAAAAAATAGTAAAAGAGAATATAAATTCTTGTAAAGATCACAAAAAAAATCATTAGAAAATAATCAAGGGTATTTGTGATCATCATAAATCATAGTGTATTGTTGAGACAATGCATTCCTAACAATATCCCCTTTTTTATGATCACAAAACCCATAACATAATCCTTAACACGAAATTAAATTAAATATAGGTTTTTTAAAACAAAATAGTAGATATAAAATATTTTCTCAGAATTTTGATTTTATAAAATTATTTCAATAAAAAATATTTTCAAATAAATGAAATGTTGTGGTATAAAACTATTCACTCAATCTCCCCAAATATAGTTTCTATATACATAAATCATCTCCACCTTTTTTATATCAAAAAATATGTTTAAAAGAATAAATGTAATAAACCACAATTAATATAGAATAGAATAAGAAATTAATAGTTATGGATTATGGCATAGAAAAATAAATCTAAAATTGGATGTTAAGTATTGAACCTAAATAAATCCAAATATGAATATTCTAAAGTTTAGTTAAAAAACATTTAAATGTTAAATAAAAATCCACAATCAATAAGGTTCTTCAAAATGATTGAATTTAGAGGTTGGTTTTAGAAAGAACAAGGGTTTTTTTTGATGAGGAATGAAATGAACAACACTTCTAAGATCAATAAACTTCAATAGAAGGATTTAGAAATGGGTTTTGAATATTTATTTCCAATGATGAAGCATCTTTTTGGAATCATTTCCTACCTTCATTCTCTCAACCAAATTGATCTTTATAAAATCATTCACAGCTTCATCAGACTGGATGAAAGAGGTCAGCTTGTCCTTGAATTGATGAATCACTGGTCCTAACTAGGTTTCATTCGATGTTAGCCAACTTATCATATGCTTTTGATACTATAACAAAACAATCAAAGGAATGATATCACACTGAATAGTATGTATACTGTCATTAAAATTATCCAAAACAAAAGTTATTGCCACAAACTTCTTGAGCATCTCTGGTGATATCTATCGAGAAGAGGTAAAAGCCATATTGATTTCCATGAGAGAATAAAACTCTCATCCAATCATTTCGATAAACCCATCTAACTATTTCTTCTTGAGAGACTTGTATTTTAATGCTTAAAATTCACTTTACATCTTTTCTATAAGCTCCTCAAAATCTCTGACTGAAATATGATTTTCCTTGAATTCTCTCAAATGAATCTTCTGAGCTTCATACTATGATCTTTGTTCTGAAGTAACTCTGTAATATTTAAAATTTTTCTTCTCAGCCTCTAACTATTCTCATAAAAATGAAACTTGTTCCTATAATAGTTATATATTTATAACATGAGAATTGACACTAGAATATAATGATTCGAGAGAATTAGCTCCTGATTGATCAACTTAAACACTAGCTAGGCTTGGCACAGTAACTCCCTCTAGTATATTTCCCAAATATAAACCTCTCACAACTCCAGGATTAGGAGCAATAAAAGATCCAAGATCACTGATCTCTTCCCTATGAAGTTCAGGACTTTGAGCCTCTTTCTCAAATTGCTCGACCACTTGAGTTTCATGACCAACATATCTTTTCTCACAAATTGGAGTGGCATCCACTCCTCCGCAAATTTCAACAAAAAAATTTGGGATATTAACTAATACTCTTCTACTTTTTATAAAAAAATATTCTTCTGGCCCAGATGTTCTTTTATCATCTTCAGGCCGCTGGCATGCTGAACCAACAGAAGGGATAACCCTTTTATCCCCCTGAGTTGTAGGTAAAAACTTCAGTTTTCATTCCTCTATAACTAGAAGCAAATTGTTGCAATAGTTTATCCATAAAACCCCAAGATACATTTATATTATATTATTCAATGTGTTACTATGATGAAACCCTTTTCCAAAAAACATATTGACTATCCCTCCTTTCCTTTATAGAATGAAATAAATAATCCTCCGATAGGGATAATTACCCATGTTGGAATCTAGGTGGTATCTATGATTAATATATATTACCATAAATCATATAAAATTAAAGTTAATATTATTTAGAAACATAAACATGATATACATGTCTAGATAAAGGACCCTCTCAAGCTCATCTGTCCTAGGAGAAATCCCTTATGGAATAAACATCATTATCACCCGACGGTCATGATAAAGTTCTTTTGTAAACACATTCTTGACACTTCTTGTCCCAAAAAAAGAAAACATGTTGTCCTCATATACATTTCTCACATTACCAATGTTTCATAAATTGAACTGAAACTCCCCTTCATGATGAAATAATTACATCTTGGCCATTTCCATAGAGGATAAAGAAAATTATATATGATCTATCATAGATATATTTGAATCTTATTCAAAACCAAAACTAAAAGAATCATTCATACAAAATTCTTTAACTTCTATATCATAAACCATTGAAATACTATCTTATCCAAAAGCATAAATCAGAACATGAAAATGAATAAAATCCTTAAGCGACAAATCTATAGAATCTAGATATTCAAAATCGATTACTATTCCTTGTAAAACTCTACCATCATTCCCCGAAGAATACATATTGTTATCCAATTCAACATCAATATATATTCACAAGGTTTCCATTTATTAATGTTTCTAAATATATGTAATTTAAGGATTATTTTTTTCGGTAGACGGGAAACGAAAGAGAGAGGTACATTATATGTCTAAAGGACATGTAATAGAGTATAAAGATAGTGGGAGAAGGAAAACAGTTTTCCCCACGTCGATTGAGGATGTACTAATTACTTTTTTAATTTTAAGATACAAAATAATATTATATGAAATAAATTTTTTTTTAAAATATATTAAAATAAAATTTCAAAAAAACAATTCAAACAACTAAAATGAAATCAAATAAGACATAAGTAAATTATGTTAAATAATACATAATAATACGAAAAAAAATAAAGTGACATGAAAGAAATTAATAGATAATCACATACATTAAAATAATCATAACTCCCCCTTAATAAAATCAAAACTTGCACTGGGAATTGGTTTAGTAAAAATATCATCTAATTGATATTAGGTATTAACAAATTCTAAAGATATATCCTTTTCAAGGACATGATCTCTTAGAAAATGATTCCTTGTATCATTCTGTTTAGTCCTAGAAAGAATTGGGGTTTTTAGAAATATTAATATAACTAGTATTATTACATAAAATATGTATACTATTAAAGTTTTGTCCAATTTCTAGTAGAGTTGTTTTCATCCATAAAACTTGTTCACCACAACATTCAGAAGATGTATATTCTGCCTCAGTGGTTGACAAGGAAACAGATTGTTGTTTCTTACTAGGCAATGAAACTAAATATTTTTATAATAAGTGATAGGTTCCTGAGGTACTTTTTCTATCTAATTTAAAACCTAAAAAATAATAATCTGAATTTGAAATTAAATTAAAATCAAAATTTTTGGGTAAATAAGATATTGAAAAACAGTTCCTTTTAAATATCTGAAAATTATTTTGACAATACTAATATGGGATTATTTTGGATTTAAATGAAATTTTTCACAAAGACATACTGAAAACATGATTTTTGGTCTGCTAGTAGTAAGATATAACCAGAAACCAATCATACCCTTATATAACTTGTTGTCAAGGGGTTTCTTAGCTTCCTCAAAATCATGTTTTATATTGGTACACATAGTAGTTGTATGTGTCTTTCTATTTTAAAGCACAAAATTCTTCAATAAATCTAAAATATAATTACTTTTATTTAGTATATTTAAATAATATTTTTGATAAATTTTTAATACTAAAGAGAAATTTAGTTCTCCCATCATACTAATTTCAAATTATTTTTGAATTAATTTAGAAAAATCTTGACAATGATTTTTATTAGTTGAACCAAAAAAACTCTATTAACATAAATTTAAAATAATCAAATATTATAACAAAGTGTTTTCTTAAAAAGTGTTGGATCTTAAAAAACAACAATAAAACCATTTTTCAAAAGAAAATAACTCAATATTTCATACCCATATCTAGGTGTTATTTTAAGGTCATAGAGATCTTTAGAAAGTTTAAAAACAGGGTTTGGTTTTTGTGAATGTTCAAAACCAGGATGTTGTTCAACATAAACAAACTTAATAAAAAAAATAATTATTTTTTAAAAGAAGATATAACATTCATCCGATATAATTTAAAATTAATATGAGATGCATAAGTGAAAAGGATTCTAATTTCTTCTAATCTAGCTACATGAGAAAATGTCTCATCATATTCTATACCTTCTTCTAGATTATATCCTTCAACTAAAAATATATATTTTTTTATGGTTATGATCCATTCTGCATTATGTTTATTTCTAAAGACCCACATAGTTCCTATAACTGTATAATTGTTCAGTACCTCTGTAAGTTCCCAAACTTCATTCCTTTTGAACTCGTTTTTCTCTTATTACATAGAAAAAATCCTACTCTCATCATCTAAGGATTCATAAATAGTCTTATTTTTTAATTGGGATTGAAAGGAATAAAATTTATCTAGGATTCAAAATTTTCTTCTAGTTAAAATTATTATGTCTAGGTCTCCTATAACAGTTTCTAAAGGGTGATTCTTTAAGATTCTATACTATTTTTGCATATCACTTTCAGGTTCTTCAGTTTCATGTTCTTCAAAACTGGACTAAACATTATTAATATCATCCTAAAAATCATTTATAGGTGGTTCATGTGTCATGTTATCAAAGGAGACAATGAATTCATCTTTTTGATCTTCTTCTTTAATGAAAGGGCCAATTTCATCAAACTTCTAATGAACTCATTCTTCAACAATCCTTGATTTTTTATTGTACACTTCATAAGCTTTAGAGGTAACAAAATACCCCCTTAATATTCCTTCATTAGCCTTTGGATTGAACTTACCAAGGTTGTACTTAATTTTTAAGATATATACCTTCCATTCAAAAACATTAATTTACATTAATTTAGGTTTTTTTATTCCAAAGTTCAAAAGGTTTATTTTTGAAAATAGGCCAAATTAAAACTATATTCATGATATATAAGGTTCTTCTTACAACTTCTTCCCAAAAATATGATGGAAGGCTATATTCATTTAGCATAGTACCAACCATTTCTCAAATAGTTCTATTTATCTTTTCAGGAATTCAATTTTTTAGGAGTTCTTAGTGCATAGAAGGTGTGTTTAATAACTAAATATGAGCAAAAACAATTGAATTCATGATTATCAAATTCTTCACCATGATTACTTCTCAATGAAATTATTTTAAAACATTTTTCATTTTGAAATTTTTTACAAAAACAATCAAAAGTAGAAAAACATCACTTTTGAATTTTAAAAAATAAACACATGTAAATATAGAATAATCATCAAGTAAAACATATACATATAATTTACCATCAAAACTTTATACTGTTGATTTTGCAAAAAAATACATATGAATAATTTCTAAAGGTTTATATGTAAAAATATTGTTAATAGATTTTAAAGAAGATTTGTGAGGCTTGGAAAGTTGGTATGCATCACAAAATCTATCATTGTCATACTTAAGACTATGAAAACAAGAAACTATTTATTTATTGGATAGGATGTGTAAAGGATATATATTACATTCTCCATGTCTTCTATACCAAATCCTTGATTCATTTGTCTTATTAGTTAATCAATTCAATTTCTTTTTTCATACTAAATTTAAATCAAATGTATAAACATTTTCAGTTCAAGGTTCTATAAACTTAAGCAATATGTTTTTAAAAACTAAACAATAATTTTTAGAAAAAACAATATAAAAAGCATCCCCACAAAGTGGAGAAATACTTACCAGATTTTTCATTAAACCTTGTACATATAGTAATTTGTTGATATATATTATCTTCAGATCTCCAACAGTTCCAACCCCAATTTTTTTCCTTTGGAATTTTCACCAAAAGTGACATGACCTCCATCTATTTGAGTGAGAACGTGAAAATTTTGTGGATATCCACTCATATTCCTTGAAAAACTATTGTGCATATACCATATTTTTTTCATGTGGCCAATTATCTCCAAAAGTGTCTAAAACATTATTGTTTTGGTACCCACACATTCACAGGTTCAGCATTGTTAGCTAGTAGAGATCTAGGAATATATAGTTTCATTGTTTTTCCACTGCTTATATCATTAGAATCAGAAAATATGAAAAGAAAAAGGCTCTTTTAATACCACTAATTTGAGGTTTTCTCAAATAACAGTTATTTTTTGACCTTGGTTGTATTTGTTGGAGAGGCAACGATGGAAGGAACCCTAGGCATCGATGCCATCGTAGGCGATAGCGGCCTTCGAGCCGATTCCTCCCCCCTTGGTGGGGGAGGGATCTTCTACGTTCCTCAACAAATATGGGTCCTCCTTTCGACCCTTATCAAATCCCAATTTTCTTCCTACCTTCCTGAATGCTATCCTTGGCCCCAAAGTGCTGGATTTGGTTGATGGATTTCCCAACCTCCAGTCTTCAACTGTGGAGTTTTCAGAAACATCGGCACTTCTAAACCTCACTACGGTTGCACGCTTTAAGCAGAGGAGACCATCAGTGGATTCGTTCGACAGGTTCGTCTTCAATTCCTGGAATTTGCAGGAGAGGGATACTATTGGTTTGATTGATAGTCATCACATTATAGTTTGATTTGATTCAGAGGAGGACCTCATCACCGCCCGGTCCAGTGCTCCCCGCAGCTTCAATGGTTTTCATTTATTCCTATTTCGCTGGTCTTTAGAATTCCACAAGGGACGCGATCCTCCTTCCACTGCGGTCTGGGTATGTTTCCTTAACTTACCATTTCTATTTCAAAATCCTTCTATTATTAGGATGCTTGTAAATCTTGTTGGATTGTTTCTTTGTGCTGATAGCCGAATTAGGTCTTTATGTCATCGTGTCAACCCACAGATATGTGTGGAGATGGATGTGTCGAGGATCCATTTCGAGTGCATTTGGGTAACTATCGGCGAGGAGTATAAGTTAAAGCAACAGGTGGTGTATGAGAACTGTATGGATTTTTGATCTTCCTGTAAATGGTTGGGTCACTCTTCGGTTATCTATTGTCGAGGTTCTTGTGTTTCTGGATGGAAGGAGGGTAGAGCCAGTGGAAAGGCCGAGGATGTCCGTGTGGAGGCATGCAAGTTGAATCAGCTGGGTAAGGGGATGAAAGGTGATGATTGGGGTGGCAAGGATTGATCTCCATAGTCTGTTTTGGAGGAGCGACAGACATCGAGTCCGGTGGAGGAAAATTTTATACACAGCGACTCAATGGTTTTGTCATCAGCCATGGGATCTGGTGCTTTTGTGGAGAAAAAGGAATCATAGGATTTGGGAAATCCGAAGGTTTCTGTGGTCTTCTCTAGGATGAAGTTGGACCTTGGCGGCCCACACATCTGCAATGATTAGTTTCACATAGAGAGTTTGAGTATGAGTGGGGATTTTCCCCAAATGGAGGAGGCTGCAACTGGTATGGAGCAGAGGGAATTTAATGAGGTAGAGGAATTCACTTCTTCCTTTGATGAGGCACTGCATGCGGGAAATGGAGTCTCTATTAAGGGGAGGCAGGGACATGTTAAGGAGGTGGACATTCCTGTTATAGAGGAGGGAACATGAGATTTTGGTTTGATGTCTCTGACCCCTTTACAAGTGAGAAATAGGTTTGAATGCCTAAATTAATATGGTTTGAGTTCTGTTATAGCTAGTTTGATGGATACATACGAGGTCAATACGAATGGACCCAATGGAATTGAGGCTGGTTATTCGACAGGTGAATACCCAAGGGATAAGTTTAATAGGAGTAATAGAGGAAAGAGAAGAAAGAAAGACTACTCCTCCTTACCTCCTCCCTTGGAGACCCGTTCTGCTAAGAAGTTAAATGAAAAGAAAGCAGATTTAGATGCTGTGGAAGACCAGCTCTTGGAACTAGTGCTAAGTTTTGATGATGATGTGGTCGACCAGGTTCTATTTCTTTACGTGGCGGAAGAGAAGGTAGATAAGATGATGGGGATGTCATTAAGGGTTGACCTCAATGAGGATCAATATTCTTGTATTGATAATAAGGACTTAATCCTGGTAGGGGGCTTTAATAAAGGGACGATCAGGCTGGAAGAGTACATTCAGTCCTGGGATTAGCTGGCTTCCGAGTTTGAATGTCTAGTGTTGAGTGTACCAGGTATTCAGGTATCTTTAATCTCCTAGAAATTGTGTAGGAAATCTGTTTCTAGGAATCTCAAGCTTTTCATCAATGATGTTCATATGGTGGAGCTTTTTGACTAATTGGGGAGGTTTGCTTGTTCGGTTTGAGTTTGGTTGTGGTTCGTTCTGGTAGTCTTTTCATTTGATGGTACTCTTGTGATATGCATCCTACTCTCTATTTGGTTCTACCCAACATGTGGTTCAGAGCAATTTTCCCTCTCTAGAGCATGACATTCAGAATCGGTAGTTGAGAGGGTATGGATATGCCATCGGTTTCGTGTCGGTGCATCCCTACATGGGGAAGTCTGCTGAGTGGTCATGCAATGGTGAAGGTTGGTCTTCTCGTTTTAGTTGATGGGGAGGGGTTGATCCTGTAGATTGTTTGGGATTTTCTATAGTTTGTAATTTTTGTTGTAATGCTGGTTCTTGGTTTCTCACTTGCTTCTCAAAAGTGATTTGATAATTAAAAAATTATAATTTTCAGTCAGTCAAATAATAGTTATTTGATACATTCCTTTTTATTCCATAAAAATAACAAGTTGCATTTTTTAATTGGGGGCCGAATAATTCTTGTACAGTTTAGATTTATCACTCTTACTTCCAACACCAAATATTTCCTTTTTAATAACATTCTTTCCAAGGTTTAATCTAATACTTTTTCTCCTTTATTAAATACAATAGTATCACTCTTATATGATTCTAATTCATCCTTAAAATCTTTGATCTTCTTTTCAGGATTATCATAGTTTGATGTAGATGAGTTATATTTTTAAATTAATTCTTGATGTTGTTTCAAAAAGGTATTTCTTTCACCTAAAAAACATTATCAATGTTCTTATATGGATTTTTGTTTTATAATAAAGAATCATATATCTCTTCTAACACAGAACAACAGGTAGTTATTAAAATTTTTGAGCAACTGGAAAATCAGAATCAGAATGAGATGAGTAATAAGTTTATAACTTTTTATCTTAATCCATTAAGCACACATTATATTTAAAATTTGATTTTTCATTTTATGAATCAGATTTAGATGAACTATTGGAGTATTCAGAAACACTCTTTCTTAATTTCATTTCTCTTCTATCTTTATATTCATATTCATTATTTTTATGATATCTCTTATTTGGGTTAATCTTTTCATCTTTTAGTAGAGGATAATCATGTCTAAAATGACCTAATATCATTCATTCGTATAAGATGACTTCTTATGGATCTTTCTCAACCTTCTTGAAGGGTTTTCTGAATCCTCTTTTCATCTTGTATAATATACTGAACTTCTTAGATAACTGAGTTAGCTCCATTTTTGTATCAGATGAATCTAAATTCTTCTCCTTTCTGTCTTTTTCGATTCATTTTCTTTTGGGATTCTGAGATGTTACATTTATATAATTGATCTCCATTTTTCACAATTATTCCATGATCTATATATTCATCATGCATTTCATCTTCATACATCATCAATGTCCCAATTAGTTCTTTCATTGTCAGATCTTTGATAGGTGATGACTATCGAATAACAGCAGATATACCATTTTTCTTAAAATATAATAATCTCAAAACATTAAATGCTTGATCATATTGTCCGATAGGTTCACATAATGCTATAATATTATTGATAATTTATGTGATACTTCTATTCATTTTAATAATTATTTCACCATCAAATAGCATTAATTGTTTGAATTTCATCTTACCTGTAGCATACCTCATTTATCTTACATTATCTATTCTTTATAAGCAACTGCAATATATTTACACATTTCATATGTAGCTAGACACTGTAATACATTATTGAATTCATCTATTATGATAACAAAGATGATAGTATTCAAAGATTTTGAATTCATGTCATATTCTACTTCTATTACAGCTTCCCATGTTTTCGGATTCTCATGAATCTTATATGGGGTAATGATCCTTGAGAAAACTCTAAATCCATGATTTTTAAGATAAATAATCATCCTTGATTTCCAACACCAATAGTTTTAATCATTGACCTATGGAGCTCAAACCATGAAAATCCTTTCTCAAGGATCAGCCATTGTAATCTTGTTATAGACCTTATACTTTTTATCTTGCAATAGCTTTATCTAGAAGATCACCTCTGATACCAATTTTCAGGTGGGATATTACAATGTAATACACAAGAGGGGGTGAATTGTGTATTTTGAAAATATTCTCGAATTCTGGATTTTAACACCCACTATAATTTATGAGAATATGTAGTGTTATTCTTATGTTATGAAAATATTCAGCAGATAAACAGAAATAAATAACATATCTTTTATAGTGGTTTGAGGTACAAAGATTATCTAGTACACTACACCAAATACTATCTCTACGAGCTTGGTGAAATTCACTAGTCTAGTCCACTTATCAGAAGACTAAATTTCCACAACTGAGCATAGTTACTTGATACCTTTACAAGACTAATTAAAAAAGTATTCTGTTTCAAAAATAGAGAACCAATTATTCATAGCTTAGATTGAGAAGTTGATACTCCACCACAACTGAGTATGAGTAGTTTAAACTCAAATAAATCAAAAGAGATTGATTTTTTGAAACAGGTTAAACATAACAATTGATGCAACATAATTCTGTTTATGTTAATCAATTAATCAATTAATGTTGGGTCTTAAATTTGGGGGGGGGGGGGTTCTGGAGTTACAATGGTTTAAATGTCAGGTTGTCCCCATAATCAAATTCAAAAAAAATGTTGTAGAGGAAAATAAAACAATTGTTTTATTTTTATTCCTCCGCAAAACCCAAAATTCAACTTCCCCAATCGACCTACTACGGTTGAAGTGAAGGTCTCTTTAAGTGAATATCAGCAATGTGAGTTCAACGGTGTCGTCAGATTTTAATTCTGAGCACCGGTACAAAAGTTACAAAATCTTACTCCCATGTTTACTGAACTCACCTTAAAAAAAGTTTAGAAATTCATACCAGCCACTCTGGGCCTCAGAATCACATGCCGCTAATTTTCACAAACTCATAATATTTCCATATAATAAAAAAGTTTACATGGAAAAATCCGGGTCTTTATAGATCTCCTTAATCTTAGAGAGATTTCTTGTGTATTAAAGGGATATGTATCATGACCATAATTATATGAATAATTATATTATATTTTTAATTTAATAATGTTTATATTTTCTCTTATTGTTGAATTACAAATGATTTTTACTTTTAAATAACAAAAACATATATTTTTATTTAGAATTCAATTTCAATAAATTTGTTTATTGGGATGAATTAATTAATTTTTGAAATAAATACAATTCTAATTAAATATTCTTATCAGATACTTTTTTTAAATATAAATGATTATAAAGGGTTTATTATGTCAAATATAAATTTTATAAGGGTTCGAAAACTGTTATTGTTAGAAATCCCAACATTTCTCAATAAATCTAGTTTGTTATTTTAAAAGATAAAATTCACATATTTAGAAAATTATTTACAAAAAATAAAAATTATTTTTTTAATCATAAAATTGAAATTATCCAATGTTGAATTTTTCAAAATTATCTGACACAATTGAATTTTTAGGTAAGAATTAAATATCGTATAAATATTTTTTGTGTATTATGCCATCATACTGACTCAAAAGTGATGTAGTAAATAAAATAAAGGGTATACATGACCAAATATATGTTTTAAATTTAATATAATTTTATTTTATATTTATTTTATTAATATTATAAAATCATTATGAGTCATCTAAAACCATTAATATATTTTAAGATATTAAAATAATTTCTATAAGAGTATGAATCCCTTCCACATAATAAAGGGTATTATTTTATTGTCATAGGAAATTTTGATTATAAAATAATTAACACCAATCTAATTTTTCATAAAACAAAGGAATAAATCATGATATAGTTTTTGGTTTTTATTATTTTATTATATAGATTCCAAAACCTGAGTTTGAGAAATGATAAAGAATTCCCCATTAATTTCAAATATAAAACCACCCATGATCGCATTTCTATTTACTCAAAATACATGATTTACGTTATTACCCTTCCATACCTTATATAGAGACATCCCAAGGTTCCCCAAAGCCCTAAAAAAGATTCTCTCAAAATTTTTTATTCACACACTCACGTAAGGGTCTCGTTTCTTATCTGATATATTCATGTTTCTTTATTACCATATTCCTTCTATTTCCAATTGAAGGTTTTAGGAAATGTCTTTAAATGTCACTATTAATTCCAATTTTATTTCCAAATTATGAGAGAACCCTTTTTCTTTCATCAACCCATTTTATGAATTTTTATGTGGCGTCATTATGTTACTGAAATTTCATCACAATTTTCCATTCCAAAAAAAATTATTTGGTGAATACCATACCGATTTCCTATCAAGTGTGTTCACATTTATACACATATACATATTTTAATAGAGACTTATATGTATGTATTTCACAATCTTTTATTATGGAGTAAAATATGATGATGAATGAATCCATTTTCTATAATCTATATAGAGAACTTACGCATGAGAATGAATTAATATGACGGGTGCACCCAGAATTATATAATGCTACAATGAATAGGAAAATGTTTAGTCTCATGAGAAATAAGGTTGGGATAGAGAGAGATCTTGATTCATTTATGGGAATTTTTCTATCATGAATTCTTGGAAGTTATCCTTGACCTATGATTATGATGAAATGTTTTAATTTGTTTCCACATTTCCCATGTTTTTTTTATGATTATCATTCCATGTTATAAATAATTTTTCATGTTTATAGTTCTCACTCCATTCACTCGCCCATTAATATTCCTATTTTATGACATGTATTACCTAATTTCATATTTATTCTCTTACTATGATGTATTTATCACACCTTTATTATGAATTTCCCCAGGTTATCTCGTACAGTTTCAAAATCCAAAGAATTTTAGAAGAATTTGAAGAAATTTTCAATGATGTTGTTGTATCCCATGTTAAAGATGTTATTATGTATACTTATTTCATAAATAAGTTATACTTCTCTATCTTCAAAGTTGTATAATGTGTACTTTTATTTAATAATTCATGAATTATTATATAATAATTATAAGGGTTTTCATAGATCACATCCCCAGTAAACCATAAGTAATATCAACGGATGTTATAAAAAATGAAAATTCCATTAAATGATCACATCAAATTTTTCTTTATGAAACTACCCATTTTAATTAGGAATCAAAAATTTAAAATAAAAAAAATTAAGAAATTAATATGGAAAATTTATCATTTAAAATAAAGTTGGAATCACAAATGGATTCTTCAAATCATTGAGCAGTCATGATGGTATAAAATTCTTTTCATACCTTTTACATTAAAATTCAAATTCATTTAACATAGTTGGTAAAATTTCAAAAGTACATCATTCATAAAATTACAAGAATATTCATTTCCAAAAATATTTAAATAGTTTAATAATAGGTAAAATGGAATTAAGAATCATAATAAAATATTAAAATCCTTCTTGAAAACATTTTAATGAAAACATGGACATATAAAAAATGATTCCTGACCAAAAAGGAAATAAAGGTCATTTTTATTGATATAAATTTCTCATTAATTTTGTAAAATGAAGAGATTAAAATTTTAATAATAACTAAAAATTAAATTTATATCCATATTATATGAAAACCAAAGATATTATTGAGAGGTATATTGGTAATTTTCATCATTAGATTCATAATCATAAACATTCCCAACAAAATAATAAAATTTTAACATAAATCCCTTACCTCAATTTCAAATTCATTTAAATGATCTCTAAAAACCATTATTGTAATGTAAAATTTATTATAATTATATTAAATTACAATTTTAATACATATAATATCATATATGATCCACTTATTATAACTCAATACCAAATTATTAATAATTCTATATTAAAATCGTTGTTTCTATGTGATAACTGTTTCATTTTTCATGAGAATTTCAGTTCGGCGATTCCAATATATATATTTATATATATATTAATAATTTTAGCATTATATAAAAAATCATAATGATATAAATTTAATATATATTCATTAAATATATATTTAGATACACACATAAAAGGAATATAATGGAAAATGACTTACACTATTCTTAGAGATGGTGGTTCGTACGTACACATGAATCTTGTTTCCAAATCTTCCCAGAAAAAATTAAATAAATCTAACCAATAATTCATCATTAAATTTTCATTATTAAATAATATATATATAATATATTCATTACATATATCCTTATTACCAGCCATTAAAAATGAAAATGAAGAATGAATCACACCGCTTTATGATGGGTATAGACTACACCTACGCACGAGCGATATTATCATTATCCAATGGATTGGTTGGTAAGAAGTTAGAAAAGAAATAATGATCTCATAATATTATTTATTTAATTAGTATAATATATTTAATTTTATCACATCATAATACCCATCCATGAAATATGGTGACATAAAATGAATTGTATCACTACAGGGTGGTGGTAGTCTACAAATACACATGAGAGATTCCTTCACATCCAATTTGATGGAAAATAGTGTGAATAATTGTGTTTAAATAAAACTAATTAAATTTATGTATACTTTGGATAATAATATTATATTTTAAGATCAATAAAATGTATTTAATGGAGGTGAATATGAAATAATTTGAAAGCGGTTAGGAATAATGATTGTGTCTTCTACGATAGGCCTTGTTTATATCCCCTCTTATAGACCCTTAGAGTAGTCTATTTGGATGAAAAATAATCTAATTTATGGATATGTAAGTTTATAATATTATTTTTTAGGTTTTTTATTTGATAATTTTATGAATTTTTTATAAAAGATATATAGTCATTGTGTCCTTTTATAAATGGGGGTGAGGACACACGTGGAATTTCCTAAAATATTAAAATATAATAATTTCATACTCATGTATAATTCTTCTAAATTTATATAAATAATAATGTGGGATGGTATAAAATTGAAATATTTCCATAAAATATGATTTATATATTTTTAATTAAAAATCATACCCATATCCTTTGGTTTTTCACCCCTGGTAAACATGTTTTAAACTTAACCATGGTGATTTTTTTTAATGTTAGTACTATTCATTGTGAAAAAATATTAAAATTAACATATTATATTATTATTATCATTAGGTAAAATAATTAATCTTTGTTATCAAATTTAATTCAAATATGTATCATGATTTAATTTACAATTATTTTTGAAAAATGTGATGAAAAAAGTTTTTCCATGAAAAATGTTTTCTTAAGTATAAAAATTTTTATACCAAAATAAAAAATAAAATTTATAGATAAAATTTGGATTATTAATAATATAATTGAAATAATTTAATATTTAAAACCACTAGAATAAAAAAAAATTTATAATTATTTAAAAAAATTAAATTGTTCAATAAATTTAATATTTTTCATTATTCATAAAAAAGTATTTTCATGAAATTATAAAAAAATCACAGTAAAATATTTTTGACATTTTCTATTCAAAATGAACATAATTTAGTCAAATTAATTTTATAAAAGTGAAATAATTTAATTATATTATATTCTGACAAAAATCAATAAATTTTATTTTTGGATAAATATATTTATAAAGCATGTAAATACAATACTAAAAATTGAGTTATCATTTATAAAAATATTTTATTTTTCAAAAACCATTAAACCCAGTTTTCAATATTTCATAATTTCTTTTCAATCCTTATATTTAATGGTTTGGTGATAATGGTATACTATGTTGTGGTTCATTTAGACCTAGAATAGAATACATCATAAGGTATCAACGAAATAAACCTTATTTTAAGATAAATATATCATAAAATATTAGAATGATAAACTCTACCTCCAATAAAATAAATTTATCCATTGAAAATACCTTTCTTTAATAAAGTTGAACAATGATTTCTTTTTTTCCTGGAATCCTCAAGTTCCCATATAGCTTTTTTAAATTTTAATTTCCTCTAGTGAATTTTACGATGTTAGTAGAGTTCTTCCATTGATGATTATATATATGATTCATTAAATTAACCAATTTCTCTTCATAAAAACGATCATTCCACAATGGAACTATTGGAGTTGGACTCCAAGGAAATTCTTTTTATACTCTGACTACTAGTATATTCAATGTATTTAATATTAATAAAGATATTTTTGAATTTTGATCATTATTCTAAATGAATCTTATGCAATAATGTCCTATAACATAAATCACATTGACAAGGTCATATAAATGTCCTGATATGATGAGAAACTTAAAGTTATACGAGGATATTAATATCTAATATTTTTAGGTAGGGTAAAATTCCATGATGGGACCTATAGTACATAGATTGTCTGGTGCGACTACTTGTATGGGAATGAGGATTCTTCTCTTGAGGTTTTCACTTGGTAATCTCCAAGATGGGATATTTTGAGAATATAACCATTTGTTTAAATTATTCATCTTTTGGTTTCATGATATAATTCAATATACGAGAGTGTGTAATCATCCTTATACTTTAATATTATTATTAATTCATGTTACAACTGACATACTTAGATGTATTTCGTAAACCATGATGTTAAAATTTTATGGTGAAGTTTTATACGTTTGTTTCATTATGACTAACATGTTATTAATGGATAATTCAAGGAAGTATTTATCCCTTCCATACTTCTGGAAGATGATATATTTTCCCTTTGATTGTAATTAAAGTGTAACCCAAAAATACATGTCCATGGTGTAACGACATGTTTATTTTTTATAGTAAAGGAAAGACAAATCGATCATATGTGTTGGTGGAATGGATTTTTAATGTATATTATGAGACATTGTGATAAATGGACTGTGTTACACAATGAGTGTTCTTATGTGGTTCTTGTTGTTGTAATGTTAAGTCCTTTCTCTTAGGGGACTAGACCCATTGATAAATTGTAATTTCGAATTTAGGAAATCCAACCTAATGAAAACAAAAAATATTCTTATAGGGTCACACATTTAGTGTCACCTACTATCTCGATTAAATTATTGATAAATTTAATTATTATAATAAACAATAATCTCATTACTAAGGAATAATTTTATACTTGTTTTATCGATCAAAAAAAATATTGATGAATAAAATATTTATAGGGCTACTCAATAAATGAGGAGTTGAAATGGAACAGGCCCATGTCCGGTGATGGATATTTATTTACAAGCCTAAAAATAATATTTATCATATTTTTAAGTTTGAACATTCCAAAAAATTAATAATAATATCATGGTTATTATTATTATTTGTTAGGGGGTTTATTGAGAACAGATATTATTATAGTGGTTCACAAGAAATTAAAATATTTATCAACCTAAACTATAGAACTAAAAATATTCATATGATTATATTTTGTAAAAAACAAAACAAAATATTATTTTTTCACATAAAATTATCTCTCAACTTGTCCAAATCTATCCTTCACAAGAAAAAGAAATGGAAGAGAGATTCACTCATGGCATAAACATGATTGATAAACACAAAAAAATATAAGACAATCGATTCACCATGATAAAACACAGAGATTGATTGGAATTTAATGGATATATGTATAGAACCTGTGGATCACTACTAGAGGGATTCTATTTTTAGATCCTCATATAGACACAAAGGAAATCTGAAAGGGAATTTTCGGATTATCAACATCCAAATCTAGGAAATATCCTAAAAAAAGTGTTTTGTTTTTTATGATCTAAATTGATAGATTATATATTTAATGTGGGAGATCCTCTATTGGCTTTTAGGGAATCAAAATATTAAATTATATTTTAATATATATATAACCACTACATACTTGGACTGATCGTGAAACCTTTAAGTGGCATCGAGGTGGTCATGTTTTAAATTTATTATTATTTATTTGATAGTTGCTGTATATTATATTTTGGTTGAATGATCTCATTTTATATTATGTATTCATTAATCCAATATTAATTGACATTTTATCAAAATATTAATAATGTTCATCATGTATTTAATTTTCTTAACTGAATAAAAATAGATGAATAGTTACTAGTCATGCCACCAGAATGTTCCAATTTTTTTGACAGTAGAACTAGGTTTCAGGGAGTGTAGCTAGAGTACATTCCCTACCCCCATGTACACTTCACCTATATGTGTCTATGGATACATGAAAAAATTATAATTAAACTACATATGGTGAATTTATGACACATAGTATATAGATTGGGAAAACCATACACAGTGTGTAGCTAGCATACAAGCTGGGTAGGCTGCATGGGATAACAATATAAATTGTGTAATACTAATTATCATTATACATGGTCAAACCGCATGAGACTTAAATGCAAGAGAATTTATGATATACATAAATTCTTTGTAGTGTACACATCATGTAGTTCATCATTTCCAGTGTTTGAAATACACATTGATACATTCAGTGATAACAATAAACCTATTATATAAGGGTTACATATCATGTAGTTGAATTTTACAGTACATTTGATCACTTTGAGTTAAACAATAAAGAACATGGTTATTATCTAGGGAACCCAAAAAAATACATGGTATTTGGCTATCATGTACTAACACCATAGTCTAGCCATGTCATCACACTAAAGCCCTAAGTGTGTTCCCCGGATACACAACAATCTAGGTACATGATATGTAGCTTGATAGTACATGTCGTGTGGTATCCTTATTATTGGAATAATTAAATTAAATGAAATTGAAAATTTCATCTTTAAAATCAATTTTATTATTGCCACATTATGTGTTTTAAAATTTAATAAGAGTTTTATAAAATTTTAAATTTTTAATTAATTTATAATAATGAATCTGTAATCATTAGATATGTTGTTTATTTGAAATTAATTCTTTTATGGTAGATATCTCCAGGATTATTTAGATAGTAAATATGATTAATGGAAATTATTTAATTATTTCAAGAAAATTTCTCTTAATAACATTTAATTAATAAGAAATGAATGATTATAAATATATGTTTCATGTAAGACAACTCGTGAACTTGAAAAAGTTATGTGTATGTGTTTTATGTTTTAATTTAATTTATTTTAATAATTTGAAATTTTTTATTATTAAATAAAATAAAATGTCTTTTGAGTCATATCTCCCTCCATTATTTTGTAGAGCCTATGTTTCAAGGATTATTTTATTATTTCCATTAACTAAACCTTTAGTTCCCCTCACTTGTGTGTGATTTATCAATACATTTAATTAATGAGGTATCCCAAGGGATGTTGAGGAAGGTCAAGATAGAACCATGATGATTCTAGCCTAGGAAATACCTAGGAGGATTTGGATAATGTTATAACTCTTTGAATAACCATAAATATGAGTTATTTACCCTAGGTCAAAAGATGATTTAATGTCCTCTCATTAAATCAACTATTAGATAAGTTCACGAATGGGCCATTTATATGTTTATTTCCATCTATGAATATTTTATTTTATCTATTCAAGACCATGATTACATAAATAAATCCATTAATGTGAAAATATGGAATTTAAAAAAAATTATTATCTTTAAATGTTTTACCCAACATGGATTTTTAATTGATAAAATTAATTTAATATTAAAAATACTTATTCATGATAAAAATTAATAAAATTTATTAATAATTAATTAAAATCCCATAAACTGATGTTAAGTTAGACTAATCCTTGTATTACATGATTGGGAATGAAACCATATAACTATGTGTAGTACAAGGCCAATGTTTGCATAGATGACTCTATCAGGAAGTTCTCATGAGTGTTTTGGGTTGAGTTCACAAAACTTGTATTTAGTTTAATATACAAAGTTATGGTCAAAAAAATTTGGAGCCATGTTTTGAGGAAACCCATGTTTGGAATTCAAGATAGGGGAATCCACTCAACGAATCAATGACTTACAGGCTCTCATTTGGAAGGACTGTTTAACTAATTACTTTCATTTTTTCATTGAAAAAGTCTATATCATTAAAAAAATTAATGGGGATGGATGACACTAGATTGTCTTAGAAACTATACATTCCACATTAAATGATTAGGGATATAAATAATTGATAAAATAATGGTAATATTTAACAAAAAAACTAATTTATTAATTCTCACAAAATTTTATAATCATGAAATGTAATAATATTTTTCCATTTTAATTGTTGAATAAAATGGAACATTCATTATCCACACTATCCCATTGATATATATTATAAAAGGAAAATTTATTTAGTCATAGTAAATTCTATGAATGGTTTATATGCCTTCATGTTTGGATGCATCATGAAGGGAAATATGACATGCTAAAATCCTCAATGTCTAATCCACCTTCTAAAGAGGACATTGATGAATATTTATTTATATATAAAAAAAATATTAGTTACGTAGTCAAAATTAAATGTTTGATTAATTCATATATGTAAATTGGACTCATAAAGTCTCATAATAACATGGATTCTTATATAATCCTTGAGAACCTCTGAGTTTTATAACATGATAGATCTAGACAAGAACAGTTATAGATTTCTAGAGAACCATTTCTGAGTATGCCAGTGGAGGGTGCACTAGATTACCCTTACATTGTCATGATCATTAGATACATTGATTTCATTGAGGTTATAAGGTTTAGTCTTCCAAATGAACCGTGCACTGATCTCATTATAGCATCACTCATTTAGAGATTACCTGGTTTTGTTTTTAATTAGAAATTGGAAAACATTGAGAAATTTCTACCACAACTTCAAATTTTTATTCTATAAAAAGATAAGTAGATTATTCACAAAAATATATCTGCCATTGTGGTGATCAAAATTAAATTGAAATTGAGTAGCTCTAAGAATTAAGCTTCTACACACCAATCCATGAAGTGGAAGATCAAATAATAATCAAGGGAATTATGTTACATTTCTTTCAAAAGTGGAATGAATGAACACGGGAATGAAAACTCCACCCATCCAAAGATGAAACGGTAAGCCTCATGTATATTTTTTATCAATTTAAATTTATCTTTTTCTATAAATGTTGTAATATATACAACTTATGGTACTAACATATGAATTCAAATATATGAACCACGCATATTAAGGAAAATTGGATGAGGGGAGGAAGATATACGAGAAGCTAATATAGATAAACTTGTTGATGTATCTATCAGACACTACCACCACATGATTCCAAATGGGATAATCTTTGTTTTGAATTATTGTTATTTTTTCCTTCATTTACCAAAAACACTATATTTGTATCCAGACTAGATACATATGGTTTTATTTGAAATTTTTTAAATATATGTTTCTTATTTTATAAATATTTCATGTTTTATGGTATGGAAAATTTAAATAATTCTATTTATGTTTGATAACATGAACCAAATGATTGTAATCGATAAAGAAGATACATCACATGACTCATACCACACCCATATTTGACATCATTATCTAAGTCATGTAAATGAAAAATGATTGACTAAATTACATCAAGAATAATATTTATATTATTTTTAACTAAAACCACTTGGTATATGTCACACATGTTGATAGAACTAATTTTTAAATATATTTTATATAAATTTCACTGATTTAATCCTCACCAATGTGTCATTATATGTTAAATTGCATATTTTTTGTAAGTTTGTTGTATTTTGAGGAAAATAGTGAAAATTCCCTAATTTTGGATTTTTAACAATTTTCACTAGTTTGATGTTTTGGGAATATCGTTTTAACTATTGAACCAATTCAAATGATTATTTTTTTCATGTAACCCCTAGAATATTAGCTTCCCAATTTTCAATTCGACCATGTTCTAAATTGTCTAGATAAAGGCTCAAATAAATCGTTTTTTGTGAAAACATTTTATGGTTGGTTCTGTGGAGCTCACCTCATTCATGGAGGAATAACTATGGATACAGGTGTCCAAAGACATTAATTCCAATTGTATATGCAGGATTATTTCAATATGCGCATGAATAATGATATTCTAGCACAAAAACGTTCATTAGGGAACAATGTGAGTGATAATAGTTTTTGGAAGATGAAGAGTCTCCTCATGCAGAGCAAGAGAAGTTGAGTAATTAATTCATAACATTTTCATCACGTCTCCAAAGAAGCTGTAACAAAAAGGAAAAACAGAGTATATAATTCTTCACAAATATTTATAAGATTCTATAGTGTTATTCTTCTTGTAATGGTTCATGATAGAAGAAAACATCAAACGAACAGTATCCGGACAAAAGAATTTCCACCCCTCCTCCACTTATATTCTTATATTTTCTTTCATTTCTCGGGGGTATGGCTTTATAGAAACCATGATGAATATTTCTTTCACTCTTTCTATGATGGAGATGATTTGGGCTTCTCAATTAATGCGAGGCTAAGGACCAACTGGTTGCGGACAACGACAACCGACAGACACTCCCTTCCAAGTTTTGATCTTCATTGCATCTCTATTTAAATTATATTTCTTCGATGATAGAATTTGTTTTTTTCATGAACATATTTTAAACTTTTTTATGGTTTCCCAATATATAAAGTAAAATAGTGAATTTACCTATTTAAATTTCTTCGGTGAGGTCTTGTTGTTGAGCATAGTAATTTCTATTAGGTTTGCATATTTGGAGGTCTTCAAGTAATTTCATCACAACTATAGAAGGTGAAACAATCATATTGAGGTTTTAATATTATAGACATGAAAAATAATGTGTTTATACAGAGTTATTTGGGTAGTCATTAAGAGATTCATTTGGGAGATAATTTTAAACAAGGAAGAGGGGAGTGTCCGGGAGGTTAAATATTATTTGTAACCACTATTTTGATTCTGGTATCAAACTTATTTTATTTCTTGTCAATTTTCTATATTGATCATAAATTTTATTTATCTTTATATTATATTTAAATTATGTTCTATTGTTTTTAATCAAAACCCCTAATTTCTATTTCGTGTGAAAATAGACAAGACAAAAGTGACAGTTTTTCAACTCAAATTGCAACATCCTCGAGAGACAATCTAGGGACTTCTATACTGCATTGTTTTTTGGGATAAATTTATTGATTGAGGATTTCAAAACAAATAATATTCACTTCAACTATCACTATTTCCAATGATGTATCTTGAGTTGATTTTTGTGGAATTTTTTTTTCTTGACCCAAAATTCTAACCCAAATTTTGTCCCATTGATTCCTAAAATTGATAGAACTTTTCACTCTAGGGATAGAGCTACCAAAAATCCCCATGTCCCAAGTTGTAAATATTCCAATAACGCACTTATAAGGAACCTGGTTGAAACTAAAATTCCAATGGATGAAAATATAACCTTGAAATAATTGGCTTCATCATATGATGCAAATCAAGAAAATCCAGTTGAATATCCTGATGCACCTTTTGGGTTTGAAATTAAATTTGGTTTCATTCACTGACATAAAAAATTAAATGGTTTTCCTGTTGAAGATCTATATAAACACCTTCAATAATTTAGATATCTTTGTGTCAAAAATGAAACCCTAGTGAGTTGATTCAAATCAAATGAAATTGAGTTCATTTCATTTTTTTTAGAAGAACTTCCCAAAGAATGGTTTTTCTATTCACATTCTACTTTGATTTGGGATTGGAATGAATTGAAGAAACTTTTCATAGAAATTTCTTTCCCTACTTCAAGAACTGCTTCCATTATAAACTAGATTTGTGATATTAGGCAAACTTAAGGAGAAACATTTAATGAGCACTATGAATGCTTCCAAAGACTTTATTTCAGTTTCCCCCACCATAAAATCAGTGACCAAACTTTTGATTCAATATTTTTATGAGAGATTGGGTCTTACTGATAGAATCATGATTGATTCTACTAAAACAAGGGATCTAGTTAACAAAACACTAACTTATGCTGTGAAATTAATTGAAAACATGTCCCAAAACACTCAATAGTTTGGAACAAGAGGCCTTCTTCATGTGAAATATGCCCAAGAGATTCCCATTGTTAGTCCTAAAAACAACATGATTGCGAGCCATCTTTCTGATCTAACCACCATGGTGTGGTCAATGATGTTATTCAATAACCCACCAACACCACCCAAACCGAAATAAACATTTAAAATGCAAGTCCACTATGGAAATTTTTTCTTCCAATGACCATTTTAGTGACCAATTCCCACAATTTCAAGAACCTTCTGAGAAATGCAATGTTGTTTTTCCTAGACAACCCTTTCAATCAAGCCAACAATAGCCATTTCAAAAAAAACAAAATTTCAATCAAGGCCGGAAAAACAACTCTAATTAAAGATATTAATAGCATGCACAACATAGAAGATTCTTCCCAGGATAATCAAGCAATTCACCACCATGATATTTCAATGAGAAATCCAATTCTCATTATATAAGAAACTTTTAGCCTATCCCTCCCACTCAAAATTCAGAGAGAAATATTGAATAATTAATGAGGAAACAACATGAGGAAATGAAACAAACACAAGATCAAAAAAAACCATACTGAATACCCTGATGACTCAAATGGGTCATCTTCCCTCTGATCTAAGTTTCATAAAAAATCATATGTGTGTAGGTTTTCCCTCAAAACCTCAAGTGAATCTGATAGATAGATGGAAGGAAAATGTGAGTTCAATTTAACCTAAGAGTGGAAAATAATTGAATACCACTCCAATTGAGAAACCAAAACATGATGTTTAAACTATTAATAAGAATCCCACCACTGATGGAAATTCTAGAAATTATGAATGTTATTTGAATGGAAACACAATTTCAAGAGAGTAAATGTTTCTTGGAAGAACAAAGAGGGATTGGAAGAGGACGTATGGTACTTTTGTTTCTCAAAGAAGTGCTTAGAATAGTCTAGAAACATAAAAACTACCACTGACTTACCCTAGAAGTGAACCACTAGTGAATTCAAGTTCTGAAAAAGAGTTGGATAAGGAGGTTTTGGATATATTCAATAAAGTTAAAGTCAATATACCTTTGATTGATGCTGTGAAACAAATTACAAGGTATGAAAAGTTTTTGAAAGAAATGTCTACCCACAAGAGGAAATTCAAAGGAGGTGAAAAGGTCAACTTTGGGAGGAATGTTTCATTCATGATCCAACATGCTTTTCCTATCAAATGTAATGACCCATGAACCTTTACCATTCCCTGAACAATTGGGAAATGTGAATTCAAGGATTTTATGATGGATTTAGGGGCCTCCATCAATGTTATGCCACATTATGCTTACTCGTCTCTTCATGTTGGAGTATTGAAACCCTCTTGGATCATTATTCAACATGCCAACCAAAGTACAAAAAAGCCTGCTAGAGTTATAGAGTATTTTCTCATTCTTGTGAGAGACATGATTTTCCTTGTGTATTTATATGTCTTGGATATTGAAGATGATCGGTTTAGTACCCATGCACCTCTCATTCTAGGGAGACCATTCATAAAAACTGCAAAAGCAATCATCAGTGTTCACAAGGTAACATTTTCACTAGAGTTTGGAGGATATCTTGTTAATTTCAATATTTTTCATTCCATGAAACACCCAGTCAAGGATCATTCATCCCCCCAAGTGAACATGATTGATTGGTTATCCACTGATATGTTCCCTAATTTTTCCTATAATTAGAAACCAACTATTGTTTTAAATGATGGAAATTTTTTTGTTGCTGAATCTTTTAAAAACGAGAGGGAAAAGGAAGCTTGTGTTGAGTCTTGGAATGCGAAGACTACTTTGCAAGATTCTATTGATCTCAACATTGATGAAGATGTCTTCCGGGAAATCCAAAATTTTGCTAGTGGTCTCCCTGGAGAAGTTGACTATTATCCACTAGAAAAAAATTGTTAGAACATTGAAATTGATCATAATGGTGAATTTACATTAAAATCTGAATCCCCACTAACCAATCACACCCGTGAGAAAGGTTCCTTGATCACTGAAAATACCCTAGCTGAGTTAAAGTTGATACTACATCCTAAGAATCTCAAATATGCTTTCTTAGGTGAAAATGAAATATTACCTATTATCATTTCAAAAGATTTTTCAAGGGACCAGGAGAACCAATTGTTAGGAGTCCTCAAAACCCACAAGGAAGCTATTTGATGGCCTCTATCTTATTTAACTGGAGTCAGCCCCTCAGTGTGCAGGCATTGAATTTTTACGGAGGAAAATGTTAAACCAGTGAGACAATTTAAAAGGAGGTTGAATCTAACTCTTTTAGTTATTTTTAAGAAGGGTATTACCTACCTTTTGGCTGTTGGAGTTATTCTTCCTATCTCTGATAGTCAATGGGTGATCCTAATCCATGTTTTTACCAAATATAGTGGATTCAAAATCTCAAGAAATGAATTTTGTGAGCTTATTCCTGTTAGGCTTCCAAATAAAAGGAGATTGTGTATTGATTACGGGATGCTCAATTTTGATACAAGGAAAGACCAATTTCAATTGCCATTCCTTGATTAGGTCCTTGTAAGACTATATAGAAAACCCAATTATTTTTTTCTTGATGGATTCTCTAGTTATTTACAAATTCATATTGCACAGTAAGATCAAGAGAAAAACACTTTCACATGCCCATTTGGTACCTTTTCTTATAGGAGGATGCCCTTTAGTTTGTGTAATTCTCCTGGAACTTTTCAAAGGTGTATGAAAATCATTTTATTGGAATTTCTTGAAACATGCATGGACGTTTTTATGGATGACTTAACTATTTATGGCTCATTATTTGGAAGTTGTTTGGAAGGTCTGGTTCATGTTCTTGAAACTTTCATTGATAAGAACCATGTTTTTAATTATGAAAAATGTCATTTCATGGTGGGTAAGGGAATTTTTATTGGGCATGTTGTGTCTCTGGATGGAATTCAAGTTGATAAATCCATAGTTGTGGTCATTTATTCATTTCCATACCCAAAAACAGTCAGAGATGTTAGATCTTTTCTTGGTCATACTGTTTTTTATAGAAGATTCATTAAGGATTTTAGTAAGGTTACGCTTCCATTGTCTAGATTTATCAAGAGAGACACCCCATTTGTGTTTTATGAGAATTGTAAATAGGACTTTGGGGAGATAAAACAAAAACTAAGAACCCCTCCCATTGTTCAACCTTCCAAATGGGACTTGCCCTTTGAAATCATGACTAATGCATCTGACTTTTCTCTTGGGGCAGTTTTAAGTCAATTGTTGGAAATGAAATCTCATGTGATTTACTATTACTCTAGAATATTAGATCTGGCCCAATCAAAATACACAAAAACTGAGAAAGAAATGTTTGTTTTTGTCTTTTCTGTAGACAAATTTTTTTGCTATCTACTGGGATCTAAGGTGATTATTTTCACTGATCATTCTGGAATCAAATTTTTTATGAAGAAAAATGATGCAAAGCCAAGACTTTTGAGATGGATATTGCTATTACAGGAGTTTGATGTTTAAATAAATGACAAGAAATGAAGTGAGAACCTTTTTGCTGATCATGGAGTAGGATACCATCTTCTTTGAATGGGAATCTACATATATATCCACCAATTAAGGAAACTCTTCCCGATGAGGACTTGTATGCTTATGAAACTGAAAGGCCATGGTTTGCAGATCTGATGAATTATTTAGCTTCTAATGATGTTTCCAACTAGTTTTCCAAGAATCAAATTTTTAAAATTGTGACTGATTCAAAGCATTGCCATTGGGATGATCCATACTTGTGTCATGTTAGTAATGATCAAATAATTAGTAGATGCATTCAAAATTATTATTTTCAATATATCCTAAATTTTTATCACACATTGAGCTATATAGGACACTTTGGGCCTCAAATAACTGTAAGGAAGGTTCTTGATTATGGTTTGTATTGGCCCACAATTTTTTGAGATGCTTTTTATTTCTACAGGACATGTATAAATTTTCAATTTCATGGGATCATTTCCAAAATGGATGAGATGCCACAACAACCTTTTTTGTTTTGTGATTTATTTGATGATTGGGGTATAGATTTTAGGGGACCTTTTCCAAATTCTTTTGGATATATTTACATTTTTATTATTTTTTATTATGTATCCATGTGGGTAGAAGCTATTCCCAAAAGAGATGATGATGCCAAAACTGTGTCCAAATTTGTGAAAGAAAATATATTTTAAATGTTTTTATTTCCTATGTTCTTGATTACGGATCATGGTACTCAATTTTGAAACATGACTTTAGAATCACTATTGAAGAATTATGGATTTCATCCTATGGTCTCTACACCCTACCACCCTAAAACAAATGTATTGGTTGAGTTGTCCAACAGAGAAACCAAACAAATTCAGGAAAAAACTTTGAACCCAAATAGAATGGATTGGTGTTTGAGACTTTATGATGCACTATGGGAATATAGGACTGCATTCAAAACCCTAATTGGTATGTCACTATTTAGATTATTCTATAGAAATGGTTTTCATCTTCCGATTGAGTTAGAACACAAATCTTTTTGGGATGTTAAAACATGTAACATGAATCTATTTTCTAATGGAAAGAAGGAAAATTTTGTTTTCAAGAGTCTGAGGAGATCAAAAATAATTTATATGAAAGTTATATGTTTTACAAGGAACGAACCAAAGAATTTCATGATGAGATTATTCTAAAAAAACATTAAGGATGGAGAAAAAGTGTTGATGTTTGATTCAAGATTGAAGCTATTTCTGGGTATATTTCATTCCAAATGGTCTGGTCCTTTTGTTTTTACTCATGTTTTTTATTTTGGTGCAATCTAGATAAAAGAAAAAGGAAAAGGGAAACTATTCATAGTCAATGGGAAGAAGTTGAATATTTTTAGAGAGAATGTTCAAGATCCTCCAGGGGAGGAGATCCATTTTCATAAACCTGAATAAAATTGATGCAAGGTTGTGTTTTTCCTTGTCACATTATTTTCATGTCTTTAATTTATTGAATTTCATATTCACAAAAAAAATTTCCATAATGAGGAAATTTCATAAAATAAGTGTTGGGGGAGGAAAATTCTAGGTAGATTAGGATTTTGTGTGTTTACATTTCAATTTGTTTCCTTTTAATTTTTGGTGTGTTCTCTTCTTTTTCAAATTTTTAGTGTTTTATATAAAATTTTGAAAAAAAAATAACTTGAGAGCTTACGTGATAATATTTGTAATTTTTTAAATGTAACACCCCGAGATTTTATGAAAAATATTATTTTTAATTTCATTAATTTATTTTGTTGTACGCTACACCAAAAGAAGCATGCACAACACACATCCTTGACTTGCCTTGCATTACACGCAATCACGACCTTCCTCGATAGTGTGTGTAGTACGCAATACCGAGTTTCACTAAACAATGATATGCTATTAAAATATTATTATAACTAGCCGTTATGAATAGTAATAACCACCTTTTAAAATTTTAGAAATTTTAGCTCTCAAAATGGACTTCATTTTTGGATTCGGAGTATCGAATTTAGCCTAAGGTGAAATTTTGGTACTTTTCGGATAACTTTCATATTCTGATGAATAGTGAAAATTACTAAATTATAATTAAAAACAACTTTTTTAATAAAAATAATTAATAGTGATAAATTATTAATTTGGGTGGTTTTAAAGTATATTTAGAATATATTTTTACAATTTAATACAATGTTGGTCATTGGATGTAATTTCACATTTAAACCAGACATAAACAACTGTCAATCTTTTTATAGATATTGTTTCTTAAAAACACGCTATTTGTTTTAACAGCGGGATTTAATTATAAAATTAATTAATGCAACTTCTATGTTATGAATTTGGTAAAATAGACTTCATTTTTGAATTCGGAATATGAAATATAGCTTAGGATGAATTTTTGGCATTATTCTGAAAAACATCAATTTTTGAGGAATAGTGAAACTACTAAGTAGTAGTTAAAAAACTGAATTTTTTCATAAAAATTAATTTTACCACTTCTGTGAATGGAATTTCAAAAATCCGAGAGACACGGTTGATGTCAGTAAGTAAAATTTGGTTCAATGAGATGAAAATAATTTTTGGTGAATAGTAACTTTTTACTTATATTTACCACGGTTAAAAGTAAATAGGGTAATTAAGGGTAAAAATGATATTAATATTACCCTAACACATGTCCTAATCCTATTGGACAAGTGTATCTCGACCAAAAACAACCTTAAGTGTAAATTATTATCATTAAGGCCCACTTGGATTAGATTAGGACATTTATTATTATTTAATACAAAGAAGAGTTAAAAGAGTTAAAATCAAGGTTTATTTACTAAAACATTTTTAATATAGGGTTATACATAAGATAAATTCGATTGTAAATATTCATTAGAAATCTAAAAAGATTTCCTACAGAATTGTATTTTATTTGTAATTTTTAGACATCAAATAATTTAATTTATTTATGACACAAAGATGATGCAGTAATTATCTTATTAATGAAATATTGACATAATTGATATTATAAATACAAAAATAAATGTAATTTAAGACTTTTTATGAAGTACATTAATTTTATAGATTACTATGATATATTAGTGTTGATTTAATAAACTTGGTTCGAACATATAATTCTGTTATGACTTTCACAAAAATCATATATCAAATAGTATCAAAATTGACACAAAATAGTTTTTAAATCAAATATTATATTATTAATTGTTATTTTATTCCTCAAAATATAAGGTTAGGCCAAATGACTTAGATAAGGATATATATATTAATAATAAACAATTTGGGGTTCTTTTGGCATGTTATAGTAAGTGTATTAACCATATAGTGTAAGAAACAAAAAGACACGGTAAAAGTTAAATTATTTAACTTAAAGTTAAATCTAATTGATAAGGTTAAAATAATGACCTAAACTTGTCTAAATCCTATTTTTTGATATGATTTCGACCCATCCCCACTTTAGCGTCGAAATAAGACCCTTTGTAACCATTATAAACCGATTTTGACTTTAATATAAAATAATATTTTGAGATATTCCTAAGGTGCCCCTCTCCTCCCTTATAAAAGGGCACCTCCTCCCTCTCTTCCTCACACAACTTTGAGCCTTCAAGCTCGGCCAAACCCTGCCAAAATCCCTTCTCCACTTCCCTAGTATCATCCTAGATGTACTGGTCTTCTTCAAAGACCATCCTTAGTTCTTTAAGTGGAGGCTAAGAAAAGGCGCGTCAAAAAGAGGTAATATCCATTACCGATCTTTTTCAATTTCATTCTTCTTCAAATTCTTATTCTTTAGTTGTTTCATGATAAAGTAATAACATCAGTATTTATTATATACGTATATGTTATTATAAATATGAAACAACTCTAATTAACCTTCTATCCATCCTATGGAAAAAGGAAATCACCGCGCGTGCGTACGTACGGAATACCGTCTCCACGCCGTGGTGTAATCTATTTTCCGCCACCACCTTAATTGGATGGGTATAAAGGTGTAATGAGTAACTATATATGATTATTATAAAGTGATATTGATACTGAAATAGTATACATACACTTCAACACAATTCCACGACCATGGGAACGATATCATCGCTCGTCCGTACGTACGGACTACCGTCTCCACGACGCGATGAGATTCATTCTCAATGATTAACCATTCATGAATGATTATAAAGTATATATAATAAGTACTAATGAAATATATGACCTAATAATTATACTGGAATTATTTATATTTATATGTATGTCATCTACTTAATTCCATTCAATTCAATAAGGAAACGAAAACAACGTTCATGCGTACGTACGGACTACCGTCTCTATGAATGGTGTATTTCTTTCCATTTACTGATTTATTATATATGTATATTATGAATATATATATATATATCATGTTTTATATTCTGGAATTAAGTAATCATGATCTAAGTAATCATATGAATAATTACAAGTTAAAAACACAAACGAAAAATGAGACGATTTTACCCAAAACGATACTTTAACATGAATTTACAAAAGAACGGGTAATATAAAGTCATAATTGGACCATATATGATATAATAACAATGAATATGATTCTAGAATAAGTCAATAACATGATTTAAATCATTATACAGGAGGTTCTTACACTTACAAAGCAAGTCGTACCTAAGGTAAGGGAAATATCACAATCTCACTTTTATCCGAGATTGTTTTTACTTTGGTATTTACTGGGGTGTATTTTATCATCCACATCCATGTTACCTCAATATGTAATATTATTTTATACAATAGTATATATCCAATTTTACCCTTCAGTGAGTTTTTTGTAAAATATATGAAAGGAATCTTTTGTCATTTTTCGTACGAGGTACTTTTTGATTTTTCCGACAAAAGTACGAAGAATGTTTTTTTTACTTATATGGCATGAATGGATTTTTAAAACATTATTTCCAAGAAGCTTCCTTTACAAGTTTTCAAGTTTATTTTTAATCAAATTCTTTTATTTTAAATTTTTATGACATTTTAAGAAAGGAAAAATGTTTTTGAAGAAGAAAGGATATTTTCCTCAAGAATGGAGTTAAAGTGTTTTATCAAAATTATTTTTCATATAAGATAATAAAGGGTTCTGTTTCTATACCTATTATTACATTCATTTGACTATGTTGTGATGGAATTATTTTTATGAATTAATTTATCTTATATGAATTGGTTTATGATGTCATGTTGTTTAAGAATCCCATTTTTATTACATGGGTTATGCAATGATGTATGATTTATGAATTTGTGGCACACATAAGAATGGTATCATTATGAGATGGGTGGGACCTATATCTCCCTCCAATGAATTGGGTAAAGATTTCATATCTCATGAGATAGACATGGCTGGAATGGTAGGTTATACCGGTTCAGTGAAACAGGACTGAAACGAGGGTGACTCGATTCAGAAAGGGACTTTGTCCACTAAGATAGTCTTGGAAATGAGTCATGACTAACAAGAAATGATTCTCTATGATTATGTGTGTATGCCACAAAGTTTCATGTTTTATGTTATGATTATTGGGATTTCATTTCACTACTATGATTTATCTCATGTTATGAAATTATGCTCTCTTTTGCAGGTTAAGATTTCCAAAAGTTCTGTTCTTATGAATATGATGTGATTGATTTTTCTTTTGTTTACCCTTACTGAGCATTTGAGCTCACCCTTTTATGTTTTCTTTTCCCCAGGATATAAAGAAAGGTTTTAGGTAAAAAAAAGGGAAGATCTTTATGGGAGATATTGAAGATCTTTCACCACGATTAGAAGATTACGTTCCGAGTTTCCAAAGACACTAAACTATTATGATCCTTGTGTGTGTGTTTTTGTTATGTACTAAGTATTCCGCAAATATAATGTAATGTCAATGTACGTCAAGTTTCAGGTCTCTACAGTTGGTATTAGAGGAAAGGTTTAGTCAACCTTTGGAAACTAGGATGCGAAAATGTTAGTGAGATCCCTAGAGATATTTCTACGGTATGTCTAGGGATGTCCTTAAGGTTAAGTATACGTATAGGTTATAGTACTAGAACTACGCTAACGATCATAGAATTAAACCTAAGATGTTAGATATTGAAGGTACTCCCCCTTTATTATGTTGTTTTCCCTAGCATGATTTTTTCCTCTCACACTATTCTTTTTGGGTTTTAGACGATGGTTGTAACCCGAAGGAACCGTGTTGATCAATGCAATGGACAATGCAATGATTGTCCTCCTGAACAAACAAATGTTATGGGAGATGGAGTGCAAAATCATATTGCTATCCTTACACAAGCTATGAATCATTCTGGACTTCCAAATGAGCAGAGAAAGGAACAGTATTCTATTGAGTCCTTCATGAGGCAACGTCCACCTTCTTTCAGTGGGACTTCCGATCCACTTTTTGCTGAACAATGGATCAGTACCACTGAAAAGATATTTTCAGTTCTTTAATGTTTTGAACATGATAAAGTCATCTTAGAAGTATATCGTTTGAAAGGTGAAGCTGATCAATGGTGGAATCTTATCAAGAATATGAGGCCAAGAGATGAAATTGAGTCTATGGAATGGGACGAGTTCAAGAACTTGTTTTTCAGTAAGTACTTCCCTCGTATTCTTCGAACAACGATGGAGAAGGAGTTTCTTGAACTAAAGAAAAAGGATGATGAATCTGTTGGTATATACGATGCGAATTTTACAAGACTTGCAAGGTATGCATCTAGCATTATCATCCAACCTAAAAGTAAAGTTGATCGATTTTTCAGTGGCTTAAAACCAAGTCTTCAAAGGGCATTAGCTATAAGAGACTTCAGTAGCTATAAAGAAATTTTTCGTTGTGCTATCAAGGTAGAAATGGAAGTTGGTGTTACATATCCATCTCATGGTTTTGACAAGAAACGAAAGATGGAGTTCAAGGAGAAATCTCAGAATAATGGTGAAAAGAAGATGAATGTTTCCTTATGCACCAAGTGTGGAAAGAAGCATGGTGGAGATTGTCTTAAAGGGACTAGAAAATGTTTTAAGTGTGGAAAAGAAGGTCATCGAGCAGCTGAGTGTCGAAGTAATGGAAAAGTGTTTCTAATGATGTGAATAAAGCAAAAACTACAGAGAACGCACCACCAACACTTTAATGCTTCAAGTGCAAGGAAATGGGGCATTATGCTAATAAATGACCTAATCCAATGGTTAGTGATGATCAACATGAGCAACCACTGAACGCAAAGGACAAAGGGAAGTCACATGCGATCACTATTGGAAATGTTGAATATGACAACGATGTGGTGGAATGATTAAGTGTTTATGTAATGGGATTCCAAAATAATATTGTATCATGGAGTATTGGAATATTTATGTATTGGTCTAATGTGGTATTCAAAGTGATTGAGATATTTTTGGAAATAAGATGATATGTGCATAATGAAGGGAAAACGAGAAAATGAAATGTTTAACAGTATTCATGAGCTCATGATTGATATAAGGACTAAGTGATATCATGGTTTGAGTATATAGAATTTTGAGAATTTTGGTATGTGGAAAGTGTTAACTTTTAACTGCATTCATGTTTTCACTAAGGTTCAATGGGTATTCAAGAGAGTACAATATTAAGGCCTTTGAATGTTTGGAATGTGACCAACAAGATATGTCTTATGATATATGGGGATCAATGATGGTATTAAATCTCTAAGAGTGGAAGGCAGTATTATGGATAAGTCTAAATATTAGAATGGATTATGTTGGACATAAGTTAGGATAAAACGTTTATCGATATTATTGATGGGATGTTATAGTAATATAGCTTTATAAAAAGGACAACCTGCAGGACGGGCGATAGCCCATCGCGTCGGACAAGGCTGTGGGAATCGAACCCACAACCGAAGTGCGACTGGCCTTTATCGCCTACCACTGGCCTCCAGGAAGTCCATGTTTAGTAGAAACTAGTTTTATTTTATTAAGCGGTATGATATATGAAGTATAAGTCCATTTTAGGAACCATATATGATTAATCTCACTATAGAATGACTTATGTATATTTAATAACTTTTGCTAACCTTTTGTTTGAGACAGATGGAATGACCCGTCATTCTATCACATGATCTGCTAACACTTCCCGAATAACAAATTCAACTTCATTTATTTAAGAGATGAAGTGGAAATTGTTCAAGGCACGAACAACAGTGAGATTGTACCAAAATAAAGTAAGTATTTATTCTAATTCAAATTCTTCAACTTTAGGGAAACGATCTTGAAAACCAAAAATGTTGTCTTAGTGCTCTTATATCTGATTAATCAGATGGTACCTTAGATCGTCACAAATTTATGGATTTTTGATTGTTGGATTTTCCATATCCATGTTCTCTACCACTCTCCATCAGAACATGATGGTTAGATTTTTCTTCCATATCCATATTTTCACCTATGTGGAAACCCAGTGATTAGTTTATTTGGGTAACCATCACGTTTCATACTTTTGTTTTTAAATATTGGTTTTGGTATTCCTTTTTACGATGTGGGTTTCTATTAAAGAAACTTTCGAGTATTAAACCATTTATAACCCCGACGAATTTCGAGGGCGAAATTCATTTTAAGGGGGGTAGAATGTAACACCCCGAGATTTTATGAAAAATATTCTTTTTAATTTCATTAATGTCGTGTGTTGTACGCTACACCAAAAGAATCTTGCACAACACACATCCTTGACTTTCCCTGCATTACACGTAATTGCGACCTTCCTCGATAGCTTGTGTTGTACGTAATACCGAGTTTCACTAAACAACGATATGTTATTAAAATATTATTATAACTAGCCGTTATGAATAGTAATAACCACATTTAAAATTTTAGAAATTTTAGCTCTCAAAATGGACATCATTTTTGGATTCGGAGTATCGAATTTAGCCAAAGGTGAAATTTTGGTACTTTTCGGATAACTTTCATATTCTGATGAATAGTGAAAATTACTAAATTATAATTAAAAACAACATTTTTAATCAAAATAATTAATAGTGATAAATTATTATTTTGAGTGGTTTTAAATTATATTTAGAATATATTTTTACAATTTAATACAATGTTGGTCATTGGATGTAATTTCACATTTAAACCAGACATAAACAAGTGTCAATCTTTTGATAGATATTGTTTCTTAAAAACACGCTATTTGTTTTAACAACGGGATTTAATTATAAAATTAGTTAATGAAACTTCTATGTTATGAATTTGGTAAAATAGACTTCATTTTTGAATTCGGAATATGAAATATAGCTTAGGATGACATTTTGGCATTGTTCTGAAAAACATCAATTTTTGATGAATATTGAAACTACTAAGTGGTAGTTAAAAAACTGAATTTTTTCATAAAACTTAATTTTACCGCTTCTATGAATGGAATTTCAAAAATCCAAGAGACATGGTTGATGTCAGTAAGTAAAATGTGGTTCAATGAGATGAAAATAATTTTTGGTGAATAGTAACTTTTTACTTATATTTACCACGGTTAAAAGTAAATAGGGTAATTAAGGGTAAAATGATATTAATATTACCCTAACACATGTCCTAATCCTATTGGACAAGTGTATCTCGACCAAAAACAACCTTAAGTGTAAAATATTATCATTTATGCCCACTTGGATTAGATTAGGACATTTATTATTATTTAATTCAAAGAAGAGTTAAAAGAGTAAAAATCAATGTTTATTTACTAAAACATTTTTAATGTAGGGTTATACATAATATAAATTCAATTTTAAATATTCATTAGAAAGATAAAAATATTTCCTACATAATTATATTTTATTTTTAATTTTTAGACATCAAATAATTTAATTTATTTATGACACAATGATGATGCAGTAATTATATTATTAATGAAATATTGACATAATTGATATTATAAATACCAAAATAAATGTAATTTAAGACTTTTTATGAATTACACTAATTTTCTAGGTTACTATGATATATTAGTGTTGATTTAATCAACTTGGTTTGAACATATAATTCTGTTATGACTTTTACAATAATCATATATCAAATAGTGTCAAAATTGACACAAAATAGTTTTTAAATCAAATATTATATTATTAATTGTTATTTTATTCCTAAAAATCTAAGGTTCGGCCAAATGACTTAGATAAGGATATATATATTAATAATAAACAATTTGGGGTTCTTTTGGCATGTTATAGTAAGTGTATTAACCATATAGTGTAAGAAAACAAAAAGACACGGTAAAAGTTAAATTATTTAACTTAAAGTTAAATCTAATTTATAAGGTTAAAATAATAACCTAAACTTGTATAAATCCTATTGGATGATAGTATTTCGGCCCATCCCCACTTTAGCTTCGAAACAATACCCTTTGGAACCATTATAAATCGATTTTGACTTTAATATAATATAATATTTTGAGATATTCCTAAGGTGCCCCTCTCCTCCCTTATAAAAGGGCACCTCCTCCCTCTCTTCCTCACACAACTTTGAGCCTTAAATCTCGGCCAAACCCTGACAAAATCCCTTCTCCACTTCCCTAGTATAATCCTAGAGGTCTTGGTCTTCTTCAAAGACCATCCTTAGTTCTTTAAGTGGAGGCTAAGAAAAGGCGCGTCAAAAAGAGGTAATATCCATTACCGATCTTTTTCAATTTCTTTCTTCTTCAACTTCTTCTTATTTAGTTGTTTCATGATAAAGTAATAACATCAGTATTTATTATATACTTATATGTTATTATAAATATGAAACAACTCTAATTAACCTTCTATCCATCCTACGGAAAAAGTAAATCATCGTGCGTGCGTACGTACGGAATACCGTCTCCACGCCGTGGTGTAATCTATTTTCCGCCACCACCTTAATTGGATGGGTATAAAGGTGTAATGAGTAACTATATATGATTATTATAAAGTGATATTTATACTGAAATAGTATACATACACTTGAACACAATTCCATGACCATGGGAACGATATCATCGCTCGTGTGTACGTACGGACTACCGTCTCCACGACGCGATGAGATTCATTCTCAATGATTAACCATTCATGAATGATTATAAAGTATATATAATAAGTACTAATGAAATATATGACCTAATAATGATACTGGAAGTATTTATATTTATATGTATTTCATCTACTTAATTCCATTCAATTCAATAAGGAAACGAAAACAGCGTTCATGCGTACGTACGGACTACCGTCTCCATGAATGGTGTATTTCTTTCCATTTACTGATTTATTATATATGTATATTCTGAATATATATATATATATATATATATCATGTTTTATATTCTGTAATTAAGTAATCATGATCTAAGTAATCATATGAATAATTACAAGTTAAAAACACGAATGAAAAATGAGACGATTTTACCCAAAACGATACATTAACATGAATTTACAAAAGAACGGGTAATATAAAGTCATAAGTGGACCATATATGATATAATAACAATTAATATGATTCTGGAATAAGTCAATAACATGATTTAAATCATTATACAGAAGGTTCAGACACTTACAAAGCAAGTCGGACCTAAGGTAAGGGAAATGTCACAATCTCACTTTTATCCGAGATTGTTTTTACTTTGGTATTTACTGGGGTGTATTTTATCATCCACATCCATGTTACCTCAATATGTAATATTATTTTATACAATACTATATATCCAATTTTACCCTTCGGTGAGTTTTTTGTAAAAGATATGAAAGGAATCTTTTGTCATTTTTCGTACGAGGTACTTTTTGATTTTTCCGACAAAAGTACGATGAATGTTTTTTTTAACTTATATGGAATGAATGGATTTTTAAAACATTATTTCCAAGAAGCTTCCTTTACAAGTTTTCAAGTTTATTTTTAATCAAATTCTTTTAGTTTAAAGTTTTATGACATGTTAAGAAAGGAAAAATGTTTTTGAAGAAGAAAGGATATTTTCCTCAAGAATGGAGTTCAAGTGTTTTATCAAAATTATTTTCCATATAAGATAATAAAGGGTTATGTTTTTATACCTATTATTAAATTCATTTGACTATGTTGTGATGGAATTATTTTTATGAATTCCTTTATCTTATATGAATTGTTTTATGATGTTATGTTGTTTAAGAATCCCATTTTTATTACATGGGTTATGCAATGATGTATGATTTATGAATTTGTGGCACACATAAGAATGGTATCATTATGAGATGGGTGGGACCTATATCTCCCTCCAATTCATTGGGTAAATATTTCATATCTCATGAGATAGACATGGCTGGAATGGTAGGTTATACCGGTTCAGTGAAACAGGACTGAAACGAGGGTGACTCGATTCAGAAAGGGACTTTGTCCACTACGATAGTCTTTGCAATGAGTCATGACTAACAAGAAATGATTCTCTATGATTATGTGTGTATGCCACAAAGTTTCATGTTTTATGTTATGATTATTGGGATTTCATTTCACTACTATGATTTATCCCATGTTATGAAATTATGCTCTCTTTTGCAGGTTAATATTTCCAAAAGTTCTGTTCTTATGAATATGATGTGATTGATTTTTCTTTTGTTTACCCTTACTGAGCATTTGAGCTCACCCTTTTATGTTTTATTTTCCCCAGGATATAAAGAAAGGTTTTAGGTAAAAAAGGGAAGATCTTTATGGGAGATATTGAAGATCTTTCACCATGATTAGAAGATTACGTTCCAAGTTTCCAAAGACACTAAACTATTACGATCCTTGTGTGTGTGTTTTTGTTATGTACTAAGTATTCCGCAAATATAATTTAATGTCAATGTACGTCAAGTTTCGGGTCTCTACATTAAAACCCTATCAATGAGTTAACCAATTGATCCCTTAAATCTGGTTATAAATGAATGTTGAAAAGAAATTGTTTCATGTTCAAAAATTTTGAAAATTTTAAGAAATGACCATTGAATTTTGAATTCCATGCAATGAATGCTGTATAATAGTGAAAATCACTTTCCCATGAGGATTCTGAACCAATTTTTCATCTTCTTCACATTCATCCTACTTCTTGACTGAACCATAGAATACATGTTTGAACCAGAACTTGATCTATTTCTGTCAAAACATGTGATTTTTAAAGAATATTGTGTTCAAAATGATTGAGGCAATTTGTTTGTGATTGAAATACACCTTTTTTCAGGATTTTATTTTTTATACTGGCCCACCTTGGACCTTTTATCCTTCATGAGCCCTTAGTGTCCATATAATGACTTCTAGATATCCACATTACATTCAATTTTTCCTTTCCAACCTCCTCTGGAAGTATATTTTCATGATCTAGTTGAACTTAAGTGTGGAGGAGATTATTTATGGTGACCTACCTCCTCTGGTGTTGCCTTGGGTGGTGATTCAAACTCTAAAGAGATACTTTGGCTGCTGGAAAAAAAAAATTTGGAGCTATGACTGTTTGGAACTCTTAATGAAAGAGATATGTGCCTATTTGGAGCTCTCAAAGAAAAAAAGTTTTTCCCAATCTGGATATTTTGAGAAAAAGAATAAGGAGAAGAGAAATTTCACTTTTCCTTCTAAAATAATGATTTTATGAGATGGAAATGATTTTTAAGAGATGCTCAAATCTGAATTTCTTTTGAAAAGAGTAAGTAATATACCACAAGTGAGTTGAGATTTTATTCATGCATTTCTTTTCTTAAAAAATGAGCCAATGACTCCTTATTCGACCATAACATTTTTGACATTTGAAACCCAAAAACTTGGCCATAGAAAAACCTTGAAAATCCCCCAGATGATCACATTTTATTGGCTCACATCGGGTGGATATATAGAAATTTTTCAAGCCTATGATGATTCTTTCATGTTTTTGGATGAAAAAATATTTTTTGAAAATCAATATTTGTGTGTTTAGAACAAATTTTTGTGAGGTAGGTGTGTTCTGGGAATGAGAGGAGAATAGAATTGGAAATGGATTAAATGAACTGAATTGAAAACTTGAATCGTTTGTTTTTTTATGAGACATGATATCATTTGATTCTTGGTGGTAAATTGGTGAACCTCATTGGTTTGGGTTTTGAATATGCATTGATTTGGTTTTGGTGCTCACTTGTCTAGGAGCCGAAGTGTTATGTGAGGGTAAATTGATAGAACTAATATTTTCAATATGTTTTATCTAAATTTCAATGATTTAATCCTCACCAATGTGTCATTATATGTGAAATTTCATAATATTTGGAATTTTGTTTTATTTTGAGCTAAATTGTGAAAATGCCCAAATTCTGGAATTTTAGCAGTTTTCACTAGATTGTTGTTTTGGGCACATATTTTTAAATATTGATCCAATTCGAATGATTCTTTTTTAATGAAACCCTAAAATATTAGATTCACTTTTTTCGACTGTACCAATTTCTAAATCGTCTAGCTAAATGCTCAAATAAACCATTCGTTGTGAGAACTATTTATGGTCGGCTGTGTTGATCCTACCTAATTAATGGTAGAAAACCTATGGATACAGGTGTCCAAAAACATTAATTCCTATTGGATATGCAATATGATTCCAAGTAATGATTTAATGATGAGTTTCAAGGATAAATTCGATCATTAGGGCACTATGTGAGTGAGAAACTTCTGTGGAAGATGAACAATCTCCTCGGGCAGAGAGAGATGTTGACTAATTAATTAATAACATTTACATCACGTCTAAAAAGAGGATGAGAATCGGAGGCCATACAGAGTATATAATTTCTCAAAACTCTTTAAAATAGTCAAGAGGGTGATTTAGCTGGGAAGAGATCCAAACAGAATCCATCTTCGGACTGACAGAATCTGGATAGAAGACTTTCCAGCCCTCCCCTTATATTTCCATCTCATCTTTCATTTCAATGGGGGTTGGCTTTATAGAAACATTGATGAAGATGGTGTGAAATATTTCTAGAATAGAGATTATTTGGTCTTCTCAAGTGATGTGAGGCTAAGCACCATGTGGTTTCGGACAATGACAACTGACGGACACTCCCTTCTGAGTTTTGATCTTCATGTGTAATCTACATTGCATCTCTTTTGAACTTTTATTTCATGGATGATGTCAGATTTTTTGTTTCATGAATAAATTTTCAACTTGTTTGCTTTGTATTTTTCCCAACCTATGATGTAAAATAGACTATTTCCCTATTTAAATTTCTTCGGTGTAGTCTTGCCATTGAGTATAGTGATTTCAATTAGGTTTGATTATTTGGAGGTCTTCAAGTAATTAGATCACTTCTATAGAAGGGGAAACAATCATATTGAAGTTTTAATATGAAATCATTTCAAAATAAGGTGTTTATCCAGAGGTATTTGGGTAGGAATTGAGAGATTAATTTGGGATATAATTTTAAACAAGGAAGAAGGTGGTGTCTATGAGGTTAAAGCTTGTCCATAACCACTATTTTTTATTCTGGTATCAAACCTATTTTATTTCTTGTCAATTTTCAATCTTGATCATAAATCTTCTTTCTCTTTAGTTTATATTTATATTTTTTTCTATAGTTTTTAATCAAATCCCCTAATTTCTATTTCATGTGAAAACAAAGAAGACAAAAGTGATAGTTTTGCAACTCAAATTGCAACCTCCTCGAAAGACAATCAAGGGACTCCTATACTGCATTGTTTTGAGGGATAAATTTATTTATTGAGGATTTCATGACAAAAAATTCTAACTTCACATGATTATAGAGATATTATGGTAAAATCCCCATTTAGAGCGAAAGGTGACTGGGTTAAAGAGATTCTTTTATTACATTATAACGATGTTTGGAGAATATTTCTTATTGAAGCAAGGGGTCAGATCCCAAACATTATATATTTTACAAATGATTTTATTAGACAAGGATATGTCTACTTAATTATGTATAAGTTATAATATTTTGATAAATTTAAGGAATAAAAGAATTAATTTGAGATCCATCATTATGAGAAGATTATTAAACATCACTCATACAATGGGGGAAAATACCTTAATCAACACTTCATTTTTTACTTATGGGTATTAAAGAACCTATACCATATCACTCCTTGTTATATGCCTCTATAAAATGGTTTAAGTGAAACTAGGAACCAATCCTTATTGTGCATGGTGAAATCATTGATGAGTCATGTGATTATTCTATTACCCCTTTCGAGATACATGTTATAAACAGAATAATAAAAACTAAATTGGGCTCCTACTAATGTGAAATACTGTATAACATACCAATTTTGTAGTGGAATTAAATCCATTCTTTCATAAATAATATTTTGTTGTTACAAAGTGTTTGTCAATTTCACTTTAGTTAAAAATCTTGGACCCTAAGGCAAAATGTGTATTTTTTAAGATATCCCTAACAAATGAAGGGATAAATCCTAAACAATCCTTCATACAAAAAGGTTGTGGTTAAAATAAGTCCCACATTTTATTAGAATAATATCATCTATAAAAGATATAGTTTTAAAGAGATAGATTCCTGGGATCATGATATACAATAGTTGTCACAAGAAAAAATTATAGAAATCCATTTGCATGAAGATGTTATTCTAGAGGCTCAAATACTAGGTAAGATTATTATCGTGTTTAGAGAATCAAAACAATATGTTTTCCTATCCATCAAGAATATTGACTCATTATTAGTTGATAATAATGATCCTATAAGATGCGATGAAGAGGTATGAGGAATATATGTTTAAAATTTATAAGAATCTATATATTTTGAAAGGGATTCCATGTAACAAAACCAGGTCTAGATTTTGGTAGATCCTTCAGTAGATATAAATATTTGTGGTTAAAATATGGTTATTCAGTTAGAAACTGTAAATGGAAGGATAATTCAGTGCCTATAAGGAATTATTGGTTACCAAAGGGCTTAGATATCATTAAGGCATTGACTACGATGAATTCTTTTCACCAATTTTAATGATGAAATCCATCATAATTCTAATTTACATTATGAAATACCTTGACTATGGGATTTGGAAAATGGATGTCAAAATATAATTCTTTATTGGGAAACATTAGGAAGATGTATATATGAAATAAAATGAAGGTTTTGTGACTCGAAATGATTCCCACAAGATATGAAAATTTAAAAAACCCATTTATGGATTAAAGAATGCATTTTAGTCATGGAACATTCCTTTTCATTAATACATAACAAAATTTTCGTTTTAAATAATGTGTTTGTTCATTATGTCTACAAATGGTTTATTGGTAGCACAATGTTTTTGTAAATAATTTATGTAGATGAAATATTACCAATTGGAAAAAAATATCCTTCATGCAAACTACTACGGTACTGTTGAAAAAATGTTACTCTATTAAGTAAATGGGTGAGGCAACATATTTTCTTGGGATCATAATCCATTATAACAGACCTAAGAAGAATAATAAACAAATTAAAATTATATACATTGAGAAGATACTGAAGCGATTTTGTATAGAACAATCCAAAATGGTATTTTTTACATTGTCAGATGGAATTCATCATTCAAGGAATATATGACCTCAGACACATGGTGAATGAAATACAATGAAAATAATTCATATGAGTAAATGATTGGGTTAAGAATGTATGATATTCTTCGAAAATTGAATTATTTCACCAACTCATTTGGTATGGAAGGATGATATCAGGATAATATAGGTGACAACCATTAGATAGTAGTCAAAACATTCCTTAAGTAACTATGGTGTACTACCGATATGTTCAAATTTTATTGAAGAGATAAGGAACTATTCAGTAGAGGACATACCGATTCAAGTATCCAAACTGATCAAAATGACACGAATCTAAAACGTATATAAATATTCATTTTTAATGGATATACTATGTGGTGGAAGACTATAAAGAAGGTTGTGGTCATAGATTCTATTGTAGTGTCTGAGTATATTTCAGTTTCTAAGGATGCCAAAGAGGCGGTATGGATGTGAAACATCATTCAAGAAATTGTAATGGTGCCTAGAAGTAATTATGTTATAACACTATACTAAGATAATACTACAGTGGTGGCTCTCACAATAGATCCAATATAACATCAGTGGACAAATCACATACATTATAAGTATCATCTCTAGAGGAAATTTTCACAGAGAGGTGAGGTTTCAAGGAGAATTATTTCTATAGAATAAAATATAGTGTCTCCTTTGACTAAAACATTTTCTTAGTAGAAACATGATTATCATGTGAGGTCATGTGGACTAAAATTCATTGCAATTTGAATCTAGCCTATGTGGGAGTTTGTTGGAGTTGGTATTTTTGGACCAACTATTCGTACTTTTATTACATGTATATTTGATGTATTTAAAATCAATTAAAAATCTAATTATATATTTTTCATTGTTTTTCATGATTATAATTTAATAATTTCCAATAATATACATCCCATTGATATATTCTTAGCAGTTCCCCACTATGATGAGAACCTAGAAGTGCTTTGAAAATATTCATAAATGATGTAATGTGGTAGTATAACATGCTATGATGGGAAACATAGTATACATAATGTAAGGTGAGAGTACTCATAAGTGGAAGAGGTTTCGTATCATTAAACTCACACTTTTTAGTCTTTAAGATAGGAGATAATGATAAAATACATGCTAGTATGAATTCTTCATATTACGGCGTCATTAGATATTCCTATATGTGAGCATGTGTAATGGTCCTTATAATTAAATATTATTATTAATACATGTTACGACTTGGGTACATAGATTTATTTTTTAAACCATGATAATAATATTTCATGTTGAATATGGATACATCCCTTGAGTCAGGGGTGACATGTTATTAATTGATAAGTTTAGAAATAATTTAACCATTTCATATTTCTTGAAGCTGATATCTTATCCCATTTATTATAATACAACCGTCACACTAATTTCCAATAAAACAGTGTAACGACATGTTTATATTAGATAGTATATGAAATATGTATCAAGCATAAAGGTTGGGGATACTTATGTGAAACCTGCATTATGTGACATTGTTATAATGGGATCATATTACACAGTGAGTGTTCATATGTAGTTCTCCTCATTGTGACATGAAGTTATTTATTTTGGATTCGTAAACTCATTTCTAGATAGTAATCATTAACATTAGGCATTCCAGACTAATTCCAAAAAGAATGAATCTTATGAGGTCACAAACTATGTGTTACCGATTTTCTAAATCGAATTATAAACTAATTTAATTTATAGAATAAATATTATTCTTAAGACCAAAGAAATTCTTTTCATGTTTTTTTATTGATAATATTTATTTGTGAAAAAAATCTTTTTTTGTGGTATTGAATAAATTTTAAAGATTATGCACATAATAAGATCATGTTTGGTGATTTTTATTTATTTATAAGATGACAAAAAATATTCATAATGTGTGCCATTTGGTGCTTTCTATAAAAAAATTATTATTTTAAATTTGTTGTTGCATGTGGTTTATTAAGAATAGTTTTTTTTGAACTGGAAGGAAATTTAATTATTTATTAACCTCAAACCTTGAATTATTAATAGTTTTTTTTGGATATTTTTAAAAGAAATCATAAATAGATAATTATTTCACAAAAAATAATTGTATCTTGAATCCTCCTTCTATCTACCTCTCAAGAAAATATAACAAAAGATGGATTCCATCAAGTATGAAGGATGATAAATAAATTAAAACAATGATAAATAATAGATTTTTTTTACTATAACCAAATTATTTATTGGATATGATCAGAGATCTAAAGATCATGTTTAGATCACTACAAGGTTGATTTGACACTTGGATCCTCACAGAGAAAAAAAGGAAATATGAATAGTAATTTCCAGATGATCAAGGTCACGAACCAGATCTAGTCTCCACTAATAGTAGCACTAAATATAGCCCATGAAAAAGCTATAAGGGCATTCCCTAACCCCATGGTATGGCTCAACTTCTCGGGTATTAATAAATTAGGTTTGGGAACGATTTACCTGAGTATGAAAGCATAAATCCTTAAAAAACAATTGATAATAAGAATATGAATTTTTAATGCCAAACAGGACTTTAGAAAAATCCATAACTGAATACATGGTTTTAAAAAAATTATTAGAGGTTCCAATAATAATAAAAATAGCATTAATTCATCCATAATTACTCCACATGACAAGGGGTTGTCACCACCGAGCCGTCTCCACAACACCACACTATAGGAAGAGTCTAACAACCCGAACCAGCTTAACCTGATTTTTTTCCTTTCCCTGAGTCAAAAATATCCAAGTCTACTTACACATAAGGGATTTAAAAAGAGTGTGAGGAAAATCATAATAATATACCACCCAAATATGACAAATATGATGCAATACAAGGTAAAAAAGGAAACAATTTTAATATGTAAAGAATAGCGGTGATAAATTCCATGAAATAAAACATTCAATTGAAAAAAAAATTCAGACTAAAACATTCATAATGTTAACTCATTTAAATAATAAATGTTGGATATTTTAATTCGAATCCAAACAAATTCTAAGACAAGCTTGGATACCACAAATCCAATGAGCACCAAAACTGGGAACACCCCTGGCTACTAGATAGTCTCGAGCCCTATATACTTCGTACCTTGGTGAAAAGTAAACATGACACAAATCATTTCCCATGCATGATACACTAGTAGGGAACATTACCATAACCTTTTGGTCTCCAAACATCATTCATATAGTTTAGTTAGAGTTGTCATTATTAATTTTCTCAGAGAAACAAGGACAAAACCCATCCGGATCACTAGCCATACTAGTACATATCCGCCCACCTAGGTACCTGGGTTTCCCCTTTGTGCTCAAAAAATTTCAGCATACCACACACATCTTTTTTCCTTTAAAAACACCACTAATAGTAAAAAGAAAAACAATAAAGTATTTATACACACTTTACACCACTTAAAACATACAAGAAAACCTTTTTATTTCCAATAAAACAACATCTCAAAATATCACATTATTTTCCACCCAAAACTCCTTGGAATCCCCACATTGCACACCATGATCATACTTAAAATTCACCAAAACAAAAATTTCATCCCAACACCATTCAATGAAACCAAAAAATCAGTTTTTGGGTAGCCCCATATTAACCATGAAGTTATATCTTTATAAAACCTCCATTCTCACATAAACATGGCACTTAAAAATTCATGTGTTTTACAAACACCATTAAAAAAAGTTTTAATAGCAACTACCAAATGATATAAACATTAAAAACATTATTTTAATCCCAAAATAACTTCAATAAAATCAACTGTGTAATTATAGGGTATCCCCAAATGAACTAACAATAGATTTCTATGAAAAATCTCAAATTTCACAAAAAAGTAGAACATAAAATTCATTTTCATTAAAAACTCCAATAAAAAATTTTTGAAAAAAATTATAAAATGATATAAACATGAGAATACTATAAACACAGCAAGCTAAGTCACAAGGATTTCATACACAATGGAATCACCTACCAAAAGTGTAAAAAACCTTAAATCATTGTGCGAAAGTTCAACCGCACCATAAAAGAGTTAAAATAGACCTAAAACCATAATTTCAGACCATGAGACACCAGATCAAACCCTAGTTTCGAAACACTACTTTCTAGACATTAGAAACATCTATAATAAGGGAAGAAACCCTAAGAAAATGGGAGAAATAAATAATGAAACCCATTCACCTGAGGGATTTTGAAAAAATTCTCACACAATACAGCAGTATCTAAAATTACGAACATCCAAAAATGATATTTTTTTTAGAACAAGGATTATGAGGTTAGGTAGGAACTTGAAAGGGGGAAAAATTTAGAAATTAAGGAGTTATGAAGGTAACAAATTACCTCTTCAAATTTGTATGATTTGAGAAAGATTGAGAATGTTTTCCCTAATCCTAGACAGAAATGAGCTACAAAGAGGCTGAAGAGAATCTGGGGCTGCGGCTAGGGATGTTGGCTACAAGTGGGATGTGGAATCACCAAAAAAGAGTAAAACGTGAATATGTTATTAAATAAACAAAATTTGGTTTTAAAATTGGATATGGGCTTCTAGATTGGCCCTATTCCTTAAATAAAAACTCAAATCCACCATGATTAGGGATTCCTAAAGGGTCAAAATTAATATGGTGGTACTAATAGGTTAGGGGAGGACATTTTTGATGTGGAATGAGTGGAAAATATTGAAAAAGGAAAGAGTTATAAAAGAAAAAACTGTTTTTTAAATCTGGAAATGATCTCATGGTTTGACCCAAATCAAGAAAACTCACCCATTCCTCAAAAAATGCATGGGAAACCCCAAAAACATAGAAAAAATATAAATTAAATGAAAAATACCTTTAAATTAATTCATTCATGTGACAATTATCCCTACCATGAAATACTTTCAGGGACTTAATGTCAACCTGAAGCTTGATCGAAAAACAAGAATGGGTACTCTTCCTCAACCCATGACTTCTGTTCCCATGTTTCATGTGTATCACTACCATGCTTCGAACAAATCTAGACTAGAGTCATAGACTTCCTTCAAAGAACCTTCTCTTGGGAGTCCACTATAAGCATTGGCTGCTCAAAAACTAACAAGTCATGCTCTATCTCCAGTTCTTCAAAACTCAGCACATGGGAAGTATCCAGGTTGTATTTCTTCAACTAGGAGACATGGAAGACTTCATGGATGGATGTCAACTAGGAAGGTAAATCCAACCTATATTCCACCTTTCAAATATGATCGGTGATCTCAATAGTTCTGACATACCACGACATCAACTTCCCTTTATTTTCCCAATCGATGATGGCTCAAACGAGGGGACACTTTCAGGAATACCCTTTCACCCACTAAAAACTCCAAGTCTCGATGCCTCTAGTCAATATAAGATTTATGGAGACTCTGATCTGTCAATAAACGGTTCCTGATAAATTTTACCATTTTAGAAGTATCCTACACTAGACTCAGCTCCAGTAGTGAGGTCTCACCTACCTCATCCCAACACAGGGGGACCGACAAAGCCGACCATAGAACACCTCAAAAGTATCAATTCAAATTGAGTATTTATATATGTTATTAAAATAAAACTCAACCAATCCTAATTGCATATCCCAAAAACCACCAATGTCCAGGACACAAGCACGAAGCATGTCCTCCAAAATCTAATCTGCCCACTCTATCTAACTATCCATATGAGGGTGGTATGTCGTGCTCATATTAATATGAGACCCCAGGTAATTATAAAGTCCTTACCAGAACCAAGAAGTAAAATGGGGGTATCTATTTGAGACAGTAGATAATGGAACACCATGGAGTCTCACTACCTCTTGAAGATACAAACGGCCAAACTCGTCCACTTCAGTTGTATCTCTGATAAGAATGATGTGGGATAATTTGTTCAAATGATCAATCAAAAACCAAATGGAATTCATACTTCAAGGTGTACGATGAAATTCAATAATGAATTCCATGGAAACCTTTTCCCAATTCCAGGTAAGAATGAGTAATGGATGGAGCAAACCGGAGGGCCGTTGATGCTCTTCTTTCACCTGATCGAATGTGTAGCATCTCTACACAATGTCCTCTATGTCTCGTCGCATAACTAGCCTCCAGAACATTCGTCTCACAACATAATACATCTTGGTGGCACCTGGATAGATAACCCATTGAGACTGGTCACTATGCACCATCACCACCTTCTGTAGAGGTAACGACACTACTGAATTTCCCTTGAAGCACAAGATGCCCTCAGGAGATGATGACCAATCCAAGGACATCTCCCCACCATGAGGAAACTTCCTTGACTGCTGAAAAATATCATCACTAGCATGTTCCCGCTGAAAAACCTCCAACATAAAAAAATTAAATTGAACGCTCTCCAAGAATGCACCACCATTTTTCTCTTTCGTCTCTACGTGAATTTGAGCAAGGAGTCCCATCAAAGTCCACTCATCACCAGACATCCTCAATTCCCGCAGTGAACTCTTCTTCTCAAGGCTTCAACCACCACATTACCCTTTACAAGGGTATATACAATGTCAAATTCGAACCCCTACAAGTACTCAATCCAGCAACACTACCGCAAGTCGAGGTCCTTCTGCAAGAAGATATAGGCTAAGATTTTGTTATCTGAGTAGACCACAAAATTTTCCCCAAAGAGGCAGTGATGCCAAGTCTTCAAAACATGATTCACTATGGCCAACTCCAATTCGTGGTTCGGGTAATTCTTTTCGTGTGGTAAGAGTTGGAGAGAGCCATACGCCACCACGTGATCATCCAGTATAATAACGCACCCATGATCCATACCTGAATTATCACAATAGAACACATACCCCTTCCAAGCCTCAAGAAAAATCAGCATGGGGGTGGTAGTCAATGGAAACTTTATCTCCTCAAAGGATTCATAAAATTATAGGCCTCATACAAACTTCACCACTTTCCATTTGAGCGCGATCATCGGTGAAGAATGTCGAGGGAAATCATGAATGAATCGCCTGTAATAACCAACCTGGCCAAGGAAACTCCTGATCTCAAACACATGGCTCAGTTTCTCCTATGACATGACTACACTAATCTTATCGAAGTCTACTAAAACCCCCTACTCTAAGATCATATTCCCCAGGAATATCACTTCCCTGATCCAGAAAGGGCACTTCAACAACTTTCATAGAGGCGGTGATCCCGCAATGTTTTCAGAATGATCCTCAAGTGATGTTCATGTTCCTCCTCATAGGAAGAGTATATGATAATATCATCCATGAACACCAGAACAAATGAATCTAGATACTAATTCAAAACCCTATTAATGAGTTCTATAAAGACCTCTAGAGCATTAGTTAATCTAAAGGGCATGACCAAGTACTTGAATTGGTCGTACCTGCTCCAGAAGGATGCCTTCAGGATATCTGCCTATTTCACTCTATGTTTGTGGAATACTGAATGCTGATCTATTTTTGAGAACCACTTTTCCCCACTCAAATGATCAAACAAATCATCTATTCTAGGAATATGGTATTTTTTCTTAATTGTTACCTTATTCAGCTTCTGGTAGTCAATGCACAACCAAAGGGATCCGTCATCCATTTTTGAGAACACAGGAGTGGGCCAAGGATAGAAGCTCGAGAGAATAAATCATTTGGATTCCAGGTTGTCCAGTCGTATCTTTAATTCCCTCATCTCAGTAGGGGCCATGCGATATAAGGGAATAGATATCAGTTGTGTTCCTGGCTCCAGATCAATCAAAAAATCCACATCTTTCTCTAGAGAAAAACCTAAAAAATCATCCGGGAATACCTCAGAAAAATCATTCACTACATGAGGTAGTGCAACATTAGGGGAAGAACCATTTTCCTCTAGATCAAGTGATGATAATTGGAAGATAAGGCTTACTAACTCTGGGAGTGGAGGTCATGCACGACCCAAACGAGGATCCCATTCTCCACGAAAAACCTGACAACACCCATCAGGTGTTGTGAAACTCACTCACCGCCTATAGCAATAGATGTGTGCTTGGAAGTGTACTAGACAATCCTTTCCAAGTATCACATCAAAAAGTTCCATATCTATGACCAAGAGTTTCCACTTCATCTCAATCCATGAGCACACATGACGAGCACCTGAGACCCTGTTACTTCTTTCCCAACGACGTCACCAACTCCATCACAAAAGACAACAAATCGGTTGGTAAATTCATAGTGTACACAAAAAGATATGAAATTATAGAAATAAAGGCACCAGTATCAAAAAGAGAAGTATCTATAGAAGATGCAATCAATACAGTACCTCGAACTATCGACTGTCCCGCCTCTAATCCTGCTAGTGCTTGATCAACCGCATAGAGATGTATGGTCTCTGCATGAGGACTACCGCTAGTCTATGGATATTCCCTAAACTATCTCTACCTAGAAGATGACCCAGCCCTACCACCACATCCACCATACTTCGATCCCCCATTTCTCTACAGCTTGGAATATTTTTTCACTCCTCTTGAAGCCACTGACCCTGCCCCACTAGGAAGTGGACGTGCCACCCCACAGAAGTGCTGCAAATTCCCCATACCTCAAAACTGGTAACAAGGCCTCAGAGGAAGCAGGAATGTTGGTCAGATGTTCCCTATCTTCCCACACTGGTGGCATATTATTGACCTCGCTTCCGAATTCATGGATGAAAACTACCTGGAGGAGTGGCCTGAACTACCACCTCCCTTATTCACATGTTACTCCCACTTTCTTTTCTTTTATAAATAGCTGCCACTGCCCACTACTGATACTAATCCAGAGAAACCGTCCTTGCCTTTCCGATAAATCTCCACCATACCCACCCAGTCAATGACCTAGGCATAGGTCCTTAGCTCAAACAATAACACCTGGGAGAATATATATTTTCACAAGAATTTCTCAGACCTCTGGGATATCACATGCTCATTAGAGAAAATTTCAGGAGCATATTGAATCAATTTAGTGAAACTATTGGAATACTCCATCACATATATATTACCCTAAACAAGATCCATTAACTCTCAAGACCTGGAATATGCCAATACCTCAGGGTAGTACTGCTCATTAAAGACAGCCCTGAAATCTCACCAGCGCATATGCTCATTTTTCCCAGTCTGAAGTACCAATTCCCACCACCTGCAGATGGGACCCTCCAACAAAAAAGAAGCATAGTTCACTCTGATCTCCTCTAGTGTATCTAGGAACTATAATATTCGCTCGATCTTCTCGATCCATTCCTATGATTTTTGGGGATCAATGCTGCTGTAGAATATGGGAGGCTAATTTTTTAGGACCTCATGGGCCTTGTACTTTCTTGGACCAGTCACATCCTCTATAACAAGAGAATTAATAGGATCTGGTCTATATACTAGAGCCTTGATATCCCGAACCACTGCCTCTACTAGCCTATGATCAATTGGTGTGGGGGAACTCTCTCTGGCTTCCTTCCATGGGCACATGGGAGTTTTCTGGAGAGGCATGTTGCTACAAAATGAAACAGTCACAAAAAAAATACTCAATTCCACGATTCTAAAAAATTAATCAAATACATCAAATGTAAATAATCTAAACACATTACACCAATAAAAGAAACAACCACTCCTCCCCCACCTAATGTCCATGTGTGGTATGCAGCCCACACATCTCCCTTGGAAGTGAAGTCAATCAAATAATTCCAACTTCCCATGGGGACTCAAGGTATACCATGAGAGGTGTGGGCCAGGCACCCTACTCATTACCAAATCCCTCTTCCCCAACAGTCCTAGCTCCTATCTATCCCAAATCATCACAAAATAGTAATATATCCCAAAAACATTGGCCTCCTCTGATACAATTTTGTCACAAATTAAATCTGGTCACCACTATTACCAGCACAAAATCATGCCCATGACAAGTCCCAAAAGGCATTCCCTATCCCCAAGATCTGGAATAGGTGCCCGAGTATCAATAAATTAGGGTTGGGAACATATTACCTGAGTATGAAAGCATAAAGCCTTAAAAAAACAATAATAAGAATATGAAATTTCAATGCCCAAGAAGACTAAGGAAAAATCCAGAACTGTATATAAGGTTTTAAACAATCGAAAAGAGGTTAAAGTAATAATAAAAATAGCATCAAGTCATCCATAGTGACTCCACATGAGAAGGGGTCTTCGCCCCTGATCTGTCTTGACAACACCGCACCGTAGGAGGGCTCTAACAACCTGAACCGCCTTCACTCGAGGCTTTTCCTTTCCCTAAGTAAAAAATAACCAATATTACTTATACCCAAGTGTTTTAAGTAGGGTGTGAGATAAATCCCAATATTATACCACCCAAATATTCCAAAGATTATGCAATAAAAGGTGAAAAAGAAAGTAGTTTTAATATGTAATGAAAAACATTGATAAATTCTAAGAAATGAAACATTCAATTGAAAACAGTTTTCAAACTAAAACATTCATAATGTTAACACATTTAAATAATAAAAGTCATTTACTATAATTCACATCAAAATAAAACATAATATATGGGAAATACCAAAAATCCAATGAGCACCAAAACCGAGAACACCCCAAGGCAACTAGATAGTCTCGGGTCCCATGTACCTCGGACCTCATTGAAAAGTAACCATGTCACAAATCATTTCCCATGAACGAGCCACTAGAATGGAACATACCCATGACCTAGTGGTCTAAAAACATCATCCATATAGTTTATTTAGAGTTGTTTTTTATCTATTTTCTCAGCGAAACAGGGACAAAACCCATCCGGATCACTAGTCATACTCATACATATCTGCCGACCAAGGTACTCAGGTTTCCCCTTTGTGATAAAAAAATTTCAGAATACTACACACATCAATTTTCATATAAAAACACCACTATTGGTCACAAACAATCAATATAGTATCTATACACAATTTATACCTCTTAAAACACAAAACAAAACAATTTGATTTTCAATAAAACAACTTCTCAAAATCTCACATTGTTTTGCACCCAAAATTCGATGAAATATCAACTTTGCACACCATGTACATACTTACAAGTCACCTAAATAGAAATTGTATCCCAATAAAATTCAATGAAACAAACAAATCATATTTTGGGTAGCCCCATATGACCCATGAAGTGATATCTTTATAGAACCTCCATTTTCACACAAACATGACACTTAAAAATTAATGTGTTTCACAAACACCATTAAAAAAAGTTTTAGAAGCAACTACCAATGGAGATAAATATTAAAAACATTATTTTCATCCCTAATACACTTTATTAAAATCAACTAAGTAATTATAGGGTTTCCCCAAATGAACCAACAAGAGATTTCTATGAAAAAACCCCAATTTCACATAAAAGTGCAACTTGAAATTCATTTGCATTACAAACCCCAATAAAACCAATTTCTGAAAAAATAATAAAATTATATAAACATTAAAATACTATAAACGAGAAAATATAAGTCACAATGATTGCATATTCAATAGAATCGCCAACCAAAAGTGTCAAAAACCTCAATCCTTTGTGCCAAAGTTCAACTGCACCACCTTCGCACCGTAAAGGAGTTAAAATATACCTAAAACCAGAATTTAAGACCATGAGACAGAAGATAAAACCCTAGTTTCGAAACCCTACTTTTTGGACATTAGGAACATCAAGAATAAGGGAAGAAACCCTAATAAAATGGGAGTAGGAAGGAAGGAAACCCACTTACTTGAGGGATCTTGTAGAAATCTCACACAATACAAAAGTTGATAAAATTAAAAACAGCCAAAATTGAAATTGATTATTGAAAAAGGATTAGTAGTTCATGTAGGAACTATAATGGGAGGGAAATAGTGATAAATGAAGGATTTTTAAAGGAAACAAATTACCTCTTCAAATCTGTAAAATTTTACAATGCTTGAGAAGGTTTTCCCTAATCCGCAAAGGAAATGAGCTCAAAAGGGGGATACACGAAGCTGGGGTCGTGCCTAGGGATGTTGGATTCAAGTGGGATGTGTAATCACTGAAATATTTTAAAACATAAATAAGTTATTAGATAAACCAAATTTGTTTTTAAAACTGGAAATGGGATTCCGGGCTGGCCCAATTCCTCAAATATAAAACCCAAATCTACCATGATTATGGATTCTTAAAGGGTCTAAATTAATAAGGTGGTGTTAATAGGTCAGGGGAGGACATTTTGAAAGTATAATGGGTGAAAAATATTGAAAAATTAAAGAGTTATAAAAGAAACAAAACTAGTTTTTAAATCTTGAAATGGGCTCACGGTTTGGCCCAAATCATGAAAACTCACACATTCCTCCAAAAATGAATATGAAACACCCAAAAAATCTAGAATTGAAATTAAAGGTAAAATACCTTTAAAATAAGTCATGAATGTGAAAATAAACATCCACATTCAATAAATATCCTAATCCAAGGAATTTTCATTCGTATGATCTAAATAAATTTATTATAAATTTAGTTTTCAAGATCCACTATTAGAATTTTGAGCATCAAAATATGAAAAAAAATAACCATCCCTTCTTGATTTCACTACACCCGAACCTTCTAGTGTGACCTATGATTTCTATTTATGTGAAGGATCATGTATGTATTTTCTTAGGATAGATTAATGGGTGACATCATGAACAAGAGAGAGGTTAAGTGGAAGTGTTAAGTGATAAGATACAATCTATACTAAATCAAGAATCATGAATGGGTTAATATACCTAGGGAAAAAATTCCCTTATTTATAAATATCATAAACCTATTAATTGTATAAATTCATAATAACCCCTTTTGATGAAAATCAAAATTATGATTTAATTCATTATTTTCATTTTAACTTTTCTGTCGACTGTGAGCTGCATTAATTTGTGGATGAACGGATATAACCTTCTCTTAAATTTCCTTAGTTAATAAAAGCACCAATAGATTTATTAACCCAACTCCATCCCAACATGTTTTATTTATACACATGTCTATGTATAAGTATTCATAAAGAGTCATCTGAATGCTTGAGTGAAATCTACTTTTGAAAGAAAACTCAACTGGAGGACGATTTTGATCCCAAATGCCCATGATATCCATAGAATAAGATCTCTAAATATCCTTGAGGATTTTAATGGTTCTATTAGTATTACAATCTATGTGTGTATGATATGTAGTACTAAAACCCTACCATACATCCAGAACATTCTAAAGAGTTCTCTAGATTGTCATGGTAATCCTCATATCATAATTAGATAAAAAATAATGTCGTACTCCAGGAAACATTGCCATTTTATTATTGTATATTTTCAAAATATGATGAAGAGATCAATCATCTCTAATATCAATGAAATATTCTAATTTTTATAGTGAACATCTATAACCTTGAATAAATTATGGATTATAGATGTTTTGGGTCATCCAATGACATAATCATTTGTGATGTTTTATTATTTTCAATCATGTATGGGTAATGGATATAATGTTCCCTTAGACATCATTCTCTTATATTTTACATGATGGCATACCCAGAACTAAGATAAATACTCTGTAATATATCTCTTAATGATGTCACATTAATAATAATCATTTAGATATTTATACATATCCTTATGTCAATTATGAATTGTGAATGATGGACTATGATATTTATCCATTAACATCTGCTTCATGTATAACATTAGCAGAAAATATACATAGTTTCTAAACCATATAATTCTCTCATAATCAATGTTGAACATAGGAACATTTCTCATTTTTTTGTAGCTCTACATATTCTTATTTCACCTCTTTAATCCTCACTTGGACAGTTTGTTAAACATTCATTTGTGAAAGATAATATTTTTCCCCTTCCATCAATATTTCAAGGTCAATCCATTACATATCAATAAATATTTTCTATTTTTGGATAATCATCAAAGATAATCTAGAATGATCATTTCTACCAAGAGTATATACCACCTTGTTTACTTTCCCATTATGTAAATGTATTGAGAATTCATTATCTTCAATCAAATATGACCAACATCTCTGGTGAATATTCAACTCATTCTATGTGAATATATACTATAATAATTTAATATTGGTATACTTGTCATGCCTTTCACCATAATGATAATTACTCTATATGATTAATGAAATAATTACTATAGTTATCCCCAAATCAAGAGTTGGGTAATTTATCTAATGAATCATCAATTTTTGTGAGGCATAATCGATCACCATATCATTCGGCATGAATACACAACTGAATGGTGATTCTCGAGAAATTATTAACCCTCGGTCAAAATTATCTTATACTTGATTCTATACTTATTTTAACTCAAACAGGGCTATTATATGTATATATTATTTGAAATAGTGTTATCTCTAGTTATGAGTTCTACTAAAAAACAAATAAAAATTTATATGATAGACTAAGAAACACTTATAGAGATATATAAATAACTCATGTCTATTAAGAATATCCTTAATGTTATGTTTTTAAAACACAATATGAGACAAATAACCAATTTGAATTTGAATTAGGACCCCTAAAATAGATTTAATTTCTATCAAAAATTCATATTTATTGATTCATAGATGGCTGATCATAGGTTTATTTATAATATCATACATGACTTCCATTAAATATATTTTGATGTTGGTTTCATGTAAAGACCAATCCAAATCTAAGATAAAATTTAATTAAATATGATGGAGTATAATGATATTCATAGTAAGAACATTCCCAAAATCAAAAATCCAAGAGCAATCATAGTCTTGAGATACAATCAATGAACCATTAGGTGATTTCATTGATAATTAAACATCTATTTGTTAGTTTTGTAATATTATAGCATTATAAAATTAGTCATATACAAAATATTTTTTAAAAATAGAATTAAAAAATAAATTAGTAGTTCTAGAATGTATGGTAAGTATGCATTTCAAAACATCATTATCATAGCCCACATGAGAAATAGTGATTAGATGACCTTTTTGTTGTTTCTGATATTAAGAGGTTTCCTGTATAAATCAGCATCACTAACCTGTTGATTTCATCACTAGTTATCATAATATCCAAACTCCATTAATTTGGAATAATTAATTGTGGGAAGGTAATTATGTATTACATTATCTCTGTCATTGGATAAATCTTATTCCCATCAGTTCAGTATTCGATTGCATGATGAGATTCTAGTCCAGTCCATAATTAGAAAAGTTTATCATCCCCATAAGACAATTTCCTCCATGTTTCCCTATACTATTTGAGTTTAAATGAATTATAATTACATTAAATCCATTATTATTATTATTATTATTATTATTATTATTATTTAATTTGTATTATATCGTTTTTTTCTTAACAAATCCATTTCATTTTTGGGTAAATATGATATAAATTTCCACCATTATTGCACATAAAATTATTTACACATAGAATAAGAACTCACATATGGATGGAACCCCTTAAAGCCATGATTTTAATCCATTTAATTATTTAACAACCTTACATTATAGTTATATGTTATTAGAATAATTTCACCACAAAAGTCAAGAAAAATTTTCTACATTGGAACTATAAGATACATTGTATTTATGCCCTATATCAATTAATTCATCCTCTCTTTTCATAAGAATAATATGAGGAAATTAATTTATGTATACCATGTTCATAAAAACAACCCACTCCATGGAGTCAATTTATTCTTGATTCACTTTGTTCTTGATATGGTTTTTTTATTATTGTTCTCCACATTCCAAATGAGAAACAACTAATATAAAAATTTTATTTTCTTACCAATAAAGAATAAAAAATATAATTTTAGTAGTATTAATACATTTCATAGTAAAAAGAGTATTATAATACCCACTAAAAAAGGTGTATTTTTTCTAATAAATGATTAGACATAAAAAAATTCCCCTTTTTCTCATTTGAACTATCAATATGATTCTTGACATGAGAAATTTGTGTAATCATATAAACAATATTTTTCATTTTATCCCCCACTAAATTAGACTTCCCATAAGAAAAATCATTTCATTTCCTATCACATTGAACATTTATGTGTTTCATTAAGGTTTAATACAATTAATAAAATAAAAAATCCTAGTGGTAGAAACAATAATCATAGTGGAAACTATGTATTAATGAGAAAGTGTTTATAGGATTTCTACATCCTAACACCTTAATTTCAATCTATGATACAGAAGGTTTAACCGAGGACATAAATGATCATATATATTCAAATAATTCTTAATTTTTCATAATGAAAATGTGAATTAACATAGGAATACCCCCCCTTGGAGTGTCAAATAAGGTGCACAATATGGTTACAGTCATCGTACACTAGAATGATGGTCGAGATAGACCTGACCAACTCTTTTTGAGGTTATAACCCTGACATACATCTATAAAAAAACTCATGTCCACATATAGTATTCAGATGAGCATTTTTTTTCAAGGAAACCCACACTCTTTTCTTTACCATAACAATAGATATTCACCTATACATAGGATTATCCAAACAGTTCACACTAAATATTTCTTATCCTTGTTTCCAAATGTTTCTAATCTTTTCTTTGATTTCATATATATAAACCCATATTTTCTATAAAAAAATATTACATATTATTTTATGAATATTCATGTATATAAAATTATGTTCCATGATAGAATCATATATGTTTAGTGTATCTAGAAACTATAATACATAAACAACATGTTGATAATATACCTATATCGTCTACCACTATGGTCTTTATAACTCGAACAATTATTAGACATATCATACATAAACCCATTTATGCTTACATAAGGAAATTAAATATAATAAAGGTTGATATTAGATGAACAATATGTGTAAAAAATAGATAGAATTAATCACTTAACAAAAATATGTGAATAAGGGTTTGATAAAATGAGAATAGAATTTTAAAACTATAACCATTTATAATATATCATAATCCTGAGTCATGGAATATTGGTTGGTAGTTTATAATAGATGAATCATAATGTAATCAAATAACATTATCAATGAGAGAATAGAATTTTCATAATACATATGATTTTGGAATACACATAGTTATAGAAAATAATTCATTTGGTCAATGATCACTTCCATGACTATCATAGTGGACTAGGATAACTCCTCAATCCATCATATCCCAATTAATCATTGAATATGAAGAATATCTTAGTGGATATATTCTTATACTAAACTAGATTCACCCCTTATTTATGTTCATATTATCTAATAAGCTATCCATATTTACTCATTACATTGGAGGTATATATATTCATTGTCCCACAAGGCATATAATCCTAATCAATTCATATGTATATAGGAATATTATAAAAATTCATCATATACCATAAACTATGGAAGGGTTACATGTTTCATAAAAATTTAAACACTTCCTCATACCATAACTCATGGAAAATAAATAGGTTCCATATAAATCTAATCATAATAATAATAATAAAATATATAGAAATAATAAGGATGGCATTTTTTAATTATATCATCCAATGACCTCATAAATAAATTCCAATAATTCCATCATAAAAGAAAATTCATTTAAAATATAAAATACAATATTTATTTTCAAATATAAAACATTTATTTTGAAATAAATTATTTAAAAACCCAAATTTTAGCAATATTATTGATGTAATTTTAATTTTAATGAAACATGGGATCTTATTATGGAATCTAAAAATCATTTATCCACCATGATGATGCGAAATTCTTATTACACCATGTTTGTAAAAAAGGTGTCCTTTCACATTTTTGGGTAAAAGTCAAAAGTACGTTATTCAAAAATCAATAATAATATTCAATTTAAACCATTTTGTATAATGTAAAAAATTGTTAAAAATGAAATAAAAATATCATAAAAGATTATTAAAAAAAATTATTGGTGAAATTTTATTTAAAACATTAACTTGGAAGAAAAATACTCCACACCAATGTGGAAAATAATTATGTTTTTCTTGAAAACATTTTTTGAGCCATTTTGTAAGAACCTAGATCTTCGTTTCAAGTTTGTATTTCCTTTTTCTGGAGTTTTTGAGAAAATAGGAGTTTTTGGAAATTTTTGAAGTACACATCATGTACTCCCTTGTCGCTCGAAGCCGTGTGTTGGCCGTGTCTGGGCCACACACACGGCGTGTGGGGGTAATGTGGAGGCCGCTTAACGCAGAGTATGGAAAACCGAGTACATGCCATGTACCCTAGAAGTACACGAAATGTGTTTTATTTTTTCCATTAAATGGACCGGGGTTGCGCCTGACGGATAGAACACACCTCTTTTAGGTCTCGTTCGACCGAGAGCATTCCGTACGGCAGCGGATCATCTCCGAGCCCCCGAGCTTCCCTCAGATCTCTATTTCATCTGCTATTGATTGCGTTGGAACCACAGCGGTGAGTTCTTCATTCTCCTAGAGCTTTGTTTTCCAATTCCTCCTCTTTATCAAGATATCGTGGGTTGAGTTTTTTGGGAATTTTCTCAGATCTTCGATGTTCTAAGGAGAATCAATAATCGTGGCTCAAGTATATCAATTTCCTAGCATCGAGGTAGGTGGTTTGTGCCGATCTATAGGAATTATTTCAATATTTTGTGAATTTCCACCAATTCCATTAAACGGGGTATTGTGTGTGTTTCCTATTTTTCCATGTTGTTTCCTGCTTTGATTGATTGTTTAAGTAGAGGTAAATGCTTGAGAATAGGGTAATTTTTACTGTGCTCTAGATGTTTTTCCATGCATGTTTTGCTTGTTATGAATTTTGCCAGTTTCCATGCCTAGTCGTAGGATAATGGAACTGTTGTTCTGTTATACTGTTGTGCCTTAGAATTATATCCACGTAGTTCTTGAGGCTTACTTGGGGCGATATGTGTGCTATGCATTATTGTTTTACACAGGGCTGAGAGAACCTAGTGTATTGGACTATAGGGAGAATGGACGTAAGGGCTTCTCCAGAGTGTCTTTAATTTATGATGCAAGACCACAGGGGGAAATGAAGTTGAGTGCTTCCGCAGAGAGTCTATAGTTCCTCGACGCGGGCCACATGGGGAATTGCATTGAGTGCTTCCCCAGAGAGCCTTTAGTATGATACGAGACTATAGGGGGAATTGACGGTGAGTGCTTCCTTAGAGAGTCTATTCTTTATTTAAACCAGAGGGGTGAGACTGTGTGTGCCTACCAGAGGGTTACTACTACTTGTAGGTTGAACCATAAGGGTTAGGATGTGAGAACTACCCAGGGGGTTACCTGTTGCTCTTCATGTTGATTGGATGTTACTTGTGTACTTTATATTCTAGACTCTGTGGGTTGTAGCTGTTGTGTGTGTTTTCCTATTTTCTGCTTCCTGTATTTTTACTTCCATATATTCACTGACCTTTAGGCATAGATATTTTGGTGGTTGCCTACTGGGACCTTGTCTCACACCCTAATTGGGCCATGCTTTTGGGCCTAAACAGATTATATTGTTGTAGGTATAGATAAGGTAATGTTCCCTTCTACTTTAGGTAGTTGACATGCTGTGGAGCTGGATAGCATGAGACCAAGCTGTGGCTTGCGATGCTAAGGATTTTACCTGTTTCCTTTTGCACTTTGGTTTAATATTGTATTTAACATTGTGACTTGTTTGGATTCTTTCTTAGATATATGTATCATGCATCATTTTATATACATGTCTGTGTGCTCCAATTGTTTACTGTTAGTCTTCTGTTGTTTATCATTTACTCTTATATGGATGGTTACCATTTTTCATCTGATGTCTATTTGTTGTTCTTTCACTGTGTACTCTGCCAATGAGGGCATAGTTTCTCCACTATCATACCCAAGGCTCTCGCTTGTAGTTGGCAGCCTCTGGTGTTTTGGGAAATTTTCTTGAGGCCATGTGACCAACCGGGTACAGGGCACCTTTGAGTGGCTTTCGGAACATGGACATTACAAAGTGGTATCAGAGGTGTTCCTTTCTCTTGATTTACTATTTGGAGCCTTTAGCCATGGATTGGATGGATTCAGAACATGGTATTAAGCTGGGCTCGGGAGTAGCTAACCCTTGTACAGGGAAAAGCCAATCTACCTCACTTATTACAGTTTTCTGGTTTTTCTATGTTACAGTTGATCTGATTTCACATAGAGTGATTCACATGCCTTGTGTTGTTATTGTTGTTGATATTGTGGTTCTATTTCTGTCACAAACTGATGAGATGAGGGTATCCCATCTCATGCATCATATAGTAACTTGTTAGAAATCACATGCCATGCATTATTTTCATTCCATCTAGGGTTCATTAGAAATTTCATGTTGTTATGATAGACGTTGTGTCGATTATGCATGTTGTTGTGGTAGATGATTTGATTGAATCCCTTCAGTTTGATAGAGAGGTAGTTTGTATTGTACTTGCTTAAATGAATTCCAAATTTTGTTTCTTGAGGTGTTATGGCCCTCTTGAATCGGAAATTGGTGCATCATTGACCTATTGTTTCCTTATATATGACTTTATTGGATTCCAAGATTTGATTCGTGGGGAGTATGGGCCCTTACAAATCGGAATTTGGAACCTTCATGCTTGTTTTTTAGTTTTTTCGGGGCTTCGGTGCAGTTTCAGAGCTACTTCCCAAAAAACACAGAATACACGGCGTGTACTTTATATATACACGTCGTGCAGTTTTATACTGTGTCACTAACTGTGTGAGCAGAAAAACAGGTTGTGAAAAAAAAACTCTAGGAACATGCCATGTATAGTAGGTACACGCCGTGTAGTAGTGATCTATGTACCTGGCCGTGTCACTAACAATACGGGTCGGGGAAGCTCGTGTAATGCATGCCGTGTTTTGTATGAACACGCCGTTTAGCGTTGTTCTCGGTACCCGTCCATGTCACGAACAACACGGGACAATGTTATCTCCTCCTATACACGCCGTTTTTGTTACGAACACGTCGTGTAAGGGTCAGGCATGTACCCGGCCATGTCACCAACAACACGGGTCGGGAAAAGTCTTCAAGTACACACCGTGTTTGTTTGGAACACGCCGTGTAGTTTCATCTGTGTAACTGGCCGTGTAACTAACAACACGGGTCGTTGAAACCATGTCAACTACATGTCGTTTCCATAGGGAGCATGTTGTGTAGTCTCGGTTTAATAAGACTGTGTGGGTTAGCCATTCAAGGAGACTCGGGCAGGGAAATCGAGTTATGTACATGCCTTGTAGACTTTATACATGTCATGTAGTTGTGTTTTGTAAAACTGGAGTGTTTCCTTCTCCTGTTTATGTTTTGTACTCCTTTTTTCTCTGTCCTTGATATTTCTGATCTAAGGCATGCTTTTGATATTTTAGATCTATGCCTCCGAGACGTCCTCCAGTTGTGCGTCAGTCGCAGGATGGTGATCAGACACCAGATATGGCTAATCAGGGACTTCCTGTTGATCCTCCAGTCAGCCCAGCCTTGGCACCGGCTGTCATACCAGTTACAGGTGATGATGCACAGTTCATGGACGGATTTATGAGGATGATGCAGACCTTTCTGTGAGCACTGCCTCCTGCCACGTCTATGGAATACTTGACGCGGGTTTTCCAGCAGTAGCATCCTCATACTTTCTCAAGGGAAGGAGGACCACATGCTACAGATTGATGGCTGGAAGCCATGCTGACTATCTTTGAGCATCTGAAAACGCCTCCAGAGAGGAAGGTCAATCTCGCTAGCTATATTCTACGAGACTCTTCCAAGAGGTGGTGGGACGTGATCTTATAGGCATGTCATCATCAGGTTATGGATTTGGAGGAGTTACAGCGTGTGTTCTATGACTACTTCTACCCGGAGACCCTGAGGGATGATCGAGCCCGCAAGTTCATGAGTCTAGAGCAGGGTACTCTTTCGGTTATGGATTATTCCGCTCGTTTCACCGAGCTGTAGCATTTCACATCCCTCCAGGGTGGAGAAGGGGTGTTCTTAGCAAGGATGTTTAAGGATGGTCTCAGGCGTGAGATCCGCTCGCTGGTGAATATGTTCCAGTTTACATCCATCACTTCTATCTACAACCATGCACTGATTGCGGAGCGTAATCTGAGAGACTCTGGAGCTGTGATCCCGGGCGGTTCCGCTACCAGAGCTAGTGTTCCTCGAGTTGACATCCTGAAGCGCCGTAGGGAGTCTACGAACGGTGATCCAAGGAGGCAAGATACATCTTCAGGTAGCCAGGTAGTATGCTACCAGTGTGGAAGGGCAGGGCACACGAGGCCGCAGTGCCAGAGAGACCTAGTGTAGTGCTGATCTTATGGCAAGATGGGTCACCTTCAGCATTTCTTCCAAGTTTTCTCACTAGTGGCTAGTGATAGGGGTTCTTCCATAACTCCTCGTTCATGGGCAGTGCCACCAGTTTCTCACCAGTCTGGGAACTGGAGTTCGTCCAGCTGTTCAGGCCGAGGTGGAGGTCGTGGTCGGGGGGGTCAGTCACTGATCTATCAGCGACAGCAGGGCGAATCAGCTCAGAGTAGTCAGGCAGGGCCATAGGGCCATGGTACAGGTCAGGCCTTTTCTTTGGAGCAGATCCAGCAAGAGTAGGATCCCGGACCTTCTACAGTTCGAGGTACGATCTTAGTAGCCTTAGTTTTATATTCAACTCTTTTCGATACTCGTGCTATGCATAAATTTATCTCTCTTGCTGTTGTGGAGAACCTTGGTCTCTGCATCTTTTCTTCTGTCATCTTGTTGACACTAGACACACCTTTGGGGATGAGGACATCTAGTGTACGTCAATGTAGAGAGGTCCTTCTCGAGGTTGCGGGGTATCGTTTCTTATGGGATCTCTATGTTCTAGAGATGACAGACTATGATGTCATTATCGGGATGGACTAGTTGGTTCCCATCCAGGCAGTCGTCGACTATATATCGCCGCATGGTGAGTTTCATTTCACCAGAGGGTGAATCTTTTCTTCATAGAGGAAAATGGGATGTTCAGGTGAGTCGACCAGGACTCGAGCATCATGGGCTAGGAGGGGCTACGACCCAGATTGCTAGTCTTTATCTGGATGAACAGGGGACTTCATAGTTATACTTTCCTTCTATGGTGGATCGTTTTAGGGATGTCTTTCCAGAAGACTTTTCAGGTTTTCCTATGGAGCGTGAGGTAGAATTCCCTATTGAGCTCGTGCCAGGAGCGTCACCGGTGTCCATTCCTCTTATAGGATGGCTACACCTAAGTTGCAAGAGCTCAAGAAGTAGTTGGAGGAGTTGCAGGAAAAGGGTTTCATCCGACCCAGTACTTCCCTTTGGGGTTCGCCTGTCCTATTTGCAAAGAAGGTAGACGGTACCCTTAGGCTCTGTGTGAATTATCTGAAGCTGAACCAGTTGACGGTTAAGAACCGATATCCCTTGCCAAGTATTGATGATCTTTTCGATCAGCTTCGAGAATCCTGAGTGTTCTCGAAGATCGATTTGAGGTCCGGTTATAATCAGTTGAGCGTTATACCATCAGATATCCCTCTGAAAGCCTTCAGAAGTGGGTATGGTCTCTACGAGTATATGGTCATGTCGTTCGGTCTCACAAATGCATCAGTATTTTTCAGGGCACTGATGAAAAGAGTTATCCATCCTTACTTGGATTCTTTCGTCGTGGTCTTCGTGGACGATATCTTAGTGTACTCTCACACTCGACACGACCATGCTACCCATCGTGAGATCGTTCTGAGTACACTGAGAGAGAATCGAATTTATGCTAAACTATCTAAGTACCACTTTTGGATGGATCAGATTCACTTCCTGGGTCACTTAATCTCATAGGAAGGAGTATCTGTGTACCCAGAGAATGTGAGAGTTGTAGTTTCCTGGGAGCAGCCGAAGAACCTTTTTGAGGTACAGAGTTTCCTAGGGCTATCTGGATACTACAGACGCTTCATTCAGGACTTCTCATGCCTAGAATCACCATTGATAGGTCTGACCAAGAAGGGGGAGAAGTTCTTATGGTCAGATTCTTGTGAGTCATCCTTTCATGAGTTGAAGGGAAGGTTGACATCAGCACCGATACTAGTCTTCCCAGAGCCTGGAAAGAACTATATTGTTTATTGTGATGCTTCAGGTATCGAGTTGGGCACTGTTCTTATGCAGGTAGACGGAGTCGTTGCATATGGGTCTCGGCAGTTGAGGCCACATGAGAGGAATTACCCGACGTACGATCTGGAGTTGGCAGTTGTCGTTCATACCTTGCTCTGTTGGAGACATTACCCTCTGGGAGAGCACTTTTTGGTTTTCACCGACCACAAGAGTCTCAAATACATCTTCACTCAGTGTGATTTGAATCTGAGACAGCGCAGGTGGGTCTAGTATCTTCAGTATTTTGATTTAGAGATTTCATATACGCCCGGAAAGGGTAATTCAGTGGCAGATGCGTTGAGCAGGAGAACTCCGATTCAGGTTGTTCAGAAACCCAGCAGTGAGTGGAAGCTTATTTCTATGTTCTCTGAGATGCATCTGAAGGTGCACAATAGATAGGGACAGACTCTCCCATCTTTTGTAGCTGTTACCACTACACTTCTTGATCAGGTACGAATGAGGCAACTATCAGACTCCGAAGGTTTAGTCATGCGGGAGAGTGTGTCAGGAGAGGACCCTCTTCCTGGATGGACAGTTGGCGAGAATGTAATCTTTCGTTTCCCAAGACACGTATGGGTGCCAACAGACACATGCAAGGAGCTGATGTGGAATTTTCATTCCTCATTTTGGGCAGTTCATCTTGGCGTCACCAAGATGTATCGGGATCTTCATCTCCAGTACTGGTGGCCAGGTATGAAGAGATATGTTGTTGGCTTTTTCTTGAGGTGTTCTACTTGTCAGCAGTTTAAGGCAGAGCATCATCAACCAGCATTCTTGTTACAACAGTTACCCATTCCGGAGTGGAAGTGGAACGATTTCATGATGGACTTCGTGACCTGATTGCTGAGGTCGCCTCGAGTGAATGATGTTGTTTGGGTTGTCATCAATAGGCTTAAGAAGGTTGCTCACTTCTTACCGATCAAGGAGACCTTCAGTGTTTATGATCTGGGATGACTATACATTCAAGAGAATGTATGTCTACATGGAGTTCCATACTCCATTGTTTCAGACAAAAACATGTTCTTTACTTCTTGGTTCTGGCAGGGACTTCAGAGGGCTTTGGGTACACAGGTACTTTCGAGTACAACATACCATCCCCAGAAAGACGGCCAGTCCGAGCGTACGATCTAGGTGCTTGTGGATATGCTACGAGCTTGCATTCTAGAGTTTGTTGGTTCTTGGGAGAAGCATATCCCTCTTGTGGAGTTCGCTTACAACAATAGTTTTCAAGAGACTATTCAGATGGCACCATACGAGACTTTGTACGGTGGGCCATGCCGATCACCTTTATGCTGGCTGGAGGCAGGAGAGGCATCTTTATTGGGACCTAGTCTAGTTCAGGTGACCGCAGAGGTTATAGAGTTGATTCGGAAGAGGATGGATACAGTATAGTCTCGACATAAGTCTTATGCTGATCAGCGGAGATGACCTCTGGAGTTCGAGGGCGGGGATTAGGTTTTCCTACGTGTTGCACTGAAGTTGGGACACAAGAGGATTCGAAGAAAGGGTAAGCTTTCACCATGGTACGTCAGGCCATTTGAGGTATTAGAGTGAGTTGCGTCAGTTACCTATTTGTTGCAGTTACCTCAGAGGTATTAAGACATGCATGACGTGTTCCACGTCTCTCAGCTCCGACGTTACTTTTCAGACATGTATCATGTCTTTTAGACCGAAGAGGTTGAGCTCGAAGCGGATGCATCATTTGAGGAGCATCCTATCCGGATCTTCGATCATAGTACGATGGTTCTCCATGGGCGGTTTGTTCCTCTAGTATGAGTACTATGGTAGCACGGGCGAGTACAGGACGAGACCTGGGAGTGGGAGGCTATTGTACGATCGCAGTGGCCGGAGCTGTTTGGGGTTTCTTCTTCTACGCCTTGTTAGGGAAATTCAGGGATGAATTTCTTTAAGGGGGGAACTTTTTAAGAACCTGGATCTTCATTTCAGGTATGTCTTTCCTTTTTCTGGAGTTTTTGATAAAAGGGGAGTTTTTGGAAAAATTTTAAGTACACACCGTGTACTCCCTTGCCGCTCGAATCCGTGTGCTGGTCATGTTTGGACCACACACACGGTGTGTGGGGTTGATGTGGAAGCCGATTAAAGCGGAGTAAGGAAAACCAAGTACACACCATGTACCCTAGATGTACACAACGTGTATTTTCTTTTTTTCATTAAACGGACTGAGGTCATACCTGATGGATAGAACACACTTCTTTTAGGTCTCATTCGACCGAGAGCGTTTCATATGGCCGCGGATCATCTCTGAGCCCCCGAGCATCCGTCCGATCTCCATTTCAGCCGTTGTCGATTACGTTGGAACTGCAGCGGTGAGTTTTTCCATCTCCTAGATCCTTGTTTTCCAATTTTTCTTCATTCTAAAGATATCATGGGTTGAGCGTTTTGGACGTTTTCTCAGATCTTCGACATTATAAGGAGAATCAGTCATCATGGTTCAAGAATATCGATCTCCTAGCATCGAGGTAGGTGGTTTGTGCCATTCTGTAGGAAGTCTTTGAATATTTTGTGCAATTCCACAAATTCCCTTAAACAGGGTATTGTTTTTGTTTTCTATTTTTCCCTGTTGTTGCCTGCTTTACATGATAGTTTGAGTAGAGGTAAATGCTTGTTAATAGGGTAATTTTTACTATGATCTAGATGTTTTTCCATGCATGTTTTTCTTGGTAAGTTTTTTACTAGTTGTCATGCCTAGTCGTAGTATAGTGGAACTATTGTACTGTTATACTGTTGTGCCTTAGAATGATAGCCAAGTATTTCTTGAGGTTTACTTTGGGTGATAAGCGCGCTATGCATGTTTTTTTTACACAGGGATGAGAGAACCTAATGTATTGGACCATATAGAGAATGGACGTAAGGGCTTCTCCCGAGTGTCTTTAATTTATGATGAAGGACCACATGGGGAATTGATGTTGAGTTCTTCCTCAGAGAGTATGTAGTTCCTCAACACGGGCCACAGGGGGAATTGGCGTTGAGTGCTTCCCCAGAGAGCCTTTAATATGATACGAGACTATAGGGGGAATTAATGGTGAGTGATTCCTCAGAGAGTCTATTCTTTAGCTGAACCAGAGGGGTGAGAATGTGTGTGCCTCCCAGAGGGTTTCTAGTACTTGTAGGTTGAACCATAAGGGTTTTGGCTATGATAACTACCCAGGGGGTTACCTGTTTTTATTCTTGTTGATTGGATGTTAATTGTGTACTTTATATGATAGACTCTGTGGGTTGTAGCTGTTGTGTGTTTTTTCCTGTTTACTGCTTCCTGTATTTTTACATCCATGTATTCACTACCTATTAGGCACAGATCTTTGGGTGGTTGCCTACTGGGACCTTGTCTCACACCCTGTTTGGGACATGCTTTTGGGCCCAATCAGATTATGTTTTTGCAGATATAGATAGGGTTAATAGCCCTTTTACATCAGGTACTTGACTTACTGTAGAGCTTGAGAGCATGGGACCAACCTGTGACTTGCGATGCTGAGGAGTTTACCTGTTTCCTTTTGCACTTTGGTTTAGTATTGTATTCAGCATTGTAAATTTTTTGGCTGCTTCCCTATACATATGTATCATTCAACATTATATATATGTGTGTGTGTTCTCCAGTTGTTTACTGTTAGTCTACCATTGTTTATCATTTACTCTTGTATGGATGGTTACGGTTTCAGTTGTTGTCTGTTTGTTTTTCTTCCGCTGTGTACTCTGCCAATGAGGGCATAGTTTCCCCACTATCACACCCAAGGCCCTCGCTTCTAGTTAGTAGCCTCTGGAATTTGGGGAAATGCGCTTGAGACCATGTGACCAACCGGGTACGGGGCGCCTCTGGGTGGCTTCCGGAACCGGGACGTTACACATTTTATGCACTGAAAAGGGTAAAATAGTTGTATTAATTGATAATTAAAAAAATAAATAAGGGATAATGAAAAGTCTGTAAAATATTGATATGTATATCATTAAATTTCGCAATGTTATATAAAGAATAGAAAGTAAGGTTGTCATTTTATATGTGTGGGAGAGGATAAAAATTGATCTTCATAAAAGAATAAAATATAATAATGTCATACTCAAGTAAAATGATTCAAAATGGAAGAAAACTAAATTTTGGGATAGTATGTTGTTGAAAAATGTTCATCCAATAATATTTATACACATATAATTATAAAACATAACCTTATCTTTTTTTCATAACCCCTAATAGACCGAACATAACTTTAACTATAGTGAACGAAATTTTTTTTACTAATAACTAGGAAAATAATTAATTAATTTTTTTAAATATTATAATTATACTGATTTAAAATTTACAATCCATTTTATCGAATTTAATTCATTGAATTAGAAGAATTCAATTTAATATTATTTGAAAAAGCATGATCAAGAGTAGTTTTCCAGAATTGTTTTACATATGTATAAAAAGGTTTTATACCAATATAAAACATAAAATTAAATTAATGACCCAAATTTGATAATTCTTTATATAATTGAACAAATTTTAAATTTAAATCCATTTTTATAAAATTTTACTTTGAAAATTCTTTAAATTATAAAGCAATTTTCAATAAAAAAATTTATTTTCACTATTCATTAAAAATCAATATTTTTTAAAACTACAAAAAATTCAATCTAAGATGATTTTGACATGTGGATTTCATAAAAAATGAAATTTTTTTAAAAAAAATATAAAATAAATAGAAATTGATTTAATTATTCTCCCCAAAAAATGAAGGATTTTTCATTTTTTAGGGATAATGTATTTTTATAGAATATATCCACTTTACTTAAAATTGAATATTTATTTTTCAGGAGATTTTCTATAATTAAAACCATTATAAATATTATCGAAAATTTGTTTCTTTATATTTATTATACCTATTTAATATATAATTTATAAGGGTATACAATGTTATAGTTCATTTACACAAGTGGTTTTATATATAAAAAGATATCAACAAAATACATTAATTTGAAGAGAATTATATCCTAAAATATTAATGGTTTAATTACTGGTAGTCTAAAATAATATCTTTTTGAAATGATATAATGACTTCATTTATATTTTTTCTATTTATAATTCATTTTTATAGATTCTCCTATAATAATTCAAGGGTTAAAAAATCACACAAAATATGTGATTTTAAAGTGATCATGTTTTTGCCAACGAGCTCGTACCTGAGTGGTAAGGGCTCCTGCTTGGCATCCAAGAGACCTAGGTTCAAAAATGGGTGGAGGAAAATTTCCAGGGGGTGCTGCAGTAGTATTGTAGTAGTACTGTAGCAGGCACTGTTTCATATTGTAGCAGCCGAAACTATTCACCCGTTTGGGCCTTCGGGCCACCGGTTTGGGCATACGGGTCTCAAGGGCCTTCGGGCCATCAAAGGCCTTCGAGCCACAGGGCCTTCAGTCCATTTATGACCATGAAGTAGTCCAATTCACACAGAGAAGGCCCCAGAAGAGGATCAGAGCAACAGTAGCAGTCACCAAAAGTAGAGCGAACCAGATTGGATGAATGAGAGGGTATGGCAACCGCCATCGGGACCAGGCACCGTGCAGCTTTGTACGAGGCAATGCTAGTTGATTAGAAATGAAGGTGGGGGATAAAGGCGATCAATGATGCAAAATATAGTGAGGGGTAGTTCTAGTGGGTTGGGCCTACGGGTCATGTAATGGGCATGGTATGCATTTCGGCCTTCGGGTCATGTATTACAGGTCATGTGGGGCCTTGTGCCTTGGTCCTACGATCCATTTATGGGTTCCCCTTCAACCATTAAAAGGGGTATTATCCTTAATAAAATAAAAAAAGAATGCCTTCGGGCCATTCAGAGTAAAGTGATCATGTTTTTAGTTTCAAAAGATCATTTTTCTATGAATCAATTTAGAATATTTATAAAACTCATTTTTCCTTGCATGGGTTATTTATGATAAGAAAAATTATTTAATATTATTTGGAACTAATATGAGTTTATAATGATCGGTGTGGCCTTATATCTCCCTTTAATAAATTAATTGTAGTTTTATATCTCTTGGGATATTGTTACATGGATTTACATGGTATTTTTAATAAAACTAAATTTTGTGCATGCACGGATTTTTTCAAAAACATAAATAGTGGATATATATGTATTTGTTCACATTTTTCTCCCATTATTATTTTTATTACACTACTTCTATAAAATACACCACAATTTCAAACCACTATAAATATTTATGAAATTCCATGTTCCAAATATATTTTTATTAATTATAAATTTTTTTCATGTTTGATATATATTTCTATTCCATGATTTTTTTGACCTTTCTTTTATTTTATGTTTCTATGTCGCTGTCCATAATAAACAATCCTGTTATTTTAATTTATGATATCATGATATTTTTATATTAAGTTACTAAATTACTTATTTTTCCCTAATTTATATGATTTGACCATTATAAATAGTTGAACTATATCCATTACTAAGAATTCAAACTCAACCTTTATTATGTTTCCATTCCTCATGTTGTCAAGATTGTTATATCATATTAGATGTCTGTAAGAGGGTATATGGGAGAATGGTTTTCGAGAAATGACCATAATTTTTTGTAAAATAAGCACTTTATTTAGCCAGTCTACAAGAAAATAAACCTTTCAGTGTCTTGTTGTTGTGACTATTGTTGGTTTTAATTAATTAATCCACGAAATCAGTGTATTAATTATGTTTTATTATCTTTGATCATGAAATTTCACACTATTTCTTTATAAGGAACACTTTGACACCATTTATGAGTTTTTAAGGATATCACTATGCCAAAATATAATTATTGAAGAATGAAAATAAAAATAATTTAGTGATGTGAAATGATTTTATCATAAAATAATTTTTTTAAACAATCTCACATTACCTAATTACATATTCCACTAAGTATTTATTTTCATGGAAATACCATGGTTGTAATGAATGGTATCCTAGAACATTAGGTGTACACAACTTAATGGAATCACTAAAAATTCTAAATTTGTAGGGAATATTTCAATATTCATTAGAATACTTGATCCAAACTTGTGATAAGAATATAAAATTTATATATTGATCTTCAATATAATCTATAATAAAATGAATATAATTGGATAATTAAATCTCATTTTTTAATGTGTCTCTATATTAAATGAATAATAAATCATATCTTTTATCTAACACACATATATATGTGGCTTATAAGGGATATAAAATTTAAAACAATTTCCATAAGTGATAGTTTTATCTCTTTAAGGTTTATTTTACAATTAATGAATAATTAAATCAGGGTTTTCAATTATAAATATCTTAACATTCATTTTCATTGAAATAAATATGGAAACCCCATATGAGTTACAATATCATTTTTATAAAAAGGTTGTTAACTCACCACACTGTCATCTAATTTTTAGTTCAATACCTGAGAAACAATATTCCCATATCAATTTCCATGTTATGCGTTTTGACTATATATTAAAAAAATTACAATATTTATGAGATTGATAAATATATACAAATAAATTAGATCCATTAGAAATAAAATCACATTTATTTTGATCTTCATTAATAATTGACCACTTATAGAAATGTATTGTGGAATTTATTTAAAAAACTGACAATACTAGTGATACATTTTAAATATATTGAATACAATTATCAAATAAAAAATATAAACATTATTTACTAAAGTAAACTATTATTAAATATAGTAAATATATAATCCAATTTTATATTTTATAATTAGAAAACAATATGAATATTAATGCATAATATTTTATAAAGAGATGAATCTAGGATAATATTGTAACTACATGAGAAACAAAGGAGGGGAATGAGATTTTTATCTACAAAACTCATATCATTACAAGTCCATTTGAATTATATTTATCTAAAAAATAATGTATATTCATATATTGATTCTATTTAAGACATCATCTTTAAAAATATTTTATTTAATATGTCAATGAAGTATGTATTGAATCGTATATTTTATTGCTACAATATAAACTCACTAATTATGAAAAATAAATATCATTTCAATAATATATATTGATAAGTACAGGAAATTTAACTTATCTACCAACATATTTTAATTTCATTCAACATTTATTAATAGAGGGACCATATTTAATTCCTTTCACATAAGATACCATGTCCCTTAATTATTAATAACTAACCACTTGGTAAATGACATATATAACTTCACATTTATTAGTTTAGAACCATTAATGGAATAAGAGAGGTATAAAATATAAAGGGTTTACATGTATAATAACTTGTTAATATCAAAAAGGGATAATTAATATAATGCATATGTCTATATAAATTTCAATGATAATATTTACGAAATTAGTTGTGTTTTAATTTCAATGAACATTATAGATAATAATTCATACTCATTGTCTCATTAGTCTACCCTATAAAACATATAAACCTCTATTAATACCAGTCATAACATATAATCCACCCACAAAATCATGCATGATGATCATTTAATACTAATATAAAAAAAATAATTTTATGGGGTGTTGTGTTCAAATCTAATATAAAATACAAAATAAAAATGAATTAATGATAAATTGATAATAAATTTATTACAAAATCCTAATATAATTTAATTTATATAAACCATTGTATACTATATGATATATATATATTTAAGTCCATGTAGTATTATATTGATCTCCAAATTATACTATGATAATGGAAAAACTATATTTTCTCTTATATCAATACATTAGACTATGAAATCTCATAACAGATTGATTTTATAATTAAAATTTCCATATGAAAGAAATGTGTTTCCCTATAGTGAGATCTGTACTCCTTAGCCCGAGAAATAACTTTATCTTTTACAAAATATATTTCAATAAATTTCAATATATAATTAATTAATCCATAGTTAAGGATGAAATCATTTATCTAAAGAACCAATATTTTAAAAGGTTATATAGTGATTTAATCTACTTTTGTTATCGAGTCTTTAATGGAGGGTTTTTTGAAACACTTATAGTTGATTTTCATATATTGAGGAAAAACATGAAACTATATTATTATTATTAATAATAATTACTTTCATGGAATATATAATTAGTGTAACTCCTTCACACCTATAAATACAAAAATAATATTTTTTTATTATGTACATTAGGTTTTTCTTCAAAGAAATCAAATGTATATAAATATAAATAATTTATACTCATTAATATATACATGAAGAACATCTCAACGACATTATAGTGAAAATATGAATATCAAGTTATAGTATCATAATGTCTAAGAATTCCCACTATCACATATACATATAATATCTAAGGATGATTCATTGCATAGGGGTCCCAACACATAATATGTAAGTTAAATAATGAATTGTAGGATATAAATTATATACATGGGTGTATATAAAAAAATTTATAACATGGTAATAATTATCCAAGGTGAACAATGAGTAATATAAATGATTGTTTATTCAAGGAAATACCTAATAATGGTTTCATATTTAGTGTGAATACTAAGAGAAATTAATAATACATTTCAAATGAAAATAATATTTCAGAAATATAATCACATGGAATGGTGTTGATTCAAATGACTCTTCCACAATTAAAATAAATATGGTTTTAGGTACTACTGAATAGAAAATGCTTAAAAATTTATAAATTTAATACCACTATAGTATGTAGAAATAATTTATTACAATGTTCATCGTCAAACAATTTAATCTTTTAAAACTATTTTTTACTATGTTACAATTTTACTCTCACATGTCTTTGTATGAATTATGCCATATTTTTTCATTATCATATTATGAAAAATTTACCATTATATATTCCACAAAAACCAAGTTGTTTGTAAATGGTTACACATAAAATGATTCAATAATATTGGATTATAAATCATTGAAAACATTTAATATGAACATTCATTAAAATAAAATAACATTAAAAAAGAAATCAAATAGATATATGAGGTAAATTTATTACCTTACTTATCACATCCTCCCTTTATAAAAAAATCACCATCATTCGATAATATCTTACTGAAGATATAAATGATAAAAATTGAAAAAATAAAAACATAATCCTTTTATTGAAATAGAATGGATGTGTAGAGGATTATTTATAGTGACATTTTTTTAGTAGTCTATTTTTTTTATATTTTAGACCATAGATTATAGTTTATAAAATATTCTATTTTTAATGTTTATATAATGTAATTAGTTAATGATATTGAATTAAAACCCAAAGAAGTTTAATTTTGAAAAAGGTATTTATTATGTTTTATCACATTATAAATATAAATACACCTATTATAATAAAATCTATATGGGAAGAAATAGTAACATGTTTTTTAATAAGGGAAAAAAGTTTTATGATTCTAAAAAACATTATTTAAAAATTTCATGTGGTTCAAACCCTGATGGTAAATTACCCCAATAATTTTTCATATAACTAGCATTCAAAACCTGGAATCCTCACTCTCCTAATAAAACATGGTATTATGTTGGTGGTGACGTTAGTGATGAATTAGGTAGGAGTGTAAACCCATGTACATGTTGCCGCAATGCATGATATATTCAAGGGACTTTAGGCCATGTAATTACTTCAAACCATTTTTATTTTAGGCGATAAAATTACAATGGATCTTATATAGAATTGGTCAACCCTTTGTGGGGATGTGGTGTATCCTTTCTGGCATAGGGGGCATATTATTTCCATTTCCTATAAACAATAAGGCATGAATAAACATAATTTCTGAAATATAATATAATATTTGTAATTCAATTTTTAAAAAATAAAATATATTTTATGTTTCATAAAATTAAATTTTAATTATTAAATATTTTTTAAATCATACTAAATAATTATGAAATCATATTTATTTCAAAATTAAAATATAAAAATTTGAGGTTCTAATTATTTTATTTATATTCAAATTATTAATGAGAATTTAAATATATGGTATGATAAATATTTAAATACATACATTACAAAAGATTTTATGTTTCCTATAAATGGTTCACAAAGATTACTAATAATTTAAAATTTTAACTATTAATCTACGAGATATTTTTCATACAATTACATTCATATTGAATGATTGATCAGTATTTAATGATTGATCCCAAGATAAGTAACTAATTTTTTATTCAAGAGGCTGACATTTCAATTTCTAAATTTAAATTAAAGGTATATTTTTAAAAAATTTACCAAGATTATATATTTTTTGTACAATGATTTTAATTTTTATCAAACTTATGGGTGATGATGAGTTGTAAAATTTATATATAATAGTTATGATATCTATTTATTTTTGTTATTTGATTTTGTTTCTTGCACTTATATTGAATTAAAATGTTTGATTTATATATTCTACTAATTAAATGACATAATAACACTTATAATGGAATATTTATTTATTTATTTAAATCATTATTCAATACCCATGTTCCTTGTTTTCAATAGAAAAAATGAATGAATTATAAAAAAACATATATTTTTGGAAAATATTTATATAAATTAATAGTTCTTAATTACCCAAATGAAATCATACCTTAATAAATTTTACTCAATATCAAATCTATAATGCTATTTATTTTCCTCTTCCTCATTGCTGCCTTTGGATACCATAATTTCCTATAAAAAATTTTATTCCTCAAAATCACCTTTATCCTTAAGGTTACCCAAATTTTCAAAACATTCTCCTTTTATGGTGAATTTCAATTAACATTTCACCATAATCAAAATTAAGTTTGTGATGTACAATATTGATATAAAGAATATGTTTTGGGTATTACTTATAATAGATAATAATAAGACAACAAAAATGAAATAAACTATTATAAAAAACAAAAATTATAAAAAATAAATAAACATGTTATGAAAATAAGTGATTGAAATGTGAATTATTTTAGAGAAATTTATTGATTATGTAGACATTGGAATTATATTTGAAAATAATGAATAATAAATAATAATTTAAACGAAAATATTACTAATGGAAAAATTAAAATTATCAAACATTAAATTTTACAGTGATTAAAAATAATTAATTATAAATATTATGTCCATAAAAATGATTTCTTAAAATATTTTTCCTATAAAATAAATTATGTTTCAAATTTAATTTGGTATGTTTTTGTATTCTATGTGATACATTTTTTATATTATATTTTATAGAAATTTATTTTATTCAAAATTTATTTAATAATAAAATAACCATTATATATTTATTTTTAAATGATATCGAATCAGAATATGACCACTCATAGAAAATGAAATAATATTTTTTAAAATAAAATAGTTATTATCGATATTATATAATTTTATTTAACATGTTATTTTATATATTTAGCAAATAAATTTAATAAAATGAAAATAAATTTTTTAATTGACAATTTAAAATTCTATTTTGATGAATTTTTTAAATTTGTATGAAAATGTTAAGTTTTCATTAAATAGTAAAAAATAAAATTTATATAAATATATTTTTTTTTTATCATCGGGATATAAATTAGATATAAAATTTATAAACCGTCTTCAATAATAATTATATATATATATACAAGGAGTAATTTTATTCATTTGATTTTTACTAATTTATTTTTTACAATTGTGTTAATATTTTTAATCATAAATTATATTGTATTTTAATAAAATTTATTTTTGATTATTTAACTTTAATTAATTTTTTTCATTATGAAATTCTCTTAATGATTATTTTTATTGTCAAATAAAAAAATTAGGTCATAAACTATAAAACATAATAATAATAACAAATAATATTCATAGCCTTTGACCTAAATAATGAAATAATAAATAAATTGTAATAAAATAACACTCCATTCGTAATATATATATATATATATATAAATGACCCTCAACAACACAATATATTAAAAAATATCCATTAATTTGGAAATAATAAACCAAATTACTCTCTCAACATCTTTTCCCAGGTCTTTAAGGAAGTTTTGGGTTTCATATCCCATGTTTTTATGGATTTAGGCTCAATTCAATAAGGTTGACACAAAACATAATATATCAGTTATAATCAAATTTAACCATTCTTATTTTTTAATTTTTTTACTTAAAAATTAATTTTGAAACCCCATTTATATTCTAAAATATTTTTAAAAAATTATATAATGAAATTTTGGATCTCAAAATGATGGAAGATTACCCATTACCACTCTGATGGACCTTTTTTATTTTTCCATACTTTGTCCTAATATGGGTTTGAAAAAAAATAATTTTATTCACTTGAAATCTCCACATACACATTTTTTAAATTAATATTTTCATTAAATGTATATTAAAAACATAATATTTATTATTAGTTTATTTTTGTATAAAATTATAATGTCGAATAAATAACATATTTGTTTCAAAATACTCTTAAAAATGCATTTTCACCCATTGGGATTTATAGGATACCATAGAGAAGGATGATATACCATTATTAACATATGTACTAATGACATGTTATTAAAAAATATATTTCATGATTGAATATATAATAATAATTAACTAATATCATTATATAGTTCTAGAATGATAAACTTTTAATTATAATTATGAAATTAATAGATAAAATTGAAAGTAAATATGAAGTGTATAAAATTATCATACAATGTAAGATTCCATTAATTGTAAATACAAACATATATATTCAACTCCATAAATCCTTGGATTATACGAATAATATAACATATCACACTTTTACTTTATGGTACCATTATAAAGTGACCTTCAATAATTACTTTTTTACTAATTAGGCTTGGAAACCGTAAACCAAATTGTGTAAAAATTATTTTTTTAATAATTAATAGTCTAAAAAATGTGAAAAATATAAAAACTTATTATAATTATAAGGACCCGGCCTTAAACATTAATTAATATTGAATTAAATTAATAATTCACATAGCGGATCTTTTCAGGTTTAGGGTTTTACAGAATTAGGACATAACTATTACAACTCAAAAGATTACAAAGTAGACACTTCTACTAAGTTTCCATAAAATAAAAACTCTTAAAAAGAAACATGTCTAGTTCCATGTTTTAGATAACATGTCTTTATTTGATCCCATCCTTGGCCCTATTCATCGTTATGTCTTGTGGAAAACATTTAAAAAAACTTGGTATGAGCATAAAAAGCCCAGTAAAGGATACACAAAAAAGGAAAACTGTTAGTTTTTCAAAACAAAAAGTAAACCATGAATACTTTATCAAAGCAATACTTTTCACCTTTATGAAGTAGTAAAACTCTTCGATGAATAAAAGATCATTACTTGCCCTTTTGTAACCAAAAATATTACCATAAAACCCATAGAAAGAACACATAACATATAAAGGTAACTTGGGACATAAACATACTTAAATGGAATAACCATACGGTCGAATTCCACACATATCACTTAACGAAATAGCCATACGGCCGACTACCATACCCAATGCATTAGAGGTTATAACGTAACCACCCATCCTGGTATTCACGGAACCTCCCGTCATATGGTTTATCATGTAACCACCTGTCAAATGTCCAAGTACTATTATAAAATCATAACACATAAAACAATTATAATGGAAAGAAAGAATTTCCACATTTCAATCACAATATATCACTTAAATATATTGACATAAGAAATACATTATCAAAACCATTTTCAATACTAAAATACATTAAAGAGTATATGGTATTTATTTACTTTTAAAAATATTACTGCTTGTTGAGGAAACCAAAGATCAAATAATACTCGCAGCGGCGGAAAGGTTTTTGTCCCCACATAAATTAAAAAGAAACATACTTTTTTTCATTTAGTAAAATTATTCGTATAGAAAAGATTCCTTTTGAATAAAAGTAGAATTCAAAGGTGTTTATACAGCGTATAAAAGAAAGTTTTGTATTAAAACCAAATATGCCTCAATGAAAGGAGATTGAGATGAAGTCCCTTACAAAGACGGTATCCTTAGATTAAGGATAAATCAATGACATAATTATGTGTGGAAAATATAAATTCACTCAATATAAGTGGATATTTAGTGTAAAACAATCAGATTAATTCACGCATATTCATATAATGACATATTCAAGGAGTACAATTTTAACCCAAATAATTGCAATTGAGTTAAGAAGTTCCCTTGCAAAAAATTGACAGCCTAACGGCGTTACTTTAGAATTCATAAAATGAGTTGATGATAGAGAAAATGGTATCTCATCACTTGGAAATGAATTTACATCATTAAGGATATATAAGAACATATCCCAACATAATAAGATTTAAATTAAAAGACATAACAAAAGAGGTATTTTAAAAAGAGGAGGGTGAAATGTTCCCTTACCGATTTGGGTAACTATTGAAATGTACAACCCATTAAAGAAGGACTATATAACATTGATGTAAATACCCATAAAATAAATTATATTACACAAAGAGTAGAATAATGGGTAATACATACACCACTCAAAGGAAATGGTGGAAAATGTAGCATAAATATCATGGGAATAAAAGTGAGATGAAAAGTCCCTTACGAAAACTCGGCAACCTAACGGTGCCACTTAAAACTTCCAAAATTGGATTTATGAGATCAAATACGGTCTCTAGTAATATGAACATAAAAAGTACAGAATGATTAATATAAAAGAACATCCCCAAACATAATAAAGATGAGATTAAAAAAATGACATAAAAGGGTGTACTTAAAAAGTAAGAGAGAGGTAGGATCCCTTACCACAAGTCTGACTTGCCTTGTTCGTTTCTTTATATTTTTCATGACTCGTCCTCGAGACCCGTGCCATGACTACCCCAAGCCTACCTCCCATAGCCCAGGGGCTGGCGACTAGCACTAAGGTGTAAATTCCGAAAAAAAGGGGAATACATTGCCTTTATTAAGTAAACAAACACCATAGAGTAAGAAAGAAAAAGTAAACACTAAGTGAAAATGGGTACAATAGTAGTGCGGAAAAGTAAGTGGGCCAGAATACAAACCCAAACTGAAAGTAAAGTACAACTGGAAAGAAAGTACAGTAACTTAAAGAAAAGCAGCAACGTCGAGCCGTCCACTGGAAGTCCCACCTAAAGGGTGGGTAAAGTTAGCCTCCTAAGCTCCTCGGGTCCAGTTGTCCGCTCTGTGTACATTCCGACCAGTGGTCCACCTCCAGGAACCGACTTGATCCACAAGCCTCAACCACGATCAGCGTTGTCTATCATCTTCAACCAACACAACGTAGTGCGGGCATAGCCCATGCATGGGTGAGTATACGCTACTCAGTAGGGACCCCAAGACCCCCGAAGGTCTCCCAGAATCCACAAAGGATAATCCACAAAGGAAAGATACAATCACGAAGTGACATCCAACACTACTTAGGTATATTCCCATACATATACCTAAGTTATCAATTCCAGTTTGGCTCCATCATCCGAGCCCAAGTTCGATCACGTACACATAGGAGTACAAACCAATCCAAATAGGAAAGCAAGTCAATTATATTGAGGATATTGATTGAAGTCAGGACTCAGCTCACACAGGTATACTTCTACGTATGGTGATAGAGATGTTCAGATATAGACACTTATTCTTCTATGTTGGGACCCACGTAGGATACTAAACCAGACAAGCTGTCGAACCCACAAAGTATTTCTGTGCATTATTCATTGTCGTCGAACCCACGGAGGATTTCAGTATGGTCTTCATCGCTGCCGAACCCATATAGTATTTCAGTGCAATCTTCATTGCCTTCGAACCCACTGAGGATTTCAGTATGGTCTTCATCACAGCTGAACCCCCATAGGATTTCAGTGCAGTCTTCATCACCGTCGAACCCACAGAGGATTTCCATACGGTCTTCATCATTGCCGAAATCAAATAGGATTTCAGGGCATTCTTCATCACCGTCAAACCCACGGAGGATTTCAGTACGGTCTTCATCACTACTGAACCCACATAGGATTTCAGTGCAGTCGCCACAGTCGTAGTCACAGCCAACTCTAGGGTTCCCGTACACAGCATGCTCGTTTCCGGGAGGGTCTGCTCCACGATCCAAGGGGTCAATACATAAACTGATACGTAGTCCTGAGTTGATGTATCTCAAAGTTCTTTCTAGACAAGAGGAACTCAACGTGACAGACGGTGCGTCAATCGGACGCCTGGTCTGAGAGTTATTGGCTTTTTCATTCCAGGGGCCCGATTGGTTTTTAAATCAAAACTAACCTGACCACACTCTAACTACGTCCGGACCTCAAGCGGAATAATCCAAAAGGTCCGTCTCACTAAGATAAATCCATCAAAGTCGACAACACATCAATCGGACGTCCGGAGCTCAAGTTATAAGTGTTTCCGCTCCGAGGGCCAGGTTGGATTCATGTTCGAACCAACCCGGCCGTACCCAAAGGTCTCTGAAACCTTGAGTGTAATATACCGAAACGACCATCGCGATCCAAGGATCGCATTTCAACTAACGGTGTGTCGATCGGAGGTCCTTAGCACAAGATTTGGGCAAAAGAACGAACCTCTCTGGTTTTAGGGGGTTTTGGGCCCGGACCGACCCGGCCCGAGACCCCCTTGGTCGGACCGAATCGGGTCCGGGTCCGGCCTACTAGGTTGTGTCCTAGCCCGGCCCGGCCAGGGCGGCCGGTTGGCCTGGCGCGGGAGCTCCCCGCACGGCTAGTACGCTGGCTGTGCTGTTGCGGAGGGGGGGGGTGGCTGCCCCCTTGATTGAACAGCGACCCCACGTTGGGGCCGCTCCCTTCCAAAGAACGCGACATTGGGCACCGCATCTTCCCCGGGTCCCGCGTGGCCGTGGTACCGGTCACCTGCCACTGGGGCTTCAGCTGCGGCGGTCCCTCCTGGCGGCGCGCCGGGACGCCGCCGCCTCCGGGCGGCCGCTGGTGCCGGTCGTCGCCTCCGGCCGACGGGGAAGACTGCTGGCCACCAGAGCCGCTCCGGTGGTCTGTTCTTACTCTTGTCTATGCATGGGGTCGTCTCAGGACCCGTAGATTACTGCGACGGCCTCCAATCGCTCAATTGTACCATTTCATCATCGCCCAACATCCCGTACATCAAGAACAGAGAAACGGTGGGTTCAGACTTGTTCGTTGGTCTGCACCCACCGCATTAGAGGTTCAAACTATTTTCAACAAATTAAACACATGTCGAGGATATAATCCACATAAATTAAATTAAACAAACCCCCAAACCTCGATGAAGTCGTCAAACAAGGTTTGTCGCGGGAAAGGGACGTCACGGAAGACGGCGTCGCGGAAGAGGATCACCGGCATCGCGGTACATGCCGTCGCGAGGAAGAGGATCGTCGGTGTCGCGGTACACGGTGTCGCATCGTCGATCTCCGAGGAACTTGTGTTCTTCATCTTCTTTCATCAGAGGATGGCGTTCTTCGTCGTTCTTCGCGTTCTTCAATGAGGAAGGAGGTTCTTCAAGACTGGAGTAATTCCTCCCCAAATCTTCTCACACAACACAACAACAATAATAAAATATGGCCTTGCCTTATTTTATTACTCATGCCATCTGTTTTTGAAATTCAAAATTAAATCACGATTTAATTATCAAGAATTAACCAATTAATGAGGTGTTTAATAATCTAATTAAATGTGAGAGTTGACTTGGAATTTAAGAATAAAGGGGGGGTGCGGGTGAGTTACCAAATTAAATGCACGTGGGAGGTAAAAGTAAATAAAGGGGGTGGGGCTCATGTGGGCCCCACCTCACTAATATCCTACCTAGTGAAGTTAGGATATTAGTGGGTCCCACTCCAACTACCAAGCATAGGTTATCATTACTTAGAATAAAAATAAAATTGTAGCACAATATTTTATTTTTATTCTTTAGTTAACCCAATTAATTAATAATCTCACCCGAGAAAACGCAACTCCGGGAAAGGTGTTCTTAAGAAACTACTGGCACTGCGATTCCATCGGTGCCCTCGGAATTCGATTATGAGAACTGGTTCAAAATTTTGGAAAACCCGCTCGTTCATTCACCGAACATACCCGTGCTAATATCGGAAATTGATTCCGGGCACACCGGGCCTCAGAATCAGGTTCCGTCAGAAACTGTGTTCTTGTAAAATCCCAATGAAAATTAAGAAAACAATTTCCCTTGAATTTTATGGGTCTTTACATTACTCCCGCCTTAGGGATTTACGTCCCCATAAAGATACATCATATATTAGGGGAACAAATGTGGGTACTAAGCACGCATCTGAGCCTCCCACTCCCAAGTGCTCTCCTGGAGGTTCTTGTGCTCCCATCTAATGCGCACTAGAGGTATCGACCGTCCACGTAGGACCTGCTCTTGTCGATCCTTGATCTCCACCTGGACCTCCATAAAAGTCACCCCATCGTCAATGTCCAGATCCCTATAGTCGATGATATGTGACGGGTCGTGCACATATCTCCTCAGCTGAGATACATGGAAGACGTCGTACACCCAGTGTAACTGAGGTGGTAGAGCCAGGCGATAAGCCACCTCGCCTATCCTGCTGAGGACTTCGAATGGTCAGATGAAGCGCAGAGATAACTTGTCGCCCCATTCAAATCTATGTAATCCACATCAAGGTGAGACCCACAAGAAGACGTGGTCGCCATCCTCGAACTCCAGTGGCCTCCGCCTCCTGTCAGCATAAGACTTCTGCCAGCTCTAAGTTGTCCTCATCTGCTCCTCGATGACCTGGACCTTCTCTTTTGTGACCTGGACTATCTCTGGTCCCACCAGTGCTGACTCCCCAAAGTCTGTCCAGCACAGAGGTGATCTGCAATGTCGGCCGTACAATGCATCGTATGGTGACATCCCGACGGTGGAGTGTTAGCTGTTGTTGTACGCGAACTCCACCAAGGGCAGGTGGTCCTCCCAGGTGCGACCAAAGTCGAGGACACATGCACGAAGCATGTCCTCGAGAGTCTGAATGGTCCTCTCCATCTGACCATCCGTCTGACGGTGAAAGGCGGTGCTCAGACGTAGTTGTGTCCCGAATGCCTCCTGCAACCCCTTCCAAAGACGGGAAGTAAAGAGAGCATCTAGATCAGAGACGATAGATGATGGAACACCATGAAGCCGTACAATATCTTGAACGTAGAGGCGCCCAATCTCTCCACTGAGCCCTGTTCTCTGATGGGTATGAAGTGAGCTGACTTGGGGAGTCGGTCGAAAATCACCCAAATGGAGTCGTGACCTCTGGAAGTATGTGGAAGTCCAGTCACGAAGTCCATAGATATCACATCCCACTTCCACTCCAGGACCTCCAAGGGCTGTACCAAGCCTGATGTTACCTAGTGCTCTGCCTTCACCAACTGACAGGTGAGGCATCGAGAAACGAACTCAGTTACAGCCTTCTTCATACCCGGCCACCAGTGCTATCATCTTAGATCCTGGTACATCTTCGTCACTCTTGGATATACCGCTAAAGGGGATGTTTGAAACTCTCTCTCAGCACCGCCTCATGTAAAGCAACTGGTACCATAGTACGTCCTCTAAAAAGGACAACGTGCTCTCCTCCTACAGAAAATCCATTAGGTGCCTGCCCTAAGGATATCTGTGCACGCCGCGTCTCACAGTCAGCATCCCCACGCTATGCCTCTCTGACCTGCTGCAGTAGTGGAGGTGTGACTATGAGTGACTAAAGAAAGGATGCTCCATATTTATCCATGAAGGATATCTGCAAATTGGATAGTTGCTCCGTCGCCTCACCAAGTAGCTGAATGCCCGTCCTCCGGCTGAGGGAATCGGTTACTATGTTCCCCTTTCAAAGAGTATAGACTATCTCAAAGTCATAATCCTGGAGGAACTCTATCCATTTCCACTGACTCAGATTCATTTCCTTCTCGAGAAGATGTACCTGAGAATCTGGTGGTCAGAGTAGACTGTAAAGCGCTCACCCATCAAGTAGTGTCGCCACATATTCAGAGCGAAGACCACTGCTGCTAACTCCAGGTCATGGGTAGAGTAGTTATTCTCATGCTGCCTCAACGGACATGATCCATAGGCGATCACTGCCTGCTCCTGCATCAGGAAACATCCGGGTCTGGTCCCCGATGCATCGCAGTAAACTACATACCCTACTCCCTCCTCAGGTTGCCTCAAGATAGGCGCGCTGGTCAATCTCTATCTCAGCTCTTAGAAGCTCTGCTGACATCTGTCCGACTAAAAGAAGGGTTTCCCCTTCTTCATCAAAGCTTAGAGTGGTGTCGCAACTCTGGAAAAGTCTAGCACAAATCTCTGTTAGTACTTAGCTAGCCCCAAGAAACTCCGCACCTCCATCACGCTCCTGGGTGGCTCTCAAGCTATCACTGCCTCGATCTTTGCAGGATCCACAACAACTCCCTCCCCATGGATAACGTGTCCCAAGAAGTGGACCTCTTGTAACCAGAACTGACACTTCGAGATCTTGGAATAAAGCTGGTGCTCTCGGAGTGTGTCTATTACAACCCGCAAGTGGTAGGCGTTCTCCTCCTCAATGGTCGAGTATATTAATATGTCTTCGATGAATACCATGACAAATAGATCGAGTTATGGCTGAATGATCCCATTCATAAGACCCATGAACACTGCTAGAGCGTTGGTTATGCCGAAAGGCATAACTAAGAACTCATAGTGTCCATACCAACATCTGAAGGCCATCTTCTACACGTCCTCAACACAAACTCTGAGCTGATGATATCCTGATATAAGGTCTATCTTTGAGAATCAACGTGCTCCCTTGAGCTGATCGAAGAGGTCGTCAATCCTCGGTAGCGGATACTTGTTCTTCACGGTCACCTGGTTCAGGCGACGATAGTCGACACAAATTCGCAAGCTCCCGTCCGCCTTCTTGGCGAACAATATTAGGGAATCCCAGGGTGAAACACTGGGTTGGATGAATCCCTTGCCCTAAAAGTCCTCCAAATGTATATGTAGCTCTCGAAGCTCAGTGGGGGCCATCTGATATGCTGGAGTGGATATCGGGGTTGTCCTAAGGTACAGGTAAATATAAAATTCTACCTCTTTGCGAGGAGGTAGTCCTGGAACGTCATCAGGGAAAACGTCTGCATACTGATCCACCACTACAGGAAAAATCGGACACTGCACATCAACTGCTCCTAGGATGAGGCTAGACAACTAATGAGTGATGGGCTGTCCTCTCCTCTGTGAGAGTCCATCCTGTGCTACAAAGGCTGCCTTCTTGCCGGTGAAGGTGAACCTGATCCCATTGGTCCATACACACCACACCTTGCTCTTAATACAGTCGATCTAAGCATGGACTGTGGATAACAAATCCATGCCCAATATGACGTCGTAATGCCTCGACGCTACTACATGAAGATCACAGCCGAATATCTCGCCTCCTAGAGTAAGCTCACCCTGCCGACACCAATGAGTAATCGTCGAGTCTGCTCCAGTAGGAGTCTCTAGCCATAAGGATCGAGCCAACGGCTCTATCGGAATCTCCGAGCTCCGAACAAGGGAAGCGAGAATAAAATAATGACTCGCTCTTGTGTCTATAAGAACTGCAGCAAGGGTGGAGTAGACATAGATAGTACCTCAAAACATCTCTGGCGCGCCGTGGTCCTAGGCCTCTATTGCCTGAAGCTGAGCCTGTCTCTGCCCGCTTGCTCCCTGTGTTTGGGGTGGACCTCCTGGTGGTAGTGGTGGTAAAGCCTCAAAGCGTTGACCACCACCTGCTACTCGTACAGCTCCCATGCCTCGTCCGCCTTCTCTAGGAGGACCGCCACGGTCGACCCTCTACCTCTGTCTGGGTGGACCCTCAACAGTCTGCTACTCCTCTGCACAGCGGGTCACGCAGTCACGAGTCATGTGGCCCTACCCGCCGCATGCGTAGCACTGTCTACTCCTCGGAAGGCTGGCTCGGTGCCCTATGCCCCGCACCTCTGAGCCAGTGTCCTGAGGTTGTCTACCTGATGATCCGGTCCACATGGACCCTTGTGACATCCGTCGACTTCCAGATGCAGAGGACTCTACTACGTGCCACCCTGCAGTAGGTCTCGCTGCTGGCGTAGGCTCAGCAAGAAATCTCTCTATGAGAAGAGTTCGCTCCAGTACTCCTGCCTGTGTCGGAATGCTGAGGGAGATTATCGATGCCCTGATCTCATGCCTCAGTTCCTACTCAAAGGTCTAGGCCCAGAAGAATGGGTCTTGTACCATGTTTGTCGAATAGTGCGAGAGGTTGGTAAATCTCGCCGAGTACTGGGCCACCGTCATGTTGCCCTGCCGCAGCTGTAGAAGCTCTTGGATGCGCACCGCATGGAGGGTGGTTGGGACGAACTCCGAGCGGAAGAGGCTCTCAAAGTCCATCCAGAGGAGTGATGCCTCGTTGTGCACCTAGAGCATCAAGCTCCACCATCTGCCTGCTGCCGCGTGCAGGAGGCTCACTACGAGGATCACCATGAGGTCAGCAGGTGTCCCCACAAACCTGAAAACTCGTCCAACCGCCTCCAGTCAATCCTCGGTTTCCTGAGGGTCCATCTCCCCGCAGAACCTGGGAGGTCTATGACATTGAATCTCTTGCAGAACACTAAGGTGACGTTCACTATCAACGGCTGGGGCTGGTAGCATCGGTGGCTCAGTGGGTAGAGTTACTGTCGGTGCCTCCGCTGTCAAAGGTCGCTGCACCGAGGTCTCATCGCTCGGTGGGCTGTCGTCTCGCACAAAGCTCGGAACCCTAGCTGGATTTCATCGTGGGGCCATCCTGAAAAGAAACATGTGTCCCACGGTCAAACAGTATACCTGGTGAGCTGACACAAAGTAATCACAAAGAAAACTTTTGAAACACACAGGCAATCAATGTTTTCGTGCATTGAGTCAGAAATCTGAAGTCAGGGTCCTGGTGTACGGATACGTCGGCCGCCGCACCAACATTGGACTCCCTGGACTGATAAAAACACTCAATACCCTTAACACTATTACTTCACATAGAAGAAATATCAGAGTCCTGAGTTCTACGATTGAACCGAACTCCTTTGATACCAATTTGTCACAACCCGTCCTCGGGACCCGTGTCGTGACTACCCCAAGCCCGCCTCCCATAGGCCAGGGGTTGGCGACTAGCACCAAGGCGTAAATTCCGACAAAAAGGGGAAGGCATTGCCTTTATAAAGTAAACAAAGACCACAGAGTAATCAAGCAGAATTAAACACTAATTAAAGCTGGGTACAATAGTAGTGCGAAAAAGTAAGTGGGCCAGAATACAAACCCAAACTGAAAGTAAAGTACAACTGGAAAGAATGTACAATAACTGAATGTAAAGCACCAACATCGAGTCGTCCACTGGAAGTCCCACAAGAAGGGTGGGTACAGTTAGCCTCCTCAGATCCTCGGGTCCAGTCGTCCGCTCCGTGTACATTCTGCCCAGTGGTCCACCTCCAGGTACTAACTTGCTCCACAAGCCTCAACCACGATCAGTGTTGTCCATCTTCTGCATCCAACACAATGTAGTGCGGGCATAGCCCATGCAGGGGTGAGTATTAGCTACTCAGTAGGGACCCCGAGACCCCCCATGGTCTCCCATAATCCACAAAGGATAATCCCCAAATGAAAGATAAAATCACGAAGTAACATCCACCACTACTTAGGTATATGCCCATACATATAGCTAAGTCAACAATTCCAGTTTGGCTCCAATATCCGAGCCCAAGTTCGATCACGTCCACATAGGATTACAACCCAATCCACATAGGAAAGAAAGTCAATCATATTGAAGATATTGATTGAATTCAAGACTCATCTCACACAGGTATACTTCTTCATAAGGTGATAGAGATGTTCAGATATAGCCACTGATTCATCTATGTTGGGACCCACGTCGGATACTAAACCAGCCAAGCTTCCAAACCCACAAAGGATTTCAGTGCAGTCTTCATTGTCGTTGAACCCATGAAGGATTTCAGTACGGTATTCATCGCTATCGAACCCACATAGGATTTCAGTGCAGTCTTCATTTCCGTCGAACCCACGGAGGATTTCAGTACAGTCTTCATCACTACCGAAGCCCCATAGGATTTTAGTGCAGTCTTCATCATCGTCGAACCCACGGAGGATTTTAGTGCGGTCTTCATCGCTGCCGAACCCACATAGGATTTCATTGCATTCCTCATCACCGTCGAAACCAAGAAGGATTTTAGTATGGTCTTCATCGCTGCCGAACCCACATAGGATTTTAGTGCAGTCGCCACAGTCGCAGTCGCAGCCAGCTCTAGGGTTAACGCACACAGTATACTCGTTTCCAAGAGGTTCTGCTCCATGAGCAAAGGGTTTGATACATCAAATGATACGTATTCTAGATTTTATGTATCTCAAAGATCCATCTCGACAAGAGGAACTCAACGTGACAGACGGCGCGTCAATCGGACGCCCGGTCTGAGAGTTATTGGCTTATTCGTTCCAAGTGCCCGGTTGGTTTTTAAGTCAAAACCAACCCTACCGCACTCCAACTACATCCAAACCTCGAGCGGAGTAATCCAAAAGGTCTGTCTCACTAAGAGGAATCCAATAAAGTTGACGGCACGTTAATCGGACGTTCGGAGCTCGAGTTATAAGTGTTTCCGCTCCGAGGGCCCGGTTGGTTTCGTGTTCGAACCAACCTGGTCGTACACAAAGTTCTCCTGAACCTTGATTGTAATAAACCGAAACGACCTTCCCGGTCCAAGGATCGCATCGCAACTGATGGTGCGTCGATTGGAGGTCTGTAGCCCAAGATATGGGCAAAAGAACGAACCCGTCCGGTTTTAGGGGGTTTTGGGCCCGGACCGACCCGGCCCGAGACCCCCTAGGTCGGCCCGAACCGGGTCGACCCGAACCAGGTCCGGGTCCGGCCCATTAGGGCGTGACCCGGCCAGTTGGACACGGCCCGGCATGGCCTGGGATGCCGGTTGGCCCGGTGCGGGCGCGCCCCGCACGGCTAGCACGCTGGCCGTAATGTTGCGGAAGGGGGGGGGGGGTGGGTGCCCCCCTTGATTGAACCATGGCCCCACGTGGGGCGCCGCTCCCTTCCAGCGAATGCGGTGCTGGGCGCCGCGTCTTCCCCGGGTCTCGTGCAGTCGCGGGACCGGTCTCCTACCGCCGCGACGGTCCCTCCTGGCGGCGCGCCGGGATGCCGCCGCCGACCCGTGCCGCCGGTGAAGTCTACGGGCCACTGGAGCCGCTCCGGTGGTCCGTTCTTGCTCCTGTCTGCACCTGGGGTCATCTCAGGACCCGTAGATTACTGTGACGGCCTCCAATCACTCAACGGTCCCGTTTCATCATCCCCCAACGTCCCGCACATCAAGAATAGAGAAAATGTGGGTTTAGACTTGATCGTTGGTCCGCACCCACCGTGTTAGAGGTTCAAACGATTTTCTACAAATTAAACACATGTCAGAGATATAATCCTTAGAAATTAAATTAAACCAAACCCCCTACCTTGATGAAGTCGTCTAACGAGGTTTGTCGCGGGAATGGGACACCGCGGAAGACGGCGTCGCAGAAGAGGATCGTCGGCGTCGCGGTACACGGCGTTGCGTCGTCGGTCTCCGAGTAACTTGCGTTCTTCGTCGTCTTTCGTCGGATGTCGGCGTTCTTCGTCGTTCTTCGTGTTCTTCGATGAGGAAGTACGTTCTTCAAGACTACAATAATTCCTCCCCAAATCTTCTCGCACAACACAACAACCATAATAAAATAAGTCCTTGCATTATTTTATTATTCATGCCATCTGTTTTTGAAATTCAAAATTAAATCACGATTTAATTAACGAGCATTGACCAATTAATGAGGCATTTAATAATCCAAATAAATGCGAGAGTTGACTTGGAATTTAAGAAAAAAGGGGGAGTGCGATTGAGTGACCAAATTAAATGCACGTGGGAGGTAAAAGGAAATAAATGGGGTGGGGCTCGTGTGGGCCCCACCTCACTAATATCCTACCTAGTGGAGTTAGGATATTTTTGGGTCCCAATACAACCACCAAACATAGGTTATCATTAATTATAATAAAAATAAAATTGTAGCACAATATTTTATTTTTATTCTTTAGTTATCCCAATTAATTAATAACCTCACCCGAGCAAACGCAACTCCGGAAAAGGTGTTCTTAAGCAATTACCGGCACTGTAATTCCATCGATGCCCTAAGAATTCGATTACGAGCACCGGTTCAAAAGTTAGGAAAACCCGCTCGTTCGTTCACTGAACATACCCGAGCTAAGCTTTAGAAATTGATTTTGGGCACACCGGGCCTCGGAATCAGGTGCTGTCGGAAACTGCGTTCTTGTAAAATCCCAAAGAAAATTAAGAAAAAAAATTACCCTTGAATTTTACGGGTCTTTAAAATATTTATGAATAATAAACTTTGGTCAATTTATAATTGCTTAAGGACCTCCATTAAAGATTATTATTCAGTTCATATCACATATTATAATGTTATAATAATTCGTTAATAATGTGAGTTCATATCAGACATTTTTGTCGATGTTCGGTACATGAGTCAAAATTGAGCTTGTTGGGAAATAATTTTCCATGAAGTTATAGGTACATCATCTCCATAATGTTATAAATGATTTAAATATCCTATATATCCAATACGTATTCATTTTATACTCTTCCAAAACATTCGGAGATAAAAAATGAAATGCACCGTTCATGGAGACGGTAGGTCGTACGTACACATGAACGCCACTTTCATTTCTTTGTCATATTAATGGAATTAAAACTAAATGAGGGATATATATATATTTTAATTATAGAATTATATCCATCATTTAAATGAAATATATGACATATATATCCATTATCTATACGTACTTATAATAGTACATAACATTTAGAGATAAGAAATGAAATGTACCGTTCATGGAGACAGTAAGTCGTACGTACGCATGAACGCTACTTTCATTTGTTTTTTTTTTTGTTTTCAATGGAATGAAATAATATTGATATAATGGTATATTATAATTCCAGTAGGATATCATATTTAATACCATTAATTCCATGCTTTATATGTCTCACATATGGAATTAACGAATCAAATCACTTTGAGGGGGCGGTAGTCCGCACTTCCTAAAATAAAGATATCACGTTTACCCATAATGGAAACCATAAAGGTATGCCATAAATGAAAATTACAGAAGCTTAAGAATAAAATAAAAATATAATATATCTTATATAAATATAGTTACATCTTAATGGCCACCTTTGAAGGTGTTAAAAGAATATTGAACAATCATCGTTTCGTGAGGCAGTAATTCGCCATCCACAGAAATAGTATGTTCTTTAACCATTAGACGAAGCTGTGTTTAAGTGTAGCTAGAATCCTTCTCATAAGAACATCCTAGAATATTTAATATAGTGTTTTTGTTACAAAATAAAGTAATAAAAAGATTTTAGGGGGTTCGAGAATCAAAATTAAACAAAAGAACATTAGGGAAGACTTTACCTTTAAATCGGGTAACTCCCCTTGGTTTGAACCAAAAGGGTTTTTTGAAGAGATTTCTGACTAAGGGAAGGCTTATAGGATGAAGATAGGGATATGGAGAGATAAAATGATCAGATTTTGGCCGATCCAATGGCTTGAGAGGTGTGGGTAAGGAGGTAGAGGTGGGGGCCTTTTATAAGAGGGAGGAGGGGAACTCTTGGAAAGTCATGAAATGTCACTTTATTTTAAAATTATTTTAGGATTTTAAAGGTCACACATTGATATGTTTCTATTATAAGGTGCTAAGGGTTCTGAATATACTCATCCAATATTTTTCAGACAAGTTTAAGTCTTCGATTTTACATTATCTTTTCATTTTATTTAAATCGTTCATTAATTAGGTAATCGTTGCATCATCATGGTGTCATAAATAAATTAATTTATTTAATGTCTAAAAATTATAAAAAAATACTATGATGTAAGAAATATTTTTATATTTCCAATTAATATTTATAGTCAAAACTTTGACTTGTATAACCCCATGTAAAAATTGTCTTAGGAAAACAATACATGTTTGTGACATTTTTATTTTAACTTTAAATAAAACGTTATTAATGTCATTTTCCTACCAAAGTGGCTCCATGGGGTCCCCAAGTTGACCCATGGATTGTATTTGTCGGCAATGACTCATACAATAAGTTTAGGACATGTTTCATGGTCATTTCATATTATTATAACATTATCTTTACCTTAAATTACACTAATTACCTTTAATCACGATTAATTAAACTTAAACGTTACTGTTAACCAAAAAATTATTTTAATAACAATGAACCACATTTTACATCCTAATGACAACCATTTATGTCGTATTTTTGAAATTCAAATCACAGAGGTGGTAAAAATTCATTTAAATGAAAAATCTGTTTTTTAACTACTACTTAGTGGTTTCATTATTCATTAAAAATGGAAGTTTTTCAGAAAAATACCAAAATTTCACCCAAAGCTATATTTGAAATTAAAAATTCAAAAATGATTTATATTTTACAAAATTAAAATCATATAAGTTTCATTAATCAATTTAATAATTAATTCCCATTGTCAAAACAAATAGCGTGTTTTTAAGAAACAAAATATATCAAAAGATTGACACTAGTTTAAGACCAATTTCAAAGTGAAATTAATTCCAATGACCACCATTGGATTAAATGGTAAAAATATATTCTAATTGAACTTTAAAACCAATTAAAAAGATGATCTAATTATATAAATAAATTAGATTAAAAATAGGTTTTGAATTCAAATACAACATTTTTCACTTATTCATTAAAAATGAACATTATCGAAAAAAATAACAAAAACATACACAAAGTGAATTTTGATGTCCCGATTCTAAAGAAGGATTTTATTTAGTCCAATATAACATATAAAATTGTAAAAAAGTGTATTTAAAGAGGGTTCACCATAAAAATGCGGTTAATCAACCTTTTATAGAATATTAGAATATTTACGATTAAAATTGGATTCATTCGCATTTTAATCCTCTAACATTTATTGTAAAAAAGTAAAAATATTTTACAAACATATATAATCATTTTTTGTTAGTTCTTTTCATTTCCTGCATTACAACAGATAGGCGTTAACTACCATTTAAAATAATATTATTTTATTATTAGAGTGCAGCGTAAGATTTCAAAGAAACTTGTTGTTGTGTATTGGGTACGCCATCGAGCATAGCGTTCCCTTTAAATTAATATTAAGATTTTATTCGCAAATATAGATAAATATGAAATTTTCATATCCTTTATTTACCTGTGATGTTACATCCTTCTCCCCTTTTTGGAATTGTGTCCTCACAATTTTAAAATTGGTCTCAGAAACTTCATTGAATGTCCCACATCGGAACAAGAGTCAGTAAAACTATTACTTTAAAATAAAGAGAGAGAAGTACAAAGGTCACCCGAGTTAACCCATACTAGGATTCCATGTAGGAAAATATGGACATGGAAGAGAAAACAAAGGGTCATGTTCTAATGGAGATTGATAGAAAACATGTTTAGAAGAAATTTAACCACAAGGAAATCACAAACTTGTGATGGGTTAAATGGTATTTGATTCCCTAGTAAGAAAAATTAACAGAAAACATTATTGTTTTAAGTTACATTTAATTGAGGAATTTATTTATGAGATTAAATAAAACATAAGGAAACATACTTACTTGTCATTTTGACTTTCAAAATTTACTATATTTTTTACACAAACTCATATTTTCTCCAAAAGGTGAGTATTTAGGAAGACTTGTTCACATTAAGATTATTATAGTCAACTTCTTGAGAATCACCTAATCCACAAAAGAGAACTATATACTTCCCATGTTTTGAGACCTTAACCAAAACCAAACCGAAAAGGTTAGTACAATATCAGATAATCCCCAAAATGGATAATCCTTTATAGAAAAAATTTATTCTTAATCTCAAAAAATTTTCAAACAATACCCAAAGTTCAAAAAAGACCATTCAATAAACATCTATCAATAAAATTATTCAATGTGAAAAAAACTAAGATTGAAACCCAAATCTCTGAAGGATTTAATCACATAATCATCCAAGATGAATCTTAACATTTATCTCCAAATAACATCAGCTTCTCTTAAAGTCTCGTATTGAAAAGTAATTAGGCTAATCACATATCCTCCATGATAGGTTAATAATTTCCATAGATAACCCAAAATCAACTTAATCTTGTTTCATAAAATCATCTTACTAAAAAGAATTAGTCAAACTAACCAGGTACTTCACGTAGTACAATGGTAGGCGATAAATACCAGTCGCACTTTGGTAGTGGGTTCGATTCCCATAGCTTTGTCTGACGCGACGGGTTGTCACACGGTCTGCATGTTGTACTTTTTCAAAAACTATATAATCCGTAAAAAATTCCTCAAAAAGAGATAAAATATTCAAAAATAACCATAACATAATTTAACCTCAATTTTACCTCATGCCTTTCATCTTCCATCATATAGTAACCCATAATTACCTCAAAAGTAAGGATCATATAAACCATAATGGTTGCTATTATAATTATTACCTGAACTTCCACATCGAGTTAGTTCTCTCGTACATGATGCATCAGATAACTCACCAAGTTTCAAGTGGTTAATCATGACTCCTTGATAGTTGGTTTAGAATAACCATGAGATTCCTCATTGAATCCTCCATTTCATCCAGTCTCTTAATCAGAGAACCAACACAGTTTCCTTAAAATCCATTGTCACATTGGTGCCTGCTAGATCCATCCATTTACTAAAACCAAAAATGTCAGTGTGATTATACCAACAATATTATCATTTACTAAAGAGGAAGATAAACACTAAGATATACTTACTCATTCACTTTATCTAAAAACTATGACTCTTTCTGAAATCCTAGTCATTATGGTAATGTCACTTATGCTTAGAGAATACCCTAACCTCTAATGTTATCTAAACCGAACTTTGATACCAACTATAAGGACCCAGCCTTAAACATTACTTAATATTGAATTAAAGGAATAATTTACATGGAGGATCTTTTCAGGTTTTGAGTTTTTGAGAATTAGGACATAACTATTACAACTCAAAAGATTACAAGGTAGACACTTCTACTAAGTTTCCTTAAAATAAAAACTCTTAAAAAGAAACATGTCTAGTTACATATTTTAGATAGCATGTCCTTCCTTGATCCCATCCTTGACACTATTCATCTTTAAGTCTTGTGGAAAACATTTTAAAAAACTTGGGATGAGCATAAAAAGCCCAATAAAGGATACACAAAAAAGGAAAACTGTTAGTTTTTCAAAACAACAAGTAAACCATGAATACATTATCAAAGCAATACTTTTCACCTTTATGAAGTTGTAAAACTCTTAACAGAATAAAAGATCATTAATTACCCTTTTGTAACCAAAATATTACCATAAAACCCATATAAAGAACACATAACATATAAAGGTAATTTGGGACATAAACATACTTAAATGGAATAACCATACAGTCGACTTTCACACATATCACTTAATGGAATAGCCATACGACCGAATTCCATACCCAATTAATTGGAGGTTATTACGTAACCACCCGTCCTGGTATTCACGGTACCACCCGTCATATGGTTTATCATGTAACCACCTGTCAAATGTCCATGTACCATTAGAAAATAATAACACATAAAACAATTATAAAGGAATGAAAGAATTTCCACATTTGAATCACAATATATCACTTAAATATATTGACATAACAAATACATTATCAAAACCATTTTCAATACTAAAATAAATTAAAGAGTATATGGTATTTATTTAATTTTAAAAATATTACGGCTTGTTGAGGAAGCCAAAGATCAAATAATACTCGCGGCGGTGGAAAGGTCGTTGTCACCACATATGTTAAAAGGAAACATACTTTTTTCGTTTAGTAAAAAACTTCGTATAGAAAAGATTCCCTTTGAATAAAAGTAGAATTATAAGGTGTTTATACAGCATATAAAAGAGAGTCTTGTACAAAAACCAAATATGCCTCAATGAAAGGAGATTGAGACGAAGTCCCTTACAAAGACTGTATCCTTAGATTAAGGATAAATCAATGACATAATTATTTGTGAAAAATATAAATACACCCAATATAAGTGGATATTAAGTGTAAAATAATCATATTAATTCACACATATTCATAGAAAGACATATTCAAGGAGTACAATTTTAAACCAAATAATTTAAATTGAGTTAAGAATTTCCCTTTCAAAAATTCGACAGCCTAACATCGTCAATTTAAAATTCATAAAATGAGTTGATGAGAGACAAAATGGTATCTCATCACTTGGAAATAAAATATAAATCAATAAGGATATATAAGAACATATCCCAACATAATAAGATGTAAATTAAAAGACATAACAAAAGAAGTCTTTTAAAAAGAGGAGGGTGAATGGTTCCCTTACCGATTTGGGTAACTTTCGAAATGCACACCCCATGAAAGATGGACTATAAAACATTGATGTAAATACCCATAAAAGAAATTATATTACACAAAGATTAGAATAATGGGCAGTACATACACCACTCAAAGGAAATAGTGGAAAATGTAGCATAAATCTCACGGGAATAAAAGTGAGATGAAAAATCCCTTACGAAAACTCGACATCCTAATGGAGCCACTTCAAACAACCAAAAATGGTTTTATGAGATAAAATAGGGTATCTAGTAATATGAACATAAAAAGTACATAATTATGAATATAAAATAACATCCCCAAACATAATAAATATTATCTTAAAATAAATGGCATAAAAGGTAGTACTTAAAAAGAAAGAGAGAGGTAAGATCCCTTACCTCAAGTCTGACTTGCCTTGTTCGTTTATTTATATTCCTGAATAATAAACTTTGGTCAATTTATAATTGATTAAGTACCTCCTTTAAATATTATTATTCAGTTAATATCACATATTATAATGTTATAGTAATTTTTTAATAATGTGATTTCATATCAGACGTTTTTGTCGATGTTCGGTAGATGAGTCAAAATTGAGCTTGTTGGGAAATAATTTTCCATGAAGTTATAGGTATATCATCTCCAGAATGTTATAAATGATTTAAATATCATATATATCCAGTACATATTCATTTTATACTATTCCAAAACATTTGGATATAAAAAATGAAATGCACTGTTCCTGGAGACGGTAGGTCGTACGTACGCATGAACGCTACTTTCATTTCTTTATCATATTAATGGAATTAAAACTAAAAGAGATATATATATATATTATAATTACAGAACGATATCCATAATTTAGATGTAATATATGACATATATATCCATTATATATATGTACTTATAATAGTACATAACATTTGGAGATAAGAAATGAAATGTACCGTTCATGGAGACGGTAAGTCGTACGTACGCTTGAATGCTACATTCATTTCTTTTTTTGTATTCAATGGAATGAAATAATAATGATATTAAGGTATATTATAATTCCAGTAAGATATCATATGTAATACCATTAATTCATTCATTTATACATCCCACATATGGCATTAACGAATCAAATCACTTTGAGGGGGCGGTAGTCCGCACTTCCTAAAATGAAGATATCATGTTTACCCATAATGGAAACCATAAAGGTATGCCATAAATGAAAAATACTTAAGCTTAAAGAAAAAATAAACATATTATATATCATATATAAATATAGTGACATCTTAATGGACACCTTTTAAGGTTTTAAAAGAATATTGAACAATCATCATTTCGTGAGGCAGTAATTCATCATCCACAGAAACAGTATCTTCTTTAACCATTAGACAGAGGTGTGTGTAAGTGTAGCTCGAATCCTTATCATAACAACATCCTAGTATATTGAAGATACTGGTTTTGTTACAAATTAAATGAATAAAAATAGTTTAGGGGGTTGGAGAAGCAAAATTAAACAAAAGATCATTAGGGAAGACTTTACCTTTAAATCGGGTAACTCCCCTTGGTTGAACCAAAAGGGTTTATTGAAGAGATTTATGCTAAAGGGAAGGCTTATAGGATGAATATAGGGATGTGTAAATATAAAATGATTAGATTTTGGCTGATACAATGGCTTGAGAGGTGTGGGTAGGGAGGTTGAGGTGGGGGCCTTTTATAAGAGGGAGGAGGGGCACTCTTGGAAGGTCATGAAATGTCACATTATTTTAAAATGCTTTTCGGATTTCACAGGACCCACATTGATATATTTCTAGGATAAGGTGATAAGGGTTAGAAAAATACTCATCCAATATTTTTTGGACAATTTTATGTCTTATAGTTTACATTATCTTTTCATTTTATTTAAATCGTTCATTAATGAGGTAATCGCTACATCATCATTGTGTCATAAATAAATTAATTGATTTAATCTCTAAAAATTATAAAAAAAATACTATGATGTAGGAAATATTTTAATATTCCAAATAAATATTTATAGTAAAAAATATTACTTGTATAACCCCATGTAAAATTTTTTTTAGTAAAACGATACATGTTTGTGATATTTTTATTTTAACTTTAAATAAAAAGTTATTAATGTCATTTTCCTACCAAAGTGGCTCAATGGGGTCCCCAAGTTGACTCATGGATTTTATTGGTAGTCCATGACTCATAAAAAAATGGTAGGACATGTTTCAAGGTCATTTCATATTATTATAACAATATATTTACCTTAAATGACCCTAATTACCTTTAATCACGATTAATAAAACTTAAAAGTTACTATTCAACAAAAAATTATTTTAATCCCATTGAACTAAATTTTAGATCCTAATGAAAACCATGTATGTTGGATTTTTTAAATTCAAATCACAGAGGTTGTAAATTTTTATTTAAATGAAAAATTAGTTTTTTAACTACCACATAGTGGTTTCATTATTCATCAAAAATTGGATTTTTTCAGAAAAATACCAAAAATTCACCCTATGCTATATTTGATATTACAAATTCAAAATTGATGTCTATTTTAAAAAATTAAAAACATATAAGTTGAATTGATCAATTTAATAATTAATTCCCATTGTCAAAACAAATAATTTTTTTTAAGAAACAAAATATATGAAAAGATTGACACTAGTTTATGTCCAATTTCAAAGTGAAATTAATTCCAATGATCACCATTGGATTAAATGGTAAAAATATATTCTAATTTCACTTTCCAACCAATTCAAAAGATGATATAATAATATAAATATATTAGATTAAACAGAGGTTATGAATTAAAATACATCATTTTTCACTGGTTCATTAAAAATGAACTTTATCGAAAAAAATAAGAAAAACATACACAAAGTGAATTTTAATGTCCCGATTCTAAAGAAGGATTTTATTTGGTCCAATATAACATATAAAATTGATAAAAAATAGATTTAAAAAGGTTTCTCCATCAAAATGCGTTTAATCTAACTTTTAATGAATATTAGAATATTTACGATTAAAATTGGATTCATTCGCATTTTAATCCTCTAAAATTTTTTGTAAAAAAGAAAAAAATAATTTACAAACATATATAATCATTTTTTAGTTAGTTCTGTTCATTCCTTCCATTACAACGGTTAGGCGTTAACTACCATTTAAAATAATATTATTTTATTATTAGAGTGCAACATACGATTTCAAAGAAACTCGTTGTTGCGTATTGGGTACGCCATCGAGCATAGTGTTCCCTTTAAATTAATATTAACATTTTATTCACAAATATGGATAAATATGAAAATTTCATATCCTTTATTTACCTGGGATGTTACAATAAAAGTAGAATTAAATATGAAAAAAGTAAATATCAATTCATTAATAAACGTATAATGAATGTTTTTTATATTATAAGTGATTCCAATGAAATTTATGACTCAAGGAATGGGTTAATATCCCATTCATCTCACAATTTTTTTATAAAATATGTTCCCTATATCAACATGTCTCTATCATCACTTTTCTACCATTCTAATAAAATTACCATAAATACATTATGTATAATTTGTTTTCATTTTTTAGGGATATACATGCGATTAATTTTCCATTTTTATTAACCAATTATGTAAAATCATACAATGATTATAATTGTAGATTTTACAATTCCCTCACATTTTTTCTATATTAATCTAGTATTATAAAGATAATTTGAAATATATTATTATAATGTTAAAAATCTACATTTAATATAAATTAGATTAAATAATTAATGTTTTATTAAATCTTTATACTCTTAAATATATTAATGATTATTTTTACCTTTAAATAAAATATTAATAAAAGAGATTTATTTCATTAATCCAAAATTATCATTTATAAATATTATTCTTTTACAATAATGTATATTTTCATGAACAATTACACATTATCATAATATAAATTACCATGTTGAAATAATCTATTAGATTCATGGTATCCTATATTATTGATAAATCCTTAATAAATTTTTCACCTATTATGTTACCCATAATTTAATAATTTTATTTTTATGTTTTATTTGTATTTCACTTATACATTGCACATAAATTTCTAATTCATTATGATGGTAGATGTGTGAAAAATTATATTTTAAATGAATTTATTACGTAATTTTTTATATCTAATTATATTATTTTTTTTGGGAATGTGATATAATAAAAATTAATAATGTTTGGTGTGGGATAAAAATAGTAATTTTGACAAATAATTTCTGTATGGTCCAAGTGTAGCTTGTCTAATACATAGGGCTATAATATTTTGGTAGTTACCATTGAAACATTTTTATGTTGACATTCTATATGTTTGGGCCATATTTTTTTATTCTCATGTTAACCATATATGTATTATATTTTACATCTAATGAGATTTTTTTATACAATTTATTGTGATCATTCATTTATAATTTCGATGATGTGATTAATATCCTTCATCATATATCATCAAATTTTTTTCTACAAACAAAATTTTTGGGATATATTTCACACTCCCTACTATATATATTCCCCATGTTTTCCCATTAAAAAATAATATTATGATGATATTTAGTATAGAGTTGGGGAAATTAAATTAAATTATAATATAGTTTTTTTTAGATTTGTTATTATTTACGGATTTTTTAATGATTCCATAACATAATATTTATTGTTGTTTTATATGGATTTTTTGTAAAAAATAATTTAACAATATTTGTACTGTATGTGAGTCATTATAGTGGAATTAAAATATTTTCTAAATATTTTTGGGGATTATATTAAATAAATTAATCAAAATTACACACAAATATAGACTATTAAAGTAAATATGTTTTATTTATATGTTTTTAGTTATACTTTAAAAAAATTCATTTCATATTATTACTAATATTGATATCAACATCTTAAATATTATTATATTTTTTATAAATTATTCATGAAATAATCCATGATTAACGATATGTTTATTATTCATTCATGAAATTAAAATATATTAATTTATTATATCTTTTTTCATTATTTGATATCCTTTATGTTTTGTATAAATAATCAAAAAACCACATCCAATCATGGAGGATATGTTATAAATTAAAGAAGCAAGAAACAGAAACATTTTATCTCAAGTAGATTAATATTTTAAAATTTTTAGTTATGTAAATAACCATCCTATTAACCTAGTTTTGGGAACAGATTTATAATTTTATTGTATATTAGGAATGTGTTCCTTGTCTTTATAAAAAGAAAATATCAACATCAATGATAGGTAAAAAATCTATCACAAACTATACCCTTAGTCCTTACCATTGCATGAATAATTTCAAAACACCTTTAAAAATTTTATATTATGAATGAATATTATTTCTAAATGAGTAAGTATACATAGGTTAAAATATTGAGGAAAATAAATAGATTGACATCAATGGAATTATAATTATAAGGGAACATGAAAATTTATTTTTTGAAGAGTTGTATGTCCATCCTATAGATTTTTTGGTTTAATTCTATAAACTCATATTATTAAATCCTTCCACATATCAATGTTTTGGTTAATAATGAATACTATTTAACTATAAGTGTTGTAAAATAGACTTTAAGAATTCTTATATAATGATATTATGTGACCTAGGGATTTTCTATGGGGTTATAAAGCCATCTATTTCATGAATAAGGATGGTTCAATGTGTTTATTTTTATTTCTAATTATGAACTAAATATGATCACAATAAAGAAACAGGAAACTATTAACATGTATTGATTAAATTATAGATTAACTATATAGGAATTTGTGTTTTTCAATCATTTTTATTTAATTGGGATATGACTAACTAATGATAAATGGGGATAATATTTATATGATATCATTTCAATATGATATGGATATAATGAGTTCATAGTTATACAATTCAGACTCGGTATTGTTATATTAATATTCATGGACTTAATCTACCAAACCATTAGAGAATATTTTGAAAAAATTTGTTATATTTATATAGAACATTATTTTACATTCAAAAATAATGTAATATAATAAAGAACACTTGAGAATTTGGGTCAAGTATATTTTAAAAGGAGATACTATATGAAATATTCCTCAAATGATGCTACTAGATAAATAAATTTACATTCTTCTAGAATTTTATTGTAGAATAGGAAAATATATGGATTTTTTTATGTCTAAGGTAATTTATAACAAGAATAAACAAACAGTAATGATATGGATGTGTACATTCCTCCTACTATCTTTGTATAATAGTTCCATTGTAATAAGTTCCTTAATTTTTTCATAACAACTTACAATGATATCATAGAATTGAGAAAATATTTTACAAGTATACGAATGTGAAAATAGATTTAAGGGGTTAAATAAGTGCTTCATTAAAACACATACACTAACACTACCCTGAAAAAGCTAAAGATTTATGATATATAGTTATGATTCAATGAAATTATTGGATTGTGAACATTTCAAAATGATATTGTGATGCCTTTTGATAGAATTCAAATTAAGTAAAATGAGTAAAATTACTCAAATCATTATATAGATTAAGATGTGGTGTTATTTTTCTTGAGTATTTGATTCCTTTATCTCAATGTGAAAAACATTAAAAATATATATTGATTAAAAACATTAATTTATATATTGAGATTGTATGGAATCAATATTATCCAATAATGATGGTTAGAGAAGATAAAATTCAATTACTTTCAAATATATTACCATCCAATGAATGTAATTAATTTGGTTGAGTTTTTATAAATATAAATACTAAAATGACATTAATTATTAGATTTAAATGAGACCCATTATTTTATTAACATGAATGTAGGGGATATGGAAACCAAAATAGATTGTATGGTATCCTATCTTTATTTAATGATTTATCAATCTTATATCATATGGAATGGTAATAAATTGAAAAATATGATTTTAGGACTAAAATTTTTGGGAATTTAACATGTAAGGGATATATATCAGAGTTCAACATCAATAATGATTTATTTTCAAAGGAATGAGACATGATTATGTATTCAAAAAGAGGTGGAGATAAATAAGTTGTTGTTGGGTGATAATTAATGATAAACATTCTTTACTCACCTTAGATGAAAAAATATATATAGAGATCTCAAGGATAACTTTTAACTAGATAATTTGAAAACGTTTATTATTATATATATATAAATGGTCCTAGTTTTCAATCAATATAAAGAAGACTGATTGGTGTCCAAGGGTATGATGTAATGATTTCCCATACAAATATAGAAATTGGAGTACATAACCACATGATGTTTTATTGATCTTGGAAAAACATATAAGGGATTAAATTATATATTATTTATCAAGGAAAAAATTACAATTACATCCTAATACATAACCATTTATGCAGAATTATAACCCTATTAATATGATACAATATATATTGATGATGTTTTGAGGTTTTATGGAACATTAGTTTTGAATGTATCTGATTGAGTAATGTGGTTAACATCATTGTTAAATGGGATCCTTTAGAAATAATGTGTCACAATATTTAACATCAATTTAACATATCATCATTAGAAAATGTAAATTCATATCAAAAAATTAAAACACTTTAGGATAAGCATATACCTTTAACTATAAACATTATATGATGTTATGATCAATATCTTCCTATAGTATTGTTCTCATACAACAATATCCTTTTCAAAATAATTCATTAGGATCCTTATGAATAATTATTTTGGAGGATATATATAACTCCAAAATCCATATATAAGGTTACAAAAGGTTGCAATTAGGACTATAACTTTTAGAATTCATAATAGAGATAGTCTATGGCATTCTATAACACATTTGAGTATCACAGAGTTGATATAAGTTCAAGGAAAAAATCATAAGTGGGATTTATCTTTTTATATTATGGAAAAATTACTCCTTAAAATATGTCAATGAAAAAGTTATGAGTTTTGGGTTGAAGGGAATTTTAACACCATTTTATATAGGTTACTCTGTGATTCATTAGAATATTGGAGTGGTGTCCAATTGAATTTTCCATCAACAGATCTTATCTCAAATGTATGATGTGTTCCAAGTATATCTCTCAAATAAGTACACAAATGATCCATCAACAGTACTAAATACCTAAGTGGAATAATTTTTTTATGATCATTATTATGTAGAGAGATATGATGAAATCTCGGGTCATAATGATAATGTTCTTTGAAATAATAATACTCATCATTTAAATGTACTATAGTGTAATCATAAGTATGATGTAGAAATATTAGGATACAAGGATTAAATAAAAAAAATATCATCTATTTACATCTTAGGTATTGAAAAAAAATGTACAAATGAAATTTATAAAGGGGGAATAATGCAATGACTGGGAGTTTTTAGATATGTAATCAATCCCTTAATATCATATGTATATCTATAATAATACAGGGGGAAAATATCATTTTATTATATTAATGTAAAAACATTTAATGATGTATAAATTTTCACTATAAAATTTAAAATTATATAATTAGTAAATAAACACATATAAATAAGAAACGAATAACAAAATATTCTTGTATGATTCCATCCACTAAAATTATCGTTGGAATGAACAATGCTTCAAAATTAAATCAAACAATGGAGAAAATATTTACAGTATGAAATATAAATAAAATAAAAAAATGTTTATTGAATGAGTAACAAAGGAAAAGGGAGTTATTTATATTTAGTTTTGATATTATATGATCGTTTGAATAGTAAATGACCATTTTTAATGATAACGAGACAAATAATAAAGCAAAATTCTAGAAATAAAATGAGTATAAATATGTAACTATAATAATATAATTCTACGACATTTTTTCTCATATATTATAACGTAATACAAAAGTAAATCTAAATATTAAAAAATCATGACTTATTTCATAAAAATATTTTTTATTTATATAATCATAAAATTTATTTTTCATGATATTTATGTATACATTTATTTTAAACCATATAACAATTATGAAATCATAAAAACTAGGAATTTAATTACTCAAAAGAAAATAAACATTATAAACAATAAAATAAAATATTTTTATATGAATTATATTATTTTATTTAAATTTTGAATTTAAAATTTTATAAAAGTGAACTTAATAAAATGGAAATATTTTTTTAATAAAAAAAATCAAAATATAAAATTAGAAATTTTGATGATATTTATCGAAAGATTCATTTATGAGTAAATAGTAAACATATTTTTTTACGAATACTATAACTTTTACCAACTAATCATCATAGAAATAAAAAAATATATTTTATAAAACCATTTTATAAAGATATATTTGATTTTATGAGTAATATAATGATTTTAAAAATATTATTTTTAATTTATAAACTTTTATTTTATATTCTGAAGGAAAATTTGTATATTGTATTCATAGGAAACTCTTTTTTACCCAATTATTGTAATTAATTATTTCAATGATGAAATTTGTTTTATATGGGTTTTAATTTGTAATAAAAAATTTATTTAATGAATACAAAATAAAATTAATATGAATAAAAACTATTTGTTATCATTGGCCTAAGTAACAAAATAATCAACACATTCATCTAAAATAACCATTCCCCATGTCTATCTAGGAAACCATTCTCAACCACTTTCACCACTATTCCGTAATACCTTAAATTTCTTAATACCAAACTAAATGCCTCTATGTACCCCTTTCTATGACTTTTATCCTCTAGTGTGACTAATTTACCCTCATATAAAATTTTTAGGATCAATTTACTAATGGAGACTCAAAACCGATGATATTTTTTCCAAACCTCTTTCCGTTCTCCCATTTATTTTTCATTTATCTATAAAATCATATAAAAAATTATTTTTATTTAATGAATTTATTTTCAGGTTATTATAATCTATTTATTTTATAAATTAAGATAGATCACCCATTACCTATCGTGGAACCATTTTTAATAATTTGTTTCAATGTTGAAATATGTGTTTCGAAACAATTATTTTTTAATTTAAATCATACAGTTAAATATTTTTTTGTGATTATTAATAATAAAATTAAAAAATATTTTTTAATACATTTTAATTTTTAATAACACACTAATATCAATGATATTACCTCTTCTTTGGATAACTCTCTTTAAAAAACTGTTTCATACTAGGTAGTTTTTACACACAAAAATGAATCATAATATTTCATTTTTCATTTATTCTATTGATATTATTTTATAAAAATTAAATTCCTGAAGGAATAAAACATTATATTATTTTAATAACATTTATATGATTGTAGGATGATAATATTGTTATGATAATTATAGATTCAGGTAAATATCATAGTAATATTTTATTATCTAAAACAACTTTACATATAAAGATACCATGAAATTTAACACTATATTAGTCAATTAAGTTGATAAAATTTAGCATGATGATTAATATATGAAACAAATATTAGAGAGATTGAAAAAATACTGGACATTGTCCTTTTACAATTACCTTTATAAATAAGTATCTTGGATCCATGAATAGAACAATATTAACATGATATATGGGAGAAATATTAATATATAAAATGAATAAAACATAATAAGAATTTATTATAAGAGATGATTTAAATATGATTTTTTATTTAAGTAAACAAATGAATATTAATTTAAAATTAAAAATATTTAAGGATCAATCAATGTAACCAATGACTCATACAAAGGGATAATTTCTAATTTCATTCCAACTCATTTAACCGTCCATCCCTATTAATTTCCATTTTTTGTTTTTGTTCCCTATAATGATTTATCTGTATCAATATTCTATAATATAATATTTTAATAATTGTACCATATGTCCCCAAAACATTGTTGTTCTCTATTTTTTATGGGATGCACATTCCATGATATTTCACTTTTATAATTCTCTTGTCTGAATCCTTATAAATCTTATATGGAAATCATTTCTAGTTTCACATGAGTTTATGGAATATCTTTATATATTATTTATATTAAAATAAATTATAATTTATCTATATTTTTTCATATAAAAAAATTCTTTATTATAAAATATTTTCTTTAATTACTATGTTTAAGAAAAATATATGTTATTATCTGTGGAAATTAAAATTTATTCATTTTATTATAATTTTTCCAGAAATAATTTTATTTAATGTCTTATTTATCATATTTAATTATAGTAAAATATTTAAACAATGATCTATTTTAATTATTAATTATTCTTAATTTGAAATCTAAAAACCAATTTCCCTAAAAACATTACTCTCATGGGGTCTAACGTGATAGCTTATGGATTAATGATTTATAGCCTTTCTGTGTAACTTATATGGAGGGTATTTAATTTTAATGATTTATGTATAATTTTTTATATATTTCATCCCTGGACATGATTTTTTATGATAAATGCTCGGTATAAAATTAGATTTTCAAAAAAATTATCAGCTAATTCTTTAAATAATATGATAACATTATTTTTGTTCTATTAGAAGGATTCAGCATTCATAATGTTATGCATACTCTTGGTAAAATTAACATTCTCCATAATGCATGGGATTTTTTAGTTATATTGATACTCATCCAGAATTTTTATGATGTTTCAAAATTGATCCCTAAAATATGGTTATGATGAATTACATTATGTTTGATAATTTTTTTAATAATCTCATGTTTATAATGCTCCAATAATATTTTAACTTGTATTCCATGTTTTAATTTAATATTTTATAATCATTATATTATTATTTCTATGATATGATTATTGAACCTCATTATATATCATAGTATTTTTATATTTTTTAAACTCTTATGTGGCTTTATCGATCAGCCATACATTTATTTATGGGCTAAATATATCACATATTGTAATAAGTATACACTGTGTTTGAGGACATAGTAATTAAAATGGATATAAAACACTATGTTATAACTTTAGTGTTGTTTTGCGAAGTACATAAATTCACGATGATACTATTTCATATAAAATTTAATATGCATATCATCAATAAAAATAACTAATGAAATAAATAAGTGACATAATGGTACAGAATTTAAAATTCCTAATATTGTCAACGTACCCTGAGCCTTGTCTAATTATTCTAGGAACTAAATGTCTGATAATTCAATGATTTCATCCATAATATAATCCATGGTACAAAAAAATAAAATAAAACCTAATTAATAAAAAATAGTTTATTTAAATAGTAACTAAACACATAATGTATATTCCATCCAAAATAAATTTTCGAGAAAACATTTATATAGTGTAAATAAAGATGTTTACAATGAGAATATTAAGAAATCCTAAATTCAATTATGTCAAAAAATTCATCATTTGATAGAAATATTCCTTGATTTATAAATAATATATCCCTTTATAATCCTATGGTAGGTCACCATGAATTTTTTAAATGAATATAAGCTCCACCAGAATTATCATCCTATATTTAATGGCACATTGTTTATAAAATAATTATGTAATTGTGTCGGTATGATTTATATCAAATAATAATTACAAATAATGATTTATAGGTATGATTTTTAATCACAAAAATTTATTATTTAAAGAATGTGAAAATTCATGGTTTTTAAAAAACATAACATAAAACCATGCATAACTACTACATATTTCAAATTTAGAAACAATACACTTGGGAAACATGAAATAATACAAAATTATATGGATTTTCTTAATATTTTTTTATTTCATGAAAATAATAAAAACATGATTCTTTATAGAAACTCAATTTTTTGATATAGAATCAAAAATTAATAATTATAACACAATAAAATAAACATTAGATGAATTTTTTTTTAATTTGAAAAATATGTCATATAATAACTATTTTGAAAAATGTACTCAGCATTATTCACCATGATTATATTTTTTATGACCTCAAGGAAATACAATGAAACTCATTTCAAAAAGTTCCCAAAATGACTACAATAATAATGATAATTTATATTTATCTAATAAAAATGAGTTGTAATAGAAAAACATAAATCAATTTATCTATTATTCACAACATCATAATCCTGAAAGAGAGCAACATGAGAAGATAGATTCAGAATTTATAACACTACAAACTTAATATTATGTTTTGTTATATAATAAATCCCTCATACAAATTTGGATATGAAAAGTCTAATATTTTACCCCTCCTACCATTATGTAAGATAAAAAAATACCTATTTAACAATAAATGATTGTTTACTACAATAATACTTTAGAAAAACACATATAATCATATCATTGTAAAAATTAAAAGGTTTTCTTATTTTTTCTATTTATTATTATTTCACAAATATTTTTTATATGAGATAGTAACCATATTCATTATTACCCAAAGAAATTAGATGTCCCGCATTATAAAACCATTAAACAAATAAAGTTATTAATAAAAAAAGGCCCATTTGTAACCAGATTAGTGGATTAAAAAACTAAGAGAATTATTTGATAAATTTCGTAAGAAAACATTTAATTTTATGTTTTTTGAAATTAAAATTCTTAATAAAAATTATATATTTAAATAAAAAATTAAAATAATAATATTTAAAAAGTTCTGATTTAATATTTCTAAACAAACTCAGCCAAATTAATTATTAATCATTAATAATACAAAAATGATTATAACTTAAACAAATAAATGTTAATTAATTTGTACAATTTGTACATGTGATTACTAAATAGTATATATTAATTATCCATGAGAAACAAATTTCATAATGGGTTTCCAAATATGAAAAATTCTTATGTGGTATATATGAGAATCACTACCACACATAAAATTAAACAACATATAAAATTTTCTATTTAATAGAGGTTATTCATTTGTATTTTATGTTATTATAATTAATTTAATTAAAACATTAAATATGTAAAATATATTTGGGGAAAATTATATCATCACCATCATCATCAATTCTAAGACAAATTTAAAATACACATTTGAATGGATGTCGTTATATCATTTTAAATGTTATATTTATGTCCTAAAATATAAATTAAATAACATAATAGAATATGTAAAATATTTATCGATATATAATATTCTTTAAAATATACTATTGATAAATAAAAAATGTGATATCCCTAGAATCCAATAAATATAGATCCCTAATAGATAAGAAATTATCACCAATTGTGTAAAAATATTTAGTGAAGGAAATAAAAAATAAATAAAAATTGAAAAAAGAATAATTTTATTTTGGTATATTATTCTCAATGAACACATTTATTTATACTTAGGGATCATCTATGTGACTAATCTCTCATATTTAATCAATACTAGGATGAGGTTTCTTCTTTTTTAACATCTACCAATGTGTGGTTTTATATACATTAATAAAAATGATTTTCTATAAGATTATATGGTAACGGTTGAATGAAATATAATTCCATAGAAAATATGTTTTAAAGATGGATCCTGGTTTTTATCAATCACATAATGTCATTAAACTCTTGTTGGGAATATAATGTGACCAAATTTGTGAATATGGTAGGTTGGAACAATATAAATTGACCCATATAGGGTTCTCAAAATAATCATTACCACAAATTTAAAATATTGTATTAAAAACTACTAAATCAAGAGAAATATTATCTGAGTTTTTATAATTCCAAAAATATATAAAATTATTACAAACATTGATAAAATCAATCTTTATTTTAATTTAGTTTCAAATAATTTTTTTTAAAAAATATTTCAAAGGTATTTGGTAAAATTTCAATTATTAAATAATATTCTAATAAAAAAATAGTTATTATGTTTTAGTAATTAAAATACATCTTCCAATTACTTTTTAAAATCAATGGTTTTATTAAAATCATTTAAGGGGATCAGAAAATTGAATAAAATCTCATTTTACCCTTTTAGAGTGGCTTCAATAGTACCTCCTCAACCATAACATATCTATAACATTTACTCTCTCTAAAGTCCTATTTTCCAAATGCTTATTATCTCTAAAATTTATCCAACCAAAGTACCAATTTATTATAATAAGTTATATTACCAAAAAAAATAGTAAAAGATTAAATATTTTATAAATAAAATTAAAATTAGATATTTTACTAAGATAAGGTGATGATTCCGATTCATGGGCCATTTGACCTGAGTTCAATTTATTATATGGTTGAAACCAATATTATCCATATAATTTTAATTAGTTTTTTAATATATAATATTATTTGAAGAATCATATTAAGTCATATGGTCAAAATAGTGATAGGAATTATACTCTTCCAACCATTATTCATTAAACAATTACTCATTGTGAATTATATTCAATGATAGTTAATAGTCCCAAAGTATAATACCTCATAACCCAAATTACAAATAAGTAAATATACTATACATATTTTTTATAGAATAAATAAAATATTATTTTATTTCCCCTAAACAAAAAAAAGAACACGAAATCGAATTCCTAAAATAATTAATCTTGTGTTTCCTCATTATAAAACATTACCTCCATGAAAAATTTCTAAAATATCAATGACCAGTGAATGCCTTGTCAAGATAAAATTTATATTTTAACCTATATCATGGGTTATTTGTTTGTACTTTCATTTAAAATTTAAATTTATAGAAAAACTAAATATTGTTACTATGGAATTCTAGGTTGATATATTTGAATTCAAATTTTTAGTTCATTATATTATCCCAATATTAGTGATGTTTACCCAACAAAAATTAATATATTTTATTCTAAAATAAAAAATATTATATTTTAAATAATCTTTAAATGAAATTTATTTTAAAGATATATTAAATAAATAAATCATTTCATATACATAAAATATGTGGGAAAATTATTAAAGGTATCATAAAATGGAATTTTCTAATTTTAATTAGTAATTATATTTAAATATCTTCGATTTCAATAGTATTTATCAGATTATAGAACGTAAAATCTAAATATATTCACCTTAAAAATCATTCTCTATTGTTGTAGATAAATTATGATATTTTGTTGATACATAATCTTTAAAATAATATATAAAGACCCCTTTATATCATAATTTTTATTAACTATTTGTATAATAATAAATTAAAAATGAATAAATATTTTGCCTCACAAAAAATATAGTAATAGATTAATCACATCCATGAATTAATCAATATTTTAAATAAAAATAAAATTGAATATAATATTTATTTATATCAAAAAAATAAATTGAAAATAAGTCAATGAAATAAAATAATAATGGTTACATGAAAAATAACTTCTCTTTAATTTATTTTCATGATACTAATAGTTTCAAAAAATATAATTATGTATATGAAAACATGGTATTTTTGAAACAGTTTTAGGACAACAATGTTTATATTTCTGAAGGAATTGATATTCCTTTTTCTTGATCAAATTTTATGGAAAGGTATAATTTTACTAAAGATGATTTTTTTTATGATCCCTCAAAACATAATTAATTCCATTCACCAAAGTAGATGAAGTATTATCGTCTACCTGATTGAATATAAATCTGTAACACAACACACATATTTTTTCTAATCTATATAGATAATTTTATGTATCTTATCGTATGATGGGGTAGATGGGGGATTACAAGTCCATTTTTTGGGGAGGATGTGGTAGCTTGGTGTAAGATAATTAGGCAATAGTTTTGGATTGTAATTGGTTTGATAGTGTTATAGACAGTAGTGAGAGATAAATTCATATAAAAATAAATTTATAGTTAAGTGATTAGTAATATTATGATGGTAAATTTTAGATATCAACTATCAAAATACCAAATAGAAATGGTGGACTTGGAGAAACAATTTTCAAAATCCATAAAGTAAGAAAAATAGATATAGGGTGTTTGAACTGAGTAATCAAAATATACCATGACAATTCTCACATTAGAAAGTAAAATGGTTGAAATGAATTCTATAAAGGTTGGACATATGGATAAGTAATATTTTATCAGTATTTATAGTTGATTTTTTTGTTTTATAAAAATTTATAAAATGGTAAACAAATGATGATAAAAAATAAAAAACTATTCACCAAAAGGTGAAGTTATGGTGATGGATGTATTATTATATATATAAAGAATCCCATGAATACTATATTCATGTTGGTGTTTTCATTAAAAATAATATATGGAACTGATACTAGTTTCAAAGGTTGGGTCCTACTGTAAATATTAGGACATGTCATTTAATTTATCAATTTTAAATATCTTTTAAATTATTATTTGTTAATTTAATTAAATAATTATTGAGCTCCCATTACAGAATATAACTCACTAAGATCTATATTTTTTTTTTTTGACATTTTTTTCATTCCATCATTTTATATCTGATTTTCTTGTTTATATTTCATGTGAGAATTATGTAGTGGTGCCTTAGATATAGTTTTTTTTATATCCTGATACATCTTTTGTTGATTTTTTTTGATTTTGTGATTATTATTCAATATTCCACTACAAATAAATACCTTATACCAAAATAAAATTATTTAAATATAATATATCTATTGGAAAAATGATTATTTCAAAGAGATATTATGTTTTATTGGTATTAATTTTTAAAACCCACACTTATTTTTATAAATAGAATCTATTCATATTGATCATTCAATACTAACAATTCTTATAATGTCAGTTAAATATATAAATTTATAACACTAATACCATCATTTTTTATTTATCATGTGTATTTTTTCTTAGTGATAACTATAAAAAACAAATCTTTTACCATAAATAATTTTTTTTACAAATAACCATTTAATAACAACAAAGAATTTATCTATAAAAAATTAAGAAAACCCAATTTTTTAGGTTACTGTTTTTATGACCAAATTCAATATCCATTTTTTATGCCTTATTAGAAATATCTCATTATGAGATTTTAATTTTCAATTTTTCTAAATAACAATTGTGTTTGTATTTTTTAATGTCGTTCATTTGATAATAATTTAAATAATTATTATAAAATGAAATTTAAATCATTGTGATATTGGATATATTTACATATATATTTGATATTCTCAACATACATGGTTATTTAATATTCATATTTAAACGTAATAAACATAATAAAATATAGTCAAAATAAATTCAAAAAATTAATAATTTAAATTTATTAAATAGAAAACATAACAATCAATTGATTAATATTATTTTAAAAATAATTTATATTTATATATTTTAATTTAATTTTATATTAATAGAAAATCCTTAACTTTTGTAAAAAAATACCATATATATATAATATCATTAATTTAAAAAACTTAATGAAATTTGATATTTTATTTATTTTATTTTATTTTTTAAAATATCTAACAATCCCCTACCATAATTCACCCACCGGCAGAATGTGATTCACCCCACCCCTGCCTCCACCAGTGACCTGTTGCATTGCGGTCCTCCACGGACACTAACGATGCCATCGCTTTCACGACTAACTAACTCATCTGTGACCACCTCTCCCCTTAGTGTCCTTCACTACATCATCCACCACTCTCTATATACACCACCCACCTCTTTCAAAACTCCTTCCATATCCTCCATGACCCTCCACCTATGCCACCAGCCTCGTCTACTATGACCCCCACACCCATCACACTCTTTTGATGACATTCATATTATCACTATTGTATAACCCCTACCCTCCCCAACCCTCCTCACTGGACCCTTTCTGCCCCTAACCTTCCCCACTTGAACCACCCCCATTCCTAGCCTTTCCCAGCTATCCTTCACCATCCAATGTATTCCCTAATATTTTTTTGGTTTCATCACCGTCCCTCTTTCTTCATTAATATGACTATAAAATTTTAAGATATTTACTACTGAACATTTATATTCATGTCATTAATTATAATTCTTATACATGGATCAAGATAAGTACCTAGGGGTCCTTTGTGGTTTTTTCAACACATAAAAGTTATCTTATACACTATATTAGTTTCATTACTTTATAACTTACACTAAAACATGTACTTTTCTTCGGATTCAATTTCACAATTTTCTTTATTTTTTTATTAACCATTGAATATAGTATAATATCTTTATTCTTTTCTTTATATTCAATATATTGGTAATTTTTCCTCTCATTCTCCTTCAGTTTTCTCATCAACTACTTCCTCCCTTATATGTATATCTTATGGTCACCATAATCAATCTAGAATTAGTCTATACTGACTAGTAAGGATTGGAGTGAAACAACATAGTGATTTTATGACAGTCCTCATCAATGTATTGAACAATGGTGATAGATTTTTAGACCATCCTATCATTATAGATGAGGTATGAGATCTTCTTATAGATGGGGTTCATCTATTATCGATAAGAATTTTTGATTCCTAATTCCACTTCCTTTGTACTTTTAATTGATCCCCTTCATATTGAGTGTCATTAGAACCCTTATGTCTAATGTTTTGAGCCGTAAATCAAGTAGAATTAACCTATCTACCATTTTAAACTATTTGGGATCAGATTTCTATTTTAAACGATGCCTTTTGATAGACTCATCAACAACATAAAAAGGGGAATATCAATTTGAATTCAATTCCAAATTTCCCAACAAAATATGAAATATAAATGAATTGACATGGAAAAACCCTAAAGGATTTATTAATACTCTTATCAATGTATCCAATGATTATAATTATATTATATTAATGATGATGTTTTTACTTCTGTTTTAACTTGCAGATTCTTCTACCTTTTTTGGATACGGAATAATGTTATCAATAATATTGATAATGACATGTAGTATTCTGTTTATACCCTAATAATTTGTATCATGAAGATACCAGAAGTGTTTCCCAATCTATAGTTGGTTATGGAGTGTGTGGAGAATTTGAGACTACATTTTTAAGGTAATATATTGATGCTTCATAGTTGTTTTAGTGTTATCGCTAACATCTTACAAATATAAACCTCTTTCCCAAAACATGGTTTGAAATATGGAATTTGTTTTAGTGTTCTCAACAACATATATTGATTCATAATCCATGTGTGTAATCAAATGAAAAGCTAGGTTGGTTTCTAAGTAAAATCTAGATATGTTTCTTACAATATAAAATATTGAATCTCTTTTTTGTGTGTGAAATATACAATCTATGTATTGTGTGTCAAATCTTGAATTTATGAAATCTTCAATCTATGTAATATATAAAATCTATCACCTAGCCTCTTTCTCAACTGTTTTTCTTAGCATTCCACAATGATTGAACACATGGTCTCATATAGGTTCCTTAGTGGTCCACTAAGATTGAACACAAGTCCTGGATTCTACATAGATTCCACACACGACCTTTCTGAAATGTGGAATGTGGAATTTTTTTAGGGTTCACATTTCATTCACTTATATAAGACATAAATTCACATTATTTCACCTCAACTACTTTCATCATTTATCTTGAATGTTCTCCACACACTCCTACAAATATTCATCCCCTTTCTAGCCATTTACAACTTGTACCAAGACAATAGCGGAGCACATAAGATCCAAATATTTGATCTCTGGGCCATGAAGCATAGCCCACTGGAATTCAACTAGTTAAACCTTTAATTCTTAAAATAGTACATATAGACTCTTAAATGGGACCAACCTCACCCTTTTGGCACCAATGTAGGGCCTCATTCCCCATGTGTTGGAAAAAAAAATCATGTTTATTCATTTTCGTTGGTTTTGTTATGATTTATTATTCTCCTTCATTTTATTTAAATGTATTTCAGAGAAAAACGAGATTGATGTATTTAATTTTGATTAATTCCATTTTATACCGATGTGGGGAAATTATTTTTAGCCAAAGGCCATGTTTGTTTTTTGTCTTCTTTAATTTTTTTTAATTACAATCACATGGGGATCACTTTTCTTTCCATTTGAAGAAAATATCATGGTGGTATGTCTTTTTAATATAATAGGTAGTCTAAATTGTAATTGAGTGATAAATTGAAGATTAAAATATAGTAGTGGTCCTCTATTGGGGATGCATCTTTTCCAAATTTTATTTTAATGGAGTTAAAAACAATATAAGAGTATTGTGGTTTAGTAAATGAATGTGTAATTATTTTATTATTTTTATTAAAGCCATGTAAATATATGATTATTGAAGTAGATTCATTCTAAAATTATGTTCTCAAAAAATACCTTTTGTCTAGCATATTTTTTATGTAATAACCAACTCATTTTCATAAAAGTTGTTATTTTTTTTATTCAAGTTATAAAATTATACAAAATTGTGACAACATGAAAGATATTTTTTTATAAAAGGTATTGAAATATAATATCTAAGATTTTTTAAGTGAAAAGAAAATATGCATTTTTTATTGTTAAATGTGCTTAATTTTTAATAAAATTATTTCATCAAAGTGAAATCAATTATGTGATGTTATATTAACATTAATTGGACTTATAATAACATATATTATTGTGTCAAATTCATGGTTCTTCTCAAGATTCCTTTTTAGGTTTGTGTTTTTAGGGTTCTAGGATAGAAATTACTACTATTTAGGATTAGTTTTCATGTAGGTTTTATTTAGTTTTTGTGATGTAAATCTAAAACAGGGTCTATTTCTTTGCTTTTGGTAACTCTCTTCAAGAGATGTCAGGATACCTCCGTAAAAAATGAACTTTGCTTTAGTTTTTTAAAATAATTCTCTATTTTTATTATGATTCTTCTATAACTATATTACAAGATTTTGTTGTTTGGATTCTTGAAAGGAATGGATTCCTACAGAACATGTAATTTTTAAATGAAGTTTTTGTGCATCGAGATTTTCTGTACATTCATGATTCATTATTGTTTTCACTTGATTTCATTAATCTAGATGGATTTCATATTGGTTTCTTGGTGTTATGAATTATTATACTATCTAAAAACATATGAGGACTTTCTTCTAGCGCTTATAATATTATTTGGTGGTACCTATTCACAAACACATAAAACACATGTATGAAAAAAAATTAATATATTTATAAAGTCCTGAAACATTTCTAAAGACAATAAGATCAGAAACACAAAATATTATTAATAAAATAAAATTATAAAAACCATTTTCTGTGTGACCTTTTTTATCTTAGAAGTATTTGTGACATACCTGTGAATTTACATGGTTCTTAAATGAATGGGAGGTGATTGTTTCTCAAAGTACATCCCATTTTGAGCCCTCCATGAATACTCAAAGATAGAAGAAACTACAAAAATCACCATCCCTTGAACATTTTCTCCTTTTCTAGAAACAACGATGGATTCCAGAATGCCTTCAATGCTATCAATCTGTAGTTTTCATCCAAATATATCATATATATTCTCCAAGAACTAGAATTTTAATGTAAAAAACTAGTATGTGTTTGTTACGTTCAACATATTCTAATCAAAGATAGTAATAATAGTCAGTCTTGATTCCAAATTTTTCATCATGCTATGAATTATCAGATTCCTTCTCTATTTCCTCTAGATTAGTATCATTGTTGATGGGTGAATATAGGATTTACTAAGGGTCATCATACACTGACGAAATTGATTTGTTGACATATCAATAAGGATGATGAATAAACATTCTTAATTTAGACATGGTTTTATCCTTCGTGAACTAAATTGATGGAATCTGTTGTTTATTTTTTAAGTACATCATTGGGAAAAATCAAGTTGAGTGAAATTTCAGAATATAAGGATGGGTGGTTCATCATTTTCTATAGGCTAACACCCTCTCATTTTAGGGAAGTATTTTTTTCATTTGATTTTAATTTGAATAGAAATTATCATTCATTTTTTTACCTATTGGAACCACCTTTGTTATGATGGAAGTGTGTTAGTGCCTAATATTTTCATTCGAATAATCATTGCACTATTTTTGTACAACTTGATTATTAAAAACCTAATTAGTTTCTTGTAAAACATGGTGTTTGTTGAGTCTAATGGCATTCTATTATTGTTTTGACATGAATTTTTTAGGGGTTTCTTATTGAAATAATCTTGTATATTCATTTTTTAAAATCATGTACACTTAAATATCTGCCAGCATACTTTTAGGGAACCATTATAATTAGATTTAATTTGATCGGTATGGTAAAGATAATTTTCTACATGATGAATCCATGCTTGTTGGATGCACTAATGATGTGTAATTATAACATGAAATATATTAATTGGACTAATTTCTCAATTATCAGCTTTGAACTTTATATATTCCTTTGTGATAAATTTGATACTAACTCAACAATGAGGAAAAATCTACCCTTTTATGGGTGTTATTTAATTTTTTGTACACTAATTTTTCCTTCTTAATTTCATAAATCTGTGGCTTTCATTTGTTTATACTTTGTTAAAAAAATCAAATTTCATGTTGGTATTTTTCTTTGATTTTTGGGTATTGTTATTTATTGTGTGTGGGGTATATCTTCGAGATGAAGGATATGGAATAACATTAACTTGAGATTACTCAATGTTAGTAGAGTTAACTTAGTTTGTTTCTTCTAGCGGCCTACTTGGGGGTGATGAAAGTTTTTTGGAGGAAACCACTATTATTATACCATGGTTGGTGCCTAAGGACTATAGTAAAGAGATGAAAGTGTTGGAGTATTGTAGTCAAGAGATAATATGGGTGGTGGGGGTGTAGTGGCAGCAACTGAATAGATAGTTCTTGGGTTTTTGGTTTTTTTTGTGGCCTAATCATTCAACTTCAACTATGTATTGATTCATTTTGTATTAAATTCCATTATTAATATAATTAATGTTTTTATAAGTTTTAATATATGTTAAAATCATATTTGTCTTGATAATTAATGGTTTATTATTTATGATAAATTAATAAATATAATATAAAATTATAATAGCAATAAAAAGTTATAATTTAAATTTAATTGTAATTATAAACAGATAATATACTTGGTAATATTATTACCAATTGATATATTTTTCATATAAATCCATTTATAAATACTTTTACCAACATATATATTATCTTCTGGTATTTTTATTACAGTAATAGATATAATTTTTCTATCACAAGAACATTTGTCGACATGGATTTTTATAACATTTTAGTGATAGGATAATTTTTCATTGTAAAATATTTTACCAATAGAAAATGCACTTTTTACAACAGATATACCACTATTATAAAAAGAAAATTATTTTTTAGTGTTTATTTATATATGTATTATGTGGTAAAATTCATCTTATAGTTTCAAAAAAACAAAAAAAAAAATGAATCAATGCGTCAGTTGTAGTGTTTCAGATGAAAATAGCCCTAAAATGTTTTTACATCAATTTTTTATTTTATCATTCTTGTGAAGACCTTGTAAAAAATCTTAATAAGAAGTTATTTGTACAGATTAAATGTTTTTTAGTAGAGTGTGTGTTTACTAATTAAATATATAATGGTATTATATGAGGGTAAGGCCTTGTTAGATATTTTTTATGGGTTGGACTTTCAAAAATTAATTTTTAATATATTTATAGATACTAAGATATATATGATGAGGAAGGAAGATGATATAAAAATATACCAAAATACCCTTGTGTTTTTCTAAATGATAATACTTTCAAACATATCTTATAACACCCATGATGTTAAAAAACATTAAACTTTATGTGAAAACATAAAGATATATTTTAGAAGCCAATAATAATGAAAAAACTATTCCTATTAAAAAGGATCTCTAACTAGGGAATTTCAATAGGAATAATTTATTATTAATATTAGGGATCTTGAGTGGGATATGATATGATATTTTGCAATCCTGTAATTATTGAATAATAATGTATTAATATTGAGTAAATCATGTGGAATGACCAACTGGGTTTTTTTAGATTCACTAAATATGATGCTTAATTTTGAAATTTACTGTATGGTGATTCATGAAATTAACAGAAACACATATAGTTTGGATTATTGAGGTTGTTCCATTACATTTAAGTATCATAAAAAAAGAAATTGGAGGAATATTTTACACCCATATAGCTATATATATTGTGTTTCCTTGTGTATGAATTTTTAATGGAAATATCTTCAAAATAAATACATCAATATGTGAAGAGTCGTTTCCAAATAAAATATATGATTCCATAGTTTCATATAAAAATCCAATTTCATATGATACAATAGTTATGTTACATAGTGAAACCAGTTCTCTGGAATCATTGATTTTAGATTATAATTTTTTACACTCTATATCCATGTGGGGGTTATCAACCCAATCTTATCATGCATGAAAATTTCCTATTTTAGATGAATATTCATTACATTATGAAAACACATTCATGATGAACTTGTTGATAGATCATTTAAAAACATCGAACACAATATTTCTCATCCATGTAAGACAAGAAATGTCTCCCATAAATATCTCCCCCATTAGTACTCCTACTTAAAAACCTATTCTTATAACTTAAGTAAAGGAAAAATATGAAAGGGTGAGCCTAGATTCATAGTAATTGTAAACAAGGGAGATACATAAGCATTACATAAACATAAGGGGTTGAGTAAATTATCAAAAACATTTTAAACTCATAATATTCATATCAAAGATCAAAATATGAAATCATGTGAAAAAAAATTGGTGGTTCCTAACGCAGGAATAATGAGACAATCAAATAACATGATCTATGATATCATTTCATTATAACAAGACATTGATTTTTGTAATACACATAAGAATAAAAAATTAGTCCCATATTAGTCAATAATCACTTATAAGTCTATCATATTGGAATGGTTTTACTCTAAAAACCATCATAGTAGTCATGAATAAGTCCCAACACCATCATAGTGGATGGTGTAACATATTAAACTATGTTCATTCCTCATTCCTATCTTGTCTTGTTGAACCACATCCACTCACTTTTACAACCTTGTCTTACAAAACTAGGTCTATATCCCATTCCATTCATGTCTATCTCATGAGACATAAATCTATACTTAGTACATTTTAGGGAGATATAAGTTACACCCATCATTGGTTATGACGTAGCCACTATCATTGGTCATAACAAAACCAATGTCTCATAATGAAAACCATAAATATCTTTTAAAAAAGAACATAATATAATAATAATATCATAACCCATGAAATTAAATAGGTTTAATAAACATTTAATCATATATTATACTGTCCAAAATAAATATGTTTCATAATCAATTCATCATTTCGTTATAGCATAACCTAGGAAAACTAGTGGGATTCATAATAATTATAACATGTTTCAACCCATGTAGGAGAATTTTTTTTATAAACAATTTTCCATCTTATACATAAAACATTAAGTGAATTTATAATGATTGTATTCTTAGATTATGTATATAGTAAAGCATATGTATCCTCAAAGTATTTCATCTTATATGGAAGATAATTTTTATTGATCTTTTTAGATATTTTTTTATATAAAAAATTTTGTTGGAAAATGATTTTTAAAACATATCCTTTGTGAAAATCTATTTCCTCGAAAATAACTTTGAAAGCTTATAATGGAAGCTTTAAAATCATTTTATACATTTCTTGAGGAAGATATCCTTTCCTTTTGGGAAAAATCCTTTTAAAATAGATTTTTTTTACAATACTTTTATTTAAAAATATCCATGAAAACATTTGAATTAATATTTAATGAAAATAATTGTCATGGTGATGGGAATATTCAATCATTGCGTACACATTAAAATGATGATTCCTATAACATTTTCAGTATTAACCAAATATGCATTGTTTTGGAAAATGAAATGATTATTAATTTCAAAAAAAATTGTAAAATATAAAATATGGGGAAAAGGTATTTTAAAATAATTTGTTAAAAATAAATAATTTATGAATATATTTTTTTAAACAGTTTTTTGGAATAAAATGGGTTTTCGACTGAAAATAGGATTTTTCTAAACAATAATTTTTTTGAATTATTGACCATATAAATAGATGTAATTAAAGGGTAAACATGTATTCTTAGGATGTAAATATAGTATTGGGAAATAAATGACTATCTTTAGTTATATAAAATACTATTTCAACATTAGAAACAGAGTCATGAACATTCACGATAAGTGATGAGAATATCACCTAAAACACTTACCAATTTGGTAACCATGAATCGTATGCCTCGTGAAGGAGTAACAAAAAATGAAGCATAAAACATAATGAGGATATATTTTTTCATTATATTACATGTAAAATAATTTTTATATATACCTCATGAATGAATACATGTGCATGAAATAACATAGGTCTCAAAGAAACCATATTGAGGCAAAAGTCCCTTAATGATTGAGTAATATTTCAATCACAAGACTCATAAATGAATAAGATAAATAGAAACACTAATTTACATTAAATGAGTCTGATTCATGATATATCATGTTGTAGGGAAGTATATACACCACACAATGGAAATGAGATGTGAATATGGCATATGTCTCCCAAAAATAAAAGTGGTACTAAAAATCCTCTTACATTAAGTAGTTACTTCCATAACACTCATTGAGAACTCAAGAGTAATAAATAAAAATTTATTATACATAAATTATGGAATCATAAATATATATATCATACCATATATGATCTTGTTTTTACCTTTTTATAACCAATTTATTGACAATTCCATGATAAATCTACGTTTTGGGTAATAACTACTATGTTTTTCGTTTTTGTTTTGACTTGTTATGTTTGATCCTATTACATAGATGATGGTTCCTTAATAACTATAATGTAAAAAATTATACAAATATAATATATATTAATTAAATTATTTTTTATATAAACTCATATTATTTACTGACAAGAATTGAAAAACATCTTCAATAGAGACGGTAGGTTATACATATGAATGAATGAGGTTTCCATTTTCTTAAAATATCAAAAGAAAGATAATTAAATTATATATATTATAATTATAGTATAATTTTTTAATCATATATATCACATATTTTTATTGAATCCATCCTTAGTACATTCCATGTAATTCTTGTAAGAACCACATCGCTTCGTGAGGAGGTAGTCCTCCATACACACAAATAACATTATTGTATTCCAAAAAAATAAAATCATGAATTTATGTGTTATATAATAATTAATGGATAATAATAACATAATAAATATCATCTATAAAATATAAATGAATCATTGTAACCAACCTTGAGAGGTGGTAATGGAAAAATGTACAACATCGATTCGCGAGGTAGTTGTCCAGCGTACACACGAACAGAGATTCCACAACCCATTTTGTGGATGTGGAAATTTATTAAGTCATTAACCTAAACTAAAAAAATTCATCATATGTATGATACTCATTATATTTTATAATAATTTTTTTAATAATTTATGTATGTGTAGAATGAAATAAAATAAATATTCTCATTGAATAACATTACCTCTTTTTTAGGTATCATACTTAGGTTCCAAGTAAATCCTTCCTAGGTTATTTTTCATCCAAAAATATGAATTCTAGGATGATATAGTGGAATTTGGGAAGATTTAATGAAATTTATTAGTCAATACAATGGTCTTGATAGGTGTGAATATGATAGAAGTGGGGTTGGATTTTATAAATGACGGAGAAGACACACTTGTTATTTTTGAAAATAATTGGATTCTCCCACATATTTAATATATAAAAAGGTTCCAAAATAGACTATTATAGAATATTATATGTCTTATACTCTAAATATATCAATAAAATCTATTTTTTACAAGTTCATATTTGATTATACTCTTATAGTTATTTTTTAACCCAACAATAAACCCTTTTGTACCTACACTGCGGTAATTAATTTTTTAAAATTCTTACTATTAATTATGGTAAAAATATACGTTTTCCATATTTATAATTATAAATTAATTTTATTCTAAATATTTATTCCATTTTTTCAAAAAAAAATTAATATAATCTATAAAAATTAATTTATAATTATTCCCAGAGATACACATAATGGAAGGTGTGTTTTAACAAATTAAATGTCTAAAAGTTTAATTTTTTTTATCAAAGTCCAATATAAAATTGATTAAAATGAAATAAGTTTGATAAATTGGTATAATTTTAATTTAAAACAAATTAAAAATATAATTTAATATCATAAATAAATTAAATTAAATGGATTTTTTCAATTTAAATTCATAATGTTTCACTATTCATCCAAAAATGAATCATTTTAAAAAAATCCCAAAAATTCACCCTAAGAATGTTTTTCCATTATGATATAAAAATTTAAGTTTAATTTATCGAATTAACATTTTAACATAATAAAAAATAATTTTATTAATTCCCAAAAAAGAAACAAAAAATAGTTTTTTGAGAAAATAGTTTTTTTCAAACATATAAAGACTTTACATAAAATTAATTAATTTTTTACCAACATATTTCCTTTATATAAAACCATTATAATTAATATTAATAAAATATATATTACTATTAATATCACTATTTTTAATTATGAGGTTATAATGGCTGCATTTTCATCACTATAATAACAATATAATGTGGTTTTGTTAATACTCAATATTATGTGCAACACAAGCTAACCCAGTGTTGTATGTAACACAAGATAAATTCCATTTTTTATTTAACAAAATATTATGTTGGTGGTTTTTATAATTGAATAATTACATGGCTTTTCATGTAACACAAGATAAACTAAATATTGTGTTTAATGAAAAAATATAGAAAAGATTAAATTTAATTGAAAAAATATATCTTACAAAATATTAGGGTGTTGGAATTAGGGAACTATACAATCTAAGGGTTAGATTAGTGTATCATGTGAATGAAAAATATAATTACTTTATTGAAAAGGGTTAAGATTATATACAAGAAAAAATTATAACCCTATGATTATTATAGGGAGCATAGCACATACCAATGATAAAGAATAACCAGAATTCAATTGAATAATTAGATTATATGGGTTTTTGTAAAACATTTTTTAATAGTGTATAGATAATTATATAAGGTTCCATATTTAGTGGGAAGGGTTTAAGGGAAGAACATTACTTAATATTATTTTTTTAATTAGATATTAATTCCATACAGGAACCATCCATAATATTATGACATTAATATCATGGTCTCCTGGGTGTGGACATGATAATTGTTTCAATATAGATGGAACAAAAATGATCAAAAGAATTGAGTATGGATCATGTGAAGAATTCATATTTGGGATGTAGTAAAATATTCTATTCTAAATGGAATGTTATATTCCCAAGTGTTTGATGTTAATTTATGTTCATAAATATTTAATAGTGTCTTTTGGGTTTTCTATCATGGAAGTCCACTAAACTGTATTACCTTATTCAATTATGTGACATTGAAATTTTTATTTCTATTTATCAATTACATTTTCAAATTATTCAGAACATTCTTCCAATAAAGATCCTTTTTGAAAAATAAAATTAGAAGAAAAATTAAATATTTTTTGTTCAAAAATAGTGGGTAATAAGGAAGTATATAGTTTTATAGATTATTATAGATGAATAAAATATGACTAAAAAAATAATATACAAGGTTCATTGGAACAACACAATTTCAAAATGAATATGAATCATACTTTATCATATAAGGAATAATGAAAAATGATTCACAATATGTTAATCGAGGATATTTGGAAGAAGATTTAAAATGTATGATCTATATGGTGACCATAATTCTATCATCATTAGAAGTGTAATAACTTCTAAAATCTCATTAGTCTATATGAATGGTTGAAATTTCTCATCTAAAGTTCATTAGTTCACTCCATAATGTCAATTTGTGTTCCATGTAAAGGGATAAGATAAAGGCCATGTCTTGAGCATAATACATTTTATTAAATGTTGATAAATTAATTCTATTATATATTATAAAATAACTATCAACAAGATTTTATAATCTATAATGATATGAAATTATTGAAACCATGCCGAAATTATTGATGAGATTAATGTATCATCCCACGATAAGGTCCAACTAAAAATGTGGATATGTTACAGATGTCCCTAAAATTTTATAAAGTATATCATCTCTTGAAACACTTGTCTTCCAAAAATAAAATCAATATGAAGTGGAATTAATTATGATGTCACTAAAGATATGATTACTAAAAATATCAAAGATTGTGAATTCTCAATGAATAGCTCCATAATGTGTTGCTTTGAATGTATTATTTCTTGAATAAGTTCATTCGTAATATCTTTTATAGAGATATAATTGTATTTGGTCCCATGTAAATATATTTGGTTATATACTAATCTATTTTATTTTAACTAGTTAGTATAACATGAAATAATAGTGGATGCTTCATTTTTGAAACACTTGATTATGTGGGAGATATACATAAGGGGTGTCAAATACATCATACATATTTCTAGGACATGGTACATAACATAATTTATTGTTATAATGACGTTTATTTATAATAAATGTGTTTATTATCTAAGAAAAGAAAAGGATGATATACTTTGTGGAAATTACCAGTCTTTTCAATATAGTTTTTTGACATAAAATAATATATTTTTTGAATAATGTTTTATTGTCTTATAGTCAAATAAAAGTTCAAACATTAAATACCTTTGTTTCCATGAAATGGTTATATATATAAATTAAATATAAGGACCCTACCTCTTCATTGATATATTAATAAATAGATTTAGTGGGAAAATGGATACTTTTTCATGTAAAAATTTAACAAATATGTTGTTTGGTGCTAAGGATATGGTTTCCTTGATTGAAGTATGCCCCAATGTAGAGAAATTAAATATTAAATTCCTTTATGATAGAATGGAAAATCTTCTAGATAAATGAAAAATCATTTTTTAGTATAAGGTGTTTGATAATGGGAGTTTCATTATCATACCTCTCTATATTGTTGTTATATTTTTTTAAAATATAATTTTAGAAATTATTGATATATAGATGTTGAAATACATATAATTATTCAGAGAAATGATTTTGGTCAATTAAAATATATTTTCTATATATATATATATTGAATGTTACATAATTTATGGGATTATTTTTTTTTATAAGTATATCCATTGGGTAGTGTAATAATTTAGAATGAGAAATGTGAAATTGATTGAAAATCTCCTATTATGATACTTCATCTAAGAAAGGTGTTGTAATATAGAATAAAAGACGGGGCTAATTTGTAGCAACCTCAGATTGAGGTATGGCATTGTTTCATGCTTTTTCATTTATTTTTGGGTTCATTTGGTTTGTTAGAGGATTTTATAAGGATAATAAAATATTCATCTAAATTATAGCTATAGGAACCTTCCACATCATGAGTGGTTATTAATGATGTGAATGGGTTGTGTGAAGATTCCATGAATTTCATTCAGGGTAGTAATAGGTTTCTAGGAAAAACAATTTTATAATTTGATATATATTCATGTTTTGAAAGGTTTTATAGAATTTTATGTTTTGGGATAATAATTTCATATAATAAGACCTCTCAAAAATTCTAGAAATGAACTCCTATTTTACAACATGAATCTAGTCAAGAGAATCCTATTTTATTGCTTTATATCTTTGTAAATTTTTATTTAGTTCCCATTATCTTCCTCTAAACTTCCATGGTTCCCTTAGGTGATGTTTTTGATCATTGACATATAAACTCGAATTTAAATGAATCATCATTACTTCCATCATGGAAAAAACTATTAGGAGATCGTTCTTCCATTTCATTGTAGATCTCATCATTTTTTATTCAATAGAACCATAAAGTAGTGTTATTGTAGAAGTATATATGGGATTTTATATGGTTTTATTGGTTTATATTTTTAGTTGATATAATAATATAAAGAAGATTTTAGATATGTGGGATTTTTTAATATCCATTTTTTCATTAAACCTAGAGAAGGTGGTTGTTACCTTTTTTCACATTTATTAAAATACTATTTATGTTATATTTATTATGAAATTTTTCCTAAGTATTCTCAATTGCTATCCATTGTAAAACTTTACTGAAATAGCCTCTTACTAGTTCTATTTTGAAACTGGGTTTTGGGTGTCTCCAATAATGTGTTAAAAATTTATTAAAATGGTTTTCTTAAATAAAAGATAGGTTTAACACTTTTTCATTGAATTAAGGAGTTGTGGGTGATGACTAGAAAGGAACATGGTTTTTTTTGTTCGTGGTTATAATTGTATAAGATATTTTTTGAAATATAGTTGGTGCTCAAGGACTATTTTAAAGAAATGAGGAGAAATTTACACCATGCAGCTACATGGTGGAAGATGTATCATCATTTTCAAGAAAGGGATTTCATTAAACCTGAGTGGTTGTGTGTGTGTTAATGTGTATGATTATGCCAAATTTTAATTTTTATACTTCTTATTCTTCTTGAAATAGAATCATTTTTACTACTTTTTGAAAAATTGTACTTTTAATTTCTTTTATGTTGTGAAAAAAAAATTATCACCTTTGATATTTTTTTAAATATGTTTTATAATCATGGAATAAAACCAATTTCCAGTCTTAGTGGAATGTGATACAATTCTATTTGGTCTTTCTTAAAGGTTATGATCACTCACCCATGCATAAGTACATTTATAAACATAGAGATGTTGTTTTCTATGATAGTAGAAAGGGACTGGTTTCTTATAACACTATTGGGGATCCTTGATGTCATTTTTTAGGTTTCCAAATGTGGATCATGGTGTTTTCATTTCATGGTTAATAGAGGTTCCACCTTAGTACCATGTTATTTTAATATTTTTTTAGTTTTCTATTTCACTCTATTCCACTATTACGCATATATTGGTCTTCGATTCATCATTTTTAATGGACTGTAAAATTCATTATGGTTATTTTTGTGTAGAAAATCATTTATAGACACATATTTGGTCTATTTGTGTCTATTTTTCTTATCATGTTTGTCTGTGTGAATATATAGGGTAAATCTCCCCCTTGTAATGTTGTGTTTAATCAATGACCTTGATTTCTAAAATTTTTTGTACGGGAAATTTCATCTAATATTAGAAGCACCTCATATAATTTCTCATCCAATGGGTGAGGGGAAGCACGTTACAAATGGTACCAATCTTAGTCATTATGCTTATATTTTTAGGATGGTATCATAGAGATAAGACATGTCCGAACATAAAATTAAAGTATAAAAGGATTTAGATAATATTTCTATGAATAACTTCAAGTTACGAAGGTAAACTATGAAAAAAGTGTACTTACAAATATCTTGGTTTGTTGTCAACTCATAATCATATGTTTTCCCAATGAGTGATAGGAATCATGAATTATTGAAGAGACTTCCAACTATGACTTCATTTCCACATGGATATTTAATTTTGATATTATGAAATTGTTATTTTTGTGTGATATATAATATATGACCATGAAAATATGTATTTTAAAAGTGATTAATTATTTTGTTTTGAAATGTTTTATAGAATTAAAATTCCAACTATAAAAGGAATATGAAGCTAGTGAGACGGAACATCTAAGAACATAGTTTCACAAAACATCTAGGTGAACTAAAATTCATTCTACAATATTGTCCGTAACTTTTAGGTTTTTTAAAAGGGTCCTATGACTGAGGAAACCCATCAAGAAAATAACGTGGAATAATTTCTATGGAATAACCCAACAATGTTCCATAGACATTCTAGAAATGAGAATATAGTTGTATGGTTGAGTAGGATGACTATCTTTTTTGACTTCTTAAAGAATACAGATGAAATAATGATAAATATTGTAACCAATATACTTTAAGACCTAGATTTATTATATAAATACATTTCTATCCATGTAATTTTCTATCAAAACCTCAATTGGAATATAATTTTATAATTTTTTAATTAAAAATGATTCAGAAAAATATTCAAAAAAAAGATAACAAACTTCATTCAGAAAGAACAAGGAAGTATGTCAATGATTGAATATTATTCTAAAATTGATAACCATGTTCACTTTTCACGACACATAGCTTCTAGTGAGAGACTGAAAGATCATATTACTAATACATGTTTCAAACCTTAGGTTTTCTCAATGAAATTAATGTTCTATATTACTGATTATATAGAAATGGTAAATATGGAATTGGTTAGAGAAATAAATCTTGTAATAAATACATATGGATGGTAAAACATTATGAATTTTATTTTTAGAGGGAATCATGGCATGAGGAATAGAAATAGACAGATAGTTACTCTTATGGTTGTAAGGAATCAAAAAATCAATCTATTCGATCAATCTCTGGCCCACCTCATAGCATCAATGGAAAAATTTATTTTTAGTGTGGAATGCTTATACATAGGTAAAAGGAATTCATTAATCCACTAATAAATTACCCCTACTATGTAATGAGGTGGAATCTCAAGATGTATTATCACAAAACTCTCAAATCAATAGATAGAATTGTCTTTACTCATCCTCAGTCATCATATGTTGAGATAAAATATTCCCATCAAACTAGTTATTTTATACCTAGTTAGGTGAAATAGTACACCTCTATAAACATATTTTATGTTCAGTCAAAGCCCATGTAGATAAGTAAGAGCTATTATGTGGTAGTTTATTGACAATTTTATGATGTTGACAAGGAGATCTTGTCTAGCAAAACAACATACCACAACATTGGGAGGTACCATCCTTCTGAGCTCGACTCTTATACAATTCTTGTATGATAATATTTTGTCACATTATATCATCATTCTTTTTTGGTTAAAAAAGTTATTTTATACATATAAATAATTCCTTATATCATGAGTATCATGTAACCCCTTAGATATTGTGAGTGCAAAGGATTCATGTTACCAACATGTTCTATTACCAATGATGCAATACATTTTTTCTAGGAGTTTACTATTCTAAAGATGGATTCTTTGTAACTAATCTTTAGGTTAGTCTAGATTAGGGGGTTTAAATCACATATCATTAAATACCCTGATTAAATAGAGCTCGTCATTTATTCAAGGGGGTTGGGACATAATTTTTGGTAATGGAGGATCGTTAGTGAAAATGGAAGGAATCATCTCTTCCTATTAGAATAAATGAACATGGGTGCTACAGATGAAATAAGAAATAATAATGTTTCCTCCATATTGGATTGAAAACTTATTTAATTCTTAATAATTTCTTTATGTCACCTCTAGATAGGTAAATCAAATTGTTTATCAATCCACACCTAGGAAATTTCTCTATTTCTCATCCATCATATAAACTGAATATGATAGATTTATGGGAGTTAAATATCCATCTAAATGATTTGAGAGTAAATAATTCATTAGACCTGGTACATCACATTTTTATAAAAAAATATTAATAAATAAGTCATATTGTTCACTTTAGTAACGTTATTATTATAGTAAAATGAATCATGTTATGACAAAAAAAATGGAATACACTTCCATGAATCCATGACATATTCAATCAATTAAAAGGACCCATTTTGTTCTCTAATAATGATATATGATCTGGGTATGATTATCTTAGATTAAGGAATTTGGATAATATTAAGATAGTATTCCAAATATGTTATGGCTAGTATGATTATGTAATCACAACCATTGGTCTAAAAAATGTACCTACTCTCTTTATGGATGTAATAAACCATATCTTCTATTGGTACGTGGTTTCATTTTCAATAGTACTTGTTATTATATGTTTTCTTAATATCGATGAATAAATAACCATGAGTATCACTTGAAAATTATACTGAGTATATTTGTGGGATATAGTTTTAATGACATGTTTTATCAGTGTAAATTTTGGATACAATATGTTTTTCATAGGGAATGTTATTTCAGAAAATGGGTGAGTAGCTGACCATGGGAAAATTAAAGAAGTCTTCTGTTGGAATCCACCAAAGAATGTTTTGCAAATATGTAGTTTTCATATATTTTTAGGATATTATTGGTTATTTGTTTGGTATTTCACAATAATTTCTTCTCTTATGACTGTGATAAAGACATAGGGTGTTCCATACACATGGACTCATGATTTTGAGAAATTCATTCCAGAACATAATTCCCATCTAATATCATTACCCATTCTAATCATTATAAAACTCGATAATAGTTATGAAGAATATTTTGATGTGTTTGTAACTAGTCCTAGTTTTTCTCACATTAATGTCTTTCATGTTGTGGCATATGGTTCAATACATTTTTGAACAAATGATAATAACATTCTGATACATGGACTAGAAAAATCGGTAGTTTTCCACACTTTAAAAACCTAGAATCACTATATCTTTTGATAAGAGTTAAAATAATTCACTAATCATAATAATTTTACAAATATAATTTCTTAGGGTAACCTGGAGTTGAGGAAATAATTATTTATGGAGTACCACCATATGTTTTATTTTTACTTGGTGTTCTCAATTAGAAAATGTAATTCTATGGTAGATGTGTTTATTTTTAAATTGTATAGTGAATTGGTCACTGAATCTCAAAGATAATGGAAATTTATGTGTTTGATAGTGAATATGAATCTAGACTATGTCTAAAAGTATGAAAATGTAATTTTCATCATAGTTAATGTTGTATGGGACTTCGAAGACCTTTTGATGTAGGATAAGAGATCATATTATAATTTAATCCCATTTAGGTAAAACCTAAATTGTGGGGAGACTTTTTTCATATGAAGATAGGATGTAAAATATTTGTTACACATTCAGAAAAAAATTATGACTTTTATCATTTTAAATAAAATATTCTTTCATTGTATAAAAATTAAAAATGGTTTATTCGTCAAAGAATTTTGAAAATGTACATGGTGATGAAAACTCATTTCTCATGGTCATTTATGTGTTGGAATATTAATGATTATGTTACTATATTTTTATCATTTCATAAGGTAAAGTTTAAAATTCATTGACCGGTTTGTATGCTACGATCTATACCTATACCAGTATGGAAGTGGGAAAAAATTTCATAGTCTATGTCAAACGTCGACTGATGATGATTAGGATTCATAGTGGTCTTTTTGTTATTGGGTATTAACTCACCATGTTAGAACACATTCTACCAACTAGAGAGACCAATATAGTAGAGAAATTATAAAATTTATATATTAGTAATTGTCTATGTTTCTTGGTGTTTTCTTATTAGTCATCTTTATCAAAGACCCTTGATTCACTTATCAATTCCGATTATTCATGGAATAGGATCTTGGAACTCAGTTGGCCATGGAAATGACATATAACCCTCATAATGATAGGAAATTAGAATGTATGATCCATACCAAGGATTATATTCTTATTGGTTTTGTCAATAAATTTGGTTCGTCATTGAAAATTCTTATGTCTTTTGTGGAATTATAATATAAAAAATAATACCATGGAATGATACAAATGGTCCTGTTTGAGGTATTATATGAATATGATTTTTATTCATTACTAAGATATGTTTAAATAGTGGAAACTTCATTGATGATACATAGTCTTGTTCATCATACTGTGGAAATGATCGAGATAATCGAAAAGTAGATGGACACAACTTTGAGCCAATAGAAATCTTATGTCGGTCATCATCCTTGGCCTTTGTAATTCAATGTGTGTGACCAACTATGTAACAACCCAAACCTTTATTAATGGAAATTCCTCTTGATCTAATTAAATGTATTATTATGGTTATATAAAATATTAAAATCATTGGTTTTATGTTTTGGGATTTTAAAATGCCATTATGAATTATGGCATTTGCTAATATAGCTATTGAATAGTGATCACATGATTAGTATAAATACAGTGCTTTAACCAATACTATTTAATCAGACAAAGGAAGAGATGGCCCCATCCAGTAGACTTTCCCCATACGAAGCCCATTTTTCAGAGCTCATAAAAGGAGGTGGCATCATTGGGCTTCTCTCTTTACCAAGCCCAAGCCAAACTTGAACACGTTAAGCCTGAATGGAACCGACTACGGGAGAAGTGGAAGTTGATAGAGATTACCACCATAGTGATATTATCCGAGCCACCCCAAGAGTCTATCACCAATCCACACCTTACCCTTTGGTCTTATTCGGGTGTTATAAGGGGTTATGTAACAAGACCCTAGCAATATGACTATGTACAATATTTTTGTATAAATAATGTGCATTCATTTTATTATTGTTACTTTGTAAAAAAAATTTAAATCGTAAATAGTATTTTAAGATAATATTCAACTAAGAAATATATTTTGATGAATTAATGGATTTTTGAATTAAATAATATTTTAATAAAATATTATTATTATTAAATTACTTTTTATTAAATATAAATAATAGTATAATTTTATGAATTCAATTGTAATTTTTATTTAGATTTGAAAGCTGTTTTTACCAAAACCCATGAATTTTCGATAAATGTCAGTTTTTATATTAAAATTAAAAATTCACATATTTAGAAAATTATTTAGATAAATTGAATATTATTTTTTGAATCAGGACGTCTGAATTATCCAATGGTGTATTTTTCATAATTTTCTGAGACAGTCGAATTTTTGGGTAAAAAATTAAATACTATTTAAATATATAATGTGTTTTATGACATCATAATGACCCAATAGTGTTGTAATAAAATACTATAAACATTATTTTCGGCCAATATATTTTTTAGAATTAAAATAATGTGATTTTAGATTTGTTTTATTTCTTTTACAATGTTTTTGTAGACCCTCCAAGACTTATAAAACATTTTGTCTTTTTAAATTGTTTTTCTTGAGAGTGTGACTCACCTTCACATAAGAAACCCTATTATTTTAAGATTTTATTCCATTGGACATATAAAATATTGTTTTCCCCTCCCCTTTAGAAAACATCATGGGAAAAAACCATGGTTTGGTTTGTGGTTTTGATTAGTTTAATGAGAGGTGTCCCAAACCTAATTAATAAAGAATTCACTCTCCTTTCCTATATAAACCCACCCAAGCTCCCACTTCTTCTTCACTCAAAGACTTTTTAGTTCTACCAACTATTGTCCTCATATCTCTAGAATCCTACTAAGGTTACCCAATCTCCCAATAAGCCTCCCTCAAACCTCTCCCAGGCCTTTGGGAACACACTTCCATGTAAGAGATTTCTTCCTTTCTCATTTTTTTCCAATTTTCATTAAGTTGTTGTGCCCTTTTGTTTTCATTTAAAAATGTAGGGGTTTGATTTCTCACCTCCCCCATACATCCCTCTTTATGTTTGGATAATTGGAGACCCCTTTCTCTCTCATTAATTCCTCCCATGTACACCTATTACCATGCCGAAATTCTATGAGGGATTTATCTCTCCTCTTTTACATCCAAGTAATTATTTTGAATTATGCATCTAAATTCCATTAAGTTTTTTGGGAAATGTATCTATATGACCCCATTATTGTCCATTTCTTGTAAATATGATGATACACCCCTTTCTCTCTCATCAATCATTTTTTATGAGTTCTTATTTCACGTCGTTATGCTGCCGAAATTGCACTATGATTTTCCAAGCCAATGTCATTATGTAGTGAATACCATGACCATTTCTCTATCAAGGGTATTCACCTTTATTAACATTTACTTATTTATTATAAAGATTCATGTATTTATTCCACATCCCTTTATCTTGGAATAAATGATGATGATTGATTCCATGTTGTGTGATCTATGTGGCACACATATCCATGAAATGAAATGTTTAAGAAGGGTGCACCCTGATAGTGCTTCAATGCATTGGGTAATGTTTAATATCATGATACGTCATGTGAAATTGGTGTTGAATCATGATAATTTAAGTACAACGCATTTTTACTCATGCTTCATGTGCAAGGAGGGTTTACTCATGCTCCATGTGCAATGAGCCTTGGCTCAAGCTAATTCCATGTTAAGTATTGTTGCCACATTTCTATGTTATGATTATCAGGATTTATCATACCTCTGTGTTCATGTTTCTCGTGTTCTCCATTGATATGACTATTTTCCAACATGTATTTTATTCCACATGTTATTCCATGTTTATTCCCTTACTGGTCTTTATAGATCACTCTTTTCTTATGCACGTCCTCAGGTTATCCCACACAATGCTAAGTACGAGGGAATGTAGTTATCATGTAAAAGAATATTTCAACAAATATGTTGTTTGTTTTATGTTATAAGCTATTATGTAATGTTCCTATTCCCCAATGATACTAGACCTCTCAATCTTCTATGTTGTATCAAGTGAATAGTTTATGGAATAAATCATGTTTAAGTTTGTAATAAAAGAAGGGTTGTTATAGTTGGTATAAGAGGATAGGTTTAGTTATTTTTGGGATTAGGATTAGAAACCCCTAGTAAAACCTTAGAGACATGACTATGTATAATAAAACATCCCTAAGTTTTCATGATTATTGAGTAAGTTTTTTATCATGAAAATACATCCATGTCTGGATTCAAGTAGTTAGAGGCAGCTGTAGCACATATATATCCTAGGGGTAAAACCCGAAAACACCGCTTTGAGATAGAATCAATGGGAGATGGTGCATGACAACAGGCCTTGCTGTACTCTTGGTTACGAAACTCCCAGGGCATATGCTTTGGTAAATTCACAAGCTTAGTACGAACCATTATTAAGGGATTTAAAAGAAATTTATCTAAGAATATATGTTAGAATGTAGATCATGAAAATAATATATTGAATCCTATGGATTTATAAGTTAAGGAAATAAAAGTTATATATAAGTCATCTATTTTGTCCTTGGATTACCATTTATGTGTTACCCCTATCTTTCCTTTTATTCAAGCCAATGGTCGGTAATAGGAGGACTTGGTCTAATAGCCGATGTGAAGATAAATGTGATGACTATGCTAATGAGATGCCCAATCTGATGGGAGTGGGAATCACGAACTTTGTTACACTTCTCTCTCAATTAACTCAAGATTTGAATAGAAACATAGGTCAATAAGAATGTTCAACCCCCCCCCCCTAAGAAAGAAAAAGTTTCTATCGAGAGCTTCATGAGACAAAGGCCTCCTAATTTTAATGGATCATCTGATCCCTCAATTACTGAACAATGGATCAACTCCATTGAAAAGATCTTCTAAATCATTCAATGTTCCAAAAAAGATAACGTTATTATGGTTGTTTATCGTATGGAGGGTGAATCCGATCAATGGTGGACATTGATCGAAAATATGAATCCGGAGTAAGAGATCGAGGCATTATAAAGGAAGGATTTTTGGAAGATGTTTTTCGATAAATATTTTCCGCGCACTCTCCGACTTAAGAAGGAAAGGGACTTCCTTTCCCTCAAGAAAAAAAGATGAAAAATCTGTCAGATCGTATGAGGAAAACTTCAAAAGGCTTTCATGATATTCCTCTGGCTTTGTTTTTACTCCTGAATTCAAGGTTGGCCGCTTCTTTGGTGGTAAAAACTTAGCCTACGGAAAGCGCTGGAAATCCGTTACTTCAACATCTATGAGGAAATTTTCCGATGAGCCCTTAAGGTCGAGATGGAGATCGAAGAATCTCAGGGGTATCATGGGGATAAGATGTGTAAGGTGGACTTCAATTATGGTGTTCTGATGGATAAATCAAATGGTTCTAAGAAGATCCAGCACCCCACTTGCCAAAGGTGCAGAAATAAGCACCCCAAGAAATTTCCTTAAGGGGATGAGGAAATGCTTTAGGTGTGGAAGATAAGGGTACCTAGCTATTAATTGCCGACGAGAAAAACCCACGGCTGCATCAGATGAAAGAAACTCTTCATTAGAACCTCAACGCATTGTTCATTGCTAAAACTGCAAAGAAAAAGGGCATCTTACAAATTAGTTCCCTAAGCCGACGGTTTTCGGAGGCAATCAACAACATCCAAGGAAACAAGGGAGATCTTTTTCCATCACTACATCCAAAGTGAACCCCAAAAACAAAGTGGTGATAGGTACACTAGTTATTCATTCAATAATGGTGAATTTACTTTTTGATTCGAGTTCTACGTATTATTTTATATCCCAAACTTTAGTAGAACAATCCCAGCACCACCAAAAATCATGGATGTAAAGATGTCGGTGAGTACGGAAAGTGGGGAAATCATTGTATCCCATGGATATAACTCCTCCTGTGTCATAATCTATGGATTGAATTTCCCATCGAACCTCTTCATACTCCCTATAGTTGAATTTGATGCAATTCATGGCGTGAATTGGATTTCCTTATAGAGAGATAACATAAATTATCATGAGAGGAAAATCAATCTCTATGTGGGGAATCGACCCCCGATTCTATACAAGTGAAAGGAGGAAGATAAATCTTCTTTAGCTCCATCATCTCAAGCATGGATATTACTTCCCAATTAGTATGCATATCTGGCTTAAGTGATTGTGTCTACGGAGGAAACCATCCTTGAATACATGCCTATTTTGAGGGAATTCGCTGAAGTGTTTCCTGAGAAATTGTCTGGTCTTCCTCCTAGAAGAGATGAAGAATTCTCAATTGGTCTTATACGCAGGGCGCTTCCAATATCCAAGACTGTGTATAGAATGGATATTGTAGAGCTTGAGGAGCTGAAGAAACAAACATAGGAGAATATGGATAAAGGGTTTATACACCCAAGTGCTTCACCTTGGGGTGCACCAGTCCTCTTCGTTAAGAAAAAACATGGGTCAATGAGCCTTTGCATCGATTATCGTGAGCTTAAAAAAATTATGATAATGAACAAGTATTCTCTCCCACGAATAGATGACTTGTTAAATCAGCTGTGTGGAGCACAATACTTCTCCAAGGTGGATTTGAGGTCAAGATATTATCAAGTAAGGGTGAAGAAGAAAGATATCCCCAATACCGCTTTTCATACATGATTCGGGCACTATGAATTCATAGTAATGCCTTTCATACTCAATAATGCTCCAGAAATCTTCATGAACGTGATGAATAGAGTCTTTAGGGATTACCTCATCAAATTTGTGGTATTATTTATAGATGATATTTTTATATACTCCAAAACCATGGAGGATCATGAAGAGCATCTAAGAACATTACTAGAGACCTTGCAGAAGGAGAAGCTCTATGAAAAGTACAGTAAGTGCGAGTATTGGTTTAAGGAGTTCACATTCTTGGGCCACATCATCACAAGAAATGGGAAATCTGTAGATCCCTCCAAAATAGATGCAATTAAGGGATGGTTGAGGCCAACATCGGTAATGAATATCCATAGCTTCGTCGGGTTATCTGGATATTATCAACGACTTGTGATAAATTTCTCACTATTGTCCAACCCTCTTACCAAGCTAACACAGAAGGTAGTAAGGTTTGCTTAGAGTGATGAATACGAAGAAATCTTCACGGATTTAAAAAGGAGGATAATCACTGTGCTCGTGATCACTTTTCCCACAAGTGGAGAACTTTTTGTGGTATTCAGTGATGCATCGAAGAAGGGCATGGGATTGTGTTGATGAAAAATGAAAAAGTCATTTCCTTTGCTTCAAGGCAATTGAAAGTTAATGACAAGAATTATCCAACACATGATTTGGAGTTGGCTTTTGTGATATTCTCTTTAAAAATTTGGTGGAATTATCTTATTGCGGAGAAGTCTGAAATATATAAGGACCACAAAAGCATCAAATATTTATTCACACAAAAAGAGTTGAACATACGCCAACAAATATGGTTAGATCTGATCAAAGACTATGACTGCTCAATCCATTACAACCCTGGGAAAGCGAACAAGGTGGAAGATGCTCTAAGTAGAAAGGACCTAGAAATTATATCATTGATGAGAATTGAGAAGGATCCAATCTTCTTAGACTTGATGAAGATGGACATGGAAATCATAAAGAATGTAACATCATAAATCCTTTCACAAATTATTGTTCAACCGTGTATTTTGGAAAGGTTAGAGGATGATCCAAAGAATGATGTGAGAATTCAGAAGAAAGTGGAAGCTATCAAAAAAGGTAAATCCTCAAATTTCAATGTTAATGAAGAAGGAATTGGGGGATTTGGGAAAATACTATGTGTTCCATCATGTCCAGAGCTGAAGAAAGATCTTTTGGAGGATGCACATAGTTCAAATTTATCTATTCACCCAGGAAACACCAAGATGTATCGAGATCCCCCAGAGCATTATTGGTGGGATAATATGAAGAAGTAGATCATTGAGTATATATTAAAGTGCCTGGTGTGTCAACAAGTGAAGGCAGAGAGGAAAGAGTCTAAGGGGATGATGCAACCATTTCCCACACCATCATGGAAATGGGAGAACATCACTATGGACTTTGTCACCTCACTTTTGAAGACATCCAAAAGAAACAATGCAATTTGGGTTGTTGTGGATCGTCTTACAAAGTCTGCACATGTTATTGAAATTCTGGAGGATTTCTCATTGGATCAAATAGCATGGATATATATCAGGGAAGTGGTAAGGGTGCATGTAGTACCACTATCTATTGTATCCGGTTGAGATCCAGGATTCACCTATAAGTTTTGGAAGATTCTTCAACGTGCACTAGATACTGAACTGAACATCAGTACGTCCTATCATCCTCAAACTGATATCCAATCTTAGTGAACTATTTAGATATTGGAGGATATGTTATGATCATGTTCAGTGGACATCAAAGGAGGGTGGGACCAACATCTTCCACTAGTTGAATTCTCTAATAATAACAGTTTCCACTCGAGCATCTGAATAGAACCATATGAAGCCCTTGATGGGAAGAGGTGCAGAACACCGACATATTGGGATGAAGTCAGTGAGCATAAGCTGTTAGTACCAGAAATGGTCGAATAAATGGTGGATAAGGTGAAAACCATTCATTAGCATATCAAGGTAGAACATAGTCAATAGAAGAGTTATGAATATAACCGTCTAAGAGACCTTGAGTTTAATGTTGGAGACATGGTATTTCTACACATATCTCTATGGAAAATGGTCATGATGTTTGGAAAGAAAGTAAAGTTAAGTCCTAGGTACATCGGCCCCTTAGATATTCTTGATCATGTTGGGGTTGTGGCCTATCTACTAGCACTTACACCTTCCATGGACAAAGTACATGATGTATTTTATGTATCCCTCTTAATGATGTTCATACCATATCCTTCAAATATACTCTCTTCAGAGGTAATACAGCTGGAGGATGATCTTTTTTATGAGAAGAAACCAGTGAAGATCTTAGATTGTAGAGAAAATGTTCTATGAAATAAGACAATGCCCCTCGTCAAGGTGTTGCGGCAAAACCAAATGTTTCAATAAGCGACATGGGAATCAGAGGAAATGATGAAGCATAGTTATCCACACCTATTTTAGTGTGGGAAAAGGAAATTTCAAGGGAAAAATTTCTTATGGGGGAATATTGTAATGACCCAAACCTTCATTAATGGAAATTCCTCTTGATCTAATTAAATATATTATTTGGATTATATAAAATTTGAACTTAATTGGTTTTATGTTTCTAGATTTTCAATGTCGTTATGAATTGTGATTTTTTCTAATATAGTCATTGAACAATTATTACAATATTAGTATAAATATAGGGCTTTAAAAAATCCAATTTACTTAGAAAAAGGAAGTGGTGGCCTCATCCAATCGACTTTCCCCATAAAAATCCCATTTGTTAAATCTCAGAAAGGAGGTGTCTTCATTGGGATTCACTCTTGACCAAGCCCAAGCTGAGATTGAACACATAAATCTTGATCATAACTGTCTACGGGAGAAGTGGAAGTTAATAGAGATTATCACTCGAGCGATGTTATCCGAGCCACCCCAAGAGTTTGTCACCATCACATGCCTTTTCCTTCGGTCTTATGCTGGTGTTATAAGAGGTTATGTAACATGACCCTATCACTATGACTATGTACATTATTTTTGTATAAAAAAATGTGCATTCATTTTATTATTGTCACTTTGTAAATTGTTTTTAAAACATAAATAGTATTTTTAGTTAATATTCAACTAAGAAATATATTTTGATGAATTAATGGATTTTTGAATTAAATAATATTTTAATAACATATTATTATTATTATTAAATTAATTTTTATTAAATATAAATTATCATATAATTTTATGAATGCAACTGTAATTTTTATTAAGGTTTGAAAGTTGATTTTGTCAAAACCCAGGAATTTTTTATAAATGTAGGTTTTATTTTAAAAGTAAAAAACTCACATATTTAGAAAATTATTTAGATAAAATGAAAATTATTTTTGGAATCATGAGGTTGAAATTATCCAATGGTGAATTTTTCATAATTTTCTGATATAGTCGGATTTTTGGGTAAAAAATTAAATATCGTTTAAATATACAATGTGTCTTATGGAATCATAATGACCCAATAGTGATATAATAAAATACTATAAACATTATATTCAGCCAATATATGTTTTATAATTTAAAATAATGTGATTTTAGATTTGTTTGATTTATTTTACCAAGTTTTAGTGGACCCTCCAAGACTTTAAAAGCATTTTGTCTTTTTAAATTGTTTTCCTTGAGAGTTTGACTCACCTCCACATAAGAAACCATATTATTTTAATAAGTTAGGCCATTTTAGTTATAAAATATTGTTTCCCACTCCCCTTTGGAAAAAAACATGGGAAAAACCATGGTCTGGTTTGTGGTTTTGATTTGTTTAATGTGAGGTGTCCCAAACCTAAATAATAATGAATTCTCTCTCCTTCCCTATATAACCCCACCCAAGCTCCCACTTCCTCTCCACTAAAATCCTTTGGAGTTTGAACAAACCTTTCCCTCCTCTCTCTATAATCCTCCCAAGGCGACCCAAGCTCCCAAGAAGCCTCTCTCAAGCCTCTCACAAGCCTTTGTTATCACACTTCCGAGTAAGGGATTTCGTCCTTTCTCATTTTTGTCCAATTTTATTTAAGTTGTTATGCCTTATTGTTTTAAATTATAAATGTTGGGGTATAATTTTTATCCTCCCCCATACTACCCTATTTCTTTTTTTATGATGGGAGACCCATTTCTCTCTCATTATTTCCTCCTATGTACACCTGTTACCATGCCAAAATTCCCTGAGATATTTATATCTCCTCTTTTACATCCAAGTAATTCTCTTGAATTATGCATATAAATTCAAATAATTTTGTTGGGACAGGTATCTATATGACCCGATTACTATATATTTTGTGTAAATATGATGACACACCCCTTTATCTCTCATCAACCATTTTTTATGTGTTTTATTTCACGTTGTTAAGCTGCCGAAATTGCACTACGATTTTCCAAGCCAATGTCATTGTGTCGTGAATACCATGATCATTTCTCTATCAAGGGTATTCACCTTAATGAAAATTTACTTATTGATTACAAAGCTTAAATTATTTATTCCTCATCCCTTTATCATGGAATAAATAGTGATGATGGATTCCATATTGTATGGTCAATGTGGCACACTTATGCATGAAATGAAATGTTTAAGAACTGTGTGCCCTGATAGCGCTCCAATGTAGTGGGTAAAGTTTATTATCATGATAGATCTAGTGAAATGGGTGTTTACTAATGAAAATTTATGTGTAATAAGTTTTTAATCATGCTTCATGTGCAATGAGGGTTTACTCATGCTCCATGTGCAATGAGCCTTGGCTCATGCTAATTCCATGTTAACTGTTGTTTCCACATTTCCATGTTATGATTATCATGATTTATAATTCCTTTATGTTAATGTTTCTCTTGTGCTCCACTGATATGCCTATTGTCTAACATGTATTGTATTCCTCATGTTTTTCATGTTTATTAAGTTACTGGGCTTTATAGATCACCCTTTTATTATGCATGTCCTCAGGTTATCCCATGCAATGCTACGTACGAGGGAATGTACTGGTCATGTAAAGGAAGTTTCCAATAAAGATGTTGTGTGTTTAATGTTATAAGCTGTTATGTAATATTTCTAAGCCCCAAAGACACTAGACCTATCGATCTTTTATGTTGTATCAAGTGAATTGTTTATGTAATAAATCATGTTTATGTTTGTAATAAAAGTAGGGTTGTTATAAAGTACTCTTGAATATGTCATCGTGAAATGATCCTTGTTAATTGAGAAAGCAAAGAATGTCATCCCTGGGGTATATTGGATGATTCAAGACTAATAAATAGTATTGAAATCTTATATATTAGTTAGTCCTACCATGGAAAATAGAGATATCGATAATTTGCTTCATGTATCTCAACTGATGAAGTTTTAGATGGATACAAGTGAGGTGATCTTTTTAGATCATGTTACTCTTGATAAAAATGTGACTTTTATACCTAAAATATTTAGGATTCTGGATATCCAAGAAAAAACCAGGCGAGGGAGATCTATTTCCTTGGAATTAATTTTAAGAAAGAATGGTCATGTTCCAGAGAAAACATGAGAAAAAGAGTAGTTAGTGTAGGATAAATGTCCTAAACTATTCAATGGAACACCAATACCCATCAACCTGTGGATAAAAATCCTTATTTTTGGGTTGTTATAGAAAACTCAGTTCGATGTATTCTTGATGCATAAATTTCATTCATACATTTTATTATTAAAATTAATTATATTCATGATATAATGGTTAATTATTTTTGAGATATTTAAAAGATTTTTTCATATATGGAAGGATCCAAAAATTAAGTAAATTGAGAAAAGGAAGAAAAACCATTCAATATTTACATTTAAATTTGGATTTCCCTAATAAATTATGACCACAGGATGTTTCTTAGGTTCATAACGAAATAAATAAGGTGAGAATGAGTTTATGGGGCTTGAAAAGTACACTTAATGTCATAAATGTACATTTTATGACATAAACATGTTGGTAAACAAGGTGTAAATACTTATATTTTAGTGGAAAATGACAAAAGATAATAAAAAAATGTGTCAGGACATGGAACATATACATCATGTTGTGATGAACCCCAAAAGATTCAAATCATCAATTTATGACATAAAATCACGTAGGGGGTTCTAGTCCATGAAATATAATATGTAAAAGAACTATTCAAAATATAAATTGTTGTGATTGGGCTATAAACGGCCATATTTGAAGATATTTTCAATGGGAGACTTCACATTATGGCACAAAATAGTCTGTGACCACCATTAAAGACCCAAGTATCCTTTTTTAATGTATTTATAGGATAAATAATTTATCCTATGAACCCATATAGATATATAAATAAAGGACGAAGCTATTATTTATAAGGATTGATCCAGAGACAAAATCCTGGGGTGAGTTGTACTTCGTAGGTTCCTTCATCATTTGTTCTCTATGAATTTCACTATTCATTCTTTCTTTGTTCTTACATCCCTCTTACTCCATTATTAATAGAATGGGGGGTTAATTTTCACATTGTACTAGGGTAATGTTTAAAAAGGTGTATGATTTTTCTAGGTTATATTTTTTTGATATAATTCATATTGGGTTCCTATAATTTTATTCTCTAATTTACTCTCCCTTTATCTATAATAAATTCATGGCCATTGATTTTTGAAATGGAAAGAATCATCTTTATATTATTTTACAGATTTCCCTAAATTATTTCAAAACAACTTAATATTTTGTGGTTATTTTATTTAAATATGGAATCATTATAAACTACCTTCATTTAAAACCCTATAATACATGACCATGGGAAATAAGGTATTTTTGTAACATGGAGGGGATTCCATGACCCTTGAATCACACTGGTCCAGAATCTGAAAATAACCATGAAGTAATAAAATTAATTTCTGAATCCAATTACGCATCGATACTAAATATACATAAGTTCGATATGCCTTGCAATTCATTTAAAAAAATCTAACTTCTTCATTTCATTCTGTATCTATATAAAAAGATTCTTTCAAACCAAAACATGATTTTCCATATCTTCAAAACAAATTCAATATTTTTTTAATTCTAAAAAATTAATTTCACCTTTTCATGGTTTCAACCTCAAAATTAATAGAAAGTTATAATTTAAAAAATCAGTTCCAATTGATTGACTGTATATAAATAATTAAATTTGGTTATACTTGTAAGGAACTAATGACTCCCCATCGGCGATCAAATTTCCTGTATATTTGTTGAGGAAATTTGATAATTAGTATTAGTATTTTTTTTTAATTTAAATTACCTCATTATGATGGTGTGATTGTGCTGATATTTTATATTTCAAATCATTAAATACATAATTAAAAAATCATGAAAATACGAAAGAGATCTTTGAACTAAACCCCATCCTTGGACAGACACTGAAGAGGAATAACATAAAATAAACCATTGTGGGTGTGGAGATACATTTTTCTACTGGAGGAGTTCAATCCCAAGATCTAGGTATACAACCCCTCAAAAGCTATGGAAGACCATTGAAAATAGGATTTCATCCAAGCATCCTCACCCCTCCCATTTCAACAAATCATTTTGATATCAATCTAACTATTATCAAGTTGCTCTCGGACACCATGAAATTCAATGTACAACCTTATGAAGTTATTAATGTACATCTGGAATGTTTCATCGAGATCTATGACACCTTCTAATTCATTAAATTTCAAACAGATTTGGTAATTCCCCTTATTTTGTAAATTTATTTGTGGGATCGAGAATTAGAGTGAATATAGAGTTTCCCAGAACATTCCGTCACTACATAATATGAGATAAAAAGACACTTTATCACCCATTTATTTACTCCATCTATGCTGACCGACATTAGGGTAAACATTCTATAAATTAGTCAATTGGATTAAAAATCACATGACATTTCTTGGGAATGAATAATGGATTTTATTAAAAAATTATCTCACCACAATATTAATGTATGCCTATGAATACAAACGTCTTATAAATTTATTGTGAATGCAATAATGTTGATTTTGGATGTGGCGGTAGTTGGGTCACTGATGAATAAGTTTCTTGGTAAGATTTATAACCTCCATGACTAAATGGAAAGAAACATCTTCCAATGTATGTCTAAAGGTAAACCCCAAAAAAGAATTGTATGTGATCAACCAAAATTGTTATATGGTGGTGAAAATAGATTCTCTAAATGAAAATACAGACACAATTATGGGGTAAAAAATACCCATGGTACTTATACAAAAGATCAAAAATATTCTTATTAAACAATTAAAATATTTTTAAATGTTGGTGGCTATACCAGTAATAATGGAATAAATATCAATAGAGGTATCCAGATTCTCAGTCGCATTAAGGTGCATCACTGTAGATCTAAGTCCACATGATAGTGGTGAATTTTGCAACATTCTTGGATACCACTAAATATTACATCAAAAAAATAAAATCATACTAAAAATACCAAGGACAAAAATATAATATTTTAATGATGAATCAAGAGACAATAAGGGTACACTATAGAAACTCAATTTTCTAGTAGGAAAAAATTTAGAGCAACTTTGAGAGAGGCCTAGGGGAGTACTACCCAAATGCCTCAAATTAGACACATGTGCATATTTGATTGTAATTTCATTAAGAAATTGAAACTTCATTGTGTACCACCCAAAATAAAGAATGAGACATCAAGAAAAAGAAGATGAAAAGGTCTTTGAAGATATGGGAAAGAACTAATAAAAAGTAGCATTTAAAGAATAATGAGAATAAGAACCACCAAAGTATAATCCAATTCTACCTTATTCATATTTATTAGTGAAAGGGAAGACTAAAAATAGGAAAGGTAAATTTCATGAACATTTTACAAAATTTAATATTAATATCCCTTTTGTATATGATCTTAGAGATATAATTTCATATCCAAAATTCATGAATGAATTAAGGACCAAAAAGGAGAAGAAAAGGAGATTAGAACTCTAAAACTCACAAGGGAGTGTTCATAGGTGGGTTCAAAGGACTTAATTAAGAGGAAACAAGAACCTAGATGTTTCTCTATCCCTATTTCTTTAAGGGAAAATAAATTTGATGAATCACTATGTGATTATATTGATATTTTTCATATTGTTCCATACATAAACATCAAAATAATGGGACAAGAATGAATAAATCCCACTTTAGTTTCACTTTAATAAGAAATTTTAACAATGAAATTCAAATAATTAATGATTGATGATATTGTGATCATAGTAAAAAATTTGTACTTCTCAGTGGATTTCTAAGTAATGGACATGGAAGAATAAAGAAACCCTCTAATTATCGAGAGGAAAATTTTGTCACTCTAATGTGTATTGATCAACATAAAAAGTGTAGAATTCTATCAGATAGTGGATTTTGAGGATGTGAGTTTCAACATCTATTGGGAAATAATGAACTATAACGTAAAAGGTGGAGATAAGATAGTAGAGGGGGAAATACTCAACGTTGAGGATTATGATGAAATAGAGGTAGTACATGAGTGGGATACTATCATGAAAAAGGATACACATTTTAAATGTACTAAAAAAATATAATCTGAGGGATTAGACAACTAATACTAAATGAGTAACTAATTCCATAAAATTTTAATATTTTCAAAAGGTATGGATTGTACAACACTCTCCATTTATTTCTTCTTGAATAAAATGAACTGGTTAGTTGGTATGATGGAAATTGATAAATCTATTCAAGTATAAATAATTGACTAGTTTTTAGAATATTAAAAACATTCGGACTAAGTAGATAGGTAACAGGTGGGGCTATTTCTAGACCCTAATAATGTAAAAAAATTCATTCATCTGTCACGTGAACTATGGCTGAAATACATAAGGTTGAACCAATGATTTTAAAAAAATACACTTTTGGAAGGAAACACAAGTTTCTATGAATTTGTATTATTTTTTGGTGTATGAACTCGACCAGAATCCATTAAATTTTTAGAAAAATGTATTGTACCATCACTTTAAAATTTACAATTTTCAGTAAAATCAAGACATGAGAGAAATTTTCGTAGGAAGAAAATTGCGGACCTTTTTGGACCAACCCGTGTAATTTATTGAAAGGAGAGAAATAATTTTAATTATATAATTTTTTATTGTACTCTTATCGTTAAATTATTTTCAGAGCTTTGAGATACCAATTTCATGACCTAACTTGATTCATTTTATATATAATTAAACTATGAGGTATGAACTCTTTATGATTATTGTAATTATTTTCTAAGAAAAAATCATTATGAATAAATTTTAATGATATGAATAGGGAAATAATTAGTATAGATAAGCATGTGGTTTTCGATTTAGTAAATCATGATTTAATAAAGACTGGTTAATTCTAGAAAATGAAATTTTTATGATATTTAACCTTCCTTAAAATTTTTATATTTTCATTAATTGATTTTATTATTTGTATGCATTTCTATAAGTGATTTTATGAAACAATCATCTTATTATGGAGACATTTTTTGCCAATATTTCACATTTTTTCTTTAAAATATTTCTGAGACACCCAAACATATTCTATTTTAGAACATTTTTGGTATATTTTTTATGTTATTCCTAAATGAAATCACTTTTATGATGATTGATGAAATATTTTATTTATCCCTTTATCCTTGGAACAAACAAAATATTACTTTTTAGGCTCATAAATCAATGAAATTTCATGTTAAGAAATGAGCTAATTCTCAAACCTATTTTATCAATTCCTAACTTCTTCTAAATTTATTACATGAATCTTGAAAATAGGTGTGGGATCAATGAATAAATATTTTTAGGGAAATTTTTACCAAAATTGATAAATGATTATGGGATTTCAGTTGATATTTGGGGAAAAATTTATTTTTTTCAATTATTTAATCCACTACACACCCTCTTAAAAAAACTGGGTTGTGTGTTCGATGGATAAAAAATAACCATTTCTAGACAGATGATATTTGGATTGTATGTTTTTATGTTGTGGATGTGAGATTTTTTTAATGAAAAATTTTTAAAAATTAAAAAATTGATAAAATGGAAAAAAAAAATATACAATATGGTGTTTCATTCATTACATTTCTGTGGTTCATGAGCATTCATTGAGTTTTTAGAAGGGTAGATGTCTTTTGTAAAGAGATAAATTTAGATTATTTTGATTATCATAAATTGTATTTTAATCATAACATCATTGTTTGGGCTTTTTTTTAAATCATTAACCACCTCACATAAAGCCCAAGTGACATTTGAACCTTCATATGAAATTATTTATGATTAATTGCGATCTCTATATTTACATTTTGTAGATATTATACTCCTTGAAGTCCAATGGTAGGTGACCTATTATTCATGCATTTTATGAAATTTAATCACATTTTACCATAACTATGAGTGAAAAAATAATTATATGTTAAATTATGATTGGAATTCATATTTTAAAATAAATAGAAAAATAAAAATAGGTGAATGAAAAAGAATGGATGTTTCAAAAGGAGAAAATTAACATATACAGTTGATTTTTTTATTTGAAAAGTGAGGTGTTAACGAATTTTCTTATATAATTATTGAACTTTTAGATTTAATCTTTTATGAATTTATTTTCGTTTCATTTAAATTAAATATTTATTATTTGAAAATATATTGTAGTCTATTGAAATTATTTTTTTTGCAGAAAACACTAGATTAAGTTGTGGGGTATTTATATATATATTTTATACATTATTTTTAGTATTAAAATATATTAATTTTATGATTTAAATGATTAATTATTTATAGGATAAGTAATAAATTTTTTAATCTATGAAAGGATACAACGATTGATAGAAAATGCGAAAAATAATAGAAATTTTTTTTATTTCCACATAAATATGGATTTCTATGTGGAAGGATTATCAAAGGATGCTTTAGGATGGTCAAAACTGAAGAAATTGGGTGAAACAATTATTTCCGGGCTGGAAATGTATATTTTTACATCATGAATATATATTTTATGATGTAAAATTATGTAAAAAAGAAAACAAATAGATTGAGTGAAGAGAGAATTTACTCATGAGATTAATATCATCTATTACAGTGTATATAATATGTATCAAAGTGTTCGTGATAAACATTATACCATGATTTACACTAATTGATTAAAATTATCCATTTAAAGTGTAAAATCACATATGGGGAGATGGCCCATGATACAAAAATGATATAAATGACCTATTAAGAACTTATAATTCTATTATATGGGATTCAATGGCCATATTAAATGATATTTTCTATGAAATACTTCACATTATGACCAAAAATTAAATACAAAATCCATTTAATATCTAATAATACTTAATGATGTAGTTATGGGTGAATGAATTAAAATAAAGAAAATATAGATTTCTATATAAAGGGAACCAAGATTCTTCTCCAATGGTTCAATCTGGAGACTAAAGGCTGGTTTGAGATGTTGTGTTATTCATGACCCACAATAGGTCATTCTCTATGTATTTCGTTATTCTTTCCTTTTCCTTTCCCTTCCCTCTTACTCCCTCATTACATGAATGAGGGGATAATTCCTTCAATGTACTAGGGTAATTTAGATAAAGGGGGAATGTATTTTATATTTTATTTTATCATATATTATTCATGTTCAGTTATTAAAATTTAAATTATAATTTCCAATTACTTTCTCTATCATAAATTGTTGACCATTAATTTAAGAATTAGAAAAGTGCATCTTTAAATTTCCCAACTGATTACCCAAAACTATTTCATGATCACTGAATAGTCTAGGGAAATTATTTTTACATTTGGCATTTGGATAATCTTTGGGAATTAAAAACATAAATGATTGCAATCCTGGAAATAAGTTGTTTTCATACTAAAGAAGGGATACCATTACCATCATATCTTATTCATCTTGAATCTGGACATAACCATGAAGTAATCACATTAATTTCTAATCCTAGTTTCACATGATCCATAAATATAAAAATCTCAAACATGATTTCCAATTTAATTTAAAAAAATTCTTAGTCCTCCTTCGACCAAACAACTTTAAAAACAAAAATATTCTTTTCTTTCTCTTCCAAATATATTTAATAATTTTTTTTATTCTTAAATTCTTGAATACGACATTCATTATATCATTGGTTCAATGTCAAATTTATTACAATTACCTTTTATTTAATTAGTTTTATTTTTTTGATTATATATAAATAATTAAATTTTGTTAGCCCTGTAAGAAACTAAGGACACCCACTGGGAAATCAATGATGTTATTTTATAAAATCTATTTAATTTTTGGATTCATTGGGTAAATTTTATTAAAGAGATTTGTTGGATAAAGAATAGTGAATCTGAAATATTACTATAGGAATAGTTCACACCGTAAATATAGTTCATGGAATGCATGGGTTTCTCGGTGTAGAGACCCGTATCTTGACGTACATGGACATTACATTACATTTGCGGAATACTTAGTACATAACAAAAACACACACTAAAGGATCGTAATAGTTTAGTGTCTTTGGAAACTCGGAACGTAATCTTCTAATCGTGGTGAAAGTTCTTCAATATCTCCCATAAAGGTCATCCCTTTTTTCTACCTAAAACCTTTCTTTATATCCTGGGGAAAAGAAAACATAAAAGGGTGAGCTCAAATGCTCAGTAAGGGTAAACAAAGGAAATATCAATCACATAATTTTCATAAGAACATAACATTTTTGGAAATCTTAACCTGCAAAAGAGAGCATAATTTCATAACATGGGATAAATCATAGTAGTGAAATGAAATCATAACTTAAAACATTACTCATTGTGTCATACACACATAATCATAGAGAATCATTTCTTGTTAGTCAAGACTCATTGCCAAGACTATCTTAGTGGACAAAGTCCCTTTCTGAATCGAGTAATCCTCGTTTCAGTCCTGTTTCACTGAACCGGTATAACCTACCATTCCAGCCATGTCTATCTCATGAGATATAAAATCTTTACCCAATGCATTGGAGGGAGATATAGGTCCCACCCATCTCTTAATGAATCCTTTCTTATGTGTGCCATAAAATCATAAATCATACATCATTTCATAACCCATGTAATAAAAATGGGATTCTTAAACAACATGACATCATAAAACCATTCATATAAGATAAAGGAATTCATAAACATAATTCCATCACAACATAGTCAAATCAATGTAAAAATATGGATAGAAACAGAACTCTTTATTATCTTAGATGGAAAATAATTTTGATAAAACACTTGAATTGAATTCTTGAGGAAAATATCCTTTCTTCTTCAAAATCAATTTCTTTTCACAAAACATCATGCAACTTTAAAAGAAAGAGATTTTATTGAAAATAGTCATGAAATCTTTTAGAGGAAGCTTCATGAAAATAAGGCTTTATAAAACAGTAGAAATCCGTTCGTGCCGTATAAGTTTAAAAAAAAACATTCTTCGTACTTTTGTCGGAAAAGTCAAAAAGTACCTCGTACGACAAAAGATTCCTTTCATACATATTACTAAAAACTCACCGAAGGGTAAAAATGGATTTAAACAATTGTAGGTGGATGGAAATAATATTACATTTTGATGAAACATGGATGTGGATGATAAAATACACCCCAGTAAATACTTACGAATAAACAATCTCGGATAAAAATGAGATTGTGATATTTCCCTTACCTTAGGTCCAATTTGCTTCGTATGTGTCCGAACCTCCTGTATAATGATTTAAATAATGTCATTGACTTATTACAGAATCATATTCATTGTTATGATATCATATATGGTTCACTTATGACATTATATTACCCGTTCTTTTGTAAATTCCATGTTAAAGAAGCGTTTTGGGTAAAATCGTTTCATTTATCGTAGGTGTTTTGACTTGTTGTTCTTGACATCATTATTACTTATATCATGATTTACTTACTTCCAGAATATAAAATATGATTTATATATCATATATATTCAGTATATATATATATAATAGATAGATAAATAAAATGAAAAACACCGTTCATGGAGACGGTAGTCCGTACGTACGCATGAACGCTGTTTTTCTTTCCTTATTGTCTTGAAATGGAAGTAAGTAGATGACATACATATGTATATATATATACATAAATCCAGTAGCTTTATAATTTCATGTATTTCATTATTATTTCTTATATATACATTATAATCATTCTTAAATGGTTAACATGGAGAATGAATCTCATCGCGTCGTGGAGACGGTATTCCGTACGTACGCACGAGCGATGATATCATTTCTATAAATATTGAATTGAATTGGAGTGGATTATAAAATATATCAGAATCATTATGATGTTGTAATAACTATGTATAGTTATTCTTTACACCATTATACCCATCCATGTAAGGTGGTGGTGGAAAATAGATTACACCACGGCGTGGAGACGGTATTCCGTACGTACGCACGCGCGGTGATTTCTTTTTCCGTAGGATGGATAGATGGTGAAATAGGGTTGTTTCATACTTATAATAACATATCAGTATATGAGTGATACTGATGTTATTACTTCATAATGAAACAACCTAAGAAGAAGAAGTGGAAGAAGAAATAAAGATGAAAGAATTGGTAACGGTAATTACCTCTTCTTTGAAGTGCCTCTTTGAGACCTCCTCTTAGGGCACTAGAATTGGTCTTTGAGGAAGACCAGAACCTCTAGGATGTTGCTAGGGAAGTGTAGAAGGGATTTTGGCAGGGGTTGGCCGAGCTTGAGTGCTCAAATTTGTGTGAGGAGGAGGGGGAGGAGGTGTCCTTTTATAAGGGAGGAGAGGGGCACCTTAGGAATTCTTAAAAATATTAATTTATAATAAATATAACCCCACTTAAAAACCTCCAAAAATGACTCATATTCGAAGCTTAGATGAGATAGGGTTGTAATCTCATCAACCAATCAAATTTATACATGTTTGGATCTTATTTTAAACCTTATCAATTAGATTTAACTCTAAGTTAAATAATTTAACTTTTACCGTGTCTTTTTGTTTTCTTTCACTATATGGTTAATACACTTACTATAACATGCCAAACGAACCCCAAATTGTATATTATTAATACATATATCCTTATCTAAGTCATTTGGCCGAACCTTAGATTTTTAGGAATAAAATAACAATTAATAATATAATATTTGATTTAAAAACTATTTTGTGTCAATTTTGACACTATTTGATATATGATTTTTTTGAAAGTCATAAAAGAATTATATATTCGAACCAAGTTTATTAAATCAACACTAATATATCATAGTAACCTAGAAAATTAGTGGAATTCATAAAAAGTCTTAAATTACATTTATTTTGGTATTTATATTATCAATTATGTCAATATTTCATTAATAAGATAATTACTGCATCATCTTTGTGTCATAAATAAATTATATTATATGCTGTCTAAAAATTACAAATAAAATACCATCATGTAGGAAATCTTGTTAGCTTTCTAATTAATATTTATAGTCGAATTTATCTTATGTATAACCCCATATTAAAAATGATTTTCTTATTAAACTTTGATTTTAACTATTTTAACCCTTCTTTAAATAAATTAATAATAAATGTCCTAATCTAATCCAAGTGGGCCTAAATGGTCATATTTTATTCCTAAGTTTGTTTTTGGTCGAATTACACTTGTCCAATAGAATTAGGACATGTGTTAGGGTAATATTAATATCATATTTACCCTTAGTTACCCTATTTACTATTAACCGTGGTAAAAAAGTAAAAAGTTACTATTCACCAAAAAATTATTTTCATCTCATTGAACCACATTTTAGTCCTTGATATTAACCGTGTCTCTCGGATTTTCGAAATTCCATTCACAGAAGCGGTAAAATTAAGTTTTATGCAAAATTCCGTTTTTAACCTACCACTTAGTGGTTTCACTATTCATCAAAAATTGAAAGTTTTCAGAAAAATGCCAAAATTTCATCCTAAGCTATATTTCATATTCCGAATTCAAAAATGAAGTCTATTTTACCAAATTCATAACATAGAAGTTGCATTAATTAATTTTATAATTAAATCCCGCTGTTAAAACAAATAGCGTGTTTTTTTTAAGAAACAAAATCTATCAAAAGATTGACACTTGATTATGTCTGGTTTAAATGTGAAATTACAAACAATGACCAACATTGTATTAAATTGTAAAAATATATTCTAAATATACTTTAAAACCACTCAAATTAATAATTTATCACTATTAATTATTTCGATTAAAAAAGTTGTTTTTAATTATAATTTAGTAATTTTCACTATTCATTAGAATATGAAAGTTATCCGAAAAGTACCAAAATTTCACCTTAGGCTAAATTCGATACTCCGAATCCAAAAATGAATTCCACTTTGAAAAATAAAATTTACAAAATTTCCAAAAAGTGGTTATTACTATTCATAACGGCTAGTTTTAATAATATTTTAATAGCATATCGTTGTTTCGTGAAACTCAGTATTGCGTACTACACACGCTATCGAGGAAGGTCGCGATTGCGTGTAACGGAAGGAAAGTCAAGGATGCGTATTGTGAAATCTTCTTTTGTTGTAGCGTACAACACAAGACATTAATGAAATTAAAAAGAATATTTTTCATAAAATCTTGTGGCGTTACATTCTACCCCCCTTAAAATGAATTTCGCCCTCGAAATTCGTCGGGGTTATAAATGGTTTACTATTCAAAATTTTCTTTGATAGAAACCCACATCGTAAAAAGGAATACCAAAACATGGCTTTAAAAACTAAAGTATGAAATGTAACGATTACCCAAATATACTAATCACTGGGTTTCCACATAGGTGAAAATATGGATATGGAAGAAAAATCTAACCATCATGTTCTGATGGAGAGTGGTAGAGAACATGGCTATGGAAAAGCCAGTAATCACAAATCCATAGATTTGTGATGATATAAGGTACCATCTGATTCATCAGGTATAAGATCACTAGGACAACATTTTTGGTTTTCAAGATCATTTCCCTAAAGTTGAAAATTTGCTTAGAATAAATACTTACTTTATTTTGGTAAAATATCACTTTTGTTCGTGCCTTGAACAATTTCTACTTCATCTCTTAAATAAATGAAGTTGAATTTGTTATTCGTGATGTGTTAGCAGATCATGTGATAGAATGACAGGTCATTCCATCTGTCTCAAACAAAAGGTTAGCAAAACTTATATACATAAGTCGATCTATAGTGAGATTAATCATATATGGTTCCTAAAATGGACTTATACTTCATATATCATACTGCTTAATATAATAAAACTAGTTTCTACTAAACAGGGACTTCCTGTAGGTCAGTGGTAGGCGATAAAGGCCAGTCGCACTTCGGTTGTGGGTTCGATTCCCACAGCCTTGTCCGAAGCGATGGGCTGTCGCCCGTCCTGCAGGTTGTCCTTTTTCCAAAACTACTATAACATCCCATCAATAATATCGTCCAACACAATCCATTCCAATCTTTAGGCTTATCCATAATACTGCAGTCCACTCTCATAACATAGTGAAAACAATTACCAGAGATTTAATATCATCGTTGAACCCCATATATCATAAGATATGTTTTTTTTTTGTCACATTCCAAACATTCAAAGTCCTTAATCATGTATACTCTTGAATACCCATTGAACCTTAGTGAAAACTTGAATGCAGTTAAAAGTTAACACTTTACACATATCAAAATCCTCAAAATTATTTATACTCAAACCATGATATCACTTAGTCCTTATATCAATCATGAGCTCATGAATACTATTAAACATTTCATTTTCTCGTCTTCATTATGCGCATATCATCTTATTTCCAAAAATATCTCAATCACTTTGAATACCACATCAATAAATATTGCAATACTCAATGATACAACATTATTTTGGAATCCCATTACATAAACACTTAATCATTCCACCACATCGTTGTCATATTCAACATTGCCAATAGTGATCGCATGTGATTTCCCTTTGTCCTTTGCCTTCAGTGGTTGCTCATGTTGATCATCACTAACCCTTGGATTAGGGCAATTGTTAGCATAATGCCCCATTTCCTTGCACTTGAAGCATTGAAGTGTTGGCGGTGCGTTCTCTGCAGTGTTTGCTTTATCATTAGAAACCCTTTTTCCATTACTTCGACACTCAGCTGCTCGATGACCTTCTTTTCCACACTTAAAACATTTTCTAGTCCCTTTTAGACAATCTCCACCATGCTTCTTTCCACACTTTGTGCATAAGGAAACATTCATCTTCTTTTCACCATTATTCTGAGATTTCTCCTTGAACTCCATCTTTCGTTTCTTGTCAAAACCATGAGATGGATATGTAACACCAACTTCCATTTCTACCTTGATAGCACAACGCACAATTTCTTCATAGCTACTGAAGTCTCTTATAGCTAATGCCCTTCGAAGACTTGGTTTTAAGCCACTGAAAAATCGATCAACTTTACTTTCAGGTTGGATGATAATTCCAGAAGCATACCTTGCAAGTCTTGTAAAATTTGCTTCATAGGTACCAACAGATTCATCGTCCCTTTGCTTCAGTTCAAGAAACTCTTTCTCCATCTTTGTTCGAAGAATACGAGGGAAGTACTTATTGAAAAATAAGTTCTTGAACTCGTCCCATTCCATAGACTCAATTTCATCCCTTTGCCTTGTATTCTTAATAAGATTCCACCATTGATCAGCATCTCCTTCCAAACGATACACTGCTAGGATGACTTTATCATGTTCAGAACATTGAAGAACTGAAAATATCTTTTCAGTAGTACTAATCCATTGTTCAGCAACTAATGGATCAGTAGACCCACTGAAAGAAGGTGGACGCTGCCTCATGAAGGATTCAACAGAATGTTGCTCCTTCCTTTGCTCGTTTGGAAGTCCTGCATGATTCATAGCTTGAGAAAGTTGTGTGATCATGGCTACAAGATTTTGCATTCCAGCTCCTATATCGTTTGGTTGCTCAGGGGTACAATCATTGCATTGCCCATCACATTCCGCATTAACACGGTTCCTTCGGGTTCCAGCCATCGTCTAAAACCCCAAAAGAATTGTGTGAGAGGCAAAAATCATGCTAGGGAAAACAACATAATAAAGGGTTAGTACCCTCAATATCTAACATCTTAGGTTAAATTCGAAGATCGTTAGCGTAATTCTAGGACTATAACCTATACGTATACTTAACCTTAGAGACATCCCTAGACATACCTTAGAAATATCTCTAGGGATCTCACTAAAGTTCTCGCATCCTAGTTTCCAAAGGTTGACTAAACCTTTCCTCTGATACCAACTGTAGAGACCCGTATCTTGACGTACATGGACATTACATTACATTTGCGGAATACTTAGTACATAACAAAAACACACACTAAAGGATCGTAATAGTTTAGTGTCTTTGGAAACTCGGAACGTAATCTTCTAATCGTGGTGAAAGTTCTTCAATATCTCCCATAAAGGTCATCCCTTTTTTCTACCTAAAACCTTTCTTTATATCCTGGGGAAAAGAAAACATAAAAGGGTGAGCTCAAATGCTCAGTAAGGGTAAACAAAGGAAATATCAATCACATAATTTTCATAAGAACATAACATTTTTGGAAATCTTAACCTGCAAAAGAGAGCATAATTTCATAACATGGGATAAATCATAGTAGTGAAATGAAATCATAACTTAAAACATTACTCATTGTGGCATACACACATAATCATAGAGAATCATTTCTTGTTAGTCAAGACTCATTGCAAAGACTATCTTAGTGGACAAAGTCCCTTTCTGAATCGAGTAATCCTCGTTTCAGTCCTGTTTCACTGAACCGGTATAACCTACCATTCCAGCCATGTCTATCTCATGAGATATAAAATCTTTACCCAATGCATTGGAGGGAGATATAGGTCCCACCCATCTCTTAATGAATCCTTTCTTATGTGTGCCACAAAATCATAAATCATACATCATTTCATAACCCATGTAATAAAAATGGGATTCTTAAACAACATGACATCATAAAACCATTCATATAAGATAAAGGAATTCATAAACATAATTCCATCACAACATAGTCAAATCAATGTAAAAATATGGATAGAAACAGAACTCTTTATTATCTTAGATGGAAAATAATTTTGATAAAACACTTGAATTGAATTCTTGAGGAAAATATCCTTTCTTCTTCAAAATCAATTTCTTTTCACAAAACATCATGCAACATTAAAAGAAAGATATTTTATTGAAAATAGTCATGAAATCTTTTAGAGGAAGCTTCATGAAAATAAGGCTTTATAAAACAGTAGAAATCCGTTCGTGCCGTATAAGTTTAAAAAAAACATTCTTCGTACTTTTGTCGGAAAAGTCAAAAAGTACCTCGTACGACAAAAGATTCCTTTCATACATATTACTAAAAACTCACCGAAGGGTAAAAATGGATTTAAACAATTGTAGGTGGATGGAAATAATATTACATTTTGATGAAACATGGATGTGGATGATAAAATACACCCCAGTAAATACTTACGAATAAACAATCTCGGATAAAAATGAGATTGTGATATTTCCCTTACCTTAGGTCCAATTTGCTTCGTATGTGTCCGAACCTCCTGTATAATGATTTAAATAATGTCATTGACTTATTACAGAATCATATTCATTGTTATGATATCATATATGGTTCACTTATGACATTATATTACCCGTTCTTTTGTAAATTCCATGTTAAAGAAGCGTTTTGGGTAAAATCGTTTCATTTATCGTAGGTGTTTTGACTTGTTGTTCTTGACATCATTATTACTTATATCATGATTTACTTACTTCCAGAATATAAAATATGATTTATATATCATATATATTCAGTATATATATATATATATAATAGATAGATAAATAAAATGAAAAACACCGTTCATGGAGACGGTAGTCCGTACGTACGCATGAACGCTGTTTTTCTTTCCTTATTGTCTTGAAATGGAAGTAAGTAGATGACATACATATGTATATATATATACATAAATCCAGTAGCTTTATAATTTCATGTATTTCATTATTATTTCTTATATATACATTATAATCATTCTTAAATGGTTAACATGGAGAATGAATCTCATCGCGTCGTGGAGACGGTATTCCGTACGTACGCACGAGCGATGATATCATTTCTATAAATATTGAATTGAATTGGAGTGGATTATAAAATATATCAGAATCATTATGATGTTGTAATAACTATGTATAGTTATTCTTTACACCATTATACCCATCCATGTAAGGTGGTGGTGGAAAATAGATTACACCACGGCGTGGAGACGGTATTCCATACGTACGCACGCGCGGTGATTTCTTTTTCCGTAGGATGGATAGATGGTGAAATAGGGTTGTTTCATACTTATAATAACATATCAGTATATGAGTGATACTGATGTTATTACTTCATAATGAAACAACCTAAGAAGAAGAAGTGGAAGAAGAAATAAAGATGAAAGAATTGGTAACGGTAATTACCTCTTCTTTGAAGTGCCTCTTTGAGACCTCCTCTTAGGGCACTAGAATTGGTCTTTGAGGAAGACCAGAACCTCTAGGATGTTGCTAGGGAAGTGGAGAAGGGATTTTGGCAGGGGTTGGCCGAGCTTGAGTGCTCAAATTTGTGTGAGGAGGAGGGGGAGGAGGTGTCCTTTTATAAGGGAGGAGAGGGGCACCTTAGGAATTCTTAAAAATATTAATTTATAATAAATATAACCCCACTTAAAAACCTCCAAAAATGACTCATATTCGAAGCTTAGATGAGATAGGGTTGTAATCTCATCAACCAATCAAATTTATACATGTTTGGATCTTATTTTAAACCTTATCAATTAGATTTAACTCTAAGTTAAATAATTTAACTTTTACCGTGTCTTTTTGTTTTCTTTCACTATATGGTTAATACACTTACTATAACATGCCAAACGAACCCCAAATTGTATATTATTAATACATATATCCTTATCTAAGTCATTTGGCCGATCCTTAGATTTTTAGGAATAAAATAACAATTAATAATATAATATTTGATTTAAAAACTATTTTGTGTCAATTTTGACACTATTTGATATATGATTTTTTTGAAAGTCATAAAAGAATTATATATTCGAACCAAGTTGATTAAATCAACACTAATATATCATAGTAACCTAGAAAATTAGTGGAATTCATAAAAAGTCTTAAATTACATTTATTTTGGTATTTATATTATCAATTATGTCAATATTTCATTAATAAGATAATTACTGCATCATCTTTGTGTCATAAATAAATTATATTATATGCTGTCTAAAAATTACAAATAAAATACCATCATGTAGGAAATCTTTTTAGCTTTCTAATGAATATTTATAGTCGAATTTATCTTATGTATAACCCCATATTAAAAATGATTTTCTTATTAAACGTTGATTTTAACTATTTTAACCCTTCTTTAAATAAATTAATAATAAATGTCCTAATCTAATCCAAGTGGGCCTAAATGGTCATATTTTATTCCTAAGTTTGTTTTTGGTCGAATTACACTTGTCCAATAGAATTAGGACATGTGTTAGGGTAATATTAATATCATATTTACCCTTAGTTACCCTATTTACTATTAACCGTGGTAAAAAAGTAAAAAGTTACTATTCACCAAAAAATTATTTTCATCTCATTGAACCACATTTTAGTCCTTGATATTAACCGTGTCTCTCGGATTTTCGAAATTCCATTCACAGAAGCGGTAAAATTAAGTTTTATGCAAAATTCCGTTTTTAACCTACCACTTAGTGGTTTCACTATTCATCAAAAATTGAAAGTTTTCAGAAAAATGCCAAAATTTCATCCTAAGCTATATTTCATATTCCGAATTCAAAAATGAAGTCTATTTTACCAAATTCATAATATAGAAGTTGCATTAATTAATTTTATAAATAAATCCCGCTGTTAAAACAAATAGCGTGTTTTTTTTAAGAAACAAAATCTATCAAAAGATTGACACTTGATTATGTCTGGTTTAAATGTGAAATTACAAACAATGACCAACATTGTATTAAATTGTAAAAATATATTCTAAATATACTTTAAAACCACTCAAATTAATAATTTATCACTATTAATTATTTCGATTAAAAAAGTTGTTTTTAATTATAATTTAGTAATTTTCACTATTCATTAGAATATGAAAGTTATCCGAAAAGTACCAAAATTTCACCTTAGGCTAAATTCGATACTCCGAATCCAAAAATGAATTCCACTTTGAAAAATAAAATTTACAAAATTTCCAAAAAGTGGTTATTACTATTCATAACGGCTAGTTTTAATAATATTTTAATAGCATATCGTTGTTTCGTGAAACTCAGTATTGCGTACTACACACGCTATCGAGGAAGGTCGCGATTGCGTGTAACGGAAGGAAAGTCAAGGATGCGTATTGTGAAAGCTTCTTTTGTTGTAGCGTACAACACAAGACATTAATGAAATTAAAAAGAATATTTTTCATAAAATCTTGGGGCGTTACACTCGGTATATTATTTTCTTGGTCTGAGATATATTCATGATATGAAAGGGATTTTGGAATTATAATTTTGGTTGATAAAAACTGCAGTGTATGAGACCTCTTAAAAATTCATGATGGGAACACCCATTTCACACTTTGAATCTAGTCAGGCCATATATTTTTTAGTGCTTATTATACATGTAAATCATAATTTGGTTCATATTCACTTCCTCTCAACATCTATATACACCTTAGGTGATTTTTTATAAACTTGTATATTTGGGCTCTGATTCTAATGAATCATCAAGAATTCAATCAAGGAAATCAATGGTTATGACCTCATTTTACTTTTCATGTAGGATATCCTTAGGTATTCATGAACATAACCATATATTTGTGAGGATATTCTTGAATCTTTGGGATACAATGATGATTTATTGGGTTTCTATGGGATTTAAATAAAGAATAGAAAGAATATTCTAGGTCAACTGAATCATCTAAGATCTAGTGTTCTAATGAACTCGAGGTAAGTGGTTTTCCCCCATTCCATATTTATTTTATCATAAAGGCTCATTGTTTTCATTTAAAGGTATATATTTCTCATTCAATGGTTTTATCCTTCTAAAAATATCATAAAATTTTATCATAATGTTTCGTATTTGAAACAAGTTTGTGGGTGTAACCCATAATATGTTCAGAATAATGAATAAAATGATATTATTAAATTACTTATGTTTCTAATATATTTTTTTCGTATAACTTGGTTGTGAGTCCTAAATTTAAAGGTACATGGTTTGTATGTATTCATGATTCTAAATTTAAAATGCCTATTAGATATAGTTGTGGTGATTAGAACCAATTGTAATGTCATGAGGAGGAATTCCCAAAAAGTAGCAGCTTGTTGGATAACGTATCACCCATTATAATTATAGGGATGTGATATAACATAAATGCATGTATGTGTATAATAAAATCTATTATTATTACACATTATAATTTTTAAACTACTTCTTTTTTTAAAGGGAAATAGTTTTTGGTGTAACTAATTTTTCAAAACATGTTCATCTTCTTTCAATTATATTGAGAAAAATATTTTATCTTCTTTGATATTATTCCTTTCATTTTTATTCTCCTATGATTAAATATGTTTCTATTATAATTTGAATACAGTAATAGATTAGTTTTGGATACCTTCTAGGTATGATTACACACCCCTTGTATATTAAGTTGGGTGTATATATAAAATTTTTTCATGATACTAGATATGGTGTAGTTTTTTACCTCCCTAGTGGGGATCCATGATGTCATGGTTTGGGTTTTTTGAGGTGGATCGTGGATTATTAATTTCAGGGAATGGAGTTATGCGAGCTCGGTTCTAGGGTCCTTTACATCATTGGAGTTTTATTTTTTAATTTTAATTTGTTCCACTATTACAGTGATGTTTTTATTTGTTTCATCATTTATTATTGAATTTTAATATTTATTATATTCAGATTAGTGAACGAAATATTTGAAAATATGTATTTGGTTTATTTAATTTTGTTTATTGTGTTACTTTTGTGTATCTGTGTGTGTTCATGTGTGTGTGCAGGGTATGTAATTCCCCCTGTGAATTAATGTTTAACCCTTGAAATTTATTGTAATACTTTATTGTCTAAGAAATGTCACATAATATTAGTATTACATATTCCACTTTTAAAGATAATTTGTGAGGTCTAATTTCTTACTTGATTGTAGGGATAAGGAATCGTTTTCTTCATTTTTAAATTTGTTGATGTAAAGATTATTTTTTTAAATGTATGTACATTGGACATATATTGTGATATTTTAGTATATTCATGTAATTTCATGAATGAGATAATTGTAATGTTATAAATTTGATCTTATGTTATCTTAATTATTATAAATGATTATTCCCATGTTTAGGAATGGATGAATAGTTTTAGAGGCTTCCTAATTCAGATGTTAAAGAAGAAGTGGGAACTGAGAGGAATGTTATGACCATTGTTTTTACTTATAGAGGAATTAATATGTGTTTGATTTCAATGAATCTACTGATAGTTTCACTATAAGAAACAAAAAAAAATTTATTAATGAAATATTATAAGGGGTATCTTTTCATGAAGGAGGTAATGGTAATTTTTTTTAAATAATATAAGTTAGAATAAATATTTTGGATTTAAATAAATTTTATTGAATTATCTAGTATTTATATGTATCATTCTGTGAAAAATGATATCCATTAGAAGTATCACTTGTATATAAATTCATTTTGGTATAAAATTCTAGATCTATGGAACGTATAATGTGTTCAGATTCATTAAGATAGTCTAACCAAGGTTGTTTTCCTTCATTTACTGAAGTGTCACTATGTCTATGCCTGATAGGTATTATTATCATCATAGTGAGGAACCATGAATCTAAAAATATAGTTTTTGAGATAAATATTTTTTTGTATTATGACATTGGATACAGTAAAAAATCATGAAAGTGATGTAGTGGGATATTTTCAAAATTATTTTTTTTGAAAATAATATTTTGGATAATTTATTTGACCTATTGGAAAGTGATTTTGTAGAATTATAATTTCCAATACTCATATTGACAATGTGGATCTATTATAACAATGTATTGTAGGACAAAAGTAGGATTACTTGATACAGTAATCAATTATTTGAATTGGACAACTATATTAAAATAGTTAATGTTGGATGAGTACAGGTGAAATGGAATTGTGTAAAATGTGAATTTTTTGATAAATTATTTTTTATAAATATTTAATGGGGATATGTAAGTTTCTTAAAAACGTTATAAAATGGAAAATTTATAGTTTTTCCAAAATCATTCAATATTCAATTGAATCAGTTTTAAGGTAGTAATATTTATTTGAACAAGTTAAGGTATTATCATGAAGAGAATATACAAGTGATCATACTATCTATAAATATTGGTAATTGATTATAATAGTATTACATGATGTTTCCTATTATAAATTATATGGTATAGTATATAATTAATAAATTTCATGTATTGTTATCATATATTATTTCTTGAGTACAATTATTGCAAAATGATCCCAATGAGTTGGGATGTGTCTGGAGCATTTTAAACATGTATTTTTTTATATTCTATTGTTAATTTTAGATGGAATATTTTTAAATGTATTGCATGGATTGTTCATGGTCATGTCACAATAGTGTCTTAGATGTTTTTTTGACTTTTATGTCCAAGCACATCATGTACATGTGTTTATTATGATTTTGAGGATTTGGTTCTTTGTTCAACTATATATGTTCAATGTTATAAGATTTTATTTTTATATTCTTCCATAAAAACATGTAGATATTATATTTATGTGTGAGGGTAGTTCATGGAGTGTCTATAGAATGTAATATGGTAGATTATAGATGGATAAGAGTGATAAATTGGTGTTAATTGGTGGTACAGGTTGAATTTAAGGGAGATGTTGATTGAGGAATCTTTAGTTGATATTGTGATATGGATGTTTTATTTTTTTTCAAGTGTATATTTAATTTATTGAGATTATTTAGTGGGTTAAGGCTTTCAATTATGAAATTTAGAGATTATTTCAGTGGTGGACATTGTTTTGGTGGTTTGACTATGTAAAGGATTGATATGAGGTTGAGATGAAATGTTGATGAGGATCACACATTTATGTGTACAGTAACTAGATTTTGTGTAACATCCTGATATTTTTATGACATATATTTTTCTTAATTTCATTGATTTATTGTGTTTTATGCAACACCAAGATAATCCTATGATAGATGAAACACTGGATTATCTTACTGATTATTCAACACTGTGCTTTTCTTTTGTTACATATAATTTCAAGTTATTTTGATAGAAGTCATTTCACAGATGACCGAGTTTAAGAAAACAACTAAATATTTTTATATTACATTATAACCTAGAAATTATAATAGTGGATATGACCAGTATTAACTGAATTATGAAAATATTTTCTGTTTAGCATTTAATTATAAATGAAAATAAAAAACTTTTTATATAAAAGGAAATGATTTTCTGAAAACCTATTTGAATACAAATAAGAGAATTTAAAAAATAATAAAATCAATATTGATGGATTATTTTAATTAAATATATATTTAATATATCCAATATAATTTTTAAAATTATTCTTATATGTTTTATATACATGATATAAGAACATATTTAATTTTTCGGATAAAACAAGTATTTTTTAAAAAATGTTGTTTTACCACCTTTTGATGGATCACCCATTTAAAATATATTTTTTGACACTTTTATATATTCTATTTAATAAAATAAACTTCTTATTTGGAATAGGGATATAAAAATTTACTTTTGAAGAATTTTTTATATCTTTATGATAAGCATCATGTTTGATAAATAGTAAAAATATACTAAATTTTAATTGAAAGCATATTTTTCATAAAAATAGTTTTTGTGGATAAGTTATATAATTTAATGGTTTTAAAGTATAAATATATTATATTTATATATTTTAATATCATATAGGTCATTTTAATTATTTTTACATTGAATTTAGATGTCAAAACATTTCAATCTTTTACAATGTTTTATCTTTTATAACTTGTTTTCTCATTCCAAAAATGAGATTCATTTTAAATTAATTACTAAAACTTATGTGTTTAGAATTTTGAAAAATGGATTTAATATTTGAAATCATTTGATCCAAATTATTTAAATAACTTTCTTCTATTGTGATCTATTATGAATAGTAACTACAGAAATTTTTAGTAATACGTTTAAAAGGTAAATCGGGTAATTAAGCGTACAAATTGTATGATAAAATTACCCTAACACTTTTCATAATATAATTGGGATAGTCTAATTCATCTCAATTATTATCTATAAATTGTATTCTTTGGAAGCCTTTGGATTATATTAGGGCATTTAATATATTTTATTTAAAGAAAAGTTAAATATGTCTTACTCATATTTTAGTAATTATATCATTTTTAATATAAGGTTATACGGAATATAAATTCAACTATAAATACTCCTTTGAAAGAAAAAAAATTTCTTTGTTATGGTAATTTATTTTCAATTTTTTGGTTATAAATAATTACTTTAAAGGCCGATATATTGATGACGCAAAAACACTTTAATTGACGAAAAAATAATAAAATAATTTTTATTAAAATGATATTAACCATTAAAAGACTATAAAATATTACAAAATATTATTGGCCAAGTATATCTCGACCATAATCATCCAAGATTAATGTTAATGACCATTTGCATCAATATAGAAATTATTATGAAACATATAATATTTTATTTAAAGTGATGTTAAAGTTTTCACATTCATTTTTTAATACATATAACATTTTTTATTTTTTATTTTATAGAATGTATATTATACTATAAGTATTATTATAAAATTTTGAATATTTATCTTACTTATGAAATTTTAATTTTAATTTTTACCCAAAAAATAATTATATTAAATAATTACACAAATATGAGGTTATCATTATTATATTAATGAAAATATTAACTTAATGTAATTAAAAATATTAAAATAAATAAAATTTGGTATAATAAATATATATAATGAATTTTTTATATGACCTTGAACCCTTATGGATATTATACAATTTTTTTTTGAATAACATCTTATCTTGATATTTTTTAAAATCAATAAATTGAATAATGTCAAAATTGATAGTATTGATTGTTTATCCAAATAATTTAATATTAGATTATTTAAAAATAAAAAAAAATAAAAAAATATAAAATAATTATTATATAGTTTAGAATTTTTTAAATTATTAATTTATGGTCTAATTGAAATCAAACAAGAAAATGTGTCACCCTTTTAATTTTGAAGTATTGGTTACCTTAGTTAAAAATTAAATAGAATAACTAAGTGTTAATTAAAGGGATAAGGTATAAATTGTTATAAACCTATCTAAAATTTATATTTTGATGATATTAAAACTTTTTGAAATATAATCTTCTAAACTAATATATTTTTTAGGTTTTTGGATGGGTTTTTATTTTATTATAAATTAATATTTTTGGATATTCCAAATGTTCCCCAAATCTGAATTATAATAGGGGATATCCTCTCTCCTTTATTCACTTCACTTTATTAATTAAATCCCAGACATCCCATCCCAATTTTACTTCTAAACTTTCCTAGTCACATTCTATAGGTTATGTTACTTTCAAGAAACCAACTCTAGTTCCTTAAGAGGATATCTATATGGAGCTCGCCGAAGAAGAGGTAATCTCATTTACCGACTCTCTCACGATCATTTCTTCTTATACTTCCACTTATGTTATTGTTTACATTATAATGTAATAAATATAGTATCACATAAATATGGAGATGTCATTATGTTTATGAAAAAACCAGATTCCTCCTTCTATCCATCCTACAAAAAAAATCACCATGCGTGCGTACATACGTCTTTCCATCTACACACTGCGGTGTAATCTGTTTTCACTACCAACTTACATGAATTGGTATATTGATGAAAATAATTATTATATATGATTATTATAACATTATATTGATTATTTAACAAAATATATATATTTAACTTCCACAACATCTCATAATTATGGAATTGATATTGTCACTTGTGTGTATGTACGACATATCGTCTCCACAATGCGATAAGATTCAATCTACAAGATCTCTATAAATGAATGAATTAGATAAATTTATAAAATGAAAAAATATTAAATATATATATATATATATATATTATTAATATCATTTTTGAAATGATATGACTATAAACTAAGATTAATAATCGAAACTTATCCGACAAAACATGCCTTAGAAAATGAAGAAATTAAAACCCAAAAGAAGCGTAATAATGAAATATTATTGAATAGGTGTTAATATAATCATATGTAATAAAATATATATAAATATGGTTATATAATAAGTTAATAAAATTATTCATTCCATTATAAAGAATTTTAGGATACATACAAAGGAACCCAGACCTAAGGTAAGGGATAATTTCAAAATCTCATTATTATCTGATACTGTTTATACATAAGTATTTACCGGGGTATATTTATCATCCATGTCCATGTTTTATAAATATTTATTCCAAAATATTCTTTCTATTCTGCTAAAAAAGTTAAATTCAATTTCACCTATTTTTTTATTTTTATTAAATGGTATGAAAGTAATATTTTATCGTTTTTTGATACAAGGTACTTTTTTACTTTCCGACAAAAGTACAGGTAGAATGTTTTATATTAACTTATAAAACCTGAATGGATATTTAAATTTGAATAATTCCTCTTTTTCATGAATCTTAATTTAAAATATTTAAATTTTATATTCAAATAAATTATTTTTCTTTAAAAATGGGTGGATTTTTTAGAATATAAAATATTTTTGAAGAAGAAATGATATTTTTCTCCAGAATTAATTTCAAGTGTTATATAAGAATTATTTTACAACTATGATTATGTTCTTTAATGTGGATATGTTTCTAGTATACTGTCCATATTATTCCTGTGGTTTTATTTTTATTTTTTTGATGGAATGATATATATGGAATCTATTTGTTTTACATGGATTATGTTATGATGGGATGGTGTTTAAGAAAATGATTTTATTACTTAGTTAGTCTTAAGATAAATTATTTATGTTTTTGTGGAACACATAATAATGATTTCATTATGAGATGGGTGGGAACTATATATCCATATAATGCATTAGTTAAGGATGGATAACTCCTATGTTATATATGTGATATGTGAAGCTGATTTCATGTTAGCAATTCTAAGTATGGAACTAGTTTGCATGTCCACAATTTTATGAGTGGACCTGGTTTCCGTGTTTATATATTTATGCAAGGGCCTGATTTCATTCCCTTAATGAGTGAACCTATTACTATTTATACATGTTCACAAAGTTACAATTTGAATTTTATGCCGCAATTTCTTACCTTATATGAATTTTACGGTCTTATGGATTATGTTCCTAGATTTATTTACTATTCATGTTTACCTTTGATATGCAGGACATGATATTCTAATGTTATGATCACATTATCGTACCCTTTATGCTCATGTTTATGTTTACATATCACCCTTGTTTACTCTTATAGAGTAATTGAGCTCGCCAATTTTTTTGTTTTCTTTTCCCCGTGTTATAAAGAAAGGTTTTTGATCGGAGTAAAAAAGGGTAAGATCTTTGTAGGAAACACTGAAGATCCTTCAGTAGACTAGAAGTTTGTGTTCCATGTTTCCAAAGGAACTAAAATAATACATTATTTGGACGTTTTTTGTTTAATATATTATTTATTCCAAAAAATTAATGTAATTTCCATGTATGTCAAACTTGGGATGTTATAGTTGGTATGAGAGTGAAGGTTTAGTTAACTGTTAGAACACTTGGATTCAAAAAAATTAGTAATATCCCTCGAAATATTTCATAGGATGTGTCTTGGGATGTCCTAAGTACAATTATAATTATCTGATACAATCATTTAATTTTGGTAAAGATCATATATAACATATTATTGAACTAAATATGTTGTATAATGAAAGTACATTCCCTTGATTTGGTGGTTTTCTTCTATGATATTTTATCCCACTCCATGATTTCTTGTTTTAGTAAATGGAGGAAACTAGAATTATTTGGGTAAACATTGAGTTTGATGGAAAATATGGAGAGAAATATATTGGGATTATTTTGAATAAGCTATCATGATATATGATTAACAATGTGAACTTTGGTGACATTCTTAATGCATCGCATAAGAGGAAGATGAACTTTTATAAATGTTCAAGTTTTATGAAGCATAGAGGAATAAATATTAGGCTTCCTACATGTCAAGAATTTTGTAAGTAGAACCTTGAGGAATACCTAAAACATAGGGTAATACATTATTCTTGTGGTAAAAATGGGTCATTTAATGAATAATTGCGCTGGAGTTTAATGTCCCATCTATGGAAAGCATGATATTTACCCAACTCAATGCCCAGACATAATAATCTACTTCTAAACAAATTAAGGACCCATTACATGCCAAACATTAAAGTGGAAGGATTGAATTAGTTAAGTGTTTGGATCCAATAATTTTGAAGGGTGAATTACAAAAGGAATATTTGGTTTATTTCTTCACTAAGGATTCTCAAGAATATGTTTAATAGTTAAAATGGAAAAGAAAACTTATTTAACGAAAATGTTATATTCATAAGAAACATAATATTAAGGAAAAGATAACCATTAATGTGTTCATAATGTTAAGATAAAGATTCATTGGTAGGAGACATTTTGGATAAAAATAAGTGAATTAGATTGTACTGATTAACTTGGATATGATTATTTATTGGTTGAAAAAGTGTTCTGTGTTATCATGTATGAAGTTTAAAAATTGCTGGATTTAAGGAATATATTCATTGACCTATGCAATAAAGAATCATGCATGTTTTCCAAATTTATTTATGATAATTAAAGGTATTACAATGTTTCAAGAGAATACATGATTAAGTTATTCACATGTTTGGAATGTGACAACCAAGAACAGCCTTATGAGATATGGGAGATAAATGATAAGCCAATTTAGTTCACCTCATTCTAATATTTTGGATTTTCATCTTTCATAAGTAATTTTAGGTTATCCATTTATGTATAGTATAAGTTAATCTCCAGATGATGTTTTATAGATTAAATTATTATCTCACTATTAGTGGACTTATGAAAATTTGATAACATATTATAATATTTTTTTAGTGATAAAGATAGATGGAATGACTCATCATTCTCATGATCTGCTAATGCTTCATGAGTGATAAATTCAACTTCATTTCTTGGAATAATAGGTGAAGTTGAAATTAATCAACGTAGAAAAAAAGGGTTAGATTGTCATGAAATCTAGTAAGTATATCATCTTAGACAAATTATTCACCATTAGGAAAATGGATAGTGGTGTAAATGGATGTCCTATTATCATCATTTTTTATGATATCAATGAAATCTTTCATACTTTTTTATTTTATGGTTTTTTGATTTTTAACATTCTATTGCTCACCCATATTGTTTTGATCATTTATCTTTATCAATATATTTTATTATTTACATTTTATCTCAATATCCATATCTTCACATATGTTCTCCTATGTAGATACCTAGTAATGATTTAATTTGTGTAACTATTAATTTTTAAAAGGAAATTGAATAAATTATTTTTACAATGTGGGTTTCTAGGAAACAAACTATTAAGTATTAATATTATTATGCCCTATACTAATTTTGAGGGATAAATTCATTTTAATGGGGGGGATATAATATAACACCAGAAGATTTTTCTAAGATATATTTTTTTTAACTTTGATTGATGTATTGTGTTATAAACTTCACCAAGATAATATTGTGCTACAAAGAACACCTACTTAGCTTGCGGTATATGCAACATAATTCTTGGATTTTTTTACACACAATTTCAAGTTCTTTTATATAATTCATTTCAACCAAGACCTATTTTAAATGAAGAAATAAATATTATTATATTACCTTAAAACCTATTGTTACACCCGGTTTTTTTTCTTTTCAGGTCATGGTTTTGATCTGGTTCATTAAAAATAACGATCATTTTCTTGGGTGTTAGGTGAGATTATTTTTTATTTTTTAACTACTATATATGTGTAATCACCCTAATTTGGGCTCCCCATTACTTGTTTTTGAGTTTTTGGATAGAGGGTGGTTACTTCATGATTTGGGCATACCGTGAGCCCATTTCTAGTTTTAAAAACCAAATTTGTTTCTTTTATAAAAATATTGGTTTTCAAAAAAAATCACCCATTATACTTTATAATTAGACTAAACTAAAATATTTGAACCATCATACCCTTTTTTTCCCTTTAATAATTCATAATCTTGGTCAACTTGGTTCACTTATTTAGGTATTAGACCAGCCCGTGGGCCTATTTCCAGTTTTAAAACAATAATTTGTTTCTTTTATGTCATTTTAATTTTTCAATATTTTTCAGTGATTCCACCTCCAACTAGAATCAAATATATCTAGCCTCACCCCCATTATATATTTTACCTCTTTAGAACTCATTTGTTTCTAATATTAGATATAAAGTTCTCGGGTTTCCTTAAATCGTCCAGAATTGAGAAGGTAAATTGTTTCAAACATAAATCATTAAATTAGGGCTATTTTTCCAACACATATACATTCCTTGGTTATTCCCGACCATTGGATACTCTCCAAGAAGTTCCAACCCATTCCCTTTTCTCTATGGGTGCTTATATAGTGTAAGATAAATATTTTTCTATTTAAAATGGTGAGATTCCATCTCCTTTATTCTCTCTCTTCTTCCTCCTTTCTTTATTTATTGGTTTTATAATCTCCCCTAATAATGATTGACATAGTGTTCTATTATACCATGATTTTTATAGGATTTTTTTTAGTTTGGATCTGGTCGTCATAGGTTTAGGGTTTGTAAACCATCAGATGGGGATATTGGGTGTGCGTTTCCATTATGCCAAGGATTTGAGGTAGGATATCCTGTGCACAAGCCTTTATCATTTAAGTTTCATCATTTTAATATTTTTAACATATGATATATATGATTATTATTGTTTTTAATCTTTAGATAAATTTTTTGGTGTGAAAAATGGATGTTTAATCCTTGTTTTGGGAAAGGTAGGGTTGTTTTTTCATAAAAGTGCACACCAATTGTTTGTTTAAATGTTCTACTATCCTTCACAACTATTATGCAATGTTTAGAACATGTTTTATGGTATTTTGAACATTTTATAGTATCTCTAATAAAATATTTCATGAAATTTTTGTTTTATTCCTTTTCATGTTCTTAAAATAAATTGTTTTTCTTAAAAAGGGCATGTCATGTGTTCGGTAAATTGCATGGTTGGATTTTATCTGTTATGTGTGATTTAAAAAATATTGTTTTGGATTTATAAATGAATTTGAATAAATATAAATGGTATTTTTTTGTCCTTATATATATTTCCAACTTTGATTTTTTTTTACAAACAGATGGGTTTTAGTTTAAAACATGTTTTGGCCCAAGTTGTCGAAAAATGGCCCTTTTCACATCATTATGAAAATGGTTTTTTTTAATATGTAACCTAAGAATTTAAAGGTATTTATGAATGCGGTTTTCTACTGTAAATTTTTATTATACACATCCTTAATAAATGTGTAATGCATACCTTGGTCAAATGTTAGTTTTGAGAAAGGCTTAAAGGCTCGTTTAGCATTTTTTGTAAAAATGGTTTACATGTATATTTCATGTTCTATCTTTTGGGACCATTTTATGGTCCTTGAAATTGATTTATTAATTGGTTTTGGGGATAAAAATCTGATTTGTTATGTTATTGATGGGTTTTTGGCCTTTGAAGATCATTTTTGAATGGATTTTATGTGAAAGGCCGTATTATACTCCTTGAAATTATTTTACAAATTTTTTTATTGGTTTATTTATTCGTGAAATAAATGTGAATCATGTTTGAGGGATGTTTTTGTGTTTATAGTTTTGTAATGTAATTTTGTGTGAAAATTTTATTTTATAATATGTGTAACTTTATTTAGCACCAAAGGGAATCTCGAGTATCTTGGTGGGCGGATTTGTACCAGTATGCTAGTGATCCTCTAGGGTTTGGACCCTGTTTCACGTAGCATGATTTACGATGACAAAAATAACTAAAATATGATGATTATGTTGTAGGGGGAAACTATTTTGTGGGTATTCTCTCTGCTAGTGGCTTGTGTGCATGAGAACAAATATTTATTACGGTTACTTTCACCGGGATATGAGGTACCTGGGGCTCACAACTAACTAGTGCCTAGGGGTGTTCCCATGACTTGGGATCATTGGCTATTTTGAACACATATTTGACATACAGTGTATTCGGTTGATGAATTCAGTAGTATTTTTTACTTATTTAAAATATTAAATTCTTTAAATTATCCCTCTTGAAAACTATTTTCATTTTGAAGTTTCAACTCTTTGAAAATTGTTACTAGAATTCGTGTTTATAAAACTTGAATGTTTTTGTCTGATAATTTTTTGATGGAATAGGACCTCATTTGGAAAACCTATTTTTATATTTTTATTTAAAAAATTAAATTTATGTTTATTTTATTTAAAAGGATTTTCATTGAGAATAGAATACTGGTCTAACCTACTGTGATTTAATACTCACGCATGTAGTCTTCTGTTTTTAGCCCTTGTGCAGGTTTCAGCTTGATTTCGATCGCTTGGGGAGATGTGTGATCATTTTGTTGCAGAGTGACTAGTGGGGTCACATGGAGTTAGTTGTTTATCACGTTTGTCAGTTGAGTTGCTGGTTTAGTTATACTTTCAGTTTCTTGTACAAATAATGTTCAGTTCAATTATTATGTAAATGTATTTTGGGTTGTCCATTTCTTTCCGCTGTTTGTTTGATTGTTTATATTCGGGTGAAATCATTCCCTTGTGTACTCTATTATTTCCCTTAGTTCTTGTCGGAATCCTGGGAGGATTGGGAACACCTCTCGGGGAATTTCGTGGGTTGTCTTAGGTGACCGGTTCAGGGTCAACTTGGGTTGGTTCGTGACAAAATGGTATCAGAGGAGGTCGGCTCTTAGCAGACCTTTCATTTTAGAGTGACCTTGTTATTTGGGGGATGTTAAGGTAGATGGAGTAGGAGTTTTTGGACTTGAGGGGTAGGTGTTGGAAGAGCATCAGAAACTCTTTCTCGTTCTGATCATCGGGTTTCCATGGGAAGTCCAGTTTTATTTGCTTCCTTTGTTCTTGTTGATTGTTTAGTGTTGGGATAGGATGAGGGAAGTTTGAATAATGGACTTTGTGATCTTGCAGGGCCTGGAAAGGCATGTGGAGTTGGGGTATGATCCTAATAAGTCTCTCTGTGTTGGTTTTGTGTTTGACATATGTCCGCCAACCATAGGGTCTAGTCACCCACCGACACTAGTTCCCTTTTTTGGGTCTCTTGGACCTTTTTAGAATTCTGAATTTTTTTTTTTGAAAATCCCTGTGTGAGAATTGTGGAAATGGGTTTTAATGGAAGGATTGGATTTTTAAAATTAGAAAAAGGGGGTTTCCCAAAATTAAATAAATGAATGGTTTTGGATGGTAGTTTTTTGTGAAAAAAATAATTCGAAGGAAGTGGAAATGATTTAACGAGATTGGATTATCCATAATCTAAACTTGTGGTTTGTTGGAATAAAATGTTTTGAAAGTGTGAATCATTTTAAGGTGATTCTGAATCTTATTTTAAAATGGGGTGTTTTGGGATGTTGAAAGTGTTTCAATATGATAAATTAGTTTTGTAAATTGGTTTTGAGCAGTTGGTGTTTACCTATAAAGGGAATTTGTCTCAATGGACATCGGATTATGAATATATACCTTATTGAATTTCAGAAAATGAGAAGCGATTGTTTGGAGTAGCATTGTTGTTTTTAATGTTGTTAAAAATGAAAAGGGGTATGATTTTTAAGCAAATGTTTCTTGATGAAGTGTGGTTTGTACTATGAAATATGAAAAGGGTTTTTTACTTGGTGGTTAGAGTTCCTTTGGAAGGTACGTGTTTTTTTTGGAATGATGTTGTTTTGTTTTAGACTTTGGTGTTTTCATGGGTGCTCACATGCATGGTTTTATTGATTTCTGGAAGTATGGCCTATATGGCATGTTGGTTGGGAGCCTGGGTGGAATGGAAATGTCTGTGTGGGTGAGACTTGATGAAACACCATTGGTGAATGTGGAAACCCACCAAATTAGATTGTTTTTCAAAAGTGTTTTGAGCTAAAAATGGTGTCCATTGTTTATAAACCAATGGTTATGTGGATAGTTTTTTCTATGTATTAGAAGTGTTTTTTATTCATTAATATTTCTTATGATCTATAAGTCATACTCTTTTGGTATTTGGAGATGAGATCTTGTTGGTGGCTCAGTTTTGGAGTAATGTTCAGTGGGTTTCTAAAGATTTGTTGGATGTTGTGATCTGGCCAAAGATAGTTCTATGTTTTCAGGATTTCCAAATTGATAACCCTATGGATTCTTTCTCATGTTTCACAAGAAATATCCACCTAAAAAAATAATTCCCCATCCCATTAGTTGAAATAGATATCTTTTGGGGGTCAATTTAAAGTGATTCCACGTCGTGATAATTCTTTTGGACCTATCAATTATGTTCGGTGATGTTGAGGTGTTTCGTCGTATTCATTTTCCATTCTAATCCTCGTTTGGAGTGAGACAGAATATTAATATGTATCAATAAGTTACAGTTTAGATGAATGTGTTTTCTTGCGAAAGTAAGCTTTTTTGAGTGGTGTGATCCTTATCACTTAACTACGGTGCAATAGATGCTTCAAGATTTATGGCTCCAACCATAGTTCTTGGAGTGAATCGTTTCACGCATTCAGGAAATCTACAAAGGTATGGGGATCTTGACTAGGCTCCCGCCTCCAACATTATGGTATAGTACTTTCTATGTATCTATTGTGGTTCCTCATTACTATGCATTTTGCTTTGTCACAATAAGTGTGGTGGACTTACCCCTCACAAAGTGTCTACGGTTAGGCCTTCATGGATGTGGGTTTTCGATAAATGTCCCTATGTGGACCTCTTGTGAAAATTAGGTGTGTTCTTGGTGTTACTTGTTCATAGGTGGAGAGTGTTGGGTAGTTTATTTTTTTCTTTTTTTGTTTCATTGGCTTAATTATTGGGTCATCTTCCCTCCCCTCTCGAAGTTGTGGGGTTCCGGATTTGTGCCAAATGTGTTGGCCCATTTTTTGTCCCCTCCATTCAAGAGTGGGTGGTTTAGATGTTCATGTTGTAACCCTATTAACATGGGGTTTTAGGTTGTTGTGGGAGATATTTGGTGGTCTTGTGTAGGTGAGGCCCAATTCTAGTTCATCTTGCATTCTTTTTTTGTTCATTTCTAGTTTTTCTCTAATGGTAGGGAGACCCACTACGGGTCTCGAATATCTTTCCTTTAGAATTTGTCAGATGGTAGTTGTGATTTAATGGTGGGGAGAAAATTCTAGCCTCCACCCCAATTCATTGTATATTTTTAGTGAACTATAGTTTGGGTGATCGTTGGGTTCATTAAGAGAAGGCCCAATAATCTAGTTCTTGGCTTGGTTATGGAGGTGGTGGCTTGATCCTTCCATTGATTCTCTAGAAGTGGTTGTGAGTTGGTGTTTTGTTTGGGAAAGAATATTAATTTACATTGTTGATGAAATATATTTCCTCATTTTCGAGGCTATATTATGTTGATAAGGAATCCTTAGGTGTTTTTCTATTAGTTGAAAAGCGTTATGGCTTTCTAGGGGCAGAAAGCATTAATGGTGGGGGGAATTGTCACACCCAGTTTTTTTTCCTTTCATGTCATGGTTTTGATCCGATTCATTGAAAATCCAGATCCATTTCTTGGGTGTTGGGTGAGATTAATTTTGATCTTTGAACTACCATAAATGTCTAATAACCATAATTTCGGTTCCCCATTTCTTGTTTAAGAGTTTTTGGAGATAGGGTGGTTACTTCATGATTTGGGCCAACCGTGAGCCCATTTATAGTTTTAAAAACAAAATTTGTTTATTTTATAAATATTTTGGTTTTCTACATTTTTCACTCATTACACTAAATACTTTGCCTCACCAAAAATATTAAAACTACTATATCCTTTTTTACCCCTTAATAATTCATAATACTGGTAAATTTGGGTTACTTATTTAGGTATTAGGCCAGCCTGTGGGCCTATTTCCATTTTTAAAACAATAATTTGTTTCTTTTATATATTTTTCACTTTTGAATATTTTTCGTTTATTCCACCTCCCACCCAAATAAAAAATAACTAGCTTCACCCCAATTATCTATTTTTCCTTTTTGGAGTTCATTTTAATCGAATATTAGGTAGAAAGTTCTCAGGTTTCCTCAAATCGTCCAAAATTGAGAAGGTAAATTGTTTCATACATAAATCATTCAAATTTTTATATTTTTACCACAAATATTCTTTAACAGGTTTATAAAGACCTTAGGATCCTCTCCCAGAAGTTCCAACCAATTTAATTTTATCTATGGGTGCAGATATAATGGAAAACAAAGAGGTTTCTAGTTGCAAATTTGAGATTCCTTCTCCTTTATCCTCCCACTTCTTCCTCCTTTCATTATTTCATGGTTTTATAATCTCCAATAGTCATGATGAACCTAGGGTTAAATTATCCCATGACTTTTTATGGGGTTATTGTTCATTTGGGTCTGGTCGTCATAGGTTTAGGGTTTTTAATCCCTCATATGGTGATATTGGGTGTGCGTTTCCATTACGCCAACGATTTGAGGTAGGATATCCCTTGCACAAGCCTTTATCATTTAAGTTTCATAATTTTATTATTTTTTACATCTGAAATATATGTTTATTTTTTTTCAGCCTTTAGATAATTTTATTGGTGTGAAAAATGGTTGTTTAATCCTTGTTTTGTGAAAGGTAGTGTTGTTTTGTCAAAAAAGTGCACACAAAGGGTTTGTTTAAATGTTCTTCTATCCTTCGCAAATGTTTTCTGTGGTTTAGAACCTAGTTTATGGTATTTTTATAATTTTATAGTAGCTTTAATAAAATATGTCATGAAATTGGTGTTTTATTCCTGGTCAAGTTCTTAAAATAAATTGGTTTTTTTAAAAGGGCATATCATGTTTTCGGTAAATTGCATGGCAAAATATTATGTGTTATGTGTGATTTAAAAATTATTTTTTTGGATTTATAAATTAATTAGAAGAATTATAAATGTTATTTTGGGTCCTTATATGGCTTTATAATTTTTATTTGGTTTTACAAACAAAGGGGTTTTGGTTTACAACATGTTTTGGGCTGAGTTGTTGGAAAATGGCTTGTTTCACATCCTTATGAAAATGGTTGTGTTTTGAATTTATAACCTGAGTGTTTTAAGGGATTTATCAATGAATTTTGATTTTATAAATAGTTTATATAAACCTCCATTAATAAAATTAAAATTCATACCTTGGTCAAATATTAGTTTTGAGAAAGGCTTAAAGGCTCGTTTGGCATTTTGTTTTGTAAAAATGGTTTCTATGTGTATTTCATGTTCAATCATTTGGGGACATTTTATAGTCCATGAAATTGATTTATTAATTGGTTTTGGGGCTTCCAAATCTTTTTTGTTATGTTATTTATGGGTTTGTGGCCTTAAATAATCAGTTTTAATGGATTTTATTTGCAAGGCCTTATTATACTTCTTGAAATTGTTTTACGAAACTTTTTAGTGGTTTATTGATTCGTGAAGGAGATGTGAAGCATGTTTGTGGGTTGTTTGTTTTTTTATGGTTTGGTAAAGCAATATTGATGTAAAAAGTGTATTTTATAATATGTGCAACTAGATTTATCACTAATAGGAATCCTGGGTATCTAGGTGGGCGGACGTGTACTAGTATTCTAGTGATCTGATAGGGTTTGGCCATGTTTCACGTAGCAAGATTGGCGATGAAAACACTAACTAAACTATAATGATGATGTTGTTGGGGGACCACTAGGTTATGGTTTCTCTATCTACTAGTGTCTCATGTGTGTGAGAACATATATTTATTATGGTTACATTCACCGAGATACGAGGTACCTGGGGCTCACAACTAACTAGTGCCTAGGGGTGTTCCAATGAGTTGTGCTCATTGGCTATTTTGTAATCACCATTGACATAAGGTGTGTTTGGTTGATTAAATCAGCATTGTGTGTGATTTATTTAAATGTGTAAATTTTGTAAAGAATCCCTTTTGAAAAATATTTTCATTTTGAAGTTGCACCTCTTTGAAAATTGTTACTAGCATTCTTGTTTATAAAACATGCATGTTTTTGTCTGGTAATTTTTTTATAGCATGGGACCTCATTTAGAAAACATACCTTTATATTTTTATTTAAAACTTGAAATTGATGTTTCATTTATTTTTAAAAATGTGAATTGGGAATAGAATATCGGGAAAGCCTCCTGTGTTTTAATACTCACGCATATAGTCTTCTTCTATTTTTATCCCTTGTGCAGGTTTCAGCTTGAGTTTGATCGCCTTGGGAGAAGTGTGATAATTGTGTTTGAGAGTGACCAATGGGGTCACATGGAGTTATTTGGTTATCAGGCTTGGTCAGTTGAGTTGTTGGTTTAGTTATACTTTCAGTTTTATGTAAAAGTAATGTACAGTTCAATTTTTATGTAAATGTATTTTGTGTTATCCATTTATTTTTGTTGTGTGTTTGATTGTTTATATTTGGGAGAAATATTTCCCTTCTATACTCTATTTATTCCCTAGGTGTGTTACGCCATCCCGGGAGGATTTGGAAGACCTCTTGGGGCTTTGCCCTGGGGCTGGCCTAGGTGACCGGTTCAGGGTCGACTCTGGCTAGTTCGTGACACCTATACATTAAAATGGCAGATATGGACAATATTAACTGAATTATGAAAATATTATTTGGTGAGAATATAATTATAAATGAAAAACCCCTTTTAAAATAAAAGGTAATTTTTTCTAAAAAATAATTTGAATAAAAATAGGTGAGTTTATAAAATAATAAAATCACTCTTGATGGATTTTATTAAGGAAATACATATTTAATATATCCAATATAGTGTTTAAAATTCATCTTATATGTTTTCTAGACAAGATAAAAGACAAACTCAATTTTTCAGATAAAATAATTATTTTTTTAAATATAGTTTTACCACCTTTTGATGGAACACCCATTTAAAATATATTTTTTGACACTTTTATATATTCAATTTAACAAAATAAACTACATATTTTTATTTAGGATACAAAAATTTACATTGGATGAATTTTTGATATTTTTCAGATAAGTTTCATGTTTTGATGAATAGTAAAAATATACTAAATTAAATTTGAAAAAAATCATCAAAATAATTTATATGGTTAAATTATATTATTTAATGGTTTTAAAGTATAAATAGATTTTATTTTTATCAATTAATATAATGTATTCATTGGTATTTATTTTATATTTAATTCATATGTAAAAACATTTCGATCCATTATAATGGTTTTACTTTTAAAACTTGTTTTCTCATTTTAATAATGAGAATTATTTTAAATTAATTACAAAAAAAATTGTGTTTTTTATTTTAAAAAAATTATTCCATATATTTAATAAATAGTTACAAATTATGTAAATAGATTTATTTTATTTTTGGGCATTACGAATAGTAACATTGGTAACTTTTGTTAATATGATAAAAGGGTAAATTGGTTAATTAAGGGTAAAAATAATATCATAAAATTAACTTAACACTTGTCCTAATATCATTTTAGGGGTGAGTTTTATCCTAAATCATCCTTTAGTTGAAATGGTATTCATTGGAATCCACTTTAATTAGATTGGGAGATTTTATAGATTTTATTTAAAGAAAAGTTAAACATATCTTAATTAAATGTTAATAATTTATCATTTTAAATATATGGATATATAAAATATAAATTAAACTATAAATAATAATTTTAAATATAAAATGTTTTTCTTTATTATCGTAATTTATTTGTAATTTTTTAAGAAATAAATAATTACTTTAATAGCCTAGATATTGACGATACAAAAACAATTTAATTGATGAAAATGGATAAAATATTTTTTTAAAATGTTAATAACCATTAAAAGGAAAAAAAATTACCAAATATTATTTATGGAGTATATCTCAACAATAATCATACAAGGGTCGGGTTATTTAACATTTGGCACCACATAAAAAAGATTATGACACTTATAATATTTTTTTAATGTGATGTTAAAGTTGTCACATTCATATCTTAATGAATATAAAATATTAATGTAGAACTCTTAAGAAAAAAATATTAAAGTAAATGTTCTCTTATGAAATATATAAATATAATCTTATTTATGGTACTTTATTTTTCATTTTTGTACAAAGAAATAATTATATTAAAAAATTGTACAAAATAATGTAGTAATTATTTTATTAATGAAAACATAAAATTAATGTTATTAAAAATATTAAATTAAATATAATTTAGATACATAACATACATAACTAATTTTATTGAATAATTTTTTCCCATATAGATATTAAAAAATATTTGGTTCAAGGATAACATCTTATATTGATATTTTCCAAAATCAAAAAATTGAATATTGTCAAAATTGACATTATTGATTGTTTATCAAAATAATGTATTATAAAATTACTTAAAAAAAATAAAACATTTTTACAAATATATAATAATTATTATATGGTGTAAAATATTCTCAATTGTTTTTATATGGTCTAATTGACATCAAATAAGTAAATATTTCACCCTTTTACTATTGAAATATTTGTTACCTATGTTAAAAATTAAATAGAATAACTGAGTCTTTATAAAACTAATAAGGTATAAATTGATATAAAAACTAGTCTAAAATTTATTTTATGATGATATTACAACCTTAACTCATATGAACATGGAAACTATGACATTTTGGAAGTTTTTAATGGGTTTAATTTTATTATAAATTAATATTTTGGAGATTCCAAATGTTCCCCCCACCTATATTATAAAAGAGCATATCCTCCCTCATTAATTCGCATCACATTGTGCCTACAAGATGGGAAATACCCTAACCATTACCCTTATAAACTTACCTAGTAGAATTATAGAGGTGATCAAATTATAAATATACCAACTCCAGTTCCTTAAGAGGAGTTATATAGGGAGCTCGCTGAAAAAGGGGTAATCTCCTTTACCGACTCTCTCAAGAACATTTCTTGTTCTACTTCCACTTCAATTATTATTTACATTATAAAGTAATAACTCCATTATCACCTATATACTTTGATATTTTTTTGCTTATGGAAAACCCATATTCCACCTTCTATCAATCCTAGGAAAAACGAAATCACCACGCGTGCATACGTATGGCTTACTATCTCCACGTCATGGTGTAAACTATTTTCACCACCAACTTACATGGATGGGTATAATGATGGAAATAATAAAAATATATGATTATTATAAGACTATATTTACACTTTAACAAAAAATATACCATTCACTTATATACCATTTCCCAATTATGGGAAGATATTGTCGCTCGTGTGTACGTATAGTTTACCGTCTCCACGGTGTGATGAGATTCATTCTACATGATCTCCTTTAATGAATGAATTATATAAATGTATGGAATGAGTAAATATGACATATATATATTATTAATATCATTTTATAACTGATATAACTATAACCTATGAAGAATAATCAGATCTTTTTTGAAAAAACATGAAAAATAAAACGAAATAGTTAACACATGAAAGAGGCATAATAACTAAATATTATTAAATGGGTGTTAATATGATCATATATGATATCATAATGGTAAATATGATTCTTTAGTAATTTAATATCATTATTTAATACATTATACCAGATTTTATGATACATACTAAGGAACCCAAACCTAAGGTAAGGGATAATTTCACAATCTACTTATTATCAGAGATTATTTATACAGAAGTATTTACTAGGGGATATTTATAATCCATGTCCATGTTTCATAAATATTTATTCCAAAAAATTATTTCTAGTATTATATATCTCTTTAAAGTTAATTTTTCCCATTGGTTATTTTTTAAGAAATTGTATTAATGGAATATTTTATCTTTTTCCATACAAGGTACTTTTTGACTCTCCGACAAAAATTATGAGAATAATGTTTTCTTTAAACTTATAAAGTATGCATGGATTTTAAATTTTCATAATTTCTTATTACCAAGAATATTCATTTATAAAATTTCAATTTTATTTTCTAATAAATTATTTTCTTTTAAAATGGCACGCCATTTTGAGAAAAGAATACATTTTTCAAGAATAAAGTATATTTTCCTCAATAATTAATTTCATGTTTTCTATAAAAATTATTTTCCATCAATTATTACATTAATTAATAGGGTTATTCATCAAGTATATTATCCCTATCATTCTGATGGTTTTATTTTATTTTTATGGAAAAATATTTATGTAATCCATTTGTTTTACATGGATTTTTTTATGATGGAATAATGTTTAAGAAATCTAATTTATTCCTTGGGTTATATTATGATAAATGATTAATGTTTCTATGGCACACGTAATAATTTTTTCATTATGAGATGGGTGGGAATTTTATCTCCCTCTAGTTTACTGGGTAAGTATGGATAACTCATGAGGTATATATGTTATGCATTAACCTGATTTCATTTTCACAATTCTATATTTGGAAAAGGTTTTCATGTCCATAATTTTATGAGTGGATCTGGTTTCCATGTCTATGTGTTTATTCAAGGTCCTAATTTCAATCCCTTAATGCGTGAACTTTTTAGTACCTATACTTGTTCTCAAAGTTACAAGTTGATTTGTATTCCACAATTTCATACCTTATTTAAATTTGATGATCCTATATATTATGTTCTTTGATTTTCTTATGATTCAAGTTTACCTTTAATATTCAAGGAATGATCTTCTAATGTTATGATAACATTCTCATACCCTTTATGCTCATTTTTATATTTTCTATATCACTGACGTTTACTATTACATAGAATCTAAGATCACCAATTATTATTTTTTATTTTCCTCAGGTTATAATGAAAGGTATTTGGTAGGTGTAAAAATAGAGGAAGATATTTGTGGGAAACATTTGATATCTTTCACTAGACAAGAATTTTGTTTTCCATGTTTCCAAAACCACTAAACTAATATGGTCTTTGGGCATCTGTTTGATTAATGTATTATGTATTCTATAAAATTAATTTAATTTTCATGTATATCAATATTGGTTTGTTAGATTTTAAGACGGATATATCATTGTGGGTAGATGTGTTCTATGAGAAAGTTCGGTGTGGTTCAATGGGGGAAATAATGGATATTTTGACTTGTTTAAGAGTTGGTGATGTGATATTAGGAGATCGAGTGAGGTAGAAATTTAGGGAATTATTATGGTCAATCATGATAGGAATTCATGGTGAAAAGAAATTATAGAGAGGGGTGAAAATATAATATTATTATCTTTTTTTAAGAAAACATCAATAAAATAATAGGCAATGAAAATTTAATTATATAATTCCTCTAGAAGCCCATCAAATAACTCAAATCACCTCAAACAACTATCCTGATTAAAGAATATATCACATACAAGTAGAGTGAAAAATAATCCATCAAATATTTGAGATCCGGTTATTAATGGATATTTGATAGTGACTCATCTAAAAGAGACATATTCATGATTTTTTTTGTATTTAAGGTGTTAAAAACACATTAGATTCTTTGAGGGTGGTAAATGGGGACAAATAAAATAATTAAATACCTCATATCATTTAATTCACCTTTAAAATACATATAGATTTTATTAATGATATATCAATTTATAGAATCTATACCATAGTCCATGATTTTATTAGAATATAAATAAATTGAATGTGATGAAAGTTTCTTTGGAGACCTATTTGGTATGTAATTATATATTTTTATTACTCAACTTAACATGGGTGTTAATAAAAATCCATAAAAAAGGTTGTAGAAAAAAATTTAGAAGCATGGTGTAATATAAAAAATGGAATATTTTTCGGTTGATGATAAAATAAATGTATATAGGTACCAGTATTAGGGAAAATAGTTATCTGACCATAATTGCATTACTTGTGAAATTAAATTTGTTTACACCAAATTTTACAGATGATTATTATTTTTTACTTAAAAATTTTATTTTGTTTTGATGTTTATAAAAAATATGAAGGTTAATATAATATACCACCTCAAATAACAATATATTTCCATTGATATTACTTCATTTTAATTTAAATATCTATAGATGATATAATTTAAATGATCTAAAATTTTTTAGAACAAAACCAACCAAAAACAAAAAATTAATACCAATAATAGAGAATCTTAATGAGTATAATAAAATGTATAATACCCCCAGTACCATATCATTATTTTGAGAGAATCATGATAATAAATTTACGTCCCTTCATTACTATAAATTTTAACAAAATTAAATTCAATTTTTTAAAATTATCTAATGATGGGTTTCTAGAAATTATGTATTAATAATAATTCCTTTATCCAAATAAAAATTCCCTTATTTCAAGTGAATATAATCAATATATCAATTGATGTATATTATACAATAATCTATGATTGATTGGATAATCACATTAATTGAATGAATTTTACCATTTGAGTTTATCACAACAATATGTGGGTATATAGAAGTGGTCTTTAATAAATTCTTGAAATGATGCTTGGGTTTTGAGAGAATGGTCAAGTGGTTTTCATTTGTTGAGTTTCATTTTTTTAGAAATCACCAAGGGTTCACTAAGATAGTTAGATGGGAATGTGAGGTAGCAATGGACAATAAATATAGCTTCTGATACAATGCATCATAAATCATAACTCAATGGAGTTAGAATTAGGTTTTGTGGTGTGGTTACAGAAGAGTGTTTGTAAAGTTTATGTTTCAATGGAATCTTGGTTCAACGAATAGTTGGTAATTAAAATTTTCATTTGTATTGGAGATCAAATGTAATAGATCATAATTCAAAGTTGGTAGGTATATGTGGGTAGCTATGATTAGGATGAGGACCGATGTGGATGTAATGAGATTCTTGTAGTTTGGGAGTCTTGAGGATTTTTAATGTCTTTTAGATGTCCCTATGGTTAGAGGTGACATTGGAAATTGATGAGTGGTGGTGGTATTCATTAACAATATCTAAGTGTACTCTTGGTGTGGAGATGAATATATCCAATACCTTGACATCATATTGAGTATGTTGGGAGTGGAATGGTTATACAACTATCTATAATAATGTATTTTGGCTGGATATGGGTCCTATTAGAGGATTCACTCATGGATCAATTTATATGGAGCTATTTGGTAGGTTTTACACCATGGACTGGTTGTAGGTGAGGTATATACTGGATGTCGAAGAATTACATGGGTTTTATGATCTATGGTCGGGGATAGGTAATAGCTGATTTTTTTCACAAGTGAGGGCATCGTGATCATGTGATATGAAGATATACCGAATGTTAGAGCTAGGCATTTATTGGGATGAATCAGCTGAGGATATTACGACTAGTTTTTAGTGCACAATTTTGGTGTGGAATGTTGCAAGCTATGTTCAGTGTGTCATTTTGGGAATAATTTTTTCATTTTGGGTTGACTTGGGATTTCATGGAAAATTTTGTATTTTATTAATCAGTCCATATATGGTGAGTATGCATCCACATTGGTTGGTTGTCAATGAAAAATAGTTTGACCAATAATTTTTTATGTTAACACGTGTTTTTTGGTGTGGAATGTAGTCAATAGTTCTGGGTATGTTGTGGAAGCATGATTTCGGCATTATTTTGGGGTGTTTCAATGTTGGTGGTGTCAAGTTTCAAATGTTAGTTTACATAAGAAAAAGATAATGGTGGGGATCACCATAGCTCGATTAATTATTAGTTTATATTTATATCATTCTCTTGGTTCGATGGTATTGGGTAGTCTATATCATGTTGTTTCACATTGGGTGATAGTTTTTAGTATGGAATATTGGCTAGCTGAGGGCCTTGAGTTGCAGGTTTTTTCTTGGTATTGTTTCTAGATATCAGGAGCTGAATGAGTCTGTTGGACAAAACTACTGTGACCGTTGAATCTTTTTTGGTATGGTTTTATTACCGCCTAGGTTTCTTTTGGATGAGATGTTTTATGGTGGAGAGGTTTTAATATACCACGGCTGAACAAGTTAAAATTTTAAAGAAGGAATTTGAATTTTTATTAAGAGATAGTTCAAATCAGGAATTAAGACATAGAATATATTTTGGATAGCTATAATGCCTCTAAGTGTTGTTTTTATCATTGTAATGATTCTTAGGAAATTTCCCTAGTGTTCAGATGAGCATTGTAGGATTTAGGAAAAGTATCATATGTTTTGGATTTTTGGTTCCCTAGTTTCATGGTTTTCTATGCACTGTTTAGGGGAATCCATATGAATCATTTACAATAAAGAGGATATTAATTCATTTTTAATGGATAATGGTTGAGTTTTATGGTGTGATAATGGTTTAGGGAAATCATTGTGAGGAAAAAGAGAAATTGTGTGATGCTTACAAATGTCTAAGTCATGATGAATGGGTTGTGCACGGTTTTAGAAAAATAGTGTACATTACGGTATGTAGGAGGTAGTGTTGAAAGAACAGTTGGTGCATGATTTATCAAACCTTGTGGCCTAACTGTGGGGTAAATGGGTGTTGGAAACTAGGTGTGTGCATATTTGGTGCATGGTTTGTCCAACCATGTGTGCAAACCAAGTGAGTGGGTGTCTGTGGAGAGAGCTAACCGAATGGTTGGTGCACATTTGGGTAAACCATGCATCTACCAAGAATTTTATTAAACTAGTGTTTTTACTATTTTTCCCTCAAGAATTTTATTTCAAACTCCCAATTTTATCTTCTTTTCTATGCATTAACTACAGTAGAGTTCTCCTCCGTTCCTCCCTTCATTAATCCTCACCAATGAGTTTTTTCGCTAGATATTATTCATTGTTATGTGGTAATGTCAATACTTTAGTGTCTTTTTCCCCTTTCCAACTAATTCCTTATAATTTGGGGTTATTTGGATTAGGCTTTTTTGATTATTCCACTAGAGTATATTGTAATCATCTTTTGCTCGTAGGTAATTTGGTCGGCTTCGGTAGAGGATTTCTTGAAATGGCTTATACACGTCATTGCACAAATTTTTGTTAAGGTATGTGTTCGTAGGGAATTTTCATGGGTTTTTCCTAATGATTTAATTTAATTAATTGTTAAAATGGTATCTTATCTATTTTATTTGGTAAATAAATGTATATGGGTTGTTCCATGTATATTTTTTGAGTGGTTGGCTTCAGTTTCAGTGTAGGATAATGAGCTGGTGAGTTTTTCAACATTATACAAAGTTAGGTTTTGGATAAATAATTAATTAAAACGGTTATAATTAATTAATTATTGTTTATTGGTGTGAGACTGTAACATGGGTGATCATGAAGAACTCATTTGGATGCCAAGGGGTTTTAAATATTCTTGGATGGGCCTTGGTAAGGCCACCATGTTTTGGATTTTTTTATAAAGCTTCATATATGAGGTAGGTGGTATAAGAGATCTAACCATTTTATTATTAATTTTCTTACATGTAAATGTTTTTTATACCTTATATATCATGAATTTCATGATTTATTCTTTCATTTTTTGTATGGTGTTTGGGTAATGAGCTTATTTTTATTAAGCTCATATGGTGGATTGATTAAACAGTTAAAAGTGAAAATGTGTCAAACAAGGAAATAAAGGGTTACACCTTGTAATGGATTAAAATGTGGTGATTTATGGGTTTAGACTGTCGAAATTCCTATGAGTATTTTTAAATGGTTTTAAATAGGTTATTTGGGATTTTGAATTGGTTTTAGTTGTCAAAAGGGAACATTTTTGTTTTGAGATGGTCATTGTTTTGTAATGTGGTATTGGCCTCCAAGTGGTTTATAAAAATTTATTTTAAATGAACTTAAATTTTGGATTACAAATAGGTGTGTGGTTTTGTATTTGGTGAAAATTATTTATTGTTCATGTGATGGTTTTAATGTAAATGTTATCCTTGGGACTTTTTTTATAAAGAAATTCCCTTCATTAAAAAGGGTGATTTTCATACTATTTAAAAAGAGTGTTTGGTTTTGTTTCTTTTGGAATGTGAGAAAGGGATGGGTTTTTTAAGGATTTTTTTCATTTTAAGGACTATAGAGACCTCAGTAACTATTGATGGTTTTAAAAAGGGTTGTTTTATTTTTCTAGAGAATTTTTTCTAGTAATGGTGATAAATAATGTATTCATGAACTGATTGGATGGTAAGGTGATGGATTGATTCTCTTGAAATGGGAAGAATACTACAAATAAGGTGTCAGAATGAAGCTCTAGAAAATGATAGTATACTTCATTGTTAAAACTCTATACTGAGGCTCTGGGTGATTTTGCTATACCAACTAGAATAGGATTTTGGACTGATGCTCCTCTTCTTTTAGAAGAGCCATATTGATGCTCTAGAACCACTAATGTCATGTATGGATGGATGTTGTATTGGGGAACCAGGAATTACTGTTATGTATTTTTATTTTTATCATATACCAAATTTTTATTATCATTATTAATATATTGGTAAATAGTTAGGTTCGTGTTGGATGTTCCATCCACATTTTATATTGATGTTGATGTTGATTTACATTCTATGGTGATGTTATGTCCACTAATGGAGCATTCACGTGAGATAGGTGTCGTATATGAATGTTAAGACCACCCTGTGTTGATTAAACATGAAAAAACTCCTTTTTGGATACATGTTAAGCACCCACATAAATTAATTAGATGTATGGTTTAGTTTATTTCATTTTTTGTTTGTATTAGTGTCACCTTAGATCATGTGGGTCAGTTGGAACTAGTTGAGTCATCATGTTCCTTATATTGTATCCCTTTTCAGTCTTATTTTTGTTTTCTACTATTTATCTACAAACAATATTTCTTGAGCTAGTATCCTCTAGAGACACCATTATTGGTGTCTTATTGAGTTTTTTCTCACACCCTTATTGGGCTTCCATTGTACTTGTGTACCCAAGATGATCTCACGTATTTATTATAGGGACAGGTTTAGGATGAGGCTCAGGTTGATTAAAACTTCGTTGATTAGGAATTAACAAGTGGTATTAAGTTACTAGATGGGTTTGGATCAGTGATTTTGTGGATCAATTTTGTAGTTTATATTATTTTTGGTTATGTTATGGAATTGAACTAGTGGGTGGTAGGTTTTATGTATGAAATGGTCATTCAAACATTTATTCTCTTTCATTTTCATACATCTTGTTTCTGTGTATTTATTCCTTCCACTTACATTGATGTGTATGATGTTTGTTAATATAAAATTGCTTGTGCACACTTATACAGGAGTATTTTATCCTCAAATTTATATTTTAAACAACTTTTCTAGTCGGATGCCTCTAGCATATGATGATGCATGCCTGAGGTCATTTGGTGCACCTTCTCGAGGCACCTATTTAGTGAAATTTGATATGTTTAATTTCACATACTAAATATAAAAAACCAACTTTAAGTACCATCTAGACTGGCATCTATAATACAAATCACCGCCCAAAAGAGTGTTCCTAATCCCCATGGGATGGGGAAAATTTCATGATAATAAAAAACATCCATTGGAAATGATTTCATCCAATAAAAAGATTACATAATCAATGGAAACAAAGAACCATATAACAAAAAATCACTATCATGTCACCAAGATTCATAAAATGGAATAGATGAAAACATCCTAGGGATATATAAAGAAAAGAAAACAATGATCACCCATATCATGCTTTCCCTCGACCACCCTAATGTCCTAAGTAATCTACCTCTAACATACCAAGCCTCAACCCACAATATCTGTTTGAAAGATCTTGTGTACCTTTTGTAGAAACAATAAGGATTCAAATAAATAATAAATTAAACATGGTATGACTTAAAAAATCCATAAAGGATACAACTGAGGGGACATTGAAATTTATCGACCAGAGAATTTATATATTCTAGTCTAAACAATATGAATTTTAAACCAAGGTTTTTATGTAATAAATAATGTTTTGGTGGAATTACACTTTTTAAAAAGGGAAAATAGAAAATTATTTTTGATCCACAAGAAGAAAAAATGTCAAAAATACTTTTTTAATAAAATTAATATATAAATATGAACCTTTTTAGAAAATAATTTAAAATCATATCATTATCTATATTTAACAATGAATAAGTTATGAGATAGTAGCATATTACCAAGAACAAATTAATATAACAAGTGAAAATACAAGAATAATTATAGTGCCTCATAGAAATAAATAAAATTTAATAAAGTGAGTAATACATGGAAACTATAGCATTGAATAGGGATCAAATGATTAAAGTCATATATCTAGTATCAATGACAACTATTGAGGTAATATTTCATGGTAAAGTCCAATATATGTTAGTGATTCCACTAAATACATGAAATAAAACAATGTGTGGCTTCCTACAATTTTAAAATCTACCATGTGAATAATCTTAGTGTCTGAGAAAAAACTCTCCTCCATGGATAATGTCTCTATAATGAATCCATAATATCAAGGGAGATAGTAGTTGGGATTTTATTTAGATAAAAAATCACATAAATCAAGGGCTTATCATCTACCTACCCAGTTTTCTCATGACCAATCAAAGTGGTGAGTGAGATATGAATAAAAATGATCTTAACAGAAATCCCCAAAGGCATCAACATGCACAATAAACATTACATATGAAATAGGTTTCCTTTCTCACCCTCAACCACATGCTCCCAAAAAATGATAACCCATGTGTCAACACCACTCATCATTCATTTCCAGCACCATTAATCAAAGATTATTATATATAAGGTGTTAATAAATAATTTGAAAACATGAGGCTTTAATTCATAAATTTAAAAAGAACCTACAAGGAAACCCCACTGATAAAAAAAATATTATTTTATTAAATAATAACTTTTAAATAATAATTTTAGAATAAAATACATATAGGTTTCATTTAAAAACCAATTTCATATTCCAATCATATTGTTAAAGAAATAAGTTGAAAAATATGACCAATCCTTTAAATTTTAAGAAATATTCTTTCAACAAAACCTTTCAGAACATACAACCACAGAGTATTCTTTAAATAATTCAAAAAATAATTCTTTAAAAAAACATTTTATTATATTTGGAATGATCTAAAATAATTAATATGTATTAATTACAGAATCTTTTTTAATTTCATTAATCTAAACAACCATGATCTATAAGAAGATAATTTAATTTCAAAACAAATGATTAATTCTTATTATTAAACATTCCATTAAAACTACCATTTTTAAAAAATGTGTCATTTTTTTCTTCAGGATGATCAACCCATTATTAAAAAATTTCAAGTATAAAAAAAATTATTTCATGAAACATATGAATCACAAGAAGAATAAATGGTTTGGAAAAATGTACTTGAAATATCCTAAATCAACCTGCAATGAAACTAGTATGTGTCACCTATGATGTTGATCACAGGATTAAGGAAGATAGATATTGTGATAAGTGATAATACATCCTAGAATAATCCATCAAAAATTATAATTCTAAATCCTACAAATCCTTTGGTTTCCTCTCCTTCTCCAATATGAGGAAAGGGATGGAAAATTGCCATGCCCTTCCTTCCTTAAGGTGAAGGAGAGATAATAACCCCTGATTCCCACCTTCAGTAGGCCCCAGAATGGAGACTAGCACCAAAGGTATAGAATCTCACATTAATGGAAGGAATTACCCTTTTTATAGAACAAGTTAATAGATAAGATTCTAAATACCTACAACGGAAAAGACTAAAGGTAAAAGTAAAGCCAAGAATTCAGTCCCAAATGAATGTAAAAAAGTAAAACTGATACAAATTAAGAAAAAACTCCCACGTAATGTACCAATGAAAAGAGACTAAACAACAACAAAAAATATCTCGATGCCTGAGTTAGTATGGTCTAGAATGGTCCTCGAAGTCCTCCTGAAAACCTGAAAATTGTTTTACATATATTGGGTGAGCATAAAAGTATACTTTGTAGGGAAACTAAAGCTACTCGTGCACAAGTTAAGGAACATTCTAATTCCCCTGTGAGAAAATAGTATAGCCTCAAGAACCTATTACGGAATACGAACCATCTCATCCTCACCAAGTCACACCCTCCCAAGTAACGCAAGTCAAGTAATATAATAATATAATCACATCAACATTTGGGTACCCACACACCACTTTCCCACTAGTTAACTACTCATTCCTAACGATATGATGTCTTGACACTGCCACTCTTACCACACTTAGTCCCACTACCGCATCCTTCCCACATAGACCTGGTCCTCCAACCACACACAACCACGCTCGTAGAGACTTGGGCCATGACAACCACCACCAAGCCTAAAAAGCCATGGGCTAGAAACAACCACCGCCATGCCCGAAGACACCTGGGACTCATCCCAATGGTACTTGGGAAAATAAACTCATCCCACATACACCTGGTCCCCCATCCAAAATAAACCATTTCCCAAATAATATTAGACTAAGGTAAACCTCAATCCATTATAGAAATATTAGGTATGCTCGAGCGGTAAGATCTGAAAGAGGATGCGGGGAAGAAAATCAGTAACCAGCCATCCATCCTCTCACTGGGATATTTGGAAGACACCCTACACCATGAAATGGAGGGGTTCGTCACATAATTCTCAAAACGTGTGGGGTGCCTATTGAAAACACAAGGAACAAAAATATATATATATAGGTAAAAACACTCAACTCCAACCTACAGGTTTCACACAAATAAACAACAAGCCTACACCAGCACCACTTTTGCTGCAACTCTTATATGCACAACCACACACAACCACTACCAATGCATAAACCCAACCCCCTTATTTCTTAGTTTATATTTATTTATTTATAGGGATTCACTTTAAATTAATCTATCACTACTTGGAAACTAACACCTATAAAGAAGCTAATCAAGGAACAAAACCAAATTGCAGTCCCACTGCACAACAACACAAAAATAAACTTATATTCCCACTTCACATCCCAATTTGACTCCTACCAATATCATCCATCAAATTAATACTGCCCATTCCTTCTCTCACAATCATGCCCTACAGCCTCGCTACCCAAATAACCCCCAATTCAGTCTCACATCATAACAAGTCCACAACCACATGATATTCCTACTTCTTAATGTCTCTTCATGAAAACAACAAAACATAAAGGATGTTTGGAAACCTAAAAGTTTATCCATTTCCCAACTAATCAATTTCTCATGCTGAGACAACAATACACCCAATTGTACCACAAAACATACCAAACCCTCAGAACCCATACCAGAACACACAACACATAACCTCAAACATAAAACCAAACTTATTAAAATTTAATTAATAGGGGTTCTTTAATTTGTACTTGAATATAATCGGAGTGATCATAGAACAAGTTTGATCCTGGGGCATCCATTAATTTAACTAAGTGTATGTGATTAACTAGATCTCATTTTATCTCTATGTATCAAAACATTATGACGAAATACCACCAGTGCATAGAATAATACCACCAATGGTCATGATTATCAAAATCCATACATCCACAAAAATCTAATAAAAGATTCAAAGATAAAAAAATAAAACAGATGCTCAAACATCAAGCCACTACCTTCACGTTAATTTAATTGCATGAGTTATCTTTTTATCATTTTAAATACTTGTTTAATTATCATTTCAAGAAGAGTAACCAGTCATTCATTATAAGAAAATATTAATATTACCACCCCACAAGATGCATAATTTAAGAGAAGATAAAGATAATCCTTACCTTGAATATCAAAGATCGAAGATCGTTCATTTTATAATAACAGGGGATGGCATGACTTGTAGTAAGAAATCCACGAAGGCTAGGTGGGAAGGGCTCCAACACAGGTTCATGACTCATCTCCGGAATAAGTCTCTAGGAACACCAAGGGAAATGAAAAGGAATAAAGAAGATAAGATCTCCGCTTAAGAAGAGGACAGATCCTAAAATCTGGGAGACCATTTCAAAGTACATAAAAGTCAAATCGTTGTTAAACCACGAGGCTAGGTGTTTTGAAATGTTGGAATTAATTGAGATTTAATAATTCCCTTTGGAAATGGTGGAGATAGACTAGAGGATGACAATAAGTTGAAATATTAATATTAAATAGATAACAACACATAAAAAGGGGTGAAACTAGAAAAAGTGGGAAAACTAGAAATGAGTCATCGATACTGAGCCACCAATGGGCAAGCTACCGACACATACTACCGATGCCTCGACCTACAGGTGCCTCAACCTAATGATGCCCTGACCTACCAATGCTGACCCACCAACGCTAAGCTACCAATTCCTCGACCTACCGACACTAATGCCTTCAACCTACCAAAACTTACGCCCTCAACCTAAAGACACTGACATCATCGACTCACTTATGTCGATGTCCTTGACTCACTAATGTTGACAGCCTTGACTCACTGATGTTGATGCCCTCAACTCTCAGATGCTGATTTCCTCAACTCATTGATGTTGACGCCCTCGAACAATCGATGAACCGACATGCCGATGCAATAACATGTTGATGAAAATACTAGAACTTTGGAAAACTCTTGAAATGAGCCACTGATAGCTCCCTGAACACCTCAACACTAGATTTTCACAAAGGAAGAGACTCAGAAAATACTGGGTCATTACATGAGATACCTCTCAAAATATTATCATCCTGGAGAATTTGAAAGTAATCTAGAAGAAAAGAGATCTGAAGAACCATCCCTTAAGATACCTCTTAGGAGTAAACCACCTTGTGTTGAAAACTGGATGGGAAACTTCAACATATAAGAAAACCTCTCTCAAATATCTCCTGAACAACTATAAAAACACTACATAACCACAAAATCTCTAAAAAATCACACTATCTAGACACATGGATTATAGAGATCCTTCCTCAATATCAAGATACTATCTGCTTTAGGTGGAACTGACTCACCCACACAGGTTTAATCACATCCCCATTAATACATCTTGATTAGGAATCATGTTATCCCCTCACCATAGTTATGAATTTTCACACAAAATAAAAGAACATGGAAACAACTTATCATACCACAAGTGAGGTTAAATATTAGATCATAAGAAAGGCACAAATAAATCACAATATCAAAACTAAAAACATATCTGGGTACTGGGTATGAATTTGTGCCTCCCATTCCCATGTACTCTCATCGAGGTCACCGTCCCTCCATAACACACAAACCAAGGAAATGGTCCATCCATGAAGCACCTTTTCCTTACGATCCTCAATTCTCCTTTGTCGCTCCACAAGTGTCACATTGTCCTCAATATCCAACTCTCACCAATCTAGGAAATGGGAGTATTCATGTAGATATTGATGGAGCTGAGATACATGAAAGATGTTGTGGATTCTCTCCAACTACGGTCGTAACTCCACCTGATACACCACCACACCAACTCTTCCCAACACCTTGAAAGGTCTGAAGAACCTGGGAGAAATCTTACTCCCCTTCCAAACCTCTGATGTCCACACTGAGGGGAGACCTTTTAGAACACATGGTCCCCAACCTATAACTCCAAGGGTATCCTTCGGTGATCGACATATGACTTCTTCCAGTCCAGATCTACCTTCATCATTTCACGCACAAGCTGAACCTTCTCTTTTGTTCTCTGTACTACCTCTGAGCTAAGGACACCTACTTCCCCAACCTATGTCTAGCACACGGGTGAACAAAACGATATTTTGTACAAGGCTTAAAATGATTCCATTCCAATGTTAGAGTGATACAATTATTGTAGGAAAACTCCACTAGGGGAAATTTTCGTACCCATGATCCTCTGAAGTCCATAATAGACATGCGCAACATATACTCCAACATCTGGATAGTCCTCTCTATCATCCCATCTATATGAGGGTGGAAAGAAGTTGTAAGGAATAACTTGGTTCTAAAATCACATTTTAATCCCTTCTAGAATCATGATGTAAAGTGTGTATCCTTATCTAAAATGATGGATCCTTGAACTCCATGTAGCCATACCACTTCACTAACATAACTCTGGGCTAAGACATCCACAATGCTCGTCTCCTTAACCGCTAATAAGTGAGTTGATTTTGTCAATTGGTCCACCACTACCAAAATGGAATCTCATAATCCCTCAACCCTAGGTAGTCCTATGAAAAAATCCTTCGAGATGTCATCCCACTTCCACTCGAGAACGTCTAAGGGATACAGCAGATAGTTCAGAGCACGATTTTCATCCTTTACCTGCAGAAGCATGAGGCACCTTGCCACAACCTCCACCACTGCCCGATTCACTCTGGACCACCAAAACTAACCTCTCAAGCCCTGGTACATCTTTGAGACTTTTGGATGTATTGCAAGGGGTGAGTTATGGAACTCCCCAAGAACTACCTCGCACATCGCCACTTGGACAAACAACTTCCCATGGAACAACATCTGATTCTAACCATCCTCTGACCGTCCCTCTAGAGCATCACCATCGATAATGAGATAACATATCACTTCATCCTCTGAGTCTCCCCACTAAGACTCATCCACCTTTCATACTAAGGAAGACTACATTATCATCTGAAACAGAAATCCTCTACCGCCCACCATTCTCAATCCCAGATGAAAAGCAACCAGCACATCCATTTTCTTCCAAGCATCTACGGACTCCCAAAATACATCCTTCTATGACTTACTGCTCAAGGAATCAGCCACCATGTTCTCCTTTCTTAAGGTGTAGGAGATCTCTAAGTCTTAGTCCTGATGAAATTGCATCCACCTCCGCTGCCGTAAGTTCAGGTCTTGCTGGGAAAATACATACCTCAATCTATTGTCATCTGTGAAGACCATGAAGTGTTCCCCGATAAGGTAATTCCTACAGAAATTCAGTGCAAAAATGACCGCTTCAAACTCCAGGTCATGGGTGGAATAGTTATGTTCATGAATACATAGCTGTCTAGACCCATTAGAGATCACTCCATACTGTTGCATCAGCACAAACCCCAAGGCAAGAATAGAAGCATCACAGAGCACATTAAACATCACCCCTTCCTCTAGAAACCTCAGAAATAGGGCACTGACCAACTTCTCCTTTATATAAGTGTAAGTTTGATGGAACTTCTCACTCCATACAAAAGCATGGTATTTTCTTGTTAAAGATTCAAATCGAGCCACAACTCGAGAGAAGTTAGGTATGAACCTCTAGTAGTAACCTTCGATTCCCAGTAAACTATGAACCTCTTCCATGTTATTGGTTGCTAACCAAGAAAAAACTGCTTCAAACATTGAGGATTCAACTACTATTCCTTTCTGGGACACCAAATTTCTAAAGAAGTTCACTTCTCATGTCCAAAAATTTCACATTGATAACTTTCGTAGAGCTGGTGGTGTTGGAGGACCTCTAAAACTGTCCTTAGATGCTCGGCGTGATCCTCTTATGATATTGAGTATATCGAGATTTCATCGATGTACATGACCACGAACTAGTCCAGATACTCGTAGAAAAAAGAGTTCATGAGTCCCATGAACATATTAAGTACGTTCATAATGCCGAATAACATGACCACAAATTCAATGTGCCCATACCTACACCTGAAAGCAGTATTTGGGATGTAATCCTCCTTCACCCTCAACTCGTGATATCCAGACCGCATGTTGATCATAGAGAACCAACTTTCTCCCTTTTACTATTCAAAAAGGTCATCAATTCTAGGGAGGGGGTATAAGTTCTTGACTAGTACCGGATTCAATATTTGGTAGTCTATGCACAACCTAAGACCATTTTATTCCTTCTTGAAAAACAATACTACAGAATCCATGATGACCCACTTGGTCAGATAAAACCCTTCTTCATTAGGTCATCAAACTAAATCCACAACTCCTACAACTCAGAAGGTTCCATATGATAGGGATCCATCGAACTCAAATCGAAATTGGATTATAAGTCTATCCCGAACTCAACATCACATTGATGGGTTATAGTCACAAACTTTTTTGGTAAGACATATAGTAAATCACTAAGAATACCCAAACATCCACCATCTATGATTCTGGTGATTCAACGGACATCTTGGATAACAAGGAAACAAGGGTATCTACACGCTGGCTACCCTCTTGGAAACTCCACTCACCAACGAAATCTACATGTTGGCCGCCCATATCTAAGAACAAAACCCTTCTCCGAAAGAATTCAATAAAATAATTCATAGAAAACAGTCATTTGATTCCTTGTATGAAATCATATGGCTGCATTTGTAGCAGAAGAATATCCCCACTGTATTGATGTGGCCCCAACATTAGTCTACATCCTTGAAAAACATCAAACAGGCTGGTCTGACCTCCAACTAGCTTACTCAAGAACAGGGACATAGAAAGTATCGCTACATCAATACCCTAGACAAGGGTTAGACTGGGTGAAACAAAGGAGTGTGAAGCTCTCGAATCAAACAAGGTATAAGCAAGAGTACTAAACAGACTGATTGTACATTGAACAACTTTTATCACTGCTAGAACTACTACCTCTGCATCGTGCAACTTCTCGTGCCCAACTCATCTTCTCCTCAATTTCTAGTCTCCTCCCCGACCATGCCCTAGTCAAGGTCCCTGAGGATCACCCTGATGTTATCCTCCTACATCACTTTCCACCCTCAGTGGAGCGATAGCTCATTTCCCCAACTACTAGAAAGTATTGGCTGGAAACTGCTGCTGCTAAGGTGGGAGATGAACCTTCCCACCCCCACTGTACTACACTCAAACAGGGCACCGATTCTGATGATTCCCATAGCTACCATAGATAAAGTACCTAGGTCCTAGGTCCATGGAGAAAGGGTGAGGACCAGGAGATCAAAACTAGAACTGCTGACGCCTACTCCCCTCTAGCCAAAACCTGGAAGGCCCTATCACTGGAGGCCTATTGTTGACAGTCTTCCCCTTTGAAGAACATAGATGAATCTAATATTGCATCACACCTCCTAGGGTGTGCATCCTCTCCACTACTTCATCCTTCTTCTGAACCTCCACGTACGTTGGCAGAGTGAAGGGAGTAAAGCATACTAAAGAGAAGGTCTAAGTGCCTCCTCCAAGAATCTTTCTCGTGACTCCTCTTCCAGAATGGGTATCAAAGAAAAATTAAGGAGGACCTCAAAAATTATCCCCAACTAACTCACTGATATACTCCCATTCTATAGGGAGAGCAGCTCCTACCTCTTCTCAGCCTTCATCATGGAAGAAAGAAATTTTTTGCCGAATTCCTTCTGAAAATCAGTCCACAGAACCTCAGTTTTCTCATCTCCAAGGTAAAGCATCCAGCACTGACGTGCTTCTCCTCGCATCTAGCTATCTACTAGAGTAACCTAGTACTTTATCGGATCTTGAATCAACATGAAATTGATCACCATCTCTTCGAACCAGCTCTCTGTCTCCATGTCTAAGACGCTACCCTCGTATTTTCCCAGAGTTCGCTACTGTTAGGAACGAAGCGTCTGCTTTTACTGGTCATCCTCCTCCTCTCGATAATCCCTCCGCTGATAAACTATATCAAACTATTGGGCCTTGAATAATCATACTACACATTCACAACGTCCAGGTGCCATAGCTGAAAAGAGAAATAAATAATTCCTATGACCGATTAGTGTAGAAAATTTATTTTAAATATTTTTCTTGAATTTTTTATTTATTTTAATTCCCAAAACACCCAAGACACACACAAACACACTTATTTATAATTAATGTACCTTTCCTTGGGTCTCAACCCAACAATCAGTGTAGCCTCACCTGGTTGTTAAATAGGTCAAGAGTCTTATCATCGGATCACATGGGGACCTAAAATCCTATTTCCTATTCGATCTTCCCTGGCCTATTTCATGCACCAATATTGCATAACATTGTTTCCCTATTATCCCATGAAATCCTCACTGTTCATAACCCCATACTTATCTTATCTCTCAACTATCACCTATGATACCATTCTGTCATGACCCGCCTTCTCCAAGATGAGGGAAGGGACGACAAAGTGCCTCGCCATTCCTTCCTCAAGGTAAAAGAGAGATAATGACCCCTGAGTCTCACCTTCAGTCGGCCCTGGAGTGGTGAGTAGCACCAAGGGTAAAAAATCTCACATAAATGTAAGGCATTACATTTTTTATTGAACAAGATCAGAGATAAGATGGTAAATCTCAGCAACACCAATGACTAAAGTTAAAAGTAAATCCAAGATTCCATTCCCACATGCATGTTCAAAAGTAAAACTGATACAAAGTAATACAAAACTCTCAAGTAATATACCAATGAAAGGAAACTAAACAGCAATAGAAACTATCCCAATGCCCAAGCTTGTAAGGTCCAACATGGTCCTCGAAGTCCTCCTGGAAACCTAAAAATAGTTTTACATATGTATAGTGAGCATAAAAGTATACTCAGTAGGGAAACTAAAGATACTCGTACATAAGTTAGGGAACATAATAATGCCTCTATGAGAAAATAGTAGAGCATCAAGAGGCTACAAAGTAATACTAACCATCCCATCCCCAACAAGGTACACTCACCCATGTAATGCAAGTAAAGTAAAGTAATAGTATATGTACATCAATATTTGGTTACCCTGTACACCACTTTCCCACTGGTTAAGTAATCATTCTTAATGATCAGAGGTCTTAATGTCGCCAACCTTCCCACACGCAGTCCCACTATCACAACCAGTCTAGAAACACCTAGGACCCAAAACACACACAACAATACTTGCAGACACCTAGGCCACAACAACCACCGCCACACCCAATGATACCTAGGACAGAACAACCACCACCATGTCCGAAGACACATGGGTCTCATCCTGAAGATACAAGAGAAAACAAATCTGGCCCGCATACACCTGGGCCCATTATCCAAAACAATCCATTTTCCAATGAATCTTGTAATATGGTATTCCTTACTCAATTACAGCATACATGGATACACCCAAGAGACAAGATCCAGAAGAGGGTTCCAATAATAAAATCAATAACCAGTCATCCATCCTCCCATCAGGATGTTAGGAAGACACCCCCCCCCCCATGAAATAGAGGTGTTCAGCACATATTTCTCAACAAGGGTGAGGTTCATGTAGAAAACACAAGTAACTACAATATATGTATAAGTAAAAAAACACTAAGCCCCAATCGATGGGTTTCACATAAACAAACAACAATCCCACACCATCACCACTTTTTATGTTACTCCTAGAGGCACAACCACACAACAACCACTACCAAAGCATAAACCCAACCCCATTCTTTATTAGTTTCTATTTATTTATTTATGGGTATTCACATTAAATTATTATGTCACTATTGAGAAAGTAACAACTATAACTAGGATAAGAAATAAAAAAACCAAACTGCAGTCTCAGTGCACAATAACACAAATCTAGACTTGTAGTCCCACTGAAAATCCATGTTCGACTCCTACCACTATCATATTTCAAAGTTATACTTCCCATTCCATCTCTCAAAATCCATCCATGCAGCCCCGCTGCCCAAAAAACCCCGCAATGTAGTCCCACTGCATAACATGTCCACAACCACATGGCATTCCCACTGTTCAAGGTAGCTTCATGAACACAACACAATATGAAGGCAGTTTGGATGCCTACAAGATCATCCATTCCACAATCAATCAATCTCTCTAGATGAGACACCAACATAAACCCATGTACTACCCCACATATCAAACCCTCATAACCCTGACCATAAAACACAACACATAACCACAACCATCAAACCAAACATATTCAAATTTAATTGATAAGGGTTATTTAATTTCCACTTGAATATAATTGGGGTGATCACAGAACAGGTTTGAACTTGGGGAATCCATTTATTTAAATGAGTGTACGTGATTAACTAGATATCATGTTATCTCTATGTCTCAAAACATCATGGATAAATACTATTAGGGAACAAGCAAAGACCACCAATGGTCGTGATTTTCAGAAGCCATACAGCCACAAAAATCCAATAAAATAATCAATGATAACAAATAAAATTGGTGATCAAACATCAAGAAAAACCCTTCCCACTATTTTAGTTGCACGAATTATCATTTGATCATATTAAATTCTTGTTTAATTTTCATTTCAAGAAGATTAATTGGTCATTCCTTATAAGAAAAAATTAATATTTCCACCCCACATGATGCACAATTTAAGAGAAGCCAAAGAAAATCCCTACCTGCATGATCAAAGATTGAAGTTCCTTCTTTCACCAAGAACATGGGATGAAATGACTTCCAGGAAGAACTCCACAAAGGCTGAGGGGGAAGGGATCCTGAATGGGTGAATGACTTTTATCGGGAGGAAGTATCTAGGAAAACAAGAGAAATAAAAAGGAATACAAAAGATATGATCTCTGGTTAAGAAGACGTCAGATCCTAAAATCAGGGACACCATTTCAATGTACTTAAATGTCGGATCGTGGTTAGACCACATGGTAGGGAGGTTTCACACATTGGAATTAATTGAGATTTAATAATTCCCCTTGGAAATAGTGGGGATAGTCCAACGGATGGCTGTGAGTTGATAGATTAACTTTAAAAAGAGAAAAACATGTAATAGGTGTGAAACTGGAAAAAATGGAATTGAGTCACCGATTGGTGAGTCGCCAATGTTGATCCACTGATGAGTGAGATACCAACTTGACTTAATAATGCCTCGGCCTACTGATTCCTCAACCTACGGACTCCATGACCTACCGATGTTGAGCCACGGACATTGAGCTACTGACGCCTCGACCTACCAACATTGATGCCCTCGACCTACCGACATCGACGCCCTCGACCTATCAACACATATGCCCTCAACTCACTGATTTCTACGTTATCGACTCATTGATGATAACACCATCAACTCACCAATGCTAATTCCATCGACTCACTGATGCTAACACCCTTGACTCACCGATGTTAACACACTCAACTCACCGATTCACTGACATGCCGACGCACTGAAATACCGATGGAAAAACAGGAAATTTGGAAAACTCTTGAAATGAGGCACCAATAGCTCCCCAAACACCTCAACCCTGGATTTTCACAAAGGTCCTAGGAAAAACTGGGCTATTACACATATACTTTAAGAATAATGAATCCAGAGAAGAAAATAGATTGACTAAAAAGAAGAGGAAAACATACCAATAAAGGATCACAAAATTGAATGGGACTTAAATCCACTAAGATATAAAGTTTTGAGAGATAAAGTTTTCAAAGAAGGATCTAAATATATATGTTGGTTGATCGAGGGTTGAGGAGGAAGAAAGAATAAATAAAACAGGTGTAACAGAGTGCAATTTCTATACAACCCCAGTAAGAATTCATGTCCAATGATTCCATCGGCAGTCTGGTGGCCCTCACCAATTAGTTGATGGAAAACCTAAAACTCTACAAGCTAAATATAAATTTTAACACCTTCTAAAAGTGATTGGGTTTTCTTTTGATCCCTAGAGACACCAAGAAAAAAACACACAAAGCAGAAATTTTATGATAGTGATATTGGGATATTGCACAAATAAATTATATACTTTAATAATAATCTTTGTAGAATACATAGATAAAATGAAAAATATATATATGGATAGTATTTTTTAGTGGTTATATACTTATATTAAATATAACATAAAAATTCATAGAAAAATAGACTTGTATAAAATATTATATTTTATCATTTATTAGTAATAACCAACTATTCAATTAATTTATTAACACAAAAACTCAAATAATTAATTTAATATTGGTAAAATCATGATATAATCTACTACAAAGTGTTTCTATAGAATTATACTGGATTTAAATTAATTAGTTTGAAAACTAATGACCATTTCCAATTCTATTAATGTTATAAATGTATGGAATATGTTTGGATATGAATTATTAAATCACTTCTAGAATTCTTATTCCATAAAAAATAATAAATAGAATGATCTAGTATATGTATAGGAAGTTAAAAAATTTATTTAATCTTATCCCAACTATCATTTTTTAATTTTAAGTAGATTCTGTAATCTAAAAAAATATTACATTACATAATTCAATGATAACACTCTCATTTTATAACCAAATTATCCTATTTCAATCTTGCTAAAACGAAACATAATTATGATAAAATTTCATAAATTGTTTTTCAATATATAGAATAGTTAAGTAAAAATATTATCAAATTATATTTAATCTTATCATGGAATATTTCCATCATATATCATTTAAATTGTTTTTAAACATTCCACATTAAAAAACGAATTTATATTTAGGAAAATAAACCATTAGGATAAGTTAAAATGGTGTTTTCATCTTTTGGTGTGTCTATGGTTTCATTGTAACTCAAAAACCCATATTAAAAGTAATAGTATTATATTGTATGAAATTTTTAAGGAATTTGATCAATGAATTGTAGTGTGATTTTATCAAATACCATAAATTAATTTAATTTCTTATAATTGAAAATTTTACGTCCTACTATTCATTTACATATTACTCATAAAGTTAAATTTTCTTATTTTTTTCTCAATGGTTACACATTTTTTATATACTACTTACAATAAGATATCTCGTTAACTATTAGAGGGAGATACATATTTGACTAATTCTCTAAGTATAATTTATTTATTTATTGAAATATTTTTTATGAGAGGTTTAAAAATCCGTTTTGATTTTTTATAATGCAACAAATTCTTATAAATATGTTATAAAATGATTATAAATGGTTGGAATTATACCTTTTAAATAAGCTAATAACTAAACTATAAGTGATTTTTAGTACATCAATATAGTTGGGAGTTTTCTTTTTTATTCACATGAATGTAACTACCCATGATATTAGTGATATTTTACATAAATTAAATATGGTTTGAGTATCATTAATTACATGCCTCTCCGAAATAAAAAAAACATCATTACATTAAAAACATTATTATATATTACAGTTATATTATAGTCATGAAATTGAAATGTATCACTTGAAGGAACAACCTTATAAAAACTATCTATTAGGGTACTGCAAAAAAAAGTTAATTTTATTCTAAGAATATATATGTTTCTTAACATTGTATTTATGCATTGTACATTCTTATATTAAAATTAAAATTTACTAAATTTTGAAATTAATGTAGATAAAATAATTTTAATAGCTTTAATTATACTGATCAAATAAATTAATGTGGTCAATTTATTAATTATGCATAAAGTTTCCAGAATAAATATTAGTTTCTATGGTAAAATGGTTATTTTTTTAAAATGATGTTTTTGTAAATATTTATTTTTCTTAAAAATAGAAATATTTAAATTGGGAAGATGATATGATGATTAAACACAACTATAATTTAATTAAATATCATTTAATTGGTAATTAATTTTATATAATCTTATGAACACATAATTATTAAAATGAAAATTTTCTAAAAATAGTTTTAAAATGCATTATATGTTTTAACAAAAGTAAATTTTATTATATGGAGAAATTAAATAAGATTAAATGGATTCCAAATTAGGATTCATCATGTTGAATTTTTTTATGAAGAATTATATTATTGTTTATGGATAAAATTGCTTCCATTGTTAAATTATAATCAACATAATAAAGTGTTAAAATGGATAATATAATTTGGCTTGAATATAAGTAAAATAATTTGAAACATAGACCTTCTATAAAAACATTATTAGTGTTAATTTTTTTACCTACATGTCTCACTCACATTTTTTGTACCAAACTCAAATTAAATTCCACTCTTAACTCCTACCTATCATTATTTCCCAATGACGTGTCCCTCTTTTTCACCTGTAAAAAGAGATCGCATTCACCCAATTCATGACACAGCACTAGATAAAACTTTCCATGAATATCTAACAAACATACTTATAATATAGAACATATACACATTTGGAATCCCCTAGACTCAATAATGTTCTCCAATTCCTTTATTTCCAAATGATACTTCAATTGAATATCCAAATCTCTAATGTATTATATAACCTTTTACATCTGTTTATTATCATTCACATCCTACCTCCACCAAACTATTCTAAACATATATGTATAATTATATTAGTATTATTTGTATAATTAAATGTTATTATATTTATGTAATAACTATTATCTATTACCATCCCATTATATTGAAAAATGAAAATGTTCCCCATGCGTTGGGGGGATTACAGCCTCTATGAATGAGACATTTAATTTTTCATCACCACCTTTAAAATACTATTCTTAAAATTGGTTTAGTGAATAAATAAATTATTTACATCATGATTTATATTATATATATAAATTATTCATTTGATATGTAAGGCTATAATAAAATAATGATTTCAAAACTAACCACTCGAAACAAATATACAAAGAGGAAATGTCGTGTATTTATAAGAAAACAACTTTTCCTATAACTTCATCATATAAATATTCCGAATTTCAATTCATCCCCCCCAATAACATCTACCTAATTTCTTTATTCTTTTTTGACAATGATATTACAATAAATGAATCTCTTCAATAGCCACAGTAACAAGTTGATTGATGCATATTCATATCATGTCATATTAACCACCAATGTGAAAAATGATATAAATTTCTATCATATATGGAATTGGAAACATTATATTGGATACTAATAAGTAAATAATAATTTTTTTGGGTTCTATATTGGTAAAATAGACAATAAAATCTATAATTATGATACCATATTTCATTTTAAAAAAACACTGAAAAATGTGGGTCTGCAAATTCATCTACAAGAACATTAAATAATACTCTCATTGAGTGAAACTATAGTATTATAAACTATACTAAAACAAAATAATACTAACTTATATTATTAGGTAATGATTTAATTTTTTAATAGAATTAATAACATCACCATGATTATGAATCTATTCCAATACAAAAAATATGACAGATAAATGATATAGAAATCAAGTAATAAATAACAATTGTACATATATAGAATATGAAAATATGATGAGAATTAAATTTAATGGATATGAATAAGGTTTTCAAATAGGTGACTAATAATTTTATGTTTTTTATAAAGTTAGTTATAGTGTGATCTTCTAAATATAAATCAATGTAAGGGTTCGATTGAATCAATTTATGATTCATTAGGTCATGGACTTTCTTAATTTAATGTACTTTTTTCCATAATTCTATGATCATATCATTAAAAAAATTATTTTTAATTTCTACATTTATTATATGAAAATTACTTCTTATAATCATTGAATGCTAATTTTATAATATTTATTCTTAAATAATTTTTTAATTTGGCATGAATAATTTCAATTATTACTGATGGATCTATTATTCCATGTTTATGGTTTCTAGTATAAAGTGTTTTCTTAAATAAAAACCATGGGTTTTTGAATTTTTTATTTAGAAAAAGTTGACATTATGCCTTTTATGAAATGAAATTCATTCAATGTTTCACTGATGATTTTTTTAAATTTCACCAAAAGATTAATAGAGGAATTTCATTAGGTTATTTTCTACTCTAGATATTGTCACGACCCGCCCTCGGGGCCCGTGCCGTGACTACCCCAAGACCGCCTTCCATAGGCCAGGGGCTGGCGACTAGCACCAAGGCGTAATTCCCAGTAAAAAGGGAAGGCATTGCCTTTGAAAAGTAAACAAACACCACAGAGTAAGCAAGCGGAAAGTAAACACTAAGTTAAAACAGAGTACAACTGAAAGTGCGGAAAAGTAAAATGGCTAGTATACAAACCCAAACTGAAAGTAAAGTACAACTCGAAAGGGAAAACAGCAACTGTAAAGTAAAAGCCGCTACACCGAGCTGTCCACTGGAGATCCCACCTGAAGGGTGGGTACAGATAGCTCCACTGCTCCACGGGTCCCACCGTCCGCTCCGAGTACGTCCTGCCCAGTGGTCCACCTCCAGGTACCGTTCTGCTCTGCAAGCCTCAACCACGATCAACGTTGTCCGTCGTCTGCAACCAACACAATGTAGTGCGGGCATAGCCCGTGCAGGGGTGAGTATAAGCTACTCAGTAGGGACCCTGAGACCCCCGAAGGTCTCCCAAAATCCACAAAGAATAAAACACAAAGGTAAGATACAACCACTAAGTAACAACCGACACTGCTTAGGTATATGCCCATACATATACCTAAGTCATCAATTCCAACACGCTCCAACCTCCACGCCCAAGTACAACTCAGTCCACACAGGAAAGTAAACGTATTCCACACAGGAAAGCAAAACGAAATCCACACAGGATAGCACAACACAATCCACACAAGAAATCAACTGGATTCAGCTCACACAGGTATACTTCTTCGAAAGATGATAAAGATGATCTCTGATCCATCTAAGTCGTTGGACCCACGAAGGATCGATAGGTAACTAACCCCCGCAAAAGACCCACACAGGATCGGGCCCACACAGGACCTGTAGGCGCTGGTTCACACAGGACCGCTGAGCGCAAAGACCCACACAGGATCGGACCCACATAGGATCGGGCCCACACAGGACCTGTAGCACTGATCCACGTAGGATCGCTGAGTGTTGTAGTCGTCGTCGAATCCACACAGGATCTTTGTACTGTCGTCGTCGCAGTCACAGTCGCAGTCACAGTAGCAGTAGCAGTAACAGTAGCAGTCACAGTCGCAGCCAGCACTAGGGTTCCCGCACACAGCAAGCTCGTTCAGGAGGATCCGCTCCACGAGCCGAGAGGATGATACATCAACTGTCACAAATTCCAGAGTTGATGTATCCAAAAGTTCCGTATCGCCATCAGGAACTCAACGCAACAGACGGCGCGTCGATCGGACGCCCGGTCTGAGAGTTATTGGCTTTTTCGTCCCAGGGGCCCGGTTGGTTTTTAAGGAAAAACCAGCCCGACCGTACACCACCTGCGTCCAAACCTCGGGCGGAGTATGCCAAAAGATCTGACTCACTAAGAGGAACACAACAAAGCTGACGGCACGTCAATCGGACGTCCGTAGCTCAAGATATGAGCGTTTCCGCTCCGAGGGCCCGGTTGGTTTCGTGAACGAACCAACCCAGCCGAACTCAAAGTATTCTGAAACCCTGAGAGTAATATACCGAAACGACCGTCTCGATCCAAGGATCGCGTTGCCATAAACGGTTTGTCAATAGGAGGTCCGTAGCTCAAGTTATGAGCAAAAGACCGAAGTCAATTCGAAAACGGGGGGTCCGGGCCCGGACCGACCCGGCCCGACCCCCCCCCCCCCCCCCCCCCCCCGGGTCGACCCGACCTGGGTCCGACCCGGCTAGGCCGGCGGTGGTCCGGCGCGGCGGCGCGGCCTGGCGCCGCTGGGTGCCACGCGCGGGGGGCATGGACCCCGCTTCCAGCTGGCGGCGCGGCTTAAGCCGCGCCTTTTTGGAGAACCGGCCCCCTTCGTGGGGGCATGCTTGAGGGAAACCGGGGGGCAGCCTGCCCCCCTTAATGAAACCGCCCCCCTCATAAATGGGGGGCATTTGACTTGGCCGGGGGAATTAAATTCCCCCGGTCTTTGACCTTCCGGCCGGCCACCTGGCCGGCCGGTTTTTCTTCAACGGGACCGGCAAAGCCGGTCCCCTTCCGGTTTCCGACACCGGTGGCCCGGCGAGCCTCCGGTCTTCCCGTCCCGCCGCGGCCCGGAACCGGTCACGGTGTTCGTCGTCCGGCGCAGTGCGACGGCACCGCGCCTCTCCGTCGCGGCCCCGCTCCGGCCGCGGCGCCTTCGGTTCCCTTCGACACGGCGCGACGGCGTCGCGTTCATGATAATCCATCCACGGCGCGACGTGACGGCGTCGCGTAAATAAGCCGGGCGATTCCCGCGTGGTGCGACGGCACCACGCCTTCTCGTTCATCACAAGATTATATAAATAACCAAGAACAAAGGAGGGGGAATTCGGCTGTGTTTGTGCGGTCTGACCCCCCCCCCCTTTCGTTAGATGATAACTCTTAAATATTTAATCACAGGATTATCATTCTAGAACCAAGAATGAGAGTAAGGAAATAATCCACAACAAACCCCTACCTTGGGTTCAAGTTTGAATATCGTCAACGACCCGCGGAAGACAACGTCGCGGAGGTCGGGCGTCGCAGTAATCGTTCGTCAAATCCGATGACGAAGAGGTACGTCCGAAGAGGTACATCGTTGGCGAATCTTCGTAAGCCGACGAAGGAAGTCCGAGGAGGAAGCGGCGTTCCCTTTCGTTGATACGGAAGGCGTCGTCGATCTTCGGATACAATCGGCTACGAAGAAGAGAGGAGTGGCGTTCTTCGTCGGAGCTCGAAGGTTCTTCGCGTTCTTCGTCAAGATTGAAGAAGAAGAAGAAGAAGAAGGAGAAGGAGAAGGAGAAGGCTTCAAAACTTTCAAGAGGCTAGAGAATTCTAACCAAATAAAATAAGCTAAGAGCTTATTTTATTTACTCAACCAAACCTTTTTGAATTTCAAAGGTTTGAAAAAGTTTAAACAACTTAACACAATTAATAAGCTAAGTTGTCAATTTCATTTAAAAAGGGGAGTCAAGGGAGTTTTGAGAGGAGATGGAAAGTTGGGTTTCGTGTGGGCCCCACCACACTTAATCCTCCCAAGGGAGGTTAAGTGGATGTGGGTCCCACCTTTAACTTCCTTTGAGAGGAGTTAACCAACAAGTAAGAAAAATAAAAAGTGTTCCACATTTTTATTTAACTTTTTATAATTCTCCCAAAAACTAACTTTCGTCCCGCAATAAACGCAACTACAGAAAAGGTCTCCTTAAGAGAATATCGGCGCTTCGAGTTCATCGGTGCCCTCGGAATTTGATTCCGGGCACCGGTTCAAAAGTTAGAAATTCCCGCTCATTCGTTCACTGAACGTACCCGAGCCAAACATCGGAAATTGATTCTGGGCACTCCGGGCCTCGGAATCAGGTGCCGTCAGAAACCGCTCTCTTGTAAAATTCCAAAGAAAATTAAGAAAAAATTTCCTTTGAATTTTATGGGTCTTTAAATTACTCCCACCTCAGGGCTTTACGTCCCCGTAAAGATACATCAAAAACTAGGGAAACAAATGAGGGTACTGAGCCTCCCGCTCTCGTGTGCTCTCCTGGAGGTTCCCGTGCTGCCATCTGATGCGCACAATAGGAATCGATCGCCCAGGTAGGACCCGCTCATGTCGATCCTATATCTCCACCGAGACCTCCGTAAAAGTCGCCCCATCGTCAACGTCAAGCTCCCCGTGGTCAATGATGTGCGTCGGGTCATGCACGTATCTCCTCAGCTGAGACACGTGGAAGACGTCATGCACCCGGTGCAACTGAGGTGGTAGAGCCAGGCGATAAGCCACCTCACCAATCCTGCTGAGGACCTGGAAGGGTCCGATGAAGCGTGGAGATAACTTGCCTCCTCGGACAAATCTCCGAATACCACGTCGAGGTGAGACCCGCAAGAAGACGTGGTCACCATCCTCGAACTCTAGTGGCCTCTGCCTCCTGTCAGCGTATGACTTCTGCCGGCTCTGAGCTGTCCTCATCCGCTCCTGGATGACCTGGACCTTCTCTGTCGTGGCCTGGACCATCTCCGGTCCCACAAGTGCTGACTCCCCAGGGTCTGTCCAGCACAAAGGAGATCTACAAGGTCGGTCGTACAACGCCTCGTACGGTTCCATCCCGATGGTGGAGTGGTAGCTATTGTTGTACGCAAACTCCACCAAGGGTAGGTGGTCCTCCCAGCTACGACCAAAGTCGAGGACACATGCGCGGAGCATGTCCTCGAGAGTCTGAATTGTCCTCTCCGTCTGATCATCCGTCTGAGGGTGAAAGGTTGTGCTCAGACGTAGCTGCGTCCCGAACGCCTCCTTTAACCTCTTCCAAATCCGGGAAGTAAAGCGAGCATCTTGATCGGAGACGATAGATGATGGCACGCCGTGGAGCCGCACAATCTACTGAACGTAGAGACGTCCCAAGCTCTCCACTGATCCCTGCTCTCTGATGGGTAAGAACTGTGCCGACTTGGTGAGTTGGTCAACAATCACCCAGATGGAGTCGTGACCTCTGGAAGTGCGTGGAAGTCCAGTCACGAAGTCCATAGATATGTCGTCCCACTTCCACTCCGGGACCTCCAAGGGTTTTACCAAGCCTGCTGGTACCTGATGCTCTGCCTTCACCTGCTGGAAGGTGAGGCATCGAGAAACGAACTCTACTACTGCCTTCTTCATGCCCGGCCACCAGTGCTGTCGTCTGAGATCCTGGTACATTTTCGCCACTCCAGGATGTACCGCCAAAGAAGAAGTGTGAAACTCTCTCAGCACCTCCTCTCGCAAAGCGACTGGTACCATGGTACGTCCTCTGAAAAGGATGTCGTGCTCTGCTCCAAGGGAGAAACCATCAGGTGCATGTCCCGAGGATATCTGTGCACGTCGTGTCTCACAGTCAGCGTCCTCACGCTGTGCCTCTCTGACCCGCTACAGTAGTGGAGGGGTGACTGTGAGAGACTGGAGGAAGGCTTCTCCATCTCTATCCACGAAGGATATCTATAAAGAGGCTAGCTGCTCCATCGCCTCCTCAAGTAGATGAATGCCCGTCCTCCTGCTGAGGGCATCGGCTACAACGTTCCCCTTCCCAGGAGTATAGACTATCTCAAAATCATAGTCTTGGAGGAACTCGAGCCATCGCCGCTGTCTTAGGTTCAGGTCCTTCTGCGAGAAGATATACCTGAGACTCTGATGATCGGAAAAGACTGTAAAGCGCTTGCCCATAAGGTAATGTCGACATGTCTTCAAAGCGAAGACCACCGCTGCCAACTCCAGGTCATGGGTAGCGTAGTTCTGATCATGTGGCCTCAACTGTCGTGATCCATAGGCGATCACTTCCCGCTCCTGCATCAGGACGCAACCGAGTCCGGTCCCTGATGCATCGCAGTAAACTACGTACCCTACTCCCTCCTCAGGCAACCTCAAGATAGGTGTGCTAGTCAATCTCTGTCTCAGCTCCTGGAAGCTATGCTGACATCTGTCCGACCACGCGAAGGGTTTCCCCTTCTTCTTCAAAGATGTGAGTGGTGCCGCAACTCTAGAGAAGTCTGGCACGAATCTCCGATAGTATCCAGCTAGTCCCAAGAAACTCTGAACCTCAGTCACGATCCTGGGTGGCTCCCATGCTAACACAGCCTCGATCTTCGCAGGATCCACTGCAACTCCCGCCTCAGAGATAACGTTTCCCAAGAAGTGGACCTCACGTATCCAGAACTGGAACTTCGAGAGCTTACCATAAAGCTGGTGCTCTCGGAGTGTGTCTAGTACAACTCGCAAGTGATAGGAGTGCTCCTCCTCAGTCGTAGAGTAAATCAGTATGTCGTCAATGAAGACCACGACAAACCGATCAAGGTATGGCTGAAAGATCCTGTTCATGAGGGCCATGAACACTGCTGGAGCATTGGTTACGCCGAAAGGCATAACCAAGAACTCATAGTGGCCATACCGACATCTGAAGGCCGTCTTCTGCACATCCTCGTCTCTGACTCTGAGATGATGATAGCCTGACCTGAGGTCTATCTTCGAGAACCACCGTGCTCCCTTGAGCTGATCAAAGAGGTCATCAATCCTCGGAAGCGGATACTTGTTCCTCACTATCACCTGGTTCAGGCGACGATAGTCAACACAAAGTCGCAAGCTCCCGTCCGCCTTCTTGGCGAACAAAATCAGGGAAGCCCAGGGTGAAACACTGGGTCGAATGAACCCATTGCCCTGCAAGTCCTCCAACTGTACCCGTAGCTCTCGAAGCTCGGCGGGGGCCATCCGATATGCTAGAGTGGATATCGGGGCTGTCCCGGGGTACAAGTCAATATAAAAGTCTACCTCTCTGCGAGGAGGTAGCCCTAGAACGTCGTCGGGAAAAACGTCCGCAAACTGATCCACCACTGCAGGAAAACCAGGACTCCGCACGTCAACTGATCCAAGGATGAGGCTAGCCATCTGATGAGTGATGGGTTGTCCTCTCCTCCGCGGAAGTCCATCCTGTGCTGCTAAGGCTCCCTTCTCGCCGGTGAAGGTTAACCTGCTCCCGTCGGTGCGTACACATCGCACCTTGCGCCTAAAACAGTCAATCTGCGCATGGACCGTAGATAGCCAATCCATGCCCAAGATGACGTCGTAAGGCCTCTACGCTGCTACAAGAAGATCCCAGCCGAAGCTCCCGCCTCCTAGAGTGAGCTCACACTGCCAGCACCAGTGCGTAATCGTCGAGTCTGCTCCCGTAGGAGTCTCTAGCCGTAAGGATTGAGCCAACGGCTCTGTCGGAATCTCCGAGCTCCGAACAAGGGCAACGACTATGAAAGAGTGACTCGCTCCTGTGTCTATAAGAACTGCAGCAAGGGTGGAATAGACACAGATAGTACCTCGAATCATCTTGGGTGCACCGTGGTCGTAGGCCTCTGCTGCCTAGAGCTATGCCTGTCTCTACCCGCCAGCTCCCTGTGGTCGGTGTGGACCTCCTGGTGGTGGTGGTGGCAGAGCCTCAAAGTGTCTCCCACCACTTGCTGCTCGGCTAGCTCCTCTGCCTCGTCCGCCTCCTCCCTACGGACCGCCACGGTCGACCCTCTGCCTCTGCCTCGGTGGTCCCTCAACTGTCTGCTGCTCCTCGGCACGGCGGGTCGGGTAGTCACGAGCCATGTGGCCCTGCCCGCCGCACGAGTAGCACTGTCTGCCTCTCGAAAGACTGGCTCCTCGCTGTGTGCCCCGCACTGCTGAGCTAGTGTCCTGAGGTCGTATGCCTGAGGGTCTGGTCTGTCTGGACCCCTGAGTCATCCATCGACTGCCTGCTGCATATGACTCTGCCACGTGCCGCCCTGCGGTGGGTCGCTGCACTGGTGTAGACTCAGCAAGGAAGCTCTCGATCAGATGTGCCCGCTCCAGTACTCCTGTCTGAGTCGGTATGCTGAGGGAGATCAGTGATGCCCTGATCTCATGTCTCAAACCCTGCTCGAAGGTCCGGGCCCGGAAGAATGGGTCTCGTACCATGTCAGTCGAGTAGCACGAGAGATCAGTAAATCTCGCCGAGTACTGAGCGACCGTCATGCTGCCCTACCGCAGCTGAAGAAGCTCCTGGATACGCACCGCACGAAGGGTGGCTGGGATGAACTTCGAGCGGAAGAGGCTCTCAAAGTCCGTCCAAAGAAGAGATGCCTCATCGTGCACCTGGAGCATCAAGCTCCACCATCGTCCTACTGCTGCATATAGTAGGCTCGCAGCGAGGATCACCATGAGGTCTGCTGGTGTCCTCACTAGCCTAAACACATGTACCACTGCCTCCAGCCAGTCCTCGGCTACCTGGGGGTCCATCTCCCGACGAAACCTGGGCGGTCGCTGGCGCTGAAACTCATGCAGTGCGCTGAAGCGACGTGCATCGTCAGCGGCTGGTGCTGGAAGCATCGGGGGCTCGGTGGGTAGAGCTACCGCCGGTGCCACTACTGACAAAGGGCCCTGTACCGAGGCCTCGTCGCTCGGTGGGCTGTCGTCACACTCCACTCTCGGAACCCTAGCTGGCTGCCGTCGTGGGGCCATCCTGAAAAGGAAACAGGTGCGCCACGGTCAGAACAGTATACCTGGTGAGCTGATATAAGAAATCACAAAGAAAACTTTGAAACACACACGCAATCAATGTTTTCGTGCATTAAGTCAGAAATCAGAAGTCAGGGTCCTGGTGTACGGATACGTCGGCCGCCGCACCAACACTGGACTCCCTGGACTGATAACCACACTCAATACGCTAAACATTATTGCTTCACATAGAAAAGATCAGAGTTCGCGGTAGAACTGAACTCCTCTGATACCAATTTGTCACGACCCGCCCTCGGGGCCCGTGCCGTGACTACCCCAAGCCCGCCTTCCATAGGCCAGGGGCTGGCGACTAGCACCAAGGCGTAATTCCCAGTAAAAAGGGAAGGCATTGCCTTTGAAAAGTAAACAAACACCACAGAGTAAGCAAGCGGAAAGTAAACACTAAGTTAAAACAGAGTACAACTGAAAGTGCGGAAAAGTAAATGGGCCAGTATACAAACCCAAACTGAAAGTAAAGTACAACTCGAAAGGAAAAACAACAACTGTAAAGTAAAAGCCTCTACACCGAGCTGTCCACTGGAGATCCCACCTGAAGGGTGGGTACAGATAGCTCCACTGCTCCACGGGTCCCACCGTCCGCTCCGAGTACGTCCCGCCCAGTGGTCCACCTCCACGTACCGTTCTGCTCTGCAAGCCTCAACCATGATCAACGATGTCCGTCGTCTGCAACCAACACAACGTAGTGCGGGCATAGCCCATGCAGGGGTGATTATAAGCTACTCAGTAGGGACCCCGAGACCCCCGAAGGTCTCCCAAAATCCACAAAGGATAAACCACAAAGGTAAGATACAACCACTAAGTAACAACCGACACTGCTTAGGTATATGCCCATACATATACCTAAGTCATCAATTCCAACACGCTCCAACCTCCGAGCCCAAGTACAACTCAGTCCACACAAGAAAGTAAACGTATTCCACACAGGAAAGCAAAACGAAATCCACACAGGATAGCACAACACAATCCACACAGGAAATCAACTGGATTCAGCTCACACAGGTATACTTCTTCGAAAGACGATAAAGATGATCTCTGATCCATCTAAGTCGTCGGACCCACGAAGGATCGATAGGTAACTAACCCCCGCAAAAGACCCACACGGGATCGGGCCCACACAGGACCTGTAGGCGCTGGTTCACACAGGACCGATGAGCGCAAAGACCCACACAGGATCGGACCCACACAGGATCGGGCCCACACAGGACCTGTAGCAATGATCCACGTAGGATCGCTGAGTGCTGTAGTTGTCGTCGAATCCACACAGGATCTCTGTACTGTCGTCGTCGCAGTCACAGTCGCAGTCACAGTAGCAGTAGCAGTAACAGTAGCAGTCACAGTCGCAGCCAACACTAGGGTTCCCACACACAGCAAGCTCGTTCGGGAGGATCCGCTCCACGAGCCGAGAGGCTGATACATCAACTGTCACAAAGTCCAGAGTTGATGTATCCAAAAGTTCTGTATCGCCAACAGGAACTCAACGCAACAGACGGCGCGTCGATCGGACGGCCGGTCTGAGAGTTATTGGCTTTTTCGTCCGAGGGGCCCGGTTGGTTTTTAAGGCAAAACCAGCCCGACCGTACTCCACCTGCGTCCAAACCTCTGGCGGAGTATGCCAAAAGATCCGACTCACTAAGAGGAACACAACAAAGCTGACGGCACGTCAATCGGACGTTCGTAGCTCAAGATATGAGTGTTTCCGCTCTGAGGGCCCGGTTGGTTTCGTGAACGAACCAACCCGGCCGAACTCAAAGTATTCCGAAACCCTGAGTGTAATATACCGAAACGACCGTCTCGATCCAAGGATCACGTTTCCGCATACGGTTCGTCAATAGGAGGTCTGTAGCTCAGGTTATGAGCAAAAGACCAAAGTCAATTCGAAAACGGGGGGTCCGGGTCCGGGCCGACCCGGCCCGACCCCCCCTGGATCGGCCCGAACCGGGTCTGACCCGGCCCGGCCTGCGGCGGTCCGGCGCGGCGGCGTGGTCCGGCGCGGCGGCGCAGTCCGGCGCGGCGGCGCGGCCCGGCCGGCTGCGCAGTCCGGCGCGGCGGCGCGGCCCGGCCGGCGGCGCAGTCCGGCGCGGCGGTGCGGCCCGGCTGGCGGCGGCGCGGCCTGGCGCCGCTGGGTGCCACGTGCAGGGGGCATGGCCCCCGCTTCCAGCTGACGGTGCGGCTTAAGCCGCGCCTTTTTGGAGAACCGGCCCCCTTCGTGGGGGCTTGCTTGAGGGAAACCGGGGGGCCGCCTCACCCCTTAATGAAACCGCCCCCCCTCATAAATGGGGGGGCATTTGACTTGGCCGGGGGAATTAAATTCCCCCGGTCTTTGACCTTCCGGACGGCCACCTGGCCGGCCGGTTTTTCATCAACGGGACCGGCAAAGCCGGTCCCCTTCCGGTTTCCGACACCGGTGGCCCGGCGAGCCGCCGGTCTTCCCGTCCCGCCGCGGCCCGGAACCGGCCGCGGTGTTCGTCGTCCGGCGCGGTGCGACGGCACCGCGCCTCTCCGTCGCAGCCCCGCTCCAGCCGCGGCGCCTTCGGTTCCCTTCGACGCGGCGCGATGGCATCGCGTTCATGATAATCCATCCACGGCGCGACGTGACGGCGTCGCGTAAATAAGCCGGGCGATTCCCGCGTGGTGCGACGGCACCACGCCTTCTCGTTCATCACAAGATTATATAAATAACCAAGAACAAAGGAGGGGGGAATTCTGCCGTGTTTGTGCGGTCTGACCCCCCCCCCTCTCGTTAGATGATAACTCTTAAATATTTAATCACAAGATTATCATTCTAGAACCAAGAACGAGAGTAAGGAAATAATCCACAACAAACCCCTACCTTGGGTTCAAGTTCGAAGTTCGTCAACGACCCACGGAAGACAACATCGCGGAGGTCGGGCGTCACAGTAATCGTTCGTCAAATCCGATGACGAAGAGGTACGTCCGAAGAGGTACGTCGTTGGAGAATCTTTGTAAGCCGATGAAGGAAGTCCGAGGAGGAAGCGGCGTTCCCTTTCGTTGATACGGAATGCGTCGTCGATCTTCGGATACAATCGGCTACGAAGAAGAGAGGAGCGGCGTTCTTCGTCGGAGCTCTAAGGTTCTTCGCGTTCTTCGTCAAGCTTGAAGAAGAAGAAGAAGAAGAAGAAGGAGAAGGATAAGGCTTCAAAACTCTCAAGAGGCTAGAGAATTATAACCAAATAAAATAAGCTAAGAGCTTATTTTATTTACTCAACCAAACCTTTTTGAATTTCAAAGGTTTGAAAAAGTTTAAACAACTCAACCCAATGAATAAGATAAGTTGTCAATTTCATTTAAAAAGGGAGTTAAGGGAGTTTTGAGAGGAGATGGAAAGTTGGGTTTCGTGTGGGCCCCACCACACTTAATCCTCACAAGGGAGGTTAAGTGGATGTGGGTCCCACCTTTAACTTCCTTTGAGAGGAGTTAACCAACAAGTAAGAAAAATAAAAAGTGTTCCACATTTTTATTTAACTTTTTATAATTCTCCCAAAAACTAACTTTCGTCCCACAATAAACGCAACTACGGAAAAGGTATCCTTAAGTGAATATCGGTGTTGTGAGTTCATCGGTGCCCTCGGAATTTGATTCTGGGCACCGGTTCAAAAGTTAGAAATTCCCGCTCGTTCGTTCACTGAACGTACCCGAGCCAATCTTCGGAAATTGATTCCGGGCACTCCGGGCCTCGGAATCAGGTGCCGTCAGAAACCGCGCTCTTGTAAAATTCCAAAGAAAATTAAGAAAAAAATTCCCTTGAATTTTACGGGTCTTTACAGATATATTATCTGTGATTTTGTTTCTTTTAAAAGATATTGTATATGGATATATTTATAATATTGTTTTCAAATACCATCCATTTACCTTTAAAAAGGGTATTCTTGAATATAGTTTTCACTTGATATTTTAAAACAATATTCAAATGGGTTTTCTTTTATATTTTATATCTATTTTAATTTATGGTTTATCTCTGAGGAAGAAATTTTTTGTTCACTCTATATATGTTATTATAAAATTATTAATTTTTTAAAATGATGTTTCTGATATTATTTTAATTCCTTAGTTCAAATAACATTATGTTTTTGGAAATATTAAGAAACCCATTCATTTTTCATTGGTTATTTAATGTATAAATATGGTTGATTTAATGGGGAACACATATGTTGGGATATTAAATGGTGGGGCCTTGTGTAACCCTCTAATTAATTGGTTTATGTTTATAGCTTGTGAGATAGTAAATAATATACGTGATGAGTTTTTTCATATACACCTAGTCATGATGTGTTTTCACACATTTTCTAGTGTAGACATAATAATTTTATTCACATTGGCATGGGAAAGATGGGATTTCTCCAAACGAGTTTTCTTATGTTTATGGTTGTTCCAAATTTTAATGTTTCTTATCATGTTATTCCAAATATTCAAGAATTATTTAATGTTATTGAAATTCCATTTTTCATGATTACATTTTATTTTTAATGTATTTCACACAATTATGTCATGTTCAATTATTTTATAATTATTGAGATGAATCTTGACCCATGAAATAACTTTTATAAATCCTTAAATGTATTTTTTATAAGTATAATTTGATATATTAGGTTTTATGATTATTATCTATGGTCTTATAATACTTTTATATAATATTTACCCACTTCTTCATGCAATCGATTAATTTTTGTTCTGATAGATTTTGAAATATTTTTACCATACTGAGCATATGAGAAACCCCCTTTAATTTATATCAAGTACATAGGTAGTTTTCCCTAGAGGTTTCATTACATCATTTTTCTTAATAAATTTTTTACAATTTATAAATATGATACCATACAATCTAAAACATCTATGTAGTATAAGAAATATGAATCATGAAGTTGATTCCATGAGCATAAGTAAGGAATAATATTAATTCAGATAGTAAATTTCTAAAATTACTAGGGTTTTATGAAAATTAACTTCTAAAATAATGAATATAACAATATTTTATTAGAATGTACTAGTTAATTCACCGGATTAGATTCCAAAAATACAAAATTAAGGAATATTATAATAATTATGTTTATGATGTTCAAAAAATTGACAATTAGTGAATCCAATTTACATGGTAGAGACCCTCAATAATCTTGGATCACTATTTATCAATGTTCTTGGTTCATCAGATCACTAAAATATGGGTAACCCAAAAAAATATAGATAAATCCTAACCCACTAGTCAAGGAAGAATATCTCACCCATGAAAATAATATATAAATGTATTCAAACACTCTAAGGAAATGTTCATTCTCAAATAAATGAACGATATAAATTCTACTCCCTCACCCCTCACACATTGGGCTTGTAAAAGAAAATGAATAAGGGGAGATAGAAATTAAAGTGTAAGGGTTGGAACCCAAAATTAAATAACATAAAAATAACATACTTGAAAAATAAATTCTCCTTAAACTTGAAAAAAATGGTATAATAAATTATAGCCACTCATACAAGCCATGATTATGTAGAAAAATAGAATTCCAAATATAAGTATCATGGAAGAAATCATTTGACCACTCCTTGAAATTAAATTTTTAAATGTATCTTATAGTGTGTATGTAACCACTATTTATATACTAAGTCCCTTGAGATATTTTCGCATACCTTATTTACAAAACCTCATTATCTATCCAGAATCTCGGAATATCTCAACAATCATCCTCCAATTACATAGGCACCATATGTGGGTCTTTACTTTAAACTCCGTTTAAATCATCCAAATAATATCATCAATTTTTATTTGTGAAACAGAGACATTCCAAAATTTTATTTTCTATCATACATATCTTTCCATTCTGAATAGAACTCGTCATCACCTATGACATATTATGAGTTCAATCATGGTATGTTATCTTAAACTTCTCCTGAAAGATATACCAATACATGTGCATGGGAACATCATCCGAACCTATATCATTTTTGACAAAAAAACCCCATGTCTTTAAAATCATCTACCATGATTTAGGAAAGCATAATTATTCAAACTACATTCATCAAAACAACATGTTATGGCTCTCTCTATGTGTGGTAATTGACAATTTTTTCTATTCATTCACAAGTAAGGTGCTCCATGATCATTAACACACAATAACCATTTCCATTTCTTGTTCTAGCTCCTCTAGATTACCACCATACCCCAAAAAATGGATTAGTGAAAATAATGAAACCATTATTCCTTATCCATGATATGAAATATTATCATTATGTCAATTTAGTAGTAATGTCTTCTTGTGGGTGCCTCTATGTAATATCGGTCCATATTCCACAGGCCTACACATCAAATTTTTGTGCCCTACATCATTGTTACTTATTTCATTGTAGAAACTCATGAATGATATTTAAAGATTATTTTTTTGGATTTCAGTGGTAATTTTTTCTCTTCAACGATGACTACTATGAATCCCAAAAAAAATTGATGACCATTTTTTCATCAGAGATCCCACACATACCATTACCATTCAATCTTTGGATTTATAATGGTTGTGTAAAACGTAAATCATTCTATTAAATCGTGATAATTTCTACCATATTGTAGAAATGGACTTTTCTATCATCACATTCAATTTTAATTCTTCTTGATTCATCTTACCCATAGTGAATTCACAAATCATCATCCAAGATCCTGACATTAATCTATGGTGATTCTGATATTCATGATGATACTTAGAGGTGTGGTCAAGCTTTACCAGTAGTGTCTATGAAGTTTTCCAATATCCTTAATGATGTTCTAATGATATTAAAGGATTCAAGTATTGTAGGATCTTTTCAGAATTGGGTGGTGCGATACTATGAATTTTATGATGTTGCTTTACAAAATAAAACAGAAACACCCATAAACACTCATCCACGTAATTATTTATAGGGTCGCACTTATTGAATAAAATCAATTTCAAACATCATTTACCTCCTATAAAGTTATACGGGATATGGGGAACTCATAATACCATTCCAAAAAAAATTTACCCAAGTAAACATTCTTCTATATCCACATGGTCATGGCTACTTATTTTGGTGCACATTCTTATTAACCTATCCTCTGTTTGGAAAGTATGCTAGCTGAGGAGTCCTTGTGTCCTCCATCCTTTGACAAGAGAGCCTTATTTTTCCAAAATTAGTAAAATAACATTACCAAATAACTATAAATTAACACATTGAACACATAATTTATCCTTCATGAAATTTTTTTTAAAATTGATAAACAAATAATTTCATAAAATTTCATTTTGAAGAAATTATTTATAAATATTATTTACCAAAAAATAATAAATGAAATTAATACTTTTTTCATAAAGAAATAAAAAATATAATTCATTATTTAATATCTTAAATTTTCATGGATGAAATTGATATATAAAATTCAACCATGTAAAATCCAATATTTACTCTCAAGGAAAAAAATATCACCCTAAATCAAATAAGAGTTACATAACTAGAAATATCAAAATGTAATATAAATATAATCAAACAACTATCAATGGGGATATCAAAAATTCATGTTTCATAATACAATTATCAATTAAACTTAACATTTCAATAAAACATGTCAACCAATGTATTTTAATTTCACCCTAGGAAATTGATTGAATTTATCCTTCCTTATATTCATATATCTTTATATATTATTAGAATACATGACATCATTTTATCTACCTCACTTTAATTTCTTAGATAAATCAAGTTAATAATTTTAAATAGGAATTTTCCTATACCACGAGTACATGGTCTTTCAGAAGAATGTAAAGGAACTATATTAGATACTTTTACTTAGAAATTCCAAAAAATAATTATGAGGGATTGATATTAATGATCAAATGAATCCAAGGATATAGGTTGGTCGTAATTCATGTCATAACATTAAATCTCAAAAAAAAATGAGATTAATTTCTTAAGAACAATGCATGATGTATAAAATTATTTTTTTATTGAAAATATCCATTTTTAAAATGAAAACACCCTCTTCCCAAGAAAACTGTACGGTCATGATTAATGAATAAATAATCAAAGAAGTACACCTTCTTAAATATTTTTCTTTTAAATATTTTCAAGTTAAATTTAAAATTTTCTTCATTCAATATTTTAATCAATAAAAGTAGGACAACGACCACGCAATACAAGATAATAAATATCATTAGCTAAGAAATGGTTTTTTTACCCTCCAAAAATCCACAAATTTTTTTACCTAATTGGTTTAAATTTTCCGTTTTTTATAAAGAGGGGAATAAATTTCTGTAAAAATAATGATACCAAGAATTTTTTTCCTAAAACATATGAAATATTACAACAAAAAATATTTTACTATAAATAAATCACATTCCTTCCATCGTAGAAAATATATCCCCCACTTTTTAACATTTGATAATAATGAAAGGAATAAAATTTGGGCAAGAAATGATATAATTATCTTGTAATGTGGCCCTTCTATAAAAATACCATTCATGGACATTAATTCATATAGAATTATTAATGTCATAGTAGGTCTCATGGATATTGAAAAAAAAATAAAAAATACTCAATCATATTAAATATGACTTGGTATATTAATTTCTTTGAAAATATTCAATGCAATATCAGGTTGAAAAAATGTCCAAATATCTCAAAATAAATATTCTCAAGAGTTTTTTTGAAAAACTAACTAAGAATTCCTACAGGAAATGGGAAAATATTACCTAGTAAAATCAGTCATGTAATGAAAAATAATTAAAATAAAATCAACATGAACTTTTTATTTTCAATGTATAAAAAATGATAACTAAACATCATCTAAATTAGTAACCTAGATTCCCCAAATCATTATTAATAAAATTAACACTCTTTTTCTTATCAATAATTTTTCAATCCCATGTATTAATAATAAAATATTAAAACCCAAACATGGAACCATTTGGTTCCTAAATATTTATTTTACAATAGATTATTGTGTATAAAAATATCTAATTATGGGGCATGGAATTCAATTAATGTTCAATTTTTAATGAAAATATGGGGAGATATAAAATATATATTTTAAAATACCTTTTAATGAAGATCCATTTATCTTTTTTGTTCAATCGCTTGATCATTATTTACAAACATATCAAAAAATAAAAGTGAAATATCATGTTCTTTCCTCGTGTATTCTAAAAAACATTGAATGGATTGATTATACATAATAATATAAAAATAAAACTAGAAACTAATTCCTTATAAAGACCAAAAACAAAACCCTTGGATAGCTATTAATGATTTTTAATGACACTTAGAATAGAATTTCATAAGCTCATTTATCTTTAAAATACCTCATTTGATCACATAATAAGTGTATCATAATGAGCTAGTCATCTTCGTTATACCCAATTTTTACTTCTTTGTGTATCCCAGACTGCTCCTCTCATTTTTTTATTGATCCCTAATTATTAATTTGATGAGATTATTAAAGGATATCATGATGATTGTTAAAGGTCACATGTTTCGATTTTACATTGTACCACTCCACCTTTTATTCTACAATGGCTCGATATTTATGATAAAATTCTTATATGGCCTCTCCATATTCTATATAAATCATTTTAACTTTTTCTTTATTATCACTTTGAGGAGGTAAAATAATTATGAAAATAGATAATATAATTAAAATAATACATGTTATATATAAATAAGGAAAATATCCTCCTACTTATATTTATTTGGATTTATTTATAAATTGTATGGTGATTCTTATTGTGTGGAATGTTCTAGGGATTCCACCAACACACCAATCATTATTTCATTCCAAAACTCATCAAAAGTTATCCACTATTCTTATTTTTCTTATTATTCACATGAGGGATTTTCTTCTTATTCTTATTCATATCCTTCTCTTGTAGATTATTATTCTTTTTTACTATCCTTGGGAAGTGTGAGGTTTTATTTCCTGTAAAAAATATTCTTAATTAGACTTATAATTAGAAAGAGTGATTACATATTAGTCATATTCATGCAATTTAATGGTTTTGATTGGTTATTTTGTTACTTTTTAGAATGTGAGAGTACTCCACGCTCTCCATTATTATTTTTTAAGAAAATTACATGTATCTAAACCCTCATTGAATATTTTTAATAGTCTATAGAAGACTTGCATGTCCCCACTTGGGTATTGTTGTGGGATCCATGTTTGATATCCTCTCTCTAATATAAGATTTTGATCTTCCCTTTTGTTGATCAATATTATTGAGAAATACTATTTTTTTAAGTAGTGGTGAGTGTGTACGTCTATCAATCACTATATCCAATCCATTATAACCAATAAAATACCCAATCCTAGACATTATTCAAGAAAATTTTAAAATAAAACTATAAGATAAACTTAATAAATTGAGGAATGAGATGGTGAGATGTGGTAAACTTGGACTAAATACCATCTCAAAGTGGTACCCAACATGAATTTGCACATACCCAAACAGTGTTACCAATTCACATGGGATAAAGAATAGCATTCAGGAACCCGCAACAAAGAAATTGAAAATTTTATCCCAAACTGAAGCTACCATATGGAATATATATATATATATATATAACATAGGGAAATAACATAAGAGATAATATATCCCATAACTGAAAGAAAATATTAGAAACTACCTAACATAAAAGTATAAATAATCTCCAAGAGACATTCCCCAAATCAAACAGAAACAAAAATACAACACCAACTTATGAAAGGGTTAATAGCTACATCAGCAGTCTACATGTGATAGAAATGGTAAAGTCCCATAATCTAGCCACCAACTTTCAAAAATTATCTGAGAAAAACCTCACCACCTAACTACAGTTTCGTTCCATTTACAACATTGAAGGACATAAAAAAGTGTATGCACCATTGAAGGGGTGTGTAGGGTGTGAGATAATAGGCTGAGTTGTATCCCATCCAGGTGTACCATATCAACTCACTATGAAATAGACAATCACACTAATTAATCCCATATACATATGCATCAAATCTTGGAAGATGAGGAATACGCCAAAAATTGAACCCTCCAACAATGTCTGTTGAGTACCTAAATAAGCATGCCTAGTCAGTAGAGTAATACCCCATGATTGAACCCCTTTAAGGTATAAATGGATAAGAACAATTACTACATATTTTACCTAAGTATTGAAGGCTTACCATGATCTCTATTTTAAAAATAATTTTCATCAAAACCATTTTTTGAAAACAATTTCATAAAACCATTTAACAAAGAATTGAAAATACATTTTTTGTGACCAAAACAAGAGGAACCCCTTATTTTATCAAATTCCCATTTTAGAAAACATAAATAAGTCAATAAATCATGGAATTTAATTTTTTAAAACAAATTTTAAAACTATAGAAAAATATTTCATCCAACACAAGCTATAGATGGAATCAACCACCTCAAACTCAAATCCCACACACCCACAAAAAGATCCACTGACAGTGAATAACATAGAAAAAAAAAATAAAAGAAGCCCTAAAATCAGTTCTCACATCACACAGAATTGATTCACCAATAAAAAATATGTTAGAAAGTGTAGGTCATGAAAAACCTTGAATAATTCACACCTGCCACACTAAACCCACAAAGGAATATCACATAGAAGGAGATCACATAACATATCTAGGGAGACACCATGCACAAACCTAAATATAAAATGATAAATTAATAAATATATAAGTAGAAGAGGTTCCAAAAATCTCCATAGAATAGATCTATGTTGAGAGAAAAGAGGCTACATGTTGAATGAATGGAGAATAACCTATAAAAATCCCTAAAAATCACACCGCATTCTCTTTCCATATCCATTAAAACTATTAAATGTTTTGTAATAAGTGGAGTCTATGAATATTTAAAAATATTTGACCTTTTTAAAAAAAATAGGACATTTACCATTACATATCATGTTACTACTTTTCATAGTGTGTAACCTTTCCGGATATGTATTAAGCTGATGACATGTGCCTAAGGACCCAATACACGACATGTAATCCCATTACAAGACATGTTATCACCTAGTATAATGATAAAATAAAATTTTCTTACATGAATTCCCAACCCACATCGATTATTCTCAAAACATGAGGAGAATCCCATAAATCAATTATCACTTTTATATCTGAACTCCCTTAATTAAATCAATAACACATCACTGAACCTTAGTTCATTTTCACTATTATATTATTTCCATCATTAGGAGTCCCAAAATGGTCCCAAATAAAGAGAAAAATGAATAAAGATAATATAATCAGCTAGATGATGGTAACTAGATGTTACAAGCTCCCCACCATAATACATTCCATCCCTGTGATTTCATGAGGAGGAATGATGTTCAGAAAGAATATGAGACCTCTACTCACACATCAAAAAATCCATATCCCACATCTTATGAGAATCTAATCTGTAATGACATAACTCTCTTACAAAAGAAATATAAATACCATGTAATACCTTCACTTGAGAGTCAATTATCTCAATTAGATGATCCAAAATAAAAACACCTTACTCTAACTCGATCTCTTTCCATCTTAGAATATGAGTGGGATTAGGATGGTATTTTATGAGATATGATATGTGGAAAACCTAATAAATTAATATCAACTAAAAAACTTATTTAAACCAATAAGAATCATGAACAATACACATTGTGTCCTCAAATATAACAACATATCTTGAATCCATTTTTCTCTACATTCTAATTCGACAGTGACCCAACTGAGGAGAAACTTCCAGGAAAACCTTGTCACCTATGGATGACGTCAATGATCTACATAATATTTCTTCAAACTATGAGTTGTAACCAGACATTTCAATTTATCATAAATCACCACTGAAGTCTCCTAAAAAAGACACGATCCTACCAAATAGGCCTTTCCCACCTCTTCCTAATAAAGAGAAGACCTACACGGGGGGGGCCATACCAAGCATCAAAGGGATCCATTATGATCAATGAATGAAAAAAAATATTATAAGAAATCTAAACCAATCCCAAATTAGTATCCCCATATCCACTAAAACCCAATACATAGGCACGGAGCATATCCTCTTAGATTTGAATAGCATGTTGTGTCTGGCCTTCAATCTGTGGATGGTAAGTTCTACTCAACCTAACCTGAGTCATCATCACCTCTTTGAGACTCCTGCAGAACATATAAGTAACCCTAGGATCCCTATATAAAATACTGGTAGAAGAAACCATGTATATGTTCATGATATACTAAACATATAGCTTACCAAATCTTCAACTTTAGTGGTTTCCCTGACCAGAAATAAGTGAGATAAATTTTTCAACTAATCAATTACCACCCAGATAGAATTCCTCCTTTAGGGAGCCCACTGTAATCCAATATCAAATTCCATGGAAAACTATTAACATTTCCTAAAAGACACTTAAAGTGGACTAAGAAAACCCAATGTTTTCATATTATCTACCTTTATCTGTTGGCAGTTGTAATAGTTGGACACACAATCTATAATGTCACATTTTATACCTAGACACCAAAATTGTCACCCCAAGTCATAATACATGTTTTTAGTTCCCAGATGAAGGGACCATAATGAAATATGACAATAAAAAACTAACCTCCTCACTAATGGTGGGAAAACAAACCAATTCCCAATATATATGTCACCATATAAATAGAGAGACCAATATAAATGGTATCCCCAATATAAAGGGATTCACAAATTTAACTAAACACACTATCATGCAACTGAATATGAATAATAGACTCAATGAAATATGATATATATAAACACTAGTTAGAACCATACCTGAAACATATGCTTGATATTCCAAGGGAAACCTTGTGAAATTTCTCATAAGGTTCAACTCTTCCTTAAATTGTAGAATAGCCTCTAATGGTACACTCTTACTGATAGAATATACAACAACATTCTCATTCCTCATGGTGTAAGAGATATTGAAGTCAATTGTTGGAAGGTATTCCACCCATTATATGTATTTATGATTTATGTCTTTCTGAGAAAAGATATAGCTCTGAAACTTGATTTTAGAAAAGATCATGAACCTCTCCCCAAAAAAATGCTCCACCAACACTAACATGCAGAAAAAACTACAAAAATAATTATATCATGAGTGGGATAATTATTCTCATGAATTTAAATATGGATAGAGATTTAATACACCACATAATCATTCTATATAATCTCACAACCAAAAATTGTGTCAGAATCATCGCAAAAAACCACATACTTCTTATAGGGATCAGCTAATATTAGAATAGAAGCTAACATCATATGACCTTTAAGATCACTAAAATATGAATAACACTATGAATACCATGTTAATTTCACCACTTTCCTGATAAGATAATTTAAATGAGACTCTATATTTGAAAAATCCTTGATGAACCCTTGATAATACCAAGAAAGGCCAAGGAATCTCTAATTATCAAAGTTTTTCCATGGTTCTTCTCATGATAAAATAGTCTTCACCTTAACAGGATCCACTATTAATCCATTCTCATAAATCATGTTCCCTAAAACCATCACTTCTTGGATCTATAAATAACCTTTCAAAATATTTCCATAAAAACATTTAATCCTCATTATCCCCAAAACCAAACCAAAATGGTGCTTGTGTTCATGCTAAAATATTGAGTAAGCCAAAATATCTTACATGAACAGTACCAAAAAAAAGTTTCGGGATACCAATGGAATATCTGATTCTTTAATTAAATAAGAACTATATGAGTGTTGGTAATACCAAAGGACATCAAAGGCTTTCAATAATGGATATCTCTTCTCTTTAAAGTTGTCTTCGATATATCATCCTCCTGAACTCTAAGATGATGATAACCTGACTGAAGAAAAATCATCTACAAACACCTTTCCCCCCTCTAATAGATAAAATAAATTATCCACATGAGTAAAATGATACATCTTCTTAACTTTTATCCATTTAAAATTTTAATAGTCCACACACAATTAGAGTGAACTATATGCCTTCATAGAAAAGAGCACAGGGGTGACCAAGGTAATACACTAGGAAAAGAACCTCTCTCTATATGGTCATCCAACTAAATCTTGAACATTTTCAGCACCTTTTGTTCCATAAGATAATAAGGTATTGAAATTGACTACATACATGGAACTAGGTAAATATCAATCTCAATCTACCTCTATAGATCAATAATAGAGAAATTGTATGTGCAAACATCAGGAAAGACCTGAGAAACCATAGGAATATCAACCATAGAAGAAACATCGTTTGGGTCAACTAATACATTAGAAAACAATCTCTAAATATCTGGGTAGAAAAGTCCTACACGAGCAGACCTTCTATCCCATTATCACAGAAACACCCATGATATCCCTTTAACCATAAGACATGTGGTACAATAATGATAACAATCAACCTTGTAATGGGAATTGATAAGAAAGTCCATCCCATTGATTACATTGAATAGATCCAGATCAGGAAAAATTAAATCTCATACTAACTCTGCATCAGCTATCGATAGTGAACAAAAAGTATAATGAAAACCTTATTTTTTACTCTTCCCAAAAGGAGTTTGTAAATCCATAATGAAGGACATGAGATCCATTTAAATTTTAATAATATCAAAAAATTACAAACATAAGTGAGAGGGAAGCACCAGTATTAAACATAGAAATTTATATTGAAGATGGAATAATGATGGTACCTCTCCCTATCACTAAATTCATCTCTACCTATGTCTGAAATTCATATAATTTATGAAGGTTATTCACTCATAAGGCCTAGGGATATGGTCCTGTACTCTTTGGAGAATATTAATTCATTGCAATAGCCTTTGAAGATGAATATCCCTCCCCATATCAAGGAATATACATATCATGATAGAAATGCTTAATATTACCACAAAATCTACAAATGTTACATATGATTGATGGTGAATGACAAGAATTATAGGTGTATCCAACCTTTCTACAATAATATAATGTCTGATTCATACTTCTTTCTATATCTGATGGTGCATAAGAGTTCTTCTACTGAGAACCACCTTCGTCAATCATGTGATGTTCTTTCCACTTCCAATTTTTCCCTTATGTACCACTAAATCTTCCACTAGATGGAGGAGAATGGAAATAATAACCAACCTTTTCTTCCATAGTAATCCCTTCAATCATTTTTCGGTTTACCATATTAGAATTGTTCAAAATATTCAACATAAATACATGTTCTCTGATATTTGTTCGCAAACCCAACAAGTACTACTGATCCTTCAGATGGTCATTATTTTCGACCTCGATTGAAAAAAAACCCTAATCCACAAACAATTTAGTGTATGTTGACATTATACGCTCTCCCTAATATAAATAGAGGAAATATAGAGACTTCATTAGAAACTGTAGAAAAAACTGTTGTAAGAACAGAGAATTAAAACATCTCCAATACAATCCCACATACATATCTTCCTATAACATGGAATCCAACCATCATTATTGGGGACCCTCAAGAATGAATTCCACACAAGTCACCTTGTTACTCTTGGTTGTATCCAAGAATTAAAAGATATGATTGATCTTTTATAGACAACCCTCCACCTCTTGAGGTTAATGTATACCCTTAAAGGATAGTTGATTCTTATGGGGAAGTCAAATGATCGATCCCAATCCACTATAGCTCCTAGCTATACCTCAATAACTATTTTCTAGACTTGTGGTATATTATGATCAATAATATGAACTTATATCATGATTTTATTGATAATATTATATTTAATTTGTCGATTATATTGAGTATAATTAGATATACTCTCCTGAGGAACCCATGAAACATGTCTTAGAGGCATACCGATGCATATAAAAATAGAAGAATTTATCAAGAAATAAAGAAATAATAGTTTAAAATAGAAAAACCATAAACAAAGAAATGATATTATGATCAAGAACATGCAAAATGATACACACATAACAACATCCCCAAGTAACGTGAGTATTGTAACAACAAAATATGGAAAGGCAGTGATCGAAACCTAACTCTAAAGTTCAAACAACACTATATCAATTCTACTAAAAATCCCAAAATAAGGACTCTTGAAGACAGACTAGCTATAATACCAAACTCTAGTGAACCCGACCCAAATACCATCTCAAACTGGTACCTGACCAAAATTTCTACACAACCAACAAGTGTTCCAGATCCCCACAGGCTAGTGATTAGCACTCCTGAATCCGTAACAATCGTAGGGAAAAATTTCTTACATACTCAATAAATAACATGAAATATATATATATATATATAATATAGAAAAAATGAAAGATATAATATAAAACACAACAAAATGAAAACAACATAAACTACACCACTTAAAAATAGAAATATTCTTTTAGAGACAATTCTATAATTAAAGGTTAGAAAAACAAAAACTTCTACTCCAACAGTCCCCATGTGATTGCTTGGGTAAACTCCCACCATTTCACCACCATCTACCCATACCAATCTGATAGAAAAACTCACGGCCTCACTACGACGTCTTTCCTTCCCTCTTATCGAATGACATAACATGTTCTACAAACTACTGAAGGGGTACGTAGGGTGTGAACTAATAGGATCCGTATGATCCCACCTAGGTGTTTCATATCCAGTTTCCTTAAAATAATCTAAAAAATGATAAACGTTAATGAAAAAATAATGATAAATAGTTTTAAAATTTTATATGAAAATCTTGTAAAAACAATTAATTCATCTTTTCCACATTTCTAAAAGAAACTAGGTAAAAAAAGTTTCAAAGAATTTTATATACATATATCAAATCCAATAAGCTCAAAATAAATCATGAATTTCATATCATTTCAATCAAAATTAGTACAATATAACATAGTATAGGAAAAAATAAAATCACAAGTATCATAACACCAAGCATCGCACTAGGTCTAGCTAGCTAGGACACTCATACCCCCCAACATAGAAAATGGTGGACATTAATCCACAAGACATATGCATTGAATCTATGTAGTATAGTAACACCCCCAAAAGTGAACACACCAATAGTGTCTACCATGTCCCTAGAACAACAGACCTAAGGAGAAGAGGAACACCCCATGTCTGAACTCCCCTATTATATCAATGGAAGAGGCCTATTAATAAAACTCCCACTAATTACCCAATGATTCCCATGTTCTATATTCCTCAACGGTTATTCATCAAAAACATTCATTCAAAACAATTTCTTAAATATTTTTCCCAATACTTTGATAATACCTTTTCCTTTACCAAAATATGGGGAAATTCATCTTTTCACAGAAACCAGTTTCCACACATACAAATTGGGTTATAAATCATTCCATTAAATTTTATAAAACTTATTATTAAACTGATGACAAATAGATCATCCAACACGGTCTAGAGTTGGAACCACTTGCCTACAATTTGGGCCACACACAACCAAAATGGGATCCAAAAACAATGAAGATCATAATAATAACAACAGAGACACTAGATTCAATCATCACAACACATAGATTCCATTCGTCAACAAAATTGATGTTAGAAAGGGTATATCAGGACAAACCTCAATGAATTCCAACCTTCTACACCACAACCATAGTGAAATTCCCACCACCTAGAAGAATATTACAAAATGGTTCTAGATAGATACCATCCACTACCATAAAGATCAATTAACGAACAAATCTATCTGAAATGAGTGGAGGTTCCCAAAATCACTAGTAAATACATATGGGTTAAGAGAAAAGATAATAGATGTTGAATGAATAACGAATAACTCATATGCACCCTAAAATCACACCTCATGTGATTTACATAGTGTGTAATCCATTACATATTTTTCAATCAATATGGTCCATAAAAACTGAAAACCCCATTTTCTTTTAACAAAAACTAATATTTTATCATTACTTTGAATAAATAATTTTCATAATTTGAAACCTTTCACGTAGTGTATTTGGATCACAAAATGATTTTGGGGACCAAATGCATGTTGTGTAAACCAGTTACATTGACTATAATCTCCCAAAAAATTTTAAAAACATAAGATTTTTACATGAAAACCTAAACCACCATGGCATTTCTCCGAACTCATGGTGAATCCAGTAGATAAATTAACACATTTATAGCTTTACACCCTTAATTCAGTCAAACATACATCCCAAAAAACTAGGTAATTTCTCCCATAAATTTATTTCTATCCATGGGACTCCCAACACATGCCCAAATAAATTGGAAAACAGATAATTAGATTGTAAATACTAGGAATATAGTAATGTGATGATATATGAATACATTTTTAAATCTAATTAAGTAGAGTGTTTACATTTCCAAGGAAATGGATTCAAAACTTATTAACCCTTATAGGTATCATTAATTCCTTTTGGTATATTTCAATTTATAAATATAGGAACACAAGACCAAGTAACCTACAACCACTAGAAATTATAGGAAATATGATTCATGAGGTCAAAACCACAAGGAAATTGAAGAATCGTTTTAAATTAAATTGTAAAAACATAATATTACTATGGAGGAATTGGAATTTCCTATTATAACTATGAATAATACAACTTGATTTGAGAATGTACCAATTAATTTGAAATCTTATGTTTATGAAATACAAATGTAAGGAAAATTGGTATGCTAATGTTCATGAAGCCCTCACAATTGGTTCTTAGAAAATTAAATGGTCATGCAATAAATCCTCCACACTCATTGATCAAAATTTATCAATGAAAATTGTAATTATGGTTACAAGGTGGTGGGAACCCAAAACATGGTTTAAACAAATATTTTTTCAACTGAATGGCCAGGGTGGAATATCTCACTCTTCAAATCACTACCTAATGGCAATGAATCACTCAAAGGTATTATTCATGCTCAAATAAAGGTTTGAGATATTACCCCATCCCACACCCCTCCCATAAAAAGGTCATGAAAAAGACAAAGTATAAGTTGATATAAAAATAGAATCACAATAGTGATAAATCAACATGAGATCATATGAAAATAACCATACATGAAAAATCAACACATTAAAAGAGTGAAACCTCGACATAATAAAATCTACCCGCTTATGCTAGCCATGAGAATATCGAAAAATAAATTTCATAATATATGTAGCAAGAGAAAAATCCTTCAACATATCCTTGAATTTATAGTATTTAATGTATCGTGTGATGAACATGAAATTAACTATTTATAGAATAATCCCATTGAGATATATCTTTGTATGTTCTATCCAAAACCTTCTTATCTCTCCCTAATCCCATTATCTCTTGACATACATCTACCAATTAGATATTCACCACATATGGGTTATTTAATTAATCTCCCTCTATCTCCATCAATTAGTATCTTAAATTTTTATCCATAAGATAGGTACATGGGTATGTTGTATCTTCATATCTTTTATATCTTCCAAATATGAATATCCCTTAGCTTGCACTAAGATATATTACAAGGTCTTTTTTGTAAAGTTGCATTAAACAACACATGAATGATATAATCATCCATGGAAATGTGATTTTTAGTTGAAAATATATCTTTTTAGATATTAAAAACATGGATGGGTATCATCACTCATACTAAATGAAAACGAAATCTTATAGAAACCATTTTTCAAATCGGCATGTCGAGGCTCACTCTAGGTGTGGTACTAGAAAGTTATAACCATCCCTTCACATATATAGGGTTATATTATCAATAAAATTCTACATCCTTGTCTAGTTAACATTTTTTATCCTCTTTTTGATAAAAAAATCCCCACCCATATCATATAACAAATATTAAATCCATTTTCCCATAGACCTGAAATACATCATGAGAATTCTATCATTTATGTAGTCTTGTTGTCTTATAGAGTGCCATGTGTAACATGAGTTCTCATACCATAGCCATAGGATTCCATTATATCTTATCATATTCTTCTTTCCTCCACCCATGGTTGAAAGTATATTTTTATATATATATAATCATTTTCGGATTTTTTGTGGGTGTTTTCCTTCTTCCTTGGTGACAATCATTACATTATGATAATTTTGATGATTTTTTCCTTAAGAAATATACCTTTTGTACCATTACCATTCATGATATAAAAATTTTATTTCCAATATTAATATTAATAATTCTTTTTTAATATGATAATTCTTCCCAAATTGTAGCAATGGTCATTTTCATCATCAGAATTTATTTTAATGAATCAAGATCCATCTTCCTCAAACTAGATTCATATAACATTATTTTATATACCAATAGTAAACTATGGTTATTCTAGTCTTCATGGTGACCCTTAGATATAATCTATAAATTCACCCCTAGCACCGATGGAGGTTTCTGAGATCCTTAATGGTCATCCAATGATGTTAAATGGTGTGGGCAGAAAAGTATCCATACAAACATGGATGATGTAGGATTGAGTACTGTTTTTTGTCCCTTTATCTAAATTAAATAGTTACACAAATAAAAAATCATCCACCATGGAAATTTATATATGTTATAATCTCATATTTAAACAAAAACAAACACTTAGCACCCCGAGAATGTTGAATTGGAGTCAAGGGACTCCAACATCCATTTCAGGATTTCATTTCCCATGAAAATGCCCCAAGGATTATGATTGTGCTTTTATACCTTATTCTAATTCATTCTCTACATGGGATATTCTCTATATTACCAATGATATTTCTATGTTATTAATTATATTTTCCTATAGAAAACATAATGGAACTATTTTTCCAACAATAGTAATAATAACTCTTTCAAAATATTAATAATAAAAACATAAAACAAAAATTTTATCCATCATAAAATTCAATTGAAAAATGATATTCAATTTATGTATTATTAAATATTTATCCTTGAATAATTTAAAAATATTATTAACCCAAAAATAATTAAAAAAATTTATAATTTGGTATTAAAACATATAAAATAAATAAATTTCATTATTTAAAAATAATATTTTTAATGTATATAATATATAAATCATTTCGTTATGAAGGTGATTATATCATTTGACAAGTATATAAAAAGGTCTAGAGGAGAATGATTATTAAGAAATTTTCAAATGACTTTTAAAATAATATTTTATACAGTTAATCTCAAAGAAACTAAAATAGTTGGTTCTAGAATTGTGCAACATCTTGATCGATGAATTGTTTAAATAATAAAATTAATTTGTTTTTTGTTTTTTGTTTTTTGTTTAGAATTGGTCAATTCAGTTGGTATCAAGGTAGGGTAAAGATTTTTTTTAGATTCATTTGGAAACTTTTAATGAAAACCACAAGGTTAAGGGTAATGAAAATGTCATATTATATGATAGAATCCTAAAATTTTGCTAAAGTTGAGATTATCTATTTCTCTTAGAAATTACATCCAACTATGTATATTACATGTGGATGCATACTTTAACACATATGTACCTAGGGTTAATATCACAAATAATGGTAGATTGGGTATTAACTTAATTGAATTCTACTGTAAGAATAATACACCTAGGTTTACAATCATGTTATGGCTACCAAAGAATTAGAAGTAATTTGTTTCATGATTTTTAACATATTATATCAATAATAGATTCCAAAGATCTTAAGACATAGTGTCATTGGAATATTTTACATGAAATTACATTAACCTTAAAAATAAAAAAACATCATCATTAATTATGACTCGACATAGTGTTCATAACTCCTAATGATCATATAAAACCACATACTATATCCCTTGGAATATAATAAGGATAATCATGAGATAGAAATCAAAAAAAGGTAACAAAATGGGAATGATTCATTACATGAGACTCAAAATTCATAACATAATAACATAAATTGGATGATAATAAAATAAAAAACATCAAATAATTGAATTATTTCAAAATATAATGGAATTATAGAAGACATGAAAAAAAACATAAAACATGGTATCAAAAACATAAGTAAAGGTTCACTTCCAATACCAACATCATTACATGATCCCTTACATAACATCTAATGAGATAAAAAGTTGTACCCAATGAATTGGAGGTAAATATGATTCTGAAACCATATGGAACATAAATTAAAGTAATACATATGTGTCCCACATGGGGAAAATAAACCATTCAAATATCATTAGAATGATAATAGATATGAAAAAGAATTGGGTTTCATAATTCAGATTAATTAAATAAGTGAAGGAAAAATCATAAGGATGTCCAAGATAAGATGGAAATAAATAATTGGGTAATTCATAAATTATAAGGCTAAATAGTTCTTGAACATGGAGATTCAAAATATTAAATTCAATAAAAGGATATAAGAGAATAGATAATAATAATTAACTGCATGGGTCAATATTTATGGAATAAGTAATGTAAATATTTATAAAATGAAATACCATATTTTTTTCTATAAAAAAATTAGAAAAATAGGAAAATACATAATATAATGAGTGTTTATATAACTTATTAATATTATAAATAAATTTTATGGGGGTGATTCTTGACATGAGTCATGAAATATGAAAATTTCCTTTAACTCAGTTCACATAAAAGTCATAATTTTAAAAGAAAATAAAAAAAGTATAACCCCATAAATGAAAAGACAATATAACAAGGTATATATTTAAGGAACATATATACAAAATTATAATAGGTTAATGAGATGATCAAAACATAAAAGTGAGAAAAATAAATATAATGAGTAACTAGAAAGTCACAAAAGATGTCTTGAAGATCCATTACCATGTTTTAAAACACCATGGTTGAAAATGTCACATCATGAAATGGAATTAAAAAATAATAATAAAAGGAGAAGGTAAATATAATTATTAGTATAGATAATAGTAAAAAAATTACTATTAAAAATTGTAACGTTGACATGAAGGGGAAATAATGGAAAAAGTGGGTAAAACCTCATTAAAATAGAAGGGGATTTTTCTTAACATTGTTTTATTTAAAAAGAATAATTAAAAACACAATTAATTAAAATTTAAATCAATATGATATCCCAAAATAGAATTATGGAATACCATATGAAATTAAAGATTTAAATCTTGGAGAAATATTACAACTCGTCAAATCAAATTGAGTTACAAAATACTCTTATATTTTAAGAAAGAAACCAATAATATATGACATAAAGGAATATAATTAATGGAAGTGTTCTTCCAATGTTCAAAAATGTTTATAATATTATAAATAATAGTGTCATTATATACTTTATAAGAAATTATTATTGGTTAATATTTTTAAATCATTCCTCAATGAAGGGTGATTGTGAAAAAACCATTTCATCTTTTTAAATTTTGAATATAAGGATATTAGAAGCATGAAAATAATATTTTTATATTAATTAAATACATTAAATAATGGATTACTCAAAAATAAGTTTAGGGTAGTATATTCAACATAGAAATAATTAACTGGTGCATAACTTTACTCATGTCTCAATGGATAGAAATTGAGATGAAAACTCTTACCTTGTTTCGGATTTGTTACACAAAAATTCCTAACATCCTGAATAATAAAATTAATAAAATTATATACCTTCTTAGTATCATTTTTATTGTTCATTTAATTTAATTTTGACAATTTATTTTCATATTATTTTAATTTATTACATGTTTTTCTTTAAAATGACTGTTACTTGAGGTCATTTAGTTAAATGTTCTGTAACTCGTTATGTCTGATGCCCATTTTATAAACCATTGTAATATAGTTTCCTAATATCAAGAATATTAATCAGTCTTTATATATATTTTTAAATCTAACCATGATGGGTGGTGATGAAATGTGAAACTCATTTGCATGTAGAGGGGTAGTTCTCACATATGCATGATTAATGTTTTCTATTCTCAAATGAATTAGGGTAAATAAGTTATGTTATAATTTTATATTTATGAATAATATTTATGTAATATATGTTATATTAATTATACAATTCAGTTCGTTTCATTATCCATGGATGGCAGTGATGAAAAACATATGATGTCCCTCTTTTGAGGTAGTAGTTCATTCAACGCACTAATGATGGCTTTGTTATTCTTACGAGGTGGAGAAGAATAAATAATGGTTAATAAATTAATATAAAAAATATAGTTTTAATAATTTAAATTATTTCATTATAATTTATATATATATATGATATTTTTAGTATAAATATAAAGGTGAACAAGATATGATGATGGTAATACTTTTATTGATAGAAAAGCTTATCTTGGAGAATTCAATAGATTTTTTTTATTAATCATAAATATAGGTAACACGGGCTTAATAATGGAAACATTACTTCTAGGATATGTATTTTTTTAATCCATTCAAAGAAAATTATAATTCTATAAGTAACAATGGACAGGTGGAAGTAATCTGCTTTTATAAGTGAATAAAAGGTAACTTTTGGGCATATCCTTTACCCTTCTATGATATCAATAAATTATTCCATTTTATATACCTAAAAAATTAATAATGACTTTTGAAGATGGATTTAGTTTATAAAGCCTCAATAAACACATTCCACACATGATTTCAACTTGTTTCAAGTCTTTTACATTATTTTTTTACATTTTTTCATTTTGATTTTTACCATAGTATCTATTTTTAACTAAGTAAATTATATTATTTAAAAATTTAAGGTTACACATATTACAAAATGATAGTGTTTTTTATTCTAAAATGTATCTCCATTTAGAAAAATACAATTTATAAATTTTATAAAATCAGCATTTAAATTGCAATATATAATATATATATAAAATTTATAGAAATATGAGATAATTATTATGTGTTATTTAATTTATTTAATATTGATTGCATATTTAATGAGTGAAAATATTTTTATATATAGTTTTAAACATAATATAAGTGTCAAAAATATAATTAGATCATTTTTATTGATTGAATAGAAAACTACCTGTTATTAATAAGTCAAATATTTAAGAAAATAGTTTTTAACATTATCACGTTAATTAAAAAATATCTTACAAATATTATATTTATGAATAAAAAATAAATTGAACCTATTATCTAATATTTACATGTACAGGTAAACTTGTAGACAAAATTTTTTATTTTTGGTTTAAAAATGTGATAAAGAATAATTTTATTATAATTGTGTAAAAACAGATTTTTTGTGAGAAATATTACATGAGCTCCAAATATATTTAACACATGTTTTAAAAATTGAACAACACATTTTTAAATGATTTATATTAATTATTAAAACTAAATGTTCAATATTAAAAGGTTTCTTAAAAATTTTACTCATTCTTGTGTATTAAATGTGATAGTTAAATAAAATTTATTTTTTATTATTCACCTCAAATTCTATAATTTCTATCAAAATCTCAAAAATTCATCTTACGATAATATTGACATAATGAATTCCAAAAATAATTTTTTATATAATTAAAACTCAAATATATATATATATATATATATATAATTTAAATAAAAAAGACATAAAATATAAATATGATTACATTTATTTGTAAATGAAAATTTTAATAGTCATGTGTTACTAATATTTGTTCATACCAACTTAACAATTAAGTGACATAAATATATAAGTTCATGTATTATAATATTTGTAAAGAATTAATTTAATTTATCATTATAAAATATAAAATACTTAATCCAATAATTCTTTCATAATAATATTACTTTTATACTCAATACCCATTGATTAATACCATTAATTATTTACTTATATTAAAATATTTTTTTTTTACTAATCCAATTATATAGAAATTTTAATTTTAATTTTTTATATTGAACATATACATTTTTAATAATAATAATAATAATAATAATATTTATATGTAATTTGTAAATATATGTATATTTATATATATATCATATTTTAATATCATATTTTTATTTCATTATGTGTTTTATTATTCTAAATTCACCACAAAATAATAAAGGATTTCACTATACATATAAGATATATGTTCGAAAACCCCACTTTCATTGAGAATATTTTTAACACCCGTAATTTTAATTATCATACTTCATTCTTATATATAGTCTTACTAAATAATTTTTTTATTAACCTCTCACTTCGTTTAGCACAGTTATAATTTAAAATTATCCAAAATATTTCTCATTTCATGCTTCTCATCCTCATTATATGTATTTTTTGGATATTGTTGATCCTAATGGTTGAAGGTGATCTATAAGGATTCTTAGTTGGGAATATCTAATTCTTTTTTATCTATTTTTTCCTACATATTTTTTTACTTTTAATCGAGGTGTTTTATCATTGATGAGTAAAACCCATGGTGTGTAATACATATTTTATATAATATTATTGTAATTTTTCACTTATGAATTAATAAAGTGTCTTCATTTTGGTTAATATCTTGTAGGGTGAATTTTCTATTCATGTTTCAATACTTTTAAATGAATAGGGAAATGTTATTTAAAATTATAGACATAATTGATAATAATGTTGATGATGATAATGGATCCAAAATCTTGGGGTGTTACATTATCCACCCATCACCATAAATAAAAGGCAGCCTCACAATTTAATATATTACTTACTATCAATGTTATCTAATAGTATGTATAAAGTGTTTTGAGAATTTATTTCTAGAGTGATATCAAATATACTAACTTAGTAAGCATATATTCTTTCCTATGTATAATATTACCCTTGATATGGATTTTTCTCCAACCATTTCAGCTATGAATATATAATTATTCAGTCTCAGGACTAAGGTTTTATAATTTCATTATAAAGGTTTTTCATAATCATTCTTGAATAGACTCTCATAGGTGAATATAAAATATGATCACCTTATTCCAAATAATCTTCCGTCCTTTATGTGGAGTTAACAAACACATTTCTAAAATTACTTCAAATTTATGAAGGAAATATAAAAAAACATTTGATTATAATTCTCCAATAAACATAAGAATGTGGTAAAGTAATTATACCACTATAAATTTTTAATAATTATGGACAACATAGACATTGTGAGGATCATATGATGTTTCTGAAAAACATTTAGGTTACAAAGGAGTGTGTTTTAAAACATATGAATATAATACTCACAGTTCATGTCTGGATAGTCTATGTTACACAGTCCACATTATTTTCTAAAATAACTTCTATAGTTGTTATTTCATAGGATTTCCCTTGTTCCCATGGACTTTTAAGTTGATGATACATATAATCATTGTTATCCTTTATATAAGAGAATTGAATCAAATAATGACCATATTTTTCGTACTTAAGGAATTAGATATTCCATTGTACTTTGGGAGTCATGTTATTAATTCCCATATTCCTAACGAACCACTTTATATTCATACAGAAGTTTGATTCATGATGATCCCCAACCCAAAATTTAATAAAATATCAAATCTCCTTCATGAATTTTCAATGTTGTGCCATCAAAAAAATTAACATGAATTAAATTAAATCATCTTTTCTACATCATCTTGATTTACTGAATTTTCATTATCCTCCATCATTATGTTCTTAGGAAAACGTAGTTTTTAAAATTTAGTTATGTTGTTAATAATGTTTCATGATAGTTGGTTAGGCATAACCACTAGATTTCCCAGTCCATCCCTATTATAAATGATTTTTCCTTGAGTTAATTATCATATTTTTCCTCACACACAAGTTTATGTAATTTCATTGTAGTTATATCCATCACTAAAACCAAAATGGTAAACATGAGTAAAAATAAATAAACACCATAGTGGAATTATCATAATCAAAACATAAAAGGGGTTCAATATTAAAACATTTTACCCTGTTTCATTGTTGTGTTGGCCCATAATTTCTTTAGATAATACTATATCTATCTTATTTTATCCATGGTTACTTTATTTTTATTATCTTATACTTCTCAATAATGTCTCTTAATGTAATTATAAAATAAATCCTTCACTGTGGTTCATACAGAGTATATGATCAACTAATATATATCCTCCAGGAGTGCCTATATATGTGTGCAGTATTAAGACAACTCATCATGCAAAAATTTGATGATGGATTCAACCCTCAACAAAACCTTTTTAGGGTGAATAGCCCTAGGTGAATCAGTTCCACAATTGCATCCAACTTCTAACATCCAGACATAGATGTATTTGATTCAAAATAAAATAAACTATACCTTACCAAAATATTTGATATTATCCAATGAATATTATTATCCCTTAAAATTCTGTATCGAGATTTTAAAATTATTCTATCATTATATTATTAAAAATAACAAAAAAAATTCTTGATACCAACATTGGTGATCAAAGCCTTAAACATTATTATTTCATGATATATAACAACCATTCCTGGAAATAAATTTCATGGATAGATAGGTATAGTGACTTAGGAATATTAGACATTGAAATACATTGTCTTAAACATAGAAAAATCTATAGTATTTATAACTCCACATAGTGCTGTTAACTTTCAAGGATCTTATAAACCTACAATGTATATCCTATGAAAAGTATATGAAGAATAGGGTGAAATAGAAAGCCTATTAGGGGAACAACCATAGAAATAATTCACAAAATTAGAGTCAAAAAAGAAAACCTAATAACTATAATGACCAGAACTATTATAAATGAAATTCCCTTTTTGAATGAATAATTTAATTATTATGTAATGTTGTAGGGAAAAAATATGAAGTACATTGGTTATTTTGGCCAACTATAAATTATATAATATTAGATTAAAAATACTATTATGCATCATTACTTTTGATAATATAGATACTGAATAGTGATCATATGAGTATAATATAAAATCTTTTATGATAAAGTCTAATTCACATAGATGGAAGGAGTGATTTCCTAAACCTATAGGATCATACCCTATGAAGCTTAATTATTAGTGCTTCATAGGGAGATAACATCACTATGAATTTCCTTTTATCAATTCTAAGATGAGATTCAATGGATAAGTCATGTTCAAGGTTCTCAAGCATATGGGAATAAAATCTAATCTTATCTCACTAGGCATCACATTATAACAACCTCGTAATCCTCACCTCAAAGCCTCAGTCCGAGTGGAATGCAATAGTTAGGGTAATAGAACATTATCCCCTTCCCTAACCTATGAATTTAGTGTTGGAGCTAAAACCTCAGTCTAACATGACCTGTGGGCATTGAACCTCAAGTCTATACCCCACTCTACCAAGCCATCTACACATGCTTATTTATCATCACCACAATTAACCACATCACAAAAAATTCATATCCAATATCATTTTCATCATCAAAACAATACCAATAAATGGGAAATTAAATTTATGCCTCAATCCACTAACATATTCCTTACTTATATCACTTCACCATTTAACATCCATTCCCATTCCCCATGGTTATCTCACTAATCATGCTAAAGTGAAAACATAATTCCTTTTCATATTTCCTATAATACCATTTATCCAAATTATATGTCAACCCAAAAATCCCTTATCCCATAACCACAATAGACACAACTAACCACAATCTATTCTAACTATTTACATGAACCAATTAACCATTTCACTAAGTCCCTACATCATAATGTGTCAATTTTGAACCTTATGTTTTCATTATCCCCATAGGGAGGGCCGATAAACCCCCTAGGTGGCCCTAATTAGTTCAAGTCATTGTACTATCATCCCATGAGAATCAATAAGAGTTAAATTAATCATTTAGACACCCATACACCACATCTTTTGAATGTCATCAAGAACACATCAAGAAGGGAACAAGAATGAAACCCTACAAGAAAAAATCTATGAATAAACTATGGGATATAACATGTCGACCACCAACCTTGAATCCATTAGTGAATGCATACCTATTCTAGGCCTTAGATCCTAATTCAACACACCTTTGAAGCCTCTACCAAAAACTCATAGTAAAGAAAGGTTTTTAGATATTTGTAAGGAGATATAGAAAAGGTGTGAACCCTAACCCAAAAAGAGAAGCAATGGGGAGATTAGAATCACCAAAATCATTAATATACTACTAAAGGAACTCCAAAAGACCTAGTATTGAAGGTGAATCTCCTATTGGAAGATCATGGAAGCTTAGAGAATCACTAGGGTTGAAGGAGGGAGATGGGGGAGAAATCCCGAGTTAAAACTTCAAATCTCGTAATGTAATTTTTATAATTTTCTTAACTTTTCCGGGTTGCACGGTTTACCTGCATGGTTTTTCAAACTATGTTGAAACCATGTGAAAGATAATATCCCAAAATCCCCCCTTTTATACAATTACCAAGAATTTCCACACTTTTATCTTAAACGTTCTGTAACTGTGCGCAAGCCGTTGTCCCAGACTGCATGTTTACCTAGGATGCTATGCATGGTTTGAACTAACCATGCAAAAACCATGCAATAGGCCCAAAAATTCTTTTTTCATCCTCTTTCATGCCCCAAACCCCCGAAATACCCTCATGCCTTCACATGAACTTTATGAAACACTTATTTAACTTTAATAAGGAAGTTAAAATAAAATTTAAACAAAAACAGACCTTAAAGGACATCGGGGATCTTAAAACTCCCCACCTTATGATGGCCCTTCCTCAAGCTGCTCTTCCCAAGCATCATTGAGTTCCCAAAGAAAATAAATCATGCCACTAGACTCACATGTCTAATTCACTCTCCAAGGTTTCTTCCTAAACTTTCCCATGCTGCCACAGAAACCGAACAAAAGGTACAGTCTTTCCTCGCAAGACCTTCTCACTATGGTCCACAACACAAACTGGATTCTCTTCAAAGGATGCATCCACTTCAAGCTCAACATCCTCGGAATTTTACACATGGGACGGATTAGGGTGATACTATCAGAGTTGTGAAGCATAGAAAACATCATTCATCCCACTATACCATTGTGGAAGATCCAATCAGTAAGACACTGATCTGATCCTCTCCACAATCTTAAATGGCCCGACATACCTAGGTGTAAACATTATGTGCCTTCGAATACGATGGTAACCCAGCCTTGGTGACACCCAAAGAAACACATTATCACCCACCATAAACTCAATATGTCTACGATGCTAATTAGTATATCAATTTTATCTACTCTAAATCATCTTCATATGATTTTGAATAAATTGAACCTTCTTCAAAGTCTCCTACACTAGACTCAGTCCTAACAGATTAGACTCTCCAGCCTCTAACCAACATAGTGGAGATCTACATTGTCTTCCATAGAGTGTCTCAAATGGAGACTTCTGAATAATTGTCTGAAAACTATTATTGTAGGGAAACTCAGCAGGTTACAAGTACCTTTCCTAATAATCACCGAGGTCTAGAACGCATGCCCTCATCATGTCCTCTAATACCTAAATTGTACACTATGACTTCCCGTCAGACTACGGGTGGTAATATTTACTTAAAAACACATGGGTACCGAGTGCCTTCTGTATTCCCTTTCAGAAGCATGAGGTGAAATGTGTATCAAGATCTGAAACTATGGTTCTCTGAACACCATGAAACCATACTGTTTATTGAACATACAATTATCTCAACTAGTCGACTATATTAGACTCTTGAATTGGCAATAAATGATCCACTTTGGTCAGCTGATCTACCACCACCCAAATTGCATCATTCATTTGAAGCATTCTCAGATGAACCACTATGAATTCCATCATGACATCATTCCACTTCCACTCTAGAATAGGAAAGGACTGAAAAACCCACCTGGATATTGATGTTCATACTTCACCTTTTGACAGGAAATGCATCATGCCACAAAACTCGAAACTTATTTCTTCATTCCCGGACACCCAAACTATCTACAAATATCATGGTACATCTTAGTCAAGCTAGGATGCACTACCCACATGGACGCGTGAAACTCATTCATCAACTCCTCATGTACATCATTCGGAACCGAAACACATCCATGAACATAAGAAACTCCATCGGAATTGAAATTCCAACCATAAGGTGAATCCCGACATTTAAGACTTTCCTTTATAGCCAAACACTCTGGATCCACTAACTTACTCACTTTAACTCGGTTCAAAAGTGTGGATTCAACTACTATAGTCGCAAGGGTCATCTAATTGTTCCATCCTAAACCTCTAGGTTTATTTTAGAAAATAAGGCCATCAACTTCCACTCTGAATAGGATTCGTGAACCACCATATTCTAAGTCTTCTGGATCAAAGAATCAATGACACTATTTTGTTTTCCTTATTTATATACCAACTCAAAATCAAATGATTGTTGGTACTCGACCCACCTTCGCTATCGAATATTCAAATCTGACTATGATAAGATTTTCCTGAGAATTTTATGGCTGGGGAACACTGTGAAATGTTTTCCCAACAAGTAATGCATCCAACACTTTAAGGCATGAACCACAACAGCTAGCTCCATGTCATAAGTAGGATAATTCTTTTCATGTGTCTTCAACTATCTTGACCCATAAGGTACAACCCAGTCATCCTACATCAACACTACCCCAATTCCAACACCATATACATCATATAACAAGGTGTAACACTTACCTGGTTCAGGTAAGACCAAAATTGGTGTGGTAGTCAACCACTTCTTCATCTCCTGAAAAGAATTCTCACAATCCTATGACCAATAAAACTTAACCCCTTATTGTTTAGGAATATGAGAGGTACTAGAAAATAAGAGAAATATCTAATAAACCTTTGGTAATAACCATCAAAACCTAGAAAACTTTGAACATCAGAGATTTTCTTGGGCTACTCCCAAGATACAATAACCTGCACCGTTTCTAGATCCCCCAACACACCTAACTCAAAAATGATGTTCCCCAAAATGTGCACCTTATCAATACAAGACTAAAATTTTGATAGCTTAGCATAAACCATATGCTATCTTAGTATACTAAATATGATGTCAAGATGTTTGGCCTGATCGTCACGAGTTCAAGAGTACACCATGTTATCATCAATGAAGACAACTACAAACAGATCTAGTTATGGGTGGAATATTTGGTTCATCAAGGCCACGAACACAGCTAGTTCATTAGTCAATCCAAATGACATCACAAAAAATTCATACAACCCGTACCTACTTCAAAAAGATTTATGGGGTATGTCAGATGGTCTCACCCTCAACTGGTGGTATACCGGTCTCAATTTGATCATAGAAAACATTAAGGCACATCTGAGATGATCAAACATGTCATAGATTCTATAAAGAGGGTATCAATTCTTAACATTCATTTGGTTTAGTTTTCTATAGTTGACACATAGCCTCATTGATCTGTCATCATTCTTAGAAAATAACATAGAAGATCCCCATGGTGATGTACTAGGACATATAAAACCCTTATGCTCCAATTCCTCTAACTAAAACATTAGTTCTTGGAGCTCTATTGGGGCCATTAGGTTTGGTGGAATGGAAACTGGCTCCACTCCCAGTAACAACTCAATCATAAACTCAACATCACTCTTAGGTGGTATCCCTGATAGGTTCTCAGAAAACACATCCTGAAACTGATCCACAACAAGAGGGAAGACTAGATGCTCTCTCTCCCTATCATTGAACATATGGCATGCTACTTGGGATGTGAGTTCTCCCAACTATTTATGTAGTGGCCCTGTGCAAGAAACTCGAGTATCTCACTCACTATAAAGGTGAAAAGTTCTTCCATCGAGAGAGTTGAGTGTTACCCAACATTGGTAATAGTTGATATTGGCTTGATTAAACACCAACAAATCCATCCCCAAGATGAGGTCAAAACTTGACATTTATAGGAAAAATATACCCCATAGAAAACAATATCCACTAACATATAAAGCACAACCCTTACACTGTCTGATGTCCTTGACTCGTACCCCTAGCAAAGTATAAAGCGACATTACCCCACATATAGTTTGCACAGTTTATCCCAAAAAAACTAAAAACTGAGTAGAAATAAAGTAATGCATAGAACCTATATCAAATAAAGAACTAAAAATAATGGGAGAGAAAAAAATAATACCACTAATAGTTAACGGTCCCACCTCACCACCTTCAGGTGAAGTTTGAAATGCATGGAGATGACCTTCCCCTTTACCCTGGGCTCTGGCCAGAGTACCCTACATTGTGATGCCATGTTGGTATGGTTGATCTCTCCCCAGAGATCCATGTCCACTAAATATATCAGTAAGGCCCATGAATCTCCAAATGCCTACCTTATATGGGGTAACTGACCCCCTTCCTACACTCATAATTTACCTATGACCTCTATTATTCTCTGACATTTGCGGGTTCCTAGAGAACCTTTGCACATGTTCTAGCCTGCACATGCTCAGAACTCGACTGTTGGGCAGGTACACTGGGCACTCTTTTTCCCCGGCCTGCCACACTAATAACAGAATACCTGATTTCTGCCCTAAGAAGCTGACACCCTTTTGGGAACTGCTCTGTGTACTTCCACCTAGATAGAAATTTACCAAATTGTGCTTCCAACTATCAAAGTCTGCACCACTTGCTTGCCTATCTGGAACCCCAAGATCACTACCTGAAGCTCCATACATGTTCCCCTCTAAGATAATGACTTGATCCACCACTTCATCAAACCTTTTCATAAGGAATATGTCCTCGTGAGACCTGATCAGGTGTCTCAGGCTTTCCTGGAATTGTTTCTCCATGGCTGCCTCATCTCCTGTCAACGTCGGAATGAAGCATCTTAAATCGGTGTAATGAATTGCATAGTATATTAATGAAATTTTCCCCTGATTCAACCTCATAAAATCCATATCCTTCTCCTGCATTAAGGTTTATGGGTATAAGTGAACAAGAAACATCTCTTGAAAATCCTTCCACATCATCCCTTTAGCCTGCTCCGTTTGGACCATGATGTCCAACCAACTTTTTTCCTAACCCCTCAACATGTAGGCTGCCAAGTTCACTCACTAATGTATAGGTGTATCTAAATGGTCAAGAATATTTTTGTATGTAATATATCTAGAAATCTTCTTTTCCTATCCCACCCTCTCCAGAAAACGATAGAAAATGATGCAGCTGAAACTCCTTGGTCTGCTCAAACATACTTGGTGCAACCCGCCTTGGGTCTCGTTCCATCATCTGTATAAAACAAGAAAATTTCTCACAGAATTTCTCTTAACTATCTTATTGAATTATCAGATTCTCCTAATCCACTATTGGTGGAGGGTTATCGGAAATGTCCTCTTGTCTCCCAACTGACAGAGGTCTTCGAGGTGGCATTTTTTCTATAATTCCAAACATGATCTTTAGAATGCAACTGTAACACTTTTTTGAAGAAGAAAAATATATTGGTTGGATTCTCACTATCCATAACCAAACCAGTTCACATACACTACCAAAATGATCCCACTCACAACTAGAACACTACCCTTTTCCATCTCTCATAAGGTCATGGCTAACACAAGTATCTAATTCACATGGTAACAAGACTTATCTTTTACCCAATTCAAAACTATTTCCACATCCCAATTTACTCTTAAAATATGTTAATACACTTATAATTATTCAGTATAAACCATTTTATAATTTATACTTACCCTTATCACTTTCTTTTTTACCCATTCATACCATCCCATGAGGCACAATTTCATTTATTTTAAGAAAAACAAATGCATCCCAACCTCTATATCCTGGACACTCATCCCATGTGTGTGCCTACCATGATGCATGTCACTTATCTACGTAGGTTCCTAGAATGATTCAGGAATTGAAAACCTCGTACCCTTTTGGACATGAGTGAAATATCACAAAACCATCAAATAACACAACAAGTGCATCACTCGATGGTGAAATATCATCAAATATAACAACACACAACAAGAACTAGAATCCCCTCCTATGGTGACTTAGATTTTCTCTCATACATGGGTTAGATACTCCCAATTACAAGCTCATTTCCAAGTATCAACACTTTCATAACCTATTATCTACCATTCCTAAAATACTATGAAATGGAAAAGAACTCCTTTGATACCACTTTGTAACGTCCCCGACCCGGGAGCCACTAAACCGGTGCCCCGAGCCGGGTCATCACATGACCTCAAGTGTGCCTCCACGTATGCCAGTGGTTGATGACATGTGGAGAGGCTCTAATATGTTATGTGGGTATAAAATACCCTCATTACCAAAGTAATATACATCATAACACAATTTAAATTACAGAAAAAATAATAAATAATTAATAATATGCATAAATAACCAACTCTTAAACTGGGTACAAACACATACAATAGTAAATATTTCCTCAAAATCCCATTTTTTGTATTTTATGAAAGACAATTTAGGGTAGTAGAAACAGTACATTAAATCATCATCCCAACATCCCATATCTAGATGATTTCAAAATTCAAAACTCAAAATTCAAGCAAAACCATCCAAAATTTGGCACCCTCAAGCCCAGTACCTCCACGTATCCACTACGAGGTGAGACCACCTAGGGACACGGAACCATGAGCAGCCTCCTCGAGCCGCATACCCGACACCATCATCACCATTGTACCCCTTGGAAATAGTGCCTAGTGAACAAAACCATAAATAAAAGAAAAAGAAAAAAAATCCCCAAAATATTCTGGACTCCATGTTTGGAACCCCACACATACTTGTCCCATGTCCAACTCAACTCCCTAACATAGGACCCTTTCCCTTTTCCTAGCCTACAAGTATGAAATCTACTTGGGTACCCAACGACATCCCAAGAAGGGTGTTATTATAACTCAGTAGGCTATCACTAACAGTGTTTAAAAAATATCTTGTAAAAGTAGATATTGAATTCAAGTGATAAATAAAGGAAAGAAAAGGTAAAAAATTCATTAATCCATTCTAGACTATGTTTCTTTAAATTATGATACCATTTAATCTAGGTTCACTACTTAGGTATCCGATGGTTTAATATAACTTTTTCATGTGTTAAATGGATTTTTCATGTTCATTGTTCTCATGCATATGGGAATAGAATCAAATCGTATCTCACTAGGCTTCACATTATAACAACCTAATAATCCTCACCTCCAAGACTCTGCACGGGTGGAATGCAACCGTTAGGGGAATATAACATTTTCCCCTTCCCTAACCCATGCATTAAGGGGTGGAGCTAGATCCTCAGTACAACTCGACCTGCGGGCATAGAACCTAAGGTCTATACCCCACTCTACCAATCCATGTGCACATGCTTATTTATCATCACTACAATTAACCACATCACAAAAAAGCATAACCAATATCATTTTCATCATCACAACAATATCAATAAATGGGAAATTAACATTATGTCTCATTGCATTAACACATTCCTTACTTATATCACTTCACCATTTGACCCCAATTCCTATTCCCTGTGTCTATCTCACTAAGAATAATAAAGTGTAAACATAATTCCTTATCATATTTCTAATAATTCCATTTAACCCAATTACATGTCAACCCAAAAATCCCATATCCCTTAACCAAATTAGACTCAATTAACCATAATCCATTCTGACTCATTAAACAAACCAATTAACCATTTCACTAAGTACATACATCATCATGTGTCAATTTCACACTTTATATTTTTGTTATCACCATCAGAAGGGTCGAAAAACCCCATGGGTGGCCCTAATTTGGTTAAGTCATCCTTCTTTCATCCCATGGGGATAAAGAGGGGTTAAATTAATCATTTATACACCCAATACACCACATATTTCTAATGTAATCAAGAACACATCAAGAAGGGCACAGGAATGAAACCCTACATGCACAAATCATTAAATAAATTTTGGGATATAACTTGTATATCACCTACCTTGAATTCGTTGGGGAATGCATACCTAATCGAGGCCTTAGATCCTGATTCAACACACCTTTAAAGCCTCAACCAAAAACTCATAGTAAAGAAAGGTTTTTAGATATTTGGAAGGATATGTAGAAAAGGTGTGAACCCTAACCCAAAAATTTAATCAAGGATGAGATTGACATACCTAGATCTTCAATCTGCAATTGGAGACACTCTAAATGGCCTTGGATTGAAGGAGAATCACATATTCAAAGATCTTGGAAGCTTGTCTCATCACTAGGGTTGAAGGAGGAAGAAGGGGGAGAAATCCTGAGTTCGAACATAAAATTTCGTAATGGATTTTTTGAAAATTTCTTAACTTTTATGGGACACATGTGGTTTCTCAAACCATGTGAAAACCATGCAGAAGATACTGTTCCAAATCCCCCTTTCTCATGGTTACCTAGGATTTCTGCATGGTTAGCTTAATAGTGCGGTAACCGTGCACATGCATATGTCCAAGGCTACACGGTTACCTAGGATGCTCTGCATGGTTTGCACTAACTGTGAAAAAATCATGCATCACGGAAATAAATTCATTTTTATTTCATGCCCCAAACCCCAGGACCCCCCCCCCCCCTCCCCGGAGACTCTACATGAACTTTTGGAAACACTAATTTAACTAAAATGAGGAACTTAAACATAAATGTACGAAAAGATACCTTAAGGGAGATCCGGGATCTTACATACTAAATTATATTATGGCTATTTTCATTCACAGAATTGATTTAAAGGTACTATGGAATAGATTACCCAAGTTATTAAGTTGGATGATATTAATAGAAGAGCATAACACAAGACTTCTAATGTTTTAATCATAGGTACTAATAGATTCATCATTATTCTATGTTAGCTCAACGAATTCCTCCTCTATTTTTATATGAAAAAACTTGAGGAATTTACATATTGAAAAATAATATCCCAAAAACATCTCACACCATGGATTCATATTCTTCAAGTTTCCTTGTGTTCTATATAATATTCCAACAATGTTTTTCCTCACCTTATAAATTATAAGTATGTGAAATTATTTCATATTGTTTTTAACACTGTGTAATTGAAAATATCATTTTTGTGGAACTAATTCATCATTTATAAACTATTATATTAGTAGGACCACTAAAAAAGGTGGATGTTACCTCATGAGGGACATGGAATAATTTTTTTACCACCTTTTCTCGTTTAGAATTTCTATATGATTCATAACATGATAATGTTTTGTAATAATAGTAACAATATTTTTCATTACATATCCCATGTAATTTTGTATATTAAGAGGAAAATACATGATTTTCTAATGAAATTGATCATTAACATGGTTCCTTTAGGTCCCATCCATTGACTAAAAAATATTTTTAAGAACAACAATAATAGTGTAGTGCCATAAAATCTATACCTAACCAAAACATTTGGTTGTTATCTTATACAAAAACTTATCACCGGGGTTCACACTAATGTTTTCTCATTATAGTTTTCAAGTTTAATTGAATTATTCATTGATACCATCTATAGATCCCCATACTTATCTTAAATTAATATTACTTATTATTAGATTAATATTAAATATATAAAATAAAAATCCACGCTATAAAATTATATATCATTAATGTCTTTGGAAAAATGGATATATAAAAAATCGGTTCATAAGATAACTACAAATTATCCCACTATGTTATGCATTATTAGAACCCTTTTAATAAATATCATACATGTAATGTTACTTAAAGATATAAGTAAAGGAATCATAATATTTGTGAACTAATATTCTCATTAAGGGTAAATAATAGAGATATCATCAATCAATTAATAATGACATGAGCATATGGTACTGAGGACATGAGTTTATCATTTTAAAACCCTACCCTAAATATAAAAAATCATAACGTTGAGTTATTGAACAAATCATGACAGTTCATGTGATATGAATCAAAAAAATAATAAATGTGAGCCATGATAGAATATCATAGGAATAATACATAAGTTTTTGGTATACATATAATCATATAGAATAATTTCTTTAGAAAAAAGGCTTACTGCCATGACTATAATAGTGGATTGGGTTAACTGTCCATTCCATAATATCTTAAGTCAAGTTTCTCTCAAAAGACTATCAATATAGGGAAACCCCTTACAAAATTGGGTTCATTACCCATTTTAGTCATTAATATCCAATTAAATATCAATATTTACCTATTGTATTGGAAAACTATATAAATCTGGTCCAACCCATCGCAAAATTAAAATCAAACTGAGGTGTTCCATAAGAATATAAAATATTCATCAATGGATTACCCATTGAAATTCATCAAGTTTTATACACATTTGATCATTTCATTATTTTAAAACTAGTAGAAAAGAAGAAGTTTTCTTAATGGTTTCAGTATAAATTAATTAACCTATGGGAATGAATCAATTTTCATAGAATCATCCCAAAAATTATCAATAAAATAAGATATCCAATGAATTAAATTGGATGGTACTGATGAATTATATACCCATATAATACATAAGTGACACAAAAGGATGTTATATTAGATTTAACAAGCCTTTAAAAGATCACCATAACATTTCTTAAGGAAAAAACCCATTTTAACATTGAAATAACTCATTTAAAATCAATAAAGTTTCTAAATATTAATATTTTAATAAAAATTACCTTAGGAACAAGTAAAGGAAGCTTCAAATAATTTAGTATTCATAGATCATTAAAATTAAATTCATGTAGTTCATGTAAAAACAATTATTCCTTCAATATTTTTGGTAAAAAATCCATATAACCTTAATTAGAAAATTACAATGATATTTAAAACAAATAAATAGAATACCATGGGTAAAAATTAAAATAACAAATCATAGGATAATAGAGAAAACATTTTATGACTACATGGAAATTGAAGAAATATAACCTTAAATATAAGAGATAAATAATTTTAGATTTATTTAAAAATATTCTTTCAATATCATGAATACATAATTGAAGGAAAATGAAAGGAAAACACGTAATCAATAAAAATAACCAAATAAGATAGAAATTCATGGATTTATTGAGTAGTATATCATTAAATTTCATCAATTGAAACATAATAATCGATAATATTTTAAAATAATAATATCTAACAAAAATCCATTACCACATTTTTTACTTTCTTGTAATGTTCTCTAACCTTATCTTATTCTATAGGAATCCACTATATCCTTTTTTTAAGAACCATTTGAATGGTATTTTAAGAATATTATCACCTATAATTCATATATATGTTAATTGAGAGTAGAATTTGGTTGGTCTTGGATAATCTAGATGGATCATGTGTTTATAAAGAAAAGGAAGAAGTAGTGTCCTTTTATATTGGAGGGAAATGAGACTATGGGAATTATATAAAATTGCCAATTATAATAATGTGTTCATATGAATAATTTATCAAAATCAATACTAATTTGGAGAAAAATTTGATATGGTCCAAATATCATCAGTTCATTAAATATATATAGGATTTAGAGTCTTTATAAACCATATAATTTGGTTTAATCCATAGGTTAATCGATTTTAACCATAACTGTGGAAATGCATTTTCAATATTAATGTGTCATAATATTATTTTTGGAATTAGAATTTTGATTTTAAATGCCTATGGGATGGAACTTTCAACCATTTAACATCATACTTGTCCTCTTTTAATATTTTTATGACTCTTAAATTATTAAATAAAATATGTTTTATAAAATATCATTCATTTTATTTTTTACAATATTCAGTTATTTTTAATTTAATTACCTAAATTATGTAATTTAATTACAATATAATCCTTAAAAACATCCCTAATTTTTTTTAACTAGCTATAAATTTCTTGGGGAACTATAAATCACCCAAAAAACATTTTAGGGTTTTTAAATTCAATTGAATTATTTTTCTACTACTTTCACAAGCACAATGTTGGAATTAAGTAAACATTTAAAGTGATTATTTTAGTACTAGAATTAAACATAAATAACCATGATAAAAAAATATTCATCATTAAAAGAAACACTTAGAACCAAACAAATCCTTATTTTATCTTTATGTAAAAAATATAAATATATTAATTTCAAGAGAGTGAAATTTTAGATTTTTTTTAATTAAATTAATATGAAGGCCATTATATAAATAAAACAGAACAAAAAAAATCCATTTATTTAATTTCATATGTTTATGGTTGAATATTTATCATATAATGAAATAAAGGTAGTAGTTTTGAGGATTTTGAGGCATTTTCTCATGGTTTGAACCCGGGTTTACAAATTTTACCATTATTGAGATGATTATTATTCATAATAGCCACTTATAAGAGGGAAATATTTACCAAATTAAAGACTCCTAATTGAAAATATGGTATCTATTTTTCACAATATAATTCATATAAGTAAAATAATTTAATTTAAATTTCAACATAGAAAAAGTGACTGAAAGTATTTTCTAGAAAAAAATATCTTTTCAACATTTAAAAAGTTTATATATGAAAAATAATTCATAAAATAAATCATGATGAACATAATTAGATGATTTAATATATAAGTGTAAAAATCATACATTTAACAAATTTTATAATTAAAATTTAACTTTGTATAAGCCTGAAACAAAATGATAATTTTCAATAATGATCATTCTTTTTCACTATTCAATGAAAAATCAATCCATTCAAAAAATTCACAATAAATCACTCTAAGATAAATTTGATATGATTATTTTAAAAATGAACTAAATTATTTCAAATATAGTTTCTAAAATTTGAAGAAATTAATTATTTTATATTCCCAAAAAATAATTAAAAACAATTATTTAAAAAAAATTATTTTTAAAAGCATATAAAGACTTTAACAAAAATCATAAACTAGTGTTTCAATATATTATATTTTTCTAAAAAAATTATAAATAATTTTATAAAATAATGTATTATTTATATTCTCTTTTTCAACTTAATGGCTAGGTTTTTACTCTGTAATACATTATGGTTCATTTAGTCTTAGGGTTTTCGGAATCACAAGATATAAAATTAATTCATTTTAATTAATAATAAGTATATCATAAAATATTGGGTTGTGGAAATTTTGGATTCAATAAAAAATATAAGTAATAGGTATCTCTATAAAATAATTTGGGTTTTTAGAATCTATTAATGGTTTAAAATCATTTTATGTGGGACATTCTCAATATGAATCAAGAAATATGAATGTTCCTTTAAACTCGGTTCACATAAAGGTGGGTATTTAGAAGATAACTAAAATCATGTATAACCCCATAAATTAAAAATCATGTTTAATAAGTTAAATATTTTAGGTAAATATATACAAAAACATAATATCCACATGAAAATAACTTTGCATAAATAGAGAAAAAGTAACAAAACTCATAACTAGAAAGTCGTGAAGGAGGTCCAGAAGATCCATTTCTATGTTTTAAATCATATTGGTTAAAAATAAAAAAACATAAAAATATTAGAAAACATTATTCTTAAAATATGATAGGAAAATAAAAAATTCAATTCATATGACAGATAATTCAGATTCTAATTAAAATTGAGAACATTTTCTAAAATGTAAAATGATAGTCAAAGTGGGGAAACCATATTTTAAATAGATGAGAAATACTATTAACATTGTTATATTTTAAAAAATGATTAGAAATAAAAATCAATATTATTTTAATCAAAGGGATATAAAAAATGGATATATTTAATACCATATCTAACAAATAAGGAAACTCATAGAAAAACATTATAACTCTAGAAATCCAATTGAGTTATAAAATAAACTTATATATATGGGAAGACTTCAATTGTATCCCAAAAAATGTTAAATCTTGAAGTTATGGTATTTTCCAAAGAAAAACTAATTAAGGAAATTATAAATCAAAATGTTATTTTAGAAACCACAAAAAAAATGAATATTGGTGTACATTGCCAAATCATTCCTTAATAAAGGGTGATTGATATGGAACCCTTATGGATTTAGTAATTTTTAACAAGTGGATGTTAAAATCATGAAAATCATATAATTATTCAAATCCCAACCATTAAATCCTTGTGTATTTCATAATTAGTTTATTATTTGTATTTATATAAACCATTGAAATATGAAATTGGTGTATGAATTTTAAAAATGTGATAATGAATAAAAATTGAGACATAAAACATTTCCTTGTTCGATATTCATTTTGTGCATGCTCTTAGTTTTTGGATTAATAAAATTATATATGTTATAAATATAAATTAAAAAGTTATTATTATTTTTTTAATTTAATATTTACCATTTATTATTATATTATATTATTTTTATTATATAGTTTCCTTTTATATGTTGGTTACATGGGGCTATTTGGTCAATTTTTCTATAAATCCTTATGTATGATGACCATGGTTGAAATAATTGTAATGTAGTTTCATGAAATCCATAATATTAATATTTTTATGGAAACATATTTTTATGGGAAAGTATTATTATATTAAATATATTTGTATAACCAACTCTGATGGGTGGTGATGAGAAATCAAACTTGTTGCTCGTGGAGGTGATAGTACGTACATATGAAGGATTAATGTTTCCCTTTCTCAAAAAATGAGATATAAGAATATAAATGATATTTTGAAGTTTTAGAATCATATATATTATGTATATAATATTTATTCATCAATTTCATCCTTTTGGTAATCCATTAATGGTAGTTATGGGAAACAGGAGATGTCACTTTGTGGAGGCGTTAATCCTCACAACCTACTTATGATGATCCTATTTTTCATTGATGATGGAGTTCAATAAATAACAGTTCTTCCATTAAAATAGTTACATATAAATATAATAATTATACTTATATCATTATATTTTTATGGATATATGGTATTTTGATGAAAATTATTGTTGATAAAAACTTATGAAGAAGGTAATACTTACATTGAAGACTTGATCCTCCCTCATAGATTTCCATTGAAGTGAAATTCTTAATCTGAAATCTAGATAAATGGGATTTAGTTTGATAAATAAAATTATATGGTTATTTGTTTCAGAATAGGTTCAAGGTAAATTATAATGGGAAGTGAAACCATGGGTGAGTGGTAGTGATCCCCTTCTATAAGTGAAGAAAATGGAGCATTTGGGAATAACCTTTACCCTTTTATGATATCACTACAGTATTCCAATGTCAATACCTTAAAAAAATCCAAAACATTAAATGTGGGATAAAATATGGTATATAAATAGTATATAAACTCTTCCCACATATGTTTTAATAATGTTTTAATTCTTTAACAATAGGTTTTTACATTTTAACATTGTGATTTTAGTCGTAACTATATTTTAACATGGTAATGTATATTTTTTAAAAAAATATTATATAACGCCTATTAATTAACTGATATGTTTTTAAACATAATTTAGTATCAATTAAATCTAAATAAATTAATAAATATTATAAAATCATATTTTAAATTAAAATATACAATATATAAAAAATAGTTTATATAGAAAAATTAATTTAAACCAATATGGGTTATTTAATCTTATTTTGTATTTAAAATCAGTTGAATGAGTGTCAATATACTTATTCATATGTTAAAATATAGTATTATTTTAAAAATTAGAAGATTTTATTTTATTAAAAATAATTTTGTGATATTAATATAATACATATGTAAAGAAATTGTTTTACTATTATCTCATTAATTAATTATAACCATAATAATAATAATAATATGCATATAATTGAAATTTGACTAGTTATTTAATATTTAAATGTTTCACTCAAATTTTAAATAGTTTTTTTATTTAATTTTAAGATGTAATAAAGTCAAATTTTTTGTTATAAGCCTGAAAAAAAATAGTTTTTAGTGTAAAATATTACATGAGTTTCAAAAATGTTAAAAACATGTTTTATAAATTCAAGATCGTATTTTTAAACGATTGAAATTATATATTAAATTTTTTTCATATCAAAACGTCTAAATAAATGTTAATTTGATTCTTGTATTAAAAAATTGATAATTGTAGTAAATGTCAATATTTTAACTATTCACCTAAACATCTATTATATCAAGAATATCTTAAAAATTCATATTAGGGTAATATTGATATAATGATTTCAAAAAACATGTATATGATATAACATTTAAATTTAAAATTTATATATTTTTTATTATGACCTGAGATTATCAAGAATATATATTATATAATTTTTAATGAACATTTATTACATTACACAACCACATTCTTGGAGATCATAAATGTATAGTACCCTATGAAACAAGGAAACACAAGAAACTGTTTCATTGGAAAACTATATAATCTAATACTACATTGATATTAAATATTACACTTCTCAGACATATCATAAATAATACATTTTTTCATAACCTGGGAAAATTAAACATAAGAAAGCACGAGCTTAAATACTCAACAAGGGTAAACAAGGAAGATACATAAGAATAACAAGAATGTAAGGGTATGCAAACACGATCATTAAATTTGAAAATTATACCATTCATGTCAAATATCATAATATAGAGTCATGGAATTATAATTAGAAGTTCATAATATATGAATCATAATATAATCATATAAATTTTTTCATGAGAGCATAACATTTCCATAATTCATAGATTTTTTGAATACAAAAAATCATAGAAAATAATTTCAATTGTAGTCAAGGTTCACAACTAGGGCTATCATAGGGGAACTAGTTCATCTCCTAAACCATCATACTTGTCAAGGTTCACTATCAAGACTATCATAATAGGAAAATTCACTTACTAAAAATAGTATACTCCTAATTCCATAATTCTCTATCTCAAGAGATATAAATCACTACCCAATGTATTGGAGGGATATATAGGTGTGAAGCCCCAAACCTACTCTAATGGATTCAGTGCTAAAAACATTTTGTGTATTTTTTTATAAAAGACTAATGAAAACACACAGTTATTTATAAAATTGAGAATATTTTCAAGTGTAGATTCTGGAGAATTGGATAAAAACTAACAATTATTCCTAGTTATAAAAAAATAAAATAAAATAGTTAAAACTCTTTTCATGCACAAAATCCATATGAAATTTTACCCATCTTATAACTATTAATTGACTTGGGAAAATAATATTAAAAAATTGGGCATTAAATTTATCAATAATGGGTTTCTAAATTTTCATTGAATACTTTTTAAAAAAAATCATTCGAAAAAACCATTTGAAAAATACCTTAAAAAAACTATAATACTATGAAAATATTTACGGTTTGAAAATTATTTAAAAATAATACATTGATTTTTCAATAAAAATTATGAAATATTTTGAAAACAAAATGATGGGACAAATTGAAACAGTGATAGGTGCATAGTCCTACCAACTATCTCGTGGGACAGCTTCACTCTCCACTTTCCAATCACGTTTAAAAAGATAAAGATCCTAATTTAATAAAATCATTTTAACATTTATATATATATATATATATATATCACTTTATTTTTTTCTCTAAATACATGGAGACATACTTATATAAATTCGTATATTTATATATATATATATATACACACTTTCATAGGAACACATATTCTTAATTTGGAGAAACAAATATCATCACTATTAGAAATTTCATGAATGCATTGAATGTTAATTAACATCCATGTATTAAAATTTCATTCATAAAGTGATAAAATACATTTTTAAAGTAGCTCTGATAGAGGAAATTTTTATTCAATTCACGTGCTTTCATATATATATATAAATACTTATTCATATATTTATGTATGAAATTTCATGAATAATCAATAACATATGACCATAATTATGATAATGAATGATATGTATATAAAATTATGGTTTGAAATGACATGATCCCATTTCATGAAATCATGGTATTCATAACCTTTATTTATTTCATAAATTAATACTTTATGATATATGTTTTCACCTACATAATTAATCGTAAATAATTTATATAAGAATATTAATAAATTTAAAAATAATACATGTATAAATACTTGAATAACATGAAACTTTAAAATAATGTATACATGTGGAGACATGGGATTTAAAAAATATGGTACACATAGATATAATTTAATAATATAAAATTATAATTTTAAGATATTATATTTATACTTAATTACCTAAATATAAATTTTAAAATAGAAGTCCAAAAAATATGAATAAGTTAGAAACTTTTTAATATAATATATACATAAATATAATACACCCTTATCATAAATATAAAGTAAATAAAATTTCTATATATTGATCATAAATACATAAAAAATCAGAATACCATTATAAAATACAATTCTGATGGAAAAATTATTTTGCGTATAAAAAATTAAATTTGGAAAATATATAAAATAAATTCCCCTTACCTTAAATTCATACTAAAAACTGCCATATCTTGAAAACACCAGAAGAAAATTAAAAGGGGTGTAGAATAAATTTTCTCCTTACACAAGTTGTAAAGTTCTTAAGTAGGGTGTGCCACAGGGTGACCAACACTCAATTAGGCATGTATAACTTTAGCAAGGTGTGTAAAACCCAAAATGAATAAATAGAGTGGAATTTGTAATTAATACTCTTGAATGGAATGCCTGTTCATAATCTCACCTTCATTGCTTATATAATATTTATATATACATAATTTCGTTCCACAACATACATGAGTATCAGAGAAGATTTCCAAAAAAAATAGTAAAAAAAATATAATAAAACAAATCTATTTGAGCTTCAGTATTCACCAAAAGTAGAACAGACCAAAGTCTTTAATCGCGATAGGTATGAAAAAATTAAAATAAAGAAATCATATATATATATATTATATGTATCGCTCCAACTGGATGAATTGATATTAATGAACCAAAACCATTTAATTTTAGTTCATATTCTAATCTCAAAAAAACCACCAAATATAAATTGTTTAATGATTAATAGAATAGAATGATCAAAGAAGAACAAAAATAAAATGACTCCCATAAAATTTTACATGAAAGAGATTAAAACACCTAAAAAGGAAAGCTGAAAAACACTTACCTCATATACGTCAACAAATCAATTTTATAAATACCAATAACAACATAGACCTCTTCTACAATCGAACACTACCATGATTAGAACATATATTGTGTCAATAGATGCCTCGTCACCGACATCTGATGCCCCTAACCGATTTTGGATCTCCTTATCTTGTAGTCCCACCTCATTCGGCCTCCCAAATCGATAACCTTGCTAATGGCTAATCCCTTTTCAGATGATGCTCAGCTGATATCCCCCTTCATCTTGGCTCAAATTCACTGAAGCCATACAGCTCAACCTCTACCTTTTTGAAATCAAACCCCTATATGTGATGTCACCGTTATCTGTTTTCTTTTTTAAAATTTCTCCATTTCATTTTTTCCCTTATATATCACATATTGTTTTTATAATAATATAATTACAAATATATACTTTCAAAATTTTAGAATACTAAATCATAATATAATTTCATATATTTATAAAATATATTAACATAAAAATAATAGCAATAATTTTCATAAAAAATATGTTTTACCCTTAATAATAATTATTATTATGATTATCATCATCATCATCATTACTTTAATAATTTACCTTACTAATATACATATATATAATCTACTAAAATTACCTATTTTAATTAATTTATATGAATTTAAGTACTTATTAATTATAAATCATCATCATTTTTTTAAAAAAGATAACTTATAATTCCTATAATGTTTATATACATTAAAAGATTATACTCTTTAAAAAATATTATATATATAATTTTTATAAAATTATGTGTTAACAAATTAATGATAATCATTTTAGACTCAAAAACAGTTTATTATATGAAAACATATCTCTATTGTTTTTATATAATTCAAAATATTAAATTATAATAATTTTATATATTTTTAATAAATATATTTATATTAAAATTATTATTTTAAACAAAATTATACCATATACAAAATAATATTTGGTTATGGTTTTGATATTTAATCAAATTATGTTATATAATAAAATTATAACCCTATATCTTATGTCTTGAAATTATAAATTTTAAATTATTTACATTATTAATTAATAATTTAAAATTTATTACAATTTTGTTTTATTAAAAATATTATTTCTAATATTGAATTAATGTTTAAATCATGTTATTAAGTAATTCTAATCATAAGAAACAGATGCCTCATTCTTCCACCCCTTAAAAAAACTTCACCCTCACAATTCATTTTTTGTACTTAAGAAAAGTCATAAATTTTCATCTTCATAATAAAGAAAACTATAGTTCCTAAAATTATATACTCTACCGCTTAGATTTTTCTCAAACAACAACATTTAACCTCCAAAGTTGTCTACATTATTTCTTTGATAATAATTGTAAAGCTCCAAACTCGCGCTTCTAGATTTAATTCAAAAGACATGTTGTGTATTTTGTTTAAATGCAACTAAAAAATAAATGGTGATTTTTATAATTGAGGACCTTTTGTGGTATAGGTATTGGAGAATTAGACAAAAACATTAAATTATTCAGAGTTATACTAAAATAAAATAAAATAAATCAAATAATTTACGAGTAATAACTTTATAAGTGAAGTCAACCATCTCAGAACATCTAATTAAACTATGAAAATAAATTTAAAATAAGGGATGAACATATAATTGCTCAATATAGTGTTTTTAAAGGGCTAGTGACAAAAAAATTTCAAAAATCACTTTCTAAACACGTTATGGAAATTACCTTTAAATATAATATAAGACTCTGAAAATATTTATGCCTTGAAAATTATTTAAAATTAATCTAGTGATTTTTTGAAAAAACAATATGTATCATTTAAAATACCATGGGACCACTTGAAACATTAAATTCTATCTCAACCTACCCACATTTATGTGGGATGGGTTCACACCCCACTTCCCTATTATTTTTACAAATTTCATGTACCTAATTTAGTAGAATAATTTTAGGCTTACCTGAAATATATATACATTTTTAATGTGGTTTTTTATTTAATGAAATAACATCATATTTATATATAGTCACACACACACACACATATATATATATTCATAGCTAGAAAACTAATAGATTTGGACAAAACAAATATCATCACCATTATACATTTCATGAATGCATAGAATGTTAATTAACATCCATGTATTAATATTCCCTTCATTAACCCATAAAACTTATTTCGAAAGTAGTTATGATAAAGGAAAAGTTTATTCAAAGCACATTATTACACATATAAATATATATATAAATATATATTTATTTATTTATACTTAGGTATGAAATTTCAAGAATAATAAAAAACATGTGGCCAAAATTATTATAATCAAGGATATGTTTATAAAATGATTGTTTGAAATGACATGATCCCTTTACATGAAATCATGGTAATATTAACCTTTATTTCTAACATAAATTAATATTTGATGATATAGGTTTTCTCCTAAATAATTAATCAAAAATAGTTTTTTTAATAATAGTTATAAACATGAAAATAATACATGTATATATACTCAAATAATATGAAATTTGAAAAACAAATCTATATATGTACAAACATGAGATTTAGAAAATATAGTACATATAAATATCTACATGAATAATATAATCATGGAATTTAATATTATATATATGTATGTATATATATATATACCCTTACTTTAATATAAATATTAAATTAGAAGGCCTAAAAATGAATAGCATGGAAATTTTTGAATGTAATGTCTACATAAATATAATACACATGTATCATAAATTGAAAATAAATAAAATATCTTCCTTAACATAATATATACATAAAAAATCAGAATACCATTATAAAATATAATCCATATGAACAAACTATTTTTTATATAAAATGATAAAAGGAAATAATATTTAAGAAAAATTTATGATACATTAAATTCAGACAGACTATTGTGATAACTTGGACATATTAGAAGAAAAGAAAGGATGTAAAATATAGTGACCTCTTATACAGGTGGTTTAGTGCTCAAGTGGGGTGTACAATAAGGAATGCAACACTATAAAAGGCATGCAAAACTTTAGCAAGGTGTGCAGAACTCAAAATCGATAAATAGAGAGTCAGTGGTAATTAATACTCTCGAATGGAATACATATTTATAATCTCACATTTACTATTTATATAATATTTATATATACATAATTTTAATTCACAATATACATGAGTATTGGAGAATATTTCCAAAAAAATAGTAAACAAATGTAATACAGTGAATCTGTTTTAGTTTCAATCCACCCCAAAATTAGGACAAACCAAATTGTTCAATCAATACATGGTTTAGAAAATACAAACAAAGAAATCATATATATATATATATATATTATCTTTATCTCTACAACTGGACCAATTGATATCTATGAACCAAAACTATTTAACTTCTGTTCATAGTCTGGTCTCAAACAAAAGAAAAGTTTTCCACCAAATAAATATAGGTAAATAATGAACAGAATATAATGATCAAAGAAGAAAACCAAAGAAAATGATAAATATAAAAATTAACCCAAAAGATATTTGGTCACCTAAAAAAGAAAACATGATAAACAACTACCTCTCATATGTCTAAAAATAAATTTTTAGAAGACTATGAACAACCTACACCTCTTTCACAGTCAAACTGTAACAACACTTTAAACCTATTTTCTATTGCTCGATACCTCCTCACTAACATCTAAAACACCTAACCTTGTTTGGATCTCCTTAGTTAGAAACTTATCTTCACTTGGACTCTCTAATTGATAGCCTCACTGGTGGTTGATCCCATTCCAGGTGATGCTCGGCCGAGATCCCCCTTCGGCTTGGCTCGACTTCTCCGAAGTCCTAATGCTTAGCCTCCCCTGTTGTGAAATCAAACCCCTTGGTTTGGTATCACCCTTATCTGATTTATTTTTTTCTTTAATTTCAACCTATCATTTTTTCCTTATATATCTAATTCAATATTTATAATTATATAATTATATATATTTAAAATTTCAAAATTTTATAAAAAAATCATAATATAATTTCATATATTTGTAAAATATATTATCTTACAAATAATGTTAATAATTTTCTTAAAAATATGATTTACCCTTTATTATTATTATTATTATTATTATTATATTTAACTTTAATTATTTTCTTTAAAAAACTTACATAAAATATAGTAAAATTATTATTTTTAATTAATTTATATAAATTTGGGTTTTTTATAATTATAAACCATCATCATTTTTTTATTTAAAATTTTATCTTATAATTATAATAATGATTATTTATATTAAAATAACTTTTTTATTCTTAAAAAAATATTATATATAAATATATATATTTATATTTATATAATTATATAATTATATGTTAAAAAATTAATGATAAACGTTTTAGTTTCAAAAAAATTATTATTTCCAAACATATCCCTATTATTTATGAAATAAAAATAAATTATTTATAATAATTTCATATATTATTAATAAATATATTTATATTAAAATTATCATTTTATATAAAAAATAACATATAGAAAAAAATATTTTTTATAATTAATAAAATTAATCAAATATTTTTTTTAATAATATGATAATACTATAACATAAGTGTTAAAACTATAAAATTTAATTTATTTTCTTTCTTAATTAATAATTTAATATTTGTTGCAGATTTTATTTTATTAAAATAATTAATGCTAATATTTGATTAATGTTTAAATCAAGATAATAAGAAATTATTATCTTAAGACTCAGATTTTATAATAGGTCCCACTGGTCAGATAATGAAAATCATAAAAATGTGTGGAAAATAGACATAAAACACTCAATATATCATAACTCATGAAATTAAATGGGTTTCATCAGAATTTTATCATGTCATAACCTATATAAAAATGAATGTTTCATAGTCATTTCATTATTTCATCAGATCATAACTTTTGTACAAAGAAGAGGGTTTCATAAGAATCTAATCATGGTATAACCCATGGAGGATAAGTGGGTTTCATAAAAATGATTTCATGATAAACCATTCATATAATTAATATGAATGGAATCCTTGCTTCATATCCCAAACTAATCAATAATTTATAATAAAATATATCCTCAAGTATTGTAATGGATTTTGATTAATCACTTGGATAATTTATTAAGGAAATTAGCGTTCCTTGGAAAATATCATTTTAAAACATAAAAAAATTCAAAATCATTTTTCTCGAAAATAAAATTGAAAACATATAAAGACATATTTTAAAATATTTTAAAACATTTCATGTGGAAAATATCCATTATTATTTGAAGAATACTTTTTAAAACATAATAAATTTTGAAAATAATTTTCTTTCAAAATAACCATGAAAACTTATAAGGGAATATTCAATGAAAATAATGGTCATGAGGGCACAAAATATTTTCATGAGGTACAAAGTAAAAAAAATATTTCATTCAAATTTCCATTAAAATAAAAATGGGGATTGTATTGAAAAATAACTGATGATTCCTTTTAGAATATTTTCTAGAAAGTAAAATATTGATCAACATGTATTTACTAAATCATTTTAAAGAAATTCTAAAAATATTTTTTAAATAATTTTTTGGAAAACCTTGTTTTGGAAGAGAAAGTGTTTTTTACCAAAAAGATGATTTTTCTTAAAAACGTTTTTTTTTATCTCTTGAGTACATAAAGAGAGTAAAATGAATGTAAACAAATTACTCTCTAGAAATAACCTTAGGAGAATAAATTTATTGTTTCTTTCAGATATAGATCATAATATTTTATCATTGGAATCATAAACATAAACAATCCTGATAAATAATGAGATTGAAACCTAAAAATCATACCATTGTGGTAACATTAAAATGTAATCCCAATGAAAGAATAACATTAAATGAAAAATAAAATATCATGAAAATAAAATAATTCAAAATATTAAATCTTAATGTGGTTTTATATACACTAAATAAAGTAATAACAGTGCATAACATAAAATATGTCTCAAAGAAGACAAATTGAGATAAAAATCTCTTAATTTAAGTGTTGACTCCTTCCATATTTGTTCAAAGATATTATATAATAAATATATTTTTATTATGAATATATTATAGAAATATATTTTTATATATAATACCATATATATTTTTTATGACATTTTAAAACCCATTTATTAATAATTCCATGTTAAATTCATGTTTCAAGCAATAACTATTTTTGTTTTTGTGTAAGATTTGATTTTTTTTATTTTTGATCCCCATGAATAGATCATGATTCTATAATATCCAGAATTATAACAATGATATATATCATATATATTCTGTAGATATGTATTTATAGTGATTCATAAAATATAGGGATATAAAATTAAATACATCATTCATATAGTTGATGTGTCATAAATACACATGAACGATGAATCCATTATCTTCAAAAATTAAAAGAATGAAAGGTAAAGAGTATATTAACATTCTAGAATCATTTTTATTTCTTATATATCCCATGTTATCATTAAACTAATCTTTATTAACTTTCATGTAAAGCATGAATGAATCACATCGCTTTACAAGGTGTAAGTCCATTATACGCATGAGTGACGTTACCGTATTCCAAAAAAATAGAAATTATGAAGGTAAGTATGATATAATAATATTATAGGTATAATAATATCACATATATTTTATATAAACAATTAATCTATCATTATAACCAGCTGTGAGAGGTGTTAATGGGAATGAAAATTACATCAGTTCGCAAAGCGGTAGTCCACCATACACAGAAATGATGATTTTGTAACACATTTGATGGAAGTGGAGATGGTTATAGGTAATTTACCAAACATAAAAACATCTCAATATTTTTAATATAATAAATTTATTATATCTTAATGGTTTAATAATAATTTAAGGAGTTGTATGAAGATATAAAATAAAAAGGCCCATTGAAAAATGTAACCCCTTCCCCGGGTAACCTCCATAAGATTGCACCAAAATACTTAATAGGGTTTATTAATTACCAAAATAAAGAATATATTTTGAGAGGGTATAACATGGGAAGTTATTTGGGTATTTATTGTCTTAATAATGTGTTTGAAGGTGTGAAGACATGAAGAGAGGAGTGGTATTTTATAAGTGAGGTGAGTGCCTCGATTGTATTTTTTTGAAAAAAAATTGTACCCAATATTTTCTCATTCTAATGGGATAAAAAAATTATTATAGATACATAGAAATTATAGAGTCATAATACGTCTGGAACATAGATTATAGAAAAGGGTTTCTTTCACTTTAACCATGATCTTTTTATTTTAACCCCTGATATACAAAGTTTTACCTTAATCGCATTAATTAATTTTTATTGTCTTCACTACTCATTTTTTTCAAAATTAATGTTAATATTATTAGAAAATATAAATTATTCTAAATCAAAATTTGGATTCCATTTTTCAAAATTCAATTCACAGAAGTTGAAAATTTTTAATTTAAATTTAATCCCACAGATGCGACAAGAAATCTTGCTTTCAAAGACAAAATGTTCCAATGATTATAATGTTTTTATAACCAATTTCAAAATTAAATTGATTAAAATGATCTAAATTAGATTAATTGATGTATAATATAAATAATTTTTCTCTAAAACCAATTTAAAATATAATTTAACTTTATAAATAATATACATTATAATCATTTTTCAAATAAAATTCAATATTTCTCACTATTCCTCAAAAAGACTAATCTTTTTTTGGGAATTTCAAAAAAAAATACCGAATATATTTTTGACATGATGAATTCAGAAATAACGTTTATTTTATCATATTAATTTCCAAAAATAGACAAAAATTAATTTTAATTTTGTTCACAAAAATGAATAAAAACATTTTTTTAGAAAATATTATTTTTAAAAAATATAAAGGAATTAATGAAAATTAAGTACTCTTTTATCATTATGTTTTATTTCAATAAAAAAATATACATATCATTTAAAAAGTAGTTAATACTATTCATACTGATATTTTAATTGGTTTGGTTATAATAGTTATGTTTAAAAAAATATTAATGATATATAACATTTTTTTAAAACATGGTGTTATGTGTATTATCACCTATCGAAGAAATTAAATTTGTTCAAAAATAAATAAATTCAAAAAAACTTTGGGTATTACAGTATACCCCATATAAAAAAAATTTATATATTGATATTTTTCATTTTGATATAAACAAATGAGGAAACTTATTCCTCATTATTTTCTTATGTTCCCACATAGCTTCTTTAAACTAGTGGTTTACCAAAAAACATTGGAAAGGTGAGTTTCCAAGATTTATAGAACATTCTCTATATGATACAAAATCTAGAAATATTATTCCTAATAAAAATGATCTTGATCCAACAGTATTACCTATAGGTTTAGTACAAGTTATGGGTCATGTATGTACAACCTTGAGAGAGATAAGTGGAACATATCATGGAATTTAGACTGTTTTGGTGGAACCACCAACTAATATGATACCATCTTGATATGATCAAGGATTTTAAAGGGACCAATATCTCTAAGGAATAGTTTCATTTTCTTCCTAAATTTCATAAATTTCTTCCATAGAGAAATTATTTAAAACACCTTGTCAAAAAATTCATATTCTCGACCATGTCAGTGATGTTTAGAATAAATTTTATATCGACTCTAAAACAATATGATGTGTTACTAAATGGTTATAACATTTTTTTATATTACATCAATTATCTCAGGTCCCAAGAGTATTCTTTCTCCAACTACATTCCTATACATTAGAGCTCTATATTTTTTCCATAAAGATATTCATAAGGATCCGTTAAAATTCTTGTGTGAAATCTATTTTTGTAAGAAAAGTTATCTTGAGGATGGTGTTGATCCCAACAACCGTTTACTACCAAGTAAAAAAGATGCCAACATATTTGATAGGGTTTTGATTGTTCTTTGAGACTGACCATTTGTCAGAATATGATATGAATTTTTGAAACTACACTTCATATCAAGAGGTTGTTGTAGGATTCTTAAAAACATTGAGGCAATCCCCAAATCCCGATCAGACACAATGGGATATGGTACCCCATGAAACTATTCAAATTCTTTAATGTATATCCTAGAAATATGATTCTCGATGAAATATTCTTTGATATAAATTAGGTGTGCTGACTTTATATATCGACCATCACCAACCCATATAGTATTATTCCCTTTAAAAAAATTGGGAGTCCAATGAAAAAATCCATGGTGATGTTTTCCAATTTCTATTCTAGTATGTGTAATGTATGTAACATCTCCCATAGAATTTTTTTTCTCTCAGCCTTCACTTGTTGGCATACCAAGAATAAATATAAAAACATTACCATATCTCTCTTCATTCCATCCCACCAAAACTATTTTTTAAAATCTCTATATAGATTCTTACTTTATTGATGAATAGAGAATTAAGAACAATTAACTTCCTCAAACAACTCTTATTCAAATCTAGTATGGACATAAAACATATATGCTTCCTAAAAATATTCATTCCATCATGATCAAAATTAAACTCAATAATGTTCCTAATCATATTTTGTTGCTCAAAATATCCCGTATATGCCTCTTTAATATTCACATAGATAGATAGTTGAAAATTCAATTGAGAAAGATAATATTTCTACCCTCTCCTTAGGATTTCCAAATCCATCCATTTAAAATCTCAAAATATTGGATCTTTTGTGATCCTCATCATGGATAATCTGGAATGATCCATTATACTCAAGTTTATAGCCACCTTGTTCTCTTTCCTAGGGGGGAAATGTTATTAATTTTCATAATCTTTAATCAGCTCTAAACATCTTCTATGGCACATATTTAACTCATCATGTGTGAATATATAATTTAAAATTTATGATCAGTATATATATATCACAATTTTCTCCATAAATATAATTCCTCCATATCATTAATGAAAAAATTATTGTAGCTAACTCTAAATCCTAATTTTTGTAATTTTCCTCATGATCCATCGATTATATTGAGAAGTAATCTATAACCATGTCATTCTTCATGATAACACATCCAAATCTATTCTTGGATGAATCAATATAGCTTAAAACCCCTCTAGAGTACTGGGTAATGTAATCACATGTTCACAGACTAATATTTTCTTTAGTTCATTGATATTTTCCCCACATTCATTTGTCTAGAAAAACTTGGCTGCCTTATGAGTTAACTTAGTGAGTGGATTAGATAGACATAAAAAAATTTCCACGAACCATCAATAATATCCAAATAAACCAAAACAACCATGGATCACAGTAATTGTGGTCAGTCTGGGATAGAACCCAATAGCCTCTATCATTGATGGATCTACAGATATACCATGTCTTGATATTATATTACCCAAAATAGAATCCTTTTAAATCCAAAATTCACATGTTTTATTTTTTTTCATATATTTTCTTCTTTCTTAGGGTCGTTGGTACAATTTTTAGGTGATTTTCATGCTCTTCAATTCCCTTTTAATATATAAGAATATTTTCTATAAAGAATACTAAAAATTGATCAATATAATCTATATAGAATCTATTTATTAAATCCATAAAGATAGCAGATAAATCAGTAAGACTGAATGGAATCACTATATATTCATAGTGTCTAAACCCCATAAAAATGTTTTCTTGGGTATATCCTCCATCTTGACCTACTAATAATGATATCTAGAATAAATTTCATCATTGGAAAATGATTTATCACCTCACAGTTGATAAAATAGGTCATCAATATGGGGTAGATGACACTTGTTGTATTGGGATATTGTTCAGCTCTAGGTAATGAATGCAGATTCTCATCAATTAATCATTATTATTAACAATGATAATAGGTTTACCCTAAGGTGACACACTTTTCCAAGTAAATCCCTTTTCATGGTTCTCTAGGAGTGTAACGTCCCATGCTAGGTTCCACATGATGGTTCCCCGAGCCAGTTGGCCCCATGAACTCAAGCGTGCCTTCCTAAACACCAGAGGCTTCAAACAAGAAGCAAGGGTCTAATATCAGTCATGGGGAGACTATAAACTCTTTATCAGAGTAAAACTGCAGTATAATTAAATAAAAAACAATAACCAAATTATAATATAACATGAATATAATAGTACTGGTATCAAAATATGAACAAAACTGGAAATAAAACATCAAAACTAATAGTAGATATTCCAAGGTAAAGTATATGCCAAGTGTCAAAATGAAACTCAAGATTCAATACACTAAAAACATACCAAGATGGTCTTGATCCACATCGGGTTCCCTCATTCATGCTCTATCACAACTCATCTATCTAACATAGGTCTTTTTCCAAAATCCTTTCCTGAAACCATGAAATCAATTTGGGTACTGATCAGTCCACCCAAGTAGGGTTTTATTACAACTCAGTAGGCCATCACCAATAGATATAAACCAATATCCAGTCAATAATAGTGTATACAGCAGTATAATGAAATGTGTACAATGCATAATTAAATAGTTATCACTTTATCATCTATTCTTTATTTAACTATAAAAACTCTTGGGTTCCTAAGGACACTTGAACCTCAACACCTACTTCGACTTATTCTAGAGTCAGAAAAATTTTATATTATCATTACACAATTAATTTAACAAATGGTATTTTATTATCCATTACATTTAAATTTATAACATGTCTAATTAGAACCATAGATAAATTCCACTATTTTGGGCATAGATCATCATGTCTAGCACACCGTGAGTATTTGGGGCCTCAGTCCCCATCTCACACATCCTAGTTATTTTAAGCACTGGTCCCTTTCCCACACATCATGGGTATTTGGAGCATCATTCCATTTACCATTAAATTTGCATGCATGATTTGGTTCTAGACCTCCATTTATAGAACCCAAGAGTATTTGAAGCATCATTCCATGTCTCACTTCCCATATATCATTCAAGAAAATATATCATGTTGTTGGGTCTAGAATGCCATGTCTAGAACCCCTGTGGGTATTTGGAGCGTTAATTCATGTACCACACCACATTCCCAATCAATCACATGTATCACATACATCAAATTATTCATGACTAATAAATAATAATTTTTTATAATAATATTAATTTATCGCAATAATCCATTAATTAATTAAAAAATTAATTAATCACCTCAAAATAATCAATTGATTAATAAATTAATTGATCACACCAATTTCATAAAGTAATTAAATAGTTAATTATTCTCATTATTCTCTTTAATTAATTCAACAATAAATTATTCAAAACCATTCTATTATTTAATTAAACAATTAATTAATGATGTCAATCTTATTAATTAATTAAAAAATTAATTGAACATAACAATTCCATACATTAATTAAAAAATTAATTAATCATATCACAGGCTCAAAATTACAATATTTAATTCAATAATCAATTATCTCAATTCTACAATCACTATTTCTTAATAATTAATTATCCCAATTCATTAATAATAATAATTCTATAATTAATTCTATAATTAATTATTCACTTTCAATTTCTTCAATTAATCCACCAATTAATATTTCATGCCAAGTCCATTAATTAATTACACAATTAATTAATCACATTCTATCCCTTCAATTAATTCCTAGATTAATTGTTCACGTCAACTCCATTAATTAATTCCAAAATTAATTAATCACCTTAAACTAATTAAAGTAATTCACGAATTAATTGTTTACACCAATTTCGTTTAATTAATTCCATAATTGATTAATCACACTCATTCCATTAAAATAATTCACCAATTAATTATCCATTCCAAATTCGATTAATTAATTCGCAATTAATTAATCAAATTAATCCCATTATATAATTCAAAAATTAAATAATCATATTACTCCCATTAATTAATTCATAAATTAATTGATCCCATTAATACCATTATTTATTTCAAAATTTAAATTATAACATTACTCACTAATTAATTCATTTATCAATTAGTCTCATCAATCCCATTATTTAATTCAAAAATTAAATAATCATATTAATCCATTAATTAATTCATCCATTAATTAATCCCTTAAACGCTATTATTTAATTCAGTAATTTAATAATCGAATTACTCTAATTAATTAATTAATTAAATTATTAATCATATCAATCCCATTATTTAATAAAATAATTAAATCATCACATTAATCCATTAATTAATTCATTCATTCATTCATCCCATAAATCTCGTTGTTCAATTCAGCTATTAAATTATCACATTTCTCCATTAATTAATTCCTGAATTAATTAATCCAATTATTGAATTCAATAATTAAATAATCACAATACTCCATTAATTAATTTATCCATTAATTAATCTCATCAATCCCATTATTTAATTCAAAAATTAAATAATCACATTACTCTTAGTAATTAATTCATCAATTAATTAATCACATCAATCCCATTATTTAATTCAACACTTAAATAATCAAATTACACCATTAATTAATTCATTAATTAATTAATACCATCAATCACATTATTTAATATAAAATATAAATAATCACATTGCTTGCATTAATTAATTCATCAATTAGTTAATCCCACCAATACCATTATTTAATTCAATAATTAAATAATCATATTAAACTATTAATTAATTCATCAATTAATAAATACCATCAATCGCATTATTTGATTCAAAAATTAAATAATCACATTACATCAATTAATTAATGTGATCGATCCCATTATTTAATTCAATAATTAAATAATCACATTGCTCCACTAGTTAATTCATAAATTAGTTTAACACATTACTTCCATTAATTAATTTGACAATTAATTAATCAGATCCACAATAATAAAAAATCTCAAAATAAATTCATCAATTAATTATTCAATCATGAAAAATTCAATAACCCCAAATAATTCACTAATTAATTTTTACAACTTGATCAGTTCAATATCCCCATTAAATTATTTAATTAATTGTTCTATCTCAATCATTTAAATATACCCTATTAATACCTTAATTAATTGTTCTATCTCAATTAATTCAAAATCATCAATTAATTCCAAAATTAATTATTCTATCTCAATCAATTAAATATCCCATAATTAGTTCCTCATTTAATTATTCCATCCCAATCAATTCAATATCACCCAATTTCATAAATCCATTAATTATATAATCTACCCTATTAATTAATTAGACTTTTGAAAAATCAATTGATAATAAATATATATAAATTCTAAAATTACATACAAATAATAAAAATAAAGGATTTGGGATTTGAATTTTATACCACCTACCTGAATTATTTGAAAGTGATTTCTCAATGGAAAACCCTAATTTGAAGTGTTTTAATAAAGAAGAAGAAGATAAAAATTGTCTTGATTTGAAACTTAAATCCATTATTAAACCAAACAAGTTATGCATGTTGAGGTATACTGCTTGATGTATGATACAAGTTATGCAAGGTGTGGTGGCTTCCAGAAAATACCTGGTTACTTTAGTTATGTGGACGTAGAGGTGGTGTTTCATGAGGTTCATGTTTTGGTGCTATACCTAGGTGTCTTTGGGAAAGCCTTTTTGGAGAGAGATGCATAGGGTGTGTGATGTTGGGGCAAAGCAGCAAACTAGTGGGGAATTGGTAGTGACGTACTCTTGATATTATTTATTATATTATATACTCTTGTATGAGATACTTTTCAAGAGTATCCATGGTGAGGTTATGAATATTTTATACATGTTTAGGTGGAGAGTTAGTTTCACTTGTTATTCACTGTGCTTTAGCATTCTTTTGTTACTTTTGCACGAGAGGCTCCTGGGAGGATCTTGTTGAGTATACTATTATACTCAACCTATGTGTATACAACTGTTTTTAGGTCACCTGAAGCAGGTTGTATATTAGGCTGGTTACTACTATCATGGGGTTATAGGAGCTGTCCAGGCTTCATGGTCACTTTTTTTTACTTCCTTTTGGCAATTCCATTTTTTACTTTTCGGTTTTAATAGTCCTTCCATGACATTACAAATGTGTACTTGGGTTTATTTTTATATTATGGTATGATTTGGAGTTAGTTTGTGTTTATCTTATCTCTCTATTTTTCATGTATTATCTTATAGGTTAATCCCTCCCGTATGTGTGATTATTATACCCTCGGTGCTATTTGCCAACATGGGGTATACTGGAGGCGGGACTCAAGTGTCACTATCTCCCTTATCACATTTCTGGCCGAGTAGGGGTATGATTTGTGGGGATGGGGTCATGACATAATGGTATTTGAGGTATGGTTAAGGGATAGGATGGAGTTTGGAGTTAGGCACAGGTGAGGTTGCATGGGTTGGTAGGTAAATGATGTCAGTCATGTTTAACAAGTGCTTTAAACACTGGATATTGGTTGAGACACCGGTATTTATGGCCCCCTATGGTCTGATGCATGGAACTTTATGTTAACAATGGCTATTAAATGAGGTGATACTTGTTGTAGGTAGAGGCCTAGGAAAGAATCATGCATTAATCTTCTTTGTTCCTATTTTTGAATGGGTAGAACATGGGATAAGTAAACCTAAAATGAATAAAAGAAAAATATTAATTAATGTTGAGTCTTTCATATCCCAGTTTATGAGCTCTAACTATTTTTTATTTTCAAGGTATGGCTCTTGGTAGATATCCTCATCAAGTTTGTGCAGAAGATTTCTAGAAGGATGCACTATCAGATCACCATATAGTGAAGGTCTATGAAGATGACACTTGGAGGAAGAAACTTCAAGAGTTTCAACATAAGAGTTTATAGAAGTGTTAGGGCTCTGTTACAAATGGATTAATAATAGACTAGTTGGATGAGGTTGAGATAGCTTTTAACTCAATTCGTGATGAGAAGGATCATTGGGTATCATTGGTTGTGAGGATGTTGTATGGGGCGGTGAGGCATGGGATGTTCATTTATACTGATGGAGATGTAGGAGTGTTTTTTGATGATTGAGACCTCGAATGGGTTAGTTTCGTGTTCTTTATTTTTCATCCTTGATGGCTGAAATGATTTTGAGTTATTTAGAGGTTTAGAAGTTAGTGTTTCCCAGGTTCGTTTAAGAGTAACCTGATGTCCTTCTAGAAGAGGTTGTAGCATTACCCCCTTGACAAGAGATTGAGTTCAGGATCGATATACAACTTGGAGTGCCTCTTATATCTATGTCTCTGCATAGGATGGATTCTTCTGAGTAACAGGAGCTATGTATAGAGCTCGATGGTCTATTGTACTGTAGTTTTGTTTGTACAAGTGTGATACAGTGGGCATTCTAGTTTTGTTCATGCAGAAGGATGACAATATTTTGTGTTAGGGCATCAATTAACCTCACTTGAACAAAGTGATCGTAAAGAATCACTATCCTCTTCCAGGTATTGATGATTTATTTGATCAACTAAATGGTTTGAATTGGTTCTCAAAGATCGATTTGCAGTCCAGGTATCATCAAATGTGAGTGAAGGATGAGGATATTCCAAAGACCAATTTCTATTACCATCATGGGCATTATGAGTTCTTGGTGATGTAATTCGGTGTGAAAAATGATCTAGCTAGGTTCCTGGGGTTGATGAACATTGTGTTCTGTGAATTCATGGATAATGTAATGGTGGTTTTCATCGACAAAATCCTTGTGTACTCTGTGTCTGAGGAGAAGCATGAAGAGCATCTTCATGCTATTTTTGGAGTTCTTCGTCGACGGCATCTATTTCATATGTTGTAGAAGTGTGAGTTTTCGGCTCGAGAAGTTTATTTCATGGGTCATGTTGTATCCTAATACAGAGTAGTTATGGATACGTTGAAGATATAAGCAGTTGTGTCATGGGAATACCCTAAGATAGTGGAAGAGGTGTGAATATTCCATTGTCTGAAAGGCTATTATAAGAGGTTCAGGGCTATTTTCTCTTGGGTTTCGACACCTATTACAGCGTTGACTAGAAAGGATCAGCAGTTTGTATGGAATGATCAGTGTCAAGAATATTTCGATTATTTGAAGTAAAAGTTGGTCAGCTCTCTGGTTCATTGTCTACTAATAGAGAGAGTTCAGTTTGACATTTTCTATGATACTTCACATCTTGGGTTAGGATTTTTTCTGATGTAGTAGAGATCTATCATTTCTTATGGGTCTCGGTAGTTGTGTCCCCAAAAATATAACTATTCCACCCATGATCTCAAGTTGGAGGTAGTGGTGTTCACTCTAAAGTTGTGGAGAAATTACCTCATCGGTAAGCACTTTGTGGTTTTCACTGATCATAAGAGCTTCAGGTATGTTTTACCCAAGCGTGACTTGAACTTGAGGCAGTGTTGGTGGATGGAGTTCTTATAGGATTAAAACGTAAAAATTTCATATAAACCTGGTAAAGGTAATGTTTTATTTGATGCATTGAGAAGGAAGTCTTGTAGTGATGCAGTTCATGAATCTGGTGATTCCTAGAGAGTGGTGGAAGAGCATTGAGATTTTTACCTAAATATGGGAGAAGTCAGGGGTAGAGGTTGTCTTTTCCAGATGATGGTGCAGTAATCTCTGGTGTAGTAGGTAGTAGTGTAACACCCCGAGATTTTATGAAAAATATTCTTTTTAATTTTATTAATGTCTTGTGTTGTACGCTACACCAAAAGGAGCTTGCACAACACACATCCTTGACTTGCCTTGGATTACACGTAATCGCGACCTTCCTCGATAGCGTGTGTAGTACGCAATACCGAGTTTTACTAAACAACGATATGCTATTAAAATATTATTATAACTAGCCGTTATGAATAGTAATAACGACCTTTTAAAATTTTAGAAATTTTAGCTCTCAAAATGGACTTCATTTTTGGATTCGGAGTATCCAATTTAGCCTAAGGTGAAATTTTGGTACTTTTCGGATAACTTTCATATTCTGATGAATAGTGAAAATTACTAAATTATAATTAAAAACAACTTTTTTAATCAAAATAATTAATAGTGATAAATTATTAATTTTAGTGGTTTTAAAGTATATTTAGAATATATTTTTACAATTTAATACAATTTTGGTCATTGGATGTAATTTCATATTTAAACCAGATATAATCAAGTGTCAATCTTTTGATAGATATTGTTTCTTAAAATAAACGCTATTTGTTTTAACAGCGGGATTTAATTATAAAATTAATTAATTCAACTTCTATGTTATGAATTTGGTAAAATAGACTTCATTTTTGAATTCGGAATATGAAATATAGCTTAGTATGAAATTTTGGCATTGTTCTGAAAAACACCAATTTTTTATGAATAGTGAAACTACTAAGTGGTAGTTAAAAAAAACTGAATTTTTCATAAAACTTAATTTTACCGCTTCTGTGAATTGAATTTTAAAAATCCGAGAGACACGGTTGATGTCAGTAAGTAAAATGTGGTTCAATGAGATGAAAATAATTTTTGGTGAATAGTAACTTTTTACTTTTATTTACCACGGTTAAAAGTAAATAGGGTAATTAAGGGTAAGAATGATATTAATATTACCCTAACACATGTCCTAATTCTATTGGACAAGTGTATCTCGACCAAAAACAACCTTAAGTGTAAAATATTATCATTTAGGCCCACTTGGATTAGATTAGGACATTTATTATTATTTAATTCAAAGAAGAGTTAAAAGAGTTAAAATCAAAGTTTATTTACTAAAACATTTGTAATATAGGGTTGTACATAAGATAAATTCAATTGTAAATATTCATTAGAAATATAAAAAGATTTCCTACATAATAGTATTTTATTTGTAATTTTTATACATCAAATAATTTAATTTGATTATGACACAATGATGATGCAGTAATTATCTTATTAATGAAATATTGACATAATTGATATTATAAATACCAAATTAAATGTAATTTAAGACTTTTTATGAATTCCACTAATTGTCTAGGTTACTATGATATATTAGTGTTGATTTAATCAACTTTGTTTGAACATATAATTCTGTTATGACTTTCACAAAAATCATATATCAAATAGTGTCAAAATTGACACAAAATAGTTTTTAAATCAAATATTATATTAATAATTGTTATTTTATTCCTAAAAATCTAAGGATCAGCCAAAGGACTTATATAAGGATATATATATTAATAATAAACAACTTGGGGTTCGTTTGGAATGTTATAGTAAGTGAATTAACCATATAATGTAAGAAAACAAAAAGACACGGTAAAAGTTAAATTATTTAACTTAAAGTTAAAGCTAATTGATAAGGTTAAAATAATAACCTAAACTTGTCTAAATCCTATTGGTTGATAGGATTTAGACCCATCCCCACTTTAGCTTCGAAATAAGACCCTTTGGAACCATTATAAACCGATTTTGACTTTAATATAAAATAATATTTTGAGATATTCCTAAGGTGCCCCTCTCCTCCCTTATAAAAGGGCACCTCCTCCCTCTCTTCCTCACACAACTTTGAGCCTTCAAGCTCTTCCAAACCCTTCCAAAATCCATTCTACACTTCCCTAGTATCATCCTAGAGGTCCTGGTCTTCTTCAAAGACCATCCTTAGTTCTTTAAGTGGAGGCTAAGAAAAGGCGCGTCAAAAAGAGGTAATATCCATTACCGATCTTTTTCAATTTCTTTCTTCTTCAACTTCTTCTTCTTTAGTTGTTTCATGATAAAGTAATAACATCAGTATTTGTTATATACTGATATTTTATTATAAATATGAAACAACTCTAATTAACCTTCTATCCATCCTGCGGAAAAAGGAAATCAACGCGCGTGCGTACGTACGGAATACCGTCTCCACGCCGTGGTGTAATCTATTTTCCGCCACCACCTTAATTGGATGGGTATAAAGGTGTAATGAGTAAATATATATGATTATTATAAAGTGATATTGATACTGAAATAGTATACATACACTTCAACACAATTCCACGACCATGGGAACGATATCATCGCTCGTGCGTACGTACGGACTACCGTCTCCACGACGCGATGAGATTCATTCTCAATGATTAACCATTCATGAATGATTATAAAGTATATATAATAATTAATAATGAAATATATGACCTAATAATGATACTGGAATTATTTATATTTATATGTATGTCATCTACTTAATTCCATTCAATTCAATAAGGAAACGAAAACAGCGTTCATGCGTACGTACGGACTACCGTCTCCGTGAACGGTGTATTTCTTTCCATTTACTGATTTATTATATATGTATATTCTTAATATATATATATAAATCATGTTTTATATTCTGTAATTAAGTAATCATGATCTAAGTAATCATATGAATAATTACAAGCTAAAAACACGAACGACAAATGAGACGATTTTACCCAAAACGCTACTTTAACATGAATTTACAAAAGAACGGGTAATATAAAGTCATAAGTGGACCATATATGATATAATAACAATGAATATGATTCTGGAATAATCCAATAACATGATTAAAATCGTTATACAGGAGGTTCGGACACTTACAAAGCAAGTCGGGCCTAAGGTAAGGGAAATATCACAATCTCATTTTTATCCGAGATTGTTTATATATTGGCATTTAGTGGGGTGCATTTTATCATCCACGTTAATTTTTCCTCGATATTAAATATTATTTACATCCACCTACAATGGTTTAAATCCAATTTTACCCTTCGGTGTGTTTTTAGTAAAAGATATGAAAGGAATCTTTTGTCGTTTTTCATACGAGGTACTTTTTTGACTTTTCCGAAAAAAGTACGAAGAATGTTTTTTTAACTTATACGACATGAATGGATTTTTAAAACATTATTTCCAAGAAGAATAATTTAAAAGTTTTCATGTTTATTTTTAATCAACATATTTTAGTTTAAAGTTATATGACATGTTAAGAAAGGAAAAATGTTTTTGAAGTAGAAAGGATATTTTCCTCAAGATTGGAGTTCAAGTGTTTTATCAAAATTATTTTCCATCTAAGATAATAAAGGGTTCTGTTTCTATCCCTATTATTACATGGATTTTATTATGTTGGGATGGATATATTTTTATGAATTCCTTTATCTTATATGAATTGTTTTATGATGTCATGATGTTTAAGAATCCCATTTTTATTACATGGGTTATGAAATGATGTATGATTTATGATTTTGTGGCACACATAAGAATGGTATCATTATGAGATGGTTGGGACCTATATCTCCCTCCAATGCATTGGGTAAAGATTTCATATCTCATGAGATAGACATGGCTGGAATGGTAGGTTACACCGGTTCAGTGAAACAGGACTGAAACGAGGGTGACTCGATTCAGAAAGGGACTTTGTCCACTAAGATAGTCTTGGAAATGAGTCATGACTAACAAGAAATGATTCTCTATGATTATGTGTGTATACCACAAAGTTTCATGTTTTAAGTTATGCTTATTGGGATTTCATTTCACTACTATGATTTGTCCCATGTTATGAAATTATGCTCTCTTTTGCAGGTTAAGATTTCCAAAAGTTATGTTCTTGTGAATATGATGTGATTGATTTTTCTTTTGTTTACCCTTACTAAGAATTTGAGCTCACCCTTTTATGTTTTCTTTTCCCCAGGATATAAAGAAAGGTTTTAAGTATAATAAAAAGGAATATCTTTATGGGAGATGTTGAAGATCTTTCACCAGGATTAGAGGATTATATTCCGAGTTTCCAAATACACTAAACTATTATGGTCCTTGTGTGTGTGTTTTTGTTATGTACAAAGTATTCCGCAAATGTAATGTGATGTCAATGTACGTCAAGTTTCGGGTCTCTACAGTTGGTATCAAAGGAAAGGTTTAGTCAACCTTTGGAAACTAGGACGCGAAAACGTTAGTGAGATTCCTAGAGATATTTCTAAGGTATGTCTAGGGATGTCCCTAAGGTTAAGTATACGTATAGGTTATAGTACTAGAATTACGCTAACGATCATAGAATTAAACCTGAGATGTTAGATATTGAAGGTAATCCCCCTTTATTATGTTGTTTTCCCTAGCATGATTTTTGCCTCTCACACTATTCTTTTTGGGTTTTAGACGATGGCTGGAACCCGAAGGAACCGTGTTGATCAATGCAATGGAAAATGCAATGATTGTCCTCCTTAACAAACAAATGTTATGGGAGATGGAGTGAAAAATCGTATTGCTATCCTTACACAAGATATGAATCATTCTAGACTTCCAAATGAGCAGAGAAAGGAACAGTATTCTATTGAGTCCTTCATGAGGCAGCGTCCACCTTCTTTCAGTGGGACTTCCGATCCACTTGTTGCTGAACAATGGATCAGTACCACTGAAAAAATATTTTCAGTTCATCAATGTTCTGAACATGATAAAGTCATCTTAGCAGTATATCTTTTGGAAGGTGAAGCTGATCAATGGTGGAATCTTATCAAGATTACGAGGCCAAGAGATGAAATTGAGTCCATGGAATGGGACGAGTTCAAGAACTTGTTTTTCAGTAAGTACTTCCCTCGTATTCTTCGAACAAAGATGGAGAAGGAGTTTCTTGAACTAAAGAAAAAGGATGATGAATCTGTTGGTATATACGAAGCGGATTTTACAAGACTTGCAAGGTATGCATCTGGCATTATCATCCAACCTGAAAGTAAAGTTGATCGATTTTTCAGTGGCTTAAAACCAAGTCTTCTAAGGGCATTAGCTATAAGAGACTTCAATAACTATGAAGAAATTGTGCGTTGTGCTATCAAGGTAGAAATGGAAGTTGGTGTTACATATCCATCTCATGGTTTTGACAAGAAATGAAAGATGGAGTTCAAGGAGAAATCTCAGAATAATGGTGAAAAGAAGATGAATGTTTCCTTATGCAGAAAGTGTGGAAAGAAGCTTGGTGGAGATTGTCTTAAAGGGACTAGAAAATGTTTTAAGTGTGGAAAAGAAGGTCATCGAGCATCTGAGTGTCGAAGTAATGGAAAAAGGGTTTCTAATGATGAGAATAAAGCAAACACTGCAGAGAACGCACCACCAATACTTCAATGCTTCAAGTGCAAGGAAATGGGGCATTATGCTAATAAATGCCCTAATCCAAGGGTTAGTGATGATCAAAATGAGCAACCACTTAAGGCAAAGGACAAAGGGAAGTCACATGCGATCACTATTGGCGATGTTGAATATGACAACGATGTGGTGGAATGATTAAGTGTTTATGTAATGGGATTCCAAAATAATGTTGTATATAGTATCGTGGAATATTGGAATATTTATGTTTTGGTCTATTGTGGTTTTCAATAATTTTATGGTACCGGTAACCATGAAAAGTGATTGAGAAATTTTTGGTAAACAGATGATATGAGCATAATGAAGGGATAAGAAGATAATGAGATGTTTGATTGTATTCATGAGCTCATGATTGATATAAAGACTAAGTGATATCATGGTTTGAGTATATAGAATTTTGAGGATTTTGGTGTGTGGAAAGTGCTAACTTTTAACTACATTCATGTTTTCACTAAGGTATTCAATAGAATACATGATTAAGGACTTTGAATGTTTGGAATGTGACCAACAAAACATATCTTATGATATATGGGGATCGACGATGGTGTTAAATCTCTGGTAATCATTTTCACTATGTTATGAGAGTGGACTGCAGTATTATGGATAAGCCTAAAGATTGGAATGGATTATGTTGGACATAAGTTAGTATTGTTTAAGGATAGAAGTTTTTTTCAATGGGATGTTATAGTAATATAGTTTTAGAAAAAGTACAACCTGCAGGACGGGCGACAGCCCAACGCGTCGGACAAGGTCGTAGGAATCAAACCCACAACCGAAGTGTGACTGGCCTTTATCGCCTACCACTGGCCTACATGATGTCCCTGTTTAGTAGAAACTAGTTTTATTATATTAAGCAGTATGATATATGAAGTATAAGTCCATTTTAGGTACCATATATGATTAATCTCACTATAGAATGACTTATGTATATTTAATAACTTTTGTTAACCTTTTGTTTGAGACAGATGGAATGACCCGTCATTCTATCACATGATTTGTTAACACTTCACGAATAACAAATTCAACTTAATTTATTTAAGAGATGAAGTAGAAATTGTTCAAGGCACGAACAACAGTGAGATTGTACCAAAATAAAGTAAGTATTTATTCTAATTCTAACTCTTCAACTTTAGGGAAACGATCTTGAAAACCAAAAATGTTTTCCTAGAGCTCTTATATCTAATTAATCAGATGGTACCTTAGATCATCACAAATTTATGGATTTGTGATTGTTGGCTTTTCCATAGCCATGTTCTCTACCACTCTCCATCAGAACATGATGGTTATATTTTTCTTCCATATCTATATTTTCACCTATGTGGAAACCCAGTGATTAGTTTATTTGGGTAACCGTTACGTTTCATACTTTTGTTTTTAAATATTGGTTTTGGTATTCCTTTTTACGATGTGGGTTTCTATTAAAGAAACTTTCAACTAGTAAACCATTTATAACCCCGACGAATTTCGAGGGAAAAATTCATTTTAAGGGGGGTAGAATGTAACACCCCGAGATTTTATGAAAAATATTCTTTTTAATTTTATTAATGTCTTGTGTTGTACGCTACACCAAAAGGATCTTGCACAACACACATCCTTGACTTGCCTTGCATTACACGCAATCGTGACCTTCCTCGATAGCGTGTGTAGTACGCAATACCAAGTTTCACTAAACAACGATATGCTATTAAAATATTATTATAACAAGCCGTTATGAATAGTAATAACCACCTTTTAAAATTTTAGAAATTTTAGCTCTCAAAATGGACTTCATTTTTTGATTCAGAGTATCGAATTTAGCCTAAGGTGAAATTTTGGTACTTTTCGGATAACTTTCATATTCTGAGGAATAGTGAAAATTACTAAATTATAATTAAATACAACTTTTTAAATCGAAATAATTAATAGTGATAAATTATTAATTTGAGTGGTTTTAAAGTATATTTAGAATATATTTTTACAATTTAATACAATTTTGGTCATTGGATGTAATTTCACATTTAAACCAGACATAATCAAGTGTCAATCTTTTGATAGATATTGTTTCTTAAAAACACGCTATTTGTTTTAACAGCGGGATTTAATTATAAAATTAATTAATTCAACTTCTATGTTATGAATTTGGTAAAATGGACTTCATTTTTGAATTCGGAATATGAAATATAGCTTAGGATGAAATTTTGGCATTGTTCTGAAAAACATCAATTTTTTATGAATAGTGAAACTACTAAGTGGTAGTTAAAAAAAACTGAATTTTTCATAAAACTTAATTTTACCACTTCTGTGAATTGAATTTCAAAAATTCGAGAGACACGGTTGATGTCAGTAAGTAAAATTTGGTTCAATGAGATGAAAATAATTTTTGGTGAATAATAACTTTTTACTTTTATTTACCACGGTTAAAAGTAAATAGGGTAATTAAGGGTAATAATGATATTAATATTACCCTAACACATGTCCTAATTCTATTGGAAAAGTGTATCTCGACCAAAAACAACCTTAAGTGTAAAATATTATCATTTAGGCCCACTTGGATTAGATTAGGACATTTATTATTATTTAATTCAAAGAAGAGTTAAAAGAGTTAAAATAAAAGTTTATTTAATAAAACATTTTTAATATAGGGTTCTACATAAGCTAAATTCTATTGTAAATATTCATTAGAAAGATAAAAAGATTTCCTACATAATGGTATTTTATTTTTAATTTTTAGACATCAAATAATTTAATTTATTTGTGACACAAAGATGATGTAGTAATTATCTTATTAATGAAATATTAACGTAATTGATATTATAAATACCAAAATAAATTTAATTTAAGACTTTTTATGAATTCCACTAATTTTCTAGGTTACTATGATATATTATTGTTGATTTAAGAAACTTGTTTCGAACATATAATTCTGTTATGACTTTCACAAAAATCATATATCAAATAGTGTTAAAATTGACACAAAATAGTTTTTAAATCAAATACTATATTAATAATTGTTATTTTATTCCTAAAAATCTAAGGTTCGGCCAAATGACTTAGATAAGGATATATATATTAATAATGAACAACTTGGGGTTCTTTTGGCATGTTATAGTAAGTTTATTAACCATATAATGTAAGAAAACAAAAAGACACGGTAAAAGTTAAATTATTTAACTTAAAGTTAAAGCTAATTGATAAGGTTAAAATAATAACCTAAACTTGTCCAAATCCTATTGGTTGATAGGATTTAGACCCATCCTCACTTTAGCTTCGAAATAAGACCCTTTGGAACCATTATAAACCGATTTTGACTTTAATATAAAATAATATTTTGAGATATTCCTAAGGTGCCCCTCTCCTCCCTTATAAAAGGGCACCTCCTCCCTCTCTTCCTCACACAACTTTGAGCCTTCAAGCTCGGCCAACCCCTTCCAAAATCCCTTCTACACTTCCATAGTATCATCCTAGAGGTCCTTGTCTACTTCAAAGACCATCCTTAGTTCTTTAAGTGGAGGCTAAGAAAAGGCGCGTCAAAAAGAGGTAATATCCATTACCGATCTTTTTCAATTTCTTTCTTCTTCAACTTCTTCTTCTTTAGTTGTTTCATGATAAAGTAATAACATCAGTATTTGTTATATACTGATTTGTTATTATAAATATGAAACAACTCTAATTAACCTTCTATCCATCCTGCGGAAAAAGGAAATCACCGCGCGTGCGTACGTACGGAATACCGTCTCCACGCCATGGTGTAATCTATTTTCCGCCACCACCTTAATTGGATGGGTATAAAGATGTAATGAGTAACTATATATGATTATTATAAATTTATATTGATACTGAAATAGTATACATACACTTCAACACAATTCCACGACCATGGGAACGATATCATCGCTCGTGCGTACGTACGGACTACCGTCTCCACGACGCGATGAGATTCATTCTCAATGATTAACCATTAATGAATGATTATAAAGTATATATAATAAGTACTAATGAAATATATGACCTAATAATGATACTGGAATTATTTATATTTATATGTATGTCATCTACTTAATTCCATTCAATTCAATAAGGAAATGAAAACAGCGTTCATGCGTACGTACGGACTACTGTCTCCATGAACGGTGTATTTCTTTCCATTTACTGATTTATTATATATGTATATTCTGAATATATATATATAAATCATGTTTTATATTCTGGAATTAAGTAATTATGATCTAAGTAATCATATGAATAATTACAAGTTAAAAACACGAACGACAAATGAGACGATTTTACCCAAAACGCTACTTTAACATGAATTTACAAAATAACGGGTAATATAAAGTCATAAGTGGACCATATATGATATAATAACAATTAATATGATTCTGGAATAAGTCAATAAAATGATTTAAATCATTATACAGGAGGTTCGGACACTTACAAAGCAATTCGGACCTAAGGTAAGGGAAATATCACAATCTCATTTTTATCCGAGATTGTTTATATATTGGCATTTACTGGGGTGCATTTTATCATCCACATTCACGTTTCCTCGATATGAAATATTATTTACATCCACCTACAATGGTTTAAATCCAATTTTACCCTTCGGTGTGTTTTTAGTAAAAGATATGAAAGGAATCTTTTGTCGTTTTTCATACGAGGTACTTTTTTGAATTTTCTGACAAAAGTACGAAGAATGTTTTTTTTAACTTATATGACATGAATGGATTTTTAAAACATTATTTCCAAGAAGCATAATTTAAAAGTTTTCAAGTTTATTTTTAATCAACTTCTTTTAGTTTAAAGTTGTATGACATGTTAAGAAAGGAAAAATGTTTTTGAAGTAGAAAGGATATTTTCCTCAAGATTGGAGTTCAAGTGTTTTATCAAAATTATATTCCATATAAGATAATAAAGGGTTCTGTTTCTATCCCTATTATTACATGGATTTGATTATGTTGTGATGGAAATATTTTTATGAATTCCTTTATCTTATATGAATTGTTTTATGATGTCATGATATTTAAGAATCCCATTTTTATTACATGGGTTATGAAATGATGTATGATTTATGATTTTGTGGCACACATAAGAATGGTATCATTATGAGATGGGTGGGACCTATATCACCCTCCAATGCATTGGGTAAAGATTTCATATCTCATGAGATAGACATGGCTGGAATGGTAGGTTATTCCGGTTCAGTGAAACAGGACTGAAACGAGGGTGACTCGATTCAGAAAGGGACTTTGTCCACTAAGATAGTCTTGGAAATGAGTCATGACTAACAAGAAATGATTCTCTATGATTATGTGTGTATGCCACAAAGTTTAATGTTTTAAGTTATGCTTATTGGGATTTCATTTCACTACTATGATTTGTCCCATGTTATGAAATTATGCTCTCTTTTGCAGGTTAAGATTTCCAAAAGTTATGTTCTTATGAATATGATGTGATTAATTTTTCTTTTGTTTACCCTTACTGAGCATTTGAGCTCATCCTTTTATGTTTTCTTTTCCCCAGGATATAAAGAAAGGTTTTAGGTATAATAAAAAGGAAGATCTTTATGGGAGATGTTGAAAATCTTTCACCAGGATTAGAGGATTATATTCCGAGTTTCCAAAGACACTAAACTATTACGGTCCTTGTGTGTGTGTTTTTGTTATGTACAAAGTATTCCGAAAATGTAACGTAATGTCAATGTACGTCAAGTTTCGGGTCTCTACAAGTAGAGTCCCAGTTGGGGGATCTTGAGGTAGAGGTATGGAGAGACCGAGTTGTTTTTGGCGATGCCCCTGATGGTTGGTCTAAGGATGAACATCACTGAGTATTGTTTCAGGAAAGGTTTCTCATTCCTTTGGAAATGTGTGATATGGTTTTCATGTAGTTCTATGGTTCACCCTTAGTGGTACATCCTGGTGTGGTAAAAATGTATTTTTCTTTAATGAGTCAGTTTTGGTGGTACGGGATGAAGTGTGTGGTAGAAGATTCATTGTCTCAATGTTTGGTCTTTAATAAGGTGAAGGCTGAACATAGTGTTCCTGATGGTTTTCATCAGTTGTTGGATGTTCCTTAGTGAAAGTGGGAGGAAATTTTGATGGACTTTGTTACCAGTTTACCTTGATATTGGGGGTGCAATGACTCTATATGGGTGGTAGTGGATCTCTTGATGAAATCATCACACTTCATAGTGATCAAGTAGTTGAGCTCAGTGGAGGTTTTTTCAAGGTAGTATCTGGAGGAGGTGGTGAGACTCCATAATCCCCGAGGATGATAATTTCATATTGAGACCCTCATTTTACCTCTTGGGTGTGGAGAGGTCTCCATAATGATTTTTATTCTTAGATATTCCATAGAAATGATTTTCATCCGCAGACGGATAGTTAGACATAGAGGACCATCCAGGATATTGAAGACATGTTGCGCTCTTGTGTCCTAGATATTGAAGGTCCATTGATGAGGCACCTTCCCTTGGCAGAATTTTCTTACAACAATAGTCTCCACTCCTCCATCGATATGGCGTCGTTTGAAGCCTATTATGGGTGACCTTTTCGTTCTCTGTTGTGTTCTTTTAGGGTTGAAGATTCAGTAATTCTCAAGCCAGGGCTAGTATATAACACAACGAAGATGGTTCAGGTAATTCATGAGATGATGAAGGCAGCATATAATCATCAGAAATCTTATTGTGATGATAGGAAGAGACCTCTACATTTTGACTTTGGGGATCAAATTTTTATGAAGGTGGATCCCCATCGTGGGTAATGAAGGTTTGGTCATGGGAATAAGCTTTCTCCTTAGTTTTTAGTTCTTTCGAGGTGTTGGAAGATGTTGGAGCCATGGGGTATCAGGTAGAATATCCCCTGCAGATGAGATAGATACATGATGTTTTTCATTTGTTGTTTCTCCATCGTTATCTTCATAAAGACTCTCGCGTCATCGATTGAGGTGATATCAATGTTGGCGATGATGCGACCTTGGAAGAGGAGCCTTTAGAGATCCAGGACCGCAAGGAGAAGGAGTTTCTTGGGAATTTTATTCTACTGGTTCATATCTTGTGGTACCATGGTGGCATGGAGGAGAGTACATGGGAATGTGAGTCATAGATATCCACTCAGTACCCCGAGCTGTTTGATGTATAACTCTTTCTTTGTAATGATGTTTGGTTTGTGGTTGTAGACCTTTCTTGGTTATGAGATATATTTCTCTTGTTTCTTTTGTGGATTTCTCTCTTTTGGGAGTATCTCACCAGGGAGAGTGTTTTAGAGGTTGTTTGTGGGTTTCTTGTGGTTTCACATTTTCTTTTTGAAGCAGTTGATCTCCTTTTGTGGTGAGATCCTTGAGAGGTATCTCAAAGACTGGTTTCTCAAACCCCTTTTTCTGTTTCCTATCTGGGATGGATTTGGGTTCTCGGTGATGATAATTTTTTTTTCGTATCTGAAGGAATAGCCCAGACCTCGCTGATCCATTCCTTTACTAAAATCTGGTTTTAGAGGTGTTTGAGAAATTCCAGATGACTTATCCCCAAAACATTGTCAAAATTTCCAGTTTTGTGAATAGTGTTTCCAGAACTCAACCTTTTCGTTTTCCAAATTACCAGAATGGTGGCACTGAATTGGTGTCACCAAAATAGTGGCACTAAAAATATGGCATAGAAATAGTGGCATAGAAATGGTGGCACAGAAATAGTGGAACTGAAACTGTGGCACAAAAATGTGGGCACCAAAACGGTGGCCCAAAAATGGTGGCACTAAAATTGTGGCACCAAAAAAGTGGTACGAAAAAAGTGGCCCAAAAATGGTGGCATAAAAATAGTGGCATCGAAACTATGGCACTGAAATGGTGGCACACAAATGTTGGCACTGAAATGGTTCCATGAATAGTGTTTCTAGAACTGTTCCATTTACTTCGTCAAATTTCCATATTTTTCTAGATTTCCTATAGTTTTACCTATTTGAAATTTACTTTGACTTAAAATACATTCCAGGACTTTTTTTAACGTATTTAAGGCTGATTCAAAGCTCATAACTCTTATCTTAATTTTTCTTAATAATCGGGAAGCCTTTACTCGGTCAAAATGAGTGATCTTTGATAGATCCATTCTTAATGGAAAATCTAGCATATCGTAAAATGATACACTGTTAAATCTTCTAAAGGGCCGAGATATTATCCTCCTTTATTCTTCCTTATTGTACCTTAGTGAGATACACTCTAACCTTTCCTTGATTCCAATAAGATTTGTTCATAGTGGTGTATCCTTGGATCGTTTCTTCCCTGGAGTTTCTTCGTGCCGCGTGCACCCCCAAATTTTGGTGAAACTAGGAAGTATCGATCCATCTTCGATATAAGGTATATTCCATCACCGTTATTCTCAGTTCCTATCCTTCGGTTCCTCCTTTCCATGTTATGGCATGCAATCTCTTTTTTTCTAATGGATTTGTATGGGGTGTTGGTTGGTATGGTGGTGTCTCTACATCCTCGGGCAGATGAAATCTTCCAGGAGAGGTGATTGTGATCTGTTGTGTTGGTAGCTCTCATGAAAAGTACATCTGAAACATTTTGATATAATTGATTCAGGGATTTTCTATTCTTTTACATAAAACTATAGAGTTATCATGTTTTATACCATTGGATCATAATGGAATTGACATAATAAATATTTAAACAGAATAAATAAATTAGTATCGAACATATGTTATTTCCACTTGTTTTGATAGATAGTATGATATCTATGATTTATTTGTTTAGTATTTAGTTATTTATGTAAATTGGTTAATAATGTAAATTCGATATTAATTATGAATTAATTTGATAAAGATAAAGAGGCATGTTTTTAATCCTATTGTTGTGGTAAACGGTTGATAATATAATGTATGCAATTATTCATGTTTAAATGAAATGGATAATTCAACATGAATTAAATAACTGCTTTTTTTATAAAATATAATGCCTAGAAGGGTTATCAGATTCCGTATTTCTTGTAAAGTCCAAGAGCCTTATTCTTGGATCCATGAGTGCTCAATGTGTGGGAAGGCTAGATACCTTTCTTGGGGTTGATAGACCAGTTGCTTGTTGGGTATTTTCCTTCTACTTATGTTGTTGGTTGATCCTGAGATGACTAAGCCTAGGAGGTTTTTGTGGTATCTTGGGTAGGGAGGCCTAAGGGTTGGGGTAGTAGTTTATTCCAATAGTGGAGAGATGCATTGGTTTATCCATGTGGGTTTCGAGGAGGACGTGGAAGATGACAAAACAGGTCAGTTACGAATGTTGGATACTTTTTGAATCTTTTTGGTTGTACAACTTCTTTACTTTTCCCACTGCATAAGAAAACTGGTATTTCTTACCCTCCTCTTAAAGGAGGTGAATATCCATGGGTTATGCCATGTGCTTTATTTGTTTATCTTATCGAGGATAGATGGGTCTATTCTCCTCCAATAGGTGGAAAAGGCTCGATGGGTAGTCCATATACTCACCATGTTGATCCCCTTATGTTTGGTATCTTAGTTTTTATTTTCAATAATTCTCAGAATTATGGTAAGGTAATAATGATGTTAATAAATGATTTAATAAATGATGTTAACTGGTGGGTTTAGGACTATCTGGGATGAAATTTTGAGGTAATATTTCTAAGAAGATGTGGACTTGGTTTGGTTATTCCTGGAGGGCATGGAATTTGGTGTGATGCTAATGAAATGTAATGTAGAATCAATAATGGTTAATTAATGGTTATATTATTAATTATATAATGTGAAAATGATAAAAAAGGATAAGGAACATAGTATCTCTCTTTATATGGTTATATGCTTATAGGATATCTAGTCTTAGTAGTGGCAGCCGGAATTCCAAGAGACATTAGCTGCAGTTGAGTCTAAAACTAGGTTTTTCTCATAATGTGGTTTTGAGTTGTATTATATTATATAATTTTATGTTTCTATATGATACTCCACCCTGTCAGTTAGGGAAACTGACACACTTATGATTTTGAGCCCTAGGGGTGTTTTCCCCAACATTCTGGTGGGAGGTTAGATGACTGACTACCCACTTTGGCCTCTCTCTCTTCTCTTGGTAGTTACTTGTGCTGGTAGGCACAGTGGTTAGTTTTCCCTATATATGTGTGTAGAGGGTGGTACAAGATTGTGGTTATTGACACACATATATTCGGGATATAGTTTCTTATGGACTATTATAGGTGTAATGTTTATAGGTTGTGATGGCTTGAAGATCCTTACTCGATGTACTGGTCGTAATGGCTTGAAGTATAATGTATGACGTATGATACACATTATGTTAGCTATGGTGGATTCCAGAAACTACCTAGTCACTTTGTTACATGGATGTAGTGGTGGTGTTGCACAAGGTGAACGTTGTGGTTCTACGCCTAGGTGTCTACTAGAAAGCCTTTTTAGAGAGAGATGCTAAGGATATGTGACTTTGGGGAAAAGTGGAAAACTAGTGGGGAAGTGGTAGTGGGGTACCCATGGCATTATTTATTATATTATTTACTCTTGTATGTGATACATGGTGACAGTATCCATAGTGAGGATGGGAACATAGTATACATGTTTAGTTGGTGAGTGAGTCTCACATGTTGTTCACTGTACTTTAGCATGTTTTCGTTACTTTTCCATGATAGGCTCCAGGGAGGATACTACTGAGTATACTATTATACTCACCCAATGTATATAGAACTATTTTTCAGGTCAATTAGAATATGATAGATATTATTATGGTTACTGCTAGCTTGTGGTTTTATGAGTTGTTCGGGCTTCGTGGTCGCTGTTATTTTACTTCCTTTTGGTACTTTTAGTTTTCCATTTTTAGTTGTACTAGTCCTTTCATGACATTATATATGTGTACTTGGGTTTCTATTCATATTGTAGTATGAGATGGATTTGGTTTGTCTCTGTATTATCTCTCTCATTTACATGTGTTCTCTTAGAGGCTATTGCCTCCCATCTGTGTGATTATTGAGCCCCCAATGTTAGACACCAACCCAAGGCCTATTGGAGGCGGGACTCGGGTGTCACTATCTCCCTTCTGACATTGTCGGCCCAGGGGGGTACACTTTGTGGGGAGTGGGTAGGGACATTTTATATTTAAATAATGCATGGGTTGGATTTGTGTTTCCCTTATATAAAATTTTGGTTTTGTTCAAGATTTTTACTGTCTTATCTCCCAATCATGTTTTCTTAAAAGTGTAATGCCTTCCATTTTGTGTGAGATTCCATACCCTTGGTGCTAGTCACCACTTCTGGGATTATTGAATACGGGACTCAGGGGTCATTATCTCTTCTTCATCTTGCAGAAGGAAGGGTGTGGCACTTTTTTGTCCCTTCCCTCATCTTGAAGAAGGTGGGTCATGAAAAATGGTTTTTTAATCATTTAATTCATTCATTTATTATAAAATTTATTGTTTTTTTGGAAAAAAGTCAGTATTTTTACTATTCAATTAAAAATTGATTATTTCAGAAAAATATAAAAAAATAATATTAGGATAATACTTATATAATTAGTTAATATTTCATTTTTTTTAAATAAAAATTTTAATATTTACATATTTATCTTTAAAAAATATATAAAAATTATAAATAAAATACTTTAATTGGAAAATGGTATTTTTAAACATTATCTATTCAAAATATTATATCATGTTGATTTCTAAATTCATTAACTTTAATATATTAGTTTATATATAAGATTACTTTGAATATTTTTATTAAATTAATTTAAAAAAATATAAAATTCATAATTAAAAATTCCCCTGAAAATAAATATTACTTTTATACTAAATACGCTTTAATAAATTCCTTTAATTAATAATTTTTATTCTAAAATTTACTTCTTAAGAAAACAATTAAATTGAAATATTTATTTGAGTTCTATATAAACAACATATAATATTTTAATAATTATACTAATATTTATACATAACATATAAATATGTATAAATATATATATATATATATATTGTATTTTATATCATATTTTTTCACCATGAGATATATTATATTAAATTCAACCCATATCAATACCTGACATCGATATACCTATATGATATTTGGACGTCAACCATAATTTCAATGACCATATTTGTAATGAACATAATTTCAATGACCATATTTCATTCTAATATATAGACTTACTAAATCATTTTCTCATTCACCTGAAACATTACAAGGATCTATTCCTATTTAATATTTTTCATTAAGATTTCTGAATTTTTCATAATCTTTATAATTATTGGTTTATCATAGATATTGATGATCCATAAGTTTTAAGATCGTTGATTTGATTTCCTAGCCATGAATATTTTATTCTTTATTATTTATTTTCAACTATTAATTTATTCGCTTTTAATTAATGTGTTTTATACATTATGTGTAATAAACCAATTTTTTTAATACTTAGTTTTGTGCACATATGTTTACTTTTCACATATGGATGATTAAAGTTTATTTAGTGTGGTTCATATTGTGTATTGTATATTTTCAATTAATGTTTGATTTCTTTATAAAGAATGGACAGTAATTGTTTAAAATTATTAACATAATTAATAATAATAATAATAATAGATAATAAAACCTATTCACATACACTTATGGGTTATTATTTAGTGAATCACATTATCATTAGAATCCATAATAAAGGATTTGATTATTTTTTTAACTATATAGGTTAGATAACCTAATTGAAAAATTATCATGGATAATCTATATGGAATTATAGTGATTCTTATTCTAACATATGAACATAATTTTTGAAATCAACCTTAGATATTTATTATTTCACTTTATATACATTAACAAATATAACTTTAATCAGTACTAATTTTACTTTATTCAAGATAATAGTGTTTTCCTAAATTAACCATGTTAACATTTCTTTCATTGGGAAATATGGATGTTTCTCTATGGGAATCATAATGAGAGTGGGGCTATAATGAAAACCTCATGGAAATGCTCATCTAACAACCTCAACAAGTTGAAAAACCCAAATAATTTTAACATCATGAACACACCAAGTAATGATCAACTAAATATCATGTTATTTATAAGGAAACGTCCACCCTCTTATAATGGGTCTTTTAATCTCATGGTTTCTTAATAGTGGGTCAATGCAATGGGAATGATATTTTCTTATCTCCATTACACTAACCATGAGAATTTAAATTTAGAAATATATCATCTTGGAGGGGGTATTAACCAATGGTATAGTATCATTAAAAATAACATTGAAATGGTGGAATTAGACTCTGTCTAATGGAACGATTTCAAGAAAATACTTTTTCCACAATGCCATCCCCTCAAACTCTTCTCATACAAATAGTTCAATAATCCTGTTAATTGAAGAAAAAAGGGGATGAATCTATTGGATCATATGAAGAATTTTTAACAAGATTCAAGTGGTATGCATTTAGTTTCACCCCTGATACAGATATAAAAATTGATCACTTCTTTACCAACTCTAACAGTAGTCATTGAATCATGATATCCATAAGAGTCTTCAGTATCTATGAATAGTTTCATAAATGAACTCTTATTGTGGATATGAAAAATTTAACCTATTAATTTTCAAGGTAAAATAAAATTATAATGGAGTATTAAAGAATCTATATTGATAAGACACATGGTGGGTATAATGTCCAATTCCATACATGTGATAAATATAGGACAAAGTTCCCTAGGAAATATCCTCAGGGGAGTAGGGAAGTGTTTCAATTTTGGTAAAGTATGAAACCAAGACCACAGCTGTCGAATTAAAAATAATAGCTTGATTCATGAAACATAAGGGAATAAGGTCCCAACTAATTATCATCCCACACTATACTTTTTAAAGATCAATAAGTTCAAAAATTATATGAATCAATACACTAACCCTCATCCCAATAATGATGATATACCCCAACAATGACCCTAGTCAATGAAATAATGAAGGTTATTAATGATCAATTTCACTAAGGTTAGTCGTGTTAATAATGTGATGTGCGGTATACATGATCGCTTTATCTGATTTTTAATCCCTTTTTTGATTCTGTTTCATCATATTATTTTATATCGCACATGTTTTCTCTGAATTTGGAATCTTCATCACATGAAACGGATATAGAACTACATATGGGAACCCCTAAAGGAATAATGAGTTCATATACGACATATAAATCATCTATTATTGATAATTGTTGGAATATAACCCATGAAAATATAATTCTTCTTCATTTGGTCTAATTTGATATAATATTGGTCATGGATTGGATTTCCTTACACAAATAACATATCAACTATTGGGATAAAGAAATATCATTTCATATATGAAATCATACTATTATCATGTATCAGAAAAGGACTATATTGAACTCCCTATGAAAGAAAATTCTATAATATTTGTTATGATACCCAAAAAATGGGAGACTCTTAACTCAAATGACCAGGGAGGAAGAAAAAATCGATCACAACCCAGTTATACAAGATTATACTGATGTATTTCCAAATGAACTTCCTAGACCTCACACATAGAATGATGTTGATATTTCAATCAAACTTGTACCTAGATCCATGAATTTCTCAAAATGTCAATATATAAAGGCTCCCATTGAATTAGAGGTATTCAATAACCAACTGAAATATAATCTTGACAATGGTTTTATAAACCCTAGTGATTCACCCTGGGTGGACCAGTCATATTTGATAAAATTTTAGATGGATCAATGAATCATTGTATTGATTATCATGTGTATAACAAAACCATGATAAAAAACATACATCCTCTACCCCATATCAGTGATCTTTTTAAAAACTCCTTGGGGATCAGCACTTCTCAATGATTGAATATCAATCCAAACACGGTCATTTAAGGGTAAAATGGGTTGATATTTCTAAAAAAACATTACTTAAGAAGTATGAACACTCTAAATTTATAATAATTCCATTTTGAATTATGACGCATCATGTTATATTAATAGTTTTAATGAAAATATACATTATAATAATACCTTGAACAAATTATGGGTTTCATTATAGATGTTTTTCTTATATATTCATAGATCAATTAATAGAATTAAATCATTTGAATATTACTTCAAATACCATGATAAAAGATACATTTTAAGCTAAATTTAGAAATTGTGTATTTTTATAGTTGAAATATTCTTCATTAGGTAAAGTAATCATAATAAATTCAATATCATTATATCTATAAATGGTGAATGCAATATATATATAGCCCACACTGACCATACTGACTGAGATCTATAGTTTTATTAGGATAACATCATATTACTGATGCCTACAGAGAAATGTTTCATGGATATTAAATCCACTGTCATAATTAACATAGTAGGGAGTGAAATTCAATTTGATAGTGTAATGTGAATAAATTTTCATGTAACTGAAAATGAGGTTGGCCACTACATGAATACATTCATTATCCTAATATGGGGAAAATGCTATAATATACAGTGATTCTTATAAAAATTTATTGGGTTTAATACTCATGTAAAATGATAAGGTAATTACTTATTACTCATAATAATTAAACCCAAAGGATGAAATTACTTAAAAATTGACTTGGAGTTGGTAGAAGTGATATTTACATTAATGATTTTACAGAATTATCTTCATAATTAAAAGTTTTTTATATATACAAATAACATGATCACAAAATATTTTTTCACATATAAGGTGTTTAATACGCAATAAAGTGGGTGGATTGAATTGACAAAATATTAGGATTTCCCTACAAATTATATCCCATTTAATACAAAATGGTTGCTAATTCTCTAAGCTACAATGACCATGATACATAATCCATGATGAGGATTTAAAAATATTCAATACTCATGGATTTTCTGAGGATAAATTTTGATATCATAATGGGAGATGGTAAATCCTATGTTTCCAAATAGACTACTCCACCTTTTATCTACACGATGGTCAAAGAAGATTATAACATTGATGTTGAGTTTTTAAAAAGGTAGTGAATGTTTTTGACTTCAAAATTGATAAGGATATAGTAATATGTTTTAGAACCAGAATTTGTAGAAACCATTACCTATAATAGTATGGTAATGGAAAATATAATCATGTACTTGGTCATAAGCCTATAAAAAACATCTCATTTCCCAAATAATATTTGGGTTTTATTTTATCACCTTACAAAAAAATAATATTTGATTACAATCAAATAATATTTCTCTCTTAATCAACTTTCCAATATATACATAAGGCATATTATATATCAATATGGAGTACAACTATCCAGGTATCTGATTTGGATCTACGCTTTACTAGGAGTTTTTGTATAATTAATTAAAATGAATTGGGTAAGGACATTAGTTTTATCTCTTCCTATTATCCTCATATAGCTATTCTATCTGATAGTATAATTTAAAATCTATTGGATATGTCGATATCTTGATCAATATATTTCTATGGATGTTGGAATCAACACCTCCCCCTAGTAGAGTTCTCTTATAATAATAATTTCAAATATATAATTACAATGGAACTATATGAAGTTACTTATGGGTAGATATATAGAACTACAATATTTTGGGATGAATATGTAGTGAGTAAGATGACAGTTCCTAACTATGTTAATAAAATGATGGCGAAGGTTCAAATAATTCATCAATATATGACAATGGGAAACCATTAAGAGGGATCTATAAAGATAATTCTCAATGAGATCTATAGTTTGAAGTTGGTGATAATGTGTTCTTTTAAATATCTCCATGGAAGTGGGTTATGATATTTTGGAAGAAAGTGACACTGACCCCAAAACACATCAATCACTTTTATATCCTTAATTATGTCGCGGTCATAGAATATCACATAGATCTCCAATAACACATATCTAAAGTGCTCAATGTGGTCCATGTATTTCATTTTGAGGAATTATATAGTAGATACATACCATATAAATTTTATAAAATATATAAAATTTGAACATGATGATTCATTCTGAACAAATACATATGGAAACCATGAATTGAAAATACAAGATTCGGAGCAACAAGACCACTCATCTAGTCAAATTTATATGGTGGAATAAAAATATTGAGGAGGCTGAATGGGAACCTAATAATTGGATGAAAGATAATTACCAACACTTTTTTCCTCTATGTGTTAAAATTTAAAGTAAATGATCCTTTTTAATGTGGGAAGAATTTAATGACCAATTATTTTAGTAACTACATTTCCTTAATTTAATATCATGTGAGTAGATTTTCTTGCACAAAATACTAAACTAAATTTTAAAAAAAATCATGCTTCCTTAATAAAATTAATAAAATGTAACCATATATTATATCCATTAAGTTAAATAGTATCACTATAATTAACCACTTTATAAAATTATATAGAAAGTTATTATAAAAATTAGTTCATTTTTTTGCTAAAAACATATATATTTGTTAAATTTGTTTTTATGTTTTATGAACACTTATATTGAAATTAATTTTTACCACTTCTATAAATTGAATATAATAAAATGACTGGAATATTTTAAATCAGAACAGTAAAATTAGTCAGTGTGTACATTTTATTTTTTAGGTATAAAATTATGAATAAAGGTAAATATTATTTAACCTGGTAAAACAGTTATTTTTTTAAATGATAATTTTCAAAATAGTTTTTATTCTTATTAAATGTATAAATTATAAATTAAACTCTAATATTTTGTATAAAAAACTAGAAATGAATTAAAAATAATTTAATTAAATCGGATTTTAAATAAGATTAATAAAAATTATAGATTAAAATTAGATTTTTCTACAAAATAATATTTTCAACACATTATATTTTTTCACAAAAAAAAGGTATATTTCATATAAATATAAATTTAATTTAGTCAAATTGGGTCTAGATTAAAATTATTTATTTCAAAAAATTTAATAAATGTCATAATATTTTTTAGTGATTAAATATTTACCAATCCCAAATTTTAATCAACAATAATAAGTGTTGAAATTGGAAATATGATGTGCTTATAATTTTACTAAATAAATATGAATTTTAGTCCATTTAAAATACATTTCAAAGGAGTTAATTAAATATATAAATATGTTACCTATATTCCCACCCCCTAAATAATCTTAGTCTAATTAAAGTACATTATTATCCATTACCTAACATTCTTGTCCAAATATTTTCACCTCTTTTCACAAATAAAAATATCTCTCTTCTATAGTTTTCAATCCTTAACTTATAGTTTATAATTTCCATTAAAATATACACAATAAACTTCATCTAGATCTCTTTTTTAGTTTTCGAACCCCCTAGACTAAATAATGATCCATAAGTCCTTCAATTATAAATGAAACTTCAAGAGAAGATCTCAATATCCAACGTAATTATTAATTACCCTTTTACTTACATTCCTGATAATTCTCTTCCACCCTTCTGTAAAAAATTCTAATCATGTATATAATGAAATAATTATAATTAAAGTACTAAAATTATATTATATTTGTGGTATAATTTTTATTTATTCCTCTACCATTTGATAAACAAAATTCTCATCTATGGGTGTGGAATACCACCACCCTAAAAAACAAAACTCGTTTTTATCACTACCAGTCAAGGATGGTTATAGAAATGGGTTTTGAAAATATATAATATTATTTATGTCAAGATTTATTTTCTATAAATTTATATTTTGATTCCAATATGTAATAATATAAATTAATGATAAATTAAAAACTAATATCTTAAAACAAATACCAATAGGAAAAGACCACTATTTTTTAGTAAAAAAATATTTTCATATACTTTCAACATATAAATCATATAATTTCATATTCATAATATTAAAAAATATGAATATTTTCACTATACTTGGGTGATAGTTATATTATAACAATAGAATATCATCTATAGTCATACTCACACATTAATTAATTCATATTATTTTATGGGTTAGTTTGATGTTATAAATTATAATATATGAGGGATATGGAAATGAAATAATTTTACTCATATGTAAATAATGAGTTTTTTTGTTCTATAATGGTAGAATAAATATTATTATTTTCTATAATGTTAGAATAAATATTAATATTATTAATTAAGATACCATTGGCCATTTTTCAAAACTCCCAAAAACATGTTTGTCACCATTTCTATCTATAATAAAGGTAACTCAAAATCAAATATAAAAAACTATATCTTTATAAATTATCCTAAAACATATATTCTATTACTTTATATTATCTAGGAGTGATGATATTTTATAGTAGAATATATCACACCACCACAATTAAGTAGTAGGTCTTTAAAGATCAACATTATTCAATCTCAATAATTAAAATACATAACAACTATTATACATAAAGATAATACTAATAAATAAAGTGTATAAAATGTTATTAATATGAATAATTTTATTAAAAATGTAAATATGTTATTTATTTTTGTTATATATGATGTTATAGTGTGATCATATAAGTGAGAATTAAAGGTAAGGTTTTTAGCGACTGGATTTTTTATTCACATGGTTATAGTCTTTATTACATGAATATAAATTTTCAATATTTTTTCATCAAACAATTACCCTATATTATATGGTAGTTTTTCCTTTTATAAGGGTAAATAACTTCCCAACATCAATGAAACCTTCTTTGATATAATTTTTTCCAAAAAAATCATAACATCGAAAAGACTAATTCTCATTCTAGAAAATTGATATTTTCTTCCATGTCCTTTTCTTCCTATCATAAGTGTTTTCTATAAGAAAAGAAAATTTTGTTTTATCTTTTATATTAGTTAATGTTTCTATTATATAATTATTTAATAGGAATATTTTGAATGTTTCTGAGATAATGTTCTTTTTAAAATGGCCTAAAATCATAATAAATGCTTTTATTTTCATTATATGCCACTATAGATTTACTAAATTGAATTTTTTTCTTTTTATAGTTTATTTATTTGGAAATAAAATAATAAATTTTTCAAATGTATTCTATTTCTATTCAATAGTTGTTTTAAATTAAATTTCCTCTAAAGTTCTTAAGAAAATTATTGAAAGCTTTTTAAATATCATTTTAATTTCACATCTATTTTTTTTACAACATTTTACTCTCGTGAAATGATGTTTTGATCACCTTATATATTTTATTATGAAATTATTCATTTTTAAAAATTCTATTTTTGATATCCGATTATTTCATAAGATCATGTTATATAATGTTTTGGTAAATTTTATGAAAGCATATCTTATAGCCTACTTATGAATGGATTATTATTTATGTGATGGGTTGGTCGATTATAGCCCTCAAATGCATTAGGTAATATATTATAACTATTTATGTAAAATGGTTCTATATCGATTAACATAACACCAAGTGTTTACATTGGTAGTTAACCCAAGGCCATGAAGTTACACATATGCACATCCCAAGCATACTATGTAATGAATTTTTTAGTGGGTATCCATGACAAAGGGTTTATATGATTATATCTAGGGAAGACTCTTAATCCACACTCATTAGATATATTTTTATGCTTATGTTTACATCATGTATCATGATACTTAAAAATGATATACTCTTATGACTCAGTTATTATGTTATGCAGATGATTTATGGCATGAATCGTGATTTGATATTTATGTCCTTGAGTGTGATCTTTATATTCCATGATTATGGTCAATTATACTTTTTTCATATTATACTATCTTATGACATATAAATTATATCTCTCGTTATTCCCCATACTTACCATTTAATCTCAACCATTCTTATACTAGAATTCCATATGGTTGTGAGGATGGATATTACGTATTATTATTCCAAAAGGGTACTATATGGGAAGAACTTTATGAGAAATTTTGTAGATAGTTCAATAAAATTATGGTTGTGAATCTTTTATCTAATGACACAAAACATTTATAATTCATGGGAATGTATTATTGTGTGATTTATAGAATATTCATCTAAAATGAGGTAATATTTATTTAAGTGATGCTCAAGTTACCACAAATATAGATTTTTGGAAGATATGTTTTCATATGCATCGGTGGTCATCCTAATTTATTAAAATATATAAGCTAAGTGGGATACTGTGAGAAATTATCATATTGTTTTATTTTTTTATATTTTAAATAGTCTATAAGAAGATGTTCAAGAACATAAGTTATCTAAACCGTGTGGTTTTTATTGAATACTCATTATTAATAAACTTCATGGTTCAAAAGTTCATGTTCTTGATGTTTTCTACTAGTGATAATTTATATAAATGATGGATGAAGTGTGGTTATAGACTACATAAATGTCATTGATTATGATGTATGATAATTAACCTATTTTGGGGTGTGGAAAAATAAATAACCTTTTCTTTCTTAAATATTTTTTTAACACTTATGTTTTCCCAGAGAGGAGTTCTCAAAATTTAGTTATCACTTATAAAAAATAGTAGGATTTGATATATTTTAGTTGTATAGAGACAAAAAAGTGTAAAATAATTCATATTTAATGTGATATAAAGAATAATTTGATTGTTTTGGGGTTGGATTAATTTTTTCAATGAAATATTATTTATTTAAGCAATTTTATTACTCTATTTATTAATTGACTAATGAATGATTCCTCAATTGATTCATCGATCACTCTGGGTTGATGGTTATTATAGAGATTAATTTAATAGTGGTTACCACTAATTAAAAAACCCATATTATATTTTTTAAAATATATAAAATACCTATCAACTACCCAGGCTTGCCCCTATTTGGTTTTGGATATTCAAGGATTTTCAGAAACTGTTCATTATCCCCATGCACATGACATTAATTACTAGATACTCATTAACCAATTAAGAATGATCCTCCAAGTCATGTTTCACTTAGTAGAGGGATATTATAAATTATAAACCTAAGAATCAATAAATGGATATGTGAAAAACCAAAAAGAATTGTTTTATAGTTATTAAACAACCCTGAAAAATGAATTTAATTATTAGAATTTAATTTTATTTATTATTTTTATGACTAAATAATTACCATGGAACTTCCTTGGTTTCAAGATCACTTATATTTCAACCCTCCATTATATTTCTATAAGAGATGAATATATAAGTATTAATCATTACTAATCTAAATCAAACCAAAAAATAAAACAAATATAGTATCATTAGAAGCTTCCCATATGAACTCATGAAATTCACATCTCTAGTGGAAGTCATAAAATATTCAACCTCATGTGATTCATTTAAATATCTATCTTCATTAATTTTTAATCCATTTGGATATCCCCTTTGAATTCATTGAATTTTTTATACTTCTTCAAAACATTAAAAAACATGAAGTCCTCAATATTTATTTTTATGTTTTAATGTTTCTTTAGATGCGATTTAATTAGAAATGATCTACGTGGATACCTCTACATGGTTTTATACATGATTATGTAGATGAATAATTCCATATAATTAATTAAATGTGTGTTCTCTAAAATATTTTCATAATCATCATATGGTTTATTTTCATAATTTCATGACACATACATAGTGGAAGTTGGTACATATGCATATGTAAAAAGACCCATATGTTGGTCTATAATGACTCATACATAGGTGTAAAATGAAACTTACATAAATGAAATTGAATTTGTAGAGATTGTTAATCACACCAATGAAGAGTTAAAGACATATACACTAATTGAAATTGAATAATACATTGAGAAAATAAATCATAATGGAATGAAAGATCACTCAAACATAGGCGTAACATAAAAAATATGAACACATTCCCTTTCTATTTTCAAATGATATCCTGGGGGAGATAAATATATAAAAAATCCACTAAAAATAAAAAAATCATAAGTATCTTATCACACATTATAGTAGATTTTACATCCATTTTCTATCTACATCTCCACAACAAGATAAATGAAAATCAGTAGAAATCTATTCATATTTCCCAAAAAATAAAGTAATATGGTCAAATAATAATTTAGTTGTTTTAATAAATATTCACTTAATCTAATGATATGAAAATTTAATTCAAAAATAACAATTATTACTAAATTCATTAAAAAAATTAAGGGAATAAAATTAGCTGAATATCAATTAAATGTACTGAATTTATAGACTATTATTATTCACCTACACTTAATGCTTATACTACTGAACTGGTGAACATCAAATATATCATTGAGTAAAAATTGAAATGCTAATAAAATGTTAGTCCCCTATTTCCTCTCAATTTTTCAAACATTATCAGAAATCCTCAATGATCCATATTTCCCTTATTTAATTATATACAATGAAATTTAATACACTTATTTCATCATCAAATGAAATTTATGTAGATATTTCATTTAATATTCCAACCAATACTCAAATATGAACTTAAAATAATATTTTCCTCATTCTATGTACTTCTCTGGGTCACCATGTGCCTATAGAATTTATTTATCTCCACCAAATGTGTAAATAATGTGTGAATATCATGAGGTATTTTCATGCTTCTCTTATGGAATGATATTAGTTGTATATTTTTGATAATTCTAAGGTAGATTAATATTTTTTGTTCTATGTTAACGTATAATGAAATATTTTATTGTTTATTCAATAATTTAATCATCCTTATATCACTATCCACAAATTATGATAAATTCATACAAGTTTATTATAGAGAAATAGGCTTAACATACATGGATATCACATCATTTAAGATGAATATTCAGCACATTAAAAAATTACATGCATGAGGACCATAATAGTTTAGTGTCTTTAGAAACTAGGAACACATTATTATAATTTGGTTGAAGGTATGAAACTTCTCATGTAATGATCTTACCTTTTATTAATCCTACTTAAAACCTTTCTCCATAACCTATGTAATGGAAATATTAGAAAATGGTGAGTTTAGATGCTCAGTAAGGGTAAATATTGGATATGTGTAAGCATAATAATGAGAATGAAATTATGATAGCATAATAATAACATTATAAGATCACACACTACATATAAAAGATCTTAATCAATAGTTATGTCTTAAATATTGGTTTTTCATAATACATGAATCATAAGGAATTAAAAGAACATGAGTCATAAGAGAATAAAATTGGCATAAGACATAGAACTATGGAATGTACATAACTATAGAAAATATTATGTAAATTATTCCTCTAAATACATTCATAACATTTTTTTATTGGGTTAATCACCTAGGTATATGTTTCAGGCTTGATCCAAAACTTGTGTACCCTCTTTTTTTGAGATTGTGATAAAAACCATGTACCTTCTTGTTTCTGGGTTTGGACTATAACCTATGTACCCTATTGTTTTTGGTTTTGGCCTACGACCTATGAACCTTTTATTGGGCTTGGAAAATAACCTAGGTAACATATTGTTTTTTATCTTGGGAAACAACCAGTGAACCCGCTTGTGTTTGAGATTTGGTTACAACCCATTTACCCATTTTTGGTCTTAGGGTAAAACCTATGTACTCTATTGTTTTCAGGATCTAGATACAACCTATGTACCAACTTTTTTATAGGTTTTGGCTACAAAATATGTAACCTCTTAGCTCATATAACACTTATAATTACCCAATCCATTGGATGGATATATAGGTCTCACCCATCACGTAATGAAATCATAGATACTTGTGCACAAAATAATAAAACATTCATTATATCATGACCCATAAAAAGAAATTGATTTCATATAAATCATATCATAACCCATTAAATGAAATGGATATCATAAACATTTAATTATATCATAACCTATGGAAAATGGACTTGATTCATAATCATTTCATAATAGAATAACATGTGAAAGTAAGTTGGTTTAATAAGTGTTTTTGATGGTATAAACCATAGAATAAAAATAGGTTTCATAAAAAATCATCTTAAACATAAAAAATTAAAATAAATAATAATAATGGTGACCTTGAATAATATATCCATCAAAGCATAAACTATATCAAATGATGACATATTATATTGAAAAGGGTTTGTAAATATCACTTGGAATATTTATTAAGGAAAAAATGAATATTTGAAAATAAAATTTTCTAAAACATAAATCATTTTCAAAATAAATTTCCTCTAAAATCACTTTGAAAAAATTATTAATGAATATTTAAAAATTCATTTAAACATTTATTTATTAAAATATCATTTCCTAATTGAAAATACATTTAAAACATAAAAAAAGTGAGGACAATTGTTTTTTAAAAAAACATGAAAACTTATAAAATAATATTTAAGAACCATAAAACATTTTTAAAATAATTTTCCTTGAAAATGAGCTTAAAATATCACTTAAAAATATTTTTGAAATTATTTTTATAAAACATGGTTTTTAAATAAATCAAATTCTCAACTAAAGGGATAAATAAGGTCATATTTTATTAAAAACATTTTATTAATTATCTTAAGTACCAAAGAGTGTAAAAATAGTACCAATACATGATGATATAATTAATAGCCAAAAGAGAATAAAATTTATTATATATATTGATATATGGATCACATTATTTCCTTAATGGAAATATAATTGTAAACAATACTGATAAATAGGGAGATTGTAGTAATAAAATGTTAAAACTTGTGTAACTTTGAATCATAACAACCATGAGATAATAAAATTAAATGAACCATAAAATATCATGATAACATTTTGATTCATGATACAAAATCTGAAATGGAATTATATACACCTTTTAAGACAATATAGGTTCATAACAAAACATGTGTCTCAAATAAAGAAAATTGAGACAAAATTAATTTACTGTTTTGGTAACTTTTTAACTGTAAACACCATGAAAGATTGATCATAAAATGTATCTATATATACTCATTAATTTAAGTATAATAATAATATAATACATTAATGGAAATTATATTAACCATATAAAATAAATAAGCAGTGAATGTGGCATAAGTGTCGTAGAAATAAAAGTTAGAATAAAAATCCCCGTGCTACTTGAGTAAATTTCTAATCATGAGGCCCATGAAAGAATAACAAGAATTAAAACATTTAATAGCATTAAATGAAGTAAATTAATGATATAACATTTCATAGGTTAGTATATACACCACATAAAAGAAACAAGTGGTGAATATGGCATGTATCTCATGGATATAAAAAGTGAGATGAAATTCTCATACCTTTAGTATTGAATCTCATCATACTTGTTCAAAAATCATGTATAATAAATATAAGTTTATAATACATAAATAAAAGAATAAAATTAATATATATAATACCATATATTATTTACTTAATAATTTATATTTATATTTGATTTACAATTCTATGTTAATGTTATGTTTCAAGTAATAACCGCTTTGTTTTTGTAGAAGTGTTGATTTTTAATTTCTATTCCTCTTACTCATATCGTGATTTATTATTTAAATAATTTAAGCAATAATTTTAATTTCATATTTATTCAATATAAATTTATTCATAATAATCTAAAAAACATATATTCTATAAATGAAATACATCATTCATGGATATGGTATGTCATAAGTACACATGAACGATGTTTCCATTTTCTTATCATATTGAAAGAAAGAAAATTAAATAATATATGTGTGTATATTGTAATTACAATATAATTATTATGTCAAAAATATCACATATTATTAATAAACACATCCTTAATATATTTCATTATTTTTTGAATGAATCGCATCGCATTGAGGATACAATAGTCCACATATCGACAAACACTATTATCGTATTCCCACAAAATGGAAATCATGAAGGTGTGTATTATATAATAATTAAATATGTGTAAATAAATCATAATTATCATATATATAATTTAAAAAACTAATTATATCATTATTCTAAATCTTGATCTGTGGTAATGGAAGAAATAATGACATCAGTTCGAGATGTGGTAGTCCACCATACAACCGAATGATGATTGTGTAACCCTTTTGGTAGAAGTGTGTGTAGGTGTAGGTAAAAAACAAAAAATAAAATCATATAAATATATTTATTATACTGATATTATTATATAATAATGTAATAAAAATAATTTAATGGGTGGAGAAAAAGAGAAAACATAATTCTTGCTAAAGAATGTTACCTCTTCTTTGGGTAACTCCTTTTGGTTTCCACCAAAGGACTTCCTTAGATTGATTTATTCAAAAAGTTAGTTTTATAAAATTGTTGTATGGATTTTGGGAGATTATTTGGGTTGGTTTTGGATTCTCATATATTTTTTAGAGGTGTGCATAAGTGAGCTGGTTGAGGGCCTTTATACAGTGGAGGATGAGTGGAATTCTTATAAATACAAAAAGGTAAACACTATTGGGAAGTCTCACATACATCATGTTCCACCAATAATGGTAATTAATTTATCAAATAGGATATATAGTATAAATATATCCATAAAATAGGTTTTCACATGTTTTTAGGTCATTTTCCCTCCTTAAGTTAAATTTTAACCACTAAGTGAACTCGTTTTTACCTTAATCGTTGTAATAAATTTTAGTTGCATTTACTAATAATTTTGGGAAAAAATTAAGTTAACCATACTAGATTTTATTAATTTATAAGATTCAAAATATGGAACTTATTTTTTTAAATTCCAATCACATAATTACAGGAATTTAATTTAAAATTTATTTCTCATAAGGGATGAAATAACCGGTTTTTCAAGTAAAAAAGTTCAAAAGTGTGTTTTTATATCCAATTTCAATGTGAAACTGATTCAAATGAACTAAATATTATTGATTTATGTATAATTGATCTAATTATACTTTAATTATAATTTAAAATATAATTTATCTATAAAAATAAAATTGATGAAAATAAATTTTTCATTTAAAATTCAGTATTACTCACTATTCATTAAATTAAAAATTCTAAAAAAATAAAAAAAATTATCCTAATATATTTTTGACGTTATTATTTTAATAATTAAGTTTATTTTTTAAAATATATTTTATACAATTTTTAAAAAAATATATTTAAAATAGGTACTCCCTTAAAATCTGGTTAAACGACCTTCCATAAAAATTCATCTCTTTATGCAAAAAATTGGATCTATTATTTTCTATTATCTAGAAAATACATAAGACAAATGTTAAATATTTAATTTAATAAAATATATATATATATATATATAATTAATTAATATTATTCATCTATTTGGTTTGATTATTTTATAAAAATATTTTTCCCGCAAATGATTTTCTATATTTTCAAAAAGTTTTTATTTCATTGATGGTAAATTGGTCATCAAAGAATCCATCTTATATACATATATAAACCATATTTTCATAATTTAACTAATATTATTCATAACTTCCATTATAATGGCAATGTGATAACTATAATAATATTTCAATATAAATATTAATAGCATATGGTTGTTTGGTAAAACTCAGTCTTGGGTGTAAACAAGATGTAAAAGGAACAATGTATTTTTTATAACACATTCCTAATATAGTATTGAATTTATCACAACATAAACTTAGTGTTTCATGAATAAAATTATAATATTCTTTTTTTGTACAAATTAACCATAAATTGGGGTAGCATGAAATACAAGCCGCCAAATAATTTTTATTTATTCAAAAAAAATATTAAAATATATGGGTGTTACATTTTACTACCCTTAAAATTAATTTCACCCTCAAAATTCATCTGGGTTATCAATTATTTAATAAATGGAATATATTTTTAAAAAACCAACAACATAAAAATTAATACTAACAAAATAATGTTTGACACATAATGTTTACCCAAAGTATCTCATAATTATGATTCCATATATGATAACACAGGTGGTAATTGAAAATATTGACATGGAAGAGAAATATAATAGTCACGTTCTGAAGGAGAGTGATAGAGAAAATAGTCCAAAAAAGTTAATGATCACAAATCATTAAACAAAATAGGCTTCAAAAATGGTCATACATATAATCATAAATGATAATAATGAGATAAAATTTGGTTTAAATACCCTTTTCATAATGCTGAAGAATTTTTAAAAGGAGATATAATTACTTTATTTCATTCCATTTCATATGCCCAGTCTCACCCTTATATCGTGTCTTGACAAATTTACACTTCATCACTTAATACAAAAAATGAAGGTTAGTTTTTTATGCCTAAATAAAAAATGGGTCATAATAGCAATAAGTAGAATGATAATTCATTCCATCTATATTTAGTTTTCATCACAAAAAATGGATAGCACAAGTTGTCCAATATACACAAATCCTCATATTGAGAGATAATACATTAATCTCTAAAACCTCATTTAAAGTTTACCATAATCTATTCCATAAATGGGTTACCTTATAACCTATCCAAAGGATAAAAATCAAAAACTTTAGAAAGATGGTTACCAAATTTATAAAAATTATATCAACATTGATCCTCTATATATCATAAAGTATCTCTTCTTTTCCACATTCCAAACATGTGAATACCTTCATCATGTATTCACTTGAAACATGTAAATCACTAAATTACAATAAAAAAATATTTAAAACATACATGATTCTTCATTATTTATATAAAACATAGATTATTGAATATATTCCTTGAATTCAAAAAATCTCTAAACGTAATCAATGATAAAATAAAACAATTTTCAAAAAAACCTTTATCAATTATATTATCATCAATACTATCCAATTTAATTTATCTATATCAATGATCTATTTATCCAAGATAAAAAAATTATCAACATCAGGAACACATTCATTATTACCTTCCCATGATCAAAATATCAACATTCCATTAAGTTAATATTTTAAGTCATCAACACCATTAAATTAATTTTTGAAAATAATTAATTTAAAACATTTACTTCCTAATTCAAATAACAAATTTTTTTAATCCAATACACATATTCATTAATCACCCCACTTCATTCTCAAATAATTAACAAGGATTCATAATTGTATTCCATAATACCCCTTCCATTGAATATGAAATATGATCCATGTATTAAGGTCACTCAACCTCAGTTTAGTAATTATTATTTCGTTTAATGTAAATAATATAGTAATAAAATACCATAACTTTCCCATGTAATTTTTGGTATCTCTATCTTTATAAGTATAACCAAAACTCATACCACCTTATAGATTCATTTCATGATATTTCCACTTAGGAAGTAAATTTTCATCATTCCCATTCATTACACATCAAAAACATTCAATTTTAACATAGTTCCATCAAGTTACTACCATTTACTAAAACTACATATCAGTGTACATGAATCAATTATCATAACAGAAAACCACATAATCATAAAAAATTATTGGATGTCTAAATAAGGAAACCAAATAATTTAATATATGGAAATTTGGTTTATCCTAGGGTAATATTACTAGTAATATTATATTTAAATCCATCATTATGGTTCATAAATATTTTTTCAATTCCCCAAGAATATCTCCAAAGAGTTCGAAACCATGTGTATAGAAAGTCCCATTGTCATTCACCCATTCCTGATCGAGTCTGACTCAATACAGTGCTTTTGGGGTTCTCATCCCTATGTAGATCTATTCTACATCCACATACACTTGTAGTATCTAGATAGGAATGTAATTTCTGTGAAATTATCTCTCAATATTTTGCCAAAATTTCATATCATTTTCTTATACTTTGAATTATACTTAGAATTATCTTTGGATACATCCCTTGAAATATCATTAGAGAAACCGCTACATACACAACTGATGTTTTCACATACTAGTTTATAATGGTTAATAATGATCCTCCATTGATAACAACTATAGTGACTTGTAATTAACATGCAAGGATATCACATCATTTTAGATTAATATTCATCACATTACAAAAGTACATGCCTGAAGACCGTAATAGTTTAGTTTATTTGGAAAATTGGAACACATTCTTCTAATTTAGTGAAATATGTTCAACATCTCACATAAATATCTTCCCCTTTTATTATTCATACTTAATACCTTTCTTCAATAACTGGGGAAATGAAGCACAAGAAAAGGGTGAGATCAGATGCTCAGTAAGGGTAAACATGGGATATGTGTAAGCATACTCATGATTATAAGGGTATGAGAACATTATGATAACATTAGAATATAATAACTTGTATATAAAAGGGAATAATAAAGATTCATGGATTAATGATTGGTATTTTATGAGGAATGAATGATATGGGAATCAAATTACAAGAGTCAAGATAGCATAATATTGGAATAATACATAAAATTGTGTCATTCACATAAGAATAGTAAACGTTATTTCAAGGAAACCTACCAAGACCTTCATAACATGTTTGGATTGGGATAATCACGCATGTACCTACTTTGGGATTGGGCTACAAACCGTATACCCTCGTATTTTTGGGCTAGTGATACAACATGTGTACCCATTTGTTTTCAATGATGGGCTACCATCAGTGTGCCCTCTATTTTTTGGCTTGGGATATAACCAGTGCCCCATAATTTTTTCTAGATTCAAATACAGCATTTGTACCCTCTTATTTTGGGTCTTGGGCAACAACTTGTGTATCCTCTTGTTTTCAAGATTGGGCTACAACGCATGTACCCTCTTATTTTTGGGATTGGGCTATAACCTGTGTACCCTCTTTTTTAAGTTTTAGGATACAAGTTGTGTACCCTATTAAGTCATATAAAATTTATCATTACCTCATATATTTAAGGGATATATAGGTCCCACCCACCACATAATTAAATCATACATATGTGTCCAACATGATGATAAAACATTCATCATATCATAAACAATAAAAAGCCATGGGTTTAATAAACATCATATAATTACCCATGAAATGAAATTGAGATCATAGAATTTTTATCAAATCAAAACCTATGGTAAATAGATAGGTTCCATAATCATTTTACAATAGAATAAACTATGAAAGGAAGAGGGTTTCATAAGTGTTTTATTACATTATATCTTTTGGAAGAGAAATGGGTTTCAAAAACAACTTCTTATCTTAAACATAAAACATTAAAATAAATAATAATAATGGTAACCTTGGATCATATCTCTAATAAATCATAAACTCTATCAAAGGATGAAATATTATATGGAGAATGATTTTTAAAGATCTCTTGGAACATTTATTGAGGATAATAATCATTATTTGAAAATAACTTTTTTTAAACATGAAACGTTTTCAAAATTCTTTTCATTGATTTTTTTTTGAAAAACATATAAATTAATATATTAAAATTCATTTAAAACATTTCTTGAGGCAAATATACTTTCTAATTGAAAAAATTAATTTTAAAACATAGAACATTTTGAAAACATTTTTCTATGAAAATAAAATTAAAAACACACCAAATTTTTTTTCAAGACCATAAATAAATTAAATACTTTTCCTTGAAAATGATCTTAAAATATCATTTAATAACATTTTTTGAAACATTTTTAGAAAAAATGGTTTTTAAATAAAATAGGTTCTTGACCAAAGATAGAAATAATTTTTTATTTTTTTAAAAACATTTTATTATTTATCTTAATTACCAAAGTGTAAAAATGATAACAATACATTAATATATCTTTAATAATTATAATTGTATAAACTTAATTATATTTCATGAGATATGAATCATAATGTTTCATCAATGGAAGCATAATCATAAATATTCATGATAAACGATGAGATTATAGAAATAAATTCTTACCCAATTTGTAACAATATTGAATCATAACCCCCATAAGAGAATAAAATTAAACGGAGAAAAAAATATCATAAAATAATGGGCTTCATGATACAACCTTACAATGGTAATTATATGCACCTATTAAAATAATATAGGTGCATAACATAACATGTGTCTCAAAGAAGTCAATTTGAGACAAAATTACTTTATCGATTTGGTAACTTTTGAACCATAAACCCCATAAAATATAGTTCTTAAGATTGATATTTAAATAACCATAAATTTAAATATATGTTTCATATAATAAATCCATGGGAAGTATATACACCACACCAAATAAATGAGTGGTGAATATAGTATAAGTCTCACAAAAATAAAAGTGAGAAAACAAATACCCTTACTACTTGAGTAACACTTCAATCACAATAACCATGAAATAATAACATCTATTTAAACTTTTAAGATCATTAAATTAAGGAAATTATTTTTTAAAAAATTCATTTGTAGTAAATACACAAAATAAAATAAATTATTGGTGAATATGGAATATACCTCATAGATAAAAAAGTGAGTTGACATTCCCAAACCTTAAGTCTTGACTCTAATCATACTTGTTCAATCATCTAGTATAATAAATATAAAGTTATTATTAATATATAAAAGAAACATATCATATATATAATAAAATATATATCTACTTATGACTTTATATTACCTGTTTATTAATAATTCAATGTTAACGTGATGTTTCGGCTAATAATCGCATTCTTTTTCATACATGTTTTGACTTTTCATTCTTATTCTTATTACGCATATCAAGATATGAATATTTTAAGAATTTAAAACATGATCTAAATATTATATATATTAATTATATATGTATTTATAATAATATATAAGATATATAAAAATAAAATAAAATATATCATTCATGGAGACGGTAAGTCGTTCATATGCATGAATATTGTTTCCATTTTCTTGTCATATTAAAAGAAATGAAAGTAAATGATATATATATATATATATATATATATATATATTATCATTATAGTAGAATTATTATTTCCTAAATATAAAATATTTTTAATTATCCTATACTTAATATATTTCTAGTAAAGCATGAACGAATCACATCTCTTTGAGGATGAGGTAGTCTACACGTCCACAAACAATGTTATCGTATTCCCAAAAATTATAATGCATGAATTTATTTGTTATATATAAATTAATTAATCATAAATATCATAAATATATTATAAAAATAGTAATTCCATCATTATTCTCATCCTTTAGCGGTGGTAATTGATGAAATAATGACATCGGTTCTTAAGGATATAGTTTTTCGTACTCACGAATGATGATTGCATATACCATTTGTTCGAAGTGTGTGTAGGTTTAAATGGAACAATAACATAAAAAATTTAAGTATATTTATGATACTAAGGTTATTATATAATCATGGAATAAGAAACATTTACTAGGTGGAGAAATAATTAAAACAAAAGTGCTCGTTGAAGAATGTTACTCTTCTTCGGATAACTCCTTTTTGTTTGCACCAAATAACTTTAATGGTTTTATTAGGATCCCTCCCTTACATCGTGTTCTATGAATAATGGAAAATTTTTTATAAAATAGGTTATATCGTCAAAATATTTCTATATAATAGGTTTTGGACATGTTTCTAGGTCATTGGGTGCCCTTAAATTAATATTTCACAAGTAAGTATACTGTTTTTACCTAAATCATGTTAATTAATTTTAATTACATTCACTAATAATTTTAGTCAATAAATAAAATAAACATATTATAAATTATAAATTATAATTATTCCAAATATGGAATCCATTTCTCAAAATTCCAATCATAGAAGTGGCGGAATTTAATTTAAAATTAATCCCACAGACAGGATGAAACAATAAGTTTTTAAATTAAAATATTCAAAGATTAAAATTTTTTATATCCTATTTATATGGGAATATTATTATAATGACCTAAATTGTATTTATTGATGTATAATTGAACAAATTATACTTTAAACCCAATTTTAAATATAATTTAACTATATAAATAAATTAGATAAAAAGTGAATTTTCATTTAAAATTCAGTATTTTTAAACTATTCATTAAATAATGAAATTTGTTGGAAAAATACTAAAATTTAACCCAATTATAATTTTGATGTTATGAATTAAAAATTAAAGTTTGTTTAAATATAATTTATAAATGTGTCAGTAAAATATATTTAAAATAAGTGTTCTATTAAAAGGAAATTAAATTACATTTTAGAAAAAAACATATCATTATGCATAAAATTGGATCTATTCTTATCTACTATTTAGAAAATACCAAATATTAACATTAAGTAGTTGATTGAGTATAATATATATATATATAACTAAAATAATTCATCAAATTGTTTTTATTAATTTTTAAATATGGTTTCCCAACAAATGATTTCCTATATTTTTTTCAAAATGTTTTTATTTTCATTTCTAGTTAATTGGTCACTAAAGAATTCATCTTATATAAATATATAAACCATATATTCAAAATTTAATTCATATTATTCATAACATCCATTCATAAGTCTAGGTGATAACTATAATAATATATAAATGAAATTATTAATAACAAATTGTATTTTGGTAAAAATCAGTATTTCGTATAACGGAAACTGTCAAAGGAACTTGCTATTGTGTGTAACACAATCCAAACATAGTTTTGTGTGTATTGCAATCTAAAATTATTTTTTTCAGGAATAAAATTATAATCTTGATGTTTCATATAAATAAATATGAACATGGTGTAGTGTGTAATTAAATCCATCAAATAATTTAAATTTTCTAGAAAACAATAATAATAACTCGTGGTGTTGCATTTATAATTGGAAATATCAAACCCTTAGAGTTTCATCCATAATGAACATTAAACTTCATTATTTCCTTTAGTAGTTTTAGAATGATTTTTTATTTTTATTTTTTTCTACATGTGATAGTTAATAGGGACTCTGGATTTTTTTTATTGGATGTGTGATATTACTTTCCCATAATTAGGATTATTTCTATTCCATTTTACTTTATTCTAGAAAGTTTCATAAAATAACATTTTTGATACATATTAAAAAGATTCACCCAAAAAAAATTAATATAGATCATAATTTTCCAATATTATGTAATCTCCTATAAATCTCTAGTTACCCCCCAAATCAATTGCAACATTTTTGGGAAGTCCAATTTCATGTAATTTTTGTATCAATGATATCTTTCCCCCCACTCCTATGTAGAATTATTTATCCTACAAAATTTTAAAACAAATTAACCCATTCTTACATAAAATCATAAATATCTATCAAACAATATTCATCCATATCACATTCTCTATTCCTAAAAACATAAACTTAATTTAGGCAACAACCTCAAGGTAAATGTACATAGAGAATTTTTAATTTCAACGTGTTTTCATACAGTGATAATTTATAACTACTGCGGTCTGAATGGGTTAATTAATAGAAAAGTATTGAAAATAGAGTGCTATGAATGAGGTCCATAAAAATTTAATAAAAATTCATCAATCATATATAAAACAATGAAAATGAGTACACCATTTGTTTACTTATATTAACATGAAAAATTTTGGTTTGTTAAATATGACATGGTTCTCTTAAGGTTTATGAAATGGTAATATAATGTAAATGTTGGTTTAGAAATCTCATAGGTGTATGATTAAAAATTTAAGACCACTTTTCATGGAATATGATTCATAATTTATTTTTCTTTTCATGAAATTACCTCAACTAAAATTTTAAAACAAGTTCATTTTTGGAATAATATAATATGATTTAATGAGTGAAGAGTGGTTATGAACATTGGGATAGATTCAAAGCTTGTAAGTATATTTAAATTATACTCAATAGGTTTTAAAAGTAAAATTATAATAAATATAAAAACTGAAAAAAAAATATTAAGGCACAAAAAATTGAGAAATAAATAATTAAAAACATAAATTAAAAAAGATACCTCCACTTCACTTAACTGATGTAGTGTTTTCAATGAATATAAATAGATTTATAATGAAAATATTAATTAATATGGAATTATATAAATGTAAAAAACATTTAGGTATGGGTAAAGGATGATGGTTTTTAGTGAAAAATATTTTGAGGAGTATGAGCTCCTCCACTAGTTAATGTGGAATTTTTTCAGAGAATTTCTTCAACTTGTTCACATTAACATTTAATGGGTTCTTTTTTACTTCATTGGTGATCTTGATATCGCCAAAAGATATATACATGAGTAACTATAAATGTAAAATTTCATTTGAAATGATATTTTCATGGAATTATCATGAGTATTTAGTATTATATCATCACTCAGTCCCCTTTATGGATTTAATTTTGTTGGATCAACACACATTGAGACAATATATTTATTTCTTTGTAAATTATTGAGTTCTCAAAGGATTCCCTATTAATTACCTCCAACTCTGAAAACAACAGTTTTATCTCTTTCCTATAACTATTTAGCTCTATATTTAACAAACTCACTTCCCAATATCCTCTATATTTGCAACATTCTAATGGGAAGTGTTATAAAATGTTCAATTTTCCCATGAGGTTTTTTCAATCCAATGGTTCCAATTAGTTGGATTTTGTTTTGCAGTTCTCTCCAAAATCATATTAATATTAATTTTTGAAAAATAATCTTTTTCATAAGTCCATGGATGATAGGGTGTGAATGTATTATGATTCACTTGATATTTTTTCCTTTAAACTGCCATGATTGAATTGTAAATGTGTTTTTGTTGTTCTCTAAGGGTGGCTCTTGGAGCTCTATAAAACAAAATATGTCTTTTCGAAAAATGTATACCCAAATTTTTCATCATTAGTTTATCTTTCCTTAGATTGAACCCATTTTGAAACATAATACACTCCAAGAAAAGGGTAATAGTTTATAAAAGACCTAGAAACGTATAAATAAAATTTATTCCCCATTCATCAAAAGATTCACAAAAACTAATTAGTTTTTTTAGAAATATCGTATCCCATTGAAATTATTACAACTAATCTACATTTATCACAATTTTTCAAAAATTATTATGAATATCTAAATAAAAATTGATAATGTGTTCTGAATTTTGGAACTTTTATTGTAATTCTTGGATGACCAATGTATCCTCTATATGACACAAATTGAAAAATAAAATCAAAAATAGATTTTTTTCACTTGAAGTGAAACATATTTTTATCACATGATTATTAAATATTTTCTAAATTTTTGGTTCTTAATAAATAGAATTTTAAAAATACACCTTATAAAAAGTAATTATGTATTCATAAAACTGATCATTATATATTTTATCTATTACATGACTTTTTCTTAACCATTCTAGTGTGATCATTATATTAAATTTCGAATAGTAATAATACTAGATAGAATAGTAATATAAAAGTATAAAAGTTAATTTAATGGAAATATATATGATAATTTTATTTTATATATGTTATTATATGTTCATAGCCTATTTTTCAATCCATTATTTTGATAATTTAAAATTAATAATTTTTTAAAGTTAATAAATTATGTGCATCCATTTAAGAAATGTAATTTATAGAAAATTTTCAATTTTATTTAAAATAATTATTTTAAAAATAGATAACTTTATATTAATATGAAGAATACAAAATTTTAATCTACCATGTGGAAATTAGGTTCTGTTGAAATTATGATAATTTTTTCAAATAAAAAAATTATCTATGAATAATAAAAATAATGTTTTTTATATGAGTATATTTTATGATATAATAATGTTTTAAAAATTATTTATTAATATATATTATTATTTTCAAGACCCAAATATGTTTATCTAATTATTTTATTGTTTTATAATTACTTACATATTTTTTAAAAGGATATAATTAAAATCAAATGTATAAAAAATGTTTGACTTTAGAAAATGTCTTCTAATAAAGAAGTATTCTTTAATGATAAAAATAATATATAGAATAAAAAATAATTTTTGGTATTGTAATATGTCAAAAATATTGTTCATAATGTTAGAACAAATTATCCTAAACCACGGGAATCCCACCAAAAATCTATTATCAAAAAACTATGTTTCTAAAGGATATATTTGAAAAATAATAAACATTTCACATTATATTACTAAAAATAAACTCCTTTTAATACTATTCCATTCACTCCCAATAAAATTATCACATTCCTCCATTTTTATGTAACTCATTAATCCTGGTGGAGAAATCTCAATTTTCTAAATGAATCACCCCTCAATGTTTAGAAAGTGATACTCAAGGTAAATAATTCTTTCCCACATTCCTTCATTTTTTCTTGTACATATATTGTAGTAAAAGATTTATTTTCTACGTTCTATGACATATTTTATTTATAATCTTTATAAGAAAATCCAAATTAAGAACTATTATTGAGATACTACCATTCCATATCATGAATCCAATTCAATAATACTTTTCATATACCCATTATACTACCAAAATAATTCATCTATTTTCAATTTCTTACTTTTATATTATGAAAACCCAAACCTATTATCATGCATTATTACTAAATTATATATAATTATAAATTATTTATTGGTTTTTTCCATGTTTGAAACTCATATTCCAAATTCGTTAGTTTAAAAATATGAAATGTCCATTCCATTAAACTCTATTAAACTCAATTATTTTATATTAAACCTACTCATTATTTTTTATAGTATATGGTTGAAGTGATTTCATATGATATAAAATCTATGTAGAAAAAAATAAATAATGAATATAAAGGATGTTCCCAAATAGTGCGCTAATGCATTAGGTAAATAATTAATCATTAAAAATTACATGCAAATGATACATTGAAAGATATCTATGATAATTTTTCATGATACCGTGGTGAATAGCCACTATAACATGTTATATGAAATGTAGTGTTAATACAAGGTGATATGAATATAATGGTTTAATTTTTTATGTTTTATCCATTTTTTTTGTATCATATAGTCATGATTATGTTCTTATGTTATGTCTCATGTTTTATCTGTGACAATCACTTATATACCACTTCTATTATTTATCCCCTGCCATGATTTATTCTTTCCATTTAATTTAAGTTTATTTCCCCAAGAAATTATATGAATTATGGTGACATAGTATGTATTTATAAAATAAAAATTCTAGAGGGTTAAATTGTGTTTATGTTTTTTATGTGATCTTTTTAAATAGTGTATTTTTTACCAAGTTTCAAAAACATAAAACGTAAAAATAACCTTAGATTTTATAAATGAAATATTTTTCTAAATAATTATGTTAAAAATAGATGAAAACTAAAGGCCATCATAGTCAATATCTATGAAATGTTTTTTTATTTGTTGAAAATGGGGACTTCAAACCCAAAATGAAAACCCTAGGGATGATAATAATTATTGGTTAACATCACATAATTTTTGTAAATAATTTATTCTTTGGTTTCTTAGAAGTGAAATCATTATCTAGATACTAAAAGTGGATGAAAGCTCTGTCAAAGATGCAACTAGGTTTCATAAACATAAAAATTTATTATGGGTATTAACTAGATATTTATTCAATGCCCAAATATTGTTTCTAACTGCACAAATTGTTAGACACTCTAGGGGGATATGCTTTTATTGTTCACTTGATATATACAAACTATTATAAAATAAATATAACTAAACTAATTATATATTTCTTAATGATATAAATTATTGAAAAAAATTGTTCATGGATTCTTGATATTAGAATATTTTATGACTACACATCCTTTTAGAATTAATAAATTGAATTTTTTAAAAGTATAAATTTTCTCATTAATTTTGTTCAAATTTATAAAAATTATTGGAAATAGAAGGATACATGTAAATAATATATATGACAAACAATGAAATTATTTTTCTCCCAATATGATGGATGTTAGAGTTAAAAATATCAATCTGGTGTTCAATTAGTTGTCTCACCTTATGAAAAACATTGTAAACCATTTTAAGTATAATTATTATCCATGAAATTAACATATTTAAATTGAATATTTCATGAATTTATATAAACATATTTTTATAGACCCTTATATCAACAAATCATTGAAAAAAATTTCAACATAGGACAAAATATAATTCTTCTACTTCATTAATATATGGAAGTTAATGTTACATTTGAATTATTAAACTTACAGGGATAAGATGTTTAGTGGTGGACACTAATAATTAACATAAAGAGAAAGGATCAAGTAGAATACATGAAGTGGTAAGAGTTCAAATAATTTAATTTCAACTAGTATATTCCCCATAATCTAAGAGAAAACATAGAAAGTGACTTCATGGAGATAAAGGAAATGGATAATGAATTAGTAAGAATTTGGTAAATGATCTTTATAAATCATCCACAATACACATCATGCTTTTTAATTGATTATGGTGGAATTACTGATAGATTATTTCGGTGTAATATGACCTCATATGTAGAAGTAATCAAAAATAAAAGTCATTGTATGTTATTAAAAGGTACTAAATTGTTTTATGAAAATAAAAATGGAGTTTGGACACACGTAATGGTGTCATAGATTGAACATTATGAAGGGAAGGATGGATAAAAATTTTATGAAGAATGTTTACCACGGAAGTGAAGGGATGGAAATATAATTACCAATGTGAAAAAATAGTGGGAAGAAACATTTTATGAATTTTTAAAAGGTTTAGGATAATGTTACATACATGGAATGGGTTTACATATAGATCAAAAGGTAATGGATATATAATGTCTTAAAAATGAATGAAAATTGAAATGTAATGATGGAATAATACTTCGAGTGTAGAGATAATGCACACCGTTATAAAAAATTTTAAAATATAATGATATTGATGAGAAATTCCTATTGACCATTGAAAAGGAAATGTGAGAATGATATCACTTTTTTTAATCACAACAGATGAGGGTGATGCTCTTAATGATTTGGTCATTGGTACAGTCTTTATAGTATCAATGGTAGAATTTAAATTAGAATTTTTTGGTTCTAAATATTATTCTATGTCATTATCATTTTCATATAAAATATAATTAACCCTAAAAATCTATAATTATTGTTAAAATTTAAAACTCATATAGTTTCTATTCAATCAGGAAGGTTATATAGAGATTCTTATGTTATCAATGGTGAGTAAAATCTCTTCGTAAAGATAGTTTTCATTCCAAACTGTTTAATTTGAAATAATAATGGGGATGGATTTTCTATATATCTATGGTTCCAAGATAAAATATCTAATAATTTAATTTTCTACTATCATAAATAGAAAACTAAAAATAATTTAATAGAAGAAACATGTGTTTTTTATATTTTTCAATAACCACCTCATTTAGATTCCCTTATGAGAATTTTTAGATACAAATTTCAAGAAATTGAAAGTATATAGATAGTGAATTTATCTGCTATTTAGGAATGTAATGATATATATTCATAAGAATTATATGGGTGTCCTCCAAAATAGTGGGAGAATTCTAAATTGAACACATACCTAAATCTAAACCCAATACCAAATAACCCATATTGAATAGAATTTATAAATATAGTTGCATTAATGAAACAATAAGAATATATTTTTGAGAAAGGTTTTAGTTTCCAATTGTTTCTCCACAGGGTTCAATTATTCTCATTATGAAGTTATAGAAAGCATCGTTGTTACTAATAATTGAAAATAGATAAATTAATTGGATTATAGTAAAAAAATAAGCATAATAACATAAGGATTGATGATTTATTTGACCGTATTTATAGGGATTAATTATTTTATAAGATTTAAATCCAATCTTGGTATCAATAGTTGAGGTTTAAGAAACATGACACCTGAAATAAATTTTTTCAAAAAATAAATGGTTATTTTTTAATGCCTATTTTCTTGGCTAATTATCCTTGAATATTTATGGTTTTGCGGAATATAATCTTTATTGACTACCATGCAACATTTTTTGGGGTAATTATTGATAACATTATGAAATATTCCAAATATCATGAGAAAAAATAATATTATCTAAGGGTATAATTTCAAACACCAAGTAAATAGAATAATTTTGATAAATAATTTAAATGTGTTTTATTGTCACCAAAAGTAGAATTAATTGGAAATATTATTCAAAATGAATGAATGTTTAATTATCTGGTTTAGAAAAAAATAATAATAGATTGGTCTCATCATACAATAATGAATGATATTTGTAGTATACATGGTACTAAACGACACTATAAAGGATTTTTGAAAAACAATAAGGGATTATAATATAGTATCCATGTTAACTAGAAATGGATAAATGTTTATATGGACAAAAAAAAGTTTTAATAATATCCTCATAAACTATATTAGAGTTTACTTAGTGAACTTATACATACATTACCCTCTAATAGTGAAGAAACTGTTATTTTTACTAATGAATCATGGAAAAAAATTGATGTGTGCTCATGTAAAATGTTTTGGTGATTGCTTAAATTTCTCAATTGTTGAGGCCTCATGAGAATAACTCTTTTTCTAATGATTTGTATTAAGCTATAGTTGTTTCTACATTAATATTTTAGAGACATTATTTTTTGGTGGATAAGTTTGATTTATACACAGATCACCAATGTCTAAAATAAATATTAAAATAAATGGAATTTGAATAGGGAAAATGGATATAGTTCAAGATTATTAAAAATAATTACTGTTATATTCATTATCACCTAAAAATAGAAGACATGGTCTCTCATGCCTTAAGTTGGACAATTTATAGTGATGCTTAAATGATGAGGATAAAAGGATATCCTTTGATCAGGGACTTAGTGAATATAGAAATGGAATCCATAAAGGGAGGGAAATAATTAATCATATTCAAAATGATTTAGAAACCATTATTAAGAGATAAAATATGAAAAGTACAAAGAGGAAATTTTATGATACAAATTAAGATAAAATCCATGAAAAATGGGATGTTTCTCATATTCCATGTCGATTAAAAGGGAGTATATATATTTATTAAAATTTTTTGTATCACATATGTAAAAATGATCAATAAATAACTAATTAATGAAGATTAGAACTATGTATTCTATACTCATCATAGAAGCACTAAAATTTATATGGATATTTATGATTATTATTGGTGTGATAATTTGATATAGTAAATTTCATGTTACATTAAAATATGATTGGTATGTCACCAAGTGAATGTGAGAGACACCATCCCAAAATGGTACTATTATAAATACCCATACCAATATGGAAGTGGGAAAAATCACCATGGAAATTTTGAAAGAACTTCCTAAGACAACCACAGGAAACAATTCCAAATGATTAAATATTGATATATTAAAAAAATTCTACAATTATTATCTTTATGAGATTTTCTCTCCATTAAATAACTTTATTGTATGTATATTCATGAAGTGGTTAGACTTCATGGAGATCCATGATAAATATTTTCTAATACTGAAATGTGATTTACTTATATATTCTTGAGGATACATCAATATGCATTGAATATAGATATAATCATAAGAATAACCCATCATCCGGAAACTTATGGGTAGTCTAAGAGGAAAATTAAAACCATTGAAGACATGTTATGTGATATGTCATTTTATTTTTAATTAAGTTCAAAAAAATATCTTCCACTTGATATATTCACATATAATAGCTATTTATAATATAGTGTTAAAATGGACCCTTATGAAGAATTCTATGAAAACTGATATCGAAATCAAAAAAATGGGAAGATGATTAAAAATAAAAAAATTGGGATAGATATTATAAATAATAATACATATATTATATAAATGATGTAGAAACATATCTTGGTTTCTGAGAGTTGAAAAAAGAGTTATAGTGACAATATATGGAAGAATGTATAATTTCATTTTATGGATCATCAATTCCTTATAATATCATTATATAAAGGATTAATATGATTTGGAAATAAGGGGGAAGTAATTCAATGGTGTGTTAGACTGTTTGATATTCTAGATAATGTTGGAATAGTTTCATATCGTTTATTACTTCTACCAAATCAATATAATGTTCCTGATTTCTTCAATGTGTCTCTATTTTTTTTTATATGTCATACAAAACACATATATTTGAAAATAATAGTGTTTAATTGGAACATATACTCCCATCTGAACAAGAAACCATCCAGATTCATGATAAAAGGGAACATGTATTTAAGAAAAATATAATATTACATGTAAAATTATTATGGTGCAATCAAAATGTCATAAATGTAACACACTGACCCTGTATTCATGTTTTAAACCATATCTTCACTTGACCACATACGTGGCTCCTCATATTCAAGAGGTCGCTAACATGTAGCAAGGTTTTATGTCTATGAGTGGGCTGACTATACACACAGTATCAAGTAATAATTATATTGTAATAAATGAAGTGATAAAAAATAAATCCACCAGTGATGAATAAACATTTATCCATCTAAGAAGAAACATACACAGTAAAACCATCCCATAAAATAATAGTGTGAAATTCATGATATATAAACCAAAACTAAATAAGTATAAAAAATATGAGGAAAATCTAGTGAAGAAATGTAGTAGTAGATTTCCTACTTGAACTCATTCTAGAAACATATATATCATCCTAATATGCCTTCTCAGCTATACATCATAAATAAGTTCCCCTTTAATGAATCCCTATGAATAAAATCTATAGGAATAGAAAAATTCCCGAGTTGGGTGTGAGTACAAGGCTTTGTAGTACACCACCAATAACCCTTAAAATTAGTGTATTAGATATAAAAGTTCATTACATGAACATAAATATGGTATTGAAGAAACAATAATATTTCACACAAGTAAAAAACATATGTTGGGTCCTCAACAGTTGTCTCTACCTACTTCATCGCCATTCTGGAAGAAACATCAGTTTTCTAGTTAAAACATACCAATTTCATATAGCCTAATAATTTGTGACACACCCCACCATCTTTGATTACTATAAAAATTACTAACCATTATCTAAAACATCCCTATTGGATGATATCCTAAAACCATGTGATAGATCCCATCGGCTGGGATAGGCCATTTATATTTCTACCAATATCTATAATATCCCTCTTAGAGGATAGTCCAAATAAGATCAACCTTTATTCTCAATTATAAATTATATAACAAATGTAAAGATGATACATGAAACATATTATAAGTCCCCAGCCTTAAACATTACATAATCCTGAGTTAAGTCAATAATTCACAATAAGGATCTTTTTAGGTTTATAGTTCTAGAGAATTAGGCCATAACTATTACATTACATCTCAAAAATTACAATGTTTACACTTCTTATCTATCCATTTTTTTCCAAAAAAAATAAATCTCCTTAAATAAAAAATGAATTCTTTTATTGATATAAATCTTCTTTAATTCTTCCTTTCTATTACCCTTCCTTATACCCTATGAATAACATTTCAAAAACATAGGATGAGAGAAGAATCTTAGTAAGGGATATAAAATATGTAAAGAAAACATTAGTCCATTAATACATACAAATAAATGAAACCATAATTTTCAATCATAAAACATAAGCTCTTTAACATACCTCATAATCATAAGATTTATTAATAACACATCAATATCATAAATCATAAAGGAAACTTATGGAATCATTAACATACATACATTGTAGCTTATACAGCTTCATAGGGAGTTACATTTGGAATGCCCGTCACAATATATTCTCTAAATCTCTTAGGATAAACCTTAACGTTTAACTCTTTCACATTACCCAATGCATTGGATAGCTATCTCAGACTCACCCTCCCTAGGTTTATCATGGAACCACCTATATTTGGTTTATCACATAACCACTCATCAAATGTCCAAGTATCATTAAATAATCATAACTGATTGAAATTATCGAAATTTCACTCATCAATCACAATAAATCAATTAAAGATATTAAAATATTCAATACATTTCCAAAACCATTTAAATTATTTAATAAATATATTTTTGAATAAAAGTGTCTCATACTACTCTGAAACTTTTAAAGGAGTTAAAATTTTTAAACATTAATGTCCATATAAATAAATCCTAAAACCATTTTGAAAACATGGGCATTAATGAGAAATATTTAGAAGAATAAATCTTTAAAACATTTAAAATAATGTTTTAGTTAAAGGGTCCCTTCCCAGATGAGAGAAAACATGAATAAAAATAATTATAGAATAATATTAAACAAATCTTATAATATCATGAAAATAAGGATATTCAAGATATAATATTTCAAAGGGAGGTATATACACTAATAAAAGGAATTGGTTTATAACAAAAAATAAGTCTCACTGGAATGTAAATTGAAACAAAATCCCTTACAAAGATCGCATACTTATATTAATGATAAATCAATTAAATAATTATGTGTGACAAATATAAATACACCTAATATAAGTGTATATTATGTTTAAAAAAATCATAGGTCATTCACACATATTCTTGGAAAAACAAAACCTATTGCATGGATATTTAACTCAATGAATGGAGATTGAGCTAAGATTTACCTTACAAAGTTCGTATAAATAATGTAAGAATTTGTCAATTTGGTGATTATATGTTACAAAATTATATCCACACAAAGGGATGTGGAAATTACAACATAAATAAATAAACATTTATTCCACATGTAATCAAGGAATAATATAATCAAAAAAGTATGTGTAAAACCCAAAGAGTAAAAATTGAGTTTAGAAATTCCCTTACAAAAATTCGGAAGCCTAACGGCGTCACTTAAAAATTCAAAAAATGAGTTAATGAGAGAAGAAAGAGTATCTAATAACTTCAACATAAAATTTATAGCAATAATTATATATAATAACATATCCAAACATAATAAAATGGAAATTAAAATACATCACATAAAAGAAGTCTTTGACTAAAAGAGAATGGTGAAAGGTTCCCTTACCTTGAGTCTGACTTGTCTCGTCCATTATTTATATTTATGAATAATAAAATTAGATTAATTTATACTTTATTCATAACCTTTTTCAATTTTATTATTCATTTTATATTACTTATCATCATGTTATAAAAATTACATAATTATTTATGTTCGTATCAGTTGTTTTGTCGATATTTGGTACTTGAGTCAAAAATGAACATGATATAATTACCAATTATCCATGTGGTAAAAATTACATTATCTCCAAAATAGTATTCATGATTTAAATATCATATATAGCCAATATATATGTATTTATTTATAATATTCCATAACATTTGGATATAATAAATGAAATGCACCATTCATGGAGAAGGTAGGTCATACGTATGCATGAATGCTACTTTCATTTATTTGTCATAGTAAAGAAATTAAAAATAAATGATACATATGTATATTATAATTGAATTATATTATCATATTTTATATATGTTACATAAGTTCATTAAATTCTTATTTTATACGTTCCATGTATGTCATGAATGAGTTATATAACTATGAGGGCGCGGTAGTCTACACTTCCTCAAATGAAATTATCATATTTTCACATTATGGAAAGCATAAGGGTATGTTTTAAATGAAAATTACAGAACAATAAAGAAAATATAAATATAATATATTTCACATATAAATAAATTCACATCATAATGTTCATCGTGAGAGGTGTTAGGGGGAAATTGAACAATCATCGTTTCATGAGGTAGTAGTTTGTCGTCCAGAGAAATAGTATGTTCGTATCCATTAGATGGAGGTGTGTGTAAGTGTAGTTAAAATACTTCTCATAAAAACATAATATTATATTGAGGAAAATTTTTTTCTATGTAATAAAATAATAATAAGAGTATAGTGAGTTTATAAGGATATTAAAAGAAAATAACTTGTTAGAATATGTTACCTCTAAATCGGGAAACTTCTTTTGATATGATCCAAAAGGATTTCTTAAATAGCTTTATGACCAAGGTAAGGATTATAGAAGGAATGGAGGGATGTTTTTATATTATTTGAGTAGATTTTGGAGGATCCAAGGGTCTTTATTGGTGTGATTAAATGGGTAGAGGTGGTGTCCTTTTATAGGAGGGAGGTGGGGCACTTTACGAAAGTCTAGATATATTAATTTTTTATAAGTTCTATTTTGATTAAAAATGATTCAAAATTTATTTATATCGATGATAAGACGAATATAAGTGTAAATAAAATCATACAAAAATAATTATAGAGGTTTTGGATAATTTTTAATTCTAATATTTTGGATTTAACCCTTTTTTACTCATGTCGTTTTATCAAGCATTTAACACTTTGAGAATCAAAATAGTTACCAAAACATGAAAAATGTCCAATGAAAGAGTCATTAATAAATTTTTCGATTTATCATAACCATTTGGATGAATCTTATATTTTTTTGGAATTTTATAATATTTAATAAAATATTTTATATTTTATAATATGAATTATGTCAATTTTGACACTATTCATATCATGACTTTTTTTAAAATCGATAACAACTTGATTCATTTGAAAAAAACATCGTTAATAAAAATATATCATGTCAATATCATACAAAAAAAAATTTATATGACATCAAAATAACCAAATTACATTTATTTTAACCTTTATAATATCATTTATGTGAATCCATTATTAATGAAGCAATCATAGCATCATCGTTGTGTCATAATTAAATTTATTTATATAATGTCTAAAAAATATAAATAAAATATTGTGATATAGGAAATATTTTTATATTTATAATTAATATTTCTAGTCGAAGATATTGCTTATATAAATCTATATAAAAATTGTTTTAGTAAACGATATTTGTTTATGTTATATTTGTCATTACTTTAAATTATTTTTTATAAAATGCCATTTTCACATCCAAGTGGCTCCATGGGGGTCCCAAAATCTACCCAAGGATTCCCATGGTTGGAAATATCTGATAAAATAGGATTAGGACACATTTTAGGGTAGTTTAATATTATTATAATATTATTTTTTACCCTTATTTACCATATTTACCCTTTAACTATGGTAAATAAAATAATTACTGAAGTTACTACTCATAATGTATAAAAATAAAAGGTACCTATTTAAACAATTTAGACCTTATGATTTCAAATATGGAATATATTTTTCCAAATTCAATATACATAAGTTGTAGTAATTAATTTAAAATTAATTCTCATTGTCAAAACCAAAACGCGGGTTTTTAAGAAGCAATAACTATCAAAAGATTTACTTGTGTTTATATCCAAATTAAAAGTGAAATTACATACAATGAACAAAAATTGATTAAATCATAAAAATATAATATAATTAAACTTTATAACCAATTCAAATATAATCTTAATTTATAAATAAATTATATGAAAAAATAGTTTTGACTTAAAATGCAGTATTTTTCACTATCATTAAAAAAATGATCTTTATTAGAAAATTGAAAAAAATTTATCCAAAGTAAATTTTGATGTTTCCATTATAAATAGAATGTTTATTTTATCAAATATAACAAATTTAAGTGAAAAAACAAGATTTAAAAAGGGTTTTCCATGAAAAGGTGGTAAAATGACCTTTTAAAAGTATTAGAGTATTTCATGCTTAAAATTAGATTCACTCGTCTTTTAAGCCTCTAAAATTTATTAGACAAATGTAAAGATATTTAACAAAAATTAATAATCATATTGTAGTTATTTATGTTCATTTCCTCCAATACAACGTCCAGGCGTTAACTACCATTTAAAATAATATTATTATTATATTATTTTTTGGTATAACTCAAAGTTGGGTGCAACGTAAGATTTCAAAGAAAATCGTTGTTCTGTATTGAGTACGCTATCGAAAAAATCCTCCCCTTTAATGTAAAAATAATATCTTAGTCATAAATATTAATATAAATGAAAAAAAATATTATTTTATAAATTCCTGGGTCGTCAAAAATATAATATAAAAATATTCACATCAAATAAAAAAGAATCAAAATTATTATAGTACACATGCAAGAAATACAACCAAGATTTAAGTATTTGCATGAAGAAATCATGTGATAAAGCATCAGACATAGTTTTTTAAAGGTTACACATACATTCAAATCTACATTCTAATAATGGGTATAAAAACGTACTAAAATTTATGGATTAGTACATCATGGTTGTTAATAAAGAACTCCAATGTTAATTAAGGAAAATTCACCCAAACCACAACCATTAATTAGTTAGTTAAAAATGATATGCAATGAATCCTAGTACTGATTCAATTTATTTTATTTCCAAAAGAAATTAAAACCAAAAAATAGGTAATGGTTTCTCTCTCATGGATAATTTCCAAATTCTCGATTTAATCCAAAATAGGTGTTAACAATTTCTTCCTTAGATAAAATTGTAATAACACTAACAATAATATTTTTTTCTCAACATTAATCATATATAAACTTATGATAATTATTATTTATCATTCATAAAATAAAATTGGGTTATTTAACATTTAACAAAAATGTTATCCATTTCGAGAAATCATATAAAATTTTATTTTGACATCTAAAATATAAATATGATTCCAAAAATTTGTATAAGGAGAATTTATTCTCTTCACAACACAATAGAGAGTGTTCTTTTCATGTTTGGAAACAATAAGAATAAATTTAATTGTTCAAAGAAGACCCTAAATATCTTTTTAATGGTTTTTTGGACTATCCAAACTAAAGAGGATCTTAATGACTTAGGGTAGTAAAGGATTAAATATTTTAAGAATACATGTCATGTACTGGTTTGTGTCATTAAGAAACACAAATTAAATTTATAATATAATTTTTATTATAATTGAATATTGATTGAAGAGATTTTAAAACCATCCATAATATGAGTTATGTATTTCAATTAAGTTAAAATAATACAATATATTTATTGAATGCTTTTAAAATCATAATAAGTGTGTTAAATATTTATTTTGGGGAAGAATAAATATTAAAAAAAATTAAATCATATTTCCAAAAAATGGAACAATATATCGGTGAAATCGATTTACCCTTATGGAGATACTATTTTTCAGGTTAGGGTTTCATGTTACCTTTATTAAAACCTTGGAAATTAGGACATACACTAATGTGACTCATCCCTACCATTACACATCCTTGGAAAACTCAATGTTAATCATAAGAAGTGTATACATTATCCTCAAAAAATATAATTAAACATGGGGTGACCTTTACATGATTCCCTACATACCCTTATGTAAAGCCAGGAAGTCCCTTACATTGTGTAAGGAATTACACCTTACCTTTATATTGTTCCATGGGTACATTTACAAATATATTTAAAATAAAGGTATGTCTTTACATAGCCTATGAAAACACCATCTTGTGTTTACATGGGAAAACAAAAAAAGTATTCTATATTTATGTAACACTTAAAAAAATAGAGTTCATATTTATGTAGATAATATTACATTTTTTAAGGATAATTTTTGTTTGAAAAATTTTACTTTTTCACAAAAAAATCCTAGGAATTAAAACCGTAAAGGGTTTATAAAAATAGGATGTTACAATTCTCCCTCCTTAATTAATTAGCATCATAAATAAATATTTCCACTTCTATTTATCTAACCACCATAAAGAAAGAAAATATAATAAACAATGAAACCAAAAACCACCTAAGAACATATAAGGGTTTACAATAATGTCCAACCTAAAAGTATACCCACAGGAAAAAAGCATAACCCCCATAACAATACCCATAAACCAAACCATGACTATAATTCCAAAACTTTAGTCAACTACACATATATAAAATCATCAACAGAGTAAAAAAATATCAAATAAAAAAATCATTCAATAATGTACCAAATTAAACTTCAAAATTTCAATGGGAATCTAATTATTTGAGATATATCTAATATATGTAATAGGCATATATGGAATTTTCACCTATATATCTAACATGATGAATAAATGAACATAAAATCCCATTAAGTAGTATATAAAATCATTTTCATAACATAATCTAAATTTAATAAATGGTAACATTAAACAAAAATAACAAAACTTCCCCACTTAATTATAACTCGGAGGTCGACTATACAATTTTGGAAAGACACAGGCATATTTCCTCTACTTGAGCCCCTGCAATCATATCTCCTATATACCCTTTCTCAAACCAGGTAAAATATTGTAAACATATTATTGAACCTAGTCGTATGATACCATTTCATAAAACATGAACCCAAACCATATGGTTTTAATCAAATTATGGCATGATCTCATGCATACCTCCTCATATGAAAGAGGTTTATGACTGTCAGTGTGGGTTTAAGTCCTTCAGTGTGGATATGAAAACCTCTTTATTAGGTAGTCCTCGGAGTATAATAAATTAATTAATAACAAATAAATAAAAAAGTAATTAACAAACATATAACCATAAGAGTAGAAACATACAAAATAAAACCATCCCATACAGTAATATTATGGAATGATATATATATAGACCAAATTTAATCAAGGATCCTATGTATGTGGTAAATAAAATAATTAAATGAAGAAGAAGATGACTTGATAAAACTCCATCCATCATTGTCTGAATCCTCCAGCATGACATATTGTACAATCCACAATATGTCCCTTTCCCTTTATCAGATCCCTTAGAATGAAATCTATAAGAGCACTAAAATACCTGAGAATGGTGTGGTTACAAGTCTCATTAAAACACCACATCAAACCTTAACATTAGTGTATAATATTTAAGAGTTTATTCCATGAACCAAAAAAGGTAAAAAAATAGAAAAAAATGATAGAAGTATAAAACATATTTTGGGTTCTTAGAGACCAACTATTGCTGGTTCGACACCATTCAGAAAGGAATCACAGTCTCCCTCCAGACACATCCCTCATATACATACTTGAATAACATGTGACACATCCTACTGGCTTAGATATCCCATGAACACTCTAAAAATGTATAAAATATCCCTCTCAGTTGATTTTCCAAAATCATGTATCACAACACGCTACATTGGATAGACTAAGAAAGTGCAGAACAATGTATAGAACATCCCTCTTAAAGGATTATCGAAATAAGATCAACTTGTATGGTCAACTATAGATGGTTGATGAATATCACTTATGATATATGAAACATATGATAGATTTATCATTACATCAAATCAATATGTATCATAATAATCAAAGTCCATAATCAAGAAACAAAAGCACATGTAAATGATTCATAGACAAAGCTCATCAGATCATGCATTATAAATATATTTTTAAGGGATACATATGGACACCTATGATCATGAAAATAACCCATATAAAACATGTTCAAAAGTAAAGGGATTCCTACCTTGAGGCTATTGATTAATAACTCCAATGTTCATCATGGAAATGTCAAAAAATACACAACCATGAATTATTTATTTCAAAAGAAATTCCATGGACTCCAAGAACCAATTCCAATAATTTTATTTCCAAATAAAATAAAAAACACAACATGCATAAGGGATCGGACCTCTTTGGTCCATTACTTTGTTGAAATCTGGTGTCTGAGGTGTTCTGGGATGTCAAGGTGACTTATCCCCAACATTTTTCCAAATTTCCAATTTTGTGAATAGTGTTTCCAAGTATGTGAATAGTGGAATCAGTGAGACAGATGTGAACAGTGTCCTCAGTGAGATAGATGTGAATAGTGTCATCAGTGAGATAGAAGTTAATACTTTCATCGGTGAGATAGATGGGAATAGTGTCGTCGATGAGACAAATATGAATAGTGTCATCAATGAGTCATTTGTAATGTCAGCATCGGTGAGTCATTTGTATTGTCAGCATCAGTGAGTCATTTGTACTGTCGATTTCGATGAGTCATCTATACTGTCGGAATCAGTGAGTAATTTTTACTCTCATCATCAGTGATTTATTTGTACTATCAGTTCTGGTGATTCACTTGTACTCTCGACACTAGTGAGTCATTTTTATTGTTGGTGTTGGTGAGTTATTTGTACTGTCAGTGTCGTTGAGTCTTTTATTCTCTCAGTGTTGATAGGTGTACAGTTTATCCATCCATTGGTAGGTGTAAAATTTTTCCAGCTTCCAGAAGGTGTATAGTGTTTCCTGCTTCCTTTAGTTCACCCATTTATCATTTTCTTTGACAAAAAACACATTTAAAGCCTTGTTCAAATGTATTTAATGCCGATTCAAAGCCCATAACTCCTATATTAATTTTACTAAGGCTCAGTATGCCTTTACTTGGTCAAACCATGTGGATTAATCTTATCTGCATTAATATAAATCCTTAACCATTTCAAATCCCGTTAGTCTCAGATCTAATCCTTCAATGTCGGGAATCTTACCTTCTTTCATTCCTTCTCATTTCTCTCAGTGTGAGGCACCCCGAGACATTCTTACCATAGGAGTGGTGTGATCAAACCTTAATCCTTTTATTATTTCCCCTTAAATTCTCTTCCTACTACATGCTTACCCCTTGTTCTGGTACAAGCATCAAGTGTCGATCCATCATCGATATAAGGTATGATCTACCTCTGTTATTTTGTTTTCTTGGATCCTTCTTCTCTCGTTTCTCCTTTCCATGTTATGGAATGTGATCTCCATGTTTCAAATAGATTTTTCTTGGGTGTCAGTTAGTGTGGTCATGTCGCGGTGTCCTCGAGTGAATGCAGTTGTCTCGGGGGGGGGAGGCGATCATGATTTATTATGTGGACTGTTCTCGTGTAAATAAATTCAAGAATCTTTTGAGGTAAGGGATTCATTTATTCTCTATTATTTTATTTGTAAATATAGAGTTATAATATTTTATCTAGCGGATCACAATGGAATTTACATAATAAATATTTGAACTAGATAAATAAATTGGTATCAATCGTATGTTATTTCCTCTTGTTTAGAGAGATAGTGTGATATCTATGCTTGTCATGATCAGTATGTCGTTCTTGTTGGAAATTGTAAAAGAGTCGATGGGTAGTTCACCTAATCATCGTGCTAATCCCCTTGTTCTTGGTAGCTTAGAAGTTTTTCTAGAATGCATGGGAATATGGGAAAGTAATAATGATGTTGATAAATTATTGAATAAATGATGTTAACCCATGGGGTTGTCACTTGGTGTAAGGAAATGATGAGCTTACAATTTAAAGTAACTATGGATCTTGGCTAGAATGCTAATGAAACGTAATGTGGAATTGATAATGGTTAATTAGTATTTAAATAATTATTTAACATAAAGTGAAACTGATAAAAAGGAAATTAAGTAAGATAATAAATCTATTTAAATGGTTGTGTGCTTATAGGATACCTATTCTTAGCAGCGACAGTTGGGCATTTAAGAGAGATTACATGCAGTTGAGTATAAGACTAGGTTATGCCCATAGTGTTTTTTTGAGTTATAGTATATTCTTTACTTTTTTTGTTTCTATATGAAACTCCACCATGTTAGTTAGGGAAACTTACACTACATGAATTCTGAGACCTGGGGGTGTTTTCTCCAACATTGCGGTGGGAGGGTGGATGGTTGACTACCCCCTTTGGTCATGATTTCTTCACTTGTTAGTTGTTTGTGCTGGTATGAACAGGGGTTAGTTTCACTATATATGTTGGTAGAGGGCTGTAATGGCTTGTGGTTATTCACACACATATATTCTGGATATATTTTTCTATGGACTACAATATGTGTGATGTGTATAGGCTATGACAGATTGAGGATCCTTACTTGGTGTATAAGCTACAATGGATTGAGGTATAATGACCAACGTATGATACACATTATGAAAGTTGAGGTGGATCCTAGAGAATACCTGGTTACTTTGGTTATGTGGACATAGTGGTTTTGTTTCATGAGGTTCATATTCGGGTGCTTCACTTAGGTGTATGCGGGCAAGCCTTTTTGGAGAGATATTTTTAGGACGTGCGATGTTGGGGAAAAGTGACAAATGAGTTGTGAAGTGGTAGCGGGGTACCCTTGATATTTCTTATTATATTATATACTCTTGTATGCGATACTTGGTGAGAGTATCCATGGTGAGGATGGGAACATAGTATTCTTGTTTATGTGAAGAGTTAGTTTCACTGGTTGTTCACTATTCTCTAACATGATTTCTTTACTTTTTCATGAGAGGCTCTGGGGGGATCCTACTGAGTATACTATTATACTCACCCTACAAATATATAAACTATTTTTCAGGTCACTTGGATCGGGTTGGAGATTAGGTTGGTTACTACTATCTTGGGGTTACAAGAGTTATCCGGGATTGGTGGTCGTTGTTGTTTTTACTTTCCTTTAGTACTTGTAGTTTTCCATTTTAGTTGTAGTAGTTTTGCATGACATTACATATGTGTACTTGGGATTTATTTTATATTGTAGTATGAGTTGGAGTTTCTTGGTGTATGTCATATCTCTCTCTTTTGAATGTGTTATTTTAGAGGGTAATGCCTCCCATTGGACTGTTTACTATACCCTCGGTTCTTGTGGCCAACATAGGGCCTACAGAAGGCAGGAATTGGGGTCACTATCTCCCTTCTCACATTATTGGCCTAGGAGGGGTACACCTTATGGGGAGGGGGTCATGAAAAAGTGGTATCAGAGGTCAGGTTGAGGGATATGATGGATTTTAGTGTTAGGAAGAAGTGGGGTTTCATGGGTTTATAGGGAAATGGTGTCAGACAAGTTTAGAAAGTGATGTAAACACTGGAGACCGGCTTAGACATAGGCATCTTGGGCCCCATTTTATCTGATGCACGGACCTTTATGCTTACATTGGATACTAAATGTGGTGATATTGGTTGTAGGGTAGAGACCTAGGAAAGGATCATGCATCACTCTTCTTTGTTCTTGTGTTTGAATGGGTAGACCTTGGGATTGGTTAACCTAAAATGAATTAAATAAAACAATTAATTAATTAATGTTGAGTCTTCTGTATTCTAGGTTTAGGATCTCTAACTTTTTTTTATTTTTCAGGTATGGCTCCAGGTTGACATCCTCATCAGGTTCGTGCAGAATATGTCCAGCGGGCTGCACCGGCAGATCGTTGTAGGGTAGAGGTTGATGACGATGACACTTGGAGGAGGAAACTCAGAGAGTTTCAATGCTAGAGTCCACAAAAGTACAAGGGAACCATTTTAGATGTAATCAAAGAAGACATTTTTGAGGAGGTTGAGATATCCTTTAGTTCAGTCCATGCTAATAAGGATCACTGGGTTTCTTTGGTTGTGACGATGCTGCGTGGGGCAGCGAGGTAGTGGTGGTTCTTGTTCCTCGGTGGTCGCGAGGAGTCGGTGATCTCATGGGAGGAGTTCTAAGAAAAGTTCATAGTTTAATTTATTTCATTGACTGTGAAGGTGTCCAGTCACTAGGATCTACTTACCCTTTGATAAGGGATCTCCAATTTGTGAGACTTTGGGATCCATTTCAGAAACCTTCTGCGATATGCTTTGGACCAATTTCCAGATGAGGAGGCCAAGGCGAGGCATTTCGAGGAGGCTTTGTGTCTAGATATCCAGCGCCAGGTCACCATGTTTATGTTGAAGACATATCTTTAGGTGCTGGTGAGGGAAGATGTCCTCGAGAGGATATTATATAGAATTGGATCATCACGAAAGGGGAGTAGTTATAATTCCTCATGAAGTAAAGTTGTGGTCCAGGGTTCCCTATTTTCAGTGCAGAAGAGTTTCTGTTCAGTTGGGTAGTTATCATCCCTCATTATCTCATTTCTCTAAGGTTGGGGTTTCTCAGGCCTATTCCAAGGGATCGTGTTCTTGTTTTTATTTTATATTCCAAGGTCATCAGCAGAAAGGGTTCCCAACTTTTCAAATTAGTTAGCGTGCGTCGGGTGTTTCGCTTCAAGTCCCTCCGTTGGGACAGTTACAGCCGAGGCACTGGTAGTAGGTTGCACCAGCTTTGGATTAGCAGAGAAAAGATGAAAAGGTAGAGAATATCCATAGGATTCTCCCCATACTTAGAGAGCAGAGTGTTTTAGTGGTGGAGGTCTTTATCAGGGTAAAAGAGGCAATGGATCAGGTCATGGTCAACTTCATGCTTTAGCGTTGCCAGTGCCAGGTGAGCCAAAAGTCATTCGAGGTACCCTTTGCTTCTTTTCTACTTGGTTGTATGCCTTGTTTGATTTAGGAGTGACCAAATCCTTCATATCACCTTCCCATTTCCATTATTTTGTACTTGAGGTAGAGAGGCTTCCATTGCCCTTGGTGTTGACTACGCTAGTTAGAGGTCGAGTTGACTTGTTTGAAGTATGCAGAGATTATGAGATAGTGCTAGGGTAGCACCACTCTTGGGTATATTTCCTATGTTTAAGGATACAACAATATGATGTACATTTTCATGGATTGGTTGTATTCGGTGTAGGATTTCATGGATTTCTTCTGGAGGCAGGTGGTGTTATTTGATGCTGATGGAGAGCCATCAGTGTTTTTTGATGAGCGAGACCCTCGGATGGGTCAGAGGCATGTTCCATCCTTGTCATCCATGATGGATGAGATGATGCTAAGTTCTTCATAGGTTCAGTATTTGGCATTTCCTAGGGTCATAGAATATCACCCTGATATCTTTTCAGAAGAGGTTGAAGAATTACCCCCTCGACGACAGATCAAGTTTGGGATCGAGCTATAGCTAGGAGCCTCTCCTATCACTATTTATCCATATAGGATGGCCCCTTATAAGTTACAAGTGATGCGTATATAGATTGATAGTCTGTTACGGTGTGGTTATTTTTGTCCGAGTGTGTCACCATGGGGTGCACCAGTTTTTTTCGTGAAGAAGGTTGACTAGAGTTTGTGGTTGTGTATCGATTATCGTCACTTATAAAAAGTGACAGTGAAGAATCATTATCCTAATCCATAGATAGATGATTTATTTGATCAACTGAAAGGTGAAAGTTAGTTCTTGAAGATCAACTTGTGATCTTGATATCATCATATGCCTTTGAACGATGAGGATATCCCAAAGACTACTTTCTATTATTATCATGGCCATTATGAGTTCGTTGCAATATCGTTCGGTGTGATGATTGATCTAGATATGTTCATGGGGTTGATGAATGATATGTTCCATGAGTTCTTATATAATATTATGATGGTTTTCATCAACAACATCCTTGTGTACTCTGCATCTGAGGAGGAGCATACAGAGCATTTGAATGCTATTTTGCAGTTCTTTGTCAACAGAAGTTGTTTGGGATGTTGTTGAAGTGTGAGTTTTGGGCTTGAGAAGTTTTTTTATTGGGAATGTGGTGTCCCATAAGGGAGTATATATGGATCTATCATAGATAGAAGCAGTTGTGTCTTAGGTATCCCCCAAAACAGTGGCATAGGTGTGAAGTCTCCTTGGTCTCACAGGATATTATAGGAGGTTCCTAGACAATTTATCTGAGTTTGTGACTCCTCTGACAGCATTGAATAGGAAGAATTAGGCGTTCATGTGGACTGATCAGTCTCAATTAGTTTTTGAGTATTTGAAGGAGAAGTTTTTCAGTGTTCTTGTTCTTTTTCTAGCAGTAGAGGGAGTTTAATTTTATGTTTTCTATGATTCTTCACATATGGGGTTTTGTTTTGTTCTGATTCAATAGAGATCGGTCATTTTTTATGGGTCTTGGCAGTTGCATCCCCATGAACGTAACTATGCAACACATGATCTTGAGTTTATAGTCGTGTTGTTTTATATGAAGTTGAGGAGACATTACCTCATTGGTGAGCGCTTTGTGGTTTTCACTGATCATAAGAGCCTCAAGTATATTTTCTCCCAGCGTGACTTTGAACTAGAAGTAGCGTTGTTGTATAGAGTTCTTACAGGAATACGAATTAAAAATATCATATACACCTAAAAAGGGGAATGTTGTAGCTGTTGCACTAAGAAAGAAGTCACGTAGGGATGCAGTGCATGAATCGGGTGATTCTTGGAGAGTGATGGAATAACATTCATCATTACATCTTTATATGGGAGAAGTTGGGGGAAGTGGTTGTCTTTTTCATATGACGATGCAGTCATCTCTCGTGCATCAGGTGGAAGAGTCCATGTTTGTGGATCTAGAGGTGGTGGTATAGAGAGACCTAGTTGTTTATGGTGAGGCCCCTGATGGTTGGCCTGAGGATGAAAAACACCAAGTGTTGTATTATGGAAGGTTTTTTGTTTATTTGGTGATGTGTGAGAGATTTCATAGAGGGTTCCATAGTTTTCCTTCAGTAGTTTATCTTGGCATTAAAAATATGTACTGAGCATTGAGGACTCAATTTTGGTGTCCTAGGTTGAAGCGTGCAGTCATAGAGTTTGTGTCTCGATATTTGGTCTTCGAGAATGTGAAGGCCAAGAACTGTGTCCTCGGTGGTTTTCTCTAGACATTAAATGTTCTTCAGAAGAAGTGGGAGGACATATCGATGGAATTTTTTACTGGTTTACCTCAAACTCGGGGAGGCCATGATTCTATTTGGGTGGTAGTGTATTTTTTTAATGAAATCATCCCACTTCATATAATTAAAGGAGTCAAGATTGGTGGAATTTTTGTCAAGGTAGTATCTGTAGGAGGTGGTGAGACTTCATTGTGTCCCAATGATGATCATTTCTGGTCGAGATCCTCATTTTACCTCTAGGGTGTGGAGAGGTATCTAGTATGAATTTGGTTCCCAGCTATTCCTTAGAACTTATTTTCATCCGTTGATGGATGGTCAGACAGAGTAGACCATCCAGACTCTTGAATACATGTTACGCTCTTTCATCCGATATTTTGGATGTTCGTGGTTGAGGAACTTACCCTTAGTGGAGTTCACATACAAAAATATTTTTCAATCCACCATCTGTATGGTACCATTTTAAGCCTTGTATTTCTGAACTTTCCTCTCTCTATTGTGTTGGACTGGGGTTGAAGATTCAGCAATTCACATACTGGAACTAGTACAGAACATGATAGAGACAGTTCAAATGATTCGCAAGAGGATGAAGGTGGTACAGGATCATCAGATATCATATATTGGTCAAAGGAAGAGACCTTTAAAGTTTGATGTTGGGGATCACATGTTTCTGAAGGTGACTCGCCATCATAGGCAATGATAGTTTGGTCGTGGGAGTAAGCTTTCTCCCCGGTTTATTGGGAATTTCGAGGTGTTGTATCATGTTGTAGTCATGGCATATCAGGTACCACTTCCCCTACATATTAGCAAGATACATGATGTTTTTCATGTGTCGCAACTCTGTTTTTATCTTCATTATGACTCTCACATCATTGATTGGGGTGAGATCGACGTTGATTATTATGAGACCTTCGAGGAGCAGCCTGTGGAGATCTAGGACTGCAAGGAGATGGTGTTGCGTGGGCATGATATCCCCTTGGTTTATGTCATGTGGAGACATAGTGGTGTGGAGGAGAGTACATGGGAACTTGAGTTGCAAATACATTCTCATTACCCCAAGTTGTTTAATGTTTATCTCTTTTATTTTAATTATGTTCATTAGTAATTGGATACCTTTTAGGTTTATGAGATGGATTTTTTCCATTTATTTTTGTGGATTATCTCTTTTGAGAGGTATCTCAATGGGTGGTTGTTCGGGCCCCTTTTTTGTTTCCATTTAGATTGAATTTTAATTCTTGATTATGAGAATGTTTTGAGAGGTATCTGATGTAATGGCCTAGACCTATCTGTTTCATTCCTTTTCTAAAATATGGTGTCTGAGGTGTTCTGGGAGGTCAAGGTGACTTATCCCCAACACATTTCCAAATTTCCAGTTCTGTGAATAGTGTTTCTAGTTATGTGAACAGTGTCATCAGTGAAATAGATGTGAATAGTTTCATCGGTGAGACAGATGTGAACAGTGTCATCGGTGAGACAGAAGTGAATAGTTTCATCGATGAGAAAAATTTGAACAGTTATGTTGGTGAGACATATGTGAACAGTGTCATCGGTGATTCATTTGTACAATTGGCGTCGGTGAGTCATTTGTGCCATCAAATTCGGTGAGTCATTTGTATTCTCAGTATCGATGAGTCATTTTTACTATCAGCATCGATGATTTATTTATACTATCGGTGTTGGTAACTCATTTGTAATTTCAGTGTCCTTGAGTCATTTGTACTTTCGGTATCAGTGATTCATTTGTACTATCGGTGTTAGTGAGTCATTTGTATCATCGGCGTCAGTGAGTTATTTTTACTGTCAGTGTTGGTGAGTCATTTGTATTGTTGATGTCGATGATTCTTTTGTACTGTTGGTGTCAGTGAGTCATTTTTTCTGTCAGTGTAGGTGATTCATTTGTCCTGTCAGCATCAATAGGTGAATAGTGTTTTCATCCATCCTTAGGTGTACAGTGTTTCTAGTTGTCTGTAGATTTATAGTGTTTCCAGCTTCCTATAGTTCACCCATTTATCATTTTCATTGATGAAAAACACCTTCAAAGCTTTTTTTAAGGTGTTTAATTCCGATTCAAATCCCTTAACTCCTATATTAATTTTTAATGATCGGGATTCCCTTACATGGTCAAACTGTGTGTATTAATGTGATCCACATTAATGGAAATCCTAAACCATTTCAAATCCCATTGGGCTCAGATCTAATCCTTAAAAGTCGGGAACCTTCCCTTCTTTCATTCCTTCTCTTTTCTCTCGGTGTGAGGTGTCCCGAGACATTATTCCCATAAAAGTGGTGTGATTTAACCTTAATTCTGGGATCATTTCCCCTTGATTTTTTTTCCTACTACATGTGCACCCCCTGTTTTGGTGCGAGTAGCTTGTGTCGATACATCATCGATATAAGGTATGATCTACCTCTATTCTTGTGTTTTCTTTGATCCTTCTTCTATCATTTCTCTTTTCCATGTCATGTAATATTATCTCCATGTTTCTAATGGTGTTTTATTAGGTGTCGGTTGGTGTGTTCATGTCGCGACTTCCTTAGGTGGATACAGTTTTTATAGGGGGGCGATCGTGATCCATTGTGTGGATTGTTCTTGTATAAAGAACGTGAAGAACATTTTGAGGTAGGGGAATTGTTGCTTTTCTATTCTTTTACATGAAACTCTAGAGTTAGCATGTTTTATCCATTGGATCATAGTGGAATTGACATAATAAATATTTGAACCAGATATATAAATTGGTATTGATCCTATGTTATTGCCTCTTGTTTTTCTAGATAGTGTGATATCTATGCTTTCATTTATTAGTATTTCTTTCTTGATGGAAATTGGTAAAGAACATAAAATGGGATTAATTTTATTTATTTTCAAAAGATAAAGAATCAAAGAAATGAATCTGGTTATTGATGTAGTAGTCATGTTTAATTAATTTATGATAGCTATGATGGCTTATTGTTTGGTTTCCCATAGTTGGAACCTACTAATAATGAATCGGATAATTCCATATTGATGAAGGAGCCATTTTATCGATAAAAGTTTATTACTTTTAGGGTTCTGAGTTACCCTTTTCTTGTAAGTATGAGTGCCTTCTACTTTGGAGCCATTAGAGCTCATTGTGTGTGAAGGCAAAATGCCTTTTTTAGGTCCAAGATCCCAGTTTCTTTGTTTTTCCTATTTTTTGTGATGTGTTATGAGACTGGAATGATGTTGTGAGATGTCGGGGAAGGGAGACCTAGTGGTTGTTGTATCATTTGATGCTTAGAGTGGCGAGATGCATCAGTTTATGGATATGGGTGTCGGGGAGGACACTGAAGATAGTGAAATGAGTTAGGTATGAATGATTGTATGCTTGCTAAATCTTGTTGGTTGTATATCTAATTTATTTCCCCACTGCTCAAGGAAGTTGTTCTTGTTAACCTCCTTCCAAAAAAAGGTGAAGACGCATGGGGTATTCCATGTGATTTCCATTTTTAGATTCTTGGGGATGGGTGGATCTTCACTCTTTCTATACGTGGAAAAGACTCGATAGGTAGTTCACTTATCCACCATTTTGATCCCCTTGTGTTTGGTAGCTTAGAATGTTTTCAAAAATGACTGTGAATATGTTAAAGTAATAATTCTGTTAATAAATCATTGAATAAATGATGTTAACCCATGGGGTTGGTACATGGTGTAAGGCAATGATAAGGTAACAATTTAAAGGAACTGTGTATCTTTTTTGGAATGATAATGAAATGTAAAGTGGGATTGATAAAGGTTAATTAATGTTTAAAGAATTAATTAATGTAAAATGAAACTGATAAAAATGGAATGAAGTAGTATAATAAATCTCTTTAAATGGTTTTGTTCTTATAGGTTACCTAGTCTTAGCAGTGGCAGCCGGGAGTCCAAGTGACATTAGATGCAGTTGAGTCTACGACTAGGTTATTCCCATAGTGTGGTTGTGAGCTATAGTATATTCTGTACTTTTTGTGTTTCTATATGCTACTCCACACTATTAGTGAGTTAAATTGATACCCTGAGGATTTTGAGCCATGGGGGCTGTTTTGCCCAACATTTCGGTGGGATGACGGATGGCTGACTACCCCCTTTGGCCTCGCTCTCTTCTCTTGGTAGTTTCCTATGGTGGTAGGCACAATGGTTAGTTTCTCCATATATGTTAGTAGAGGTATGTAATGGATTTTCGTTATTAACACACATATATTTTTTATATAGTTTCCTATAGACAACTATAGGTGTAATGTGTATATGTTGTGATGGATTGAGGATCCTTACTCGGTGTATGGGTTGTAATGGCTGGAGGTATAATGAACAATGTATGATACACGTTATGAGAGCTTTGGTGGATCCCAAAAACTACTTGGTTACTTTGATTACATGGATATAGTGGTGTTGTTGCATGAGGTGCATGTTGTGGTGTTTTTCCCAGGTGTCTGCGGGCAATCCTTTTGGAGAGAGATTCTTAGGGTGTGCGATGTTGGGGCAAAGCGACAAACCAATGGGGAAGTGGTAGTGGGGTACCCTTGATATTTCTTATTATATTATATACTCCTGTATGTGATAATTGGTGAGAGTATCAATGGTGAGGATAGTAACATAGTATACCTATTTATTGGACGAGTTAGTTTCACTTGTTGTTCATTGTGATTTAGCATGCTTTTTTACTTCTTCCCGAGAGGATCCAGGTAGGATTCTACTGAGTATACTATTATACTCCCCCTACGTATATATAAACTATTTTTCAATTCACTTAGACCAGGTTAAAGATCAGGTTGTTTACTACTATCTTGGGGTTGCAAGAGTTGTTTGGGCTTTGTGGTCACTATTGTTTTTACTTTTATTTAAAACTTGCAGTTTTCCCTTTCATTTGTACTATTTTTCAGGACATTACATATGTGTACTTGCGATTCACTTTTTATTATAGTATGAGTTAGAGTTGGTTGGTGTATGTTTTATCTCTCTCTTCTGCATGTGTTCTCTTATAGAGTAATTCCTCTCATTTGAGTGTTTACTATACCCTCAGTGATTGTCTCCAACCTAGGGCCTACTGGAGGTGGGACTCTGGGGTCACTCTCTCCCTTCTCACATTTCCTTCCTAGGTGGGTTACACCTTGTGGGGAGGAGGTCGTGACAACATATGATAACAATTTAACTCTCCTATAAAACTAAAAAATTATTTATTTAATATAAAGCATGTGTCAACAATTCTTCCTTAGTAAAAAATATAATTCCACAAATGATAACAAATCTTTCCTCTAGAATATTTCTATATTGATTTTTGAAAATTATTATTTATCAATATTTTATAATTCTATGTTATTTATCATTTAATAATAATATTATACATTTTTCATAAGTCATAAAAAACAAATATCTCAATATAAACTTGAAATATGATACATGGAATTCAGTCCATGGAAAATGATCCTCTCAATAACATGGGAGATAAAGAAGAATTTTTTAGAGTTTAAAAATATAAGATAAACGTGAATTTCTTGACGAATACCTTATAGATTTTGGTTTTCTAGTTTTATGGACTAACCAAACTCAATAGGATCATAAAAACTGAGGGGGAGAAAATGATGACATATTTTAAGATAGAAATTAGTATACTATTCTATAACATTAATAACCATAAATTAAATTAACCATTTAATTTTTATTCTATTAAAATCATGAATTAAGAAGCATTTAAAACCTTCTAAAATATTAGTAAAATCATTTAATAAAGTATAAAATGAAATAAATCCCATGATTTGTGGATTTTAAAATCACCAAAAATGAGTTAAATATGTGTTGTAGTGTAGAAGAATCTTAAAAGATGTGTTTAAATGAAATTTTCCAAAAAATGGTGAAGTGTAAAGTTAACAAGGTTTTACCCTTATGTCGCTCCTAGGTTTCACATGAGAGTATTGGGTTACCCTTAAAAAACCCTCAGAAAGAAGGACTTTCCCATATTCAACTCAACCATACCCTTACAGAAACATTAAAAAAATGGTTCACACAAATGAAACATATAGGTTACCTATATGAAACATAAGTAAACAATACCATTATATGAATCCCTTCATACCATTATGTAAAGTAGGGAAGACCCTTATGTAGCACTTGTAATTGTACGTTAATATTATGTATCTCCAGAGATAACTTTATCCATCCATTTAAAATAAAGGGCTTCTATTATACATCCTATGATAACATCATCTACCATTTCATTGGGAGAATAAAAATGAAGTTACCAATATGTAATCCTTCAAATTAAGATATTTCCCTTACGAGGAGAATATGTACTGCACAATTGTGAATGTTTAATTGAATTTATTTGTTTTCAAAAAAAATATGGATTAAATCCAAAAAGGTATTATAAAAATTTGGGTGATATAGAAGAAATGATCTAGGATCTTGGAGAATAAATTATGGAATATTCTCCCATTTTTTATTAGGAAAGTATCAAATATTTTGGTCATATTTTTTAAGGCATATAGAATGTAATTACATTAACATTTTCTTCTTTTATTTGTAAAATAATTCATATTTCAAAATGACTATTTTATTATGTCTTATAGTAAAACAATATAGAATGACCAATACATTGTAATATTATACATCTAGAAATAATATTATCCTTAATTTCTAGGAATAATAAATGAACACAAAAACCAACTTATAGTGAAAACACTAATGTAATCTCAAAACTATTGAGTTCTACAATGAATAACACTCCTTCCATAATGACTGTAAAAAAATAATATCTTATGTTTAAGATATAAATTATCAATGGAACTATAATCCCATTGGATGTGAAGAATTGAATAATGAATTATGATAATGGCATAGTATATATGTGGTGTAAAGGGATATGTGGCCATTAAGATCAGGATAATAGGTGAAAGTTACCTATATTTTGTAATGTGACCATTATATGACTATTGGAATAGAAATAATACCCAATAAAATGGAAAAAATAAAAGTTATAAAATCAATTTAAAAGTATTATATAAAATAATTTTATTTTAATATGTTATTATATATTCATATACTCTTTATGAATAAAAAAATAATATTATAATATCTTGAATTCTATAAAGTTAATTAATATTTTGTTTCCTTATAAAAAAAAATTTAAAAAAAAATATAAATTTCATTTAAAATATTTATATGAAAGACATAAAAATTTATTTTTTAAAAAATAAATGTATTATATTAAATAAGTATGTACATATTTGTTTGGGGTGAAATGTTTAAAATTTTCTAATATATATTATTATTATTTTAAAAGTAAAAATACATTTGTTTATCTTCAGTATATTTAATGACATTATAATTATTTCAAAATGTTTTGATAATATATATAAAGTTTCTAGAGACCTATAAGTGTTTAATTATTGATTTTTTGTTTTATATGTACTAGAATCATATTTAAAATTCTATAATGAAATTATAATGTCTAAAATGTTCTTTTGACTTTGAAAATCATTTTCAAAGAAAAAAGGATGCCTTTTGTTTTAAAATCATAATATTGAATAGTAATTCAATTAATAGATGTTAATATGTGAAAAATCATGTTTTCAATTTCATTAACCATGATCTAATATCATGGGTATTCCAATGTAAATTTATTTTCCCCAACTTATAATTCGAAATGATTTATTTAAAAAATAATAAACAAATTTCCTCATTTTTATATAAAATCTCACATATTCACCCAATTTAAATAACTATAATGAAAAATATGAAATATATTTATACCTTAGTATCTAATTAATCCCTATGATGAAACCCCTAAGCTCTTAATTAGTTATCAATCTATGTTTAGGAATTGGTACATAAGTTACATTTTTTTTCCGGGATCATATTTTTTTCATGTAATAAATTTATTTAGGAATTTTTATTTTATACATTTTATATCATAATGTATTTATAATCATTACAATGCTATAAAACTAATGTATTATTAATGATAGGCCACCATTAAATTTCATAAATTTCATTTAATAATCCTTTTTATATACCCATTATACTGTCCATGTCGTTATTTTATTTTCTATGCCATGATTTCATGTTGTCAATCCCAAACCCTCTTAACATAAAATGGTATAACTGTACATTATCACCCTGAGTAGAACCACCAAGTTTGATCTAAGGAGTCACATGAAATCATGCATGTAAGAACTCAGTTTTTTCTTAAGGTACATATCCTTTTTTTAATTTCCACCTTAATCTTTTGTAATGCTTACTTTTAGGATTAGACCCTAAAGCAAGGTCATGGGCCATTTGGTTGGTTTTTGAGGATAAGTGAACATGGGGTGGGTTTTTTGCTAAAAAAAATTAGGCTGTGTAATTGGAATACACTATGTGTATCAATTATATAATGTGTAATATTTTTGGAAAAAAACCTTCACATCTTGTTAAAGGTTTTTCCTGGGGCAAAGATCCCAAGTGTCACACAACATGTAATGCATTTATAGATCATATAAATTACTAAGAAATTTTTTTAAAATATGAGTCAAGGACTCTATTTTTCAAAAAGATACTCACATACCCTCTCAAAATCATGCAGGATCACCCCAAGGATCTCAAAGGTAGGTTATTCTATCATTCACACGTCTGAACTTTGATTCATGATTTGTCTATCACATTTGAAGTTCATTTGTAATTCATTCAATCCTTTGGCTTCGTTCACCATTTCTCTTTATATATTTTTCACTATTTTGGCGCAGGACCTTATGCCCATTTTATGGTAATTGATTCATTCATCATATCTCTTCTAATCCAGACCAAACTAGAGGCTTATACTATATGAGGATATTCATACCTGTATGTGGTAGGTGGTCAATATCTCATCCCTCAAGATTTTTCATTTTATAAATTTTCATGTGGTCAAGACAATTTCATCGAGCATCATTTGTTTAACTTATATGACTTTCTTGTACTCATTAGAAATATTTTATAAGATACATTATATATATGTAATTCATTGTAGGTGGTTACTTCCACAACATAGACCACCCCATTTAGGTTGTTATTCATAGTTGAGTTTTTAGAGCATTAACATGTGTGTCTTTTCCACTGCTCAGGTGTGACTCATCTTGAACCTGCAAATGTTAAGCCTTCCTTGATTAAATGACTATTGAATTTTGAATTTTTAAATGGATATTACCATGTTTACTTTCCAATTTACCCACATAAGGTAAGGTATTTAATTTCATAAATAAATCTAAAAAGGAAATGCCATTTATATGGTATATATATGACTCAGCCTAATTGATTATAATCAAATGGATTTGTTTCAGGTCTATAGAACCCCTATTTCTAATAGAAGCTATCAAAGTGAACCATATTAAATTATTATTAATTATATAAAATTAATTAAAAGGTTTCATGTCCCTTGGCCTTGTCCCACTAATGAAAGGTAAGGGTTGAACCTCTTGATCATATTAAATCGTTTTATCATTACATGGATTAAATTGATAAAGGAATCAATTTTAAGGTGATTAATTGTATATATACCTTCAAATAATTATTATAAGAGTGGTAATATTCAAGTTATCTTTTTCATTATTGAGTAAATTCCTTGATCGGTCATGGATTCCATTACAATTCATAGATGACGGTTTACATGGGTGAGACTCACCTTGGAACCTGGTCTTTATCTATTAGTGGATACCCGAAATGACACCATAGGATCTCTACTTTACTATATAGTATGACTAGGATACAATCCTTACATACTTCATGGATTGTACAGACATGAGGTTACTTGGTTACATCCTTGGACCTAGCCATATCTTATCTTATTTTATCTTGGATGTTTTCCATGGACTCAGTTAGATTCATTATTGTGTAATTCCTTTAACCTCGCTCCTTGGATTACACTCTTACCACTATATCCAGGATGTAGTAACTATTTAGTTTGTGACCCTTGGGGTCTATGATTCCTTATTTATTACCTTGGAAACTCTTCATTATTATTATCATCAAGTTTCCCTGTTATATCATAGAACCATCACTATTAATATCAAGAGGTGATGTTAGTGAATTCTATGACTCTTGTGGCATAATTATTTTAACTAAAACAGAATTAATTAATTAATTTGTTTTATGTTTAGAAACATGTCGGGGGATAAAGAAGGTATTTGGGTATTTACATTATTGTATTGCATTACTTTTATATATGCATCCTTGGATACTATTTCAGTTTATATTACACAGACATGATGTTATATAGACCATTTTTGGTGGCCTACTAAGATTTATCTAACAACATATCCGGTCCACCATAGACACTCAAGAATACTATATGTATGCAAGTGTTGATAAAGAGAAGCATGTCACTTCAGACACTTGACTGCTTGATTTCATAGGATAGAGTTGTTAGTAGATTGATGAGCTATATCTTGAGATGCTTGGGATTATTTTTTTACTCAAATTTTTTTACTTTTTTATAGAATATATGTTGGATACTTTGTATCCATGTTTTTCAACTTTCCATATACATGAAATATATCATGATCAAATGTTGTATATTTATATCAGTTACGCCTATTGTATTATTATTCATGTTTTCTTATTATGTGTGTTCTATTTATTATTATATTCCTTCTACTGCTTATCTCCTATTATTATACATTATCTATTGTGGTTCACTTTGTTTATGAGGGCATAATCTCTCCATAGATACACCCTTGGACTACATTGTTAGCTAGTAGCCTATGACCTTTGGGGAGATGCTCTTGAGGCCATATGGCCCACAGATCTCGAGGAACCTTTAGTGGAATCTATGTCTGGGACATCAAAAAGAGGTACCTGAGTTGTTTTCTTTATTTCGTTACAATTTAGAGACAATATATTGGAGATTAATAATTCCTAGAACATGGTTATAAGCCTTTCTTGGGTAGTATGAACCCAGGTTCAGGGTAAATGATGAGTTTCCTGATTTATAATTGTTGTTTTGTTTTTTCCTATTATAGTTGATATAATTTCATATTTGGGTGACTCACATGTTATTTTGGGGTTATTTTTATTCTTCTTATTGAGGATATTACTTTTCCCTTGGCCCGATGGTATTAGGGACATGATCATTGTTACATGTATCATAGTAGGCACCTGAAATTCACATTCCATGCATATTTCCATGCCATATAGTTTTATTTCAATCCTTTAATTTTCTTGATATGCCTATGATTTTGAGTGATCCTTATTTGTATAGATATAATTTTGATTATCTTGGATATGATTGAGTGATTATTGGTTTCATTTCATGAATATTTATGGGCCCTCATGTTTTGGAATTGGTAATTTTCCTAGTTAATTCATTAGATTAAAATCAAATATGTGTTTTTTAGTGATAAAGATTATGGGCCATGATGCATAAGGAATTATGATCCATTTTAGATTAACATTGATATATGAAAATAACAAAATGAAAACTTGAAAAGTGATTCATGACTTGTAAAACAAAATGGTTAATAGTAAATGATGTGGAAATGTATAGTTGAGCCTTCTTTTATTTGAACCCCTAAAACTTATATTTGAGAACTTACCAATACATGGCCTTTTAGTCAGGTAGTTGGGGAAGTATACCATGGGTAGAATGCCCTTTCTATTTATTCGACCTCAGTTAGTGTTTATATCTATCTTCATAAATCTTTCTCTGGGTAGTGTACTTATCATTTATAGACCAATGCTACCACGATGACCTCATGTCTTGCACTGGGAGGGTGGTGATGACCATGATACAAATTTGTTGTGCCCTAAGCCTCTAATCTCACCTATATGAGTTCCAATTGAGGAACCACCTTTTATAACTGATTTATGAACTAATGCTTAAGTTTTAGATAGTATCCTGCATATGATGAAGTCCATTTTAAGGTGCTCCATGTCATGAAACTACTATAGCATGTCAGTATCATGAGTTCTAATAGTAGCATCCTTCCACCTTATCATGGTATGACAGTACATAGGCTACTGAGTATTGGCTAGAGGCCATCTTATCTATCATTGATCTTCTAGAGATGCATCCATATAATAGGGTTAAACTTTTTTCTTACATGTTGTGTGATTCGGAGAAGTGATTTTGGGATTCGATTATCCATGATGGTCACCATTGGGGTAGTGTTTGGGTTGATATCCATACTCCTTTTTATGATAAATTATTTCCTCAGATGATGATAGATGGCAAAGCTAGAGAATATATGCATCTTGAGTAAGGTTATATAAAAGTGATGTAGTATTTAGTTCATTTCACTGAGTAATAAGAGTTTTCACCACTTTTAGCCGGTGATGAGCTTTCATGTGCTAGACACTTAAATGATGGGATTAATTATTCCATCCATACTCAAGTGAATGTATTTCGCCTACCCACCTTCTCTAAAATAGTTAATCAGGATCTTATCACAGATAGAAAAATGAGGGATGTAGATAGTACCTGAAATATAGGATCATTGTCGAGGGAGTCCATTATTTCTTCTAAAAGCAAAAAACGGGATCCCTTGAGGTTTCTAATTAGGGAAGTTGCAGTCATAGTACCCATGTTGGTATCTCCATGGTGTGCCATCATTTTTGATGTTAGGGGAACTTGATACCTCATTATGATAGAGACCATCTGGAGTGATGGGCATGTGGTCATATAAAGCACCCTTATAGATTTTGTCGGACAATTCCATTAGCTTCTAGTGGAAGAGGTTTCACATCAACTCCACCTTTAGGGGTAGGTTCTTTTATGCCATGTCATGTGGGGTGTTGGATTAGTACTAGTAGGACATGCCAAAAGAAGAAGTTTTGGCCATGGTAGCCAAACTCTTGATCACCAGAAGTTCTAACAAAGCAATTTTGATCATGGTATTCTAACTATTGCACTGGGTCATGGATCAGGTCTGTTGCATTCATTACAGCTGATACATAAAGATCAGTCTATGGGACCATCTACAGTATGTGGTACTATTCTAGTATCCTCCAATATAGTATCTTCTTTATTTGATACAGGTGCTTCAGACTCCATCACCTATTGATCTATAATGAAAATATTTGTGCTCGAAATATAGTAGTACTATGGTGTAATGACACTAGATACACAATTGGGAGTACAGTCAAAGCGTATATGCCAATGCAGGTATTTCCCTCTTAAGGTAAGTAGTTATTCTTTATTATGAGGCCTATTTTTTCTTAAGATGGTAGGCTTCAATGTAATTCTCTCTATGGATTGGTTGGTTACATGTCATTTATTTGTAAACTACTATCACTATAGGGTGTCCTTTACATCACCAGAGGGCATAATTTATATAAATTATGGTGAGTAGGATCTGTAGGCTAGTAGAGTTAGACCAGAGCATCATGGAATATTAGAGTGGATGCCATATTTTTAATCTATTCATAGAGGATCAGGGTTTACTTCAAGATGAATTCCCTCAAGTATTAGATCATTTTATGTATTTTTTCCCTATGTTATTTATACATTACCACCTATGAGAGAGGTATATTTTATGATTGAGCTTGTTCCTAGAGAAGTTCCGGTGCTCATTTCTCTATATAGGATAGATCCTACTAAGCTCTAGGAGATGAAGTTGTATTTATAGGATTTAGAGGCCAAAGGTTTCATACACCCATTAAATCATCATGGGGTTCACCCATGTTATTTTTCAAGAAGGCGGATGGGACCCTTCATCTATGAATGGATTACATATGGTTGAACAACTTATGGTTAGGAACTGATATCCACTATCTAGAATATATGATCTCTTTGACCAGCTCCAAGGAGATAGTGTTTTTTCAAATATCGACCTGATATCGGGCTATCATCAAGTGTGATTAAGGCCATAATACATACCTCATACATCTTTCTGTAGTAGATATTGTCTGTATGAGTACCTCGTTATGTATTTTGGTATCATAAATAGACCTACCATATATATGGCTATGATGACTAGGGTTTTCAACCCCTATATAGATTCTTTTTTCATTGTCTTTGTGGAAAAAATATTTGTGCATTCTCACACTCGAAGAGACCATTATAAGCACATTGAGATCAGTCTGAGTACACTGAGATAGAATTATTTTTATTCCAATATTGCTAAGTTCCACTTCTGAATCGATAATTTTCACTTATTGGGTCATATTATCTTGGAATCAGAAGTTTCTATTGACTGAGAGAAGGTTAGTGTTTTGGTCTCCTGAGGGAATCCGGAGAATTTTTTTCATATACAGAGTATCATGGGGATGGATGGTTAATAAATTTGTTTTATACATTACTTCTCATGCCTTTCTTAATCTCTTACTGGTATTACAAATAAGGGTGTTATGTTCTTGTGGTTAGAAGCATGTGAGAAAGCTATTTAGGATATGAAAGAGATACTTTTCTCGGTAACTATTCTGATTATTCCAATGTATGGAAGAGGTTATATCGTGTTCTATGATGAAACTAGAATTATCCTAAGAGTATTGTTCATGTAGAATGATATATTCATTGCATATAGGTATCAATAGTTGAGGCCTCATGAGATAAATTACCCCATGCATACCTTGAGCTAGCATTTTTTTCCTATGTCTTACATTTTTGGAGACACTATCTATTTGATGAGATCTTTGTGGTGTATACGGACCACAACAGTCTAATATATATCATTACACATCATGAATATAATCTCGAAGATAATATATGGGTTGAATCTCTTTATTCCTTTTATTTTTATATTTCCAATATTCCTAGAAAAGAAAATGCAGTTGCAGATGCATTGAGTCAGAAAACTCAAGCATAGGCTATACGGGAGGTCAGGGATGAATGGAAATTAGTCACCATATTTTATGAGAGGCCTGTGGAGTTTCATGAAATTCATGAGTATTCATATATCTTAGCCTTGATAGTTTCCTCCTCCCTCCTTGAGAATGTGATGATCATGAAATTTTACGATCCTAAGGAATTGGTTCTCTATGAGAGTATTTCTATAATTGACCTTCCTTCGGATTGGTTGGTGGATAGAGATGACATAATACATATACATGGATGTGTACAGGTTCCTACATATATGAGATAATTTTTTATGTGCATGTCCCACACTTCCTTTTGGGTTTATTATCCATTTATCTACAAGAGCTGTCAAGATATGTTATGCCTGTATTGTTGGCATGAGATGAAACAACAGATAGTAGGCTTTATCATGAGGTGTTCCACCTATCAGTAGGTGAAGGAAGAGCACCATAGACTTATTGTCTTGTAACATTCACTCTCAATCCCATAATACAAATGGTAATATATCTCCATGGACATTGTATTCATCTTACCTAGATCACTTAGAGGTAGCGATGATGTATGGGTAGTTATTGACCGACTGATGAAGGTATCCCACATCTTTCTTATCTCTAAGTATTTCTCAGTTGATGAGTTGGGAATATTTTACGTGCCTGAAATTTCCCAACTGTATGGGGTTCCTAACACTATCATTTTAGATAGGGATGCTCTTTTAACATCATAGTTCTGGTAGGGGTTATAGAAATCTATGGGTATACATGTTCTTCTAGGCATAACCTTTCACCCTCAAACTGATGGACATTTGGAACAAATAATACATTTTCTAGAGGACATGCTTTGGGAATGCATCCTTGATTTTGATGGTTCTTGGGAGGAGAATATGTCTCTCATTGATTTATCTTATAATAATAGATTTCAAGTGAAAATCTAGATGGCCCCTTTTGAGGCCTTTTATGGTAGGTCATATCGTTCTCCCCTATTCTAGTTAGAGGTAGTATAGGCAGCCCTACTAAGTCCCCATCTCAAGAAAGAGACTTCAGAGTAGGTTCATATGATGAGAAAGTGTATGGATACTACTCAGTCTAGATAGAAATATGTTGATGATCTCCATTAATGACCTCTAGAGTTTGAGTTTATGGATCATTTTTTGTTATAGGTATCTCCCAAGTTTGGGAATATATGGACACAGAGCCAAGGAAAGTTATCGGCGTGCATTTTTTAACCATTTTAGATCTTGGAGAGAGTCATACCGGTAGTCTATTAGTTTCCATTACCTCAGAGGTATTGTTCCATTCATAACCTATTCAATGTTTCACATCTTCGTGAGTATCATGCAGACTAGTCTCATACATTTTATCCTAGGGAGGATAAGTTAGATGTTGATTCTTCTTTTGAGGAGTATCCTCTATGCGTCATTAACAAGAGCATGAATAACTCTGAGGCTTTTCTATTGTTTTAGTATAGGTATGATGACAGTATGGTCATTTACAGGATGAGACTTGGAAGCGGGAGGATGACGTGTGTGCCCAGTATCCAGAGTTGTTCTTATATAGTGTTTTTATTCCCTTGGAAGGTGAACTTGGGGACGAGTTCCTTTAAGGAGAGGATTATAAGAACCTGGTTTTTCCTTTAGGTAGGGATATTTTTTTAATTTCCACCTTAATCCTTTTTAATGTTATCATTTTGGCTAATACCCTAGATTCAGGTTCTGTTTTGGTTTCATGGTTTTTGAGGACAATGGAATAGGGGGGATGTATCTTGGAAGCAAAAAAAAATCATGTCATGTAATTGGAATACATGACATGTATCAAATACATTATGTGTAATCGTATAGGAAGAACCATTCACGTCATGTAAATGGTTTTTCCCTAGTGGAAGACCAAGATATTTACATGCTGTTTAAATCAATTGTGCGTCGTGTAAATGAACAATAAGTTTTTTTAAAATAGGAGGCAAGGCCTCCCTTTTTAAAATAAAGTCTCCCCTCCCCTCTCTCTCACATGGGAGCCTCTAAAGGAGCCCTAAGGTAGGTTATTCTACCATTTCTCTATATAGAATCTAATTCCTGATTCGTCTATCATATTTAAAGTGCACCAGTAATTCCTTCACTCCTTTGGATCCATTCTCTATTTTCATTCATATCTTTTCAACTATTTTGGTGCAGGCCCTTATTCCATATTTTTAAGGCATTGATCCATTATTCAAATGTCTTCTAATCTATTCCAAACTATAGGTTGATACCTTACATGGGGAGTTTTACGAGTACAAGTTCAGTGGTCCATATTTCATCCCTCAAGATTCTACATTTTATAAATTATCATTTGGTCGCACCTATTTCATTGGGCATCATTTGTTTAATTTATATGTCTTGATGATATTCATTAAGACTATGTTATAAGACCCATTCCATGTATCTAATTCATCATAGGTGGTTACGTCCACAATGTTGACCATCCTATATAGGATTTTATTCATAGTTGAGTTTTTAGAGCTTTGACATGGGTGTTTGCACAGCCATTTGGCTGTGTCATGGCTTAACACTACTAATGGTATTCCTTCCTTGATTAAATTACTATTATTATGTGAATTGATAAATGGATAGTACCATTTTTTCCTTCCAATTAACCCTCCAAATGTATGTAATTTAATTTTATAAATCAATCTAAAATGTAAATGGCAAGTATATGGTATATATATTACATGGCCTAATTGATTATAATCAAATGGCTTGGATCCACATCTATAGAACTCATTAACATGACTATTGGAAGGTATTGGAGTTAACTTTATTAAATTATTATGAATTATATAAAATGAATTAAATGGTTTTGTGTCCCTTGGCCTTGTCACAGTAATGAAAGGAATGGAAAGAACCACTTGAACTTATCAAATGGTATGACCATTACATGGGTTAAATGAATAAATTTGTAAATTTTAAGGTTCTTAATGGTATATAGACCTTGACATAAATATTATAGTAGTGGTCAAAATCAAGTTAGCTTTTGGATTCACTAGAAAAAATTTTGAATGGTCATGGATGTCATTCTAATTTAGAGATGCTGGTTTCCCAGGGTGAGACCCACCATGGAACATGATCTTTTTCTATTAGGGGATTCCCAGTATGACACTATAGGATCCCTAATGTTCTATATATAATTCCTTGGAGACACATCTTGGATACATCATGGCTTTTATGGACACGAGGTTCCCTGGTTACATCCTTGGGCCTAGCCATAGCTTATCCCATTTTTACCTTGGATGTTTTCCTTGGACTCAATTAGATTCATTATTATAGAATTCCTTGTATATTGATACTTGGATTAAACACTTACCCCTATATTCAAGATACAATTACTATTGAGTTGGTGATCCTTAAGGTCTAGGTTAACATAGTTATTAATTCAGAACATCTTCATTATTATTGTTATCAAGTTTCCTTGTTATATCTCGGAACCTTTAGTATTACAATCATGGGGTGATGTCACTAATGGATATTCCTCCTATAATTTAATTTTATAAATAAGAAATTAATTAATTAATTAACTGTTTTTATGTTCCAAAACCACTAAGGGATGAAGCATGTACTTGGTTATTTATGTTACTATACTACTATACTTTTATATGTGCTTTCTATAACACTATTTCAGTTTATATTACACTGACATGATGTTATAGACATCATAGGTTGTGGCCAACTAAGATTTTTCTCACACCCAATAAAGACCCATATTTTTCCATGTAATTTTTTTATTATATAGAAATATTCAAAGTCTACGAAAATTGACGTCATGTGATTTTGAGGCCCAGAGTGGTCAAAATAAATTTATGAACTTTTTTAAAGGTACGTTCAGTAATCATGTGAGTGGGATTTTGGTAACTTTCGAATCGGTGCTTGGAATTGAAATATGAGGACATCGTTGAACTCGCAGTGCCAATAGTCACTTAAGGAGACCTTCACTTCAGTCGTATTAGGTCGATGGTGGAAGTTGAATTTCGGGTTTTGTGGAGGAATAAAAATAAAACAATTGTTTTATTTTCCTATCCACCATTTTGTTTTGAATTTGGTGGTGGGGACCACCAAACTTTGAATCCTTTGTAACTCTTGGAACCACCCCAATTGAAGAGGCAACATTAATTGATCAATTCATTAACTTTAACTTAATTATGTTGGCTCCACCCTTTATTCTTCCTCTAGGGTTGGAAAACATTCTTGGTGGAGAAAACTTTTGTCGGAGAACTCTTGAAGGAAGAACATCCTTCAATGAAGAACGTCCTCCGAACGAGGAATGGGGAACCAAAATTTGAGAAGCACTGATGCATCATCTTCTTCTGTACTCCACCTCCAATGAACAAATGAGGTAGGGTTTCTCTTGATTATTATTTGTTGTTTTATTTTACATTGATTCAATCTTCTTGATCCGCTTGTTTTCGAACTAACGTAAAGGGAGCGGGCCAAAAAAACATGGTCCAATACCTTTCCTACCTTGTAGATTGATGTGTTCTTCACAGGTAGATCTTCGGGTTGAGCAGAACCCAACCACATTGGGATAGATGCAAAGGTGACATCCCGAGATGAACTTTGATCTCTTCGAATTGAAGAACGGGCCATCAGAGATCACCCAGTGACCCGAGGAAGTCTGTAGATGACTGGTGCTGATGACCGGTGCCGGTAGGGTACGAGGCGGTAGCCGACACCCCAGTCGGCTGCGATGGTGGCGGCGGAGAAACTGCACCACTGAAGGAGGTCGCAGCCTATCGGCTATGGTGGAGGAGGGTGGCATCTGGCACGCCGATCGGTCGTGTGGAAGCAGGGTGGCGTGCGTCCGCACCACCAGTAGAGGAGGAGGCCGCGACTGTCGAGCCGCGGTAGCACACCAAGGCATTGGGCACCTGACCGGCCGTGGGAGGAGCAGTGGTTCCATCACACCACTGAAAGGGTGAGCCGTCCGGAATCTCGGTCGGCCGAATCACACCGAACAGGACCCACTCCAGCGGGTCCGGCGTTCCAGCAGGCGGTTCCACGTGGCGCTGTCAGGTTGGCTGAAGTCGAATGGTCCAACTGGACCATTCGATAATTATGGGGGGCACCTACCTCGAGTGGTGGCTAGGGAGGGCACCCCCACGGTGGACCGCACCCAGCTGCGGGCCGAGCCCAATGGGCTACGCTGAGCGGGCTGTGTCCAGCAAGCCGAGCCCTGTGGACTGGGCCGGACCGTGGCCAAGTGGGCCAGGCCCTCCACGACCCAACCCATCTAGGTCAGACCTGGGCCAGGTCGGGTCAACCCGAACCGGGTCTGGGTGGACCTGGCTGGGTCGGACCAGACCTGGGCCCATCTGGACCTAGATACGCCTTTTTGGCCATATCTTGAGAATCGGGCGTCCGTTTGAAGAACCGTCTATGGCACCAAAATCCTTGGATCGAGATGGACCTTTTGGAATGCTCCAATTGAATTTAGATAAATTTTATGAATGTCCAGGTTGGATCGAACCTGAATCCAACTCGGCCCTCATGACTAAAAGGATAATAACTTACAAACCAGGCAACCAATTAATGTGGCGTATATCGCATTGGGTCCCTTATGACATGGAAGACATTTTTGTTACTTCTACATATGAGTTTGTGGTAGTTGAGGTATCGACCGATGGCTTGAGGAGTGGATCCTCCTAGAATCAAGCATGCTTAGTGCGGGAACCCTATGACTAGCAGTACTTGAAGAATCTTCAGATCCAGTGTGGGTCATCTTCGAATCCTGTGTGGGTCAGCATATACCAATCCTATGTGGGTCATCTACAGATCCTGTTTGGGTCATCTTCAGATCTTGTGTGGGTCATCTTCAGAAACTGTGTGGGTTATCATAAATCCTATTTGGGTCAACAACAGAGCTTCTTGACGAAGTAAGATGATCTAGAAATACAGATAATCATCTATACTTTCGTACTTAACTTATACATGGTGTGAGATGATTCTTTAACTTTTTGGTACACTTTTGTGTGGTGATACCTTCGTGGTATTCTTCTGTGTGGCATTACCTTTATGGTACATACCTTTGTGATGTTAACATAGTGGTATTCTTTCCTTCGTGGAACAGTTGTGCTTTTGGATAAAGAGTTGAGTCTTGTGTTTCCTCATGAATGAGATGGGTTTACTTGATAAATTAGGTATATGTATGGGCATATACCAAAGTAGTTCTGATTGTATCTTCCTGCTTTTTTATTATGGTATTTCTTGGTGGTTTATCCTTCATATATTCGGAGAGACCTTCAGGGGTCTCAGGGTCCCTACTGAGATTGTTATACTCACCCCTGCATGGGCTATTCCTGAACCTTGTTGTGTCTTGTACAGATGATGGACTTCATTGATCGAGTCTGAGGGTGTCGGGACTGGAGGCTACTGGGAGGTGGACCATTAGAAGAGATATACCGTAGAGACGACAGTTTTAGATCTATACCTACCCTTCGTGTAGGATCCTTGGGTGGTGTTCATGGGAAATATTTTTAGTTTTTCTTGTACTTTCCAGTTGGGCTTGTATTATGACCCCTTTACTTACTACACTCACTCTATTTACTATATAGTTTACTTTTCTCTTGTATCTTGTTGTGTTCTTGGATTGTGTGAGTTTGCAGGTTAACATGCAATGCCTTCCTGATTTTAGGGATATCCCTTTTTGGTGCTAGTCGTCATCCCCTGGCCTATGGAAGGTGGGATTGGGATAGTCACGGCATGGGCCCCGGAGGACGGGTCATGAAAAATTAGTATAAGAGGAGTTAGTTCTATCAGAGAACTTGGACTCTGATCTTTTGATTCACCAATAGTGTTCAGTTCAATGAGGGTGTTTTCAGTTTGGGGAATCCAATGTTGGTGTTGCGGCTGACGTATCCATACACCAGGTCCCTGACTTCTGATTTCTGACTCAGTGCATGAAAACACTAATTGTGTGTGTGTTTTTGAAAATTTTTCCTTGCAGTCTCTTTGAGTCTGCTCACCAGATATAACTTATTGAACGTGGTGCACCTTTTTCTTTTTAGGATGCCTCCACACAGATATCTAGCCAGGGTTCTAGGTAGATTATGCGATGAATGCCCACCGAGCAATGAGGCTTCGGTGTAAGGACCTCTTTCGGCAGTTGTACCATCGGGTGGTGTACCAGCAGTACCACTACCCATTGGGCAGCTGATGCCACCAGCCCCAGTAGAAGAGGGTGTACACCACTTGAATGCGTTGCATGAGTTTCAGTGCCAGGTTCCACTGAGGTTATAGGGAGAGAGGGATCTATAGGCAGCTGAGGACTTGCTGGAGGCCGTGGTTAGTGTTTTCGACTAGTAGGGACACCAGCTGATCTCATGGTGGTCCTTTCCTCTAGTCTTCTTCAAGAAGCATTGGGAAAATGGGGGATCTTGATGCTCCAGTTTCATTATGAGGTGACTCTCCCCTAGGTGTACTTTTAGATCCTATTCAGGGCAGAGTTCATCCGAGCAACTTTACGTTCAGTGCGTATACAGGAGCTTCTCCACTTGCAGCAGGGCAACATGATCGTTGCTCAGTATTCTATGAGGTTCACCGACCTCTCACGCTACTCCACTAACAAGGTGTGTGACCCTTTCTTCACGGCTTGGACATTTGAGCAGGGACTAATATGGGAGATTAGAGCTTCGATGACTTCTCTCAGCATCCCGATGTAGGATGGGGTGTTACAGCGACACTCTAAGTGGAGAGATTCCTTGCTGATCAGTCACCAGCAGTGAGACCCACCACCGGATGTCACGTAGCATATTCATCTGCAGCTGGTAGTAGATAGATAACATAGCGGTTCAAGAGGACTATACCTATAGTTGTACGACTTCAGGATATAGGGTCGGTTGTGCAGGGATCTCGAGACAGAGCAGGACAGGCAAGGAGCAGGTAGTGTTACTCGTGTGTCGGGTAGGGTCACATGGCTTGCGACTGCCCGACCCGCTGTACAGATGAACAGTAGACGGTCGAAGGATCTCTTGGGTAGAGGTGAATATTCAATCAAGGAGGCCCGCAGGCATTAGGCGGACGTGGCAGAGGAGCTGGCCATGTAGCAGGCAGTGGGCGTCGATTTGAGGCTCTACCGCCACCACCTCTAGGTGGTCCAGCCTGACCACAGCGAGTTGGTGGATAGGGACAAGCATAGCACCAAGCATCTGAGGCCTACGACCACGGTGCTCTGGATATGATTCGAGGTATGATCTATGTCTACTCCACCTTAGCTACAGTACTTATAGACACAGGTGTCAGGCATTCTTTTATTTCCATGGACCTTATTCAGAACTCAGAGATTCCGGTGGAGTCATTGGCTTGATTCTTACAGGTAGAGACTCCTATGAGAGAGGATTCGACAATTAAAAACTGGTGCCGGTAGTATGATCTTACTTTAGGAGGCGAGAGCTTTATATTTGATCTTCTAGTAGCGACGTTGAGGCCTTACGATGCCATATTGGGTATGGATTGGTTATCTATAGTCCATGTTCAGATCGATTATATTAGGCGCTAGGTGTGGTGTGTATTTAGAGATGGGGCTAGGTTTTCTTTCACCAGAGAGAAGGGAACCTTTACAGCATAGGAAGAAATTACCCAGAGAAGGGTGTAGCTAATCACACATCAGTTGGCTAGCCTTACCCTCGAGGCAGTTTATGTTGAGAGTCTGAGCTATCCTATAGTGGTGGACCAGTACACTGATTTTTTCCCTGATGAAGTTCCGGGTCTACCTCCTCGTAGAGTGGTGGAATTTTACATCAAATTGTACCCTAGGAAGACACTGATATCTACACCATTATATCGGATGGCTCCTGCACAGCTTCAAGATCTGCGAATACAGGTGGAGGACTTGTAGAGAAAGGGATTAATTAGGCCCAGTGTTTCTCCTTGGGTAGCCCCAATTTTCTTCCCCAAGAAGGTGGATGGGAGTTTGAGACTCTGTGTGGGATATCGGTGCCTGAACCAGGTGACCCTGAAGAACAAGTACCCACTTCCGAGGATTGACAATCTCTTTGATCAGCTGAAGGGAGCACAGTGGTTTTCGAAGATTGACCTCAGATCAGGCTATCACCAGCTCATGGTACAAGACAAGAATGTGCAGAAGACGGTCTTCAGATGTCGGTATGGCCACTTTGAGTTCTTGATTATTCCATTCAGGGTGACCAATTCCCCATCAGTGTTCATGGGACTCATGAACAGGATATTCTAGCCATACCTCGATCTCTTTAGGGTAGTCTTCATTGGAAATATCCTAGTATACTTAGCTATAGAGGAGGATCATGTCTTTCATTTGCAGATAGTTCTGGACACACTCTAAGAGAACCAGCTTTATGGTAAGCTCTCAAAGTGCCAGTTCTAGATCCGAGAGGTCCACTTCCTGGGACACGTCACCGTGGAGGATGGTGTTGCAGTGGATCCAGTGATGATTGAATTTGTGCTATCTTGGGAGCCACTCAAGAGTGCGATAGAGGTGTGGAGTTTCCTAGGCTTGGCCGGTTACTACCGGAGGTTTGTACCTGAATTTTCCAGAGTTTCGGCACCCTTATCAGCATTGAAAAATAAGGGGAAACCCTTCGTGTGGTCGGAGAGATACCAGCGGAGTTTCCAGGAGCTGAGGCAGATACTGACGAGTGCCCCCATCTTGAGGCTACCGAAGGAGGTCATTGGGTACGTAGTCTACTATGACGCATCAGGGACTGGGCTTGGATGTGTCCTGATGCAATAGAGAGCAATGATCACTTATGGTTCTCGAAAAATGAGATAGAATGAGCAGAACTATGCTACCCATGAACCGGAGTTAGTAGCAATGGTCTTCACCTTGAAGATGTGGCGACATTACTTAATGAGTAAATGTTTTACGGTTTACTCTGATCACAAGAGTCTCAGGTATATATTCTCTCAGAAGGACCTAATCCTGAGAAAATGGAATTGGCTTGAATTCCTCCAGGACTATGACTTCGAGATAGTCTATACTCCTAGGAAGGGGAATGTAGTAGAAGATGCACTCAGCATGAGATCTAGTATACAGTTGTTGAGTGAGGCGACATAGCAGCTAGCTATTTTATGGATATCCTACGTGGATCAAGATGGAGCATCTTATCTTCAGTCTCTGAAAATTACTCCCCCACTACTTCAGCGAGTCAGGGAGGTGCATATTAAGGACACTAATTGCGAGGCTCGACGTGCTTAGATATCCATAGGACAGGCTCCTGGTGGATTTTCTGAAGGTGGGGAGCACGTCATTCTCTTTAGAGGACGTACTATGGTACCGGTGGCTCTACGGGAAGAATTGTTGAGGGAGTTTCATATGTCCCCTCTAGCGGTACATCCAGGAGTGTAGAAGATGTACCCATACCTTCAGTGTTAGCACTGGTGGCCGAGAATGAGGGAAATAGTTGCAGAGCTTGTCACACAGTGCCTCACTTGTCAGTAAGTGAAGGCAGAGCATCAGGTTCCAGCAGGCTTAGTTCAGCCACTAGAGGTTCCAGAGTGGAAGTGGGATGAAATTTACATGGACTTCATGATAGGTCTTCCACACACATCTAGGGGTCATGATTCTGTCTGGGTGATCGTTGACTGACTCACCAAGTCATCCCACTTCCTACCTATCAGATAGCAGGGATCAGTGGAAGGCTTGGGACACCTCTACATACAAGAGATTCTACGGTTTCATGGGGTGTCATCTACGATTGCCTCCGATAATGATTCACATTTTACTTCTCGGATATGGAAGGGGTTGCATGAGGCATTCAGTACATAGCTTCGGTTGAGCACCGCCTTCCATCCTCAGACGGATGGTCAGACAGAGTAGACCATTCAGACCCTTGAGGACATGTTGTGTGCTTGTGTCCTTGATTTCGGCCGCAGTTGGGAGGATCACTTTCCCTTGGTGGAGTTCACATACAATAATAGTTATCACTCCAATATCGGCATGGAACCATTAGAGGAATTGTATGTTCGACCTTGCAGATCACCTTTGTGCAGGACTAACCTAGGGGAGTTAGCACTCATGGGACCAGAGATGGTACGGGCTACCACAGAGAAGGTGAAGATCATCCATAAGCGGATGAAGACTGCACAGAGCAGGTAGAAGTCTTGTGATGACAGTATATGGATACCTCTAGAGTTTTAGGATGGTGACCATATCATTCTATAGGTCTCACCTCGACGAGGTTTGCAGAGATTTTTCCAGGAGGAAAGTTATCTCTGAGGTTCATAGGACCCTTTTAGGTCCTCGGCAGAGTTGGCGGGTTGGTATAACTCATATCTCTCCCCCCTCAATTGCACTGGGTGCATGACATTTTCCACATATCCCAACTGAGGGGATACGTACACGATACTTCACACATTATTGACTCAGGAAAGCTGGACATCAACGATGGGGTGACATTTTCGGAGGTTCCAGTAGAGATTGGGGATCGATAAGATAGATTCCTTCGTGGGTGATCAATACCTCTAGTGTGCGTGCGTTGGCAGTAAGGGAACCTCCAGGAGAGAACATGGGAGTGGGAGGCTCAGATTCATGCTTAGTACCCCCACTTTTTCCCTAGTTTGTATTGTGTCTTTTAGGGATGCAAATCCCTGAGGTGGGCAGAATGTAAAGACCCGGATTTTTCCATGTAATTTTTTTATTATATGAAAATATTGCGAGTATGAAAAAATTAAAGTCACGTAATTCTAAGGCACGGAGTCATCAGAATGAATTTCTGATCTTTTTTAAGGTACGTTCAGTGAAAATGTGAGTGGGATTTTGGTAACTTTTTAATCGGTGCATAGAATTGAAATCTGAGGACACCGTTGAACTCACATCGCCGATATTCACTTAAGGAGACCTTTACATCAACCTTAGTAGTTCGATGGTAAAAGATGAATTTTAGGTTTTGTGGAGGAATAAAAATAAAACAATTGCTTTATTTTCCTCTCCAAATTTTTTTTTGAATTTGTTGGTGGGGACCACCCGACTTTAAAACCTTTGTAATTCTTGGAACACCCCCCCCAATTGAATATCCAACATTAATTGATCAATTAATTAACTTAAACTTAATTATGTTGGCTCCCCCCTTTATTCTTCCTCTTGGTTTGGAAAACCTTCTTGATGGAGAAAACTTTTGCTGGAGAAATCTTGAAGGAAGAACATCCTCCAATGAATAACGTCCTCTGAATGAGGAATGGGGAACCAACATTTGAGAAGTGTTGACACATAATCTTCTTCCTTACGCCACCTCCAATGAAAAACTGAGGTAGGGTTGCTCTTGATTGTTCTTCATTAATTTGTTTTTCATTGATTCAATATTCTTGAGCTGCTTGTAATCAAACTAATGCGGAGGGCACGGGCCAAAGAAACACAGCCCGATCCCTCCACTACCTCATGGATTGATGTGTTTATCATGGGTAGATCGTCAGGTTGAGAAAAACCCAACCACGTCAGGATAGATGCAATGGAGACGTCCTGAGATGAACTTTGATATCTTTGGATTGAATAATGGGCCATTGGAGCTCACCTGATGACCCGAGGAAGTCCACCAGCGACCGGTGTCAGCGACCAACACCCACAGGGTACAAGGCGGTGGCCGAAACACCGGCTGACAGTGATGGTGACGGTGACAAAAAATGGTCAGCCGTGATGGTGGCGATGGCGCAACCGGCCAGCTGCAATGGCAGCGGCGGTGCAACTGCACCACTAAAGGAGGTCGTGTCCCCTCGGCTGTGGCATAGGAGGGTCGTGGTCGGCATGTGAGGCGGCCACGTGGAAGCAAGGTGGTGCATGTTTGCGCTACCGGTAGAGGAGTAGATCACGGATATCAGGTCGCAGTGGTGCACCAGGGCGGCCGGCACCCAGTCGGCCATGGGAGGAGCAGCGGCACCATCGTGCCGCTGAAAGGGGGAGCCTTCCAGAATCCCAGTCGGCCACATCACGCTGAGCAGGAGCTGCTCCGGAAAGTCCCACGTGCCATCAGGCAGTGCCACATGGCGTCGCAGGGTTGGTCGAAGCTGAACGGTCAAACTGGACCGTTCGGGAATCTTGGGGGGTGCCTCCCCGGGGTGGTGGCTAGGGTGGGCCCTGCCATGACGGACCGCACCCAACCGCGGGTCGAGCCCAGCGGGTCACACCATGTGGGTCGGGCCACCCCCTTTGTGGGTCGGGCCAGACTGTGGCCTAGTGGGTCGGGACCACTGTGGAACCTCACATCCGGGTTAGACCCGTGCCGGTTCGGGTCTACCCAAATCGGGTCAGGCCGGGTCGGTCCGACCGGGTCGGACCAGACCCCGGCCCACTTGACCCAGATATGCCTTTTGGGCCATATCTTGATAACCGGGCATCCATTTGACGAACCGTATGTGGTTCTAGAATCCTTAGATCGAGACGGGCCTTTTGGCATACTCCACTTGTGTTTTGGATAAAGTTGGGGTACGGCTGGGTTTGATCGAACCTGAATCCAATCGGGCCCTTGATACTAAAAGGGTAATAACTTACAGACCGGGCGTACGATTGATGCGTTGTCTGTCACATTGGGTCCTTTATGAAATGACATAAATTCATGTTACTTCTTTGTGGGACTTCGTGGTAGTTGAATTATCGGCCAATGTCTTGAGGAGTGAATCCTCCCATAATCAAGCGTTCTTAGTGCGGGAACCCTGTGGCTGGATTTACTTGAAGAATCGTCAGATCCTATGTGGGTGATCATGAAATCCTATGTGGGTCAGCATCTACTGATCATGTGTGGATCATCAATAGATCCTATGTGGGTTATCTTCAGATCCTGTGTGGGTCATCTTTAGATCATGTATGGATCATCTTCGATCCTGTGTGGGTCAACAACAGAGCTTCTCAATGAAGTAAGATGATCAAGCAATACAACTAATCATCTATACATTCGTACTTAAGTAATACTTGGTGTGAACTGAGTCTTTTATTTTGTGGTACACTTCTGTGTGGTGATACATTTGTGGTATTCGTCTGTGTGGTGTTACTGTTATGGTACTTACCTTCGTGATGTTACCTTCGTGGTATTCTTTCCTTCGTGGAACAGTTGTGCTTTTGGCTAAAGATTTGGTTCTTGTGTTTAATCATGAATGAGATGGGTTTACTTGATAACTTAGGTATATGTATGGTTATATACCTAATTAGGGATGATTTTTTCTTCATGCTTTGTGATTATGGTATTTTTTTTGGTTTATCCTTCGTGGATTCTGAGAGTCATTCAGGGTTCTTGGGGTCCCTACTAAGTATTGTTATACTCACCCCTACACGGGCTACGCTTTCACCTTGATGTGTCTTGTGCAGAAAACGGACATCATTGATTGAGGATGAGGGTGCTAGGACTAGATTCTTCTTGGAGGTGGACCATTAGAAGAGATGTACTGTAGAGATTATAGTTCGAGAGCTGGACCTACCCTTTGGGTAGGATCCTTGGTAGGTATTCATAATGGATGTTTTCAGTTTTTATTGTACTTTCCAGTTGGTCTTGTATTCTGGCCCCTTTACTTACTGCACTCACTCTATTTACTATATAGTTTACCTTGTGCTTGTATCTTGCGATGTTCTTGGATTGTGTGAGTTTGCAGGTAAAAAAAATGTCTTCCCGGTTTTAGGGATATGCCTTTCCAGTGCTAGTCGTCAACCCCTGGCCTATGGAAGGTGGGCTTGGGGTAGTCACAGCATGGGCCCTGGGGGACAGGTTGTGATACACCCTATCTGGTCTGCCATTGGTACCTGAGTAGACTATAGGTATTCATGTGTTGATAAAGGGAAACATGTCCCTTCAGAAACTTGATTGTATGATTACATAGGATGGAGCATGTAGCAGATGACTAAGCTGGAGCTTGGGATTCTTGGGATGGTTGTTGGATTCCATTTTTTTATTTTATATAGATAGGATGCATGCTACTTTGTATCCATGTTTTCCATAATTCTTGATATTTGACACATATCATCATCAATTGTTGTAAATTTATATCAGTTTCACCTATTGTATTATTATTCCTTCCTTCTTATTTTGTGCATTCTATTTATTATTACATTGATTCTGCTACTTATCTCTTATTATTATATATTATCCACTATGATACACTCTGGTAATGAGGGAATTGTCTCCATATAGACACACCTTATGCACTTGTTTCTAGTAGACATACTCTGGAATTTGGGGAGGTGCTCTTGAGACCTTGTGGCCCACCGGGATCAGGATACCTTTAGTGGAATCTAGGCCTGAGACATCACAATACATGCCTCCCTATATGAAAAGGGATACTGACTAGTATTGAGGGTATGAATCCCATAAATGGGTAGACTATACCCTAGGTATCTTATCTTTGAACATATAATGTAAAAAATAACAATATATCAAATATGATATCAAGAAGAAGGAAATATATCAATTGGATCATATGTGATAAATGTAAATCAAATTTCTTCTAAAGTGGTATGAAAAATACAGTATATGTTCAAGAAGATTAATTAATAATATATTGATGAATAAATCCTCCAAATTATTATTTTTATCTATTTATAGATCCATTCTCCTAGTTTGAACCATCTACCATAGGATTATTTTCCCGGATTATATAGCTCTGCATGATTTCTGCTTATGCATCTAGATGACCATGTAGGTTGTATGAAATAAAACCCCTTATTACACCACTAAAGCATTTTAAAAAATGTGAAAAGGTACAATAGGTATATTTCATGGTAAAAAATTAATACTCAAACAAGAATAAAAAATCATTTATTGATCCCCTCTATGGTAACCAAGACAACACATGCTCCTAACATATCTGATTCGGATCCATATTGGAAGGATAATCATAATTATGTTTCAACTTATCAAAAACAAGACACAAGGCCAATGACATGTAACGTTACATGGTATCCCCATGGAATTGAGTCTCATATTAGGACAAATAAATGACTATTTAACATGTACTCAAAATGATAATTTCATTCTGTTATATAATGTATAATTTGTATCTACAAGGTAGTGAGTTTCAGGCCATGACATAAGGAAATCTTACTTGTACCCCATAAATGGGTCCACCATCATCAACATCACATTTCGTGCACACACCCCTATAATGGATATCAATATCATGCTATTCCACATGTTCTTAATAAAAATAAAAAACTTAGAAGGCATGAAAACACACAAAATAGGGTAGATAATACAAGGAATAACATAAAATATTTAAATTATAGTATTATAAAAAATCAAGTAGATGTGGAAATCATCAAATATGGCTATAAGCTACAAATTAATAGTAATGGAATCAAGAAACATAAATATTTCTCATAGAGTGCACACACCCACATGAGATCACCATAAAGTACAGTAAATAAGAAATCCAATAAAAGGATCATAATTTGGAAATAGGTGTATACATGGGCCATATATGGAAAAGAACATCCTAACTCAATAAGAGAACCTCATGTCTAAAAAAATATAGAACCATCGCCAACCCATTAATAGAAGAAATATTCATGTAAATAGGAGTATCAAGATGATAAATCTATGATGAATTTTCTAGAAATGTACGACATTCATGATAGTTATATCTTCGGTATTGGTTTTTTACATTGACACATAAATACCCCCACCAACATACCATTGAGTCATAAATGGATTATGTTTCTATCACCAATAATAAATCATGAAGTGGTATATATCATTGATTATACATAATCAATTACCTGTATAAAATTAATATTTGATAGTATATCTTCATTATATTAAGTAATAACTTAAACTCTATAGAAATATCACTAATATTCGAATAAATAAAAGAAAAATAATTGTATCTTCCTTGAAAAAAAATAATTTTTATAGATCTATGTACATATCTCAATGAAGAATAACCATTTAGAGGATATCTAAAAAGAACATTTCATTCCAGTTCCACTGGATTGGTCCATCTCTTATGAATTAAGGTAAGATGAATGTGAAAAAATAATAGTCAATGGGAGAGGTATCTAATTTAGAATAGGGTTTTGTGTCTTAATTGGGTTTTAAAAAAGTTGTTAAACCATGTGAAATAAAATACCACAGAGTGTATTTAACGTACCTTTTTACTGGGTGCACCAGCCTTCTATTGGGACTCATAGGCAGGCCGATGGTCAAGAAAGAACTATAAGAATTATGCCTTGGAAACTGGATGGCCATTGGGATTTTTATTTTTGAAATCCCATGTCTAGTACCACCGGTGGGCTAGTGGATCCCCACCAGCCTATTAGTGGACTTGTTTTAGTGATCATGAAACCCTTAAGCTCCATTCCATAAAATCTCAACCTCAAACCCCCAATAACCTAATTTCCAACCTCTAAAACAACCGTAAAATAATAAAAACATCTGATGAATTGATAATTTATTAACATTAAAAATATTTTACATTGAAACAAGTGAGGGAATTATAATTATACACCTATAATCACTTTATATCATCATGAAGTACCATTAATGGTTCTTCTAAAAATAGTTGGGCCATTGAGCTCCAACATTAGACTCTTACTCCCAATTCTCCTTTTAGAACAATTTATAATACTACAAGAATAAAATAACTTGTATCATATTCCATTAAAGGACTTTCTCTCTTTGATATTAAATTTGTATTGGTAACTCCACATATGACTTGTTAAGGTCCAGATCAATATATTTATAGTTGATCATGTGTATGTTATCTGGTCAATACCTATGAAGCTAAGAAATAAGAAACACATTGTCCATACCATGGTATTCTGAAGGATGATCCAAATTATATGAAACTATTCATACATTCTTATTCATCTATAAATATCCAACATAACATGTGGATTTATTTCATTTATTTATAATGCATTGTTGACCTTACTGAGGAAACACTCTTAAAAAACCCATTCAGCATAAAAAGACTCTAGTGGTCAACTCCAACGGTTTTCACAAGATTTGAGCCTGCTCTAAGCTATGATCATTCGCTTCTAAATCTACTACACTCTTTTGGCGGTCTCTTGTACTACACTAGGCTACACAACTGCTACCTCACTTGCCTTGTGTTATCAAAGCAGTGAAAAACATGGACTACCAAATAGATCATCTTAAAGATCCATATGGTTTAAATCTTGGTAACTATTGATGTATGTGAACTTTAACAGGGTTATCCGATCATCCCCCTCCCACCAAAGTTCTATATGTAATCATGAGTCAGAACATATAATATATGGATCATCCTCTCTGACTATCTATCTCTCCAGGGAAGGTAAGTTGTGCTCAAAATCAAGTTAGTTCATATGGCCTTCTAAAACCATGTTTTAAAATGTGTGTTTCTTAAATATATAATTCTAAAAGAAAATGGACACTAGCATAAAGTCCCATGGAAATAATGTCTTCCTATCACCTCTACATAGTGATTTTCATAGATTGATAAGGAGTATGTAATATTTTTATTCAATCAACAATCAACCAAATTGAAACATGCCTCCTCAAGGTCATTGGTAAACCTATCAAAAAATTTAATATGAAATCCTCCAACATACAAATCGGTATATGAAGTTTCTAGGTAAATCCACAAGGACCCAAATGCTCATTATTTATCCTTCATCATATAAGGCATCAAAAAAATAATCTAGCAATTTCCCTCTTCATTAATTACCAAAAAAATTAACACATAAAATCATGTTGTATCATTTTATCTTTAGGATGTTCCACCTACATAGAGATATGTATGTCTCTCACAATCTCTTCCCTTATGGAAGAAGTTACTTTAAGTATCTCGGGTAAAAGGATCACATTATGGTTTTTCCAACAACTGACCGCGATCACCACAAGCAAGTTGTTTCTAATCACAGCAGTCTCTGTCTTTATCTCCTATTTATCCCTTACATGTTTTACCAAATAACATTTTACTTCCAATGGGGATCATTTCAATGATCCCTATTTCTTAGAAACATCCCACCCCCATTCATATAAGAGGATCATCAAGTGTTATTGTTGCTCTAAAAACTATTCACTAATCTCGTCAGCTACATTAATTTTATATCTAATAGGATCAATAATTATGTTACGTTTTCTTGTTTCACATTCTATGTCAATGTTTAATATCTATATACACTCTATCAAATTCCTCTTCTAGATGATTAGGTCTCACTGTGTGAAGATATAATGAGGGATATTATGGTTCGTATATATTTTAAAACTATCTACAATGAAGTAGTATCACCAAAAAATTAATGCATGGACCACAACTTAAATATCCATTTCATGCGTAGGATAGTTATAATCATGGAGTTTCAACTTACATGAAAAATAATCTACAACCCATACCCCCTGCTTCAGTGCTACTCCAAATCCAATTCCTGATACATCATCGTTCATTGAAAAATCAATCTATATATTCTTAACTGAAAAAACTAAATTTATATCCAGCTTCCTATTCAACACATGAAACACAACTTCTAACTAATCTAACCATTAAAAATTCAATCCCTTCTTCATCGACCCTCCCATGGTTGTTGATAAATGCAACAAGTCCTGGATAGAATGTCGGTAGTACGCCACTAAATCCAGAATTCCTATGATCTAGACCACTTTATGTAGATGTTTCTAGGGTATCATAACCTAATAATTATTTGGGTCTATGTATATACCTCTTTCTAAAACCAAAATCCCTATAATTTTCATATCCTAAATTGAAAAAAATTTATTTGAAAACTTAGCATTATTCTTATTTCATGAAGTGAACTTAGGACTATATCAATATATATAAAATTCTTCTATAGGTTTGGTGGGTATAAAATAATATCATCAATGAATACCATAATGAAATAGTCAAGATATGGTTGGATGACCTTGTTAATGAGATCCATCAATACTTCCAATGAATTCAAAATTCAATACAGAGTAACTATTGCTAATATAGACCATACCTACTCTCAAACATTATCTTCTAGATATCCTCCTCTATACCCATAGATGGCGATAGTGTGACTGGTCATAAAACTTGGATAACTATTATTCTCCCCATAATTTTTCAATGAGATATTCGATCCTATGTAAAGAATATATATTATTCACAATTACCTGATTCATCTTCAATTAATCAATGCATACATGAGGAATAACATCCACCATCATGGAGAATAAAAAATGTACACCCCATGGTGAAGTACATGAACTAATAAATACATTTTCTTCTATTTCCTCAAGCTATACCCTGAGATCCTTCAACTCATTTGGTTCTATATGAAAGTGTGTATCGAAAAGGTTGTTCCACTTAAATTAATTATATTTAAAACTCAAATCCTCTATCAGTTTGATGTCTAGTGAAATTGACTTGAAAAACAACCTGATTGAGATCCACAACTAGGGAAAAATATTTGGGGGCTACCACTGATCCTATTGGAAGATAAAATCCTATAACCTCTATCGTGATTATCTCAAGATGGTTAAAGTCTTAACTTACTCTACTAGATCCTAGTTCTCAATCAGATTTTAATAAAAAAAATTCTCCCTTGGGTGTTGTAAAGGATACACATCTTTATTGGAAATCAATGTGATCTTGAAATCTTGTTAGCCTGTACATACCAAGAATCACATAAAATATTTTAATATATAGAATATTTATATCTCATATATTTATATAACTAAAAAAGTGTATAGGAAACTCTAGGAATCACTAGATAAGGCCCACCTTCTTTCCAACATTGTATCGAGGTAAAGTAACTTAAAAGATAGATTGATTGGAAGTTCAATTATAGAAAAAACTTGTGATGTTATAATGGAATCAGAATCCCTGGTATAAAAAATTGGTAGGCAACGTCGAAGTGATCAAGACTGTACTTGAATAAAAGATTGTACATAACCACCATATGCTGGAGTTTGATCCACTATATATACCCAACATGAATTATCCCCATTACCCCACACCTAAACCACGTGACCTGCCTAAGTCACCATAATTTAATACTATTGTTGAGGAACCTGGCTAGATCATTGTGTCATATATTTCATCTTTCCAACATTCTTGTTAAACCTTACCCTAAAAGATCTGAAGCAAAACTATGGATGATGCCATGTCTTTCCACACTTCTAACAGGTGCTTAAAGTTTATATGAAAAACATGTGACAATTTCTAAACCACTGGCATTTTAATCACTATGAAACTTATCCTATGTTGGATATAGAATCCGTTAATGGATCTACCAACATTCCACTACCCTACCACACACCCCAGATCTCCCTCTTCCTTCATCCAGAAGACGTACTTGGTATAGTAGTAGGAAGTCCACCTTCTTGAGCACTAAAGGTTTAAAGAATACTAGTAGCCTGATCCTCCTTTAGGAACTTCCTAGTAGTCAAGGAATTACATAAAACCCTAGGTTATGTCTCTAGGTCGAAAGTCCAAACCATTCATCTAATGTTAGGACCAAGACATGTATCAATATTCATAGCCTTATATTTTTTTCTATCTAATAGCTAAGATAAAAAAAAGTATCTCAGTAAAATAAGTTAATTATATAGATACAAGATTTGATCCATAATGTAGATCCATTAAATATTTTGATCATTTTAGGTTCAATTTATTTGGATAAAAATTCTTGAAGAACAGTTCTGTGAAGGATTTTTAATTGAGATTGTTGCATACTTTTTCCTCTCCCATGATGCCCGACCACCTCTGGGTAAGTCCCTGAAGTATAAATTATATTATCTTTACCTTAATGATACCAGGTGTCTCAACAAGATCAAAGACCCCATTTATGTTGACTATCAGTCTTCTTTATCTTGTGACCCTCCAGTTCTTTCAAGGTATGGTAGATACTATATATGGAAGTCTCTAGCATATTTGACTATAGACACAGGTTCCCCTCCTCCATAGGATAAAACCAAAAGATGCAATCCTAAATGAGGTGAGACTACTTCATGCACCACTATATCAATAGTTGATCATTATCTACTACACCCTCCTACACAATAGGTAGTTGAATAGGGTAATACTCCCCAGTGATAGCATCATATCCCACATTAAAATTCCATCCCATCAGTCTCCTTCAATGTGGTATATTCTAAAATATGAAGGAAGTATTATAAATATAACTGAAGTCATTGTGATAAAACCTAAAAAATATATGGGATCACACAAAGGTTCTCATAAGATAATACCCATAACCAAATATATATCAATCACAGAACTAACAAAAATCCTCATCCCTACACATTAGTCACAATAACACACACACACACACACACATATATATATATACATATACAACAAAATTATTAGATTCAACTAATTAATGTTAATAAATATATCACAATAGCTAGTGAAATATTTATATTATTCAATCAATAATACAAGTCCATCTTAATTAGATAGCACACATAAAGGTATGAATTAAATAAAAAGTATGAATATCAGATGATATGTATATATATCATGTGATCCTACATTCCCAATCATGATGCATGAATAGAATCAAAATCCCATCAAATAGTCACATCAATATTTTCCTAAGTAAATCAAAGGTCCATTACACATGAGTTGCATAGGAAAATGGAGACTCCCCTACCTGTGTCTCAAAAATCATATCTCCTTTCAACCATGTCATAGGATTTACCAAAAGAAAATAATAAAAGTATATTATAATACTATTTTTTATTCTTCTACCCATACCACCATTTTTTAGTCGAGTATTCACTCGAACTCATTCTTGGATCCCCAAGTGCAAGAGGATTCCAACTAGAAGTGAGCATCCAAATCCTGTCAATGGGGAGACAATACCCTTAATATCATATACTTTCACAAATGTAATAAACATAAATAAAAATATATATAATAGAATACCATGTAAAGGTCAACATAAAATGTCAAACATGTCATATAGGTAAATAAATAGCATTCCAATGTGGCATCCCAAACTAGAGTATATGTGCAGGATTATAGATAAATAATGTACCAATTTGAAAATCCTCTTGATTCTATATTTTATCCACTACTTTATCCATGCTTTGTGGCTCAACCATCTACCACATTCCCCTTTCCCCTGCCTATATCCTTGTACATGAAGTCCTCTTGCACATCGAGTTTCCTATGATGGGTGTGAGTAATGAAACCCTGTAGGATACAACTATAGATTCCATAAAATATTTTCACATGTATAATATTTGTATATATTGATATAAATATATATATATATATAATAAATAATAAAGAAATATATATCAATAACTTGTGTTCTAACTAGGCCATCATGATACAAGACTATACCTACATCTGCTCAATGCTAAAATGATAGTCATAGTTATGTCAGGAGTGATCTGTAACTATCCAAAATGTTAGAGACATGTCATGTTACATTGTATCTGAAATTCATCGAGTCTCAAGTAAGTTGACAAGACTAACTAGTGTGAATTTACTCAGTATATATAAGGCATCAAGTTTTTACATGCCTACTCGTTATCCAAAGGTCAACGAGTTGCATATCAGGTATAAGGATATCATGATCCTACCCTATGAATAGGTATAATAACATAAAAAATCTACGTTGTTCGCAGTCTTTCGCTATGTGATGCACATAACATGATGGTCCACTAGTTATGAAAAATAATAACAACCATGTAAGTCATGGTAACACACATAACATGGTAGAGAATAAATTAAAATAAAATAATATCATCATGTGAATAGTATAAATAATAAGTTACATGTTATCATCATCAAAAATGTAAAAAAATAGAAAATCATACTGATGAAATTGACCATTATAAATGAGTCACATGAGATACACACATAGCCACATGTTACCATAATCATGAAAGGTAAACAAGAAAACCAACAAAAGTATCTTATATAGGAAATAATCAAATAAAAGAGCCCTAAATTGTAAGGAAATTCCTACCTCAAGGTTATTGATGAATTACTCAAAGAATCGTCAAAGGATAAAATATTAAACCACTTCACACACCCATGGAGAGTGATCTCAAATATCAAGGATAACTAACTCATTATCCTATTATTCAATAATGAAACATTTAACGTATAATCAATATGATTCTATTTCAATATGTGTGTTTCTAGGATCACATACATTAATGTGGCCGCTAACAAAAAAAATCCAATGTATGTTGAAGGGGATGTCTCTAATTCACTATATCTTATGTTGATTGTGGAATGGATCTTAAGATCGTTATTGATTCTAAAAGATAACCCCAAGTCTATCCAATTACCATTGATCCCTTACTAATCTTTCAATAGGTAAGAGATTCAATGGATTTTGTTACTATAGACAAGTGGGGTTACTATTCATGAATTTTGTTACTATATACAAGTGGGGTTTTCATTTACACTATGATACCTCCTCTAATATACCAAATAATAATTATAAAATTAAAATTATCTCATCAATAAAAATTCAATAAGAGGTCTAGTAATATGATCCATACACACTTACCTATAGATCATTCATATTCAATAGATGATGTGGATGTAATTAAAGAACAATGTAAAATTTCTAGATCCACCACCAATCATTGTAGAAAGGATAGAATAATCATCAGATATTTATGAAAAAATATATCCAACATGGATATTTTTAAATTTGTCATGAAAGAAGATAAAATTGGGGGACATCTAAAAAAATACACTTTTATTATACCACCAAATTAGTTCAAAAATGAATATTAATGGGGATATAAAAGGCATGAGTCAAGTGTCAAGAGAAGAAATCTATAATTTAAAATATGTGGTATGGGTTGGAATTAGTTATTAAAGAAAATCCCAACCAGTGTAAAATTTAAATCCAAGGGTTATGTTTAATACTATTGGTTCCGGGCGCAGCGGAAGCATGGTTGGACCGACACCCAACTATGATTTTTACCATGATCAATGATTATTCCAGTATCAATATGATGATGATCCCCAATATCCATAGAATATAATCAAAGATTTAGATAAATAAGGAAGAGGCCTAAAACCTTTACGGGGGATCTTGAAAATCATGTTTATAATTAATTTAATTAATTTCATAAAGAAAATAATACATGGATCTTCGGTATTATCTTATTTGATGATGTTGATCATCCGGAATGACCCTTCCAGACTATCATGTTTTTCTTGCAAGGATCCAAACTTGAATCCCTCTAGCGGTGATCCACATGTGCTCTGATGACCTCCAATCGATGCTGCTCATTCTCTGGGTGCTAGTGCGGTGAAGTGAGTGTCTTGTGTCGATTGTTCTTAATCGATTGTTCATCAGCATTCAATAAATTATCTCATTCTTGAGAGGTGTGGGAATAGGATTCAAGAGGAAAATTGTTTCTCTCAGCAATTCTCAATTCACTGGGTGTGTGGTTCGGTACCTGGCACAATAGACATTGTGTCTATTTATAGAAATGGGGCTTCAGATACAATATTTAATTGCATGACAGTAATTAAATACATTAATAACCTTAGATAAACCCCATTCTATTAATAATAATACAACATCATTATTTATGGTTTGCCAACTTTCTCAAAATGGAATTATAAATAAAATTCTGCATCACAAAATAATAGTAGTGTTATTTTAATTTGTGCCAACTAGTTAAATAATTATTTATCCTCTTGAAAATATTTATTTACTATAATACTAGACTTGGTCCACTCAAACTTCACTTCCATTTATTAAACACTCGAATAAATAAATAAATAAATTATTCTCTTAAATAAATATTTTATTTATAAACTAGTAAATAAATATTTATTAAATGTCCAATAAAATAAATAAATATATTTTACTCACAATCTGGTGAATAAATATTTATTTAATTTATACAATAATTTTAATTTGAATAAAATTATTCCACTATATTCAAAATAATATTTATCAATTAAATTCAAATAAAATTTAACTGAGACCACCAAAAACACTTAGTGTGTGACCCTCTAGGATTCTTTCTCATTGGCATTAGTTGGGCTTGCCTAAAGTCTAAGAGTACTATCTAGAAATGAGTCAAGGAACCCAAGAGAAAAAACATAAAGTCACAACAACGATATCCACATATAAACGCTCACTGTGTAATATAATCTCTGTGTCTCAATATCTCATCAAGAAGGTTTCATGATAGTGTCATCAACCTTTGGGATTGATACGTCGTTCTTTGACTACCTGAAATAAAATCATTGTTACACCATGGCCATGGAATTTCATGAAACGGTTCTATTTCAATAAAAGGGCCGAGATATTAACTTCCATAAATGTACGATACAAATCCTTGCTTGACTTATCCATTAATAACATGACACTCAGGATGCAGCCAATGTACCCTACTTACCGCCAACTATATTCATGATGGTTTTTGTCAGTAAATCAATGTGCGCAAGTTGTGATATGTATTAATGATAATATTAAAGCCTAAAGATCATTTCACAAGATCGCAAATAGAAATATCTGATGATACCCAAACATGTGGAATTCCTACTGGCAGGACTATTCTCATCATCTACTGTCTTGGAGATTACTAAGTGGGAAATTCATGAGAGGAAGTCTTATCTTCTTACAAGTACTTTCACATGATGTTCTGTATGCTATATGTCCCTTCATAGTAGGTCATCCAACCGTAGAACTATATTTAAGAATATTGTTATAGAATTTCAAGGTTCTCATCATAGCGTGGAACTGCCATGACCTTATCAATGCAACAAATACTCTAAGACATTATTATATCATAGTCATATAGAACAATGGAAAATATGTAATAAGATGGTTAATATTTAAATACATTAAATATCCATATAATCAAAGTACAACCTGTTGGTTCTAGGACACCAACTCTTATAAACTCCCACTTAGACTAGAGCCAACTACCTATGACTTTCAATCTGCTAGACCTCAAATGGTGATCATGTTTCTACTGATTCAAGGATTTTGTCGAGGGTTCTTCCATGTTGTCTTCGGTGGAAATATTTTTCACTACAACATCACCTATCTGAGAAAAATCTCTCAAGAGATGATACTTTGGAAGTTTGTTCTTTGTCTGCTGATGTGACCTTGGCTCTTTTGCGATATCCACCGCTATTTTCACAGTACATTGTTATGATATATTTACTACTAGGTATCACATCCATCTCCTAGACAAAGCTTCACATACAAACTGCTTATTTAGTTTCCTAATAAGCTACGATATACTCAGAATCTGTTATAGAATCTACGACCACACTCTTCTTTGATATCTTCTAACTCATTGAACCTCCATTCAAAGTGAATATGTATCCCATTTTCAACTTTATTTCATCTTGATCGGTCTAGAAACTAGAATATACATATCCTCTAATGACAAGTTCGTCAACTCCTCCATATACTAGTAACATATCCTTAGTACGTCTCAGATACTTTAGGATAGTCTTAACTGTCATCCAATGGCGATCACCTGGGTAAGCTTGATATTTGCCTACCGCACTCAATGCATAGGTGACAACCAGCCTAGTATATATCACGGAATACATGACTGAACTAATCATTGATGCGTATGGAGTCCTTTCCATTATCTTTCTTTCCTCATGTGTCTGAGGATACATTTTCTTTGAAAGATGAATGCCATGTGATTTTGGAAACAATCCCCTCTTGGATTGTTCTATACTGGATCTCTTTAGTATCTTATCAATGTGCATACTTTGACATAGGCCCAAAAATCACTTGGATCTATCAAAATGGATCTTGATCCCAAGAATATATGTCACCTCACCCAATTCCTTCATGGAGAAGCATTGATTCAACTATGCCTTAAGAGACTATAAGATTGGTATCTCATTTTCAATAAGTAATATGTCATCAAAATATACTATTAGGAAAATGAATTCACTCCCACTAAACCATTTCTAGACACAAGGCTCACATTCCTTCTTGATAAAACCAAATTTCTTTATGGCTTCATCAAAATTAATGTTCAATGACCCGGATGCTTGCTTTAATCCATAAATGGATTTTTTCAACTTGTATACCTTATTGTCATCCTTCGGTTTTATAAACCCTTCAGGTTGTGTCATGTAGACATCTTCCTGAAGGTTCCTATTAAGGAAGGCTATTTTGAAATCCATTTTCTAAATCTCATAGTCATGGTAAGCGGAAATTTCCAATAGAATTATGATGGATTTCAGCATTTCAATTGGTGAAAAGTTTTTGTTGTAGTCAATGCCTTGACGTTGGTTGAACCCTTTTGCAACCAGTAGTTCCTTATAGGTACTGAATTTTCCTTTCATGTCCAGTTTATTCTTGAGTACCCATTTGCAATCAATAGGATTTACATCAACTGGAGGATCTACAAAAATTCAGACTTGGTTTTGGTACATGGAATCCATTTCAGAATTTATGGCTTCTTGCCACTTGGAAACATCAGTGCCACTTACTACTTCATTGTAGGTTAGAGGATCATTATTATCAACTAATAATGTGTCACCATCATCAGTAACTAGAAAATTGTACCTTTTTGGTTCTCTAACCTCTCTTGTACTCCTACACAGTTCTTGTGTCTCTGGAATAGTTATTTCATTCATGAGGATTTGTGGAATCTGCTCCTGTACCAACTCCTGTTTACGTTGAGCCTCAACTTCATTGAATTCTATCTCGCTCCCACATCTCTTTTAGATATGTGCTCCCTCTCAAATAATATTGTGTGTCTTTACACTATAACCATTTTGTATGAGGTTTTGTATAGGTAATATCCCCTTATTTCCTTGGGGTATCCTATAAAGGTACACTTTGTTCCTTGAGGTGAAAGTTGTTTAGCTAAAGAGGCCTTAACAAATGCATCGCTTCCCCAAAAATGTAAATTTGATTACATGGATTTATTTCCACTTCAGAACTCGTATAGAATACCATTTATCGATTTAGTTGGTACTTGATTTAGTATGTGCTCTGATGTTTGTAATGCATATCCCCAAAATAATAATGGAAGACTTGCATGAATCATCATTGATATCATCGTGTCCAACAGGGTGCAGTTCCTCCTTTCATTCACACCATTCCACTGGGGTGTGTAAGGAGGAGTGAGTTTGGATAGGATCCCAAACTCTCTTAAGTAATCTATGAAGACTTGATTAAGATATTATCCACCTCGGTCTGAGTGTAGTTTCTTAATATTCCTACCAAGTTGGCTCTCAACTTTATTCTTGTATTATTTGAACTTATCAAAAGAATCAAACTTACACCTCATTTAGTATATATATCCATATCTACTAAAATCATCAGTAAAAGTTATGATGTATGAGTACCCTCCCCTTGCTTCAACTGGAAATGGTCCACACACATCTGTATGAACCAATTTCATAAGTTCTTTAGCCCTTTCACCTTTCCCGCTAAATGGGGCTTTGGTCATTTTTCCTTGTTAACATGCATGACATATGTCTAGTGGTTTTAGTTTGAAAGAATCTAAATATCCATCTTGATTTAACTTTGTCAAGAATTTCTCGTTTACATGACCTAGATGGTGATGCCAAATTCGGGGGTGGTATGAGTCATGTGAAGTATCTTTTTTATCGATTTCCATTACTTGGTTTTTGTAATCAACATGTAAAGACCTCTATATAAATGTTCCCGACCAAAAAAATGTAATATTTGTAAAATAAGCAACATTTATTTCCAAACTTGAGAAAAAATACATATGTATCTAATATGGATATAGAAATAATGTTTTTAGTAACATACGTCACATAATAACAACCCTTTAACACCAATATCATCCCAGTTGGAAATGTGAGGTGGTACTCCTTGATAGCTACAACAGAAAGTCTGGCTCTTTTGGCTACAGGCATATCTACCTTCCCTCGGTCAATCTTCATGAATCTACTTGGTTCCTATATTTTTATACATATGTGATTTCCACAATCTATATCTAATACCCAGTTTTTATAAATATATAGATTTAATTCAATAACAATTGCACCTGAAGCTTCCCCTTGCTTCTTAGACTAGTTGGATTTCTTCTTCCAGTGGCCCTTGTTTCCACATGCGAAACAAACAGACTCTTATTCCCTTGCCTCCCCTTTGATCCCCCTTTTCTTTCAAGGATGTGATGAAGATTTGGGTTTAAATATCTTCTCCTTCCCTTTCCTATTATTCACCATAAGGATAAAAGGATTTTGGTGCTTCATATATTTGTCCACTTGGTGAATGAGGATAAGAAGATTAGATAGATACTTCTCAATGTTGTTCATATTTAAATTGACATTAAAGTAAGAGAAGCTCTGAGGGAGTGATGCGAGAATGAGATCGGTGCCCAGTTTTTTTGAGATTTTAAACCCTAGAACCTCTAGGAAGTCAATGTAGCCAATGAGCTTGACTACATGATCCCTAGTTGTGGTACCTTCTCCAAGATTACTCTGAAAGAGTGCCTTAGCGATATCAAACCTTTCTTGTCTTTCTCTCTCCTGTTAAATACCTTGGAGGTGCTCGAGCATGTTATAAGAATCCATGTTTTACATGAGATTTAATGAGATCACTATACATTGATGATAACATCAACCATTGAACATCGGTCGTGTCGTTTATATGTTTATCATAGACCAGGAAATCCTTATCAATATCCTCTTTGGAAGGGGGATAAAGTAATGCTGACTCTAGCACGTAAGACTTTTGTTCATGGTATAGGATAACCCGAAGGAATCTAAACCATTCATAGAAGTTACTGTTGGTGGTGATGTTGTCTTTATCTAGAATTGATCTTCAGGATAGTGTGGTTGGCGAGCTTGTCATTTTTATTCTACAATTAAAAGATCAGATCATTAGTACTTTTTGGATTACATTTTATGAGAAATAATAAATTTTATTAAGTCTCCCGCTATTTTATCAAGTCCCAATGGCCCTCACCATTGAACTCGGAATGTCTAGTTTCTCTGACATTCTAGTGGGAAGGATCCATATTCCCCTTCGCATAACACCAACCAGGGTTGTTCAATCTATTTGAAGGTATTTATGTAGGTATTTCATTGCCAACTGTGGACTTTCAGCTCCTTGATCTGTTGAGTGGACTACCTAATCTTGAAATCCTGACTTTGGATTTCCTCAACTCTTACCACCAATAATACACCAAGTCGAGAAAGGGCTACTCCTCTTGATGTAATATGGTTAAGTCAACCCAAAACCATTATTAAGGTATTCCTATATAAAAGTAACTATCCCAAGAAGGGTTGGTCAAACACATAGTTTTATTGAGTTTTTCCATTAATCAAGTAACGATAGTCTTGTTCTAACATAATATTTTATTTGAGGGATTTTTATATCTTATAAGTGAATTACTTATTATCATTATCACATTCTTGTTAATATTAACTGGAACTTACTTAATTTATTAACCATGTCTTGATAATATTTACGCATAAGTCTAGTATATTTTAGTTCCATATTGCATGCTTGTTTAAATCATTAATTATGTGATCCTGACAACACATCCATATTGATAAACCATGCAACAGATAGAAATAAAATAAATTAAAGAGAATAATTGTGATATTTTATAATGGTTAGTTTATCTAGTGGTTGATAAACTAACCTTGGCCTAGGGGAGAAACATCTTCAACCTTTTGGGTTCGTGTTTACAACTTTCCATTGGTCCACCTATGTATCTTCTATGATTGGTTTCATCTCAGCTCCAGCTTGAACCGTCTCCACTAGCTTGGAAGTTACATCCATTATGTATGCATTTTTTAACTCACATGTAGGTGAGGGGTAAAATGGATTTTACAAAAAAGAATCCTTGGGCACACAGGCCCTACATATTAATGAGGAGAAGTCTCACAGGCCAACAAATTTAATTTAAATAAATAAATTCAAAGAAACCATCCACATATAATGGTCTTGGTCTAGCTCAGGATCATCCATACATGAAATGATATTTAGACATAAAAAACTATCATTCAATTATTTAAACATTCTTGTTTAAGATAAATCACACTCGAATCAATTAATTATCATATTTAATTAATCAATCCTTTTATCTTAAACTCTTTTTTGAATTTCCTTGAGATTATCATACATCATAATTTTAAACAAATAAATTCATTTAAAATTATATCTGTACGTAACTTGTACCTTGGAGGCAACCCGGTGAATTCATATTCATAACTACCCAATGAGTGGAAATGAACATTACACAGATGTTAATTTAAACACATATATATAAAACACCTATCATGTGTTGTGCCTCGGCTTTATGCCTGCACTATGGTACATGTCTCATCAGTTTTTATAATATAACAATAAATTTTAATAAAACTGTGTAATTTGTATTAGTACATGGTGTGTAGTTCTAACTACATGGCATGTACTATCGTTCTCCGTCCATCCGAAGTACACACCTAGGGAAATGGAGTGTAGATGTACTTTGGAAATATTTAGAGTACACAGTGTGTTTAGTGGGACACACACCATTTAGTATCTTTGTTACATGGTTTTCGGTTGGGAAAGCCGTGTATGGGGTACACAGTCCAACCCTAACCCAAAGGGAATACACATTGTGTCCAGTGGACTACACATCGTGTAATCCAGAAACCACATACCACCTGTTACGGGTCAACACACAGAGTCATTTAAGACTTAGAAAGACTCCAAAACAAGGATTGTTTTGGAGGGTCGGTCCGATGCATTGAATCTTGACTACACGGCATGTACTGTTGAATACACGTCGTGTGTTCTGGTGTTATATGGCCAGAATTATTTGGTACCTCCAAATGAGATCCTCTGTTTTATTGTAATAAAAATAAAAAAAAAGATCATTTCTATAAGTTGAACGAGAAATGAAAAAGGAGGAATAGATCTAGAGATTCATATTTTTAGAACGATTAACTTGAATTGAAACAACTAATTTATTAAACATGTAAATCATCAACAAAATATTTAAATAATTATAAACTATGATGTAACCCACTCTAATACCACTTGTAGGTTCTGAGCGTAGTGGAGGCATGGTTGGGCCAGCACCCAACTTTGATTTTTCCCATGATCAATGATTATTCTGGGATCAATACGACGATGAATGCCAGTCACCATAGAATAGAATCAAAGATTTATATAAAGAAGGAAGAGGCCTTAAAACCTTAGAGAGGATCTTGCATATCATGTTAATAATTAATTTAATTAATTTCATAATGAAAATAATACCATGATATTCAGTATTTTCTTCATTGATGATATTGATCATATAGAATGACCCTTCTGGATTATCTTTTTTAACTTTCAAGTATCCAAACTATAACCCCTCTAGCGGTGATCCACACGTGATTTGATGGCCTCCGATTGACACCGCTCGTTCTTCGGGTGCTAGCGGGACGAAGTGAGTGTCTTGTGTTAGTCGTTCTTGATCACTTGATCTTCGGACTTAAAGAATGTCTCTCATTCTTAAGAGGGGCTGGAAGAGGATTATAGAGAGAAATTGTTTCACTCAACAATTCTCAATTCATTGGGTGTGTGGTTCAGTACCTAGCATAATAGACGTAAGTGTCTATTTATTGACATGGGGATTCAGTTACAATATTTAATTTCATAACAGCAATTAAATACATTCATAACCTTAGAGAAAACTCATGCTATTAATAATAATATCATGTCATTATTTATGGTGCACTAACTTGTTCAAAACGGAATTATAAATAAAATTCAGCGTCACAAAATAATAGCAGCGTTATTTTAATTTGTGCCACCTAGTTAAATAATTATTTATCATCTTGCAAATAATTATTTTACTATCGAACCGGTCTTGGTCTGCTCGAACTCAAATTCCATTTATTGAACACCCAAATAAATAAATAAATAATTTATTCTCTTAAATAAATATTTTATTTATAAACAAGTAAATAAATATTTATTAAATTTTTAATAAAATAAATAAATATATTTTACCCACAATCTGGTGAATAAATATTTATTTAATTTATTCAATCATTTTAACTTGAATAAAATTAAATTTTTTTCCAGAGAATAATATTTATTAATTAAATTCAAATATAATTTAACTGACACCACCAGAAATACATAGTGTGTGACCCTCTAGGATTATTTCTTGTTGGCATTAGGCGGGCTTTCCTAAAGTCCAAGAGTACTATCAAGAAATGAGTCAGTGCAACCAAGAGAAAAAACTTAAAGTCATATGAATGATCACTGTGTAATATAATCCATGTGTCTCAATATCTCATCAAGAAGGTTTCATGATAGTGTCATCAACCTTTGTGCTTGATACGTCGTTCTTTGACTACCAGAAAAAACTCTTCGTTACACCATGGCCATGGAATTTCACATGACGATACAATTTAAATCAAAGGCCCAAGATATCAAATTCCATAAATGGAATGGAAAAATCCTTCCTCGACATATCCATTAATAACATTCCCCTCGCGATTCACCCAACATACCCTACTTCCCGCCAACTATCTGTGTGACAGTTTTCGTCATTAAATCAAAGTGCGTGAGTCGTAACATGTATTAATGATAATATTAATGTCTAAGGATCATTACACACACTCACAAATAGAAATATCCAATGACACTAGAAAATGTGGAATTTCTACTGGTGGTTCTGTTCGTATAATCTTCTATCTTGGAGATTACCAAGTGTGAACTTCATGAGACGAAGTCTCATCTGCTTACGAGTACTCACACCTGACGGTCTTCATGCTATGTGTCCTATCATAGTATGAAATCCAACCGTAGAACTATATTTAAGAATATTTTTATATCATTTCAAGGTTCTCATTATAGAGGGGAACTTCCATGACCTTATCAATGCAACAAATACTCTAGAACATTATTAAATCGTAGTCATGCAGAACAATGAATAATATGTAATAAGATGTTTAATATTTAAATACATTAAATATGCATGTAATCAAAGTACAACCTATTTGTTCTAGGACACCAACTATTACAAACACATTCATAGATTGGGCACACCAGAAGGTCAGTGGCACCACTAACAGGCTACAGAATTTCCACTGGTGGGATTGTGGGCCTAGAAAAAATCTAGGCATTCTACCTCAGCTACCTAAAGGCTTGTGGCTTCCTAATTACTAGCTAGTGGGTTTTATTTTTTTTCATACCCATGACCATATCCATAGGCTATCCAATGGACTTATTTTAACCTATATGTAACCCTTAACCTCAATCCCATGAAATCCCATCTTAAGATACCCAATAACATAAAGTCCATCCTCTAAAAATTCCTTGATAGAGAAAAAACATCAGAGTAATGAATAATTTATTTATAACAAAAATCACATACATTGAAAACAAGTGATGATGTTACATGTATATTTTATTATATTTATTTTTTTATAATTTCAATTATTGAAACCCATATTCACAACTAATGGGTTATAAACGATCACATATTTAGGTCTTCAATATCTTTTTAAGATAATTATTTTATACAAAACATGTTCTTTATTCTCTGTGGGTTTTTGATGAAATGATTTGTTATGATATAAAAACTATATAGAATAAATGAATTTTAATAAATTATTTTTGCACCCTAATGCAGCTACAATACATTTACTAATGAATTAATATATATAGATAACATGATTATGATACATTGGGATAAACATTGGAAATGTGTAATGATACATTTGCGAATGACTATGGTAACAAGTTTTATGAAATCTTCATGAGAAACCTTAATGTTATTCTTATGAATGTCACATTTTTATATTGATGAGAAATTTTAATGTTTTTTTCATATACTAATTATTATTCTCTAATGTTATTCCTCATGTTTAATCTATGATGATCACTTACATGACATTTCCTATTTTTATCCCCTTACTAGTATTTATGATAATCTATTCCATTTTATATTTCTCTATAGGAAATCATATATTGTTCAGAAATATATAATTCATTTATAAAGGAGTCATTCAAGTGTATTGAATAATTTTTTTTTTTTGTAATCTATTCACTTATTTCATTATGATCCTATTATCCTTAAAAATAAACCAAAAATTTTCCAAGAAAGTTATAAATGAAATAATTTGTTAATGAATTATATTAAAAATATTATATGAAAAATAGAGGTACCTAACCCTATGTTGTGATTAAAAAATCCACATTCCACTTTTATATCCCAAAATGACTCTATAAAGGGCACCCCCTTGAGCCATATTACATAAAAAACATGAGAGAAAGTAAACTCGGTGTGATATAGAATATTATATCATATGTCAAGGTCTCCATCAGAATTACCCAGATCACCATGACCAATCTAATATGGAGGTGAGAAAACAATCAACAGTAATGATCATCACATGAATCATAAGAAATAAAAAATAATTCTCCATAACCTTAATCACCCTAAAAAATATCATCTTATTACATAATATGATCATCACATAATAAAAAACATCAAGGGGGAAAATAAAATGGTAACCAATTGTTATATATGAAGTTTGATTCAATTTATTTTATAATGTGAGAAACATTACCTATTAATAAATCTAATATCATATGAAAATTCCTATCCATTTTTAGAATATTTCACATTCATTACATTCTATCAAAAACTTGTAGAAAAGTAAACAACCATTTTATCTAAAAACTATTCATTAAAACATGTATTTAATCCTCTAAAAACCAAATAAGGCCAAATACTTATAATTTCCACCCAAAAAAATTAATGAAGACTTTGAGGAATTTTCACTAAAGTTTGGCCTACATAAAAAATAAATTTCAAAGAAATACATAAAAATTCATCAATATATACTTTAGACTAAGTAAAATTTCCATTAAAAACATTTTATAAGTCCATATGATATATCCTACATAGATATAAATTATTAATACAATTTAAAAAATCATTCATCCAATTAATTCATATATAAAGGGATTACATAGATACCTATGCCTCGGACATAGAGGAATTAAGTTATAATATGTCACTTTCACTAATACAAATTATCCCTTTAACAGTGCTACAAATAACCTTTATCATTGTTAGGAAATCACTAAAAATGTGAGTGATGTTAAAATACCAGGACATTTATCATCACTAAAAAAGTGCAGATAAAGGGAACATTTATTAGCGCTAATAAATGCGCATATAAAATATATCTTTTATCAGCACTAATAAAAGTTCATACTGTAGTCTCCTGTAATATCACACTACATCACCACTCTAGTGTGTTATTGTAGCACACCGCAACACTAGAAAAACATCAGATATATCAAAAAAACAAGTCTCAAAATAGAATTTAAATGAAATGAGATTTACAAAAAAATACCAGAAAAAAATTATATTATATACATTTAAAACATTATTTTATACAATTACATAAATAATAATTATTACATACATTCAAAAAAATCCTAACTATTAATGTTACCATGATCTCCGTTGACTTTATTTATCGAACTGCCAACACTGCATGAGCATCTTCGAATAAACCACATTAACTTGAACAAAATAATCCACCTGTATAAGAATAAAATTATTTTGTGAGTAATAATAATAAGAAATAAATTAAACATAAATGTGAAATGATAAATTAATTATATATACAATAATTTTATTATAAAAACATCTATATTACCTTTATGATTGAGCATAGGCAACATCGTTGCTCTTCCTACAAAGGAAGTGGAGGTATCTTGAAAGAAAGTGATAAATGCACCACTATATGGGTGAAAATTTTTAAGGGGGAAGAAGAATGAAAGTTGTACAGAGCACCCAAAACTGAAAAAAAATAATCCACCTATATAAGAAAACAATTATTATGTGAGTAATACTAAAAAGAAATGTAATAAACATAAATATGAAACAATACATTAATTCTATTGACAATGATTTTACTGTGTAAACATTAAGATTACATCTGTGATTGAGTAGAGGTAGCATCGTTTCTCTTCTTGGAAAGTAAGTGGAGTCAACATAAAAGATAGTGATAAATGCACCACTACATGGGTGAAAATATTTTAAGGGAGAAGGAGAATGAATGTTGGATAGAGCACCCCAACTCAAAAAAAATAATCCACTTGTATAAGAAAAAAATTATTATGTGAGTAATTCAAAAAAAATGAATTAAAAATAAATATAAAACAGTACATTAATTCTATGGATAGTGATTTTACTGTTCATACATCAATATTACCTCTATGATTGAGCACTCGCAGTGTCATTTATCTTTTTGAAATGGATGTGGAGGTAACTTGAAAGAAAGTGATAAATGAACCACTACATGGGTGAAAAGATTTTAAGGAAAAAATCATGAAAGTTGGACAGAACACCCCAAGTCAAAAAAAATCCACATGTATGAGTAAAAAATTATTATGTGAGTAATACAAAAAATAAATGAATTAAACATAAATATTAAACAATAAATTAATTCTATGGATAATGATTTTACTATAAAAACATCAAGATTCACTAACATAGCACAATCAAGTTACCCAGTTACCCTATATTTCCTTTTATTTTTGCTCAATCAAGTTTCACATTCACATATCACTATCACAACAAATTTATAAACACAAGTCATGACAAACAATGTACACGTAGTTCTCCACTACATGGACACCCAAAAACCATTTTAAAACATATGCACAACAAATCATTTCACAAACATTTTTCACACTTATTATCTATGTTAATAATTCATTTAAAAAGTTTCCTAAAATAACCCTCAGAGGTACCATAAGTCTTTACATAAAAAACACACCCAAGTTCGCATGAAAATGATACTTTTAAAATCAAACGCACCACCAAACCACATAGAAGATAATTTTCAACACATATATAATTTAATAAATCTATTAACTAATTTTTAGATCACTTCCAATTAACAAACCCAAAGTTTACACTAATTTGCAAATAATTCCATAGCAATTCAATTTTTTTACAAATTTTTACACAACCCGAAATCATTTTCAAAACGTTTCTTCCACGCTTTAAAATAATTTCCAATTCACATTAAAAAAAGTTAAAACATGTTCAATATGGAAAATTATGTCAATTTCATTTAAGAACTTACATCCAAACCTATCTGCATTTATGTGCCTTTGAAAAAATTATTTTCACCTTTCAAACAACCCATAAAACCCTTCCACAGAACACTACACCAAAAACACACACACGTAACATAGAAATTTTCCATTACAAAACCCAAACCCAACACAAACTTTGTCAAACCCTTTGAAAACTCATTTTTCATCACTCACACCATTTAATAAACTATTTCCACATCGCAAATTACATTTCTAAAATAAATTATTCATTATTTAAAAATTTCACAACTCATACTCAAAAGTGAAAAAAAAGACTAAAATGCCAAAAATGATCCATTTCCCATAAAAAATACCTTTTCAACACACGTTCACCTTAAGAACCCACAAAAACACATTTTTTACTATTCAAACAATAAATCGAAGACCTCCACTGATTTTTCACAACAAGTCCTATATAGAAACATAACAATTTCTCTATAGAAAATTTATTTTCAAGACAAATTCATGTCAAAGAATTTCCAAAACATGTTCGCACCACCAAAATAAACTATAGAGCATGAAAAAATCAACCAAGTGAGAAAATTAAATTATCTAAAATTGTTAGGGCATGGGACCACATACTTTAGGCAGAGAAATTGCTGGAAAGTGAAGTGAAACCACTTCTGCATCGCAAATTAAATCTAAAACAAAATGTCAGATGAGATGTTTGTGCAATTGGAGTGTCAGCTGTCACGACCCGTCCCCCAGGGCCTGTGCCGTGGCTACCCCAAGCCCGCCTTCCATAGGCAAGGGGCTGGCGACTAGCACCAAAGGTGTAATTCCCTAAAACTGGGAAGGCATTGCATTTATAACCTGTAAACTCACAACAAAATAGTACAAGTTAGAAGCAAAAAACTAAGTAAAATTGTATAAATAGAGTGCTGAAAATTAAAGGGTCCGGAATAAAAGCCCAATAGGAAAGTACAAGTACAGCTGAAAAACAAGTACAACTGAAGAAAGGTAAACAGCTACTAGATCGTCCACTGAGAAGTTATACCTGAAGAGTAGGTACAGATAGCCTCCAAAGCACTCCACGTTCGTTCGTCTACTCCGTGTACCGACACATCGTATGTTCCACCTCCAGGTACCGTCAAGTCCTGGTACACTCAGCCTCTGTCAGTGTTGTCCGTCGTCTGCATCCAACACAGCGAGGTGCGGGCATAGCCCATGCAAGGGTGAGTATAACGATACATAGTAGGTACCCTGATACACTCAAGGTCTCACAAAATCCAACAAGGAAAAACCACAAATTATGAGATCAACAGATAACCCCACTTAGGTATATGCCCATACATATACCTATGTTATCAAGTAATCCATCTCAATCATGAGGAAAACACAAAGTTACTGACACAGCTCACACAGGTATACAACTTATGTAGAGAGATAGATATAATCATATGTGGCCACTGAATCATCTATTCTGTCAAACCCACAGAGGATCCAGGAACAGAAATCAGAACTGTTGAACCCACACAGGATCCGGGAATAGTAAACGGAGCTGTCGAACCCACACAGGATCCAAGAACAGTCGTCAAAGCTATCGAACCCATACATGATCCAGGAACAGTCATCAGTGATGTCGAACCCACACAGGATCCAAGAATAGTCGAAAGTGGTGTCGTACCCACATAGGATCTAGGAACAGATGTCAGCGCTGTCGAACCCACATAGGATCCAGGAACATTCATCAGTGCACCACCAGCCATAGGGTTCCGCACAAAGCATGCTTGATTCTGGGAGGGTCTTCTCCTCAATCCAAGTGTTGATACATCAACTTCCATGAAGTCCCAAGTTGATCTATCCTAAATACCCATCTTTCCATAAGAAACTCAACGAGACAGGTGGTTCATCAATCGGACGTCTGTTCTGAGAGTTTTTGGCATTTTCGTTCTGAGGGACCGGTTGGATTTATGTTCGATCTAACCCAGCCGTACCCCAGCTATGTCCAAAAATCAAGTGGGGAATACCAAAATCACCTTCTCCTTCCAAGGTTTCCGTCGTCGCAGACGGTTCGTCAATCGGACGCCCGTAGCTCATGTTACGGGCAAAAGAGTGGAAACATGTCAAATGGGTCCGGCTCCGGTCCGGCCCAATCGGCCCGACCCGGCCCGACCCAGGTCCGGACTGGGGTCCGACCTTGTCCACGGGTCTGACCCGGTTCGCGGGTCTGACCCGGTCCGCGGGTCCAACCCGGTCCGCGGGTCCAACCCGGTCCGCGGGTCCAACCCGTTCCGTGGTTCAGACCCGGTCTGCGGGTCCGACCCGGTCCGCGGGTCCGACCCGGTCCACGGGGATGGACCGGCCCCCACTGGGTCGGGCCCAGCGGCTCATGGGGTCTGCCCTAGCCTTGTCCAGAGGGGGAGGCCATGCCCCCCTTGATACCAAACGGATTATCCGTTTGAGTGATTTCCAAAACTGGCACCACATGGCTCCAATCCGCCTCAGGCGGGACCCAGCGAGAGGTCCCGCTCCTCCTGGCTGGATGAGCGGCCAGCCACCTCCCGCACGGCGTCGATTGCGCCACACCTCCTCCAGCAACCCAGCAGCTCGGGCCACCGGTCTTCCTTGCAGCCGACCTTGCACCCGCCGCCGCTGCACCACCCCGGCCAAGGGCGCGGCCCTTTTTTTGCTCCACTACGTGGCGTGGTTGCGTCGCGCCTTCTCTAGCGACCCGGTGGGTTGGGCCATCGGTTTTCTTCACGGTCGGGCTTGTGTCGGCCGCCGCAGCACCGCTGCAGCCCTTCGGCCATGGGTTACTCCTCCGGCAGTGCGGTTGTGCTGTCGCCGTCATGCGGTGACGATTGTTTCTCCATCCATCGGCGAACTTTCCGCGGGTCACCGAACGAGTTCCAGTGGCCCGATTCTCATTCCGGAAGTATCCGTGCATTCCATGGGATTTCGCCTTCGATCCACAATCATTATTGATGAGAATCTCTCATCCCAATCTCATTCCGCGTTTAGCATCAAATTCCACAAAGAAGGTCGAGGGGTCGGGCCGTGTTTGTTCGGCATGCACCCTCTGCGTTAGGGTGATAGCATGCGGCTTCGATTTATAATCCTCGACGGAAAATGAAGAACAAGAAACAAAACAAAGTTCAAACCTCTAAATTTGTTTGTTGATCGTTGAAGAAGTTGCGGAAAGGCATACCTCAATTTGTTGTTGACGAACGCGTTCAACGTCGAGGAGGTTCTGAGGAATGAAGTTGAAGTCGGGATCTAGGTCGATGTTCTTTGTTAGTTGGAGCGTTCTTCTTTGGTGGAACACATTCTTCACTGGGAGCCTTCTCCCAAGTTCTCCCCTCTCCCAAGATCCACCAAAAAGAAAGTGAGTCCCCCAACAAAATAATATATTTATCTATTATTTAGTTGTTGACACAAATTTCAAAAAGATTCAAATTAATTAATTGATTCTCAATTAATTAATGGAGTGGATTTGGAACCATAAAGTGGGGAGCTCAAGAGGTTTCTCCCCACTTAGTGGGGAGTTCAAGAGGTTTTAACCTCGGGTGGTCCCCACCACATTAAACATGAAGAGGAGGTTAGGTTTGGGTGGTCCCCACCTCCATAACTTTTCATGGGAGGTTAAGGTGTGGCGGTCCCCACCTCCAACTTCCATGTGGAGGTTTTAACCAACGAATAAAAATAAATCCACACACTTTATTTTTATTTAAAATATTCTCTAAAAACCCCAAAACAATCTTTTATTTTCGACCATCTGCTATCGAGGTGAAAGTCTTCTTAGGAAAATACCGGCATTGCAAGTTCAACAGTGCTCTCAGATTTCAATTCCAAGCACCAGTTCAAAAGTTATAAAAACCCACTCGTACGTTTACTGAACGTACTCGAACAAAACTTCAGAAATTGATTTCGGGCACATCGGGCCTCAGAATCATGTGCCGTAAGTTTTCACAGACTCGTAAAATTCCCATGTATTTATGAAAAAAAATTCCAAGGAAATTCCGGGTCTTTCCATTCTCCCCACCTCAGGGATTTACGTCCCTGTAAGCTATAACTCAAACTAAGGGAACAAATGGGGGTACTGAGCATGAATCTGAGTCTCCCGCTCCCATGTACTCTCCTGGAGGTTCTTGTGCTACCAACGAATGTGCACCAGAGGTATCAACCATCGACGAAGGACCCACTCTTGTCGATCCTCAATCTCCACTGGAACCTCTGTAAAAGTATCTCCATCGTCGATGTCCAGCTCCCCATGGTTGATGATGTGAGATGGGTTGTGCACGTATCTCCTCAGCTAGGATGCGTAGAAGACATCATGCACCCGATGCAACTGAGGTGGAAGAGATAAACGGTAAGCCACCTCACCTGCTCTGTTGAGGACCTAGAAAGGTCCAATGAACCTCAGAGATAACTTGCCACCTCGGCCAAATATCTATAATCCGCATTGAGGTGAGACCCATAGAAAGACGTGGTCGCCATCATCGAACTCTAGAAGTCTCTGTCTGTAGTCAGCATACGACTTATGTCTTCTCTATGCAGTATTCATCTACTCCTGGATGATCTGCACCTTCTCTGTGGTAACTCATACCATCTCTGGTCCCACTAGTTCTGACTCCCCAGGGTCTTTCTAGCACATTGGCAATCTGCAAGGTCGGCCATACAAGGCCTCAAAAGGTGTCATCCCAATGGTGGAGTGATTGTTGTTGTTTTATAAAAACTCTAATAAAGGTAAGTGATCCTCCCAGCTGCGATCGAAGTCGAGGACACAGGTATAGAGCATATCCTCGAGGGTCTGAATGTTCTGCTCAGTCTGATCATCTGTCTGAGGATGAAAGGAGGTGCTCAGATGAATCTGCATCTTGAAAGCCTCCTGCAACCCCTTCCATAGCCGGGAAGTAAACCATGTGTCACAATCGGAGACAATAGATGAATTACTCCATGTAGCCGCACAATCTTCTACACATAGAGGCGTCCCAAGCTCTCTATTAAACCCTACTCTCTGATCGGTAGGAAGTGGGCCAACTTGATGTGTTGGTCAACGATCACACAAATCGAGTCATGACCCCTGGATGTACGTGGAAGTCCTATGACGAAGTCCATGGATATCCCATCCCACTTCCACTCTAAAACCTCTAAAGGATGAACCAAGCCTGCTGGTACCTAGTGCTCCGCCTTCACTTGCTGATAAGTGAGGCATCAAGAGACAAACTTTGCAACTGCCTTCTTCATCCCTGGCAACCAGTGCTGTCGTCTGAGGTCCCGGTACATCTTCACCACTCCTGGATGTACCGCTAGAGGGGAAGTTTGAAACTCCCTCAAAACTTCCTCATGAAGTGAAACTGGCACCATAGTATGTCCTCTGAAGTGGATGACGTGCTCCCCACCTTTAAAAAAATCCATCAGGTGCCTACCCTATGGATATCTGAGCACGTCGCGTCTCACAGTCAGCTTATCCACACTGTGCCTCCCTGACTTTCTGATGAAGTAGAGGAGTGACTGTAAGAGATTTAAGGAAAGATTCTCCATCCCTATCCACAAAGGATATCGATAAATTAGCATCCACTATGTTGCCTCACCTAGAAGCTGTATACCAGACCTACTGCTGAGTGCATCTATAATAACATTACCCTTCCCAAGAGTATAGACTATCTCGAAGTTATAGTCCTAGAGTAACTCAATCCAACGTCGTTGTCTCAGTTTCATATCCTTCAGAGAGAAGATATACCTGAGACTCCTGTGATCAGAGTATATAGTAAAACGTTCTCCCATCAGATAGTTTTGCCATATCTTCAAGGCGAAGGCCACTGCTTCTAACTCCATGTCATGGGTAGCATAGTTATGATCGTGGTGTCTCAGCTTCTGAGAATCATACGCGATCACTGCTCCTTCCTGCATCAGGACACATCCGAGTCTGGTCCCTGTTGGGTCGCAGTAAACTACGTACCCAATGCCTTCTTCTGGAAGCCTCAAGATGGGTTCACTATTCATCCTCTGCCTCAGCTCTTGAAAGCTCTAATGAAATATCTACGACCACACGAAGGTTTTCCCCTTATTCTTAAAGGCTGATAGTGGTACTGAAACTCTAGAGAAGTCTGGAAAGAATCTCTGGTAGTATCCAGCCAAACCTAGGAAACTCTGTACCTCCATCACACTCCTGGGTGGCTCCCAAGAAAGTAACACCTCAATATTCATGGGATCCACTGCAACTCTAGCCTCTGAGATTAAATGTCCCAAAAAGTGAACCTCTTAGATCCAAAACTGGCACTTCGAGAGCTTACCATAAATCTGGTGCTCTCGGAGTGTGTCCAGTACTACCCGCAAATGGTAGCAATCCTCCTCCTCAGTAGTCGAGTAGATCAAAATTTAGTAGATGAAGACTACGAAAAATTGATCAAGTTATGGCTAGAAAATCATGTTCATGAGTCCCATGAACACTGCTGGAGCGTTGGTTACACCGAAAGGCATAACCAAGAACTCGTAGTGGCTGTACCGACATCTGAAGGTTGTCTTCTACACATCCTCTTCTTGAACTCTGAGCTGGTGATAGCCTGATCTGAGGTCTATCTTCGACAACCACCGTGCTCCCTTCAACTGATCAAAGAGGTCGTTAATCCTCAGAAGTGGTTACTTGTTCTTCATGGTCACCTGGTTTAGGCTACGGTAGTCGACACAAAGCCTCAAGCTTCCATCTGCCTTCTTGGCGAACAAAATCAGGGCTGCCCAGGGAGAAACACTGGTCCGGATGAATCCCTTCCCCAGCAAGTCCTCCAGTTGTACCCGTAGCTCGTGTAGCTCTATGGGATCCATCCGATACACTGGTGTAGATATCGGTGTCATCCCGGGGTACAGGAATATATAGAATTCCACCTTTCTGTAAGGAGGTAGTCCTGGAACATCGTCAGGGAAAACATCCACGTACTGGTCCACCACTATCAGATAAGTGGGACTCTCTACATCAACTTCTCTGAGGGTAAGGCAGGCCAACTGATGAGTGATTGGCTGCACCCTCCTCTGAGTAAGTCTGTCATGTGCTGCAAAGGCTCCCTTTTTTCCAGTGAAGTTAAACCTAGTCCCATCCGTGCGGACACACCACACATTGCACCTAATACAATCAATCTGAGCATGGACTGTAGATAACTAGTCCATACCCAAGATGACGTCGTAAGGCCTCGACGCTGCTACTAGGATATCCCAGCCGAAGCTCTCACCTCCTAGAGTAATCTCACACTACCGACACTAGTGTGTAATAGTCGAGTTTTCTCTCGTACGAGTCTCTATCCATAAGGATCGATCCAATGGCTCCGTCAGAATATTTGAGCTCTGAAAGAGGGTAGTGGAAATGAAAGAGTGACTGACACCTCTGTCTATAAGTACTGCAGCTAAGGTGGAGTAGACATACATAATACCTCGAATCATCTCCGGAGCACCATGATCGTAATCCTCAGATGCCTGGAGCTGAGATCTCACCTGTCCACCTACTCCCTGTGGTCGGGGTGGACCTCCTGGTGGTGGTGGTGGTAACACCTTGTAATGTCATCCACCACCAGCTGCACGAACATCTCCTTTTCCATGTCTGCATGTACCCTGCGGATCCCCTCAATCGAACCTCTGCCTCTTTCTGGGAGGTCCCTCAACTGTCTGCTGATCATCTTAATGGTGGGTCGGACAGTCATGAGCCATGTGACCCTGCCTGCCACATGTGAAACACTGCATGTTCCTCGAATGACTGGCTCTATCTCGTGTGACTCAAACTACTGAACCTGTGTCCTTAGGTCGTCCACCGGATGGTTTGGTCCACTTGGACCTCTACAACATCTGTCTGCTGCTTTCTGTAGAATACTTTTCTACGTGACACCCAGTGGTGGGTCTCGCTGCAGGTGACTGCTCAGTAAGGAAAATCTCCACTAAGAGGTCTCACTCCAACACCCCTACCTATGTCGGGATGCTGAGGGAGATCATCCCAGCCCTGATATCTCTCTTGAGCCCCTACTTGAAGGTCTGGGCCCTGAAGAATAGGTCTCATACCATATATGTGGAGTAGCACGAGAGGTCTGTGAACCTCGCTGAGTATTGTGCCACTACCATACTACCCTGCTGTAGATGCAGTAGATCCTATATCTGCACCGCACGTAGGGTGGTTGGGAAAAAATTCTTCCCAAAACAGGCTCTCGAAGTCTGCCTAGAGAAGTTTCACCTCATCATGAACCTGGAGCATCAGGCTCCACCATTTGCCTGATGATGCCTGAAGGAGACTCGCGGCAAGGATCACCATAAGGTCTTCTTGTGTCCCTACCATTCTGAAGACTCTCTCCATAGCCTCTAGCCAATCCTCAGCTTCCTGTGGGTCAGTCTTTCCCATGTACCTGTGTGGCCTCTAGCGCTGGAACTCGTGCAATGCGCTCAGGTAGCGTGCACTCTCTACTGAAGTGGTAGGTGGCATTAGTGGCCCAACGAGTATTGGTACCGCTGGTGCCTCTGCTGTGATAGGTCCCTACACCGAGGCCTCGTCGGTCGGTGGGATTCCATCACGTATAATGCCTGGAACATTAGCTGGCTATCTGTGTGGAGGTATCCTTTAAAGAAATGGGTTCCCCAAAGACAATAAGTTATACCTGGTGAGATGACTAAAAGATATCACTAATAAAATTCTTGAAACACACACACAATCAAAGTTTTCATGCACTAAGTCAGAAATCAGAAGTCAGGGTCCTGGTGTATGGATATGTCGGCCGCCGCACCAACACTTGACTCCCTGAACTGAAAACCACACTCAATACCCTTAACACTATTGCTTCACAAAAAACATCAGAGTCTGAAGTTCTGTGGTAGAACCGACTCCTCTGATACCCATTTTTCATTACCTATCCCCCAGGCCCATGTCGTGACTACCCCAAGCCCGCCTTCCATAGGCCAGTGGCTGGCGACTAGCACCAAAGGCGTAATACTCTAAAACAGGGAAGGTATTGCCTTTATAACCTGTAAATGCACACAAAAGAGTACGATCTGGAAGAAAAACACTAAGTAAAAATATATACATAGAGTGATAAAAAGTAAAGGGGCCAGAATACAAGCCCAACAGGAAAGTACAGGTACAACTGAAAAACAAGTACAACTGAAGAAAGGTAAACAGCTATTGGATCATCCACTGAGAAGTCCACTTGATGGGTAGGTACATATAGCCTCCACAACACTCCACGTACGTCTGTCTCCTCCATGTACCGACATGTCCTATGGTCCACCTTCGGGTAACGTCCAGTCCTTGTACACTCAGCCTCGGTCAACATTGTCCTTCATCTGCATCCAACACAATGAGGTGCGGGCATAGCCCGTGCAGAGGTGAGTATAATGATACTCAATAGGGACCCTGAGCCCCTCAAGGTCTCACAAAATCCAATAAGGATAAACCAAAAAGTATGATATCAACAGATAACCCAACTTAGGTATATACCGATACAAATAACTAAGTTATCAATTAATCCATCTCAATCCTGAGGAAAACAAAAAGTTACTGACTTAGCTCACACAGGTATACAACTTATGTAGAGAGGTAGAGATGATCAGATGTGGACATTGAATCACCTATTCTTTCAAACCCACACAAGATCCAGGAACAGAAATCAAAACTGTCGAACCCACACAGGATCCAAGAATAGTAAACGGAGCAGTCGAACCCACATAGGATTGAGGAACAGTCGTCGAAGTTGTAGAACCCACACAGGATCCAGGAACAGTCGTTAGTGTTGTCAAACCCACACAAGATCCAGGAACAGTTGTCAATGCTGTCGAACCCACACAGGATCCAGGAACAGTTTTCAGTGTTGTCGAACCCACACAGGATCCAGGAACAGTTGTCAATGCACAACCAGCCATAGGGTTCCGCACAAAGCATGCTTGATTCCGAGAGGGTCCGCTCCTCAAGCCAAGTGTCGATATATCAACTACCACCAAGTCCCCATTTGATGTATCTTAAAGATCCATCTTTCCATAAGAAACTCAATTTGACAAACGGTACGTCAATCGGACGCCCGGTCTGAGAGTTATTGGCATTTTCATTCCGAGGGCCCGGTTGGATTTATGTTCGATCCAACCCGGCTATACCCCAATTGTGTCCAAACCTCGAGGGGGGTATACCAAAATAACCATCTCCTTCCAAGGTTTCTGTCATCGTAGACGGTTCATCAATCGGATGCCCGTAGCTCAAGTTACGGTAAAAAGAGTGGAAACAGGTCAAACGAGTCTGGGTCTGGTCCGGCCCAGTCGGACTGACCCGGCCTGACCCGGTCCAAACTGGGGACCGACCGAGTCCGCAGGTCTGACCCAGTCTACGGGTCCGACCCGGTCTGCGGGGACGACTCAGCCCGCGGGGGCGGCCCGACCCGCGGGGGTGACCCGGCCCACGCTCGCAGCCAGGCCCGCGCTGGGTTCGGCCCGACGACCCATGGGGTCTGCCCTAGCCACGTCCAGGGGGAGGCCACACCCCCTAGATCCTGAACGGCTTAACCATTCAAGTGATTTCCAAAACCAGCGCCATGTGGCGCCGGTCCACATCACGTGGGACCCAGTGAGGGGTCTCGCTCCTCTCAGCTGGTCGAGCGGCCAGCCGCCTCCCGTGCGGCGCCGATTACACCCCGCCTCCTCCGGTGACCCGGCGGCTCGGGTCGCCGGTCTTCCTCACGACAGGCCATGCGCCGGCCTCCGCTTCACCGTTGTGGACTTTTTTCTCCACCACGCGGTGCGGTTTCTCTGCGCCTTCTTCTATGACCCGGAGGCTTGGGCCACCGGTTTTCATCATGGTCGGGCTTACACTGGCCGCCGCTGCACTGCTGCGGCCCGTCGGTCACGGGTTACTCCTCCAGCAGTGTGGTTGTGCCACCGTCGTCAGGCGGTGATGATTGTCTCTCCATTCATCAGCAAACTTTATGTGGGTCACCGAACAAGTTCTGGTGGCCCGATTCTCATTCTAAAAGTAGCGGCGCATTCCTCAGGACGTCGCCATCGATCCACAATCATTGTTGATGGGAATCGCTCATCCCAATCTCATGCCGCGTTTAGCATCAAATTCCACAATGAAGGTGGAGGGGTCGGGCCGTGTTTGTTCAGCCCGCACCCTCCATGTTAGGGTGATAGCATGCGGCTTCGATTTATAATCCTCAATGGAAAACGAAGAATGAGAAACAATACAAAGTTCAAACCCCTACCTTTGTTCATTGATCATTGATGAAGTTGCAGAAAGGAAGACATCGATTTGTTGTAGATGAACGCGTCCTAAATCGAGGAACTTCCGAGGATGGAAGTCAAAGCCAGGATCGAGGTCGATGCTCTTTGTCGGTTGGAGTGTTCTTCATTGGTGGAACACATTCTTCACTGGAAGCCTTCTCCCAATTTCTCCACTCTCCCAACCACCACCAAAAATAAATTGAGTCCCCCTACAAAATAATAGATTTATATATTAGTTAGTTGTTGGCACAAATTTCAAAAACATTCAAATTAATTAATTGATTCTCAATTAATTAATGGAGTGGATTTGGCACCATAAAGTGGGAAGCTCAAGAGGTTTCTCCCCACTTAATGGGGAGTTCAAGAGGTTTTAGCATCAGGTGGTCCCCACCACATTAAACATGAAGAGGAGGTTAGGTTCGGGTGGGCCCCACCTCCATAACCTCTCATGGGAGGTTAAGGTGTGGCGCTACCCACCTCCAACTTCCATGTAGAGGTTTTAACCAACGAATAAAAATAAAGCCACGCACTATATTTTTATTTAAAACATTCTCTAAAAACCCCAAAACTGTCTTATATTTTTGACCATCTGTCGTCGAGGTGAAAGTATTATTAAGAAAATATCGGCGCTACAACTTCAACGGTGCCCTCGGATGTCAATTACAAGCACTGGTTCAAAATTTATAAAAACCCGCTCATACATTTACTGAATGTACCCGAACAAAACTTCAGAAATTGATTTTGGGTAAACCGGGACTTGGAATCATGTGTCGTCAGTTTTCACAAACTTCTAAAACTCCCATTTATTTAGGAAAAAAATTCCACGGAAATTCCAGATCTTTACACAACAATAGTCTGGTGGTGTGATTCGAACTTCGATTCACCGAGGAGGAGCGTCAGCAGTGGGTGGCTTCTGTAGAAATCTCAAGATATCCCGACGAGTTCACAAATGGTTAGGGTTTTTAAAATAGATCAGGACACTTTTATCAATGATTATGAATAAGCACCGATAAATAGAACTTTTATCATCACTTATAACATAAGTTCTCATAAAACCAATATTTATCAGTTCTAATAAATCTTAGTTTTATCAGTGCTTTATTTATCACTCCTCGTCTTTATCACTGCTTATTAAAGAAGCACTATTAAAGGATTTATAATTATAAATATAAATAAACAAATTATAAAATTTATAAATACTTAATAAATATATATAAATATCAATATAATAGATATATTACTTTTTAAATATATTTATTATAATTTTATAGTTATTTATTTATAATTATAGAAATATTTTTAAAAAATATTATTTATATCATTATATATGTTTATATCATTATATATATTTATTTAATTATACATATATATTTAATAAATATATATAAATATAAATATAGTAAATATATTCATTATTTAAGTAAATTTATTATAAAGTTAATAATTATTTAAATATATATATTTATTTATTTATAATTATATAAATAAATTCAAAAAAAATTATTTATTTATAATTATAAATATATAACTGTATAAATATAGTAACTTTACATTTATAAAAATAGTTTTTTATAAATATTTTTTTACAAATATATTTTTAACATTATTAATGAATATCTCCATTTAAGTGACTTCATCTATGTTAAAATTGAGTGAAATTTAATAAATTAAGAATATGTAAACTTTAACAATATTTAAAAAATCGATAAGTTTGGTGTCTATGCATTGTATATAAAAATGCATTAATTATGTATATGTAAAATCGCTATATATCACACATTTGATCTATGTTAAATTAAAAAATCAAACGACATTCAATTATATGTCTAGTATTATGCAATTATAGTCAGTATTTATAATTCATATTAATTTTAAATTATAAGACATTATTCAATAAACATGTGACTATTTAATGTAAAGTGCATAAATATTTTATAATATATTAATCATATTTATATACATTAATATATATATATATATTTAATATATATAATTTAATAACATTAGTTATCATAATTATCTAATTAATAAAATGTTTAATAATTAATAATGTATAATCAATCTATTCATTTTTATCAATAATTATTTAATTAATAAAATTTGTAATTTTTTTATTAAACACATTTTTTATTATTTATTTATATAAATAATAATAATCACTAAAAATAAAGCATTGATAAAGGATACCCTTTATCAGCGCTAATAAAGGATACCTTGTATCAACGGAAAAAATAAAGTACTGATAAAGGATACCCTTTATCTGCGCTACAAATAATGTACTGATAAAGAATAAATTTATCAATGCAAAATATAAAGTGCTGATAAAGGTTTTATTTTATCAGAACAAAAAAAGATGTACTAATAAAAGGTTAAATTTATATGTGCTTTATTTAGCGCTGATAAATATGCAATTTATCAGTGTTTTGTTATAGCACTGATAATTACCAGTGTTGTTAAAGGTGTGTTTTGTAGTAGTGTTTCTTTAGTGAACACCCAAATAAGATGTTAACAACCCCCTATGGGATCTAGAAAAAAAATACCTAGCATAGAACTAATGAAAACCTATAAATCAAAATTCATAGTTATTAGGGATCTAGGGGGTGGGGAAACATATGGAAAATTAAATTGGGAAGTGGGGAGGTGGAAATGGGAAATAATAGAGTGTAATAATCTTAAAAACTATTTTTAATCCATAGGGGAGTCTCTAATATTTGAATTGGTGAGAAAATAAGATCTCCTTTAGGCTCAAGGTAGTGTCTACCATGCGAAATGAAAGAGGATAAGTAGATAAGAGATATAAAATTATAATGGGTAAAGTTGGAATTTCATAAAATTAAAATTATTCATGGGTGACATTACAATATGATGCATTCATCATAGTATGATGACCCCTTCAACAAAATTGTAGTAGTATTTTTAAGGATGTTTCAGGGCATGACGCCAAGTGTCATGGCCATGATGACCAAGAGTCCAAAACTAATGTTGTGGAGGAAATATCATCCATGTTTTGATGACTCCATTTGGTAATGTGAATGGTCTATAGTAAAACCTACTGGCATGGGGACTTCCCCATCATGATGTTACCTCCCTTGTTCTAGGTGAAACTATTCTGCAAACTATGATTATTGAACTACTTCCAAAAATTGAAAAATAACACATTTCCTATAAAAATTATGAAATAGAAAATTAGGGATTCTAAATAAAAACTCACTAAATGAACAATAAATTGATATTTTTGGTGTGAAAATTATTTCCACCATAACAATCTCTATACCTAAAAATTACTCTATTGAAAAATGAAGGAAAATGAAATAATAACACCCATCATTGAGGCATGATGTGGGAGGGTTCAGGGATAACTGAAGAGGGTCTAAACAAGAGAAAATCCAAAAAAATATGATAATAAAACAATCGTACAAAAAATAATAAAAACTAGAAAACACATTTCCTCAAGCACCACTAGAAATATCTAAATTACATCTCATCCACACCTATCATTTCTATAACACTAAGAAGATGAATATTTAGGACATGTCTCCAAGAATATTTACAATTCACCCAAAATGGTTCAACAATAAGGAAAAACTCTTATATTAAGACCACTACAATATAATAATAATACCACTACCAAAAACTCAAGAAGATTAAAACTTATACATAACAAAAATAACCATAAAAAGATAATTTTCAATTAATCATGGTATTAAAACTTGTAAGAACACTCAAATATCCAGTAAATGAGAAAATCACATTAAACCCATCAATGAATCTAGAAACATCATCCCAATAATAAGGATAGAGTAAACAAAATTTACAATCCTAAAAAGAGAGAGACATGATTTTTCTCTAAGGTCAAAAGAGACTAAAACAGGTTTCTTATAAAGGAAAAGTAGAAACATCAACTGGCAACCATCCAAAAAAAATCCAAACTAAAAACCATTTAGTATATAACATGAACTCATGTACCTTATATCATAGTTAACCAATATGTTACCTAAGTATCTACCTATGATCTCCCATAGTAAAAATATACACATCATAGATGAAATCATATATATATACCTCAAAATACAGATTCCACCGAAAAATAATAAACACCTCCATAAATCAACTAAATCATAAAAAATGATCACATAGGAATTAAAAAGAAGATTCTTAAATGAACATAACAAATAGCTTTAATTAAATTTGAATCAAAAAAGGGAAACCATTGAAAATAGAATACCATAAGATATTTAAATTTCCTATGCTTATATAATCCTCATAAATATTAAAAATATTAACAATAAAAAGCCTCTGAAGACAAAATAAATATCTATAATGAGAAAAATCACACCAAGGGTCCCCCTTGGTGTTATAGGGTTCATGAGAGAATTTATAATCCCCTCAATCCTTTCATGTCACTACACATATTTAGCCAAAATATAATATATGAAAAATTAGTGTATGATATATTTTTGGAAATCCATGAAAGAGCCTAAGTGAAGAGAAGGATCTAAGTAAACTACTCTATCTGGAAAATGGGAATAGTCTATTTTCATGAAATGAGATGATTCACCCAAAGGTTCATCCATATATATGAAACTTCTAGTTTACCTAATTGACATTCTATATGGTATTATATAAATAGCATAACACATTAAAAAATCAATTTAGTCCTCCTAATTCATATCAAATGGCCTCATCCTAAACTAAGAGAAATATCTAAAAATGTGAATCCTCCTAAAATATGGAAAATCATAAAAAGATATTTTATTTAAAAACATCATTATAAAATTTTAAATTTTATAAAACAAATTACTAAGACATGCATTTGAAAAAAATGTATTATTATTCTTTAAAAACCAACGATCCTTTAAAAAAACTACCCATTTCGCTTTATAAATTATATGAAAGAACATAAACCTATTATTAAAATTTAAATTAATTACCAAATATAAATGGTATCCACATAAAATAATTTACCTAAAATCCCAAAAATATTTCAAATAATTCCGAAATCACATAATAAAATTAATCACCTTTGAAATCACACTAGTATATCAAAAAATCCAAATACCCAAGAAATTAATTTTCAAAACATCCATTTTAAAAATTATACAATCTTTAATAAAAATATGCTTCTTGAAATAAAGTATAAATAGAGTTGAAAACAATAAAATATGAAAAAAATGTCAACATTATCAAGAAATCCACAAAACCATCTGTAATCCAGCTCTATCAAATGAAAATCATATTAGGAGAAATAAATAAACATGATTGGTCAGAATAATTTATGATGGAGAGATAGAGAGTTGTGAAAATTTTTTCATAACTCTTTTTTGGGATCCATTCCATCCATGAAATAGGATCTATGATTTCCTCAAAGAAATATTCACGGGTTCTTCATGGTTTACCACATTATGTTATATAACAAGGAAACACCATTTATTACTCTATTTTTCTCCCAATAAAACAAGGGAAACCCAAAAATTAATTAAATAACACAATAGGTAGTCAGATTCCATCTTTATACATAAAAATAACTCAAAACAATTCATGATGTAAGTTATATTCCAAGACATAAAATCCTAAGAACCAGGGTGACTTGAGGATTAGGGTGAAAAAGTTATAATGCCACATCCATGATTTTGTTTTGAGGTATTACTTTGTTTATTTTTGATCATGTGGTTATCCTTTGGTTTTCATGGGGGTTTTTTGTGTAAATTGAGTTTTTAATCCCAGTAGCTAGTGTCACATGGTTGGCACATGGTTAGGGGAAACTGTGCTCTGGTCTAGAGGAAACAGTGCACCTGGGACAGTTTCACTGTCCATATGGCACGGTTTATTGCATGGGTGTGTTCCCTCCCCCAGTAAATAGAGTGTACCTGTTCCTCTTAGATAGAGAGGGATGCACAATTGCTGCATGGTTTGGGAAACTATGTGGGCAAACTATGTAACAAGTTTAGGTTATTAAAATTGGAAACTGACCCTTCTACCCTCCCCCATTTAACCCAAAATCCACCCATTTTCCCTCCCACTTGGGATTTATAGCCCCAGGTCCTCTCTCTCTCATACTTTTTCCTTTGTACCTTCAATTTTGAGGTGTTTTTGGTATGTATTTTTAAAGTAATCATCATGTATGTATATTTTATCTTGATTTATTCCTTTTTTTTGTTTCTTATTCCTCCCTATTTTAGTTGTTATTTTTCAGTGGATAAGATAACTGAATAAGGGTTCAATCCTGAGTCATTGGGTGAAATAATGATATTTTTGGTTTGATATTTCCTTTATTGGGTCTCTTGATGATGTGGTTGTAGTTTTCCACTGAATTTAGGAGTATTCAAAGATTTAGGTTAATGATTCCATGTTTTATAATTATTTGGTTATTTTGGTATGTTTTCTTTGTATCTTGAATGTGTTCTATGGATTGTTTGAAATGTGAGAAAAAAATATTCAAAAGGTTTTATAGTGATTATGCTTTGAAAAGTGGTTTTATATATGTAAATGTCTGGATTTCAAGTGGGTTTCCCTTATTGTTCTTCCAAATGGTTTTTATAAATTTTTTAAGTGGTGTGAAGCATGTTTTAAAATGAATTTTGTGTGCATATAGACTTGATATGGATTTTTCCTATAGAAAGTGGTAGTTTTCATATTTTTTCACAATCCTTGATGTGTGTATCGGAAAGTGGTGATATATGTGACATGTGGAATGGAATTTTAGTGAAAAGAGAATCATATGTATCTTGGTGGGAGGAATAAGACTAGTATACTAGTTGGATCAGTGGGGCTGAGGATCGATTTCTTCTTGAAGAATTGATGATACAACACTAACTAAACGATGATGAATATTAGAGACCACTATAACTTGGGATGTATTCCCCTCTAGTGGATAATGCATGAGGAAATTGTGGTTTAGGGTTTCTATACCATGTTTAATCAATATATGAGGTCCCTAGGGTCCCACTAGAGTTAGAACCTATATGGATTTCTGATGATGTGGTTATCTCTTATGATGTTGTTCATACCATCAATATACTATAGAATTTTTTATTATGATAAATTGAAAATCATGTCTCCTTGAAAAGGTTTTCCTAAAAAAATTAAGTAAATTATTTGCATGTTATTTATTAAAACTTACATGGTGATTTTTATTCTAATGTTATAGTGTGGAATATTTATTTTTGGTGGAATCCTACTAGGATTTGGATCACACCCTACATACACCTTGGGGTGTATTCATACTTTTTTATGTTTTACCCAGGTAAAGGTAAGATTTTTCATGGTGATGGTGGATGTGGTTGCTAGGGTTCCTCTCATGAAGGTGTTTGAGGAGGTGGATTGAGGGTGATGAACCTCTTGGTTCATAGAGTTTTTGGAGTGCGGTTTAGTTGGTTACCCTCTTGTTTTGGTATTTTGGTTTTTGGTTATAGTTGTACAATGTTTAACATGAAATTGGTATATCTTTTTTTATGGATATTGATTTTGGGATGATGTTTTACTTTGAGTTTTGTTTATATTTTTTTATCTTGGGTGAAATCATTTCCAAAAATATATTGTCAAATCCTAGGCACTAGTTTCCTTCTTGTGGGGATTGGGAATGCCCTTCAAGCCATGCCAATGTCCAGGTCAGGTGTCAGGTTGGATAGAATACCTTCTTGGTTCATGATAAAATGGTATTAGAGTATGTTTTCTTCTTTATTTGGGTCATGATATTTGGGAAGATTCTGCATAAACTAGAGCTAGGATTGTCATGGCTTTAGGTTCTAGTTGGGAGTGGGGTGTCTGTCCAACACATGTCGTGATAGATCTTGAGTCTCCACGTATAACAACCCAAGATTTTTGTCGTATGTATCCTCTTAAATAAATTCATTTCATTTGATATTGTACATTAAAAAAATTATATCATATTTTATAGATCATATGAAATCACATAGATAACACAAACCAAACATTATAAATGATTAATTAATGAAATTAGAGTCTTTTTATATAAATTAAGGAAAACAAATCAATGAAATAGTAACTTGACCTTTGGAATTGTAATATGAACCTTAGGAATAGTAATTAGGCCAATAGAATATTAACCAATCCTATGAATATATTAATAAAATTTTATCATCTTATAAATTAAAATACAATACATTTATATAATAGTATAAGTAAATAAATATTTTGAAAATGAAAAAATAAGTGTTTGTATTTTTATAAACATTAATGTTTATTAATAATTTTATAATTAATATAATAATTTAAAAGAAATTATATTTTCATAAAATAGATTTATAAATTAATATTTTCTTTTCTTATGATTATAATATAATTTTATGATACCTTAATTAATTTTTTAGAGTTTTATAAAATCGGTTATAATTTTAAAATTTGTTTTTTTGAATAAATGATTATTTAAAATAAAAATTAAATTTCTCATATTTATAAAATTATTTTCAAAAAATGGATTCCTTTTTTTAATTTTACACATTTAATAATGGTTAGGGTTAAGTTTTTGTATTTTTCTAAAATAGTTGATTTTTTGGTGAATACTGAAATGCAGTAATTTACGGTAGAAGCTAAATACATGAATTATTGAGTAATAGATGATGTATGGCTGATGTAAGACCATAATAATGAACTCACTTAATTATTTTATTATATTTATAGATAATTCTAAAACTATTTAGAGTCATAAGGAAAAAAATAAACTAATGAATAAAATAATGAGAAAACACCCATCTACTACACTATAAATACCACCCCTCGCCACCTCTTCTCCTCACGCCTCTTAAGCCTTGAATATTTTCGCATTACTATCCAATTATTTCCAAAGAATATTACCACATCCATGATCCATTGGTCTCACCAAAAGGCCAATCCCAATCCCCTTATAGAGGTTCTCAAGGAGAACAATTTCAAGAGGTAAAATCCCCTTTCGTTTTCCTTTATTTTCATTTCAATTTCATTTATTTTCTTATCTTTCCATCACATCCTATATAAAAAAATGAATGATAACTCCATTATAATAAATATAATTTAATTTTATTGTTTTAATGAAAAATAATACATTATTATCCAACTCCTCTCTCATTTATTCTAAAAATGAAAATATTGTTTGTGATATGCCAATTTTCCGCCATCATGGACGATGTGTTTTCATTTTACATTACCTTATTCAATGAAAGTAATAAAACCATTATTATGGTTAAATAATATTTTATTATACATATTATAAGTCATATAATGTTCGGGAACTAGTATATATACATAATATTAATTAATCGAACAAAATTAGTTCGTGATAATAAAAAATTCACTAAAATACACTAACGTTCATCATTAAAATTTTATCTGATAAATCATACTCATATCAAAAAAATTATATATAAGAACATTTAATATTTTATAAGTTAATTTATAACATATAATTTTAATTATATTTAATTAATACCATTTTACATGAACTCCCATAGATGTATACAAGTGAACTAATCACGAAAACCAAGGAAACGAACAATCCTGAACGACAAAGTTGAATCTTATAACTCATCAAAAGGAAAAAAAATGAACTTAATAAAATTATTATTGATAAAATAAATATTTAATAGGTTCTTAAATAAATTAAAAAGTAATCTAATTTCATTATCTTGTACATTAAGTGCATGTTCAGAACACTTACAGGCATAAGGTAAGGGATCTCCCTGAACTTCCATTTTTCTTTTAGGTTACTCTTTCTCTCTATTTACCCCCAATTTAATTATTAATTATTATAATTTAATACTCATTAATTTTGTGTTTATGTTCCAGAAATATTCATTAATCTAAATTATACTTTATTTTACGGGGAAATACATGGTTTATAAAGTTCTCTTTTCAATTCCTCCCGAGATGCAACCCTGAATTAAGGGAACATTCTAATTTCTTACCCATTTTTAAGTACATGTAATAATATATTTTAAACCAAAACTATTTTTCAAAAATTATTGAATTTACCATGAATAATTATCTTTGTTCATTTCTATTTTAATATAAACAATAATTCCTTTTACCTTTTAAAAGATTCTTAGAACTTTTTTCTTAAACAGTACTAAAGTAACTCTTTTTTAAAGTTTCTTAAACACCATTTTTACATGTTTTAATTTTAGTTGTACATAATTTATCCTTGTCTATGTATTATTAAACACTAATTATTATTTTTTGGTGTATTTATACTTACCTTTTATTTATGTTCATTATTCATTAAAAATTTCATTAAATATCCATATTTATTAGATCAGGGGTATGATTATTGTCTTATCCATATACCATTGTTATAAACTGTGTTTTATTATAATATTGTTATTGAATAGAATCTATGAATGAAGAAGGATTTTTAATTGTATTTATGGGTGGTTAAAGGTTTTATATATTCCCTCTATGCATCAATGGGTCAATTCGACAAACCTGTTGGTGGAAAACCCTTCATGTTTGTTTCCAAGAAAAATCAGATGTGTTTTTACCCACAGACTTAAATAATCTTGAAGGTATATGGTTCACATTCCAGATACATTAAATCCAAAAAATAATCATTTTCATCATTTATTATTCAGTTATTTCATTCCATGATATTTTCACTATGGAAAAATTTATGGATTCATTTCCATTCTAAGTTATTGATGGCATGTGTTTTCAGTTATTTACTTTTCCATAATTCTTATGACTTATTGAATTTTCTTCATATATTATTGATTCATGAAACCCTTATAAAGAGTTTCATCTCACCCTTTTATTTTTTTTCTTTCCCTAGGTTTTGATGGATATATATTTTAATAAGTGACAAGAATCTATTTATTTTATTTTGTTATGTTCTATATTTAATTGCCAATGTAATAAGGGAAACATGTATGTCTCTATATATACAATACAACTAAAATTATATATACATGGTGATGGGATTCATTATATCTATTCCATTTTAATTAAATTACCACCAACTCTTGGATATTGGGGACTCAGTTGTTACATTTTGTATTAAGGAAATTTTAGCAAAAACCATAGGAACTAGGTGTTAAATTATCATTGGAATTATAATAAACCCTTATGGTGAACTTTTTAACCAATACACATGATTATTATCAGTTAAATTAGTGTGTACCATTATTTTGGGATAGATCATAATGGAAGTAAATAAATCAATATCAGTGGACAATGATGTTATTTTTCTACTAATCAAGTCATCATAGTTAGTGTTGGAGATGATCAGATCATGTTCATATTGGGATAGTTTACATGGGTTATGATGAATAAACCTACTAAACCTATGTTGGATCATTTTATGTGAAAAAATACCCCCTATTTTAGTTTAAATACTAATACAGTTGTAGTTGAGTAGCGAATCAAGTCCCCTGAAAAGATATTTCTAGCAAAAGGATGTAATGAAAATAAAAATGTTGTACTGTAAGTATATTTCATCAAGGTAGATACTGATCAATAGTGGTCATTGATCCATAATACTAAGGAGGAAGGAAAAATATAAGACATTTAATGGATAACTTTTAAAGAAATGTTCTTCAAAAAATATTTCCTACATGAACAATGAACTAAAATGAAGAGAAAATTCATTAGATTAAATAAAATTGTATAAAAGAGTGTTGTATAGTACGATGATACCTTCACAAGACTAGAGAGGTATGAAATTGATTACATATTTGATTTAGAATAAAATATTGATCATTTATTTGAAGGACATAATCCATGTCTCCGAAGGGCATTGGCTTATGAATAATTTTCATCATATGATGAAATTGTATTATGTACCATCAAAATAGAGAATGAATTTTATAGATATTAATTATTCAAGCTAAATCAATAGAATAATAGGATTTATGATAACCATGGAACATTTGAAGCATCAAAGAAGAATATGGGAATGAAGAAATGTCCATTATATGAAAATTGTTGAAAGAATCATCCTTGTAGATTCTTGAAAGGTATGGGAGTTTGTTATAAGTGCAGATAAAAGGGTCATCAAGAAAATTAATTCAAGGTAAATAAATAAATAAATGGTGTTTAATTCTTAAACTATGATGAGATGGGGCATAATTCAAATCTATGTCCCAAGAATCAAGGGAATTTACCACAAAAGAGGCCAATAAGAGATGGCCAAGCTTATACAATCACCACAAATAAACTAGAAGTATCCAATGATGTTGTTTCAGGTATAATAATCCCATATTCAAATTTATCCAATGATTTATTTTATTCTGGATCATCGCACTCATTTATATCCTCCAAATTTTCCATGGAAATAAGATATTCCCCTTTTTATTTAATAAGGGAGATATCATTAAAAACTCATAAGGGAAGTCTCATTATAACAAAAATGTGTCGGGCAGTTCCCACTATGGCATATAAACGTTCTTTATTTGATGACCTTATGATCATACCTATGGTTAATTTTCATATAATCCTCTAAATTGATTTTATTTAAAAATATTATGTGAGAATTTATTTCCAGAAAAATTAAATTATAATTTTTGAGGAAGTTGTAGAATTCCTTATCTTTATAGAAGAAACTTCATCATTTGATTCCTATCTAGATCCACCCTTAGTATCTCTACTAAATGAAATTCATTGGGAGGAATAGAAAATGAAGGGATGAGTAAAGTCATATTCAAGTTGAGGATGTACCAATTGAGTAGGAATACAATGAGTGTATTTCTAAATGAATTATCTCAGAAGCCCCCTGCCAAAGAGTGAAGTTAAATTTACCATTGATCTAATCCTTGATACAAGACCAATATCAAGGAATACTCATAGAATAGAAACATTGGAATTATTGGATCTAAAGAAACAACTATATGATTTGAGTAATAAGGGATTTACTCTCCCTAGTGTTTCTCCATGGCGAGCCCTTATTATCTCTATTAAGAAGAAAGGAGGATCCTTGAGGGTGTGCATTGACTATAGAGAAATCAATGCTATTAAAATAAAGAAAAAGTATCTTATACCTCACTTTGATGATATATTTGATCAAAATTATGAAACTAGATATTTATTAAGGATTGACCATCAGTTTGGGTGTCAATAGTTGTGAGTAAAGAAGGAAGTTATTCTAGAGACAACTTTTCAAATGATGAATGGACATTATGCGTTCACAGTAATTCCATTTGGATCAAATAATTCTCCATATATTTTCATGTATCTAATGAATATAGTATTCAATGAATATCTTGATGATTTTCTTTTAGTATCCATTGATGATATTATGGTGAGTTGTAAAATCTATGAAGACCATGATAATCACTTGTGGATTATTCATGGGACTCTCAGAAAAAAATATTTATATATTAAATTTAGAAAGTGTGAGTTATGGAATTAAGATATTTATTTTCTTGGACATATTTTATCTAAGTATGGAATCTTTTTTTATCCTACAAAGACAAATTCAATCCAATAATGACTTATACCAACAAACATAACCAAGATATGTAGCTTTATTGGCATAGTAGGTTACTATCAGTGTTTCATTAAGAATATTTCTCGATTGGATAAAACATTAACCAAGCTCACACATAAAGGGTTTAAGTTAATATGTACAAAATAATGTACATAAGTTTTTGAAAAATTGAATATAATATTAGTCAATGCTCTAATTTTGTCTTTTATATCAGTAAATGGTGGGTTTTTGACTGATAGTGATGCATCAATGAAAGGACTGGGTTGTTTCCTTTTGAAAAACTATTAAGTATTTACATATTAATAAATTTAGTTGATGATAAATGAATAAAATTATCCAAATATTGATCATGAGTTAGCATCCATAATAGTTTCTCTAAAGATATGGAGACACTATCAATCTGGTGACAGATGTGATATATATATGTGGATCACAAGAGTTCGAAATAAATATTTACAAATAAATAAGTCAATGTGATTCAAAGGCGATGGATCAAATTTCTCAAAGACTGTGATTTTTCAATACACTTCCATCCAAGAAAATAAAATAAGGTGGCAGATACATTAAGTAAGAATGATCATGGGATTCTTAAAACAATGGTGATTGAGAAAGTTCCTATATTCATGAATTTAGACAAGAAGGATATGGGGATTTCTGAGGAAAGGAAAACATCAATCTATTTTCAAATGATTGATAAACCATATTTATTTGAGAGGATAAAAATATCTCAATCTGATGATGAGAATTTTAAAAAGAAAATTAAATCCATTAAGGATGGAAGATTTCTAGACCTCATGTCTGAGGATGTGATTCTAAAATTTGGAAAGAAGTTATGTGTTCTATCAATATCTAATCTAAAAAGGGAACTATTAGATTATTTTCATAGCTCAAACTTACCTACACACCCTTGTAGTACCATGATATATAGAGATGTGAAGGATCATTTTTGGTGGGATAACATGTAGTGGGGAATTGATGAATATATTTCAAGGTGTCTAGTTTTTCAATAAGTGAAGCTTGGAGACATCATCCTAGAGGAGTCATGAAACCTCTACCTATTCCTATGTGTAATTGGGATGACATTATAATGGAATTTTTCATAGTAATATTAAGGAAACCTATAATGGAATATACAATATGGGTTATTGTTGATCATCTTACAAAAACGTCACATTTTCTTGCTATAAGATAAGATTTACCTCTTGAGCATGTAACAAGACTCTATATTAATAAAGTTGTAAGACTTCATGGTGCATATCTATCAATTATGTCTGATTGAGATCCCTATTTTACCTTGAAATTATGGAAGAGTCTTCATAAGACTATGGATACTGAACTTCATTTGGGTACTACTTATCACCATCAAACTGTCAGATAGTCTAAAAGGACTATTAAAAATTTAGAAGAAATGTTGAGATCTTGCTCACTAGACTTTCAAGGTATGTGGGATCAGTATTTTCCTTTGGTATAATTTTTCTACAAAAATATTTTCCATTCTAGTATTCAAATTATTTAATATAATGCATGATATGGAAAGAGATGTACTCAAACTTATTGGGATGAAGTTGGTGAAAGGAAACATATAGGCTAAGAAATTATTAATAACACAAAGATAAAGGTAAAAAAAATTAAGGATCATATCAAAGAGGATTAAAGTAGGAATGATATTTATACTAACAACCATAGAAAGTTTTTTTAATTTCAAGTGGGAGATCATGTCTTTATGAAATTATCACCATGGATGGGTCTCATAAGATTCAGTAATAGAGGGAAATTGAGACCCAGGTACATTGAACCATTTGAAATTTTGAAAATAATTAGAGTTGTACCTTACCAATTATAAATGAAACCAAGTCTCTCCAAATTTCATGATATGTTCTATATATCATTGTAAAATAAGTACATTCCAAACCCAATGCATGTACTCACCTAAAATAAAATAGAACTAGAACCTGGTTTGTCTTACTGTAAAGACCCTATCAAGATTCATGACATAATAGATAAAGTATTGAGAAATCAAATGACTCAACTTGTAAAGGTTATTTGGAGAAACCATAAAATGGAAGAAGAAAAACAGGAACCTAAGGATGTTATTAAGAAGAACCACCCACATCTATTTAGATCGAAATATTTATGAAAATTTTTGAGGATGAAATTTCTAAAGGATAGAATAATATTACGGCCCAAGATTTTATGTTATGTATCCTATTAAATAAATTCAATTCATTCAATATTTTACATTAAAGAAAAAAATATTTCATACAATATAATCATATAAAATCACATTGAGAACACAAAAAAATACTTTATAAATGAAGAATAAATGAAATAAGAGTGTTTTCTTGAAATTAAGGAACATATATCAATGAAATAGTAACTTGACCTTTGGAATGGTAATATGAAACATAGGAATAGTAATTATTCTAAAAGAATTTTAACCTCTCATATGTAAGTATAAATAAAATTTTGGCATCTTATAAATAAAAATATGATATAATTATATCATATTATAAGTAAATAAATATTGTGAAGATGATAAATTAAGTGTTGGTTTTTTATAATGCATAAATGTTTATTTAAAATTTTATAGCTAATATAATAATTTAAAAAAAGTTTATTTTCATAAAATATATTTATAAATTAATATTTTTTTGTCTTATGATTATCATATAATTTTATGAGACCTTAATTAATTTTTCAATGTGTTATAAAAATAGTTATAATTTTAAAAATTGTATTTTTCGAATAAAATATGATTTTTATTCAAAATTAAATTTATCATAATTAGAATATTAATTTAAAATCATGGAGTCTATTTATTAATTCTACACATCTAAAAATGGTTGGTGTGAATTTTTTGGATTTTTCTAAAATAGTAGAATTCTTGTTGAATAGTGAAGTGTGGTAATTTATGGTACAAGCTAAATATAAGAATTATTTAGTCATATAGGATTTATGGCTAATGTAAGACCATAATATTGAAATCACATTAATTATTTTAATATATTTATGGATAATTCTAAAAAACCATAGTCTTGAGGAAAAAATAAACTAATGAATAAAATAATGAGAAAACAGACCTCTCCTCATCTATTAATACCACCCCTCACCACCTCTTCTCCTCACAACAGTTAAGACTTGAAGCCTATACAATTCAGAAACAATACTCTTATCAAGTATAATTTTAACATCTAGGTTCCTTTTGTCTCATAAAAATACCATTCCCAAGCCCCTTAATGAGGTTCTCAAGGAGAAGAAATTCAATAAGTAAAATCCACTTTCATTTTCCTTTATTTTCTTTTCAATTTCATTTATTTTATTATCCTTACCTCACATCATGTATCCAAACATGAATTATAACTCCATTATCTTATATATAGTTTAATTTTATTATTTTAATGCAAAATACATCATTAATCCCATTCTCTTCTCCATTTTATTCTAAAAATAAAAATATCATCTTTGATGTTCTGATTTACCACCATCATGGATGATGAGTTTTCATTTTACATTACTGACTTCATGGATGGTTATAAAACAATTATTATGGTTAAATTAAATTTTATTATATTTATAATAATTCATATAATTCCCTGGAACTAGTATATTTACATAACATAAATTAATAAATCAAAACTAGTTCGTGATAATAGAAAATTCACAAAAATAAACAAATGTCCATCATTAAAATTTTATCTAATGAATCATCATAATATCTAGAAAAAATGATATATAAGAACATTTTATCTTATATAATATCATTAATAACATATAATTTCAAATATTTTTAATTAATCACATTTTACATGAACTTACATACAGGTATACAAGTGATCCAATCATGAAAACCAAGGAAACGAACACTCCTAAATGACAAAGTTGAATATTATAAATCATTTAAAAGGATTTAAATGAAATTAATGAAATTATAATTAATAAAAAAAATTAATAGTTTCTTAATTAAGTTATTAATGAATCTAATTTCATTATCCATGACATTAAGTGCAAGTGCAGAACACTTTCATACATAAGGTAAGGGATTCTCCGTAAACTTCTATTTATTCCTTTGGGTTACTCTTTATCACGCTTTACCTGAATTTTCTAATATACTACTCCTATGTTCTGTGTTTATGTTCCAAAAATATTTACCAATATCAATTATACTTTATTTTTTGGGGAATTACATTTTTTATAAGGTTCTCTTTTCAATTCCTCCTGATAAGCATGCCTGATTTAAGGGAACCATCCAATTTCTTTCCCATTTTAAAGTACAGACAATTATATTTTTAAACAACCGTTATTTTTCTAAAATCCATCATTTTTCCATGAAAAAAATATCTTTGTTCATTTCTATTTTTATACAAATGATTATTCCTTTTCCCTTTTAAAAGTTCCATAGAACTTTTTACTTAAACCAAACTAAACAAACTCTATTATAAAGTTCCTTAAACACTATTTTTAACTATTTTTATTTCATTTGGACTACATTTATCATTATATATTCCTTATTAAACACTTATTACATGTTATTGTTTTATTTATACTACCCTTTTATTTATTATCATCAATCATTGAATATTTTATTAAATATCCATGTTTATTAGAGAATATATATGATTATTGTATTAGTCGACACCATTTTTATATATGGTGTTTTCTTTGAATTTTTGTATTGAATTGAATATACATATAAATAATGATTTTTAATTTAAGTGATGGGTGGGGATGAATTATAGATATCCCCTGGATACATCTAAATGTCTCATAGTAAAAAAAATTGCGACAAACCCTTCGTGTTTGTTTCCAAACAGAATATGATGGATTTTTACCCACAGACTTAAACCATCTTGATAGTATAATGGTTCATGTGATAGAAACGTGATGTCCAATAAATAATCATTTTCTTCATTCAGTATTTTTTTATTACTTTCTATGATATTTTCACTATGAAAAAATATATGTATTCATTTTCATTCTTAGTTATTTGTGGTATGTTTTTTTCAGTTATTTTCCTTGACATAATGCTTATGCCTTATTGAAATTTATTCACTTATTATTTATTCATGAAACCCTTACTAAGTTTTTGAGGTCACCCTTTTAATTTTTTTATTTCCCTGGGTTGTGATGATAAAATATTTGAATAATTAACAAGTAGTAGTTTATTTTATTTTATTATGTTCTATGTTTAATTACCAATGTAATAAGGGAACAATTTATGTATCTATTTCTTCAAGACTAATAAACTAATTGATATTTGGTGATGTTATATCTTGTATCTATTCTATTTTAATAAAATTACCACTAAATCTAGGCTACTAGGTTCAGGGTTGTTACACCATGGGATGTTAAGAATTTGGTTGACTTCTCCTCTAGGTGATACATATAGGTTACAGACTATACATAGACCCCAGATGTGGGAGAAGTGGTTTGTATTGTTATTGTGATAATTTAGTTTTGTTTTGATCTATGAAAGTGTTTGAGTTTTTTTTTGAACAATTTTCAGAATGGTGTATTGATGGTTTTCTCTTTATTATTGTTGCTTGATGTAGAAGTATTCCTCCACAAATACATCCAGTGAAACCAAAAAAAAGAGGCCAGAGATTGTTCTCCCTAACCAATTGATCAGAGACTAAAGGATTTCACGGTTCAGGTTGTCCAATATTTGGGACATGGAGCAGTATTAGGTCCTACTCATGTTGAGGAAGCTGAACATAGTCCTAGAAATGAAATTTCTTAGAAGTTCCTCAAGAACAATATTCCATTATTTTGGGGTAGCATAAATCCCTAGGATGTATAGAAGTGCATTTAGATAATAGAGAGGATGTTTTAGTGTTGTAACACTCCTAAGATAGTCAGGGTGAAGTGTGATTTGTTTCTTTTGGAAGGTCCTAGTTGGAAGGTGGTGGGACTTTGTGGTTCAATCTAGGATATATGAGCATATGGGTTAAAAGGATTTAAAGGTGGTATTTAATGAGTAGTATTTACCTGTGACCTTGTACTTATCCATGACTTGAGAGTTTTATTATCTTCACCAGGGGGATCAGGCTGTGATGGAGTATTCTAAACACTTTACAGAATTGGTTTGGTTCACACCCGAAATAGTTTCTAATGATAAGTTGAAGACTCGAAAGTTAAAAATGGGTTTTTGGTTGAATATATAATTTGAAGTCTTATTTTTCAATTTTAAGCCATATATTGAGGTTTTTGATTGTGACTTGATGGTTGAAATTGATCATGGTGGAAATTCTAGTTTCTTTGGATTTATGTCAATAGTGGGGCAGGGCAACGACATTTCATCTGAAAAGAAAAGGAAGCGAGATGAGAAGGGGAATAAGGTAGGTGGTAGATTAATCCATCCTTATTAGTCATTTTAATCTATGGATTTAGATTTGGGAGAAGTTCTATGCCACCATTGTGTAAAGGAAGTTCATATATGTTTTTTGTGTTCAGAATCACCCAGAACATGTCATCAGTGTGAGACTATAGGACAGTTGCGGCTGTTTTTCAAGGTGGAGTTATCGTACTAAAGTGGTGCAGCTTTATTATCCTTCAAGGGGTGTAATCTCAATCAGAGCCCTCCAGGACAGTGGGTTCCTAGTTTTTTGGTCATGGTGGAAGGGATGGATTTTTTCAGGGTCTAGTCAGCCTAAGGTAGAACCAAAGTCTTGTTGTTATTGTTAGGATCAGGCAGAGATAAGGAATCTTCATTTTTTTTGGATTAAGAACCAGCAGAATTGGATACAAGACCAATGAAATTTTGAGGTATCATCTTGTGTACTCACTATTCCATGGTTGGAATGTGATTTTCTATTTTTGGAGATGGAACTCTTTGATGTAATCCTTAATAAGGATTGAATGGTGCATTTTTTTGGCACAAATCGATTGTTATCATCAGTGAGTATGTTTTTTAGCATCTGATGGAAGTGAACAAGTTTTTCAAGGTGAATAAGATCATTGGTTGGGATGTGATGGACCTCTACTTCTGGGTTTGGTCATTCTTTATTTTCAAATATCATCACTCATGTTGGGGGATGATGGTCGTAGTGGTCTTGAGAATGAATTTCCCCCTCTAGTTGATGATTTTCCAGAGGTTTTCCAAATTACTTATCAAGTTTTCCTTTATAGAGGGGTGTGGAGTTATCCATTGATTTGGAACAATGAACATAGATGATAACACTTCCCTCGTACTGTATGGCCCCAAAAAAGATGAGTGAATTAAAGGTACTTCTAATATATTTGGAATCCAAATGATTCAGTCACCTAGGCATCTCACTTTTGGCTACCCCAATCCTATTTGTGAAAAAGGATGATGGATTTCTTCAATTGTGTATTGATTATTGGAATCTAAATAATATTAGATCAAGAATAAATGCCCATTTTTCCTATATCAATGACCTTTATGGTGATCTTAGGGGGGCAAGGTGGCTCTCCAAGATTTGATTGCATTATGGGTATCATCAAGTTAGAGTTAGAGCGGTAGATGTTCCGAAAATATCCTTCTGAAGTAGGTATATCCATTTTGAGGATTTGGTTATACCATTATAGTTGACCAATGATCTAGCTAACATTATGGTTCTTATGAACCAGTTTTTCCACTAGTATATTGACTCTTTTGTCATGGCATTTTTGGATGACATCCTCATCTATTTCAGGACCAAGAAGGAGCATGACCAACATTTGAGGATCATGTTGGGTACTCTGCAAGATTATATCCTCTATTAGAAGTTTTTTTATTTTACCATCTAGATTAGGGAGGTGAAGTTTTTGGATCATATGATCTTCAAGAATAGGGTTTTGGTGGAACTCAAGAATATTAGTGTGGTGATGTCATGGGGACAACCGAAAAAAATCAAGATCAAAAGTTTTCTAGGATTGGTAGTATATTACAGGAGGATCATTAGAGATTTATTTAGAATTTATTCATCCATACATGTGCTAACCTAGAAAGGGGTAATGTTTGAGTGGAACTCAAAATGTCAAGAATATTTTTGAGGATCTTAAGAGGCTTTTGATAACATTTCATGTTCTATTTTTTCTAGAATGAAGAATGAGATACTTGGTCTATTGTGATACTTTAGGTATGGGTTTGGGTGTGTGCTGAAGTAGAATGACCATGTGGTGGAATATGGTTCTTGAAAACTATAACCACATGAAAATAATTACCCAACCCATAACTTGTAATTTACAGTAGTGATTCAATCCTTGAAGAGATGACATAATTATCTTTTTGTGGGGAAGTTTATGGTTTATTCAGACCATAAGAGTTTTTCTTACCTATTCTCCCAAAAATATATAAATCTAAGGTAGTGTTGTTTGGTGGAGTACCTTCATGGTTACAGTATTGATATTGTTTATACCCAACAAAACGTTATTCTAGTGGTAATAACTATTCATTGGAAAGTTTCGGTGCAAGCATTGAAGGAGTCTAGTGATGAATGGACTTTAATGGGTATTTTTTCCAAGATGAATATCTAGACCAAGGATCACAGTGGAGTTATGTTATTCGATAGTGTTTAGTTAAAACCTTCCCTTATAGAGTTTATTTGGAAGGATCTTCCAAATTAAGAGTTGGTACAACATCTTATATAGTTTCTATATTGTGGGGAGGTGAATGGTGAGTGTTCTTTGTCTCCTGAGGGAGTTCTATGTTTCAAGGCTCGCTTTATAGTTCCATTATCAATGAAGAATCTGGTGATTCTAAATAGCCACTAGAACCTAGGGGTCATTAATCATGGGACTAAAAATATGTTTTATGATGTTCTTCATCAGTTCTTGTGGCTTCGAATGAGATCATACCTAGCTAACTTTCAATCTTTGTGTTATAAATGTCAGCAGCTTAAAGTAGAGCACTGGAGACCCTTCGGTTTTTTTCATCCATTACCCATACCTTCCTATAATTAGGATGAGTTTTCCATGTATTTCATTATTGGTTTTCCACATAAACCTCAGTAATGGAATGATATTTTTTAGTGATCTCCCATCTATACAAATCATCCCATTTCATTCTGATCAAGGATTCAACCAAAGTAGATGAATTGAGAAGGTTGTATGTTCAGGAAATAGTGAGGCTTCATGGTGTTCCATTAGAAATTGTTTCAAACTAGGACCCCCATTTTTTCTGGTTATATTTGGAAGGCCTTCTGAATTCATTGGGGTCATAGGTCAAGTTGAGTATGGTATACCATCCTCAAATAGATGGTTAGATGGAGCAGGACAATCTGATTCTGGATGGCATGCTCTAAGCATGCGTATTAGATTTCATAGGCTTAAGGGATAACCATTTTGGTTTTTTTTAGTTTTTATATAATAATAACTATCAATACTTGATATGAATGGATCTCTTTTGGTGCTTTATGGTCATCTGTTTCAGTCCCCTTTGTGTTGGGATGAGATAGGTGAGACCTCGTTGTTGGGACTGAGATTGGTGTGGGAAACATCTGATAAATTCAAGCTGATCTGACAAAGTTTTTTGACAGAAAAGAGTCTTCATAAGTCTTATTCCAATTAGAGGTGCCAATATTTTGAGTTCTCAGTTGGTGATTGTGTGTTTCTAAAAGTGTCCCCACTCTTGGGTCACCATCATTTTGGTAATCATGGGAAACTAATGCCAAGGTATGTTAGGCCATTTGATATTATTGAGGGGATTGGTAAGGTGGAATACAAGTAAGATTTTAATTCTCATTTAACATCAATTCATGAAGTTTTCCATGTCTCTCATCTAAAAAATTATTACCTAGGCTCATCCCATGAGTTGAATTGGGAAGAGTTGGAGTGAGAATATGATTTATTTGTGTTTGAACAAATATTATGAATTTTGGATTTATAGGAGAAAGTGGTTTGGGGGAAGTCAATGCCATTGGTTTGAGTTCTTTTACAGCATGGTAATGATGAGGACAAGACCTGGGAGCAAAATTATTGGGTTGAAGAGTAGTATCCGTTATTATTCTTTGATCAGACTTTAGGTTCCCTGGACAAAATTTTTTCTTGGTGGAAAGAATTGTCACATCCATGATTTTTTTAGGTATTCCTTTTTTTCATTTTTTATCATGTAGTTATAATTTTCTTTTCCCTATAGTTTTTTGTGAAAAAAATGAAGTTTTTGATTCAGATGGATGGTGGGGAATGGTTGGCACACGATTAGGGGAAACTGTGCACCAACCCCGAGGAATCCATGTGCTATAAATAGTGGCACTATCTAGGTTACATGGTTGGATACATGGTCATGCGGCCTCCCCAAGGAAACGTTGTGTCCTCATTCCTCTTGAACAGAGTGGGACACATAGTTTCCACATGGTTTCAAAACCCATGCGGGCTAACCATGTGACATGTTGAATTCATTAGAAATTAGAAATTTATATATCTAACCTACCCCTATTTAACACCAAACCACTAATTTTTCCTCCCAATCTAGATTTACAGCCCTATGCGCCTCTCCCACTCCTCCTTTCTCCCATGTACCATCCATTTTGAGGTGTTTTTTGTGTTTATTATTTAAACAATCATCAAGTAATTATTTTTCTCTTTATTTCTTCCTTATTTTAGGTTTTTCTTCCTCCCTATTTGGGTTATTCTTTTCTAGTGGGTTGGTTGACCTAATAAGGGTTCAATCTTGAGTTATTGGGTGATATATTGATTTTTTTTGTTCGATCCTTTCTTTATATGATCTCTTGCTGGTTTTTTTGTTGTTTTCCACCAAATTCTAGAAGATTATAAGCTTGAGGGAGGTGATTCCATGTTTTAGGATTATTAGATTATTTTGGAATGCATTATTTGTTTTCTGAATGTGTTATATAGATTGTGTGAAAGGGAGAAATGTGTTTTCCAATGGTAGCTTGGTGTTTATATGTTAAAAAGTGGTTTTAAAATGGAAATGGTTGGATTTCATGTGGGTTTCCATTAATGTTCATCAAAATGGGTTTTATGAATTTTTTAAGTGGTATAAAGCATGTTTTAAAATGGATTTGGGTTGTGTATGGACTTGATATGTGTTTTTTCTATGGAAAGTGGTGGTTTTTCAGATGTTTTCGTGATTCTTGATGTGTGTATGGTAAAGTGGTGATATATGTGACATGTGTAATGGAATTTGAGAACAAAGGGAATACTAGGTATCTTGGTGGGTGGACTAGTACTAGTATGATAGTTGGATTGGAAGGTCAGAGGCCTAGTTTAATCTAGAAGGACAGAAGATAAAATGCTAAATAAGCCATAATTATGATTGGAGACCACTATAACTTGGGATGGATTTCCCTCTAGTGTATCATATAAGTGGACCTTGTGGGTTATGGTTGTTATACCATATTTCACTGATATACAGGGTTCCTAGGGTCCCATTAGTGCTAGATCCTATAGGAATTTCTCGTGATGTGGTTCTCTGTTGTGAAGTTGTGTAAACCTTCATTATATAGTATACTTTATTCTTATAATGAATTGTAAAAAATGTTTCTTTGAAAAAAAAATCTTAAAAATGTTTTCAATTAAAAAAATCCATGTTCTTTCTTAAAACATGCATGGTAATTTTTCTTCTAATGTTATATCTTGGAATCTTTATTTAGTTTGGAATCCTACTAGGCTTTGGCTCACACCCTACATACACCTTTGGGTGTTTGTAGACATTGTTTTGCTTGAACCAAGTAAAGGCAAGATGGTTCATGGTGATGGTGGATTCTGTTTTTAGTGTTCCTCTCTTTCAGGTGTTGGTGGAGGTGGATTTAGGGTGGTGACCCTCTTATTCCATCAGTGTTTTGGAGTGTGGTTTAGTTGGTTCACCTTTTGTTTTGGTATTTTGGTTTTTAGTTAAAGATGTAAAATGTCTAACTTAAAATTTATGTATCTTTTTTTGTTATTAGTATTGATTTTAGGATGATTTTTTAGTTTTATTTTTATTTATAGTTTTTTATCATGGGTGAAATCATTCGAAAAAGTATATTGTCAACACCCAGGAACTAGTTTCCAACCTATGGGGATCGGGAAGTCCCTTCTATCCATGAAATGGGCCAGGTCGGGTGTTGGGTTGGATGGAATACCATTTTGGTTCATGATATCTAAAAAGATACTCCCCATGCATACCACTCAAGTCTCAACATTACTATTTATAAAAAATGAAGAAAGAAATTAATAAAAAATAAAGATATGATATTTCATTATAAAAAACCATCTCGGGTCAACCATGAACAAGGTACATTGACCCACTCATCAAAATGCTTAAAGAAACTGGGTAACCGAAGAATCTATCCACAAATCCCAAGGGGAATTTTTGATCCCCATCGACTGGAAACTAGTTACATGGAATCAAAATGAGACTATACTGGAATTATTTAACCATCAAAATATAGTAAACAATACTGAAAATATTTCCCAAACGTTTTTCATGGTTCATATATACATTTTATTGACATGGAACTAAGATAAATATATGACAATATAATGGAAATAAAAATAATTCCTTCCAAATAAAAATGAACCAAATCATCAGTTATGAAAAAATTACAACATAATTTATATTAGATACCATAATATACATCAACTAGAAACTAATTATATATTAATAGATAGCCATCGTGGTTGATAAAAAAACATACCTAAATTAAATAAATTAAATATTCAACTGCCAGATCAATATCATGAAACCTAAGAACACTCATCACATTTCACTCACTCGTTGATGTTTGAAAAAAATTATAGGAAAATTAAAATTGACATGGAAATTATATAAAACATAATATCTATATACAAATATAAATGTGTTTATAAAATTTGTGAGTCAAAATTCCTAGTTTGATCTCATCATGGAGTCTTTTAAATTCCTTAAAAGAAACTATCCATAAATTATATATTTAAATAAAATATAAAATAAGGTTTTAAAATTTTAAAATAAGTTTTAAAATAAAATAACATGCCCTTAATTTAATGTGTAGAACTTTTTTATTATAATAAACATTACTAATATCTTCATTTATAAGTAAAATGAATTAAAATCAAAGGAGGGGTCTTTATTGAATATAAAAAAATACATTTCCCCCTATTCTAATATTTTTCTAAAATTTCTTACATAATCTATCCTTATATATTTTATTGAAATGAACATTCTAAAAACTCATTTCAAAACTCAAAATTTTTCAATTTCTAAAACAAACCCAATCATAATGATTAATAGATCAACATAAGTTGGAAACACTCTATTAAATCAAGGTCAAAAAAATATGATAGTGTACTTCACCCCAAAATAACACAAGGGGATACATAAAAATGTAAATACCTCACATAAACCATAAATAAAGTGATACATGGAAGAAGAAAATCCCTTCATCCAAGAGTGAGACAATCCAAAAAAGATAATAAACACAGGGGAAAAAATTATATGATGTTCCATGCTAACAATCTGGTAGCCAACCAACTAGCCCACACTACCCTCATCAGGGGTTCCCCACTTTATCCCTAGTTTATAGAAAAACTATTGGGAAAATATAGAATATATAATCTGAGCTAGTTTATTTTAAGTCAAGATCACTTATTTTACAAAATTCCCTTGACCAAACCTATGTGGGGGTGAGAAAAATATATGTAGTAATGATCATCACATGAATCATAAGAATAAATAAATAAATATCACTCACCTATACCACCTTCTTAAGATAGATCCCCATTATATATTATATGATCATCACATTATTAGATCATTACATCATGTGAAAAAATAAATGGGAGGAAATAAGGGTATCTAGATCATCAATCCATTTATTTTAAATTGTTCCTAACATTCTGAAAATAGTATTCAGAATTTTAATTCCATGATCATTGAATTTATTATAAATTAAACATAAAAACATTATTTGGAAACCATTTTAAAAATTAAAAACCCTTTTTATCTCAAAAATTTATTTAAATTGTGAATTTATTCCTCTATAAATAAATAAAATGAAAATGCCCAAATTTTTAAATCGATTTTTTTAAAAAATAAATCTTTGTAATTTTTACCATTGTTTTCAATGAGAAAAAAATTCAAAAAAATACATAAGTATTCATAAAAAATATCTTTATTCAAATATATTGTTCCATGAAAACATTTTCATCAATCTATCATGGATTTCAAACATAAAAATATATGGTTAAAAATAATTTAAAAATCTTAAGAATCTCATGAATTGAAAAATAACGGAATAATATGTAGAAAACCCTACCTATAACCAAGAATAATTATGTCGCAATGTGTCACCTTCAACACTAAAAACCTAAAAACTGAGAAACCAACCACCATGTGTCCAATAAAACTACAATCCTAGATTAAAATAGTCTTAATACCCTAAATAACCAAGAATAATGATTTGGTTTAATGGATGAGGAGGAACTCATGGATAAATGCTATAGGGAAGAGAGGATGAGTGAAATGTTGATGAAAAGAGACAGATTACCATGAAAACCACTTGGAATCATGAGAAAAGGAGACAAAATTCCAATGTGATGGGGAAGGATATATCCCAAGTTCTTGAAGGAGTTCCAAACAGGTGAAATAGAATGGGGAATGGAGAAAAAAAATTAATTTAAAAAATTTTAATTTCATAAAATTATATAATTTCCCATATCACATCATGGTGTGACACATTTTCCATGGCGTGATTGACCCTTAAAAAAATGGGTGCATTATTCATATTGTTTTGTTATAGTGTGACACAAATTGTCATGGATGTGAGATCCTACCATCAAAAACTAAGGGTCTTGTGGATATCTCATTTATGGTACAATAACCTCATTCATGATTGTGACTAGTCTTCAGTCAGAAATTAAAATCTCGGGGACAGCTCAGTTGCACAGAGACCATTCTTGGTCATATCATGACCCTTCTAGATACTCAAACTATATACATATAATTAAACTATAAATACTCCAAAAATTATATAAAAATTTATAAATATAAAAAATTATATTTTAAATTAATAATAAATAAATTCACACCAGGAATTGGTATAGTTGTTGTTACTTCCATATTGGAAAATAAATAATTTAAGTGAATAAAAAACTCTCTATACAGTTATATATTCCCCTAAAACAAACTTTATAAACTTCATAAGAATGTGGGTAACCCCTATAATTCCTTTTCAATCCCAAAATAGCTTTTGTTTACAAAATTTTATTCAGGCCACTACCAATGAGTAAACAGAACTCCAACATTAGTGACTCCTCCAACATAAAAAGATCCATATTAACTAATATACTTTCTTATAGTAGCTAATTGAATGGAATATATGAGGTCCTAATCCTTAATTATATTTTTTCCAAAATGAGGGTTCAACATCCCTATATCATCTCTGTATCATTCCAATGGTCCTGTAATCTAAAAAAAATATTAAATAAAAAATAACCAAATTACCCTAATAGAATTGTAGTTCATATCACAGTGATCCTATGTCTATTCTTCACAACTCAACTATATTTTCAAGGGGACTGAGAAAATAATGAAAAATATAGATTTCCAGTGGAGTAAACTAAAAAATAGAAATTATTATGGATAGAGTCACAAACAAATTACAACATGATCCTTTTATAATTGTATAACCAAAAAAGTAATGTGTTTAATGGGAAAGAAAAAAACCACTTACCATAAAAATATAATGAATAAAATTAAATTCAAAACCATAAAACTAGAATTTATATAGTATGTTTGAACATTATAGTAGCATTGTATCTGATTAAATGATGTATGTCATGATAAATGCTTTATATTAATTTAAACAAAATCTTGGTCATATAATAATTTCTTTTCTCTTATATTGCTATTGTTCTAGTTTTTCAAAATCAATTTTAGAAGATATTTATTTGTAATCATTAAGTTAATATAATCATAGCTATTATTTGGATATTCAAAAATATTAGTTGTAATTTTCCAACCATAAATATACCCCTAAAACAAACTACTCTAGAGTTTTATGATTTTTAATTCAAATCCTAATAACTATTATAGAATCAATTTCATATAAAAGGAAATAAAAATAATAATATTTATTTAAGTAATGTAATATAATAATTCAACCAACATTATTTTTTTCCTTTTATGTAAATAAATACTTATATATAAACTAAAAACAATCCACAATTTTATGATCCACAAAATATGTGATAAAAATAATAAAACTAAGAATCATAAATCATGACTAAAAATAATCATTTATGTAATGACCTGGATTTTTTTTATTGTTTTTAAATGTTATATTGATTAATTTTGAGACTAGGAACTGAGAAGGTGTGCGATTCTGAGGCCCGGTGTACCCGAAACAATTGTTTAAAAAAATATTAAAATATTAAATAAAAATTATGCACAATTTTTATAAAAAAAAGTTAAATAACTTCTAAACAAGTGGCCATATTAGAAATCCGATGGCACTGTTGTGTTCAGATCAGCGGTTTTACCCTAGGTGCGGCCTTACATTGGTAGGCATGGGTAAACTATAAAAAGTAGTCATGGGAGTTTTTAATGAATAAAATAAATTGAGAATTTATTTTATATTTCTATGTTGTCGATGCAATGTCAAAATGAAACTTTTTATTTTTTAAATAAACTATTAGGAAGGGATCCAGGGTTAAGCTCATAACCCTAGAATTCATTTGAGGCTCTCAAGAAGAGACCCTGATAATTTCTCTTGACAGGGGATGATAGAACTGTGGATCGAAGATCGACGAATTCCATTCTTCATGGATTTCTCCAATATAAATTGATCTTCGAAGGCGAATGATCCAATTCCCAGGTAGGATGCATTATTTGGGATTTCCATCCCTGTTCTTGAATTCAACAACGAATGATGACCAACCAATGAATTGTTTGATCCACAATTTGAGCATTCCTTGCAATATGGGTTATAATTTGAGGGATTTACGGTGTTTTATTATAGAGATTATTGTTTTCATTGTTCTTCATTCTTACAAGAATGGATCAAGGACAGAATAGAAAATGGTTGAGGTTTGTTCCTCATATTTGTTCCTTGTGAATTTTCTCTCCCCCAATCATTCTACATGTTCATCTTTCTTCAAGAGTATTTGAAATAATGATCATTATGCATTAATTTATTAGCGTAATGATACTAAATTGAAGATTAAACATTAGGAAAACAAATGGAGGTGTTACGGAAAAAATGAAAGATGGATCGAAGCGATTTGGGAGAAATTATTCTACAGTTGAAATGTATCAAATTTTATTTAATTGTTTTTTTGAGCTGTTTTAAGGCCTGAAACCCTTAATTTGGGTGTTAGGGTGGTGATACAAATCTCAATATTGAGATTCGAGGTGAACTGAGCATTATAATGGAGCCCAACAATTGTCTAGGGTGAGTGGGAGTGAGAAGATGACTTTCTGTAAAATCCAAAACACACGACGTGTAGCCCTGTCTATAGGGTGTGGGTTCATCATTGGACCACTTGGTGTGTACTCTAGTAAGTACATGGGAATGGGGTGGAGTAAACGGGTTTCCTACATGATGTATACTCCACCACATGGCATGGCCTGAACTGGATACATGGGATACCCCATGTACTGGTATATGGGCAAGGTCAAATGGGATGACATCATGTACTGGCACATGTCCAGAGCACACAGTTGAACCCTGGATGGAAGGAAATAGAGTGTGACTCCTTATACATGTTGTGTACCCATATTATACATTACATGTTCTAAATACATGGGTTGTTGTACATGGGTAGTACCTAGTGTCAAGGGACATGACATGTGACCCTACTACACACTGTGTACCCCTTTCTACATGGCTTGATTCTCATATCATCTGTATCTTAGACAAGTTTCTTTAGGGTTCCTTCCGTTTATCTTTTTTCCTAATTGTAGGTATGAATAATTTCCTACTCATAAGACTATGATCCCTATATAAGAACATTCTAGATAGAGTTATGGAATCCCTTGAGAGGCCTGAAGTGGGATCCTCTATTCATTCTTCGTTCCCAATGTAGATTCTTTGATATTAACATGAACAAAATTATAGGGAACAGATCCTCTACTTATAGGGTTAAACCATATTGAGTTTTTGGTATCACACCATGTCCAAGGTTGTGATCCTCATATGGGTATCATGTCTCCCTTCATATATATCAGTGTATCTCTCTCATGACAATTCCTGATGAAAAGTACTTCTTGGACGGACGTCATCGGTGCTATAAAACTCAGGGGTGTGTTCTCCCAGATGAGTTCTTCATGGAATCTTAGAGCTGAATCCCTAGTTTTGGTATTATGTAGTCATGAAATACCTCTATAATTCATTTCATGGTTTGAGTATATCTAGATATTATTATTTTTGATGTAGGTATATACTTGTGTAGAGTTGACTATACTTTGCTTTGTTATATTTCTTTGTTGTTTTGGAGTTTCCTACTGAGTATTGTTATACTCACCCATGTGTTGGTTTTTCCCACATGTGTCATTTATTGTCCAGATGAGAAACCTTTTGAATAAGTCCTAGGTAAACCAGGACCAGATGGATCTTTGTGATATTAGGTAGGTGGAGGTGTTCCTACGGTTACAGGTAGCATTCCCAATACCTTCTGTTTACAGGTTGTACTGGTGGTTTACAGACTATTTTTGGTGGGCTTGTGTTTTGGCCCAGTTTTCTTTTCTTGTTTTACTTTCCTATCGTACTTTGTTGGTTGGGATATAGTGGTATGAAATCATTGTTTACTTAGTGGTTTTTACATTTCAGAATTTTGTGGCCTTGGGGATGGGTGTGTGCATATAGGTAAATAAGTAATGCCTCCCATGTTAGTGATATGTATAATCAGTGTTAGTAACCATCTCCTGGCCTATTGGAGGTTGTCTTGGGGAGTCTCAGCACGGACCTCACTAAGATGGGTTGTGACAGAGTGGTATCAGATGTGGTCGGTCCTACCTTGGGATCAAGAGTCTGTGAGTTTGGTTTGGGGAAATAGTGTTAAATTTTTAGAGTTCAAATTTTAGTCCAAGGACACCAGTGTTGGTGCGGGCGGCCGATGTTTCATAAACCAAGACTTTGATAACCTACTTTTTAACTCAGTACATGATAACACTAGTTTCAAGGAAAATAACGGTACATGCATCATATAAGAATGGGTTGTGGTTTCCATGTCCTTCTTGAGTCATCTCTCCATATATAATCATTTATCATGGTACACATTGTTTTCTTACAAGATGACTTCGTGATGCATACCATCTAAGATTCAGTAGCTTGATCATGAGGATTACCCCCTTAGTGATGAGGATTTGATACTGGGACCAGTTCCCCATATTTCACCTCCATGTGGAGCACCAGCTGTACTATCACCTGTTAAGAAACACATAGTACCCGTAGTACTACCAGACAAGGAATGTAGGATGAGCATGCTCCACGGGTTTCATAGATAGATACCCTTCAGGTTCCAAGGTGATACCTACCCTTAGGTGGATGAGGACTAGCTTTAGGTGGTGACCAGAGTTTTCTGCCTAGTCCGGACACCAGCATATCAGATGGTGGTTCTGGAGGCCATCCTTCTACATGGTTTAGCAGGGTGATGGTGAAGTTTTTCCCCCTAGACTTGGGATGAGGAGACCCTCTCATAGATAGAGTTCAATCATATCTTTATAGAGGAGTTCTCACCAGTTACATTGTGTGTTGTGTGTATACAAGAGCTTATTCAACTCAAGCAGGGTAGCATGACAGTGGAAGATTATTCATCGAGGTTCACTAACATTTCCAGGTACTCAATGGATATTGTTAGAGATCATTACTTCAAGGTTCGGACCTTTGATCAAGTTCTGTGTAGAGACATTTAAGATAACGTTATCCCTCTATGTATTCAAACTTATGATAGGGTGATTGAGATATCTTTGATGGTTGAAGGCTTCTTGGCTGAGAAGATACTACTGGTGATAGTCAGTAGTGGACAAGTAGAAGAAGAGGCCTCAGTAGTAGTGAGACGATATCAGTCCCAAAGATCTAGGTGTGGTATATGTTTCTAGAGGAGGTCCTAGGATATATGATATATATTTTAGGGCTCATAGAGTGGGTCCAATCAGCCTAGAGAGAGGTGATTTTATTCATGTGATTTAAGGGAACATCTCGGTTGATATTTTCAAACCTATCATGCTACTAATAGAGAGACAATGGATGGACCACTATGGTAGAGATGGCGATAGGAGTAGGTAGATTTATAGAGTGGAAGATGTCACAGAGGATATGGGAGAAAAGCTGAAGGTGTTTGACATTTCGACTTACTACCACCACCACCCACAAGAGGTCCATTCCAAACTCAGGGAGCTATAGGAAAGGGGTGGGGACAACTACATTTGGTCAAGGAATATGTCTTAGGGGTTCCAATAATGATCTAAGGTATGATATGTGTCTTTTTTACTTTAGCTTCAGTGCTGATAGACATGGGTTCTAGTCATTCCTTTCTCACCACATGTCTTATTTGAGACCCTAAGATTTCGATTGAACCATTGACTTGACCCTTATACTTAGAGAAACCAGCTAGAGAAGACTTGATTATCACACATCCATGATGAAAGTGTGACCTAACCCTTGGAGGTGATGTTTTTGGTTGGATCCTCTTGGTGTAAGCATTGAGGCCTTATGACATAATTATTGGTATAGATTGTTTATCTTCAGTCCATGCCTAGATTGACTATTTTATGAAAAGGGTACAATTTTACTAGAGTGATGGAATGAGTTTTTCCTTTGTCATTGAAAGTAAACCTAGGTAGAAAAGGATGGACTAATTCATAGGAGGGTGTTACCTTTTACTCATAAGTTGGAAAGACTGACCCTCAGTGCAGTAGATGTTATGAGATTTCAATTTCTAGTAGTTGTGCTAGAGTACAAGGATGTCTTTACTGAATATGTTCTAGATTTTCCTCCCCACCAAGAGATGTACTTATATATTAATTTACAACCTGGGTTTGCACCAATATTAGCACCATCATATCGGATGTCTCCTACAGAGCTTCATGAGATGAGGGTGTATTTGGGGGGACTTACAGAGAAAGAGATTTATGAGACCTGGTGTTTCACCTTGTGCAGTCCCAGTTTTGTTTTCCAAAAAGGCAGATGGGTGCTTGAAGTTGTGTGTGTACTACTGACACTTAAACCATGTGATTTTTAGGAACAAGTATCCACTACCGAGGATCGATGGCCTATTTGATTAGTTGATAGGGGAACGATGTTTATTGAAGGTTGACCTCTATTCAGGTTGTCACCAGTTGTGATTACATGATCAGGATATGCTTAAGATGGATTTTAAATGTCTTTATGTTCACTATGAGTACTTAGTGATACCATTTGGTGTGACGAATTCCCTAGAAATATTCATGGGACTCATGAACGGGATTTTTCAGCCTTATGTGGACCAGTTCATGGCAGTCTCCATCAACGATATCCTTGAGTACTTGAAGTCCGAGGAGGAGTGCACGAGACAATTAAGGATGGTTCTAGAAATAATCTATGAGTTCCATATTTACAAAAAAAACTCTCGAAGTTCCCATTCTGGATTCATGTGGTCCAATTTTTGGGACATGTTATCTTATCGGATGGAGTGGTAGTGGACCTGACCAAGGTTGAGGTAGTATTAGAATGGTAGCCACCTGAGAATGTGATGCAGGTGCAGAGATTCCTCATTCTAGCAGACTATTGTCATAGATTAATACCTTATTTCTCTAGGATATCATCACCTATGAAAACTTTGAATCTAAAGGGGAAACCTTTATTGTGGAAAAATAAGTTCCATAAAGCTTTTTAGCAGTTTAGGAAGTGTTTTTTGAGTTCTATGATCTTGAGATTTCTGGAGGAGGGTGTTGAGTACGTAGTGTTCCGTGATGCATCTAGAACCAGGCATGGTTGTGTACTAATGTAGATGTGAATGGTGATTGCATATGGTTCATTCCAGTTGAGACCACATGAGAAGAACTACGTGACCCATGATATTGAGTTAGTAGTGGTAGTCTTCATATTGAATATATGGAGACACTACCTAATGGGTGAGAGGTCTATCGTCTACTCTGATCATAAGAGTATCAAGTATATCTTATCTCATAAGGATCTTAACTTGAGATAGAGGTTATGGATAGTGTTCCTCCAGGACTATGACTTTGATCTTGTCTATAATCTTCAGAATGGGAATGTGGTGGATGATTCTATTAACAAAATATCTAGTTCATAGTTACTAAATGAGGCGTTAGATAAGTTGTCCTCGTTGCAGTTATCCTTTGTGGACGGTGATGGATCATCTTACCTCCAGTCAATGGTTGTTACCCCTCCACTCTTATAGTGAGTTAGGGAGTCATATCATAGGGATACCAACTAAAGGACCCTACATGCTCAGATATCCACAAGGCATGCTCCAAAATGATATTCACAAGGTGGGGAGCACGTCGTTCTTTTTAGAGGATGCATAATAGTACCAGTGGAGTTGCGGAAGAAGGTTCTAAGGGAGTTTTGTACATCCCCTATGGCAGTACATTCAGGGGTGTCGAAGATGTACCATGACCTATGATGTCAGTTTTGGTGGCCTGGGATGAATAATAGTGTTGAAAAATTCATTTCCTAATGCCTTACTTGTCAGAAAGTGAAGGTTAAGAACCAAGTTCCAACAGGTTTAGATCAACCACTTGAGGTTCCAAAATGGAAGTAGGATGGGATAGAAATGGACTTCGGCATGTGTTTACCGAGTATGTACAGTGGAAATGATTCCATATGGGTGATCATTGACCAACTCAAAAATTTGGCCCACTTCCTAACTATTCAAGAGAAGAGTTCAGTAGAGAGCCTGAGATGACTCTACGTGCAGGAGATAGTTCAACTCCGTAGAGCCCCATTAATGATAGTTTCATATCATTATGTTTATTTTACATCACAATTGTGGAAGGTATTATAGGAGGTGTTTGGGACCCATTTATGCTTGAGTACAGTGTTTCACCTGTAGACGAACAACTAAGGAGATCGATCCATTCTGGTTTTAGAGGACATTCTATGGGCTTTCATGTTAGACTTTGGACGTAATTTGGAGGATCAACTACTACTGGTGGAGTTCGCATACAAAAATAGAAACCATTGCACCCTCGGTATGGCTCCATTTGAGGCTTTGTACAGGCAACCCTGAAGGTCACCACTTTGCTGGACTGGCCTAGGAGAGTCAGCACTCATGGGCCCAGAGTTGGTGTGAACTATTACCGAGAAGGTGTAGATCATCTAGAGAGGATGAAGACTATGCATAGCCATCATATTTCTTATTCTGACAAGTATTTGAGTACATGGGAGTTCAAGGAAGGAGACCACGTGTTCTTATGGGTTTCACCTCGATTGGGATTATAAAGATTTATAAGTGGAGGTAAGTTATCTCTAAGGTTTATCATCACTTTTCATATACTGTGTAGAGTTGGTGAGGTGTCCTACCTCTTTTCTTTACTTCTGTAGCTAGACCAGGTACAAGACATCTTTTACATGTCGTAGCTAAGGAGGTATGTGGATCACCCATCACACGTCATCGACTGGGGTGAGTTGGACATCGAGGATATAGATACTTTTGTAGAGTACCAAGTGGAGATCAAGGATTGGCATGAGAGGATCTTTTTTGGGTGAGTTATTCCTTTGTTGTGTGTCCAATGGTATCATGGGAATCTCTAAAAGAGAACATGGGAGCAGGAGGCTTAGATTTGTGCATAGTACCTACATCTTTTTTAGTAGCCATTGTTTTGGCGTTTTGGGAACATAAAGCCTCAAGGTGAGGAGAATGTAATATCATGTATTTTTCATGTATTATTTTTTAATATTATATGGATTAATTTCAAGACTAGGAACTAAGACTATGTATGATTATGAGTCCTGGTATCCCCAGAACATTTTTTAAAAAAAATATTAAAATATTAAATATCTCGTGCACGCAGTTTTTGTGACGTCCCGACCCGGCTCACCACTAAGATAGAGGCTAGACCAGTCACCACATGACCTTAGGTGTGCCTCCCCGTACGCCAAAGGATACTGGCTAGTAGTGAGGGTGAAAGTATAGTCAGTGGGGAGGTTCTACCCTCTCATCAGAGTTGCGCAGTGGTCAAATAGATTAAATAAAAATCAATAGTACAAGTAGTAATACATAATTTACAATGTAACAGAAGACATATTTTATATAAATGAACAAAAGTGGTCAACACTAGTTTATATAATAGATGAATTCATGACATGGTATTGATAAATATTTGAAATAAGTAAACAAAACAACATGATTTACATCTCAGAACAGAAATAAATAAAATACTCAATGCCCTAAGAGAAAACTCCATGAGCATTCTGAGCTCCAGCTCAGTCCTTTGCTCCCAACTCCAGGTATAAGAAAACAACAACTAGAAAGGTCCAAGGCCCTATGAACCAGAAAGTTATACACAGGTACCCTAGTTCAATGATGGTATGATTAGGGTGTGAGATATAAATCTCAGTAGGTCGGCACCACTGGTGTCTGACCCAATCTCGACAGAGTAATATAAATTAAATAGGGTGTAAACATGCATAAATAAAGTAAGAATTACATTATAACTAAATAAAAAATTACATGATTTATCCTTAAGTTGGTGTATGGACAAGTAACCAGTTCATTAATTGAGTATTACCATTTTATTCATAAGTCACATGTGAGTAATCCACCTACTGAGTCCATGGAGTTTCCTCCAATGTAAAATGGGGCTCAGTAATGATCGAGCCCGATGGGCTTTAACCATGGCACCTAATTGTCAAAACTGGACCCAAGGAGTGTATCCAAGGAATCCAGTGATGATATTTAGTAATAAATTCCCAAGTTAATAACCAAGGAAATAACCTTTTATAATGTATAAGTAGTAAAGGTTCTAAGAAATAACAAGGAAACCTAACAAAGATATCTGGTGAGGGGGTTCTATGGTAAAAACCAAGGTAATGTAAATATCAAGGAAAGATAAATCAATAGTATATGAGTCTAGATAAGGGGTAAGAGTGAAATACAAGGATTTTAATTAATGGAATTCCACAATAAGGTGCCTACCGAGTCCAAGAAGTGCATCCAATGTAATACGGGGCTAAGTAAGGACAGTGTCCAAGGAGTGTATCCCAAGCACCTACTTGTCAATGCTGGATCCAAGGAGTATATCCAAGGCATCCTATAGTACTACATGGTGACCCAATATTATTATATCGGGAATCCATAGATAAGACAGGGAATGGGATCTAGGTTGTTCTGAACCTAAGAAACCCATCCTTGAATTTTGAATGGGGTACACGAGTGTTCATGGTATTCTATGATCATAAACCATGAAAAACACAAGTCTAAACATTCCTATTTAATAAAGAAGTCAAGTAATGATTTATTTTGGTCGAATTCTTTCCTTCCATTAGTGTGGAAAGTTAAATTATCATTTCAACCATTTATTCATTGGTTCAAGACTTTCCTTCCATTGGTGTGAAAGGTCAAGTAGCATTTCCACTATTTAGTAAAATCCATTAAGGCGTATTCATTAATTAAGGTTCACTCCTCTACCTTCCATAAACATGGGAAGGGGTGATATGGAAATGCAACCATTATTCAATTACTCTTAATAAGTCCAAGTGAAATACTTAGTATACTTTCCAATTTATATTCATCATTTAATTGTCAAAACAAACAACTTACCTTAGGTGGGTGAAGTGATGAGAATACATGGTACTTTCCATGATGTAATTAATAGGATAACTCAACCATTTGATATAGAAAGTCTTACGTTTATATAGTTCAAGAAAAGGCACACCCAAACAGTGGACCGAATGTGTCAAAACACTAAACAAAAATTATGGAAAACATCGCACATGGTTAAATCCAATTCAAAACTTGGTCAAGCACTTAGGCAGTGCCTTACCCTTTTTTAAGTATTTATAAAAGGTAACTCTGTTTTTCTAATTCCATTAGTGTCATGTCTTAAACATGCTATATTTCAACATAGCATCAAGGATTAAGAATTATAAACACAACAAGTCAAGCAAGAAAGTTCTAACCACTACTTTTTAGCTTGAAGGTAGTGCACCTCCGTTGGAGGGGTTTTATTTTAAAAACATGATATTATTTATCAATAAATAATTTATTACATTTAACATTCAAATCATGAACATGCTAAATTCAAATTTAATTGGAATTGGACATAATACTTCATTGCATGAATTAATTTATAACAAAAGTGCAGTAAGAAACTTTATTAAATCATTTATAAAGATTGAGGACTGGGAAAGGGAAAGGGACCCTACCTTAGGGTAGAACCAATTTATCCATTTCGATGACGAACCAAAACGAATTGAAACCACCTGTAACAACTCAACACCCTACCGATTTAATAAAATGGTGTCAAGGACACATAAAGATCTTAATTCAAGAGGTGAAAAACAAGGAACATGGTATAAACCTTACCCCAAAACGTTTTAGGTAGACAAAAACCACCCAAACTACCTCACCTTTGGCGGTGGTTACCGAAACACACAAGAAACATTCCCAAGATACCATTTTCACATGCCTAAAACAAGAGAAAACCGAAAATCGGATCACCCCCAAAGCTCTAGGGTTTAGTCAAACCTCATCAGGTGCTAATTAGGTCGAATTGAAGCCGGTAAGAGGAATGATAAGGGAGTAGATGACTCACTTTGATGGAATGGCCTTGAAAAATGAAGGAAATCAGATGGAGATCAAAGAGGATAGAAGTTTGGGAGTTGCGTCAAAGGTAGAACCCCTTTGGGGCTCCTCCATGCAACGGGTCGAGCCAGGGAGGGGTGAGGAGAGAGTTTAGTTTAGGTTTTAATTTTAATTAATTTTTAAAATAATTAAAATCCCAAAACAGGGTGTCCTTAAGGGTTAATCCGCATGGTTTGGAAAACTGTGCGCCAACCGTGTAGTACCCCACTGCCTTCAAGACACACCCTACATGGGCTAGGCACACGGTTTAGGAAACTATGGGCATCCTGTGGGCAAAGCCACTGCCCCTCTTAAAAAGGGTTCACACGGTTACCTACAATGGGATGCATGGTTTACTAGACTGTGTACAAACTATGCACCCTATACTATCATTAAAAACTTGAGGTTTTTTGGGTCTGAAACTCCAGAAAATTCTCAAGCCACTTCAAAGACTTATCAAGCCTTCACCCAAGTATGAAAACAACATGTATAAGTATCCCAACACTCAGAATTAAGTTCTGAAACTTAGTTATAAAAATGACTCGTCCAGTAAAAGAAAATTTTCAAAAACCTTCATACTTTAGTCTGGTTCAAAAAAATGAGATTCTACAATCTACCCACATTAAAAAACTTCTCATCCCTAAGAAGCCTTTAGAAACAACCTAAACATCACCTGACCTACAAGGGTCGTGAAGTTCCTTTAAAATGGTCTTCTAGTGTTACCAACGCCCAAATCACCTTAATCATTTTCGATGCACTCCTCACTTCACCCCTTACAACCTGAGCCAATGCTCAAAGTTAAACTTAAACACAGAAACAGATCTTACTTAAGCCCATTTAGATAGAGACAAGATAACGTCAAAGTCTCAATAACATTAGACCAATGGTTCTCCCCACCATATTTCTAAACTTATAGAAGGGTAAAATCCAAGTCATGATACCTCCACCATTGGATATTCCGTAAAGAGCACAAACTTGGATATTATTATGACACCCCTAGCATTATTTCATAAAAAGGAAACATTTGAGTTCTAATCGACCTAATAGAACTGGTTGAGAAAGCTTTCTTAGAAGACACTTCCAACCTTGAGACCACACTTTCCTTCACCTAGAAATGTGCTTTAAAACGGCCCCTTACAACCATAAACATTGAACTAAAAGAAGATATAATGAGTCGACCCACTTGGACGATGTATCTCTTAGAATTATGGCTTGGGTGGCCGGATCAATTCAAAAGAAATTTCTAGATTCCATGAGTCCAAACAAGGCATTCCTACTTGGGAACCCATGAATCACTCAGGCCTTACCAAGCCTTGATAAGCACCACACTTTAGCATGTAACACTGACAAATATCATCTAAAAATCTCAACAACTTTTAACGATTTAGCACGGCATAAGACCGATTCTCTCTTAGTGAATCGAGGATGATGTCAAGATAAGGGAAATTCTCATCTCTTAAGAAAAGTACACTAAGAGGATTTAAGACAGGGTTTCTAGTCAAACATACCCTGAAACTAGAAGATAAAATAGTCAAAATAGATCAAATTTGTGCTTCCAAGAAAGCACCGACACAATTTAAGACTTGCAAGCCTCAAGGGAATTCAAGCAATAACCAAACATTTATCAATGGTCCTCTTAGGTTTTCCTTCTACTTGGAAGGGTGCGTTAATAGAATCAACAAGACACTACCCACATTAGGAGTGTCCTAGTTGAAAGGGAAGAAAAATAACCACTCATAAGCATGCTAGATTATAACAATGAGACTAGCGTGTCAAAACACCCGAGTCTTTTGAAAACCATTCCGAGTATTGGGATGAAACTGATTCTTTAACACTCAAGTTACTCGACATAGAGATGACCCACGATCATATTTAACAATACAAGAAGATTTATTTTTGATTCATATTGCCTCACACGACCATCATCCTAGATGATTCCACAACCATTCGTTCATTTTTTAGAACAATAAAGGTCAAATGACCTACAAAGCGGACATCCATGCCCGAGGCACGTCTAACCAGCTGAAAAATAAAATTAATCGATGCTAGAGCCCATAAAAAGGTTAAGAAAAAAATGACCACCTGTCTAAAAAAGGGTTTCACTATAAAACTGAAAGTCCTACTTGGGACAGGGGCACCCAAATGACACTAAGAGTGAGAAAAGTCACAGCACTAGTAAGGCGTTTAAGTACTGAGGGTGCTACCTACCACGGTTTATCCCCTTACGAAGAACAATTTTAAACCATGACACCAGGTCACATCAAAAAAATTCACTCAGATCAAAAGCCAATAATAAAGCCATTGCTATAGAAAATAACACCTACGGAAATTACTCAAGATTTTGTTCCAAGGAAAAACAAAGAGAAGACCGAACCACCCTTACCCGAAGGTTTTAAATAGTGTAAACCACTATAGGTTCTGCTTCCAAGCCTCTTATATTTAATAAATTTTAATCTTTAATCATCAAAATATTTAATCGAAAAATCAAAGTACCATTTTCAAAACAATATAAGGTACTTGATTTTAACCAATGCCCGAAGGGAAAAACAAGTAAGTTTTATAAAAATACATTATTAAAAAATGTACATTAGTTGAAATTCATTCATTTTTAGGAAAATTATCAAAATAAATTCTTTTCAAGAAGATTAGGAAACCTGCGGGGGTCCCATTTTAACCAACCTAGGTTCTATAATAAGAAACCCAATAGTAATGCACAATTATTAAAATTTCAAAAACCCAAATGGGTCATCCCATAAAAACATTCCCCAACTGGCCTACTTGGGTCCAGTTGCATTTTAAAAGCTAACCATTTTTATTTCAGATCAACACTAAACATATTTAACACTTATGAGAATTTCACAAGGCATCAGGCTATTTCATTTAATATGGGTTTCCATTTCCCAATTCATGAAGTGCCCATACATTTCATGGATTAAAAATTGGCTCCCATTAATCAATACCAATGTCAATTCAAAATTCAACATAATCAAAAATAATGGTACAATTTATATGGGTGGCCATATACCAACCTACAATGTTCCCATACACTTTCCATTTGGGAATTTGGCTCCCTTCATTCAAAACCAACTTACTTTAGCAATTGAATTTAGAATCCTTTTGAAATGGTTCAATTACACGGGTTACCTTTCCCAGCTATAAGGCTCTCATACACCTTACAACTAAAAACTAGCTCTTGTCATAACCGCAACCAATAACATATCCCATAAATCTATTTACATAAATCAAGGTAAGTTAGCATGTCACTATAATAATCTAACACAGAGCAACATGTTGTAATCACATAAGCATGGAATTTTAACCAAGATCATGCTATAACAAGAAGTTAGCACAAAAGTCATGCTATTGTATTACCTAAATAGGTATAAATCTAATCATGGAAAATTAATAATGCATCAAATCATACTTAAAAGTCAACCTACTAATGCAACTACATGGTGTGGCATGTGAATTTTTAAGTGCCTAATGTGATGCATGTAATGCAACTTACTTTCCATATCAAACCAAGGAATGTTTCCAAACTTCTAAAAAATCATAAGTAGCATAATGTACACTAGTCACTCTAGGTGAAATCATATCAATTGTAACAGCGAAAAACATAAACAGTAATCCCAGCCCATGCTAGTTGGTCATTTCCTGTAATTGGGGTGATCAGTCCCAAGAACGACTATTAGTCAAGCACCGAAACTTTCCTAGTCTCCTTTCTACCAAACCAAAACAGTAAGACAAATGAAGAAACCACCTCTGATACCAATTTATAATGTACTAACCCAGCTCACCACTAAGACGATGGTTGGACTGGTCACCACATGACCTCAGGAGCACCTCCCCGTACGCTAGAGGTCGCCGACTAGTAGAGAGGGTGTAATGATAGTTAGTGGGGAGGCTATACCATCTCATAAAAGTTGCACAATAGTACAATAGAGTAAATAAAAATCAATAGTGGAAGTAGTAATACATAATTGACAAAGCAACGGAAGACAGATTTTATATAAATGAACAAAAGTGGCCAATGCCAGTTTATACAATAGATGAATGCATGATATGGTATTGATACATATTTGAAAGAGGTAAACAAAACAACATTCTTTACATCTCAGTACAGAAATAAATAAAAGACTTAATGCCTTAAGGGAAAAATCCACGAGCATCCTGAGCTCCAGCTTAGTCCTTTCCTCCCAACTCCGTGTACAAGAAAACGGCAACTAGTAAGGTCCAAGGCCCTACAAACAAGAAAGGTCAACTCAGGTACCCCAGTTAAATGGCAATCCAATTAGGGTGTGCGATATAAATCTCAGTAGGTTGGAACCATAAGTGTCTTACCTAATCCCGACAGTGTAATATAAATTAAACAGGGTGTAAACATGCATAAATAAAGTAAGCAGTACATTATAACTAAATAACCAAGTACCTGATTCAGCCCTCATCTGGTGTCTGGACAAGTAACCAGTTCATTAATTTAGTATTAACATTTTATTCATAAGTCAAATGTGATTAATTCACCGACCGAGTCCATGGAGTTTCCTCCAAGTTAAAACAGGGCTAAGCAATGAATGGGCCTAGTGAGATTTAACCATGGCACCTACTTGTCAAAACTAGACCCAAGGAGTGTATCCAAGGCATCCGGTGATGATATTTAGTAATAAAGTCCCAAGATAATAACCAAGGAAACAAAATTTTAGATATTACAAGTAGTGAAGGTTCTAAGAAGTAATAAGTCAACCTGATAAAGATATTCGGTGAGGGAGTTCCAAGGTAAAAACCAAGGTAACGTAAATCTCACTGAAATCTAACTCAATAGTATGTGAGTTTAGCTAAGGGGTAAGAGTGAAATCCAAGGAGCATAATTCAATGAATTCCACAATAAGGTGCCTACCGAGTCCAAGGATTAAATCCAAGGTAAAATGGGGATAAGAAAGGACTGGGTCCAAGTAGTGTATCCAAGGAACCTGCTTGTCAATGCTGGATCCAAGGAGTGTATCCAAGGAATCCTATAGTACTACATGGGTAACTAATGGCAGTATATCGGGCATCCAATTATAATAAAGAGAATGGGATATAGGTGGGTCTGAACCTTAGCAACTCATCCTTGAATTTGGAATGGGGTACACGAGTGCTCGTGGTATTCTCCGATTAGAAACCATGACAATCTCAAGTCTAACTATTTCTATTTAATAAAGGATTCATGTAATGATTCATTTTTTTCAAGCCTTTCCATCCATTAGTGTGGAAAGATCATGTAGCATTGCAACCATTTATTCATTGGTGCAAGCCTTGCCTTCCATTAGTGTGGAAAGGTCAAGTAGCACTACAACCATTTAGTAAAACCCATTAAGGAATATTCATTAATTAAGGTTAACTCCACTACCTTCAATAAACATGGAAAGGGGTGATATGGACATGAAATGATTATTCAATTACTCTTAATAAGTCTAAGTGATATACATAGTATACTTTCTAATTTACATTTCTCATTTAATTGTCAAAAACAGCACTTACCTTAGGTGGGTGAAGTGATTAGAATACATGGTACTTTCTATGATTCAATTCATAGGATAACTCAACCATTTGATATAGAAAGTATTACCTTTATAAAGGTCAGTCCAAGGCACACCCGAACGGTGGCCCGAATGTGTCAAAACACTAAATGACAATTATGGAAAACATCTCACGTGGTTAAATCCAATTCAAAATTGGGCCAAGCACTTAGGCGGTGGCTTTCCTTTTTTTATGTATTTCTAAAAGGTAAATATATTTTTCTAATTCCATTAGCTCCATGTCCTAAACATGTCGTATTTCAACATAACATCAATTCATAAGAATTATAAATACAAAAATTCAAGAAAGTAAGGTTTAACCACAACTTTTTAGCTTGAAATAAGTGCACCACCATTTGAGGGGTTTTATTTTAAAAACATGATATTTTTTATCAACAAATCATTTATTACATTTAGCATTCAAATCATGAACATTCTAAATTCACATTTAATAGGCATTGGACATAATAATTCATTTCATGAATTAATATAAAACAAAAGTGCAGTAAGAAAATTTATTAGAGAATTTATAAAGATTGAGGACTTGGAAAGGGACCCTATCATAGGGTGGAACCAAGCCGTCCACTTTGGTGATGAACCAAAATGAAGTGAAACCACTCGTAACAACTCAACGCCCTATATATTTAATAAAAGGGAGTCAAGGACACATAAAGATATTAATTCAAGAGGTTTCAAACAAGGAAGAAGGTATAAACCTTACCTTGAAACGTTTTCAGTAGACTAAAACCACCTGAACTTCCTCACCTTTGGCGGTAGTTTCCAGAACACGTAAGAAAAACACCCAAGGGACCATTTTCACGTACCTAGAATAAGAGAAAACCGAAAATTGTATCACCCCCAAATCCCTAGGGTTCGTTCGAACCTCACCGATCATCGATTATGTCGAAGAAAAGCTGGTGGGAGGAATGATAAGGGAGAAGATGTCTCACTGTGATGGATCATCCAAGAAAAATGAAGGAAACCGACAGAGATCTAAGAAGAGAGGAGGTCGGGAGGTGCGTTGAAGGTAGAACCCCTTTGGGGTTACTGTGCACTGCGGATTGAGATATGAAGGGGGTGAGGAGAGTGTTTAGTTTAGGTTTTAATTTTAATTAAATTTTAAAATAATTAAAATCTGAAAATAGGGTGTCGTGCACGGTTAATCCATATGGTTTGGAAAACTATGCACCAACCTTGTGGTGCCCCACTTCCTTAAAAAAACACCTTTCACAGGATAGGCGTACGATTTAGAAAACTGTGTGCAGCCCGTGTGAAAATCCATTGCCCCTCATAAAAATGGGGCTGACGGTTAACTATAATGGGCCGCACGATTTAGTATACCGTGCGTAAACTGTGTGCCTTCTAATATCTTTAAAAAATTGATGTTTTTCAGGTCTGACACTCCTGAAACATCTCAATTCACTTGGGATACTTCTCATTCCTTCACTGAAGTCCAAAAAGAACATGTATAAGTGTTCCAACACTCAGAATTATGTTTTGAAACTCAGTTTTAAAAATGACCAGACCAGTAAATGAAAAAGTTCAAAAAACATCGTACTTTAATCTGGTTCAAAAACACAAGATTATACAGTTTTCCTAAAAAAATGGAATAAATTATAAACGGGTACCCAAATCATAAATTTGAGGGCACCATTGCATTCAGATAAATGGTTTTACCCTGGGCGTTGCCTAACATTGGCTGTCATGGTTCAACTATAAAAATTAGTCATAGACATTTTTAATGAATAAAATAAATTTGAAATTTTTTTTTATTTTTCTGTTTCATCAATATAGTGACGCATTTACACTTTTTATTTTTAAATAAACCCTTAGTCAGGGATCCAGGGTTAGGCTTATAACCCTGTAATTCCCTAGAGGCTCTAGAGAGGAAACCCTGAAGATTTCTCTCTCCATGCGATGACAGAACTGTGGATCGAAGTTCAACGAATGGAATATCTGATAGATCTCACCAGGGGAAATTGATATTTGAGAGTGAGTGATCCAATTCTGAGGTAGGATGAATTATTTCATATTTCCTTCCCTATTCATGAATTCAACGATGAACATGGACCAACAAATGAATAGATTGATCCACGGTTCGATCATTCCTTGTAGGATGGGTTATACTTTGCGAGATTTAGGGGTATTGATTATAGTATTATTGTTTTGATTTTTTCTTGTTCTTATAGGAATGTATTGAGTCCAGAATGAACAAAATCTGAGGTTTGTTCCTCATATTTCTTCCACGTTCATTTTCTCTCCCTCGGTTGTTCTACATGTTCTTCATTCTTTAATTGTTTTTGATCAAATGGTCATTGTGCCTTCATTTCTTGGTGAAACAATCCGAAATTAAAGATCCAACATTGGAACAACCTAGTGTAGGTGTGTTGGTGATGGTGATGGATGAATCAAATCTTTTTGGGACAAATTGTTCTTCCAGAAAAATGCATCGGATTTGATTTAATCAGTTTTTTTAGCCAATTAAAGTCCTGAAACCCGTTTCTATGTGTTAGGGTGGTGATATGAACCTTGATCTTGAGTTTTGAGGTGAACCAAGCATCGGATCAAAGCTCGAAGATCAGAAGAGGTGAGAGGGAGGAAAAATAAAACTTTCTAAAAAATCTATAACACACAGTGTGTAGCCTCATCTACACTATGTGTGTTCATCATTGGACCACTCAACTTGTACTCTAGGAAGTACATGGGAACGGGGTGGAGTACACGGGTTGCCAAAATGGAATGTACTCCACCAAATGGCATGGGATAAACTAGATACACAGGATACCCCATGTATAGGTACACAGGAAATGTTATGCGGGTTAACACTGTGAGTTGGCACATGGCCAGAGAAAAGGGGTGGACCATGGATGGAAGCACATGGTGTGTGACTCCTTCTACATGTCATGTACCCATATTCCACACAACATGTTCTAAAGACACGTTTCGTTGTACACAGTGAGTACCTAGGGTCAAGGAACATAGTGTGTTACCCTACTACACATTCTTTAACCCTTTCTATATGTATTGATTCCCTTGTCCTCTATATCTTGGACTAGTTTCATTAAGATTTGTTCCCTATATCATTTTCCCTAAAGGTAGGTAAAAATAATTTCCTACTCTTAGTAATATGATCCCTTCAACCGGACTTTCTGGATAGAGTTTTGGTATCCCCTGAGAGGCTCAAAACCGGATCCTCTATTCATTCTTCATGCCCTAGGTAAAGTCTTTGGTATTTATGTGGCTAACTTTACAATGCGTCAATCCTTTACTTAGTGAGTTAATCTAGATTGAGTTTTTGGTATCACTCCATGGCCCCAGCTATGATCCTCATCTCTGTGTCTTGTCTCTCTTTAGATCTATCAGCGTATCTCTCTCATGATGGTTCCCGATGAACATTACTTCTCATAAGGACACCATCATTGTTATTTTACTCAAGAGTGTGTTCTCCTGGATGAGTTCTTTTTGGAATCTTCGAGCTGAATCCCTAGTATTGGTATACGGTAGTTGTGAATTACCTCTAGACTGTGTGTATTAGATTGAATATATCTAGGTATTCTTATATGTTTTGACTTACCTTTGTTATATTTCTTTTTGTTTTCAAGGTTTCCCACTAAGTATTTTTATACTCACCCTTGTATGGTCTTTTCTCGTACATGTCGTTTCTTGGAAGACGGTCCACCTTTTGACAAATTCATAGGTGGACCAGGACCAGATGGAGCTTTTTTAGATCAAGAAAGCTGAGGTGTTCCTCTGGCTACAAGAAATAGTCCCATTACCTTTTTTTTACAATTTGTACTTTTGGTTTATAGAATATTTTTAGTGGGCTTGTATTTTTGCTGGGTTTACTTTACTTGTTTTAATTTCCTGTCGTGCTCTATTGGTTGGGATATAGTGGTTTTCATGTATTTTTTACTTAGTGGTTTTTATATTTCAACATTTTGTGGGATTGGAGATTTGTGTGTGCATACAAATACATAGGCAATGCCTCTCATGTTAGTGATATGTCTACTCCGTTCTAGTCACCAGCCCCTGGCCTATTGGAGGAGGGCTTGGGGAGTTACGGTACAAGTCCCACTAGGACGGTTCATGACAATTTACCCTATAATGATCTAAAATATAAAAATAAATCTATCTAGATACCATTTATAGTAAATTTCCATAAATTAAATAAATATATAAGTTTTTATATGTAGTTAAAAATAAAATTGTCGGTGTACGTATGATACTATTCATTGTGTAATATATTTGATTTCTAAAAAAACATAACCTATAAGATAAGACACATTGTTCTATATAAATTTTCATAAATATAAAAAATTATTGAAAATCCAATGATGAAGAAATTTTTGGAAATACATATAAAATATAATTGTATACATAATATATTTTTCTAGTTATAGGAATAAAAAATATAACATACATAAAAAAAGATTAAGTAATATTTTCTAAATCATCTATAAAATATATTATATTATGCCAGTACTGAAGAGTAATAAATAATTTCTTATATTTAGAAAAAAATTAAAAGAAAAATAAAAAACATAATAAAATTAATTAATTATAATAAAAAAATAAATTGTTGGTGATAAATAAAAATATTAGAAATAATTAAATTATTGTAAATATAGTGGGAAATTTTTAGTTATCCAACTAATTAAATCAAAGGGGGTTAGGAATAAATAAATATATGATTCATAGATTTTTTGATGATGAACTACTATGTCATACTTTATTGAAATCTAATGGTAAACAAAGGTGATCTTTCCATTGGAATATGGGAACAAATAAGATAGAATAGATTAATTTTTTTCTACAATGATGATAAAAGTGAAAGCAATTTCCTTATATAAACTAAATTAAATTAAATAATTAAAATTAACATTTTGAGAAAAAAAATCTGGGAAATATTAGAGTACACTCAATCCCTCAACTAGGTACCTCTTTGGCACTACATACCATCCCAAGTCAATGACCACAATGTGAATGACCCAATATACCACCTCCCTTTACATCTCCTCTAGGTACCCAGTACCAGTCTAACATATACTATGTGGAATAAATGATTAGAAAACAATAAATTAATCATGAATTTATACTAAAACAGAACCCATGAGTCCCTGATAATACACCCAACATTCATAATTCATTGAGATAAATAAGTTCAAGTAAACATTTAAATAAAATTATACCACTTTTAGAAGACATGTTTTATAAATAATCCATGTTAGGATGACCAACCACCCACCAAATAGTGTAATGTGAATGATGGGATGGTTACCTTATTCTTCTGACCAATGATGAATGGTATAGATACACTCCAGTAGAGTGGAGTGGTCTAGACTTGAAATTTGGTCCATAATAACTTTGATGTTTGAAATGGTAATGATTTGGGCATGCTATGTTGAAATGGAAATAGAGAGAAATAGGTTGGATGCTTCATCAGGTGTACCAGACAAGTGGTTATAAATTGTTTTAGATCCCAACAAGGTATGATAATTCTAATCCATTCAATATGGTGTTTATTGTGACACTTTCTATGTGTATCCCTATAAACAGTGTAACACCCTAAAATTTTAATGTTTAATAAGTTCTATATTTATGTCTATTTTTATATATCTTGATGGATTTTATAATTTTGGTTGATTTTTAGTTATTGAAAGACATGAATTAGTGAAAGAGACCAGACATGTAGTAATCTATTACTATAGGTTGGGGTTCAGAACATGAGACTTTATTTCTCTCCATGAATGTTTTGAGATAGGGCATCCTAGGGACATATCATATATTCAAGATTCAACACATAGGGTCCCACTAATAATTTATTATATACATAATAGAATATGTTATTAAGAAAGGGAATGACATTGTTGACACTATATTTTCACCTTAAAAGGCCCATATGTGAAAACATAATTATGAATTAATTCATAACATTACCCGAAAACTGAAATTGACTTTCCCTATCATTGTCCTTGACCCAAACATGACCTTATAAATGTGATAGTTTCTTCATACTAATTTATGGATTTATGTTTCTCATTTTAATGAAGAAACAATATCTATTCCTTTTGGGGGTTCTCCCTTTATTTTCTAAGCCCATTCTAATAATAAATGTCTATATCTCTTTAATTTCTCATAATATGGTTATGGTGTGATGAATTTTTGGGATAGACCATTGGATTGTTTTTTTATGGGGATTGATTTTTGTGGTGACTCATAGAAATTGGGCTATTTTACAATTGAGGTAGAATGACTATATACTGTTACAAATTCTCTATAAATATACACTTATTAATTGGAATATAGGTGTGTGTTTATCCCTATAATAATAGTTGTGTATGATTTGATTAGTGTATGGGTGCCTGTGTAGCTATGTGATAACATTGAGGTTTTTTTATTATCATGTGTGTGTGTGACCCTTTGAGTCATCTACTATATTATTTAATTAGCATGTGGTTCTTATAATATGGTTTATAACTATCAATAATATTCTTGAGTCATGGAATAGATTTTTCTATGTGTGTAGATTAAATTGTGGATGTCTATTGAGAGATAGTTGAGTTATAAAATAAATTGTTCTCTATGTGTAGATTATATTATGTATACCCATCGATGGATGGTTATTTTGGGTAATAAATTATTCTATTTTTGCTTACTATAATGTTGTTATACATATTGAGATGGTTGAGATATGGAAGAAAATATATGATCTTGTAAAAATTATGTCATGAGCCTTCCATGGAATATTTTCTAGAATGGTTTTAAAGCTAGTAGGAATGTGGTTTATGGAAAATGGATTAGTTCATAATAACTTAGCCAGTTTTAATATTAACTAAAATTATTATTCATTCATTTCATACACCATTATATTATATGATGTACTAATTTTGAGGAAGTATTGGTTGTGTCATACTAGGTTTATTCACACATTCTATATGAACATCCTAGTTCATGTGTAGACTTTATTGTCAGGGATGTTGTGATGGGAAAGGGCCCTTTGTTGGGAAGTTGACTGGGATAAGTAGGGTGGACAGGGGTGCTATTGAGATCGACTTCAAGATAATTTTTTTCATTAATAAATTATTTTTCTTATATTTTTATTATTCTAGTATATTGATCCATCACATGTATGGATCCCATAAACATTGGTATGTTAGACATGTATTCCATATTATGATAGTATGGGTATGGTTTTATTTTGATGAATGCACTATATTTTTTATAACCTTATAGAATTTGTGTTTTTCATTAATTTCATCACTTTTACCTTTTTTTATCTTCATATGAGGGAATTGTCTCTCAACTTTGTAACCTATATCCTTTCTTCTATTCTGAAAAATCATTCATATGGGATAGATTTCATGATGTTATGGGAACCCTTGTCCTAGACTAGGTGATTTGGATTAAGGTATTACCAAATTGTATTAGAGATTATTTTTGTTTTGTAATAATTTTTATAATTATAAAATAGTGATAGATTGGTTAGAAAATTGGAAGGAGAATTATGTTAGTGTGTGGAGAATAATTTTTATTATGGACCTATCAGTTACCAGTGATGTGGAATTAAGATTACTAATTGTATTATTCTTTTTTATGTTGTTCTAGGTGTATTATTTTTTATAGTTTATTTTATTTTATTTTTTCTGATTGGAAATGGTGGGTGAGTCCATGCATCATGGATATGAACATAGGTTATCATGTAATGTGTTTTTTTCAATTATTGATATATATAAGCATGGTATGAACTTTAATATGTATATATATATACACATATAATGGTTATAAGTGTGAAGGTGCCATAATATGTTTAGGCCTTGGGTAGTAAAATAATTGTATGTCAGGTGATCTTTAGTAGACTCCTATAGAATACTTCATGGTGTGGGAATATGTGTTCTAGTTGCATAAATGTTTTCTTAGTTTAATATGTTAAATATAATTCAGAATTTGATTTTTTTAATTTCATAAATTCTTCCCAAACAACATAAGGTTGAATCACCTAAAGACCCATGTCCTGAGGTTTCTAATAGAGTAGTTTCTCATTTCATGCCTCTTGATATATAGGAGGGTTAAATAATAAATAATATTTTGGTTCCACTAGAATTTCAACCAATGTGTTTTCACCATACAAGGGTTTTTCATTTAGTTCTGATATAAAGTGGAGCATCTAATATGGTTTGTTTTATAATGGTGGATGCTACTTGGGAATTCTAGGTACATCATCCTCAATCATTTAGAAGTACTTGAGGGAATCAGTATGCAATGGATTATATAAATATCATAGAAGGTATATTTTATCTGATTGTGAATCCTAACAAAATAAGGGTGATGAAAACCAAATGTATTTTTTGGGATCAGGTATGATATGGTGGGGTATGATTATTTAAATGAAGAGGAATGAGGTTATAACATTAGAGGATTTTATGAACCTCTTTTTAAAGGATTTCATTCTAGATATGAAGATGTTAGATCAAGATCAGGATGTTATATAGATTCAAAATGGTATGATTAAGATAGTGAGTTATGTTTCCTATTTCATGGAGTTTTTGTGTTTTTCAAGTATTTTTTAAAGGAATTAGGTAAAAAGGCATGGATGATTCTTATTTTATTATAACCCGATATGAGGAATCATGTGAGTCGCTTCAGAAATAAATCATATCAATATCTACTTTGAAAGGATCACATGATTTAGAAGGTTCAAGATGAAGATATGTTCAAATCCAAACACAAGTAAACTATATTCTGGGACTAATTTATTGCGTTGGAATAAGATACAACAGATCCAATCACCAATGATCGATTAGTTATTATTCAAGAAGAACCAGATACTTACATGATTCCCGTATTATGTTGGAAACAAAAAAATATAGGGTAATAAACATTATCATTTCATTGATATTATTCATAATATATTTCTTTATATCCTAGGGAAGTGAAAAAATAATGGGTGAGTAAGATTCTAAGAAAGGGTTATTTACAATGGAAACTGTCATGAATAAATTGGGAATAATTAAAATTCAAGGTAAATAATTGAAAATAGATTCCATTTAGTCAATAACATAACCAAAAAATTAATCAACTGATAAAATAAATTTAGTAATTTCATATATAATAATAACAAAATTCATAATGATAGAAATGATTAATGATGGAAATCGTGATCTCAGATAGCATTTTATATTTACCATTAAGGCGTTGTGCAATGGAAAATTCATAAATGGGTAAGTACACACCAAAAAAACATTTAATATGCCTATCCAACTGGTTTGTCTAATGAGACATTTCAATGCATCGAGGAGGTATCTATAACTAAACCCCACCAAACACTGAATTTCTAGTGTATTACTTACATATTTAATGATAAATTTAACTCATAAGCAATATTACTTACAAAAAATGACTATATTGAGTAAGGAATACAAAATATCAATACTTTAATAATCAATAAAATAATATAGAAATTAAAACACCATATTTAGAAATGGTATTTGCTTTAGGAAATAATCATATGCATGAAAAAAAGAATATGGATATTTTAGGGAAATTTAATGTCCAACGATCATAATAAATGGCGTGTTCTAAGGGAAATTTTAATTAACTTAAAAATTAATAAGAAATAAAATATGGTTTTCATTTCATTATTAATATAGGTTTTGTAATAAAATAATTTCTTTCAGAGAAATGAAGGAAATTGAAGTTAAATATTATAATTAGATTTTATTAAAGTGTTTTATTTATAAGAAAATTGATAACATGTAGAGGGATCTAAAAAACATAAAACAATTTCATTTATATGAAAATATATTAGTATCATATATGTCAAAAAGAAACACAGGTTTTAGATTTTTGTAAATAACTGTCAAAAAGACCAATTTAAAAAAAAATTAGAAGGATTACATTTAAAACTTTTAAAAGTTATATGAGAAAATTAAATGTTTGTAGTAAATAATTTGAGTAAATAAAAAGGGCTTTTGTAAAATAGCATTGATAAATATGGATATGGAAGAAAATTATACCCAAAATAGCGAAATAAGATCAAATTTTCTTTTAAAAAATTAATTTCTTGATTAAAGTTATAAATAGAGTAATATTTAGTAGAAAAAATAGATTCTACTTAAATATATATATATATAGTATAATAAAATAGTTAAAGTTTATTAAGGACATATTATATGATTGTTATATTAAAATAAGATCAATCCAAAAAAATGAGATTGTAAAATAAATTCTTACCTATTTAGTTACATTTAAATTATTACCCCATGATATAGTAATGATGAGTTAAAATAATAATAATCATGAATAAATATATTTTAATTTAAAATACCTAAATGTGGTATTATATTCAAAACAAAAATATATATATAGGAGCATAATACCAAATATATCTCAATAGAGTAGAAATTTAGATGAAATCCCTTACCTCAAGTTCAAATTTCATAGAAAAAGATATAACACCAAGTATAATAAATTTAAATTTATTATAAATCTATAATAGGGTAATTTAAATACTAATAATATCATATATGGTACAATTATATCATCTAAACCCCTTTTTATTAATAATTCTATATTAAAATCCTTGTTTCCGGGTGTTTTTTATTTCATTTTTCATAAGAATTCTCTTCTATAATTTCAGTCCTAGTACATAAGTTATGGTTAAAAATTATCTATAGTGTTAATAATGATATAAATATCACATATATAAATTATATATCTGTATAGATAGTTATCTATAAAATTTATAGATAGAAAATTGAATTATATCATTCACGGAGACGGTATGTCGTACGTACACACGAACACTGTTTTATATATTCGTAAGATGGTCTGAAAGAAAGGTAAAAAATAATTAATAATTATATAATAATATATACATATTCATTAAATTTATCCTTATTACTATCCATGTAAATTTAAAATGAAAAACAGTTCACATTTCTTTATGAAGGTGGTAGTTCACTCGTACGCTTGAGTGACAATATCGGTTTCCAATGGATTGAAAGATAATAAAATATATATGATATATTAATTATATAAGTATGATACTTTCATAAATAACATATATATTAATTATTTATATCTTTATAACTATCCTAATAATGTGCTGGTGAGAAGATAATACACTACTACATAGAGACAATAAGTCGTATGTATGTATAAATGATGTTTTTGATATTCATAAGATGGAATAGAGTTGGAAAATGGTTTTAATATAATAATAATAATAAATTAGTATATTTATGTTACTATATTAATTAAATTACAATTGTTACAACATGTTTATAGGATTTATAATAAGAATGAAATTTGAAAGTGTTGGTAAAGATAATTACCTCATCTTTGGAAAACATCCATTAGATCCCTTATCAAGGACCCTTAGAATGGTTTTTTCCACTACTTCATGGATAGATAATTTTATAAGATAATTGGTAATGTTATTATCAAACTAGGTACCTAAAAATGGTAAACAAAATTGTGAATGGGAGCCCTTTTATAAGTGACAAGAGCTTCACTGTTGTAATTAATTAATTTATTGAATTAATTTTCATGTAAAAATGGAAAAAATTGATACAACAAGTATATAAGATGATTATGAGACTAAATACACTGGAAAAATAAAATTTTGACAATTATTGGTTATGTTTTTACCCTTATCTCTTTTTTTAACCCATCATTAATAATTTTGACACTTATAAAGATATCAATGTTTTTTACTCTTTAGGGGTCCATAAAGTTACTATAAAAGATAATGTGATCCATAAATGGGGCATGGTTGATATATAAAACCATATCCCATTTATTTTTCCAAATATAGTATTTTTATTAATTTTATGTCACTTAATGAACTAATTATTATTATAAAATATCCTTTATGTCATTTTTGTAAATATATTAAATATTATAATAAAATATGTGTGTAACTTATGCCAAATGGTTCCATATTTTCATGGAAGAGAACATAAGGAGGATATAGTCCTTTTATAATCACCCAATAATATTTATAAAAGTTTAGATATCATTTCAGATGTTTTATTTTTGTTTAGCCCTTCGTGAACTAGTATTTACATTAACAGTGGTAATGAATTTTTCAATATTAAAGAAAATTAATTTTTCTAATTAGGTAAAAATATTATCATAAATAGAAGTGGGTTGAAATTTTAGAAAATTTATCATCCAAATTATCATATTTCAATATTTTTTGTGATTTATAAAATATTTAATAAAATATTATTTATCATAAAATACCATTTTTATTATTCTTGAAAATATTTATTTAATTTGACTTCAATGTCATCAAGATAGTAATAAAATTTGAATATAAACCCTAAAAACATCCATAATATTTAATGTGTGTCTATATTATTCTTTTTACACTATAAATCTTTCCAAAAATATTACTTTTAGATTTCATAAAATTGTTTACATGATTTTACTACTGCTTGAACAAGCACTATGTCAACGTTGCGAAAACATTTACAGAAATTATTTAATGAAAAAAATAAAAATCAATTACCCTGATAAAAAATCATTAATCATTCAAATAACCATTTATAACTTAACAATAGTTTTTTTATCTCTATAAAAAATATTATTTATATTAAAAGTAAGATTGTGACATTTTTTACATTATATTTTATTGAAATATAATACTCTTTAAAATCAAAGATAAATGAAAAGGGAAATATATTGGGATTTTGGATTATTATTGAAAAACTATACTCTTAAAATGAAATAAATTAAAGTTTATAAGGAATTTTAATCCCTTTCACATTAGTTTTTATCCTTAATTACATGATTTACCTTTTAATATTGTGATAAATTTTACTACTATTACTATTCAGAATTTAAAAAAAATAAAAATGAAATAATTATTAATTAGAGCCTCCTAATTACTATTTGTGAATAAATTTTATTGAATTCAAATATTATATTTTTTAGAAATTAATTTTAAAATAATCTTTAAAAATTTGATGAAAAATATTATCTAGAAAAATAATTTTTTATGCCAAAAAATTACTTATACCAAAATCGTATATAATGATGATCCTAATGGAATTAAATATATTATTTTAAATCATATTGATATTATATCACTTTAAATCGAATATATAATGGGACTACTAAATAACTTTATAATATTAAATGGAATTATAGTTTAACAGAAATCATTATTTTACAATATTTACAAAAAAACATTTTAGAAAAATCTCAAAAATTCAACCTCTGCTACAATGAAATGGTGATAGAAAAAAATTCTATTATTTTCATTAAATAAAATTTTAATTATATTTTGTTTATTTTTTAAACTATGTGTTTCTTGAGATGGATTCTATCAATAAAATTAGATTTATTTAAAGATAAATATAAAATAAAATCTAAAGGTTTTAATTTATATGGTAATAAGAATCATTCCCATTTTTAACTGATCAGTGAGGTGTATTACTAGTTTCATTGTGATATCCACTACCAGATGATGAAAAAAGAAACATATATAGATTTTCAAGGGTAGTGAGAGGAATCCAATTTTAGGTAAGGTTTCTTCATCTCCTTTTGTTAGATGAGGTTAACCTCAATGTTTCCAGTATAGGTAGAGAGGTAATCACTAAATATTATGTATATATCCACCTATAGAGTTCCATCTATGTGATATGATGGGACACATCTGCTAATTTTTCTCAATATATTCACAAATGGGGTTGGGTAAAGATGTTGGGTAGAAACACCATCGAGGTCATGGTTAAGGGGAACTCAGATTGATAATCAAGGTATAATATAAATGTTGGTCCATGAAGAAGGCCAACAATCATAGAAATAATTATAAATAATGTAGTATTTTGTGGATTTGTTGATCCAGGTTCCATGACTGAAAGCTCATGTGTCATATGCATGTATAGTTTATATGAATTACATGGATTCAGATTATGTAGGAGAGATACCTTTAATAGGGAGAGGTAGAGTTTTGATTATTTCTATGATTTTAAATACATTGTTTGATATGAGATCATCTAACTCATTTATTTCTACTCATGTAATTTTTGGTTATGTGTTGACATTGATGTTTTCCTTAAAAAAATTTCCCTTAACACTCCTCTATAAAAAAAGACTACATTATATTTAGAGTTTCAAATAGTGTCCTATATTAATTTCAAGGAATCAATGTGGTTTTATAGTTTAGGAAATGAAAATATTTGGTATGGTTTGGATGAGGAGTTTTTGATATCACATCGACTACTACAACAATTGAGTGTTCATTACCTCCATTAAAATTAAAGGAATATTCTTTTAATAGAGAATGGGGAATATCATTAGGCATAGTGGGACTAAATATTAGTCATATTGGGATCATTATAGTGAATATGGAATCTATATATCTTGAAAAATAAATTTTGAACATTCTATCCACACTTTTATCTATACTAGACCATTACCAAGATGTTCTTACAGAGGATTTTTTTAGAGAACCCTCCTAAAAGTGGTATTTATTTTATGATTTTACTAATATTAGGGTAATAGTTGTTATAGATACATCTATATTAGATATAATGGAATGATTTGAATGACTTTAAAGTTTATCATGGGGTCCAAGAGGTTAAAGGGGTTGAGTCATTTGAGAAATTATCCTAGGGGTACTCTGATATTATTCTCCATAAAGGTAGATGTGATTCTATGTTTATGTGTGGAATGTGAGAAACTAAGTCGAGTTTCAATAAAAAAAACTTGTAATAAATTTATAGGATAGATGATCTATTTAATCAGTTTAAGGTACGTTGATGGTTCTCTATTATTAACATTAAATAGTGTTGCAATTATATTTAGGTTAGTGCTATGAAAGTTCCAAAACATCATTTATAAAAAAGTAAGGGTTGGATGAATATATTTTAATTCTATTTGGTTTGATGAATCCATTAATAGTGTTCATGGAACACATGTTCTATATTTTTAATCTTAACTATAATATTTTATCATTTTCCATATTGACAACATATTGGTATACTAAGGAACACATAAGTTAGATGATAGAGATCAAGAGATTATACTAATTACTAATTGAGTGAATTATCACTATACTAAGTCCATAATGTTTCATTTATAGATATAAGAGTTATATATTATTAGAAATGTGATATCCAATATAGGGGTGTCATTTTATCCAAATAAAGTAGAATAACTAATGTCACAGTAAATAGCTAGGAACTTATTTTATATTTTGATTTTTTAGGGTTGATTGGGTATTATAGGTGGTTTATATATGTTTTATCTCATTAAGAAGTGTATGTTAATAATTTTAAAAAAATGGATTAATGAATGATGTTACATATATATGTTAAGATACTATCCAAAAAACTGAAGATAAAATTGACATGTTCTCTTATATATATTCTTTTTAACTAACAGATTGGGTATACATTATACTTTGATGTTTCAGACATTGGATTTTGGGATGTATTATTGTATTAAGATAGATTAGTCACTAATGGGAATCTTAATATATAACCCCATGAATGGAACTACCCTATGCATTAACTAGAGGATTCTATCATAGTTATTGATTTGATTTTTTGGCACTGATATCTCTTAGATTATAGGTTTTTCATCTACATTGAATACAAAAACTTATGATATATCTTTTATTAGGGAGACATAAAAATAATACATATATATTGGGTCATGAATTTTATAATATTCATCTTTAAGATAACATATCATCTAAGAAAATGGACTTTTATATCATATGTTCTCTGTTGGAAGATGCAGGAACCAAGAACACGAGTATCTAAAGATGAGTTGTGGCTGATGAGATTTTTATCTAACTAGAATATAGGTGTATCCAAGGATCAAGGGAAAATGATTTTTTTATCCATTCATAATCAAATCCTTATTAGTGGATAGAGTGAAATCCATCTTTGAATTTGATTCATATAGTCAGGTGATGTAGGATGGATTTATTGGAGATGACAACATTCAAGGATGTTCCTTCAATGTGCATGAAATTATAAACATGATAGGTTATTAGTATGGACTTATTTTAATGGTGAATTGATGTGGTATTCATAAGAATCATAACGGGTAGTGCATCTGGGATCAACAATGATATTTCATAACATAAGGAATTAATTTTACTTTCTGGGTATTAAAAGGGATATTACTATATTTGTAACTCGCTCTGTTACTTTTCAAAGGATAAATATTGAGAATTAGTGAAAAGGTGGGTTACTTCAACCTATCCTAGTGTCACAATGGAAGTGGAATGAGGTGATTATATATTATTTCATGGGGCTACCGAGGACTCTGAGTGGTATAGATGTAGTGTGGGTTATGGTTGATCGGTTGATAAAGCTTTCACAACTCTTACCTATTTGAAAGGCTTTATTGGTGGATTAATTAGGATGATGGCAAATATGGGGGAACATATAGTTTCATGGTGTATATATGAGTATTTTTTCAAATATTAATGCATGAATTACATAAGAATTTTGGAAATGCATGTTGAATGAGATGGGATCTCATATAAAGATGATCATTATGTACAATCTATTGATAGATGGACAACCATAGTGGATGATCTAGTTCATTGATGATATTAATAGAACATTTATACATTATTTTATGCATAATGGGTTGACTGTTAGGCCGTAGTAGATTTTATGCATAATAATAGTTTCCATACATCGATATAAATGTATCCTTATGAATCTATTGATGATCAGTCATTCCATTCACCTCTATATTGGATAGAAGTGGGTGAGTAAGTGGTGATGTAGACAAATTTGGTATAGGAAATGGCTAAGTGGGTGTAGCTAATTCAAAATAATATTGTTACTAATCATAGTCGGTGATTTTTATTTGATGATTGATGACTAGAACCATTGATGTTTGAAGTGGGTGACAATTGTTTTGTACAAGTATCACCCTAGTTGGGAAATTGATGGGTGAGGGGATAGGGAAAGTAAGAATTTTGATTGATTAAAATGATTGATATAACAGAATGTATCATGGTATTGGTTTACTAGATGGATATTCTTTCAAAAAACCTATATATAAATGATTTTTTCCATGTATCACAACATTGTAAGTATAAACCAAATCCTTTGAAAAATATTGATAGTGAGGATGATGAGTATGAAGTAGACTTTTTATTTGACGAATGTCATTGTTGATTTCTGGACATAGTAATAAAGTTCTTTGAGGAAATATGAAACCTTACATTAATATTTTGTGGAATCTTGGGTGTATCCAATAATATATTTTGATGTGGGAGTCAGATATTTTGAGCTAGTGTCCAAATTTTTTCTAGCACCACCCATATATATGTTTCTGAGGGATGATTTTCCATTTGATCATAATTTGTAACAACCCAGAGAAGGTTCTTTGAGATTAGGGGAACTTATATGGGTATTTTGTGAAACTAATTGAATTATAAAGTGCGTATATCACAATGGGTTTTTGTCCTTTAGGATAATTGGGTGTCATTATAGGTTACATTTTAGTGGAAGAGACATAACCTTCAATGATATTCCACTAAAAGTTGGTGTTAATGTTGTGACACTTTTTCATGAATTTAATCATTCAAGATAGGAAAACATGGAGACTACATAAAGATTCGCATTGATACATCACATCATGAATGGAATCTAGACAAAGGAATGTGACTTTTGATGGAAGGATTCCACACCACAAACTCTATGTTCAAAATGTGAATGTCCTAAAAGAAGAAAAATAAATATGAATTAATATTTAACCTCTCCAAAAAACTAGATTTTACATTTCATATAATTTTGATTAACCAAGATGCATCCTAGGTGACAAGAGATGGTCCACTTGGTTTTATTTGGATCTATATTTCTCATCTCTTGGATAATTCATGATATGTTCATTGTGTTGATTACCACTTGAAAATTATATAAAATTAAAACCATTAATTTCATGTTCTCATTGACTTATTATTCTAGGGTGATGATGTAATGAATTTTGGGACATACCATAGGGTTTGGGTTTATGAGGAAAGATTCAGTTTGGGGTCCTAGGAAATTAGTCTATGTTATATTAGTGGAAGTAATCCCTTACCTTGTTAAAAAATTTATATTTTTATATATGTATTCATTATAATGGTTTTGTTTATCATTCCCTTTGTTAACCTTATTCTTAGAATTAATTTTTATGTGGGTTTGTGTGTAGCAATATGATATCCTTCTCATCTTATTTGATTTTCATGTGTGTGAATGTGTAAACAAATTATATATCTATTTTGTGACTTGATTTGAATGTTGTTTCTGATGATATAGTGTCTAACTATCAATTTGATTCCTAATTAATTGAATAAAATTTATTATGTGTGCGAATTATATTATTTTCATCCATCAAGATATGGTTGTGTTATGGAATAAATTTTTCTATGTGTGTTATTTATATTGTGGATATTCATTGAAATATTTCTGAGTGATGGAATATATTATGGAATTTTTTTGAATATATTTTTTCTATCCATCAGAACATAATTGGGTCATAGGATGAATTTTTTGATTTTTTAAAAATTAAGTGTATGGCTATGTGTAACATAACTTTCATTATAGTGATAAATATAGTTGGACTAGTGTTCATGGTAGCCTAGTTAGCACCTGATGATTCTCCCAATTGTATTATTATTTATGATTATTTTATAGTCATTTTATATATCATTATATAAAAATTTTCACTTAAATTAAAGTCACATCGATGGTGTCCTACAAGATTTATACTCACAAATTACACTAGAATCTAAGTGTATGACTTGATTTTATATTCTTGCTTCTAGCGATGGGTAAGGGATCAGTGTCATGCAATTGAGAAAGAATAGTGTGGATGATTGATTAAATTTCAGGATATAGTCTTGAATATATTTTTTTCATGCCACAATTATATTTAATTATTTTTTTTGTGGTAAATTGTTCATCTTCATATAGGGTTTCTTTTGATATAATATGAGACTCATGTATGAAATTTAGTTATAAATTGTTTTTTTTTATTTGATTATTTAGTATTATTTTTGTGACATTTTAGTTATCCATTATTAGTATCTATTGAACTTTTTATTGTTGTTTAGATACATGGGGAACAATCACCCAATGATGTCACCCATTCCCCCACCAATAGTCAAACACCTCTTGCATATGGGGAGGTATGTATGATATATTATTACCCTTTGGATGAATCTATGTGACTTGAACCTTCATCATAGACCATGAACACTCACTATTAATAACAAATTACTTTAGGGATATCTTCTTTCCTTGAAACATGACCACTAAAAAATACCAATTAAAATGAAGGAAAAAATTCAGTATGATACACAATAAAGTAAACATTTAAACATTAATAGGTCATAAAATCAAAGGGGAATTATAAACATCATCGATATGGGCATATTTTTCTTGGGAAGTTCTTATAATGTGTTACATTATAATTAAACACATGTAAAATTATGCAAACACACCATTTTATACCATACCATATGGTTCCCTTGAAGGCTACTATAGGAATCTGTGTTCACCTACGTGGTGTTATTTACATATATTCAATGGATTTTCAATTTAATGATAATAAATATAATTCCTTATATATTTTATAGTATATAATTTATTTCTTTTTTCTATTTAGTCGTCATGGTAAATTTTGATAAATTTCTATTTAGATAAAGTTATTTTCATTATAGGACTTTTGAATTGGTTTATGGGAAATTATCATTAAATAAATGAGTTTTTATACACCCCTACCTATGATTGTATGGAATGGAATATGCCTCTTATATAATATGAACAAATTTTTGCTCTATTATTTATTAATGTTGTTAGTCCTCTAAATTCAGGCTTGTGATTGGTACTCCCTTGGTTAAAATGAGGAATAAGTCCCCTACATCACTAATAGATCTTAGTACACCCCTAAATAAGAGATAAATATACTCTATTTATAGTGTTGATACTCCCTTAGTTGAAGTTCCCTACTCAATTAAGTGACGTTCCTCTATTGTAGATAATAAATCATTAACCAATACAAATTCCATAGTAAGGCATGAGTCCCAGTCATACCACAACCTTCACATTCCTGAATATTAATTTTTTATAGATCCTAGTCATTCCTTATGTGTATCTTTTTAATTTCTTAATATTTCCATGTTTTGTTGTAGGGTGAACTTTTAGTGCATAGTTAGTAACATCAATTATGAAAACAATGAAAAAGCTATATTTCCTAGAAAATACTTATTCTCATGGTTGGAACAATGTTTTTATAACTATGGAACAAAGCCATGAAGCTTTGTACATGTTTCTAGTGATAGATGAATATTTGGTGAATGGTACAGTAAACCAAGTAGACCTACAATGAATCCAAACCAAATTTTTAAAAAAATTTATTTCCAAAATTTCATATCATAAAATAAGACCCATAATAGGTATTATCCTCTATATTATTAAAATTCATATAAAAAAAGAACTATGAAACCCCCTATGGATCCTCCATTTTATTTTGATCCACTCTTCAATTTCCATCATGTTATTTAATTTTTGTTAAAATTTACCCTTATTTGTTCCTTTTTTGTTAGTTTTCTTCTCTTAATTTTCTTTGGTGGTATGTTTTTTGAACCTAAGGTGGGACTTGGGTTCTAATATTTAGGGTCTTAGTTTCCAATATTTATGAATTACACATAGAACATTTCCCTCTCATGTTTAAATGTTTTGTATCATATGCACTTTACCAAGGTAGTTATTTCCATGTTATTCCTTTTTCATAGAGTTTCATTGATGTGATTTAGTTTTCTAAATTATTTATTTATTATGTTGTGTTTTTATGTGTTTAATTAATTCTTTAGATAATTTCAAAATGTACCTATTATTTTAGTAATTTTTTTACAACATAAGGTTGATTTAATTTAATAACCTATGTAGTTATAGAATAAATCACTTTCAAATATATTAGTATTAATAAATTTTATCTTTATTATCATTATAAATAATTATGTGATTTTTAAAATAAAAAAAACATATAGATTTATGAAACTATTTTCTTATTATTTTTTATATAAATGTACAATTTTAAAATTATAGAATTTTAATTTGGACAAATTAATTTCATTTTTGAATTAATCATTCCAAAATTATGATAAGATTAATTTTATATAATTTCCTGAAAAGAATGATTTTTCAATTAATAGTGATAAATATTAATTTTTATTGAAAACTATATTTTATATTAAATTATTACAAAGTAAAATTAAATTTTCTATTAGTTTTAAAATATAATTAGTTCTCTTTTTTTTATATAATCAAATTAGGGATTTTTAAAAAAATTATCATCTAATTTAGTATATAAAAAATAATTAAAAACGAATTCTTCTAAAAATGGTTTTGCATCATGTTTTATGAGTTTAATTTTAAATTAAATTAATTCACTTATTTGAATTGAAGTTTTGTAAATGGATTCAGTATTTGAAATTCGTGGGTATAAATTTTTTAAATAGGTACTTTTTATTTTTGGACATTATGAATAGTAACTATAGTATTTTTTGTTACAGTTTTCAAGGGTAAATTAGGCAATTAAGGTTAGAAAAATTTATAAGGATTAAAAAAGACCCTAACACTTTCAATAATTTTATTGGATGAGTATATCTCATATTTAATCATTAAGAAGTCAAATATATGAAATTTTTCTATTTGGGTGTGATTTTATCATTTCTAATATTTATGTGAATATAATTCAAAAAAATCATACTTTCTTTTTTAATAAGTATAATGTTTTTTCCATTCTGATAAACAAATAATATATTCAGTTATAAATATTCAATTGATAGATAAATAATTTTTTATCATGGTAATTAATTTTTAATTTTATGGGATGAAATAATTATATTAAAATCTTCTACAATGCTGACACCATAATTATTAAATTAATAGAAAAATAAAATAAATGATATTAAAAATGTTAAAAGTAATCTAATATGAAAGAATTATTTTGATCCAAGAATTTTTTATGTTAAAATTACCTTATAGGGATGTTTAAATTATCTATATTCAAATTCCATTATATTCAAGATGTTATTAAAGTCAAAGTAAATTAATAGTTCTAAAATTTCCTCAATTATAATTTATAATAAATAATATTTTATTAAATGATTTAAATGTCCTAAAAATACACTATCTGGTCAAGTTGTTTAAAAAGGATTTAGAATATCAAACATGGTCCATTTTGGAACATTTTCTCCATTTATGGAAAATATATTATCACCTAAAGAGTGAAAACATTATTTTCATAGTATTTATCAAAAAGGTTTAGCAGAGATAAAATGAAACTAATAAGGGTTAAAAACTTATCTAAACTTGTCTAAATTTTATTATATGAGAGTAGTTTTACTCATCTTAATATCAAATTCTAATATTATAAACTTTTAACCATTTTAATATGTTCATTAATTTATATTAATTTAATATTTTATGAATTTCTAAGAGTGTCAACCTTCTCTTATAAAATGGCACAAAATATCCAATTTTCTTCACACATAAAAAATTTTGGGTCATCCAATACCTACCAAAATAAATTCCTTAAACTCATACCTATATCCTAGTGTATTTATATAGGATACAATAATAACCTTATAGGTCTTAATGTGTAATTTAATAGAGGTTTTCTGAAGAAGTGGTATAATTTATAACCAAGCATTTTTTGTTTTATTTATTCATCCACCTCATTAAAATATTATTTAACCATGATTATATAATAAAATAATTATACCAAATACAATGAGATTTTTTTTTTATTAATTTCATAATCAATATCCATCTCCGACATCTATAAATGGTAATTGATTCTATCATTCGTGTGTATGGTGGACTACCACTTCACAAACCAATGTAATTAAATTTCCATAACTGCTTCTCAAGGATGGTTATAATGATGGATTTACTATAAATATATGATATTTATTAAATATTTATTATTCTATAATGATAATAAAACACAAATTTTATTAAATTTTCATTCACTAAAAATGATAATTTTGTTCATGTGTATGTGTGGACTACCACCTCCACTAAGTGATTTGATTAATTTTCCCCACATCATCACATGGATTATATATATAAGAATATTTAAAAAAATATATTATTTATGATATTATGATCATTATTATAATATAATATAATACTAACTTCTTTCCATAATGATCATTGAAAAATAAAAACTTTACTCATGCATACGTACAATCTATCGTCTCTATGGTTGTAACATAGTTCATTATTAATAACCATATTTCATGGTTGGTTTTAAAAGTGTAACACATGTATATAAATTATAATTATATAATTATTATTATTCTTGATATGATGTATTAATAACATGTTGGACCATATTCAACCTATAGAAGTCATTTTAGACATATGAGTTGAATATCATCAGAACATTCGATGTGAACATAATTGATTATGTAATTGTATATAACATGGTAATAAGTGAAATTAAAGTAATAATAAACATGAATAATGTTTTCACCAAAGTAAATAATAACTTCTTTTTATTCATTATGATCATGAACAAACATGATGAGTTAGACTCGAGATAAGGGACATTCTTTTAAAAAAGCATCTTTTAAAGTTTCCATTCAAACTCTTCTTATTTCATGTAGATATTTTTAAAAATATATCATTAATAAATTTATATGGACATAAAAAAAATATTGGGAATTATATGTCTCATTTTAATTTATTTAAAATATTTTCAAAATGAATATTATTAAAGAGTGTTTTAACTCTATTTAGAAATGAAAAAATTAATGTTCTATTTTAAAAAATATGATGAAAAATTATTTTAACACCACCAAAAAAATTAAATTATTTTGGCTTTCATTATATGTTTTAGTATTTTCTAAAATTAAAAAATATATTTACCTTCCTTCTCAGTATTTTTGTTTTTAATATGGATTTTGAAACGAAAATGTATTCAATATCCCAAAAAGTTTTTGCATATGGATTGAAAATAGTTTTTCAATGGTTTTATGAAGAAAATTCCCAAGAGTAAAATGTTTTTTCATTATATGTTAATTGAGAATTATATTTGAGAAATGGATGAGCTCGATATAACTTATATTAATAGATGATCCCCATTTCATCTCATGATAAATGAGTGATCCTGATACAACTTATATTAAGATTGAGCCCCATTGTAGCTTTCTAATTCATTGGGTAATGTTTCTTATATGTAGAGGAAATAAGGAGGGAGTTTTCATAGGGTTTCTCATATTAATTTAACTAGGATACAGTTATTTTATTCACAGGTTATAGATATTTTATTAATATGATGCTCTATGTTTTTAAAATGGTTTTTTATTTGGTAAACATGAGTTGTAATGGTTTTCATTGAGAAAAAATATTGTGTGTATTTCATGTGGAAATTATTTATTTAATTCTATCAAATATAATTCAGATAAAGTTAAACATTTAAAGAGATTTCAATTTTTTCACTAGACTAATAGATTTATTATTTTTATGTCCCTTACTGATATTTTTGTGCTCATCCTATATTTTTAAAATATTACTCAAAGTATATAAGGACTAGAAAGAACAAATAAAATTTCAAGTTTGAATTTGTGATTTTTTTGGCATGAAATGAAATCTTATATTATGTTAAAAGTATTATATTATGGTAAAAATGGAAGCTATTCATAAGTTTCTACTTTGGAGAATATATTTTCTTATGTATAATTTATGACAATATTCTCTAAAACTCTAAACTAAAAAGATCCTAAAATTTAAGAGAATTAATTATAAACATAAAATTCAAGATTATGTAATGTTTAAGACAAGGTCCGTATAATTTAAATTTGATAAAAGGTTTCAATAAAATTAGAGGTTAGGATACTTTTAATACCATAACCTTGAATTAATTTACATTATGGATACGCTAAAAAATTTATCATTTAAATAATACCATTGTCTTCATCTAATATATGTATATTCAGGATGATTTTACAAATAGGAAACAAAGAAGTTAAAGTATAAAGGTATCGAGAGGAAAATATACTTCAAAATTAGCATATTGGATGGTTGGAATTGGAACTCAGTGTTTCTTATAGTGATAGATCAATTGAAACTGACTCTAAATGGTGATGGAGTCTATGTTTGAGAGAAACCATATTTTCTATAGATGAATCTTCAAATAGTTGATCACTTCATGGAAAATAACCCACTAGAATTTGGTGGAACATGAGATCCAGTATTGGATAAAGAATGAATTAATTCCATAGAAAAGATATTTTAAGTCATGGGGTGTTTGAAATTTAAAAATACATCACTTTATAGTTATTATTTTGAAGTTGAAGATGATATATTGTGGTCTTTGGTTAAGAATTATTGAGAGAAAGATGATATTTATATCATTGAATTGAATATATCTAAGAATTGTTTTCATTGAAAAATATTTCTATAATTTTGTTCAGCTAAGAATAGAGAAAATGTTCTTCGAATTGAAACAAAAGGATTATATTCAATAGCTGCATATGAACTGAATTTTATAATATTTTCCAGGTATGTACAAGATTTTATTCAAGACATTGATAGTAAAATTAGTGTATTTTACTCATGATTGAAAACAAGTTTACAAAAATCATTGGATAAAAGATAATTTAAAATTTATGAAAAAATGATTCAGTCAACTTTGATATAGAGTTTGTTGAAAATTATGTTCCTCAAGATGAAAATTGTAAGAAAATGTCAAGGTGGCATAAAATTAAGACACATCCAATTATTTTTTATTGAGGTATACCCCTAAACTGTTCCATGCATGTTAAAATATATTTAATGGAATGTTTAAATTGATATGGAAAGTTTTATCGGTGTGGTATATTTGGTTACATGGCTCATGACTAAGAATAAAAGAGTATTGAATAGAAAAAAAATGGGGTAACTGATATCCATTCAACAGTAATATCTTTTACTTGAAATGAGTAGGGTCATTTTGCTAACATGTGTCTGAAGATAGTTACACTGGATGTAAATTAAGAGGATCTAATTTAGAAATGTGTGGAAAATCATTTTCTAACACTACAGATGATTTTAGGATGTCTAATGATGTGGTGAGAGGTATGTGAACTATTAGATAGAATTTTTCCAATACCCTCTTTGACTCTGGATCATAATATTCCTACATTTTAGGGAAATTTTTATATAAAATGAGAATATCACCTCTTCAAATGAAAATAAAACATTTGGTGAAAAATTCTATAAGAAATATTAAAATAAATTATATTTATACAAATCGTCCAATTATTATTGGTGGTATGGTTTTTTCTAAAAAGCTTGTTAAAATAACTAATTTAGTGTTTTATATTATATTGGTTATTTATTAGAATTTAGTGAATCATGATATGATATATTGGAGAGATAATAATATTATATTCAATGATTTTAGACCATTGATAACATTCTATTAAGATGAGAAATTTATTATGAAATGGTTTAAATTAGTTATATTTTAGTAGTGAATGAATATATGGAAGTTTATCCTAATGAATTTCCTAGTGTTATTCAAGATCATGAGGTTGAGTTTACTATTGGATTTATACTAGATGCAAATCCTATTTCAATACCCCATGATTGAATGGATAAAGTATAATTTTTTTAATTGAAAAATTAGTTGAAAGAGTTTATAGATAATGGGTTCATTCATCCATTCACATCACCATGGAGTGAAACTATCATATTTGTTAAAAATAATGATGGTTAATTTAATATTTATATTGATTATAGTTATTTTTAGTATCATTAGTGTTAAAAAATATCCTTTAGCTCATATCAATTATTTTTTTAATCATCTCTAGGTAAAGAAATACTTTTCAATGATTGGTCCTAGCCTAGGGTACCATCAGTTAAAAGTGAAGGAGGAAGACTTTATGAAGTTTGTATTTTGGACTATATATTATAATTAAGAGTAAGTAGTTATTCCCTTTTGTGTTGAATAATGTTCCAACTACATTTATTGACCATATTAATAGAGTTTTCAAAGTGTTCTTGGATTAGTTTGTGGTTGTTTATATTGATGATATATTTTTATATTATAAAAGTAAATATGATTATTAAAGACACCTAAGGATTTTTTTTCAAACCATAAAATAAAATGAACTATATGGAATGATTAGTGTGTTTGAATTTTTGTTCCAAAAAATTTCTTCCATACGGAATATTATTTCTAATGATGGAATAAAAGTTGATTCTACTAAAATGAATGTTGTTGAAAAATGTAAAAGACCACCAAATGACACATATATTCATAGTTTTCATGGATTAGTAGGTTAAAACTAGTGTTTTGTACAAAAAATTACTTGGTTGTCTAGAACCATGAAAATGTTAACTCAAATTGAGTTAAACTCAGTTGGATAAAATTATGTTATGATTGTTTTTGGAAACTAAAAATTCTATTATTGAACACTCTAGTTTTTAATTTTACCTATAAAGATGGTGATTTTTTATTCTACAGTGACACTTATTTGAAGGTGCATTATTATGACCTGATTCAAAATAATCAGGTAATTTTTTATGGCTCTCAAAAACTAAAAAATCATGAGTAAAATTATCCTACATATGTTCTAGATTTATTTTTTGTGTATTTTTTGTTAATAATTTAGAAGAATAATTTATTTGGAGTAAACTAAAAATATATATAATGATCATAATATTTTTAAGTATATATTAACATCTAAAGAGTTATAAATGAGGTAGAGAATATGAATTGAAAAAATTAAGTATTATGAATGCACAATTAATTTCCATCCTTAAAAAGGAAACAAAGTAATCAATGCTTTGAGTAATAAAAATAATGATACATTAATTGTGTTACATTTGGAATATAACCCATTGGTTAATTATTTGATGGTGTTATTTCTAGTTTCTTTGGATATAGGAACTCCCTTAATTGTTTTATGTGTCAACACAATCTTATCTATCAGAAAGAATTATAAAATAACAAGAGAAAAACATGAGTTATAAGAAAATGTATAATTTTTTAAGGAGGGTATGCATCTTGAATTTAATGTTGAGAAGAATGTGTTTTGATATTTGTAAGGATATTATTTGTGTTATGAGAATCCCATTTTAAGAGATAATTGTTGAGTGAAACTCATAGTTACACATTTTCCATTCATAATGGTAGTACTAATATGGAAATAGATTTTAAATATTATTACAGATGAGATAGAATAAAAAAGATATTTTCACTTTACTATGAAATGTTTGATGTGTTAATAGGTTAAATAATAATGAATATTACTGAAGGAGTTTCTTTATCCATTTCTAGTGCTAGAGTGGAAATGGATAAATATATCCATGGATTTCATAGTCAGATTTCAAAAGACATATCAAATTAAAAATTCAATTTGGTTTAATGTTGATTGATTTAATAAATCTATTAATTTAATACATATTCATGATACAATGTCTTAATATTAGATTTATTGACTATATATAATGGTTATAGTAAGGGGATATAGTCTTCCTCTCTCAATTATAACTAATTGTAAACCTAGGTTCACATCTATTTATTGGAATAGAATTCAAAATTAGTTGGGTACCAAAATAATATTTCAGGAAATAATTTTATCCTCAATATGATAGATAGTCTATGTAAATGATTAATTATTTGTAAGACATAGTTCACACATATTCAATGGATTACCAGGAATGGTGGGTTCAACATTATTCATTGGTTGAGTTTTCTTATAACAATATTTTTCATTACAGTATTCATATAGTACCTGTTGATACATTATATGGAAAGTGATGTTGAACTCATTCATTTTGGGACTAATTGGGAGAAAGGATGATAATGGGAATAGTGTTGGTAGAGTAAATGGTAGAGATGGTATGAATAATTCATCAATATATGAGGATAACTTTCAGCAGGTTGAAAATTTATGTGGATAACCAGAAAAAAAAAGATCTTTTCTTTTGAGGTAGGTTGTCATGTTCTTCTTAAATTATCTCCCTCTAAATGTCTTATGAATTTTTTTTAAAATGTAAAGTTAATCCCAAGGTTCATTGAACCATATAAAATTATACATAAATATGGACCAGTTTCTTACCAAGTGGCTTTTCCCTCAAGTTTATCCTAGGTACACAATTTTTTCATGATTCAATTTTAAATAAACATGTTCTAAATTAAAATCATAATTTGAGACCTGAATTATTGTATTTGGAAGAGAAACATTCTTATGAGGAATAGAATATTCAGATTCTAGACCATTGGGAGAAATTCTTTTAGAATAAGGTAATTTATCATGTTAAGGTTTTATGGAAAACCCATATTGGTGAATATGTAACATGGGAATGTAAAAGTTATTTAAGGGAAAGTCATATCTACATGGTTGATAAGTGAATAAAATTATGAATAAAATATTTCCAAAAAGAGAAAAAAATGTAACAACTGAGGTAATGATAAAATAAATCATTTTCAGATTTATTAGTATTCATAAATTATATAGTTATATTCATTATAAATATAAAAAGTATTTGTTAAAATCAAAAAGGATGTATATTTTTTAAAACTCTTTTAATATAATGTTTTATATAAAATTTTAATATTAAAATTATAAATTTTGAATTGGAAAAAAATAATTTCAATTTTAAATCAATCATGTTGTAAATATCCTAAGATGAATTTTTATAATTTTCATAAATGGTTTATTTTTAAAGGAATAGATAAATATATTGGTTTTTATTGAAAATGTATTTTAATTTAAAAAAATAAATATCAATTTATATATTTGGGTTAGTTTTAAAATTTTAATAATATCTTATTTATTTAAAATAATCAACTTTTTGATTTTAAATGAATTTTATAATATAATTTAGTATGAGAGCATTTTTGTACTTAAAAAAGAATTTTTGTAAATAACTATTTTTTGTCGCGTTTTATGTGATTAATTTTAAGTTAAATTATGTCACTTCTATGAATTGAATAAATAAAAATGGTTTTGATATTTTTAATCCATGGATCTAAATTATATAAATATGTCCCTTTTATTTTTCTACATTATCAATAGCAACCTTAATAATTTTTGCTACCACGATCAAGGGTAAATCGGGTAATTAAGGTTACAAATAAATTGATGTGGACTAAAAAATAACCTTAACACATGAAATAATTTTCTTGAATGATTATATTTTATTCTTAATTATATATATGTCGAATATATGAGATTTTTCTATTTTGAAATGATATTGATCATTATAATATTTAAGTTAATATAAATAAAAAACTCACACTCTTGTTTTCAATAATTATAATATTTTTAAAATAGAAATAAATAGAGCATATACCTGTTTATTAATATTTAATTTAAATATAAATTATTTTTTATTATCTTGGTAATTTATTTTAAATTTTTAGTAATTAAATAATTACCTTAGAATATTACAAAATGCTGACTTAATAATTATTCAATTTAATGAAAAATTAAACAAATAATATAAAAAATTTAAAAATTATAAAATTTAAATGATTTATTGTGATTCATGAATTTTTTGGATAAATATAACTTTTTTTAGTAGTTTTAATTGATTATATTTTAATTCTATTATTTTCATGATGTTATTAATGTCAATAAAAATGAATTTTTCTAAAATTGACATTAATGATATTTTATAAAAAGTAATATTTTACTAAATTATTTAAAATTACTAAAAATATATAAATACAAAAAAATATTTTAATATTTTTTATAATACCAACCGTGGTCCATTTATGGGCCATTTTTCTATTTATAGTAACTAAATTTTCCCCTAAAGAGTAATTTTCTTTATTATCACGGTAATCATCAAAAAGGGTTAACACAGGTTAAAACGTAATTATAAGGGTAAAAGTCCATTTTAAACTTTTTAAAATTTTAATGGATAAGAATATTTCAACTCATCCTTATATTAGCTATTAATATTATCATTTTTACACATTTTAACAGTAAAATTAATTTATACTAATTTAATAATTTATGAATTTCGAAGAGTGTTTGTCCCAACTATTATAAATGGGCATATCCTTTACACTATTATTAATAGGTTAAAATCCTTTTGATTTGGAGAATAACTACCCAAATATATTATTTGAATACCTATCTATTTCCTAGAGGTATTAATTATGGATATTACAAACCATATATGTATTAAGGTGTAAAGCAAAGAAGGTAGTCCAACGAAGAGGTATAGTTCCCAACCGATAGTTTTTATTTTATTTCTTGTTCCACATCATTCAAATATTATATAATAATTAATATATAATTACATAATTATATATCATATAATATTATTTTATTATTCTAATGATTTAACCTATATCCATCTCTAGCCTCCTTAAAATGGGAAAGGATTCCATCATTCATGTGTAAGGAAGATTATCGCCTCTCAAACCAACATAATTTGTTTTCCATAATCTCCTCTCATGGATGGTCATAATTTTTTATTTAATATATATATATATATATGATATTCATGACATGTTTTTAATTATTTAATGATAATATAATACTTATTTTCTAACATTTTCATTCACCGAAAAATGATAATGTCATTCATGCATATGTGTGGACTACCACATCCACAAAGTGATGTAATTTGTTTTTCATAACCACATAAACATATTATATATAAGTATATTTAAAGAAATAATATTGTATTTATTATTTTATTATCATTTTATAGAGATAAAATAATACTACCTTTTTCTATAATGATCATTAAAAAATTGAAATGTTACTCATGCGTACATATAACCTACCATGTCCAAGATTGTAATGCAGTTCATTTTTCAAAACCATCATTAATGGTTGGTTATAAAATATAATTTATATATATAAATGAAAATTATTTCATTATTATTATTATTTATATAATATAATAATGACAAATTTTTTCCATATTCAACCTACTGAAGTCATTTTTGACATATCAACTGAATATCATCAAAACATCTGATGTGAACTTAATGAATTAAGTAATTGTATATAATAAGGTAATTAGTGAAATAAAAATAAAAATTAACATTAAAACTAATCCCACTCAAGTAAATAATTAAAAAAAGTTTATTATTTAGGAAGATGGGGAATGAATTTGATGATTCAGGCTCGAGGTAAGGAACTTTCTATTAAAAAATCCTCTTCTCATGTTTCCCATCAAATTATTTTTCTTCCATATCCAAATTTTTTAAAATATCATATAATTCATTTATATATAAATGATATAATTATAAAATAAATTTTATATTTCTTTTTACTTTAATTCAAAAAAATTCAAAATAAGTCTTTTTACAAAATATTAGGACATTCCTTACAAAAGACAAAAAAATTATATTTTAATGTATATGATGAAAATTAATATTGTTACCACCATATCATTTATTTTAATTTTGGATTAAATTATAGTATTTCGTATTTTCTTTAATGAAAAACCATAATTACCTTCTTTCTAGGTATTTAATTTTTAAATTGGGTTTTGGAATGAAATTATATTCAATATCAAAAATTGTATTGTGTAGGGGTTCAAAAGATTTTTTCAATGGTTTTGTGATGAAAAGGTGGAATCATAAATATTTTCTCATTATATGGTTGTTAATGATTAAATATGGTAATTATGTGATCCTGATATATCATATATGAATGGTTGGGCCCTATTATATCTCACTAGAAATAGTAAATCTCAATACAACATATATGAAGGGTGATCCCCACTATATATCTCCAATGCATTGGGTATTGTTTATTGTCTTCAGATAAAAGAAGGAGGGAGTTACTGGTGGGTTTCTCCTATGTATTAAACAAGGCTTAAGTAATTCTAGAGATGGGTTAGAAATGAGTTATAAATATGGTTCTCTATGTCACCAAAAAGTGTTTTTTATTTTTATTCTATGGGATTTAATGGTTTTCTTTGAGAAAATTGTGTGTGTGTGTGTGTGTGTGTTTATTTCCTGTGGAAATTATATATTTCATTTTCTCATTAAACATTTAGAGAAAGTAAACATTTCAATATTTTTCATGTTTTTTTACTGGAAAAATGGATTTTTTATTTTTTTGTCCCTTGTTGATATTTTTGTGATCCTCCCACATTTTAAAAAAAAATTCAAAGGATTTATGTATGAGAAAGAACAAAGATTAAGTAACGTTGGAATCCATGTTGTTTTTTCCAAAAAAATAAATCATGTTTTATTTTAAATGTTCAATATTTTGATAAAAATAGATACTGATGAGAAGTGTCTACTTTGTAAAATATGGGTTTATTATGTTTGGGTTATGGCCTAATTCTCTAAAACTATAAACCTAAAAAAGAACTCCAAATATATAATATTAAACTCTTAACTTAATATTCAAGATTGTGTAATTTTTATGGTTTTATGATTATATCATTCAAGGAATTTTCAAGTGTTTTAATATAGTCTTTTCTTTGGATTTCATTTTTAATATACTTAGTGTATATTTTTTAGTTTTTTCATGTAATATCATTAATTATAGATATTTATATGAGATGTATTATTTATTAGTAATGAATTTCTTCTAAATTTTTTATGTTTATTAAATTTTATTATTTTAATGTTAGGTTTATCCCATAGTTTTAGATGTAATTTATTGATTCTAAATTTTGAAAATATTTTTTGATAATGGGGTTTCAAGGTGAATTTTTATAACTAGTTTGGAATACTGGTTTGGTACCATGGAATTTTTTTATAAAAAACATTAGTATTTTATTTATTTAATGATTTATTTATAAATTATATTCCTTTTTTGGAACTTATGCCCTATTCGGAACAATCATAAATTGATTTTCTAAACAAGTTATTACCTGATTCTATGAAAATGTGGTTGGATTACAAGTTAGATACATATATTATTAATGATATTTATCCATGTGACTAGTTTTTAGTAAAAAAATTAAGGGTGTGTTATGAGTTACAATATCGGTAACTTCATGAGTAATTTTTTACTTATCATTCATCAATTACCCTATTGTGAATATAGATATCTTAATAAATGATCAAGAGATAGGTTATATCTTGTCATGATGAGACTGAAAAAATCATCCTAGTATGGATGTACCTCAATAATCGGATATGTACATATACGAGGCTATTCTAGATAATTAAAATGGTTATTAACTATGAATGTATAATCTGTCTGGCACATGGTTTGGATCAATTATTTCTAGTTTCATATCACTATAAATCTAGCAATTTCCCATTATTATTTATATTTTCACTATTTCCTAGAACTATAATTTTATATAATTTCAATTTTTTTCATTTATTACATATTCTTTATCATGAATCTCATCATTCACTGATATATATTATTTTATAATTTCAAATATTATGCTACATTGTTTCTACGATAAGATACCATGATTTATATAGTGTATTGTTTCCCCCTAATGGGTTAAAATTTTATAATAATTTTATTATTTTATGTTTTTCATTTCTCCAAATATATTTTGAAACAATGACTTAAATTTTATACCTAAATAAAGATTTAAATGTTTTCTTCAAAAATAGTATAGTATTTTGGATTTTTTCTAAATTATTATAAGTTATTTTTTATAAAAATTATAAAATCATTATATATAATTATTATATTATAAATTATAATTTTTGAAATGTTTTTAAAAATGAATCACATGTACTATATAGAGGTATATTATAGGGATATGTATCTTACACAATGCTTATTCTACTCGGTGTCAGTAGACTCTAAATTATTTTATTGGATTAATTTCAAATCAAGATTCACATGATGAGAGATTTTTATTTTGTGGTTAGATGAGTGGTTTCCTGGATTTCATAAGGAGATCCTCAATTAGGTAGGGTTTTAATCTTATATTGTAGATGTATTGGTCTAAATGTCCATTAGTGATTTAATATCTAGTTTTGGATTTTTATTTTGATTATGGATAATGGGTGGTAGTTTCCTTATATTTATTCTTTGTTTAGTATTTTTGGATTTCTATTTGAATCTTTATAACATATTTTTAATGGAAATCCAATCAATTTAAGTTCCATGATAGATTCTAAGTAAAATTCTATAACTACATTATTGTTATTCCCATGAAATAATTTCTTCCCACTTGTGTATTTTCGATGTCCTGTAAATTGATATATACTCATGGGAATTGGGAATTCCCCTCAGGATATTCTATATGTCATCTCAGGATCCCATTTCAGAGTTATCCTATAATGGCTTCTGATAAAATTGTATCATAGTTCCCTCTGTTATTAGGGTAAGTCTAGTATATAGGTGTTAGGATCTATAGAACCAAAGATGTTAGTCACGATCAAGTACATGATCATAACCTCAAGTTATGAAACATGAGTTACTATGTGATGACATTATTTTATTAAGTAATTTTATTGTTTTCTTATATTATAGGTACATTTTGATTGAAATTTATTTTTTATCTATACTGGAATGTTTTCATATTTTTAAGATTTTATGTGTCTTGGGGTCAAAATAGCAATGGAACTGGAGGCATACTTTTTTACCTCACTTCATAACAAATTTTGAAGTATCAATGTCCATGGTTTTTTATTCCCCAAGTACTGGTTTTCAAAATTAGATCATGGAATATCAAACTATATGGATAAACCATGCACATGAACTAACCAATCAATAAGTTTTTTAACTCCATTATCATCTAGAATGATTTTCCTAAATATTTATACTATTTTACAAGGAATATGATTATTTTTATTTTTTTATGTTCAATTAGGTTATATGTGTATATTATTTGTGGTGAAAATTTTTTATGTATAAAAAAAGAGGCCTTGTTTTGAAAACAAATAATGAATAATTCTAAAATAAATTAATATGAGTAATTTTTTTCATTCACAAAGTGTAATTAAAACTATGTGTGGTATGAAAAAAATATTTTTACTTGAAATATTTCAATTCTGAAAGGGGTTATAAATTTGATCTTTATTTTTTTTTATTGGTTCTTTTTAGAGGTTTGATTATGATTAATCTCAATTGTTTTGTAATTCACAGTGATTGGGAAATTGGTTTTTTTGAATGATTTTTTCATTTAACCTTGACAATTAGATCATGGATCCCAGAAAAATTGGATTCATCATTGGATGTCTTTATCATGGTGTGTTTCTCATAGTAGTGCATCTCAAGGAATAGATAATTCTCTTTTACCTATTAACCCAATATATTCTACAGATAGAGTTATAGAGACAACCTTCGTTATTTATTTTCTCATCTTCCATAGCGATCAAAGAGCTCAAGATGCTACGGAGTAACTTGAAATAATTTTTTGGGTTATATATTAGATAAAAAATCTAGAAGCATCATGATTAAAAAACACATCATATTTTTTGATTCCCAGAGACAAGAATGGGGTGGATCATTGTCCCACATCAACTCTAGGGTCATATTTCTTCAGAGGTATTCAAGATAATTTTTAATCAGAATAATTTTTTATAAAAGTTAATTTTGGAAAGGGTGATGGAGATTATAAAAATATAATAGGTTGATCTGTTAGTGAAGCACTATGTCTTCTACATTAATCAATTGATTCCATTCTCTCAAGATTTATCAACCAGGTATGCATTGATGATGTCAATTTTTATAATTGTTTTTCATCATAATTTCCACTCTAATTTTTCTAAGATTAATCCTTCATCATTTACAAATATGTTGAACAAGGCCATGATAGTGGGGTTGATATATAGGTGTGTTGTAGAATGGTTGGGGACTCTAATACACAAACTTCTAGTGAAGGTTCTATATATTAAGAAATATATAAGAATGATAATCTAGAATCTAGAAATTTGATGAAATGGGAAGACCATCATGTTATTTTAATATTCCTTCAATAAAGAAGATCCCTTCTTGTTTATATTAGTGTTAATGGTTTGGGAATTCTAATATATCTTGTTTGAAGTCCCCAAATAAAGTTAATATCTATGGATACCTGGGTTATAATTGTATGTTTTATTATGATGGGAATCATTGGATGTAAGAAACCCCATCTTATATCAGATCTTGAGGGTGGTAAGACTGAGAATTAAGAAGTTAAAACCATTCATATCTTTATATATATTGGTTATTTTATCATTATACTCATCCATGTTATGTTCAATTTGTTATTTAAAATATCATGTGCTAGTTTTTAGATGGATTTTCTTTTATTTTTATGGAATTATGAGTGTATCATTAGAAAAATTGATTTTTTTTATTATCTTTGTTTGGGTAGGTAGTACAATATTAGTGTTTTATCTAGGATTTTTGGTTTCATTGGACTAAAAATAATATCTAGAAAATGATTATTTCTTGGGTGATCCTCCAGGGTTAATTGCTTAATGATATTCTTCCTATGGTCTTGGGGGTGAATAATTAGCTTAGAGACATTGTCCAATGAAATTGTTATATTAATTATATGATAGTTATTAAATTGTATCATGGTAAATTTTTTATTTTGGTATGAGTTATTTTAGATTCATTATGGATAAAAAATAAATGGATGTTTTTCTATTTTTCCACGTTCGATAATTTAGGATTCATTATTTAGTTCTCTTTATTGCATTTATTTTATATCAATTTGGTCTCTCTTCTTGAGTTCCTAGGATTTCCTGAGTCTTTAGTAAACTTTTAAGAGATGAATGCGCTAATATGGGGGAATTATTAAACGATTACCCTAAAGATACAAAATATATTATTTATTTACTGAGCGCAGTATTTTTCTTCAATTTTGTGATGTATTTTCTTAAATTTTTCATGTTGTATAGTTTCGGTATAGGAAAAATTATTGGCACAGTGTTAGTACTAATCATGTGGAAATATATGGAAAGAATAAAATACACTAACATAGATTATTCATGTGATATGTAAATGATTTATCAAACCATGTGGTTAAACTATGAAACTATTTATATTTTTTCAGTTATAGATGCATTTTTTGTTCACGGATTGATCAATCATGTGGAAAAACCATGAAATAAACCTAGATTTTAAAAATTAATAATTTCCAACATTTATCTTAATCAAAATAAGGTAGAATATGGATATTCTCCTCTAGATTATATAATGACAGGTGGAAGGAGATCCCAATGAGACTCCCCCGGTCCCCTCATTTGATTTCTAGAACCTCTTCTTTAATTTTCATAAATATCTTTATTGTTTGATCTCCGTTTCACATATCCATTATTTTTAATATTTTTCAACTCCTCCGTTGAATTGGAGGGACATTGGATAAAAATTATGATAGTTTTGGGTTCTAATAATAATTTTATTAGTCATTATGTTATGTAGATTAATCCTTAGTCATTCCCCTCTCATATTTAATGGTTTCACATCATCTGTTCTTGAACTAAGAAGTAACATATAAGTTTTTCCTTTTTCATATAAATTCAATGATATTGATGAGTTTTATAAGGTCATTGTTTCATAAATTATTTTTTATATGGTTTTTTTAAAATGAATGTAGTTTTTTTTATAAATGGTATAGTATTTTAGAAAGGGTTTTCCAAACAAATATTTATTTTATAAGGAATTTTTATGGGTTTTAATATAAAATTTTCAAGGTATTTCATTTTAATTTTGATTTATTTTTATTTTTTAGTTTTCTTTTGTGATAAATAAATATACAGGTTTATACTAAACAAATTACTTAACTGAAATTCTATTATTTGTTTTTAATATATTATTGAATTTTATTATTCAAATTTATGGTGTATCACTTAATTTTCTATGTATTTCATGGATAAATGATTTCAAAAATAGTTTCTATGATGGGAAATCAAGTTTAATTTTTAGAGCATGTTCGAAAGGATATTTTTATACAATGTATATGATCTTTATGAATAAAGGTAGTATTTAATGGTTTTATTGAGTGATTTTGAAATATTATTCCTTTTATTTTTATTTATTTATTAGTTAGCGCATTCAGCAAATGATTTTCAAAAATAATAATAACCTTCTATTAATACCGCATGTTTCTATTGTAAGATGGTAATTTATGATATTAATATTTTTATTTATTTATAAATACTTTTATGATTCTAACATTAATGGGGTGTCTAGAGATGGCCTGAAAGTAATATTATATATAATTTTTTCCTTTCCTATGATCACTTACTTAATTTGGATCATATCCATCTTAGTGAAAGGTATATGTATTATTATTATTTATTCATGATGATTCTGGATATATACCACTAGTATGGATGTACCTATTTCATGTTGGAGTTATAAATGTGAGGCTTGGTTAGAGTATCGAAGATGTTATAAACATGGAATACATTGTTATTATCGAATATAGTTCTATATTTTGATTATTTCCTAACACTACACTAGTATTCTATTTCAATTGTGTTTTATATATTACATATCTATCATAATGCATCACTTATTTCGTAGTTTAGTTTTTTTTCACTTTGACGTATTTTGGTAAATTGTTTTTATGATTTGATACCATGATTTATTCATTATATGTGTGCTCTCACTTTGGATACAATTTTACCAAACATTTATTATTTTAATAAGTTGATTTTTCTATGATTATTTCAATACATTATTTTAAATAGACTAAAATATCTTTTCAATAATTTCATAAAAACTAATTTTTGATTTTTTGTAGTGGATATAATCATGTTTGAGTTATGTTTTAAAATGTTAATAAAATAATTATTCCTTATTATAGTATTCCAAATAAAATATTTTGTATTTTTTTTGAATAATGAATCACATAGAATCATTGGTTATATCCTATAATGGTATATTGATCACACCGTGACAATTAATCTTAGCATAAACAAACCCAAGTTTGTTTCTTAATATAAGGTTCAGTTCTTCACCACATGTCAATAGATTTTTGTTTGATGATTGAATAAATGGTGACCTAGATTTCACAAGGAGATCATTAGTTGGGTTCAATTCTTATATTGAATTGTAGATGTTTTGGCCTAACAGATCGTTCAAACATTCATATCCTATTTTGGATTTTTATTTTGATTATGCATGTTGGATAATGGTTTCTTGATATTTATTATTTTGATATTTTTTTATTTTATTATAGTATATTTATATATATTTTAGCATGTTAGTATAATTTATTGATGGTCTATCAATGAATATGTAGAAGTTTATTACATAATTCTAATTGTATACCTATATGAAATTGTTCCCAATCATGTGTGTTTGATGACCAAGATATTATTGTCAGACCTTATGAATATGTAAAGCCCCTTGGTCCTTACCTTAGTCTAGCATAAAATTTTAGTTAAAGGATAGGCTACACACGTTTATTATAGTCCATGACAATAGTTACTAAGTGGTGGCTAATAATTTTATAAATTGTATCATTTGGATTACATATAAATGATCATTATGTGTGTTGCTTTTATTAATATGTTGTGAAGTGTGATATTTTCTTCTATCCAAGGTTTCCTACCCTTGCTATATATCTGGGTTGATTTTATTTAATGGTTTCTGCTATATAGTCTTTTATTACATCATTTTGGATTGAAAAGAGATTTAATATGTATGTTTATAATCACCCAGGTATTGGTGTTTCTATTTCACATGTCATTAATTATATGGATGAATGGTATTATTAAGGTAGTAATAGTTGACATAATTTTGGTGGAGTAGATGCTTAGTGTTGCTTAGTAGTGATGGATATGAATAGTGTTCATGTCTAGAGATAGTGTGTCATGGATATCCTCTTCATCAGTTGTTTGATGCTTGATATTACATGGGTCATTAGATTATGTATCTATTTTACATTATGATAAGGGATATTTCATACTAATTTTTATTTTAGTTCATTTCATAAAAATATTATATATTCTATTTAGTTTATTTATCTTGAATGAGTTTTTAAATTCTACTATGTTGACATGTGGTTATTCATAGGTACATTATTATTTGGACTCCTATATGTTCATCATCATCATCATTTTTATTTTTTATTATTCCTTTGAAGAGTACAAGACCCTCCAGCCACCCTGGCCTAAGGAGGCCTATAGTAATGCAGTCCACGGGCATACCCTTGTATCAGGTTCACCCCCTCAGGTTTTAGGAAAGAGATGTTATTGATACAGGTAACTTTGAAAGTTTGGTCTGCTTGGGAATCAAGATGATCCGCTGCTTTGTTCCCCTCCCGCCAAGTGTGTGTTACCTTCGTTTTGTTGTTAATGAGAGCTTGGAACTTCCTGATGGTGTATGTAATCGACCAGGGAATGGGACTTTTCCCTTTCAATGAGTCATGAACCACTTTAGAGTCTGTTTCCACCTGGGAAAGCCTGATGTTATGTTGCATGAAAAGGTAGATACCAGTCAAGACTACCTTCGCCTCATCCTGTAGGGAGTTTCCATTTCCATAATGGGCCGTGAAATCCATAACAACACTGCCGCTGTAGTCCCTAACCAGTCCTCCTCCGCGGATTACACTCGAGATGCAGGACCCATCCGTGTTTAGCTTGAATCCATCGGATAGAGAAATCCATCGCACCCAGTTCCCCTGAGTCTGTCACACCCATGAATTATTTTAAAGTTAAATTTCATTTAATTTCCATTCATACTTTGTTTTGGGGGTTCCCAATTTTTTATGGAGGAATGAGAGAGTTTTCATGAATTGGGCCAAACCGTGAGCCCAATTCCAGATTTAAAAACCAATTTTGTTTCTTTTATAACATTTTCATTTTTTTATATTTTGCACCCATTAAACTCCCTAAATGACCTACCCTGACCTATTAACACCACCATTGCAATTTTGAGCTTTTAAAAATCCATAACCAGGGTTGACTTGGGTTTTTATCTAAGGGGTTGGGCCTGCCCGAAAGCCCAATTCCTGTTTCAAAAATAAATTTTGATCATGTTATAACATATTCAATTTTCTGGATTTATCGGTGATTCCAAGTCTCACCGAAGCCCAATTAACCCAGACGCACATCTGAACTCTCTCCCCCATCTTTGGAGCTATGTTTAATTACTATTTGGTGCTGAGATTCATAGGTTTCCTAAAATCGTCCATATTTGAAGAGGTAAAGTATTTCTTTCATAACTCTCTCAATTCTCAAAAATTTTCCTCTATTCCAGTTCCTAAATAACCTAATACATCTTTTTCAAAAGAACCCTAAATTTGGGATCTTTTAAATTTCATATAATGGTGTTTTGGAGTGATTACTTCAAGATACTTCAAGTAAATGAGCCATTTTCTTTCCTCTTTCAAATTACTTTGTGTTTAACTCATTGTTCTTAGGGTTTCTTCGGTAATCATTGAGTTTCATAATGTCCAGAAACTAGATTTTCGAACCTAGGGTTTAACATTGGGCTTTATTGACCTATTCTTGTGGTTTTAGGTTTCATCTAGGTCTCTCTTGGTGCGGCGGGGGTGCGATTTGATTTTCGCACGGGGATTCAAGGGTTTTGTTACTTTGGTAGGTGATTCCATTTTGTGTGCAATTTTTGTGAATTAGCTTGCTGTTTTCTTGGTACCTTAATTTTTATTTCACTTTAATGTTTCTGTAAAAATTGGTTTTAGTTTCATTTATAATAAAAATGAATTTTAAGTTCCAATTTTTGGTGAAATTGGGGGTTTTTCATTCAAATATTTTATTGGTTCATTTTGGGCTGACCTATAATTACTTACTTGATTTTATTGAAATTTATTATGACTTAAAATAATGTTTTAAATGTTTATTATTTTTTTTGTTGCTGTGAAAGTTTGTTTAAATGGTGTTTGGGAAGCAAATGGGCTTTAAGTGCCATGTTTGTGTGAAAATGGTGGTTTTTAAAAGATATAACTTCTTGGTTCACATTGGGCTGCCCCATAACTGAATTTTTGGTTTCATTAAAGGTTATTGAACTGAAATTTTGTTTTAATGACTTACAAGTGTTCACATAGTGTGCAAACTGGATATCTTAAAGAGCTTTGGGTGCAAAACAATGTGATGTTTTGAGAGGTTGTTTTATTGAAAATAAAATTATTTTATTGTGTGTTTTAAATGGTATAAAATGTATGTAGCTACTGTACTATTTGTTTGTGACCATTAGTGATATTTTATATGCAAAAGGATGTGTTTTTTTTTCTGAAATTGTTTGAGCACAAAAGGGGAAGCCCAGGTACCTAGGTGGGGCGGATTTGAACTAGTACGGCTAGTGGATCGGATGGGTTTTGTCCCTGTTCCACTTAGCATTTGGATAACGACAACTCTAACTAAACTGTGTGGATGATTATTGGGGACCACTAGGTTATGGTTATGTTCTCTACTAGTGGTTCGGGCATGAGAATGGATTTTTCTATGGTTACTCTACACCGAGGTACGAGGTACATAGGGCCCGAGACAACCTAGTGCTTAGGGGTGTTCCCGATTTTGATGCTCATTGGATTTGTGGTATTTACCCTTGTTGTAGGGTGTTTTGGCAGTACTTTACAGTTTCTCACATGTCTATTTAATTTTTTAACATCCTGAAATTCTCGTATTGAAAAATGTTTTCATTTGAAAGTTTCATTTCTTTGAATTTTAACATTGTTTCACCTTGTGTATTAAAATTGCTTGTTTTGTTCACATTGTATTGCATGCTCTTTGGAATCATCTGGTGGTATTTTATTGGGATTAGGATCACACCCTACTTACACCCTTTGGGTTTAAGTATACCTGCTTATGCTTGACTCGGGTAAAGAGAAGGCTAAGGGTGATGGCGGTTCAGGGTGTTAGTCCCCATCGTTGGGGCGGAGTTGTGGAGAAGGTTTGCGGGTGATGACACCCTTGTCGTGTGGATTCCATGGGGATGTCTTTATGCTGTCATTATTTGTTTTTATGCCACTTTTATTGTCTTTAAACATATGTATTAAGTTCTGGTTTTTGTGTAAACATCGTTTGGTTTACATTTTTCAGATTCAGTTTATTGATTGTTTTTAATGTTTTATGCCTTCATACTCAGGTAAATCGTTCCCAAACAAAAATAAATGATACCTAGGAACTTGTGCCAGCCCGTGGGGATAGGGAACACCCTTTGGGTCATGTCATGGGCTGGGTTTGGTGCCGGTTTTGGCGGTGACCAGATTTGGTTCGTGACAAAATGGTATCAGAGGAGGTTTGCTCCTTGGGTCATGTTATTTAGGGAAGAGTCAGGATAGTCTGGAGCTAGGATTGTCGGGACTTGACATTTCAGTCATGGGTCGTGTGCCTAGCCAGCACACCTCATGATGGGATTCAAGTCACCAGGAGAAGTATGGATTTATCTGAGTCCTTTGGTTTTCTTGGTTTAATGATGACTATGGGAAATTAAAAGAGAGTTGGGAAAATAATCTCAGTGAGCTCGCAAGGCCTGGAAATCCACGTGAAGCCGTGGATATTTCCCTAGAATACTCTCTGTGATGGAGAAGTGATTGTAATATGGATTCCAACCATATGTCCAAGTCACCCACCGAAACTAGTTTCCTCTCACATTATCTTGTGTCTGTTTGTTTTGGAATCTTGGAAACTTGGTTTTTTTAAGCAAAAAAAATGACTTCACTTTAAGGAGTGTGAATTTTTGTGATGTTATTTTCTAGTAAAGTGAAAATGGTTTTATTTTTTCTAAAGTCTATAAATGAAATTTCAGAATTATTTCAAAAGGGTAAATTATGTGTTTACACCTCTTTTGAAAGTATGAACTATGTTAATTGGGGTTTTGAAAATATGTTTCTAGTGGAATTATTTTTAAACCGTGGAAACGTTTTTTGGATTGAATTAAGTGTTCTAGAATTTTTGTGTGGGCGTTGAAGATGGATTTTGGGTTTGGTGACTACTGAACATTTGAAAAAAAAATTATTATGAACTTTTAGAACCTTTTCTTGAAATGAGAAGAGTTGAGTTCTTAATTAAATGGGGATTTATGAAATGGTGTTTTTCATGAAATTAGAAATGTTTTGAAATTGGTTGAAATGTTTTGAAACAATTGTGAAAGGCATGAATATGTGATTTTATTGAATTATGAATTCTTTTCTAAATTGGTTTCTGAGATGAAAAATTGGGTTTTGAAATTACGGTTAGTGTTTTTGAGAAAGAAAAATTGTGTTTAAATGTTTGATTTTAAAAAGAGGAAAGGTTTGATTTTTGGTATTTGGTGTTTTCAAGGGTGACCACATGCATAGGTTTATTCGTAAATATGGATGGATATGGGGTGGGTTCCCAATGTGGCATGTAAACATGCATGTGTGAGGCTCATGAGATACCATCAGTAAATGGGCAATCGACCAACGCTGTTTTTTTAATAATTTTTTTGAAGGAAAGTGTCATGTTTTGATAATGTATGGTTGGGAGGTATGGATTATGTGTTTTTGGGATTATTATTGTGGGATGTTTCGAGTTCAATAACCCACCTTGTTTGAATGATGTTTTGGGTTGGTGTTTCATTGATGAGTTGGAATGAAGTGTTGGTCAGTGGTCTCTTTTGAGGAAAAGTTTGGGAGGCCAATGTGGTGGCTCCCCTCATGTCTTCGGTTTAGGTTTGTGGCCTGTTGTGACGAAATGACCAGATCGGTTGGGTCCTTGGGTTTTCTTGTAGGATAGGGTACTCCCCCATAAAGTGTTAATTTATGATTCATGTTTGGTCTATGGTGATTCACCGTTGGATGATCCTCCAGTTGATCAACATAAGGAATTTATTCTTGAGGTTTGGATATTGAGTTTACCCCTCTTCTTTTTCAATTATGTGGATTCCCCTATAGTGGGAGAGTGTTTGTGGGAGGTTGAAATAGACATTAGTTTCTTATGTTTCCTAAGTTGTCGAAGGTCAATGAAGTTCAGGGTTGTCAATGTAGAATGATGTCTTAAAGGGCCTCTGGGTCTTTTGTCAGTCTCATTGAAGCAAGAGTTCATGTTAGGCCACCAGTGTGAAAGATCTGGACAAGAGTGGCTATTATGGAAACTTACTGAAGTCATGTGCTATTTGGGACTCAGTACAAGTTCCCTCTCCTTGTGTTTTCTTTTATCCACAATGGTCATGTTCGGTGACGCCATTCTATGTCATGTGTACATTTGACTATAAGGGTGAAGATTGTGCAATCTTATGAGAGTAGCTATTTTGTTGGATGTGTGTCTCGCTATAGGAAATTCTAAATCCTATGTTCTAAAGGAATGTGTTTCTATATGTCCTTTCATTCCGTTGTTTAGAATCTGATGAAAAAAAGGGGCGATCTCTGTGCATCCTCTATGTTCTTATTTTGGTAAAATGATGGGTTGGGGAAAAGTGGGTTTGAAGTGTGTCATGTCTCAATGAGACCATCTGAGATTACAGTATAATTTTTTTTGGAACTGGAAGATGATGTTCGGTTTAGGGGTTTCGAAATCCTAACTATGAGGATGAAGATGCATCAATCCATTGAGCTCCAGCCAAATGCCCCGGAGAGAAGCTGGCGCGTAGTTAGGGGAAATCCTAGGGTCGTTCACACTTTTGGTCAAGGTCATATCCTCAATATGAAAGATAAGAATAGTTTAAAACTCTGGTGTCGTCGTCCTGTTCCAATTTCTCACATTTGGTGGAAAGAGGTGTGAGTAACTTGTTCCCATGTCATACCCTAAATTGATTTTTTCCCCTTTGGGTCCCCATGTGTTTTTGGAGAAAAGTTTAAAATTTGGGTTAAGCAGGTTGAAGTGCCTAGTTTGTGCGTGGTTAGCAGTAACTGTGTGCCAACCCAGGGGACTGTTTGATAAGAGAAAGTAGCTACTGCATGGTCTCCGCACATCCATGATCCCTGGCCAAGGAAACTGTGTGAAGTTTCCTCTTTGGACAGAATTATCTGCATAGTTAACTCACGGTGTCCCAAACCATGTGAACCAACCATGCGGCCATGCCAGCTACTTAAAATTATGTTATTTTTTTTATCCCATACTAGTTAGTTAATATGGTTGGGTTTTGTTTTGGGTATTCCCACAATGAGTCTCATGTAAGTTTCATTGGATGAATTCTGATATTAATCTACCCCTAATGCTGGAAAGTCCGTTCGAGGCCCTCTGTTAGTGTCTTGATTTTGTCTTAAGGAAAGTTGTGTTCTTTATTATGGTGGGGAGACCCATCATGGGTATCATGGATATTCTCTTGGAAAAGTAATAGTGTTAGTTTAACCCTTATGATTGGTATATCGTTCCTTCCTTCCCCAATTGTTATCCTTATTCTGTCTTAGAAATTGAGTTGTCCTTGGTGGTGGGATGTTCAGATTGGGTCACCCCGTACTAGTGACTCAGTTTTCTCCATGGTGTATTCTAGGTAGGAGTTAGTATAGTTTAAGTCTATCTATCCACAAATTTTTTACTTGGGTAAATTTGGGGTTGGATAATACCCAATGGTTTTGTTTACGTAATGTTGTGGTAAAGTTATTCGAGTTTGTTGTCCGTTTCAAGTGGATTGCTTGAGCGTCGTCTTGTAGTGTTTGAGGTGTTTTGTTTTGGGATGTGTTTTTAATGTGTTTCATAATTTTACATAAGTGGGGTACTTTTTGGTTGGTGAGATTATTCTCTTCCTTTTTTTGATCAACTGGAGATGTTCGTCCTTTTTGAAGCGGGTGAAAACGTGGCAATGAAGTTTGTCTTGGTCTATCGTTTGGGTTATGCTTTTGAATCTGGTGTTGTTGGGGAATTTCGGGGGCAGAATGCTTTATGGTGGGGAGAATTGTCACACCCATTACTTATTTTAAAGGTAAATTTCATTTAATTTCCATTCATACTTTGTTGGGGGGGGGGGTTCCCATTGTTTTATGGAGGAATAAGAGAGTTTTCATGAATTGGGCCAAACCGTGAGCCCAATTCCAGATTTAAAAACCAATTTTGTTTCTTTTATAACTTTTTCATTTTTTTAATATTTTGCTCCCATTCAACTCCCTAAATGACCTCCCCTGACCTATTAATACCACCATTGCAATTTGGAGCTTTTAGAAATCCATAACCAGGGTTGATTTGGGTTTTTATGTAAGGGGTTGGGCCTGCCCGAAATCCCAATTATTGTTTTAAAAATAAATTTTTATTATGTTATAACATATTCTATTTTGGGGATTTTTCAGTGATTCCAAGTCTCACCCAAGTCCAATTAACCCAGCCGCGCGTCTGAACTCTCTCCCCCATCTTTGGAGCTCTGGTTAATCTCGATTTGGTGCCGATATTCATAGGCTTCCTCAAATCGTCCAGATTGGAAGAGGTAAATTCTTTCTTTCATAACTCTCTCAATTATCAATATTTTTCCTCCATTCCTGTTCCTAAATTACCTAATACATCTTTTTCGAAGGAACCTTAAATTTTGGATCTTTTAAATTTTAGATAATGGTGTTTTGGAGTGATTACTTCAAGATACTTCAAGTAAATGAGCCATTTTCTTTCCTCTTTCAAATTACTTTGTGTTTAACTCATTTTTCTTATGGTTTCTTCGGTTATCATTGAGTTTCATAATGTCCAGAAACTAGGTTTTCGAACCTAGGGTTTAACATTGGGATTTATTGGCCTATTCCTGTGGTTTTAGGTTTGATCTAGGTCTCTCTTGGTATGGCGGGGGGTGCGATTTGATTTTCGCACGGAGATTCAAGGGTTTTGTTACTTTGGTAGGTGATTCCATTTTGTGTGAAATTTTTGTGAATTATCTTGCTGTGTTCATGGTAACTTAATTTTTATTTCACTTGAATGTTTCTGTAAAAATTGTTTTTAGTTGCATTTATAATAAAAATGAATTTTAAGTTCCAATTTTTGGTGAAATTGGGGGGTTTTCATTCAAATATTTTATTGGTTCATTTTGGGCTGAACTATAATTACTTAGTTCATTTTATTGAACTCTATTATGAATGAAAATAATGTTTTTAATGTTTATTCATTTTTGTTGTTGCTGTGAAAGTTTGTTTAAATGGTGTTTGGGAAGCAAATGGGCTTTAAGTGCCATGTTTGTGTGAAAATGGATGTTTTTAAAAGATATAACTTCTTGGTTCACATTAGGCTGCCCCATAACTATATTTTTGGTTTCATTAAAGGGTATTGAACTGAAATTATGTTTTAATGACTTAAAAGTGTTCACATAGTGTGAAAATTGGATATCTTAAAGAGCTTTGGGTGCAAAACAATGTGATGTTTTGAGAGGTTGTTTTATTGAAAATAAAATTATTTTATTGTGTGTTTTAAATGGTATAAAATGTGTGTAGATACTGTACTATTTTTTTGTGACCATTAGTGATATTTTATATTCAAAATGATGTGTTTTGTTTTCTGAAATTGTTTGATCACAAAAGGGGAATCCCAGGTACCTAGGTGGGGCAGATTTGTACTAGTACGGCTAGTGGATCGGATGGGTTTTGTCCATGTTCCACTTAGCATTTGGATAACGACAACTCTAACTAAACTATATGGATGATTATTGGGGACCACTAGGTTATGGGTATGTTCCCTACTAGTGGCTCGTGCATGAGAATGGATTTTTCTATGGTTACTCTACACCGAGGTACGAGGTACATAGGGCCCGAGACAACCTAGTGCTTAGGGGTGTTCCCGATTTTGATGCTCATTGGATTTGTGGTATTTACCCTTGTTGTGGGGTGTTTTGGAAGTACTTTATATTATCTCACATGTCTATTTAATGTGTTAACATCCTGAAATTCTTGGATTGAAAACTGTTTTCATTTGAAAGTTTCATTTCTTCGAATTTTAACATTGTTTCACCTTGTGTATTAAAATTGCTTGTTTTGTTCACATTGTATTGCATGCTCTTTGGAATCATCTGGTGGTATCCTATTGGGCTTAGTATCACACCTTACTTACACCCTTTGGTTGTAAGTATACCTGCTTATTCATGACTCAGGTAGAGGGAAGGCTAAGGGTGATGGCGGTTCAGGGTGTTAGTCCCCATCATTGGGGCAGAGTTGTGGAGAAGGCTTGTGGGTGATGACCCCCTTGTCATGTGGAGTCCATGGGGATGTCTTTATTCTGTCATTATTTGTTTTTATACCACTTTTAGTGTCTTTAAACATATGTATTCAGTTCTGGTTTTTTTGTAAACATCGTTTGGTTTACATTTTTCAGATTCAGTTTATTGATTGTTTTTAATGTTTTATGCCTTCATACTTAGGTAAATCGTTCCCAAACAAAAATAAATGATACCTGGGCACTTGTGCCAGCCCTTAGGGATAGGGAATTACCTTCGGGTCATGTCATGGGCTGGGTTTGGTGTCGGTTTTTGCGGTGACCAGATTTGTTTCGTGACAAAATGGTATCAGAGGAGGTTCGCTCCTTGGGTCATGTTATTTAGGGAAGAGTCAGGATAGTCTGGAGCTAGGATTGTCGGGACTTAACATTTCAGTCATGGGTCGTGTGCCTATCCAGCACACCTCATGATGGGATTCAAGTCACCAGGCAAAGTATGGATTTATCTGAGTCCTTTGGTTTTCTTGGTTTAATGATGACTATGGGAAATTAAAAGAGAGTTGGGAAAATAATCTCAGTGAGCTCGCAAGGCCTGGCAAGCCATGTGGAGTCGTGGATATTTCCCTATAATACTCTCTGTGATGGAGAAGTGATTGGAATATGGATTCCAACCATATGTCCAAGTCACCCACCAAAACTAGTTTCCTCTCACATTATCTTGTGTCTCTTTGTTTTGGAATCTTGGAAACTTGGTTTTTTAAGCAAAAAAATGACTTCACTTTAAGGAGTGTGAATTTTTGTGATGTTATTTTCTAGTAAAGTGAAAATGGTTTTATTTTTTTCTAAATTCTATAAATGAAATTTCAGAATTATTTCAAAAGGGTAAATTATGTGTTTACACCTCTTTTGAAAGTATGAACTATGTTAATTGGGGTTTTGAAAATATGTTTCTAGTGGAATTTTTTTTAAACCGTGGAAAAGTTTTTTGGATTGAATTAAGTGTTATATAATTTTTGTGTGGGGGTTGAAGATGGATTTTGGGTTTGGTGACTACTGAACATTTGAAAAAAAATTATTATGAACTTTTATAACATTGTCTTGAAATGAGAAGTGTTGAGTTCTTAATTAAATGGGGATTTATGAAATGGTGTTTTTCATGAAATTAGAAGTGTTTTGAAATTGGTTGAAATGTTTTGAAACAATTGTGAAAGGCATGAATATGTGATTTTATTGAATTATGCATTCTTTTCTAAATTTGTTTGTGAGATGAAAATTGGGTTTTGATATGACGTTTAGTGTTTTTGAGAAAGAAAAATTGTGTTTAAAAGTTTGATTTTAAAAAGAGGAAAGGTTTAATTTTTGGTATTTGGTGTTTTCAAGGGTGACCACATGCATAGGTTTATTTGGGAATATGGATGGATATGGGGTGGGTTCCCAATGTGGCATGTAAACATGCATGTGTGAGGCTCATGAGATACCATCGGTAAATGGGCAACCGACCAACGCTGTTTTTTTTAATAATGTTTTTGAAGGAAAGTGTCATGTTTTGATAATGTATGGTTGGTAGGTATGAATTATGTGTTTTTGGGATTATTATTATGGTATGTTTCGAGTTAAATAACCCCTCTTGTTTGAATGGTGTTTTGGGTTGGTGTTTCATTGATGAGTTGGAATGAAGTGTTGGTCAGTGGTCTCTTTTGAGGAAAAGTTTGGGAGGCCAATGTGGTGGCTCCCCTCATGTGTTCGGTTCAGGTTTGTGGCCTGTTGTGACCAAATGACCAGATCGGTTGGGTCCTTGGGTTTTCTTGTAGGCTAGGGTACTCCCCCATAAAGTGTTAATGTATGATTCATGTTTGGCCTATGGTGATTCACCGTTGGATGATCCTCCAGTTGATCAACATAAGGAATTTATTCTTGAGGTTTGGAGATTGAGTTTACCCCTCTTCTTTTTCAATTATGTGGATTCCCCTATAGTGGGAGAGTGTTTGTGGGATGTTGAAATAGACATTAGTTTCTTATGTTTCTTAAGTTGTTGAAGTTCAATGAATTTCAGGGTTGTCAATGTAGAATGATGTCTTAAAGGGCCTTTGGGTCTTTTGTCAGTCTCATTGAAGCAAGAGTTCATGTTAGGCCACCAGTGTGAAAGATCTGGCCAAGAGTGGCTATTATGGACACTAGCTGGAATCATGTGCTATTTGGGACTCAGTACAAGGTCCCTCTCCTTGTGTTTTCTTTTATCCACAATGGTCATGTTCGGTGATGCCATTCTATGTCATGTGTACATTTGACTATAAGGGTGAAGATTGTGGAATCTTATGAGAGTAACTATTTTGTTGGATGTGTGTCTCCTTATAAGAAATTCTAAATCCTATGTTCTAGAGGAATGCGTTTCTATATGTCCTTTCATTCCGTTGTTTAGAATCCGATGAAAAAAAGGGGCGATGTGTGTGCATCCTCTATGTTCTTGTTTTGGTAAAATGATGGGTTGGGGAAAAGTGGGTTTGAAGTGTGTCATGTCTCAATGAGACCATCTGAGATTACAGTATAATTGTTTTTAGAACTGGAATAAGATGTTCAGTTTAGGGGTTTCCAAATCCTAACTATGAGGCCGAAGATACTTCAATCCATTGAGCTCCAGCCAAAGGCCCTGGAGAGAAGCTGGCGCGTAGTTAGGGGAAATCCTAGGGTCGTTCACACTTTTGGTCAAGGTCATATCCTCAATATGAAAGATAAGAATAGATTAAGCCTCTGGTGTCGTCGTCTTGTTCCAATTTCTCACATTTGGTGGAAAGAGGTGTGAGTAACTTGTTCCCATGTCATACCCTGAGTTGATTTTTTCCCCTTTGGGTCCCCTTGTGTTTTTGGAGAAAAGTTTAAAATTTGGGTTAAGCAGGTTGAAGTGCCTAGTTTGTGCGTGGTTAGCAGTAACTGTGTGCCAACCCAGGGGACTGTGTGATAAGAGATAGTAGCTACTGCATGGTCTCCGCACATCCATGATCCTTGGCCAAGGAAACTGTGTGAAGTTTCCTCTTTGGACAGAATTATCTGCATAGTTAACTCACGGTTTCCCAAACCGTGTGAATCAACCATGCGGCCATGCCAGCTCCTTAAAATTATGTTGTTGTTTTTTTTGTTATCCCATACTATTTAGTTAATATGTTTGGGTTTTGTTTTGGGTATTCCCACAATGATTCTCATGTAAGTTTCATTGGATGAATTCTGATAGTAATCTACCCCTAATGCTGGAAAGTCCGTTTGAGGCCCCCTATTAGTGTCTTGGTTTTGTCTTAAGGAAAGTTTTGTTCATTATTATGGTGGGGAGACCCATCATGGGTATCATGTATGTTCTCTTGGAAAAGGAATAGTGTTAGTTTAACCCTTATGATGGTGAGATCGTTCGTTCCTTCCCTAATTGTTATCCTTATTCTGTCTTAGAAATTGAGTTGTCCCTGGTGGTGGGATGTCCAGATTGGGTCACCCCGTACTAGTGACTCAGTTTTCTCCATGGTGTATTCTAGGTAAGAGTTAGTATAGTTTAAGTCTATCTATCCACAAATTTGTTAATTGGGTAAATTTGGGGTTGGATAAGACCCAATGGTTTTGTTTACGTAATGTTGTGGTAAAGTTATTCGAGTTCATTGTCCGTTTCAAGTGGATTGCTTGAGCGTCGTCTTGTAGTGTTTGAGGTGTTTTGTTTTGGGATGTGTTTTTAATGTGTTTCATAATTTTACGTAATTGGGGTACTTTTTGGTTGGAGAGATTATTCTCTTCCTTTGTTTGATCAACTGGAGATGTTCATCCTTTTTGAAGCGGGTGAAAACGTGGCAATGAAGTCTGTCTTGGTCTATCGTTTGGGCTTTGCTTTTGCATCTGGTGTTGTTGGGGCATTCCGGGGGAGGAATTCTTTATGGTGGGGAGAATTGTCACACCCATGACTTATTTTAAAGGTAAATTTCATTTAATTTCCATTCATACTTTGTTTGGGGGGGGGCGGTTCCCAATGTTTTATGGAGGAATGAGAGAGTTTTTATGAATTGGGCCAAACCGTGAGCCCAATTCTAGATTTAAAAACCAATTTTGTTTCTTTTATAACTTTTTCATTTTTTAATATTTTGCACTCATTCAACTCTATAAATTACCTCCCCTGACCTATTAACACCACCATTACAATTTGGAGCTTTTAGCAATCCATAACCAGGGTTGATTTGGGTTTTTATCTAAGGGGATGGGCCTGCCCGAAAGTCCAATTATTGTTTTAAAAATAAATTTTGATTATGTTATAACATATTCTATTTTGGGGATTTTTCGGTGATTTCAAGTCTCACCCAAGCCCAATTAACCCAGCCACGCGTCTGAACTCTCTCCCTCCTCTTTGGAGATCTGGTTAATCTCTATTTTGTGCCGATATTCATAGGCTTCCTCAAATCGTCCAGATTTGAAGAGGTAAATTCTTTCTTTCATAACTCTCTCAATTCTCAATATTTTTCCTCCATTCCAGTTCCTAAATGACCTAATACATCTTTTTCGAAAGAACCCTAAATTTTGTATCTTTTAAATTTTAGATAATGGTGTTTTAGAGTGATTACTTCAAGATACTTCAAGTAAATGATCCATTTTCTTTCCTCTTTCAAATTACTTTGTGTTTAACTCATTGTTCTTAAGGTATCTTCGGTTATCATTGAGTTTAATAATGTCCAGAAACTATGTTTTCGAACCTAGGGATTAACATTGGGCTTTATTGGCCTATTCCTGTGGTTTTATGTTTGATCTAGGTCTCTCTTGGTGGGGCGGAGATGCGATTTGATTTTCGCACGGAGATTCAAGGGTTTTGTTACTTTGGTAGGTGATTCCATTTTGTGTGAAATTTTTGTGAATTAGCTTTCTGTTTTCATGGTACCTTAATGTTTATTTCACTTGAATTTTTCTGTAAAAATTGGCTTTAGTTTCATTTATAATAAAAATGAATTTTAAGTTCCAATTTTTGGTGAAATTGGGGGTTTTTCATTCAAATCTTTGATTGGTTCATTTTGGGCTAACCTATAATTACTTAGTTGATTTTATTGAACTGTATTATGACTGAAAATAATTTTTTTAATGTTTATTCATTTTTGTTGTTGCTTTGAAAGTTTGTTTAAATGGTGTTTGGGAAGCAAATGGGCTTTAAGTGCCATGTTTGTGTGAAAATGGAGGTTTTTAAAAGATATAACTTCTTGGTTCACATTGGGTTGCCCCATAACTAAATTTTTGGTTTCATTAAAGGGTATTTAACTGAAATTTTGTTTTAATTACTTACAAGTGTTCACATAGTGTGAAAATTGGATATCTTAAAGAGCTTTGGGTGCAAAACAATGTGATGTTTTGAGAGGTTGTTTTATTGAAAATAAAATTATTTTATTGTGTGTTTTAAATGGTATAAAATGTGTGTAGCTACTGTACTATTTGTTTGTGACTAGTAGTAATATTTTATATTCAAAATTATGTGTTTTGTTTTCTGAAATTGTTTGATCACAAAAGGGGAAGCCCAGGTACCTAGGTGGGGCAGATTTGTACTAGTATGGCTAGTGGATCGGATGGGTTTTGTCCATGTTCCACTTAGCATTTGGATAAAGACAACTCTAACTAAACTATGTGGATGATTATTGGGGACCACTAGGTTATGGGTATGTTCCCTACTAGTGTCTCGTGCACGATAATGGATTTTTCAATGGTTACTCTACACCGAGGTACGAGGTACATAGTGCCCGAGACAGCCTAGTGCTTAGGGGTGTTCCCGATTTTCATGCTCATTGGATTTATGGTATTTACCAATGTTGTGGGGTGTTTTGGAAGTACTTTACAGTATCTCACATGTCTATTTAATGTGTTAACATCCTGAAATTCTCATATTGAAAACTGTTTTCATTTGAAAGTTTCATTTCTTTGAATTTTAACACTGTTTCACCTTGTGTATTAAAATTGCTTGTTTTGTTCACATTGTATTGCATGCTCTTTGGAATCATCTGGTGGTATTCTATTGGGCTTAGGATCACACCCTACTTACACCATTTTGGTGTAAGTATACCTTCTTATGCTTGACTCAGGTAAATGGAAGGCTAAGGGTGATGGCGGTTCAGGGTGTTAGTCCCCATCGTTGGGGTGGAGTTGTGGAGAAGGCTTGCGGGTGATGACCCCCTTGTCGTGTGGAGTCCATGGGGATGTCTTTATGCTGTCATTATTTGTTTTTATACCACTTTTAGTGTCTTTAAACATATGTATTCAGTTCTTATTTTTGTGTAAACATTGTTTGGTTTACATTTTTCAGATTCAGTTTATTGATTGTTTTTAATGTTTTATGCCTTCATACTTGGGTAAATCATTCCCAAACAAAAATAAATGATACATGGGCACTTGTGCCAGCCCGTGGGGATAGGGAACGCCATTCGGGTCATGTCATGGGCTGGTTTTGATGCTGGTTTTGGCGGCGACAAGATTCGTTTCATGACAGAGTCGCAGACCGGGTGAGCGTTGCTGATAATAGAATTTGAAAAAGTCGAAGAGAGGGGGCATCTTTCCAGCTGCTGAGGCAGGACATCCAATCAGCCGGAAGGTTCCGGGTTCTCGCAATGATGATCCTCCCTAATGAAGGGAGCCCCTCGAACCTGGACCAATTTCTTGCTTGCCACATGGTCCAACACCCTGCAATGAAGATTGCTGCTCTCTCCATTCTTGGTACTAATCATCCACTCTTGGAGTTTTAAAGGGAGAATAATGGTTTTATAATTATCTTTCCAGTTGTCTATGTAGGGACATTGTGGGTTGAGTAGTGTAACTTTCCATCTTTAATATTTAAAAAAATCACAGATATGATCTATAATAAATAATTCTTAGTAGGTATGGGTTTTTTGTTAATATTTTATTATGAAATATAATAGTTTTGGTATAGGTTGAATTAGTAATTTTCTATATGATTTTATTAAAGAAATATATTATTACCATATATAAATAAAATTAAAATGCAAGACTCTAGGGGAACATCTTAGGATTTCCAATATTGTTATATTCATAAAAAATCATATTTTCATCAAATGTCCCTTAAAATCAGTCATTATTTAATTAAAATTATAAATTTAAAAAATATAATTAAATTTATATATTCAACACAATAAAACACACATTATATATCATGTAATCCTTTTAAAAAATAATTAAATAAATAAAATATATTTATCAAACTCCCCAATACATTATCTTTTCATACCAGAAAAAAAAAATAAAAAGATTAAAGGGGCTATAAAAAATTTTATAAATATTAAATATCAATAACTATATATGATACAAAAATTATATCATATACATGAATACACACTTCATAACTTACAAATAATCATCATAATAAACCTATTTATAACAGTACAAATTTTCAAATTTTAGACACCTAAAATAATGATAATTTAAATAAATATTCTTCTTAGTCCATGAAAATCAATTATCCTTTAAATATTCATCACCTAATAATTAATTATGAGATAAAAAATATCTTAATGAAATAAAATGGTAGATGTTCACATTAACCAATCAAAAAATTTCAAAGATTTTTATCTTCAATGTATCAATGGGGGTCCTATCTATTTTCTGTATGCTTCCTCATATCTATAAATATTATTTTTGGATAATAAATATAATTGTTTTGTCATTATATTTATTTTAATCACCTAGTTATGTTAAAAAATACTAAGATCGTATAATTATGGGGAATGAGTAAAAATGAGAAGCATCGACCAACTCAAATCATCAATTCCAAAAATTCACATTCAATCATTTAATTTAAATAATTTATAAATTTAAAATAATATTTGAAATTAAATATTTATATAAAATTATTATTATAAAATTTCATAAATATTAGATTGAATTTTCTTTTGAATTCAAATCCAATTAAAATGTTCATCATTATAGGTAAAAAAATATTAAAATTATTCATATAGTTTACCAATAAAATAATAAATTTGTTTGTATGATAATTAAAACATGTATATGAATCCCATTAAAGAATTTTTTTTTCATCATAACTCATAAATGAATAATAATTTATGTGTAGTTCATATGTGAACCTCCCACGAATTTAATCATGATCACTATTTCTAATTTTTAATATCAAGGTTTGTATGTATATTAATTTTATTGTATAACATTTACATCAATTTGTATATAATATTAATGTAAAAATGGATTAGTAAAATAACAATCACCTTTTGGTATCTCATGTTCCTTAAAATTAAATAAATGTATATAATTCCTTGATCCTTCTTATATTATTAGTGTAGATTATAATGAAATAAATAAATACTTCAATAGAAAAAGATAATTTTTCATTAATATTTAATAAACCAAAAAATATCCTTAGGAATGATAAATAATGGAATAAAAATCTCCCTTGATAGCACATAATTATATATACACAAAGGATAAAAACTATTTTTAAATGGTTTATCAATAAATTTCATACATAGAAGAAAAAAAGGAAAATGGTATTAAAAGTATTAAATACGAACAAGGAAGAATTTTATTTTTTTTATTGCATTATATTTTAATATGTGCATTTTTATGCTCTCCTAGAATGAAGATAGAGAAACATTGGTTTATATTGAACGGGTGTGACCAAACACATTAAAAATTTATTTAAATTTTTTATTTTAATATAATATAATTAATAATCATGTAACTTAATGTTTATAAGATATAAATATAATATAAGAAGAACACTGGAAATAAAATATTTCTACATGTTTCACAAATTATTTTTTATCATGTGGTCATGTAATTTTGGATTATTAATTATCATCTAAGTTCACACGTGATTACGATATAAAAAAAATATTATTTTGATAAATAATATGGATAGAAAACTAAAAAAATTATGGAATTGAAAAATAAGGAAGAAAGATCAAATACAAGTATAAATGGAAATGAATATTTAAAATTTATACATTTATAGTTACTTTAAATTATGGATGAAGTTTCTAAATATTTCTTATCCTCAAACCCATACCTTGTCTTAGTAAAATTATTATATTATTTTTTATGAGACTATCACAATGTTTTAGAACATGTATCTAAGAAAAATTCAAAATTTTAATAGAGTAAAAAAAGCATGACCTATTCATGTGTACAATGATTTCATTTATATAGTTAATTTTAAGATCCAAAAAACAATGACATTATTCTCAAGATTTCATTAATTTTTGGGTATATTTCCATCTTAAAAAAATATATTTGAGAAAGAACATGTATGTCTTGAATATAGATCATGACACAATACTTTAGCCCTATATCCCCAATCATCCTTGTGTTTTTAACTCAAACTATTTCCTAGATATGTAAATCTCATTTTTAATCCACCTTACACATAAAAAAAAATATAAAATACTTCTTCATACACCATGATGTCTGAAATTCCATTTTTATATTCAAAAAAATTTTGGAAGCAATGACTATGATGATTTTCTATCCCCATGGTAGATAGTTGAATCTAAAACTCTACCATAGGAACCATGTAATAAATCATTAATAAATTAATTATAAACCATATTTTAATATTCCTAATGGTGATGTCATTTTAATTTCATTAAAAAATAATTATTATTATTAAATTTTCCAAAATAATGAAAAAAAATCCCCAATTTCATCACAAGATTGTTTCTAGGAAATTAACCGTGAGGTATTTTGGATAACATCATGAAACGGTTTCTACTTCATCATAATTTCTTCACTCCTCTATATCCATTTAATGTCTAATTGATTTCTAACTCACCCATGTTATTTTAATTAATAAATAAAATATTCTTCTAATTTCTAGGATCCTGAAAAACCATATCCTAAAACTATTCATAGTAATTAGTCAATGTTAGTTTTATCCAAACTCTACATTATATCAATAGTAATATTTTTTATTATGTATAAACCATGAATTAAAATATATAGATCTACTAAAATTTTTTATTATATTATTAATTCTAGAATAAAATGTTTAGTAGTTATGGAATATTATATATAAATTTGACCATTAAATTTCATCAAAAAATAAAATTATATTGAACCCCAATAAATATTCATTACTCATTCATCTCCTATCCTTATATGAAATTAATACATAATTATGGTTTCTTTAGAAAATTGAAAATAAAAAAAAAATTATCTTGGAAGCTTTGTATTTGGTGGCATATAATGTTATCCAATATAGGATACATATAGCATACATAATATAGTGTTAATAATTATTCAAATAAGTGTTAAAAAATACAAATAAAATACCCAAAAATAGAATTATATTATCACTATGATAATAATAATAATATATTTCATAATTATAGATTGTATAATACTAGAAATTATATCTATATCATAGGGACCATGATATAGGACATCATAATTATACATTCAAGGATTTCTTCTAATAAATAATTCATATATGAGAAACAATACCTTATATAAACCAATATTATTAAATTCATGATTCCAATTAAATTTTTGTGAATACATATGAATTGAGTCCACTTTCATCACTTATAATGTCTTATTATTTCATCACATGAATGGAATAAATGGATAAATGGTTTCATGGTTTGAATGATGTAGGCCCGGAAATGATAGCTAGAGCAGTGATTCTTAGTATAGAGTGTTGGTGTATTTGACAGGCAAGAAATAAGTCTCATTTTGTGGATATTCATTCCAAAACTAGGTCTATTATGTTGAGGAAAATATTTCTTATAATTGACCTAGTTATGTGCTCAAAAAGTTTGAGTGACATCCCATCTTTGAGGTACATGTAATTTTATATTTCTGTTCAATATCCTTCAGAGATGGTGACAAGGTGGAATTGGGTTCATTGGCCACCTCCTAATATGGTCTTAAAAAATTTTGATGAATCTTGCATTGGGGGAGCATTAGAGGTGGTGGTGGTGTTCGAGATAGTAGTGGAAGCATTCTTCTTGCAATTGCCACATCTTATGGGAGGGGAAATTCTGTCCAGGATGAGGCCGAGGCTATGTATACTGGCATCTTATTATGTTCTCAGTAGAAGTTAGTTCTTAGTTAAATTGAAACTGACTCCCAGATCATCCAATACTAGATGAATGGTAGGATTCAGCTTCCATGGTCAATTGCTTATGTTATAAGGAAGTGCAGAGACAGCCTTGGTAGCAACAACATTCAGTTTATTCATACATGGAGAGAAGGTAATTAAGTAGTTGATTACTTGGTGTCCATGGAGTCTATGGCGTTAACTGATAAAGGTAATAATATTTTTCATTTTTCTAGTTCTATTCAAATTAATCCAAAATTAGTTAATTTGATTAGGGGGGCCAGCTTGGCCTACATTATTTTAGGCCACCCTAATCTTGTATGTTCTACCCATGTGATTATGGGGTTTCTTGTATAATAAAAAATTATTGCATTGAGAGAATGGAATAAATGGATAAAAAATAGAATAAATTATATTTATTATAAACCTATTATATAAATATTTCTACATAATAAGTAATTATTCATATTTAATAAATGTTACTAATTATTTTAAATGTCTCCCAAATCAAATAATTGGTATAAAAATATTTCTAAACACTCTTTAAAATAGATTTTGAAATAGTTTATTTTCACACATTAAAGAGTAAAATGTATATGGAAAGGTTAATGTACATAAAAGAATAAAAATAATTTATCATATGTAATATATATCAATGTGATAAAAAAATACATAGGATAAAAATATAATTTCATATAGAAAAATGAGTGATTGAGAATATATTTTTAAGAATTGATAAAGAGTTAGGTGCACCCATTGTTAATAATATAAGGTATAAAAATAAGGAAACATTGGATTCAAGGAGTAATAAATAATATACTTAATAAATTATTTATTTATTAAATTAGATTTTTGGATTACAAGAGATGTTATCTGATAAGAAAATATTATAATCAATAAAAAATAACATTAGAATAGAACTCATACCTCGAGTGATGTATTGTTTATAATGATTTTATAAACCCATGAATGTAATAGAAATCAAGATGTTCCCTCTCTCGAAAAAATTTGATCCCATTCCAAGCTTCATGAACTTCTTACTCTCAGAGAGAATCTTACTCTAAAGCATTTTAATATGAAGTGTCTTACATATGGAGATAGGAACTCAATACTATTACATTTCATGTATAGGGAGAATTTGGAAATAGGAGGGCTCACTACCCTCAAAATCAATTGAAATTTATTTTTCTCCAAAAATGAAATATTAAATGTTGTGGTTTGTTATTTTGAGGACTTGTACTCAAAAAGGAGAGAAAATACTCTTAAATTGTTTTCTATAATTTGTTATATAATTAATGATCTTCATAATAAGAAACTTTTTAAGGTGACCAATGAAAAATAGATTAAGGAATCTCTCTTCTCTCTTAATATTAACAGTGTTATAGGACCTGATGGTTTCACTAATAAATTTTTCATGTTCAACTATGATATTGTTCACATGGAGTTCATTAATGTAGTGAGGGAGTTATTTAATCATGCATATATGATGCATGGAGTGAATTCAAATATCATTCATGTAAGAACCCTGTTTTTGCTGATAAAGACTTTGGAATATTCTTGATAATATTCTAGAGCAGTGTCTTCAGACGGCGTGCGATTCCGAGCCCCGGAGTGGTCGGAATTAAATTTTCAGTGTGTTCACACTGGAAACGCTAAATAAATGAGATAACTCCTAAACGGAGTTCTGGATCAGAGATCCGAGTGTACAGATGGGTCCGGAATGGGGTGTTTACCCTAAGAACGATATAAAACTTGTCGGTGCGGGATGTTTGGACCCCTCGCTCGCTTTCGGAAGGTTAAACGAATAAATTAATAAGTTAATTTATTCGTTTAATGGAGAAACTCTAGTATATTATAAACGGTGGCTCGGATTGGGAAACTGAGGGAACCGTTGAGTTCATATCGTTCCGTTTACCCTAGGAGGGGTATAAGTTTCACGGGCGCGGGCCGTTTGTGAAAAATGGCCCCAGGGGCGTTTTCGTAATTTAGCGGCTTCGGACGTTAAATTTTATAACTTTTGAACGGGGTCTCGGATTAAAATTCCAAGACCTCTGTTGTTCTCAGGATGTCGTTTTTACCGCAGGGGCATCCTCATTTTTTTTCTGCATCGGCAGCGTAGTCGGGGGCGTGCTGAGCGGGGTGTTTAAGTGTTTTCTACTTAAACGCACCCCCCACCCTCTTCTTCTTCTTCTTCTAACTCAATCCCTCTCCATCTCCTCCAGATCCAGTGAAGCACTCCGGCGAGGCACCTCTGGCGAGGCGACTCTGGAAAGGCGATGGCGCGGCGGCGGATCGCCCGTGAAGCTTCGGGCAACGCCCCTGTAGGTAGGAGTTATTTCGTTTTCGTTTTAAAATTCCCGCAATATTTGAGCCCAATTTGTACTGTCTAATTGTTTTTCGATCATCGATCGAAGCCCGAAGATGTGTATTATATGTTCTATGGTTTCCGAAGCTCTTCTCGGATCGAAAATCCGAGTCTCGGGGTGCCTGAGGTAGTCCCGGGAAGTTCCGACCGAATTCTGGTTTTCCGACGGTTTCTGGCGGCGGACTGTGGTTCCGGGATGGCGGTGCGGCAGCGGGCGTGGTGGAAGGCCGGCCGGCCATCCGGCCGACTGGGAAGCACCTCCACGGTGCGGGGTGGCTCAGCTCTCCGGCTGAGGGCACCGGCTGCGGGAGCCGGCGAGAGGAGAAGGAGGGGTCGCAGGCGCGCGACCCCGCGGCTGGACAGAGACCCGCGCGACGCGGGTCTCCGTGTGGAAAGCCGACCTGCCATGTTGGACAGTCGATGGAAGAGGCACATTCATGGGGTGCGGGCGAGGCGGCCTCGCGGGAGGCGGCGGGGCCGCGGTCCCAGCCGGTCGGCTGTGGGCGGACCGGCCGGTCCGGGCCAGTCTGGCCCAAGGGGTCCCCCCCCCCTTCTAACATCCGACGTCCGTAGCTTTCGCTACGGACGTCCGTTTTGCGCGCCGTCTACAGCAGCGCAGGCCTGTAATAGAGGCGGATCTTTTAAGATGGTTTCGGGAATTTTTAATTCCCTAAACAAGGTACCGCAAAGGCGCGACGCGTCTTTAAGTGGTTTGTCGTTTTCCGGGGGAACTTGTCTTGGACGGCGCGGACGCGTCCGACGTACGATTTAAATGTCGTCAGTGGCGTTGGGACCCTGAAACCGAGGTGGAGCTTTACAGGGTGGTTCCAGGCATTGAGGCCAAAGTTGAGGCGTGGGCCCCACGGCCCGTCTTTTGAGCTGCGTGCAGCTTTTAGCGACTTTTTCCTCGGACGTCTGTTCGGGGCATGCGAGCAGTCGATGTTGGGTGTTTTTCCGAGGGAATCGCGTTGGCGCAGTCTGCCCACTGTAATTCCGCATGATGGTGCGGGCCCCGTGAGGGCCATTTCGGGAGTTGATGGTGATTTCCATCTTTATCACTGGGTGACCGTTTTGGAAAAGTGAATAGTCCATTTCGTGTACTTTTTTGAGAGGACCGCAACGGTGTGATCCGTTGGTTGAGTTTCGGGACCGGGATGCGGGTCCCATGTGGCACCGCTCGTGTGCGGTGCGCCGGGATGCACCTTGTTCTCCGGATATCCATTGCACTCAAGTGAGTAGTGCTTTTGACGTGTTTTCCTGAGGGGATCGCAATTGTGCGATGCGCCCGGCTGTTTTCGGGGCCAAGGCTCGGGATCACGGGATGACGTTCTGGCGTGAGGCGGTGTTGGAGACTTTTCCGTCGGATATCCATTTCAGGCGAGTAGGTAGTCGATCTCGCATGTTTTTTCATGAGAATTACAACGGTGCGATCCATTTGGTGGTGCGGAGCCTCTTGCGCGATCTTGTTAAATGTGGAGCATGAGAGGTGCTCCGGTGGTGGTTCGTCCCACCTTGTTTGTAGCGGACCCTTGGCGTGTGATCGTGCACTCTTGGGAGAGTGATATAATTGGTCCACGAGATGTGGTTGGTCATGCCTAGGCCTTTGAGGTGGAGTTGTTACGTCACGCCTTTGCGTTGACGCTGGGTGTCGTGTGCACGTTATCCTCTGGGCTGGAATAAGGTATACTCCGGGAGTATACGGGAGTGCTTGGAGGTATGTGTGGTTTCTTGTACCTGAGGATGTTTGTGTGATCAGTTGGGGTTGACTTGGGGCCACACGTCGTGTGGGCCCCATGTGCGTGTCGTGTTCTGCTTTGCGTACTTTGACCTCTCGTGACGTAGAGGGTCCCTCGGTGCTCGTTTGTTGACCAGTAGGGTTGAGTGGTCTCCCCCTGGTTTCTTCCTCGATGGATCGGCCAGTAGCGGTGCTAGTGGCACCCCGTGATGGAACAGGCGCTGAAACTCTTTTGGGAGAGTTGTTCTGGAGTTGGGTGGTTGCGCGATACCCACTCCGTGTTCGATTGGCCAGTGTTGTACCCTCCAGTAGAGATGGCCAGAGCAGTTCTGAGTTTTACCCTTCAGCGGGGCTGGGCAGTGGGTTACTCATCGACTTCTTCGGTTTTACCCTCCAGTAGGGCTAGGCAGTGGGTTGCTCACTGACTTTTAGGGTCTACCCTCCAGCAGAGACTGGGCAGTGGGTCACCCGACGCTTTTAGGGTCTACCCTCCAGTAGAGACTGGGCAGTGGGTCACCCGACGCACTTAGGGTCTACCCTCCAGCAGAGACTGGGCAGTGGGTCACCCGACTCACTTAGGGTCTACCCTCCAGCAGAGACTGGGCAGTGGGTCACCTGACAACCTCTTAGGGTCTACCCTCTAGCAGGGCTGGGCAGTGGGTCGCTCGTCGTCTAGTTCCAGGTCTACCCTCTAGCACAGCTGGGCAGTGGGTCGCCTGTCGACTTATTCCAGGTCTACCCTCCAGCGGGGCTGGGCAGTGGGTCGCCTGATGATGTATTAAGGTCTACCCTCCAGCGGGTCTAGGCAGTGGGTCGCCGGATGATGTGTTATGGTTTACCCTCCAGCGGGGCTGGGCAGTGGGTCACCCAGTATCTTAATATGGTTTTACCTCCAGCGGGGCTGGGCAATGGGTCGCTTGATGATGTGTTGGGGTTTACCCTCCAGTAGGGCTGGGTAGTGGGTCACCCGATATCTGGTTATGAATTACCCTCCAGCGGGGCTGGGTAGTGGGTCTTTCGTTGGCATTCCAGGCTCAGTCCTTTTTACTAGGCTAGCATGTGGCTTTCCTCCGTGATTACCGGAGCGAGACCCTTGGTTATACGGGTCAGTGTTGTGACGGCTTTGACTTTGAGGATACCTCTCGACTGTAAGGTAGTGACGAGGTGTGGTTTTACTTTCCCTAGAACTCTCAAGTTCGAGGGGCACTTTCCCCACCGAGACGTGTTCTTGTGACGCAATCTAAAACCGTGCGGGCGAGTCAGTTCCACCCAAAGAGGATAGTGTCAAGGTGCGGTGATTGAGCCCCTTGGCTTGCGGTTCGGGGTAGGCATGCGGGATGATGGGCATCGATGATGGTGTTACTTCTAGGACTGTCGGTGACTCATTTTCTAGGGCTGAGCTACAGGACGGATATCCCATTATGACGTTGTTCGGGTTTCTTATTGAGCATACAGATATGTATATACCTTGTTTATGGTACCCACTTCTTGGGTTTGGTTACTCTCCTTCCAGGAGAGGGGAAGACGCACGGGGTATGCCACGTGCTTTATGTGTCTAGCTTCTCGTGGTTGGACGAGTCTACTCTCCTGCTATAGGTAGCGAAGACTCGACGAGAAGTCCATCTTCTCACCGTTTCCAAACCTTGTGTCTGGACGAGTCTATCTCCTTCCTTCTTGTTGGGTTGAGTTGTACTCCTTACTACACTTTCAGTTGTACTCCTCTACTTTTCTTGTTCGCTCTACTGCTCACCCTTCGGTACCTCATTTTGTTGCTCCCTCGAGCCTTCGGGTATCCTACTGAGTATTTTTATACTCACCCCTGCTTGGGCTTTGCCCGCACTTGGTGTGCCCTTACAGACGACGGACAGGTGGAGCATGACTTCAGTGGAGCATAGGAGCTTGGGAGCTTGGACCACGTGCGGTGGTCGTAGCCGGGTTCCAGGTGGGAGACCCGTTAGCTGTTTCATTTGTTTACCTGTTACCGGGTTATGGCACTTTTTGGTTGGGCATGTGTTTTTTCCATTTTCTTTTCAGTTTTTACGTTGTACTTCTAGTGTTTGATGCACTCTGTGGTTTATATGTAGCAGTTGTTCTTTTTACTCTGCTTATTCTTCCTTTTTACTCTGCACTTTTGCATTGAGTGTCCTGTGTGTGGGTGTGTACAGGTACTTAGGCAAAGGCCTCCCCGAGTTGTTGTGCCTTCGGTGCTGGTCGCCAGCCCCTGGCCTATGGAGGCGGGCTTGGGGTAGTTGCGGCTCGATCCCAGGTAGGGTCGGGTCGTGACAATTCATATGCTTCCAAAAAATAATAATTCCCTTGATATTAGATATTTCAGGCATGTTTCAATAGGAAATTCAGTTCCAAAGGTGACCATTGTGATTATGAATTTTAGAGTGGGAGAGATATCCAAGGGATTTATCACTACAAATTAATTTGGTTCTATCCCAGGGAGGAACAATTATAACATTCATTATACTACTTCAGAATGTGTCAATATAATGAGGAGAAAGTTAAAGGATAGTAATTTGGATTATCAAATTACTTGAACAATGATATTAATTTGGCTCTGAAATATGAAATTTATAAGGATTTTGATACTATACAATGGAACTTCATTTTTGAAATTACGATAATGCATGGCTTTTCTCATGGATTTATCAACCTAATCAGTGTTATTATCAAGAGTGTCTTCCTATCTATTCATGTTAATGGATCCCCAAGGTGTCTCTTTCAGTGTTCTAGAGAGTTTAAGCAAGGGGAAACTTTATATGGGATTCTCCTTGCGATTGCTGAGTATTATTTAAGTTGTTAGCTTAATAATATTTTCATTGATAGGATTTACAAAAAAATAAAGGTTGGAAGAGAATTATTTTCCCACTCACACCTCCTTTATGTTGATGATATTCTTATTTTTGGGCAAGATAACAGGACCACCATGTCTTATATTAAATCCATTTTGGGTCATTATGAAGAGGTATATGTTCAGGTTATCAGCTAGAATAAATCATGTATGATGTTTGGAATGGGGTTCTCTATTTGTAAGAAAAAATGAGTGTCAAGGGGTCTTGATGTTAAGATAGGGACCCTTCCATTTACATATCTTAAGGTTCACCTATTTTGGGGTAAGGTGATAAGGTGTAATTTGGAAAACATTGACTCCAAGATCATTAATCAAATGTAAAATTGGAAAGGGAATACCAGGTCTCAAGCAGTTAGAATTTTTTTGGTCAACTTTGTGATTGTATCTATGTTTGTCTATGATTTTTATTTGTATATATGGCCTAGATATCTTACTAAGGAGCTTTAGATTGTGATTTTTAATTTCATATGGACTAGTTTAATTCATGAAATAATTTTTGTTATAGTTTCTTGTAAGGAGTGTTAAACCAATGTACATGGGTGGAATGGGGGTCAAAGATCTGAGGATTTTCAATGACACAATGCTCAAAAAAATAACTTGGAATATATTTTCCTCTAATGATTCTTCTTTGGAGTTTCTTGTTAATAGAGTTAACACCAATTTAAAAATGGATACTCTATTTATTTTCCATCATCTGTTGGTCAAGACATTATGCATGCGTACCACGATATTACGCAATGTTCAAAATAGTTGGTTTATAAGCAGTCATCCTTAAATTGTTGGACTTCTCCATGAATTTCAAGAAACGTTACTTAGGGTGTTGATATTCATTCCCATGTAGGAAGTGCCTCTATTTTTGATCTATAGTTCATTGATGGTGTGCCTAGTCTACTATCACCTTAACTTGACAAGGAGTTTCTCATGTATTAATATACTAATAGGGGTGTTCTAATTTTGACATTGAGCCTTTCTAGAGGTTTCAATACTAGGGAGTGTTATAGGTATTCATGTGATGCTTCTGTAAATATGAATTTGTGGCTTTTAGGATTTATAAAACCTTTTATTTATCCATCCATCATGCTACTAATTTGGATAATTTCAAATAATTGGTTTCCTATACTAGGTTTAATCCAATGTGTAGGGATTTTTTTGGCTCCTACTTGTATCTTATTCATGGAAGTTTTGTAATATATTGATCGTGTTTTTGTTTGATGTTGGTTTACATGAAGGATTTTGATTTATGTGTAAGGATAGTTTGGTTGCATGCTTGATTTGGAGATTTCTGATGGTTTAATGATATCCATTCAAAGTGTGGCATGTAGTTATAAGGTATATGATCTCCTCTTAGCAGCTACATCTGTTGTTATTTATTTTACTTGGAGTGCAATGAATTGTTTAGTTTTTTATAATCATATTCGTTCTTTACAAGATGGACTTATTAAAATTCATAGGGAAATGTTGACTACATCCAAAATTCAAAATGGTTCAATGCGTAAGGATTTTTATGACTTAGTGATCTTCAGTTATCTTGGTGTTTTTAGTAGGGTTAAGAAACCATTGGTGGATAAATCTATCAGGTGCATCCCTCATATCTCATGGTGCTTTAATGTTAACATTTATAGGGCAGCTTCAGGTACACCAGGACCATCATGTTATGGTGGATTATTCCACACTCATCTAGGTCTCGTTAAGGGATTATTTTATCCTTTAATTGGGATTGGTTATGAAATTGAAGACTAATTATGGTCTATGATTAAGGCAGTCAAGTATACATTCCCTCATGGTAAGAATTTGTTATGGATGGAGTCTAACTAAAGAACAATAGTTCAAATTCTAAAAGATTTTTCTAGGAATGTCTCATGGGGAATGATACCATCCTAAATTGGTCTTCTTCTTTATGTGGATTCCATTTACCTTTATGTTACATATATTTATAGGGGGAAACCAGGTTGTTCATGTTAATGGAGGTCAGTTCAAGATGGTCCTTTGTGACCCTGTATTTTTGTTCTTCTTTGGTTGAAGAAGATTCATGTGGTGATTCACATACCCATATTTGTAAAGCTCATTTGTAATGTATTTATTATTACTCTTATTTTTCTAATTAATTTTTTGGGAGTAAACACACCTGCCTCTTAAACCTTTTGATTATTTCCTATTCAATATAATTTATTTCATTAATTAATTCCATTTACATTGACTATTTTCATGTTGTTCAATTCATGATTTCAAATATAATTTTGTATAATATAAAGAGTAAATAATCTATATGTAATGGTTCTATAATCTCTAATGGTGTAAGGTATAAGTATTCATGTCATTATTATGGTATAAATGATCTTTGATAATGTGTTGTCTAAAATGTATTGAGAATAAGAAATGTTTATCAGTATGCTTAGTTAAGGACATTTACATTATTGATTGTTCTTAATATATTTAATATAGTGAAAATTTAATCCTTATATAATCTTCATAATTTCATAAAATATATATCTATATATATATATATTAAATATATTTTTAAAACCATTCATAGTGTAAACCTCGGCATAACAAACATAAATAATTCATTATTTGAAGGTTCATTGCAATTTTGAACTTCTAGTTGAGAATATTCTCAAATATGGTTTCAATGGATCAAACAAATATTCCTCTAGAACATGATGATGAATTTCAAATCCTAATGACTATAAATAAAAAACAATACCATAATCCTAGAACTAGGTGATGGAAACTTTTCATATTTAATTTTAAAAAATAATTAAAAATGTCTATCTTGAGTTATTTTATTAATTTTCATATTGATCTAATTACCTCAGATAACAGTGTAAATTCATTGTTCTTTTAGGATACAAAATTTAATTCCTTTTATAGGTGATCCAGATGATCTCTTGGATATTAAAAATTCCCTGTAAGAACTCTGAATTCATGTACATAGATATTGATCATTATGTTTCATTCATTTTTAATCACATCATCAATCACTTAAGTCTTGAAGGCTCACCTCTTGAATTCATGACATCAGATGGAGGGGGAGGATGTTTAGTTTTCTTGTTTATGAAATAAAACACTAGAAATGTTCTTTCAATAATGAATTTTCTATGGATGATTTGTCGTGCATAACAAAATTAGTATATGGTAAACCTAAAAAATTATATAACATGAATATGTATCATAGTTATGTTTTAATATTAATAATTTCACAACTAACCTCTAGTAATATTAAATCCAATATATATTCACCTTTTTATAGTAATAATATTATTATTACTTACATGACATGTGCGCTCATGCAAATTGATAAAGGTGATTTAAATAAATAAATATTTATTTATTTAATTAATGATATTTATTGTTCATTTTATTCACAAAAATATATCTATCATGGTCAGTCCAGTCACTTTGAAATATATTAAACCTCAGTGAAATATTTGTTTTAAAAAATACAATTCCTTAAATTACTATACAAGTATTATATTTACAGTATTGAAAATAAATATTTACTTTATATATTTTCATATAAAAAATATTTATTTAATACCCTATTAATAATTACAACATTTAAATAAATATTGTAATCTATTAACTTACATATAGATTTTTATTTTAATAACAAAATCATGCATGTAAATGCTTAATAAATATTGGTGATTAATATATCCTGATGAAATAATATTTCACTCTCATGAGACGAATAATTATTCCAAACACTAGACATAAATAAAATTTAACTAATATTAGTTATACTCTTCCTTTGTAACCCTCTAATAATTTTTCTAAGTAGGTTTTTTTGGGCATGCATAATTTTGAAGAATAAAATTTATAAATGTGTTAAAAAGTACATGAGAAATGAAATTATATAGAAATAATAATAACCACATGAAAATATTTAGTGTGTAATATAACATAATTTTAATCATATCTCCTCTAAAACTGGTTTCATTTCATCATGAAATCAACTAATGTGATCGATTTATCTTTTGTTTACTATCTGAAATGTACTCATCATACACCATGGACATTGAAATTATTAGGATGTTTCATTTCTATCAAAGGGTTATAGATATGAAATTTCATAATTACAGAAGAGAAAAATCCATTCATGACTTATTTATTAATGAATTTCACTTGTGACATGCCCAACATACAATAACTTTCTACAATATTATGTAATAATGATATTCATCAATACATATATGGACATGACTCATGATTTACATTAATAACAACCTTAAAATATTAAAATCATTATAAACATTCACATATAACAATATCCAATGACACACAAACTTGTGGAATTTTTATGGGTGGGTTTGTCCTTATAATCTATTGTATTTGATATTTCCATGTGTTAAAATCTTGAGATGAAGTCTCATCATCTAAAAATTAAAAAGAAACTATTAGAGATATTACTATGTTTCCCATCATAAAATTATATATTAACAAAATTACTATATTTTAGGAACATGTTAGATAATTAGAATGTTTTTATTTATAGGTAATGAACACTAATGAACTCTCAATTACACTAGATCCAACTACTATAATCCTCCATCCTCCAAGCTTTCACATGATATTTGCGCTTCATATAAGATATATATTTAGTCAATGGTTCTTCCAAACTATCCTTCATGGGAAGTTTTTTGAAAATTTCATCATCTCATTGAGATAATACCCCTTAATGGATGGTACCTCCAATCAATATGATTCATTCATTGATGTCACCAATTAAACTTGAAAATAGTTAGTACAGTTGTATTATAACAATATATTATGATAGTAACCTTAAATCTAGGTATAAAATTAATACCCTAGATGATTTTTTATATCTAAAATACCTCTATAGTTGTATCAAGGGCATCAATAAAATTGTACATAGTTTTTGATTCATGGACCTTGAGCATCATTTAACTCTTATATATTACCTCTCCTCTATTAAGACAGATCACATATCTCAATTCAAATTTCAGATCACCTTAACTTTTTTGAAGACGATCATCTATATACCTCTTGATAACTAGTTTATTATCAACTCCAAACACCTATACTATATCCATAGTAGTCATAAGTTACTGATGTATATTATTGAAAGACATATAATGGTGGTCTCTTAGATTTTTATGATACCTGAAAAACATTTAATGAATATAAGAAAAATCTAGTTTGTTATATATCATTGTGTTTATGGTATATCCAATTGGTCAATAATAAGGAATGTTTCTCATTGATTTTATCTCCTCCTATGTCGGGGGACACATTTTTTTATATGTATATGCTCCCTATGATGTAGAAAATAGTAACCTTTGGGAGTATTCCATATCTCTATAATGCTTTGTCGACAAAATCATCTAAACATTTCCCATATAGCCTCTTAGATCTATCCATAGATCTTGATATATGAATTATAGGATGCACCACATAATTCTATCAAGTAGAATGACTGGTTCAATAATTACACAACTACCTATAAAGTTGGAATCTCATTCCTAGTCAATAATTTATCATCGACATGTATTGTTAGTGTTAGATCTGGTGGTTCCTTAAATCAAACTACCGTTGTACATTTGGTCACACTATATATTCATATTATATGAATATAATATAATATAATTTCTTATCATATACAAATTATTATTCTATGTGATAGGTAATGTGATTATTTCATAAAGATATTTTTTGAGTTGAAAGTGCATTGCAGTTCAATGAAATAATGATATAGTTTAGATTGAGAAAATTTATTCTTTAAACCATTATACTATGTCTAGAAGATATTTTATGATAATTCATTTAAGATACTAGTTATATGGGGAAAGAGTCTCATAAAACATTTAGATTCATTCTGATGGTGTTTTCCCTTTATAATATCCATGAAAAGAGGTTATTAGAATGGAACCACCAATATTAATTCCACATGTTTCATATGTCATTGGATATCACTATGTGTGAGCCTGTATAATGATATATTAACTCTATGATTATTATTGATGTGTTTCATGACTCATGTGTTTAGATATACTTCATAAACTATGATGATAATTGTTCATGGTAAATTTGGATATTTTTGGTGCATCATGAGTGGCATTGAACTAATAAATAATGTGATAGAAGATTTGTACCTTCCATTTTAAGTGAATATGTTTTCCCATTAATGGAATATAACTTTCAGATTAAGTCGATGTCCATGTTGGTTTATCAGCATATTCAATTATGGAAAGTTAATGATATAGAGTTAGTCATGTAGGTTGATAACACAAGCTATGAAACTATTTGATTATAGATATCATGAAAAATGGATTATATTACACCATAAGGGTTTTTTGGAGGATTATTTTCTTTATGAAATTAACTCTTTTTACTATTGGTGCCTTGGAATTTTTCTAGATTCAAAACTTGTACTTTAGGAAGATTATCATAAATCTATTGAGAAAGGGGCAAGGAGGGTCACACACTATGTGTATAGAAGAACCTCATTTGAATTATATATGATTTTAAAATGTAGGTTAGAATATTACTCCCTAGTTTAAGGAATAATATTTAGTAATTTTTATTGGTTGGTCGTAATTAATTATTTATCGATGCATAACACAATGAAATTTATATATTTATATAAATAAATATTCATTATACAGTCTTGGGTAAATATTCAGGGGGATGATCAGGATGAGTTATGGTACATTGATAATGGATTATTATTTCAATAAATATTAATTTATTAAATTGGGAGAAATAATTTTAAATTAGTCTATGGGTTATGATCATGTCATGTAAATAATATTTTATTTATTCATAATAATACTTTTGTTGCACTAGAGATTAAGATAATATTAATGATGCTTTGGGAAAATAATATTTTAACACAAGATTAATAAATACTTGTCTATAGATCTATAACATGAGATAGTCATTTGATAATTTAACTAGATATGAAAAAAAAATTGGCTCTCTAGATAATTCTCTCATCCTAGAGATATTCTCAATAATGATCTAAGTCCTATGAGTGTTGATGGTCTTTATCAACACTCTTCAGCTATGAGAGAACCAAGAAAATCCAAAAAACCTTGTTTGGATTCTGATGGAAGGATAAAAAAGTGAAACAAGGCATAGGGGAATCCACACTTGAATTAGGTGAACCCTAAAGTGGCATTTTGGAAGATGTGAAAATGTGAAAAGGAAGTGATGCAAGGAAACCTATAATTATTGAGTAGGAAACAGTCAAAGGAAGACACATAGGGTGACCATAAAAATATAAATTTATTTTAATGATTTTCATATTCAAATTAATATTTACACAATTTTAAAAAATTATAAAATAAAGTTTGATAATCCACTGATCTCTTTCTTCAATGTTCAGTACAACTATTCAATATTCCTTGGTAAAAATATTTCAGTCGTCAATCAGGAGAAGAAGTTTTCTTAATAGAGAAGTGAACACTAACCTTTTCCATTTTCAGTACTTATGTTAGTATTCAAGGGAAAATTATTCTCTATAGTCACTTATCAGTTACTATAATAACAAATATTTTTTTCTCGTTAAGACTTAAATTTATATATATAATCTTAAATTTGTACGTAAACATTCATGAAATTTAAGAAGAACATGTTACAAATTCAATTCATATCTATCTAATTCCCTAAATGTATTTATCTATTCATATTAAAAGTAAAAACAAAATCCCTTTTCTATAAATACATTGCATATATAGAAGAGTAGAAAGGGAGAGAAATAAAAAACAAATATTCTCCATCGAGGTCGGTTTTCTCTCTATCTCAAGCTCCCGCTGGTTTGTCTTCACTTCCCACACTCTTATCTGCCTATATTCTCATCTCCAAAAATCAAAATTTATCCCTCCTTAATTTGATATATTCCTTAGAAGAACTAAAATTCGCTTCCAAAGTCACATCCTACAAACACTACCTTCATTTGGTGATAGTCACCAAAAAGAAAAACAATTTTGGATTTGAGTCACAACCTCCTATAATTTATAAAATTTTCTCCAAAAGTCTCTGAAGGTTCTCAAATTTCATTAATTTCACCAATGATCAATCATTATTTTGTTTAGTATTTTTTATTACCATTTTTCTCTCTTTTCGGAAACTTATTTCACATGTCTCTATCTCAGTCTTCTCCTCTTTCTCCAAGATCTGAAATAAAGTTATGACACATTACAATGTGACTCCCACATGAAATACCATATTTTACAATTTTTTCCTACATAAAGAAAAAAAATTCAAAATTCCATATTCCCCCAAATGGGATCACCAACAAAACTACTTCCTTGTCAAAACCCAATTGATAGTGTTATCAACTCATTCAAAATCCCGATATTTGATCTTGGAATCCAGACTCGGCTTCTCTAAATCGAGTCAATTATTATTCAAATGAAAACCACCAATATTAAACCCATCATCAAAACTGAAAAAAAAAATATGAGTTTTAGTAAAATTATTATCATTTATCCTTCACAAGATAAATTCCAAATCAAGAATCTTCATCACTAATCCCAAAATGAAAACATGTTCTCATATTCATCATTTAGTTGGTGTGTAGTCATTGGACTTGGTCTAACTTTGTATTCAGCCTAGTCAACATCATCTTTAACATCAGGTAGTGCTATCATAAATGAAAGTCAGTCTTCAATAGATTTGAACTCAGATATATCCAAATATCAAACACCACTAATTAGCCTCAGTTCCTCTAAATGATGATTTAAATTCTTCCTAAATAGAGGCATTGTGTTCAATTCATCCTTGATATAATATCATCTTTTTTTAATAAACCATCTGGTTACGTTAATATTATTCCAAATATATCTCAAACTCTTTTTAAAGTAAATAATGATCATGGTAATCTTGAAAAATTGGATTACATAATGACTTTGGAAATTGGTAATGGTTCAATATAGACAGCCTACATCAAATATCAAATGTTTCACAAATGTTATAAAAATCAGATTCATTGCTGTAGGATCTCAGTCTTTATCAAACTTGGTGGAATTGTAAAACTTCATCCTTGAAGAACAATTCATCTGAGAAATGGGTTCATCTAAATCAATGGTGGTGGATCTCCTTCAAAAATATTCATCTTGAAAACCACCAAAAGATCCATATTCTTCAGTGCAGACTCGATATCCTTCATCCTCCTTCACTTACTGTTGAACAAGGTGGAAAAGTTTATTATTAAGAAGCAACCTCATCCATGATCTCTTCCTCAAGTGCTCAACATCTTCCTCTTCATCCTTAGTTTCTAGATTCAATTCTAATGGCTCTGACTTTAGTTTTCTTAAGGTTGTGTAATATATTTGTCTTTCTAGAGGATGATTATATCTTATTCATCCAATCATATTATCTTACACAATTACTACCCGAATTTATCTTGCACGCATTTTTATACAATAGTGCTTTAATTCACTAACTCTAGTGCAGTCCATCATATTCTTCTTACTCCACAAATATTTTTATATTGCATATATCAATCCTCCTGTTAATATTGTGAGAAAATGTCTTATAAAATCTAGAAGATTTAAATTTATCTAACAGTCTCTGTGAAAATAACAATAAAATTTAAATAAAATTTAAATAAGAACAATGTTAAAATATCTAAAAAATATCACTAAAAATAATAATTTTACACAACAAAAATATGTAAAAACAAATCACCTAAAATAATAAACTTATTAATTAATTAAAAAATAAAAAATAAAATAAGAATTGAATTAAATTTAAATGTGACAAATAATTAAATTATTATTCAATGAAAATTAATAAAAATTTATACAATAATTAATTAATTTGTACATTAAAACTAAAATGATAAAGGAAAAGATGATTAAGTGCATGGAATGGGAAATTAAATAATTCTCCAAGAAATAATAAAAAACTATAATTAAAAAAACTAATAAAAACCTGAACAAATAAATAAATGTATAAAAAATTGAATAATTTAATGATAAAATGAACAATTTTTATTTATAATTTCATTAGATAAATAAATCAAAAATAAAGTAACAAAAATGTATAATTATACAGATTTATATTAAATTAAGAATTAGAACATAATTTGATAGCAAGTCATATGTGGAAAAAGGATTCAATTTAAGGACTCATCAAATCCTTCCACGCATAAGAATTTTTTTCTCTTAATAATACTTTAGTCACATTGAAAGGAAGAAAATAAATCTCTTACGAGAAAATCTAAAATGTCACTAAGAATTTATTTTCATATTATTTTTTTTCTCGTTGATTCTTTCAAGTAAAAAAATTGAATTTCCCCCCAAATTAAATTTCATCATCTAAAAATTGGTTGCTATTCTAAATAACAAGTTAAATTGAAAATTTTAAGGATAATTTAACAAACATAAATATATATCCAACATAAATTCTAAACTTCTCTTTACCTCTAGGTGAACATATTCACATAGTATTAGAAGGCATAAAATAATACACAACTTCGGATAAGGTGGAATGGAAATATATTGGTAGAATAAATAACTCATCCTAAATTTTGATAAATAAGAATGAAAATAATGAAGTAATTTGTTCAACATGGATTAAGATTTTAATTTCATAATCCTCTTGGAAGCATATCTTATCAGTTAAATTCAAATTTAAAATTTTAATGTAAATAATAGTGGTATGAAATTTTCCCAAGATTTTACAAAAATAATTTTTTTAATAGGGAATGAAAAATGATTTTCTGAATCAAATCCAAAATGTAATAGAGATTAATCTCTTCAAGTTTATTTACAACCTTCATCATTGAGAAAAAATTTCACCTAGTGAAAATTTGTAAGTGATGCTTAAAAACATTCAATTTTAAAAATATTTAATATTTTTTTATGGGCTCTCAATGAATTATAGAGTAGCACATAAAAGCCCCCTACCAAAATCATTAATGAGAAAAATATCTTCATTTTTCAACCCAATGTGAAATAACATTTAATTCAATTAATGTTTGAAAATATTTTCAAATCAGTGGTGAATTTTTAATATTTAGGGGTCACAATAAAGTTCAAAAATTATTCTACCACATCAAATTAAAGTATCAAAACATGCACAAGAATACCTACTAGATGATAGTTCAAATATAGCCCAATAATAGATAATTTCAAATAAGATGCATTCAAGTTAAAGATTGAGTTTCAAAAAGGTAATCATTAATGCACCAAGATGAGGAATAAAAGAACAAATTCAACATTCAAAGACAAAAAAATATTTTTAGTGACCAATAGGTTTCCAACAGTGAAATTAGCATGTAAATTAACAAAAATATGTACTTTATAATCAATTATATCACCCCACACATCAAGCATCGTAATTTTAAAATAAAAGTAGAACTTTAGTTGAATAATTTTAATTTTAACTCCCATGTAATAAAGATTTAACACTTAATTCAAAACAAAATACATTTCCAGTTTTTCACTATGAATATTTCCTATGGTATTCCATAGTTCATCTCTTAAAAAATGAGTAATATAAAAATGAACTTCTAGATTTTAAATTTCAAAATAGATTTAACCTAGATAGAGTATTTAGAGAAGTGTTATCCAATTTTCATCAGAATTAGCTCCTTGATGGTTGTTTCACACTCAGAATCTTCCATGGATGTATCAAAAATAAATAAAGGTAAAAATTAAATATGTTCTAGAAAATTCATCAAAATGAGGCCAAGAAAAAAGTAGGATTTTAGTGAAAGCGGTGCGAGACACAAAATAGTGTAGGATAAACAATTTAGAATCAAATAGAAAAATAAGAAACAAGAAAGAAAATCATGGGTTGCCTCCCATGCAGTGAAAAATTTATAGTCATCAGCTAGAATTTAGAACTTAATATGCTTTATCGATGATCATTCAAAGGGTATGATTAATTATTGGTTATCATGTCAATGATTGTTGAAAATATTTTTATTGTTCTCTCATGGATTTAAAAATTCCATCTTCTCAAAACACACATCCCAAATACTCTAAGGTTCTATCATTAAACCTCCTAACACCACCAGCTTTAAGGTTATGAACTTCAAACATAGAATATGAAATGGATATATAAAGACTATTATTTTTTTAGAAAAAATAACAACTTCACTTCTTAGATGCTCCCTCACACTTGAAGAATTGAACGATTTAGAATTAGGCACAAAAAATACAGCAACCAGATCACTATTATCCTCAAAATAAAATATATAAAAAAAATTCCTAAAGATCATCTATAAACCTCTCAAAATTATGAAAAAATATCTCATCATATTGGTTTTGGAATGAAGAAGAGTCGGAAAATGGCACAATAGTTTCATAATATTTCCCACTATAAAAAATATTCTCATATTCATATCCCTTATGTGATATAGGAGAAACATCCTCAAGCTTCTTGAAGAATTCATTAATCTCCTAAATAGAAAAATATTCTTCTAAACAATTTATATTAGTGAAAAATGACTAGATATCAAGATCTCAAAAACAGCCCGGATTCAAACTTCCTACACTTTGAACACGTTGGGATTTCTCATTATTAGTTACTAAAGTATCATCGCTCACCAAAAAAATAATTATCCTTTTAACACTCCCTTTCTGTAGAATAAACACTAAAAATAGTCTGACACTTCAGAGTTTAATTGGAAAAAGAAGTTGTTTCCATTTTGAAAATAGGAGAGGGATGTCAACTTTAAACATCATCTAGAGAAACCCTTTCAGAATGAATGTATGTGTATGGATGAATCACATCATGGTCCTGAGAAATATATTTACTAATTTGGTTATCAAATTTCTCGAGACTTTCCAGCTCATGTGTAGAATTAGATTCAACAAAATTTTCATGAAAATGATCATTAACGGGTCATTCAATTATTTCCTCAAAAAGAAAAATGAGTATACTTCCTAATCTTTTCTCTAAACACTTAATCATCCATATCAATCAACATACAACTAACTAAAATAGGATACTATTCAAAAATATGGAACTCCACTTGATCATCATGAGATTAAAGGGTCATTATACCCTTTGAGACATGAATTACCACCCCATCTATAGTTATAAATAGTCTTCCTAAAATGATTGGAACTTTATTATCACTCTCAATTTCATGAATGAGAAAATATTTAGTGAGTGTAAGATTCCCTACATTACATAACAATTCATCTACCCTTACATAAGTAAAAATAAGTGACATATCATCCAATTGTAGAGAAATTGATATTTGATTCAACTCCTGAAGACCTAAGTTTATAAATTAGTAGTAGGGAATACGATTGATGAGAAAACCTAAATCACAAAGGCACCTAATCTCTAGAGAAACTCTGATTTTACAAGAAATTTCAAAGGTACTAATGTCTTTTAAATATAGAGGAATTTTATTTTTAATAATGGAACTACAATCCTCATTCAAATAAATCATTGAACACTAATCCCAATACATTTAATACTATAAGAATCTTTTGATAAATTTAAACCAAGAAGGAACTTTATTAAAAGCCTCATTAAAGGGGATATTGAAATTAAATTTCCCAAAAAAATAAATTAATTTCAAATAAAATGGTTCATTTTTCTTTTTACATTTTTTAGGAAAAGGGATGGGATGAACATAATTATTCATGATTGGTATTTCACTCACCTTATCCTCAAACATAACCTTATTCTTTTCATCCTTAACAAGTTCCCACATCATTTTATTTTGTTCCTTAGGTTATACACTTGAAGATACAACATTTTGATGAATCTAGACACCACTTTCTAAATTTCATGATTTGGTATTTTTGATGTTTTCTTTTCCAGGTAGATCTAAAATTTGAGGTTAATCTTCCCTCGGATGTTCAGTAACTTGTTCTTTAGTTTTCAAAACCAATATAGTAGTTATATCCATAAAATTTTCATTGGGATTCATCAATTTTGTGCTTGGTAATTTTCCCTTGTCTCTTCTTCTAATATTTCTAGAATGTAAACCATTTTGTAACTCAAGATTATGAATTCTAGAATTTTTTTCAGCCCTATCAAAATTAATTCTATCCTTTTGGGAATCTAACTCATCCCTTTTAGAATCAAATCATCCTATTAACTTTTAAAGCATGCTCCTAATATCCACTTGAGAATCTGGTGATTCATCATAAAATTTGTTTTTAAATGAAGGCCTAGAATGTTGTAGTTAAATAGGAGCAGCATATTGTTTCAACACACCATGTGCCTTCCACAATAAGTTTGGATTTTTTATATCCATAATTCAACTGATTAGATAATGGTTCATTAACAGCTTGATTTATATCCCTATAGTGAACAAATTGGGCACTCTCTTCAAGGGGAATGGAGGGATCCATGTTGGGGAAATTTTTTTGAGAATGACCATACATCTCACAATAAGTACACAACTCCCTAAGAGAATTTTTATTAACTACAACAGCCTGACAATTAGGTTTAGACATACAAAATACTCCCTCCCTTGTTCTTTTATGTTGGTAATTTTATGAATGTTCTCTAAAAATTTTATTTTAGTTCATCCGCTGTCATATCTGAGAAATCCCCCCCCAAAAAAAATTGATCAATGGGATTTTGATAAAAGTAGTGAGACCATTATAAAAAGTATCCATCGTGATATGAGGGGATTGTTTATGATTGGGAAGTTGTATATGGAGTCCTGTAAACATATCCCATGTTTCATGGAAAATATCATCCTCATCTTGAATGAATGAAGTTATTTTTTGACTCACTTCAGTGGTGATGTTCCTAGGATAAAACATGGTAATAAATGAATTGAAAAGTTGGTGTTTTGTGTCAAAAAAATCCTCATCAAAATTTTGGAACCAACTACGACCCTTCTTCATTAAACAAAATAGAAATACTCTCAACCTAAGGTCCTCCCCATTCAACCTGTGAAAAGGTAGTTCATGCACATTACTATAAAATTATCTAATAAATTATAAAGAATCCTTTGTTGGTAGGACATTAAAGGATTGAATCATGGAGAGTTGTGATTTCTTCATTTCATAATTCATAACCCCTTAGGATAACCATATACAGGAAGGATTAAATGATACCGTTGGAAGATGGAAATACCTAAGACTAAACATATGGGCATTGCCATTCCAAGGTTGAGGTAAAACATGATTTTGATTTTGATTTTCTTCATCTCTTTGAATTTCAAAAATGAGATTTTCAATTTTATATTTTTTATTATTAAGTGAATAAAAATGAGTCTTTATTTCAGAAATAATTTTTTGATGTTCAAATTTATCCCTATCCCTCGTGTACATAAAATTTCATGTTCAAAGAGTAGAAAAATTGCACACAACGGTGAAGCAGTAAGTGTTTTTTTTTGGATTTTTTTTAGAAACGGGTTAAATGTTTTTGTAGTTTATTTTTTGTGGTTTTTATGGGTTGTGTCGCATGCTCTTTCCTTGAAAAAAACGCCAAAATTTTAAACGAATATCGATGAGCTTCATGAAAAATTAATTATTCATAAAGACTATGAACTACTAGTAAATCTGTAATTATTAGTATCACGTCATAAAGAGAGATTATGAAAAATGTGTAACCAAAAAAAGGAAAGCAAACAAAAAATATATAACAAACAGTAAACAGTGAATGATAGAATGAGATGATGATGTGGCTAAAGTGAAATTGTGAAATGGAAGCAAAGAAACGAAAACAAAAGTCAAAGAGAAGAAAATAATCAGAGGAAGATACTTAGTGAGATCATATTGATATAAATTGATATAAATTATTTTTTTCTTATATATTATTTCCACAGTTGTAAAAATGATAAAAGGATGTGGGGTGATCCATTGAGCGCTCACTTCAATGTTTAGCATAGTTGATTGATCTTCCATAGTAACAATATTTCAATCATCACTTGGGAGAAAAAGTGTTCTTAATGGAGAAGGGAGTGCTATCCTTTTCCATTTTTGGTACATTGATTAGTATTCAAGGGAAAAATATTCACTATCATCAAGTTTTGGTTCGAAGGATAGCGTACATTTGTTTCTCATTAAGAATGAAATTGAGATCTCCAAGCTTAAATATTCACGTGAACATTCATGAAATTTAAGTAGAACATATTAAGAATTCAATTCATACCTATCAAATTCCCGAAAAGAATTTATCTATGCATATGCTGAGTAACAACTACAACTATATTTCAGAAGTACATTGCAACTGTATAAGAGAATAACGTGAAACAAAGTAAGAGATAAATACTCTTTATCGAGGTCAAATTACTCTCCATCTCGAGCGCCTGTTGGTTCATACATTTACTCTGATCTGCCTCCATTGTTGTCACTGAAAATATGAATGTTCTCCTCCTCAATGGAGTCCTCATAAGTACTAACATTCTCAACCAAAGTCACATCCTCCAAACATCGCCTTCATATGGTGAATGTCATCAAATAGAAAATGACATTTGGATTTGAGTCACAGCCTCCTTTAATTTAGAAAATACACTGAAGGTGCTCATATTTCATTCATTTCACCGACAATCAATCATTATTTTTGTGTAGTAATTATTATTATTATTATTATTTTGATTACTATTTTTTTATATTTACTTATTTCAAAAGTGTCTATCTTAGTGTTCTCCACTTGCTCCAAGCTTTAAAACGATGTTCTGACATGAGCCAATATACTCCATCTTCAACAATTTTGGTCTGCACAGGGAACAAAAAGAGCATTCAAAATGACATCTTCCCCCAAACTGGATCGCCAACACAACTACTTCCTTGCCAAACCCAATTGATAGAGTCATCAACTAATTCAAAATCACAATATTTGATCTTGGAAGCTGGATTCTTCGTCATCAAATTCAGTCGATTCTTCATCAAATTCAGTCGATTCTTCATCATTGAACAAACAACAGCATTAAACCCATGTTCAAAACTGAAAAATTATGAGTTGCAGCAAAATTTTTGTCATTCATCCTTGGCAAGATCGATGCTCGATCGAGAATCTGCGGCTGTTTTCCCAAAACGAAATCCTGTCCTTTTCATCATCATTGTGTTTGACAAGTCGATGCTCGATAGCTGCTTCAAAATCGGGCAGTGCGAACTGAAATGAGAGTCGGGATTCAACAGATCTGAACTCGGTCAGATCCAATTCTCAATCAACACTTACCAACCTCAGTTCCTCTGAACAATGCTTCAACTTCTTCTACAATGGCGGCATCAGGTTCAGTTCATTAGAGACCTAGGCCCATCCTTTTCAACAGACCATCATCTCAGGTTAATCTTCTTCCGAGGAGCTCGCATCATCCCTTAAATGCAAACAATGATCGTGTGAACCCAGATAAATCAGATTAGGGCTCGGCTTTGAAGATCAGTACTGGTTCGGCTCAGATGGCCTAAATCATATCTAGAAAGCTTAAAAAATCGGAGAAAAATATGCTTCACTGCTTCAGGATCTCGGCCGTCATCAGAATTTGTGGAATCGACCATCTTCTTCTGCAAAGACCAATTCTTCTGATAAAAGGGTTTGTACGGAATCAACGACGGTGGCTCGTCTTCCACAAGCTTCCGCATGAAGACTACCAATAGGTCCATCTTCTCCAGTGCAGACTCCACATCCTTCAGCCTCCTTCACTTACAGTCGGTCTTGGTGGCGCGGTTCGCCCTTGAAACGAAACTTCGACCAAGATCTGTACCTGAAGTGCTTTGCGTTTTCCTCTTCAAGATCAGTTTATCAATTCAATTCCAACGGCTCAGACATAAGTTTTATTAACAATTTCATTAGCTAACGAAATCTATAATAAACTAACAAAAAGACATAATTAGCGAGATTTATATTAAATAAAGAATTAGAAACATAATTTGACAACAAAAGCGATTTGAGAAAAGATTTAATTTGCATTTATATCAAATGTCAACATAATTTTTGGTCATAATGATTAGTAAAAATAGTTGAAATTAATTACTATGGTTATGGTCAAAACTTGTTTATCGGAGGATAATCCAAAATGATATGGTTTAAAATGACCTAAAAACTTATTGAAACTCCATTGGATGGCTAGATTTAGACCTTACTCTTATCCCCTTTCAATTATGACCCACTGTGGGTAACTTTTTCCATGAATGTGAGTTGACAATTTTGTAAAACTTTGAAAAATTACAATGGTGCCACTCACATTAATTGTAGAAGGAAACCTTCTCGCCTCACATATTCACACCGCCCAAGACATTTAGTTCAACCAACCCCTAATAAAATCTCTCCCCAAAATCCACATCCATATTCCTGAGCTATTTCTCTTCTCAAAAGACCAACCCTAGATTTCTTAATAAGATATCCAAATGAGGATTTTCAATGTGGAGGTATTCGTCTTCACAAAGCTCTTTCTTATTACTTAATCTTTAAAAACATTCAACAATGTCTTAAAATTTTAAATATAATAAAACAAGTATCTATCATATACTGAGATGTTATTATATTGATAGAAAAATACTTATCCACCACTTTATCCATCAAATGGAATAAACAATCACTCGTGTGTACGACAAACTACAACCCCACGAACAAATGAATTTTTTTCCATCACTAACTCACTTGGATAGTCATAATTATAAAAAAATGAATATATATATGATAATTATGAAATAATAATGATTCTGTAAATTTAATATATCACCTACTACCTTACCATTTTACCCATTAAGAAAACGATATCATCGCTCATGCATATGTACGACCTCCATGAAGTGATGCGATTTATTTTCCTTGTACAAATTTCAAGAATGATTATAAAAATGTATCTATGGAATAAATATGATTTATATAACATTAATATCATTATATAGATAATGGAACTAAATCCTATGCACAGGGACTGGAACATCCACGAAAAAACCTGCATGAAAAAACAAAGAAGTTAACACCCGAGACAATGATAATAATGAAATATTATTAGTGAATAGGTGCTGAGATGTCTTAAAAAGATCATATATGATATTATGAATATAAATATGGTTATCTTTTAAATTAATAACAAGTTTAAAACCATTATACATGAGGTAAAATAATGTTCAACTAAAGGGACACACGAGGTATGAGATTTTGTCTCCATATAAAAACCACTCGGACATATTTGATATTATAAACCTATTTACTTTTATGTGATTTTTGTACTTTCCCTTTTATATATTTAACATGAATACCTATTTATTCATGATAATAATTTTTTCAATTCATTGTTATTCTATCAAGGGGTTACAATTTAATAGTTAACAAAGAGTTGACGATTTATTTTACAATCCCATTTTTTTGGGATTGACTTAATTTTCATTGAAGGAACCTTACAATCCATCCATCATAAAATTATTTTGTTATCATATCCTTTAGATATTTAAGTATTTTTCATATTAAAATCCAAATTTTCAACTCTTTGGAACTTGTATAATACAAGTGTTTAAAATAAAAATCAATTTTATTCCGGTTTTAATATGATATATATATTTTTAATATCCTTATTTTTCAAAATTGTTTTACAAAATCCCTTTTTATTTGCCATATGGTTTATTAAGTAATTTATATTTTATCCATTACTTTTAAAAAGGTTTGAAAACAATATTTCTAATTTTTTCTAAATAGTTTATTTTTGACTTTCATTTCAAAAACTCGAAAGGAATGTTGTTTATATATACGATGTAAAAAAAACTTCCTCACAATCATAACAAGTTTATGATATTTATCTTCTCCTACACAATTTCAACTATTTTACAATGAAAACTCTTTAATTTAAGATTATTTTAATACTTCACATCCATTTTCTTTATTTTTATAATGAACATGATTTTATTAGAAAACCTATTTTTCTGATGACCCGATGGTCATCTCTTATCTCATATTAATTTTTTGGTCATTAACATTCTCTTGAAACATCCACTTTCTTGTGATCATTGGAAATTACATTTCTATTAACTATCAATGTTGATTTTATCCTAGATATGACTATTCCCTAAACTATATAATATTTTTACATATGGTGTTTTACAATGAATGATTTTTATTGAGAGGGGAAAATCTTGTAAAATATGTATTCTATACTCAATATAGACATTTATTGATAAAGAATATTTCTTATGAATTGAATTTATCATTCAATATATTATGAATTCTTTCGAAATACAGTGACGAGTGGTTCTCGGTTTTAGATAGCCCCTCAATGCATCAGCATGTGTCATTGGACAAATTAGTTAGCCAAATTAAATGAGTTTCTCATGTATACCTACCCATTGATTAAGTTGTATTGGCAGAAGGATGTGATGGTATATATATCATTATTGTTTAGATCATGAAATCTAATATTATTCATTTCCATCATTTAGAATTTATTTATTATTATCCATGAGTTTATTGCATTGATATTATCCATGGATGCACTTCGTGCTCAAGTTATTGATTAAATGGAATGTGTTTCCAATTATTTACCTTACCATATTGATTAAAACTTATTTTTCTATGGTAGAATCCAATGTAAATAAACATTGTAGAGAATTTTAGCTCACCCATATTTTGTTCATTTTCCCTTGGTTATGAATAAGAAATTATTGAATGAGTTTCAATGATGCAGAATGTTCACTTTTATTATGATTTATATTTTTCCCCAATGATAAATGAGTATCATGTATGTATTTAGATCTTTAAGTCTAAAAAATTAATTGGTACTTTAGGATTATATCCATTCTATCTATGTCAATATAATAAATTAGAAACTGAATTTTTGTTACTGGAGTTGGTGTTGTTACAATTGGGTTTAGAGGCAAGTTTAGTAGAAACCTTGGGAACTGGATTTAAGAAAAAATTGATTATAAAACATAACCCTATGATAGATTTTGAAGATATTTTTAATTATAGGAAAATAACATAATTTTTTTTTATGGTAGAAATTATTTAGTTTTCCTTGCAATGCATACTTTTTTGTATACTATATGTGGGGCGGTTTTGGAACATATGCATCTATGTGTAATGACCCTGAAAAAAAGTTTATCGAGTATATCTCAACTATTATTCTAGTGTATAGTCAATGGTCCCTTACTGTGAACCTATTTTGATAGTCCTAAGGGATATTCTGGGCTTAATTCACGTTTAATTTGAAATCCATTATGAACGAATTGAAAAATATTTTTATGATCTAAATATATTCCCAAAGAAATCATGTTTATGATTCTGGGATTACTAATTCAAAAGTTTTCAATTTATTTCATTTGTCACAAAAGACTTTGAATTATATATTATTATTTAAAATTCGTTATTTAAGAACTAATTCCCTATATTTCATTGCATAGAAATGGTTCATGGTAGAAGAAAGGTATCAATACATGAGACCAATGTTGGAATTTCCCTACTTAGAATGCTAATAAAACATGTGTTGGAGCTGATCATATCATAGATATATTAAGGAATATGAACCGTTTTATGACTAATAACCTTGTATATATGGATAAAAATGATGTTCCATGGCATGATGCACCTATATTGGATCATTTCATGTGATGAAGCACAAATCATTTAGTGGTACTACTAATCAATTGGTAGTTGATAAATGGATTAAATCCTTTGAAATGATATTTCTCACATTGGAATGTGATAAAAGGTAAAAGGTTTTATTTGTATCATAATGCCTCAAGGGGAATGTTGATCAATGGTGTTTATTGATCTATAATAATAGGGATGAATATAAAATGGAACATGTGTAATATATATCTTTTAATGTAATATTCTGAGACAAATTTTTTCCTTATGAACAATGACCTGAAATGAATAGAAACTTACTCATGTTAATGAAAAAGGATAATGAAATTGTTGTGGAGTATGATTCTACCATTAACTGACTACCTAAGTAATCTAAAGGTTACATATGTAATACATAAAGAATGATTGACAATTTCTTTTAAGGGTTTAATCCAAGTCTCTGAAGGGTACAAGTTTCTCAAACATTTGCATCATATGATGAAATAGTTTTATGCACCATCAAAATAGAGATGGAATTTTCTAGATCCTATATATTGAAGGGAAATAAATAGAAGAAAATGTTGGTTGAACACCTGTAAAAAGTAAATTCCTCAAAGAAGATGATGAAAATGGTGAAATTTAAATCATGTGAAAATTCTGGAAATAAATATCCCGTAAAATGATTGAAGGTCATGAAAGTTCATTATAAGTGTAGAGATAAGGGTCATCTAGCTAATGAATATCATAGAAAGATATAGACCACTATTATCCTATTGTTAAACTATAATGAAACGTGAAATTATTCCAATCAATGTCCCATGCATCATGGGAATATACTAAAGAAGAGGATAATGGGAGAAGGATAAGCTTATGGAATCTCTATAGCTAAGGTTCATGTTCCCAATGATGCAGTGGTAAGTACTTTAACCATAGCCTCAATTTTATCTAATTATTTATTTGATTCTGGATCATCCCACTCTTCTATAACATCCATGTTTTCCCTAATAATTAAATATTTATGTAGCACTATAAGAAGCGAGTTTTTAGTTAAAACACCTACTGGAAATCTCCCTACAATAAGGATGTGTCAGGAAGTTCCCATTATGACACATAAACAATTTCTATTTATTGAAATCATTATTATACTTATCGTTGAACTTGATATAATCCTTGGTATGGAATTTATTTCAATATATAATGAAAAAAATAAATGAAAAAGGAAAGAAATTACAATTTGTGATGAAGATAAGTAATTCATTATCTGTAGAGTGTAGAATTAATCATATAGGTCATGTCTATATCCACACCCAGTACCTCTTTCGAATGATATTCATAAGGAATAAGATAATAGAAAATATTTTGATAGAAAATGTGTTCTTCAAATTTATAATGTACCTATTAAATAGGAATAAATTGAAGTATTTCCTAAGGAATTACCTAGACACCCCCAAGAGCTTGAAGTTGTGTTTTCTATTGAATTAGTATCTGATGTAAGAAAAATATCAAAGACTCCCTATAGAATGTACAATATGGAATTAATGGAATTAAGGAAACAACTGGAGGAGTTATTTAAAATGAGATTTATACACCCTAGTGTTTCACCTTTGGGAGCCTCTGTTCTTTTCATTAATAAGAAAAATGGATTTTTTAGGTTACACATTGATTATTAGGGAAAGTAGTGCTACCATGATAAATAACATGTATCCTTTAACTCTCATTGATGACTTATTTGTTCAACTTCATGGAGATAAATTTTTTTCAAGAATTAACATTATTTTTGAGTTCTATAAATTGTGAATAAATAAGAAATATATTCCATATACAACATTTCATATGAGGTATGGATATTATGAGTCTATAATACTTCCATTTGGATTAACAAACGCACCATTTGTTTTTATAGAAATAATGAAGGGATTGCTCAAGGAATATGTTGAGGTTGTTTTTGTGGTATTTATTTATTATTTCATGGTGCAATTTAAATTCTTTTAAAAATAAAAGAATCAATTATAGATCATTCTTGAGAATCATAGAGGAAATATTTTATATGTGAAATATAGAAAGTGTGAATTCTAACTTTAGAAATTTTATTTTCATTACCATATTGTCCACATAGAAGGAATCTCATTTGATACTCTGATGAAAAAAGGAATTCAATGAATGGATTGCACTAATGAATATAACTGAGGTACGTAGTTTCATTGGTTTTTAAAGTCACTATAGAAAATTCATTAAAAAAATTCTAGTTTGGAAAAAACATTAACTAAGTTTGTACATAAACGGGTTAAGTTCACATGGATAGTGTGATGTGAAAATTGTTTTGAATAATTGAAGAGGATATTGGTAAATGTTCTGATTTTGAAACTACCATTAGGAAATGATAAATTTGTGAAATATACTTTTACATTGAATAAGGGACTTAGTTGTACCCTTATACAGATTGAGAATGTTAATGCATATGCATCAATGCAATTAGTGACTTTTGAATAGAACTATACAAAATAAAATCACGAGTTGGCAGTTGTAATGTTTTCTTCGATAATATGGAGACATTATCTCTATGGTGAATAATGTGAGATATATATAGACCACAAGAGTTTGAAATGAATATTATAATAGAAAGTTCTCAACATGAGAAAATGGTGATGGATCAAACTACTCAAGGATTTTAAATTCTCAATACACTTCCACCAAGGGATGGAAAATAAGATAGCTAATGCATTAACTAGGAAAGATATATAGTCCTGAACAAAATGAGGATTAATAGAGATCCTATGTTCATGGATTTATTAAATATAGATAGGGGAGATATAATGTTAGGGGAAACATTAATCCTTTTTCAAATGCTTTCCAAACTATATTTTTTTTGGAAAAGATAAAAATTTATGAACCTGATGATGAGAATTTTAAAAAACAAATCTGTGAAAGATTGAAAAATGGTAGACATCATTTGTGACAATGAAATTTTGAAATTTTGAAATATAATATGTGTTTCATCTGTACCTGAGATGAAAAAGGTATTTTTGTATGATTCTGATTTCTCAAATTTCATTAGACATCATGGTACACTGAGTTGTATAAGGGTCTAAGGTAATATTTTTGGTTGGATAATTTGAAGTGGGAAATTTTTTATTATATATCATGATTCTTGTTTTTTAAATAGGTGAATGATGAGATACAACATCCAAGAGGAGTCATGAAACCTATACCTATTCTTATGTTGAAATAGGATGTCATTAATATAGACCTTAAAACTAGATTACCAAAGACTCCTAGAAATAATGATGAATTATGTGTCATTTCTGACCGCCTTAAAAAATATTTACAATTCCTTGATATAATACAAGTTTTAACTCTTTATCAACTTTAAAAACACCATATTAATGAATCTTTATGAATTCATGGAGAACTATTTCCAATTCTTTTGATCATGGTCTACAATTTACAACTAAATTATAAAAATTTATTTTGAAGTCTCTTGATACTGAGCATCATTTTAGTAATTCATATCATCCTCAAACTGATGGAAAATACAAAAGGACTATTCAAACATTATAAGACATGATTAGATCGTGATCACATTAGTTTCAAGGAATGTGATATCAATATTTACCTTTGGTAGAGTTTTCCTATAACAATAGATTCAATTCATGTAATCAAATGGTGTCATATAAGGGATTTATATGGAAAGAGATTTCATACTCCAAATTATTGGGATGGAGTAACTGAAAGTAAACTTATACTCGAAGAACATGTTTATAGCGACCTAGGATTAACATACATGGATATTACATCATTATAGATGAATATTCTGTACATTAGAAAAATATATGCCTGAATACCATAATAGTTTAGTGTATTTGGAAACTTGGAACACATTCTTATAGTATGGTGAAAGGTCTTCAACATCCTCTTTAAATATCTTCCCATTTAGTAATCCTAATTAAAACCATTATTCATAACATGGGGAAATGAAACATAAGAAAGGGGTGAGTTCAAATGCTTAGTGATGGTAAATAAAGGAAATAAATAATCATAACATGAACATAAGGGAATTAGAACATGATCATATCTTTAAAAGGTCATACCCTATATATCAAAGATCATAAACATGAATCATGGAATAAAGATTATTAGTTCATAAGACATGAATCATAAGATAATTAGGAATATAATCCATGAAAGCATAACATATGAATAAGATATGGAATTGTGGCGTACACATCAATGTATAACATCATGAACATGTATAATTAAAAACAAGATCACTCATTAAGTTTGGGGCATGAAATCAAGACCTCACATAAACTTATGGACATGAAACCAGGCCCACTCATAACTTTGTGAACATGCAATCACGTTCACACATAACAGTGTGAACATGCAATCAAGTTCACACATAACAATGTGAACATGTAATCAGGTTCACGCATAAACTTATAGATATACAAATAGGGATATGCATAACATTGTGAACATGTAATCAGGTTCACACATAACATTATGAACACATAATATGGTACATCTATAACATTGTGAACATGTAATCAGGTTCATGCATAAACTTATAGACATGAAACTAGGTCTATTCATAGCACTGTGAACATGTAATCAGGTTCACGCATAAAATTTATAATCATGAGTCATCCATCATTACCCAATTCATTGGAGTGAGATATAGGTCCCACCCATCAAATAATATGTGTGACACAAGATTATAAACAATCATCATATCATAAACTATGAAATGAAATGGTTACCATAAACATTTTATCATATCATTACCTATGGAAAATAGATAGGTCTCATAATAATTTCATCAAATCATAACCTATGAAAAGAATCAATTTTCAAAATCATATAACCACTAGAGGATAAATGGGTGTCATAAGAATAATTCCATCAAAACATAAACCATTCAAGAAATAATATAAGTGGAACCTTGGGATAATTTCCCATAAGGGAATGAGTAACATCGACAGATGTCGTCTTATATAGAATATAATTTTGAAATATTTTTAAAAAATATTTCTTGAGGAAAATATCATTTTCTCTTTGAAAAGGATTTTTAAAACATAAAACCATTAAAAAACCATTTTCTAGGAAAATGAATTGAAAAATTATAAATAAGGTTTGAAGTCATTCTAAAACCCATTTTCCTTGAAAATTTAAAAAATAAGCTTGAAAAAATTTTGAACAAAATTTTCCTTGAAAACATATAAAAGAAGCTTGAAAACATTTTTGAAAACCGTTTTCCTTGGAAAATAAAAATGAATATTGAAAATATTGTAAAATATTTTTCCTTGAAAACTTATATAATGAACTTAAAAACATTTTAAAAACCCTTTTCTTTAAGAACACTTAAAAAACTTATAAATAAATCTTGAAAACACTTTGAAAACCATTTCTTTGAAAATATTTTTAAAACTTATAAATAAATCTTGAAAATGTATTGAATACTATTTAATGAAAATTTTGAAAACATATAATAAAAGATTGAAAAAGTTTTGAAAACCATTTATTTTAAAACACTTTGAAAATTTATAAATAATTCTTGAAAACATATTGAAACCCTTTTTAAAAACATGGTTTTTAAGGAACACATATTTCCAACTAAAGAGCAACGTAAAGTAATAATTTATTAAAAATAATTTCTTAATCATATTATGTAACAAAGTGTGTAAAAATTGTACCAATACATGGATATATCATTAATATAAATATGACAATAAAATTCATGAGTTCTCTTGAGAGGTGGATCATAATATTTCATCGATGGAAGCATAATCATAAACAATCTCGATAAATGATGAGATTGTTTCAATAAAATCTTACCACATGGTAACATCGAATTATACTCCCTATGTATGAAAATTAAATTAAATTAATCTTAAAATATCATGAAAGAATGAGATTTATGATTTCACATGTTAATTATGGTATATACCCCTCATTGAAAAATATAGGTGCATAACATGACATGTTTCTCAAAGAAGGAAAATCGAGTCAAAATTACTTTACCAATTAGGTAACTTTTAAAACATAAACTAAATGAAATAAAGATAATAAAATGGATATATAAATACCAATAAAATTAATTATAATAATCATAAAATAAATTTACGGTTCGTATACATGCCACATATAAGAATTACAAGTTGAAAATTGGTTGTGTCTCACAGAAAATAAAAGTGAAATGAGAAAACCCTTACTACTTGAGTAACTTCAGAATCATGATACTGTTTCTGAAGCTTTCCACCGGGGACGTGCACATCCGTCTGTGAGGAGGACGCGCATCTGTTACCCCGCACTCCCACTTTTCAAAGGTGGGCGGCATTCGCTCCTTATTCAGGGACATCTACTCCTTGATCAAAACTGGGATGATGGGATATCGGTTCCTCCTTCTGTGGATTCCTCCTCGGAGCTCATCAACTAGTCAGGGTCTCCCTCATAGATTTAATATGTGCTCATGAATCTCATTCCCAGTGCCATATCTTCATGGACACCAGTTAATTACGCTGCTTCCGTCGAGACGCTCCAAGGGGTCTGGTCGGGGCAGAAACCTTTGGTTAGGGGAGTGGTCACACTGAGGCATCGTTGGCATGTCTTGACGCTGGGGGATTGGCATGTCTGTATTCTGTCCCTTATTATAGGGATTCTCGAGGGCACGGAAGCCCGAGGCATCACACATTGAATATGGCGAATTTTATCCCATAGGCATGCATGTGAGTTTTTCCTCAGCTTCCCATGTTTAACACAGGGTATGCCGCGAGTTTAACGTCCATTAGAGACGGATCAGACTGATCGGAACACTGAGAGTGGATCAGATAAAAGAACCCCCTGAAGGGAACATCGATGTTGGGGCCAGCACGTGGGCGGCTTCCCGAATGCTGTGGAGTGGAATGAGGTGGGATGATCCCAGCGGGATGTGGTGGCCCAGGTAAGAATTAGGATGGGTGATGAAGTGAAGGGGCTTGAACCTCGTGGAGGCTTCCTACGTACCATGCCTTAGCATGGATCAAAGTCCCCGTAGTTCGGGTTGGATGGGGCTTACGCTCTGAGGCGGCCCACAATGGTGGATGGATGGGGCTTACTCTCTGAGGCGGCCCACGATGATGCATGGATGGGGCTTACTCTCTAAGGTGGCCCACGATTATGGATGGATGGGGCTTACGCTCTGAGGCGGCCCACGATGATGGATGGATGGGGCTTACGCTCTGAGGCGGCCCACGATGATGGATGGATAGGGCTTACGCTCTGAGGCGACCCATGATGATGGATGGATGGGGCTTACGCTCTGAGGAAGCCCACAATGGTGGATGGATGGGGCTTACGTTCTAAGGCGGCCCACAATGGTGGATGGATGGGGATTACGCTCTGAGGCGGCCCATGATGGTGGATGGATGGGGCTTACGCTCTGAGGCGGCCCACAATGGTTGATGGATGGGGCTTATGCTCTGAGGCAGCCCACAATGGTGGATGGATGGGGCTTACGCTCTGAGGCAGCCCACAATGGTTGGAGAACCGATGTGAAGAGGTCGGAACAACCGGGTGGTGGGCTTGAACCTCGTGGAGGCTTCTAACGTATCCCTGTGGCGGGAAATCAAAGTCCACGTAGTTCGAGTGTGTAGTTTAACATCATGCGGGACGGGGGCATACATTTTTACATCATGTCGGACGGGGTTTGGTGTCACAGTCAATTCTTACTCTAAGCCCACGTGAGTCATGCTCGGTGTGAGAAACAAGAGGCGGCAGAGACCTGGCGATCACGTCGCGAAGGGTGCGTCTGTGGGAAGCGAAGAGGGGTTTACACGTTGAGCGGCCCATGGTGCCGGGACTTACTCTATGATGGAGGCCCGGGGTGACAAAGCGTAGAGGGAGAAGTATTTTGGGACTGAAGAAAGGAGAAGTCCCACTTCCCATCGTGCTCCCCGCTGGCCCTGGCGGTGGGGAAGTACGGAGGTGCATGGGTACTACCTTCCGCAAGAGGGGCTAGGGGATTACACCAAGGCGGCTTCCCTTCCCCCGTGGACAAATGCTGCCCCAATAATGAGGATATCATCCCCTGTGAGGGGTGATCCCATCCCCTTGGAGACGAGTGGCATAAATAATGTCCGAGCCGGGGGGACCCTGCGCGTGAGGCATGGGGATGGATCACAGTTTAACGTCATGTGTTGAGGACGAGGTGCTTGGCAGTTTAATGTCCTGCATCTCGGACGAGGTGGGTTCACTCCACACCCCTAGGACTTACATAACCAGTACCCTCTACCCCTTGTGGAAGGGAAGGCATCAGCAAGGCCATCGTGAAGGGGGGTCGTAGAGCGAACAATCAAGGGGTCCACATTAGCGTGGCTATGCGAAGAAGCAATAGCCGTTAGCGTGCCTATGCGAAGAAGCATGAGGCAAAGAAACACAATGGGAAAAACCACCCAAGGGACCTTGAGGTTACTTCGTACAAGCCTGGAAGGTCGTACGGGAAAACAACACATGGTGTGTATGCCCGGTGTGTGCACCCGGGGCATCCAGAAGGAGGAAATCAGGCACCTACGCAGGGAGGCACCTGGGGAGCATCAAGGTGAGGGGTCCTGGGGATTGCGTGCAAAGAAATGGTTTGCGCGCAAAACACTGAGATGGTGCGTAATCGAGGGTAGAGGTCTTGCGCACGACTAGTAGGATCGCACACAGGGGATGTGAATTGCACGCGAGTGGCAAAGGCCGCACCCAAAGGCAAGGCCACACCCAGTGAAAGGGATTACGCACAATTGGACTGTTTTGCGCACAACGGAAGGAATTGTGCACAAGGGAGGAACCTTGAAGGGTTTGGAATTCTATTTAAGCTAGAGGGATTGCGTGAAAAGGCGGATCCTGGGGTGAGGTGGCTTGAAAGGGATCAGTACCTGAAGGCCATCTTGCGCGTGTGGAAGTACGATTTTGCGCACGAGAGCCGGTTCGAATTCCGCAACCCCGAAACGGAAGGGGTGTCATTCTATTTATAGGCATCCAATGATTCGGAATGCAGGTTGGTGCACAAAACTTGCGCGCCAGGGATGGCGGCACGGAATATTAACCGTGCGGGTACGGGCGTGCAATTATCGTGTGCCTACGCTGGGGACCCTTCACGAATCTCGGACCCCTTCCGCGCGGCACAATTTTTTCGTGCGCATTCCCCTTTTTTCCGCGCACAAATTCCAGGCCCTCCGGACCGAGCCTCCAGGTCCGAATATGACTTCTCTTTGTCATTTAGACACTTCCTTCAGTAATTACGGACTTTTCAGTGTCTACAAATGCCCCACCTCAGAATTGGATCAGTGAGGGGTTGCAACGATCGGATTCCAAGGGAAACGCCGAAATGATGAAGTGATGGGCTTCGTGGGCCCCCTGCGTGCAAAAAATGTTGTGGCACGCAAAATGCCAGCTGGCGCGGAATCCGCCTTCTGTGTGGCGCGGAACCCCGACTTCACCTATAAAAGGGGCCATGGGTCCCATGATCCATGCACAACTTTCTCGCACGATAAGCTCAGAGCTCTCATGCGCGAAATTTCCTCTGCGCCTGTGTGGAAAACCGGCTTTGGCAGTGCGTAATTGCTCCGAGTTTTGGCTGTATTTACGCACCAACCCAGGATTTTCCGCGCCGACTTCTATGATTTCATTCCCAGCTTCCTAATTTCGCGCAACGAATCCAGATTCCGCGCAACACTCTCGAATCACTTGGCTGGAAGAAGATGGACACAAACCAAGTAGATGAGGGGGAATCCGTCGCTCGCAGAGCTGAAATGGCGACGAACAAGGAGGTTTATGGTGCCAGGGTGGTTGTTTCCAACAACCATACTTTGTTCAACCTGCTAACCCCTACCCAGAAGGAGTACCCTTTTTCCAATAACCTTCCACTATAGAACTTCGGCATTTTGGAGGAGGTTCTGCTTCCGGGATTCAAGGTTGATATACCGCGGTCATGGGTGACCTGGGAGGATGCCCTTCCCCAATACAATATCACCAACAATGGTCATCCTGCCAGAGTGACCAGGCACATGGTTGTATATGTCCTGAACCCGAGGACTAGGACCATTGCTGGGGGTGATCCTGTTGTGGAGAGTTCTCCATCCCTCTACGCAAGCACATTCCGTCAGAGCATCACGGACAATACTAAGGACTGGCTGCAAGATTGGGATTTGCGGTCCGGAGGCAACTTCACCAGTGAGTGGACCTGGGCGTACTGGGTTTGCCATACGTGCGATCAATTCGGGGCCGAGATGCAGCACATTGGTTTGTTCGAGGCTATGTGGACGTCACATTTCCACTTCTACCTCCATCCATAGCTTGGGCCGGAGCTGTTCACCCGGTGGTCCCCTGACACCAACAAATTCCATCTCCACCACGAGGAAGTTGGTATCAGTCTCTGGGATGTCCACTACATCGGAGGTATCCCACTGTAGAGTTATCAATATGACGAGTTCCTTCCCCCAATAAACACCTGGGAGGACAGATCACGGACCCCCATGCTGACATGGCACCTACTGGACCTTTCCAAAGAGAGGCTGGAGGTCAAGGACTTCCTTAAGGACATCGCTTACAATGACTGGTTCAGCCTGTTCCTGGAGAAGAACCCGACAGTCAAGATGCCGGGATAGGGAAAACGGTGTCCAACCCAGCTCAGAGGAGCAAGAACGGATCGTACTGAAGGATCCTGGAGTCGGGGCAATACCAATCATGAGGATACCACGTTAATGAGGCCCGGGACCCAAATGTTCGATATGCCGGGTTCCTCACCACCTTCCTGAGAGGGTGGATCCTGCCGGTTCGAGACACAAGGATGGGTGTTCGTCCAGCAACTCTGGTGATGGCGGGCACCATGGCCGCCAACAAAAGGTTTAATTTGGGGGTCCCCATGCTGGCTAGAATGTACGCCATTCTGGGATGCATCTCAAGAGGGGGGTCACCTTGGAGGGTGTGTGGCCCCTTCCAGATCTTCCACAGCTGGGTGGTGACTCATCTTGGCAGGTACACTTTCCCAAACACCATTCGTCCTTCGGGCAACGGCCTGTGACCATCTCTGCTGAACATTGTCGGGGTCGCGCCAATGACGCTCAACGAGGAGGGAGTAAGGATCAGAATTGGTAACCATACCAACTTCAACTTCAGCCCATTCCCCCACCCCGATCGGCCAAATGGTAGACAACGGGCAAGGCTTGTTGGAGTAGCAGGAATACTTCCAGAGCATCCGAGGTGGGGTGCTTGTGGCTCGGATTGACGGGAAGATATTCTGCGAGCCTTACATGCCGTATCGATTCTCCAGGAAGTTCAAGTGCCTCCAACAAATGCCGAAGAGGGTATTCATGGACGTCTGGGAGGAGAGGAATCCATGCATCCTTTGCCAGATGTGGTTAATGTTCACAACTTATGGATCTGGTGATGTCATTGCCCTTCCTCCCACCGGGGCCGACGCTGGCCTAGAAACCGAGTATGCCGAACACTGGACCATCGAATACCCCGAGGGGCTTTTGCGCAAGTGAGTTCGGCAACTCGAGACTACCCACATGGAACCCGGGTGATGAGAGAGCAGGCAAGGTGCCGCTAGAAGGGAGAGACTAGGGGCGCACCAGGCAGCGAGGCATACATAGGCCGGGACCCCAACAACGGGAGCATTGCATGGCGGGACCAACGAACTTCCTAGGAAGAAGATAAGGTATCTAATTCAACCTTCCCAGGATGCAATCTTCCCAGCACTATGGTCAGCCTGGTTAACCCTACGACAGTCGATGAGCATCGAAGCTATCTGGAAGAAGATAATGCGGGAAGGAGTCTAGCTACCAGAAGTCGGGCTTGTCCAGATTTCCGACAGAGTAAACTTCAATCGGAGACATGCATATCTAACGACCATGGAAACATCCGCGCACCAACGAGGTCGGCGTGTGGAGCCACCTTTCCTAGTGAAAGTGATGCTCGACCAAGAGCATGATCTGGAAGTGGTGTCACCGGGAGAAGGTGAAAGTGATGAGTCGGAGGATGACGAGATCGAAGAGGAAGTGGTAGGAGAAGAAGAAAGTGAAATAGAAGGTGAAGGAGAACCCGAAGGTGAGGGGTCTCAAGGGGGAACCCTACCAAGGGATTCTCCGGGAGAGCGGCGAGATTGTCGACTCTAACATTGACATAACCGAGATACTCGAGGTATGCTTCAACCCTCATCCATCCTTGTACTTTCTTCCCTTTTCAACCCATATCCCATCTTCTATATCTTACTTAGGAGAAAATTGGTGCCGATCAAGTGTCTCCCGTTGAAGGAAGGGAGGAAGCATCAATAGGGACAGGCGGGGCACTGACGCCCATTATTGATATGACGAGTGCTGAGGGATCTCCTACCACAACAGCTCTTGCAGCGGCCAGAGCACCGGAGGCTGACGCTTTGGGTTCCTGTAAGTCCCTTGATTCGCTACTGGTGCTTACTATCAGAGAACTCAACTAATCAGGATTCTCCCTATATAGTGATCTCGACATTGGAGGCTCATCGGGCTGCTGATCCTAGGCCGTCCGTGAGTGAATTAGTGGCGGACGTACCACCTCTTCGAGAACATACTTCCCAAACTGGGTCGGCCCCAGAAATTGGTGAGCAGGGGGAGGTGGACATCAGTGGTGCTGTCATTGGAGTGAGGCTGGAAGCTGATGAAGGAACCACCGCTGTCAGGGCGAGAGAGGAAGGTCGCCCAGACGTCGAGGATCCTATTCATCAGGAAGGCATTGCTAAGGCAGATCCTGCTACTGACCTGCTGGCTCTCTTCCCTGTATACTGGCCCGCTGATCCCGAAGAAATAGATGATTCAGATTCGGAAGCGTCTGAGGAGAGACGGATGACACAAATCAAAGGGTGGAAGCGCATCCTGTGTTTTCTCAGCCAGCCTCAGACGAATTGGTTGAGGCGAATGGGTTCGCTCCAGACCTGGCTGTGTTTCCTATGTGCCGGAGGGGCTGATGCTCAACGACTTCATCTGACAGTCCGTGATTACATGGATGAGAAGATACGTGAGAGCAGCTGGCACACCGACATTACCCAGTGTCGGGAGGAATCAGTGAGCACCCGAGAATTCCTGAGGGCGGATCAGGAAGTTCGATGCCTCGAAGAGAAGGCGACAGAGAAGGAGGCCTTCATTGCAGCATGCTCTGAGCTCGTGGAGCAACTAACGGCCTAGCTTGATGATGCCCAAGAACAAATTATGGAGGCGAGTCACCAGATGACCGTGCTCCAAACTAAACAGGCGCGGGCACAAGCTAGGATTGTCAAACTGCGCTCTGCATCTGCTGATGAAGAGAGAGTCTTCAGGGAGCGAGAAGCAGTCCTGGAGGCCACCAGCCAAAGGGTAGCGGCGTTGGAAAGATCTCTCCAAGAAGCTGAACCTTAAGGGCCCTGTTTTGGCTAGCTCATGAGCTTTTTTCTTTTATTGCTCATCATTTCGAACTAATGTATGGAAAAATATATTTATCTGTACCTTTGGTTTAATACGCTCAACCATAATCCCGAAATAAATACCAATTCACCCCTAAGCTCATGTGGGCCGTACCCAATGTGAGAAACAAAGGATGCTCGTATTATCATTTTGTTCGACTGTGGGGGCATCAACCAAGCTTCAGGCATCCGAAATCGAGACCGGATTTCTGAGGAGAAGAGGGAGGCCTAGCTGAAGGGAGGGGACCTCATACCGATCGATGTATCATCTTCTCAATGTGCTCTAACGCACGAGAGAGGTAATTCCAGGGGCATTGGAATCAATTCGAACATAGGGATATGAAAAAGGTGAATCACATTACCCAAATTCGGAACACTATGGGAGGGGCGTGACGATGGAGGATAGTTGTTGACAGTGGCAAAAACGCAACATCCATATCGCATTGGCCTGAAATGGGGACAACAAATGAGGGATGACCACTGACCATGTTCACAACACGGGGCCTAACTCAAATATCGTCGATTAGTCTTCCGGAATGTTGGCCCAGGAGAGTAGGTGGACCATAGATCAAGCATCCATACTATTAGGGGGTCCCATAAAACATGACCAGTCTTCCGAGACATTGGCCCAGGATAGCAGGCAGACCATAGGTCGAGCATCCATACTATTAGGGGGTCTGTCCAAACATGACCAGTCTTCTGGAACGTTGGCCCATGACAGTAGGTGTACCATAGGTCGAGCATCCATACTGTTAGGGGGTCCCTCCGAACATGACCAGTCTTCCAGAACGTTGGCCTAGGACAGCAGGCGGACCATAGGTCGAGCATCTATACTGTTAGGGGGTCCCTTCAAACGTGAAAGAGGATGAGGATCCGAATAAAGGGGGCATGCAAAGCGTGGAAAGTGAAGTGGTGGTTTGTTCAAACATAATCCAAAACTCTTGAAACTACGCCACCGCAATGAAAGTACATTAAGCGGGTGCATTAATCTGGTCATGGACCATTCCTACTCTTAGACATGACCTCTCTGGTGAGGGAACTGTCGCTTCCCAACGTCATTATGGGGCATCCAGAACTTATCCGGGGGAAATTCTGTAGTTACACAACTTCCTGTGAAGTCAGGCCAAAGGGCTGACAGTGAAAGGGGGGGGGGGGGGAATAAACTTGTGATTCCCGGGGCTGTACCCAAGACGAAATGTCTGGGCGTTCCTACATATCCCATAAGGATGAGAATCAAGCCGCACGTAGTTCTGGAAAGGATCTTAGTTTAAGGTATTAGAACTCGGACCAAGGGGTAAGGAGAGTAGGAGACACATGATAAGGTGGTCACAAAACCCGACGTGAATGAGGACATAATCCCTACTTACCATGTGTTCCCTGGGGAAGTGTTTTGGTCAAGGGACCGAACATGAACGTTAGGCTGGGCCCATGGGGAAGTGCCTGGGCACTCCTATGAATCCCATAAGGATAGGAATCAAGCCATACATAGTTCTTTGAGGGTGGCATGGCACGGTATGGTACCTGTGAAATGGATGAAAGGGGGCGTGCGAGTCTAGACCTCACACCAAAAGAAGCGGCATTTGATGTATCTTGTTTGTCTTTGAAGGTGAATGATTTTTCTTTTGTGGACCGACCGACCTAGGGTAGAAATTCCTGGTATCGCCACAATAGTCAAGCCATATACGGGCGTTGATAAATGGTATAGTAAATGACCAATAACCAACATTATGCCCTCTATGGAGAGGTCATCACAATGCAGTTCCGTTTTTCGTCATGCGGCCGGGATGATATCATTACCGGTTACGGTCATGTGGTAGGACCAACCAGCACAATTTAAGTTCATATGGCTTGGACCCGGGGGAATGCACATGATGCAATAAATCATACCTAATGTGGATGAGGACTTAATCCCATACCATCACCGCGTGCGATTTCGGGAGAGGAGCCTCGGGCCAAGGGGCCGGTGAGGGTTTAAAGATCAAGGGGCAGGAGACACTAGCCTCCAGCTGAGCTGGGCCTGAAACGCAATGTCTGGGCGACCCCCAATTTCCCATGGGGATGAGGGTCAAGCTGTGCATGGTTCTTAGAGAAGACCCAATCCCATAATATTAACTCTAGGATCGCGGGATCCCCAAGAGACGCCATAACACAGCTTTGTCTGCCTGACGTGTGGAAGTGAACTGAGGGTTAGTGCAAGGAGTGCTGAGATTCCACCTTGACACGATGGGGTGGAACATAATTTAAATCATGCAACCAAAATTCAGGGCCTGAAGGAGTTGGTGTGACGACAGAGGATTACTACTGACCATGTTCACAACACAACATCCTGTCGTGTTAGCTTGGAATGGGGACAAACAAATGAGCATCGACTGCTGACCATGTTCGCAATGTAGGATTTGTATCAATTTGTTATCCAAAACCCTAGGGGGTGTTGGCCCGTAATGGTAGGAGAGACCTTAGGCGTTGTATCCAGGCCGTTCTTAAGGATCCCTCCGGGCGTGAAAGATAATGGGGGCCCGAATGAAGGGGAGAACGAAGCTTGAAAAGTGGATGGAACTTGCCTAAGTTGAATCTGACACTCCAGGTCCTAGACCAGAGTACTCTGAACACATTAGCGAACCACTAAAAAGGGTCGAAGGGCTCAGTTTGAGAGAGGCCAAAAGATGGCAGATTCTCGGGAGAAGGGGACATGGTGCCTAAAACCCTATACCACACCTATATATCCCCCTCGTGGAGAGGGACATGCCAAGAGGCCGAGGTGACCGGGAGATCATGGGATCTCTTAAGAGATAGGGTTGGACCTGAAACCTAGGTGTTCATGTGGCCCTACATATCCTATAAATATGGGAATCAAGCCACACGTAGTTCTCGAAGAACTGTTTAAATTCATGTAGGACTATGAAAGGCATTTCATCCGGGAATGTGTATGGCACAAAGAGTAACCCAATGTGTATGAGGACATAATCCCACACCACACCATACAATCCCACAGGAGAGATCCTAGGCCGAGGGCCCGAGGCTGGGCCTCGGTCAGGGAAGCCTGACCGGCTTGTATTTTAACGTCATGCAGGATGAGCGTGCAGTTTAAGGTCATGCGGGACCCAACAGTTTAGGTTCATGTCGGACCACAGAGTTTAGGCAAAATACTGTTTAAGGAACCCGACATTGGTGGGAGGAGTTACACTCTCACTATCCATAGTCACCACGGAGTATGAACCATTGGGATAGACCTTATGGACAATGAAAGGTCCCTCCAATTTGGGCTCCAACTTGGGTGGTTTCCTGCTGGGGATCATTGGCGCCCTGAGGGCCAGTACCAGGTCACCTTGCCGGAAGGAGCGGAGGAAAACCTTCTTGTTGAAAACTCGATCTATCCTGCTCTGATGCCTTTCCAGATTGTGCAAATCACGAAGCCTATTCTCTTCCAGCGCTTCCAATTCAGCTAGATGGATTCAGCAACTCTATCCAGTGCTTTCTGGTCATAGACTGCTGTGCGCAAGGAGGGAAACTGAATCTTGACGGGCAGGACGACCTTAGTTCTGTACACCAGAGAATACGGGGTCACCTGGGTGGAATTATGATTCATCGTCCGATAAGACCATAGGGAGTTGGGGAGCTTATCCGGACAACTCTTCTTGTTCTGACCAACCATCTTTTGCAGAATTTTAGAGAGAGTTTTGTTAAACGCCTCGATCTGTCCATTTTCTAGTGCATGATAGCGGGAGGTATGGTTAGAGAGAATGTTGTACTTGGCGTACAATTTCTTCAGCTCAGTTTCTTGGAAGTTGGTGCCGTTATCAGTGAGGTTAGCATGAGGTAATCCAAATCGATAGATGATATTGGAACCCATGAAGTTGGCAATAGAACGATATTTGACTTCCTTGAGTGGAATTACCTCTGCCCACTTGGAAAATAAATCCGCAGCGGTTAGAATAAACTGAAATTGGAAAGCCGTTTCTGGTGGGTAAGGTCCTACAACATCCAACCCCTAGACCTCAAAGGGATAAAAATACTTGGTAGTGTGGAGAGGCTCCGGTGGCCGATGCACAAAGTTAGCATGAACTTGGCATGCATGACACCTCTTGGAAAACTCGATGCAGTCATGGATCATGGAGGGCCAGAAGTACCCCAGCCTCCGTATCTGGTGAGACAACTTTAACCTAGCCTGATGGGCACCATAGGAACCAACATGAACCTCTTGCATGACATGTGGAATCTCGACTCCTTGAAGGCAACAGAGGAGATCACCATCAAATCCGCATTTATAAAGGATCTACTCAAGGATGGGACCGCTCTGAAGGGTAAAATATAGCACGTGGTGTCAAATTTGCTCACACACTGTCCGGTTTGACAGAAGATTACCATGTTAGAGGTATTCAACCAAGGGTTTCCTCCAATCAGGAACTATTTCGATCACCGCACCCGAGGGACCCGGGGGTTCCGACGTAGAGGCTCAGACGATGAAATGGCTTACTCGCGGGCCATCATCATCATCTGGGGTGATAGGAGATATGACTCTCCAGTGGGACACATGGATAATTAACTCATCCTATTCATGCTCTGTGAGTGATGCAACTAAACTGGCCAAAGCATATGACCGATCATTCTGTGACCGAGGAACATAAGAAACCTCAGGCTGAGAAGGGAGCTGAGCTATTAGCCAGACAGTATGATCTAACAATGGCATGGGCTCTAGTTTCCTAATGACATAGTCACCATTGACTTTCTTGATGACCAAATCAGAGTCCCCTTTCACATGCAGATGGGGCACATCGATCTCGAGGGACAGCTTGAGGCCAGTAATGAGGGCATGATACTCTGCCTCATTGTTGGTGCAACCCTCTAACAACAGGAATGAGTACGACAGAACGGATTGCTCCGGGGTGATGAAGATGATACCCAGGCCCACTATGTTGAGCCTAGGATTGTTGAGTCTCCTACCGGTGGGGCTCTAGGAGGCACCTTCGAAGTGCATCTGCCAACATGGGACGTCATGATCGACTGAGAGGATTGCCTCATCAGGAAAACCAAGGTTTAGAGGCTGATCCACAGAGGTTGGGTGGGCAGCTAGAAAGTCTGCCAATGCTTGTCCTTTGATAGCCTTCTGAGGCACAAACCTGATGTCGAACTACTGGAGGATCACCTCCCACCATGCTAGTCAGCCGATCAACATAGGTCGGTTCAGAATGTACTTCAGTGGGTCTACCCGAGAGACTAGCTGTACCTCGTGGTGTTGCAAGTAGTTCCACAACTTATATACGGAAAACACGAGGGAAAGGAAGCTCTTATCAATGGGAGAATATCTAATTTCTGTATCGAAGAGCATGCAACTGAGGTAGTAGAGGCTGTTCTCTGTTCCCTCATTGTTCTTCTGGGCGAGAAGTGCACTAAGGGACCATTCCATGGCAGTCACGTAAAGGACCAGCAGCTTCCCGGAGAAGGGTGGCATCAAGATAGGAGGTTGGAGAAGATACTACTTGATTTACTCGAAGGTGGTCTGACACTCTTCATCCCATTCATAGGTGGGACCTTTATTCATGAGCCGGGAAAAGGGCATACACTTGCCAGCAAGAGTCAAAATGAATCGACGTATGTAGGCTAAGTGGACTTGTAAACCTCGAAGCTCCCGAATATTGCTCGTGGGAGGCATCTGCCTGATGGAGTTGATCTTTTCTAGGTCCATCTCAATGCCTCGGTACCTGACAAAAAATCCAAGGAACTTGCCGGTGGTGACCCAGAAAGCACACTTCAATGGGTTCATCTTCAGGTGGCAGGAACAGAGGAAGCCGAACACTTTCTCAAGGTCCTTGAGATGGTCCTGGTGCTAGAAAGATTTAACTACCAGATCATCCACGTAGCATTCCACCAATGTTCCCAGAATCTACTTGAATATGCGATGCATGGTCCGCTGATATGTGGAACCTGCATTCTTCAGGCTGAAGGGAATAACCCGGTAACAGAAAGTACCTTGGGGTGCCCTGAAGGCCGTGGATTCTTCATCCTCGGGGGCCATCCAGATCTGGTTGTACCCGGAATACCCATCCAGGAAGAAGAGGGATTGGAACCCGGCCATGGAATCAATCAACAACTCTTTCACTGGAAGGGGAAAATCATCCTTCAGACAGTGGCGATTGAGATCGCGGAAGTCAATACAGACCCTGATTTTTCCGTTTTTCTTCCTGACTGGCACAATGTTGGCTAGCCACCCTGGATACTAGACTTCCTTAACGAAGTTGGATTTGATGATCTTATCAACTTCAGCCTCGACCATGGCACCATGAGAAGGGTGCATCTTTCTGGGAGGCTACTTCAACCCGTGATGGTTTGCCGGGAGACCAAGGCGGTGGACGGCTACCTGAGGATCTAGTCCTGGCATCTCGTCGTAACTCCAAGCAAACACATCACGGTGCTGTTTGAGGAATTCCACATACCTTTGCTGCTCCTCAGGGGGCATGGCAACACTGACCAATGTGGGTCTCGGGTCCTCCTCGCTACCGAGGTTCACCTATACCAACTCGTCGACCGTGGTGGAGACGCCTTCCTCAAAGGCGGGGGGAGCATCCTCTAGATCCCCTTTTCCACTTGTGGAGGGATCTTCTATGTGGGGAGTTTCTTCTGAGCCACCAGACTCTAATGGGAGGCTGGTTATGGATTGAGCGGCAGTGGTCATCATATCAGGTGATTCATGTGCCACTAAGACCACAACGATGAAGGCCGTCAATCTAATCCTATCCGGTCTTTGGCCCATGGGGCCGTGCTTGATAACATCAAAGCAGTAGTGGCACATCGACTTGAGCCAGTTAATTCCAGTCCGGTGAAATAGAAATGTATGACGTACCACCGTTTCCATGAGCCTGAAATCTCGATACCGTACAGGGGTAGGAGGTTCCGGGATCACCCGAGCCTGGTTGGTGTAGGAGTACAAGGTGATTTTCCATCGTCACTTGGACCTGGGAATATGCCTTCCTCTTGTACCCGAAACAACAAAGCATTGCCCCATGTCGGGGGTCATGGCCTCCAACCGATGGATCAGGACGATGTAGGTGTCATCCAGACCTACCCAAGGAGCACTTGTGACAGCGGCGGGCTCAATCTCAACTTCCAAAATCTGCTTATCCTTGCTCTTGTAATTGTCGGCATCCAGATAATGGGCTTCACAAGAGGTAAAAGGAGACGCATCTCCTTGGAGCATGCCCACTCAACCATTAAGGGAGTATTTGAAGCATTAGTGATACGATGAGGGGACCACCGTGTGAAGGTGGAGCCACGACCTTCCCATCAATGCGTTGTACGCGGGTTCCTGGGAGACAACCATGAATTAGGTGCTGGAAATTAGGCCACCGAACTGGGTCTTCAAGCGGATCTTGCCAACTGGGGTTTTCTCAGTCCTGTCGTATCCCCAGATTCTGAGGTCAGTGGGAGTTAAATCATCCTCAGACAAACCCAGCTTCCGTAGTGTCCGGGTCGGGATTAGGTTAATCCCAAAACCTGTGTCAACAAGACAACGGTGGACTTCCACGCCATTGAACTAGCCAGTGATGTATAGTGGACAAATGTGCCCCTGTATAGGAGGGTCTTCATCTTCACTAGAGAATGAGATAATTTCCTGGCATTCAGCGTTCTCAATTTCTTCGGCGTGGAAGGCTTCTAAAGCTGCTACCTATGTCTCGAACTGGAGGGGGCTCCTTAGGGCCTCGACAAGCACCTCACGCATTTCAGATGACATGCGAAGAACCTCAAGGATAGAAACCCTCGCTAGAATGCTGGAAAGGTGCTTCAGAACATCATACTTCTAGGCCATACCATAGCCTTTTCTTACAAGAGGCCGCTCTGCAATTGGAGGCACGGTGGGCCCTACCAGATGGACCGACGACTGACTGGTACTAGGCGTATCTCACTGTTCACTAGTCGAAGCCCAGAGAGTGGCTGCCGGATGAGGACCAGAAGGCCGGGGTCAGCTTGTGGCAGGGCGAAGCTGGTCGCGGCAAGGCCAATGTGGTTCTGACTGATCCAGTAACGCAAACGGTGGTGGAGGAGAACCTGTCGACACTAGATGAAGGGGTCGTGTGTGCTGAGCTCTGCACTAGGCCTGATGTCTGGTCTCAGTGGCGTGCACGACCTGGCTGGAGGTGCCAACTGCCGTGCCCCGACTATTCATGTAACCACGACTCCGATGACGTTGGCGATGGATGGGGACATTGGGAAGGTCTACCTGGCGTTCCCCATCATCGAGAGTCAAATAGGGATTTACCAACTCTACGGTGTTAACCGAAGCATACCACTAATTTTCACTTGAGGAGTCTTCCACTACCAGGAAGAGTCTTGGAGGGATCCCCATTTCTGGGGGCATAAAATCTACAAGAGTGCAGGATGATGACAGCCTTGGCAGGGCACATTGTTTCTTCTTACACCGCCGCTGCTTGCTCTTTTGGGAAGAGGCTGGCTAAGATGATGATTCCGAAGTAGTAACCGCAGCTTCCGAGGGCTCTGGCTGATTCAGGAATGCATGGATGATGCCATGGGAGCGGGCGACCATATTTTGGGCCATCCAGTCATTATACTTCTGGGACCCACAGTTTGAAACCTGCTGCCATTCACCTTCGTCGCCACTACTACCATCCGATCTCACAAAGACACCTGCCACTTATACCGGGGCTGGGCCCAACCTGACTATATTGTTGTTAATATGGTCTTGGAGCTAGTCCTTGAAGACGTAGCATCGCTTGATGGTGTGCCCTAGGATCTGGTGATAAGGGTAGTAGTTGGGGTGATCAGTGAGATGTGCCTCTTCTGGCTTCCGGCACTTAGGAAGCCGCACGATTCTCTGCTCCAAGGAACTGTGGAAGTAACCGAGGACCTGAGCCTCATCAAACGAGTAGGTCCGATTCCTTCTTTCCGGATAGGGGGCTCTGGGAGCCTGATCCTGACGAGGGGCCAGAGGGGCCTACCGAGGAGGCGAAAATTGATTATCTCGCCTAGGCGGTGGAGGTGCGTTACGTGGGGGCGCTTGCCGATTTTGAGGCAGTCGCTGCTGGGCTGGAAGCTATGCCTGTGGGGGCAAACCCTTATGGGGCTATGGAGCTGGCCTTACTGGTAGAAATTATAGCTATCTGGGGACCTCTATCTGGGCCACAGCAGTGGGATCGGCTCTGGAAGCTCTCCTTGCCGGGATTACATGAGGCAGCAGGCGTGCCTGTCTGGCCTGTTGTAGGTCTTCTTCGAGGCGCTGGGCCTTGTCTGAGAAGTCCTGGAACCCTCTGGGGTAATTCTGAGTGATCAGAGAAGGAACTATCTCTACCTTGATGTTCCCTATGCACATTGTCAGTAATTTCTCCTGAGTTAGTGGCATGTCAAGGGAGTATGTGAGCCCCTTCCACCGGGCGATGAAGTCCGCAACTCGCTCATCAGGCCTTTGCTTGAACCTGAAGAGGTCTGCGATGTTCGTCTTCCGGGTTGTGGAACTGAACTGGTAGAGGAATTGCTTGCGAAGGTCCTCCCAGCTAGTCACAATTCTGACAGGGAGCTGGCTGTACCAGACGAACACCGACCCCTCCAATGTCTGAACAAAGCAACGGAGCTTGGTGGCCTCATGCTGCACTGGAGTCCCTAACATAGGCCCACACCTTGAGTTGAAGTGGGCCAAGTGCTGCAGCGGTTCTCCTGTCCCGTTAAAGGGGGAGAAAGTGGGGTTCCCAAATCCCGGAGGTGTTGGCATATCATCCACCCATACTGGGTACGGCTTGCTGTCTGGTGGGATCGCCACCTGTTGAGTTTCCAAAGCCTCTAAGTAGGCGATGAGTGCTTCCATCGGATCTTCTAGATGCGGGTTCCTATCCTAACGGGGATCCCTAACCACAAGCGCATTGTCGGGCTCTTTAATTCGGTAGACAAGCTCAACAGCTCGTGGAGTGGCTGGTGGAGCAAACCTTGGGGCGGCGGGAGGAACCCGAGCGGGGTCTCTAGGGTGGTCACACCGCTCAGGAGGGTTTGGAGAAACATATCGCGCCCTCTTTACCTGAGCTCCAGCCTCTCCTCTGTCAGCGAACACGGCATGATCGAGATTGCCTGGGAGAATCACGCCGAGGGGTAGTTGTTCCTGCCCCTGCTGCCCCCGACCTAGGATCACCGTAGTCGGGTCGCCGCTCTGTAATGCGTTCAGCCAGAAGCTCGTCGACCAACCTCTTCTACTCAGTAAGCTGTTGTCGCAGTGTGGACTTCTCAGGATCTTCCTTTGCCTTCTACACTGAGGCAGATGGGTCAGAGATCTTGACATCCCCAACATGCTCTTTACCCTTGCCGATATTGTAGCTCAGTGTTAATGCCTCAGTGGGTGCGGGGAGACCTAGGAGGTTCCTATACTAACGAGTAATCCTCCCCGATGGGTCCATTGGAGGCTTTTCCTCTAGGGGTAAGTCCCCATAAAGAAGTTCCAGACCGTTCCTGTAACATCCCAAGTAAGTAATGAATAATATATATTTTTATCTATGTTTATTAATGATTAAAATAGTGTTATAGAGGCTTAAAATGAAAATAAATACAATCTTATGCATGGAATACACTAATATTCTTAAAAGATTGTTTTACTGCCTTTTGATGGAAAACCATTTTTGAATCTATATTTTGACAATTTTATAGACTATGTTTGTCAAAATAAACTTATTATTTATGATTGGGACATCAAAATTTACCTTGTGTGAATTTTTGGTATTTTTCTGACAATATTCATTTTTTTAATGAATAGTGAAAAATACTGCATTTTACATCAAAACTGCTTTTTAACCTAATTTATTTATATGATTAGATTATGTTTTGAATTGGTTTTTAAGTGAAATTAGAATATATTTTTACCATTTTATCCAATGTTGGTCATTGGAATCAATTTAACATTGAAATTAGACTTAAACTGGTGTCAATCTTTTGATACTTATTGTTTTGTAAAAACACGCTATTTGCTCTGGCAGCGGGAATTAATTATTAAATTAATTAATGTGACTTATATGATTTTAATTTTGTAAAATAGACTTCATTTTTGAATTCGGAATATCAAATATAGCTTAGGGTGAATTTTTGGTAATTTTCTGAAAAATGTCTCTCTATTTTTCTCAAATTATTTTAATTTATTAAGTGAATACTCAAAGCTCTTTTTCTACAGGGGTATTCACATATATATCAAAATGTTCTATTTTAATTCTGGTATTTACATACATGAAACCCGCTTTCCTTTTTCGTGGGTTTAAAGTGACATAAAGATCATGTATTTAAAGCAGTTTTTAAAACGTTATGATTATGAAAGGAAACCCATTTCATTTATGCTATATGGGTTGTTTATGAAATGTTTGATGATGATATATGTGGCTCACATGATAATAAAGACAAATTTAAGGGTGCTCCCTGATAGTGCTCCAATGCATTGGGTAAAGACTCAATCTCTAGAGATGACCATTTTGACTGATACCTTGGTGAATAACCTTGGTAATTTTTAATGACACCTTGGGGATGGACCTTGGTGAAACGGAAATGATTGTCTATGTTAAATTTTTTATCCACATCTTCAAGTTATGGAACACATTATTTTTATTATGATATGCCTCATGATCTCTTTCTCATGACTTAAAGTTATTTTTTCATGACTTTTGATGTATCTCAAGTTCTCATGTAAAATGTTTCCCTTGTTTTAATTTATTAAGTGAATACTCAAAGCTCTTTTTCTACAGGGGTATTCACATATATATCAAAATGTTCTATTTTAATTCTGGTATTTACATACATGAAACCCGCTTTCCTTTTTCGTGGGTTTAAACTGACATAAAGATCATGTATTTAAAGCAGTTTTTAAAACGTTATGATTATGAAAGGAAACCCATTTATTTTATGCTATATGGGTTGTTTATGAAATGTTTTATGATGATATATGTGGATCACATGATAATAAAGACAAATTTAAGGGTGCTCCCTGATAGTGCTCCAATGCATTGGGTAAAGACTCAATCTCTAGAGATGACCATTTTGACTGATACCTTGGTGAATAACCTTGGTAATTTTTAATGACACCTTGGGGATGGACCTTGGTGAAACGGAAATGATTGTCTATGTTAAATTTTTTATCCACATCTTCAAGTTATGAAACACATTATTTTTATTATGATATGCCTCATGATCTCTTTCTCATGACTTAAAGTTATTTTTTCATGACTTTTGATGTATCTCAAGTTCTCATGTAAAATGTTTCCCTTGTTTACCTTACTGGTACTTTTGCTCACCCTTTCCTTTGATGTATGCTCCCAGGTTATGAGATGCTGTAATGAACTTAGGATGAACAAATGAAGAAGCCTTTCAAGTGTTTAAGAAGAATGTTTTTTTCTCATGTAATAATTTCCTAGTTTCCAAGACACTAAACCTTAAAGATCCACAGTTTTGTATAATGTAATGAAAGTTTATGTGATAAAAAAGCGGGATGCTATAAACCTCACCTACTCTGCTAAGGACCTAGAAAGGTCTGATGAATCTCAGATATAACTTGCCGCCTTAGCCAAATCTCCATAGACCCCATCGAGGTGAGACCCATAGAAAGACGTGGTCGCCATCCTCAAACTCCAGAGGTCTTCGCCTCCTATCAGCATATGACTTCTGCCTGCTCTGTGCAGTCTTCATCCGCTCCTGGATGATCTGCACCTTCTCCGTGGTAGCCCGTAACATCTTTGGTCCCACTAATGCTGACTCCCCTGGGTCTGTCCAGCATAGTGGCGATCTGCAAGGTCGACCATACAAGGCCTCAAAAGGTGCCCTACCGATGGTGGAATGATAGCTGTTGTTGTATGAAAACTCCACCAAAGTCAAGTGATCCTCCCAACTATGACCGAAGTCAAGGAAACATGCATGGAGTGTGTCCTCGAGGGTCTGAATAGTCCGCTCAGTCTGGCCATCTGTCTGAGGATGGAAGGCGGTGCTCAGACGTAGCTGCATCCCGAAAGCCTCCTGAAACCCCTTCCATAGCTGGGAAGTAAACCGTGCATCACGGTCGGATACAATAAAAGAAGGTACTCCATGAAAACGTACAATCTCCTGTACATAGAGGCGTTCCAAGCTCTCTACTGATCCATGCTCTCTGATCGATAGAAAGTGGTCTGAATTGGTGATTCAGTCAACGATCACCCATATCGAATCATGAATCCTGGATGTACGTGGAAGACCCATCACGAAGTCCATGGATATTCCATCCCACTTCCACTCTGGGACCTCTAAGGGATGAACCAATCCTTCTGGTACCTGGTGATCCACCTTCACTTGATGACAAGTGAGGAATCAAGAGACAAACTATGCTGCTGTCTTCTTCATACCTCGCCACCAGTGTTGTCGATGAAGGTCCTGGTACATCTTCGCCACTCCTGGATGTACCGCTAGAGGGGAAGTGTGGAACTCCCTCAACACTTCCTCTTGAAGTAAAAATGGTACCTTGGTACGTCCTCTAAAGAGGATGACGTGCTCCCCACCTTTAGAAAATCCATCAGGTGCCTGCCCTGTGGATATCTGAGCACGTCGTGTCTCACAGTCAAAGTATCCATGCTACACCTCCCTGACTCGCTGAAGTAAATGCGGAGTGACTGTAAGAGACTATAAATAGGTTGCCCCATCTTTATCCACAAAGGATATTTGTAAGGCAGCCAACTGCTCTGTCACCTCTCCTAGCAGCTATATACTAGATCTCCGGCTGAGAGCATCTACTACAACGTTCCCCTTCCCAAGAGTATAGACTATCTCAAAGTCATAGTCCTGGAGGAACTCGAGCCAATTCCACTGTCTCAGGTTCAGGTCCTTCTAAGAGAAGATATACCTGAGACTCTTGTGATCATAGTACACGGTAAAAAGTTCGCCCATCAGATAGTGCCACCACATCTTCAAGGCAAAGACCACTGCTTCTAACTCCCGGTCATGGGTAGCGTAGTTCTGCTCATGTTGTATCAGCTACTGAGAACCATATGCGATCACTGCTCACTCTTACATTAGGACACACCCAAGTCTGGTCCCTTATGCATCACAGTAAGCTACATACCCTACACCCTCCTCTGGAAGCCTCAAGATGGGGACACTATTCAACCTCTGCCTCAGCTCCTGAAAGCTCTGCTGGTATCTCTCTAACCACATGAAGGGTTTCCCCTTCTTTATCAAGGCTGATAGTGGTGCTGCAACTCTGGAGAAGTCTGGAACGAAACTTCGGTAGTATCCAGCCAAGCCCAGGAAACTCCATACCTCCGTCACACTCCTAGGTGGCTCCCAAGAAAGTACCGCCTCAATCTTCATTGGATCCACTGCAACTCCAGCCTCCGAGATGACATTTCCCAAGAAGTGAACCTCTCGAATCCAAAACTAGCACTTTAAGAGCTTACCATAAAGATGGTGCTCTCAGAGTGTGTCCAGTACTACCTGCAAAGGGTAGGCATGCTCCTCCTCGGTATTCGAGTAGATCAGTATGTCGTCGATGAAGACCAAAACAAAGTGATCGAGTTAAGGCTGGAAGATCCTATTCATGAGATACATGAACACTGCTAGAGCATTGGTTATGCCGAATAGCATAACCAAGAACTCATAGTGGCCGTACTGACACCTGAAGGCTGTCTTTTGAACATCCTCATCTCGAACTCTGAGCTGGTGATAACCTGATCCGAGGTCGATCTTCGAGAACCATCGAGCTCCCTTGAGCTGATCAAAGAGGTCGTCAATCCTTGGAAGGGGGTAATTGTTCTTCACGGTCACTTGGTCCAGGATACGGTAGTCAACACAAATCCTCAAGCTCCCATTTACCTTCTTGGAGAACAGAATCGGGGCTGCCAAGGGACAAACACTGGGTTGGATGAATCCATTCCCCTATAAGTCCTCCAGCTGTACCCTCAGCTTGCGAAGCTCAGTGGGAGCCATCTGATATGCTGGAGTAGATATCAGTGTCATCCCGGGGTACAGGTCAATGTAGAAGTCCACTTCTCTACGAGGAGGTAGTCTTGGAACATCGTCCGGGAAAACATCCGCGTACTGGTCCACCACTATAGGATAAGTCAGAATCTCCACATCAACTACTCTGAGGGTAAGGCAAGCCAACTAGTGAGTGATCGGCTGCACCCTCCTCCGAGTAAGTCCTTCATGTGCTGCAAAGGCTCTCTTCTTGCCGGTGAAGGTGAACCTTGTCCCATCCGTGTGGAAACACTACACTTTTCTCCTAATATAGTCAATCTAGAATGGAATGTATATAACCAGTCCGTACCCAAGATGATGTTGTAAGGCCTTGACGCCACTACTAAGAGATCCCAGCAAAAGATCTCGCCTCCTAGAGTAAGCTCGCACTGCCGTCACCAGTGAGTAATTGTCGAATAAGCTCCCATAGGAGTCTCTAGCAGTAAGTATTGAGCCAAAGACTTTGTCAGAATCTCCAAGCTCCAAACGAGGGTAGTAGAAATGAAAGAGTGACTGGAAACTATGTCTATAAGAACTATAGCTATGGTGGAGTAGACACAGATCGTACCTCAAATCATCTTCAGAGCGCCATGGTCATATGCCTCAGCTGCCTGAAGCTGATCTCTCCCCTGTCCACCCACTCCCTGCAGTCAGGGTGGACCTCCTAGTGGTGGTGGCGGTAACACCTCGTAATGTCGTCCACTTCCAGTTGCTCGACCAACTCCTTTGCCACGTCCGCCTGCGCCCTGCGGACCGCCTCGATCGAACCTCTACCTCTACCTGGGAGGTCCCTAGACTGTCTGTTGATCATCTAAATGGTGGGTCGGATAGTCATGAGCCATGTGACCCTACCCACCGCATGAGTAGCACTATCTGCTCCTAGCATATAAGTAACTACCCCGGGTGCCCCGAACAACTGATCCTGAGTCATGCGGTCATCCACCCATGGGTCTGGTCCTCTTGGACCTCTGCATCATCTATCTACTGCCAACTGTAGAAGACTCTGCTGCAAGTAGACTAGTGCTGGGTCTCGCTGCTGGTGACTTCTCAGTAAGGAAACTCTCCACCAGAAGGGATCTCTCTAACACCCTCTCCTGTGTTGAGATGCTGAGGGAGATCATCAATGCCATGATCTCTCGCCTAAGACCCTACTCAAAGGTCTGGGCCTTGAAGAATGGGTCCTGCACCATATCTGTGGAGTAGCGTGAGAGGTCGGTGAACCTCACTGAGTACTGAGCCACTATCATGCTACCCTACTATAAATGCAGTAGCTCATGTATCTGTACCGCTCGTAGGGTCACTGGAACAAACTCCGCCCGGAACAGGCTCTTGAAGTCTATCCAGAGTAGTGTCAGTTCATCGTGGACTTGGAGCATCAGGCTCCATCATCTGCCTACTACTTCCTAAAGGAGACTCATAGAAAGGATCACCATGAGGTCTGCTAGTGTCCCTACCAGCCTGAAGACTCTCACCACAACCTCCAGCCAATCCTCAGCTGCCTGTGGGTCTGTATCTCCTCGAAACCTCGGTGGCATTTGGTTCTGGAACTAATGCAATGCGCTCAAGCAGCATGCATCATCTACTACTAGGGATGGTGGCATCGGTGGGCCAACGAGAAGTGGTATTGCTGGTGCCTCCACTGGAAAAGGGCCCTGCATCGAGGCCTCGTTGCTCGGTGGGATTTCAGAGCGTACAACTCTCGAGGCTCTACATGGAGGCATCCTGAAAGAAACTGTTTCGAAAAGGTCAAAAGATAACACATAGTGAGCTGACCTGGTTGAGATGACATAAGAAAACTTTTAAAGTCATGCATGCAACCAGTGTTTTCATGCACTAAGTTAGAAATCAGTAGGCAGGGTCTTGGTGTATCGATACGTCGGTCGCCGCACCAACACTGGACTCCCTAAACTAAAAACCACACTTAGTACCCTTAACACTATTGCTTCACAAAAAATAATGATCAGAGTCCTATGTTCTATAGTAGAAGTGACTCCTCTGATACAAATTTTTCACGACCCATCCTTAGGACCCGTGCCGTGACTACCCCAAGATCACCTTCTATAGGCCAGAGGCTGTAGACTAGAACCAAGGGCATAAATCCCTAATCTGGGAAGGCATTACCTTTATAAAAGTAAACACACACAATCAGAGCACACAACTAGAAGAAAAAAACCAAGAAAAAACTGTATACAAAATGTGTGATGGAAAGTAAAAGGAGTTGGAAATACAAGCCCAACTGTAAAGTACAAGTACAACTGAAAAAGGGACAAACAACTGAAAGGCAAAGAGCAGCTCCTGGATCATCCTCTGGGGTTCCTACCTGAAGGGTAGGTACAAATGGCCACCTCAACAATCCATGTCCGTCAGACTCCTCTATGTACCGACTCGTCGTAAGGTCCACCTCCGGGTACTGTCCAGTCCTGGTGCTCTTGGCCTCCATTAGCACTGTCCATCATCTGCATCCAACACAATGAGGTGCTGGCATAACCCATGCAGGGGTGAGTATAATGATACTCAGTAGGGACCCCGAGACCCTCAAGGTCTCACAATATCCAACAAGGATAACCATAAAGTAAAGAAACAACGGATAAACTTTACTTAGGTATATGCCCATACATATACCTAAGTTATCTAGTAACCCATCTCAATCATGAGGTAAACACAAATGTCACTAACTCATCTCAAACCAGGATTTTATTCTAGGGGGTAGTATCAAGTAACAACCCCAGTCACACTGTCGGAACCTCAGCTGATGGTGTAATCCTCCTCTAATGAGTAATATGGGCCTTCCGCATCACACAGAGGCGCTTCCCACTTTCCTGGACTGCTGTGGTACTCCCTCTGTTGAGTATCGTGGGTCTGCTACGTCACATAGAGGCGCTCCCCACTGTGGGTTTGCCGCACTCAGACAGAGGCGCTCCCCCTCGTAGCCTGCTGAGGTGCTCCTCCGGTCGAGTACCGTGGGTCTGCCGCATCACACAGAGGCGCTCCCCACTGTGGGTCTGCCTTTCTCACACAAAGGTTCTCCCCTACTGGGCTAGTTGAAACACTTCGAGTCGAAAGGTCAGCAGTCATCAAGTTTCAGCCAGCTACTAGGTCTCCGTACTCCGCTCGCTCATCCCCGGGAGGATCTACTCCATGAGCTATGGTTTAACACTCCAACTATCATGAAATCCCATGAAAAAGTATCTCAGCGGTCTGCCTGTCATAGGGATCTCAACGCAACATATGGCGCGTCAATCAGATGCCCCGTCTGTGAGTTATTGGCATTTTCGTTCCAGGGTCCAGTTGGATTCATGATCGATCCAACCTGACCATACTCCATCTCAACCCAAATCTCTAGTGGGGTATACTCAAGGCACCGTCTTGCTCCATGGATTCCATATCCATGAATGGTTCGTCAAACGGACTCCCGATGCCAAAGTTATGAAGGTTTGTGCATGGGCACATGGTTTGTGCATGGTCTAAATAAACCGTGCGGCCAGGCCGTGCGAAGTCTCTGGGTGAGACAGTAGCAACCGCATGGTTGGAGCACAGTTTGACAAACCGTGCGGCCAATACGTGCAAAGTCTCTGGGTGTGACAGTATAACCCACACGGTTGGCGCACAGTTTGACAAACTGTGCGACCAAGTCGTGCGAAGTCCCCAGGTGGGACAGTGGCTACCGCATGGTTGGTGCACGATTTCCCAAATCATGCGGCCAAGCCATGTGACCACTTAACATTAGGGTTTTAATTCCTGGGCCACTCAAGATTTCCCATCCTTCCACCGTTCTTCCTCCCACTCGTGCCTCATGCATGATTTCTGGTTTTTTAGAGGTTGGGGGAGCTCCTTAGCTCATTTTGGAGGCACATCGAAGAGTTTTCTTGGTGGATCGAAGGGGGTTCTCCATTATTCACCACAATGCAAAGCCGCCACCTTCCATCGTGATGAACACACCATTCAAGAAGAACGGCGGAGGGGTCGGGCCGTGTTAGTTTAGCCCACACCCTCCACATTAGAGCGGTAACATGCAGCTCAACAAGAACTTAAAAGAAGATCATCAAACCCTAACCTTCCGCAAAGATTATTCCCAAACCCACAAAAGAAAACATCTGTGTTCTTTGTTTAAAAAAAAAATAAGAACTTGGGAATATAGTCATACTCAATATCCACCCCTACCTCGTATGACGATAATCGTTGACGAAATCGCAGAAAGGCTGATGTCATTCCGTCGACGTTGGGAAGCATCCGGGGTAGGAGACCAATGAAGAAGCATCGTCGACATTCTTCACGGTCGGATACTTTTCTTTTTTCTCGGTCGAAGATCGAAGAAATAGTTCCTCATTCTTCGGTGGAGGATTAAGAGACGTTCTTCGTGTTCTTCCTTGAGAGATAATTCTACAAGGGTTCTCCAAGTTCTCTCTCAAAGCTCCACCAAATGAATAGATGCCAACCAAAATAAAATAATAACATCTTCTATTATTTAATTGTTGGCATGAATTCAAAAGAATTAAAAAGGTTCTAATTAATTAAATTAAATAGTTCAATTAATTAATTTTGAGGGTTGGTGCATTAAATTAATGGGGGAAGGTGAAGAGTTTTCTCCCACATAAATGGGGGGTTAAAGGGGGTTTAAAGCCCACATGGTCCCCACCAAGGATATCCTCCCAAGAGAGGTTATGTGCGGGTGTGCCCCACCACCATAACCTCTCATGGGAGGTTATGGTGTGGTGTCCCCCACCACTAACATCCTCTTGGAGGTTTTAACCACCACAAAATAAAAATAAGTTACACTTATTTTTATTTAACTTATTAAAAATACCAAAATCTAACCTCCTTTCTCGATTGAATGCAACTGCGGTGAAGGTCTCACTAAGAAATCACCGATGCTGTGAGTTCAACGGTGCCCTCAGATTTTAATTCCGAGCACCGGTTCAAAAGTTATAAAATCCCGCTCGTACGTTTATTGAACGTACCCAAAAAAAACTTCATAAATTGATTCCGGGCACACCGAGCCTTGGAATCAAGCGCCGTAAATTTTCGCGGACTCGTAAAATTCCCTTGTATTTAAGAAAAAAAAATTTCCACGAAAATTCTGGGTCTTTCCATGCACCATTTTTTGTTCCTTTATCCACTTCACCTCTTTCTCTAAAAAGGAATGTGAATTTTTCATTCCTGAAGCACTAAAAGATCATGAGATCTATGATATTCCATCCCATGTGTCATAATTTATCATCAACAAAAAGTTTTTTATAAAATGTTATCCAATATGCATAAATCCTCATGTGGTGAGATACTACTTTATTCTCATAAACTTCATTGAAAGTGTAACTTAATATTTTTGTAAATGGTTAACCTTATAACCCTTCTGAAATATGAAAATATAATACTTTAGAAAGAATGAAACAAAATCATATTAACATTGATCCCCCATATATCAAAAATTATTTCTTTGTTTACACATTCAAAACATGTGAATATTATCATCGTATATTCCCTTGAAACATGTAATACCCTAAATTACCATAAATCCTTTTGGAATACAATCATGCTTCCCTATTCCAAATATTACTATATATATTACATAAATACCAGAATTTGTAATATTCATCCTTGATGACATAGACTTCATTGTAAAAAAAACTTAATTGGTTCCAAGGTTATTGATATTATCCAATTTACTTTATCTGAAATAATCAACTCTTTGTCCAAGCTAAACTCACTTTTCTCTATATCTTGAACACATTAAGGGTTGACTAAATCAAAATATCACCTTTCCAATAAATCATTTTTCTACATCTTCATCACCATTCAACATATCATTTTTAGTCCTTAATTAAAACTTATACGAAAAATAATTATATATTTCAGGATTTATATAACATTGTCATTGAATTACAAAACATAAATACTTTATTAAACCAACTTTATTCTTAAACCATTACTCAGGATTCATCAACTTATTCCATAATACCACTTTCTTAGAATATGAAATATGAATCATTTATTAATGTTCCTCAACCAAAATATAATCACGATTCTTATGTTTAATGTAATCAATACTGGAAGAACATAACATTCCTTTCATATGTCATTTGCGATCTCTTTATCATTAGAATTATAACCAATTGTTGTACCACCTTCCTAATTGTATTTATGATATTCCCACTTGGGAAATCAATTTTCATAACAACCATACTTTCCACATCTAAACAATTCAATTTTAACCATGTTCCTTCTAGTTCTCGCCATTTATTTATACTAGAAAGAACAGGGTGAGAAACCATATCATAGAATAAAACCACATAATCATGAAAAATTACTTATAGGATGTCTATATCATGAAACATACTTTTTAATCTATGAAATCATAGGTTTTTACTTTGATATTAATAATTGTTATCTATTTAAATAATTCATGTTGTTTTGTAAAGAGTTTGTGAATTTCCAAAGCATATCCCCCAGGAGTGTCAAACCAGGTGTGTAACAAGGTCTGTTATCATGTACCAGGTTACGCTCGAATAAGGCATGAAACACCTTGTTTGAGTTGTTAACCCTACATACGTATTCACAAAATCCACATGCACTTATAGTATACATACATATATATGTAATGCTAAGAAACCACTCATTCTATCATTTACGATAATTCCAATACATTTTACTAAACATTAACTTATCCTTAGACTTATCCTTAGAGACACCCCTATACATATCCTTTGTTGGATCGATATATAGATGTATATCAATATTAGATGGAACAATACAAGAGGGGGGGTGAATTGTAGTTTTAAAAAATTTGTGTTTAAACACATAAGAAAATTAGTTTAAATGATCTTAAACTAATACAATTCACAATAGATACAATTAACCACTATTGTCTTGTATATAAAGGTATGATACGATGTAATACTATAAGAAAAGTAAATCAATTGTATTCAAAATGAATAAAATAATCAGAGTAATACAATAGTTAAGGATTCTACCATAAAGCGTATAGAATCAATCAATACAATATGTAACAGTATGATTGTAATTGAAACAATTAAAAATGAATATGAAATGAAGAAAGGAAACAATAAAATTCCCTTTTCTAAAAGAAACATCAGTGGAAATGTAAAAGTATTACAATTCTTTTGACCCAAAGAGAAGGGTATCCTTTCACCTAGGATAAGAGGTCTGTCTTACCACTACCTTGGTAAGCCTTCGATATGATGATCGGTACGTATGTCTTGCTATCCCACAAGCCCTCGATACGATGATTGATATGTCTTTCTTGCTATACCCGCAAGCCCTTGATACAATGATCGGTACGTCTATCTTTCTATCCCCGTAAGCCCTCGATTTTGCAGGTAATCAACATCTCTGTCTTTCAAACACTTGAAATCCCTCAATACGAAGATCGGTAACACTGTATGCCTATCCTCAACATCCCTCGATCATTATCACCTGATCGGTCACACAAATCAAAACAAAGCACTTATTGAAATACAAAAACTAAGAACAAGCTTCTCATGTTTTGTAATTTCAAGGATTTCGCACGAAGCAATAGAGAAGTCAAAACGTCTCTCTCTAGAACTTGATAGTATCAAAGAATGATCAAAGTCTCTCAGTTGTTCTTATCAGCTTCAACTGACCTCCTATTTATAGGCCTCAGGTTCCAACGGTCACATTTCCTCCAACAGTCATATTTCTCCAGAAAACTCAGAGGGACTTGGACACCTGGCATTATAACGGTCATATTGAAACAGAAAACACAAAATATTTTTGATTAGTTTATAAATAACTCCACGACATCGTTTTGGTTAAAACAAAAGATATATGAAGATGATAATCATGGGTATGATTGACATGTGTTGATAAAGGATAAAAATAAGCATGTGATAAAAATATGAGTACTATAAGTATTACTTAGTGTAATGTATTGATATGATACAAAGTGAGTATGATGCACAAAATTCAGTACAATTGAAAGAGTCAGTGCGATTGACAGAGTATGTTTGATTGACAGAGTCAATATGATTTCCAGAGTCAGTACGATTGACAGAGTCAATACGATTGACAGAGTCGATATGATTTTCAGAGTCAGTACGATTGATAGAGTCAGTATGATAAACATAGTGAGTACGATAAACATAGTCATTACAATAAACATTGTATGATAAGCATATATGAATAAATTTGTGATTTCCAAAACAAGGCATAAAAGTCAAAAGAGAACTTTTGACTCAACAATATCCCCCTTTTTGGAAAGCACAAAACATAAAGTAAAAAAAAAAGAAAAACATATCTCCCCCTGAGTTATTGGAAACTATTCTGAATAAGAAATTGAATACAACTAACTCCCCCTTAGGTATGTACTTTCCTAAGGATTGTATTCGTATTTTTTCTTTGATTTTGAAGTATTTTATTAAAACATTCTCCCCTTATAAAACATTCTCCCCCTTTGTGATTTATAAAAAGAATGGGGTATTCTTGAGTTGCCTGAAAGAGTTAGAGAAAAGAAATTCAAGGCAATGAGAAAGGTAACATAAATATCATTGAGATAACAAAAGTCTATAAAATTCTAGAAATGAGGAAAGAAAGATACAACAACACTCATTTGTTTTCTCTTTCCTTTTATTTCTTGATCAGCTCATGAAGAACGACTTTCATCTTTTTGATTTCTTTCTTGTATTCAGAGATAGAATCACCCTACGATTTGAGAAGTTTTTTTTGATCGGAAAAAAGCTGATCCTGATTCTTGATAGTCTCTTCTTGGACTATGATTACTTATTCAAGAGTATCAATTCTGTCTTGAAAATTATTATTGTCTTTAGATAGCATAGAATTTTTCTTCTTAAACATAACTATTTCATCTTTGAAAGATAAAACCTTTGAAAAATCTGACTGGAAATCATTCATTCTCTCTTACAGCTCTTTTATTGAAGGAATATCAACTCCATGATTTGTTGACATCTGATTCAGCCTTTCAATGGTTTCTTTGTCAAGATTATTGAAAGCAATATCAATATCATTTGAAAGCCTCGTTAAGTCTTCAATTAATATTTCATGATCATTCACTGAGCTCTCTGTTTTGTATGACCACTTAGTCATTCTATTGAAAGCCTTCTTATGAGTAGCCAAAATTTCAGATAGTACTTTTAAATAAGCTTCAATTGACAATACTCACTTTCTAAGTTCTCTTACAGAACCAAAATTCTTCCTTTGATTGTCAGTGATGAAATCAATTTTCCCTTCAAGTCTAGGAAAATAAGGAATAATCTTCTCAATTCCCCTCAAAACATGAACAATATAATCACTCTTCTTGAGAGAAATTATGTGTTCTAAATCAGTATCCTCATCGTATGAATCCAGTTCATTTGATCAGATTGAGTCTTCAACTGGCTATTTTCCTTTTGATTTTTATTTCTCCTTTCCTTCTTCTTCCACTTTTTCACTGATAACAATTAACTTTTTGGTATGAGAATATTGAGCACCTTGCTTTTCTTGGGAAATAATTCTATTTGGAGTTTCAAGAGATTCAGCTGGTTCTTGATCGACATAAGGAACCTATTGAATACCTTCACTTTTCTTTTGAAAAGATTATTCTCTACTCTTTTTTGAGATCTGAATAAATTCCAAAAGAAAATATTCTTCCTCTTCTTCAACTTCCTCAACTTCTTTTACTTATTTCAAAATTTGTTTCCCTTTATCTTTATCTAGAAGACAATGTATGATAGGTTCTTGATGCACTTCTTCTGTTAGTTGAGCACTAGCCTCCTCAACCATTTTCATGATTTTAGAAACATCAAAGTCTTGAGATTTCCTTTTCAAAAGAGTCTTCTTTTCCTTTTCATCCTGAAGGGTATCCTCTACCCTTATCCTCTCACCAAAAGCTTCAGCTGGATCAAGACCAAACTTAGGATCAACTTCTTTTATTTTTTCTCTATCTTTCCTCCACATGGCCACAACCTCCTTTCTGATTTTAGGTTTCTTCTTTAGCTTAGAACTAGTTTTCAGATCTAACTTTTGAGGAACAAAAACAGTTGGATTATCTTTGATTGGCAAAGGTGCTGATTGATTTGGTGGCGATTGATTTTGTGCCGATTCAGCTTCTACATCTTTGACAAAAATCTTTTAGTTTTCATCAAAATAGATATAAAACTTCTTCAATGTATTCTTACTTATCTAGGAAGGCTTCAACTATTTCAATTTCCCTTTCGAAGGAATATTACAAAACTTCATGCTCTCAAGAATAAACTTGTAATAATGGAGGGACACATAATCAAATGAGATTTAATCGCTCCTAACTTGACATTATTGATGGTTTCAAAAATGTATCCCATGAGATTTACCTTTCTCATGTTTACAAGATAGTCTAACATAAAAATATCAGAGACTTTAAGAGTTTCTCTATCCCCTTTCATTGGGATAAGAAAACCTTACATCCAAAGCACCACAAACCTGTTATCTGGAGATAAATTAGCTATTTTTCTCTTCTCTTCATTTATAATTAACAACGACTTTTCATCACTTTATTTATTAAACGTACCAACTTGATCTGGTAGTTTATGAGATGGACAAAAAGAATCACCTTCTGTTAAGGCACTTAGAAAGTGGGATGCTTGTTTCACAGACATTGAGATTTTTCTATCGTACACATAAAAGTTTATTATTATATTTTTGTAAAAAGACACGGTTTTGTAGAATTGACTAACTTCCTCAACAAGAAACGGATCTTGAGATACAGGTTTTTCAACACAAAGATGTTCCCAGCCTTGAAACAAAATAATCCTCCTGATTTTTGAATCATATGTGTCAAAGAAGTCCCAAGAAACTAACCTTTCTCTAAGGAAGTCTTTCTCTAAAAACTTTTTTGAAGACATTTCGGCAGGAGTGTTGGAATAAGACTGAGACATATAGATGTGGCAAATGGAAGATCATACGGAGTCTTAAAACAAAGGGGAAGAGCTTCACCACGAGATCTAAAAAACTAGTGTGGGTTTGGGGAGGGGAGGGGTCTATTTATAGGAGAAAAAAGGATGACCGTTGATCTTCTACAGTTGATATTAAGAAGAGAAAAAAAAACAACGGATAGGATTAAAAGGTTTTTTTTAAGAAAAAAGAGAAACAATAAAAAGTAAGAAAAACAATACAAAGTAAGGAAAGAATGTACCTGCCATAGATTCTAAGGAAACTGTTGGTTTAATAGTATTAACATAGTATAATACAATATCAAAAATAAAATACACGAGTTCAAGGAAAAAGAATACGATCGGTTGTGAAACTGATGGAAAAAAAATTCATTACTATAGGTTGTCAAGCTGATGGAAAACAAAGTCATTACCATAAGTTTTCAGGATGATGGAAAACAAAGTTATTACCATAGGTTTTCAAGCCGATGGAAAACAAAGTCATTACCATAGGTTGTCAAGCCGATGGAAAACAAATTAACTACCATAGGTTGTCAGGCCGATGGAAAACAAAGTCATTACCATAGGTTGTCACACCGATGGAAAACAAAGTCATTACCATGGGTTGTCAGGATGATGGATAACAAAGTAATTAACATAGGTTGACGTGATGATGGAAAACAAATTCATTACCATAGGTTGACGTGCCGATGGAAAACAAATTTGCTACCATAGGTTGACGTGCCGATGGAAAACAAAGTTGTTACCATAGGTTGACATGCTGATGGAAAACAAAGTTATTACCACAGGTTGACGTGCTGATGGAAACCAAAGTCGTTACCATAGGTTGACATGATGATGGAAAACAAAGTTTTTACCATAGGTTGACGTGCCGATGGAAAAAAAAGTTGTTACCATAGTTTGACATGCTGATGGAAAACAAAGTTGTTACCATAGGTTGACGTGCCAATGGAAAAAAAAGTTGTTACTATAGGTTGATGTGCTGATGGAAAACAAATCAATATGATACTCAGGTAAACAAGATGACAGATGATTAAAACCTTAACCAAATAGTCAAAACGATAATCAGAAATATAGAAAACCAAAATAATAAACTAATAAATAAGGAAAAGTTTAGGAAATATATAAGGTAAAGAAAAGGATTTTCTCCCCATTTTAAGAGGAGTTAAATGTAAGGAGAAGTGTAAAACATTAAGTATATACGAATGATTATTTTAATGTAATCATTCCTAGCTTCTGTTTTATAAACTCAAATCTATCAGAAGATAAAGGTTTTTTAAAAATGTTAGCAAGTTTTTCTTGCGTTCCGATGAATTGTAAAATACTATATCCTTTTTGTGTGTGATCCCTAAGAAAGTTATGCCTAATATCTATGTGTTTTGAATGTGAGTGATGTATTGGGTTTTTACTAAGAGCTATGGCACTAGTATTATCACATAGAATTTGAGTTTTGGAAAAACTCAATCCATAGTTAGTGAGTGTGTGTTGCATCCACAACACTTGAGCACAACAACTTCCAGCTGCTACATATTCAGCTTCAGCAGTGGAAAGTACTACTGAGTATTGTTTCTTGTAGGACCAAGAAACCAAAGAATCTCCTAAGAAATGACATGTTCTAGATGTAATCTTTCTATCCATTCTACAACCACCAAATTCAGCATCAGAAAAACTTTTTAAAACAAAATCATTTCCAGAAGAATAAATAAGTACTAAATCCAGAGTTCCTTTTAAATACCGAAATATTCTTTTCACAACTTTTAAATGAGACTCTTTTTGATTAGATTTGTATCTTGCACATAAGAATATGGAAAGTACTACTGAGTGTGTGTTGCATCCACAAAACTTGAGCACAACAACTTACAGCCGCTACATATTCAGCTTCAGCAGTGGAAATTACTACTGAGTGTTGTTTCTTGCAGGACCAAGAAACCAAGGAATCTCCTAATAAATGACATGTTCCAGATGTAATATTTCTATCCATTCTACAACCACCAAAGTCAGAATCTACAAAACTTTTTAAAACAAAATCATTTCTAGAATAATAAAAAAGTACTAAATCTAGAGTTCCTTTTAAATACCGAAAGATTCATTTCACAACTTTTAAATGATACTCTTTTGGATTAGATTTGTATCTTGCACATAAGAATATGGAAAACATTAAGTCTGGTCGATTAGATGTTAAGTATAAAAAACTTCCTATCAAACCTCTAAAAATTGTTTGATCTATTGGTTTCCCAGTTTCATCAAGATAAAGTGTATTTGAGGTACCAATTGGAGTGATAATACTTTTAGAATTGTCGTAACCATACTTTTTGAGTAAATATTTAATATACTTATGTTGAGATATATATGTTCCTTCTGGTTTTTGTGAAATTTGAAAACCTAAAAAGAATGTTAAATCACCCATCATACCCATTTCAAACTCAGATTTCATTAAATTCGCAAAAGAATCAGTTAAAGACTGCTGAGTTGATCCAAATATGATGTCATCAACATAAATTTGAACAATCAAAACATTTTCATTTTACATTTTTATAAAAAGGGTTGGATCTGCTGTACCTTTTTCATAATTGTTTTGTAAAAGAAAACCTATAAGTCTATCATACCATGATCTAGGGGCTTGTTTAAGGCCATATAAGGCTTTGGTAAGTTTAAAAACTTGATTAGGATATTTTGAGTCTAGAAAAATAGGGGGTTGTTTGAAAAAAACTTCTTTTCGAACAATTTTTTTTGAAAAGCACATTTAACATCTATTTGAAATAATTTGAAATTAAAGTATGCTGCAAAGGATAATAGAATACGAATAGATTCAAGTCTAGCTACTGGAGCATATGTTTCTTCATAGTCTATTCCATCTTGTTGATTATATCCCTTAGAAACAAGTCTTGATTTATTTCTTACAATGATTTCATTTTCATCACATTTATTTCTAAAAACCCATTTTACACAAATTATAGTTGTTTCTTTAGGTCTTTCAACTAAAGTCCAGACTTGATTCCTTTAAAATTCATTTAGTTCATCTTGCATTGTTTTAATCCAATCTTCATAACCTAAGGCCTCACTTGGACTTTTAGGTTCAAATTGAGAAAGAAAGTCAAGTTGTTCTATTTCATTTCTCAAGGAATTTCTAGTCCTTACAGGTTGATTTACATCGCCAATGATGTTATCACTGGGATGATTCCTAAGAAGAAATTGATTTGGGTTTTGTAAAACCTTTTCATCAACATATGGTAGAAAATATTCTGGGGTAAAGGTTTTAGAAAAACTTTCTTGAACATTTTCCTTATCAGAAGGATCTTCTAATAAAGTTTGATGAACAATTTTTGAAAACACATCCGAAGATGTAGGTTGGGGTTGGTTGAAAACAAAAGGATTAGTTTCATCAAAATTAACATGCACTATTTCTTCAACAGTACAAGTATTTTTTATTGAAAACTCTATAAGACTTATAAGTTATAGAATATCCTAGAAAGATTCCTTTATCAGATTTTGGTGTGAATTTGTGTAGATTCTCTTTAGTATTCAGAATAAATACTTTGCACCCAAAAACTTTGAAGTATGAAACTTTAGGTTTTCGTCCAGTCCACAATTCATAAGGTGTTTTATTATGAAAAGGTATAGTTAAAACACGATTTATAATATAACAAGGATTACTAACACCTTCAACCAAAAAATGCTTAGCAATTGAGTATTCACTCAACATGGTTCTTTTCATTTCCTGAAGAATGTGATTTCTTCTCTCAACAACACCATTTTGCTGAGGAGTTCTTGGTGCTGAAAAGTTGTGAGTAATACATTTCTTACTAAAAAAAGTTTCAAAATATGAATTTTGAAATTCACCACCATGATCACTATGAATAGTTATCAATGGTATTTTTTTCTCATTTTTAACTTGGGCTCTAAAAGTTTTTAAGTAGAAAAGGGCTTCAGATTTATTTGTTAGAAAATAGACCCATGTAAATCTAGTAAAGTCATCAACTAAAAAAAATACATAGTATTTTCCTCCAATGCTTCTAGTTTGTGAAGGAACAAAAAGATCCATGTGCACTAGCTGTAATGCATTAGAAGTTGAAACTTCATTAATTGATTTAAAGCTAGTTTTATGTTACTTTCCAAATTGACAAGGATCAAAAACCTTTGAAGAATCATATCTAAGATCCAGTAGTCCCTTTACAAGTCTTTTCTTTGAAAGTTTACAAAGGTTTCTTAGGTTATAGTGTCCTAGTCTTCTATTCCCTAGCCATGATTGGTCTTCTATTTCACTTAAGAAAGGTAAATTTTGGCTCCTAAGGTCTTCTAAGTTAATAGTGTATACATTCTCTTGACTATGGGTAGATAGAATGAATTCATCCTTGGAATTATGAACTAAGCATTTATCATTTCTAAAATTCACAAGGTATCCTTCATCACATAATTGACTTATGCTGATGAGATTGTGCTTAAGACCTTTAACAAACAAAACATTTGAAATAAGAAATTTTCTAAGAAAAACAATATTACCTATTCCTACAATATTTCCTTGAGAATTATCTTAGAAGGTAACCTTTCAACCTTTTGTTTCGATAATATTTTCAAATAAATCTTTATTTCTGGTCATCTGTTGAGAACAACCACTATCCATGTACCAAATATTCTTGTTGGTACACTTCTTATTTTCCTGAAAAAGAAACAATTAGTTTTTCAAAATCCAAACTTGTTTGGATCCAGAAGGGTTAGATAAAAGAATTTTAGGAATCCACATTTGTTTTGAAAAATGAGCTTTATGAAATCATAAAGACTGAGTTCTATTAAGAGAACAATCTATTTTCTAGTATCCACCACATTGACACTTATCACAAAATGGGGTACTTTGAGGAAAAAAATAGTTATTACTAAAAACCGGTTTAGAATGAGTATAAACAAAACCAGAATGATTTTTCAAAGGTAAAATTTGAGAATAAATTTTATCAAAGTTTTCCTTTCCATAAGTAAAGTTTGAAAAACATTTTTTCAAGGAAAAAATTTCTGACTTTATTTTTAAAACTAAGTTTTTATCCTCTAAAACATTTGATTTTGAACTAGAGTTAGGATCGAAAACATTTTTCTTAGAAATTAAATTTTCAAGATCCTTAGAAAGTTTATCCTTATCAGATTTGACTTTCTTAGGGGTTTTTTAAAATACTTTCAAAATCAGAAGTTTTCATATCAAGATCATTAGAAATATCTGATACTTCTTTAGTTAAAATTTAAATTCTAGAATTTTCTTTATCAAGTTTTTTCTTGAGTTTAGAATTTTCATTTTCAAGTAATTTAGAAAACCTAGAAACTTCTTTAAAAGAAGGTAATTTATTATCTTCTAATGACAAAGAATCGTCATTTGAAGATTCATAATATTTATTATCAGTATAATTTTCATTTAAGGATACATTTGTAATAAATTCAGAATTGTGTACCTTAGCCATGAAACAATGATCTTTAATTGGTAGTCTGGCTATAAGTCCAATATTACTTTTTCCTGAGGATTCATATTCTGAATAATTATCTGATGAATCACCACTACTTTCACTCCAAGTATCAGTGGCCTTCAATAATTTCTTTGTCTTTGTCTTGTAATAATTTTTCTTATTTCTTTCAGAATGTTTCTACTTTCTATATTTTCTCTTCAACAAAGGACAATCAAGTATTATATGACCTACTTTCTTGCATTCATAACAAGTTACCTCTGAATATTTCTTATCCTTTCTATATTTATTTTTGAATATGTATTGGAAGTATTTCTTTCCCACAATCTTGTTCATCCTTCGAGAAAGATTGGCTAACTCATTATCTGAATGATCACAATCACTTGATTCTGACATAACAACTTTATTAGATTTGGATCTTGTTATCCTTTCAGGTGTTTTAGCTTTAGATATAGTAGTAAAATCTACACTTCCATTTCCATTTTTCTTTTTATTGAAATCAGCATCTCTATTCATTCTTGTCTTGTACTGTAGAAAATTTCCAAAGAGTTTATCAAGATTAATCTAAGAAACTTTTTTGTTTTCATCAATAGCTGTCATTTTTGACTCCCATTTGTTTGGCATCATATCAATAATTTTTTCAACAAGAGCTTCATCATCAAGACCTTTTTCTCCCATAGATTGTAAACTGTTGAAAATTTTCATAAATCTTTGTTTCACTTTACATACCGGCTCTCCATAAGGAAAAAGAAATCCATGATACTCTGCTCGAAGCATTGCTCTTCTTGTTTCTATAACCTTGGATGTACCAAAATGTGTGACTTCCAATTTCTTCCAAATACAATTGGCTGATTTACAAGATGATATCTAGCTGTATATATTCCTGGTCATAGATCATAGCAAAGTATTTTGTACCTTGTAATTCAGTTTATATTCATGATTTTCTTGATTGGTGAAAGTACTGAATTATTTTTCAGGAATTTTGTAACCTCCAGTAAGCATAATAAAATTGTCTACACCAGTATTGATAACAAATGTCTTTATTCGATCTCTCCAGTACTAATAATAATTCCCATCAAAGATAGGTGGTCTAGTTAGATTTATATTATCAATTGATCCAATATTCATCCCTACCATCTAATAAAACAAAATCTTTTCCACTCCAAACATTAGTGCAGTGAGTAGTTGAAACAGAAATTTGAAAGAAATAAATAGAGATAGTAATACAAATCAGTGTAAACCTTCTCTGATACCAATTGTTGGATCGATATATAGATGTATATGTATATTAGATGGAACAATACAAGAGGGGGGGGGAATTGTAGGTTTAAAAACATTGTCTTTAAATACTTAAGAAAATTAGTTCAAATGATCTTAAACTAATACAATTCACAACAGATACAATTAACCACTATTGTCTTATATATAAAGGTATGATACGATGTAATAATATAATAAAATTAAATAAATTGTATTCAAAATGAATACAATAATCTGAGTAATACAATAGTGAATGATTCTACCATAAAGCGTATAGAATCAATCGATACAATATGTAACAGTATGATTGTAATAGAAACAATTACAAATGAATATGAAATGATGAAAGGAAACAATACAATTCCCTTTCTAAAAAAACAGTAGTGGAAATGTAAAAGTATTACAATTATTTTGACCCAAAGAGAAGGATATCCTTTCACCTAGGATAAGAGGTCTGTCTTACCACTAACTTGGTAAGCCCTTGATACGATGATCGGTATGTCTGTCTTGCTATCCCCGCAAGTCCTCGATATGATGATCGGTACGTCTGTCTTGCTATCCCCACAATCCCTTGATACGATGATCGGTACGTCTGTCTTGCTATCCCCACAAGCCCTCGATTTTGCAGGTAATCGACATATCTGTCTTTAAAACACATGAAAGCCCTCAATACGAAGATCGGTAGTACCGTCTGCCTATCCTCAGCAGCCCTCGATTGTTATCACCTGATAGGTCGCACAAAGAAAAATTAAGCACTTATTGAAATACAAAAACTAAGAATGAGCCGTTCACATTTTGTAATTTCAAGGCTTTCGCACGAAGAAAGAGAGAAGTCACAACGTCTCTCTATAGAACTTGATAGTAGCAAAGAATGATTAAAGTCTCTCAGTTGTTCTTCTCAACTTCAAATGACCTCCTATTTATAGGCCTTAGGTTCCAACGATCACATTTCCTCCAACGGTCTTATTTCTCTGGAAAACTTGGAGGGACTTGGACACCTGGAATTATAACGATCATATTGAAACAGAAAACACAACATCATTTTGATTAGTTTATAACTAACTCCACGACATCATTTTGGTTAAAACAAAAGATATATGAAGATGATAATCATGGGTACGATTGACAAGTGTTGATAAAGGATAAAAATAATCATGTGATAAAAGTATGAGTACTATAAGTATTACTTAGTGTAATGTATTGATATGATACAAAGTGAGTATGATGCAAAAAATTCAGTATGATTGAAAGAGTCAGTACGATTGACAGAGTCAGTACGATTGACAAAGTCAGTACGATTGACAGAGTCAGTACGATTAACAGAGTCAGTACGATTGACAGAGTTAGTACGATTGACAGAGTCAGTATGATTGTCAATGTTAGTATGATTGATAGAGTCAGTACGATAAACATAGTCAGTATGATAAACATAGTCAGTACGATAAACATAGTACGATAAGCATATATGAATACATTTGTGATTTCCAAAACAAGAAATAAAAGTCAAAAGAGAAATTTTGACTCAACATCCTTATAAATATCCCTAGGGATATCAGTAATCTTTTCTTATAATCATTTCCAAAGGTCAATTAAACTATTCCTTTGATATATAATATAACGTTCCAGGCTTAACATACATGGATATTACATAATTTTAGATGAATATTCAGCACATTACAAAAATTCATGCATGAGGAATGTAATATTATAGTGTCTTTGTAAGCATAGAAAACATTCTTCTAGTATGGTGAATGATCTTAAAAATATTCCTTAACGATCTTCCAATTTAGTAATCCTAGATAAAAAATTTCTTCATTATCTCGGGATTGGAAACATAATAAAGGGGTGATCTCAAATTTTCAATAATGGTAAATAAATGAAATATATGATCATAACATGAACATAAGGGTATGAGAACATGATCATATTGTCAAAATATCTTACCATGCATATCAAAGATCATAAACATGAATCATGAAATAAGGATTAAAAGTTCATAAGACATGAATCATAAGATAACTAGGAACATAAGCCATGAAATAATAACATATGAATAAGACATGGAATTGTGGAATACACATCAACATATAACATCGTGAACATATATAAGTAAAAATAGGTTCACTCATTAAGTTATGGACATGAAATCAGGCCCTTGAATAAACTTATGGACATGTAACAAGGTCCATTCATAATGTTGTGAACATCAAATTAGTATCATACATAACACTGTGATCATATAATTAGTTTCATGCATAAACTTATAGACATGCAACCCGGTCCATGCATATTGTTTCGAACCTATAATCATGTTCATGCATAACATTATGAACACATAATAAGGTTAATTCATAATATTTTGAACATGTAATCAGGTTCAAACATAAACTTATGAACTTACAACCAGGTCCATGCATAATATTTTGAACATATAATCAGGTTCACACATATCATTTATACTCATGAGTCATCCATCATTACCTAATGAATTGGAGGGAGATATAGGTCCCACCCATCACATAATACATGTGAAAAAATATTATAAACAATCATCATATCATAACCTATGAAATAAAATGGGTGTTATAAACATTTCATCATATCATCACCTATGGAAAAGAAATAGGTCTCATAATCATTTCATCAAAGCATAACCCGTGAAAAAAAAGAAAGTTTCAAATCATATAACTCGTGGAATAGAAATGGGTGTCATAAGAATCATTCCATAAAAAAATAAACCATTCAAGAAATAATATGAATGGAACCTTGAAATTATTTACCATAAGGGAATGAGTAACATCAATGGATGTCATCTTTATTGAAAATAATTTTGAAATATCTTTTAAGAAAATTTATTGAGGAAAATATCCCTTTTTCATTGAAAAGGAATTTTAATACATAATAAATTTAGAAGACCATTTTCTTTTAAAATTAATTGAAAATTTATAAAGAAGGATTGAAAATATTTTTAAATCCTTTTTCCTTGAAATTTTATAAAATAATCTTGAAAATAGTTTGAAAACCATTTTCCTTGAAATCATATAAAATATGATTGAAAACATTTTTGAAGACTTTTTTCTTTGAAAATTAATAAAATAATATTGAAAACATTATGAAAAACTTTTTACTTGAAAGATTATAAAATAATATTAAAAAAAATTAATTTTGTTTCTTTAAAAACACTTTGATAACTTATAAATTAATCTTGAAAACATTTTGAAAACTATCTCTTTAAAAATACTATGAAAACTTATAAAGAAAGCTTGAAATTTTTTTGAAAACCATTTCATTGAAAAAACCTTGAAAACATTTAAAGAAATATTGAAAATGTTTTCGAAACCATTTCTTTGAAATCAATTTGAAAACCTATAAATAATTCTTGAAAACATTTTGAAAAACATTTTAGAAAACATGGTATTGAAAGGACATAGATTTCCTACCGAAGAGAGAGGTAAAGTCAAAATTTCATAAAAAGACTTTATTAATCATCATATATTAAAAAGATTGAAAAAATTGTACAAATACATTAATATATCATGAATAAATATAATATATGAAAATTAATGATTTATCTTAAGATATGGATCATAATATTTCATTGATGGATGCATAATCATAAACAACCTCAACAAATGATGAAATTGTTTCAATAAACTCTTACCACTTGGTAACTTTGACTTATATTACCCATGTAAGAAAATGAAATGAAATTAATCTTAAAATATCATGAAAATAATTATATTCATGATTTAACATATCAAACTTAGTATATAAACCTCGTAGAAAAATATAGGTGCATGACATGACATGTGTCTCAAAGAAAGAAAATTGAGGCAAAATTACATTACTAATTTAGTAACGTTTGAAACATAAACTACATGAAAGAAACATCATAAAATAGATATTTAAATACCATAAATTTAAGTATAATAATCATAGAATAAATTTATGGCTAGTATACACACCACATATAATAATTATGAGGTGAACACGGATTGCGTCTCATAGAAAATAAAAGTGAGACGAGAAAACTCTTACTACTTGAGTAACTTTAGAACCGTGATCACCATGAAAAAATAACATCAATTTAGTAAATTTAATATCATTAAATAAAATGAATTAATTATATAATATGTTACAGGGAAATATATACACCACACAAAAGAAGCAAGTGGTGAATATGACAAGCATCTCATTGAAATAAAAAGTGAGATGAAATTCTATTACCTTAAATATTGACTCTCTTCGTACTCATAAAAAACTTATGTATAATAAATATAAGTTTATTATAAATATTTTAAATAACCATATTTTTATATCTAATATTTAATATGTTTTTATTATGACTTTATATTACCCACTTATTAACAATTCCATGTTAAGGTTTCGCTATGGGTAATATCTAATATGTTTTTCTCATGTGTCTTAATTTGTTATATTGATGGTCCTATTACAAATATCATGATTAAAAAAAATTAAACTATGATATAAATATCAATTATATTCATTATATATATATTTATAATAATCTATATAATATATAAATATGAAATGAAATACACTTTTCCGGGAGTTGGTAGGTTATACATACACATTAACATTGTTTCCATTTTTTGTTGTAACATTGAAAGAAAGAATGTAAATTAAATATATGTATATATATAATATAATAATAGTAAAATTAATAAGTCATATATATCATATAATTTCAACAAACCCAACCTTAATATATTCCATGTAGTGTGTGAACAAATCACATCACTTTGAGGAGGCATTAGTGCACACTTCTCCAAACGAAATTATCGTATTTACAGAAAATGGAAAGCATGACGGTATATGATATATAATAATTAAAGAAGAATAAATACATATTATATATCATATATATAATATAAAAATAGATTTTACATCATAATTCTCAACCATGATAGGTGGTAAATGAAAAATGAACAACATCATTTCGTGATGCGGTAGTTCACTGTACACAAGAATGGTAAGTTCGTTACCCATTAGATGGAAGTGTGTGTAAGTTTAGGTTGAACCCTTACCATAAAAATGTCTCAATATATTTAGGATACTACGTTTGTTATTTATGTATGTAATAATAATAATTTAGGTAGTGTATAATGAAAATAAAGGAAATGATCTTGAGGAAGGGTGTTACCTCTTCTTTGGGTAACTCCTTTTGGTTTTCACCAAAGGGATTCCTTGGTTGGTATTCATACTGAAGGGAAGATTTAGGAAGGAAGGAAGGGATTTTTTAAAGTGATTTAATTAGTGATTTTATACACTTAAATGGTTTTATAGGTATGAATAAGGGGGAGAGGTGGTGTCCTTTTATAGGGGAGGGAGGGGACGCACTTGAAATTTTTGAAAAAAAGTTTGGTGTACCCGTGTTTTTACCTTAAAAAAGTCATAAAAAACAATCCAATATCAATAATGGAAGGTATAAGGTAGAAATATGGCTATAAAATTGTTGTTTTACAAGTGGATAGTTCATTTTGTCCCTTATGATCGAGGTTTAGTCCCTTGTTAAGCTTAATTTTACCCTAATCGCTGTAATTAATTTTAATCACTTTCACTGATATTTTTGGTCAAAAATTAAGTTGATATTATTCTAAAGTAAATATTATACTGAATGAAGCCATGTATTTCCAATTATTGAAATTAAATTCACCAAATTTAAAAAATTAAGTTTAATTCTTATCTCATAGAAGTGGCAAGAAAACAGGTTTTTAAAGTGAGAATGTTCAAAATTCATTAAAATTTTATATCTAAATTAAACATAAAAATGATTATAATAAACTAAATTGGATTAATATATTTATAATTTATAATTTTTTACTTTATAACCAACTTAAAATATAATTTAACTATATAAATAAATTAAATGAAAAAGCAGTTTTGAATTAAAATTCAGTTATGTTCACTATTCACCAAAAAGTGAAGTTTTCAAAAGAATCCCAAAAAATCACCCTAATAAAATTTCAAAATTGTGAATTAAAAAATGATGTTTATTTTATAAAATTTAATTTCTAAAATTTTCAAAAATTAATTTTATTATTGTTCACATAAGGACATAAAAAGCAGTTCTTTTGGGAAAATAGTATTTCCAAACATTTAAAGACTTTACCAAAAATTATATGTTTTATCATCATTATGTTTTATTTATATAAAACCATTATAAATAATATTTAAAAATTAGTTATTATTATTCATATTATTATGTCTAATGGCTTTGTTATAACTATCTCATTTTATTAATTATAATAAAAAATGTTGTTTTGTAGAAACTCAGTGTTGCATTTAACGCAATCCAAGTTAGTGCTACGTATAATGCAAGCCAAGTCAATGTTGTGTGTATCACAACATTATATTGGTTTATCATATAAAAAATATTAATATTCTATAGTATAAAAAGTAATAAAAACTTGGTGTGTTCATATAACAAAAGCTATATTCAGTGTTGCATGAAATGAAAAATATCATAAATATTAAATTAATTCTCAAAAACTTAAAAAATATTAGGGTATTACACCACTGATGAGAACACCTATAGTTAGAGATCATTCAGACTCATGTTAATGAAACTCATAGTAGAAAAAATAGTTATTCTAATAATCAGAGTAATTATTTTTAATTTCATGTGGGGATAACATCTTCTCGAAAGTATCTCCATGGAATTTTATGATATTGTTTGGTAAGAAAGAGAAATTGAACCCCTATTATAGCAGACCTTTTGAAATTATGGAATGAATATGAGGCATGTATTACCCTTTGGAAATTCATTAATTTCTATATAAAGTATATAATGATTTCTAGATATCATTATTAATGAATTATATAAAAAATATATTGAATGTGATCACCTTTGAAGATAAAGAATTAGATCTTGATCAGTCTTACTGTGAAGATCCAAAATAGATTTGTGAAAATAGAAAGCATGATTTTTGGAACTAAATAACTTTAATGGTAACATTACTTTAGTGAAATAATAAAATGAAGGAATATATGTGTGAACTAGAGGATGTTATGTATGTCACGACCCCCTCCCCACAAATTGTACCCCTACTAGGATGGAAATGTGAGAAGAGAGATAATGACCCCTGAGTCCCACCTCCAGTAGGCCCAGGGTTGGCGACTAGCACCGAGGGTACAATAAACACACAAATAGGAGGCATTACCCTCTAACATAACACATGCGAAAGAGAGATATAAGAAGACACCAAATAACTCCAACTCAAACAACAATATAAAATAAATCCCAAGTACACATATATAATGTCATGAAAACTACTAAAACTGAAAGGGGAAAACTACAAGTACCAAAAAAAAGTAAAAACAACAGTGACCACAAAGCCTGAATAGCTCCTACAACCCCAAGCTAGTAGAAACCAGCTTGATCTCCATACTTCTCCAAGTGACCTAAAAAATAGTTTATATATACATAGGGTGAGTAAAACAGTATACTCAGTAGGATCCTCCCCAGAGCCTCTCGTGAAAAAGTAAAGAAAGCATGATAAAGCACAGTGAACAACAAGTGAAACAAACTCATCACCTAAACAACTATACTAAGTTCCTAGACTCACCATGGATACTCTCACAGTGTAATGCATACATAAGTATATAATATAATAAATAATATCAAGGGTGCCCGCTACTACTTCCCCACTGGTTTTCCACTTTGCCCCAACGTCGCACGTCCTAAGCGTCTCTCTCCAAAAAGGCTTGCCTGCAGACACCTGAGCGAAGCACTATAACATGCACCTCATGAAACAAAATCACCATGTCCATGTAATCAATGTAACCAAGTAGTTTCTGGGAGACACCACAACTCGTATAATGTGTATCATATGTCGGGTATTATACCTCAAGCCATTGCAACCCATACACCGAGTAAGGATCCTCAAGCCATCATAGCCTATACATGTTATACCTATAGTAGTCCGTAGGAAACTATATCCAGAATATATGTGTGTGAATAACCACAATCCATTATATCCCTCTACACACATATATGGGTAAAACTAATCGTTGTGCCTATCAACACAAGTAACTACAAAGAGAATAGAGAGAGGCCAAAGGGGGTAGTCAGCCATCCATCCTCCCACCAGAATGTTGGGGAAAACACCCCCAGGGCTCAGAATACCCGAGGTGTTAGTTTCCTTAACTGACGGGGTGGAGTAGCATATAGAAACAAAAAAAGTACAGAATATACTATAGCTCACAACCACACTCTGGGAATAACCTAGTCTTAGACTCAACAGCAGCTAATGCCTCTTATACTCCTAGATGCCACTTATAAGACTAGGTATCCTATAAGCACACAACCATTTAAAGAGATTTGTTACATTACTTCATTCCATTTTATCAGTTTCACTTTACGTTAATTAATTCATTAAACATAAATTTACCATTAAAAATTTCCATAGTATATTTCATTATCATCACAGCCAAAGTCCATTGTTCCTTCAAATTAAAACCTCAGCATTGCATCCCAGCAAGCTCCAACCCCATGGGTTAACATAATTTATTCAATTATTTATTTACATCATTACATTTACAAATTCCCAGGCATTCTAGAAAACATTCTATGTTAATAAACAAAAGGGGGCTCAACACGGTGAGTAGATGAACTACTCGTCAAGACTTTGCCGACTATAGCAAGAGTGTAGACCCATCCTCCCTTGAGAAGCTAAACACGGAAAGAATGTGGCATACCCCACACATATTCACCCATTTTAGAAGAAGGGTAAGCAAGACCAACTGCCTTGAGAAGTGGGGAAAGTAAAGAAGATAAAAAATAAAAAAGAATCAATAAGAATCCAAACATTCATATCCAACCCATTTCATCATCCCTAGGGTCCTCCCCAACACCCACATGCATAAACTGATGCATCTCGCCACTCTAGGTGTCAATTACTGCCACAAAAAGTAGCCCTCCATGCCCCCACATATCACAATAGCCATCCAAGCTCACATCACAACACAAGCCGTAAGAAAAAAAACATCATATCATTTGGGATCTTGGACCTTAAACAAGAAAGAGGGTAACTTAGAAACATACAAGGAATTATCTTTTATCAAACAACCAGTTATTTAATCCATCTCGGATTAAATAATTTATTATTCATAGGTTCCAAATTCAGAAAAGCTAACCTGTAAGCTATCATAAAAAATTTAACCATGATTACGACACCAATTTGATTAACATCAAATTACAACAAGAAGAACCAGATTCGTTTACATGCCTCTTTATCTTTATCTAAACAATTATTGATTAATTCTAGCTTTACATTATTCACCAATTTCCATCAAGAATGAAAATCTAAAAAAATCATGAAAAGATATCACGCTATCTAGAAAAACAAGAGGCAATAACATACGATCAATATCAATTTATTTATCCAGTTCAAATATTTATTATGTTAATTCTATTGTGATCTAGTGGGATAAAACATGATATCTATACAGTTTCATGTAAAATAAAATAGAATCAATGAATCCCCTACCTCAAACGGTTCATAACGTTCTTTATATGAGAACGATCCACACAACGGGTTATGATCTCCTCCCCCCTTGACAACTGTATCCACCCAAGGATGCAGAGACACCACCACACTAGTCAACACCCAAGAAAAGACCATTAGGAACATGGAGATAAAATTCCAGAAAAAGGGCAAGGAGAAACAGAAGGAGATGAACCCAAAAGAATGATGATAGATCTTACCTTATATCGAAGATTGATTGATACTTCTTGGTTGCATCAAAACATAGTGGAACCAATCTAAGGAGGAATGTTTGATTGAGAAACTCATACATGATGGAATGAAAGGTTCAAGCATCTCATAGACAAGAACATGGAGGAATAAATATGGAGGAAGATATATCATCTTGTTATAAGATTTAACAGAGTAATGGTTTAAGATATGCTAGATTTTCCATTAAAAGAGGACCGCATTGACCCACGCAGTTTGACCATGTAAAAGAATCCCAAGCCTTAGTAAAATCAATATAGGAGTTATGACCTTTGAATTGGCCTTAGAGTCCTTAAAACAAGGCTTTAAATGCATTTTACATCAAATGAAACGTCAAAGGGGTAAAACTGTAGGAAGATAGAAACGCTGTACACGAACTCAAAATTTGGAAAAGGAAAAACACAGTTCATGAACCTCACCATTGAAACCTCACCATTGGAACCTCACCATTCTAGAAACACTGTTCATGAACCTCACCATTGGAACCTCACCGTTCTGGAAACACTTTTCATGAACCTCACTGTTGGAACCTCATCATTATAGAAACACTGTTCATGAACCTCATCGTTAGAACCTCACCATTCTGAAAGCAATATTCACATAAGGTCACCATTTCACTATTCACCTAAGGCTACCAATGACACTATTCACATAAGGTTACCGTTGCACTATTCACAAAAGGCTACCAATGAAATTGTTCTTATAAGGTCACCGTTGCACTGTTCACATAAGGTTACCAATGACACTGTTCACATAAGGTCACCGTTGCACTGTTCACATAAGGTTACTGATGACACTATTCACATAAGGTTACCGTTGCACTGTTCACATAAGGTTATCGTTGGAACTGCTCACAGCGGTCTACCGTTGGAACTGTTCACAAGGCTTCCGTTGGTACTGTTCACCAAATTGGAAATTTGGAAAAGTGATGGGGATATGTCACCTTGACCTCCCAGAACACCTCAGAAACCATATTTTCACAAAGTAATGGACTAGAGAGGTCTATACCATTAAATAAAATACCTCTCAAAACATTATCTTCCTCGAGAATTCAAAACCAACCTAAAAGAAAACATAAAAGTAGTCTGAACAACCACCCATTGAGATACCTCTCAAAAGAGAGAAAACCAGAAGAATCAACCAAGGAAAGCCATATCATAAACACGAAAGGTCTATAACCACAAAGTGGACATAGTGACATGAAAAGAGTTAAACATCAAACAAATCTAGGTACTGAGCTTGTATCTATGACTCATGTTCCTAGGTACTCTCCTCTATGCCACCGTGTCGCCAAAAGACACAAACCAAGGAAATAGAACACCAGTGCAACACCTTCTATTTCCGGTCTTGAATCTCCATAGGTCACTCCTCAAAGGTCTCATCATCATCAACATCGATCTATCCCCAATCGATGACGTGAGAGTCATCATGAAGATAATGATGAAGCTGTGATAAATGGAAAGCATCATGTATCCGACTCATATTTGGGGGAAGTGATACTCAATATGCCACAACTCCAAAATGAACTAACACCTCGAAAGGCCCAACAAACCGGGAGAAATCTTACTCCCATAACCAAACCTTCACTTCCCATGATGGGGAGTCACCTTCAGAAACACGTGATCCCCAACATCAAACTCTAAGGGTCTCCGCCTTTGATCGACATATGATTTTTGACAATCCTGCGATGTCTTCATCCTCTCACGAATCACCTGAACCATCTCTATTGTATTTTGTACTAGTTCTAGTCTGAGAATTGTTGAATCTCCAACCCTAGTCTAGTACAATGGAGAACGACACTGCTGGCCATACAAGGCTTCAAACGGCGCCATACCGATGATAGAGTGAAAACTATTATTGTAAGAGAACTCCACCAAGGGTAAGTGCCTCATCCACGAACCTCCAAAATACATGACACAAGATCATAACATGTCTTCAAGAGTCTAAATAGTCTGCTATGTCTGACCGTCCTTCTGAGGATGAAAAGCAGTGCTAAGGCATTGTTGAGAACTGAAAGCATGCTGGAGACCTCTCCAAACCCTAGAGGGAAAACAAGGATATCAATCAGAAATGATGATCCTTGGGACTCCATGAAGTCTCATCACCTCCTCTAGATACTACCTTGACTAAACTTCCACTGAGTTCGACTCCTTGATTGCTATGAAGTGGACCAATTTTGTTAGACGATCCACTACCACCCAAATAGAATAATTTCCTCCCGGAGTTCAAGGTAAACTAATAACAAATTCCATTGAGATTTCCTCCCACATCCACTTAGGAACATCTAACGGCTGGAGAAGACCACCAGGAACATGGTGTTCGGCCTTCACCTTCTGGTAGACCAAACATCGAGACACAAACTCCAAAACTGCACACTTTAGCCCAAGCCATCAAAACTGACTCCTCAAGGCTTGGTACATCTTTGTCACGCCGTGATGCACTGCTAAAGGTGAAATATAGAACTCTCTAAGAACTGTCTCATGCATTTCCAAAGGAAAAAAATCCTTCCATGATACAACACTCAGTGTTGTTCATCCTGAGTCCAACCATCAGGGGCCTCGACACAAACACCTCGTTCTCTCCAGACCTCCACCTCAAGATCTCCCAACTGGGACTCTTCCACTTGCTGCACCAGAGATGACTGCATCGTCATCTGAAAAAGACAAACTTTGCCCCCGAATTCTCCCATATCAAGATGTAATGCTTAAAGATCTTCTATTACTCTCTAGGAGTCACTATATTTATGCATTGCATCACTACGTGACTTCCCAATCAGCTCATCAGCTACAACATTCTCCTTTACAGGTGTATATGATATTTTGAAGTTGTATTCAGGTAAGAATTCCATACACCGATGCTGTCACAAGTTCAAGTCACACTGGGAGAAAACATACCTCAAACTCTTATGATTGGTGAAAACCAAAAAGTGATCACCAATGAGGTAATGTCTCCATAACTTCAGAGAAAACACCACAACTTCCAACTCAAGATCATGGGTGGAATAGATACGTTCATGGGGATGAAACATCTGATACCCATAGGAAATAACTGATCTCTGCTGCATCAGAACATAGCCTATCCCCATGTGCGAAGCATCATAGAAAACATCAAACTGAACTCCCTATTCTAGAAGACAAAGAACTGGATCACTTAATAACTTCTACTTTAGATACTCGAAAGATTCTTGACACTGATCAGTCCATATGAATTCCTGATCCTTCATGGTAAAATTTGTCATAGGAGTCACAACTTGAGTGAAATTGGCTATAAACCGCCTGTAGTAGCCTACATGACCAAGGAAACTTCGCACCTCTCACACTGTCTTGGGGGATTCCCAAGACACAACTGCTTCTATCTTTGATAGATCCATAGCTACTCCCTATTGGGACACAAAATTCCCCAAGAAACGGATTTCTTGAGCCCAAAAATCACACTTCGACAACTTCCCAAATAGCTGATGTTGATGAAGAACTACCAAAATGGCGTGTATATGCTCTACATTCTCCTCCTCAGAAGTGGAGTACACAAGAATGTCGTCGATGAAAACCACCATGAACTTTTCCAGGAACACACGGAACACAACTTTCATCAATCCCATGAACACATCTGGAGCATTCGTCACACCGAACGACATTACAACAAACACATAATGCCCATGAAGACAAAAGAAAGTAGTCTTCAAGATATCATCATCCTTCACACGCATCTGATGATATCTTGAGCACAAATCAATCTTTGAGAACCAACTTTCACCCTTCAGTTGATCGAATAAATCATCAATATGCAGAAGAGGATAGCGATTCCTCACTGTCACTTTGTTTAAGTGACGATAATCCACACACAACCGAAAACCGCCATCATCCTTCTTCACGAATGAAACTAGTGAACCCCACAGTGACACACTCGGCCGAACAAAACCACACTGTAACAGACCATTATGATGTATACATAGCTCTTGTAACTCAGAAGGGGTCATCCTATATAGATACATTGAGATATGAGATGATCCTAGTTGTAGCTCAATTCCAAACTCGATCTCTCATCAAAGGGGGAATGCTACAACCTCTTCTGGAAAGAAATCAGGGTACTCTTCTATGACCTTAGGAAATGCCAACTGCTGAACCTCTGACGAAATCTGAATTAGCTCATCCATCATGGATGATAAGGAATGAATATGCCTCTGACCCATCTGAGGGTCTCACTCACCAACAAACTATGGAAATAGTGAGTGCCCTAGACCCAACTATTCAGTGCTTTTGATTACCATATCGTGTATACAGTTAGCTATACATGATGTCATCTTACCATTATAGTGTAGATTTTTGTGTGTCCACTATTGAAATGGTAACGTCCAAAGATTAATTATCGTATCGAAAGGTTATAGTAGATCCCAGGCTATAATGAGAACCTCTAGATACTATGAAATTAATCTTAAACATATGTTCTATAGTCTAGATACATCTTATTGATTGGACACAGTATTTGTTTGACTATTTGGTGCTGGGGGCTCATAAGCATTGATACTTTTTTTCATGAAGTTCGCACTTGGTGATCTCCAGTAGTGAGATCATGAGGACTTACCCGCCAATAAGAACACCACATGTTTTGGGTGTCATTGGATGTTCCTATCTACGATCATGTGTAATGGTCTCCTGACTTGATTTCATTACCAATGCATGTCATTTGACTGCATACTTTGATGCAAGATGAGAACCATGGCAATGAAGTTGTGGTGAGGTAGTTTGTGTTGGGTGCGTCATTGGTGGCAAGACATTGGTTGACTGGTCAAGAAAGGATTTTTAACTTCCAGGTTATGGAAGTAATATATTTTAGGCCATGTTGATATGGATGAAAGTACCTTTATAAGACCATGGCCAAGGCAGTCAAGGGTAAATCCATCCAATTAAATCAATAAACAATAAAGTAAGATAAGGGAGATGACATGTGAGTGCATCCTGCTTTATGAGATATTACTGAAAAAGAGATTATATTACACAGTGCATGTTCGTAGGTTGGTTGTCACTGCTGTGACAATCCTTATTTCTTCAGGGGACAGTATGGGTTTCTAGATCCCACTCTTGGTCTGTGAATACTATTCACTGCTGTCAAAATAAGAGCCTAGAGGGTCACACACAATAGCGTATTCAAGAATCTTCCCTATTCAGTTGAATAGGAGTTTTGGACATAGTGGGCCCCTCCACAGGGGTCTGGGATTTGTCCAAAGTTAAATGATCACCAATAAAATAAATAATTTCATATTATTTGAGTTTAGAATAATGAGTATTGAATTTATTTATTAAATGTATTTACGAGTTTTAGAAAATACACGAAAATATATTAACTAACGAATATTAAATTATTCAAGGTTCAATTAATATTTATGGGAGTTAAGAGTCGAGTTAATAACTCAATTACTATCACATAATATATTTTAATATATTACAAGTGTGTGATAATAATATTTATGACTCAGACAAGTAGTCACAAAATGTCATTGATAGCACGTTAAGTATTCGGGGGATGGGTTGGCATTTCCGGGTAATTAATTAACCACTATAAATATTAGAGGAGAGGAGATTTATAATTACTATCCATGGGGATTCTCTCTCCACTCCTCTCTCCCATGATCTAGAGATAGATGCTCTGGATCCAAGGAGCTCAGATGAAGCTCTCTCTCGGTCATCGCTAGCGAAGTAATGTAGGGATCGTTGGAGCATCAAAGGTGTCGTCACAATTCCACGCTAGCACCCAGATTATGATCAATGGCTCTCCCGTGGATTCATTGAAGCATGTGTGGACGATCTAGAGGAATTAGGCTTCAGATTCTTTGAGTAACAATCACCAACAATGAGCAGATGTCGTGCGCGGCTTCGGTTTTAAAAAAGATATTTTTACAGTTTATTTTGTGCTTAAAATCCTTCACACGGGATCCTTGGCTTTAACTGGGCTTCCCTTCACTGATGTCGATAAGTTTACGTCGATTGTTGGAAGAAATTTTTTAGAAAACCCACCTGTTTGGGGATTCCGTTGCACGCTCGATACCAACAAGTGGTACCATAGGGAGGTTTTTCGATTTTAAGTCAATTGAAAAAAATTAAATTTTCATTTAGTTATGAAGAGGGCGTCGATACGGTCCCAACGCTATAGACTACGTTTTATTCTGATACCGGATGACCATTCTGTGGTCATCTGAAGTTTTAATTTCGGATTTAAACCAATTGTTTAATAAGATTCTATGTTGATGAACCCTTTTTATCTAAATCGTTTACACCAGAATAGTATTTTCCATTGAGTACTATTAATTATTATGGTTATAATAATTATATTATAATAATAATAGTTTAATTATAATTATAATTTTATTATTATAATATTATATTATAATAATATTATATTATTATAATGATTTAAATTTTCTAGTATAAATATAGACTTTAGAAAATTTTATCAAAGGGATCTCCAACTTTTTTGTTTAAAAAAATTGAATAAAAGACTTAAGAATTTTAAGTATTGCAAAATAATAATAATAATAAAATAAAAGGGGTGGGGGCGATGACCTGCATGTGCAGGTTGTGAAAAAAAAATTAGAAAAGAAGGGGGAAGACTAGTGAGTCAAAAAAAAAAAAAATTGAGCCCCATGTGCAGCTCCCTTTTTCCCCAGCGAGGTGCCGCCCTAGGCTGGAGGACCAGTGCTGCAGTCAGGAGTTGCTACAGCAGTGCACCTCCAGGCTGCTGCCTCCCTCACCCCGTCACACATTAGCGCACCCAGCCAAAACCTAGTGCCTCCTCCTAACAGTGCTACACTACAACGCACCATCAAGGCCTGTCAAACCACCGCCGACCCTCCCTCTACCTGCAGCCCCATGGCACCCTGGTCCCTGCTGCCTCCTCCCGCTGCAGCGTAGAAGCCACCCGCAGAGACCCACTGCTGCCTCCTCCCGCATGCAACCAGCAGTGCATGCCGACGAACTACAAGGGCCTCCTCCCTCATGTAAAGCACGGAGGACCTGCATGACCACCTCCTCCCCTGCTAACCAAAGGCCTCCAAGGTGTTTTCTCCCCTTCCAGCCAAAGGAGGCTTCCATTCCTCCTCTCTTTTGTAGTGGCACCACCTAAGGACCTCCACCGACGAGGCTGGCCAGGCCTGCCGTCCTGGTTGGTCTTCCCGAACAGGCGCACCAGGCTGGATACTTTATCCCCACTTGCGCGAGTCCTATTTGTGTGCAGAAGCACCCTGGATGGCTGGCTCCAAGGCCAGTCTCCTCCCGAACGTGCAGCTAGCCAGCCACCCGACACCCCACAGAGCATGCCATGCCTCCTCGCTCTGGTCTGGCCACCACCACCACAGCGCCTCACCCTCGCTGCCGCTCCTTCTGGCGCCCCTACAGGCCATGGACAGCCCCGTCGGGCTGCCTCCATCCACCCGACCACTGCCTCGGGCCGGTGCTATGGACCGGCCACCTCCCTCAGGGAAAGTGGCACACCACACCACTCTCGGCCATCCCGCACCGTCCTAGACCTGCCTCGTCCCGGCCGCCGCCCTATCTTCCTAGCGGGCAGGTAACCTCACTGCCCCGAAATATGTCTAGGCGGGTCCTCCCAGCCCAAAACGGGCTTGGGTGGGCCGGCCCGGCCCAGGAATCCCTTGCACGGGGTTGATACTGTCCGAACTAGGCCTGTGCAGGTTTGCCCCGACCCGCACAGGCCCTGCCTAAAGTTTTAAGGGCCCGAGTGGTTTAATTTAATCAAAATTAATTAAAATAATTAATTTAATTGCAGCTGATAATTAAATTAATTGAATATTAATTTTGGTTATTAAAAAATTATACCGCTAAATTAATTTAATTGAGAGATTAATTATACTAATTAATTAATTTAATTTTTCAATTTTAAAATTAAATTAATTAAATGGGACCAAACGTTGTATTTATTGAATTAAAAATTAGATTAAATTTTATAATTCAATTTAAATTCCCTCAAGTTTATTTTAATGCAAGATTAATTTTATTCTGCATTTAGTTTATATATACATGAGTTAAAGCGTATACTTTTCATGAGCCGTGAACCTACCAATGTATGTTTGGTGTGTTTATTTAATATATTTATTTAATATTTCATGGTATTGTAATAATTAGTTTAATTAATTTGAAGGTAACTGCATATCGTCTCAGTGTCATTATATGTATAAGGACCTACGTGTCCACTTCTCTGAGTTGTACTTTTTACACCCCTAGAACCCCACGCCCGTGTGTGTGTATAGTTTTATAATGATGAGACGAGGCTTGATGCACTTTGTGCCAAGTGATGGCGACACACCAGACAAGAGTTTCATTGGATGAGAAGACGTTGTTGTTCAATTACAAGCCACACGACTAAAGGTACTTACCCATAGGGTTTCGATTGGTCCATTATTCACTCAACGGATCAACCATTATAATTGTCTCATGATCAGGTTTTTCATTTTATTTCTACATGGTTTATTATTTTGTGAATTGGAGTTTATAATGCGATCACATAGAATAATAATAAACAAGCATGCAAGATAAAATGAACATGTGACGCGATGAAATTTCTATTTCTTGTATGGTCAGATGTGAGTGAGATCACATAGTACATGTTTATAAAAATAGAAAAAAGTTTTCTTTCATCACACTAAAAATAATAAAACCCTCAAAGATAGATTAAGTCTAAACAGCCTTCTGCCATCCAAATTTGGACAAAACTGGATGTTTGAGATATCGGTCATTCCATAACTGAGGGTTCCTCTTACTACTGAGAAGTCCTTATAATAATGATGGGTTAACTTAACTAAAATTGCAGCAAAGAAATAGCCATAGCTAGATTTTTGTAATTTTACAGACAAGCGCTGAGTTAATAATGTTTTGATTTTAGAGGCTAGGACTTCACTCAACAGTTCAAGGAACCACAAGTTAAAGCTTCCAGCCAGCTAAAAGCCTACCTAAAACCCTCCAATTAGTAGCATAGCCATAGCTTCTAGACTATGAGGGGTGGTTCTGGGATCCTTTCCACTAGAATACTCAAGAAACAGAGCATTCCGATTCTAGTACAGAGGGTTCCTAGAATCAGATAAAATAGTGGGAGACATTTCATGATTTAAGTAATTAATCAAAAATGTCTAAACTGGTAATCCAGATAAACGAGACTAATTTGCTAAAATTCATTTTTGTAGAAAAAATGGAAAGTTATACCACAAGTTTAAACTTCAATAAATATTGGACAAAGTAAATGTCTACACTGACACGAGTATCCATGAATAGTATAGGTGTGTGAACATAGTACTATGATATAGGAAACTCAAGGTGCCAGTGTCCCAATACGATTAACTACCTCAAGAAGCGAGGGTGAAATTTTTTACAAGAGACTAATGTACAAATCATATGATAGTTATATCAGTATGCTTTCATAAATGTCTGATGTCAGTTGCGGTCACTATACCGGGACATGGATGATATAACATAAAGTCTCATCTCCGGGATGTTTGCAAGGAGAAAGCGAAGAGAGGATATGAATAAGGCGATAGTTTACACCGGCATGAGTAAATTGAAAGATTGATCATGATCTTTAAATATCCTTTTCACCACATTACTCATGTTTCATTTTAAGTCACAAAACAAACAAGTATTGAGTAAACGATTCATTGCCAATTTAAGTAAGGTTCGCCAAGTGAATAAGAATAAAAGACAATTAAGTTTTAATTCTTATGGAGAACAAATTGAAAGAAAATGTGGAAAGGTCAAAGGAATTTATTTCTAATGTCACATTCACGACTTCCTTCAATTAATGAGGTATTAACAAAGGTTATTTGCATTACATATTATAAAATAATAATATGGAAGTTTAAAAGCAATAAACTAATATAAAGAAGCCAGTTATCGCTTCTACATTAGGAATATTCATCAATGTAATGTTTAATTTTACTACTTGGATATTTAATACTATATGTTTTTACATATGTTTATTCTAATATGATAACCATGTTAGTATAGAAACCTTACTGGAAGTCAAGTGTATTCTCCAAGTGGCTGCGAAAGGGTGATGCCTAGGCCAATGGTGAGGAGTACATGACTTCTTAAATTTCCAAGTGAAAGATTCATGTTGAACTATTATTGAGTATAACCACAAACATTAATCTCAAGTTTCCTTGGATGCAAGGAGACATTCTTTCAGTTTCTGGAATGAATGTTGTTTTTGGTAAACTCAATCACTAGTTCAATAATACATGAATCACAGGAAATTAGTGATGAGTATAAATGTAAGACTTATACCCAGTTGTGACAAGATAATTCTTTGTCAAGTAATACTAAAATTATATGTCATTAATATACCAAGTATGGTATTTAGGCTTGGCACAGCTAAATACTTTTGGTATTATCGACGTCTTTAGTTTAGACAAATGAGCCTTTAGAAATAAAGGTATGTCACAAAGCTTTTGGAAATAGTTCAACTAGTAAGAATGAACTATTCCATGTATATGCTATAAATATATATACTTTATAAGATTCCTTTAAGTAATTAAGGAATAATAAAATGAAGTATATGCATGGTCATGAGATATAAGTTGCTTCGGGTTGGGATACCAAAGAATATCTCGACCAAGCATTCATAAATCATGATAATTTAGCATGGAGTAATTCCTAAATGCACATCACCTAATCGACATCAAGACATTGATGTTAATGATGAGGATTGATGTTGAAGTCTTACATATCAATATTGATCAACAAACATGTAGCATGGAGCAATTCCTAAACACATATGTTATACATCAAAATTTTGATGTAAGTAGTATCAATGTTGAAACTTGCATAAAAATCCATTATATTTCATGAAATGGTTTTCAAATGATGGCGATATCCCACAACCATATGCCAACTATAATGAAAAATGGACATCATATGAGTCATAGTATGATGTAAATTCATTATGTCAAAAGGACATGCGTTTGGATGCAAATAGTTTGTTTGGAAATAAACAAAACTTGCATCAAGACAAACACATTGTGCATTTAGTATAATAATCCTAATGATTTATTAGGATATTATAAAAAACCATCTCATAGAAAAGATATAGTCAAGTTATAGACTGTATTTATATAAGAGGGTGCACATCTCTATTAGAGATAGTGGGAGCTATATTGACCAGTGTTTAGTCAATGCTCAAGATGAACAAATAGTTGGAATAGGAACTAGTTCCACAAACGCATGTGGAACAAAGTATGTTCCAGAGACACATAATGCGTAGGAAGGATAAAACCATGGTGATGGTTTTTATATTCATCATGGTCAGTAATCTATTATTCAATGTGAATAATATTTCCTATAATTAAGTAGTATATGGAAATAAGCTAAAATTGACAAGACCAACTAAAATTTAATTAATGGATTCCATGTATCAAAGTGAAAAAGGGGTTTATTATTTTTGAATATTGTGGTGAGTATTCAACTGAATTGATACATGGATGGTACAAGCGTAGTACCGATAAGTCCGAATTGGTTTTACCAAATCATTATGCCTAAATTAGTTAGAATTTTACTTATCATAGCTGATATCTATGATCAAGTTTTTTAGTATTAGATGTCATGACCACCAATCATGGATGGTGTCTATATGACACAACTAGAAAGGGATGGTCACGTCATAGAATGTTAATAAAGGTTTCAAGTTACTGAAATCCAGTTTAGGATTTAAGTAAGAAACCTGATCATATAATAAACATTTGAAACAAATGTTTTCCATGTGTCTACCAGAGGTTAGTGGGAGCGATAAGGGTTTCCAAGAAGAAATATGTTCGGAAACATATGGAAAACAGACATTGGTCTTACAGTTAGTTAAGACCAAAATTAAATTTAGTCTCTAGTGATTGACTTAAAGTAGAAACCTAAGTTCTAGGGAACGTGATCAACTAAGGTAGATCCATAGGTTTCTTGGTCCCAATCAATCATACATATAGTAACATTGTATTGAAAAATACAAGTTGGAACAATTCAAGAGATGAATTGTTTCCTAGGTCATAGGGCATAATCTCTCCATGTTGACATGTTCATGACGTGGGGGGAGATAAATGTGGTGAGTTGAAATCCATACGTTGGAGCAATGGATCAATCACGCATGCCAAGATATGTACAAGAACTGATATTGACAAGGTATATTGGGCAGATATCAGTTATATTTAGGAGCACTATAAGGGGTGTAGTCAGAACTATCTAGTTGTACTTTGGAAAGTACAAAAAATATGTACCTAGTAAGTAGAGAAGAAAGGACACTAGTTTTCAGGGATACAAACTAGTCTTCCATAGATCAATGTGATCTAGTATTGCAGTTAGGTTAAAGAAAATGAGCATGTCAAGTTCATATCAGCCAGTGGTAGCTGTACCTACAAAGACTGAGTATGTTTCAGCTTCTAAGGAAGCTAAGAAGAAAATAAATGCAAGGATTTTGTTTCAGTTCTTAGAATCACACCTGGTAAGAAAAGTATTATCATAATGTAAATTATGATATTCCTACTGGACAAGATGTCAAGTTATGACAATGGACAAAAGGGATATACTCGGGATATCATCTCTTGAGTAGTTTTACTCAAGGAGACAAGGTCACAATAGCATAATTTCCATGTGGAAGAACTATGGAAGGCCCAGTAAATAAAGCCATTAATCCGCAGAAACATGATGTTAATCATGTGAGTAGTTAACATGTTTCGTTAGAAAGTTGGCTCTAGTGCAAGTGGGAGTGTTGAAATAGTGGTTACCCTAGAACCAACTATTCAGTGATTTTGATTACCATATCATGTATATAGTTAGGTATACATGATGTCATCTTACTATTATAGTGTATACTTTTATGTACCCACTATTGAAATGGTAATTTCCAAAGATTAATTGTCGTATCAAAAGGTTATAGCAGATCCCAGGCTATAATGAAAACCTATAGAGACTATGACATTAATCTTAAATATATGTTCTATATTCAAGATACATCTTACTGACTAAACACAGTAGATATTTGAATATTAGGTGCTGGGGGCTCATAATCATTGAGACTTCTTCTCACGAAGTTTGTACTTGGTGATCGCTAGTATTGAGATCACGAGGACTGACCCGCCAATAGGAACACCACATGTTTCAAGTGTCATTCTATGTTCCTATCTAAGATCATGTGCAATGGTCTCTTGACTTGATATCATTAACAATGCATGTCATTTGATTGCGTACTTTGATGTAAGACAAAATCCATGGAAATGAAGTCGTGGCAGGGTAGTTTGTGTTGGGTGCGTCATTGGTGGCATGGCATTGGTTTAATGGTCAAGAAAGGATTTGTCGCTTCTGGGTTATGGAAGTAATATATCTCAGGACATGTTGATATGGACGATAGTACCTTTATAATATCATGGCCATGTCAGTCAAGGGTAAATCCATCCAGTTAAATCAACAAACAATAAACCAAGATAAGGGTGATGACACGTGAGTGCGTCCTGATTTATGAGATATTATTGACAAAGATATTATATTACATAGTGCATGTTTGTAGGTTGGTTGTCACTTTTGTGACAATCCTTATTTCTTTAGGGGCCATGATGGGTTTCTAGATCCCTCTCTGGGTCTATGAATACTATTCACTACTGTTGAAATAAGGGCCTAGAGGGTCACACACAATAGCGTATTCAAGAATCTGCCCTATTCAGTTGAATATGAGTTTTGGACATAGTGGGCCCTACCATAGGGGTCAGAGGTTTTTCCAAAGTTAAACTATCACCAATACAATAAATAAATTCATATTATTCGAGTTTAGAATAATGAGTATTGAATTTATTTATTAAATGTATTTAAGTGTTTTAGTAAATACATGAAAAAATAATAATTGATGAATATTAAATTATTCAAGGTTCAATTAATATTTATGGGAGCGACCAATAAAATTAATGACTCAATTATTATCACGTAATATATTTTAATATATTACAAGTGCGTGATAATAATATTTATGACTCAGAAAAGTAGTCATAAAATGTCATTGATAGTGCGTTAAGTATTCGGGGGCCGGGTTGGAATTTCTTGGTAATTAATTAACCACTATAAATATTATAGGAGAGGATATTTATAATTACTATCCATGGGGATTATCTCTACTCTCATATCTCCCATGATCTAGAGAGAGATTCTCTGGATCCAAGGAGGTCGAATGAAGCTCTCTCTCGGGCATCTCTAGCGAAGCGATGCGATGATCATTGGAGCATCGAAGACTTTGTCGCAATTCTGCGCTAGAACCTAGATTACGACAAACGGTGCTCCCACGGATTCCTTGAAGCATGTGTGGACAATCTAGAGGAATTAGGCTTCAGATTCTTCAAGTAGTGATCACCAACGATGAGTAGATGTCATGCGCGGCTTCGGTTTTAAACCATGTATTTTTACGGTTTATTTTGTACTTAAAATCCTTCATGTGGGATCCTTGACTTTGACCGGGATGCCCTTCACTGACGTCTACAAGCTTACATCGATCGTTGGAAGAAATTTTGTTAAAAACCCCCCTATTTGGGGCTTCCGCTACATGTCCGGTACCGACACAAACACCACCGAGTCTCCTTCTGCATTGAGAAACACAACCTGCCTCATGAAGCAATCCATGATAGCGTGCACCAAATACAACCAATACATGACGAGGATGGTATCGTATAGTTGTCTCCGTAAACATAGGAAATATCTACAAGAGTGGTGCTGCCCCAACACTAGCTCATAGTCTCTATATACTTCATACAAGTCAGCTCGACCTCCAACTAGCGTAGTCAACGCCAAGGGCACTGGAATCCTCTCTACCTTATGTCCCAAAGCATGGAAAATTGTAGGTGATATGAAGGAGAGTGTCTCTCCTAAATCAAACAAGGCATACACCAAGGTATAAAACAAGAAAAGGGCACCTCGAACGACGTTTGTTTCACTTGGGGCTGACAACTCTAAAGCATGAAGCTGTCCACGACCTCCTACCCGACCTCTATGAACCTGATGATGAACACTAACATGGACTCACTCTGCCCTCTAAGGATGGGGAGCATCACGGGGCAGTCCTCTGCCTGCCCCATCTACCCTCTGCTAATCTAAAGCTGGTGCAACCTGCTGTTGCTGCCTCAGTTGGAACTGTCTCAATGGAGGAACCTGGAGCAGAACACCTGGTGCATGATGACTAATCTGAAAGGTTGGGCACTCTCACTGCTGATGACCATGACCACAATAAGAATAACAAGTGCCAGATCCCTTGGCATAGGCCTAAGACATGCTGCCCCCATAGAAACGAGATGCTGAGGGTTGGGACCTACCCCCTTCAAAACGAAAACTCTTCTTCTCTGAAAACTGGGAACCCAATACCACTACACTACTTCACGAGGAATCATGAAGACTCCCCTCTTGTGATGATCAATTTCTGGCCAATGTCCTCTCGATGAGATTTACCCTCTCCAACACCATAATATATGTCTTCAACATAAATGGGGTGACCTGGCGCTGAATCTATGTAAACAAAGCCACCTCGAAATGCCTCACCCTAGCCTCCTCATCTGGAAATAGGTCCTAAGAATATCGTAAAAGGTTCCTAAAAGGGATTCCAAACTCTCACACACTGGATCTCCCCTATCAATGGGTAAGAAGCTCTTGATGACTGGATGCCTTCATGATCAAAGAAAGAAACTCAACTCTAAACTTGTCTCGGATCTCCTCCCATGAGATCACTGACTCCTCACGATCCCCGGGGAACAAGAACCACCACTACCTTGCTACTCCATGCAACATCATCACAACCAAGGACACCCAGTGCTCCTTCTGAGCACAGATCGAACTGAAGCCTATCTTGACCTCCTCCAACCAGTCTTCCATGACTACATCTGAAACAGAGCCCCTGTACTTCTATAGACTATGGCGCTAAAATCTCGGAGTGTCCTCCTCCAAGTGTTGTCATCTTCAACCTTTACCCTATAACAATCTTCTGGCACAACCTGCTAGAAATATTCTAAGCGATCCTGATGAGGACTTCGACCTAGAGCCATACCTAAAAAATAAAAAATAGTTAGAGCTCCTAAACCTGAAATAAGGAAGACTCAGCATTAATTAATTAATTGGTTTCTTTTATTCATTTTAGGTTACCCTATCCTAAGGACAACCCATTTAGACACAGACACAATGAAGAATGATTCATGATCTTTTCCTAGGTCTCTACCTTCCAACTAGTATCACCTCATTTAGTATCCATTTTAATCTTAAAGGTTTGTATATTAGATCATAGGGGGACCTAAACGCTTATGTATCAGTCAGTACCTAGTATTTAAATCACTTGATAAACTTGACTGGCACTGTTTCCCTACCAACCCATGCAACCTCACATGTGCCTAACACCAAACTCGATCCTATATCTCAACCAGACCTTTGATACCACTTTGTCACGACCCCCTCCCCAGAAAGTGTACACCTCCTAGGCTGGCAATGTGAGAAGAGAGATAATGACCCTCGAGTCCTGCCTCCAGTAGGCCTCGGGTTGGCGACTAGCACCGAGGGTATAATAAACACACAAATGGGATACATTACTCTCTATGATAACACATGCAAAAGAGAGAGATAATATAAAAACCAACCAAATCCAACTCAAATAGAAATATAAAAGAAATCCCAAGTACACATATGTAATTTTATGAAAACTACTACAACTGAAAGGGGAAAACTGCAAGTACCCAAAAAAAAGTAAAAACAGAAGCAACCACGAAGCCCGAACAGCTCCTGCAACCATAAGCTAGTAGAAACCAGCTTGATCTCCAACCTTCTCCAAGTGACCTGAAAAACAGTTTATATATACATAATGTGGGTATAACAGTATACTCAGTAGGATCTCCCCCAGATCATATCATGCAAAAGTAAAGAAAGAATTCTAAAGAACATTGAACAACAAGTGAAACCAAATCATCACCTAAATAGGTATACTATGTTCCGAGACCCACCATGGATACTCTCACCAAGTAATGCATACAAGAGTATATAATATAATAAATAATATCAAGGGTACCCCACTACTACTTCCCCACAGGTTTGCTGCTTTTCCCCAACGTCACACGTCCTAAGAATCTCTCTCTAAAAAGGCTTTCCCACAGACACCTAGGCGAAGCCCCACAACATGCACCTCGTGCAACAAAACCACCACATCCATGAAAGCCAAGTAACCAAGTAGTTTCTGGGAGCCACCACAGCTCGCATAACGTGTATCATACATTGGGTATTATACCTCAAGCCATTACAACCCATACACTGAGTAAGGATCCTCAAGCCATCACAACCTATACATGTTATACATATAGTAGTCCATAGGAAACTATATCCAGAATATATGTGTTTGAATGACCAAAATACATTACAACCCTATACACACATATATGGGGAAAACTAACCACTGTGCCTACCAGTACAAGTAACTTCCAAGAGAAGAGAGCAGGGCCAATAGGGTTAGTCAGTCATCCATCCCCCCACCGAAATGTCGGGGAAAACACCCCCAGGGCTCAGAATCCCTGGGGTGTCAGTTTACCTAACTGACGGGCTGGAGTAGAGTATAGAAACACAAAAATTAGAGAATATTCTATAGCTCACAACTACACTATGGGCATAACCTAGTCTTAGAATCAACTGTATCTAACGTATCTCAGACTCCTGGTTTCCACTTCTAAGACTAGGTACCCTATAATCACACAACCATTTAAAGATTTTTATTACATTAATTAATTCCCTTTTATCTGTTTCACTTTAAATTAATTAATTCTTTAAACATAAATTAACCATTAAAAATTTCCACCATATATTTCATTAGAAACATCCAAAGTCCAATGTTCCTCCAAATTAAAACCTCATCATTGCGCCCCCGCAAACTCCAACCCTATGGGTTAACATCATTTATTCAATTATTTATTTACATCATTAATTTACCATATTACCAGGAATTCTCGAAAATATTCTATGCTACTAAACACAAGGGGGCTCAACACGGTGAGTAGATGAACTACTCGTTGAGTTTTTTCCACCTATAGCAAGAGCATAGACCCATCCTCTCTTGAGAAGATAAACACGGAAAGTACATGGCATACCCCCACGCGTTTTCAACCCTTTTGGAAGAAGGGTAAGCAAGACTAGCTACCTTTAGTAGTGGGGAAATTAATGAAGATAAACAAACAAAAAGAATCAATAAGAACCCAAACACTCCCATCCAACCCATTTTATCATCCTTGGTGTCCTCCTCGACACCCACATGCATAAACTAATGAATTTCGCCACTCTAGGTGTCCAATGTTGCCACAACCAGTGGGCCTCCATGCCCCCACATATCACAATATCTATCCAGTCTCACATTACAACACAAGTAGTAGGAAAACAAACTTAATATCAATTGGGCTCTTAACCCTTAAACAAGCAAGAGGGTAACTCAGAACCCTACACAAAATTATCTTTTATCAAAAAAATAGTTCATCAATCCATCTTGGATTAACCAATTTATTATTCATAGGTTCCAAATTTAGGAAACCTAACCAGTAAACTATCACAAATAATTAAACATGCTTACTGCAACAATTTGATTAACACCAAATTATGATAAGAAGAACCAGATTCATTTACATGCCTCTTTATCTTTAGCCAAATAATTATCAATTAATTTCGACTTTATGTGCTTCACTAATTTCGATCAAGAACGAAAATCTAAACAAAGAAAGCATAGTTATCAAACTATCTAGAAAAACAAGAGGCAATAATATACGATCTATATCAATTTATTTATCTAGTTCAAATATTTACTATGTCAATTCCATTGTGATCCAGTGGGATAAAACATGATAACTATACCGTTTCATGTAAAATAAAAGAGAAGTAATGAATCCCCTACCTCAAATGGTTCTTGACTTTCTTTATATGATAATGAGCCACACAACGGGTTACGATCTCCTCCCCCCATGAAAAATGTATCCACCTGAGGATGTAGAGACACCACCACAGTTGTCAACACCCAAGAAAAGACCATTAGGAACATGGAGATAATATTCCCTAAAAAGGGAAAAGAGAAACAGAAGGAGATGAAATCAAAAGAATGAAGATTAACCATACCTTATATCTAAGATTGATCGATGCTACTTGGTTGCATGAAAACAGAGTGGAACCAATCCAAGGTGGATTGTTTTATTGAGAAACTCCTACGAGATGGAATGAAAGGTTCAAGCATCTCACAAGTGAGAACAAGGATGAAGAACTAGGGAGGAAGATATATCATCCTGTCAGAATATTTAATGGAGTAGTGGTTTAAGATATGCTAGATTTTACATTAAAAGAGGATCACATTGACCCACACAGTTTGACCAAGTAAAAGAATCCTAAGCCTTAGGAAAATTAATATCAGAGTTATGACCTTTGAATTGGCCTTAGAGTCCTTAAAACAAGGCTTTAAATGAATTTTATGTCAAAGGAAATGTCAAAGGGGCGAAACTATAGGAAGCTGGAAACACTGTTCATGAACTCAAAATTTGGGAAAGGAAAAACATTGTTCATGAACCTCACCATTGAAACCTCACCATTTGAATCTCACCATTCTGGAAACACTATTCTCGAACCTCACTATTGGAACCTCACCATTCTAGAAGAACTCTTCACATAAGGTCACCGTTGCACTGTTCACCTAAGGCTACCGATGACACTGTTCACATAAGGTCACCGTTGCACTGTTCACATAAGGTTACTGATGAAAATGTTCACATAAGGTTACCATTTCACTATTCACATAAGGTTACCATTGGAACTGTTCACAAGGCTACCGTTGAAACTGTTCATCGAATTGAAAATTTGGGAAAGTGTTGGGGATAAGTCACCTTGACCTCACAAAACACCTTAGACACCAGATTTTCACAATGGAATGGACCAGAGAGGTCTGGGCCATTATAATATAGATGAACCACAATTATTTGTTCAGAAAGTACTATCCATGAAAATTTCGAGGTAGAATTTTTTTAAGAGGGAAGAATGTAACACTCAATAATAAATTATAGTAAGTAAACATTATATTTTAATAAAACTATAATTATATGAAAATTTTAATATTTTATGGAAAAAAAATCTAATTTAATAGAATGAATATTGGTTTTGAACATACTTGTTCAAAATAATCCTAGAATGAGTTTTTGAAAATTTCTCTTATAAATAATCATTTATAAGTAAATGAATATGTATTATTGAACTATTAAAACTTTTACTTATAAAAAATTATTATAATATGTTGAATTTATAAATTATTGGATATCAATTCGATATAAAAAATTATAAGATCAACAGGATGAAAAAGGGATATTTTTCATAGAACTATTTTTTTAAAAGGCATAATGTCTTTCCATTTTAATTAATTAAAATTATCATTTATGATGAATGATTTAAATGAAATTTATAGATTTTATATCATACTATATGATTTTAAATCTATATAATGATTATTACAAGTCATATAGTTAATGTAAAATCACCAATTGCTTGAAAAATATGCATTTCATGAAAAATTGTTCTCAACACATTTTTTAAGTCTATTTTAAAATTATATTCTTCCTAATATATGAATGAAATTTAATAAAATAGATAAAATATTAATAATAATTATTATTAATATTATATAATATTTTTAACTTAATTTTTTGTCATAAGGAATAATAAAAATACTATAAAATAATTATTAATGTTATATTCAAAACAGGTTTACTGGGGGTAAATCTAAAAAGATAATGGTTAATTTTTTTATATATTGATAAAAACCCATTAGATGGTTTTATTCTTTCCTTAACCTTATCCCCTTATACTATTACAAATCTTGGATCCATATGTTCAAGAAAGCGACTTCACATTATTATAAATAAATATAAAATTACAAGTGTACCACTCACATCAATTATAAAAGGGAACCTCCTCCCATCAATTATTCATGCCACTCAAGCAATTTAGATTCAAAAAAACCAAAAAAATATCTCCCCATAAAAATTATACACATTATAGAGCTACTTTTCTTCCCAATATACTATCCCTAGGGTCCTTAAAAAGAGATCCAAAGGCAGATTTCCAAAGAGAAGGTAATCGTATTCACCAAGATCTTTCATTTTTACTACATCTTTTAAAACCATCATTTTTCCTAAAATTAAAACATAATGACACTATTATCTCCCATATACTGATATTTTAGTATATTTATATAAATATATTTATCCACTTCCTTCTCCATGAAATGAGAAACAAAACAATAGCCCTTATGTATGGCGAACTACCCCCTCGGAGACCAACGCAATTTGTTTTCCTTCACCGCATCACAAGTATTATATTAATGATGGATGTAATGAATATAGATGATATTTATGGAATAATAATTATTATATAAATTTAATATATCAACTAATTTCTTACCCATTCCTTCATTAAGGAAATGATATTATTGCTTATGGGTATATACGACCTACCATCTCCATGAAGCGATGAGATTAATTCTCTTTATCTATCATTCAAGTATGATTATAGAAAGTATATAATGAATAAATATAATATTTATAATATTAAAATAATTATAAATATTATGGAACTAAATTACATGATCTTGAACTGGAACTTCATTGAAAAACATGCATGAGAAAATAAAGTATTTAACACTTGAGACAATGGAAATAGTGAAATATTATTAGCGAATGAGTGATAAGATTTTATGGGAGGATAATATATTATATAATAAATATGAATATTTTTATGAAATAAATTAAAAACATGATTAATATCATCATAAATGTGGATAATGGATGTTCAACTAATGGGAAGTGTGTGGTAAGTTATTTCCTCTTAATTAAAATTACATTGAGACATATTTGATATTATGTACCAATTTACTTTTATGTTGTGTATATATTTCTACATTGATATATTTTACCTGATAAATTATTTATTCATGATGATTATATTTTAAAATAAATTTTATTCTTTCAATGTGATATAATTGAAAATTTATAAAAGTGGTAAGTATTTATTTTACAATCTCATTTTTTTAGGATTTCCTTAATTTGTTTCTGATGGAATATTATAATATATCCATCATAAAATACATAAATTTTCTTATTATATGGATATTTATGTGCTTTAAATATTTTATTATAAATTTTCAACTCTTTGTAACATGAATCAAGAAAATAAATGATTAATATAAAACCTTATTTTATTCAACTTTTAACCAGAGATATTTTACTTCCCTATCCATATTTTTCAAAACTGTTTTAAAAAGACTATTTTATTACTCGAATGATTTATTAAGAATATTTTTTTGTTATAATTGAATATTTAAAATGATTTAATATAATTGTTATAATTTTTCCCAAATGGTACATTTTTTACATTTTTTATAAAATGTTAAAAGTAACATTTTTAACATATAAGACATTAGTATACATCCCCACCACCAAAACTGTTTTATGATATTTAGATTCTTATATAAATTTTAAATTGTTTTATAAGGAAAACTCTTTAATTAAATCTTATTGTAATATATCAATTTCATTTTATTTATTCTTCTAAAAATTATGATTTTTTACAAAACCTATATTTCAGATGAACTAATGGTCATCACTTATCTCTTATTAATTTAGTGGTCACTAAATTTATCTTGAAGTATTCACATTTATGTAATAATTTGAAATCACGTTTCTCATAAATATATATATTTAATGTATCATGGATATTAATATTTTCTAAACCATATAAAAATTTCACATATTGTGTTTTACTATGATTTTTTTTGATTGAATGAGGAAAATATTGGTAAATATGTATTCATTACATAGTATAGATATTTAAGGATACAAAATATAGTCTAGGGGATGAATTGATCAATCAATATATAACTAATTATTTTATAATTCATTGATTTGAGAGGTTTTATTATATATTTACCCTCAATGAATCGATATGTATCACGAGACAAATTAGATGGAAGAATTAAATTGGTCTTTAGTGTATTCCTACCCATTAATTAAACCAAAATTGAAAAATGATCTAAAGATATAGATATCATGCTGTTTGAGATTATGAAATCCAATTTTATAAATTTCATCCATTGAAAATTTAATTATTATTATCCATTAGATTATTTCATTTATATTATACATGAATGAATTTCGTGATCAGGTTATTAATTAAATGGAATGTATTTTAAATTATTTACCTTTCATATTTATTATTCCTTATTTTCTTGTAATAAATTCTACTATATGTAACCCTTACTAGAAATATGAGATCACCCATATTTTGTTTCCATTCCACAATATATGAAGATTAAATCATTTAATGAGTTTCAAGGATATAAAATGTTCACTTTTGTTATGTATTATATTCTATTCCCAATGTAAAATGGGTATCATGCATGTATCTAGAACTTCAACACTACAAAAATGATCGATCCATCAGGATTATAACCTTTATATCTAAGACAATTTAATAAATTATAAATCATATCTAGGTTATAGTAATTATTTTTGTTACACATAACATGTAAAAAATCGTCACATATACTAGGTGTCATCATTTAAAAATAATTTAAATATCCATCTTAAAATTGTTTTTCAAAAATATTTTTTTTCATGACCCAATTAGTGATTCCATAGTTTTTTATATGAGTCTTATAAACTTGATTATTTATCAATTGAAAAAACCACAAATTAATATTCTATAATATATAACTAGTTATATAAATGTGACACACTACAATAATTAATTATAAAATAATCTATATTTATTTCAATATTTTTTAGAGTGAATCATCCAAATAAAATGTGGATATATTTTATGTTATTTGTCATATTTTTTCAAAAAATAAAAATATTTATAATCATGATTTAATATAATAAATAACATGTAATTCCCTGACCCCAAAATCACAGAGGTGGTACATTATTGTAATACATTGGAATGATTACAAGGAATAAAATCTCGAAGGACTGATCATTTTAACAATCTTAGAAAATAAGTTATATACATGAATTGTACATTACCATTCAAAACATGAAAAACAACATAGATAATAGTTTTATAACACCATTATTCGCAAATATTAACCCTTCATATCTATCATAAAACACTTCTTGTTATCTTGGGAAAATAAAACATACAAAAGGGGTGAGCTCCGATGCTCATTATGGTTAAAAAATAAAACAGAATCTTTAATAAATAACCAATTTTTTTTAAGGAAAAGTATAAAAATGTAACACAAACCGTTTAAATATAATCTTCAACATAATATAGAAATAATAAAAAAATAATTCCATTTAAACATTCACATGGATGTTCAACTAGTCAAATATTCACATGTAATATCAATAAAATAATCTCATAATGAGGGAATGCATAATTTCGGACATCATAATCATAGCGTCAAGGCCTCATGCTAAGTGAATACATAAACATACCGTTAAAGACTTGTTCCAAAATACTAGTTTGTCTTTTGAGAACTACTGATGCATCAAGGGTATATAGTAGGCCCCACCCATCACTTAATAAGTCCAATGCATTCCTCTTATGAAAGGGGTAAAACATAACATAAACATTCATATTAAAACTAGCATTCAAAATGTTAATACTTTAACCATAAACCATGAATGGTATAAAAATAGTACATCTATAGTGAACCATATAACAAAACCATAAATATAATATGGAAGATTGTATCATAATAAATCAACCTCAATTTAGAATAAAGTCCAACAAAGGATGATGACATATATGAAAATAATCCAATAAAATCATTAGAAATGCCTTGAGACAAATACCCCTTTTTCTTTGAAATAATTTATTCAAAAGCCAACCACTTATAGAAGAAGGCATTTAAAAATTCATTTTTGAATCAAAGTTTCCCATACCACTTTGAAACATTTTAAAGGGATCAACATTTTAAGATATTCATGTCCATATAAATAAATCCTTAAAATCATTTTGGAAACATAGACATTAATGAAAAAGATTTAAAATAATATATATTTAAAAACCTTTAAAATGATGTTTTAGATAAATATTACCTTACATAAAACCTTAAAAATAATCCTTTTGAAATCATTTTTTATGAAATATGGACATAAATGATAAATATGTTCCAATAAATACTTACACATAAACAATCTCAGATAATAATGAGTTTGAGAAATTAACCCTTACCTTATACATTCCATTAGTATAGAGTGTGTTAACCTCCTGTATAATGGTTAAATCATTTTATTAAATTATAAAAGGACCATATCCATATTTATTATATCATATATGATCCTATTATATCATTTTGTTAAAAATATTTCAGTATTACCAATATTTTGGGTGATAACTGCTTCGTTTTTCCATTTTTGCATTATCATGTAAGTCATGTTTGTTATGAATATGGTGTATTTTATTCATATCCAGAATTATATTAAGTTAATAATTATAATTTTTAATCGTCATATAAATTTTATAATCATTCTGTCATTGTTAACATGGAAAATGAATCTCACCGCGTCATGGAGACTGTAGGTCGTACATACGCATGAGCGATGATATCAATCCCTTGATGGTTAAATTATATGAAATTTTAAGGTATATTAATAATGAAGAATAATTATAATTTTATATTCATTATTTATATCCATAATACTCATCATTATACCCATCCACATAATGTACTTTTGAATAACACATTACACAATGATGTGGAGATGGTAAGTCGTACGTACACAAAAATTGTGATATTGCTATTCATAGGATAGATAAAAGGAGGAATATGGTTATATCCTAATTATAATAACATATCATAATGTATATTATACTAGATTTATTACTTTATTATATAAACAATATAGAAATAGGATGTAGAAGAATAAAAGAAATTGAATTGAATTGGTAAAACATTTACCTCTTCATCGAGTGTCTCCTTTTGATTTGCACAAAAGGACTCCATAGGTTGGATTTATTACTAAAGTATGGCCTCTAGGATGAAGTGATGGAATTTTTAAGGATAATTGGGCAGGGTTTGTCTAAGTAATAGTGAATTATAGGTGTGAATAAAAGAGGAGAGGTTCCCTTTTATAAGATAGGAGAGAGGCACTTTTGGAAACTCCAAAACTGTTAATTTATTATAAATTTATTTTTAGTTTCAAATAGTTCCAGAGTGAGTTATTTAGAGTATAATATGAGTATGTGTATAAATCCTCTCATCCAATTATTTTTATACAAGTTTAGGTCACAAAATTAACCTTATATTTTGGATTTAACCCTTAGTTAAAAAGTTTAACTCTTACTATGCTTACTTGTCTTTTTATAATAGAGGGTTAATATAATTACTATAAAATTAAAAAAGAACCAAAATTTTATAATTTATGAAATATTTAACATTATCCTATTTATTTGGATGAACCTGAGGTTTTTATGAATTTTATAACATTTAATAAAATATTATTTATTTTTAAGTATGATTTATGTCAATTTTGATACTATTCAAAAAATTTGATTTTTAAAAATATCAAACCAACATGAAACATTGAAAAAATACTTAAAATATGTCACTAAAATATCTAGGTCATCTATAAAATTATTTTATGTCATTAATTAAGAGAAATTATATTTATTTTATTATTATTAAAATCATTATTTGATATTTATATTGATAAAATAATTGTACGCTTCATTATTCTGTCATCATTAATGGTAATTAATTAATATATAAAAATTAGAAATAAATTACTATGATGCAGATAATTATTTTATATTTTTAGAGACTATTTATTATAGAAGTTATCTTCTGATGATCTCTATATTAAAATTATTATACTTATAATATATGAGAGTGTGAAATTTTGTCACATTCATTGATTTTAATAATATTCATGTATTATTCATGGAAAAGTGTATCTTAAATTATTTAATTTCAAAAATTAGATTATAAGGGTACAATTTAGTCATAGAATAGGATTTTTAATGGTTTTAGGGTAAATTTTCAATTTATTTTTACCATTAGTTACCCGATTTACCCTTAGCCGCGGTAATAAAAAAATTACTAAAGTTACTATTCATAATTTTAAAAAATAAAATAAACCTATTTACATAATTTGGACCCGTTGATTATAAATATAGAGTCCATTTTTCAAAATTTAAAATAGTGAAGTTTTAGTAACTAAAGTAAAATTAATCCTGTTGATGGAACAAGAAAATGAGTTAAAAAAGTAAAACCCATTAAAATATTGACATGTGTTTATATCAAATTTCAATGTTAAATTACATAAAATAAACAAAATCTGATAAAATAGTAAAATAATAATCTAATTATACTTTAAAAAAAATTAAAGGATAATCTAATGAAATAAATAAATTATATGAAAAACAGTTTTCAATTAAAAGGCAGTATTTTTTCACTATTTATTAAAATATAAAAGTTATCAGAAAAACACCAAAATTTATCCAAAGTAAATTTTGATGTCCTGATTCCAAATAAAAATTTTATTTTGTAAAATTTAATATATAAAATTTTCAAATATTGTATTTAAAATGGGTTCTCCATTAAAAGGCGGTAAAACTGCATTTTTGAACAATACTTATTTTATGCGAAAAATTGATTTTTTTCTTATATCATGTCTAGAAAATATATAATATGAATTTTAAAATTATATGGAATATATAAAATTGAAAATGTTTTTAATAATATTCATAAATTCTAATTTAACAGTTAGGTTGTATATTATATTAAATAATAATATTTTATTAATATATTGTTGTTCAGTAAAACTGGACCTTGTGTGTAACGAAATCCAACTCATTGTTGTGTCTAGTGTAAGATTAAAATGGTGTTGTGTAAAAAGAAGTCAAGAAAAAAAATTAAATTTATTCAGAAATTAATGTATTGTAAATTCTTGCGGTGTTACGTTCTCTCCTCCTTTAATAAATTGCATCCTCGCAATTTGAAATTTCACTTAGAAAATAAAAGGTTGATATTAAAAAATAATTTTGTGGAAAACCCATATAAAAAATAGGGTTAATAAAATATACTATTAATAAGAGGGAAATGAAAATGTTAAGGTCACCACCAAATTAAGCTTTCGAATAGGAGAACATTAGTGTCCAGTAGAGATACGTACTTGGAGGAAAAATGTAAATATTTATAGGGATAGATTGAGGTCCTCAATAAAAAAAGTGAACAATAATTGGAAAATTGAGGGACTTAAATCCATAAAACTATAATTATTTAAAATACAATTGGTTCAATAAAATTTATGGTATTAGGATAACAATTATCTTTTAGATACTCTTTCCAAGATTTTAGGGATTATTTTATTATCCAAAGGAGAACTCGAGAAAAATTACTTGATTCCATCATTATTATCCTTTGGTTGTGCTTTGATCTATTTTTTAATTCATTTAATTCACCTAGAGATGGATATTCATGATGATTTTTGTATGCATGAATCACTTTTAATGAATCATACAGTCTATGAGTATTAAATTCATCCTATAAATTTTTACTAAAACAAATTTTTTTAGCAGATAATATCCAATAAATCATACTTAAACCTAAAACAATAATATCAAATGTTCAACTTATCCCATTACAAATTTAAAACTTGACCAAGATACTTCCATCCATATTCACTATCTAAAAAGTTCTCAAAATTTCCAAAATCAATCTCTACATCAGATTCCCCAAACAAGATAATATATCTCTAATTGTCACAAAAAAAATATTTGATCACCTTTAAATCCATAAAGAAAACTATTATGCTTTAAAATCCTTAAATAAGAAGTATTGTAGTATAATCTTTATATATATCATGATTCCTATAACCTGAGAACTAATGATGAAATAATTATTGAATCCAAATAAAAAATAACCTTAATCATTCTAATTCACTCTTAATCCCATAAGTACTCTTCAAAATCATATTCCTTAATAACTCCTTTATTTAATTTCCATTTTTTAATCTCTTAATCATCATCAGTATAACCATTTCACATATAATCTTACTGATTCAAACCTTTGACCAAAACTCAAAGCACAAAGTGAGAAACACTAATCACAGTGATACAGTGATGAAAAATCACTTATAGAATCTCTAAACAATTACATATTATTATAAATCCATAATTTCATATAATTAACCTAGGTTATCCATTACTAAAACTAAATTATGATATCATATACTTATACTTATCCTAAAAGTCATTCAAATGGTTATGTTTTTCTAATATTTGATTTCTAAATCTAATTTCCAAGGTTGTTTCTAAACTTTATTTGATACCAACTATAACACTCTAACCATAGAAGCCTAGAGGAGGTGAATTATTATAATACATTGGCATGATTACAAGGAATTAATTCCTGATGGATAGATCAGTTTACCATTCTTGGAAAATAGATTACATATATGAATTGTACATTACAATCAAAAAAATAAAATACCACACTGATAATCCTTTTATAATTCCATTATTTTTATATATTAAACCATCATATATATCATGAAACAATTCATGTAATTCTAGGATAATAGAACATATGAAAGAGGCGAGTTCAGATGCTCAATAAGGTTAAACAATACAATATAAGCTTTCATAAATAAGCATAAAATTTTAAGGCAAAGTATAAAACTACAGTAAAAGCCTTTTAAACATATTATTCAGCATAAAATGGAAAGAATAAATAAAATAATTCCATTTAAGCATTCACATGTATATTATACTAGTTGAATATTTATATGTAATATCAATAACATATCTCATAATAGGGGAATGAATAATTCCAAACATCATAACCATATCGTCAAGGACTCTTTCTAAGACCATACATAACCATACCATCAAGGCCTCATTCTGAGACACTAGTTTGTATCATGAGACCTACCGATGAATCAAGAGGCTATAGAGGGCCCCACATGTCACTTAATAATTCTAATGCATTCCTCTTATGAACTGAGTAAAACATAACATAAACATTCGTATTAAAACTAACATACGAAATGTTAATAATTTAACCATAAAATATGAATGGTATCTATATAGAACATCCATAGTAAAACATATAATAAACACTTAAATATAATATGGAATATTGTATCATAAAAAATCAACCTCGGTTAAGCATAAAGTCCAACAAAGGATGTTGACATAGATAAAAATAATCTAATAAAATCATTAAAAATATCTTCAGAATACTACCCCTTTTTATTTGAAAAAATTTATTCAAAAGAAACACACTTATAAAATAAGACATTTAAAAAATTTATTTTTGAATAAATGTGTCCCATACCACTTTGAAACCTTTAAAAGGAATTGAAACTTTAAAACATTCATGTCCATATAAATAAATCCTTAAAACAATTTGGAAAAATTTGATGTAAATGAGAAAGATTTAGAATAATATATCTTTAAAACATTTTAAAAAATGTTTTAGTTAAATATAATGTTATATAAATCCTTTAAAATAATACCTTTTAATTTTTTAAGAAACAAGAACATGGATGATAAATATGTCCCAGTAAATACTTATGCATAAACAATTTCAGATAATAATAAGATTGTGAAATTAACCCTTACCTTGTACATTCCTTTAGTGGAGGTTGTGTTAACATCTTGTATAATGGTTAAATCATGTTATTAAATTATACCAGGACCATATAAATATTTATGATATCATATATGATCCTCTTATATCATTTTGTTAATAATATTTCAGTATTACCATTGTTTTGGGTGTTAACCGTTTCATTTTCCCATTCCTGTTTTGTCATGTACGTCATGTTTATTGTGAATAGGATGTATTTATTCATATAAATAATTATATTAAGTTCATAATTATTATTTTTAATCATCATATATATTTTATAATCATCATTTCACTGTTAACATGGATAATTAATCTCACCGAGTCGTGAAGACTGTAGGCCGTATGTACTCACGAGCAATGATATCATTCCCTTGATGGTTAAAGGGTATGGAATTGGATGGTATATTAATTATAAATAAAAATTATCCTGTCATATTAATTATTTATATCCATTATACTGACCATTATACCCATCCAAATAAATTAGTGTTGAGTAAACAATTTCACCACGACGTGGAGATGATAAACCCTACATACGCACACATGGTGATACTGTTATTCATAGGATGGATAAAAGGGGGATATGGTTGTATCATAATTATAATAAAATATCAGAATGTATATAATACTTGATTTATTAATTTAGTATGTAAACAACATAATAATAATAAGTAGAAGAAGAAAATAAATTTAATTGAATTGGTAAAATAATTACCTCTTTTTTGAATGTCTCCTATTGATTTGCACAAAAGGACTACTTAGGATGGAGTTATTCCAAAATTATGGCCTCTAGGATGAATTGAAGGAAGTTTTAAGGAGAATTGGGATGTTTTTGGACGAGTCAAAGGGATTTAGAGATGTGAAAAAAAGAGAAGGATATATTCTTTTTTATAAGAGAGGGGAGGGGAACTTTTGGAAACTCAAAAACTATTAATTTATTATAAATTGGTTTTCCATTTTAAATAGATCAAAAGTGAGTTATTTTAAGTATAAGACGAGTATGGTTTTAATTCCTCTCAACTAATGATTTATATAAAATTTTAGATCACAAAATTAACCTTATCTTTTGGATATAACCCTTAGTTAAACAGTTTAACTCTTACCGTGTTTACTTGTCTTTTTATAATATAGGGTTAATATGATCACTAGAAATTTATAAAAGAACCCCAATTGGATAATTTATAAAATATTTAAAATTATAATAGTTAGTGTGATGATCCTAATATTTTTATTAATTTTATAAAATTTAATGAAATATTATTTATTTTAAAGCATGATTTATGTCAATTTTGATACTATTCAATATTTTAATTTTTAAAAATACCAAACAACATTATAACTTCCAAAAAATACCTAAAATATTTCAATAAAATGTATATTTAGTCTATAAAATTAATTTATGTAATTAATTAAGTCAAATTATATTTATTTTAATATTTTTAATATCATTATTTGATATTTCTATTGATAAAATAATTTTATGCTTCACTATTGTGTCCTCACTATTGGAAATTATTTAATCTATAAAATTTTTAAATATATTATTATTATGTATATAATTATTTTATATTTCCAAATACTATTTATGATCGAAGTTATCTACTATTTATCTATACATTAAAATTATTATACTTATAAGAAATTAGATTGTGATATTTTGTCACATTCAATGATTTTAATAATATTCATGTCATATTCATGGAAAAGTTTCCATTAAATGATTTAATTTATAAAATTATATGATAAGTGTCTAATTTATTCATCCAATAGTATTTTCAAATTTATTAGGATAATTTTATAATTTATTTTTATCCTTAATTATCCGATTTACCCTTAACCACGGTAATAAATGTTTTTCTAAAGTTACAATTCAAAAAGTAAAAAAATAAAGTAAAAATATTTGAATAATTTAGGAAAAATTATTCCAATTATGGAAAAATAATTTCAAAATTAAATGTACAGAAGTTTTATTAATTAAATTAAAATCATTCCCATTGATGGAACAAGAAAATGGTTTTTTATAAAAAAAGTAAAAACCATCAAAAGATAAACATGTGTTTATATCAAAATTCAATGTGAAATTTCTTCCAATGACCAATATTGGATTAAATCTTAAAAAATAATCTAATTATAATTTAAAACCAATTTAAAAGATAATATAATAGTATAAATAAATTATATAAAAAAGCAGTTTTGAATTAAAATGCGGTATTTTTCACTATTCATTAAAATATGAAAGTTATTAGAAAAACAGAAAAAATTTAACTGAAGTAAATTTTGATTTCACACTTCTGAAGAAGAATTTTATTATTTTTAAATTTAATATATAAAAATTTAAAATATTATATTTAAAATGGATTCTCCATTAAAAGGTGGTGAAACTGCATTTTTTGAAAAATATTTCTTTTATCCGAAAAATTGAATTTTTTATTATATAATGTCTAGAAAATACATTATTTGAATGTTAAAATTATATTTAATATATAAACTTTAAAATTTGGTTAATAATATTCATAACTACTAATTTAAAGGCTGGGTTATATATTATATTAAATAACAATATTTTATTAATATATTATTATTCGGTAGAACTGGGCCTTGCTTGCAGTGCAAGAAAACTAATTTTTGGGTGTAGTTTAAGCTTAACAAGGTGCTTCATAAAAAGAAATCAAGCAAAAAAATTAGATTTATTCAAAAAAAATATTGTAAATTCTCGGGGTGTTACATTCTCCCCTCCTTCAATAAATTGTATCCTCACAATTTGAAATTACACTTAGAAAATAGAGGGTTGATACTAAAAAATAATTTTTGTGGAAAACCCACATCGGAAATAGGGTTAATAAAATATATTCTAAATAATAGAGAAAGAAAAATGGGTTGGTCACCACCAAATTAGGATTTTAAATTGGAGAAAATTATTGGCCAGTAGAGATACGTACTTGGAGGGAAAACATAAATATTTATAGGGAGTGATTGAAGTCATCATTCAAAAACAAGTTAATAATAAATGGAAAATTTAGGGCCTCAAATCCATAAATCTATGATGATTTAAAATACCATCGTTTCAACAAAAATTAAGGTATTAGGGTAACACATGTTTTAGATATTCTTTCCTAGAGTTGAGGGATTATTTTATTATCCAAATCAGAACTCAAGAAAACTTACTTGATTCAATAAATGTTATCCTTTGGTTGTTCTTTGATCTATTTTAACTTAGTTTATTTCACCTATATATGGATATTAAAGATGTTTCTTTATGCATGAAGCACTTTTAACAAATCATATGGTCCATGAGTATTACATTCATCCTTTAAATTTTTACTAAAACCAATTTTTTTAGCACATAATATACAATAAATCATACTTAAACCTCAAAAAAATAATATCCAATGTTCAAATTATCCCATTATAACTTTAAAACATTAAAAAAATACTTCCATACAAATTTACTATCCAAAAAGGTCTCTAAATATCCATAATCAATCTTAACATCAGATTCCCAAAACAACATAATGTAGCTCTTATTATCACATACCAAATATTTTATCACCTTTAAATCCATAATGAAAACTCTTATGATTTCAAATCCTTAAATAATAAGTACTATAGTATAATCTTTATATACCTCATGATTCCTATAACCTGAGAACCAATGATGAAATAATTCTTGAATCCAAATACAAAATAACCTTAATCATTCCACTTCACTCTTAATACCTTAACTATTATTCAACATAATATTACTTAATACCTCTTGAATTTCATTTCCATTTTTTAATATCTTCGTCATCAACAGTATAACCATAGCACATATAACATTGCTGATTCTTACCATTGACCAAAAATCAAAGAACAAAGTGAGGAACACTAATCATAGTGATATAGTCATGGAGAATCACATATAGTTTCCCTAAATGATGCCATATTCTTATCAATCCATAAGTCTATTGAATTAACCTAGGTTATCCATTACCAAAACTAAAGGATGATATACTATACTTAGATTTATCCTCAAAGTCATTCATAGGGTTATGTTTTCTAATATTTGATTTCTAAATATAATTTCCAAGGTTGTTGCTAAACTTAAATTGATAACAATTGTAATGATCCGACCGGAGAAGCTTGGAGGTGGTGAATTATTGTAATACATTGGCATGAGTACACAGAATCAAATCTGAGAAGACCGATCAGTTTAGAAATCTTGGAAAATAGATTACATACATAAACTGTACATTACAATTCAAAAACATAAAATAAAACATAGATAATACTTTTAGAATGCCATTATTCGCCTAGATTAACCCTACATATCTATAATAAAACACTTCTTAGAATCTGGGGAAAATAAAACATATGAAAGGGGAGAGCTCAGATGCTCAGTAAGGTTAAACAATACCATATAAGCTTTCATAAATAAGCAGAAACTTTTGAGGAAAAGTATGAAACTAAAACAGAAGTCTTTTAAACATAATATTTAGTATAATATGAAAATAATAAATCTAATTTTTCCATTTAAACATTCCTATTGAAGTTATACTAGTATAATATTCACATGTAATATCAATAAGTAATATCGTAATTAGAGAATGCATAATACCAGATATCATAACCATACTATCATGGCCTCCTACCAAGACCATACAAAATCCTACCATCAAGTCCTCATGCCAAGACACTAGTTTGTCTAATGATACCAACCAATGAATCAATGGGATATAGAGGGCCCCACCCAACACTTAATAAGTCTAATGCATTCCTTTTATGAAAGTGGTAAAACATAACATAAAAATTCATATTAAAACTAGAATATGATATGTTAATACTTTCACTATAAACCATGTATGGTATCAAAATAGCATATCCAAATTCAAATATATCATAAACCCTTTAATAAAATATGGAATATTTTATCATAATAAATCAACCTCAATTAATTATAAAGTCAAACAAAGGATATTGACCTAGATGAAAATAATCTAATAAAATCATTAAAAATATCTTGAGACAAATAATCCTTTTCCTTTGAAATAATTTATTCAAAATCCAAAAACTTATAAAAAAATTAATTTAAAAATTAATTTTTAATCAAAGTGTACCATACCACTTTGAAAATTTTTAAAGTAATTAACAATTTAAAACATTTAGGTCTATATAAATAAATCCTTAAAACCATTTTGAAAACATGGACATTAATGAGAATGATTTAGAGGAATATATCATTAAAAATTTTAAAATGATTTTTTAGTTAAATAAAAACTATATAAAACCTTAAAAATAATCCTTTTGAAATAATTTTTTTAAGAAACATGGACATGGATGATAAGTATGTCCCAGTAAGTATGTACGCTTAAACAATCTCGAATAATAATGAGATTGTGAAATTAACCAATAACTTGTACTTTCATTTAGTCGAGGGTGTGTTAACATCCTTTATAATGGTTAAATCATGTTATTAAATTATATTATAATGATATCCATATTTACTATATCATATATGATCCTATTACATCATTTTGTTAATAATATTTCAGTTTTACCATTGTTTCAGGTGTTATCAACTTCGTTTTTCCCATTCCCATTTTGTCATGTAAGTCATGTTTGTTATGAATTGAATGAATTTTATCCATATCCATAATGATATTAAGTTAATAATTATTATTTTTACTCATTATATAACTTTTATAATCATTCTTTCATGGTTAATGGGGAGAATGAATCTCACCACATCGTGGAGATAGTAGACCGTACGTACGCATGAGTGACAATATCATTCCCTCGATGATTAAACAGAATGGAATTGGATGATATATTAATTATATAGATTAATTATCATTTTATATTAATTATTTATATCGATTATACACATAATTATACCCATCTAAATAAATTAGTTTTGAATAAAAAATTACACCACGACGTGGAGACGCTAAGCCGTACATACGCATGAATGGTGATATTGTTATTAGTTGGATAGATAAAAGGATGAATATGGTTGTATCATAATTATAATAACATATAGTAATGTATATGACACTGTATTTATTACTTTAGTATGAAAACAACATAGGAAGAAGATGTAGAATAAGAAAAGAAATTTAATTGAATTGGTAAAACAATTACCTCTTCTTTGAGTGTCTCCTTTTGATTTGCCCAAAAGAATTCATTAGGTTGGATTTATTCCCAAAGTTTTTCTTATAAGATTAATTTAAGGAAGTTTGGAGGATAATTGGTTAGGTATTGGCTGATAAAAAGGTATTTAGAGGCATGCATAAAAGATAAGTAAATGTGCCCTTTTATAAGAGAGGGGGGACTTTTGGAAACTCCAAAACTATTAATTTATTATAAATTGAGTTTCAGTTTAAAATATATCCAAAGTGTTTTATTTGAATTATAAGATGAGTATGGGTCTAAATACTCTCAAAAAATGATTTTTTTACTAGTTTAGGTCACAAACCTAACCTTATCTTTTGGATTTAACCCTTAGTTAAACAATTTAACTATTACCGTGTTTACTTGTCATTTTATAATATAGGGTTAATATAGTTGCTATAAAATACCAAATGAACCAAAAATTGGATTATTTATGACATATTTAACATTATAATAGTTATTTTTCTATACCTGAAATTTTAATGAATTTTATCACATTTAATAAAATATTATTTATTTTAAAGTATGATTTATGTCAATTTTGATACTATTTAATATTTTTATTTTAAAAAATATCAAAAAATATGATAAATTCGAACCAATAATTAAAATATTCCAATAAAATGTATATGTATTCTATAAAATTCTTTTATGTCATTAATTAAGTCAAATTATATTTATATGATTATTTTTAATATCATTATTTGATATTTCTATTGATAAAATAATTTTATTCTTCACTATTGTGTCATCATTAATGGTAATTATTTAATCTCTAAAAATTATAAATAAATTACTATGATGTATATAATTATTTTATATTTCCATATACTATTTTTTATTGAAGTTATCTTTTGGTTATATTAATATTAAAATTATTATACTTATAAGAAATTTGAGAGTGACATTTTGTCACATTCATTAATTTTATTAACATTCATGACATATCCTTGTTCAAGTGTTCCATAAATGATTTAATTTAGAACCTTATATGAAAAGGGTGTAATTTAGTAATCCAATAGGATTTTTATAGGTGTAAGGGTAATTTTATAATTTATTTTTACCCTTAATTACCTAATTTACCCTTAACCGTGATAATAAAAAAATTACCAAAGTTACTATTCATAATGTCAAAGAATAAAATAAACCTATTTATATAATTTGGTCCCACTGATTCATAATATGGAATACATTTTTAAAAATTAAAAACAAATTTTTTTATTTAATTAATTTAAAATTAATCTCATTGATGGAATGATAAAATGAGTTTCTATTAAAATTAAAAACCATCAAAAGATTAACATGTGTTTATATCAAATTTCAATGTGAAATTACTTCCATTGACCAAAATTGAATTAAATAGTAAAAAAATAATCTAATAATAATTTTAAACCAATTTATATTATAATTTAATAATACAAATAAATTAGATAAAAAATAAGTTTTTAATTAAAATGCAGTATTTTTCACTATTCATTAAAATATGAAAGTTATCAGAAAAACACCAAAAAAATTTCCAAAGAAATTTTGATGTCCCAATTAAAATAATGATGTTTATTTTATCAAATTAAATATATAAAAGTGTAAAATATTGGATTAAAAGTGGGTTCTCTATTAAAAGGATGTAAAACTATTTTTTTTTGAAAAATACTTCTTTTATCCGAAAAATTGAATTTTTTCTTATATCATGACTATAAAATAAAGAAGTTGAATGTTAAAATTATATGAAATATATAAAATTCAAATTTTTTTTAATACTATTAATAACCTCTAATTTAATAGCTATGTTATATATTATAATAAATAATTATATTAAATTAATATATTGTTGTTTGGTAAAACCGGGCCTTGCGTTTAATGAAAGCCAACAAATTGTTGTGTGTAGTGTATGCATAACATGGTGTTTTACAAAAATAAATAAATAAATAGAATAAAATTTATTCAGAAATGAAGATATTTTATATTCTTAGGGTGTTATATAATATGAGAGAGTGACCTAAATTTAAAATCATATCTATTCATGATCTATTTGAGTTTTGAAGTAAAATATCACCTCAATTAGTCCCCTATAATCTACTTGGATAATGTATTTAGATTAATAATTGAGAACTAAATTAAGTATGTAATTAAAAATTTGTATAAATAGAAATTATTTCACTCAATAACATAGGATAATAAATTATCCATGAAAAAAATTCTTCTTCTATTGGGCCTACACGACTTATTCAAAATAGGTTGTTTTTTGATCCATTGCTAACACCTAGATATTCCTCTTCATGGAAGATTACTTTAATGAATCATTATAAATTATATTTTTCTTATAGATTCTTTCCTTTTTTAATAGGTTTAGGTAAATACCAACTTTATTATACATAAAAAATGAACCCCCTTTTAAGAAATGGGATAAGAGGAAACCCATACAAGACAAAAAGGAAAAATTGCCTTTTAGAAACATGAAATGAAGGTTTGTAAATGGTTATAAAGATTCTAAGGGGAGAAAATTCTCATAGAAGCACAAAAAAAGTCTCATCACACCCACCCCACCCCACTAGAAAGTATAATAGAGGAAACAATCATTGAATATGTGTCTCCCCTACCAATAAGTTATGTCATGATGGTATAAAAAACATGGAAGATAACCCCTCCAAACAACACTGAAAAGTTATTGGAGGGTCAGATGATAGGATCCCATAAACCTATCTCTAAAACAATCTTCCCACCTGACAAAAATCAGCATGGAACCCCCCTCTCTTTCAACCTAATGAAACACAAAACCAAACTTAAAACTATGAGAAATATTTCAATGGAAGAGTTAACTTAATTATAAAAAAAGACATCATATGGTTAAGGATGGGTATCAGCACACCCATCCCTCCTTCAAGGTAGCCCACCCAAAGACACTTGCAAGAAGACGTGCCTCTAAAAATGTAAAAAGATATAAACCAATGTACGCAAGGCCATAAGAAACCCAGTGATCCAATAATCTCAATAAATAGAACAAAAACTAATATAAAGGTGCTTGATGAACCAAAAAAAATTGAACAGGAGCATAATTGCGATCTTAGAAACACCAAAAATAATGAAGATCTTACTTTTAGTGAGAACCAACACACATGTAGCTCAAAATCTATGCACCGGTGGGATCCCAATTTGTTAAAAAGCCAAATCTCATCACCCCTCATCGAACTAGATCCATAAAAACACCCAAGGTCGTGAGCTACTAATAACACTAACATCCATATGACACCATAATCTCCAAGGATCGCAATACCTAAATGGTGGTGATACATTCCAAATTTGGAAGGACCAATCCAAGAGAAGTGGTAGAACACTGAACCTTGCTGCACAAACATCAACAACTTCTTCACCATAAACACCGTATAAACGAATAATGCTAGGGAAGATCACATAACATGGGAGAAGTAGTTAGAAAATCCCGGTGATGATGAGAAATAGACCATGATCTAGATAAGGGAGAAGGAATCAACATTAATGAAAATAGATCAAACATTCCTCCAAAATTATTCTAACAAAAACTAGAACATATAATCCTAAGTTATGATAGGAGGGTGATAATTCTAGACCATCGTTAGGGGAGTGATAAAAACCCTAGGTGAAGGAGAGGGAATCACTATCTCTGGATAATGTAGTGCTATCCTTAGAGATTCATTTATAATATTATTTTTATTCACCAAGAAAAATGAAGGATTTAAGCATTTCATAGCCTTATCCTCTAGGTTAAAAAAGGTTATGACATCTAGGAAAGACCCTCTATATTTCACATATTTTAATTCATAATACTTTTAAAGAATCTTAAGGATGTTATCTGAGAATGAAATATGTTCACAATTCTTTGGGATTCTTTAAACCAAAGATTTCAAGAAGAATATTACATCCAATCATCATTACTACATGAGTCCTAGCCAATTCACCCTCTCCAAACATGAATATGAATAGTTAATTCAAGATATCTTATATTACTTATCAAACTCTACCTTTTTATAAGTTATTATGTTGAGATAACATTGTATATGTGTTCACGTCCTTGTCTAGATTTTGGATATCACTAGAAATATTTGGTAACATCAAGAAGAGAATGTTTAAAGATTGATCCATGTTCTTCAATATGAGGTTATGGTCAATATTACTTTCCTTAATAGAAGGATCAAATGAAATGTGGGACTCCAACACATATAATTTCCTTTCCTAGTGTAATAAAATTTGTAATATCTTCAACCATATATTGAATGTTTATGTCAGTATAGAGATTCTCTTTCACTAAAATTTGTGAAAAAGATATCATGGTAAATGATCATTCCATTTTCTATGAAAAAATAAAATAACATATTATGTGCATTATAATGGTTAACAAAAAAATTTAGATGCAACTATTTTTATTATCTTAATAGTCTCATAATATTTTATCCTATAAAAATTGTCTTGGTTATTAATCTTGGACTATCCTATTGCATGAGAATTCTAGTTTCATGGATCTATATTTATATTTTGAAGATCTATTATATAAATATTCAAATTATATGAAGGTATTTATGTTGTTTCTTCTATAAATTGTAATTCAGTATCCCTTTGATTCATTACTTAGACTCCTTGTTTGTAAATTCTACTCTTGTATTTCCTCAATATGTGCCTATAAATTTTTATTAAATAAAAAGTTAACATTAAATACAATATGAGATTGGTCATTGATCGTACCACAATTCACTGTGTCATTTTCACCCTTACACTACTGTATTAAACTAAACTTGTATTGTAAATTACAAATATAATAACAAAATTCACTTCGTGTTTCATTAAGTTATTTTATGTTTATCAATGTTAAAAAGGGGAATGTTACTAGTTTGATAATATCATTGAAGGTGGAGGTGATTTGGAGGACCCATTGTTAAGTCCAATAAATATGGGAAAAACTGCATAGGATCCATGCACACCGGTTGATTAATCCGCACATGGATATTAGGCCATGCATCCAAATGGGTTGAATGTTTGTGGGATGTTCCAATATTTAATAGGATACATTTCATATCAAGGAACCCAATCCTGATTCGGCTTATATGGGGCCCATCCGAACTGATCTGTCCAAGCCACTGAATATGAACAAAGTCAAAAGTAGCGTTCTGTAATATGTCAATATATTGAGATGTGATTTTTCAAAGGATTCCAAACTTTTGATGGTGATAGTCAAGACATGGGGATACAAATATCCAGTTTCATTAAAAGGGATATTCGACTGTCTAGTATCCAAAAACCATCCTCCAAGTGGTTTATCAAAATATGGGTTCCCAAAATCACTTCCCATTTTGGCTATAAAAAGGAACCTTTTGCACCCCATTTGGGAGTTTGAACCAGAAGTGAAGCTCTGCCATTTTGGATTCTCCCCCTTATCCTTGATGTTTCGGAGGCCCCTATCCTCATAGGGGAATCAAAAATGAAGAAGGAGTTCCACCCGAGCTTCCTTATCCTCCCGATGTTGAGATTAATGGTGGGTGATCATTGTGAGGGAGCTACATACTTGAAGAGGGAGTTCCAACACCTTATATTCTACTAGGTTTGTTTAATTTATGTATGAATTATTTAACTTATGTTTAATATTCATATGCTTCTTCTCTAAATGCATTGATTTTGTTAAATTTAGTGAAACATTTCTCATTTCAATACCGATTGGGTTGAGATTCAAGTGGGAATATTGGGTTGTTCTGATTGTACAACACTAGAATCCTCTTTCTCTCACACATACATGAGATTTAAATATGATTTTGTAGAGCTCACTCTATGCTTGTGGTACAAACCTTGAAGACACGATTTTTGTGTCAAGGGGTGGTTCTTTTTGCATCATTTTAAGAAGAAAGATTGGAACCCAGATCTTGGTTAAACCTCAACCAAAGGATTACACTAAAACCTAATAATCAATTAAGAATTATGAACTCTTAAAGTGATGTAGTAACTTAATAATGATCAATTAATTATCTCATATTTTTTAAAATCCACTTTGTCTTTCAACATTACAACACTTTACGTTAAGTTACTTTCTAAAAATGTTTACAAAATCACACCTCTTTTGTTCTTCTTATTTAGAATACACACTCAAAACCTATCAATGCTCCTTGAGAGAAGAACTAGGGTCTACCCTATACAACAAAATTTCTTTAAATAACTATCAATTTGATGTGTCATGACAACGCGGTCAAATTTTGGCTCCATTTACGGGGATTAATTTGGTTTTTAGTGCATGTTTTTGATAAGTTTTTTTGTAAATTTTGTGAATATTTATTTGTTTTATCTTAAACCTATACCTATATTTTTGTATTCTGATTTTTTTTTGTTTAGGTTTGGTGCATAACACGTTATAATCTAGGATAATTACCTCCTTTAGAACCTGAATCAGATAGGATCTTATGTTAGTGACACCGAGACACACAAGAGAACCCTTCAAAGGAGGACATACAAAACATAGACACTCTTCTTGATCCTTCCTCCTCTTCTTCTTCTAGAACCCACATTAAAATTGAAATTAACATGAATAACATGGTTGAAAAAATCAGACACTAAAATAACTAACCTCACTAGATGTTGATATCCAACCCAAATATATTCAAATTCAAGGCGAGGCACCCAACTTTGAACTAAAATATGGTTTAATTCATTTATTACCAAGCTTCCATGGACTACCTAAATAATATCCACACAAGCATCTAAAATAATTTCATACTATGTGTTCTACATTAAAACCCTGCAATTGTGGATGAATAATAAGTAAATTTAAGGGTATTACCTTTTTCCATTAGAAGACACTGCAAAATACTGGCTTTATTATGTTAATTCCCCAATAAGAGGATGGGAAGACATGAAACACCTTTTTATTGAAAAATATTTCCCAACCTCTTTCACTACAGATATAAGAAAATAAATATGTGGTATAAGACAATCACAAGGGGAAACACTACATGAATATTGGGAACACTTTAAAAGGCTTTGTTCAAGTTTTTCACACCTCTAAATAAGCGAAAAACTATTAATTCAGTATTTTTATGAAGGTTTAATATATATTGATAGAAATATGATTGATGCTACTGTAGGTGGTGCACTAGTGGATAAGACCCCAATTTCTGCAAGAACCTTGATTGAGAACATGGCACAGAACACTCAACAATTTGGTATAAGGTCCAGTGTACCCATTCAAGGTGTCCATGAGGTGTAGAGTACCGAATTTGAGAATATGGTGGACACAAAGTTTGAAGAGGTAAGTACCCTTATTAGAAAACTTGCTCTTTCCCAATGGAAATCCCAATATCCTCCACCCATCCATTGTGGTATACGTTCTTCTGACACTCACTACTCTGACCAATGCCCCTAATTGAGAGAAAATTCTGAGAGTTGTGAGGAAATCTTTCCAGGACACCCTTATAACCAACCCTTTAAGAATGAACCATACTATCCATAAAATCTTGGGTGGAAGGAAAACTAACCCAATAGGTAAGGGAGGTATTCAAACCAACCTCAACAACCATATAACCAATATGGTCAGAGTAGTCATCCACCACCACAACCTAGAAATCCTCAACCACCCCAAAGGCCTTTCCAATAACACCCCTCAAAAACCTAATCCTGTCCTAGAAGATATGATGAAAAAAATGGCCACAAAAAATCTCCAATTTCAGGAAACTACCAAGGTAGCCATACAAGACCTCAAAACCCAATTAGGCTAACTAGCTAACTAAGTGGGGGAAATTCAAAGTCACGGGTTGGGTAAACTACCTTCTCAACCAGTAGTTAACCGTAGGGAGAAAGGAAATGTTAGTTCCATCACCCTTAAAAGTGGAACAAAACTTAAAAACCAAATTAATCCTCCATTAGAGTCATCCCTTCCTGAGAAAACCTCCATTCCAACCATTAAAAATGTTCCAAATGTTGAAAAACCATGTCTTGAGAGAATCCATTCCAAAGGAAAGTGTGTATGTCGATGAGTCTCCAAGCTAACCCATTACTCTTCCATTTCCCCAAAGGGACCCCCAAACTAGGAAACAAAAGGAAACTGAACTAGATAAGGAAATATTGGAGACATTCAAAAAAGTGGAGGTAAACATCCCCTTGATTGATTCTGTGAAACAAATTCTAAGATATGTAAAGTTTCTGAAGGAGATGTGTACAAACCAAAGGCGAATTCATGGAGATAAAAAGGTGATCTTGGGGAGGAATGTATCAGCATTGATAGAGACATCACTTACCACCAAGTGAAATGATCCTGGTAAATTCTCGATTCCATGAACTATAGGGGAGTATTAAATTTCCAATTCCATTCTTGATTTAGGTGCTTCTATAAATGTGATACCTCACTCCATTTAATCTACATTTCTGGTCAGGGAACTGAAGCCACTAGAACTATTGTTCAACTGGACAACTTGAGTGCTGCACACCCTTCTGGTGTGTTAGTGGATGTTCTTTTAATGGTGAAAAATTTAATTTTTCCTGCTGATTTTTATGCGATAAAAATGGAAGATGATAGGATGAATGGAATGCCCCAATTATATTGGGGAGAACCATCTTAAAAATTTCCAAAACCATAATTAATTTCCATAATGGTACATTATATATGGAATTTGGTAGTGACATAGTCCATTTCAATATCATTTATGCCATGAAGCACCCCTTAGAATAAAATTCCTCTCTCTATATTAATTATATAGACGTACTCCCTTCCCTTGAAAAAACTTAATTTCATTCCCCAGATCCTATTTATGAGTTTTATTCATTGATTGAAATTCTAGGAAATGATTCATGCATTGATTGTTGTAGTGGTCTAGAAAACTATCATGCATGTTTATTGATTGATGATTTCATGAACAATGAGGATCCAATGACTATCGATGATACTGATAAGCTTGTAAAAGCTCATTACTCATCTAAGGATGATACCATTGAGCAGTTGGATAATATTAGTGACCTTTCACTTTCACACACACTCCCATAAATCCAAAATCCACCTGAATTGGAACTGAAACAACTACCTCAAGATTTAAAATATTCATATCTTGAGAATGGAAACAAGTTACCCATCATCATTGATAGTTCACTCCATCCTGAGTATGAATTGCGACTGATTGAACTTTTGAGGGATTATAAACAAGATTTGGGATGGACACTTGCTCACATTCCTGGTATTATCCCATCAATTTGTACACATCATATTTTATTAAATTATGATGTTAAAACAGTGTGGAAGGCACAACGTTGATTGAACCCAACCCTACTAGAAGTTGTGAAAAAGGAGGTAACAAAATTATTAGCTTCTGGAATCATTTACCCCATCTCTGATATCCAATGGGATAGTCCCGTTCAAGTAGTTCCTAAAAAAACTGGCCTTACAGTAATACAAATTTAAAACAATGAATTGGATCCAACTCGTGTATAGAATAGTTAGTGTGTCTGTATAGACTATTTATAACTAAACCAACACACTAGGAAGGACCATTTCCCTTTGTCTTTCATTAAACAAATGCTAGAGAGGCTAGAAGGTATTCCCCACTATAGTTTCCTTGATGGGTATTTTGGATACTTTCAGATCCATACTAACCCTGAGGACTAGAAAAAGAAGACATTCACTTTCCTCTTTGGAACATTTTCATATAATAGGATTCAATTTGGTCTGTGCAATGCTCCAGTTACTTTCCAACAATTCATGGTTAGTATTTTTTCAGATTACCTAGAGAATTGCATAGAAGTATTCATGGATGATTTTATTGTTTATATCTCTTCTTTTTATGAATTTTTGAGTAGTCTTGCTTTAGTACCATGTCACTGTATTGAAAATAATCTTGTATTAAATTATGAATAATTCCATTTCATGTTTCGACAAGGTATACTTTTGGGACATGTCATTTCTGGGGATGACATCCAAGTAGATAAATAAAATTGGAAGTCATTTCTTACCTAGAATTCCCAAACAATATATGTGATGTGTAGTCTTTCCTTGGTTATTCTGTATTTTACCATCATTACATTCATGACTTTAGTAAAATTGCACTCTCTCTCTCCCGATTACTCCAAAAATAAAAAGAATTTCTTTTTGAAAATGAATGTGAGGAATCTTTTAATAAGTTAAAATAGAGTCTCACATCACCCATGGTAATCCAACCACCATGGTGGGATTTACCATTTGAGCTCATGTGTGACGCCTCTAAATATGCAGTTGAGGCAGTCTTTTCACAAAGGGTCAATCAAGCTCCACATGTCCTTGCATATGCCTCACGTACACTAGACCCTGCCTAAGTAAACTACACCACAAATAAAAAATAATTCCTTTCCATTGTGTTTGCCTTGGAAAAATTTAATTCATATCTTTTAGGGTCTAAAGTCATTATATTCTCAGACCATTCATCCCTCCGGTATCTTCTTAAGAAACTGGAAGCCAAACCACGTCTCATTTTCTGAATTCTCCTCCCTCAGAAATTCAATTTAGAAATTATAGATTAAAAAGGAGTAGAGAATGTGGTGGCTGACCATATAAGTAGGATTAAACCATCCTCAGACATTGACTTATCCCCCTGTATTCCCATAAATGAAATGTTTCTTGATGAGAAACTATACCGAGTGCATGGTAATATTCCTTGGTATTCTGAAATTGTAAATTATTTGGTAGCATCTTTCATTCCTACTGATTTCAACAAAAACCAGGCCGACCTTCTAAAACATGAGTCTCAGTGGTACATTTGGGATGACTCCTACCTTTGGCGCACCTATAGTGATCATGTCCTTAGGTTTTGTGTTCCCGATAACAAGTTTTATTCTATCCTTAGGTACTACCACACTCTTTCTTGTGGGGCTACTTTGGTCCCCAACGGACTGCTCGCAAGGTCCTCAATTCTAGTCTCTTTTGGCCCACATTGTTTTGGGTTGCCCATGACTTCTTTAAATCTTTTTGTCACTATCAAATAATGGGGAATGTATCTAAAAGAAATGATATTCTACAAAAAACCTTACTCTTCAATGACATTTTTGATGTTGGGGGAATTGAATTTATGAGACCATTCCTCAATTCATTTGGTAACCTGTACATTATATGGGCATTAGATTATGTTTCAAATTGGGTAGAGGCACGAGATACAAGGAATGATGATTCTAAGGTAGTTGTAGAGTTTTTGAGAACCCAAATCTTCAGTAGGTTTGGATTACCTAGGTTAATCATCAGTGATCAGGGTTATCATTTCTACAACTGAACAAGGCAATCTCTTTTACATCGGTATGGGGTCATACATAGAGTGTCTACTGCATATCATCCAGTAACCAGTGGTCAAGCTGAGGTGTCAAATAGAGAGGTAAAATAGATTCTTGAAAAAAGTGTTCAACCCAATAGAAAATATTGGAGTTTTAGACTCGATGATTCATTATGGGCTTACCGTACTGCTTTCAAAACCCCCATTTGGCATGTCACCATATCAGCTAGTGTTTGGAAAGTGTTGTCACCTCCTTATTGATATTTCACACTAAACCTACTGAGACATTAAATAATGAAATTATAATCTTTATGGTGTGGGTGCCCAAAGGAAGTTGTAGATTCAAAAGTTGGAGGAAATGAGAAGAGATGCATGTGAGAACTCTATGATTTATAAGGAGCGAACCAAGGCTGCCCATGACCGTCTCATCCTACATCATCAATTCCACATTGGACAGAAGGTCCTCCTCTAAAATTCGAGGCTAAAGTTGCATCCAGGTAAACTTTGTTCCCATTATTTTGGACCACACACTGTTACTAACATCTCTCCATTCGGTGTTGTACATGTTCAAAATGAAGAAACCAAGCAAACCTTCATTGTCAATGGGCAGCGACTAAAGAAATTCCATGAATCCATTTCGGAGTCCCTGATGGAAGAACTCCATGTTCAAGAAGCAATATATGAATGACACTCACTAGTTTTTATACTTCCTTCCCACTTTATTTTCTATTATAGTGAGGAAACTGCACACTTTAGGTGTGGGGGATGGGTACATTCCTGGGATAGTTAGGATTTTTCATTTTATTTCTTCTTTATTCTCTTTTTCGCATTCTTTATTGTATTTTCACTTTCCTCATCCTGTTTAGTTTATTAGGATTTTCATCATTTTTTTCTTTATTGTCCTTTTCTCCTTATTTATGGTATTTTTACTTCCCCCCTTCTGGTTACAACATCATGGAACTTACTGAAAATGCATGTTGAAATTTTTTATTATATGTTGATTTAAAATTTGATGAAAACCTGACACTGTTATGGAATGAATTTTTTTATGAATTTAAAATCAGGAAGTTATTTTTAGTGTTTTTTTATTTCAATGATATAAATAGTCGTATCTCTATGAAACCTCTGAGATGATTGATGCCCCTTGTGTGATTAGTTTTTGGAAAAACTATGTCACTAGTATCTCCACACATTTTTTCACCAAACCACAAAGTGTGAATATTTTTTACTTAATAGAAGGTAAATATATGTTAGGGTAATATTTTCCATCTTAATTTTATATTTCCATAAGTTCATTCTTTATCCAATCTATTTCATTACTATATGATATTGACCTATGCATGTGTACCTGATATCCGACTGTTGTACTCCCTCAAAAAAAAAATGATCAAAATCAAAAAAAAAATTGGGTTGTGTCTTGGGAAGGTAAAAAACTACTCCTCCTCAACCTTTTATCTTGTTATAACTATTAAAATTAGTGTCATGAGGAGATTAGAAAGGGGTTGAGAGATGAGTGTGAGATTTGTTCCAAATGCAACTTTTGAAAAAGAAAACAAAAATAATAAATGAGAGGAGGGATGAAATGCACAACATATAGGGATATCTAGGTCGGGAGCTTATGGTTTGACTTCTGGTAATGCTTTAGTGAGTGGGTCTTGAAATATGATTGCAAAGGATATAGGGAAGGTTTGGTGGAAAAAATATTTTAAGCTGAAAAATGTTAAAATAACCTATATTTATTGGATAGAATGTAGAAAGAATAGTATGGAATGGTTTTCACACATACACTTGGAGAGTTAGTAGAAGGATTGACTTATGAATTCCTTTATCAATTTGGTATCATGAATCTCTTTGAATTTCAATGTGATATGATTTATGAGACATATTTTTCTATTTTCACTAAGAAGAACTCCTTGGTGTGGTTTGTTCATTGATCACATTACTTTAATGAATTAAAATTTCCTCAGATGTTAAATCTTAATGATGTTGGTAATATATACATGCATAATTTCTAAAAATGTAACTTTTACCAGGAGTGAAAATTTTTAGGTGTGGGGGTGTGATCGTACCACAATTCACTGTGTCATTTTCACCTTTAAACCATTGTATTAAACTGAATTTGTATTGTAAATTCCAAATATAATAAAAAAATTCACTTCATGTTTGATTAGGTTATTTTATTTTTTATCACTGTTAAAAATGAAAATGTTACTTGTTTGATAATATCATTGAAGGTGGAGGTGATTTGGAGGACCCATTATGAAGTCTAAGAAATATGGGCCAAACTGTGCAGGATCCAAGCACACCAGTGGATTAATTTGCATACTGATACAAGACTGTGAATCAAAATGGGTTGAAATTTTGTGGGATGGTCCAAAATTAAATAGGCTACATTGAATCTCAAGGAACCCAATTCAGATTAGGATTGTAAGGGGCCCATCCAAACTGATATGTCCAAGCCACCGAATATGCACAAAGTCAAAAGTGGCATTCTATAATATGTCAATATCATGAGATCTGATTGTCCAAAGGATTACAAAAATTCTTTGGTGGTATTCAAGACATGGGGCTACAAATGTACGGTTTTTTCAAAAGGGAGATCCGATTGTATAGTAGCTGAAAACCATCCTCCAAGTGATTTATCAAAATCTGGGTGCCCAAAACCACTTCCCATTTTGGCTATAAAAAGGCACCTTGGGTACCCCACTTTTTAGTTCAAACCAGAAGTGAAGCTCTACCATTTTGGAGTCCTGTATGAGTCTTCCCATCATAATTTATGTTTTGGAGTCCCTTATCCTCATAGAGGGATCAATAATGAAAAAGGAGTTCCACCTGAGCTTCCTCCTCCCCCTGATGTCGAGCAAAACGATGGGTGATCATTGTGAGGGAGATACACACTTGAAGATGGAGTTAAGACACCTTATATTCTATTGGTTTTGTTTAATTTGTGTGTGAATTATTTCTCTTATGTTTAATCTTCATATTATTCTTCTCTAAATTCATTGATTTGGTTTAATTAAGTGAACCATTTCTCATTTCAAAACTGATTGGGTTGAGATTCAAGTGGGAATCTTGGGTTGTTCTGATTGGAGAACACAAGCATCATATTTCTCTCACACATACATGAGATTTTGGTATTATTTAGTAGAACTCACTCTATTATTGTGGTCCAAACCTTGAAAACATGATTGTTGTGTCAAGGGGTGGTTCTTTGTGCATCATTTTAAGAGGAAATAGGGGAACCAAAATCTTGGTTAAACCTCAACCAAAGGATTACTGAAAAACCTAAAAATCAATTAAGAATAAGGAACTCTTCAAGTGCTATAGTAACTTAGCTATGATCACTTATTTAAATCACATTTTTAAAAATCCAATTTGTCTTTCAACTTTACAACTCATTACATTAAGTTAATTTCTTAAAATTATTTACAAAATTACCCCCTCTTTTGTTCTTCTTATTAAAAATACACACTCAAAACCTATCAACACTCCTTGAGAGATGACCTTGGGTCTGCCCTATACTAAATTTTTTTTAAATAACTATTAATTTTATGTTTCATGACAATGCGGTCAGTCATGTAGACCAAAAATGTAACACCCTGAGTTTTTATGAATTATTATTATTTTAATAAATTAAAATTATTCAATGGATTTCATTACACACAACACCAAGTTAACCTTTCTTAAAATTTAACCCCAAGTTAAGTGTGTGCCACACACAAAAATAAAAATATATTATGTTACACACAACACATATCTTAGATTTAGTTATATGAAACAATATGTTTGTCATATGTTACACACAATACCAAGTTACTTTGAAAACTTGTGTTACATGCAAGATTGAGTTTTACTAAACTACGATATACTATTAATAATATTATTAAAGTTCTCACTTAGCTATTGGAATGATATATACGAATAATATTAACTTAATTAAGAAAATATAGTTTACAAATATTTAGAAAATGAATTGTTTTTCATTAATTATCTATAAATAAAAAAACCAAATGAATATAAATTATGTGTTTTTGTGAAGAACTATTTTTATGCCCACAAAGTCGTCTTATCTTAATAAATTTAATTAATCCCTATTATAAAGATATATTAATGAAATTTATATATTATAAATTCCACCAAATCTTTTTTACATTCATTCAATAAGATTTATAGGGATACAATAAGAAAAAAACTAATTTTAGGTTTAAAAAGCTGTGTTTTTATAAAAGGCAGTTTTGTCGACTTTTAATGGAAGACATGTTTTAAAAATAATTTATGAAACTTTTATAATTTTCTTTTGAAAAAATAAGCCTCATATTTGAAATACACATATCAAAATCCACTTTGGATGAATTTTGGTATTTTTTGGAGAAGTTTCATTTTTTGATGAATAATGAAAAATACTGAATTTTCATTGAAAACTGACTTTTCATATAATATATATAGTTTAATTATATTTTAAATGGTTTTTAAAGTATAATTAGTTCAATTATGAATTAGTCAATCCAATTTAGGTCATTGGTATAACGAACTAGGATTTTCATGCTTGATTATTGCATATTATTTTAGATAAATATTCACTACATTACACAAAACACATGATCGATGTCTGTAATATTTTTGTGAATTTGGAAATGTGGAACAAAGAATTACAATCGAATGAAAGATCTTCAATTTTTCCAAAAATGATCTTCCCCTTTAGTACCACTCTATAAAACCTTTCTTCATAACCTTTGGAAAAGAAACATAAGGAATTTGTGAGCTTAGATGCCAAATAAGAGTAGACATAGAAGATATAAATTTATTATCTTATGAAAGAATAAGATAATAAATATGGTAACTTGATCATGATAATAACATAAAATTTTAATACCCAATATACCATGGATCATAAACATTATTTTTGGTATAAAAACACAACATTTCAAAAGACCTGAATCATAAGAATAAAACATCATCATAACTCAATCATGAAACATAAATTCGTACCATAAATGTGTGAAGAATATTAATAAGTATATAAAACCATTTCATATGTCAAGGATAACTACCAGGAATCTCATATAAAGAACATAAAGTTTTCCCCCATAACGGATCAAGCACATTGACTTGTTCCCCTAACGAATCAAGCACATCGACTTATTTTCTATCATGCATCAAGCACATCGACATGTTTCCCATAACTATCTCATGAGATATAATTCATTACCCAATGAAATTGTGGGAGATATATGTCCCACCCACCACATAATAAAAATCATACATATGTTTTCTTGCCACAAGATTGTAAATCATTCATTATAATAGAACTCATGAAATGAAATGGGTTTCAAAAACATTTCATCATTGCATAACTGATGGAAAAGTAATGGGATTTACAAAAACCATGCCATCATAAAAATAAATCATAATAATGGTTTTATTTGATCATATCCCCATAAAAACATAATTAATAATCAAATAATATTAACTTAGATGGAAAATGGTTTTGAAATATTACATAAAATAATTATTGAACAAAATTCCATTTTCTTTATGAGATAATCTTTTAAAAATATGTGTATGTATAAAGGATTTTTTTGAAAATAACCATTTAAGTTTATAAAGGAAGATTTAAGGAATTAATGAATCATGTTGGTGAGAAAATCTACTCCTGTCATATAAGTTGAAAAACCTTCCTTCTATATTTTTTTTGAAAAGGCCATAAAAATAGATGTTTAGAAAATGAAAAAAATATTCTTTTCAAATCATTTCATAAAATGTCAAACATAGGTAAAAATATGTAAAAATAATCATATTATAATATTAGAAATATTTTTTATTTTTTTCATAAAACATGTACATTCAAGAGAAATATTACTCAATGATCATTTAAAATAAAACAATCCCAAATATTGATGAGATTGTAAAATAAACACTTACCACTTTATGATCAGTAGAATCATATACCCCATCAATGAAATATAATTATATGGATTTGAATATACCATAATATTCATAATAAAACACATAAAAGACATTTATGGGAATTATATAAATCACATAAAGGAAATAGGTAATGTATAAGACATGTGTCTCATATAAATAAATGTTCACCAAAAATCCATTACCTTGTCTTGAAAATTAAAATTTTATTATAAAAACACTTTTGTGGGTAATGTGAGGAAACATGCAAGTACAACCACCAAAAAACATCAAATAGGATAAGTGACTAAAAAATAATTAAATTTAATATTTTACCTATTAGAAGAAGTATCCCTATAAATTTTCCATAAAAAATCATTTTCTTTTTGATCTGGGTCATCTTTGATAATATCCTCGAAGGTGTAAGCCATCCTGTCCCATGCTTGTAAGAATTCCTCCAATGATAAATTTTATTCATTAAATCATCTTACCAGGATTAAGTATTTTCTATTATCCAGTTTTTCTTGTCTTTATTTATGTTAACTTGAACTAGTCTATATACCATACTAATTTCATCCTTTTTATAGGCATGATAATCAATTATTACTCTAACATTTCTTCAGCGGAATGAAGGAGAAGTTCCCAATTTTCCACTACCTCCTCACTTTATGCCCAATACGTTTCAGTTTTACGGTATAATGATGCATATTATTTTTCAACCTCATTTCTAGGAATCTCCTAGTGAACTATTCTGTCAACAACTAACACAGATTCTTCCCTAGTGAACCATACTGATTTCATCCTTTTTAGAGGCATGAATAATCAATTGTTACTGTAACATTTCTTCTGCAGAATGAAGGATAAGTTCCCAATTTTCCACTACCTCCTCACCTTATTCCCAATATGTTTTAGTTTTAAGGTCTAATGATGCATCTTATTTTTCAACCACATTTCTAGGAATCCCCTAGTGAACTATTCTATCAATAATTGACACAGATTCTCTCCGGTGCGGATACCCATCGTGTCACCCATCTTCTCGATGGGATGGTCCTTAAGTATCACCTTTCCTTATTCTCATTAAAAAATCCTATAAAATAAATATGTATTTATTATACATATATTCCACAATTTTATATTAATCATGAAATGAATTATTTTTTATAATATATTATTGCCTTTTTATTAATAATTTAAAATCACTATTCTGGGTGATATCTGCTTCGTTTTACAAGCATGTTTCAGTTCAAAATTCCTAGTACTTATACATTGATCATGGTTTCATAATTTAAAGAATAATTATTATGTTATATATATATATATATCATATATAATCCTAAAATTAATCTTGTTTTGTAACGCCCCGACCCTAGATACCCAGAGTCGATGCATTATTACATAACATTGGCATGATCACAAAGGATCAAGTCTCGAAAGACCGATTAGTTTAGTAGTCTTGGAAACACTAGATATATTCATAAGCCTTACATTACATCATAAGGTAAAAAAACAACAACAACAACATCTTGTCTTCATATCCCCTCATACTATCCCTTTTTCTTGAAATCATTTAAAAGTCACACTATTTGTCAAGAAGCCATTGAAAATAGATTTCTGAATCAAAGTGTCCCATACCACTTTGAAACTTTTTAAAAGGAGTTTTAATTTTAAAACTTTAATTTCCATATAAATAAATCCTTAAAAACATTTTTTAAAACATGGACAATAATGAGAAAGATTTAGATGAATAAGTCTTTAAAACATTTAAAAATGGTATTTTAGTTAGAGATTCTAACCAAAAGAGAGACACTTGAATACAAATAATTTAGGTAATGAAAATTTTTTAATATCATGAGAATAAAGGAATTCATGATATACTATGTCAAAGTACATTATATACACCAAATAAAAGTTATTTGGTGTATAACAACAAAGAAGTCTCAATGGAATGTAAATTGAGATGAAATCTCTCATAAAGGCCGTATCCTTAGATTAAGGATAAATCAATGACATAGTTATGTGTGAAAAATATAAATACACTAAATATGATTGTGTATTTAGTGTAAAACAATCAAAGGACATTCACACATAATCTTGTAAAAACAACACCAATGAATTGGATGTTTAACTCAACAAATGGAGAATGAGTTAAAATTACTCTTATCAAATTCATATCGATGACTTGAGAAATTATCAATGGAGTGATTATGTGTATCAAAAGTATATCCAGAGTAAGGGGAGTGGAAATTATGACATAATCAAATGAATAGTGATTCCACACATAATCTCGGAGTAATATAATCAATGAAATATGCGTAAAGCCGAATGAGTGGAAATTGAAATCTCAAATTCCCTTATCGATTTGGTAACTTATGAAACATGCACCCATGAAAGAAGGATCATACAATGATGATGTAAATAACCATAAATTAAAGTATATTACACAATTAATACAATCATGGGCAGTACACATACACCACATGCAATAAATAAGTGGTGAACAATGGAATTCTCATGAAATTAAGAGTGAGATAAGAAAACCCTTACCTTGTACTTTTCCTTGGTTGGGGGTAGGTTAACCTCCTGTATAATTTTGAAATAATTGTTATTAAATTATTCATGAATCATATAAATTAATATGATATCATATATGATATTTTAACATTGCTTTGTTAATAATATCTTAGAATTATCGTGGTTTCGGGTGTTAACTTACTCGTTTTCTTTTATATGTTTTGTTACGTAAGCCATGTTTGTCATGGATAGGTTGTATCTTATTCATATCCAGAATTATATAAAGTTCTTAAAAATTATTTTTAAATCATCAAATGATAATTATGCTTGAATGGATATGATGGAGAATAAATCTCATCGCGTTCGTGGAGACGGTAGTCCGTACGTACGCACGAGCGACAATATCATTCTTTTGATATTAAAATAATATATAATTGGATGGTATATGATATATACATAATCATTATCATGTTATATTTATTATTTAAATGAGTTACACATCATTATTATACCCACCCAAATAATAATATATTGAATAACAATTACACCACGACGTGGAGACGGTAAGCCGTACGTACGCATGTATGGTGACATGTTATTCAAAGGGTGGATAGAATACTGAATATGGTTGTACCATATTTATAATAACATCACAGTATATATAAGATACTGGAGTTATTATTTTAGAATGGTAATAACGAATAAAGAAGAATTGGAAGAAGAAAGGAACTTGAAAAGGGGTGGTGAAATCATTACCTTTTCTTCGGGTTCTTCCTTTTGATTTGATCAAAAGGGATCCTTAGGTTGGCTTTATGATCAAACTAAGGCCTCTAGGTTGTAGTGAGGGAAGTTGAGAGAGTATTTGGGCAGGTTTTGGGCGAACCAAAAGGCTTTGAAGGTGTGAAGAAATGAGAAGGAGGAGTTCCATTTTATAAGAGGGGTGAGGGGCACCTTTGAAAAGCTAGAAATATTAATTTATAATAAATTCATATTCGGTTTCTAATGGCTCCAAAGTTGATTATTCAAAGGTTAAGGTGGGTATAGGTCGAAAACCATTCAACCAATAGAATTTAGACAGGATTGAGTTACTATATTAACCTTATCTTTTAGTTTCAACTCTTAGTTAATTAGTTTCACTTTTACAATGTCTCTTTGTATTTTTATATTATATGGTTAATAAACTTACCATATATATACAAGAGACCCCAAAAGTGGTCCATTAATGATGCAAATATCATGATATAAGTCTCTTGGCCTAAACTTAGATTTTTAGGAATTTAATATCAATTAATAATATAATATTTGTTTTAAAAACTCTTTTATGTCAATTTTGACACTATTCAATAGTTGACATTTGTGAAACTTATAACAGAAATATTACTTCGAAAAAATTTAATTAAATCAATCCTAATATGTCATATTATCCAATAAAATTAGTGTAATTCATTAAAATCCTCAAATTATATTTATTTGGGTATTTATAATATCAATTATTTTAATTTCTCACTATTATGGTAGTTACTGCATCACCATTGTGTCATAAATAAATTAAATTATTTAATTTCTAAAAATTATAGATAAAATATAATTATTTAGGAAATATTTTTATCTTTCTAATGAATATTTATATTCTAAAATACAACATATATATCCCTATGTAACAATTGTTTTTCTAAAAGATATATGCTTGTGTCATTTTTGTATTCATTTTAACTTAATTAAAATAAAGTGTCCCTATCACTTACAAGTGGATCCATGGGGTCCCAAAATCTACCCATATATGCCCATGGTCGTCCATGTATCAAAAAATAGGGTTAAGACATATTTTAGGGTAATTTAGTATTATTATAATATTATTTTTAACCCTTATTTACCGGATTTACCCTTTAACCATGGTAAATAAAATATTTACCGAAATAATTATTCAAAATGTCTAAAAATAAAAGTTATCTATTTACACAATTTAAACAACCTGATTCCAAATATGGAATCCATTTTTCCAAATTCAAAACAGATAAGTGGCAGAAACTAATTTAAAATTAATTCCCGTTGTTAAAACAAAAAGTGTGTTTTTAAGAGATAATAACTATCAAAAGATTGACACTTGTTTATGTCTGGTTTAATTGTGAAATTATGTCCAATGAAAAAAATTGAATTAAATGATAAAAATATATTCTAAATATACTTTAAAACCACTCAAATTCATAATTTATCAATATTAATTATTTCGATTAAAAAATTTGTTTTTAATTAAAATTTAGTAATTTTCACTATTCATCAAAATATGAAAGTTATCCGAAAAGTACCAAAATTTCACCCTAAGCTATAATTGATATTCCAAATTCAAAAATGATGTATATTTTACAAAATTACAAATATATAAGTTTCATTAATTAATTTTATAATTAATTCCCGCTCTCACAACAAATAGCGTGTTTTTAAGAAACAATATATATCAAAAGATTGACAATTGTTTAGGTCCAATTTCAAAGCGAAATTAATTCTAATGAACACCATTGGATAAAATGGTAAAAATATATTATAATTATACTTTTAAACCACTCAATAATATAACTTATCACTATAAATTATTTTGATTAAAAAAGTTGTTTTTAAGTATTTTTCACTATTCATAAAAATTGGAAGTTCTCAGAAAAATACCAAAAATTCATCTTAGGATAATTTCGATATTTCGAAACCAAAAATGAAGTCCATTTTGAAATATAAAATATATATAATTTCAAAAATTAGGTATTATTATTCATAACAGCTAGTTTGATTGGTTGTGGTGTGTTAGAATCTCGAAGTTGTGTACAATGCACTTCATTGCATTATTCGAAGGGAAACGTACCGTGGAATCTTGGGGTGTTACATTCTCCTCTCCTTCAATAAATTTCATCCTAGCAATTTTTAAAATTGTGCTTGGGAATATAATTGAAAGTCCCACATCGGAAAAAGAGTCAATAAAACTATCACTTTAAAAGAAAGAAAGAGAGGTATAAAGGTCAACCAAGATAACCCATACTCGGATTCCATGTAGGAAAACATGGATATGGATGATAAACTAAGTGTCAAGTTCTGATGGAGAGGGATAGAAATCATGATCAGGGGAAAGTTAACAATAAGAAAACCACAAACTTGTGTTGGGACAAACAACCATTAGTCTCCTAGTAGGAAAGTAAACGGACGACATTTTTCTTTAAGTTACATTACATAAGGATGAGGAATTAATTTATGATATTAACTAAGAACATAAAGAGATATACTTACTTTTTAAGTAGAGTTTCATTATTTGATTACTTTTTACCACTAACTCATTTTTTTGAACAATGATTATTCAAGAAGACTTGGTCACAATGAAAGATCTAGAATAAACTTCTATAGAAATACATGATCCATGTAGGATAAACTATATATTTACCTTGTCTTTAGAGATTAATCAAAACCAAAATGGTTAGTATAATATCTGATGACCCCCCAAATGGATATTCCATTAGATAAAAAAAACTAATCTTAATTTCTAAAATTAAACCATCAATACCCCAAAGTTAAATAAATACCATTCAATAATCAATTGTCCTTAAAATCCTTCAATATAGTCCAAACTAATATTGAAACTAAAAACTTATAAGAATGTAGTCTTCCATGTTAAATTGTATCTCTAAATGACATTAATTACTCTTAAAGTCACATACTTAAAAGTAATTAACCTAATCATTTCCATAAACAACCCAAATCACTATAAATCCACAATAAAAAATTAGATAAAAAATCCACCATTACTCCTCAAATGAAATCCCATACTATTCAATTATCCATACAACCAAGTGAAAAACTCCCAAAATCACATTTATCACTTAATTACCAAATAATTTTTCTATACTAAGGGTATTTATTTGATAAGACATAAGATCCCAAATCAAATTATTAATGATCAATAAAATCATTTAACTAAAAATAATAGTCACACTAACCAGGGACTTCACGTAGTCCAGTGGTAGGCGATAAATCTCAATCGCACTTTGGTTGTGGGTTCGATTCCCACAGCATTGTCCGACGTGACAGGTTGTCACATGGTCTACGTGTTGTCCGTTTTCAAAAACTATATTTTATAACATTACCAAAATGAGATAAATTCCTCAAAATAACAATTACATAATTTAACCACAAATGTTATCTCATACCATGCATTTTCATCCCAAATTATAATAATTGGTAATTGCCTCAAACCCAATGATAATATAAAACCAAATGGTTATTTATAACTATATCCACAAGAGAAAATATAATTCTTCCATAAATATCATTCTCAAATGGCAAACTTTAGGGTTACAAATACAAGAGAAAATTATTCCAAAGTAAACCCTTCAACAAGGATCACTAATAATTTTTAAACATTTATCCAACCATTTATTTCCACATAGCTTCTTCTCTGACTAATAAAATATCCTATAGAATAGGAAATTAACTCCGGTAATGGCCAGGTCCCCTACATTTACGGAAAATGACTATAAATGGATTCTTGGGACCATTTTTATCTTCTTCCATAGTACTCTTCATTTTTCTTCGGCAATTCTTATCTTTATGTCCTTCCTTCCCGCACGTAAAGCATTTCTTTGTCCCATTGAGACACTTTCCTGGGTGTCTCCTTCCACATTTCCTGCATGATGGAAATTGAGGATTTCTTCGTCCATGGTCTCCACTACTGGAGCTCTTATCATTCATCACCTTTCTCTTCTATGTTGAGTCCGGGAATTGGTTAATATATATATTGTTGATCATATTTTTGGAAAATTGATTTGGAATAAAGACTATATCTTTTACACCTATCAACATTCCATTTTGTTGCTCATTTCCACCACCATTCCCACCTTGTACATCATTCTCAAAGTCACTATGAATTCCATGGAATCCAGCCATTGACTAAAACCAGAAAGCATTCTGTGAGTAATAGTAGTCATACAATCATTTAGAGATTAACATGTCACCATATTCTCAATTTGAAACACATTAGGAATAAACAAGGTCATTTACTCTCATCTTATATATATAATACTTTAAATCGGTTTCTAAAGAAAATGTAAATTATCCTAAGCATATATCCTGGGAGTGTCGTAACCAAGAGTGCAACAAGGCCCGTTGTCGTGCACCAGTTCCCATTCGAGTCTAGCTCAAAGCGGTGTTTTCGGGTTTTACCCCTAGGTACATCTGTGCTAGAGCCGCCTCTACCTGCTCGTATCCAGATAGGGATGTATTGCTCAGAAAACTCACAAAATCTCTACAATACCAAAATTCTAGGAAGTTCTTCTATACTAATCCTCAAAGTTCATCTTAGGTCTACGTGCTCTAATCAGAGTTTATCTAAATCTAGCTTCCAAGGTTTGTACTAAACTTCCTCTGATACCAACTGTAACGCCCCGACCCTTGATACCCAGAGTCGGTGCATTATTACATAACATTGGAATGATCACAAAGGATCAAGTCTCGAAAGACCGATTAGGTTAGTAGTCTTGGAAACACTAGATATATTCATAAGCCTTACATTACATTATAAGGTAAAAAAACTACAACAACATCTTGTCTTCATATCCCCTCATACTATCCCTATAGGTCATTCATAAATTACTTCTTCATAATCCTGGGAAAAATAAAACATTGAAAGGGGTGATATCAGATGCTCAGTAAGGATAACATTATAGCAGAAGCTTTCATAGATAAGCATAAACACTTAAGGCAGTTTATAACTAAAACGAAAACCTTTTAAACATGAATTTCATCATAAAATGGAAAAGATAAAATAAAATAATTCCATTTACTTACTCACATGGATATTCTACTAGTCGAATGATCACATGAAATATCAATAACCACTTTCATAATGATGGAATGCATAATGCCATACTATCATAACCACATAGCCAAGGCCTTGGGCCAAGACTACAAATAAGATTTTGCCAAGGCCTTGTGCCAAGACACTAGTTTGTCTCATGAGACTTACCGATGCATCGAGGAGCTATAGTGGGCTCCACCTGTCACTTATTAAGTCCAATGCATTCCTCATATGAACAGGTTTAAACATAACATAAACATTCGTATTAAAACTAGAATACGAAATGTCAATACTTTAACCACAAACCATGAATGGTATAAAAATAGCACATCCACAGTCAAACATAACTCATTTGATACAATATGAAAGATTTTATTGTATCAAATTATCCTCAATCAAGAATAATTAAGGATGTTGACATAGATGAAAATAATCATCAAAAGTATTTGAGAGAAATATCCCCCTTTTTCTTGAAATCATTTAAAAGTCACACTTTTTTTCAAGAAGCCATTTGAAATAGATTTCTGAATCAAAGTGTCCCATACCACTTTGAAACTTTTTAAAAGGAGTTTTAATTTTAAAACTTTAATGTCCATATAAATAAATCCTTAAAAACATTTTTTAAAACATGGACATTAATGAGAAAGATTTAGATAAATAAGTCTTTAAAACATTTAAAAATGGTATTTTAGTTAGAGATTCTAACCAAAAGAGAGACACTTGAATAAAAATAATTTAGGTAATCAAAACATTATAATTTCATGAGAATAAAGTAATTCATGATATACTATGTCAAAGTACATTATATACACCACATAAAAGTGATTTGGTGTATAACAACAAAGAAGTCTCAATGGAATGTAAATTGAGATGAAATCTCTCATAAAGGCCGTATCCTTAGATTAAGGATAAATCAACGACATAGTTATGTGTGAAAAATATAAATACACTAAATATGATTGGATATTTAGTGTAAAACAATCAAAGGACATTCACATATAATCTTGTAAAAACAACACCAATGAATTGGATTTTTAACTCAACAAATGGATAATGAGTTAAAATTACTCTTATCAAATTCATATCGATGACTTGAGAAATTATCAATGGAGTGATTATGTGTATCAAAAGTATATAAACAGTAAGGGGAGTGGAAATTATGACATAATCAAATGAATAGTGATTCCACACATAATCTCGGAGTAATATAATCAATGAAATATGCGTAAAGCCGAATGAGTGGAAATTGAAATCTCAAATTCCCTTATCGATTTGGTAACTTATGAAACATGCACCCAAGAAAGAAGGATCATACAATGATTATGTAAATACCCATAAATTAAAGTATATTACACAATGAATACAATCATGGGAAGTACACATACACCACATGCAATAAATAAGTGGTGAACAATGGAATTCTCACGAAATTAAGAGTAAGATAAGAAACCCCTTACCTTGTACTTTTCCTTAGTTGGGGGTAGGTTAACCTCCTGTATAATGTTGAAATAACTGTTATTAAATTATTCATGAATCATATACATTAATATGATATCATATATGATCTTTTAACATTGCTTTGTTAATAATATTTTAGAATTATCGTCGTTTCAGGTGTTAACTTACTCGTTTTCTTTTATATGTTTTGTTACGTAAGCCATGTTTGTCATGGATAGGTTGTATCTTATTCATATCCAGAATGATATAAAGTTCTTAAAAATTATTTTTAAATCATCAAATGATAATTATACTTGAATGGATATGATGGAGAATGAATCTCATCGCGTTCGTGGAGACGGTAGTCCGTACGTACGCACAAGCGACAATATCATTCTTTTGATATTAAAATAATATATAATTGGATGGTATATCATATATAAAGAATCATTATCATGTTATATTTATTATTTAAATGAGTTACACATCATTATTATAACCACCCAAATAATAATATATTGAATAACAATTACACCACGCCGTGGAGACGGTTAGCCGTACGTACGCACGTATGGTGACATGTTATTGAAAGGGTGGATAGAATACTGAATACGGTTGTACCATATTTATAATAACATCACAGTATATATAAGACACTGGAGTTATTATTTTATAATGGTAATAACAAATAAATAATAATTGGAAGAAGAAAGGAACTTGAAAAGGGGTGGTGAAAACATTACCTCTTCTTCGGGTTCTTCCTTTTGATTTGATCAAAAGGGCTCCTTATGTTGGCTTTCTGATCAAACTAAGGACTCTATGTTGTAGTGATGGAAGTTGAGAGAGTATTTGGGCAGGGTTTGGACGAACAAAAAGGCTTTGAAGGTGTGAAGAAATGAGAAATAGGAGTTCCCTTTTATAAGAGGGGTGAGGGGCACCTTTGAAAAGCTAGAAATATTAATTTATAATAAATTCATATTCAGTTTCTAATGGCTCCAAAGTTGATTATTAAACGTTTAAGGTGGGTATAGGTCGAAAACCATTCAACCAATAGAATTTAGACAGGATTGTGTTACTATATTAACCTTATCTTTTAGTTTTAACTCTTAGTTAATTAGTTTCACTTTTACAATGTCTCTTTGTATTTTTATATTATATGGTTTCTAAACTTACCATATACATCCAAGAGACCCCCCAAGTAGTCCATTAATGATGAAAATATCATGATATAAGTCTATTGGCCGAACCTTAGATTTTTAGGAATTTAATATCAATTAGTAATATAATATTTGTTTAAAAAACTCTTTTATGTCAATTTTGACACTTTTCAATAGTTGACATTTGTTAAACTTATAACAGAATGATTACATCGAAAAAATTTAATTAAATCAATACTAATATGTCATATTATCCTATAAAATTATTTTAATTCATTTAAAGTCTCAAATTATATTTATTTGGGTATTTATAATATCAATTATTTTAATTTCTCACTATTATGGTAGTTACTGCATCACCATTGTGTCATAAATAAATTAAATTATTTAATGTCAAAAAATTATAAATAAAATATAATTATTTAAGAAATATTTTTATATTTCTAATGAATATTTATAGTCTAAAATACAACATATATATCCCTATGTAACAATTGTTTTGCTAAAAGATATATGCTTGTGTCATTTTTGTATTCATTTTAACTTAATTAAAATAAAGTGTCCCTATCACTTACAAGTGGATCCATGGGGTCCCAAAATCGACCCATATATGCCCATGGTCGGACATGTATCAACCAATAGGGTTAAGACACGTTTTAGGGTAATTTAGTATTATTATATTATTATTTTTTAACCCTTATTTACCGGATTTACCATTTAACCATGGTAAATAAAATATTTACCGAAGTAATTATTCAAAATGTCTAAAAATAAAAGTTATATATTTACACAATTTAAACATCCTGATTCCAAATATGGAATCCATTTTTCCAAATTCAAAACATAGAAGTGGCAGAAATTAATTTAAAATTAATTCTCGTTGTTAAAACAGAAAGCGTGTTTTTAAGAGATAATAACTATCAAAAGATTGACACTTGTTTATGTCTGGTTTAATTGTGAAATTATGTCTAATGACAAAAATTGAATTAAATGATAAAAATATATTCTAAATATACTTTAAAACCACTCAAACTCATAATTTATCAATATTAATTATTTCGATTAAAAAAGTTGTTTTTAATTAAAATTTAGTAATTTTCACTATTCATCAAAATATGAAAGTTATCCGAAAAGTACCAAAATTTCACCCTAAGCTATAATTGATATCCCAAATTCAAAAATGATTTCTATTTTACAAAATTCCAAATATGTAAGTTTAATTAATTATTTTTATAATTAATTCCCGCTCTCACAACAAATAGCGTGTTTTTAAGAAACAATATATATCAAAAGATTGATAATTGTTTAGGTCCAATTTCAAAGTGAAATTAATTCTAATGAACACCATTGGATAAAATGGTAAAAATATATTCTAATTATACTTTGAAACCACTCAATAATATAACTTATCACTATAAATTATTTTGATTAAAAAAGTTGTTTTTAAGTATTTTTCACTATTCATAAAAATTGGAAATTCTTAGAAAAATACCAAAAATTCATCTTAGGATAATTTCGATATTCCGAAACCAAAAATGAAGTCCATTTTGAAATATAAAATATATATAATTTCAAAAAGTAGGTATTATTATTCATAACAGCTAGTTTGATTGGTTGTGGTGGGTTAGAATCTCGAAGTTGCGTACAATGCACGCCATTGCATTATTAGAAGGGAAAAGTACCGTGGAATCTTGGGGTGTTACATTCTCCACTCCTTCAATAAATTGCGTCCTAGCAATTTTTAAAATTGTACTTGGGAATATAATGGAAAGTCCCACATTAGAAAAAGAGTCAATAAAACTATCACTTTAAAAGAAAGAAAGAGAGGTATAAAGGTCAACCAAGATAACCCATACTCGGATTCCATGTAGGAAAACATGGATATGGATGATAAACTAAGTGTCAAGTTCTGATGGAGAGGGATAGAAATCATGATCAGGAGAAAGTTAACAATAAGAAAACCACAAACTTGTGTTGGGACAAACAACCATTAGTCTCCTAGTAAGAAAGTAAACGGACAACATTTTTTGTTTTAAGTTACATTACATAAGGATGAGGAATTAATTTATGATATTAACTAAGAACATAAAGAGATATACTTAATTTTTAAGTAGAGTTTCATTATTTAATAACTTTTTAACACTAACTCATTTTTTTGAACAATGAGTATTCAAGAAGACTTTGTCATAATGAAAGAGCTAGAATAAAATTCTATAGAAATACATGATCCATGTAGGATAAACTATATATTTACCTTGTCTTTAGACATTAATCAAAACCAAAATGGTTAGTATAATATCTGATGACCCCCAAATGGATATTCCATTAGATAAAAAAACACTAATCTTAATTTCTAAAATTAAACCATCAATACCCCAAAGTTAAATAAATACCATTCAATAATCAATTGTCCTTAAAATCCTTCAATATAATCCAAACTAATATTGAAACTCAAAACTTATAAGAATGTAGTCTTCCATGTTAAATTGTATCTCCAAATGACATTAATTACTCTTAAAGTCGCATACTTAAAAGTAATTAACCTAATCATTTCCATAAACAACCCAAATCACTATAAATCCACAATAAAAACATAGAAAAAAAATCCACCATTACTCCTCAAATGAAATCCCATACTATTCAATTTTTCATACAACCAAGTGAACAACTTCCAAAATTACATTTATCACTTAATTACCAAATCATTTTCCTATACTAAGGGTATTCATTTGATAAGACATAAGATCCCAAATCAAATTATTAATGATCAATAAAATCATTTAACTAAAAATAATAGTCACACTAACCAGGGACTTCACGTAGTCCAGTGGTAGGCGATAAATCTCAATCACACTTTGGTTGTGGGTTCGATTCCCACATCTTTGTCCGACGCGACGGATTGTCACACGGTCTACGTGTTGTCCTTTTTCAAAAACTATATTTTATAACATTACCAAAATGAGATAAATTCCTCAAAATAACAATAACATAATTTAACCACAAATGTTATCTCATACCTTGCATTTTCATCCCAAATTATAATAATTTGTAATTACCTCAAACCCAATGATCATATAAAACCAAATGGTTATTTATAACTATATCCACAAGAGAAAAGATAATTCTTCCATAAATATCATTCTCACATGGCAAACGTTAGGGTTACAAATACAAGAGAAAATTATTCCAAAGTAAACCCTTCAACAAGGATCACTAATAATTTTTAAACATTTATCCAACCATTTATTTCCACATAGCTTCTTCTCTGACCAATAAAATATCCTATAGAATAGGACATTCACTTGGGAAATGGCCAGGTCCCCTAAATTTACGGAAAATGACTGTAAATGGATTCTTGGGACCATTTTTATCTTCTTCCATAGTACTCTTCATTTTTCTTCGGCAATTCTTCACTTTATGTCCTTCCTTCCCACTCGTAAATCATTTCTTTGTCCCATTGAGACACTTTACTGGGTGTATCCTTCCACATTTCCTGCATGATGGAAATTGAGGATTTCTTTGTCCATGGTCTCCACTACTAGAGCTCTTATCATTCATCACCTTTATCTTCTTTGTTGAGTCCGGGAATTGGTTAATATGTATATTGTTGATCATATTTTTGGAAAATTGATTTGGCATAAAGATGATATCTTTTACGCCTATCAACATTCCATTTTGTTGCTCATTGCCACGACCGTTCCCACCTTGTACATCCTTCTCAAAGTCACTATGAATTCCTTGGAATCTAGCCATTGACTAAAACCAGAAAGCATTATGTGAGTAATAGTAGTCATACAATCTTTTAGAGATTAACATGTCACCATATTCTCAATTTGTAACACATTAGGAATAACCAAGGTCATTTACTCTCATCTTATATATATAATAATTTAAATCGGTTTCTAAAGAAAATGTAAATTATCCTAAGCATATCCCCTGGGAGTGTCGTAACCAAGAGTGCAGCAAGACCCATTGTCGTGCACCAGTTCCCATTCAAGTCTAGCTCAAAGCGGTGTTTTTGGGTTTTACCCCTAGGTACATCTGTGCCAGAGCCGCCTCTACCTGCTCGTATCCAGACAGGGTTGTATTACTCAGAAAACTCACAAAATCTCTACAATACCAATATTCTAGGAAGTTCTTCTATACTAATCCTCAAAGTTCATCTTAGGTCTACGTGCTCTAATCAGATTTTATCTAAATCTAGTTTCCATGGTTTGTACTAAACTTCCTTTGATACCAACTGTAACGCCCCGACCCTAGAAACCCAGAGTCGGTGCATTATTACATAACATTGGCATGATCACAAAGGATCAAGTCTCGAAATACCGATTAGTTTAGTAGTCTTGGAAACACTAGATATATTCATAAGCCTTACATTACATCATAAGGTAAAAAAAACTACAACAACATCTTGTCTTCATATCCCCTCATACTATCCCAGCAGGTCATTCATAAATTACTTCTTTATAATCCTGGGAAAAATAAAACATTGAAAGGGGTGAGATCAGATGCTCAGTAAGGATAACATTATAGCAGAAGCTTTCATAGATAAGCATAAACACTTAAGGCAGTTTATAACTAAAAGGAAAACCTTTTAAACATGAACTTCAGCATAAAATGGAAAGGATTAAATAAAATAATTCCATTTACTTAACCACATGGATATTATACTAGTCGAATGATCACATGCAATATCAATAACCACTTTCATAATGATGGAATGCATAATGCCAGACTATCATAACCACATATCCAAGGCCTCATGCCAAGACTACAAATACGATTTTTCCAAGGCCTTGTTCCAAGACACTAGTTTGTCTCATGAGACCTACCGATGCATCGAGGAGCTATAGTGGGCTCCACCCGTCACTTATTAAGTCCAATGCATTCCTCATATGAACAGGTTTACACATAACATAAACATTCGTATTAAAACTAGAATACGAAATCTCAATACTTTAACCACAAACCATGAATGGTATAAAAATAGCACAACCACAGTCAAACATAACTCATTCGATACAATATGGAAGATTTTATTGTATCACATTATCCTCAATCAAGTATAATTAAGGATGTTGACATAGATGAAAATAATCATCAAAAGTATTTGAGAGAAATATCCCCCTTTTTCTTGAAATCATTTAAAAGTCACACTATTTGTCAAGAAGCCATTTGAAATAGATTTCGGAATCAAAGTGTCCCATACCACTTTGAAATTTTTTAAAAGGAGTTTTAATTTTAAAACTTTAATGTCCATATAAATAAATCCTTAAAAACATTTTTTAAAACATGGACATTAATGAGAAAGATTTACATGAATAAGTCTTTAAAACATTTAAAAATGGTATTTTAGTTAGAGATTCTAACCAAAAGATAGATGCTTGAATACAAATAATTTAGGTAATAAATTTTTTTAAATATCATGAGAATAAAGGAATTCATGATATACTATGTCAAAGTACATTATATACACCACATAAAAGTGATTTGGTGTATAACAACAAAGAAGTCTCAATGGAATGTAAATTGAGATGAAATCTCTCATAAAGGCTGTATCCTTAGATTAAGGATAAATCAAAGACATATTTATGTGTGAAAAATATAAATACACTAAATATGATTGGATATTTAGTGTAAAACAATCAAAGGACATTCACATATAATCTTGTAAAAACAACACCAATAAATTGGATGTTTAACTCAACAAATGGAAAATGAGTTAAAATTACTCTTATCAAATTCATATCGATGACTTGAGAAATTATCAATGGAGTGATTATGTGTATCAAAAGTATATCCATAGGAAGGGGAGTGGAAATTATGACATAATAAAATTAATAGTGATTCCACACATAATCGCGGAGTAATATAATCAATGAAATATGCGTAATGCCGAATGAGTGGAAATTGAAATCTCAAATTCCCTTATCGATTTGGTAACTTATGAAACATGCACCCATGAAAGAAGGATCATACAATTATGATGTAAATAACCATAAATTAAAGTATATTACACAATGAATTCAATCATGGGCAGTACACATACACCACATGCAATAAATAAGTGGTGAACAATGGAATTCTCACGAAATTAAGAGTGAGATAAGAAACCCCTTACCTTGTACTTTTCCTTGGTTGGGGGTAGGTTAACATCATTTATAATGTTGAGATAATTGTTATTAAATTATTCATGAATCATAAACATTAATATGATATCATATATGATCTTTTAACATTCCGTTGTTAATAATATCTTAGAATTATCGTCGTTTCGGGTGTTAACTTACTCATTTTCTTTTATATGTTTTGTTACATAAGCCATGTTTTTCATGGATAGGTTGTATCTTATTCATATAAAAAATTATATAAAGTTATTAAACATTATTTTTAAATCATCAAATGATAATTATAGTTTAATGGATGTGATGGAGAATGAATCTCATCGCTTTCGTGGAGACGGTAGTCCGTACGTACGCACGAGTGACAATATCATTCTTTTGATATTAAAATAATATATAATTGGATGGTATATCATATTTACATAATCATTATCATTTTATATTTATTATTTAAATGAGTTACACATCATTATTATACCCACCCAAATAATAATATATTGAATAACAATTACACCACGACGTGGAGACGGTAAGCCGTACGTACGCACGTATGGTGACATGTTATTCAAAGGGTGGATAGAATACTGAATATGGTTGTACCATATTTATAATAACATCACAGTGTATATAAGATACTGGAGTTATTATTTTAGAATGGTAATAAAAAATAAAGAAGAATTGGAAGAAGAAAGGAACTTGAAAAGGGGTGGTGAAAACGTTACCTGTTCTTTGGGTTCTTCCTTTTGATTTGATCAAAAGGGCTCCTTAGGTTGGATTTCTGATCAAAATAAGGCCTCTAGGTTGTAGTTAGGGAAGTTGAGAGAGTATTTGGGCAGGGTTTGGCCGAACCAAAAGGCTTTGAAGGTTTGAAGAAATGAGAAGGAGGAATTCCCTTTTATAAGAGGGGTGAGGGGCACCTTTGAAATGCTAGAAATATTAATTTATAATAAATCCATATTCAGTTTCTAATGGCTCCAAAGTTTATTATTAAAAGTTTAAGGTTAGTATAGGTCTAAAAACATTCAACCAATATAATTTAGACAGGATTGGGTTACTATATTAACCTTATCTTTTAGTTTTATCTCTTAGTTAATTAGTTTCACTTTTACAATGTCTCTTTGTATTTTTATATTATATGGTTAATACACTTACCATATACATCCAAGATACCCCCAAGCTATCCATTAATGATGAAAATATCATGATATAAGTCTCTTGGCCGAACCTTAGATTTTTAGGAATTTAATATCAATTAATAATATAATATTTGTTTTAAAAAGTCTTTTATGTCAATTTTGACACTATTCAATAGTTGATTTTTGTGATACTTATAACAGAATGATTAATTCGAAAAAAGATAATTAAATCAATACTAATATGCCATATTATCCTATAAAATTAGTGTAATTCATTAAAAGTCTCAAATTATATTTATTTGGGTATTTATAATATTAATTATTGTAATTTCTCACTATTATGGTAGTTACTGCATCACCATTGTGTCATAAATAAATTAAATTATTTAATGTATAAAAATTATAAATAAAATATAATTATGTAGGAAATATTTTTATATTTTTAATGAATATTTATAGTCTAAAATACAACATATATATACCTATGTAACAATTGTTTTTCTAAAAGATATATGCATGTGTCATTTTTGTATTCATTTTAACTTAATTAAAATAAAGTGCCCCTATCACTTACTAGTGGATCCATGAGGTCCCAAAATCTACCCATATATGCCCATGGTCGGAAATGTATCAACCAATTGGTTTAAGACACGTTTTAGGGTAATTTAGTATTATTATAATATTATTTTTTAACCCTTATTTACCAGATTTACCCTTTAACCATGGTAAATAAAATATTTACCGAAGTAATTATTCAAAATGTATAAAAATAAAAGTTATCTATTTACACAATTTAAACATCATGATTCCAAATATGGAATCAATTTTTCCAAATTCAAAACACAGAAGTGGCAGAAATTAATTTAAAATTAATTCCCGTTGTTAAAACAAAAGCATGTTTTTAAGAGATAATAACTATCAAAAGATTGGCACTTGTTTATGTCTGGTTTAATTGTGAAATTATGTCCAATGAAAAAAATTGAATTAAATGATAAAAATATATTCTAAATATACTTTAAAACCACTAAAATTCATAATTTATCAATATTAATTATTTCTATTAAAAAAGTTGTTTTTAATTAAAATTTAGTACTTTTCACTATTCATCAAAATATGAAAGTTATCTGAAAAGTACCAAAATTTCACCCTAAGCTATAATTGATATTCCAAATTCAAAAATGATGTCTATTTTAAAAAATTCCAAATATATAAGTTTCATTTATTAATTTTATAATTAATTCCCGCTCTCACAACAAATAGCGTGTTTTTAAGAAACAATATATATCAAAAGATTGACAATTGTTTTTGTCCAATTTCAATGTGAAATTAATTATAATGATCACCATTGGATAAAATGGTAAAAATATATTCTAATTATACTTTGAAACCACTCAATAATATAATTTATCACTATAAATTATTTTGATTAAAAAAGGTGTTTTTAAGTATTTTTCACTATTCATAAAAATTGGAAGTTCTCAGAAAAATACCAAAAATTCATCTTAAGATATTTTCGATATTAAGAAACCAAAAATGAAGTCCATTTTGAAATATAAAATATATATAATTTCAAAAATTAGGTATTATTATTCATAACGGCTAGTTTGATTGGTTGTGGTGTGTTAAAATCTTGAAGTTGCGTACAATGCACACCATTGCATTATTCGAAGGGAAACATAATGTGGAATCTTGGGGTGTTACATGTTTACCACCCATGCAACATATAGATGAAAAATGAATCACATCATATTGTGGAGATGGTTAGCCATACGTATGCACGAGTGACATTATAATTTACCAAACGATTAGATGGTAAAAAGGTATATATGATATTATAATTCCAGAATAATAATTATTTCACAAGTTTAATATATAAACATTAAAAATATAATAATTCACACTCATAAAATATGGTGATGGAAAATGAATTGTATCACTACGTGGAGATGGGAAGCCGTACGTATGCACAAATGATTCTTTCACTTCTTGTTCAATAGGAAAGGGGATGTATGCTGGTGTTTTCATAGTCAGGATAAAATTTCAGAATATTTATTATTCTAATTTTATTATTTTTTATATGTATCAAAGATTCATAGGAGGTATAGAAGAGTAGAAAAAGGGAGTGATCGGTTAGAGAGATTACCTCTTCTTCAAAACAAATCTTTTAGATATCATCTAAAGGACTATAGAGTTGGTACTTTGGGAATTATGGAACCTCTTTAATATTTATAAGTAAGTGGAGAAGAGAATTTGGTCGAGCTTGGTCAATAAATAAGACTCAATGTGGTGAAACTAGATGAGGTAGGAGGTGTCCTTTTATAATAAAGGTGAGGGGCACTATTATAATTTCTAAAAGATTAAATTATAATAAATTAAATATCAATTAAAATACCCCCAAATATAAATGTATTCAAATATAATATCATATATGGTTGTAATCATAAAAACCAATATATTTTAGACAATTTTATTTTTGTAATTTTAAACATTATCTTTTTGATTAGCCCTTAGTTAACCTATTTAAATTTTAACAATGATAACAACATTTTCAATATTAAAAGGTTGATATTTTTACATATAAGGTGTAAATTTATCCATAAATGGTCCATATATGATATTTAGACCATAATTTATCACCTTTTTCCTTATAATTTTTATGATTTTTAACTATTTTGATAAAATATTTTTTTCATAAAATATCATTAATGTTAATCTTGACACCATTCATTATATTAACTTTAATAAAATCAATAAAGTAACATAAATTTGAAAAAAATAATTTAATATGCACATAATATTTCATATTTACCTCTAAATTTTTTTAATCACATTATGTAATTCAAATTAAATTTATTTTTATATTTTTAATAACACTTAATTGAGTTTTGCATTAATTTAATAATTACTACATGATCATTGTGTAAATATTTATGATGATTAATTCGATATTAAAAATTAAAAATAAATTTCCATGATGTAGGTAATTTTTATTGATTTCATAATAATAAATATAGTTGATAATATAGTATAATTATTAAAAGTAAGAGTGTGACATTTTGTCACTCTCTTTGATTTTAATAATATCTAAGTCATTTTCATGGAAATGTTTCCAAAAAATTATTAAATTTATAAAAATATGTTTTTAGGGTCTAATTAACTTAATAAAATAACATTTTGGAAATATTTAGTTTAATTTTATAATATTCAAAATATTATTTTTACCCTTAGTAATCAGTTTACCCTTAAACGTGGTAATAAAAATTACAAAAGTTACTATTCATATTGTCCAAAAAATTAAAGGGCCCCATTTACTAAATTTAGACCTTATGATTCAAATTATTTAATACATTTTTAAAAATTAAAAACATATAAATGGAAATAATTAATTTAAAATTAATCCCTTAGATTGGGTGATAAATTGAGTTTTTTAAAGTGAAAACGTTCAAAAGATTGAAATGTTATTATATCAAAATTCAATATAAAATTTAATCCAATGAACTAAGTTTGGTTAAATTATATAAAATTGATATATTTTTACATTAATACCAATAAAAATTATTATTTAATAGTATATATTATTTTGGAGAAAAAACTATTTTCAATTAAAATTTAGTATTTTTCACTATTCATCAAAACATGAAACATATTCAAAAAACATCAAAAATTCAACCAAAGTAAATTTTAATATAATTTTTTAAAAGAATAAGTTTATTTTATAAAATTTAATTTATAAAATTTTCAAAATTTAGTTTTAAAACAAGTTTTCTATTGAATGTAGATAAAACAACCTTTAGAAAAAATACATTTTAAACATAAAACTGGATTTCTTATGGATAGAAAACACATAAGATGAATTTTAAATCTTAGATTGAATATTATATATATATATTAATAGAAACCAAAAATAGTTAATTTTTTATTGATTGGAATAAAACAAAATTGTTCAAAATTAAATTATTTTACAGGAAAAAAATATTTCCTTTTATATTTAAAAGGGTTTTTATTTTCATTTATAATTAATTAGTCACCAAATAATTAATTATATATATATGTGTCAAAAATATTTTCATAATTCAGTTAATCCTATTTGAAACCTCCATTCAAACAACTAGGTTATAATTTTATTGTTTAAATAATTACAACTATAAAACGTTGTTTCGTAGAAACATAATGTTGCGTGTCACACAAGCTAAGTTGGTATCTCATGTAGCACAAGCCTACCATGGTGTAGTGTGAAATAAAATAAATAAAAGAAATTAGATTATTTAAAAATATAATTCAAAAAAATATCAAGGAGTTATATTCTAGCCCCTTTAAATTTAATTTCTCCCTCCAAATTCGTTAGGGTCATCAATGTTTTAATACATGAAAGTTAATTTAGTAGAAACCCAAATCATAAAAATAAAGACTAAAAAATCATTTAAAAAAGAAATTTGGGAACTTAATGGTTATGAAAAGTAACTCATAACCAGGTTTTATCATCGGATAACATATATGGAAAGCGAAAATATGGACATAGAAGAGAAAACTAACTATCAAGTTTTGATGAAGAGTAATAGATAACATGTTTAAGATAATGATAATAACCACAAAATCATAACCCTAAGATTCCTTAAAAATGATATTGATATCATAAAAATGATGATAATATGATAAAATTTTATTTCAATAACTTTTTTTTTCTAATGTTGAATTATTTTCATTACAAGATATACTTACTTGATTTTAGAAAAACCTCAATTTTTATTGTACCTTGATCGATTTCCACTTCACCTTTATTCTAAGAAAAAATGAATTTGATATTATAATTACAGAATAACTAGTGAATAATAATATCCATAATTGGATGATGGTTCATTCCTCCAGTCTCTCGTAATCATCATAACAAAATGGTTAGAACATGTTATCCAATATGCATATATCTTTAAATTACCAAAAATTAATATCTAAAACCTAAACCAAATTTAAATGTAAAAGAATTCATAAATTATTACCATTATTAAACTTATAAAAGACTAAAATCAATGTATTTTGAAATAAGTCACTAAAATTATAATTTATCCCAAAATAAATGATATGGCTCTTAATTGGAATATACCAAACATGTGAAGTCCATTATCATGTATTCTCTTGAAACATGGTAATAAACTGAATTACAATAAACCTTAGTGAAAACAGGAATGATTTCAAAAATCAACACATTCCTCATATAATCAGTACAAAAATTATATAAAATCAATCCATGATATCAAAAACCACCTATTCATCATATTACTGATCATTTCCAAGGTTATTTATACAATCTCATTTATTTTAGTTTAATCAAAACATCTATTTTTCTCATTATTTTCCCAATATCATACACATTTTAAGGGTTATCCTTCCCTTATAATATCACCTCACCACCCAATCACTTTTAATGGTTACCATTACCATTCAATATATTCTTTAAAATCATTAATGTATACTAATGTGGACTAATCCATAGATTATTAATTATTCAAGAATACCATAAAAGTAATTCTATAAAATTATTCTTGAAATCTAATATATAAACACCCATTCATTATAACACTTCATTTTCATACCCCACATCTCCAATAGTGATCACATGATATTTCCCTATTCTTGGGATTTAAGAGGTTGATGACTTCGATTATCAACATTATCCCTTGGCTTTCAGAACTAATTAGTATAATTACCATTTTTCATACACATGAAAAATTTAAGTACGGGGATTTGATTATATATATCCTTACTTATATTTTCATCATTATCTAACTTATTCACATTACTTTAGCATTAATTTTCAAGATGATATATCTTTCTACACATGAACCATTTACCAGTCCCCTTAAGATAATCTCTATCATTATTCTTCCCACACTTTTACCATAATGGAAAACTAATATTCTTTTATCCTTGTTTTTTATATTATTATTTAAACTCCATATTACTTTTATTTTCAAAACCATGAAATTGATACATAACTCTAACCCCCCATTTCCACCTTGATGGCACATCGGATTATTTATTTATATCTACTGATGTCCCTTATGGATAACACCCTTAAGGGACTTGATTTTAAGCCACTAAAAAATAATTCAGCCTTACATTCATGTTGGATGATATTTCCATAAGAGTACCTCACAAGTCTTGCAGAATTTTATTCATAGGTTCAAATAGATTAATCATCCTTTTTCTTTAATTAAAATAATTCCTTGTTAATTTTCATACGGATAATACAAGGACAATACTTATTAAAAAAATATGTTCTTAAAATCATCTCATTCCATGGAGTAAATTTAATAAAATTAACGCAATTTATTTATATTATTCCACCATTGATATGAATCACCTTCCAAATGATATAGAACCAAAATTAATTTTTCATGTTCTGAACATTAGCGAACCAGAAATTTATTTTTAGTCGTACTGATCCATTTCTCATCCACTAATGGATAAAAAGACCCACTAATATAATTTTGATATTTTCTCATGAAGGAATCAATAGATTTTTTCCCTCATTTTCTCATTTTAAATCCCATCATGATTCATAGCTTGAAAAGGTTGTGTGATCATAACATCATGATTTTTAATTCATGCTCCGATAACATTCAATTTCTTAGGAGGAAAATCATTATATTGACTGTCACATTATTCATTAATGTGATTAAGTAGAGTTCCATCCATTAACTAAAACTAGAATTAATTGTGTGAGAAACAATAATTAAAGTTTTAGAACCACATAATCAAGGGAAATTACATATAAAATTACAATCAATGAAACCTTAGTTTTAATCCTAGGTTATTCATGATCATTATGAAACATCTAGGATTTTAACCTATTCATAGACTTATCCTTAGAGATATTTATAAGGATGTATCATCCTAGTTTCCAAAGGTTGTAATAAAACATACCTATTATACTAACTATAATGACCCAAGATTTTCATACATGGATATTACATCTTATTTTAGATGATTACTCTTTGAATTACCCAAACAAACACCCACAGATCATGATAGTTTTGTGCCTTTGGATACATGGAACACAAAATTCTAGTATGGTGAATGATATTCAATGTTTCCCACAAATATCTCCCCTTTAGTACCCCTAATTAAAAAATTTCTTCATAACCCTCTGGAAAGGAAACATAAGGAAAGGGTGAGCTCAGATGATCAGTAAGGGTAAATATAGAAGATATCAATTTTTTTATCATATGAAATCATAATATAAGAAATATTTGTAACTGATCATTAGAATTACTTAAAATGTTAATAACCAACCTATAATGGACCATAAACATGATCCATATCAGAAAACACTAACATTTAAAAAGACATGAATCTTAAGAATTAAACATCATCATAACTCAAGCATAAAAAATAAGTACATATAATAAATGTGTGTGGAATAATCATAAGTATATTAAACCATTTAATATTTCAAGTATAACTATTAATACTATCAAATCAAGAACATTTACTTATCTCCCATCATTAATAAAGAACATCGACTTTTTTCCCGCTAATAGATCAAGCACATCCACTTGTTTCCTGTTAAGGTTTAAGCACATCGACATGTTTCCACTAACTATCTAATGAAATATAATTCATTACCCAATGAATTTAAGGGAGATATAGGTCCCACACAAAAATAATGAAATCCATAAATATTTGTGACATAAGAACATAAATCTGTCATCATAATATAAAATATGAAATGAAATGTGTTTTATAAAAAATTCATCATTTCATAACCCATGGAAATAGAGTGAGACTCATAAAAATCATGAAATTATAATCACAATCCATAAGAATGGTATACTTGGATCATATACCCATAAGTACATAATTAATCCTCAACTAATGTTGTCTTAGAAGGAAAATTATTTTTAAAGATTACTTTAATTAATTCTTGAAGAAAATATCCTTTCCTTTATGAAATCATTTTTTTAAAGAGATTCACAATTATAAAGAAAAAAAATTTTATTTGAAAATAACCTTGTAATATTATAAATGAAGATTAAAGAAATTAATGTGTCATTATGGATGGAAAATACACTCATTCTATATAAGTTAAAAAATAATTCCTTATGCGTTTTTGTCAAAAAATTCATAAAGATCATTGTTTAGAAAATGAAAAGACTATTATATTCAAACTATTTAATAAAAATTAAAATATAGGAAAAAATTAATTTAAATATTAATAGTATAATATTAAAATAATATTTGATTTTTTTTAGAAAACATGTACTGGAATATAAATATTCCCCAATAGATATTTAATATGAAATAATCCCGAATATTTATAAGATTGTGAAATAAACACTCACTACATTATAATCAGTTGAATCGTATGACCCATGAATGAAATAAAACATTTGGATATGAAAATATCATAATATTCTGAATAATAATCATAAAAATTTTGTAGAAATTATATACACCACTCAAAACAAACAGGTAGTGTATATAGCATGTGTCCTACATAAATAAAAGTGAGAGAAAAGTCCCTTAAATTAAGTCTCACCTTTTCTAATTCATTTTAAAACCTTATATTTAATAAATATTTATTTATTATACACATATTAATTAAAAATATATCAATAATACCATGTATTACTTGTTTATAACATCTTATCACCCTTTTATTAATAATTTTAAATCACTTTTCAGAGTGATGTCTGCTTTTTTTTGCAAGCATGTTTCAGTTTGACAGTCTCAACCTATATAAATTGATGACTATTTCATCATTTAATGAATCATTATTTTGTTATATATATCATATATATTCATAAAATAAATCCTTATCACCACCCATGTGAAATATTGATGAAAAAGGAATCATGTCACATCGTGGAGATGGTTAGATTTACGTACGCATAAGCGATATTATCATTTCCCAAAAGATTAGATGGTAAAAAGGTAGATATTATATAATCATTATAGAAGTATATTTACGTCATAAATATCATATATAAACATTAAACCCATAATAAATTACAATCATAAAATATGGTGATGGAAAATGATTTGTATTGGTACGTGGAGATGATATCCCATATATATGAATGAGTGATAGTTTCACTTATTGTTTGATGGGAAAGGGGATGTATAGTGGTTTTTTGATAATCATAATAAAATTTATGAATATTTAATATTATTAAGTTACTATTTTATTATATATATCATATATTTAGAGGAGTTATAGAATAGTATAAAAAGAGAGTGATCAGTTTGAGCGATTTCCTCTTCTTCGAAACGGGTCTTTTAGATCTCGTCTAATAAACTCTAGAGTTAGTAATTTGGAAGATAATAACATCTAAAATGTGTTTATGGAAGTATAGAAGATAATTTTTCAGAGTTTTATTCATCTATAAGGCTCAATTTTGCAAAATTAGGTGAGAGAGGTGGTGTTCTTTTATAATGAAGGTGAGGGGCATTTTGGAATTTTAAAAATGAATAAATTATAAAAAATAAAAAATCAATCCAAATACCTAGAAATGGAATTTTATTAGAAGATAATGTGGTATAGTGTGTTAATACCATTATCAAATATATTTTAGACAAGTTTAGTTTTAATTTTAAAACTTATGTTTTTTATTAACCCATTGTTAACCTTTTTAATTTTAACTATGGTAACAATATTTTCAATATTAAAAGGTGGAGATTTTTACTTATAAGGTGAAAATTGAACCATAAATGATCAATTTATTATTATTTATACCTTTAACTATCCCTATGTAATAAATTATAATAATATGATTTTTAACTAATTTAATAAAATATTTTTTTTATAAAGTATCATTACTATCAATTTTGAGACTATTCATTACATTGATTTTAAGAATATCAATAAAACAAGATAAATTAGAAAATATTCATTCAATACACCTATAATATGTAATATTAACCTATAAATTTCTTTTATAACCTTAATTAATTCAAATCTTATTTATTTTAATATTTTTTATCACTTAATTGAGTTCTTCATCAATTGAATAATTACTGCATCATCATTATGTAATTATTTATGAAAAATATTTATTTACTAAAAATTTAAAATAATTTTCAATGATGTATATAAAAAATTTATTTTTAATATTAATAAATATATTATATCATATATTCTATTTAACCCCTTATGAAAAGTACTATACTTATTAAAAGTAAGAGTGACATTTTTTCACTCTCTTTGATTTTAATAATATACAAGACATTTTCATGGAAATGTGCCCATAAATTTTTTAAATTTAGAAAATATTATGTTAAGGGTTGAATTAAATTCATTAAATTATATTTGGTAAAGTGTTAGGGTAATATTCAAATATTTTTAATAATATTTTTACCCTTAATTATCCATTTTACCCTTAACCGAAGTAATAAAAATTATTACAGTTACTATTCATATTCTCTAAAAATAAAAGGGAATGATTTAATAAATTTTATCCTTATGAGTCTAATTATTTAGTAAATTTATAAAAATTTAAATCACATAAATGGATAAAATTAATTTAAAATTAATCCCATAGATGGGGTGAGTAAACATGTTTTTTAAAGTGAAAATGATCTAAATATTGAAATGTTTTTATATCCAAATTCACAGTGAAATTGATTCTAATGAACTAAATTAGATTAAATTATATAAAATTAACCTATTTATACTTTAAATCCAGTCAAAAATATTATTTAATACTAGAAATGTTTTATTAGGAAAAGCTGTTTTCAATTAAAATTCAGTAATTCTCACTATTCATCAAAACACGAAACCTATTAGAAAAATATTAAAAATTAAACAAAAGTAAATTTTGATGTACCTATTTAAATGAAAAATATTATTTTTTTCAAATATAATTTATAAAAGTGACAAAATTTAGTTTTAAAACTAGTGCGCCATTGAAAGGTGATAAAACTGTTTTTAAAAAAATAAAAATTTTAAGCATAAAAATGGATTTATTATGTCTATTAAACACATAGGATGACTGTTAAACATCATATTCAATATTTTTTTGTATATATTTAATTAATATAATAAAAAAATATTTATTTATTTTATTTATTTTTATAAAACATACTTGTGGAAAATAAATTTTTTTTTGGAAAAATGATTTGCTTATATATATTTAAAAATGTTTTTATTTTCAAATATATTTAATTGGTCACCAAAAAATTATTTATATATACATGTTTAAAAAATATTTTCACAATTAAGTTAATCCTATTTATATACACCATTCTAAAAACCAGGTCATAATTTTCTTTTTTAAATAAATACAATAATAAAATTATTTTTTTCATAGAAACTTAGTGTTGTATGTAATACATGCTAATCCAGTGTTGCGTTTTGTGAAAAATTAACATGGTGTAGCATGAAATGAAATATCTATAAGAAATAATATTATTTAATAATATATTTAATAATATATTTAATATAAATATTGGGGTGTTATAATTGTAATCAATTTCAAATTGAAATTGGATATAAAAATATTCCAATATTTAGAAAATTTTACTTTAAAAATAAGTTGTTTAATCTTATATGTGAGAATAATTTTAAAATAAATTCTACCACTTATATGATTTAAATTTGGTAAAATTGATTAAATATTTGTAATAACAATAAATTATAATTTCATTTATGGTAAATATAATTTTTGAAAAAAAATATTATTGAAAGTAATTAAATTAATTACAGTGATTAAGGTAAAAATGATTATAGTTAGACGTTACAATTTAATATTAAGTGGAAAATGACCTATAAACTTGTCTAAAACCCATTTACTTACCACATTTCCACAATTTTACATATTTTATAGAAAATTGACCATTATTAGAGGCACATGATATATGAGATAGTTCTCAATAGTGTTTAGATTTTGTATTTACATGAATTACACTCCTCCTCCACTATATAAAGGCACTAACCCACAATAAAATATTTATACCTATAAAGAATTTTTTATAGTAAAAAAAAGGCCAAATAAGATCCAAAAAACACTCCAATCATCCAATATTCCTCACTTTTTTTATATATAAAACTAATGAAGTCCTTCGGTGAAAACCAAAAGGCGTTACCAAAAGAAGAGGTAACATTCTTCAATGAACACTTTGGATTTATTTCTTTCTTCACCCATTAAATTATTATTATTAAATTATTATATAATAAAATCAGTGTTATTAATATACTTGGATTATTTATTTAATGTTTTATACCTAAACCTACACACACTTCCATAAAAATGGATACACAATCATCGTTTTTGTGTACAACAGAATACCACATCGTGAACTGATGTCGTCCGTTCCGCCATCACCATATATCAAAGTTGGAAATAATGATGGACATACTATATATATATATATATATATGATATTTATGATTTATTTATTCTTCTTTAATTATTATGCAATACATACCTTGCCAATTTCCATTTTGTGGGAATACGTTAACATCATTTGTGCACATATGGACTACCGCCTCCTCAAAGTGATGTGATTTGTTCACGCATTACATGGAATATATCAAGGATATATTTATTAAACATATGTGATATTTATTAAATAATAATTCTACATTAATGATAATATATATATATATATATATATCATTTTTTTCTTTCTTTTAATACGCTAAGAAAATGGAAACATCGTTCATGCGTATATACGACCTACCGTTTACATGAACGATGTAATTCATTTCCTATTTCTATATTTTATAGATTATTATAAATTAATATATAATGAATATATAATATATTAATATCATGTTTTACATTCAGGAAATAAGTAAATAATGATCTAATTAAGAGGAATAAGAATGAAAAGTAAAATCACATACGAAACACAAAGCGGTTATTACCCAAAACATAACTTTAACATGGATTTGTTAATAAATAGGTAATATAAATACATAATCAAGTCATATATGATATGAAATATAATAATATGGTTGTTTTTAGATTTATAATAAAAAAATATTTATTATACATTAGGTTTGAGAGGGTATGATAAAAGTTAATACTTAAGGTAATAAAATTTCATCTCACTTTTTATATATTTGAGGTAAATGCCATGTTCACTTCCTGATTCATTTATTTGGTGAATTTACTAACCTATGAAATTTTATATCATTAATTTTATTTATTTCATGATATTAAAATTTTCAATTGATTTTATTATTTCATGGATCTCACGATTCAAAAGTTACTCAAGTAGTATTGGGATTTCTTGTCTCACATTTATTTCTATGAGACTTGTGTCTTATTCACCACTTGTTTTTTTTATAGTGTACACACTTCCCATGAATGAATTATATGATTATTATAATTAAATTTATGATTATTTACATGTTAATTTGTCGATATATCTTTCACAGGGTTTGCAATTAAAATGTTACCAAATAGATAAGGTAATTTTGCTTCAATTTTCCTTCTTTGAGACACATGTTTTGTTATGCTTCTTTATTCTTTTATGATGTGTATGTAACATCAATTGACATGTTATATCATGAATCTAAGAGTTATAATGATACTTTATGAATCATGTAATTTTATTATTTAATAGTTATTATGATTCAATGTCACCTAAGTGGTAACAATTTATTTCTACAACCTCATCGTTTATCGGGATTATTTAAGATTATGATTACATTAATAAAATATTATGATCCATCTCTCAAGTACTCTAATGATTTTTATTATCCTATTTTTAGTCATGATATATTCAAGTAATGGTACAATTATTCCACTTCTTTTTACATAATATAACTATTACATTATTTTTAAGAAATTCATGACCATATTTTTCTCTTGGTTTGGAAATCTATTTTTTTCAAAAATCTTGTTTTCTAATGATGTTTTTTTGAAATATTTTTCAATGATATTTTAATCACATTTTCAAGTAAAAATATTTTTAATTATTTTTAATGTTTTAATAAAAATTAATTAATTTTCAAGGGTTTGTTTATAATTTTCAATTGTTAATATAAAAGAAAAATGTTTTCAAAATGTTTTTTGTTTTAAAAATATTTTTTTCAAAGAGAAAATGATATTTTTGTCAACAAATGTTTTTTAATATATTTCTCAAAATTATTTTCCATCTAAGATAAAATATGTTGATGTAACTTATGTCTAAAAAGGTTCATGAACCAAGGATACCATTCCTATAAATTCCATGAATGGTTAATGTTTAATATGAAAAGTTATTTATGAAACCCATTTCTCCTCCATGGGATATACCATGATAAAATTATTATGAAACAAACTTCCTTTCACTGGTTATTATTTGAAGAATGTATTACGAAACATGTATATTTTCTAGTGTATGATATTATGAAATTTTTCTGATATTGATTTCATTTCTTGGGTTATGATATGATGTTTATGAATCCAATATCCTTCTATAGGTCATGATTTGATGAATGTTTGGTTATCATTTGGAACCCATATGTATGATTTAATTATGCGGTTGGTGGGAACTATATATCCCTCAAATCAATTGGGTAAATATTTATATATCATAGGATAAAGATATGACTAGAATAATGAGTTAACCTGGTTCAGTAATACATGGCTAGAATGAGGAGTGAACTCAGTTCAGCAATAAAAGACAAGAATGAGGAGTGAACTCAATTTTGTAATACAGTTTTAGAAGGATGAGTGAAATCGGTTCAGTAATATAGGGCTTGAAAAAGGTGTGAAATAAGTTTAGTAAAATAGGGATGTAATGGGAAGTGAACACGATTCAGTAATACAAATCCATAATGAAGATTAAACTCAGTTCAGTAAAAGACTTTTTACACTATGATAGTCTAGGAAGTTATCCTTGAATAATATGAAATTATTTTTTATGCTTATGTATAGGCCAAAAATTCATTGTCTCATGCCTATGTTATGCTTTCATGACTCATGTTAATTTATTACCTTATGATTAATGTCTTATGAATATCCAATAATTATTCTATGATTCAATATTATGATATTTGGTATACAAGGTATAATATTCAAATGTTATTTTCATGTTCTCATACCCATATGTTCATATTATGAATACATATATCTTTTTTACACTTACTGAGCATTTGAGCTAACCCTTTCTTAGGTTTCATCTCCATTGGTTATGAATAAAGGTTTTAAATAAGTGTACTAAAGGGGGATATCTTTATAGGATATGTTTAATATCTTTCTAAAAGTTAGAAAATTATCTCCCAAGTTTCCAAAGACAATAATATATTATGGTCCTTAGGCATGTACTTTTTTAAGGTGTTGAATATTCATAAAAAATGATACAATATTCTTGTATGTTAAGCCTTGGTCACTATTTTTGTAATTAAAGGAATGGTTTCATTATCATTTGGAAACTAGGATGAGAAATATTTAGTGAGATCCCTAGGTATATTTCTAAGGACATGTATAGGGTTCTCTCTAAGGATAAGTATGTGGATGAGTCAAAGTTTAAGAAAATATCCTAGATATTTGGTAAATGATTCATAGAGTTTTTTTCAGGAAAATACATCCATATCTAGATAATATATGTGGATTTATTATGTGAACATGAATATGTTTTGAATGTTGAAAATGACTCAAAGTAACAATAAAGGTAAAATGAAATGACCAGTTAATAGAATGAGTGAGAACAATGTATTCCCAAAGGTATCATTGATTTTATAATGATTTAAATGTATAATATATGGTATTTATGAAAATAAAATTCTTAAGGGAAATATTATAAATGAAATATGAAAGGTTGTAAGAGTAAAAGTCTTGCAGCTAATGATGAAGAGACCACAAGAAACATATTAAGAGTATGTTCTTTTCTAATAGTTTTATTTATAATCATGTTTAAATTAAGTATAAGTGATTCATATTTAATATTATAGGAAATTATTATTAAGGAAAATGATAACTAAGCTTAGTTAATAGCTTTATGAAGAGGTGGAATGATTGATGTATTAATATATTCTAATTCAAGGATTATGTTATATGAATCATAAAGTATATAAGGATTGTTTGTAGATGTTTTTCTTTAAGTATTTTCAAGAATATGTTAAATGATACTGATGAACTATTAAAGTGTTTTAATGGAATGTTTATATTAAGGGAAGGTAACACTTAACATGTCCCAAAGTATGATAAAATGATATTTAGTATGGATTAAAAGATGATGATATATATATAGAAAATTTGATAGTATTTATGACCTAACTACTGATAGATGATTTTTTGAAAATGTGGTTTACACTATCATTGATGTGGTTTACATATTTCTAGTATTTAAGGAATATATCCAACAATCTTTTGAATAATGAAGCAAACATTTTTTCAATAATTTTTTATGGTAATTCAAGTTATTAACATGTTTAAAGAGAATACATGATAAAGTTATTGACATGTTTTGTATGTGAAAACCAAGAGGCACATTTGGATATAATGGGATCAATGTTAATGTGATTTTTAGAAATTTAATCACCTTCATTATAATGTTTTAGATTTTCATATTTTGGAAGGGTTACAAAGTTATCCATTTATAGAATGGTTTAAGATAAACTTTTGATGTGGTTTTATAGATTAAATTATTGTCTCACAAAATGAGGATTTATGAAAATATGATAACCTATTAGAGCCATTTTCTATGATGAAAATTGATACTAGATGGAATGAATTATTGTTCTACCTATAGATCTTATTATTCATTAGTGATTTAGGGATAAATATTTCACCTTTATTTCATGATGAGATAAAGTGGAAATTTATCAAGGAACAAACAAATGGTGATATTGTTAATTTGAAATGAGATGAAATAAATTAATTTTATCTCCTTGTAAAAATTATGCAACATTAGCATAAACAGGTTTCCTATAATTATCATTTTTATGATATCAATGACCTCTTAATGCATAATTAGTTTATGGTTTTATTGTTAATAACATTTTCCCGATCACCCAAATTCATGTGATCAGTGATATCTATCACTTTATATAATTTTTATAGCTTTTATTCCATGTCCATGTTTCCACTTCCCACATTTTTTCCCCTATGTGTAAACCTTGTTAAGAATTTCATTGGGTAACCTTTATGTTTCAATATTTTTTTTTGTTTTTAAAATAATTATTTGTATTCATTTTTACGATGTGGGTTTCTATGAAAAAAATTCAAGTATTAAAACATTGATAACCCATATGATTTTAAGGAAAAATTAATTTTAAGGGGGCAGAATGTAATGCCTTGAGTTTTAATGAATTATTATTTTTCTTAATAAATTAAAATTATTTGATGGATTAAATTTAATGATACACCATATTAATTTGGTTTTAAACAAAACACCATGTTAAGTGTATGCTACATTCAACACCGAGATTAGATTATATTACATGAAACACCGAGATTATCTTGTGTTACATGAAACACTATGTTTTTATTTTTTTATACACAATACCATGTTACTTCAACATCTTGTGTTACGTGCAATACTGAGTTTTACCAAACTACAATATACTTTTAATATTAATATTAAAATATTATTATAGTTATCACCTAGACATTGAAATGTTAGATTTTAATAATATTAATTTTTTTAAAAAATGGTTTAAAAATGTTTATAAAAATAATTATTTAGTTATCAATTAAGTATAAATAAAACCAAAAAAACCCAATGGAATATAAAGGATGTGTTTTTCTGAAAAACTATATTTATGACCACAAATTCATTTTATCTTAATAAATTAAATAAATCACTATTAGTGAGAGATCATAATGAAATTTATATATTATAAATTTAACCAATTTTTTAACATTCATTCAATAAGTTTTTTAGGAATAAAATAATAACAAATCCAATTTTATGTATAAAAGCTATATTTTTTTAAAAGGTAGTTTTACAGCCTTTTAATGAAATACTGGATTTAAAATATTTTTTTTTTAAATTTAATATTTTATATTTGAAAAAATTAACTTCATTTTTGAATGATAAATATAAATATTTACATAGGCTAAATTTTTCGTATTTTCTGAGATTTTTTATTTTTTGATGAATAGTGAAAAAATGCAGAATTTTAATTGAAAATTGACTTTTCAGATAATTTATTTACATATTTAAATTATATATTATCTTTTTTTAATTTATAATTAGTTCATTTATATATCAATAAATTAAATTTATATCATTGTAATCACGGTAACATTGAAATTGGATATAAAAACATGTAACTCTTTTAGACTTTTTACCCCGTTTGCTGAATTAAATTATATTAAATTCTATCACTTATGTTATTGGAATTAAAAAAAGTATTCCATATTTTTAATCATAATAATTTATAATTTATATTAAGGTTAAATTAATTTTTTTTAAAAAAATACTTTAGAATGTAATTAAAATTAATAATAGCGGTTAAGGTAAAAAACGAGTTTACTTAGTGGCTACACTTTAATCTTGAGGGAAAAAATGATCTAGACACATGCCCAAAAACCATTTAATGGGAATATTTATACCCCTTACCATAGTTTTTATATAATAGAAAATCATTTGACACAAATTATGTAAAGGAGACATCTCAATAGTGTTTACCATTTTGTATTTATAAGAATGACACTCCACCTGCTCTATATAACGACACTCACCCCCTCAATTATTCACACCTATAAAGTGATTTTTATAGTCCAAAATTAGAACTAATAATATAAAAAAACCAATCCTCTCACCCTATAAGATTAAATTTTTGTATAAAGTAATTTAAGGAGGTCCTTGGGTTCAAACCAAAAGGAGTTACCTGAAGAAGAGGTAATATTTTTCAATGAGCACTTTTATTTTATTTCTTTCTCCACACCTTAAATTCGTATTATTAAATGATTTTATAATAACATAATAATAATAAATAAAATGATATGTTTTTATGTTGAGGTTTAAATATACACCTATAAACAATTCCATAAAATGGGTAACACAATCATCGTTCGTGTGTTTGGTGGACTACCACCTCACGAACTGATGCCATTTGTTCTTCAATTACCACACCTAAGTATTTGGAATAATGTTATACTTAGAGTTTTTTATGATATATATATTATATTTAGGAGTTATATATTATTTTGTAATTATTATATAACACATACCTTCATTATTTACATCTTTTTGGAAAAACGATAACATCGTTTGTGGACGTGTGGACTATTGCCTTTTCAAAGTAATGCGATTCATTCACCCATTACATGGAATGTATTAATGATGAATTTATTAAAAATATTTGATATTTAGGAAATAATAATACTAATAAAATGATAATATATATATATATACATAAGTTAATTTTCTTTCAATCAATATGATAAGAAGATTGAAATAGCGTTCATGCGTAAGTATGCCCTACTATCTCAATGAACATTATACATCATTTCCGATTCTATATTTTATATATTATTATATTTATATATATAATGAGTATATAAAATATTAATATCATTTTTTAAATTATATAATTAAAGAAATCATGATATATGTAAGAGGACTAAGAATTATAGGTCAAAACATATAAGAAAAACAAAGCAGTTATTACCTGAAACGCAACTTTAACCTAGAATATTTAATAAATGGGGGATGTAAAGTCACAATAAAATATTATATTTTATTATATATAATAATATTTTTCTTTGATACATTTAATGTAAACTTATATATATTATGCATGAGGTTTGAACATGTATGATGAAAGTCAAGAATTAAGGTAGGGGAATTTTATCTCACTTTTTATATCAGTGAGATACATACCATATTCAATACATGATTCATTTATGTGGTGTATATACTACACACTGAAATTTTATATCATTAATTTTATTTATTTAATTATATTAAATGCTTCAATTTATTTTATTCTTTACCAGATTATATGATTCAAAAGCTACTCAAGTAGTAAGAGGATTTCTAGTCTCACTTTTATTTCTGCGAGACTTATACATTATTCACATCTATTTTCTTTTGTGTAGTGTATCTAATAAAAATTAATGTATTCTATGATTATTAGAAATAAATTTATGGTCATTTAAATATTAATTTTATGATCTATCATTCATGTGTTTTATGGTTCAAAAGTTACCAAATCGGTTTGGTAATTTTGGATCAATTTGCCTTCATTTGAGACACATGTTATGTTATATACCTTTATTATTCTATGATATGTATATAATACCCATTGAAATTTTATATAATGAATCTAAAACATTTTATTATACTTTAATCATGATTTAATTTTATTATTTCATGGGTATTATGATTCAACGTTACCAAAGTGGTAACAGTTTATTGCTATAATCTCATGTTTTATCGGGTTTTTTATTATTATGCTTCCATTGATGAAATATTATCATCCATATATCAAGTAATATCATGAAATTTAATATAATATAGTTATTAATTATATATTTAAATAATGGTGCCATTATTACACTTCTTTTCACTTATGATAATTATGATTTTTTATGAAATCCGACCTTATTTCTCTCTTCACTCAAAAATCTGCTTTGTTCAAAAACCATGTTTTCTAATGATGGTTTATATATTTTTCAATGATAATTTATGGTAATTTTTAATTTAAGGAATATTTAAAATGGATTTAGGTTTTATAAATTGTTTTAAATTATTTTAAACATTTCCTATATAAGTTTCAAAGGTTATATTCCAAGAAAATGGTTTCTAGAATGTTTTATGTTTTAAAAATAAATTTCCAAAGAGGAAATGATTTTTTACCAATGAAACGTTTTTTAAAATATTTTTCAAAATTATTTTCCATAAAATATGATATATTTTGATGTTACCTAGGTATTACTAGTTTTGTCAACCAAGGATACCATTCTTATTCATTCCTTGAATAGTTTAAATTTAATATGACAAGTTGTTTATAAACCCATTTCGATTACCTGAAATATACCATGATAAAACACTTATTAAACCATCTTACATTAATGGGTTATTCTATGATTAATTTATTATTAAAATGATATATTTTCTATAGGTTATTATATGATTAAATTTTTATGATACCAATTTTATTTCATGGGTTATGATACGATGTTTATGAAACACATCTCATTTATGGGCCAAGATATGATGATCGTTTTATTATATTGTAGAACACATATGTATGATTTAATTATGTGATGGGTGTGACCTATATATGTCTCAAATTCACTGGGTACAGATTTATGTATCTCATGAGATAGACTGGGCCAGAATAAAGAGTGAACTCAGTTCATTAATACAGGGCTAGAATGAGGAGTTAATTTGGTTCAGTAATACAAGGATGAAACAAGGATTAAACTCAGTTAAGTAATATAAGGATATAATGAGGAGATATATCAGTTTACTAAAATAGAGATAGAATTATAAGTGAAATTGATTCAGTAATATATGGCTCTAATGTGGGTGAACCTGATTCGTTAACAGACTTTGACTGCAATGATGGTCTTAGAAGTGAGCCTTAACTAATATGAAATGATTTTTTATGCTTATATATATGACAAAAATTCCATGCAATATTCCTATATTATTCTCTTATGAATCTTATTATTTTTTTATATAATGATTCATTTCTTATAAACTTCCAATAATTATTCTATGATTCTTGATTATGATCTTTGATATGTAGGGTATGGTTTTCAAATGTTATTATCATGTTCTCATTCCCTTATATTGAAATTATGAATATGTATCTCATTTTTTAACCTTCCTTAGTATCTGAGTTCACATTTTCTTAGGTTTCCCCTCACTAGGTTATGAATAAAGGTTTTAAGTAGGATTTCTAGAAGGGAATATATTTATTGTATATTTTAAAGATATTTTACCAAGTTAGAAGATTGTGTTTCATGTTTTCCAAATACACTAAACTATTATGGTCCTAGGGCATGTAAAATTTTAATTTTATAAATATTAATATAAAATTATGTAATATCCATGTATGTTAATCATGGGTAGCTATAATATATCAATGTTATAACTCGCTAGTATGTAAAAGTTACCCATTTACTATGTCGAGACTGAACCATTAACTATATGTGCATCAAAAACAAAAAAATTGAAATCATTTCAAATATTTTATACATCTATGGTAATTTTGTTTATTTATGCATAAATTTCATCATTTTTTCTTTTTTATTTTCTTCATAATATAATTTTATTTGTACAATGTTAATTATCCATATCTTGGTAAAATAATAACACACAACAAATTTAGTTTATTTTTTATTGATTCCTTGTTCTAATGTTTTATAATGTAATAACATAAATGAATCCAACAAATTATTAATAAAAAATAATGAAAAATAATATAAATTATTACTTAATATATATATTTTTAATGATTTATGTATTTATAATATGATTAATGATTCTATAGAATCATGTGAAAATATTTTTATGTTGTTCATATTCTAAGCTGCAATATTCCTTCATTTCCAAGTGCATCTCTTTACATGGATTTACCTTAGATCCATCTTGAACCACTTATGCTCAATGAGGAGCTCATTCCGTTACATATTTTTTTTCTTATACATAGGTGTGTAGAATAATTGGACTACTTATATCATATAATAAAATTAATAATATGCGCATAAGAATAATATATTATAGGATGAAGGGATGATTAAAATGACATTATATTTAATTTAATAAAAAATTATGACAAATCGATTGAATAATAAATAAAAAATATTAAACCAATACATACATAAATTATTATATAATAATTAAGAGTTAAAAACATTCAACAACAATGAATTCAAATATTATTGTCATTTATTTATAAATTCTCTCTTAATTAATGTAATTTTATCATGTTACAATAATTATTGATCTTATTAAAGTGTTTATTATTTATTATAATTTTTCATTCCATAATTCAAAAAGTTAAAACATATAAAATTCATTTTTACAAATTAATTATATTAAATAAATTAATTTTCATTTAAATTATATATATGTGTGGCCTGCACTGACCAAGTACACACTATTTACACTACCTTTAATGATTAAATTCATTAGTGAACTTACTGGATTTTGTGGATTTTTTAGGATGATAATTTACATGTACCATTATGAACTTCAAAAATATCATACAAATATGGTGTGTATTGTTACGTGACATCACATATAGCATAAAATCAATATTATATAGGTTTAGTACTATGTACATTCATAACATGTCAACAAACATGATTTGAAACATAATTACATGTTACTTTACACTGGGAACTAAATCATGTAGTCATCATGATGATATTGATCACATGTGATTCCATTAATATATGTGGCATGTAGTGTTGATTGTTTCCACAATGTAAGTTATATGTAAAATAAATAAAAAAAGAATTTATTTTGAAAAATTATATGAAAATAATTTATTCATTCTTTCATTTGACATGAGATACCTAAAATTACTCATTTTATGACAAAACCATATCCCATTGCCTATATTTTTGGTAAAAAAATGTTGTTTGGTTTAGATTACTTAGTTATTCCTTCTATAATTAATAACGCTCGTGACATGATCATAAAATTGTGTGACTTTGGTGAGATATCTTGAATTACTTGATGTGTACATAAACTACATGATGTGTGATTCTTTCTTTTCTAATCTATAGGACACACATCTGTAAACATTATTTCATATAGTATAGAACATAAATATGTTACACTATATTTATGATATATACGTGATTTGTAATCATATAAGTGATTTCTTTCTCGAATGGATTCCAATAAACATTTAATTTTATATCAATTTTTTTTTTTGAATTGGGGATCAAGTCATAGTGCCTTATAGTGCCAGAACTCCAAATAACATGCCAAAAATTGTGAAAATGCATTGAATGTGGTAAAAAAAATAGTTAACATTGTATAATTTCAGTTACATAACATATAATGTGGTCAGGTCTCCATAAACTCTGGTAGCTCTAGATGGTATCATCATGCAGTCATCACCAGATCATAGAATAATATTTGATATATTATAGTGAATGTACATATTATATTATATTAATATATTATGAAAAAAATTATCATGAAAAACCATGATATGAATTTTTCTAATTGATAAAAGAAATAATTATAAATTTTAAAATGCTCCCTATGATATAACATGATGTTTTAGGAAAGAGGGAAGCTCTGGTAAAGTAAATGATAAATGATGGTTTTTTAGATCAAACATATAATCAACTAAAACATGAGAACATATAATCTTTCATAATGGGTATAAAAAGATAAAATATACATGAATCCAGAAACTAATATATTTTATTTTTAACCTTAAATTTATAAGAAATTTATAACAAGAAAATTTCATAAATGAAGAGTTATTTTTTAGATGCCAAAGTTGATATCATAAGCCTGGATTATGGGGAAATATATTTTTCCTTAGAGGATAAAAAATATAATCTCTCTACTGGTTATCCAAAAATTCTATCTAGCCTCTGAAAATCACTATAGGATCTTTATGGGGTAGCACAAAGATGTTGATCACCTCATATCATTTGTTGTTGATCACAACATCAATCCCTTTGGTCTTGGAGGACTATCTCTATATCTATATGTTGTTTGGGGGGAGGAGAATGAAAACACATGTTATTTTATGTATAAAAACATATGACATGATCTTCATTAACAAAATTATGTTGGGATGAATCATTGGTAATATTAATATTATATCAGGTTAAACAAAGAAAATTATATAAAATTAATATATATTGAGATTTGGTCTTAATATTGATAATTTCACAAAGTCTCTACATTAATATTCAGTCAAATATATATTATTTATGTTGAAAACAATGTTACAATTGTATTCATGGGACTCACCTTTTTCACATTGTTAAATTCTATTTTATTGAATAAATAAATATTTTTTTTATTTAATGATATTTTGTGCTTATATCATTTTAATCACGAGAAAGATATTATCTCATCTATCCTCCTCAATATTTTCTGAACATCAAATAATTATTTATTTTAATTAATTTTAATAACTCAATAAACAAATCTATATTATATTCAATTCCTTGTGAATAAATATATTTTTTCATATATTTACATTAAAATATATATAAATGTTTAATTATAAACTTATGAAAAATTAAAAGAGATAAATAATTTTTTTATAGTGGGATAATAAATAAGTAAATATTTTAATATTAAAACTCATGTATTGATATGTGGAATAAGCATTTATAATTAATAAATTTGGAATCAATATCATTTTCCATTATTCATAATAACAATTATTTCAATAATTAAAAAATAATAAATTTAAAATGAGATCGAAGTTAAACTTTTTGTGGGATCCATTAGGACACTACCATAGTGGAATTTGGTATACATGCCTATAGACCATGATTAGTGTTTTCATACACATCATGTATTCCCTAGATAAATATTATTTTCATAATGACAAAAACCACACACAAATTATCATTGTGTAATATAACCCCTTTATCAATATATCAATAATAAAAACTTTTTCATTTATTTTTTTCATAAATTGATGTATTGGATTTCTATTTCTATAAATATATTAAATGAACTCATCATAAACTATGTATGTTGAATTTATCATAAAATTAAATTTTGTTAATTGATCCTTGGATATAAACCCCCAAAAATATGTATGGGATAAAATATATATCAACTTATTCAACAATACATATCTTTCACGATACACCAAACATACCCTACCTTATTCTGGGAATATGTTGTAACAATTTTTGTTAATAAATAAAATTTTAAGACTCATTATAGGAATTATAAATAATCATAATCCCTAAGGATCATTACACATGCTTTCAGGAATTAATATCCAATGAAATGCACACATATGAAATTTTAATAGGTTGTTTTTTCATCATAATCTTCCTCCTAGTTATTAAAAAGTTCTAACAACAAGATACGATGTCTCATCCAATTAGGAAAACATGAAAATGAAAATCAACATATTATACTTCTCTTCAAAAAATGTTCTCCATACCATATGACTACATTTTAGGAATATTTCATAGAACATTCAAGGACCTCATCACAATAGGGAAAGATTATGACTTTTCAATCTAACCAATACTCCAAAGATATTATCATATTAATGTAATATAAAATAATTATTCATTATGTGATAATAAATTCATTTGATATTCATATCTATGAACATATACATGTATTCTATTGTACAAGGAAGTTTATTAGTTGTAAACAACTCTAAAAATATTATAGTTGATTATCTATCAAAACTCAAAAAATAGCCCTAGAATCAAATAGTTTTGAAGTTTTGAAGACTAAATACATGACCATATAATTGGATAATATTTATTGAATATATACAATAATAATTCACTCGAAATTTATAATTTATAATTATAATATATCATATAATTACCATTTGAAATGGAAAACATAAGATCGAGTACACTAAAACAATCATTAAGGGAAATATTATAAAATAATCATCAATGTTTATTTCATAATAATTTGATAAAAACGAACCTATGAGATGTACCTAGTCAACAATACCCTAAAATAATATTAGCTAAAGTTGATAGATTAATGAATAAAATAGGTCATGGAATAAGGACATATAATATAAAGTGAAAATATAATAAAATCATAACATATAATATAGAATATTAATGTTGAAATAAAATATAAACATCATGTCTATAAGCATGAAATATGAATGTGGAACAAACACAACAATACAAAAACCATAATTTTGTAATCATTTCCATCCACAATCATGTCCACACACATCATTGGGAACTTAGCTAACCAAATTCATGCCAATATTGAAATTTGTGAACATATGTAACCACAATCATGTCATTATTTTTTTGAGTATAGGTAACCACTATAATAGTTATACTCATTTCCAATATATTAAGAGATATATCCATTTCATTAGAGGGTTATATTTGTCCCCCTAGTGACTTAATTATAAACTATACATACATGTGCCACCTAAAATTAGTATTGAATCAATGGATAATTATCGTATAGAATTAAAATGGGTTTTATTACATTTTAAATAGTATAAAATAAGGATAATTTAAACATTTAATTATTTAATACTAAAATTTAATTAACCTAAAAGGAATATAACTCAAGAAAATAATTTCATATAGGATTGATCAGTTTGATATTTTTTATAAAATAAAAGATAAGTATTAGAAGTAATTTTCATAAAACCATTTTATCATTTTCATAAAAAGTTTTATAAGTGACATTTAAATTTATATCCCCAAAAGGTGATAGGAATAACATTTTAACATTATATCAAAAGTAAATTTCTAAAAAATGGAACCATACAAGAAAATAATGTTAAATTACAAAAATGGTGGAGTGGAAGATATAAAATATAAAGAAGTGGAATGACATATATTCTTAGATTTCTAAATAGTTTTAAATAATATCAATAATAAAATTAATATAATATTTTTATTATCATAGTTCTGAAGAAAACATTTGAATCGTTTAAAATATAATACATTTTTATTAATTAAAATAAGAGAAGAAAACATATTATATATTAAATATAATTAACATAGAATGAAAAATTCTTATTTATGGGATATGAATTATTTTCAAGGATGAAATGATATTACTAATATAATTTAATATATATGGGATTATGAGAAGAAAAACAAAACACACACATTCAGGTTCCCCAATGGGTGAATCCTTATCCCTTTCGACAAGGAAATTCATACACAAACTGGACCTATTTTATTAAAATATATGGATCAATGACCTACTTTCAAATCACTATTAAAAGACTTGTGACCGGAAAGCCAAACATACTGAAGGATTAATACATGGTTTCCCCAAAATAAACAACCAGAATAATGTAAATTCACCAATATTATGTATCTATGCCCCTATATTAGTAGTTATTACACCATGTTTCTACCATAAAAGATATATCTAACTACAAACAATATTTTTTTCATCATTATGGTCTCATAAAAAAACATAAAAAGGAATCCCCTATCTGATATAAGAGATCTGTGTAGAAAAAAGGTCTGATTATAGGTTATAACAGACTTATGTCGCATTCAAGCCTCTAAAAAAATAATTAAATTAACTAAAGAAGAATATTTAGCCATGAAAACATATTTTACTCATATAAAAGATAAAAACATATTATAGAAATGGGTGGATGATATTAGACTTATTAGAACATATTCAATGAAGAATACAATAAACAGACAAAAAGAAGAATGGTTCGAGATTTATTTTTTCAAATCATTATAATAAATGAATCTAAAAACTTGTTGAATAAAAAATTAAATTGATATATAAATACATCAAATAAAAATATATTTATGTATAAAATAAGAGAATAGGGTAGTAATTAAACCATATAATAAAAGACAAATATTAAAAAAACATGTCTCATAGAATGAGAATTGAAATAATAGAAAATTACATATATCAAAACTTATGAATTAAGAACCATTATAAAATTATATTATGAGAAATATTATAAATAATTATAGTAGAATTATAAAACAAAATATAAATAAATAACAATTTTATTTATCCAAAAAAGGGTAACATATTCTATATGGAAGGTTTATTACTCAATGATATGAGATCATGTCAACACAACTATTACCATAGATTCCCACTTAATGATTTATTTTTTGATATACTTCAAAATAATATAAAAATTATTAATTATTTATTAAATAATGAATTAATAATTAAATCATTTTATATTAATAAATTAAGTTCATTTATTACTTAACTCTTACTTCTTTTTGTTGCATATTGATCAAATGTTATATGTAGTTTCAGTTATTCCTTATCTAAATTGGAATGAATGTCTTGGTCATATTTAGTTTTTAATTAGTTAAATATATCATAAATGTAAATTTTATAGGAATTTTAGTTTCAAAATAAATTATGATTTTTTACGTTCATTCCATTATAGTTTCTGGTGTGATTCATAAAGATGAAATCAATAACGAACCTTTATTTAAAATTTTTAATAATAAAAAAATATTATATTAATAATGTCTTATATGATATTATTAGAAATTAATAATCATAAATAAAAAAATTATTTAATAATATCACATCATTCCATTATTTATTTTTTCATAATAATACACTATAAAAATATATAACATCAGCTTTGTAGTTAGTATAACCAACTGAAATAAAGAAATGTGTTATTCAAAGGGTGAGTATGACTATGAAGGGATTTTCCTAATATATATTTATTATATAATAAATATGATATAATTTTAATGTTATTGAGGTTATAAATCATAACTAAGTAGATGTTGTGGAGGTATATAAATGAAAAATAAGGATAATATGTCATTATATAAAAAATATAAAATCATATTTTGTCTTCGAGGGCTTCTTGGTTTTGAAGTAATTAAGGTATTAATTTTATAATAGAGATTAAAAATATTATAGAGTACTATTTTGGAGATAATCTATGAATTTATTAATGCTAAAAAACCAGGAAATATGAGGGTTTTTTTTGGGTATTTGAGGGATCATTTTGTAGTTGACCATTTATGGTATATCAACAAATACACATTCCTTAATGTGTATAGAGAAAAATTTCTCATAAAACATTGATCAAAAGTGGAAGTATATTTTAGAATGGTCTATTAACCTCACATTTATTAAATTTAATGATAATTATAATGTTATTTTATGAATTTATAGCTAAATTTAAACCATTTCCACAATTTAACTTTATCATAGTAACATACCTTTTTACTCAATAACTTATTTTTTAGGCTAAAAATAAAAATGAATTTATTAACTATCTTGTTTAATTGTATTAAAAATATGAAATAAATTTTATTATATTCTTTTTATAAATGTTATATAAATTAGTTTTAATATTTGAATTCATAATTCTTATGTTTTAATAGTTTAATCATAAGAATAAAAATGGAATTATACTTATTACAGTACAAGTAATAAAACATATTTTAACGATAATTTGTTTTATTACATAATTTATCAATAAATTTAATTAAAATAATTTATTTCATTGAAAAATTGAATTCATTAAAATTTAAATAAAATTGGAATATAAAAAACTGTTCTTCCATAAGTACATCATAATATTTTATATTATCATTATTTATAAGAAATTAATTACAAAAATATGTATGTTTATTTTTTTATAGAAATATTACATTTATTTAGATTTTACAACCCAAATTTTTAAAAAATGTACAACATATATTATATAAATTAAAATTTTAAATTCTAATATACATTATGTAAAGACCTAGAAATTCCATATATATATAATTTTAAATTATTTGTGATTATTATGAGTCTACAAAAAATTAACGTCGCTTAATTATGTGGCCTTTTTTAAGGTACATCCACTAAACTTATGGGGGAATTTTCTAAATTTTAAACTGGTGCTTGGAATTGAAATCCAAGGGCACTGTTGAATACACAACGCTGAGATTTTCTTAAGGCAGGCTTAACTTCGACAGTAGTAGGTCGGGGGAAAAAGATAATTTTTGGAATTTTAAAAGAATAATAAAATAACATGTAATTGTTATTTTATTTTTCTCTAGCAGTTGAGCGGAGGTGGCAGGACCACTATGTTGTCAATCCATTTAATGTCTTGACACTTTGTTTCTGTAACCTCAACATTGGAACGTTAAATGTGGTTCATAAATGAACCTCCTTAAGGTTATGCAAATCAGTTGTTTCTTCGGTCAATTTAATTGAAGATCAGGCATGGGATTTTGGCATGGAAGAGAGGAAACCTTGATGAAGTGCTGTGACATCTTCCACGGACGAGGAACGAGAGCTTGGACAACAACATCAGAGGGATCAAACCAAGAATGAAGAACACTGACAACTTCATCAAGGCATGGATTCTCCTTCCACCACTGAGACGACTCTAATGATACTCAAGGTTGGGAGATTTGTCATGGTATAATTATATGAGTTTAAGATGAATAAATTGTTAACCGCTTATTATGATGCTAACGTGGAGGGAACTAGAAAAATGAACAAGGCCCAGACCCTCTTCTGCTTTATTTCTGTAGCGTTATTCGGGGGTAAAATTTCCAACTTGGCAGAACCTTGAATCCGGGAGCCTCATAGTGACAACGACATCCCGAGAGGCCTGTACGTGTGAGAAGAAGGGAAAATGGACCATCGGATTTCACCCGGTGGCCTGTGAATGTTCCGCCGGTGGGGCCCTGGTGACCAGCGCCGGTGGCGAAGGTAGCAGTCGGCACTCGCTGGACATAGAAGAGAGCAGCGCCACTTGGCACCACGGCGGACCCGAAGGGTTGGCTGAAACTTGGCCAGCCAAGTTGGTGAGGTGTCGCTTCGTCGCGCGCTACGGTGAAGGGGTTGTAGCATCGAAGTTGTGGAGGAGGGGGATCAACACCCCAAAGGTCTCGCGGACCACATGTTGGCACCATGTGGCATTGTTGATTGAAGAGCCGAACAAATCTTTGAGCTGTTTGGGGATCTGGGTGGCCACCCGACTAGGGAACCACGCCAGCGCACCAGGCCGCATTGCCCGGTGGGCCGCGCCTAGCCGGTGGGTTAGTCCAGTCCGGGGCCTAGCAGGTCGAGCCCACCACGGCCCAGTGGGCAGAGCCGGTTGTGGCCTAGCCCGGATCAGGTTGGGTCAACCCAAAATGGGTCGGGTCGGACCATACCCAGACCTATTTGGGCCCTGTTTCTCTTAGAGAGTCGTATCTTGCGAACCAGACATTCATTTGATGAACCATTTGCGGACATGAGATTATTGGAGTGAGACAGTCATTTTGAGATACTCCACCTATGTTTTGGATAAAGTTGGAGTATGGATGGGTTGGATAGTACCCAAATCCAACCGGGCCCTCGACACTAAAATGCCAATAACTCATAGACCAGGTGTCCGGTTGATGCACCGTCTATTGCATTGGAACCCTTACGACATTAAGGTCCTTTGGGTTACTTATTTGTTGAACTTTACGAATGTTGAGTCTTGAATGACATCTAGAGGAGAATATACTATGGAACTCAAGTGCACCGGGTGCAAGGAATCCTATGGCTGGCTGTCTTCTGAGTAGTGAACCTGTGTGGATCAGCATCTAGCGATCATGTGAGGATCAACATCATAGAGACCCTGTGTGGATCAACATTCATAGAGACCCTATGTAGATCAACATCTTAGTGATCTTGTGTGGATAAACATCTTCGCGACCCTGTGTGGATCATCATCTTAGCGACCCTGTGTGGATCAAAATCTTAGAGACCCTGTGTGGATTGAAATCTAGCGATCATGTGTGGATCAGTATAATTGTGACCTTATGTGGATCAACATTCTAGTGACTCTGTATGGATCAGTAGTGCAAAAATCGATGAGGACCAGCCTTAGAGTGTCCTATCATAGATCAGCGTTATACGGCCCTATGTGGATCAACAATGAAACAACTCCCTTGTGGTTCAGTTGTGGAAACTTCCAAACCGAATATAATGATATAGCTTTAGGCTAATCATCTTTATTTCTGAACTCTGAGTTATTTACCTGGTTTGAGCTATGTATTTTGATTTCTACTTTGTGATTGAGATCATGTTTGTGGTTTTACTTTTTTGTAATTCTAATAGACCTTAAGGGGTCTTGGGGTCCCTAGTGGGTATTGTTATACTCACCCCTGCACAAGCTTTTCCCTCACCTTATTGTGTCTTGTCTAGACGACAAATAACCTTGAATAAGACTCGGGGAGCTAGGTCCTAACAGTGGAGGGCAGTGACAGTTGACGTGGAGAGCTGTGGGGATGATCTATACCTACCCTTCAGGTAGGATCCTTGGTGGATGATTCCAGGAGCCGTTTACTATTTTCTTGTTGTAGTTATATCTTCAGTTGGGCTTATATTATACCCCCTTTACTTTGGTACACACTTTTACTACTATAGTTTTACTTTGTGGTTGCATCTTGTTGTGTTCTTGGGATGTGTGTTTGTACATATTTAAAGTCAATGCCTTCCTGTTTTAGGGATACACCTTTCCGGTGCTAGTCTCTAACCCCTACCCTATGGAAGGTAGGCTTAGGGTAGTCACAGAACGGGCCCTGGAGGACGGGTCGTGACATATTAATTTTTCCATGAATTTGTAAATTATAGTTAATTTTAATTGCTTCATTATTTATTGGTAAATTATTAACATCAATATGAAAAATCATATTTTTCTATTTTTTTCTTTCTTAATTGTATTGAAAAATAATTCTTCATGTGGTCATGTTTTAAATCAAGAAGAAAATCCTTGGAGGGGTTTTTTGGGGTCATTTTTGGAAAATGTTTTAGGTGATGAGGTAGGATGTAGTACAGACCTTTATGCATAGTGATGTAGTGCCAAATGTTGGTATTGAACCATTGGGGTAGAAAAAGGGGCCTTCGAGCTGACATATGGTGAGACATTAGGCTATAAAACTTAGTTAGGCTATAAATGGAGTGGGTAAACACATGGAGGTGTGTGATCTATCTTTGTTGGCTGAGTGTTGTATTTATTGTTTCATTTCACATTACCTAATATAGCTTAAATTAATTAATTTATTAATGGATATTATCAATCTATATGAAAAAAATTCATGGAATTCAATCAATTCATTTTATATATTTTTTGTTTTAAAGTAGTGAATTTTATAAAAATAGAATATTCATTAAAATAATTATATTAAAATCAATGGTGTTTTTCTACACCAGAAAGTATTATTTTTAGTTTAATTAAATACAATTTATTTTTGAAAATTAATTTTTTTGTAATATATTCATATATATATTTAACACCTAAATAAACATTAATTATTTTATCAAAATACTAATTGTTTGGAATTATAGAATGTTTACTAGTATTATAAAAACCCTTATATAACCTTTTATATTGATCAAAGAATTATTATATTACCCTAATTACATTCTATAAATTTATCCCACTATAAAATAAGGTATAAATCATTCCACTCCAGAAGTATTAATTTACTATTTTTCTGAAATTTATTATCTTTTAATATTGATTTTTATAATTTTATATTTATTTATGATTATTATTATTATTTATAGGGAAGAGGATTAGTATATTTCATTATTTTAGGAGAATTATTCTTTGGTATTTATTATCCCATTTTAATTCATTGACATTTAGGGGATACAATCAACCGTGGTATGTAATAATCTTGGGTATATAATTCATGGTTTTGTTAAATTTTATTATAATGTAATATTAGTGAGTAAAGTTTCACTAGTTTTATTCTTATCATATATGATTTATATTACACTACCGTTATATTTCATTATAATTAATTAAATTAATATCCTAGACAAGAAAAAATAATACATAAATTTGGAATCTTACATCCTTATCCATTAAATAAACTGCATCCCCATAATATTTATTATCTCTCATAGAGTTAAATAGATTAGAGTATACAAATGATAGGCCTCAATGAAGATAATTTTTTTAATTAATATCGTTCAATGATAAATATTTATTAAAGGGTAAAGGTCTAATTTTTTTAGATCTCATGGGGGTTGGATGTAGCAATTACCTAGGGAATCCCCTTGAATGATTATTTTACAATCATAATAGAAAAAATACTCAATAAAATAAAGAAAATGATTATTCTTTCTTATACTAGATTTCATGATTTCTATGGATTTATTCACCTCATTATATATATGATGGATCTCCATTAAACCATTCAAGAGTCATATGCATATTCTTATAAGGAATGAAATGGACAACGATGTGACTATGTTTTCAAGAAAATAAATAGAAATATTTTAACATTTCATTTATACTTCCATTATGTTAATATTACAAGACATTAGTATATCAACAAATTTTAACATAACAAAATATTTATTTGTGAGGGTGTAACCTGGTCAATATTATGCACTAAATACTGACACCTTTAATCCCTTCTTATATCATGGGATGTGAATTACTCTTATGATTCCTTGGTTACATGAATCATCGATGAGATGTTTGAGGCTATCTCATGGAGGATTTTAAGTTACCACCTTTAATGGGGCACATTTGTATTATATTTCTTTGGCTAAAGTAATTGAGAAATGATTTTTATCATTAATGGATACTTCCCCAACTATTTTCTAAATGTGAAAAGATATATAATGAGATAATTCACATTGAAATTCAGGTAGAGTAGTATAGTCAATTTTCTATCTCGTATCTATTTTTTATTATATTCATAAATGAACCAATGGCCTACTTTCAAGTGAATATAAAATTAACTTTAATACTTATAAATAATGTCCATTCTCTACAACCATGAATAAATGATGATTAAAACACAATCTTACTCAACCAACATACCCATCTGGTTTATAATATTCTTCAAAAAGTATCATTTCCACTCCCCTCTAATTAATTGGTTAATGGTCAATTTTGTCTTTAGGGTCATTCCACAATTTCATTTGGAGTCATTAAAAATTCATTTGTGTTATACCTCACTTTGAGTAGGTATCACATGATTTTAAATGGATTAATAGAGGAATCCATATTTACCAGGGGAATATATACACCACAACGTATTCTACTATCAGGCATCCACTAACATTTTATGCAATGAGATATCGTATACGAGAAAACTAAAGGTGATCAAACTAGTACCATTGAATATGAAATTATCATTAAGAAAGTTAGATAGATAATATAAAATTAGAGAATTTAATCATAATTGGGGACTCCAGTAATAATGTTAGGATTATCATTAGTACACTATAAAAAGTTGTCATGTGTTTTGAATCCTATAAATAATAGAGGCACCTAACCCATAATCCATTGACCATGGAAAGATATTTCATGCCAAAATTTGATATAACCACACTCTATAATCCTTTGGCCATGGATATGTTGTTTGTAAAGGTGAACACACAATTTTTTCTCAAATACAGATATGTTTCCAAATAAGAATTCCCTAGAGTGAATCTCTTTACTATTCATACTCTAAAATAAATTAACCAAAATGGATTGTATGGAACTAACCTCCCATTCCATATTTTCATACAGATAATGCATTGTTTCAATTACACTTCTCATGCCAATACCACCACAAATAAAAAACATGGAAATCCATTTACATTTTTACCAATGAGACCCCCCTCATGTTGATAGTCACATATGAAAGAATTCACCATATTCTGTATCTCTCATATAACAGACATAAGAACATTGATGGCATGTAGGACATTACTAGTAATAGAGAATATGAAACATTTATTCAATGAAATTACAAATCCCATTTAATGGAAACAAATATTTTTGTTGTTTGTGTAATATATGATATGATTAGAATTTTCCTTTAAATAGCGAATATGATATCCTACTGATGATATGGATATCCCAGATACTCTATTTTGATTTTTTATTACATTATGCATAGCTTCTCCTATATGAGATTCAAACTACCGGTTATACATGAATTATATATACACACTACATTTTCAATGGTTTTTTGTTTTCTTTTCTCAATTGACATTAATCATTAATAATATTAATAAATAATAAATGGAAACATGTAACCTAGGGATGATGAAAATCATGTCTCATATAATGAAATGGTTGTAGAATAAAATACATGCATCCTTGAATCTGAAAGGGGATATAACACTTATAGAAATACCCTTTCCATGAAAGCAACTATGTGTAACCTGGGAAAAGATGAACAAGATAATGGATATAGATTCTACCAATCAAATCCCACACAAATAAATAATGAGTTCAAATCTCATCATCTATAGAGATATGTTGAACTAAGGGGATGGGTGGTATCTAAGTAATGGAAACATACCAACCCTGAGAATCTAAGATATTCGATGATCCTTAAAATTATTTTTTGTTCCATTTTAAAATATATTTTGTTCATATAATATTTAATTATAATATTATAACAAATAATCCTATTATTAATATTAGTAATCATTTATTCAGTAAGGCCAATATCCACCATTAAGGTTCTAGAGACAAGTCATTCACATAAGTTTTTAATGATAATATTCCTAATAAATACTAAAACCAAAATAGTTATGGTGAGTGTTATTTATATGGAACAAAGTAATACATTATATAAATATGATAAATAAATCCAATGCCACTATATATTTTGAAACATTCATTCATTCAATGGAAACTAAAAACTCTATAGTATAACCCAAGTATTTATATGTTTTACCCTCTTTATATCATTGACCTAATAGCCAAAATGTACTAAAAATTATTCTAAAAAAAACTCAAATAATAATAGAATATCATGAATTCTTATGTCATTATTACACATGATAATATAATAAAACTAAAAATAAAAAAACAGACATAACAATAATTCTTATTTTATTATACGATTTTCTACATGACCATATTATTTAATGGTACAATTTTAAAAAATAAATAAAAACTCCACACACATCTATTTTTACTTCATATATTACTTTAGGAAATTACCGTATAAAATTGTAAATATAAGAAATAGTGACCTCAAATTTTCACTAATTTAAAACATATTAACATTTTATAGAGTATTGGATTATAAAAAAGTGAGGAAACATGAACATGGGAGAAATACCAGATTATAATGAACATAGAATTATAAGATCTATTCATGTAGAATGATATAATAAAATAGATCATGGTATAAGGTCATATAAATTCATTTGAAATAATAATGTAAGAATAAAATATATCACGACATAAAAAATATGAAAATAATAATGTTCTATAAAGAATAAATTCATAACGTGGAATAAAAATAATAATAATAAAATAATAAATTTGTTAACATATCTAACCAAAATCATTTCCTTGAAAAATATCAAGATTATTTATAAACAAAATCATTCCCATGAAAACATTTGTTAACAATATTGACTACAATCATGTCTAGACATAATTTTTTAACCTATATAATGAAAATCAAGTCCACATACAACACTATTTCCCAAGATATTTACCAATTAAATTGAACTGTTATATTAGAACCTCCTTCCACATAGTTATAATGCATAAAATTATTTTATACTTGAGACCAATCATAAATCAATGTTTCATTACCATAAATAAAGGAAATGGTTATCATGAAATTTTAAATAGTATCTCGATAGAAGATTTGAAGAAATATGTTAGTTGTACCTGTTGAGTCAATACGGTTTTCCTTATGACTTTTCCATTCCTTCATTCAAGGGGGAGATTGTTGAATCATTAAGGTTTCCTTATGACCTTACCATTTATTCTTATTTTGAAAATCACAAACACCTTATTAAAAGGAAAAATTCTTTTTACCATGTGTTTTACTTATATAAGGAAAAATTTACTTTTCTATGGAAATTTATCCTTACAGTGTTTTCATTATTCATATCATAATTTTTCTAAGTGTAAAACTCTGTTTGAAACCAAAACCTCGAAATACTATAATTAACTAGATATGAAGAATTCTGTTTTAGGATCCGAATTCTAAGAATTCTAGTTATGAACTCTTCTGTGTTCTGACTCCAAATTCTGATTACAAATTCTGGAAATGAACTCTTCTGAGTTCTGACTCTGAATTCTGATTACGAATTCTTGATACTAACTCTTATGAGTTCTGACTCAGAATTCTGATTACGGATTCTAGATACGAACTCTTCTGAGTTCTGACTCTGAATTCTGATTACAAATTGTGAATACGAACTCTTTTGAGTTCTGACTCCGAATTCTGATTACGAATTCTGGATACGAACTCTTCTGAGTTCTGACTCCGAATTCCGAATATGAATTCTGGTTACAAATTTCTCTAATTTCTGACTCCAAGTTTTCTGAATAAAGACTCTGAACTCTTATGAGTTATGACTCCGAATTCTCATGAACTCTGACTCTGAAATTTGTAATTTTATGTTCTGAATTCTTGTGAATCCAAATTCCTAATTTACTTGAAATTTAGACTCTAGAATTCTATAGAGTTCACGTTTCAAATTCTTAGAAACTAGAATCCTAATATCCTTGTATTATAGACTCTGAACTCAATTTTGGATAGACTCTGAACTTTCATATTTCCTTACATACCAAAAATTGGCTTTTATTTAGGTAACCATGTTTTTTATTAGACTTGTTTTGTTATAAAATGATATCATGCATTCAGTTAATAACTAACTGTTGTTTGAGTGACACCTGTACAGGTCCCTCTGAGATTCCAGGGAAAATATGACCGTTGGAGGAGGGAGCTGACCGTTGAAGCCATGCCTATAAATAGGATCTCATTTGAAAGAGCTCGACACTGTTCTATGACTCTAGAGATTACATGATTTTGAAGTGATTTCTAGAGAGAGAATCTCATTGCCTAGTGCGTACTGAACTTCCGGTTCAGATTTGATTTGTGTGACTCCGATTGTTGCTGTGTACAATCATAGGATTCTAGGGATAGGAAGGCAGAAGTTCCAAGTACCTTGAAGTTGAGGGCTTCCTTGCTGAGGAAGACAGAGGTGCCGATTACCTTGAAGTTGAGGGCTTGCAGGGATAACAAGATATAATCTGATCTTCATATCGAGGGCTTACCCTAGTGTGGGTAAGACAGACTTTCTTGAAAGTATAAATCAAGGGACGTTTATCCAAGGTTGTTAGATACCCTCCTATTTGGGTTAAAATATTTACTACTTTTTACTTGTTTTGTTACAAGTTTTACGCTGCATTTGTGTTGTCAAGGAAATTATAACTATCTTATACTTCCTTATACGTGCACTCTGATTTAGTAAGATTCTATACACATTAAGGTAGGATCTTTTCTGTTGTAAACTTTTATGAAGTTTAATTTCCGGAATCACTTTTCAAGAATTTCATTCTCGGAATATTATTTCCTGAATCAAGCAAGTGTGTAGAATTAGAGGTTTTGTGAATTACCTTGTTTAACCTTGTTAAAAATAACCATCTTTAAAAGTTCTAAAGGAATTTTTAAAAGTATACAATTCACCCCCTCTTTTATTTTGAGCATCATTAGATACTTTACTCAGTATCTCTTTTATATCGATACTACATTTGGTATTATAGATTATATCATAATCACATACCATCTCAACAATTGGTATTAGAGGAGGTGACCTTGAATCCTGAACCAATTCAACAATTAGCCTCATAATTTTTGGTTCAATCTGAATTAATCTCACATTTTGATTCAGAAGAGAATTATTCTTCTTCTTATTTCCGTGAATCAGTTTTTCGAACTCTTATAGATCAGATTCATTTTTTCTTAGAGATTCTATTGTTCTATATTTTCCTTTCTTAGGAATATTCTCCTTGTTTTTGAACTTTTTCTATTAACATGTTTTTGTGGAAATAATTTTCTTTAAGATGATAGGAATCAATGTTGGTTCCATAGACAATCTCAATCGAACTATTCCACCTATCTTTGATGGAAATTATTACGAATATTTAAGAGATCGCATGAAAATTTCATTATCAATACTGGAGTTAATAACTTTGTTATGCTTACTGGAGGATATAAAATCCCTAACAAAGAAGTTAGTACCTTTACCAATCCAGAAAAGCATGAATATCAACTGAATTATATGGTACACAATACTTTGCTTTATTCCATGACTAGAAACATATATAGCCAAATTTCATCTTGCGAAGAAGAAAATTGTATTTGGAAGAAACTTGAAGTTACTCACTTTGGAACTTCCAAAGTAATTGAAACTAGAAGAGCCATGCTCAGAGCTGAATATCATGGTTTCTGCTTTCCTTATGGAGAACCCATATGTAAGGTGCAACAAAGATTCATGACTATTGTTAATAGTTTACAATCCATGGGTGGGAAAGGATTAGATGTTGAATCTCTTGTTGATAAGATCATATAAATCATGCCGAATGAATGGGAATCCAAGAGGAATGCTATTGATGAGAACATAAAGGTTACTCAGATTTCCACAGATGAACTATTTGGAACTCTTCTTCAGAATGAGATTATAATGAAGAGAGATGCTGATAACGTAATAAAGAATATTGGGAATGGAAGTGTTGATTTTACTACAACTTCAAATCATATGAAATCTAAGACTCCTGAGAGAATTACTCGATCCAAATCTAAGAAAGTTTTTATCCAATCCGAATCTAGTGGAAGTGAATCCTCAAAAAATGAATTAGAAAATCTTGCTCGAAGGATGAACAAGATAGCTGGATAGAGGAACTTTCAATCCAAATATAAGAAAAAGGAAAGGAAAGATAAGAAAGATTCAGAAGTCACATGTTATGAATGCAGGACAGCTGGACACATAAGACCTGATTTTCTTATGCTTAAGAGATAAGAAAGAAAGGAAAGGAATTCAAAAAGAAATAGAAATATGTATTACAAGGCTATAGCTAAGAAAGTCTTGAAAGCTAATGACACATGGAGTTCCAGTGGTGGAGATTCTTCTGGTGAATCTTCGGATTATGAATCTTCTGGATAGAAGAATCTTGGTCTAATAACCAGACTACCTATTAAAATCATTGTTTAATGGATAAGGTACACAATGATGAATCATTGACCAATATTTCTTTAAATGAAAATTATAGTAATGATAAATATTATAACTCTTCAGTTGAAGAATCTTCTTCTGATGAATATAATACTTTACCTTCCTACGAAGAAGTTTCCATGTTTTCCAAACTTCTTGATATTTAGAATTCAAAAATCATGAAAAAACTTGATAAAGAAAATTCTAGGAATACTATTCTTACTATGGAAATATCAGATTTCTTAATATCTTGATAAGAAAAATGTTTATTTTGAAAGTATTTCAAAAAATCTTGATGAAGTAAGTTCTGAGAAGAATAAACTTTCTAATGATCTAGAAAACGTAATTTTTAAGAAAAATGTTTTCGAGCCTAGATCTAGTTCAAAATCAAATGTTTTTGAAGATAAGAACTTGGTTATCAAATTCAAATATGAAATATTTTCCTTGAGGAAGTGTTTTTCAAACTTTACCTTAGGTAAGGAAAATTTTGATAAAATATATTCACAAATCCGACCTCTAAGGAGTAGTTCTGGTTTTGGTTATACTGGTTCTAAACCGATTTTTAGTAATAATTACTTTTTTCCTAAAAGTTATCCATTCTGTACTAAGTATCAGTGTGGTGGATAGTGGGAAAAAAATTGTTTCTTAAACAAAACCCAGTCTTTATGATTTCATAAAGCCTATTTTTCTAAAAATATGTGGGTGCCTAAAATTTTTCTTTCTGAAATTTCTGGATCCAAGAAAGTTTGGATTCCGAAAGTCTAACTCTTTTATTTTTAGGAAAGTAGAGAAATTACTAACATCGATACATGGTACATTGGTAGTGGATGTTCCCAGCATATGATTGGTAACAAAAACTATTTTGAAAAGATTATCAAGACTAAAGAAGGAAAAGTAAATTTCGGAGATATTGCTCAGGGGGAAATTATTGGTATAGGTAACATAGTTCTTCTTGAAAAAACATTGATTTAAAATGTTTTATTAGTTAATTTTCTCAAGCATAACCTCATTAGCACAAGCCAATTATGTGATGAAGGTTATCTTGTGAATTTTAGGAATGATAAGTGACTAGTACAAAATTCAAAGGAAGAGTTTATTCTTTCTGCCCATAGGCTAGAGAATGTTTACACACTAAACTTAGAATACCTTAGGAGCCAAGATCTACCTTGACTTAGTGAAATGGAGGATCATTCTTGGTTATGGAATATAAGGTTTCGACACTGTAACCTTAGAAACTTATGCAAACTTTCTAAGAAATTATTAGTTAAGGATCTACCAGAGCTTAGATTTGATTCTTCAAAAGTTTATGACCCTTGTCAATATGGAATGAAACATAAATCATGTTTTAAATCAATCGATGAAGTCTCAACTACTAATGCATTACAGTTAGTACATATGGATCTCTTTGGTCCTACACAAACTGGAAGCATTGGGGGCAAGTATTATGTATTTGTCTTGGTTTTTGATTACACTAGATTTACGTGGGTCTATTTTCTAGCAAAGAAGTCTGAAGATTTTTCTTATTTAAAATGTTTTAGAGACCAAGTTAAAAATGAGAAAAATCTTTCATTGAAAACTATTCATAGTGATCATGGTGGATAATTTTAAAATTAAGATTTTGAAACTTTTTGTAGCAGAAAGGAAATTACTCATAACTTCTCAGCACCCAGAACACCTCAACAAAATGGTGTTGTTGAAAGGCGAAATAGAATTATTCAAGAGATAACTAGAACTATGTTGAGTGAGTATTCTTTAGCCAAACATTTTTGGGCTGAAGCTGTAAGTACTGCTTATTATACTATAAATCTAGTTTTGATTAGACCTTTTTGTAATAAAACTCCTTATGAGTTATGGAATGGTAGAAAACCTAGACTTCCCTACTTTAAGGTTTTTGGTTGCAAGGTATTCATTCTGAATACTAATGATAATCTACATAAATTCACACCAAAATCTGATGAAGGAATTTTCTTAGGCTACTCCACAACTTCTAAGGAATATAGAGTTTTCAACAAAAAGACTTGTACTATTGAAGAGACAGTACATGTTAAATTTGATGAAACTGATCCTTTTGTTTTTAAACAACCCCACCCTACATCTTCGGTTGTGTTTTCAAAAACTGATTATCAACCTATGTTAGAAGATCCTTCTGATAAGGAAAATTTCCAAGAAGATACTTCTGAAACATTTACCCCAGAAGATTTTCTACCCTATATTGATGAACATGTTTTACAAAAACCAAATCAGTTGTTTCTAAAGAATCATCCCAGTGATAGTATCGTTGGTGATGTAAATCAACCTGTAAGGACTAGAAGTTCCTTAAGAAATAAAGTATATGATCTAGAATTCCTTTCCCAATTAGAATAAAAAATAACTGATGAAGCTTTAGGTGATGATGATTGGATTAAAGCCATGCAAGATAAACTAAATGAATTCGAAAGGAATAAAGTCTGGACCTTGGTTGAAAGACCCTAGGAAAATTTTGTTATTGGTGTTAAATGGGTCTTCCGAAATAAGTTTGATGAAAACAGTATCATTTTTAGAAATAAAGCTAGATTGGTTGTTAAAGGATCTAATCAACAAGAAGGAATAGACTATGAAGAAACCTACGCTCCAGTAGCTAGACATGAATCTATTCGTATTTTACTTTCCTTTGCAGCATTCTTCAATTTCAAACTTTTTCAAATGGATGTGAAATGTGCTTTCCTTAGTGGTTATGTATAAGAGGAAGTTTTTGTTGAACAACCTCCTGGTTTTGAAGATATAGGACATCCTGATCATGTTTTTAGACTTAACAAAGATTTGTATAGACTTAAGCAAGCCCCTCGAGCTTGGTATGATAAAATTACAGGTTTTTTTCTTCAAAATAATTATGTTAAGGGAAATGTAGATCCAACCCTTTTTATAAATAAAGATAAGAAAAATGTTTTGATTGTTCAAATTCATGTTGATGACATTATATTTAGTTCAACTCAACAATCTTTAACTGATTCCTTTGTGGATCTAATGAAATATGATTTTCAAATGTGTATGATGGGTGAGTTAACATTTTTTCCTTGGTTTTCAAATCTCTCAAAATCCAGAAGGAATCTATATATCCCAACATAATTATATTAAATATATTCTTAAAAAGTATGGATATGAAAACACTAAAAGTATAAGTACTCCCATCGGCACCTCAAACACACTTGATCTTGATGAAGCTGGGAAACCAGTAGATCAAACATCTTTTAGAGGTATGATAGGAAGTCTGCTTTACTTGATATCTAGTCGCCCAGAATTAATGTTTTCAGTATGCTTATGTGCAAGATATCAATCTAATCCTAAGAAATCTCATTTAAAGGCAGTGAAAAGAATTTTTCGCTACTTAAAGGGAACCATGGATTTAGGACTCTTTTATACTCCTAGAAATGATTTTTTTTTAAAAAGTTTTTTGTATTCTGACTTTGGTGGATGTCTAATGGATATAAAGAGTACATCCAGAACTTGTCATTTCTTAGGAGATTCCTTAGTTTCTTGGTCATGCAAGAAGCAATACTCAGTAGCACTTTCCACTCCTGAAGCTGAATATGTAGCAATTGGAAGTTGTTGTGGTCAAGTGTCATAGATGCAATACACACTCACAGACTATGGTATGAGTTTTACCAAAAAACAATTTTTCTGTGATAATAAAAGTACCATTTCCCTTATTAAAAACCCTGCACATCACTCTCATGCAAAACACATAGATATTAGGCATCACTTTCTTAGGGATCACAAAAAAAAAATAAGATATCATTCTTCAATTTATCGGAACACAAGATCAACTTAATGATATTTTCACAAAATATTTACCCTCCGGTAGATTTGAATAAATTAAACAGAAGTTAGGAATGATAACCGTAAGGTAATCCTCCTCATTAACTTCCTATTCAACCAATATCCTTACAGTAATAAACACTTTTTTATAGGGGGAGTACATTTTCTTGCTAGTTTTTCATATTTTTCGTAATGAAGTTTTTCATATTTTTCGTAATGAAGTTTTTTATATTTTTCGTAATTAAGTTTTTCATATATTTCGTAATGAAGTTTTTCATATTTTTCGTAATGAAGTTTTTCATATTTTTCGTAATGAATTTTTTCATATTTTTCGTAATGAAGTTTTTCATATTTTTCGTAATGAAGTATTTCATACTTGAGATTTTTCTAATTAAGATTTTCGTAATGAAGATTTTTGTAATGAAGAATTTCGTAAGGAAGATTTTTGTAATGAAGATCTGCGTACTCTTTTTTTTTCATACTCAAGTTTTTTTGGAATCTAAAGTCCTTCAAGAAGAATTTTCCTCAATACGAATAATTCTCCTAAAAATCTGAAAGGTATGATTATTTCTTGAGTTTTCGTAATAACCTTTTAATTGCTGGTAGTTTCTTTTGTAATTTTAAAATTTTTTGGATTCTATTTTCCTTAAATCTAAATGTTTTGTATTAAAAACCTCAAAAGATCAGATCCTACCAAATTTTCCTTGCGACTATCTTTTCAACCGTCATATCTGATCTTAAGAATTCTCAGCCATTAGATTGAGATAGGTAATTCAACTGGCGCTTCAACACCTATAAGAGGGGACCCCCAATGGTTTTCCCATATCAGTTTTCAAGATTTTTCATGTCGAAGAACTGCCCCACTTCAAAAGCCTGTTCCAGATTTTCCAAGTTTCTCAATTCCGAATGTTTGGTGAAGTTCCTTCTCAAGATATGTCTACTGTCAAACTGATTGCGGAGTGGCAGATATACAGGGAGAGGTTGGTACATCCGAACTTCTTCAATAAGTTTGACTCTATTATTTCAAAGAATATCAAGATTAATGTATGGGAGAGTGTATCCATATCAAAGCCAAGAGATCAGGATGTAGTGTATCTGGATTTACTGATAGTGTTTTTTGAGTCAGCTTGTTTCTTTAAGGAAGATGGTAGAGAAAAATTTTCCTTCAAGAGTTATGAAAAAACATATGCACTTTCTTACACCAAGGCTGCTAGCTTGGAAGGGTTATCCTATGAAGGAGAGGCAGAATTTTGTTTCCACAAACTGCCAGATGTTCAAGGGAGTTTTGTAAAAGTGAAGGCTATAGAATGTCTTGGACATATATATGTCAAGACCGCAAAGATTTCTCATTTGTATACCAACAATCAGATCCTTGAGTTATGGGTTTAGGGTTTTATCGTATTGAGAAAGGGTGACAAGGACACACTGAAGAAAAGTGATATGTATATCTTGGATTTTTGGTAAATCTAAGGAAGATCAATATGATGAATAATATTCTCATTACGATAGAGAATATTAAGAATGGAAATTTGAGAGCATAGATAATCATGTATCCTGCTCTACTCTCTAAGTCGATTGTTCGGTGCCTTGAATCTTTCAAGATCCCTTGCAGTTATAAGCCACAAAATTGAAAAGTAATGCTAATCAGTGATGATAACCTCAATAGGATGAAAGTTTCTTTCTCTAAGGAGTCAGGCAAGTTTTATGATCTACCAGAGGATGAAGAAGAAGTCATTCCGAAGAATACAGAAGAGGATGAACCATCAAAGAAAGATGGAAAGAAAAGAAAATTAAAGGAAGTAGAAGCTGAAGGTGAAACCCCTAAAGCTATGGAAGCTCAAACCGCACCTCCAAAACCCAAGAAGCAGAAAGATTATACAAAGGAAGTTGTTTCCAAATAGAGGGAGGATAAGAAGAACCAGAAAGAAGGGGAGCCACAGTTTGGCCTAGGCCCTGCAGAGGCCAAAGCATTGAAATAGAAAGCTGTTGAAGAGCTTGAGAAGCAACACAAAGAGAAGAATCTTAAGAAGAAGATGTCAGAGGCAGAGATTGTGCAATATCTTTTGAAGTCTAATGAAGTATCATCTGAGAACATTCAGGTACCAAAATCCTTCTTAGTTGAACCATTACCTGAGACACCAGGGAAGAAGTACATGACTTTGGAAAAATCCCAAGAGAATGATTTTGAAAAGGAAGTAGTGGATGAAGTTCAAGAAGAACAAAGAAGTGAAGATACAGCTGATCTGATAAATCATGTAGAAGACTTTCATAATAAGGAAAGTGCTTCTGAAAAATTGTCAATCCAAACTTCCCAAGCCGGATCTTCAAAACTTGCTACTCCTGGAATTGACGAAAAGGCTGAAGGGGAAGTGAACATGTTATCTGAGGAAGAGAGTTATAATCATGAATTCATTCACCCTGAGGATATTGAGGCAGGAGCTGAGAAAGAAAAAATTGATGAAGATAAGATTGTTCAGTTGTCTGAAAGTGAGCATGAGTCTCCAGATTAAGAAGATGCTCCAAAAACCGAAAACGGCAAACAAGTGGTTGTTGACAAACCAACCAAAATTTCTTTAAGGAAGAAACAAGCTGGTGGATCCTCTAAGAGGAATCTTGTCGATCTAGAAGAAGAACAACAACCTAGAAGAGTATCAGAATCGGAGTCATCAACTCTAGGATATGATTTTTTTATTCAATCCCTAAAGAAGTAGTAGACACCATTCCGATCTTTCCAACAATTGACTCCAGATGCTAGATGCTCCATTATAGCATGAATCAGAAATCAGGCTCTGTATCCATGGTGATGGATAGGTTCATAAAGATTGAGGCCAAACACAATAATTTCCTTATCAATTAGGAAGCCCACAAAAAATCTTGTAGGAAAATGGTTAGCTGGTCAAAGAATATAGTTGAATATTTGAGAGAACTTGATGACTTTGAAGGCGATGTTAAGGAATCTATTGGTACTCAAGACAAAAAAATCAAGGATCTCACAAATATATTTGAGAAAAAGCTAAATATTGAATAGAATAATCAGATTCAGGATGTCAAATATTTGAATGGGAAGTTGAATTATGTTGTCCAAAGTTGGAAAACATAAAGGGATCTACAGATCAAGATTGAAGAAAAGTTAGTGAAGCAAGATGACCTATTGAAGGTTCAGATAGAGACTCTAAAGGCTCGGGATTATAGGATCAAAGCCTTAGAGAAACAAGAAGAGGAAGATCACAAAGAGCTAAATAAGATGAAAACCATAGTAAATAAGTTGTTACCCAAGGACAAGGAAGGAAAATAGATCAGTCCGATATTTTGTTATATTTTTTCCCTTGTACAAATTATTACAATCTTAATGAAATTGCGGTTTCTTGTTTTTTTTGGATGTTTGTACTAATATTTTAGGTACCATATTTATTTTCCATTCCCTCAAACTCTTTTTGAAAATCACAAAGGGGGAGAAGAAAAAATAATTCTAAGTAGAATCCCTAAGTAAGCGGGAGTTTGTCAAAGGGGGAGTTCTCATTATGAAGATTTACATATTCAAGATAAATGAAATATCTCATTCCGGAAATCTAGAATATGATCCTTAGTGTTCCAAAGCCTAAGGGGGAGTAAGTCATATTCATATTTTTGAATGAGAAAAGGGAGATAAGCTTTATTTTAGAGTCTAGAATTTTTTTTCTAAGTCCTTATATTATTTTTCATAAGGATGTTTGTGCTTTCCAAAAAGGGGGAGATTGTTGAGTCAATAAGGTTTTTCTTATGAATTTTCCATTCCTTCATTCAAGGGGGAGATTGTTGAATCATTAAGGTTTCCTTATGACCTTACCATTTCTTCTTGTTTTGAAAATCACAAACACCCTATCTCAAGGAAAAATTCTTTTTACCCTGTGTTTTACTTCTATAAGGAAAAATTTTCTTTTTCAAGGAAATTTATACATACCATGTTTTCATTATTCATATCATAATTTTTCTAAGTGTAAAATTTTGTTTGAAACCAAAACCTCAGAATCCTATAATTACCTAGATATGAAGCATTCTATTTTAGAATCCGAATTCTCAGAATTCTGGTTATGAACTCTTCTGAGTTCTGACTCCGAATTCTGATTACGAATTCTAGATATGAACTCTTCTAATTTCTGACTCCGAATTCTGATTACGAATTCTAGATACGAACTCTTCTGAGTTCTGACTCTGAATTCTGATTACGAATTCTGGATATGAACTCTTCTGAGTTATGACTCTGAATTCTGATTACGAATTCGGGATACAAACTCTTCTGAGTTCTAACTCCGAATTCCGTATACGAATTCTAGTTACGAACTTCTCTGAGTTCTGACTCTGAGTTCTCTAAATACAGACTCCAAAATCTTTTGAGTTCTGACTCCAAATTCCCATGAACTCTGACTCCGAACTTTCTAAGTTCAGGTTCCGAATTCTTTTGAATCAAGATTCCTAATTTCCTTGAAATTCCTACTCTGGAATTCTATAGAGTTCAGTTTCCAAATTCCTATAAATAATAATCCAAATATCCTTGTATTATAGACTTCGAACTCAATATTGGTTAGACTCCGAGCTTTCATTTTTACTTACATTCTAAAAATTGGATTTTAGTTATCTAACCATATTTTTTCTTACACTTGTTTTGTTATAAAAAGGTGTCATGCTTTCAGTTACTGACTAACCGTTGTTTGAGTGACACGTGAACAGGTCCCTTTGAGATTCAAGGGAAAATATGACCGTTGGAGGAGGGAGCTAACCGTTGAAGTCGTGCCTATAAATAGGAGGTCATTTGAAAGATCTTGACACTGTTCTATGAATTTAGAGATTACATGATGTTGAAGTGATTTTTAGAGAGAGAATCTTATTGCCTAGTGCGTTCTGAACTTTTGGTTTAGATTTGCTTTAGGAGACTCCAATTTTTTCTGTGTACAATCGAGAGCTTTTGGGGATAGGAAGACAGATGTGCTGACTACCTTGAAGTTGAGGGCTTCCTTGCTGAGGAAGACAGAGGTGCCGACTACCTTGAAGTTGAGGGATTGCAGGGATAGCAAGACAGACTACGATCTTCATCTCGAGGGCTTACCCTGGTGTGGTTAAGACATACTGTCTTGAAAGTATAAATCAAGGGAACTTTATCCAATGTTTTTGGATACCCTTCTCTTAGGGTTAAAAGATTTACTACTTGTTACTTGTTTTGTTACAAGTTTTCCGCTGCATTTGTATTATTGAGGAAAGTATAACTATCTTATAATTTTTTATACTTGTACTCTGATTTAGTAAGATTCTATATGCTTTAAGGTAGAATCTTTGTTGTTGTAAACTTACATTAAGTTTTATTTCGGGAATCACTTTTCCTGAATTGCTTTCTGAGAATCATATTTCCTGAATCAAGCAAGTGTGTAGAATTATAGGTTTTGTGAATTAGCTTGTTTAACCTTGTTAAACATAACCATCTTTAAAAGTTCCAAAGGAATTTTTAAAAGTATAAAATTCACCCCTCTTGTATTTTGAGCATCAATAGATACATTACTCAGTATATCTTTTATTTTAATCCTACATTTTGTAATATAGAGTATATCATACTCACATACCATCTCAACATAACCTAATATTGAATCACCTAAAATGAACATAACATAAAAATATATATCCATATATGAAAGATCTTGTAGACATAGTGATTATATTGGAATATAAATAAAAAAATAATTTTATTAAAGAAATTATTTTGTTATAATAAAAATAATGTTATAAGTCACATTCCTAATCATTTTTCCAAAATAAAACAAGAAGAAATTTGGATCGTTAAAATAAATGTAAATGTATTAATAATGGGTATATAAAATGAAATAAACATCAAGTATATGATATGTGGAGTGAAATATAATATATATATATATATAAGTTGTAATAAATACCTTTTATTCTTTTTAAAAAGTTTCAAGGAACCTATATTTATGAAAAAGTGTAACATTTCCATTTGAATTCAGATAATGATTATAATCAATTCTTTAGAAGGTAATACATTAATATATTTAATAATACTAAAATAAAAATTTTTATTTACAGAAATGGATATTTAAGAGAAGTTTTCAATATAGTGGATGGAAGTTAGACTTAATAATATCATATTTTTGTAAATAATGTATTTAATTATAGAATTGGATTATTATATGAAATGATAATTTCAATAGATAAAATACTAAATACAATATGAGATAGATATATAAAGGAATATATTAGATTAATTATATCTAAGTAAAATAATAAATTGTATATCTTAATGGAATGGATATAGAGTGATGAAAAACCCATAAATTTTTTTAATGAATTAATAAATGAATATTTATTGAGAATACATGAAATTTAATTGTAATTACCATGAATATAATGTTATTTATGAATAAAAGTAATTGATGAGGAAGTAAGTAAACCATAAAATGAAAATTGATATATAAAATTGAACATTTATTAGGGAATTAAACTTGTGAAAAAATTACCCATAGATACATTTTAATTAAATATATAACATTAGTAAAAAAATTATAATAAATAATTTGAATACCAATAATAAAAAGTGAAAATAAATTCAAATTCAATCACAAGGTAAAATAATTAAATCAAAGAATAATATAGACAATGGAGAAATTGTGTGACTCAATGAAAGAAGATTGAGTCAATGAACCATTACCATTGATTCATGTTTTCTTGAACATGATTTAAAATCCTGTATAATAAAATAAAATAAAATTACATTTTTATAAAATCAGACTAATTATCTTTTATATTAATTATTAATATTAATTACTATTTAGTTATTAATTATATTTTAGTTTATACTAATCATCAGTTATTGGGAGTTTCAATTTATCCATGTAATTTTTGGCATGGTGGTCTAGGATATAATACCATATTAATGATTAATAAAATATATCAAAATACCCAAGTTACATTAATATATGCATCATATTGTTTTTTGTTCAAGGATTATTCTATGTGTGTTTTGGGTAAGATTTACAATTCTGTAATCAATAGTTTTGAAATTTTTTCACAAAACCCTTATGTTATATTTATAATGAGTTAGACATAAATATTAAAATTATATATATATAATGTAATGATTATTTAATTTATAATCTAATATATCTTTTGTATTTATGTTTTCATATCAATTCATGATAAAAATACATGGTATCACCCATAAATGCGGTTAAAAAGACCTAATATTAAAAATGAAATAGTCAATGGATGAGTAAGATTAAATAGTTATTTTTTTAATATATCATGATTGATAAATAAAAATGAAATTATTTATATTTTATAAATTAAATAAATAATAATTCATATGTGGTATAGGTAGAAGATAAATTTAAAACAAGTATAAGAATCCTTACATACAAAGAATAATTTTTCCCTTTGAATATATAACTATTTAGAAATAATTAGGGAACTCTCGTGAAAATAAAAACTACCCAAATTTGGGAATATTATTAGGGTTGTAATTTAAAGGGTATTAAATAGAAAATTTATGTAATTTTTTAGTTATTTTTGGTAGTGGGGTGGGGGGGGGGGTCATTTTGTCATTGAGTTTTTGTGGGATTTTTGCGAGAACTCATTATATAAAGCTTAAGGATTGTAATTTTTCATGGAATGTGGATACAAATTTTAAACTAATTTATATAGTTATTGAATTCAATCATCAACCCAATTTAGAGATTTTTATAGGGGTTGTTAGGATTTTATATCTCAATTTTACCATTTTACCTCATTCTTCCTTAACCATGGTAATATACTTTATTTACTTCAATGAGTAATTAAAAAAACAAAATTAAATTGAGCATACAACATAATTTGGACATACTTATTCAGAATATGAAACTAAATTAATTATATTAAATTTGTGAAATTTATATTTTTTTAATATAATAACGCACAAAGTATAAATAATAATTATTTTGATATTTTTTTAAGAATAAAAAATATATTTTTCATATTTATTTTATATTAATAATAATTTGTTGAAATTCAATTTTTTAAATTCTATATATTCTAAATAAAATTATTTCAAATGATTTATTATTATTAATATATTTAATTTTTATATAAAAAATCCCTAATATATATAAAAAATTCATTGATGAATATATCTTTTTAATGTTATGTGTTTTAATTTACATTTATCCAATTAATAATAAATATTAGTATATATATTATTTTTTTATGTATTTGATCATTGAATTTTACTGAATTTAATTTAATTTAACAATCATAATATGAGAATATTAATAACATATAATATATAAATAATGTTTTATAATTAAAAAATTTATAATTGATTATAAATATTGATATTTGAGTTTTCTATAATTTGATAATTATTTATTTTATCCTTTTTATATATTTGTAAAATAACTACCTAAATTTTATATTTTTTTATATAAATGTTATAAATTAATTGAAAAATAAATTTTAGAAAAAAATTGAATCATAATCAATGGTATTTTCTAAAGTGAATTAGTATATTTTTAAATCTATTAAAAAATTATTTACTTTATTTCATATATGTCATTATTAACTAAAATATATAGCTGTGACAACTATAAAAAGTTTATTTATATTAACAATATAGTTATAATTTGAAATTTTTAGTTTTTTAGGTGATAAACATGAGGACTACAAACCCTTCTTCAATAATAAAAAAGGATGTATTATCAACATTAGATTATATAAATTCATTCAATTTTAAATTCACATTGAATACATCCAATTTTTATAGTACTTATTCGGAATTTAATGAGGTTTTGTCTCCTATCGCGTTGTCTTTTATCTTGGAAGGATTACTTATATTAATATTGATTCTAATGGGATAAGTTGATTCAATGGATTTCCTAGTTGTAAAAATATATCCCATTTTATTTATTTCCCTATTGTTTCCTTCACATTTATCATATATAATCAACCATGGTATATTATAATCAATTTTATGTAATAAATGGGATTATTTACGTTTTCATTAATTTACTGATACATGTGAATAAAATGATATTAATTTTATTTATACCCTTTATGATTTATTTTACTCTCAATTAAATTTTCATTCAAAAGAATAATATTAGAAACCATGATAAGGAAAATAATATTGAAATCATGGATCTAAAAAATATTTATAGTTGTAGTAGTTAATTCATAATATCATATATATAGGGAGTTATAAATATACCTTATATATTCTTATAATGGTATGTTGGATGTGAATAGAATTTGATAGAAGAGGGTTATGTATATTGGTGAATATTAGGGTGAATATTGAATAAAATATTAGTTTATTTGTTATTATTTTCCTCATGAAAATGACTACTAATGATTCCTCTAACTATTTATGGTAATAAAAGAATATCAGCCTAATATAATGGTGTCATTCATCATATAGGATATTATTAAATTTGTATTTATCATATAATAAAAAATTTAGTATTTCACTATATTTCACAATTCGATGATTTATTTAACAATTTATGAAAATTTAAAAACAAAAAAATACCTTAATTTTTTGTGTTCAATATAAAATGTTATTATTTAATATAAATATTAGTCTAAATTATGAAATTTTGGATATATTTGGTTCCCTAGAAGAAACTACTTTATATTTTAGATTTCATAAATTTATATTCAAAACTATGAATATTGATTGTATTTCAGGTCATATGATGATTAAGTTTTCTCTATTATATTAATGTGATAATTTCCTTAGTATTAGATTAATTGAAAGGTCATAATAGTTCCCTACTACATTGAGATACTTGAAGTGTTAATTCATACACCTAAATATAGTCCGACAACCAAGATAACATTTTATGATGAGAAATATAGCATATGGAATGTTAGGATTATCATACTCATATTTCAATGAGACTTCATCTTGATAATTTAGAAATTAGTAATCTCTAAGATAGAAGATTGTATCAATATACCATCCTATAGAAATTCAATAGGTTTTCATGTCATTTGATATTCACTTTTATTAACTTGTGTAATGATCCTTAAATGTTATGATTTTTATTAACACATAACATGGGTTTATACATTGATATATTGACTAATAGAAAACGTAGAAAATTCTTGTGGTGAATAAGTATATGTTTGGTGTATCAGAAGGGAAATTTCAGTAGTAAATATGTTGAGAAATTAGTTTTTATTTATATAATTATATTGGTTAATCAATCAGACACTTTAATTGAAAGAAAATTGTCTTATAAATTTCAGGACCAAAGTGTTACATAATATCATTTAAGATAGTCAATGAATGAAAAATCAAGAACATAGTTTCATGAAATAATGTAATTTAACCTTATTTATTGGAGATATTTAAATGAAGGTATTATATTACACAATGACTATTTATAAGTGGTTCATGGCATAATTTATTCTTCTAGGGGTGATATAACATTTTGATATACACTAATCTGGGACATAATTTAATCCACTCTAATATAACTATGAAACGTGAATAGAAGTTCAAGTGTGAAGTGTATCTTTGATCTCTATTATATTGAAATGAACTATACTAGGTTGACCTAAATTATCACTTGAATTAATTCACCATAAGGCTCATTGTTTTTTTATATTTCCACAAGATGAAGATAATAACCATGGTATGAAATAAAATTATTTGGTAATGGTTTCAACAATATAATCAAAATAAATATCAAATATATTCCTCTAATAAATTCAACAAGACCCTCCCACAAGATATATATCCAAACCAAGAAATAAATAGATATATATCATATAAATGAAAAAATATAGTACATGAATCAAAAATATTGAACAATAAGATAAAATCAATACATCATCAACATAAATAATATAATCAATAATCAAAAATGAAAAAACCAAAATGAGGTAAATGTTGAAGATGAAAATACAACACAACCCAAAAAACAATTTGGATCCCAAAATCCCTAAAATATACTAACTCTACATAACCCCAATCACTAATACCAAAAGTTCATAGGAATGACAATGAGTAACATGAGAATCCACTATAGTATATTTTGATGTTTCATTTAATCATTTTCTAAAAATGAAGAATATATATTCATAGTGGAATATAAAGTGATTGAGTAAAATACTAGTAGGATACAACCATGAATCTATATAACACATTTCTTAATGAAAATAAATAAATCTATTTTAAAACTCATTTGGAAATACATTTCCATAATCCTATTGAATTAAAAAAACTGGTCATTATAAGAATCTGTCTAACATAAATGATGACATATTTCATAAACCATAATGAAATCATAAAAAATATTATGAGATTGGACATATTCATAAATAATAATATCAATAAAAACATAAAAAACATAAAATTAGCTATAACCTATATATACAATTAAAAACATTGACTCCTTCAAAGAACACTAGCATAATTTTTTGATCCTAAACATTTAAGTTAGACAAGGGCCTCGTAAGGCCTCACTAAAGATGACCACTATCTAGTATTCAAAAAATGAAAGGGAAACACCCATCTAGTGACCCTCCTACCTAAGGCCACCCTTGTGGAAACACAATCAATTCCTATGAGAAATAAGTATACATGAAAGAAAATAATATCCCAAAATAAAGAATATAATATAAAATCACATTTAATTTAAAAATAATTTTTGAAAATATACTTCGATAGTGATAATTACATTTGGGAATATTTTTGAACACTTTAAATGTATAAAGATGATTATCAATTGAAAAACCAAATGAAACCACAATTCATTCACATTCATTTAAAAATAATTATGATCCCACAAAAATCAGTCCATAATAATTAATTTTAAGCACTTTCAATAATTAGAAAATGAAAACTTTAATAAAATAAGGTTTTACAACAGAAGAAATCTTTTCTTGTAGAGACACTGACCTTAAATTCACTTTAAACTCAATGCCTTTACAAAGAAAGAAAATAACAGAATAAAGAGGATCCTATTTTTTTTAAAACCAATTAATATCATCCAAATATAATATTAAACCCCATGATTGTCCCTATAAATCCATTAGGGATTGATTAATAAGAGAAAAATTTTGGACAAGGAAGAATATTAGGGGAGGTTGAATAAATTAAATAAAAATGGGAGTTTACTAAAGATAAATCTACATGAAATAAAGGGATACCACTATGGATGGAAGGTGGATGGAGCTTCAATTCCAGAGTGGGTTGGTTTTATTGAATGAGAGGATGAGGAGGAGGAGAAAATGGGATAATTCCATAAAATGGAATTTTAGATATTTGTAATTTTTATGTAAATTGGCTAGACCACTTGGTTTAGAAGCATGGTTTTCAAACCCATTCACAACCAATACATGTAACCTCTATCTTTTAAAATGGATTTCATTATTATTCTATATATCCCAAGTGGTTTGGAAAACCAAATGTTAACCTTGAAAAAATAAATTACAATCCCTCACCCCATTCTCACATGGCTTAGCACATGATCATTACTAACCTTTCACTAACTATCCACCAAGGCATTTTTTCCCAATATTATAAATTTTCAAATATAACTTAGGAATAGTAAAATTCGAGTGAAATAAAAATGAAAAATAAAAATATGACATATGAGAGAATAAATGGGTTTCACAATTCCCCCAACCTTGTTTCTTTCTCCCAATATGAAGACATAATAGTCCTAAATCAATGATTAGGTGATAACAATTCTCCCTTAATAATGCTTTATGTTTCAAATCTATTATATATCCTAAAAAAACTTCCATAAAACACTATTAATGAAATTGATTACCCATGTATCACTTGGTTCTAATAATACAAGATACAAAATGGATCATCAAAAATAGAGTTATAGATCCCTACATCTAGATCCTCTTATTCTATAATATAGTTTGATTATAGATATTTTATCTCAGGTTGTGACACATGGAATGCATCATAGATGGACATCATCTAAGGTGATGAGGACAAACAATACATAAATTTCTTGATATTTTGTGTGAAATCAAATGGATTAATGTAGCACAAAACTAGATTTCCATTCCACACCATTCAATGGTGTCCCAACTATGGAGAGACACTAATAAACACATGATCATTTACCAAAAATGCTAATGGATTATGTCGATGATCACTATAATATTTTTAATGACTCCAACCTATTTCCCAATTTTTTTTAAAAAATATACCATCTCTATCACAACATTTATAGGAATCAACAACAATAATGGAGTGATCACCCAATTCTTACCAAAATATAGGATATCAAAAAATACATATACACATATTTTTAAATGGATCCATCTAGATCCAATTTGTATAAATTTTTTATTATAAAAACTTGAAAAACTATAGATTTTTATCCCATGAATATCTGTTTCAAATTATATATACCTAAACCATATCATCAATAATCAGAATGGATTGTTAAGTCTGATTATCTATATGAGGTTGATATGATGTGATATATTTTAGTCGAGAGATAATAAAATATAGAACATGGATAAAGAACTGTGATGTGATGTAATGGTCTTGATTATAAATAGTGAATAAATGTAATCTAATAAGTCTAAAAATCTATTGGATATAGATGTGTTTGAGAACCCTAACCAATGTTAACTCTTTTATTGTAATTAAATAAACCAAATCACTTAATATATTGATAAATAACCTCATAGAATACTTCCCAAAATGACTAACATCTAAACAGATCTGTAAACACATTCAAATATCCTTCCATGTCTATACCACAATATGAGGGGAATGATATAACACACCAGGTTTGTGATGTTAGAATTTTATCATCTCATAGGTGGAACACCATAAGAAAAAATCATCAACTAACCACCTTATACACAACTAGAAATGTTGATATCTCATATTATATAATAACATAACATCCCCAAGGCGATGACCCAACTAGACTGCTTCCCACTCTACATCAAGTGATGCCTAAAATCTATAGGAATGAAAAGGATATATTGAAATAATAGAGAACCCTAATGGTTTATAGAGTAATGAAATGAGGTCTCACAACCATTTAAATCACCTAAATGATTCTAGAATGTAAAATCTATCACAACTTATGATAGATCTGATCAGACAGGAATGACGTGACATGAAAAACAATTTCTGTACACTGGATTTTATTACTCCATCATATCCCCACACATATATGAAAAGAATATTATCATAAATTATTCATCATGTGTTTCCCTAACCTATTTTGATGGTATATTCTAGTATAAGTCATTGGATACCACATTACCTTTTTTGAGGGTGTATTCTATATTAAAATAAAGAATTCAGAGATATTTCACCCAACACCTCAATGAAATAAAATCATATTTTTTTAAGTGAAGTTTTAATTTTGAATTTTATATTCCTAATAAAACATAAAAACTACCTAAGATGATAGTGGAATGACATATATATGTCATGGATTATAGCGACTAATGCGAGGTCATGAGTTGGGTAACTCTTCCTGTTATGGTGTATCTAGAAAGACACATAAGAAATCACATTTTAATGATACATACCTACACATCCCAGTATTAAACAAATATAATGTTAATGAACAATATAAAACCAGCCTATCTTAATAAGAATTAGAGTAATAGATTATGTCAACCGGAATTTATACTCCAAAAATGACATCTGAAATTTCAAATTCCATTCTTATTTCACCCACTTTCTAGTGAATGCTTTGAAGCACAAAGATGAACTGGATAAGTATTGAAATAAATTTATTTAAAATACACATAGATCCAATAAACTCTTAATCTCAAAAATATTTTCACTGGTCCTAATACATCACTTATAGGATCTTATTCATATCCCCCAAAATTCCCGTTTTAGATATCATGTGTCCCATGAATATCACTTATATAATATAATATTTGAATTTTAGAGATATTAAAATACATGTGGGTCAATTATATGTCATCTAATACATTTAATTGATGTTATTAAAGATCCTTACTTGATTTTCAATACAACAAATGACATCCAAAATCACCCCCACGATGGAGAATAGATATAGATTGAAGATACTATACAATAATCCCATAAAACATATTGGTTCATTGGTATGTCTAAATTTTATAACCAAATAATCATTGTGGTTATACCTTCTCGTGGATGATATCATGTTAAAATAAAATTATTTAACACATATATAATGGTATAATGATATATTATTTATATTTTAATGTCTCCCATATACCTAAACTGGTAAAATAGAACATCAATTTTGGGAAACAATTATTTATTATTTGTAATCACCTTGGTGGGATTCTGGTAATCAATTCAATGAAATAAGACACCATATGGATTCATACCTAGGTGAACTAAAGATTACCATGGTGACAAAATCAGTCAAATTAATACCATTCCATCGAGATCCATTAATATATATTTAAAGAATTTGTATTTATTGGATCCATAAAATAATAAAACACATATATGGAGAGTATACCAAAATTTGTTTGATAAAGAACACTAACACCAACTAGGTAGAATACCTAGAAAAATCATTTGGAAATGCATTGGTGTACCGATCTATCACTGTTGGAATATGGCCAATTGAAACATACTTGACCACATTTATGATTATTCATAAAAAATAGCATGCGATTAAGAAAACCTCATGAATAACTAGTCCTAATTTCAAGAATATATTGTCTCTCTAGCGTTGGAAGACATGAGTATTCCCATAAAGAGGTGAAAAACGAACTCTTCATTGATATAAATTGATAATTTTATGAATATAATCATCCATAAAAACTTAATAATGAGATCAATAAATTCTTTATATAATAACAATAAATTCCAAACGAGCTCAATTTCTATAATAATGACTCAAAAATCATAACATTTAAATCCTTACTTTATTCTCATAATAAATATAGAGGAATGATCAATCAAATTAAGAATAAAATCCTATCACATCCCTAATGGATAAATCAATTTGAATCAAATGAATTAATGTAATGGAAATTCCTCAAACAATACTAATGATATAAATAAGAAATATGAATTTTACCTAAAATTGTCTTTATCTCAACTAATGAATACACTTACACATGCTTTGTCAAAAATAACCACCAAAATTTAGGACCACATTTATCCTTATTTTCTAATTTCAAGTCTTTATTAACATTAATGAAATACCCTATTCTGTTTGATGCATCTAACATCAATTAGGAAACCTAAGAACTATAAGAGAAAACCTTAATAACTTGAAGAGGGAATATATAGTTGCACTAAAGTTTCTATAAATGTATACATTTATAATATTTCCTTAATGTTTCTAAAAAGATATTCTTGGTAATCCTGGGCCTCCAAAAATGAAAACATAACATATAATTTCATCATAAAGATTCCCTAGAAATAGATTCAAGTTTTAATGAACTTACACTACCATCCAATTGAGTCTCCTTATATTTCCTATTCTTATTATAGGAAGAGCCCTGACTTCCCCCAATAGTAATATGGGGACTACTCAATGTAGACAAACTATTTTATTTCTATCATGATCATATCTTCATTTTCAACCAAATTAGAAAATGATGGTATATATGAAAAAATAATCCCCAATATGAAATATATTTTTATTCCCCTTTCTAAATGAAATTCCTTGGGATATTTATTCAATAGAAGATCAAGTAAAATTTAATCTAACTCCTCAATCTGAGTGGTGAATTCAATACTAAAATGGGATTTATACTCAAGTTTTATAAACTACCATTTATTACACCCATGATGGTATTTGAATAAAAGGAAATAATAAACATTTGTTTTATCCTAGGATAAGAAATTTATTCATTGAAATCATTCAATATGATTGATCCCCATAACCATTGACTATGCCCCTCTAGAACATATTTCAAAAAGTTGACGATGGATTTCTCAAGAGTCTAGAAGAATTAGACTATTAATTTAATTTTTTAATTCCATTATTACATTTTTGGATGAATTTGGTCACTTATAAATATTGGTGAATTATGATTTATAAACTCCTGTATGACCATTTTTCAAGGTTTGTCAAAGATCACATATTTTCCATAGAGACTGAATTATTTAGGTAACTGATTTAGTGATATGGGAGTCCATGGGAGGAGTAACCTATTGGGTATTCTCCACAACTTCATTTATCTAATTTTTATGTGTCTATCTAGGAATCATGGTCGATAAAATAGAATACATAAAGAATAATCAATACCAAATTCAATTCTAAAATCATTAATCAAATCAAAATAACATATCAAATTACTCCTAAACAAGTAAAAATGATAATTTAAATAATTAACAATTCCAATATGATGAAAAAAATTAAAATTTAGTTATTTTCACACTAAACAGGTTTTCGTTTAACCACTTGAAAATATATGTGACTACCAAGAAAAATTATACCAGAATGATTTCCAACCTAGTCAAATAGGTTACGTAGTGTTATTAAAAATCGTGTGAGAAAACATATGCCTATGGTTTCCTCACCCATTTTACAACAATACAAAAGTTTACACAAAATGACACATGACTTTATCTTAAAAATTAAAAAAATAACCACCATAAAACATTGTCAAATAATCCTAAAATTGGGCACAAATCTAAGAAAAAACTCCAGACTAGCTGGGGTAAATCTAGGATTGACATGAAGAAGAGTTGTAAATTCACTACTAGTCACATATATCTCAATATTTGATAGAATTATCTCCATTTTCATTCACTCATACAATAACATGTGGCTACCAATACCATTTTTAATGAACTATCCTAGGTAGACCAAACTCATTACACAATATAGATTTTCGTAAGGCACGAAACATGTAACATGCCACCTTACCCTCATGTAAAATCTATTTAAAATATAATTATTTCCTATTTCCCATCTTTTGGATCTTCTTTGTTGGTTAAGAAAATGGTAAATGGGTGTTTAGAGGAGGGTGAAAATGAAAAGTGGGTTAATAAATGGATGTAGAGGTCTATTGGCTAACCTATAAAATACAAGAATATTAGAGTTTCTATAAGAACCTCACTAGCCATACAATGGGACATATAGAGGTTTATGCTCTTTTACTGGAACCACCAGATTTCCAGTGGTAGCCAGAGGCTAATCGGTGGCCTAAGTCTAGGTAGAATTAATAATGGTATGTTTAGCCTTTTGTGCCCCTGAAACTCTTATTTAACACTTCTAATTGATCCCATCGACCCTAATATTACTTATATAAATGTATGGGCTATCTCTATCATTGTTTTGAGGTGTGTTGTTCTTAGATCGATCGTTTGTTCCCTCTTTGACATGTATGATCAAATAACTATCATTTGTAATATTTCTCTTGGAGTTGGTATTGGTTATGGGATGTGTTATCAGAATTTATTCATTAATTTAAAATCTATATCAATGAATTTTAATTTCATAGTTTATTTTTCCCTAAGAGGATGGATCTGGTGCAACACATGTGACTATTGAAGTATGTGTTAATATATCTTATATTATAAATTTTTTCTTATGGAAACTTATTTCTATGATGTGGTAATTGATTTTTAGGTACTCCTCATGATTTATCAATTGTTTTCATTCCGTATAATGTGTGACTCCCATTGTGTTTGGTGTGTGACCCATGTTTGAGGTAGGTGAATTTGTATCTAGCATATGATTAGTGAACTTTATATAATATTTTTTTCTAAATGTTTGTTTAAATGATCAATGACACGATCCTTGATGTTTTTGATATGCGTTTATAATTATATTTTTATGAAAGAGGGGTTTCCCCTTGTTTTGGTAAAAGAAATATGGTTTTAAATAACTATGAATTGGTGCCTGAAATTGGGTATCAGTAAATGCGTTTCAGTGGGAAAATAGTTTTTTGTTAACAGTTTTTGAAATAATATGAGGACATTGAAGTGTTTTGAAACATGAAAAACATGGGGCCTTGGGTAACTAGAATGGAGTTTAGTATTAATATTTTTACTAATTTATATTAAGGGTTCACTCGTGGGGTATTCCTTTGTTTCCATGGATATTTAACCCAAAAACATATTTAGTGAACCCTAGATGTGATTAATTACTGAGGTATGAGAGACCTAGATAGCCCAATACTATGTTTTCATAGGGGTGATATAATTTGTGACTTGGATTTGGATTTGTTTTCATTGATATGATATATGAAAGATGCTTGGAAAAATATTAAATATTTTATTTGAATTGTTATCTAAAACTATATTATCTAGATTCTATGTAAGAAATGTGAAAAAGGGATTTTTTTCTAATAATTTTGATATAAATGGGAAAAAATATTTATCATTCCATTTTTTCATATATTGATCAGATAGGCATTATTTTAAAAAATACTTATTATGGAACACCTTGGAGGGATCCTGCTGATCATGTTTAACTAAAATCATGAAGACTCTGTCAAGGCTGTATATAATTTTTTTTATTATGTTGGAAACAAAGAGGTACCATAGTGAGGTGGTGAGGTTTATATATGTTCTTCATGGGTATCTGGTGGTGACATAGTCGGATTTTCCCACATATCACAAAAATTATTTATTGATAGTTTTGGTTGTCCTATATGGTTGGGTTTGGGAATTATACCTTGGTTGTATCAAAACCAGTAATTTTATTTTTAACTATTCTAGGTTATCGTTATCTATTTGTGTTTTGTTAGAACCCTTGTTTTAATGATCATAAAATCATGATTATTATTTTATAAATCAGTTTTATGTTATAAGGTATAATTTTATTATATGAGTAATATTGGAGAAAATTTGACTAAGTTTTGAGAACACTCACCACCAAACACGTCTTTCCGTTGAAGATGATTCATCACCAGGGATGAATCAATATTGGAATGAAATTTTGGCTATGTGTTGGAAACAGTTACCGCCATACATAACTCACTATTGAGGATGAAATATTTAACTATTTGTTGACAACACATATCACCATATATGAATCATTGTTAGTATGTAAATTTGACAAATTATGGAAAAGACTCACCATCAAAGGACCACTCACTGTCAAAACATAGTCGCCTCCAAATTTTGAAAGGTGTGGAGAAGGATTTCCACCAGATGATGGCCTATCAGTAGATTATCTTCCATAATAATAAAAATTTGGATAATTATTGGAATGACCTACTATTTAGATGATTCATTGATGGCATGAATCACTGCCAACCAAATTCATTGTTAGTATGACTCATCGCGAGAGTTTTATCACTGTTCAAAGGAGGCAACACCTCTATTTATATTTTTATGAATTAAATATTTATAACATATACATTAACAAATTTAATGATGATATTTATTTTAATAATTTTCTTAAACTATTGTACAGATGCATTAATGTGTGTTTCATCTGTCTAGTACGAGGAGTATAGGATTGTGATGATTCTTCCTAAATTATAATATTAATAGAAGTAGCATACTCCCTTGTGAAAAGACATGTATAAATGAGAGAGATATACATGTACATGTGAAGTGATATGAAAACATATTTTATTAACTTGAAGAATTCCTCTTCCATAGAGATTACACACTGCATATTGTCTACACATGGCTATATGGAAGTGGATGATAATAAACACTCATATCTTCTCCAAAAATTATAAAAAAAGAACTTACGATGATCTGTTTTACTACCATTTAGACAAACATGACTCAAGCTCCTGTTCAAGCTAGATTCAAGGAGTCACAATCTTCAGATCACATTAGACGATCAACAATGTATTATTTACATCCTTTATTTTATCTTTCAATTTATTATCATTACATTATAAATAGTGTGTTTTTAATATATATTTTAAACACACTCACACTATCACCTAATCTTTAATAGGAAGATACTTGATATATTCTAACTCCCTTTACATCTATTTTATCTTGTGGCACGGAAGAAATCCCTAAGTGTCCTATATTTATTTTATTCCTGTAAGGGTTATAGATGAGGTCCATGTGTGTACTAGATAGCCTTTTTTTGTACACCTGATCCAGGTTTTGGATTAAAGATTGTTTTATATAATATTATTAGCATTAGGTGATTTATAAGTGGAGAGGACTAGGTATTGTCTTGAGACTAAACTACTTATATTTTTCCACTGTGTGTTTTGTTTTATTTTGTTACTAATAATTAAACTAAATATATTTTAAATGATAGAAAAACTACTTTGATAGTCAGTATTAATTTTTGTTTATATAAGGGTTTATTAGGTAAATTTATTTCAGATGATAAAATAGTTTTTATAATTTTTTTAATTGATACATAATAAATCTTTGAGAAATATTTAAAAAGATCATATCTTATATTGATATGCTATTTTTAATAAATTTTCTATTTTAAATATTTTTGGGATTTTATTTAAATCTAAATTTACATAAATTTTATTGGATACTCAATTCACCCCCTTTTGAGATACTCACTCTAGCCAATATCTGGTTTCATAGGAATATAAAAATCATTTCAACTATGATTTTAGTTGTGTTTTCAATATCTTAAAATTATAATAGTTATAAATTTAGTTCTTTAAATGGATAATTGAAAATAAGGTTCTACTACCAACAAAATTACTTTATTTAAAGGAAATAATTATTATCAATTGAAAACAAAGATGAAAATGAATATTGAAAGAATGGGTTTTAAAATTTGTTTTACTATAGAGGAAAAGTATGAGTTACCTAATACTGCTAGATGTACTTGGGATAATTATACTAAGAATTCTTATAATAATAATTTAAAATACATAAATTCTCTTTAATATGCCTTTGGAGATGAATAATTTAATAGGATATGTTCTAGTAAAACTTCTTTTGAAATTTCGGATACATTATCTATTTATCATGAAGGAACATCTAATGTGAATGAATTGAGATTGAAAACATATATAATTAAATATGATACATTGAAGATGAAACATGATTTTCTGATTTCTGATATGTATCCCAGGTTAAATGAGATAGTGAACACAATGATCTCCTTGGGAAATCCAATGTTAGAAAAAGGAAAAATTATGAGACTATTAAGATGTCTTCCAGAGATATGGAAAGGGACATCTATTTCAAAAAGGGAATCCTATGAAATTAAAAAACTACATGTCAAGGAATTGATTTGGATGATGATGATGTATGAGGAACAAATTACTATTAATAATAAAGAGGATGACAAACCAAAGAGAAGTTTTTTACTTTCATGACTACTACATCAAAACAGTAATACAAGGTAAAAGTTTAAGCTGTATTCTCTTGTGATTATGAATCATCAACTAATAAGGATTAGGAAATGGCCTATATAACCTGAATATTTAAGAGATAACACAAGAAGAATAAATTAATCTAAAAATAAAGCTACAAATAAAATATGATAATAGATTTAATTGGGGAAAGGAATGAAAAAGGTATAAAAATAAAAATTACGTTACCTATTATGAGTCTAAAAGAAAAGGACATGTTAAGGCCGAATTTCCTAAGTCAAAATACAAGAAAAAGTATTAAGATAAGGATAAAAAGTATAAGAATGAAATGAAAACTACATAGAGTGCCTGTGGGGACAACTCTAGTGACTCAGACTCAATTCATAAAGAGAATCATAATAGATAAAATACATGCTTCATTAAAAATATATCTGAGGTAACAAATATATCTTATGTACTTACATCTGATCCTTCTGAAAAATGAAAAAAATGGAAATGATATATCAAAAGAGGAAATATTTAAGTACTAAAATATGATTGATGATACTTTTAATAAACTTAAATTAAAATAAAAAATTATGTATAAACAACTTGTTTTGTATTCTAGTATTATAAAGGATCTTAATGAAAAAATGTGATGAATTCTCAATTATAATAAAAATATTTAATTGAAATTTTCAAATGAGAAAAAAATAAAGACATAGAGAAATTTACAAATTGAAGGGGAACTCTCACTTAAATTTTATGTAAACAAATTGCTCATAAATATATTTCTGGTCTAGGATACCATCCTAGGAAAAGAAGTATAGTTAAGAGTACCTTTGTTCCTAAGTCTAATTTTGGAAACTCTATTGCAAATTTTATTCACATTGACTAAATAAAGTTTTTATTTTAAAAAGTTTATAGTCTGCTTATAGTAAACCCATCAAGAATGAGTGAGTTCCAAAATCACTAATTACTAATATATCAATACCCACGAAAACCTGGGTACCAAAATTATTCATTGTATAAACATTTATTTATAGGAATGTTTCTTAAAGAGATGCTATATAAATCTATAGTAATTTGATAATGGATTTTTTTATGAATATGATAAGAAATTACTCGATCTTCAAGAACTTGACAAAATTTGATAGTGGTCATGTCATATTTTGTTAAAATTATAAGGTAATGATCGTTGGAATTTTCCTAATTGGTAACACTGTTTCAATTTTAATTGATAAAGTACATTATTTTAGTGGTTTAAAATAAAATCTTCTTATCATATCATAATTACGTGATTATGGTTTTTATGTAAAATTTGAAAATAATTAATGTAATTTTTATAATTCTAAAAATTCTTTAGTATTTACATCTTTGAGAAATGAGAATGTGTATTATATTAATCATGATTATTTTATTTCTAAATATGTTTCTCGCTTTAGTTCCTTTCATAGAGAATCATGTATTTGGATTAGGAGACTAGGCCACTAAAATATTCACTCATATAAAAATTTACTATGAAAGGGTTAGTTTGGGATCTAACCAATCTATAATTACCAAATGAAAAAGTCTAAAATCCATCCCAAAAAGGGAAACAACATAAGATATCATTAAAATTAAAGAAATAAGTTTCAAATTCTCTACCTCTTAAGTTGGATCACATAATTTGTTTTGGACCACCTGGAGTTTTTATTTTAAATTGGAAGCACTATGTATATATACTTTTAGATGATGTTTCTAGGTATTCTTTGGGTATTTTTTTAGCTCACAAAATTTAAGTTTTCTCTCATTTTACCAAGTATGATAAATTTTTAGATAACTTAAGTAAACTTAGAATTAAGATCTTAGGAAGTGGCCATGACTGTAAGTTTGAAAATCAAGACTTTGAATTCAATTTGTCACAAAATGGGTATATTCATAATGTCTCTTCTCATAGGACTCCTTAGAGAATGGAGTTGTAAAAAGAAGAAATAGAACACTTCAAGTGATAAATCGATCAATGATTAATGAATATGTCTTACCTGTCTACTTTTGGGAAGAGGTTGCTAACACAACTTTCTATATAATTAATCAGTTTTGAATTAGGCTTATCATAAAGAAAACACCATTACGAACATTGGAATAGTAGAAATAATAAGGTTAATTACATTATAGTTTCATGATTAAAAGTGTTTATTATTAATACTAAGGATAATAATGACATTTTTTCTTCTTAAAGTGATGAATGAATTTTCCCTTAATTATTCAACTTCTAGTAAATCCTATATAGTTTTTAACAAAATAAGCAAGACTGTGGAAGTATCTTTCCATGTTAAGTTTGATAATACATATCCACATTAAGATAAAAACCATTTCAAAAACCTTGAGTATGATTTATCCACTTTGAAATTAAATTCAAAACCTTATGATTATACTTTTAAAACATACAAAAAAATCTTCTATTTCTGAGGAAATTATAGAACTTGAACCTGTTGAAGACCCTGTGGTAACCAACCCTTCTTTTTGGAGAGCTATTAGGACTCTAAAATAACATTCTTTATATTTTTGTTGTTGGAGACTTATATATAGTTACAAAAAATAGATCTTCTCTATGAAACGGGGTTTAACATCAATCCTTATTTTCACAACTTGAACCTAAGAACATCAATGATGAAATTAATGATTAATTATAGGTAATGGATATTAAATAAAAACTTAATAAATTGAAAAGGAATAATGTTTGGTAACTTGTTGATAAAAACAAAAAACAACTTGACTATAGGTACTAAATGGGTGTTTAAAAACAAGGATGATGAATCTAGAACTATAGTAAGAATAAGGATAGATTATTTGCGTAAGGGTATAGTTAAGAAGAGTGTATAGACTATGAATAAGCCTTTTCACATGTATCTAGACTTGAATCCATTAGAATACTATTATCCTATACAACACTTCCACATTTTAGAATATATGAAATGGATGTAAAAAGTTCATTCTCAAATGGATATATAATTGATGATGTTTTGGTTGAAAAAACCCCTGGATTACAAAATACAAATTTTTAAAATCATGTTTTCAAGTTAAATAAAGATTTATATAGATTTAAATAGGATCCTAGATAATTCTGTTATAATATATTCTCTTTCATTATTTTAAATTTATTTATAAAATGTATAGCTGATCCTAACCTATTTATAAAAATAATTTAAATAGATCTTTTAGTTGTTAAAATATATGTAGATGATATTTTTTTGGATCTTCTAAAAATAATTTATGTACTAACTTTTAAAAAATGATGCAATATGAATTTTCAGTGTGTTTAATGAGTGAACTAAAATTCTTTCTTGGTTTTCATATTTTTCAAAATAATGAAGAAAATATTTTAAACCTAATTAAATATACTAAAGACCATTTTTTTTGGTTTTTATAGAAATAAGAGTATTGACACTGTTATGAGTACCAACTATAAATTGGATCTGGATGAAGATGGGAAATCAGTTGATCAAACTAGTTATAGAGGTATGATTGGAAGTCTTCTCTACATATCTTCTAGCCAAACTAACATTATTTTGAGTGTGTTTGTGTGAGATTAATTTAAATAAAACAAAAAATATTCATAGTTACTTGATGTGAAAATTATTTTTAAATACCTCAAGTATACTTCCAATGTGGGATTATTCTATCCAAGAAGAAAGGAATTTGACTTAGTTAGTGATTCAGATGATGACTTTAGTGGTTGCAATTTAGATAGAAAAATCACCTCTAGAACATTTCATCATTCAAGAAAGTCTCTAGTTTTTTGGTGTAGTATGAATCAATATTTAGTTTCACTCTCTATTGATGAATAAGAATACATTGTTTTAGGTTGATGATATACTCAAATTTTATAGATGAAATACACATTTCTAGACAAAAGATATCAATTCCAAAATGTACCTATAAATTATGAGAATAAAAGTGATACAAACATTTATAAGAACCCTGTATCTCACTTTAGAAAAAAACACATTGATTTAAGAAACCACATTTTTATAGTCTATTTTCAAAAGGGTGATATAAATCTTAAATACATTGATACAAAACATCATCTTACTTATATCTTCACCATGATTTTTAATTCTAATAGAATGAATGAAATAAAACATGAATTAGGTATGAATAATTGTTTTTATGTTTAATTTTTTGGAACCCATTATTAGAGTTTTACACATAGTTGGAGTTTGACCACTCTTTGGAGTTTTAACCAGCATTGTGGTTTTACCCACCGTTGAAGTTTTACCCACCATTAGTGTTTTAATAATCATTGGAGTTTTACCCAACGTTAGAGTTACTCATTGTTTGAAATAATTTTATTTCATCAATTTACCGCCATTTGTTTCTAATCCACCATTACAAATTTATCTTTATAAGTTTTTCATTTATTTAATTTTTAATTTGATTCAATTGTTATTTTGATTTTAATTTTACAAATCCATAAATCCCTAATTTACTTAAATTATACATTTTTATAATTTCAATGCACACTCCTCACACCTTTTTATCTCTATCCTTATTCCAACCCTTTCTCTCTTGACTGTTAAACTTCCTTTTCCTTCACCAAAACCATCATAGCTAATCTCTATGGTTAGAGTGAAGACAACTGATGTTTTTTATCTAGAAGGGTTGCGTCCTTCATATAATATGAATGGTGATTTGATCCATTTAGTTGATATTGAGCCTATAAATCGGGAGCTTTCTAGGCATCCAGTTGTTCCTGAAAAAATAAGTTATGGCCGAGTAGTTACTTTCAATATTGTCTACGGTTCTGAGATTTTTACAAGACCAGGGATGGGTAAAATGGTTTTAATATTACTAGAGGTTTTTCTATCAAATTTTTTGTACAAGTTCTATCAATAAGTCTAGTTCAGTTTTGAAGAAAATGAATACTTGGTAAGAAGGGTGACTTATCTAAAATTAGGTATCAAGATGTTTATCTATTCTGTCTTATGAAAATAGGAGAAAAGATCAAAAGGTGTAGATATATGATAAATCACATAATGACGATGTGTAATCCAAATTCGAGATAATATTCCTTAATCTATCTAAATTTTCTTTCAGCCACGATAAAGGCTATGAGACTAGTTGATGAAGGAGAATAAATATTCATAAAATGTGGATGATTTTCCATCACAAGAATAATTCGAAAAATAATGTAAATTATCTTGAATCCATGGAATAAGAAATGGATTGTTGATGGTGAAAGTATTTATGATACCTTCAACCTATTTTATTATCTGACTAGATTGAGGAATGTTTTGGATCCTGGATTAGAGTCAGATTAGGTGGTGGAATATTTAGATGTGGAAGAGGAGTATGATGTATCTAGTGATCAGGAAAATGAATTCTTAGTGTATGAAGGAAGTGACCCAAAACTACCAAAGATTTCCTATACTATTACTTATGGTGATCTTATTCCCCCCAAATCTCTTCCTATGTGAGATAATATCCTAAAATAATGTAGTGACAAAGAAGAAACTAAATTTTATTTCAACGATTTGTTCAAAATTACTTCTAAACCTTTTGAAGAAAATGGTGAGAATAGTGATGGTGAAGATGAAGATGAAAAAGAAGATAGAGAAGATGAGGATGAAAAAGAAGACGAAAAAGATGTTGGAAATGAAAATGGAGATGAAGATGAAGATAAAAATGATGGAGGATCTGACCATGATGGTTCAAGTGGATTCATTAAGGTTGAATATGATGATATTACTTTTGAAATAATCTATTTTCTAGGTATTTATATTGTTTCTAGATATGATTCTAGACCGAGCCTAGTTGAAGATATAGATAGAACAATAATAGAAAAGAAATAAGAATTAGTTGAGGGGGATGAATCACCTTGTCTGTACAATCAATTAGTTTATCATACTATTAGTAGATACCATAATGTGCCTACATATGATGTACAGATAGTTGCAGAATAGTCTGTTACTGAGAAGATGGAAGTTGAGCCTACTGTTATTAAAGAAACAACTGATGTGTAGGGATATTAAATCTAGATGGATGTTTTACCTATTATGGTTGTTTCTATAGTTTCTATTTCACAAGATGGGAAATATCATAGCAAGTATTCTATCAGTTAGATGGATGAAATGTTTGAGGAATGGGATACGTTTCCTATCTATGTCAGACTTGTCCTAGAATACTCTATTTCAGGTGAGGATAACATTCCACCAAAACATAGTGGACCTTCTCTATGAGAAGAAAGCGATCCAAAGGGATAATTATTAGATCATATTGATGCTACATGCCAATTGGAGATATTTTCATCTGATATGACAACCATGTATGAACCTGTAGTACCCTTACACTCCCTTATATTCCATCAGTTATGATTGATTTTGTCACTATAGGTGACTTAGATTTCTTCATAGAGAATATTCTGTTTGAGTTTTATTTGTTGTTGAATGACCACCCCCCCTTGTAGATAAAGCACATGGATAAGGATGCATGGTATTTTCTAGGGATTTTGATTCAGCACATTTCTCCCAAAATTATGTTTAACATTTGAGAAGTATTGGAATAAAATAAGAGGATAGAAAATGAGATATAAGTTATAAGATTTATAGTAGAGATTATAAGGACTTTATTTTTAGACTCCATAGAAGGTTTTATGAAGTGGATAAATAATATTTCATCCATGGATTCTTTATCACATTCTCCTCCTATTGATTTTGATTTGATTTGTTTTTTTGTGAGAGAAGTTCTCCGTGTTTCTTTAGGTGATGTACCTGACCTACCTAATAAATGTTTGTGAAATATAAGGCATAACAGTGACCATTTTAATATGATGATTAGAGAGTATATAAAGGATATGAAATATTATAGAGATACAATCACAAAGGCTATAAATTATTTCATGTCTCAGATTTATACTAATCATGGGATGAATTCCCATATCAATTTTCTCAATGAGAATATGAGGATTCCTCCAGTTTCTCAAGCATTTAAAGAGAAATTAAATCACTTGAAGGTGATGAACATAGTGCTAATTATTTTAATGGAAGAGAAAAATTATTTATTTAGTGATACAGATAGGGGTTAAAATATTATTATGGATTTCATAAATCTGATAAAGCCCTTTCTTCATTTTCTGGAACCATAGTGGTGGCTCAAGATACCATTCCGTTTTCTACTCATCTAACCCCTCCAACATCTAATGTTGAGTTCATTATAACAGGTGTAACCAGAGATCATAATTCTCCCTTACATGCTCATTTATAGCATTTTAGTTTGACTCCTAGGGAAGTAGTCCAACATTTTAGGCCTATCATTATCTGAGATACTCCATCTCCCACTGGTGATCCTACAAGCAACCATACAATTTATTCAGGATCTACTACTGATCCTTTATATTTGGAGAAATTGAAGGTAAAATATCATTTGGATCCTTCTACCAAGACCAAAAATCATTGATGATTATACTCTTTCATTTGATGGGGATATTTTACTGTCTTTTTTAAACTTTTTGTTGTACTTACATCAAATTTATTACTTGTACTTATCTCATAAATATTATGTTCCATTGAATTTCCTATTTTATTTTACTTTTTCGATAATAAAAAATGGGGTATAAGGATCTATAGAATTTATTTATTTTATATAGTTTTATTTCTTTCATACCATACTCATATTCATTGTGATTCCATATATTTTTAATTCCTTCGTTTATACCGTGTTTTATTTGATACGATTTACTATCTAATTTCCTTTGATACCCTGTGTATCCTATTTTCCTTTTTATATCATGTTTATTGTCTTTATGATCAATTTGATAAGAATATATATTTTAAACTCATAGTTTATTCATTACATATTGTAAGAAATTTCATGGTTTGTGTCATTAAAAAAGAGTAGATTATTGGAACCCATATTATAATAATAAAAAATAATGTTTATTATGTTTTTAATGAGTTTTAAGTTTTATGATACCATTTTATAATATAAGTTAGATTAGAAAAAATTTGAATAAATTTTGAGAACACTCCCCGCCAGATATGTCTCACCGTTGAAGATGAGTCACCGATAGAGCTAACTCACCATTGTATTGGAATTTTGGCTATGTGTTGGAAACAATTACTGCCACACATAACTTACTATTGGGAATGAGAAATTTTTATAAGTATTGAGAGCACATATTGCTATAGATTAGTCACTTTTAGGACAAGAATTTGAAAAAGTATGGAAAAGAATCAATGTTATAGGATGACTCACCATTAGAGTATAGTCACATCCAAATTAGGAAAAGTGTTGAGATGACATACATCTAGAGGATGAACTTCTATTAAACTAACATATGATAGAATTTTTTTTTGGAAAAGTGTTGGATTGACCTACCACTAAGATGATTCACTATAGGCATGACTCACCACCTGACCAAGTCACCGTTAGGACGACTCACCACCAGAGTTGTATCACTATTCAAAGGAGTCATCTCTACTATTTGGGTTTTTAATTAAATATTTATAATGGATATATTATAAAATTTAATGTTGAGAGTTATTTTAATGGTTGTTATTAAACTATTTCAGGGATGTATGAAAGTGTGTTTTAGTTATCTAGTGTGAAGATCATAGTATCCAAATAATTCTTCATGCATTCTATAGTTAAAATAAGTAGTAAGCTCCTTCAAGAAATAAAATATTTGAAAGGGATAGATATACATGCACACATAAAGTGTGATGAATCCATATTTCATTAATATGAATAGTGATTCTTATTGATAGATTACATTCTCTATCTTGTCTACACACTACTATGAGGAATTGAATCATAATGAACACTTTAATACTCTCTAATAATCAAAACAACACAAGTTCTTATAGTGATATATTTTACTTCCATTTTGAGAAACAATACTTGATCTCTTGTTCAAGCTATATTCAAGGAGTACCAAGCTTCATATATCAAGTTAAAAAACAATAATATCTTTTTTAACTCCTTTATTTTCTCTATTTGATTATTATATTTACATTTCAAGTAATGTGTGCTTACTATTTACTTTAATTTCAGACACTGTCTTATAATCTTTAATAGGAAGATAATTGATATTTTATAATTACCTATACATCTATTTTCCCATTTGTTTTAGAAGAGTTACCTCAATATATTGTGTTTATTTTATTCCCACAGGGGTTGTGGAGGAGGTCTATGTGTGTTATGGACATCTTTCTTGTTTTATAACTAATCTAGGTTATGGGTAAAATATTATTTTATACAATATTCTTGGTATCAGGTGATTTCTAAGTGGATAGGATCGTGTTTTGACTTGAGACTGAACCTCTTGTACTTATTCCACTGTGTTTTTTGGTTTTATTTTATTTCTAATAATTAAACTGAATCTATATTAAAATGTCACCAAAACCACTAATTTTTTAGTTAGTCTTAATTAGTTTTTATATAAGTTTTTTATTAAGTAAATTTATTTCAAAATTTAAAATAGTTTCCATAAGTTTATAAGTGAGGATTAATCAATCTTTGAGAAATATTTAAAAATATCAAAACTTATACCGATATTATATTTTGATTAATTAGGTCATTTTAATTATTGTAGGATTTTTTAAAACCTGATTTTAATATAAATTTTATTGGGTACTAAATTCACCCCCACATGTGATACTCACTATAACCAATATGATCCATGTATCTTGTCTCATTTTTGGAATATCATTCACTCTTGTCATTGTTAGTTTTATGGGATATAAAAGGGAACCCATGGTGATCGAGAACACCCTTTGGGTCTTTTCAAGGTATGTATCGAAGATTAATTGGATGGTTTGTCAAGGCCTTGTCATGATAATTTGTCATTAGAGAATATTTGTTCTTAATTTCATTTAGCCCTATTATTTTGGAACAAAGGAGATAGGATTATCAGGACATGAAAGGTATGTTATAGTGAGATCCTCACCAGCTATTTCCATAATGACTCCCAAGACACAACAAGATATTGGTTTGTGTGTCTCTCGTGTTGAGTTTTGAAATAGCTATCAGTTTTTTTTTCTTTTTTCTTTGAGTGGGAATAGATATTGTTTCATTATCTGATCCTATCATTCTATTTTTCATATATAGAATTAGTCCTTTAATATTATTTCTAAGTATCCCTTGGTAGGGTGTGGTTAGAAATTATCTTCAAGGGAATCCTCCACTTTATCAAAATATCCTCAAGGATATCATGTTTAAAATTCATCTCATGGATCGATTTGTGATTCATATTTATTCCCATTATAAATTGGTGAAAATAGGAGCTGGATAAGCCACGTATCTATTGAAATATTTCCAATGATGAAAGTTAAACTGTTTTATGGGTAGTAATAAAACTCAGGAGATGGAGGACTAGTTGGAAAAAATTGAAAACATATTGAAATTCTGGTAGACACCAAAATACTTCAAGGTGATGTTTGTTACATTTAGTATTGAGTTTTTAAAAAATATGTGGGGTAAATCTACATTTCAGGTGAAAAACATGTGGATTTTTAGAGGAAAGACATTATGAAAATTTTATTTCTACTATTCCACTTAGAATCCTAGATAATGGAATGGTATATGGAGTTCAATTCCTCGCATTAGGTAGATTAATTGGAGATAGTTTACAAAAAATATTTTTATGTGTTTGTTCATTTTTCTCTTGAGGTGGTAATCATTGATAAGATGAATGCTAAAAAATATATGAAGTTCTTGCAACCTTATTTTATATCACCATTGTATATGATGATACTAACCTCTGATAATGAATTGGTTGATATAGTTAAGATGGTATACAATTATTTGGTGGGAAATTAAATAGTATTTGGGTTTTGTCTTACACCTTATGTAATTTCCAGTAGCACACAAGGGATTAAAAAGATATAGCATGATAGATGCCAAAATATTGGGAGGTGGTTCTCAACAACTGCCTTTTTATACTCCATCAATAGTGGCTAGTAGTTTTTCATTAACATTCCCCCAGTATGATTTGGTACGGTACCCCCGAATATCATTCCCCATTCCTATGAATATTATAGTGCTTGTGGTCATTGAGGATATCTAAAAATATTATTACAAGCTCTATCTATACCTCATTATGGTCATTGATCGTCAAATCCAAAGGCCACTATTGTTCTTCCAAAGGATTTAAGGTGAATAGTGATCTATCCACAATCCTCTAGAGTGATGGAATTTTATTAATTGAAGGATATTCTAATGTATGTTGATATGGGATCAACTATAGTGAGAGGTTACATTTTGTTGAATCTTCTATAGACACTACATTATTTTATATTTGTTACCTTATTCTGTTTTTATATTCTCATATTGAGGATGTGATAAACATTAGATTGATTTCATATCATATGGTATGGAGGAACAAAATCCAATGGGAAATATGAATGAGTAGAAGATTCACTATCTATTTTGTTATATCCCATTAAAAATGTTGATTTTATCTTGGGCTATATGGTTCCTAATATAAATCTTTTCAATGTCATCATATTGACATATTTTTTTATTACTCACTGATATGATATTTATTATTACCATCAATGTGATTCATTCATTACAGTACATGGTATCTCTCCATAGTTTCAGATTGAGTGGTATCTGAAGTCTAGTCAAGAAATACATCCTTATTTAGATAATAATAATTTTTTTGTCTGCTATTTTAGTTGTTTTCAATGACATACCTTTTCATGTTAATCTTCCATCAGTTTTTATAACATTTCCATGTTTTTCATAAGATAATTCTTTAGTGTTCCTATAAAAAAGTTGTTATAGTTATCTATCAATGTGATGTCTGATATATACCTTATTTTGGTACCCACTTAAATTATGTCTCTTTTTATATTGAAATTGATCAATACTTTGTCATACGATATGTTGGAGTTTGGATTAATTCATCTTAGTGTTTGTTATAGTCATTTTCTACACTCTTTTCCAAGAAGAATTATGTTCACATCATCTTTGTATATATTATCAATAGCTAGAGTGGGAAATTTTTTTGAATAACTATCCATTTTATCATGTGGATGAATTTCTTGTCTTCATAAATTGGAAAATTAATTTTTGAGAATTGATAATTAGTCAGGTAATCATCAACTCAGGGTTAAGTTATTAGTTCCCATAATGTCCTATTTCAATATAAGGTATGTCCACTATGATTTTAATATAATTCCTTTTGGCCTCACTAATACTCTTGTGGTGTTAATAGATTTAATGAACTAGAAATGAAACAAGTACATTGTTACCATTATTGTGGTATTCATGGAAGTTATACTGGTCAATTCACAAAATATAACAATAACGAGTACCATTTGAAAACATTTTTTGAAATCTGTTGGAGTCACCACCATTATGATATTTTATTAAAATGAAATTTATGGATCCAAGAAGTGGTGTTCTTTGAAAAATTTAATTCAGAAAAATGTCTATAATTTAATCCTAAAATGGAGAAGGATGTATTTTTATGGTAAGGAAAAACAAATATCTTTGATATTTGAAGATTCTGAGGCCTATTTGGGCATTATCGATTGTTCTTAAAATAATCCTTGAAGATGGAATCACTGTTTACTTTAATTTCCATGAAAGAGTTGAATTTCACATGGGATTCTAATTACCATGGATCTTTTGATTATTTGAAATGATATCATACATTGGATCCTAAAATGATCTTTTTGAGACATGGTAAAGGTAATGTGGTTTATTGTGATTCTTATGGTTCTTAGCTATGATGTTTTCTAATGTAGAAAGATTATACAGTGGATTAATGTTTTCTCTTTATTCTACCACATTGAAATATTTATCGAATTCATGTCATAATGATCCCATTTTTATTCATTATATTATATATTTAAGACACTATCTTTTTGGGTAAAGTTTTACAATCTATTCTTATCATAAGATCTTGAGTTATATCATCTCCCTAAATAACCTAAACCTCATAGGGAGGTGATGGGTGGAGAACCTATAGAAATTTTTATTTGAAATATACATCACTACTAGGAATGGGAATTTCATCACTGATACTCTCAATAATAATTCTACATATTAGGATTTATTGGAAGAAAAAGGTAACTAGAATCATTTGAGGTATTTTTCTCCACTATATGATGATTCAGGTATGGTACTCTCCAGTGTTTAGTTTTTATCATCTCTCAAATAGTTTGTTCAGTATGACCAAGAGTCATATGTGGATTTTAGGGGACCTAGGGAATCATTATATGACAGGGAGTATGTTCATGGTTCATATATCCTCTGTGATATAATTATTAACTTTAGGTATTGGTCAATCAATCCTGTATCTATAAAAAATTTGGTGATGATTTATTTTCATTGTTCATATTGGGACATTCATAATAACATTATGAAGATTTATTATGATAGAATATAGTGAATCTAGTGGTGGGATATACAAGGAAAAAATTATTTATTATGTTTCTTACTTCAACACATGTCCAAAGATCATAGAAAATCACCAAAATCCTTTAGGTTTTCTTCTTCTAATTTCAGTGATAGTGTGGGATTAGGATGAGGTATCCATAGATTTCATTTTTTGACTACTATAGGATCCTTGAGGATATAATCTTATTTGGGTGGTTATTGATCTATTGATGAAAGGTTCTAATTTATTATAAATTAAAGAAACCAAAAAGGTTTATGTGCCTATTATGATGTACATATATAGAATTGTGAGGTTTCAGGGGGCCCCTCTACTATTGAAATAAATTGGGATCCCATAATTACTTCATAGTTCTAGATTAGTCTCTAAGAGTAAATGAAGATTCATGTTAGATTGAGTAAAATGTATCATCCATGGACAAATGGTCAGAAAAAGTGTTTTATTCCAATTTTTGAGGATATTCTCCATGAGTTTTTTGTAGATTTAAAAGGATCATGGGACATCCATTAGGTACTGAATGAGTTTTATTATAACAATAATTACTAGACATCTACCTGAATGGTTCCCTTTAAGGCTTTATATGATCACACGTGAAGGTCACTACATGGTTGGTCAGAGTTGGGAAAGGCCTCCCTTGTGGGACCCAATATCATTTATGAGACATTAAATATGATTCAAAAAATATGTTGATTATTTATTATAGTTTAGAGTTGGAAAAAATTTTATGTGTGATGTTGAAACCTTCCACTGGAGTTTTCTATTGGAAATTAGTCTTTTTAAAGTTTTCCCCTTGGCTAGGTCACCATTATCAATGGATGTAAGGAATGTTGGATATGATATATATTGGAATATTTTACATCACCTAGTATATCAGACATGTTTCTTATCAGGTATCTTTACTATCTCAGTTGAAATGTATTTATGATGTTTTCCACATAAGTCTACTCCATAAGTATTATCCCAGTCCTTCCCATATTTTGAGTTTGGGGGAAGTGGAGTTCTGTCAAGATATTTCATTTGTAGAAAAACCAATAGAGGTAACTAAATATCAGATTAAAGTTCAATGTGGGTTGTCTATTTGATTTATAATTTTTTTACGGTGAAACATATTAGATTCTCACAAAACCTGGGAGCATGAGTCATCTATGAGGGAGTAGTGGGCTCACCTTTTTTCGAGAGCATCCGTCCTCATTGTGTAAATTTGGGGTTAGAAAGTCCTATATTCATCGTAATTATATTTTACTTCCTTACCCTTATGTAAAAGACCTTTAAAATATCATTTTAAATCTTTTTAATATTTTAGATCTTATTTGGTTGTTAGGGTAATGTGCGTTGGGTGTTTAGAGGAGGGGAAAAAGAAAAGTGGGATAATCAGTATATATCAAAGGCCACTAGCCAGCCAATGGCATACTAGAAGATTGGAAATACTATAAGAATGCCAAAAACTAGATGGTTGAATCCGAAAATCTAGTGGAATAGACTTATATAAGTACATGTGCTCTTCCTGATACCACTGTCTTGAAAGTGGTAGCCAAAATCTAACCGATGGCCTCAGGATATACCAACTTAACAAGGCACAATTAATTTTTTTTGCCTTTTAACCCCCTATTTAATAACTATTATTACCCCCTTATAACCTAATTAACCTATTATGAATATAGGGTCTCTCTATTATTGGCATAGAATCTCTCTATATCCATTGTAAAGCATGTTGAGCTATAGTTTATTAGGTTTTCCCTCTATGGTAATTTTGTATGAATCCCACTCATGTACTCCATTTCTTTTTTAGTTGGAAGTATTTCTAAGACACATTATTAGAGTCTAATAATCATGTTATTATCTATCCCGTCATCTTATTCATTCATTGTGAAATTTTCTCTTGGATGTTGGTTCTCATGTTGATTATGGTGTGACGCTTGTGAACATTATTATATATGTTGATCAATCTTCTATATTATGATTTTTTATTATGAAAAATAAGTTCTAAGATGTGGAAATTTATGTTTAGGTAATCTTATCAATTTCTCTATCATTCCATTTACTTATTGTGTTTATAAATCATTATGGTTGGTGTGTGACCCATACTTGAGGTAGGTGATTCCCTCCCTAGCCATCATTTGGAGAATCATATACGCTCTTGGGTTTCTAAATGTTAACAAAAAAGATGATGTGGATGATCCTTTATGTTGTTTATATGTTATCATAAATATATTTTGAGTGATGATCATTTCACATTTTTTTGTTAATGAAAATAATATTTTCAAATCAATTTGAAATAGTTTGGGAAATTGGTTTTGAAGACATGTTTTTTGTGGAAAATGAGTTTTTTGGAAACTGTTTGTGAAAATTAATGGTCCCATTGAACTTTTTTTCACATATAAAATAAATGGGGGCATCAAGATTGAAATAACGTGTTTAGTAGTGGGATTTTATATATTATCATATGATATTCACTGATGGGGTGTTCCTCTATTCCATATGCATTGTGTCATAGTGAATTGTTTATATAACATGGTTGGAAGTTCACTCATATGATGTTTCTCTTTTATGCCTAAGAAACATCATTGATTTACTCTATTCAAGATTTATTTATTGAGCTATGAGTGACATGAGAAGACCAAATATATGTTACATAGGGGAAATATCAGTTTTAATTTTAAATTAAATTGTTTTGGAATTTATATGATATATGACTAATGATTTAATAAAATTTAAATAGTTTTTTCAAAATTTTCATCGAAACAATATTATCTAGATTTTATGTTTTAATTTTTAAAAGGTGTATTTATTAAAAATTATTTTTATATAAATTTGAATTTTTTTTCATGAAATGTTTTAATTATATTAATTATATAGAGATTATTTGATTGAAAAATTATATGGAAAAATTTAGTGGATTCCTACAAAGCATATTTTTCATACACCATTCACACTCTCTTAGGGGTGTGTAGACCTTGTTTCTTCAAAAATAAAAATGTTAAATGTGTATCAGTGAGATGATGAGGTTTATGTTATCTGGGCTAGAGTAACCAATTATGAAATTATGGAATGTTTCCTACATATCACATAAAGCAACTTTTGATTATTTTGGTTATCCATTTTGGTTTCTTCTAGGACTTGTAACATGGATTTATCTCTACCTTTTTTATATTTATTTTTTGGTTATATTTATCTATATGTATACCATGTATCTTTTTATATTTGGGAAATTTTTTCTCCTTGGTAATTTTTAGGTTTTGGTGCTTAACATCATCTTGTGGGGATTGGTAATGTCCTTAAGGTCTTGTATTAGTTTAGATCAGACCCTATATAGATGGGGTTTCCGAGATGGGTCATGAAAAAGTGTCTTACCTATAACTAAAATCTAGGAAATGCATTGGGATACCATATACAATCCTTTGAGATCAGTTCCATCCCATGCATAAAAATAAACATTAGAGAAATTCCTCTCAAATGTTTGGCATGACCTCTCTATAAGTTGGAAACCCACACTAAAAAATACATTATTATAAGGAAAGTAGTTATAATAGACTATAATAAATACTATTAGTGAATAAAAAATAATATACATCACATTTTAAAAATAATCAAGAGATTTTCTACATATAAAATCGATAATTTTAAAACGAGGTCAAGACTTGAGAGGCTGGTACAACACAACCCAAAAGCTTAGAGGGCCCTAAAGGCTCTATAAGATCATAAGTCTTCAGAACCCGAGATCACCCCCAACAAAAAATAACAAGAGTAATAATAGAAATCAATAATATCCACCAAATATCTTGTAATTATTCCCTTTACATATTCCCTACAAATCTAAGTTTATATATGCCCAATAGAATATACAAGGTTGGAGGAAAATCCTAGTAGGTTACCTCTAATACCATAAATATTAATATTCATAATGAAGACCATTAATTTTAGTTTGAAAATATATTATGAAGTAAATTTCAATAATCCGCTTGTAATTTTTTAAAATACAACTTACATCAATATAATAGTACAGAGAACATATAATATAAATGATAGAAACATATCATTATCACATCATAAAAAAAATTAAGGATATCCATAAGAATAAATAATCATCTCAATAATTTCATAACCATCAAGTGAAGAGATCATTCCTTTAGGCTCTAATGTAAACTAGGATCCATTGAATGAAAATGAACTAACCTATAGGATCATAAAAAATTATTTTATAACAGGGAATTGTGAGGCCTCACTAGAGGTAACACTAATTGAATTTTCACCTAAATCATAGTAAACACCTATTAGGTCACCCACATACCTAATGTCTCCTATATTTCAAAAAATATTATACCTATGTGAAATCAAAATCAATAATAAACCGAAATATCCCACAATTAGGAATATATGTTGAAATCACATTTTCTTTTAAAATAATTTTAAAATATACCTTGCAATCATTAAGTGATTTAGGTAATTTTGGAAAACACTTTGATTGAATAAAACTAATTTTTAATTGAAAAGGTAATAGAATGGACTTTTCATGATAAAACATTCCAATTTAAAAATTAACCCTCACACAATAGTCTAAAATAATTAACTTTAAACACATTTAATAAATAAAATAAAAGGAAATCTCATAAACATTAGGTATTCCAGTTGAAAACCCATATTATGTAGTGACAAAGTCCATTGATTCAGTGTAAACACATCACCTTGAGAAAGTAACTCATAAATAAAATAAGGGAGATCCTAACCAATTAAGAAACTATATTTTTCCATTAATTTATAACATGGTTAGAGAAATGAGATCAATATGAATAATAATAAATATCGCACAGAGAGAATGATGAAATAAAAGGATAATTAACTGAAGAGAAATAAGTATAAATAAAACCAAGGTCACCATGTATGGGGGGGGGGGGGGGGTGGAGAATTCATGAAATGGAGGTGATTTTTTGATTAAATTAATGGATAAGAAGGAGAAAATAGGTTTAATCATGAGAGGATAATTTTTTAAAAATTTTCATCTTTAGTAACTCAACTCAACTATATAGTTTTACAAACTGTGTTTTAGCATAAAGGTCACCACCCATTTCCAAAAAATAGATTCACTATTTTCCAAGAGAGATCAATCGTTATAAAAACTATTAGGAAATGATGAAAAATATGTATAGATTCTGTCACACCCTCTAGCATCCCATGATGTAGTGTCACTACTAAATGTTTTCTAATCGTTCACACTAGCATCCTATTGATTTTTTTATATTTTCTAACTGTGACTCCCAAAAGCTAAAATTTAAATAAAATTAAAATAGAAACTCAATATAAGACATATCAGTGACCCTCTTGGTGTTATTTAAATTTAATTTGGATTTTTTTTTGAAAAATGATATTTAAATTTTATATTTTTATCAAAAATATTCAATCCACATTTACATGTGTTAATTGATTAATAAATATATATTTATTATAAAAATCACTGAATTGAGTATTTATTTTCCACTCACTATTATTTTTAAGGTTATAAATATATAATTATTATTTCACTATTTGGTAAATAAGGTAATCAAAATTATTATTTAGTTTCATGAATATAAAATAAATATTAATTAATGATATTAATTTGTTGAAACCAATTAAGGTTACTTATTAATGAAATAAAATGTTTTTTTGTAGAGTTTAAATAAGAATGAAACAATTTACATTCTCAAAAACTGTTTATGAAAATTTAGGGTGAGAAAAAAATGGAGGTTGTTAATATATTGATTAAATCAACTATTTAAAAATATCATGATAAAATAACATTCACAAAGTGATTTATGATGGAATGTGTATCTAGGATATTTGAGCTTTAATCAAAACCTCAAATTGAGTTCAAATCCATGAAGAAACACTATTTATGAGTGGTTAAATAATTTATAAACCATTTTGTGTTGAGTGATCCAATAATCCCTAAAACCCTAAAATCAATCAAATATATAAGTTTCTTAGGAATGATTCAGTGGAACTACATAACCTCTTGTCGATAATCATGATGTGTGATTGGTCTTGAGAAATACATCATCCCTATCCATAGTATCAACCATAAGGAATGTTTTATGAACCATGAAAATAGATAGTAATGTGGCCATGGATGTATATGATGGATGAAAAATTAAATGAAAATATAATTAAAAAACACTATATCTAAACTAAACGAATTCATAAACATGAATATAATGTAAATAAAACACAAATAAAATTGAATTGAAAAAATAAAAAGGGGAGGTATTCTAATTGAATTTAAAATAATTTTAAAAAATATAGATATTTAGATAATGATTTTATTTAAGATAATATAAAATATTTTTCATAAACATTAAAAATTAATAAAACAACACATAATAGGTCACAATTAGGAAAAGTGGAAAAAATTGATGAATAATTAGTTGATGAGGGGTATCTTTATCTAGAAAAATAGCATTCCAACCCATAAATCCCAGGATTAATTTGTATATATGATAACAATCCTTTATTCACTTAGTAAAAAATTCAGACCCCTTGAATGGATGTGGATGAAATTTAATTGGAATGTTAGGTGGCTAGTTTACCTCTAAATTTACCATTAAAATTTTCATACAAATATGAACCATTAGGAAAGAGAATCATAAAAACCAATCACATATAATGTTTTCCTTATATACATGATCCACCCACAAAAATTTAGGTCCAACGGATGCATTTATCCAATATTATTGAAGAAATAGTATGGTTAAATTTGCTGGAAAGAAAGACTCTTCATATTCTATATGTCAAACTTCCAATGCATTTATGGACATTAAAATGAAGGTATATAAGTGTCTTAAAGTTTATTATGTTTTTAAAAATGGACTTATATATATTCATGATAAAGTATAGTTTATTTGGGAGGATGATGTGGATGATATAGGTCTACCACAAAAAATTATAAAATCTATTGATATATTTTTTAATTCTTTTGAATGTTAATTGTTGGGATAGTAAATGGATTCATTAGAAAATAATATTTCTAAAATGATGTTCCTTTAATATTTTCATGAAATCTATGGGTATTCAAATAATTATTTTTCGAAATCATAAAAAAACATTACAGGTGGTCTACAATTCTTGATTATAATGTTGGGTTGTTTTCAAAAACCATAATTCCCATCGAAATGAAATATATTTCTTTAGATCCAATTGAATTATTTATAATGAGATGTTCTTAGAAAACATAAAATTAAGAATAAAACTAATAATATTATTAGCAATAATTTGATGATCAAAATTCATATCTAATATAAAATGAATGAATTCAACCAATGCTCTAAAGTTGAATTAAATGTCAAAGTATAATCATTTATATGAAAATGAGAATAATGTATGATCATGTATATATTAGAAGTTATATAAAAAACATGACCTGAACATGTGATAATGAATTTCTGTGAGCAGAAAAAAACATAGAAATATGAATATCCATGATCACCCATTTTCCAATCCTAAAATTTTTTACTTTGAATGATAGTACCTCAAAACCTCTTCATTCCTCAATTTTATGATGAAACCCATTTTAATCTTTCATGAAAAATATGGAAATAATTGATATCTTTTTTCACATGATTATCCCCTCTTACAATGATGTTGATTTTTAATAGAGTTCACTCATTCACCACACAAGAGTGATGATATAAAAGTTTTTCACAACTTCGAGTATCAATTTCCATATAAATCCAGATATTTTTATAAGTGGGGTTTTTCAATGTTTTTTATAGGTCTTATGTTATAGTAGGAAATGGAAAACATTGAAAAATGGGTAAAAACATCAACATTGATAAAACCATGCATGGAAAATAAATGGAGAAAGGAAAGGATCTATGAATTTATTTTTTCAAATAAAATGAGAACATGTGGATGAAAATGTAAGTGGTGGGATTTAGAGAGGAAGAGAGAGAGATAAAACTTGAACTATCATAAGAATAAAGAAAATGAGGCAAATTTAAGCATTTATATTTTTCATTTTCATTTTTAAATTTATATTCATTTTTCATTTTTTTGTTTTATTTTTTTAGAATTTATTTTTTTCTTTTTTGGAACATTTCTTGAGTTATATGTTACCAAAAATTTAACATACTGTAATAGTGAAATATTCATTCCAATTGTATCTAGGAGACAACCTATCCCACCCACTATATATGATGTTTGTCCCTAACTATAAGAATAACTTACGATGATAAATTAATTAAAATAAATGATGAAAATCATTCCCCCAATAATTTTTTTTTAAATTCATAGAATATCAAATGTAATATTTGTTGGGACACATTCGTGGTCTTGTAATTTATTATATAAGAATGGGGTATTTTGTAGCTCAATGAGGCTTTTAAAAGGAGGTTCAATGTAAGCTTACATGAGGATATTTGGATAATGTGATTCTTATTTGACTAAAAAAATAACTTCTATCATTTTCATGAATATTTTTTTGAATCTAATCTCAATAGTTAACAAATTCTAGATTCAAAATCAGTTGTGAAAAACACACAATGGGAATGGACCATCTTAAATATCTATATAATTAACGGTTAATTTATTCCTGAAGTATAAGGTAAAAATTTTCAATTCCAAAATTGGGAACTCAAAATATTGTGTGATTTATAAAAACTTTATTATTAAAAATTAGTGAATAAAACACCAAATGTTTCAAATGAAAACATTACATTTGAATAAGTATAAATGGTTTGAAAAAATATAAAAACAATTCATCAATAATAGTTTTATTATTATTATTATTTTTTTTTTACTTTTAATTTTATACAATCAAACGAAATCTTGTAGAAAAATGTAAGAAGAGTGAAGAAAGAAGATTATGTAAGAATACTAGGAGAGAGGGATAAATAGTGAGATATTTGGAGTGAAAGGTGTGCATATTGGCTTGGATTGGGTGTATCTCCTTCTTCATCAAGAAATGAAAACATTCAAGTAGAACTGTGATTTGAAGAATTTTAAATGGTTATTTGTGTAAGAGAACATACCAAAAAATTCATTAATTAGTGTCCATTAATAGTGAAATAAAATGTGAAAGATGGTTCATATACATAAACTACCCAAATAGGGTAAACATTAGTATTAGTAAAAGGACTATACCATCTATATTTAAGGGTACCAGGGTGAATCTAATAATGGGAAATGAAGAGCATCCAAAGATCACCAATATGAAATACCATTTAAAGGATGTTCTTATTATAGGGATACTTGTAAATTTTTATTAAGAATTTTGATTTTATATCAAAATCAATTTTAAGTTACTCAAACACATTTAATCATACAAAATTACCCTCACCTATTATTTAAAAAACAAAATATCATGTTTTTACTGCACAAAAAATAATTATATTGATTCTCAATTAGTTAATGATTTAATTTTCCAAAATTTTTCTAAATAGATACATCATAATATGTGTCTTATATGTTGTTCAATAATCCCAATGTGATACTCCGTGTTTTTTAGAACAATATATTCATGTGGTATTAACAATCCTTTAAAGAACTCTTTTATCTATATTATTTGAAATTTTATCCAATCCATTAGTTTATACATGTTATGTAGTTTATGTTTTATGAAGAAAAAAATATTTTTTTATAGAGTCTCAGGGGTTGAATTATAAATTTTTTTTATTAAATCACTAACTAGTTCTCATGGATCCCTAAACCTATGGTTAATGTGTGTGTTGATGAAATATATCATGGTATGGGAATCATCTTTACTATTGTATATTTATTATACCCATGAACAAAACATAGTCAGGAGATAGAATACATTATTTTGAACCATTATAATGAGATAAGGGCCCCATGAAATCAATAACACATATATCAATGATTCCCAAAAATATTTAATTTTTTTTGGAATATGATTTCTTTTAGAAAAATTTCCATATTTTTCTATGTGGGATCAGATCATTAAAAATAATGTGAGTCCTTGAATTATGTGGGAAAAAATAATCTAGAGTCAATGACTTTATGGGATTTAATTTTTTTCTCTAATGTGTCCACCTCTGGGTAATAAATGTTAAAAACCTAAAATAAAATAATTTTATTCTTTTACTGCAAAAATACTATTTAGCGTGTCAACATTAATATTTTGATATTTTTATTTCCATAAAAAAATGGATTTACTTTAATGATTTAGTTTTAATTCCTTGGAAAAATTTTCATGAAAAATGTAGAATCAAAGAATTTACAATGGGGGAAAACCACAAAACATTAAGAGTGATAGTTGATAAATTATCCATGAAAAATTCGGGCTTGAAAAGTTCAAAATATGTATAATTTGGTATCCTAATAAAATGATTAGATGTAGTGTTTTCAGTGATAGCACTATCATGAATCTCAATATCAAATAATTCATGTATTATAATCAGTATTATTAACCAATGTTTGGAATCAATAATTCAATGAAATAACATTTGATCAGAATAGTCTATGATGAAAATTTAATTCAAACCTAGGTTATGGGGACTGATTTTTTAGAAAGAAAACAGAATAGTCAAATTTTTTTTTTGGGATAGTGTAGTGAGACTGAGTTTCATCAAATGTTTTTGATGAAAAATATATAAAGTATGTAAAACCACAGTTTTAATGAAAATTAATACCCTAATTCATATATCATATAAACCACATATTAATTAAAATATAAAATACATGTATAAAGGATGAATGATTTTGGAAGATGTGAAAATAATGTATGATTAATGAAAGAACTACTAAAATAATAATAAGATTAAGTAACATCTTTATAAACAAACCTATTTATGGGGTATGAAATCATATATAAATCATTGATGAAACATTTATAAAATCATGAATTACTATAAGAATAATTAATATCATAGATTTATGACGACCCATAAAGGGATTTAATTAAAACAACTATTAAAGTATCATATTTATTCCCCTTATAATACATAATGTTTCATAGAGCAATCCATTTCCAAATCCTGACATATATCTTTTAAAAATTTAACCCAAGGTTATAATCAAAATATTCTTTTTGGACTATAGAGAGTTATTTCTTGCATATTTGTAATGATACACCATTGATGGTAAATTCATCAATGAAATCCTCCATTTTACTCAATAAATTCATAGAAAATGATCATTATAATCCTTTTTAATTTCCTGGGAGTATTAAAAATACTAAATTGGATTCTTTTATATGAACAGTTTTCAAAATGTAATGTGAATATTTCATCATCATTTTTTAGAATTTTAATTAGGATTTAAAAATATATACTGTAACTATAATGATATTAATAATGTGAAATTTTTCCCAATATTACCAATGTTTTGTTAGGAAATTAATATGGGTAGTGATATTTTCTAATTTCATCATTCAATTACGTATAACAAATATACACCAACCATTTAATTTTTACATGAATCCGGTAAAAATACCTATTTTAATTTTGAAAATAGTTAATCATTCCTTCTTTGGGACCACCTAAATTGGGTTAACCCACTCACTTTTTGAAATTGGGTTGAATAATTTTTTTTGGATTCATTAAAATTTATTACTTTTTTATTTCAAGGATGATTTTATTAATTATTATTTTGTGATTCTTTTTAGGATTGGGTACTTCCTCTCGATGTACATGTTGAATATAATGGGATGGGTTAATACTAAGGATGTCATCTAAGGTGCAACCAAAGTTCTTTTTTTACTTTTAAATCATATGAATGAAATTGAATTTATTAATTTAATATAGTGAAGATGATATGATGATAGAGTGATATTGATATTTGAATAGGAATGTATACTTTAAATGTTCAAGGAGAGGCTTTAGTTTTGGTGGTGGATTCTTGTCTATGATAGATAATATGTGAAAAAAATATTTTCTTCTAGTTGATTACAATTATTTTTTCCCATTATTTTCAAAGTCACTATCAATGTATTTTTTATAAATATTAATGGAGAAAGAAGTATGATTATATAGACAAAATCATTATTATTAGTGAACATTTTAGGTTAGTCACCGACATTGATGGACAGGGTTCCAATATGGAAACTAATTTCATTTATTATAATCATGAGTAAAGGTTCATTGAAAGTATATAAAAATAAAATGGAAATAGATGTTCATAGTGTAAAATAAAAATACCGATAATTTTACCATCCAAACTAGTGCTTCTTCAATTGACCATTTGCATGATTACACTTATCGGTTAAAAGGGACATAATTGAAGGATGTGGAATTATGATTTATGAATGAATTTTTTTGATGATCTGAGGTAAATGAGTGTACCATAAATGATTTATTTCCTTATTTTGAATAGTTTCATGAAGGTTCTATGATCACTAAAGTTCATGGGAATATATTTTTGAGATGAAATATATTCAATGGGTTTGATTTTCTATTTCTATGTGAAAGATATTATTATGAAATATTGTATATATGAGAACTTTTTTAATATAATCCTAGATATTTATGTTTACTTCACAAATTTTAAATATATCTTACATTTAAATGTATTATGAAAAGTATTTACTTTGTATTGGATAGGGAATAGGGAATTAGGATAACATTAGTTTACAAAGTTAACAGAGGAGATGATTGTTTTAGATTCCTCCATAGATATATGATATTTATTTTCTTTTTCATGTTAAGTGGATGTACTTAGATTATGGAGTTCAACATGAGGCACACAACAATTATTTCCCAAAAAAAGTTAAATTGCATTGATATTTATAACAGGGTTGGGTAACAATTGAACTGGAAAGTGGGAAATATTTTTTGGTTTCTATTACATTATATAGGAAGTAATTAAGCCAATTTTATTTTCTATGATCATTGGGATAAATTTCATAAAGGTGTAATGATATTCCCCAACACTTTCCACTTAATTAATATTAGATGAGGCATGAAAAATATTTGGATACTTCGATTTATTTTTTAGAAGTTGAATAAAATTGTTTGGGAGTTGGGAAGAATTACTATAAAGTGACAAACCTAGATGATGAGAAGGAGGTTTAATTAATTTAAATGAGATATAATACTATTTTTTTCTAATAATTGAATCAAATATTAAATATATAGGGAATGGAATGAGTATTAAGTAGGTAGTTGTGATACTGAATTACCATAACTCAATCTTGGATAACTCTTCTAGACCTTATTGTAAGTAAGATAGATGGGGTCATATTGCGGTTGGTTAGATGTTCTAAAAAATATAACTAGAGGATATATGTTTATTTTTATCTGATTAAAAGTTCAATTTATCTACATTATCCTAGAAGAATTTTAGGGATAATCTGTTAAATTTGTGCATTAATTGGTTGGAAGAGTATGTCTGTTGTAGGTTCCACAATTTTCTATTGGTCTAGGGAATTAACATTATGGATAAAATATGTTTGAGATTTTGTATCCATATATAGTTGTCTTATAATTCCCAAAATAATTCTCATCCACACCTTCATCATGTTTGAATATATGTTCTGACTCTCTTAGGAATTCTTCACTTAAGATATTTCTTAAGTATGAAGTGGTTATTTTTTAAACTTATTCCTTATGAGACATAATGAATAATATGTAACTTATCTAAAAGTATGCCACCACATAAAACATCAGAGGTGTATCATTCCACTACCAATAACATCTCGTATAATGATTGGATGATAAGTTTTTTATATGGTTTTGTGGAGTTTAAATGTTTTTGAAAATTCTCGGAATTTTTTTCAATTAAATAATGTGATTCATTAGGAAATTGGGGAACTCAACTAATTTATTTTTGGATAGTGGAATTTCTAGATACTTGTATGAATGTTTCTAATAAAATAGGAATAATATTACTCTAATAATTCATGAAATTTTGAGGGATATTGTATATACATTATTTAATAATATCTATAAGGGAGAAAGGGAATTCTCAAAGATTTATTTTTCTTTAAAGACCCCTTGAGTTTTCATTGATGATCACACAATAATAGATTAATTATTATGAAATTTTGTATCTTCTCCAATGTTACCCTGGAAATGTGGAAAAGTATTTAATAAATCTTATTTTAGTTTAAAATCACCCTCTAAATATGGATGAAGATTTATATGATTTTTTGCTATTTTTGTTGATGAAAGTTTTATCGATGCATGTTTCCTAGAATTTAATAATTCCTAATAAAATGAGTATATAATTAAGGATGGTGTGTGTTTTTATTACCCCTTTATTCTATTATATGTTGATGAAAGGTGTACTCAGTTTATAGATTAACCAAATGTAAGGGATTATCTGGGAGGATATGGGGATTTCACATTTACTCTAATTTTTTTTAAAATAGTGGGAAAGATATTTTTTTAATAAAAACCAATTGTGTGTGGTGTTTTTAATTATTTTATAGTTTGAGAAAAGAATAATTTATTCCCTGTAACACCATCCTTGGCAAAAAAACCAATTTAATTCTTGGATAATTTCCACCTCTTGATTTTAAAATAAACAGTGCTATATAATAATTTATAAAATTGATTTAAATTCAAATACATAGTGATTGTACTAATATTTTGGAACTAAATGAATGTTATTATCAATGATAGGGGGTATTGTTTTCATAAGTCATTATGAATAATGTTGAAATTTACATTGGATGAAACAATTTATTAAAATTCAGGGTTGGAAAATGGATTGGATGATAATAATGATTTCAATAAGCATCTAAAAAGATCATGAAAATTTAATATTCAGAATATTATATATTATGGATAGAGTTTCTATGATTCTTATGTTAAAATTCAATCCTTAACTCAATATTCAATCAATTCAGACATGTTGTTGAATATTGTTTCCAATAATATATATTTTTATATTCCCATAGGTCCAATGATCCATATAACCCTCAAATCCCTCCAATATGTCAATATTATATGAAACATACTATAGAAAAACATAATATAAATTTGACAATATGAATCCCAGATATTATCAATCAATCCAGCATCCCTAGTAAAGGTCACAAACCAAAAGAATGTTTTTATTAGCCATGGAAAAAGAGAGTAATATGTCTAGGGCTATAGATGAAGGAGGAAAAGTGAAATTAAAGGAGAATGATACAATACAACATATAATCTAATAAAATATATTCACATTAATAGAATGAAACTAATAGACACTTAAAAATGAAATGAAAGGGAATTGAGTGAATAAATTCTAACCAAATATAATCAATATTCAAAACATAAAAAAAGATATATAAATATTTCTTTGAATTAATATAATTTTAAAAAATATATTAATAAATTTAAATAGGATACTAAAACAATAATTATTAAGTTAAAATATAGAAAAGAGGAAACTAATGAATAAAGAATAGAGGTGTAGGGGTCTTTCCAAAAAGAGTTAGATTGTGGAAGAACATAAAGATCTTTATCAAGGTGTGGATATACCTACGATCCTTCATTAAACTCTAAAAAACTATAACCTATTAAATGGATGCAGAGGAACTATTTTATAGGCCTAAGGGGAAGATAGTCCCCTAAAGATATATCCTTATGTTGACACCAGTTTGATCTATAAAAAATAGTAAAGTCAAATATCCAAGCTATATAGAATATTTAAATTCCCAAAGACTATCTTCCCAAGCATTTATTTCCTGACAAAATTATTAAATCCTGATGTATTTCAGTTAATGAACTTTTTACACATGATATTATCTATCAGTAGGGAAAATTTTATACTATTTAGTTTGATTTTGTGAAGAATATGGGCCCAATTATAAAATTGATCCAATATATTGATAGATTCTAAGGTCATTAGTATGTTATTTTTCCCCATTAGGTGGAATAATTATATATATATATTTTAACATTGAGTCCATAAATTCTTTATTCAATACATGTATTTTTAATTAATTTGGAAATTTATATTTTACACATTAATAAAATCTATAGAACTGGTTATGAATATTTGTTTAATTTTTTTCATCAATGAAAAAAATTCCATTAATGTGGAGTAGATAGCTTTAAATCCTGCTGAATGATTTCAAGACAAGTATTATAAGAATCCAAAGAAGAATAAGTCACATGAATTTGATCAGAATATAAATTTTTAGGAAAAAAATTGTAAACTTCTATCAAAATGAATGAATTTGAATAATTCTATCATGATGTATTTTGTAACACCTCAAGATTTCATGAAATATAATTTTTAAAATTAATTATATGTTTTAAATATTTTTCCTTAAAAACAGTATTGAGTATATCTTATATTAAATTAAACTCTATTATACCCTTACATTATAAACCACACCGAGTTTGGATTTCATTACATGGAACACCGTTATTATCTTACATTATACGCAACACTTATTTGGAACGAAACATTACGTATGAATAAATTATTTTTATTAAATATTATGGTCATAACCTATCCATTATAATTATATTTATAGATAGTATTATTTAAATTATTATAATATATTCTGTTAAAATTTTTATTAAATTATCTCTTTGATGACCAATTTATTAAAAATGAAAATACTAATTATTTGAAAAAAATGAATTCTTTTTCTGGAAAACAATTTTTATGAAAAAAACACATTTTACTACAATAATTTTTTTTTGTGAATTATTTTAATGAAATTTATATATTATATATTCTATAAAATTTTTTAAATTCATATTATGTGTTTTTAGACAATAGATAACAATAAGTCCAATTTTAAGCATAAAAACTGTATTTTTCTAAAAAATCATTTTCCATTATTTTCATACTTCTTTTATAAATAATTATTTAAAAATTTAGAAAATAAATTTCAAAAAATAATGTTAATATTTGAAATCATCAACTCAAAATTATCTCATGGTGAATTTTTAAATATTATTTCAAATATTAATTTTTTTAATAAATAGTGAAAAATATTGAATTTTAATTGAGAACTACCGTTCAGTTTAAATTATTAATAAAGATAAATTATATTTAATTTCTTTCAAAAATTAAAATTTACTCTATTATATATCTAAAAATTCAATTTATGTTATTTAAATAAATTTCATATTGATATTGGATATAAAAACAATGTAATCTTTTTAACATTTTCTCTTTGAAAACCCCCTTTCTCATCACATATATGGGATTTCTTTTAAATGAAAATTTTCCATTTATGTGGATTGGATTTGGAAAAAATTATTAAATATTTGGAATTAGAATAATTTATATTATCTAATTTGGCATCCAAATTTTTTACCAAAATGAATAGTTAAAAATATAAAAATTAATTACCAAGGTTAAGGTAAAATTGGGTCTATCGGCAGTTAAAATAAATATATAAGGTTTAAAATGACTTATAAACATCTCTAAAACCTATTTTATTAGCATATTTAGACCTTATAATGTTTAATTCTCATGAATTCTCAATTTTGGACCCTTTTTTGTGCGAAAAACATTGGTACACCTTTTTCCCTTTCATGAATTAAAAGTGTGTCACTCTCCTCACTTATAAAAGGCAACCCTCTCTCCTCTATTATTCACACAATAAAGCCCTTTTAATTTTGAAAATACAGGAAAAAATAAATTCCAAAAATTCCTCCTATCATACTAGAATCCTTATTTATGGTAGAAATCCATCCCAAGAAGTATTTTAGTGAAATCCTAAAGATTTTACCCCAAAAAGAGCCAACGTTCATCAATGAGTGTTTTTATTTTTTTATTGTATCACACCCATCAATTATTATTAAACAATGATGATATAATTTATTTATTTTATTACATACAATTATATTATTCTGTTATTTTAATGAAAAAAACCACCCCCTTCCATCAAATGGGTTACAAAATCATCATTAATGTGTACAGAGGATTATCGCCTTGAAAATCGATGTCATTTATTTTTCCATTACCACCTCTCATAGTTTCATATGATGATGGATAAAAAATATAAATTTCATAATTATAACATTATTATAAATATAGATTTATTATATCACATTTAACTTTTTTTTCTTTCCATTCCTTAGTGGATATGATAATGTCATTTAGTGTACATAGGACAACCTCTATGTGAAGTGATGTGATTCGTTTTCACTAAAGATTTTAATGGAAGATAATTAGGATTAAGTAAATAATTATATGTGGTATAAATGAAATAATTATGATATTTTTTAAATATAAATAATTATTAAAGGATAATATATCATTTTCATTCTTACATTTTCACTCACTGAAGGATGATAACATCGTTCATGTACGTGTGGACTACCATATTTATAAAAACGATGTGACTCTCTTTTCCTCACCACACCACATTGATGATATGTATAAGTTTATTCAATGAAAAAAAATTTATTTATGATATTAGTATCATTATTTAATGATATTATATTATTTCAATCATTTCTATAGTGATCATTGAAAAATGTAAACGTCACTCATTTGTATGTATGACATACCATCTCCATGATTGTAACGTACTTCATTTCTCAAAATTATGTTTCATTATAGGTATTAAAATTAAAATTAATATATATATATAATAATTATTTATTTATTATTTTTCTAGGGACGATGTAACCATTATCAATGTAATAGGACGGACAATAAAAATATCAAAACATATACGAAAAATAAAGCGGTTATTACCCGAAATGTGCAATTAAAATGGAATTGTTAATTGAAAGTCATTAAAAGGACATATGTAAATAATATATGGTATTATATAGATAATTATAATTATATAATAGATTTATAACAATCTATTATTTATTATAGAATAGTTTCGAACGTGTATGAAGGAATTCAAGACAGAAGGTAAGGTATTTTTAGTCTCTCTTTTATTTATGGGATTCATGGGAAAATTTCTCACTCATTTTTTTGTGGTGTATATACTACTACCTTGACATGATATATCATGTATATCCTAATTTTAATGATATTTAATGTTTCATTTCATGTTATTATTTATTATGGATTATGATTCAAAATATTTTTAAAGAAATAAGTTATTTCTATATAACTTTTTACTTCTTTGAGACCCATGCCATATTTTTTCCTATTTATTTTTTTGTGGTGTATATAATTCTCATAAATGTATTTTATGATTCATACCATGAAATTTTTGGGGATTAAATTTCCATATTAGGATCTCTATTTTATGTAGATTATGTTTCAAATTATTACCTAATTCATAATGGATTTATGTTACAATCTCATCACTTATCAGGATTGTTTATAATTAAGTATCCTATGTTTAAATTTTATTTTATACCCCTCCAAAATTATCATGAATTTTAATATAATAAATTTATTTATGTACAATATGTGTTTTCCCTTCATTATCCACTCTTTATGTAGTCATGAGTAAAAAATAATGTTTTTAAGAAAAACCATCTTTATTTATCTCTTCGGTTGAAAATCTCTTTTTCTTATAGAAGAATATATTATAAAAATTTATTGAAAAATGTTTTTGAAACTCTAAAAATTAATTATTAAATACCATTTTTCCCATATATTACTTTAAAAAAAAGATTAATGTAATCATAATGTCTTATTCCAAAACAAATACTCATTTTTATTTTGGTGAAAATATATAAAGAATCATTATTTTAATATGTATGTCATAAATGGAATTTCCACTACCATGAACATTACTTTCATTTAATATTCCTTTATATGTTTTCAGGTTTATTTTCAAATAAATGTATAAGGCCCCAGCCTTAAACATTACATAATCATTAATTATGTTAATAATTCACATTGAGTATCTTTTTATGTTCAGATATTTAGATAATTAGGTCATAACTTATACATAACTACTTAAATATTACAATTAGACACTTCTACTTAGTAACAATTTGTTACATAAAATGAAAACTCTTAAAAGAAAAGATTTTTTTTAGTTCAAAGTTTTAAACAGCATAAATTTTCCTTGATCCCATCCTTGACCCTATTTCACATTAAGTCCTATGAAAAACATTTTAAAAACTTGGGATGAGAATAAAAATCTCATTAAGGGATACACAAAAGAGGAAAACTATTAGTTTTTTAAAACAACATGTAAACCATGAATACATTATCATAAGTAATAATTTTCACCTTTATGAAGTAGTAAATACTATTACCTGAATAAAATATCATTGCTTACCATTTTTAACCAACATATTACCATAAAACCTATAGAAATCACACATAACATATAAAAGGTAAACTTGGGACATAATCATACTTAAATGGAATAACCATATGGTCGACTTTCACAAATAATTATTACAAAAAAATATCCATAAGTCCAACATCCATACCCAATGAATTGGAGGTTGTAACATAACCACCTATCCTTTTTTTATCACGGTACAACCCTTCATTTGTTTTATTATGTTACCACTCATCAAATGTCCAAGTACCATTATATAATCATCACACATAAAAGATTGAAAACATCAGCATTTTAATCATAAAAATTTCATTTTAAATCACAAGAAATAATTTCATGATATTGAAATAGTAAGTCCAATTTTGAAACCATTTTCAATACCAAAATATGTAAAAATGGTATATGGTATTTATTTTCCATTTAAAAACATCACAATTTGTAAATGAATCCAAATATCGGATAATGCTCATAGTGGCGGAAAGGTTGTTGTCACTGCACATGTTAAAGAGAAATATTCCCTTTGACATTTAGTAAAATGAAACATAGAAAAAGATTAAATTTTAATGAAATTAAAAGTAAAAGGGGTTTATACACCTTATAAAAGAAAGTCATGTAGAAATCAAAATATGCCTCAAAGAAAGGATATTAAGACAAAGTCCCTTACCTCATATCCGACTGGACTTATTTCTTATTTAATTTCACGAACAATAAAATTAAGTTAATTTATAGTTTCTTAAGAAACTTTTTCAATTTTATTATTTCTTTTATATCACTTATTACCTTTCTATAACAATTAGTTAATTATTTTACTTCATATCGGACATTTTGTCGATGTTCGGAACTTGAGTAAGAAAATGAACTTGTTAGAATTATAAATTGTCCATGTGGTCAAAATTCCATTTTCTTCAGAATTATATTCATGATTTAGATATAATATATTTCATATGTATCCAGTATATATGTATTTATAATAGTCCATAGCTTTTGGATATAAGAAATGAAATGAACCGTTTATGGATATGGTAAGCCATATGTACGCATGAACGCTACTTTCATTTCCTTTTCATATTTCAAGGAATGAAAACTAAATGAAACATATGCATATTATAATTAGATTATAATATCTATGCTATATATGTTACATAATTTCATTAATTCCATCCTTTATACGTTCCATGTATAGAATGAAAGAGTCATATCATTTTGAGGGGGCGGTAGTCCGCACTTCCTCAAATGAAATTATCATATTTATACAACATGAAAAGCATAAAGGTATGTTTTAAATGAGAATTAAATATTCATAGAGATAAAATAAATATCATATATATCACATATAATTTCATTTCCATCATAATGGACACCATGATAGGTGGTAGGAGAATATTGAACAATCATCGTTTTGTGAGGCAGTAGTTCACCGTCCACAAAAACGGTATGTTCTATACCAATTAGATGGAGGTGTGTGTAAGTTTAGTTTGAATATATATTATAAAAACAACCAATTATATTTAGGATACTGGTTTTTATATTTAAAAAATAATAAGAAGATCATCGGGAGTGGATAAGAAAAAATAATGTAAATGAACTTGAGAGAAGACGTTACCTCAAATCAGGTAACTTCTTTTGATTTGAGCCAAAGGGATTTCTTGAATTTCCCTCTTCCTATGGTAAGGATTCTAGGATGAAGGGAGGTATGTTGGAAGATTATTTGGACAGAGTTTGGAAGATCCAAGGTGGATTTAGAGGTGTGAGTAAGGGTTAGAGGTGTTGTCCTTTTATAAGAGGGAGGATGGGCACTTTAGGAAAGTTTGAAAGTATTATTTTATTATTAATTTATTTTCGAATTATAATAACACCGAATTGATATATTTATAATATTATTGGAGTATGGGTGGAAATAATATGACAAAATGTGTTTTATACAAGTTTAGGTTACAAAATTAACCTTATCATTTAGCTTTAACCCTTAGAAAACTTATTTAATCTTTACCATGTCTTGTTTTATATTCATAATATATGGTAACCATAGTTACTATAAAATGCCAAGAGACCCAAAAATGGATAATTAATGACATTTTTAACATAATATATGTTAGTTGGCCGAATATTATATTTTTAGAACTATTATATCTTTTAATAAAATATTAATTGATTTAAAAACTCATTTATGTCAATTTTTATACTATTCATATCATGAATTTTTTAAAAATACATAAAAACTTGATTAATTCTAAAAAGTTTCATTAGTTCAAATAAAATAATTAATAGTAATCCATAAAATTATTATGTCACATAAGAAGTTTAAAATTAATTTATTTTAATTTATATAATCTCATTTATTTAAAACATTTATTAATAAGGTAATCACTACAAAACCATTGTGTCATAACTAAATTTATTTATTTGATGTCTAGAAAATTTAAAATAAAATAAAACGATATAGGAAATATTTTTAACTTACTAATTACTATTTATAGTAGATGATATCACTTATATAACCCAATATAAAAATTATTTTAGTAAAAGATGCTTGTTTAGGTTATATTTTCATTAACTTTAAATTAAAAGTAATTAAATGTCATTTCCTCACAAAAGTGGATCCATGGGGTCCTAAAATTGACCCAAGGATTCCCATGGTCGGAAATATCTCATAAAATTTGGTTAGGACATGTTTTTTGGTAATTTAATATTATTATAATATTATTTTTTACCCGTATTTACCAGATTTACCCTTTAATCATGGAAAATAAAATATTTACTGAAGTTACTATTAATAATGTATAAAAATAAAAGTTAACTATTTACATAATTTGAATCTCCTGATTCCAAATATAGAGTCTATTTTTAAAAATTCAAAACTCTGAAGTTTTAGAAATTAATTTAAAATTAATTCACGTTGTCAAAACCAAAAAACGTGTTTTTAAGAAGTAAAAACTACCAAAATATTGACATGAGTTTACATCCAATTTCAATGTAAAATTACTTACAATGAACAAAATTAGATTAAATGATAAAAATATAATCTAATTAAACTTTAAAACCAAATAAAAAGAAAATCTAATCATATAAAAAATTATATGAAAAGACAGTTTTGACTTAAAATGAAGTTTTTGTCACGCACATGTGCCTTAGCCTGGTTGGTAAGGACTCCGTAAGTGTATCCATGAGACTCGGGATAAAATCCAGGTGGAGAAATTATTTTCGAGTACTATAGAAGCACTGTAGCGGGAACTGTGCAGCACTGTAGCAGGTACTATAGCGGGAACTGTAGAAGGTACTGTTTGGAATTGTAGCAGCCAAGAATATGCCCCTGTTTGGGCCTTCGGGCCACCTATTTGGTCCCCAAGTCCTTTAAGTCCTTCCATCCACCGAGGCCTTTGGGTCAGTAAGGCCTTTGGGCCACTTAAAGGCCTTCAGGCCACCTTTAGTGCAGATGAAAACCAGATGACCTACGAGGAACAAGCTCTACAAGGAGGATGAGCAAGGAGCTTTCACCACAGCTGAAGCTAAACATATTGAAAGAATGAGAGGGTATGGAACTTGTCATCGGGACAAGCCTATGCATGCATGGGAATGCCTAGCTGAATAGCCATGAAAATGTGGAGAGCTGATATCATGATGAAGATGTTGGGGAGGAGGAGTTCCAAGTAGTCAGTCACAGTTATATGTAATGTTTGAAGCCTACGGGCTAATGAATTCCACTAAGGCCTACGAGAAATGTAATACATATGCCTAAGGTCCTTGTAAGGGTTCCACCTCACCCCTTGAATCATGTATTATCAAAATCAATAAAAAAATGAAGTGCTTAGGGCCATTGGATGGAAGTATTTGTCACTATTCATTTAAAAATGAGCTTCATTAGAAAAATACCAAAAATTTAACCAAAGTAAATTTTGATTTACCTCTTATAAGGAATAATCTTATTTTTTCAAATGGAATAAATAAAAATGAGAAAAACTATATTTAAAAAGGGTTCTCTATAAAAAGGTGGTAAATCAACCTTTTAAAAAATATTAGGTTATATCATGCTTAAAATCCGATTTATTCCCATTTTAAGACTCTAAAATTTATTGGATGAATTTAAAGACATTTATTAAACATGTTTAATAATAATATTTTTAGTTATGTTCATTCCCAGCAATACAATATCTAGGCTTTAACTACCATTTAAAATAATAATATTATAATAATATTATTTTTCTCAGAATGATTCAACCTTTTGTGCATCATAAGATTTCAGAGAAACTAATTATTTCATATTGGGTACACCATCGAACATAGGATCCTCTTTAAAGTAAAATTAATATTTAATTCAAAAACATTAATAAATATAAAAATTACATATACTTTTATTTACCTGGGATGTAACAAAATGTATTTCCAAAATATATGATGAATTTTAATTTCTAAAATTTTATTTCTAAAGAAAATTTATTTTCCTCAACAAATGTTACAAGTGATATTTCAAAATAATTTTCCATCTAAAATTATTATTTTATAAGGATATGAAACAAGGATGACATTCTTATTTTTTCTCCTAATTTTTTATAATGAAAAAATATTTATGAAACTTGTTTCTCATACATGGGTTTTACATTGATAAAATTGTTATTAAACCGGTCTATTTTTCTTGGGGTTATGTTATGATGAAATGATAATGTGATTATGAAAACTCTTTTATATAGGTTTTTATATGATGAAATGTTTTATGAATCCCATATAATTTCACGGGTTATGATATGGTGAATGTTCTATGAACATTTGGTACATTAATTTTTGAATTATGTGACGGGTGAGACCTATATCTCTCTAAAATGAATTAGTGAATGATTACTGTTACATGAGATTAAATAGTACAAGATTTGTTATCCCAATCCCAATTTAGGGTACACAGTAGGTTATCCCAAATCCTAAATAGTGTACATGGGAGGTTATATGAATCCTAAAAAGGATACACATGAGGTTATACCAAGACTGATTAAGCTACATGGGTGGTTAGCCCAAGCTAAGCATGTTATTAATTTCTCGATGGGTATCCATGAGTTAATATTTTTTATATTTATTTGTATCCGATAATTATATGTCTTATTAAAATGTTATACTCTCGGAGATCATATTATTTGATTCCCTTATGATTCATGTCTTGTGGACATTAAATATCTATAACAAGACTCAATATTATGATCTTTGATATGTAGGGGTTTGTTTTAAAATGTTATGATCATGTTCTCATACCCTTATACTCATTTTATGCTTACATATATCCGTTTTTACCCTTACTGAGTATTTAATCTCACCCTTTATTAATTTCCCAATCCCCAATTTATTAAGAATGTTTTTTATGTAGGATTAATAAAGGTGGAATATATTTATGTAAGGATTTGAATATCATTCAATAAGTAAGAATATTTGGTTATAAGTTTTCAAAGGAAATATATTATTTTGGTGCACAAGCGTGTGTTTGTGTAATGTATTGGATATTCATCTAAAAAAATCTAACATCCATGTATGAGAATCCTGGTTCTCTATAACATGTATTATAGGAATGTTTTAGTTAATATTTGGAAACTAGGATGGGAAAACATTAGTAAGATATATAAGGAAGTTTATAAAGGTATATCTAGGGATGTAACTAAGGATACGTCTAAGGATCATTCAAAGTATAGTAAAATGGATGATAATTTTGGTAATTGATGGAGAAAGGGATTTCTATGAAATTACATCCATGTGTGGATACTATAAGTTGATGTGGTTATAGAACAAAGGTACCTATGGGTATTAACTTAAAAATGGGTGCATTGAGTGTGAAATTATCATCACCTGGTGTATGGAAATGGGCCTTACTACACACATAGTTTGAAACTCCAAGGGGAATTGATTTTTAATTTCAAAAAATATTTATGAACTATCATGAAGGATTTTAATTAATGACGACAATGAATGAAAAATCATAAAACTGACATTTCCTAAATTCAAATGATAGTGTTAAGATTTATACATTATATCAGTGATTTTTTATGATTCTTGGTACCAAAATATGATTGTTATTATTCTAACTATTTTTTAAGATTTTATTTAATGGCGGTAATGAGAAGAAACTTGGGGAAAAATTTATATGATGAATAATTTTCTATTGATAAGCCAAATGAGATAATGACTAGATTAAAGGATATTATGATTATTCCAAATCAATTATCATGGAACATAATTAATAATTTTCAACTTAACCAACTCTCATACTAACCAAAGAAGAGAAGGATAACATTAATTGAGGGTTCATTTAATGGACACGACATAGGTAAGAAGATCTGATTTCTTATATATTGAAATGAGGTAAGAACACCCCAAGTGGATGTCACAAATGAGAATTTTTTTGAGTGTGGAAAATGAGGATATAAAGCAAGTAATTGTTGAGTAAAAAGGAAAAATTTATTTAACACAATGAATATGAATATTGTTCTCCCAAATATATCATCAATGGGTTAGTATTTCAATTGTGTTAGGTATAGGCACTTTTCAAATTAATAGTGTAAGGGGAAAGCTCATGAAGAGAATCAGCATGGTTGCATGAGTAATGATTTTCTTTTGAAATTGAATAGAATACCAATGACATGTGAATGAGAGGATGTATTAAGGAATAAGAATAAAAATCCTAGTTAATGGTTTGATAATTAAGTGGTAATATTGATTTTTTATGCATTATAATTCAAGAATTATGAAATATATAAGGATTATTCCATATAATTTTTTCTTTAATAATTAGAAATAATATATTTAAGGATTATTATGGACTAGAAAAATTATTTAACATAAAAGATATATTTTTTGGAAAACACGTGATTAAAGGAGGGATAACCCTTAATTGTTATTATTTTTGATAATTATGTTGGGATGAAGATATGATTGAATGGATAAAGTAAATTAGATGTCTGTAATTTCTTTATAAATGATTAATTTTTTGTTAAAAATGTTTTTTATGGTACCACTGATGAATTTTATAACATTGTTTTATTTGAGGAATATATCAAATAATCTATTTTTAATGTATGGAATAAAGAATCATGTTTGTTTTCAATATGGTTTTTTGGAAATTTTTGTTATTACAATATTTTGGGAGAATAAATATTGAAATTATTAACATGTTTGGTATTTTGTAATTAAGATCTACTCAATGTTTTTGGGAGATTATTGATAAGTTCACTTTAGAAATATAGTGACCTTCCTTCTAATTTTTTTATTTTATTTTTTTGGAAAGGTTATAAGGTTAATCATCTATGGAAGGGATTAAGTTTAACTTTGGAAAAAGCTTTATAGATTAATGTAATACATCTAGATATGAAGATTTATACATATTGTATTACCTGTGCTAACAATTCAGTATTAATAATTACTAAATATATATATAATGACTTATATTTAGATTTATGGATCTTATGATCCATTAGTACCTTAGGTATACAAAATTCACATTAATATATTAGAGTAAGAGATTAATTTTAAATTGTATAAGGAAAAATCAATGGGTGATATTGTTTTTATAAAATAGAATGAAATAAAGTAAGTATATATTCTCATTAAAATTATTCAAAATTAGGAAAATAATCTTGAAGGAAAATATCTCTCGGTTATCACCATTTTTTATGATATAAATTATATTTTTCACACCTATTTTGTTTATGGTTTTTAGTCATTTATATTCATGGATTACTAGTATTGTTTTGATAAATGGTCTCTATCACTTTATATATTTATTCAGAATTTTATTCAATATCCAAATATCTACTTCCAACATATGTTCTCTTATATGGAATCCTAGTTATGAGTTATGTTAGGTAACCTTTATGTATCCAAAATTTCTTTTTTATGGGAAGTTTTTTTTATTAATTTCAAGGATGAGTGTTTCAATGAAGTAATTTTTAAATTTTATATCTTTGATGACCATGATAATATTTTAGGGAGAAATTCATTTTAAAGGCACTGGAATGTAACACCCGGATATTTTATGAAATATCCCTTTATAATTGATTTAATTTTTTGATATTTTTCATTACATGAAACACTGATTTTGGTTTACATTATATACAAAAATTAATTTTAGTTTAGTTACATGCAACACTTAGTTTTTATTGTGTTACATGAAACACTAATCGTATATTGTGTTACATGCAACACTATGTTTAAAAGAAACATGACATATTATTAAAATATTATTATTTAATATGATATTTATAAATTATCCATTGGAATAACAGGTATGAATATGATTATGTAAATTATGAAAATATGTAGTTTAAACATGATTATGAAAATAATTATTTTGTGACCAATAAATATTAAACAAAAATAAAAAATATTTTTAAATAAAGGAAGTCATTTTCTAAAAAACTATTTATATGAAAGAAAATATGATTTCCCTCAATAAATTATATATATAATTTTTTTGAATTATTTTAATTGAATTTATACATTATATATTCAATTTTTTAACATTCATGTTATGTATTTTCTAGGAATGAGATAGTAATAAATAAAATTTTAAGCTTATAAAACTATGTTTTTCTAAAAAGAATTTTTATCGCATTTTCTTCAATTATTTCAAAATTAATTTATGAAACATTTAGAAAACTAATTTTAAAATAAATATTCATTTTTTAAATAATAATTTCAAAACTATATTATGGTTAATTTTAGAGAATTTTTTGAAAAGGGTAATTTTTTAAGAATAGTGAAAAATACAAAATTTTAATTGAAACCCATATTTTTGTATAAATTGTTTATAAAGTTAAATAATATTTTAAATTTGTTTTTATATAAAATAGTTTCAATTATATATCTATTAATCCAATTAAGGTAATTTGAATCATTTTTATAATGAAATTGGATATAAAAACATTGTAATATTTTGAACAATTTCTCATTGAAAACCTACTTTCTCTTCAAATCTATAAGATTAATTTTAAATCAAATTTTAACAATTATGTGAATTGAGTTATAAAAATTGTATTCAAAATTTTGAATTAGAATAATTTATATTATATAATAATTAAAACATAATTTTTTACCAAAATTAACTGTGTAAATAGTAAAACATAATCACCATAGTTAATGTAAAAATGGTTTTATCAGGTGTCAAACTAAAAAGGTAAGGGTTAAAATGACCTAGAAACTTCTCTAAAAACTATTTTATGGACATATTTCTACCTTATAATTTATAAGTATCAATAATAATCTATTTTTACCATTTTTATGTGAAAAATTTGTTACTTATTTTTCTTTTCAAAAATTACGATTATGTCACTCAACACACTTATAAAAGTCCACACCCACTCCTCTCTTATTCACACAATCCATCATTTTTGGGTTTTCCATGAAATAACCAAATAAAATCAAATCATCCATCAACATATTATGCGATACTTTTTTTGGTAATAAATATATCTTAGTAAGGATTTTCGTGCAAACCATAGGATGTTACCCAAAGAAGAGATAACATTCTTCAATGAGTGTTTTTAATTTATTTCTTCATCCACCTCTATAAAATATTATTAAACCATGGTGATATATGAAAATAATTATTTTACATATACTTATATGGTATTATGTTATGTTAATGACCTATAACTATGTCCACTTCCATAAAATGGGTTATGAAATCATCGTTCATGTATTCGACTGACTACCACGTCACGAACTGATGTCCTTAGTTTTTCTATTACCACCTCTCATGGGTATGTGATGTTGAATATGAAATATATGTATGATATTTATAAAATAATAATACATATGGATTAATTATTATATATATATACACCATTTTTACATTCCATTCAATAGGGGATATGATAACAATATTTCTGTGTACTGATAACTACCACCTAATAGAGCAATGTGATTCATTTTCACTAACGCTTTACAAGGAAGACAATAAAGAAAAATTAAATATTTACATATGATATACATGAAATAATTTTGATATTCATGACATATATATCATTATTAAAATATAATATATCATTTTATTTATTAACTATTCACTCACTAAATGATGATAACTCCATTTGCGTACACATGGACTACAACCTTTATGAAGTGATGTGACTATATTTTCACCACCAGACCACATGGATGATATGTATAAGTATATTTAAATAAATAATATTGTATTTAATATATTATAATAATTATAGAAATATAATATATTACTTACCATATTTTATTAACGATAATTGAAAAATGGGAGCATTACTCCTGTGTACATAGAGCTTACCCTCTTTATGATCGCATCATACTTCATTTATCCAAATAATAAATCATGATTTATATAAAAAGTATAATTGATGTATAAATATTATAAATATTTCATTATTATTATTTTGGATATTATTTATTCATAATCAATGTAAGTGTTCTGAAAATAACAAATTAAACCATATATGAAAAGTAAATTAGTTATTACCCGAAACATGACATTAACATGGAATTGTTTATAAAAAAGTAATAAAATGAAATATGTAAGTCATATATAGAATGATATATATAATTTTTGTTCTATACAATATGTATAATAAATATATGTTTATTATACAGGAGGTTTTAACATGTACGAATGAAGTGAAGACTTAAGGTATGTGATTTTTAGTAACTCATTTATTTCTGGGAGGCGTATGAAAAGTCACCACTAGTTTATTTTATGTGGTTTGTATAATAAAATTTTTAAATTTTATATATTTAATATCCTCCTTTTAATAATTTTAAATGTTAGTTTTGATGTTATTCTTTTTTGGGGCTTATGATTCAGAATATTACTAAAGTAATTAGGGAATTTTACCAAAATTTTTACTTCTATGGGACACCTTCCATATTCACAATGTATTTCATTTTTTTGGTGTATAGACATCCCATGAATTTATTTTATTATTATTATCAACATAAATATGGGTATTACATATCCATTTGAGGATCATTCTTATAATAAAACTTCACTTTAGTACACATTAAAACATGATTTATTATATAATATTACACTTAATACAACCTGAAAGATTAATAATTATAATGTATTTGGGAATTAGGTACAATAAATAAAAAATTAAAATATGAAATAAATCAAATGTTTATTGAAAACTTCCTTAACATGATTATACTTAAAATCTCATTGGATAACCTAGGGACATAGATAAAAAATAGATGATATATAAATCACTTTAAGGGATTAAAAATGGAATAACATGAAGAAAATAATACATGTTAGAAAATAATAATATAAATGGGGAATTAAAGGAGTTAGAATCATAAAAAGAAAAAATGAGGAATGAAAAATCATGAAAATATAAAAGCATCATGGGAAATGTGGCAACAACTTAAAACACACCACTACAAATATAAGTCACGACTAACTGCCAAGACATCATGATAGATAAAGTCCCATAAGGGAATAATATTTACTCACTATCCCAAAATAATGTCTCATGAGACTAAACATTACCCAATGAATTGGAGAGCTATATAATAATGGGCACACCCTTAACTTTCATTTCATTCTCATTCTTATGTGTGCCAAATGGATCATACAACATGGATTCATTCATCACCATATTTTATTCCAAAATCAATGATTTTTGAATAAAAACAAGTAAATACCAAGTCAAAAAAATATATTTTTATAAATTTTACTACCATTGATTAGAAATGGTTGTGGTATTTACTTCAAAATTGTTTTGGCATAGAAAATCATGAAGAAATTTCGGCAGCATTGTGACATCACCTAAAAATTTATAAAAAGGATCCATGGGAGAGAATGGGGTCCCTCATCATTTGAACATAAAATGGGAATTAATTAGGACATGTAAAGACATATCCCAACATAAGTATTTTGAAATATAAGGCATAAGATAAAAATAAACTTGAATAAAGAAGAAGAGGAAAGGATCCCTTACTTGAGTGTGTAACACCAAATGATTGGGAGGGAATTCTAGAGAGATTGGGGGTGCCTTTAGTAGAAAATAGAGAGGGGAGGACTTAGTAACAAAGTTCTATATTTATTTTTTATGAATAGAAATGGGATCTTGGGAGGGATTATATAGGAAATGAGTGGGGTTTTCTTTAATATTTTTCAAACATAGGTTTTAGACACTATATAATAAAATAACCAAAAATAAAAATATTTCCATAGTTTTTCCCATGATTTATTCCAAATGGTATTGGTTTAATTATTTTATATAGACAAGGTCTGAACTTAATAAAATAATACCCTTGCTTTTGTATAAGTGAATCATACTATTAAAGAACAGATTTTAAAACCTTAAAATATATTAATGGTTTTGGAGGATTCATAATTTATATATAAAATTAACAAAATAAATATAAAATCAAATTATTTTAAAGTAAAAAAATATTTTTGGTTGTTAATGCCTTTTATAGTATTTATTACATCACTTTTGGGTTACAGTTAGGTCATAATACACACCGTATAATTATACAGTTTTAATTTTTAACCGAAAATTTAACTATCTCATAAAATTATGAAAAAGTCAACATTGGATAATTTTAACATTATGATTATAAAAATAATTTAAATTTTATCTATATAATTTTATAAATATGTGTATTTTGAATTTTATAATAACAATTGATATTTATTGAGATATGTTGTGATTTTGAAAATAAAAATTTTAAAACCATTATTAAAATAAAATTTGACTTCATAATATTTATATGATCATTTATATTTAATAAGAATTATTAAAAAATAATTTTTTATTAAAATATTTTATATTTCATAAATTCATTAATTCATTAAAATAAATGTCTTAATTGAAATTTAATACTAAATAAATACATTTTTTTGTTTTATTGTATCAAAAAAATATCATTTATGAAGAAACAATAAAAGGATGAATATATATAAATTATTATTTAAAAAAATTTTACATAATTATATTTCTAGGGTATTGATATATATCCCATTAATAAACAAGAAAATCCCCTAAGGTTAATGTGCGTGATGGTAAGACTATCATTGGGTGGTTTGGTGAACATGATTTGGGCTGTTATCTCAATGAGATTGAAATCATCCCATAATTGATTTCGATCATGATTAATTTTTTGGATCCCATATTGGGATTTTTCATGGGAAAATCCCATTGATGTTATCTCCCTCAAAAGATCAAATAAATGAGCTCTATAGGGACAATCCTACTAGTTGAGGCATCACTTCCTTTTTTTTTGTGTCAACTCGATTCGTTAAGAACTATATTAATACTAATCATATGACCACTATTAAATGTATATATTATCAATGATAATGATTCTTAACTATATTTTAAATCCAATATAACAAATCCAAGGAAGTTCTTGTGTTTCATATAACCATAATACATAATAGGACATTTAATTAAATAAAATGTGTAATTGTACTTGTAACTGTTTTGGATGATATAATCATCACTCCTTAATAAAATTTCCCCTTGAAATTTTCACTTCACACACTAAAAAATATGAAGGTGATTCTATTCCATGACATCATCTGGTTCCCTCATTGATTATTTAATCTTTTGGTTTCTCTAAAGTACTTTGACCAGGTGAATTGTCTTATTCCATAGAACATTGTCTCTATGATCTATGATCTTCATGACTACTCCTCTTAGGAAAGTTCGTTATCCAATGGAACCACATCTAGATTGAGTACAAGTGAGGGGTCTAGTATATACTTCCTCAAGAGGGATATTATAACAAACCAGTTTTAACATACATATACATTACCTAACTTTTATGGAACACTTAAAACATAATACAAATAGACACCCAAGACAATATTTTTTTAGTTCCTTTGGAAACATGGAAACATAAACACTGATACAAAAGTGAGCCACATTATCTCCCATATGTCCTTCATGACTATCACCCTTCTTAGACACACCATACTTAATATATATCTTCATGACATGGGGAAGGAAACATAAAAATGGGTGATATTAGACCCTCAATAATGGAAAAAGGGATAAATGTAATTGTAAATGTGAGTTTAGGTGTATTTTAATGTGATCATAACATTATAATATCATACCTTGTGTATAAAAGATCATAAAAATGAATCATTGCATAAATCTTGGATTTTTATAAGGAATAAATCATAAATAAATAAAGAAGATAATCCATGAAATACTAACTAAGGAATAAGAAATTTATGTAATACACATAAACATAAAAAATCATATGTCAATTCTACCTACAAAGACCTTCACAACATGTTAGGCTTGGGATACGACCTATATAACTACTTGTTTTTGGGATTGGGATACAACCTCTATACCCTCTTACTTACATACTTTGGATACACCCCATGCACCTTTTTATTTTTTGGTTTTGGCTAACACCCATGTACCTTCTTGTTTTTGGGCTTGGTCTATAACTCATGTACCCCGTTACTTTTAGTATTAGGCTATAAATCATATATCATTTTGTTTTTGTGCTTGGGATATAACATGTGTAACCTTTGAGCTTATATAAAACTTATCATTACCTAATTATTTGGAGGGAGATATTGGTCCCACCCATCTCATAATAAAATCATATATACATTTGACACAAGATAAAAAATCATTCATCATATCATAACCCATGAAAATATATCATATAATATCTCTTGAAATTAAATTGGTATTATAAAAATTTATCATATCATAACCTCAGGAAAATATATAGGTTTCTTAATCATTTAATACTATAATAACCACTTAAAGGCATTAGTATTAACAATAATTTATCATGGCATAACCCATTTAAGAGAAAAAGGTATCATAAGAATATTACCCATGGAAGAGGAATGGGTTTCCTAAACATATAACCTATGAAAGAGAAATGGGTTTTCATAAACGTCATTCCATAAAAACAAAAACCATTTAGAGAAAGAATATAGATTTAAGATTTGGTTAATTTCTTAGAATGACATGTGTAACCTCAAATGAAATCGTCTTAAATAGAAAATAAATTTGAGATAACATTTAAAAACAATTCTTGAAGAAAATATATGTTCTTCACTGAAAAAGGTTTTAAAAAAATCTATTTGAAAACCAATTTCTTTGAAAATAATTTAAAAAATTAGAAAGAAGTATTAAAATAATTTATAAAACCTTTCTCCTTGAAAAAATATAATATAATATTGACAGTCTTTTTAAAACCTTTTTCTTGGAAAATACTTTTAAAACATATAAAGAATGATTCAAATTTTTTGAAAACCATTTCTTTGAAATCATTTTGAAAACTTATAAATATATCTTGAAAACATTTTGAAAACAAATATCTTTATAATCATATAAAATAAAATTGAAACATTTTGAAAAAAAAATTCTTTGAAAATAATTAAAATATATAAATAAATCTGGTAATTTTTTTTATAAAACATGGTTTGAAAGAACACATATTTCTGACCAAAGAGAAGGTAAACTTGGGATTTCTTAAAAAACATTCTTTACTATATTATTTACCATATATTATAAAAATGGAACCATTAATTTTATGTATCATTAATAATCATAGTAGAAGAAAATTCACAAGTGTTCTTGAGATATGTATCATAATATTTCATCAAAGAAAGCATAATCATAAACAATCTCGAAAAATATGAGATTGTTTCAATAACCACTTGACACTTGGTAAATTGAACCATAATCTCAATTTTAAAAAAATAATATTACATGAATCTTAAATAATAAATAAAATAATGAGATTCATGATATAACATTTAAATGGTAGTATATAAACTTCATGTAAAAATATAGGTTTATAACATGGCATGTGTCTCAATGAAAAACATTTGAGACAAAATTACTTTTGTTATTTGGTATCTTTTGAAACATAATCCCCATAAAATAAAGATCATTAAATGGATATGTAAATAACCATAAATTTAATTATAATAATCATAAAATTAAAACATGGTCATTATACACACCACTTAAATGGAATGGGTGGTGAATAAAGCATGTATCTCACATAAATAGAAAGTGAGATGAAATTCCCTTACCTTATGTCTTGGATCTCATCGTACTCATTAAAAAATCCTATATAATAAATATAAGTTTATTATAAATCTATCACATAAACATATTATTATATATAATTCAATATATGGTTTTATTATGATATTATGTTACCAGCTTGTTAACAATTCTATGTTAAGGTTTCACTTTAGGTAATATTCCCATTGTTTTTCACATGCATCTGAATTTGTTATATCTTTGGTCCTTATACTTATATCATCATTTCCAGAATTTAATTAATGATATTAATATCATTTATATTCATTATATTTGTATTATAATAATCTATAGAATATCGATGTATGAAATGGAATACACAGTTCACAGAGATGGTAGGCTGTACATATGTATGAACACTGTTTCCATTTTATTTTTATATTGAATGAAATAAAGAAAAGAAAATATATGTATATAATAGCATTAAATTATAATTATCATGTTATATATTTCATATAAGTTCACTAAACCCATCCATAATACATTCCAGGTAGTGTATGAATGAATCACATCTCTTTGAGGAGGCAGTAGTCCACATTTTCTCCAACGAAATTATTGTTAAAAAAAAAGGAAAGTATAAAGATATGTGTTGTAAAATAATTTAAGAAGTTTAAATTCAAAATAAATATCATATATATTATATATAAATATAGTTTCCATCATAATTCCCATTATGATAGGTGACAAAGGAAAAATGAACAATCATCGTTTCGTGAGGCGGTGGTTTTCCATACACATAAAAATTATGTTCCTTACCCATTAGATGGGTTTTTGTATAATTTTAGGTATAAACTATAGTATAAAAACATATAATAATATTTATGATACTATTTTTGTTGTATAATCATGTAATAAGTAGATTTGAGTTAGTGGAGAATGAAAATAAAAGAAAAGAGCTTGAGGAAGGATGCTACCTCTTATTTTGGTAACTCCTTTTGGTTTTCGCCAAAGGGATTCCTTGGATTGATTTTTGAAAAAAATGGATGCTTAAAGAAGGAAGTTTGGGAAGTTTATAATTTTATTGGGAAGATTTTCGTGTAACCTAAGTGGTTTGATAGGTGTTAGGCTGTGGGAGATTTCATGCCTTTTTATAGTGAAAGGGGAGTGTCACTCTTGTAAATACAAAAAGGTATTCATTAATGGGAGGTAAACCTTACCTAATGTGTCTCAAAAATTAAAAATAATAGATTAAATGGGATTAATGGTCTATAAATACCTCCACAACAAAAAAGTGCATTTTAATAATTTGGTTCTATAACTTCTAAGTTTCCCCAATTTTATCAATTGGGTTTTTATTAAAGATACTAGTTTTCTAACATATGTTGTATAACCATTAAGAATAAATTAAAGTGATAATTTTTTGAAAATACACATGATCGTAATTATAAATACTATAAATAATTTAGAAAGTAAAAATATCTTTTAATTTGGAAAATAATTTTAAAATAAGCACATGTGATGCGAAAAAACACTACTCAAACCCTAAATATGCTAAAAATGATTTTACAATATATGGGTCACTATGTTAATTATAAAAGATAAATATGTACATTAATAGACCATATTTAATATTTATTAACACTTAAAAATAACTTTTAATAATATAATATTTTTATTAATTTTAAATAATTTAATAAAATATCATTTATTGTAAAATAGAAAAAATGTCAATTTTGACATTATTTATTTAATTTTAATTTTAAAATTTAGAAAAAATGGGATTAAAATATATTAAGTTCATAGATTTTTATAATTATAAATTCATCTAAAAAAAATTCAATGATAATAATTCAACTTATTTACTTCACTTTTAATATTTATATTATCATTTATTTTAGTTAACTATTTATTAAATAATCACTACGTTGGTGTTTCTTTAGCATTTTCTGTAAATAAATCATATCTAAAAATTATTGGTACGTAATTATGATAAAAATAACTCATTTAATTTTAAAATGAAAATATGTATCCTTAAATAAGTTGTTTTTTCTATATATCAATGTTTTATAAATGTTAAAGGTAAGGAAAGTTTCCTTTTTGTCTTTTTCCTTACTTAACCTTTTATATATGACACTTCTATTTAATAATATCCCAATAAGAAATAAAATTTGAACCAATAGGATATTTGTTAAAAATATTTTCATCCAATGTATTTTGGACATGAGTTCAGGTCATTTTGGCCCTTAATATTAACTTTTAGTCCCTTATCAGGCTTAGTTTTACTTTAATAACCGTAGTTTATTTAAATCACTTTCACTAATCTTTTTGGTCAGAAACTAAGTTGATATTATTAGAAAAAAATATTATAATTATTAAAATATTTTATTTCTATTTTTAAAAATTTAAATCACATAATTGAGAAAATTAATTTTAATGCTAATCCGAGAGTCGTGGAGAGAAATAATGTTTTTAAAGTAAAAATGTTCAAAAGTTCTATAATTGTTTATATATAATTTCAATATAAAGATTCATCCAATAACTTAAATTGGATTAATATTCGTATAATTAATGTATTTTTTCTTTAGAAAACAATTTAAAATATATATTAATTTAAATGAAGAGGTGTTTTTTAACAAAAATACAGTATTTTCATTATTCATCAAAAAAAGAAGTTTCTCAGAAAAATCCAAAAAATACACCTTAAGATAATTTTGACATTATGAATTCAAAAATGATGTTTAATTTTAAAAATAAAATTTATAAATGTTTCAAAATGTAGTTTTAAAAATAGGTGTGCCATTAAAAGGTGGAAAAACTCGATAATGTGTTTATCACAAGCCAAGTTGGTGTTCTATGTAGCACAATCTCACCTTGGTGTAGCATTTTGAGAAAGATAAAATTTATGTTGTGTGTAGTGTACTATTATCTTGGTATTTTTTGTAACACATTCCAAACATAGATCTTTAATATATAAAAAAACTATTTTAAATGTTGTGTGAAATGAAACATATGAAAAATATTAAATTAATTTGAAAAAAATATTTCACAAAATCTCGGGGTGTTAAATTCTAGCCCCCTTAAAATAATTTTCAACCAAAAAAATTCTTTTGTGATATTAAATGTTTAATACTTCAAATTTACTTTCATAGAAACCCACATAGTAAGGGTTAATCCTAAAACTTCCTTTTAAAAAAGAAATTTGGAACCATAACATTTACTTATATAAATACATAGATATGTTTCCACATAAGAGAACATATGTGGAAAGTAAAAAAAATGGACATGGAAGATAAATTTAACTATCATGTTCTTGAAGGGAGTGATAGAGAACTTGGTTAGGAGAAAGTTAACAATCACAAATCCATAAATATGTGATTATCTAATGGAATATTTGATTCATAAAAAATGAAGATAATAAGATAACATTTTTGGTTCCAAGATCATTTACATATGGTTGAATAATTTTCATGAGAAGTTATACTTACATGATTTCATTCCCATTCCTTATTAAAACCTCACCCTTTGGTCATGTCTTGACCAATTTTCACATCACCTGTTTCTCAAAATAGGATGTTCAATTTATTTTTTCATTCCTAAAGCACTAAAATATCATGAGATCTATGAAAAATTATCCCATATATCTTTGGTTACAGTCAACACAAAATTGTTAGAGCATGTTTTCCTTTATGCATAAATCCTCTCGTGGTGAGATAATACTTTAATCTCACAATATTCATTCGATGTTTAACATAAACATACCATAATTTGTTAGAATTATGACCATTCTGAATGATGAATATCCAAATATTTTTAATAAATGACACTATATCTACATAACTTTGATCCCCATATATCACAAGATATTTATTGGTTTTCACATTCCAAACATGCGAATACCCTCATTGTATATTCTCACAATACTTGGAAATAACCTGAATTACCATAAATAATTTGGGAAAACATGCATTCTTATTTATTCCAAAGGTTACTGGATATATTCCTTAAATAAAATATGTTGAAAAATTTATACTTGATAACATAGACCACATTTTCAAAAAATAAATAATCAAATCCCGAGTAATCAGTTCTATACATTTTACTTATCCAAATCAACCATATTTTTATCAAAGCTAAACAAATTTTTCTCAACATCATGATCACATTAAGGGATACCTTAATTTAATTAAAATATCACTTTACTATGTATTAATCACCATTAAACATACCCCTTCAATCCTTAATGAAAACATAAACTGAACATACTTATAAATTTCATGATTCATATAACACAATCTTTGAATTCCAAAACATAAAGACTTCATTCATCAAACTTTATTATTAAACCATTCCCAGGATTCATCAACTTATTCCTTAATACCTCTTTCCTAGAATATAAAATATTAATCATGTTTTAGGTTTCCTCAATTTCAATCTTAGCTTTCTTCTTATACTTAATGTAAACAATACCGGAGGAACATCACATAGCTTTCACATGTAATTTGCAGTCTCTTTATCTTCAAAATCATAACCGATAATCATAACACATTATTGATTAACTTTATAATATTTTCACTTGGGAAATAGATTTTTATAATTCCCATAATTTCAATATATAAAACATTCTATGTTAACCATGTTCATTTTAGTTTTCTCTATTGACTAAAACTAGAAACCATAGGGTGGGAAGCACATATCACAGAACAAAACCACATAATCAAGAAAAAAACATATAGTATTTATAAATCATGATAAATTACTTAATCAATAAAAACCTTGGGTTATCCTAGGTTATTCATAGGATACTTCCATTTAAATCCTTCATGATGGTTTGTGAAGATTTTTTAAATTTCCAAGGCATATCCCCCGAGAGGTCAAACCAGGTGTAAAGTAAGTCTCATTGTCATGTAACGGGTTGCGCTGAGTCTGGCACAATAAACCTGTAATGGTCCGGATCTCTCCAGCCCATTCCTTTGTCAAAAAGAAGGCCATGAAGTGTTCTGGAGGGTAAAATGGACTTTTCTCACACTTTCTTGAATTTTGAAACTACACGCCGTGTACCCCCTTTCCGGGTATACCCCGTGTTGAAGGCCGTGTCCTTGCTGTGTGGAGTAATGGGTGCACGCCGTGTGTCCAGTTCTACACGCCGTGTAGTCCTTCCCCGTGTATGTGTTACCAGTCAATGGTCGTGTACCATGTTGGAGCCGTGTCCTTGTCATGTGCAATAAATGAGTACACGCCGTGTGTCTGAACTACATGTTGTGTAGTCCTTCCCCACGTATGCGTTTCCCTCAAACAGTGTGTTGACCAGTCAACGGCCGTGGAACCGTGTTGGAAGACGCATGGAGACCATTTAAAATAACCGAGTACACCCCATGTACCATAAAGTACACGCCGTGTAATATTCCTTTTCTCGCCTATAAAAGGAGGGGCCCCTCTTCCTTTCAATTCACTCCTATCCTCCCCTTTCCTCTGAGCAGAGCTCTCCCAAGAGACTCGAAGGATCCTTTTCTTCCATAACTTCTTCATCCGAGCTCCGATTTACAATCCGTCAGCGGCCATAGGATCTTAAGGATGAGGCGGAACTTCCGAGCTTGGATCCGTTGTCTTTCCTTGGGACTTTCCTTTCCGACTTCCACCCGAGGAGGTTTTTTCAGGACCCAACAGAAGTGACGGACGCCGACGGACTTCTTCTAAAGTTGATTCGGGGGAGCACTGTGATCAGAATCTGTTGAGGTAGGGATCTTACCTTCATCTCTCTAGTTGTGCATCATGCGGGGTGGGTGTTATCTTGTTTATGTGAAACACTTTTGAACCAGTTTAATAAAGATAATAATTGGATTATATAATGGGGTTGGGAAGTTGTGATTGCTGTTACTTTATATCCTGTGATATTATGTTGTGAATTGAATAGGCTTATGCCTACTGAAAATCACGGTCGTTGGGGGCCTTTGCTTGCACAATTAAATGTTTCCCTGTCTTTCTAGACCGTTTTGTGGATATAACTTTGTGGAAATTGGTTAATCACGTAAAGTTGGCTGTTTAAAATCTGGAACCATTGTGTGATCAAACCGGTTAAACAAAAATGGAATAATGAACATGTGGGTGTTGTCTTGGATACGTGGAATGTGATGGGGGTGTTTTGTGGGTTTTCGTGGATAGGGTGAGTAGCGGGGCTGCAGTTGGCTTGGTTATGGGTTGGTGTGAATGCTATGTTGGTGACGGGCAGCGGGGCTGCGATAAGTGGTATTAAAGGAATAATGTTGTACGGGTTTCGGTGCGGTTGTGGTTATGGTAGTTGGAAGCGGGGCTGCGGGGATGGGTTGTGAATAATAAATAAAATTGGAAGAGTTAATGAATGGTGGGGCATGGTAATTAAACGGAATTAATAATCAATGGGGTTGGTTGGTTGATAAGAAGGGATTGTTTGTGTTGCAAATGTTTTCCTAACTTGATTTGTGGATAGCAGGGATATGTTTTATGAACGATCGATATGGTTGTTTGTGGATAGTTGCCCAGTAGTTAAGGAACTAAATAAACTAATTATGCTAAAATGTGAAAACCTAAATGGGGTTGGGGTTGTTTGTTCTATGCATTCTTCGTAGTAGCAGTGTTGAGGCACGTGATCAGTTTCTCTGTTTAGAAGACATAGGTTGGGCTATGTGGTTGGTATATATATCTGTATCTTTTGTGTTTTATCGCACCCCACCCATGTTGAGAACTTAGTGTCAAACACTGCCATTTAATGGGAGAGAGTGTTTTTCCCTTAGTTACTAGCTCCTTCCTGCTCCTTCTCCCCTAGGCTGTGATGGCTTGGGGCGACCTTATACCTAAGACTCTTCGGGTAGGTTTCGATTGGGGTGGATTTACCCCAAGACTCTTCGGGCATGTTATACTGTTTCCCAATAATCTTCGAGATGAGGCCCAGGTGTGTGCGGGCAGGATACGTGGTTGTAATTCCCAGGTGTGTGCGGGAGGGATACTTGGTTGTGAGTCCCAGGTGTGTGCGGGCGGGATACGTGGTAGTGAGGCCCAGGTGTGTGCGGGTGGGATACGTGGTAGTAAGGCCCAGGTGTGTGCGGGCAGGGAGAGTGTGGCTACGTCAGGATGTTCGTCGTTAGGAAGAGAATCTAACTAAAGGGAAATGGTGCGGGGTACCCAATACTCTTGTTTCTTATATACTACTACCTGTTGTGCTTGTGTTTTGGTGAGTGTGGCTGGTGAGGTTGGGTGGATAGAATTCCTTGCTAGGTTTCTTCTGTTGTTCTCACGGGACATTAGGATGTCTCCCCACTTGTGCACGAGAGCTTTAGATTTATCTACTGAGTATACTTGTATGCTCACCCTACGTTTACTTTCAGGTTTCCAGGAGGACTACCAGGGCCGTGCGAGACCCTACTAGTCGGACAGTTGGAGTTGTTGTAGTTTTTTTTCTCTTGTTTTCTTTTGGTATTGTACTTTGATCTTTCTTGTACTTGTACCTTGTTATAAAATTGTTTAAACATGCATGTGGGCTTGGTTTGAGTTTATTTCTATACACTTGTTCTTTTCCTTTTTGGTGGTTGACTTGTCTTATTTCCTGATCCTAAATAATAAAAAGGGTAATGCATCACATATTTGTGAAAACTCATACCCTTGGTGCTAGTCGCCACCCTGAGGCCTACTGGAGGCGGGAATCGGGGGTCATTATCTCCCTTTCACCATTTCCAGCTCAGGAGGGGCATCTTTGGTGGGAGGGGGTCGTGACAACACCTTATCAGAGTTTTTACTCTTAGTTACATCTGTGATAGAACCACACCCACTTGTAGTATCTAGACAAGGATGTATTTATAGGAAACCACTCACTTTAAACTTTTACAAAATTGTAGGACACCTTCCTAAATGTTAACTCATCCATATACTTATCCTTGGAGACATCCAAAGACATATACTTAGAAATATTCCTAGGAATCATAGGTAATATTTTATCATCCTTGTTTCCAAAGGTTGACTAAAAATTCACTCTAATAATAACTATAACAACCCAGTCTTAACATACATAGAAATTAATTTTTTTCCGAATACTAAAAAAAATCAAAAACAGAAACCCAAATAACGTATTATTTTATTACCTTTGGAAACATGAAAAAATATACTCATACATAAGAGATCTAAATTATCTCCCACTAGGTTCTTCATAACTATCACCCTTCTTATACACATCGTACATAATATAGATCCTCAAAACCATGGGAAGGAAACATAAAAAGGGATGAACTCAGATGATCAGTAAGAGTAAACAAGGGATACATGTAAGTGTAAACATGAGTACATGGGTATGATAACATGATAACTATATTAGAATATCATACCTTTCATATCAAAGAACAAAAACATGAATCATGGCATACCGATTTGAAATTCATAATCCATCAATAATAAGGGAATAACGAAAATAATCCATGAAATAATAACTTTGTAATTAGTCATGGAATATGTGGCATACACATAAACATAGAAAATCACATGTGTATGCTACCTACCAAGATCTTCCCACCATGTTAGGATCGATCTATGACCCATGCACCTTCTTGTTTTTTGGCTTGGGGAAAAACCTATGTACACTCTTAATTTCAAACTTGGGATACAACCCATGTACATTCTTATTGTTGGGATTTATCTACAAACTATGTACCTTATTGTTTTTGGGCTTGGGCTACAACCATTGTACCCTATTAATTTCAGGTTTGGGCTACTACCAATATTCCTTATTTGTTTAAGTCTTGGGATACAACCCATGTACCCTTTGAGGTCATATACAACTTATTATTACCCAATGCATTGGAGGAATATTTAGGTCCCAACCATATAATATTTAAATCAAACATACATGTGCCACAATAAAACAGAACATTCATCATATCATGAACCATTAAAAGAGATCATATCATAACACTTGAAATTAAATGGGTATTATAAGAATTTAATCATATCATAACCTATAGAAAATATATAAGTTTTGTTATCATTTCAACCTATACTAACACATGAAATGAAGTGGGTTTCATAAAAATTTATCCTGGCATAAACCATTGAAGAGAAATATATTTCATGAGAATATAACCTATGGAAGGGGAATGATTTTCATAAATATATAACCCATGAAAATGAAAGGGGTTTTCATAAACTTCCTACCATCAAAATAAAATCCATTCATAGAAATAATATGAATGGAACCTTTGGATAATTTCCCTGAAAGGAATGAGTAACATAAACATATGTTGTCTTAGATGGAAAATAATTTTGATATATATTTTAAAATTTTTTTTAAGGAAAATATCCTTCCTTATTTGAAAAATTAGTTTCAAAATATATAAAATTTTGAAAACCATTTTCTTTGAAAATACTTTGTAAACTTATAAAGAAGGCTTTAAATCATCTTGAAAAAAATTTCCTGGAAAATTTATAAAACAATATTGAAAAAATATTGAATTTTTTTCCTTGAAAATACATTGAAAACATAGAAATAATTCTTGAAAACATTTTGAAAAACATTTCTTTGATTTTTTTTGAAAACTTATAAATAAATATTATAATATTTTTTAAACCCATTTTCATTGAAGACTTAAAAAAATTATAAAAAATTTTAAAAAATTTTATTTGAAAATACTTAAAAAGATATAAAAAAATATTAAAATGTTTTTAGAAAACATTTTTTAAAGGAACACTGATTTACCACCGAAGAGAGTGTAATGCTGGGATTTTTCTAAAAACCTTTCTTAAATAATTTATGTACCAAAGAGTGAAAAATGTGACCTTTACTTGGATATATCAGGAATAAATATATTATACTAAAATTAAAGTGTGTTTTGAGAGATTTATCATAATATTTCCTTAAAGGAATCATAATCATAAAAAATATCAAAAAGTGATGAGTTTGTTTAATTAAATTCTTACCACTTCACAACATTGAACCATACTATCCATTTAAGAAAATTAAATTTCATGAATCTTATAATATCAATAAAATTAAAAGTTCTGTGATATAATATTTTAAAATAATTATATAAAACTCATTAAAAAATATATGTCTATAACATGGAATGTGTTTGAAAGAAAGAAATTTGATACAAAATCACTTTACTGACATAGTAAATTTTGAATCATAACCCATATGAAATAAATATAATAACATGGATATGTTAATACCCATAAATTTAATTATAATAATCACAAAATTCATCCATATTCAGTATACACACCACTAATTAGTAATGGGTGGTAAATAAAGAATGTATCTCACAAAAATAAAAAGTGACATGAAATTCCATTAACTTGTGTCTAGACTGTCATCATACTCATAAATAATATATAACAAATATGTGTTTATTATAAATCTATAATATAAAATTTTCTTATATCAAATACTATATATGGTTTTACTAGGAGTTTATATTACCCAATTGTTAACAATTCAATGTTAAGGATTCACTTCGGGTAATATTTTTTTTCTCTTGTGTCTAAATTTGTTATTTCATTAGTCTTTATATTTATATGATGATTTATAGAGTTTATACCATGAAATAAATATCACTTATATTCAATATATGTATATTATAATATTCTATAGAATATTGAAGTATGGAATGGAATACACCATTTGTGGAGATGGTAGGTCATATATACACATGAACACTATTTCTGTTTTATTGTTGTATTGAAAGAAATAAATAAAATGAAATATATGAATATATGAATATAATATAATTATAGTAAAATTATCATGTTATATATATCATATATTCTCACTAAACCCATCCTTAAAAAATTCTATGTAGTGTGTGAACAAATCACATCTCTTTGAGGGGGCGGTAGTCTAAACATGCTCAAACGAAATTATCGTATTTAAAAAAATGGAAAGTATAAAGATATGTTTTTTGAAATAATTATATAAGATTTAAGTAATAAAAAATATCATATATATTATATATAAATATGTTTCTATCATAATTCTCACCATGAGCGGCCGTAAATGAAAACAAATAATCATCATTTTGTGAGTATGTAGTTCACCGGGCACATAAATAATAATTTCATTAACCATTATATGGAAGTTTGTATAAGCTTAGGTTGCAACAATATCATAAAAACATCTCATTATACTGAGGATACTGGTGTTTTCATATAAGAATTAAATAAGTATAGTTGAGGTGGAGGAGAAAGAAAATAAAAGAAAGAAGCTTGAGGACGGATGCTACCTCTTCTTTAGGTAACTCATTTTGGTTTTAATAAAAGGGATTAATTGAATTAATTATTAAAGTATTAAGGGAGATATTTTGGGATGTTTATTGGAAATATATTTTCCTAACCTAAGTGGTTTTAGAGGTGTGAGGAAGTGGGAGAGTGCTTCCCTTTTTATAGTGGATGGGGAATGAAACTCTTGTAAATACCAAAAGGTATTCATTAATGGTAGATATAACGTACCTAATGTTACTAAAAAATAGAGAAATAATATATTAAAGATTAATTATGGTTGATAAAAACTTACACAAGAAATGTGTATTTTAATAATTTGGTTCCCTAACTTCTATGTTCCCCTAATTTTATGATTTTGGTTTTTATTAATCACACTTGTTTTATATCCTATGTAGTTTAACAATTAATAATAAATTGAAGTGATTTTATTTTTGTAAATATAGATCCATATAATTATAAATATTATAAATAATTTAAAAAATAAAAATATCATGTATTTTGGAAATTAATTTTAAAACTAGCACATGTGACGTGAAAAAACACTACATAAACACGGACCATGATAAAAATGTTTATACAATCTATGGGTCACTATGTTAAAAAATCAATTGGTCCATTAATAGTCCATATTTAATATTTATTAACACTTATTAATCACTTGGAATAATATATCATTTTTATTAATTTTAAATAATTTAATAAAATATCATTTATTTTAAAATAACATTAATGTCATTTTTGACATTATCTATTTAATTTTAATTTTTTAATATCATAATTATATTTGAATTAAAATATTTTTTTTTCATATATATTTAGCATGATAAATTCATCTACAAAAGTATTTGATGAAAATAATTCCTCCAATTAAATCACTTTTAATATTTATAGTATCATTTATTTTAATAAATTATTAACTAAATAATCACTATGTTGGTTTTTCTTAAGAATTTTAAGCAACTAAATATTCTCTAAAAATTGTTGATAAGTAATTATGATAATAATAAATCATTTATTTATCAAAAAAATTTATGTAACAAAAAATATGCTGTTTTTTCCATATCCCAATGTTTTATAAATGTTAAAGTTAAGGGAAGATCCCTTTTTGTATTTTTCATAACTTAACATTTTATATAGGGAACATCCACTTAATAATATCCCAATGAACCATATGATTCAAACCGAGAGGGGGTTTGGTCGAACTATTGGTAGTAAATGGAGTTTGGACATGTGTCTAGGTGATTTTGGCCCTGAATACTAAGGTTTAGTCCCTTATCAAGTTTAATTTTATGTTAATCTCTATAATTAAATATGATCACTTTCACTAATATTTTTGGTCAAATATTTAGTTGATATTATTAGACCAAAATATTTTTCTGATTAAAAACAAGTATATTTGTTTTATAAAATTCAAATAAAAAATTGGGAAAATTATGTTTCATTCTAATCCCATATACATAACAAGAAAGTAGGGTTTTAAAGTAAAAATGTTAAAAAGATCAACAAAGTATAATATTTAATGTCAATATAAAAATGATTCTAGTGACCTAAATTCAATTAATATATTTATAAATGATCTATTATGAATTTTGAAACTAATTTAAAATATAATTTAATATTAATAATTATTTAAATGAAGAGGTAGTTATTAACGAAATACATTATTTTTTACTATTTAATAAAAAAATATTATTAGAAAATTAAAAAAAATCACCCTAATATAACTTAGAAATTTCTAATTAAAAAATAATGTTTATTTTTACAAATAAAATTCATAAAATTTTTAAAATTTATTTTTAAAAATAGGTGCGCCATTAAAATTTCATAAAACTTAGTAATGTGTGTATTACAAGCCATGTTGGTGTTGCATGTAGTGAAAGATCAACTTAGTGTAGAATGTTGGGGAAGATAAAATTTTTGTTGCATGTAGTGTAAGATTATCTTGTTATTACATATAATTCAAAAAATAGTTCTTTTGTATATGAAAAAACTATTTTTGTTGATGTCTAAAATAAAAAATATGAAAAATATTATATTATTTCAAAAAAAAAAAAAATTATTTCGCAAATTATCAGGGTGTTACAAATACATGGAATACATCTTCTACTTGAGATAGGTTAGGTGGGAGTTCTAGTCAATAGGCTACCACTCTGATGTGATCAAGGATATCAAAGGTAATGATGTTATTGGACTAAGATTTCCCTTCTTCCCAAATCTCACCACTTTCATCCATAGTGATATGTGGAGGAATACCATGTCACTGCCATCAAACTCTAGGTCTCACCAATAATTTTCAACATAGATATTCTATCGACTCTGAGAATCCTTGATATGTGGCTGAATGGCCTTAACCTTTTCCACCATTTCCTCAACCATTTTAGGACCTATTAGTTTTTATTCCCTAACATCATCCTACGATGTAGTTGTTCAACACCTCTTCCCATAAAGGTCTTCATAGGGATCTATTTTTATATGCGAGTGGAAACTTTTATTGTATGAGTACTCGAACATAGGAATATGTTGGTGCCATCCTCCTTTGCATTCAATTGATCATTCAATCAACATATCCTCCAATGTCTAGATTGTTTGATCATATTGGTCGTCAATTTGGGTGGGGGATAAGCCATGATGAAGTTCAACTCAATATTTTGAGCATGATGGAGAGTTTTCCATAACATTGAGGTAAATATCGGATCTCAATTGGATTCAATAAATAGTGGTACTTAATGAATTATTACCAATTCTTTGATTTATATCTAGGAATGTTTATCTAGAAACAAATCCCCTCAAATTGTAATGAAGTGTGCAGACTTTGTAGGATTATCCACCAAAACCCATATAACATCATTCTATCTATTTTATAAATAATACGAATGACAAAGTCTATGGTGTGGTTCTACCATTTCCATGTAGGTAAGAGTAATGGTTGCATCATCCCCTTTTATTTTTTTCCTTTCCACATTTAGTTGATAAAATACAATAAATCTTGATGTATACTCTACGACGTCCTTATTCATATTGTCCCACCAATAGTGGTAGAAGATATCTAAATACATATTAGTGATTCCAAGATGGATAGAGAAAGTAAAATTATGTTCATAATCTAAAAAAATCCTTCTTTAACTTGGGATATTATGGTACACCTAGTCATGACCCAAATTTCACTAGTCCTTCTTTATTAACATTGAACTCTGATGATTTCCTTTTTCTTTTAGTTTCCACGTTCTTCTGATTTCCCAAATCATATATTTTAACATTCTTTATCCTATATGGAAGGGATTATGGAGAAATAATTATGAAAGGATTGATGATGTTCCTTCCTTTATAATTCCCACATATATCCTTTCTAAATCTAATAATGCAAGATCTATCTCAATTCTCATCAATGATAGAATTTCTGGATCCATTCTACATAGAGTGTCTACCACTTTATTCACATTAGTAGGATGGTAGTGGATTGAACAATCATAATCCTTGATCTGCTATAACCATATTCCTTGGTTCGTATTAATCTCTTTTTGTGTTAATATATACTTGAGTCATTTGTGATATGTATATATTTCACACTTCTCCCCGAATAAATAATTCCACCATATCTTCAAAGAGAATATCACTGTAGATGACTCTAGATCATGAGTTGGGTAGTTTTGTTCATGAAATTTAAAATTCCTTGAATCATATGCTATGTCTTTTTCATTTTACATGAACACACATCCCATGCCCTTCTTTGTAGGATCATTGAATACCACAAAAATTCCTGCACTTGTGGGTAGTGTAAGAACATGTATAGTGATAAAAATCCTTTTAACTCCTTGAATATTTCATCACATTCATCATTCCAAGAAAAATTGAATATGTTGTAATTTATATTGGTTAGAGGGTTTGACAATCATGAGAAATTTATAACAAATCGATGATCGTACCCAGCTAATACAAGTAAGCTATGGTTATTTGTCATGAATATTGGTCCGAGACATCATTCAATTGATTATATCATTTAAGGGTCTATAGATATCCCATTACTTTCGATAATTTTCTCCTTGAATGATACTTCCTTCATCAACAAATCACATTTTCTATACTTGGCATAAAGTTCCTCCTTTTGTAAGGTATTTGGAACGGTTCTCATATGCTTCTCATGATCCTCCTTTCTTTTGGAATATATTAGATATCATCTATAAATACTACCACAAATTTTTCGAGGTAATATATAATGATTATGTTTTTCCAGGACATGAATACTTTTTGGGCATTAGTGAGTCCAAAAGGTACTACTATGAACTCATAGTGGCCATACCTTATATGAAAAGAAGTCTTGGGATATACTTCTTCTTCAACTTAACATGGTAATATCCTGAACACATATCCACCTTAAAGAATTATTGTGCTCCACATAGATGATCAAACAAGTCATCAATACATAGAATATGATACAAGTTCTTTATCATGTTCTTAAATATATTACAATAATTAATGAAATGACACATTTTACCGTCCTTCCACTTGACGAATAGGACTAGTGCACCCCATGGTGGAGCACTTGGGAATATGAACCCTTTATCTAGATTCTCTGGTAGTTGATTCTTTATATCCTAAAGTTCCACACCATCCATCTATATATAAGATTTATTAATTGAAACATCCTAGGTATATAATCGATTGAAAATTCAATATCACAACTATGAGGAAGACTAGGAAATTTATCAGGAAACACATCAATATATTCCATCACAATGGGAATCTCTTCAAGGATGATTCATTCCTTAGACTCAATCATTTGATATAGATATTCTTGATATTAGGTAAATAATATCCATTCTTGAGATGTTGGTTCTAATGATTATTCATGCACCTCCTTGTAATTGTAAAAAATTAGGGGTCGATTCACAATATGGAGAGTGATTTACTTATCACAGAAATTTATGTTAGCTCTATATAGGGACAACCAATCCATACCCATAATTTCAAAAAATTCCACCACATGGAGTATGAAAAGTTTCACTAGGAAATTAATCCCAAAAAATTATGATAGGGGAGGAGTCATATATGTAGGATTCAATAATTGACCAATTTTACATTTTCACCTACAACTCTACTTCCATGGTTTGTGGTGGTGTTTGAATATTTTTACTAAAAATTCATGATATGAAATATTGTGTAAAACTTGAATAAAAAATTATATTTTCAATTAATGAATGAATAACTATATTACCTATCACCACTTAATTTTTAGGATCCACATCAGTAGTTGTGGTGAAAAAATACCACCCATACTGACTTGGAGGTTCTTAGTTGTCTCTAAAAACCCTAGAATAAGTGTATTGGATTGAAAAGTGTCATTGTTCACTGTATTTGAATCATTGAAAAAATGTGTTAAGGGTTGACCATAGAATTACTGTCCTCAAAAACATTAGTCAGTTTATCCTATAAAAAATCATTAGCTAGGTTCCCTTCTTTCCCAAGACTGAAACATTTCTTTTCCCCCTCAGGAAATTTCCAGGGTTCATTTTAATGAACCTTTGAAAAGTGAGATATTGAAATTTATTAGCACTATTAGATTTATCCATTAGACCATTAGAGTAAAAATCTACTATCTACCTCTTATCCTCGCGATACCCTTGAGATTCACTAATCACAAGGTCTACTTTAAGAGAACATTATACAATTTCCTCATAGATATAAAAGTCTCATATCACTAGGGATTTTCAAATAGTATGTTTTATTCCCCAAAACAAGCTTTCAACCTTGAATTCAAAGGTAACAACAAATATAGAATCATATCATGAATGTCTTTTGATGTTTTCCTTATATTACCTAATATTTTTGTTTTATTTTTTCTTGATGTCATGGAAATACCTTTCTATTTGAAGACAAATATCATGTGGAAAATATTTATCGATATTTTTCTGAAATTCCTTCCACCTCATCACTTCAATATCTTTTTTCTGATTAATATTCTTGATAAATTTCCACCACTAATCATCTTATCCTTCCATATGATAAATATCCAATATAATCTTCTCTTACTCAGTGCATTGAAGTAAAGAGAAGATCATCTCTATAGAGTTGATCCATTTTTCCACGATTAAGGTATCAGATGATCTATTGAAATTTAAAGGCCTTTGTCACATAAATCTCTAATTTTTAACTTGTTCTATATTATGGGGATTTGGAAACTCCACATGATCTAGGTTTTTATTCACAACCTATTTTAGATAATAGAGTATTATCATAATTTTCATGATTCCTACTCCCATTGGGTTGGGCAACTCATTGGGGGCAGTCAACGCATTGCTTATCGCATTGATTTTTTACATAATTATTCCTATTTCCATACATTAGATAGAATAAAAGAGAAATTAGGGGTGATTATTATTAAACTATTAAACACATAAAGGGGTATCCAACGATATGAAAAGGATAATTTATATATTACATTTATTTATTAACTTAGGAATTTCTAATCTTAAATCTATGTTATCCACGATCTATTTCCTAACATATATTGTAATGGGATTTTTTGTTCCATTTATAATGTATCATAATGATATTATGAATTTACCAAAGAATATCCCCCCAGTGCATCAAAATAGGTGTCCAGTGAGGCCAATTTTTGTGCACCTGTTTCCAATTGAGTCATGATCAATGTGGTGTTTTTGGGTTTGACCACTATGTAACTTTGTACCAAATCCATATACACTTGTATTATCTAGACATGGATGTATTTTCATTATAAACCACTTAAACTACACTTACCAAAAATCTAGGTATTTTTTCATACATTTATTCTTATCCTTAAGTATTTTTTTAGAGTTTTCTAATCCTAATCCCAAAAATACTAAACTTTTCCTTTAATACCAACTATAAAAACCCATCAATTTATTACAAATTAAAACATGATTTATTACCTAATATTTCAATTAATAAAAACTAAAAGATATAAAATTATAATTTATTTGTGAATTAGTTTCATTTTATAAAAACTTAAAGTAGGAACAACATATTTTTTTATTGAAATATTCCATAACATTCTTGTACTAAAAACTGCATGGTATAACGTGTGGAAATACCTAAGAAAGGGGTAAGATATAAAGCATAGTAAGGAATAAGCATGGAATAACATGAAAAAAACAAATGATAGAAAAAACAATACAAATTGGCCATAAAAGGACTGAGAATCATAAACATGAATAATGAGGCATGATATATCATGATAATATAAAGGCAACATAGGAAATATGGAAACTACATAAAACATTACATCATAAACATATTTCAAGGCTAACTGCCAAAAAATCATGATGGAAAATTTCACATAAAGGAACCAGGTTCATTCTTTATCCCAACATGATGTCTCATGAGACTAAAAAATATCCACTACATTGGAGTGATATAAAATTCCACTCACACCCATCCCTTTCATTTAATTCTAATGCCAAATTGTGCCACATTGATCATAAAACATGGATTAATTAATCATCATATTTTGTTCCATGATCAAGGAGTATGGACTAAATACATTGAATTCCCATGTATAAGAATTATATGTGTTTAAATTATAATACTCTTGATAGGTAATGAATATTTTATTCACTACACAATTGTTTTGGCATGGAAAATCACAGTTAAATTTCATCTTCATAATGAAGTCACTTAAAAATTCATAAAAAGGGTTGATGTGAGAGAAAAGGGTACTTAATTATTTTTTAATAAAATGCATAGTAATAGGGAAATAGAAATAAATATCCCAAAATTAGGATTTAGGAAATACAAGGAATAAGAAAAAATAAAACATAAATAAATAAGAGGAGGAAATGATCCCTTACTTGAGTGTGTCACTCCAAATTCTTGGGAGGTACCTCTTGAGAGCTTGGGGGCACCTTGGGAGGACTCTATAGATGGTAAAAAATATTAATGACATTATACATGGATATATAGTTGTGAAAAATGAAAGCATGGGTGGGTTTATTTAGGAAATGAGTGGAGATTTCTTTAATATTTCTCAATCATAGGTTTTAGACTCTATATAACAAATTAAATGAAACCAAAAACCTTCCCAGGATTTTCCCATGATTTTGAAAAAATGGGAGTGTTATTCATTATTTCATAAATATAAGATACAAAATTTATAAAATAAAACCCTAGATTATGTAGAAGTTATTCATACTCTTAAAGAAAGGATTTTAAAACATTAAAATATATTAATGGTTTTGGAGGATTCATAATGGATTAATAAAATTATTGAAATAAGCATAAAATCAAATTATTTTAAAGGAAAAACATATATTGAGTCTTGGATTCCATTTATTGTATTTCTTACATCATTTTTGGGTCATTATGATGTTATAATACACGCTGTATATTTATATGATATTTAATTTTATCCTGAAAATTTGACTTTCTGAGAAAATTATGACAAATTCACTATTGAATAATTTCAAAATTTTGATTCCAAGAATAATATTAATTTTATCTAAATAATTTTCCAGATATGTGTATTTTCAATTTTAATATAGTAATATTCTTTTATTGAGAAATGTTTTGTTTTTGACAATAAGAGTTTTCAAACCTTTTTGAAAATTACATTTGACTTCAAAAAATTATATTATCATTTATATTTATTAATAATTATTTAATAATAATAATATTTTATTAAAATAATATTTATTTAAATAATACTTTAATTCATCAAAATAAATACGTTAATTTAAATTTTATAATAATTAAAAAAATCAATTTGTGTTTTATTGCATCAAAATAAAAAAAATTATAAATAAATAATAATAAAATGAAAATATATTCATTATTTTGTACAAAATAATTTACAATAATATTTATTGGGTCTTGATAAATATCCCTTTAATACACTAGAAAATTCCCTAAGGGTATGTTTCATGATGGTGAGACTTTTATTAGGTGGTTTGATGAATATGGTTTGGTTCGTGATCTCAATGAGCTTGAAATACCCTCGTAAACAGTTTTGCTAATTCTTATGTTATTGGATCTTAGCTTGGGATAGGTCAAGAGAAATGTACAGTGATTCTATGTCCCTTAGAATCTCTGATAAGTGGGCTTCATAGGGTTTTATCATACTAGTTGAGGCCATCAATTCCTTTTTCAATGTTAATTGGATTGGTTAATCCATATATTTATACTATTCATAATATATTTTTTAAATGACTATATCATCAACAAAAATGATTCTTAACAGTATTTTAAATATAATATAATAAAACCGAGGAAGTGAATGTGTTTTCTATAACTATAATACATAATAATATAGTAAATTAAATCAAAATTCTAATTTCATTTATAAAAGTTTGGGTCGTTACAACTCTTTTATGCAAAATATGTTTCAAATGATTACCTAAGTGGTAATGGATTTATGTTACAACATCATTGTTTATCAAGATTAGTTATCATTATGTATTATATGATGAAATATTATCTCCTACCTCTCATTTATTATTATTATTTTTCTTATACTCTAGTTTTTATGGATAATAAATGGTTTCCGTTTATTTTCTATAATTTATGTACTCAAGAGTCTAAAATAATGTTTTTAAGAAAAATCATCTTTATTTTTATCTTTAGTAGGAGACTCATTTTTCTTCCAAAACCTTGTTTTATAATAATTCTTTGAATTTTTTTACAACTATTCAAATTATTTATTAATAAAATTTTACCCATGTTTTTATTTTTTTAAAAATGATTTAAAATAAAACTTGATTCCGTTTTCCAAAAAATTATCTTTGAAATATAAATGAAAATATAAAAGGAAACTTTATTTTAACATGTATGTAATGGAATGAATATTATACCATCATGATTTTTTTTATTTGAAGCATTTTTTATATTATTTAATGTGTTTTTCCAAAGAAAAGGATTTCTAAAATAATTTATCAAGTTTTAGTTTTAAAAATTTATTTTCAAAGAGAATTTATTTTCCTTAAGAAATGTTCCAAATGATCATTAGAAATCATTCTACATATATGATGGAATTATTTCATCTAACTTATGATTTTTTAGGGATACGAACTAAGGATACTACTACTATTATTATTTCAATGAATTTTTTATCATGAAAATATTTTTAGGATTTTTTTTCACTTCTATGGTTTATACCATGATAAATATTTTTCGAAACCCACTTATTTTCCATTGTGGTATGCTATGATGAAATGATTATGAAACATGTAACTTTTACATAGGTTATTCTATATTGAAATGTTTTATTAAACCCATTTATTTTCATGTTTTCTCATATTATTATTGTTCAATGATCTTTTGGCACATAAATTTATGGATTATATGATTAGTGATACCTATATCTCCCTCCAATACATTAGGTATTGATTAATGTTATATGAGATAAAGGGTACATGATAGGTTATACTTTTCCCGATTGTGGGTACATGATAGGTTATCCCAAGCCTAAAAGATGTGACACTTGAGGTTATCCCAACCCCTAAAGAGAGTATATGGGAGGTTATCCCAAGCCTGAAATTGTTACAGGGGTGGTTATCCAAATCCTAACATGTTATGAATGTCTTGGTGGGTATCATTTAAATAAGATTTTCTATGATTATGTGTATTCCACAATTCTATGTCATATTCCAAATTTATTATCTCATGGATCATGTTCCTTGTTTCCCTTACGATTCATGTATTATGAAATGCTAGTATATATTCCATGAATCAATATAACGATCTTTGATATACCCAATATGGTTTTCAAATGTTATTTTCATGTTATCGTGCCCTTATTCTCATGTAGTTATTATTTATATTCCTTGTTTACCATTAATAATAATCTAAGATCAAATTTTCTTATGTTTCCTTTCCCCATGTTATGAATTATTGTTTTTATGCATGATTTCTAAATTTGGAGGTTCTTTAAGGTAGAGATCAACAATCATTCAATAATTAAGAAGATTGTGTTCCAAGTTTACATAGGAACTAAACTATTATGGTCCTCAGGTGTGTGTTTGTGTAATGAAATCAATACTCATCTAAAAATATGTATTATCCATATATGAGAATCCTAGGCTGCTATACATGTAATATCAATGTGTGATCATTTTTGTGATAATTCGAATAATTTAAAATCAATTTATTTCAGGAAGTTATATCAAATTCAATAATGAATGTGACTTTTCAATTATCATTGATTAGGTTGGATATGGATCAAATATTAATTTACAATTAAATAATGTACATTAAAATAAATGGGAGGTAACCTCATCCTACATTGATCAAATAATTTCTCATAAATATATTATAGAGAAGATTATGGATTCTAAAATGTTTGAAGTAGACATAAAAAAGGACAATTCTATAAGAAAGTGGAAGAAAATAGTGTTTATCATAGATGATAGAGGAATTAGATTTGTTTAAGGATTATTTATACCATCAATTACTATGATAAATAAATTGATATTGAAGGATGTAGATAAAAATCTATTCTCTATATTCCCATGGAGTATAATGGTGTATTGAGATCTTTGAAAGAATAACTGTTGGGGTGATAAAAAAAGAGATTATGTAATTTATATCCTGGTGTGTGGTATGTTAAAATGTAAAGGGGGAATATAAAACATCCAAAATAATGATGCAACTGTTACTCATGCATAAGTTGAAATGGGAGAACTTCACAATAGATTTTTTCATGATTTTTTCCAATGAAATCCAAATGCAATAATTCCATATGTGTATTATTGGATATTTTCAAATATACTTATCACTTCATAACTATATGGGAGTATATATCCCTCAATCTATTAAAACTGATATACATTAGAAAATTATTAAATCATTACGGAACATTACTATGGATTATATCTTATCAATATATAATATTGAGATTAATGTTCTAGAAAATTATTAAATATGATTTAAAAACATTGTTTAACATAATTTCAACTGGTATCCTCCCACCATATTGATGTCCAATTTTAATAGACGGTCCAAAAATATTAGGATATGTTGAGAATCATCTCCATGTACATGAAAAAAGTATGAGAAAAGAATATTTCTCTAGTTGTGTTCTCAAATAATTTTTTTCCACTCAATAATTCATATGTCTCCGTATAAATCCCTATATAAAAGTAAATTCTGAACTCCATCATGTTTTGGGGAAGTTGGAGAATGTAATTTATTAGGACCTAAATTAATTAATGAAATTATATAGATAGCCAATGTAACTTCATAATATTTTATGATATATTTTTTCAAATAAATTTTATTTATTAGATATCATTTTTTACACACAACAAAAAGTTGATACAAACCATCATATACTATTAAAATATTAGTATTTAATGCTATAGTTATCACCTAACTGTTGGATTGGAATGCATGAATATGATTAAATAAATTATGAAAATTTATGGATAACACTTGTATAAAATTAATTAATTTGATATAATTTAATTAAAATGAATATAAAAATATATTAAAACTAAAGTAGTTTTTATGAAAAACTATTTTTATGCCTATAATGTCTATCTATATTAATAAACTAAACCTATCACTCATTGTGAATGATTAAAATTAAATTACTATATTTTATATAAAATCAAAAAAATTAAACATTAATATAAAATTTTATCTTAGCATGGGATAAGAATAAAATCTAATGTTATTATAAAAAATACACTTTTCCAAAAATGGGTTTTAATCACTAATTTGACATTTATTTTACAGATTATTTCTACCAATTATAGAAATTGAATCCTAAAAAATAGATTCCCTCTTTTGAATTAGGAGAATTAAATTTGATAAATAGGCCTATATTATTTTTGGTCTATATGTATAGTAATCGTAGTAAATTTTTGTCACTTCAGTAAGTGTGAAATGGGTAAAATTGGGTTAAAACCATGAACAAGAATTTGAATTTTTTAATAGTTTCCATTAAAATATTAAATGAATAGAGGTTATTAATTTTTATCCATGTCTCAAATATATTTCCACTTAGTTCCTTATTTCATTGAATAAGATGTTTATATTAATTTAATAATTGAAAAATAAAAAACTTCACTCTCATACTTCTATACATTTATTATATATACACATGGGGAAGAAAGAATCTTGTGAATGAATATTAATGGTTATTTTAAAATTAATGAAATTACATTCATGTTGTAAATTTATTTATAATTTTTTAATTATAAAGTTAACTTAAATTATTATGCAATAGCCACATAATATTTCCTCATGTAATATAAAATTAAAATAAATTGATTTTAAAATTTTTAAAAGTAATATAATTTGGGTGATTTATAGTTTTCAAAAAAAATTTATATAAAAAATAATTATTAAGGATGTTTTAAGAGATTAAAATTGAATTCCATTTTTATTGGTGTCTTTAAAGGTAATTGAAATGATTAATTACAAAATTGACAATAATGATATTTTATAATAAATATTTTTTTCAAATGAATTAAAATTCATAAAAAAATTATATTCATCTATGATAATGTAATATTGTTAATCATATCAAACATGATCCATTTATGAGAAATTTTTACATTTATGGGATCATTATTAACAATTTAAAATTGAAATTTTTGTTACCACTATAATGTTAAAAATGATAAACAATGTTTTTAATAAAAAATGTAATGTTTAAAATAGAACTAAAACAATTATAATTTTTATTGAATGTAGTTATTTTGACCCTAGACTATTTTTTATTATATTTCATGTCCATATAGAAGAATTTATCTAGGGAATGAATTTTTTTATTTTAATATTTTTTGAAATTTGAAGTGAGTCTTCTCCCTCCCTTATAAATTGACACCCCACCATTCCCTTCATTACACCATGTTGAGCCTTATAAATCAACCAAACCCTACCCAATTCACTTATCTACTTACCAGTCCTCATTATAGGAAATATGTTTTATCCAAAGGCCAAAAAAGGATATTAATTGGAGATATTAAGGGTTTCTTCCAAATAAGATGAGGTTAGAGTTCTTTCAGAGCTATTGGAACTTGATATAATAAAATTTCTTCTAACATTTACTTTGTAACACCCCAAGTTTCCATGGTATGATCCTCTTTGAATAATAGAGCAGCGTGTGTTGTACGCAACCTCGATTTCTAACACACTACGACCAATAAAAGTAGTAGTTATGAATAGTAATACCCACCTTTAAAAATTATATAAATTTTATATTTCAAAATGGACTTCATTTTTTGGATTTGGAATATCGAAATTAGCCTATATTGAATTTTTGGTATTTTTCTGAGAACTTCCAATTTATGATGAATAGTGAAAAAAACTTAAAAACAACTTTTTTAATAAAAATAATTTATAGTGATAAATTATAAAATTGAGTGGTTATAAAGTGTAATTAGAATATATTTTTACCATTTTATCCAATGGTGGTCATTAAAATTAATTTCACTTTAAAATTGGACATAAATAATTGTTAATCTTTTGATACATATTGTTTCTTAAAAACACGCAATTTGTTGTGACAATGGGAATTAATTATAAAATTAATTAATGAAAATTATATTTTTTGAATTTTTTAAAATAGAAATCATTTTTGAATTCAGAATATCAAATATATCTTATGGTGAATTTTTGGTATTTTTCTGAAAAACCATAATTTTTGATGAATAGTGAAACCACTAAGTGGTAGTTTAAAAACTAATTTTTCATGTAAATGAAACATTACCAATTCTGTGTATTGAATTTAAAAAATCTGAAATATATGGTTGTCATTAGGAAGTAAAATGTGGTTCAATGGGATTAAAATAATTTTTGGTGAATAGAAACTTTTAAGTTCTATTAATCGCGATTAAAGGTAATTAGTGTAACTTAAGGTAAAAATAATGTTATAATAACTTGAAAATACCTTTAAACTTGTACTACCCTTATTAGGTGAGTCATGGACGACCAAGAAAATCCACGGGTCAACTTGGGGACCCCATGGAGCCACTTGGGTAAGAAAATGACATTAATAACTTTTTATTTAAAGTAAAAATAAAATTGTCACAAACATGTGTTGTTTTACTAAAACATTTATTACATGGGGTTATATAAGATAAATTTTCGACTATAAAAATTAATTGGAAAGATAAAAAGATTTAATACATCATGATGATTTTTATATAATTGTTATACATTAAATAAATTAAAATTTTTATGACACCATGATGATGCATCGATTACCTCATTAATAAACTTTTTAAATAAAATGAAAAGATAATGTAAAATCTAAGACATACACTTGTCAAAAACCTATTTTAGGGATAGATTTAGAACCCTTATCACCTTATCCTAGAAATATATAATTGTGGGACCTTTGAAATCCGAAAATTACTTCATAATAATGTAACATTTCATTACTTTCCAAGAGTGCCCCTCTTCTCCTCTTATAAAAGGCCCCCACCACTACCACCTTATTAACACTATCAAGCCATTTATCTCAGCCAAAATATGCTCAAATACTCTCTAAACTTCCCTATTTTACTCCTAGAAGCCTCACTTTGGGAAGAAGTCTTCTCAAGGAAGCCTTTGGCTCAAATAAAAAAGAGTTACCCGATTTTAAGGTAATGTCTTCTCTTATGTTTTTTGTTTTATTTTGCTTCTGCAACCCATTAAACTCTTTTTATTCCATTATTTTGTAACAAAAACAGTATCTAAAATATAATAGGATGTTGGTATGAGATGTATTTGATTTACACTTACACACACCTTTGTCTAATGGTTAAAGAACATACTGTTTCTGTGGTTGGTGAATTTATGCCTCACAAAACGATGATTGTTCAATCTTCGTTTAACACCTCTCATTGTGGAAATTAAGATGTAAATATATTTATATATGATATATATTATGTTTATGTTTTCCTTATGCTTCTGTATTTCTCATTTATTGCATACCATTATGATTTCCATTATGGGTAAACGTGATAATTTCATTTTAGGAAGTGCGGACTACCACCCCCTCAAAGTGATTTGAATCTTTAATGCCATATGTGGGATGTATAAAGGATGGAGTAAATGATATTATATATTATATTATACTGGAATTATAATATAGCTTTATATCATTATGATTTTATTCCATTAAATACGAAATAGAAATGAAAGTAGCGTTCATGCGTACCTACGGCTTACCGTTTCCATGAACGATGCATTTCATTTCTTACCTCTAAATGTTACGTAATTTTATGAATGAATGTATATATTGGATATATATGATATATATGATATCTAAATCATGAATATAATTATGAAGATAATGTATATTCTACCACATAAACAACTTGTAATTATAAGTAGTTTATTTTTGACTCAAGTACCAATGATCGACAAAATGACCGTTATTATCTTAAATAATTACATAATGTTCATAACATGGTAATAAGTGATATAAAAGGAATAATGAACATGAAAAAGGTTATTAATAAATTATAAATTAACTCTAGTTTATTATTTAGGAGTTTAAAGAATGATCGAGTCAAGTCGGACACGAGGTAAGGGAACTTCTTAACCCAATTTCAATTCTTTGGGTTAATCTCATACTTTCAAATAATGTCATGATATTATTATGTCCTATCTTGTATTTGTACTTTATTTATGTGTACATATAGTGAATACAAATAATAGATCTATTTTATTTAAAAAATGTTCTTTGTAAGGGACTTCGTCTCAATCTCCTTTCATTGAGGCATATTTTGTTTTATATACAACTTTCTTTTATATGGTGTATAAACCCCTTTGACTTTTACGTTTATTCAAGAGGAATCTTTTTTTATACGAATTATTTTACTAAATGAAAAAAGGGATAGTTTTTTGTCGTACGTATGCAGCGACAACGACTTCTCCACCACCGTGACCATTATTTGAGTTTCGGCTTCCTCTACAAGCCATAACTTTTTTAAATGAAAAATAATTACAAAGTTTTAATTTCTTTTATTTTGGTATTGAAAATGGTTTTGAAAGTGTTTTTTATATCAATGTGTTGTATTGATGTCTCAGGATTGAAATTTGGAAATGTTATGTTTCCTTTATGCATGTTTTATGTGATATGATTATGTTATGGTTTATGATATGTTTAAACCTTTTCATATATAGAATACATTGGACTTAATAAGTGACGGGTGGAGCCCGCTATAGCTCCTTGATGCATCGGTAGGTCTCATGAGATAGAATAGTGTCTTTGAATGAGGCCTTGACAAAATCTTTTTTGTAGTCTTGGCACGAGGCCTTGGCTACGTGGTTATGATATTCTGGGGTTATGCATTCCATCATTATGAAAGTGGTTATTGATATTGCATGTGATTATTCGACTAGTAGAATATCCATGTGAATAAGTAAATGGCATTATTTCATTTTATTTTACCATATTATGATGAATTTCAAGATTAAAATGCTTTTGTTTCAATTATACAATGCCTTAAATGTTTATGTTTATTTATAAAAGCTTTCACTATATTGTTATCCTTACTGAGCATCTGAGCTCACCCCTTTCAATGTTTTAATTTTTCCAGGATGTGAAAAAGTATTTTATGAATTACCTATAGGGATAGTCAGAAGGGGATATGAGTGTGGACTATGGGGACCATGTTATTGTAGTTTTTCACTTTATAATTTAATGTAAATTTTATGAATGTATCTAGTGTTTACAAGGCTACTAAACTAATCGGTCTTTCGAGACTTGATCTTTTGTGATCAAGCCAATGTTACGTAATAATGCACCGAATCTGGGTAACTGGGGTCGGGGTGTTACAGTTGGTATCAGAGGAAGTTTAGCAATAACCTTGGAAGCTAGATTTAGATAATCTCTGATTAGAGCACATAGGCCTAAGATAAAATTTGAGGATTAGTATAGAAGAAATTCCTAGAATTTTGGTATTATAGAGATTTTGTGAGTTTTTCGAGCAAAACATCCCTGTTTGGATACGAGAAGGTAGAGGCGGCTCTGGAACAAATGTACATAGGGGTAAAACCCGAAAACACCGCTTTGAGCTAGACTCGAACGGGAACCGGTGCATGACAACGGGCCTTGCTGCACTCTTGGTTACGACACTCCCAGGGGATATGCTTGGGATAATACTCATTTTCTTTACAAACCATTATGAAGGGTTTATGAGTATATACATCCTCAAAGAAAACATTTTTATGATTATAGTTCAATTTATGTTAACTGTTTTACAAGTATGGAATTATGTATTTTGATTCACAAATTAATCTAGTTTATGCCATTATTTAGAAATGCCGCCTAGTGGGAGGAATGGAAACCGTATCAATGCACGCACTCCGTGTAGGTATTTCCCTCCTGATCAAGATAATTATAGTGGATCTGGTGATACAACTGGTGTTGATCACCTTATCACCATACTGGGACAACTCACTCAGGTTATGAATAATAACCTTACTCGTATGGAGCACCCTGATCCGCAACGTGGAGGATCAATGTTAGATCATTTCATGAGGCAACAACCGCCAACATTTAATGGGGGTAAAAATCCATTAGTAGCTGAGAAATGGATAAACTCCTTAGAGAAAATATTCCATGCCTTGGGGAGTAGCGAAAGGGAGAAGGTTGTCATGGCAGTTTACCGCCTCACTGGAGATACCGATCAATGGTGGTCGCTGAATCAAAACACAAAGGAAGATGAAGAAGTATCAAGTATGTAATGGAGGGAGTTTAAGGAAATTATCTTAGAAAAATACTTTCCACATGACCATCGAGAAGATATGGAAATGCAATTTCTGAGTCTGAGACAAAAGGAGGACGATAATGTCGCAAAGTATGAGGCCAACTTTACAAGGTTAGTGGGGTATGCTACAGATTATATACGTAATCGAAGAAGTAAGATCGATCGTTTCTTTGATGGGTTAAAACCGTTTCTCCATCGATGTTTAGTATCACAATCTTTCTCAATGTAAGAAGATATAGTCTCGTGTTCTATCAAGATAGAAAATGAATTCTCTAAATCTTATGACAATAAAGTAAATCAAGAGAAGAAGAGAACGGTGGAACAAGAGACAGATAAAGGGAAAAAGGGAAAGAAGGATTTTCCATTATGTGATAATTGTGGGAAGAATCACCCCGGTACCTGCCTAAAAGGAATGAGAGTTTGTTATAAATATGGAGAAAAAGGTTACCAAGCTCGTGATTGCAAGGGAAAGAGAGAGGCTATCAATGTTGAATGATACAATTGTAGGGAAATGGGGCATTATGCAACTGAATGTACTAAGCGTCAGGGAAACATACTTCAGAAAAGGCCAAGGGATCAAGGCCAATCTTATGCTGTTACTACAGTTGAAGCGGAATAATTAATGTATTGGTTCATTTGGACTCAAGGATTATATTCTGGTTATAAGAATATTGTAATATATTTAATGATTGTACTGCAGTACATGTTGTTTTAATTAAGGTTTTAATATGATGAAGTTAATCATATTTTTAGTATGTGACAATAAGAGAATCTTTACTTTGTTTTGGGAATCTAATGTCACAATTGATTTTGGAATTTAAAGACCCTTTAGAGAAAGTATGGACGGAGCTATTTTGGATAACTATAAAGGTTGGAATGGATTAAGTTGAACTTTGGATAGTATTGTTTAAGGTTACAACATTTATGAAGATTATTTTTGGAATATTATAATACTATAGTTTTAGGAAAAGGACAACCAGCCGGTCAGGGGATAACCCGTCACGTCGGACACAGCTGCAGGAATCGATCCCACACCCACAGTGTGACAGGCCTTTATTACCTACCACTAGCCTACAGGAAGTCCCTGATAATTACAAAATAGTTTTCCTAATCTAAATGGCTTGTGTTAATATTTAGAACCTTATAAAATTAAGATAAATAGAATATTTTTGAGTTCTATTACCTTAGAGTGAAATATGGGTTTGTGGTAAAAATTTATTAAAGAATGAAAGTCTACATGACAAGTAAGTATATTTCCTTACGTTCTTAGTAAATCTCTTAAATAAATTCCTCAACTTTATGAAAGGTAAATTAAAAAAAACGTTGTCAGTTAACTTTTCCAACTAGGGATTCAATGACCATTTAACCAATCACAAGTTTGTGACTTTCTTGTGGGTAACTTTCCCCTAATCCTGTTTTCTACAACTCTCCATCATACCTTGATGGTTTTTTTTCTTCCATATCCATATTTTCATAGAATCCTAGTATGGGCTATCTCGGGTGACCTTTGTACTTCTCTTTATTTCTTTTAAAGTTATATTTTTATTAACCTTATTTCCGTTGTGGGTTTTCCACAAAGGTATTTTCTATTTTCAACCTTTTATTTTCAAAGAAAAATTTTAAATTGCGAGGACAAAATTTATTGAAGGAGGGGAGAATGTAACACCCCAAGCTTCCATGGTACGCTTCTCTTTGAATAATAGAGCAGCGTGTGTTGTACGCAACCTCGAGTTCTAACACACCGCGACCAATAAAAGTAGCAGTTATCAATAGTAATACCCACTTTTTGAAATTATAAAAATTTTATATTTCAAAATGGACTTCATTTTTGGATTCGGAATATCGAAATTAGCCTATGTTGAATTCTTGGAATTTTTCTAAGAACTTCCAATTTTTGATGAATAGTGAAAAATACGTAAAAACAACTTTTTTAATCAAAATAATTTATAGTTATAAATTATACAATTGAGTGGTTATAAAGTGTAATAAGAATAAATTTTTACCATTTAATCCAATGGTGGTCATTAAAATTAATTTCACTTTGAAATTGGACGTAAACAATTGTCAATCTTTTGATATACATTGTTTCTTAAAAACACGTTATTTGTTGTGACAGTGGGAATTAATTATAAAATTAATTAATGAAACTTATATGTTTTGAATTTTTTAAAATATAAATCATTTTTTAATTTGGAATATCAAATATAGCTTAGGGTGAATTTTTGGTATTTTTCTGAAACACTTTAATTTTTGATGAATAGTGAAACCACTAAGTGGTAGTTTAAAAACTAATTTTTCATGTAAATGAAACATTACCACATCTGTGTATTGAATTTGAAAAATCCTACATACATTTTTTTCATTAAGAAGTAAAATTTGGTTCAATGGGATTAAAATAATTTTTGGTGAATAGTAACTTTTAAGTTCTATTATTCGTGATTAAAGGTAATTAGTGTAACTTAAGGTAAAAATAATGTTATAATAACATGAAATTACCATTAAACTTGTCCAAACCTTATTGGGTGAGTCATGGACGACCAGGACAATCCATGGGTCAACTTGGGGACCCCATGGAGCCACTTGGGTAAGAAAATGACATTAATAACTTTTTATTTAAAGTAAAAATAAAATTGTCACAAACATGTGTTGTTTTACTAAAACAATTATTACATGGGGTTATATAAGCTAAATTATCGACTATAAATATTAATTGGAAAGATAAAAATATTTCCTACATTATGATAATTTTTATATAATTTTTAGACATTAAATAAATTAAAATTTTTATGACACCATGATGATGCAGCGATTACCTCATTAATGAACTTTTTAAATAAAATGAAAAGATAATGTAAAATCTAAAACATACGCTTGTAAAAAACCTATTGTATGGGTAGATTTCGAACCATTATCACCTTATCCTCGAAATATATAATTTTGGGACCTTTGAAATCCGAAAATTACTTCATAATAATGTAACATTTCATTACTTTCCAAGAGTTCCCCTCTTCTCCTCTTATAAAAGACCCCCACCACTACCACCTTATTCACACCTTCAAGCCATTTGGCTCGGCAAATCTCTGACAAAATACTCTTTAAACTTTCCTCTATTACTCCTAGAATCCTAACTTTGGGCATAATTCTTCCCAAGGAAGACTTTGGCTCAAATCAAAAAGAGTTACCCGATTTTAAGGTAATGTCTTCTCTTATGTTATTTTGTTTTATTTTGCTTCTCCAACCCCTTAAAATATTTTTATTCCATTATTTTGTAACAAAACCAGTATCTTCAATATAATAGGATTTTTTTATAAGAAGGATTTGATTTACACTTACACACACCTTCGTCTAATGGTTAAAGAACATACTGTTTCTGTGGTTGGCGAATTTCTTCCTCCCGAAACGATGATTGTTCAATATTCTTTTAATACATCTCATGGTAGCCATTAAGATGTAACTATATTTATATATTATATATATTATGTTTATGTTTTCCTTATTCTTCTGTATTTCTCATTTATGGCATAACTTTATGATTTCCATTATGGGTAAATGCGATAATTTCATTTTAGCAAGTACGAACTACCGCCCCCTCAAAGTGATTTGAATCGTTAATGCCATATATGGGATGTATAAAGGATGGAGTAAATGATATTATATATGATATTATACTGTAATTATAATATACCATTATATCATTATGATTTCATTCCATTAAATACGAAATAGAAATGAAAGTAGCGTTCATGCGTATGTACGGCTTACCATCTCCATGAACGGTGCATTTCATTTCTTACCTCTAAATGTTACGTAATATTATAAATAAATGTATATATTGGATATATATGATATATATGATATCTACATCATGAATATAATTCTGGAGTTAATGGATATTCTACCACATAAACAACTTGTAATTATAAGAAGTTTATTTTTGATTCAAGTACCACAGATCGACAAAACGACCGTTATTAACTTAAATAATTACATAATGTTCATAACATGGTAATAAGTGATATAAAAGGAATAATGAACTTGAAAAGGGTTCTTAATCAATTATAAATTAACTCTAGTTTATTATTCAGGAGTTTAAAGAATGATCGAGTCAAGTCGGACACGAGGTAAGGAAACTTCTTAACCCAATTTCCATTCTTTGGGTTAATCTCCTACTTTCAAATTATGTCATGATATTATTATGTCATATATTGTATTTGTAATTTCTTTATGTTTACTTATAGTGAATACACATAATAGATCTATTTTATTTAAAAAATGTTCTTTGTAAGGGACTTCGTCTCAATCTCCTTTCATTGATACATATTTTGTTTTATACACAACTTTCTTTTATACGGTGTATAAACCCCTTTGACTTGTACATTTATTCAAGAACAATCTTTTTTTATATGAAGCATTTTACTAAACGACAAAAGGGAATGTTTTGTGGTCGTATGTATGCAGCGACAACGACTTCTCCATTGTCGTGACCATTATTTGAGTTTCAGCTTCCTCTACATTCCATAACTTTTTTAAATGAAAAATAATTACAAAGTTTTAATTTTCTTTTATTTTGGTATTGAAAATGGTTTTGAAAGTATTTTTTTATATCAATGTGTTGTATTGATGTCTTGTGATTGAAATGTAGAAATGTTATGTTTCCTTTATGCATTTTTTAAGTGATATGATTATGTTATGGTTTATGATATGTTTAAACCTTTTCATATAAGGAATGCAATGGACTTAATATGTGACGGGTGGAGCCATCTATAGCTCCTCGATGCATCGGTAGGTCTCATGAGACAAACTAGTGTCTTGGCATGATGCCTTGACAAAATATTATTTGTAGTCTTGGCACAAGGCCTTGGCTATGTGGTTATGATAGTCTGGCATTATGCATTCCATCCTTATGAAAGTGGTTATTGATATTGCATGTGATTATTCGACTAGTAAAATATCCTTGTGAATAAGTAAATGGAATTATTTCATTTTATTTTTCCATATTATGCTGAAGTTCAAGATTAAAATGATTTTGTTTCAATTATACAATGCCTTAAATGTTTATGTTTATTTATGAAAGCTTCCACTATATTGTTATCGTTACTGAGCATCTGAGCTCACCCCTTTCAATGTTTTAATTTTTCCAGGATGTGTAGAATTATTTTATGAATGACCTGCAGGGATAGTCATAAGGGGATATGAGTGTGGAATATGGAGACCATGTTATTTTAGTTTTTCACTTTATGATGTAATGTAACTTTTATGAATGTATCTAGTGTTTCCAAGGCTACTAAACTAATCGGTCTTTCGAGACTTGATCTTTTGTGATCATGCCAATGTTACATAATAATTCACTGACTCTGGGTAACTGGGGTCTGGGTGTTACATACTTCTATGATAAACATGTCATATTCACCACTTTTTCCTAATATGTGGTGTATATATCAAACGTAAATACATTTTAATATTATAATCATAAAAATTAAGGGATATACATATCATTATACTATTATTTCCTTCATTAGAAATACAGATCAAAAGTTACCATACCAGTAACATATTTATGTTTCAATCCTATTTTAATCACGATAGTTTATGATTGAATTTACATTGAGGAAGTTATATAATCCTTAAATTATAAATAAATTTCAATTTATTTCCCTTATTTATTTATTTTTACAAAATTAAATTTTTCCATTCATTTTTATTAATTTATGTTCTCAAAATATTGAATGAATGTTTTTAAGGAAAACCGACACTATTTTACTATTCGGTCAAAAATCCCTTTTATTATATGTACATGTTTTTTATAAAATGTTTTTATAAACATTTCACTATTTATATATGATTTCTTGAAGCCATATTTACCCATGTTTAAATTTCTATAATTTTTTTGGAAAGGAATAGTCCTATTGTTTTCCCAATGAGGTATTTTTGTGTTTTTTTACAAAATTAAGAATGGAATTATTTTTAATCATATATGGAATGAATTAAATTTCCCTATATCATTAATAATGATGATTTTAATACTCCTTTACAAAATTCCATGGTTATTTTCAAAAGAATCCATTTTCTATAATATTTATTAATTTACTAGATTTTAAATAAGTTATCTAAAAATGAAAATGATATTTTTCAAATGAAATATTCTAGTGATTATTTTAAAAGAATCATTATATTTGACAAAATCCTTTGAAAATAATTAAATTTTACAGTGGTATATGGTTCAATGACACCATTATCATTATATTTCTAGATTATTTTTTATTAGTATGATGATATGTTTATGAAACCCATTTATTTTCCAGAGGATATGCAACGATGATATTATTAAATTTTTAATAAACCTATTTTCAATACATAGGTTATGTTATGATGATATGATGTTTTTTATGATAATTTAGAATAGATATTCATGGTTTAAATTATGTTATGGGTGGGTATAAAATTAAATATCCCTCTAATGTATTAGGTAATGTTTTTTATCACATGAGATAACTACGGGAAACAAGTAGATGTCCTCGATCCACTATAGGAAAAAATTCAATGTGTTTTATATACTATGGGAAACATGTCATGGTTAATGATATGTTTTAATTTTTGAAATAGGTTTTTATTCCTGATCCATTTTGGTTTTAGGGTATCAATAGTTATCCTTTACATATGAAATGGTTTATATACTTATAATGGTACCACAATTTTATGAAATGGAATTATGATTAATGACTGATCTATAATGATTTCATAATTTTATAACTCATGTATTTTGAAATTATAATGTTTTATTCCGCAAATAAATTATATAATACCTGATATATTTTGGAAAACTTTTTATGTCATATTTATGATCGCATACCCTTATTCTTTTATTATGATTTCATATGATCATCGATTTATATCTCCCATTTTTTCCTCTATGGAGCATCTATGATCCCCTTTATTATTTTTCATTTCCCCATGTTATAAAGAAATATTTATATAGGGTATTTATAGGAAGATTAGTTTGTGAGAGTATCTTTATAGGATATATTGAATATTGTTTAAGAAATAATATGATTGGGTATCTAGACTAAAGAGATAGTAAACATTTATTGTTCCTATTCATGTATTTTTGAAATTTATTGGATATGCATCTAAAAATATGTAATATTTATTTATGAAAATATTGGGTCCCTTTAGTTATTATCATAGTATAGTATTAGTCATGCTCTTGAGAATAGTATTAGAAAAATTTCCTGAAAACAAAGGGGTTATGTTTATGTATAGGATAAAATCTTGAAGTTTTGGGAATGAAAATTTTATTTAATTAACAAATCAATGAATCACTATTTGGATACTACAAGTGGATGTTGTTTTAGAACAAATGATTCTAGGATTAATAACCACAAAAAGAGGTAGTTATATATATCTCTTCCATCATTCAGTTTCATAGTGATAGCTCCCTTACTAGGAACCATATTTTACACTCCCATGAGATATGATTAGGTTACATAATAGTTTTTTATGAACCATTAAAAATGATATAATTCACGACAAACAATTATGGAATAGATTAAACCTATGGATTCGTAAATTAAAAATAATCCCTCATTATATAGGCATATTATAATTGATATTTCACGATTATGTTGTTTACCACTATTATTACTATTGTTCATAATATATTTCCTTGTTTTAATCAATCTTTATAACACAAATGAATCATTTTAATGTTGAATCTCATGGATAATGAGATGATTTTACTCTCTAGAATCCAAATTTTATGGTAGCTAGAGTGAAAAATCTTATTTTTATGATTCCGAATCATTCAAAATCATTACATCATGCTGATAATTCAAAAGTTAATATAGGGAATGATGTTCTGTTGAGGCCTTAATGAAGGAATAACCATTTTCCTTTTGCAGGTATTCTGATCCACTAGTTATTGAGTAATGGATAAGTACCTTTGAAATGATATTTTCCATTATCCGTTTCTAGGAATAAAGAAAAGTCATTTTAAAAAATTATTCTTTAAAAGGAGAGGAATAAAAATAGGGGAATATTATCTAGAACATGTGGAAATGGAAAAGAATTCACTTCATGAAGTGGAATTATTTTAAGAGTATACTTTCCAATAAGTAATTTCCCAATATTCCACATTTGAAAATAGAGAATTAATTTCATGAGCTAAAAATGAAGGATGATGAGTCTGTCAATACCTATAAGAAAAATATTTTAAAACTAGTGAGGTGCACTTCTACTATTATAATCCAACCTGAAATAAGTTTTATCAATTCATTAGTGTCATAAAAAAAGTCAATGAAGGGCAATAGTCATAATAGACATTTGTATCTATGATTAAATCAATCAATGTGCTACCAAAGTGGAATAGAATTTGGAGTTTCCCATCAATATCAAGGGTTTTATATGAAATAAACTATTAAATTCGAATGAAACTCTAAAAATCCTAGAAAGAAGAAGAATAAGATTATTTTATTATTGACATGTGGAATGAAAAATTAAAGAAATAATATTCAGTGAAGTGGTAAATACTTTAATTTTGGAAAGTATGGTCATCAGGAAACTAGATGCTAAAGTAATGTGATGAAAATAGTCAATTAAAGGAACAATATAAAACCTCAATAGAATTAACCACCCACACTCTAGTGTTTAAAATGAAAAGTGTATAGGAATTATTTTAACCAGTTCTCAAATACAATGGTTAATGATGATGATTGATGTTAGTAACCTCTAAAACATAGTGAAAAATGGAAATCCCATTCTATCACTATTACTGATTTGGATAACAATGTGTGTGAAATATATGAGCCCAATCCATGCATAAATTGGTCCATATGCAGTATCAATGCCTACCATTAGTTGGACCACTACGGTCTAATGTCTTTGAAAAACCCTAACTCCAGTTACCGCTTCGGTCCAATCATTGTTCGCTCCTATGAGGTGTCTTTATCTATGTGATGACGGATCGCGGATGCATATTCTTATTTCTCGTATGCAGTTTTCGATCTCTTGTACTTTTTTTTACTGGAGACGTATGTGGTGCACAGATGCACCCTTGATTCAAAGGATATCTTTAGTTGTCAGTCTCTTGATGTATTTTTTTCTATCATGTTTGGATTTGGAATCCTCTCTTCTCTTGTAGATATTTTAGTTGTTGTCATCCAAAAAAAATGATGGAAAGGACGGATGGAAAGAACGCGCCTTACGCGCCTGGGTTTTTATTCTGATTTTGTGCCTTGTTGTCCCTCGCTTGGATAGGGTTTCTTCCCTCTGGGAACCTGGCCCTTCATCTTCGGATTCACGTTTTCCTGGTTTTGTTGAAGGTGCTCCAACTGCGGGGTTGGATAGGTCTTTCAGGGAAGTTCTTTGTGGATCACCATAGTGTTCAGGTTTGCCTGCTTCCACGAAGTCCTTTTCGTTTTCTTGTTGTAGAGATGTTTCTGGGCGGACTGTGGAGTTTCCGTCAGAGGCTTATGGAGAAGTGGTGGAGGGCCTATGTTGGAATTTGATTACGCATTTTGGTAAAGCGAAGCTGCCGATTTCGGCATTCAATTGTTTTATCAAATCTTGGGGTCTTTCCTCTCTGGTTCCGATTTCACCTATGAACCATTCATCTTTCATTTTGACCTTTGGATCTGAAGGGGATTTCTTGAAGGCCTGGTGTTTTTCTTCTCATATCATGGGGCATTAGAGATTTAGTTTATCTTAGTGGTCTCTTGATGCGCATAGGGGTAAGGAAAGTCCACTTGCGGCAGTATGGATCTCCCTTCCAGGTCTGTCTCTACCCTTAAATAAATTGCCTTTCCTCAAAGCAATTTGGGATCCCCTGGGGAGGTTTCTGTGAGTTGAAAACAACTTTAGGGGGTGTGTGGACGTCTCTAATGCACTGATCTGCGTTGAACTTGATATCTCCTTAACAATTTTGGAAAGGGTATCTTTAAAGGTGAGGGTGTCGTTTTCTTGGAGTCAAAATTTAGTCTACTCAGTATATCCCAGGTACTGCTCTCATTGTTGCCTGCAAGGGAGCTCAGTTCAGGTTTGCGGGAAGTCTATTTCTGATGGGGTGCATTTTCAGAGGTCTGGCAGGAAGGATGGTTTTCAGGGAGATGATTTTCTTGGTAAGGGCGATGGGTCTGAAGGTGAAAATGGTTTTTCTGATCAGGTATTCTTGTTCGATTCTGTTTCATCTTTCAGCGACCTTGTTATTCTATCTTCGAATGACTATTTTGAATCTTCTGGTAAAATAGAATTGGTTATTAGCACTGTTTCTTTGCCTTGTGGGAGTTTTACTGAGTTTTTTATCTCTATACTAAGCATTGCTAATTTTTAGAACACACCTATCATTAGTTTTTTCTATTAAGGTTTGGTTAAGCGTTGTTTCCCCTTTGATGGTCCATTGGGTTGTTTTAGTCCGGTTATTTTGCCTTCATCTTCAGTTTAATCGATGCATGGTGGGTGGGGGAAGGAGGAATTGATTCTAGGTTTCTCTAATTATTTGGTTAGAGTTCCTTTTTTTGTTATCTAAGGAGGGAGACTTTAAGGTTTCTTCCCAAGTTAAGGTTGTGAATGATGGGGGTTTGGGATCCTACAAGGATTCTATGCTAATTAAGAAGGTTTTGTTTAGTCTTATTAATGATAAAAAGAGGATGGTGGTCAGGATGCTTCGAGCTCGGTTGATCCTGTGGAGGTTATTTTATATGTGGATACTGGAGTGGTTACTAGGGAAAAACTTCATCATATGAAGGAGTTATTGGAATCCTGTTCTAGTCCGGCCAAGATGCCTGGGGCCAAAGCCAGGCTGAGTTTGTTTTAATGATTCCTATGATAATATGAAATGCTCGTGGCATAGGTGCACGAGTTAATACTGACTTTTTAGTCACGAAAATTAAGAAGAATAAAGTGTGTGTTGTTGCTATCTTAGAACATAAGCAGTATTTGAGTAGGATTGGTGAGTTTGCTCGTAGAATCAAAATGATTTCTTGGTTGCATGCTGAACCAGAAAATTTTCATATTTGGGTATTCTGGGACAAAGTTGTGTATATTGTCCTAGTGAAGGCAGGTGATCAGTATATTACTGTGGAAATTAGTAATGGATGAATTTGTTTTTTATTTCCTTTGTGTATGGGAGTTTTGACACCCAGAGGAGGGAGGTTTTATGGAAAAGTTTGGAGGCGTTTGATTCGGTGCATTTTCCCTAGTTTGTTGGTGGTGAATTTAATATTGTTTTTGATCCTGGTGAGAAAAAAGGGCATGGGGTTTTCCCTAATATTTCTAGTATGAGATTTGGTCAATTCTTGGCTAGGTGTGGTCTTTGTGATATGGGGTTTAATGGGGACTATTTCACATGGTGTAATAAAAATAAGGGTTGTGCGCGTTCATGGAGTCATCTGGAAAGGTGTTTGGCGAATGTGGATGCGGTTTCTAGCTTTTCTCATGCTAAAGTTGACCACCTTGTCTGTGGGATATCAGATCACTCCCCTCTCATGGTGTCTTTGCTACCTAGTCAAAAAATGGGGAGCGTTTTCAGTTCTGTGGACATTGGGGGGATAAGCCTGATTATTTTCGGCTGGTTAAGGATTGTTGGGAGGGTGCGGTTTAGGGGCCTGCTTGGGTTTCCTTTCATAAAAAATTGAGACACCTTATACACAAGCTTCAATCCTGGGCACGAATCCTTCCTCCTATGGATCAGGACATGGTGTCTCTTAAATAGGAGGTGGGAAATATGGAAAGATACTTGGAGGATAGATGGAGTAATGAGGTTTATGAGAACCTTATGGGTAGGAAAGGTGTGTTGGATGATTTAATCCTGAAGCAGGAGCGTGTTGATAGAGAGAGGGATAGAGTTAAATGGATATGGGAGGGAGATAAAAATTCTGCTTATTTCCATGCATGTATTAAGGAAAAAAAGAGGTGGGTCAGTCTGAGAATTCTTCTGGAAGATGGTTCTTGCTCAGGGTATAGGGATGTGATTGGCTCCTTGTCCGTTTCTTTCTTCAAAAATCTTCTTGCTGGTCCTAATTTTTCCATGGGTGTTGGTCATCCTAATGGGAAGGTAGAGTTGTTTGAGGTGATTCCGCACACAGTTTTTGGTCTGGATAATGATCTACTGGAAGCCATTCATAATGAGGATTAGATTCCTTCTTCTATGTTGAAGCTCAACCCAGAGAGTGCTGCAAGTCCTGATGGGTTCCCTAGGGAATTTTACAGAGGGTCTTGGGAGGTGATCAAAGATGATCTGATTTTTGGTATCTAGGATTTCTTTTGGGGGGCCCTATTCCAAGGGTGGCTGGTGCTACTACCCTGGTTATGATTCCTAAGGTTAAGAATCCTTCTTCCATCCGTGATTTCAAACCGGTAAGTATGTTCAATTTTTCCTACAAAATCCTTTCTTGTATCATTAACTTGTGGTTGGCTGGAAGTGTTTCCCGTTGTGTCTCTCTTGAGCAGCATGGTTTTGTTAGAGGTTGGTTGATTCAGGGTGTAGTTGTGTTGGATCATGAGATGATACATGATATTAATCTCAAATTTCATGGGTATAATATGGCTTTAAATCTGTATATGAATAAAGCATATTACAGGATAGAAAGGGGTTCATCATAAGAGTTTTGAGAAGTATGGGCTTTTCTATGTGGGCTGTTGATGTATTTTTTCGTTGCTTTAGTTTTTCCTGGATGTCAGTTTCTTATATCAGCAAAACCCATGGTTTTTTCAAGACGGTTCGTGGTCTCATACAAGGGGATCCTATCTCTCTGACCCTCTTTATTTGAATACAGGATACCCTTAGTCGTCCCATCAATAAGAAGGTTTCCAGGGGTGATATTATGCTGTATCAGAGACGTATGATACAACCTTCTATTTCTTATTTTATATTTGTGGATGACTCACTGATTTTCATTAATTCTAGTGTTAGGTCGGTTGGGAATTTGATTAATGTGTTGGATGAATATTGTAGTTGGAGTGGGAAAACAATGAGCAGGGAGAAGAGTAGTTATTATCTTTCTGTTAAATGTGGTGACATTCAGGTCAGCTCTATTCACAGATTGTTGATGATGCGGAAAGGTTCCTTTCCTATGATCTATCTTGGTTACCCTATATCTTCTAGTGGCATCCACATTAGAGACTATGATGGTATTGTTAATAGAATTATGAACTGTGTTATTTACTGGAAGAATCATTTTTTATCCTTTGGTGGGAGGATTGCCTTTATCAATAGTGTTTTGTTGGCGATCCCGGTTCATGTTCTCTCAGCTTTCAATGTGCCTAAGGGGGTTGTTAGGGATATTGACAAGGTTCTGGCTGATTTTATTTGGGATGATCACTTTGAGGGGAAGTGTCATTGGGCTTCTTGGGAGAAAGTGGCCAGACTAGTTTGGGAAGGTGGCGCCAATATCAGAAGCCTTAGGGATTCTCTTCCCTGCTTACATGAGAAGCTTTACTGGGAAGTTGTGGAAGGTTGCACTCTTTGGGGTAAAACCATGGCCTCGCAAGGAGTGGATTTCCTGAGGGATAACAGGAAGGTTTCTCCTTTCTGGGATTTAATCTGGAGTTTTTTTCCTATTATTCACCTTCATTCGCGCTGGATTATTGGGAAGGGTGATATTTCTTTCTAGAGTCACAACTGGTCTAGGTTGATTATTGGCTTTCCTAGTTGTCTGGTTCCTATGATCTCATTCAAAGAAGCTAGAAGTTACCCATCTTTTATCAATACTGTTCTTGATGAAGATCAAAGGAGGGCTTTTGACCATATTGAGCTGAATAGGGATCTAGACAAATGTGTTTTCACTGCTCCAAGGAATGGTATTTTTTTCTCTAAGGCGTTTCGGGAGATCTATTCCATCCGGGCACATAATGATTACTGTAATGAGATGATTTTGTGTGATATCATCCCAACTAAGTTTAATTTTCTTGTGTGGAGAATCAGAAATTAGGATGTTCCTACTGATGAGAATGTGAAAAGGAGGGGCATCTATTTGGCCTCCAAATGTCACTGCTGCAGTTATAGTAGGGAGGAAAAGTCCAACCATCTGTTTTTTGAGAGTGATTGGGGTTTGGCTGTGTGGAGTTTCTTTGGTGAATTCACACATATTTCGGGTTCTGCTTCAGATGGTTCTTCTTTTTTGGATAGATGGTTTCATGGTATGAATGGTGCTAACTCTGAAAGAATGGCCAGATCTGTGATTCATAGTGTAGGGTGTTGGTGCATTTGTAAAGCTAGGAATAAAGCCCGATTTGAGGGTTTTCAAACCCATAAAAGTTTGGTGATTTCCAGAACTAGACTACTAATGATGGATCTGGTTCATTTTTTCAATGTTTTAGGAGATGCACCCTCCTTGGGGAAAGTGCTGGTGTGCTGTCCTATTGTGGATCATCCAGATCACATGAGAAAAGGGAATTGGGTTAGATAGTGCCCTCCTATTATGGGTTTAAAGTTGAAATTTGATGGATCTTCTATTGATGGTCTCATCCGGGGGGGGGGGGGGTGGTGTTGTTCATGATGGGAGTAGATGTATTTTTTCTTGCCTATTCTACTTTCTATGGGAGTGGCAGTTCCATCCAAGCTGAGGCCGAGGCTATGCTTACAGGTATTAGTTTGTGTGCCCAGAGGAATATATCTCTTTCTCATATTGAGACCGATTTAAATATCATCCATGACTCAGTTAATGGAAAGATATCTCCTCCGTGGTCGATTACTTATATTATAAGGAAATGCAGGGGCTGGATCGACAACAATGGTTTGCGGCTGTCTCATATTTGGAGAGAGGGAAATAGAGTCGCATATTATTTTTCTTCCTTGAAGGTGGCAGATCAAGGTACAAATGTTGTGTATTTTCATAGTATTTCTTATTTTGATTCGGAAGGGTTGGAGCTGATTAGGGGGGACCAGTTTGGTCTCCACTATTTTAGACCACCTTTGTATGTTTTTTCCCCTGCCCCAGCCTTGTCTGTTGTGGGTTGTGTCTTTAATAAAAAAATACAGTTTGTTGAAATATGTGTGAAATATACACAATCTATCCACTCTAGAACTACTAATGTATTATTTGAATCTAGATCTTCCAATTATATTATATATAAATATTTTAATAATGGTAATATAGTACCAACTAAATTATTAGATATTGAATTTGTAGTGAAAATACATAATGGTATGATGATCATATATTAAGTCTATGATTCTTCTCTTATTGAATTTTGATAGAATACACTTCCTGTAAATCTATTTATTCTCCCTCTTTTTGAACATAATTTTATATTAGGCATGGATCAACGTTAATTAAAAAAATACCACTTCAATTTCATTAGAATAGAAGTCACGTTTAATATTATGAACCATATTATGAACATATACCTGTGCACTGATAAATGTGACCATTTAATGGAAATTTAAACCATTATATGGGTTTTGATTCTTATTTAAAATGGGTTTTCATCACTAATGGTACGAGAAATGATGAATATCTATAATGTTCCTATTGTTTTGGTGTTTTTTTGATGTATTTAAGGTAGAATTTCCCTAGCATCAACAAAACTGTGATGTTGATCTCTCAATAGAACTCATACAAGGTGATACAACTATTTTAAACACTTCCTATGGAATAACCCCAATTGAGTTGTAGGAATTGTAGAAGATACTCCTAGAGAATCATGATGAGAGATCAATTCATCCCAATTCATCACAATGGGATGAAACTATTATTTTTATGAAGATAATTGTATCTATGAAACTCTTCTTGGATTATCAAGAACTCAAAAATATCATAATAAAGGATAAGTATCCTTTTTTATTGATGACTTGTCTGATCAACTGTGTGGATATCAATATATTTTCATAATTGATCTTTATTATGGATACCCTCAATTAAAGATCTTTAAGGAGGATATCCCAAATAGTTCATTTGATAAAAGTTATGGACACTATTAATATACAGTGATGACATATAAACTTACTAATTCCCATGTTATCTTCATGGATTTAATGAATAGAGTTTTTAGAGATTACCTTGATCAATATGTGGCAGTATTCATAAATGGAATTATTTTAAATTCAAAGGGAAATTAAGAACATGAATATCCCATGAGGATTGTATAAAATACCCCAAGTAAAGATAACATCTATTCTAACTTTTCAATATCTAATTTTTATCTCCAACATATTTCATTTATTATTCTTATAAACTCAAGGGAGGGTGTACCAGATGATCAGTAAAAGACAGAAGGTATTATATGTTAGCATAGAAAAACCTCTATGACTGAGATCTAAATTTTCCTTGGTATGGAAATATATTATTTATTCATTGTTGAGAATTTATCATGAATATATATTCCACTCACTATGTTAACATAGATGGTACCCAAGTTACTTTATATAAATGAATGTGAGAAAACATTCTTGGAACCGATGATAAGGTTAGTCACTTCACCAATTCTTACAATACCCTATAATAGAGAATGGTTTTTAAGTTATTGTTTTGAATTTATGAATGTATTAGGATTAATTATTATGAATACCTATATATTTATATCCTTTACAATATAGAAATTTATTTTTCATGAGAATAATTACCCACTAGTGATTTGGAGTTAGCTATAGTGATTTTTACCGTAAATATATAGAGGAAATATCATTAAGGATAAATATGTAATATATATTATAATGACCCATATATTTATTACATAAATATTATATCTAAATAGTTGAATATTCATATTACAATAAACCGGGCCATGACTATACATGGTTAGTGTCTTTGAAAACTTGGAAACAAAAACAACTGGTTCATAAAACATATATATTATCTTCCTCATGTTCCATAACAACTAGAACCATTTTAAAATGTCATATATAATACATTTACTTATATCTTTGGGGAAAATACAATTATGAAAAGGGTGATCTCATATGCTTAGTCTTATCTTACTAAACATAGTTCACATCTTGATTCAATTATATCTATATAATGAGATATAAATCATTAAACAATGAAATTGGGGGATACATATGTATCTGCTATAGTTGGTTATAACATAACCACCAAATCATGATGAGAACCATCCTTATGTGTTTTAGTGGAAAACCATTCATATCAGAACCCATAAAAATAAATTGGGTCTCATAAACATTTTATCATAACATGACACATGGGAAAAAAATAAGTTTTAAAAATAACATGAAATCATAAAAATAAACCCAACATAAAAATAATAAGGATGTTTCTATTGAATAATATCCCCATAAAATAATAATAAACATGAAATAATTTTATCTTAGTTGGAAATAATTTTGAATGATTACTGGAAAAAATTCTTGATAAAAATAACATTTATGTTTTGATTTTTTTTAATGTCATGAAATTTTAAATGAAAAAATTTACTTTCAAAATACCCTTGTAATATTATAATGTAATATTATGGTAATTAAAGTTCCATGATGGTGGGAAAATACACTCATTCTATATAAGTTAAAAAAACATCATTTTTCAATTTTTTTCTAGAAAAGTCATAAAGAAGCTTTCTTTGAAAATGGAAAAAATCATACATTTTAAAAAAAGTCAAACATGATTAAAAATGACATCAAAAAATAGTATTATAATAGTATCAAAATATGGAAATAATTTTAGAAAACATGTACATGGAATGGAAAGATATTTTTAAGGAAATACTTTAAAAATAATTTTTAAAACAAAATCCATTATAAATATCATATAAGTGAAGCGAACATTAATAAAATGAGTCAATTATTTGTATTTTATGTAAATACACATAAAAATTTTTAAATGAAACAAAATATAATAAAAATTAATCCCATTCATAATAATAGCATGACACAATGAAGTATATGGTTAACCTAAATAATGGAAATCAGGTTAAGAATTCCATTACCACTTTTTAATCAGTTGAATCGTATGCCCCATAAATTTAATAACTATCAAATGAAAAATTTAATAATAATAAGATAAGTATATTCATGAAATTGAATATCAAAGGGTAGTATATACACCACCTACTAGAAATAACTGGTGAATAAGGCATATTTTTCTTATAAGAAAAAGTGAAATGAGAAACACTTACCTAACACTTCTATTTAGTTTTTCATACATTAACCTCCTATATAAAGGATTAAATAATGTTATTAAGTCATTAAAAAACAATAATAATATTTATAATACCTTATGTGATACTTTTATAACATCTTACCACTCATTCATTAATAATATTTATTTATTTTCATTATTTTTGAGGGCGTTCATTTCATGGTTTCATAATCGATTCATTTGTGTATAATTATAGATTTTATTTTCCAATGGAAATAAAAAACTTTAAGTTAAATTAAATGGTATTCATGAACATTCATAATCTTAAATGGTACCATATATCATTTTTCATTATTACGTAAGGATGAATTATTTGGTAAAATTTTAATGATAAATGTTTAGTTTTATTTGGCGATTTTTTTGACAATTATAAACTTGGTTTTTTTGAATATTATGTATATATATTAGCTCTAGAATATTAAATTGGTTATAAAAAATTATTAAAAAATTATTTATCCATAATAATATTTTTATTATCATCTATACAGGATGTAATGGAAAACAAACAAAATCATTATTCAATGAGGTGATTAACCTGTATAATTTGGAAAATATTTTCGTTTTATTGAATAAGTAGAGATGAAAAATTAAACTATTATGAGATATTACAATAGAAAAAACACTACAGTATATACATGATTATTTAGTTATCATGAATATATGGATTAGTGGGATGAGAAGAATGTAGAATAAGGAAAAATATCAGAGGGGTGTTTTGAGAAAATTACCTCTTGAATATCCTATCATTAAAGGACTTCTTGAGAACCTTAGATATGGTATTTTGGTGATACTAGAAAGAAATTTATGTGGTGATTGTGAAGGGGATATGGTTTTTTAGATATTTTATTATCTTTAATTTTGTTGAGGAAAAATGGGGTGGTGAGTGTTTGTATTTATAGTTGAGGAGAGGTGTTTTTAAGAGATTAAATAATGATTATTTTATAAATAAAGAAAACCACATTGAGGTGGCTTTAATTTGAAAGAATTTTTCTGATAATTAAGGTTTAAATGATTTTTAGGGTCTATAAATACTTAAAACACCCATTAAATGACGTAGTTATTAGGTATTTTAATCCTTTACCTTTCTACATTAACCATTCTCATTATTTTACCTATACCATGGTAAATCATTATTTTTTACCATGTTAACATTTTATGCCTCATAATGGAAATGCTATTACTACCTAATTTGAATATTTTTATTACAAATATTTAATCCATTATACAAAATTCAATTCATAGAATTGGAAATTTTTTGATTTATAATTAATCCCGCAGACGAACTGAGAAAGCGCGGTTTTAAAGTGAAATAGTTCAAACGTATTAAATGATTTTATATCAGATATCCATTTTAAATTTAATAAAATTACCTAAATTGGATTTATGAATATATAATTTCAATAATTATACTTAAAAAAAATTAAAAAAATAATTTATCTATATAAATAAATTAGATGAAATAACCCTTTTTCAATTAAAATTCAGTATTTTTCAGTATTCATAAAAAATGAAACTCCTCCAAAAAATACCAAAACATAAACCAAATATAATACTGATATTCCAATATAAAAAATGGTGATTATTTTTAAAATTAAAATTTATAAAATATTCAATATTTATTTTTAAAATAGCTGCACCATTAAAAGACAACAAAATTTCATTTTATAAAAAATATATCTTTTATGATTAAAATAGGATTCATTCTTATCGCTATCCCATAAAATTTAATGGAAGAATTTAAAGATATTATATTATATATATAAAATATAAATTTCATTAATATATTTCATTGATAGTGATTAATTTTATTGAGATCAAATTCCATTGTGGGTGTAAAAATAATTTCTTATAAAGACACTTACTTTATGTTCAATTGGTATTTATTTTCATTTATATCTAATTGGTAACAAATTAAATCATTTTATAAAAATGTGAAAACTACATTTTCATAATTATTTAATCATATTAATTCCCTATATTTCATAATTAATTTTATAACTAACACAATTATATAATAATATTTTGTTGATCACATAAGATCAATGTTTTGGGAAAAGTAAGATATTAATGAGATTAAATTTATTTAAAAAAACATATCATAAATATTTGGTTGTCACATTCTACCCCCATAAAATTAATTTCCCTGTCAAAATTCATTACTAATATATAAATAGGTGTGGATACCTTTTCCTCATCACATCCTCAGGTTCCCACATAGCTTCATCAAATTTTTGGTTTCTCAAAAAAAACATTAACCATTTGAGTGGTCTTATTTCATAGAACTTTATCTCTATGATCCAACTTCTATATAGGTTATTCTTTATAGGAATATTGATACATAAATATAAAAATGATTTTAGTACATGTAATGTATTAATTATGTACTTACTCAGGTGAGATACATGTAACACATCATGAACATGAAAGATATTTTGTGGAAGAGTTAATCTATGAGATACCATCCCGATTCGAAAATGAATTTCAAAAAAATTAAATCGTAAAAAATTTAAAATTGAAAATAAAAAATATATGGTAGATATTTGAAAATTCATTTTTTTGAAACATCCATCATAAAATGGTTAAATAAAACATCCTCTTAAAAATTTGGAAGTAAAAGTAGATGATCACCATAAAAAAAGGATTTCATTTAGCGGAACGTGAATATATTATCATGTAAGTGAATATTAACTATAAGGTTTTGATAGGTAATGATAGAGAACATGGTCATTATGTGGCTAATGACCCAAAAACCATACACCAAATAGGTTTGAAAATGTAATTTCTATCATTATAAATTATGGTAATAGGATCAAATTTTATTTCCACATCATTTGAGAAGATATAATTAAATGATTTCATGTCATAAGTACAATATGAATCTTTGGATGTTCCTTTATCAATCTCTGCTTCATTTATTACTCCATGAAATGAAGTATAAATGGTAATTCCTACTGAAATAGTGAATCATAAGATCCATAATGGGTTGAAAATTAATTCATTATGTCCTTAATTATCATCATAAAAAATGGTTAGCATAGGTTATTCAATAAGAATAAATATTTATATGGTTAAGTAATACATTATTCTCAAAAACATCATCCAAATTTCACCGTAAAAAATTTCATAAATGGTTACCCTTATGATCATTGAAAAATATTAAAATCCAAAACATTCAAATGAAGCTCACTAAATTTTCAAAATAAACTTATCTTTAATCCCCAAAAGAACATTATCTAGAACATAATTGTCAAACACCAAACATGTGAATATAATTAACAGGTATTCTCTTGAAAATGGTAATAACTCGAATTACAAAAATACATTAGTAAAAATATGCATTCTTTCAAAACTTAACTCTTTTATTATACCATAAATCTAAGAATTCTATAAAATGAATCTATAAACTGACTTGCCATCAAATTACTAACAAGTTACAAGTTAAATAATACTATCCCATTTATTTTATCACAAACAAACATATATTTATCTAATTATTATCCCTACTTATTCTTATATTAATTTTTATCATTCCCTTAACCATGTCTTCTAAAAAAATATCACCCTAATCACATTTCATGAATACCAGTACAATTCAAAGAACACTTTCAAAAACTTAAGGTAAACTAGAGTAAACAATCCTTAGATGTTTCATTATTCTATAATTAATGCAGATAGAGATAATCACATGAAATTCCACTAATAATATTATCATTGGTCTCAATCATACTAAATTAGATGTGAAATTACCAACTAAGGAGAACAAGGTATATTTTACCTAATTAACATGATTTAATTCCTCCATTGCGATTTCCTAAGAATTCCACTTTTCCATTAGAGTCATTTTTGGATTATAATCCATATTAGTCCTTGTATAGGGGAATTAATTAGGATAATGAATAAACACCATGAATTCAAAATACTGGAGTGTCAGTCGTTCATTCTATGTAGCTATCTATATTTTGGAATCATTAACTAACTTCTTATCATCACCTTGTCAATCGTTTTCCCAATGAACTTCTATTCCCCAATTAAAATATTTACTAGTCCGCTTAAGACAATTTACTTGATGTTTCTTTCCACATATTGGGAATAATATAAATATCATATAGTTCTCACCATAGTTCTTAGATTCCATTTGAATTCAATTTTTCTCATGTTATCATAACCCTATGATTAATGGGTAAATCATATTTCCATGTCCACCTATAGATCACATCATTAAAATTATTTGTAGGTACCTAAGTCTATTATATCTAATTCCATTCGAATAATTGGTTTTAAACCTCTAATGAATCGATCAATTTTACTTTTCATAATTATAATTAAACCAAAGGCTTCCCTTTAATGCCTTTTAAAATTTTCCTCATATGTATTTATGGATTTATCATCCTTTTTTAGCTCAGGTAATTCATTCTCTATCTTGTAACATATAATAAAAGGGAAGTACTTCTTGAGTAATTACCCCTTAAACTCAACCTATTTCATCGATTCAATTTATAATTCTTTACTTTTATACTTTATATGATTAAAAAATTTATTTTCATAAACTTCTAGATGATAAATTTCTAGGAAAACCTTTTTATGTCTCAAGAAATGAAGATTTGTTTCTCAATGGTGTTGATCCATTTCCCAACCACTAATAGATCAGAATACCCACCCAAAGAAGGTGAAAGTTACCTTATGAATCCATCATTACAATATTGTGTCTTACTTTTTTCATGTGGATGTCTATTAAATTTAGATATAGTGTGAGTATAGAAATATGAATTTTTATTCCAGCCCGCATAACATTTTGGTAGCACTGGAGGAAAATCAGTACATTGCCTGTCACATTCAGTATTAACATGGTTCCTTTAGGTTTTATCCATTGAGTAAAAGTAAAAACAATATTTTTAGTTTCATTAATCATATTGGGAAAACACCATAATCTGTAACACCCAACAATAATAAAGGGTTAAATAAATAAATTATATGACTCATGTCAACAAGGTGCACCTTCCTTTTCAGGAGCATGCCTGATTAGAACTCCACAGTTAAGCGTGCTTGACCTAGATTAGTGATCAGGATGGGTGACCTTCTGGGAAAAGTTTCCCAGGGTATGTACAAGTTAGGGAAAAGAACAATGGAAATGAAATGTGTAGGCTTTTGAGGACTTTCATTAGTTATATGACCCATTTGGTCATGTCGGTGGGCCCTTAGGTGGGGGACTACGTTTCTTCGGGGCAACTGGTGGTGCTTGGCAGACCGGGACCTGATGATCATGTTAAGGAGGGGTGTATGTGTTGTCACCGGGACCGAGTTGTCATATTTGGTAACAGAGGTGGTACCCAGCCTTAAGTGCGATGCTATGCCTGGGTTGAGATGTAGGTCCCAGAATTACGACGTTGTGCTATAAAGGGGGGGGGGTGATTGTAACACCCCAGAATAATAAAGGGTTAAATGAGTAAATGATATGACTCATGTCAAAAGGGTGCACCTTCCTTTTCAAGAGCCTTCCTGATTAAAACTCCACAGTTAAGCGTGCTTGGCCTGGAGTAGAGATCAGGATGGGTGACCTTTTGGGAAGAGTTTCCCAGGGTGTGTTCAAGTGAAGACAATGCAAACTGGAAAGGAAATGTGTTGGCCTGTGCATGGAATCCTAGAGTGGTTCCATGTGGGACTCTCAATCACGGACCCACGAAGGATGTCTTCCTCAAGTCACAACCAGCTACTGGGTTCCCGCACTATGCTCTCTTTTCTCTGGGAGGGTCCACTTCACAAGCCATTGGTCTATACTCTAACTGCCATGAAGTCCCACAAATAGGTATCCCAAAGGAACACTATGTCATAGGGGTCTCAATGCAATAGACGGTGCGTCAATCAGACGCCCGATCTGTGAGTTATTAGCCTTTTAGTCACGGGGGCCCGGTTGGATTCATGTTCGATCCAACCCGACTGTATCCCATCTTAATCCAAATATCCAGTGGGGCATACTCAAAAGGACCGTCTCACTCCAAGGTTTCTAGCGCCACCGACGGTTCATAAAACGGTATCCCGGTGCCAGAGTTATGGCCAAAAGAGCATAAATGGGTCGTAGTGGGTCCAGATCCAGTCCGACCCAGCCTGGGACGACCCGGTCTGGGTCGACCCGGCCTAGCCCACTAGGAGGCCCGGCCCGCTGGGTAGCCCAATCCGCTGGTTCCAGCTCGGCCTGTGCTGGGTGGCTTGGTTCGTTGGGCGGTCAGGCAGGCCGCGAGGACTGCAGGGGGCGGCAGAGCGGTTCGGCTGCAGATGGCGTGAGGTCGTGGGGCGGCTCAGCCGTGGGGATGCTGCGAGGGCGTGGGGCAGCTCGGCCATGGGCAGCGTGATGCCGCGGGGTGGCTTGGACGCAGATGGTTTCGCGAGGGTGGCTCGGCCGCGGGGGTTCCGTGAGGGAAGCTCGACAACAAGGGCACATTGGCCGAGGGGCAGCGCAGACAGCCGCGGGGCAGCACAGTGAGGCCATAGGGGTGCACAGAGAGGCCGCAGGTGGCGGTGGTCATGGTCGGTGGAGGCCACGGGGCGGAGGTGGCCGCAGAGTGGCACCGGTGCCCCGTCGCCTACGTCGTGGCCGAGGGTGGTGCCGACTGCCGTAATCGTGCCCCATCATGGTAGGTCACTGTCCTCCTCCATCGCAAAGAACACCACAAATTATCATAAGAATCGTGAAGAGGACGGTCCATTTTTGTTTTTCCCACACTCTCCACATTAGAGCGGTAGCAAGTGGCTATAATCTCTTTTGAATTACGAGGAGTCATCAAGAATGAAAAGGGAAGAATTTCAAACAACCACCCTACCTCATTCGTTTGTTGTCGTCGATGAGGAGGGAAAGACGATCGTTGATAGAAGACATCCCATGTTGGAGGATGTCCCAAGGAAGAAGTCAAAGTCATGCATCGACGTTCTTCATTGGAGGATCGTTCTTCATGGAATATGTTCTTCGTTGGAAAAATTAATCCTCCAAGAGCTCTCCCCTTTGCGAATACTTTCCCCCAAAATCAAAATAGCCAACTATTGTGTTTCCCCAATTTTAATTGTTGCCATAATTTCAAATTGGATTAATTAATTACATAGTGGTTGGCATAATAAATTTAATGGGGTGGCACCATTAAAGTGGGGGAAGTTTAAGAGGCTTCCCCACACTTAAGAGGGAGTTTAAGGGGTTTTAGCCACGGGTGGTCCCCACCATAATAACCTCCCGTGGGAGGTCACTTCAATTGGTCCCCACCACCATAACCTCTCATGGGAGGTTTAGTTTAGGTGGTCCCCACCTATGAAACATCCACAAGCAGTTTAAAATAAAAATAAAAATAAAAGCTACACAATTTTATTTTTATTTTATTCTTTCACGAATATGTGAAAAGCTAACTTCCACCCTCGACCTACTGCCGTCGAGGTGAAGGTATACTTAAGAGAATATTGGCGTTGTGAGTTCAACGGTGCCCTCTTATTTCTATTTCAAGCACCAGTTCAAAAGTTAGAAGATCCCACTCTCATGTTTACTGAACGTACCATAAATAAGGTTTAGAAATTCATTACAGGCACTCTGGACCTCAGAACCACGTGCCGTCAATTTTCAAGAACTCATAAAAATCCCATATATTTAAAAAAATACATGGAAATTACAGGTCTTTACATTCTCCCCACCTTAGGGCTTTACATCTCCATAAGTTACAATTCAAAACTAGGAAAGCAAGTGGGGGTACTGAGCACAAATATGAGCCTTCCGCTTCCATGTGATCTCATGGAGGTTCCCGTGCTGCTAGCGAACGCACACCAGAGGTATCAACCACCCACGAAGGACCCACTCCTGTCGATCACCAATCTCCACTGGAACCTTTGTAAAATTCACCCCATTGTCGATGTCCAGCTCATCATGGTCGATGTCATGGGAAGGGTCTTGCACATATCTCCTCAGCTAGGATACGTGGAAGACGTCGTGCACCCGGTGCAACTGAGGTGGAAGAGAAAAGAGGTATGCCACCTCACCAACTCTTCTGAGGACCTAAAAAGATCCGATGAACCTCGGAGATAACTTTCCGCCTCAGCCAAATCTCCACAAAACTCGTCGAGGTGAGACCCATAGAAAGACCTGGTCTCCATCCTTGATCTACAGAGGTTTCTATATCTTGTCGGAATAGGACTTATGCCTACTCTATGTAGTCTTCATATTCTTCTGGATGATCTGCACCTTCTCTATGGTAGCTCATACCATCTCTAGTCCCACTAGTGCTAACTCCCCTAGGTTAGTACAGCACAAAGGGGATCTACAGGGTCATCTATACAACGCCTCATAAGATTCTATCCTAATGGTGGAGTAACAAATGTTGATGTATGCAAACTCCACCAAAGGAAAGTGATCCTCCTAGCTGCGACCGAAGTCAAGGACAAAAGCACACAACATGTCCTTGAGAGTTTGAATGGTCTGCTCAGTCTAACCATCCATATGAGGTTGGAAGGTGGTGCTCAAACTAAGCTATGTTCCAAAATCCTCTTGAAACCCCTTCCAAATACGGGAAGTAAAATGTTCATCACGATCAGAGACAATTTTCGAGAGTATTCCATGTAGCCGCACAGTCTCCTGTACATAGAGGCATCCCAAGATCTCTACTGAACCCTGCTCTCTGATTGGTAGGAAGTGGGATGACTTGGTGAGTCGGTCAATGATCACCCAGATAGAGTCATGACCTCTTTATGTATGTGGAATTCCTATCATGAAGTCCATGTATATCCCATAAAACATCCACTCTGGGACCTCTAAAGTCCGAACTAAGCCTACCTGATGCTCCACATTCACTTGCTGACAAGTGAGGCAACGAGAGAAAAACTCTACAACTGCTTTATTCATTCCTGGACACTAGTGATATTGTGAGAGATCCTAGTATATCTTTTCCACTCCTATATGTACCGCTAGAGGGGATGTGTGGAACTCCGTCAACACTTCCTCTCGAAGTGACATTGATACCATAGTACATCCTCTAAAGGGAATGACATGCTCCCCACCTTCAAAAAATCTATCAGGTTCCTGCCCTGTGGATATTTGAGCACATTGAGCCTCGCAGTCAGTGTCCCCATGTTGCACCTCCCTGAGTCACTGAAGAAGTGGGGGAGGGACTATAAGAGACTGAAGGAAAGCTGCTTCATCTCGATCACCAAAGGATTCCTACAAAGTAGTCAACTTCTCCATCGCCTCACCTAGAAGTCATATACCAGATCTCCTAATTAGTGCATCTACTACAACATTCCTCTTCCTAGTAGTATAGACTATCTTGAAGTCATAGTCCTAGAGGAACTCAATCCAATGTCGCTGTCTTAGGTTCAGGTCCTTCTGAGAGAAGATATACCTGAGACTCTTGTGATCAGATTACACTGTAAAGTTCTCTCCCATCTAGTAATGTCACCACCTCTTCAAGGAGAAGACCACAACATCTAACTCCTGGTCATGTGTAGCGTAGTTCTTCTCATGCTATTTTAGATGTCGAGAACCATATGTGATCACTGCTCGCTCATGCATCAGGAAACATCTGAGCCCAGTCCCTGATGCATCATAGTAGACTACGTACCCTACGCCCTCCTCTGGAAGCCTCATGATGGGGGCACTAGTCAGCCTCTGCCTCAGCTCCCAAAAACTCTACTGGAATCTATCCGACCACATGATGGGTTACCCCTTCTTCATCAACACTGATAGAGTTGCTGTAACTCTGGAGAAATCTAGCACAAATCTCTGGTAGTATCCATCCAAACCTAGGAAACTCTGTACCTCTATCACACTCCTAGGTGGCTCCCAAGAAAGTACTACCTCAATCTTCACTGGATCTACTGCAACTCCAGCCTCCGATATGACATGTCCCAGAAAGTGAACCTATTAGATCCAAAAATGGAACTTCGAGAGAAAACCATAAAGATGGTGCTCTCGGAGTGTGTCCAGTACTACCTACAAATGATAGGCACGCTCCTCCTCAGTAGCTGAGTAGATCAGAATGTCATCGATGAAGACTACTACAAAGTGATCAAGGTATGGCAGAAAGATCCTGTTCATGAGTCCCATGAACACCGATGGAGCATTGGTTATGTTGAATGGCATAACCCAGAACTCATAATGGCCGTATCGACATCTGGAAGCCATCTTCGGCACATCCTCATCTCGTACTATGAGCTGGTGATAGCCAGATCTGAGGTATATCTTCGAGAACCACCGTGCTCCCTTCAGCTGATCAAAGAGGTCGTCAATCCTTGAGAGTGGGTACTTGTTCTTCATGGTCACCTGGTTCAGGCGCGGATAGTTGACACAATGTCTCAAGCTCTCATCCACCTTCTTGGTGAACAAAATTGGGGTTGCCCAAGGTGAAACACTAGGCTCAATGAATCCCTTCCCCTATAAGTCCTCTAGTTGTACCCACATCTCACGAAGCTTCGCGGGAGCCATCCTATATGCTGGTGAAGATATTGTTGTCATCCCGGGGTACAAGTCAATGTAAAATTCCACCTCTCTATGTGGAGGTTGACCTGAAACATCATAAGGGAAGACATCTGTGTACTGGTCCACCACTATAGGATAACTCAGACTCTGCACATCAACCACTCTGAGGGTAAGGCTAGCCAACTGATGAGTAATCAACTGCACCCTCCTTCGGGTAAGTTCATCCTGTGCTGCAAAGGCTCCCTTATCGCCAGTGAAGGTAAACCTTGTCCCATCCGTGCAGACACACCGCACATTGCGCCTAAAACAGTCTATCTGAGCATGGACTGTAGATAACCAGTCCATATCCAAGATGACATCGTAAGGCCTCAACACTTCTACTAGGAGGTCCCAGCCGAAGATCTCACCTCCTAGAGTAAGCTCACACTACCAACACCAGTGTGTAATCGTCTAATCCTCTCCTGTAGGAGTCTCTAGATGTAAGGATCAAGCCAACGGCTCTGTCAGAAACTCCAATCTCTGAACGAGGGCAGTGGCGATAAAAGATTTACTGGAACTCGTGTCTATAAGTACAACAGCTAAGGTGGAGTAGACACAAATCGTACCTTGTATCATCTCTAGAGTGCCATGGTTGCAGGCCTCAGCTACCTGGAGCTGAGCTCGCCCATGTCCTCCTACTCTCTGTGGTTGGGGTGGACCACCTAGTGGTGGTGTCGGTAACATCTTGAATCATCACCCACCGCCAGCTACACAACCAGCTCCTCTGCCACGTCTGCCTGCTCCCTACATACCTCCTCAGTCGAAACTCTGTATCTACCTAGGAAGTCCTTTGAACATCTTCTGATCATCCTTATGGCGATTCATACAGTCACGATCCATGTGACCCTGCCCACCGTATGCATAACACTGCCCGCTCCTGGTATGACTGGCTCTGCCTCATGTGTCCCACACAACCAACCCTGAACCCTGTGGTCATCCACCTAAATATCTGGTCCTTTTGGACCTCTGTGTCATCTATCTACTGCCAGATGCAGAAGACTCCACTACGTGATGACTGGTAGTGGGTCTCACTACTGGTGACTGCTCAGAAAGGAAACTCTCCACTAGGAGGTCTCTCTCTAACACCCCCACTTGCGTCGAGATGCTGAGTGAGATCATCGAAGACCTGATCTCCCACATGAGTCCCTACTCGAAGGTCAATTCCATAAATCATGGGTCTCGCACCATATCTGTGGAGTAGTGTGAGAGGTCAGTAAACCTCACTGAGTACTAAGGCACAGTCATGATGCCATGCTGAAGATGAAGTAGCTTCTGAATGCGCACTGCACGAAGATTCACTAGGACAAACTCTGCTCAAAATAGGCTCTCGAAGTCTTCCCAGAGAAGTGTCATCTTTTCATGATCCTGGAGCATCATGCTCCACCATCTACTGGATTCTGCCTGAAGAAGACTAGAGGCAAGGATCACCATGAGATCGGCTGGTGTCCCTACCAGTCGGAAGACTCTCACTACAGCCTCCAACCAATCCTCAACCGCCTGTGGGTTCATCCCTCCCATGATCCTTGGTGGCCTCTAGCACTGGAACTCATGAAATGCGCTCAAGCGGTGTGCACTCTATACTGTTGGGGCTGATGGCATCGATGGCCCAACAAGTAATGGTACTGCTGGTGCCTCTACTGGTGCTTCTACTGGAAGAGGGCCCTGCACTGAGGCATCATCACTCGGAGGGCTGTCAGTGTGTACTACATCCGGAACCCTAGCTAGCTGCCTGTGTGGAGTAATCCTGAAAAGAAACAGGTGCCCCACAATCAAAATGTTATACCTAGTGAGCTGACTCAAGAGATCACAAAGAAAACTCTTGAAAAAATACACACAATCAGTGTTTTCGTGCCCTGAGTCAAAAATCAGAAGTCAAGGTCCTGGTATATGGATACGTTGGCCACCAAACCAACACTGGATTCCCTAAACTGATAACCACACTCACTACACATAACACTTTTGAATTTTAAAAGATCAGAGTCTTATGTTATATGATAGAACCGAATCCTCTGATACCAATTTGTCATGACCCATCCCCCAGGGCTCGGGCCGTGACTACCCTAAGCCCACCTTCTAAAGTCCAGGGGCTGGTGACTAGCACCGAAGGCGTATTCCCTAAAATTGGGAAGGCATTGCCTTAATAACCAATATTCACATGCAACCAAGCGCAAAATAAGATAAGAACTCAAGTAAACTAATAGTAAACAGAGTGAGTGAAATAAGTAAAAGGGGACCAGAATACAATCCCAACTTGAAAGTACAAGTACAACTGGAATACAATACAACTGAAGAAAGAGAAGATAGCTACCGGGTCATCCTCCGAGGTTCCTACCTAAAGGGTAGGTACAAATTTCCTCCTCAGCACTCCATGTACACTCGTCTCCTCTGCGTACCGACAAACTGTATAGTCCACCTCCGAGCACTGTCCAGTCCTGGTACTCTTAGACTCGATCAACATAGTTCATCTTCTTCACCAAACACGACGAGGTGCAGGCATATCCCGTGCAGGGATGAGTATAATGATACTCAGTAGGGACCCCGAGACCCTCAAGGTCTCACAAATCCTAAAAGGATAAACCACAAGCATTAAATAAACTATCAACCCCACTTAGGTATATTCCCATACATATACCTAAGTTATCAAGTAAACCCATCTCAATCGTGAGGAAAACACCAAGTCCAGCTCCAAAGCCCCAAGCTCAACTGTTCCACAAAGTAAGGAATACCACATAGGCAACTACCACATAGGCATGCCACACAAAAATATACCACCAAGGTATTACCATGAATAAAAGTACCACACAGGTACAGACTCAACTCACACTATGTATTTATTAGGTATAGTAGTATAGATGATTAGATGTAACTACTTAATCATCTTACTCTGTTAAGAGGCAGACCCACGAAGGATCACTAATCATCATCAGACCCACATAGGATCTCTAGGTGCCGACCCACACAAAATTGCTCGGTGCTGACCGACACAGGATCACTTGATGCTGACCCACACATGATCACTTGGTGATGACTCACATAGGATCACTTGGGTAGTCACACATTGAATCCTAGAGAGGTTCCATGTGGGACTCTCAATAATGGACCCACGAAGGATCTCTTTCTCAAGTCACATCCAGCTACTCGGTTCCCGCACTATGATTGCTTTCTCCGAGAGGGTCTTCTCAACAAGCCACTAGTCGATACTCCAACTTCCACGGTGTCCTAAGAAGAAGTATCCTAAAGTAATAACATTTCATAGGGGTCTCAATGTAATAGAATTTGCGTCAATCTGATGCCCGATCTGTGAGTCATTAGCCTTTTAGTTCCAAGGGCCCGGTTGGATTCGTGCTCGATCCAACCTGACTGTACCTCATATTAATCCAAATATCTAGTGGGGTATACTTAAAGGGACCGTATCGCTCAAAGGTTTCTAGCTCCACTGGCGGTTCATCAAATGGTCACCCAGTGCCAGAGTTATGGCCAAAAGAGCGTAAATGGGTCGAAGTGGATCCGGGTTCCGTCCGACCCAATCGGCCCGACACTGCCTGGGCCGACCTGGTCTGAGTCAACCCGACCCGACCTGTTGGGTCCAGCCTAGCCTGCTGGGAGGCTCGACCTATTGGGTTCGGTCCGGCCCGCTGGGCGGTCTGGCAGGCTGCGGGGGGTCGCGGAGCGGTTTGGCCGCATACGACATGAGGCCGCGGGGTGGCTCTTCCGTGGGGGTACCACGAGGGAATGGGGCAGCTCGACCACGAGTTGCAAGAGGCTGCAGTGTGGTTCAGCCACGGAGGGTGCCGTGAGGGCATCTTAGCCATGGGGGTGCCACGAGGGCAGCTCGTCAGCGAGGGCACATTGGCTGCGGGGCGGCGTGGACAGCCGCGGGGTGGCGCAACAAGGCCGCGGGGTATCGCGGCGAGGACAAGGGAAGCGGTGGACACAGTCGGCAGAGGCCAGGGGGCGGTGGTGGCTATGGAGTGACACTGTTGCGCTGATGCCTTCGTCGCGACCGGTGGTGGTGTTGGCCGCCGTTATCATGCCCCTTCATGGTTGGTCGCCGAACTCCTCCATCGCGAAGAACAACACAAATCATCACAAGAATTGTGGAGAGGACGGACCATGTTTTTTTGGCCTGTACTGTCCACATTAGAGAAGTATCATGCAACTATAATCTCTATTGAATTACGAAGAGTTGTCAAGAACGAAAAGGGAATAATTTCAAACAACCACCCTACCTCGTTTGTTTGTTATCGTCGATGAGGAGGGAAAGACAATAATTGATTAAAGAAATCCCACGTTGGAGGATGTATCGAGGAATAATTCAAAGTCGTGCTTCAACGTTCTTCATTAGAGGAGCATTCTTCATGGAAGAAGTTCTCCATGGAAGTAGTTCTTCATTGGAGAAAGCAATCCTCCAAGAGCTCTCCCATTTTCCAATACTTTCCCCCAAAATCAAAATAGCCAACTATTGTGTTTCCCCAATTTTAATTGTTGGAACAATTTCAAAATGTATTAATTAATTACATAGTTTTTGGCATATTAAATTAAATGGGATGGCACCATTAAAGTGGGGGATGTTTAAGAGGCTTCCCCACACTTAAGAGGGAGTTCAAGGGGTTTAGCCTCAAGTGGTACCCACCACAATAACCTCTCATGAGAGGTTAGTTCAGGTGGTCCCCACCACTATAACCTCTCAAGGGTGGTTTAGTTCAGGTTGTCCCCACCGATGAAACATCCACAAGGAGTTTTAAATAAAAATAAAAATAAAAGCTACACAATTTTATTTTTATTTTATTCTTTCACTAATATGTGAAAAGATAACTTCCACCCTCGACATACTACGATCGAGGTGATGGTATTCTTAAGTGAATACCAGTGATATGAGTTCAACGGTGCCCTCTGATTTCAATTCCGATCTACGGTTCAAAAGATAGAAAATCCCGCTCGCACGTTTACTAAACGTACCCGAAATAAAGTTCAGCAATTCATTCCGGGCACTCCGGGCCTCAGAATCACGTGCTGTCAATTTTCAAGAACTCGTAAAAATCCAATATATTTAAGAAAATTACCTGTAAATTATGGGTCTTTAAATAATAAAAGGAAAATTATTATAAAATTTCAATATATGATACCTTCTGTTAAATCCTTGGTTACTCATGATCGTTACCAAAACTCTGGGATTATTAGCTAGACTTAATCTTAGGGTTTTTACTAAGGTTTTCTCATCATAGTTTACCAAGGTTAACTAAACCTTGATTTGATACCATCTATAACTACCCATAAATTTCATACATATATATTACATATAAATAGATGAATGTTCATATTACAACAAAAACTCATCAGGACTACATGCTTTTAGTGTCTTTGGAAACATAGAAACAAAAAAAAAAATACTTCAAAAACCATCTACAGTATCTCCATCTTATTCCAACATAACTTTAATCCCTTTGATATTTAATACATAATATATTATTTAATATCCTGGGAAAAAATAAACATAATAAAAGTTTTAGGTTTTATTCTTAATAAGGGTAAATGATGTAGATATCAATCATAACATAATCATAAGAACATGCACATAAAATTCAAAAATTATATCCTTCATATAAAATATCATAATCTTGAGTCATGGAATAAATAATAGAAATTCATAAGACATGAATCATACGAAACATTGATCCATGAGAGAATAATATTTTCATAATACTTAAAATGTGACATACACATAAGCATAGAAGATCATCTCTTTGGTAGTCAAGGATCTTTGCCACGGCTATCATAGTCAAATGGGTTAACATCCCAAATCATCATATTTTCCAAGGTTATCTCCCAAGACTATAATAATGGATTTGTTTCACTAACCAAACCATCATACCAGACAATTTCCTTTATTTAATAGGTTTTAATTACCATTCCATTCATGTCTCACAGAACTAGTTTCATTTCCTGTTTTAGTCTTATTTTACTGAACCAAGTTCACGACTAATTTTACTCCAATCTATATGATGAGATATAAATAATTATCCAATGAACTAGAAGGATATATATCTACCACCCATAATTGTTTATAACATAACCACCATTATATAAAAAAACTATAAATATGTGTGCCGGTAGAATGTAAATCATATGAGAACCCATGGAAAGAAAATGGGTTTCACAAATATTTCATCATAACATATCCCATGAAAAAGAAATAGTTTTTATAATTAACATGGTATTATAAACATAAAACAAACATAAAAATAATATTGATGGTTTTATTTCATAACATCTCTAGTAAATAATGAGTAATATGAAATTATGTTATATTGGATGGAAAATAATTTTGAACGATCACTTGATTTTTTTAATGAAAATATCATTTCTATTATGAAAACATTTTTTTAATTCCACACAATTGTAAAAGAAAAGAATTCCTTTGAAATTAAAATTGTAAAACTGTAATGTAATCATCATGTAATTAAATCATAATGATGGTAGGAAAATATTCTCATTCTATATATGTTAAAAACATTATTTTAATATTTTTGTCCAAAAAAAGTCATCTAGAACCACACTTAGAAAAAGAAATAAATGATCCTTTCAAAAAAAATTTAAAAAATTAAGTCATGAATTAAAATGACATTAAAAATAATAAGATAATTGTAAAAAAGATTTAGAAACAATTTTAGAAGACATGGAAATATAATAAAAAGTTTTTTAATAGAAACATTAAAATGTTAATTTTGAATATAAAATAAATTATAAATATCATATAATTCAAGTGAGCATTAATAAAATTAATAAATTGTGTCTATTTTATTTAAATAAAAATAAATATAGTTTAAATACAACATAAGATAATAAATATTCATCCCACACATAATAATTTCATGATATAATCAATGAAGTATAAGGTTGACCCAAATAATGAAAAATGGGTTAAGAATTCCCTTTCCACTTTGTAATCAGTAAAATTGTAGCCACATAAAATTAATAATTATCAAATGATACCTTAAATAAAATTAATATAATTATATTAATTATATCTTATATCAATTTTTAGTATATACACCACAGTAATAAATAAGTGGTGAATAAGGTATATATCTCAAAGAATAAAAATTGAGAATAGAAACCCTTACCTCACACTTCCCTTGAGTTTATCATACATTAAACTCATTAATAAAGGTTTTAATAATGTTATTAATGAATTATATAACTATAATAAAATTTAAAATACCTTATGTGATACTTTGATAACATATTACCACTGATTAATTCAAAATATTTCGTTATTTTCATTACTTTGTGTGTGTTCATTTCATGGTTTCATGATCGGCTCATTTGTGTTGTTTTTTATTTTAAAATGGAAATAAAAGTCAATAATTTAAAATAAATGGTATATGTTAAATAATTTTAAATGATAAAATATAACATTTTTCTTTCTTAATTTTGGATGATTCATTTGATAAAATGTTAATGAAAAAAGTTTAGTTTAATTCAGCGGTTTTTTCCGACCATCATGAACTAGTTTTGTATTATTTAATATTTCATATATATATATATATATTACCTCCATAACATGAAAGAGTTTATTATATATGGATTAAAATACTATTTAACTTGAATAATAATTTTATTAATATCCATGAAGTCAGTAATGGAAAATGAAGAAAATCATTATTCACAAAGGTGATTAACCGACACAATTTGGACAATAGTTTCGTTTCGTTTAATAATAGGGGTTGAAAAATATTTTTTTATAAAATATTTGATTAGAAACAGAAAAATATAGTATTTAAATGATTATGGAGTTATCATTCCTTTATGGATGAAGGGGGTGAGATGAAAGTTGAAGAAGAAAGGACAATAAGAGAGTTATTTTGAGAAAATTATCTCTTGAATATTCTCTCCTTAAAGGCCCCCTTGAGGACCTTGGATTTAGTTTTTTCTAAGACCCATGGAAATTTTAAGCAGGATAGTGAATATGAGATGGTTTGAAATATATTTTAGGAGCTTCAAGTACTGTGAGGAGAAATGTGGTTGTGAGGGTTGGTATTTATACTTGAAGATAAGTGGTTTTGTGTGATTAAATAACGATTATTTTATATTTAAACCCAACCACATTGAGGTGGAATTAATTTACATGATTTTGGATGATAATTTATTTTTACAATTATGTATAGGGTTGATAAATACCTAAAAATACCATTAACGGTTGTAATTTTTAGGTATTTTAATCCTTTACCTTTTAACATTAACTTGCTTCATTATTATACATATTTTGCATTAAATAATTCTTTTCACCATTGTAACATTTTATTCCTAAAAATAAAAATTACCATACTAAATAATTTGGACCTTAATATTATAAATATTTAATAAATTTTACCAAATTCAATTCACATAATTATAAAAATTAGAGTAACATTTAATCCCATAGATGCAATGGGAAATTTGTTTTTTAAAGTGAAAAAGATCAAATGTTTTAAATGTTTTTAAATCCAATTTCAATGTGAAATTGATTAAAATTAAATAAATTGGATTTAATGACGTATAAAATAACTAAATATAATTTATAACCAATTGATATTATAATTTAATTATAAAAATAAATAAAATGCAAACCCTATTTTATATTAAAATGTACTATTTTCAATATTCATTCAAAAATGAAACTTTTTTGAAAAAAACCAAAACTCACCCTAATATATTTTTTATATTCTTATTTCAAAAACTTAATTTTTAAATAAAATATGTATAATGGGAAAAGTTTATATTAAAATACTTATGCCGTTAAAAGGCAGAAAAATTACCTATTAGAAAAATATAGCTTTTTGTCCTTAAAATTGGATTAATTTTTATCTCTATCCTATAATTTAGACTATATGAATTCAAAAAAAATTATTGTATAAAAAAATATAAATTTTATTAATATATTTCAGTAATTGTGAATAATTTAATTTATTAAGACAAAATTCCATTAGAGTCATGTAAATATTTTTTTATAAGAACACTTTTTTATGTTCATTTGGTATTTATTTTCATTTATAATCAATTAGAAACCAATGAATTAGTTTTATAAACTTTTGTATTCTAAATTTTTATAATTTAGTTAATCTCATTAATTCTATCCATTCTAATGGCTATGTGATAAATTTCAAAATCAAATAATAATATTATGGAGTTTGTTTAAGCACAAGGTTTTGTAAAAGTAAGTTATTATAGAGATTAAATTTATTTTAAATAAATATAAAATAATATATTGGGATGTTACATATAAACTGATCATGAATATTTAATGTATATATTAACTTAATGAGAGCTAAATATTCACAAATGAAGGTTGTTGCATTTGATAAGTGATTATGATTGCTGAATTCATTACCAGTATGGGAAAGTGAACTCAGTGGAAGATGATATGAATCAAAAGGATTATTATTTACTATATATGATTAAGATCGAAAAAGATATAATATTTCTAAATGTGAAATGTTTGGATTTATAAATCATGAAGGAAATAGAAAAATTTTATCAGTCTTAATTGAGTGTTCAACCATACATCCAAGTGTGAATTATCGAGGTACAAAAGGAAGATGTGGAACTATAGAAGAGGGTCATCAATGATCCCTAGTTGAACCACGATTATAAGGGAAAGATAATATTTAAGTACAATTTATGTGTCCTGTAAATACTAGATTTAAATAAGGAGCTATTGGATAAAGATAATTGTTCATCATTCTCTATTTATATTTTAAGTGTGATGATGTATAAAGATATGAAATATTATTTCTAGGGAGAATTAATTATTGGAGATATTTCATTTTATGTATCATAGATATTGGTATTTAAGTAATTTATGTCTGAGAAAAATAAGTCTATGGGGTTGATATAATCATTACCAATATAAGAATAGAAATTAGAAAACATCACTGTGGACTTCATTGTTAGAATCCCCAAAATATGTAAGGTTAATAAATCTATTTGGGTTGTATTTGATCACCATCAAAACTAAGCCCACTTTAATATTATCATAGAATATTTCCCTATTGATAAACATTATATAATATTAATTAAGTGGTAAGTTTACATGTATCATAGCATTCAATTATATTTGATCGATATATGAGGTTTGGCTAAATGATATGGCGATTTATTTTATTAGATTTGAATAGGGAGTTTAGTTTTAATAATTTTTTTCAAAATAAAAAAACAGTTAGTCTAAGAAATATATTAAAACGATAGAGGATATGATGAATTCCTTTTTTATTTATTACAATGTTTGTTGGGATGAAGACCTAATTGTAGTCATTTTTTCTTATAATTATATATTTCACTCAAGAATTAAGATTGATTATGTATAAGTCTTATATGTAAAGAAGTGTAGAAATTCAATGTTCTAGGATAGATTTGGGAAAATAAAGCTATTCAGACCTGATCTATTAGAGGAAATGGAATCAAATTCAGAATCTATTAAACAGTAAATCATTGCAGCTTAATGTTTACATAAAATTTATGCTGATAATCATCGGTGAGATCTAGAGTTCGATATTGTTAACAAGGAGATTCTATGAATTTCCCCATGGAATAAGGTTATGATATTCAATATAAAATGTAAGAAGATCCCTAGGTATATTACCACCTTCATGACTCTTGATCAATCAGGGATGGTAGCTTGTTGCTTGTCACTTCCACGGAGCCTCTTTTAAGTTCACTATATATTCAATATATCTCTCATGAGGAAGTACATTCCAGATCTATCACAAATACTAATCTTATATTTCATACAAATAGAGAATGATTTTACTATGATAAGAAAATGGTATAAATCTTGTATTGACAAGATAAGGTGATATGGAAATGACTAGTTTCAAATATAAATCTCTCTTGAGGAATCAGAAATTCATTAAAGCTACTTGGGAACTCTATAAAGTAATGAAAGAGAGAGATACCCATTTGTTTGAATTGGAATAATTTAATTTTAAAGTATTAATTATTTTAAAGGATGGAACAAGGTAACACCCTGATAATTTATGATATATTATTAAAAAAAAATTAATCACATTGATATCTTGTGTTACACATAATAACAAGTTTAAATAAAACCCGATATATTATTAAAATATTATTTTTAATGATATAGTTTTCTCATAGTAATTCTTTTAGAATGTATGAATACGACTAACTAAATTAGAAATTTTATAGTTTAAATATGAATAAAATGAATTCATTGATCATCAATTAATTAGAAATGAAAATAAAAATCAATTAAAAATAAAGTAGTTGTTTTTTTAAAAAACTATTTTTATGCACACAATGTCTAATTATCATAAAAAATTAAATTTATCATTATTGGTGAATGATTTTAATTAAATTTAAATTATATATATTCAGTAAAATGATTTATATTTCTCTAGTTTTTTATAGGTGTGGGATGAGAATAAATATTGTATTATGATTAAAAAGGATTTTTTCTAAAAATAATACATCATCGCATTTTTAAAAAAAAATTAAAATGTTTTTTTAAACATTAAGAAATTAAATAATGAAAATTGGATTCCATATTTTAAATTTGGAGAATAAATTTTTTCTAAATTGGTCTATTTTATTTTTCCTCCAATATGAATTGTAATCATAATAACTTCTTATCATCCATGTATGGGTTAAATGGGTAAAATTGTTTTATAATATTGGTATACGTTTTAAAAATTTATATAAAATATTAATTTATCATATTATATGAGTGGAGTTTAGAACCTTCCATCCAAGTCTAAAATATTTGGCCTCTTGGTGTAATATTTCTTTGAAAATGACATTAAAAATAATTTCAAAAAATAAAAATACAAAATGTTACTCTCATAATTTAAAATATCACTTATGTGTCCACATTGGGATTTTTTTTTGAAAAAATAAAAATTGTTATATTTATTGTAATGAAATTATTTTAATGATTGTAATTGATTTCAAACTTTTATTAATTATTTAATTACCTTAAATTCTAAGGCAGCGTCAACAAATTATTTCTTAAATTGATATAAGAATAAAATAAATGGTATTTGAAATATTAAAATTAATATAATTTGAGTGGTTTATAACATTGAAATTTTTTTGGTGGTAAATATGTAATATTAGGTATACGAGAAAATTTTATATTCAAAATTAAATAATTATATTGGTGTCTTTAAATTAAAATTAAATAAATAGTTCAAAAACTGAAATCAATGATGTTTTATAATAAATAATATTATATAATATAATTTAAAACTCATTAAAATATTATCTTAGGAAAAGTGAATGGAATATTATTGAACATATCACACATGGTAAATTTATGATACATTTTCCCATTTATGGAAATATCCATGACCCTTTGACGTTGTAATAGATGTTACTATGAATAAGGATAAGAATGATTAATGAAGGGGTTAATAAAAATGATAAGAATTAAAATGAAACCAGATCCCATATAAATATAACTGTCTAATGTTAATTTGGACATGTACTGTTTTTTTAACTTTATGTTAATTTTGAATTATGCTTCATGAGAATTAATGTATTCTATAATGATATTTTATAAAATTGTAAGTGTGTCCTCACCCCTTTTATAAAAAGAAACCCTTCCTTTATCGTAATTACACCACATTGATCCTTCTAGAATAACCAAAAATTACCCAATTTGATTCGGTACATCCATAAACACGTTCTAGAGGTGATGGTCTCCCCAAAAGACAAAATATACGATCCTTAAGTGGATATACAAAGAGATTATTTCAAAGAATAGGAGGTTAGAGTGATTTAAAAATAAGTGGAACTCTGGGTAAGGTATTTTACTATCACTTTTACTTATGTGAGAAATATTACATATTACGTTTTTATGTGGTTTATTAACTTCCCATGAATACATTTTATGATTAATTTTAAAAAATTGATATACATGTCCATCTATGTATATTTATTTCTTGTGTCATAAGATTCAAATGTTAATAAAGTAGTAATGGATTTATGTTTCAATCCAATTTTAATATGGAGTGTTTATTCTTTAATTTTAATTAATGAAGTTATATAATACTTATCTAATAAATACCTTTCGTGTTATACTCAATTTATTATTTATGGAGAAGACATATCTTCCTTTTATTTTTCGAACTTTAAGTGATCAATAGATTAGAAATTTGTTTAAGGAAATTTGAATTTTTTTACTATTCTATAGAATTTTTTTTTCTTCAATATATACGATTTCTATATTTTTTTTAAAATTTTTAATATACTCTATTTATTGTTTATATTCAGTTTTCCTATGTATGACTTTATAAAAAATATGTTTCAAATGTATATTCATGTCATTTTACGAACTAGGAACTCTATTTCTATTTGAAAAAAGTGTGTAATTAATTTTTTCTTTTAATATATATGGAATTTAGATAATTTATCCCCATAATCAAATCTCTATTATTTGATGATTACTTTAAAATTTTCCATGGTTATTTTTTAAGAAACACTTTTCCATATTTTTTTGATTTTTTAATTTTAAATAAGTGAGTTCAAAATGAAAATGGTATTTTACAAAATAAATATTATAGGGATTATTTTAAAGGAATATTAATATTTGATAAAATAAATTGATGTTTATTATGTTTTAATGCTGATACGGTCCAATGAAACCTTATTTGTTATTTAGCAGGATATTTTATTATTTTGAAAATGAGATGTTTCATGAAAAACATTTATATATCCGAGGTAATTCCATTATGAAATTTTGAAATATTTATAAAACTCATTTTCATTTTATTGGTTAGGATATAATTATATGATAAATGTTTTATAATCTCATGGGACACACAAAAACACAAACACACAAACACACACACACACACACACACACACATTTCATTATGTGATGGGTGGGCTGAGAATTTTATATCCCATCTAATTAATTTGGTATTGTTTTATATCTCATGAGATAACTATATGAAACATGCTGACATTCTTGATCCACTATGGGAAACAATTTGATGTTCTTTATCCACTATGGGTAATAAGTCATGATGTATCATCCTTTATGATATGGGAAATATGAGTTGATGCCAAATAAATTATTATTTAATGGTCTCATTAGTTAATATTTACATATTTAATGGTTTGAATACTAATTAAGTTTCATATAACACCTAGTTTTTTTATGAATTTAATTTTTCAGTAAAACTATGTTTCTTCGATAACTTGCACGACATAAAACGTTGAGTTTTAACAAACTGTGATATATTATTGAAATTATTATTTAAAAAATGACCCCTATATCATAGCCATAACAAATAGAGGTGAATAATAAAAAATAACTCTTAAATATTAATTATAATGGTATTATATAAAGAAAAAAATATTAATAAAAGTACTTATTTTTCATAAAAGTCATTATTTGTTTCAAAAATACAATTTTCACAAAAAATGTTTTTATTAATTTTTGTGAAAAATTGTTAAATTAATTGTCCGAAATTTTATAAAATTAATTTGATAAAATAATCACAATTTTTTAAATAATCATTTTATAATTAACTTAGGGTGATTTTTTTTATAATTTTCTAAAAATATTAATTTTTAGATGAGTACTATAAAATAATGAATTATAATTAAATACTTCCATTTAATTTTAATTAAATATAAAGTTAAATTATATTTTAAATTATTTAAAATTTAAAATTAGAGAATTTATATATCTATTAATCCAATTCAGGTCATTTTATTCAATTTCATTTTGAAATTGGATATAAAAACATTGTTAACTTTTAAACATTTTCTCTTTGAAAACCAGCTTTCATGTCACATCTGTAGGATTAATTTTAAATTAAATTATTTCAAATATGTGAATTGAAAATTTTAAAATATATTCCATATTTGGAATCATAATAATTTATATTATATAATATTTCAACATATTTTTTCCATTATGAATAGTAAAAATATTAAAAATTAGTAACCATGGTTAAGGTAAAAATAGGTTTACCAGGAGTTAACATAAATGTATAAGGGTTAAAAATAATAAAAAACATATAAAACAAACCATTTAAGGTAACATTTACACCTAATAATGTATAAGTTTTTAAAATAATTGAATTTTGAGCCTTGTGACTGGAGAAAAACAAGGGTATAACTTTTTTTTCTAAACAATTAAAAGTGTGCCACTCACCTGACTTATAAATAACCACCCTTCTCATATATTATTTACATCATTAAACCATTTTGGTTTATAAAATAACATCAAAAATCAATTCTAAACATACATACTCTAAATATAGGCGAATTAGTTGGTCATAAATCCAACATAGGAAGGATTTTGGTAAAATCATAAGGAGGTCACCAAAAGGAGAGGTGACGTTCTTCAATGAGCATTTTTAATTTATTTATTTTTCCAACTAATTAAATTATTATTAAACCATGATGATATATTAACATAGTAATATACCATATACTGATATTTTATTATGTTAATCTAATGACATATAACAACCTCTATATATATCAAATGGGTTACGAAATCATTATCTGTGAGTACAACCAACTATCTCCTCCCGATCCAATGTAATTTGTTTCTCCATTACCACCTCTAACAGATAGTTATAAATATGGTTTAAATATTTATATATGATATTTATGATATTAATATACTAAATGAAACATTATATCACACTTTCCTTCATACTTGAAATTTTTGAGAATTTGATATCATTACTCATGTGCACGACAGACTACCACTTTATAAAGTGACGTGATTCATTCATGTTTTACATGGAAGGTAATAAGAATTATTTTAACAAATATATTTGATATATATGAAAAAAAAATGAATCTATAAAGTTAATAAAGTATTTATCTATCTTTCTTTTAATATTTCATGAATATGGGAAAAAAATTCATGCGTACGTACGACCTACCGTCTCCATGAATGATGTATATCATATTCAATCTATAAATTTTATGGGGTTATATAAATTAATATATATAATGAATATATTTTTTATTTATATCATGGTTATCATTATTTATATGATAAAATAAGGATGAAATTAAAAGGACCAAAACAAACCAATGAAAGAACACATGAAAAAAGCAGTTATTTCCCAAAATGTGACTTTAACATAGAATTGTTAAAAAATGGATACAAAAGGGAATTAGAAAACTATATATGGTATTATATATATAAATATGGTTCTATTATATATTTATAATAAACTTATATTTATTATACAGGAGGTGTGAATGTGCATGATGGAAGTCAAGACTTAATGTATTGGATGTTTGTCTCAATTTTATTTTTTTGAGAGATATGTTATGTTATGCACTGTTAGTATTTTTTAAAGTGTACACATATCCCCTTTTACATTTAATATCATGAATTTATTTATCCTTATGGTATTTTAGGTTTCATTTAATTTTACTCCTTTATGTAGATAATATTTCAATGTTACCAATGTGGTAATAGTTTTATGTTAAAATATAATTATTTGTTAGGATTGTTTATGATTATGCTTATAGCTAAGAAATCATTTTATCTATATCTCAAGAGACTAATTTCATTTATTATAACATATTTATATCATGGGAATAAAATTTTCCCCTTCATTTTCCTCTATTTATATACTCAAGTGATTAAAAAGTACATTTTTAAGAAAAATCTTATTTTCTATAGAAAATTATTTTTCATTAAAAAGTATGTTTTGTAAAAATATTTTCAAAAATGTTTTTAGAATTTTATTAAAATTATATATTACATTCATTTTAACCAATTTTGACTTTTTACAAAAAAAATTAAATAAAATATTCATATTGTTTTCAAAATCAATTTTGGTTTGGATTTTACCAAAAATGTTAAAGGAATAATTATATAACATGTACAATAAGAACAAAATTTTGAAATATCATGATTATTATTTTATTTGAAGCTTCTATTTTATATTTTCAAGGATATTTTCAATGAAAATTATTTTCAAAATGTTTTATGTTCTTGTAGTATTTTATTAAATATGAAGTGATATTTTCCTCGAGAAAATGTTTAAATTATTTTTGAGTCATTCTTTATAAGTTTGAAATTTTATTTTCAGAGAAAAATATCTTTAAAATGATTTATATTTTATAATATTATTTTGAAATAAATTTTATATTCCTTGATAAATATTCCATGTGATCTTTAAAAATCCTTCAACATAGAACATGATATCATTTAATATAACTAATATATTACTATGGATATGAACCAAGGATACCATTATGAAAATTTCTATAAATGTTTTATAATGAAAATATTTGTATGAAACCTAAATCACTTCCATGTATCATACCATAGAAAAATTTATATGAAGCACACTTATCATTCCATAAGTTATGCTGTGATGAAGTGGTGAAATAATTATGAAACCTATCTCTTTTAAAAAGTTTATGATATAATGAAATATTTATTTAAACTATTTCATTTCATTGGTTATGATTTTATGATTGTTTTATGAAATTTTGGAACAAATATATTTGATTTTCATTATCTGATAGGGTGACCTATATCTCCCTCTAATGAATTGGATAAAGATTTACAGCCCAAGAGACATATATGAATGGTATGGGGAGTGAACCTAGTATGGTAATAGAATTTGTCAATTATGATGATATTGAGAGTGAACATTTACTTCTATGATGGTTTTTGGAGTGAAGATATTCCACTATGATATCCTTTCCATTGATCCAAGACTCTTATGGAAATCATTTTTTTGATTATATGTATTCAAAAAATATTTGTCTTATGCCAATGTATTTCTATCATGGCTCATGAACATTTATTTCATTATGATTCAGGTCTAATTATCTTAAAATATTTATCTTGTGACTCCATTTTATGATATTTTATATTCAAGTTATTATTTTCAAATGTAATTATCATTTTCTAGTACACATATGTTCATGTTATTCTTATGTATCACACTTGTTTAAACTTACTAAGAATCTGAGCTCATCATTTATTATGTTTTCTTTCCCCTGGTTATCAGGAAATGTATTACTTATGATATGAATTAGAAGGGTACTAGTTATTATGAACATAGTGGGATATTATGTAGTTTACCTATGATCATGTTATTTGTGATTCCATGTTTCCAAAAGCACTATACAATTATGATCCTTGGGTGTGATGTTTTGTAATGTAATAAATGTTCATAAAAAATGATGTAATATCTATGTATGATAAACATGGGTCATTATAATTGGTATTAGAGGGAAGGATTAATTATCCTTTCGAAACTACAATGAGAACCCATTTGTGAGATTCCTAAGGAAATTTCTAAGTATAAGTTTAAGGATAAGTCAAAATATAGAAAAATGTCTTAAAATTTTAATAAATGATAGAGTGAGTAGTTTCCAAGAAATTAAATCCATGTATGGGTACTAAAAATAGATGTGGATCTAGTACAATGATATCTAGGAAATTACTCTAAAAAGGCCACATTGAGCTTGACTCGACCATCATCTAGTGTTTGAAAATGGGGCTCTATCCACACCTAGTTTGACACTCCTTAGGTAAATTATTTTGAAATTCACAAACTCTTAAATAACCAAAATGAAAAAGTTATTAGATAATGATAATTAACGACCTAGGTAAAACCTAAGGTGTTTTGATTTCAAAATACAGCAATATATTTTTCATCATTATGGGGTTTCCCAATATGGTTACTATTTATTACACTATTCTATTTGGATTTATTCAATAACTGGAACCCAAATAACTCATTTTAATGATGAATGCGATGGAAAATGTAATAATTTCCTTCCTGAGAAACAAAATTTCAAGGGATATGGAATAAAATATATTTTTTATATTCTCAGATAATTTTTCAAGCTATGAATCATGATGGACTTCCAAACAAAGAATGGAGAGAGAAAAATTCTGGTGAGTCTGTCATGAGGAAACATCTACCTTCTTTCAGTGGATTTTCTGATCCACTAGTTTCTGAGAAATGGATCAGCACCAATGAAAATATAATTTCTATTATAAATTTTTCATAACATTAAAAAACAATTATAGCTATATATAGTTTAGAAGGTGAATAAAATCTATGGTGGGCACTTATCAAGAATTGGAGACAACCAGATGAAATAGAGTTTATGGATTGAGATGAGGTCAAGAACTTGTTTCTCAATAATTAAATCCCATGTATTATTAATAAAAATACAGAGAAGGATTTCCATGAGCTAAATCAAAAGGATGATGAATCCATTGGAACATATGAGGAAACTTTTATAGAACTTTAAAGGTACGCTTATGCTACTATAGTCCAACCCAAAAGTAATGTCAATTGATTATTCAATGAACTAAATCTAAGTATCTAAAGTTTTTTTTATTCATAATAGACTTTAGTTTCTATGAATAGATTTTTCATCTTTTATCAAGGTATAAATGGAGTTTGGAGTTATATATCTTTCTCCACCTTCTGATAAGAGGAAAAAGATGGAACTCATAGTAGAATCTAAAAACCATAGAGAGAAGAATATGAGCATTCCTTTATGATTAAAGTGTGGGAAAACATGAAGGGAATTGAATTATGGAGACTAGTAAATGTTTTAAGATTTAAAGGGAAGGACATAGAACTATTGATTAATGATGTTATAGGAAGAAGTTATCTAAAGATATGAATATAGAGAAAGATGGATAAAATGAACCACCCATAATCTAGTGTATCAAACTAAAGGAGTATGGGAATTATTATAACCATTTCAAAAATATTATGGTTAATGACAGTGATAGGAATCCGCTACCTTTTAAGCCAAGAGACAAAAGGAAATTTCATTTGATTAATGTTTCTAAATATTGGTACGATAATTATGTGGTGAAAGGTACACTTACCATACACTCGAGAACAAATAATGTATTATTTGAATCTAAATATAATAATTATTTCATATCTAAAGAATTTTATTACAATATCAGCATTCCAACAAAATTATTATATTTATAATTAGTAGTGAAACCCCCTAATGGTATGATGATTTTTTCTCAAGTCTATAATTCATCTCTATTTGAAATTGGATGGAATATACTTCCACAAAATCTTTTAATTATTACTATATTGGAATTTGATGTTTTCATGGTCGTCTATTGGATTTATTTAAATAAACCCCATACCAATTTTCATGAAATGGATGTCACATTTGATATTCCAAACAATCCTATGATATCCTATCAATGTGAGAATAATTATAAAACTTATAATGGAGATCACATCCATTTTATGGGTATTGATTCCCAATAAATAAGGTTTTTTTTATCTCCAATGGTTAGGGAGGAACAAGAAATCAATGGTATTAATATTTGGTGGGAATATATTGTGGTATTTCAAGAACGTATTCCTAGTCTTACAACGAATTATAATTTTTTTTCAATATAACTCATACATGGTTCCACACTATTTTCAAAAATATCTATAGAATAGTCATGATTAAGTTGCTGGAATTGAAAATAACACTCTAGGAGGACCAAAAAAATGGATGTATTTAGATAATTATGTCACCATGGGATATACCTATTCACTTTGTTAAATGAAACATGGATTTATATGACTCTATATTGATTATTAGGATATGAACAAGATCAAAATCAAGGAAAAAGAATCCTATACCCATATTAATGTCCTATTAAATCAACTGTAAGTATCTTAATAATTTTGAAGGATTTAAAGTCACTCTAGGAATCATCAGTTGATGGTCAAAAAGGATGATATTCCCAATATATCATTTTTTACAAGGTATGAACACTATGAATATATTATTATGTCCTTCTATCTTACTAATTCCCTTGTTTTCATCCTTGATTTTATGAATAGAGTCTTTAGAGATTAACTTTATCATTTTGTTGTAGTCTTTATTGATGATATTCTTATATATTCACAGACCAAAGAAGACTATAAATATCACTTTAGAATTGTACTAATGACCCATACATTGGGGAAACTATATAAAAAACATACATAATGTGAATTTTGGCTGCAATTTTTTTCATTTTTAGGCATTTAATATCTTGAGATGGTATATAAGTATATCCATCAACAATGGAGGTTATTGAATGTTGGTTTAGATGAACCATGGGGACTGATATCCATAGTTTTCTTGGTTTAGATGGATTTTCTTGATGGTTTATGTAGAATTTATCCTTACTATCTAATCAACTTAACAAGATTACTCAAAATGGAGTCATGTTCCTTTAAAAAGATTAATGTTAAGAAAACATGAAGGATCTAAAGGGATGTTTAGATATCACTCCTATGCTCGCATTACCCTATAGTGGAGAAGGGTTTGTAATTTATAGTTATTCATCTAATAAAGTATTTGGATGTTTTATCATATTGAATGACATGGTTATAGATTATTCCCCATGAAAATTAATGATTCATTAGAAAAAATACTCAACACATGATTTGGAGTTATCTATGATAATTTTTTCATTAATTATATAGAGGAATTATACTTATGTTGAAATGTTTGATATCTATATTAATCAAAAAAAATTGTAGTATATATTCACACAAAATGAGTTAATTAGGGAACATAGATGATAGTTAGAGTAGGTTAAAGAATATGATTTCACAATAGATTACCACCATGGGAATGCGAAAAAGGTGGATGATGCCTTGTTTTAAATTGATCACGAAATATTATCCATAATGAGGATTAGAAAAGATCTAATATTTCTATATTTTCAAAGGATCAATATAGAAATCCTGAATGAAGTAGGGAAATCCTATCTAGGTCAACTAAATTTTAGACTATATATCTAAGTGATGATTAAAGTGACACAAAGGAATATGTTGAGCTGCAAAAGAAGGTTATAAAAATTCGTGAGTTTAAACATGATCATAATGGAATGATAAAGTGAAAGAACCATGTATTTTTTCCATTCATACAATATTCGAACAAGAAGTTATTAGAGGAACCTCTTCTTTTTTCATTCTTTATTAATATTTTAAGTGGGAATATATATAGATATTTGAAATAATTCTTCTGGTGGGATATAATAGTGAAGATATAATAGAGTTTTTATCTCAATTCTTTAATATTCCAGTAAGTTAATAATTATACACAAAATTATAAGGGGTTGTTATATCCATTACCAAAACCAGAAGAAAAATTGAAAAAAATCACTATAGATTTTATCATTGGACTCCCCAAAATGTTTAAATAGAATAATGTTATATGGGTTATAGTTGATCAAATTAAAAAATCAGCACACTTTATCACAATAAAAGAATAATTATCTCTAGATCATATCTCTAGGATATAAACTAAAGATGGGGTAAGGTTTCATGGAGTACCACATTTTATTATGTATAATTAGGACATGAGGTTTATCTCATGGTATTAGTGATGCCTTAAGAAAGATCTTGATATGTAGTTAATTTTCAAAACAATGTATCATTCTCAGATAGATGGTCAGACCATGCAAATAATTCAAACCCCAGAGTATATGTTTAAATATTGTTCTTTGGACTTCAAAGGTGTTTGGGATCAACATCTTCATCTAGTAGAGTACTCATGCAATAATAGATTTACAATGTGATGTAATGATGTTGGAGAAATAAATATATTTATACCAAAGAAAGATGATGAAATGGAAGATAATTTAATAGTCATTCAGAAACACATCCAGGCATCCCAGAATTGGTAGAAAGGTTATAATAACAATCACCAATGTGATCTATAATTTGATGTTGGTGAGAAGATGTTTCTATGAATTTTTTCTTGGTGTAAGGTTATGATATTAATTAAAAAAGGGATACTATGCCCTATATATATTGGTACCTTTATAAATCATGGTCATATTGGGATGGTATCCTTCCAATTGGTGCTTCTACCAAACCTCTCTCATGTCCACAATGTGTTCCAATATCTATCATAAGAAAGTACATACCAAACCCTTTACAAGTAATCAACTCAAAAGTCTTAAAGATATAGAAATAAATTTATTTTGATAAACATAAGTGGATATTCTGGATCATACGGATAAAGTTCAACAAAATAAGAAAACTCACCAGGTCAATGTTTTGTGGTGAAACCACCAGTTTGAATAAGTTACATAGAAACCTGACGAAATACTAAGGTATAAGAATCCATATTTTTTTATCAGTGAAAAAATTGGAGGTAGAAATTCATTATTTGGGGGGTATAATTTAATATTTTTTTTTAAAAAAATTAATATTTTTCAAATAAATTAAATTTCATTGATATCTTATTTTACACGCAACACCACATTTTATCAAATCATGATATATTGTTAATATTATTCTTTAAAAATGTCCATTAAAACCCATGAATTAAACTAGGTTGTATGGAGAGTAATAAATATGTTTTAAATATTATGTATAATGGTTTTATATAATGTATTTTTTTGATAAAAAAGTACTTACTTACCATTAAAATTGTTACATGTTTCAAAAATACTATTTTTTCCAAAAATATTATTTATTCTTTTTTTAAAGAATAAAAAAAATAATTTTTGACACTTTTTAAAATTGAATTTGATAAAATAATATTTTTTTAAATTAGCATACCAAAATTATCTTAGGGTTAATTTTTGATAATTTTCTAATAAGATTAAATTTTTGATAAATAGTGAAAATTGTGAAATTTAAGTAAAAAATGAATCTTAATTTAAATTAATTATGAAGATAAATTATATTTTAAATTAATTATAATTTATAATTAGTTAAACTATATATCTAATAATCAAATATTTTTCATTGTTAATAATTTTATATTGAAATTGGATATTGAAATATTGTAAACTTATGTCCATTTTCTCTTTGAAAAACCGCTTTCTTGTCGCATCTATGAGATTAATTTTAAATTATATTATACCATTTAATTTCATTGAAGTTAAAAAAATGGATTAAATATTTCTAATTATAATAATTTATATTATATACTAATCTTATTTTAATTTTTAACAAAACAAAGAGTGAAAAAAGTAAAAATTAATTACCACAGTTAAGGTTAAAATGAGTTTACCGAGGGGTTAAGCTAAAAAGTTAAGTGTTAAAAATAATAAAATACTTTTAAAAACCCCATTTTATGAAAGTGTTTCTACATTATTATGTATATCCTTGATGATACTCCATTTTGAAGCCTTTTGACATGAGATAAACCTGGGTAAACCTTTTTATTTTAAAAAAAGTATAACTGTGCCACTCACCTCACTTATAAAAGGCCACCCCTTCTCCTATCATGCACACACCATCAATCCAACTAGGATCATACAATAACTACCCAAAAAAATTCCAAATTTTATTGATATCATTTTAGAATCCTTATTTTCTCCACAAATCTAACATAAGAAGGCCTTTAGTGAAATTTTAAGAAGGTTACAGGAAGGATATGTAACATTCTTCAATGAGTGTTTTTATAGTATGTATTCCTCCAAATCATTCAATTTTAATTAAAAAATATGATATTAAAACCCAAATATATTAAATAAAATTAGGGTTTTTAGGTTAAGGGAATGTCCTACATCAATTTCCACTACCATCAAATTTGCTACAAAATAATCGTTCTTGTATATGGAGGACTACCACCTTGCGAACTGATGTCATTAATTTTTCCATTACCACATCTCACTAATTTTAATAATTATGGATTAAATTTTTATATATGATATTTATTATATTTTTATACTTCTGGAATTATTATATCACGAATAATATCATAATTTACATTTTGTAGGTATATGATAACATCGTGTGTGTGTACGACAAACTACTGCCACATAAAGCGATGTGATTCATTCATGCATTACATGGATAATAATAAGAATAGTTTTAATAAAAATATGTGATATATATAGGAAACAAAATTATTATGGAATAGTAATATACTATTTAAATTTCTTTTTTTCATTTTTTCATTAAAATGGAATCAATTTTCATGCTTATTCATAGAATACCATCTCCATGAAGGACATATTTCATTATATACATATATATAATTGTTTTTAGTATAATATGTGATGTACCGACCTGAGGGAAACACACTAGTTCCGTGATCTGGTTAACCAAATGACCTCAATTTCACCTCCCCTCACACCTGAGGTTTCCGACTAGTAGTTAAGGTCTAATATCGATCATGGGAAGAGTAACCCTATTTATCAAAGAAGAAAATCTATAAAAATAAATAAACAATAAACAATAAGAAATAACCAAAAAATTTAAAAATAAATTAACCAAAACAACCAGTATCACATGATGAACCAAAAATAAAATCTATGTTTATAACCAAACAATATATATGTCATGCCAATAAGTGTCAAGTGTCAAATGAAATACCCAAAGTCGAGACATTGACAACTCCCAAGTGGTCCCCGATACCAATTTTGGTTCCCTCATCCATGCTCCATCCAGAATAAACCATAAAACCTAAGGAAATTTCCTATATCATGTCCTACAAGCATTATTTCTATTTGGGTACTGATTGGATAGTCCAAGTAGGCTATGAGTACAATTCATTAGACCAATACTGAATAGAATCTAAAATAATATCTAGTCCATAATAGCGTATTCATATGTATATAAAATAAATACAAGAAATAAAGAAATCTTTTTATATATAGTTAATTATTCTTTATTTAACCACTTAAACTCCCAGGTTCCCAAGGACACGTAAACCCTCAATACCTACTTGAACCCATGTCGAGGTCTGAACCACTACACATGTATAATTAAAAAATCATTATAACACATGGAATTTCATTATCCATTTAATTTCAATTTAATATCATGATAACTTGGAACCAAAGTTCAATAACAACATATTTGGCCTAAAAATCCATGTCTAGCACCCTGTGAGTAGTTGGAGAATCATTCCCTATCTCACACCTCATTTATTTGTCAATTACATATTGGTATTTGGATAATCAATCAATGTACCACACTTATATATAAGTGAATCACATATGGATATTTGGAGGATCATTACATTTCATACACTCATATTTCAATTAATCACGCAAATATCACATATATCACGTTCAATAGGGTTAATAAACATTAACCATCTTATCACATTTCATATCATGGATACCATTTCAACTATCTAAACAATCATTTTTCTGTACTTTAATCACATGCAATAATAAGAAAAATTCACCAGTAAACCATTTTCAATATTTAAATCATACAACCCTTTAAACCATTAAGATCAAGACAACCATATCATAATTATCATTGTAAATTAATTCATAATAACATTAATTGATCAAATTCACAATCCCAATATCCCATCAATTCCACAATAACAATATTCCATTAATTATTTAAACTATTAATTAACCCAATTCCACCAATTCTAATTTCTTAATTTTTTTACCAATTCATTATCGAATGAAAATAAAATTAAATCAATTCAATATCTAATGAAATTTCCTAATCATGGAAATTGATATTTCAAAATTACATACACATAATTAAATCAATACTATTGGATTTTAAATTTATACCACATACCTCATGATTTATGAAAAATGATAGGTAATGTAAAATACCTAATTGAATTGGAAAAACCAAACCCTTCAAAGGATTAGATAAAGATGAGAGAGAGGGAGGAAACCATACGGGATGAGAATATCATTTTGGGATAGGTGGAGATCCATCAACAAACCATTGATTAGTTGATAATAGAGGTGATAATGCCTTAGAATTCATTTAAGAGCCTCTAAAATTCATAGGAATTCGTTTAGGCCCAAGTGGGGGTGATTAGAGGTTAATATCATGGGGATCAAGACATTACTTTAATTGTTTTGGCGGTTTAAAATTTTTCATGCACGATATCCCATATGGTGCACATAGTCTTCCCTAACCATGAAACTCCTCCCAGGGGACAAACTATTACTATGGGGAGGGAACACAGTTTGAAAAACCATATTCCATCCATGAGAATCCCCTCTATTTAGGATCGCAAGCTTTTCAGGATTGACTTCATAGTTTTTGAAAACCATGCACCAACTATGCATTGCCATTATTTCTTCCAAAATTCTTCAATTTCACCACAAAAACTCTAAAAATTAAATCCCAAGAAAGATACACTCAAAAAGTGTAAAATTGAACCTATAAATGAGTATGATACATCTACTGAAAATCTATCTATTTTATAATATCCTAGCCTTATAAAATCTCTTCCTCAAGTTGTACTCCCATATACCTCAAGATTTTATGTCAAAAAGATCTTCCACTGATACCAAATATCTAATTCTCTCTCCCATGTTTCCTCCGTAACACAACCATGTTTCTACTTTATACAAACTATCAACATGTTTTTCCCCTCAAAACATTCTATCTGTGATCTATAACACATATTGCATGCTCCTCAAATGAAACATCAGTATCAACCTCAACAATATCCACATTGATCACATGACAAGGTTCAAGGTGATATCAGTGAAGCTGTGACACATGAAAAAAATCATGCACAATACTATACCTTTATCTTAGAGCCAATCAGTACAACACTAACTCGATCCTCTCCACAACCTAAAGTGGAACAATAAACCTGGTCACTAATATGACCTTTCTTTATATCCTATGGTGTCCCAATCTTGGAATCAATTGATGAAATACATGATCACCCACTACAAATTTTAGTGGTCATCAATGTTGATCGCCATACATCTTCTCTCTAATCTGAGACGTAGCCATATGTTTCTGAATTAATTGAACCTACTCCAACATCTACTGCAAGAGACTCTATTCCATCATTTTTGACTCACCAGCCTCTATCAAACAAAGAGGGGATCTACATATTCTAACATAAATTAACTCATATGGTGAAATATGAATTTTTGCCTAATAACTATTGATATAGGAGAACTTAACGAGTGCTAAGAGATTCTGCCAACACACACTGATGTCAGGAACACACAATCAATTAATATAATCTAAATCCTATATAGCATGATCATAATTCCCATATATTTATTGGTGGGAATACCTACTTAGTAAAACATGTCTATTAAGAACATTCTATATGCCCCGACAGAAGCATAAAGTAACATGTTAGTCATATTCTAAAACAATACTCTATGGAACCCTATACAGATAGACTATTTACTAAATGTACAATTCTCATAACTCATCTTCTAAGAATGTATCCTATATTGTAATGATTGTTATACTTTCGTCAGTTATCCAACATCTAACCATATATCATCATTATTCTAAGGCATCCTCGGGAGAACGACCACAAAGCACATTGTAATGTTATCCCACTTCCATTCAGGAATGGAAAATGGATGCAGTAAACCACCCAGTCATTGTTGCTCGGATTTCACCTAGTGATTGGTGTAACATCATCTCATAAACCCTAAAATATCTTTTTTCATGTCTACACAAAAGTCCCACCGACACAGGTCATAGTAAATTTTGGTTGAACTCAGATCCACCACCCAAATTGAAGCATGAAATTCATGAATTATATCCTCTCACATACTCACAGGAACAACTACATGACCTCAGGAACATATGATATAATCCTCATAAATTGTCCAATATGAAGGTTCCTCCCCACCTTCAATGCCTTCCCTTAAGGCCAAACATTCTAGATATAGAGAATATATTTCCATCTTCTGACTTAAAAGTTTAAACTTCATTAAAACTAATACGAGAATCATTTTTTCTTGAACCTCTAGAACCACACCATTCATCATTGCCAGAGAAGTCATCACCTTCCACTTACAGATAAACTCATGAACTACCCAAGTCTACGTTTTCCTACTCAAAGAATCAACAAATGTTTTCCCTTCCCAACCATATATGATATATCAAAGTTGAATTACTATATATACTCAACCCACATCTTTTATTAAATATTTAAATCTCATTGTGAAAAGATAAACTTTAATATCATGGGATAAATATATAAGATAATATTTTTACAAAGAGATAATGTTTCAAACACTTTAAATCATAAACCACAACATCTAACTTCAGGTAGTGTGTAGGGTAGTTCCAGGCATGTGGCCACAACTATCGTGACGCATAAGACACAACTTGTCCTCCCTAAATTAACAGTACTCTGATATCAATCCCATAAGAATCAAAAAAATATTTTATACTCCTGACCAGGATCAAGTAGGATTAATATTAGCACCATAGTCAAATTTTCCATCATCTCTTGGAAGTAATTATCACATTTTTTAGAACATTAAAACTTTACACCTTTCTTTGTCAATCCCAAAAGAGGTGTTTCCAACTGAGAAATGTTCTAGTTCAACCTCTAATAATAACCCTCCAATCCTATAAAAATGAAGATTTCAAAATCATTCTTGGGATTCTCCCATGAAACCACTACCTGCAATTTCTATGGGTCCACTAACAAACCATCCTATGAGATGATGTGACCAAAGAAGTGTACTTGAAAAATCCAAAACAGAAAATTAGATAATTTGGAATGTAACTGATTTTATCTTAGTGCACTTAGGATATTGTCAAGATGTTGGAAATGATCATCCTGAGTCTTGGAGTACACCAACATATCATCTAAAAAGACTATTAAAAATTGATCTTGGTGTGCGTGTAAGATTCTATTAATCAAGGTCATATACACTGCCAGATATTTTGTTAGCCCAAATGGACTCTAAATGAAATCATAAAGGCCATACCTATTCTGAAGGAAACCTAAGGTGTGTTAGAAGGTAGAACTCTCAACTAATGATACACTAAAATCAAGTCAGTCTTGGATGAAACACAAGATCCCATCTACAGGTCAAATAGATTTTCAATTCATAAAATATGATACCAGTTCTTCATTATCATCTGGTTCATCATCCGTTAATAAACACTTAATCACAAATTCCCATAATCCTTCTTTGAAAAAAATACTAGAGAACTAAATGTTTACATAGTTGGTTAGATAAACCCCCTTATCCAAAAACTCTTCTAGCTAAGTATTAAACTCTTGGATCTTTGTTGGCTCAATTCTATACGGTGGAATAGAATATCTCTATGCCCCCAAAATGAGGTCAATTATAAATTTCATATCCCTATCTAGTGAAAAACCTATGAAATATTGGGGACAAACATCATGAAACAAGTCCACTATAGGTGTAAAGACATCATGGTTTTCCCTTAGTCATCCAGAAACAATCTAGAAGCATAGGCGGAGAGCTCTCCTAGATTCTCATGAACTGTCCCTGCATGGACCGCCTTGAAAACTAACTCTCAATGGCTAATGTAATTTTTACCAACATGATACATAAAATTCACTATCCTTAAGTAAAAATCAATTTTTTATCAATAATCCTCTAAATTTTACATACCCACAAATATGTCCAAACTAGCATATCCAAAATGTAAGGATCCCAATAAAAACAATACTTATCAACTTTGAGAGAACACCCCTTTCAGGATCAGATGTATCTCGACCGTACTCCCAAAGGTTTATCTGTCATCATAACCCCACTCACAAACTCCACCACAAGAGTTAGACCATTCAAAAGTTTGTGTAGATATAAAATAATGAGAGGAAACAATTTCAAATAAGAAACTAGAAAGCATAAAAGCAATAAGAATAGTAAATCTCATTGTAGATGGTCCAACCACGCTATCCACAAGTGAATGATAAAATACATAAAAATATCCTTCCCTTAAACCCTATGATGTAGTCTAATTACCTAGAGCTATACCACTCTATTAATAAGGGTACTCTTTCCCAAAAGCACCCTTTACACTGCCTCAACTTCCACATCTAGTAGAAATCCAACTACTAGACTGATATGGGTTAAAGACACCCTTACATCACTTTGATACTACCTAGATCCTATACAATTACCCATATTTTGTGGGATATTTCTGAACCTCCATATATAGACCATCCCTCCATAGAATTGGAACTCTGCCAATGGTCAAGAGAACTATATACAAAATTGACATGGCATATTGCACTTGTGATAAATCACTCGAGTTAGATATTTTATAATATATCCATCTCCATGGGCACTTTTCTTTCCAATCCTCTCATAAAAATTCCCATAATGATGTTTCATTCTCTCAAAATACATACTTCCTAACCATCCAATAGAAACAAAAAATCCCCCATCCGAATACTCATTTAGATTCCCGTCATAAATTAGAGCCTGATCTAGCACCTTTGAAAAGTTTTTATGTCGAAAGATATTTTCCTATGACATAATTTCACATTTACGCACATATTTAATCCATTTTCCACCATATCCTCATATCACACTAATAATGGAGAAAATTACTACAGATATGTAAAGAGACTAGTACAGTCAATTACATACACACACCCCTAAGTCAATCTCATAAACATAGCCTCCATATATAGGATGAGCGTCATAAGGTATATGTTTTCAATGAAATTCTCCTCAATGTCATTCCAATACATATTGATCACCTATCAATACCAAGTCTAGATTTACCAACACATTTCATGACCACATAACGTGTTATTAGGAAATTTTAATACCTTATCAGCATGAGTCTCTAAGTGGTCAAGTATATTCTTGATAGACTCATTCTATAACTCTGGTCGCTTTGGCACACCCTCTCCTGTTATTGTCAGAGTTTTCAACAACTGAAACTACCATATCAGGTCTAACATACACTTAAAAATCACATTGGGTATCTACCTATAAATTGAATGAAGAAAACAGTGTTCTCAAAAAAATACTCCCAGAATCCTTCACCCAACACTACTAATGCCTCTGGTTCCCCTGATAGAGGAACACTTCCATCCATATCCTCTTGTCATCCTATCAAAAAATCATCATTATATAGGAATATATCTAAAATTATGAACACAAATCTTATAACAAATAAAAAATCATTAACACACTTAACAATTGGGATTCACATAATGCCATAACAATTTATCCCCCTTTCCGGCCATATGGTCAAAACCGAGGTATTTTTACTACCTTTAATCATCCTACATATAGGCCATGCTTAATAAGGGTAAACACATCCTCATTTTCTATTTTATCATTAGAAAAAAATTATTGACAATTTACATTATTTAAACATTTTTTCTATATCAGGAACCATTTTCATTTCAATTACCCAAGAAAGGAAAACCATTTCAATTTTACCAACTTACCGAAAAATTGATTCCACATGCATGGATAAAAATGATGCATGTCACAATAATTCCTAAGTTCATATAATGATTCATGCATACTAAACTCTAATTCCATATCATTCCATGAGTAAAATCATAGAAAATCCCTGAAAAAATAATCATATCACAAAATAAGTGCATCACTTGATGTGAAATAACATCCAACTATAAAAACCCTAATCAATAATAAAAATCCAACCCTGGGTACTTTAGTTTTCTTCCGTAGATGGGTTAGATACTCCCATGCACGAGATTATTCCAAGGCCCAAATATTCCAGGTCTAATGTCTACCTTTATTAATAGTAATACAAAATAAAATAAATGAAAACCACTTTTGATACCACGTTTTAAAATCTCGAATCGAGTTCGATACACTAGTGCCCCAAGCCTGTTGGCTACATGACCGTAAGATCACCTTGCAATATTCCATAGGTTTCCGACTTGAAGTGAGGGTATAATATCTATGATAGGGAGAATAAAAAATATTTATCAAAGTAGAAAAATATATGAAATAAATAAACAATAACAAATAGGTAATAACAAATAACTTGAACAATACAATAACTAGAACAACCAGGATCACATGATGAACCAAAAATGAAAACAATACCTATAAATAAATAGTAGATATGTTATGAAAAAGTGTTTCAAGTGTCAAATTAAATACCCAATTTAAAGACAATAACAACTCCCAAGTCGGCCCCTATACCATATATGGTTCCATTATCCATGATCCACCCTAACTGAACCATCTAACATAACTCCCTTACTCTTATCCTATCCTGCATGCATGAATTATTTTTGGGTATGAATCACATAGCCCATGTAGGGTATGATTACAACTCAGTAGTCCACAACCAATTACATTTAAAAAATATACATTCAATAATAGTGCATGTAGTTTTATAGAGAATAAATATAATTTATAAAGATAATAGTTTACATATATTCATTTTTTCTTTATTTAACCACATAAACCCTTAGGTTCCTGAGGACACCCTAACCCTCAATACCTACTTTTGACCATGTTGAATGATGAACCATAACAAACATTTATTTCAGAAACCATTATATAGAATATTATTTTATTTTCCATTTCATTTCAATTTAATATCATTTTTACTTATAACCATAGTCCAATGCCAACATTTTGGGCCTAAAATACCATGTCTAGCACCATGTGAGTATTTAGAGAATAACTCGTAGTATTACACCCTATTTATCAGTAATTAATGATAAATATTCCAAAAAAATCCCTAAAATGATCCACTACAGGTAGAAAGACATCATTTTTTCACATCTCTCATCAAGCAACATGAAAGCAACCTAGGCGGTGAGCTCTCCCAGTTGCGGATGAATTGGTACTGCATGGACCGATTGGATATCCCACTCTCCTTAGAGATTATAATTTTTACCCTTTAGATATATAAATGTAACCCCCCTTCAGTTACCATGAATGTGGTTTTAGTATACCCCTAACCCATCCATACCCATAATTAGGTCAAATACTGACATATCTAGAATGTAGAGATCCTAATGAAAATGATACTCCACAACCTCGAGAGAACACCCCTTACACAAGTAGTTATCTGTAGAATGTACACCCAAAGGTGTATTTTTCATCATAACACCACTCATGAACTCCAACTCTAGGATCAAACCATTTACAAGTTGTGAAGATATAAAATAATACGAGGAACCAGTATCAAATAAGGCACTAGAAAGTGTAGAAGGTACAAGAATAGTACCTCTAACTGTAGATGGTTAAACCCCTCTATCCACAAGTGTATGTTAAAATACATGAAACTATCCCACCTCTCTTCCATATTATTTAGTATAAGTCACTTGAGATGCATCACTCTTCTGATATGGGTGATCTTACGAGAAGAACCCCATCCACTACCTCGATCACCATGGACAGTATAACTACAATTGACAGATTGATATGGGGTTGAAAACCCCCTTCCAGCACTCAAATTCTACCTATAGCCCCCATATTTACCTATCTGTCATGGGTTCCTACAGAACCTCTATAGATGTACCATCCTACCATAGGCCCACCACTCTTCTGATGGTCAGTGGAACTGTCTAAGAATGTGACCCAGCCCACCACACCAGTGACAGATCAATCGAGTTTGAAATTGTATAACTGATCCTTCCCCAAACCACTCTTCTTTCCACTTATTTGGTATACATGTTCACAATTAGTCTTCCTACTCTCAGAAGTAGTACCTCCAGACCATCTAGAAAAAACCACCTATCTTCCACCACAAGACTCCACCTAGTTCCCTGAAAAATGGAGAGCCTAAATCACTAGTTTTGAAAACATTTTCAGCCAAAAGATATTCACATGCTACTTAATTTCAAATTTTATTCAGTACTAAAATTGTTTAACTTCAACAAAAAATCTCTTTATAACACTAGAGAGAGGGGATGTAGTTATTTAGAGCAACCAAAATAGTCCATAAAAGACATTATCCACCGTGTCAACTTCATAGACTTAACCTCTCTCTCATTCCTGAGAATCTCATGGTAAAATTTCTCCACAAACATCTCCTGAAATTCCTTCCAATACATATTGTCTAGATGTCCATCCTGAGTCTGGATCTCCCATAAACACTTTTCTTGACAATGTGACATTTATTCATCCAATTTTCTATCTTCTTAGTAAGAGTATCTAAGTGGTCAAGTATAGTCTGGATAGGCTCAATCTAGAACTCATATGACTTAGGTCCACCATCTCTAAAAAAATTCATAGGGTGATGCAAATGATACTCTCCCATTTGGGATGAAATACTCTTCAAAACCCTCCATGGATATCTCTCCATATAATGCATGAATCAAGCAATGTTTCCATGTAACTTCTCTTCATCTCCTTCACTCGGAACTATAGGTGCCTTAGCTTCCACCACTAGAGTATCATTTCCAGAAATATCCTCATGTTATCCTCTCAACAACCATCTTCATGGAGGTATATATTTGTAATGATGAAAAAACATCTTATAAAAAATAACACAACATTAACACATTTAAAAAGTGGGATCCATATAAATCTATATAAATTTATGCCGTCATTCCCACCACATGATTATAAACAAGGCACATTCACAACCTTTAACCATCTTACATCTAGGTTATAGAAAAATTCTCATTTTCTAGTTTTTCATTAGATACTAAATTACAATCATTTTGCATCATTTTACCACATTCAATTCCATATAAAGTAGTATTTTATTTCAATTACCCATGAAAGGAAAATTATTTCAATTTTAATTATTTACCCAAAACTTTTTTTCCTTGTGTTAATAAAAATGATACAAGTCACAATAATTTTTGAGTGAAAAGAATGATTAATGTATAATAAATACTCATTCCACATCGATCCATGAGTAAAATGTCAGAAAATTTTATAAATAATAATCATATCACACAACATGTACATTACTAATGGCGAAATAACATCCAACTGTAACAACACACATAAATACTAACAATCCCACCCTTGGTACTTTGGGTTTACCCCATACATGGGTTAGATACTCCCACACATGAGTTAATCTCCAAGTCCTAACTCTTACTAGTATCATTTATACCATTAAAAAATATTAATACCAATGAAATTAAAATAAAAACTCTTTTAATACAACATTGTGATGACCTGACCTGAGTGCAACACATTGGTGCACCGAGTCGGTTGGAAAATGACCTCATGAACCCCTCCCTATACACCATAGGATACCATCTAGCATCAAGGGTCTAAAATTGACCATGGGGAGACTATACACTATTTATCAAAGTAGCACAATATAATAAACAAATAAACAATAACCAATAGGTAATAATAAAAAAGTAGAACAATACAATAACCTAAACCACTAGGATCACCTGATGAATGAAAAATGAAAACAAAATACATAACTAAACAATATATATGACATGTATAATAAATATCAAGTGTCAAATAAAATACCAAAATTAAAGGCGCTTAAAACTACTAATCAGGTCTCGATACCATACATGATTATCTCATCCATGATCCATCCCGACTCAGACATCTATCATAGGGACCCTGTCCTTATCTTATCATGGAAATATGTTGTATATTGGGGTACTAATTAGGTATCCCAAGTAGGGTGTTACTCCAAATCAATAGACCACTATCAACATCGGCTGAAACAATATCCAATCAATAATAGAGTATGAACTTGTATAAAGAATAAATATAAGTAATAATGAACACAATTTACCTATATTCAATTATTATTTTTTTAACCACATAAACTCCCCCGAGTTACTGAGGACACATGAAAACCTCAATACCTTTTTTGGCGTGTTCCAAAGTATAAACCATAACACACAATTAACTCAAAAATAATTATATAATATTTTCATTAATTATCCTTTTCATTTCAATTTGATATCACATCTACTTGGAAGAATAAAATAAATTCAACATTTTGGTCCGAGAACGTCATTTCTAGCACCACAATAGTATTTGGACCATCCGTCTCTGTCTCACACACCATTTATCATTTAATCACATATGGGTATTTGAAGCATATTTTTGTGTCCTACACTTGAATATCAGTCAATAACATTAGGGTATTTGGAGTGTCAGTATGTATACCACACTCATATTTCAATCAATCACACATAAATAACAAATATAACATTCGATAGGGTTAATCAACATTAACCCTTTTATTGGATTTCATGTCCTGAATACCATTTTAATTATGAGAACAATCATGAATCAATACTTTAATCACATATAATAATATGAAAAATTCACCATTAAACCATTTTTCAATATTTAAATCATATAACCCATTAAGGTCAATTCATCCATTTCATAAATTTTATTGTCAATTAGTTCATAATTACAATAATTGACCAAATTCGAAATCCCAACATCCCATAAATTAAAAAATCACAATATTCCATTAATTAATTAACCAATTATGTAAAGACCTGGATTTTACATGTAATTTATTTTTAATTATATGGAATTATTTTGAGTCTGCAAAAATTGATTCTGCCTGATTCTGAGGCCCAGTGTGCCTAAAATTAATTTCTGAACTTTTTTTTGGGTAAGTTTAGTAAATGCGTGAGCATCGTTTTCTATCATTTGAATTGTTGCTCAGAATAAAAATATGAGGGTACCGTTGAATCTGCAGCATCAAGATTCTCTTAGGGGAGGCTTTACTTTGACTGTAGTAGGCCTGTAGAAGATGTTAAGTATTGAGAATTTTTATAAGAAATGAAATGAAATAATTTTATTATTTTATTTTATTTCTTCTCCACCAATGAACAAGAAGAGTGTGGGGCCACTGATGAGTGAATCCAATATATGGATTGACCTGACAATCCTAAGTAACAACGTTGTTTGGGAATTAAGAATGTTCCTAATTTATGAACCCCCATTAATTCCCCACATCATTACATACCATCCCCCCTCTCCTATATATATGGATCTTGGGGAGGTGTATCAGCACAGATTTTTCAAGCAAAAAAGTGTTGTGATGTCGAACCCTTAGAAGATGGAGCCGATCCCAATGGGAGGTGGCAGGTGACACCGAAACACAAACCAGAGGACGACGTACGAGCGACATCATCAGAAGCCTATTGTGGGAATGAAGAACACTGACCCACCTTCAAGCACGAGTGCTCTCCAACGGGTTTACAAGGTATGAGGTTTATTCGTTTATGTATTTTAAATGTTTTCTACTTCCCCATTCTTAAATAATACAAAAAAAAGAACAACAGATTAATGGATTGATCCTTGATTCATTAGTTTTTTCGGGAGGTTGTTGTGGGGTATATTTTTATGGTATTGATTGTTATTTAATTAATTTTTTTATTAAACCCATAATCCCCCTTGTATTTACAAGATAACGCGGAGGGCGTGAGCCTAACAAACCTGGCCTGAACCCTCCACTATCTTTTTATCCTTGTGCCTCCATTGAAGACCACCAGGGAGGCAACCCCGACCAGCTACGTTGGGGATAGCGCATCGACGGACGCTACAAGAGGAGTCTACGACACAAAGACACAACTGTCATCTGAGAGGCCAACATCGGCCAGCTGCGGAGGAGGCACAGTGCGTCATCGTGCACCACCAGTGAGAAAAGGGGGCCACAGATCATCAACGATGACTGGAGGAAGGCGGCCGACCCACCATCCGGCTGCGGGTGGAAGAGTGGAATGCCGTCAAGCACCGCTGGAGAAGTCAGCTGGCACACTGACCGGTCACGACAGAATCAGCAGGACCCGCTCCAGAAGGTCCCACATGCCATTTGGAAAGGCCACGTGGCACCACATCTATGAAGAAGACCAAACGGCCTTTGACTGTTCCGGAAAAATGGGGTCACTCCCAAGGTGGAGGTTTGGGCAGACCCCACTTGCAGGTCACACCTCACACGGTCGGGCCGCCGCCTAGCGGGCCATGCTCCCCCTTGCAGCCCGCCCTTCGCGGGCATCCCCTCATGGGCCAGGCCACCCGTGCGGGCTGCCTTTGTGGTCCATTCCCTTTGTGGGCTGGGCCGGACCCCAGCCCACCCTTGACCGGGTTGGGAGAGTTTGTTCTGACTGGGTCGGACTGGACCCGGGTCCAGAAACACATAAAGGGCCATATCTTGAGAACTAAATGTCCATTTAACGAACCATCTGTGGAATTGGTATGATTGGATAGAGATGGTCCTTTTGGTATTACTCCTTTTTAGTTTTGGATACAGTTGATGTATGACTAGGTTGGATCAAACACAAATTCAACTGGTCCCCTGAAACTAAAATGCTTATAAATCACAGACTAGGTGTCCAATTAATGCATCGTCTATTGCGTTGGAACCCTTATGACATGGAAGTCCATTGGGTTACTTCTTTGTGGAGATTAGTGGTGGTCAAGGTATGAGAAATTTCTCGAGGGAAGATTCTATAGAACTTGAGTGCACCGGTTGTGAGGAATTGATTGGCTGGCAGTGAGGCAGATGTTGGAGACAGATCATACGGAGGTCAGTGCTCAGTGATCTTGTGGGGGTCAGCACATACCGATCTTTTGTGGGTCAGATCCTATGTGGGTCAGTGTTCAGTGATCCTCTGTGGGTCAGCACATACCGATCATCTATGGGTCAGGTCCTATGTGGGTAAGTGCTCAACGATCCTATGTGATTCAACGCATACTGATCCTATGTTGGTCAGATCCTATGTGGGTCAGTAGGGTTTAGTTACCTATCGACACGGGGCGAGACATATCTTGTTTGGATCATTGCGAGGATTAGTACCTATCGATACTATGTGGTTCAGACTCCGTATGGTCAAAAGAAGTGCCTCTTGACAGAATAAGATGATCTAGATTCTCGAATAATCATCAGTACTTCTATACGTCACTGAAAACCTAGTTTGAGGCAAGAATCTTTTTGAGTTATGTCTATTTCTCTATGATTAGTGATTGAGATCATTCTTTTTGGTTTTCCATTATGGAATTTTGAGAGACCATTAGGGGTCTTGGGGTCCCTACTAGGTATTGTTATACTCACCCATACCCAGGCTTCACCCGTACCCTATTGTGTCTTGTGAAGACAATGAGTAGATGGGACGAGGTTGGAGGGAGCTAGGCATGGGTGCTACGCGGAGGACACGGGCGAACATGGAGTGCTGAGGTGAAAATATGTACCTACCCTTCAGGTAGGATCCACGGAGGATGACCAAATAATTGTTTTTCCTTTTTCAGTTGTATTGTTCCTTTTAGTTGTACTTGTACTTTTACAGTTGGGCTTGTATTCTATCTCCCTTTTCTTTTAGTACACTTTTAATACAGTAGTTTACTTCACATTTTCTTCATGTTGTGTTCTCGGATGATGTGTTTGTACCGGATTAAAGGAAATGCCTTACCATTTTATGGAATAACCCTTTTGGTGATATTTGTCATCCCCGGGCCTATGGAAGGTGGGATTGTGGTAGTCAAGGCATGGGCCCCGGGGGACGGGTCGTGAAGAAGTGGTATCAGAGGAGTCGGTTCTACCAAATAATTAGGACTCTGATCTCTTTAGTGCAGTAATAGTGTTAAGTTCTATGAGTGTGGTTTTCAGTTCAGGGAGTCCAGTGTTGGTGCAGCGGTTGACGTATCCATACAACAGGACCCTGAATTCTGATTTTTGACTTAGTACATAGAAGCATTGATTGCATGAGTTTCTAAAGAGTTTTTCTTGTGTTTTCTTTGAGTCAGCTCATAATGTATAACTTCTTCACCAGGGAATTCCTGTCTTATTTCAGGATGCTGCCACATAAGTATCATGCTAGGATTACCAAGAGAGTAGGCGTTGATGGCCCACCGAGTGATGAGGCCTTGGTACATGGCCCTCTTATGAAGTTAGAACAATCAGGTGGTGTACCAGCAACACCACTACCTTTTGGGAAGCCATTTCGACCAGCCCCACCAGTAGAGGGTGCACGCCGACTGAGCACATTGCATGAGTTTAAATGGTAGAGGCCTCCAAGGTTCGGAGGAGAGACAGACCCGTAGGCAGTTGAGGACCGGTTGAAGGTCGTAGCCAGTGTTTTCCGCCTGGATGGGACACCAGCCGACCTTATGGTGATTCTAGCAGCCAATCTCTTCCAGGAAGCAGCAGGGAGATAGTGGAGCTTGATGTTCCAGATATACGAAGAGGCTAATCTCATCTAGGTAGACTTTGAGAGACATTTGATGGCATATTTAATCACAAAAACCTTACGCTCTATGCGTATACAGGTGATGCTGCACTTACAACAGGGCATCATGACTGTGGCCTAGTACTTGGCGAGGTTTACTGATCTCTATCTCTACTCCACCAATATGGTATGAGAAACTTTCTTCAAGGGCCGGACCTTCGAGCAGGGAATCCGACGGGAGATCAGAGATTCGATTTTATCGCTCAGCATACCAACACAGGCTATGGTGCTAGAGAGAGCGCTTTTGGTGGAGATCTTCCTAGCTGAGCAAACACCGACAACGAGACCCACTACCGTGTGACACATAATAGAGTCATCTGTGGATGGTAGTAGGCATATGACATAGAGGTCCAAGAGGACAAGGCCTTCTGGTGAATTTCCCCAAGAGCTAGGGTTAGAGGTGCAGGTATGGTGAGGTAGAAGAGGTTAGATGAGGGACAAGTAGTGCTACACATGCGGCAAGAAGGGTCACATGGCTCACGATTTCCTGACCAGCCGTACGGACGAACAACAGACGGTCGAGGGACTGCTAAGTCTGAGGTAGAGATTTGACTTAGGTGGTTTGCAGGTGGAAGGAATATGAGGCAGAGTAGTTGGCTGGGCAGCAGGCGGTTGGTGGCGATACGAGGTTCTATCGCCACCACCAATAGGTGGTCCACCCCAACTACAGGGAGCTGGTGGACAGGGACGAGCTCAGCTCCAGGAAGCTAAGGCCTACGACCAAGAAAATCCATAGATGATTAAAAGTATGATCTATGTCTACTCCAACTTAGATACAGTACTTATAGACATAAGTTCCAGTTACACTTTTATTGCCAAGACCCTTGTTCGGAGATCGGAGATTCTAGCAGATTCGTTGGATCGATCCTTACAGCTAGAGACTCCTACGGGAGAAGATTCGACGATTACACACTGGTGTCGGCAGTGTGAGATTAGTATATAAATTAGTTTATTGATATTATATGGAGTTTCTGGTGGTTTGGTATAAAGTATGACATTACTGATCTTTGATCCCATTGTTACACCATGAAAAAGATAAAGGCAGAGAAGCTGAAGACTTATGGTATATTGCAACCTCTTTCGGTTCTAGTTTTAAAATCATATGAGGTTTCCATGGACATCATTTGTCATTTTTATGCACTACCACAAGGAAAAATATTATTTGGTTGGTGATTAATATATTTAAAAAAAGATAATGTCATTATAATAAGGGACACTACTACAGATAAAGATTGAGGTATATTGTATGTGATTAATATTCTGAGATTTCATGAGATTCCTTATACTATTGTTTCAGAAAGGGATCCCATGTTTAAATCCATATCTAGAAGAGTCTTAATGATGAAATTGTGATTTAGGATCTATTGAGTAAAACTTATCATCCATATACTAATGGTAAAATAGAGTGTTTCATATAGATCCTGGATGACATGCATTGTGCCTATGCCCTATATTTTGGTGGATATTTTGATTCCCAACTAATACTAGTAGAGTTTTCATATAATAAAAGTTATCAATCATCAATCAGAATAGATCACTCTGATGCCTTGTATTCTCACCCATGATGGTAAACTCTTTTTTTTCTAGAAGTAGGAAAAGCTTCTCTTATTGGTCAAAAGATCATTCAAGAGACATCAGTAAGGATTTTGGATAAATGAAATTTCTTAATTCCTGTGTAGACTTATAATAAATCATTTTCTAATCATCTACATCATCCAATTTATTTTTCAATTGGGGACTGATTTTTTTAATGATTACTCATAAATTGGGTCATCATAAACATCATAAATATGGAAAGATGGATCCAAAATATTTCGGAGTATTATAGGTCACTAATCAACATGGGAAGGTTTCATACCAAATATAATTTCCAATTTAGTTGATAATTATCCATGATGTTTTTAGCACATCACAGATTAGGATATACCATCACGATACACTCATGTTCTGAGTTCATAAGAGACTAATTTGGAGCCAGATGATTTTTTAAGAGGAACATGTAGAGATCCTTGATTCTCTAGTAAAGGAATTTTCTGGGAACTATATTTCCATGGTCAGGGTGTTATGGTGATAGATGTATTATTTTAAATAGATTTGGTAGAATGAATAATTGTTTAGGGTGGAGTGGCCACACCTCTTTCCAATGAACCCTTCTTCCATATAACTTCACAGGGATGTAAATTCCTATGATGGGGAGATTGTTTCATCCAGGATAAAATGTTACCTTTTTTCCATGTTTATGATATTTTTATTTGGGGTCAGATGGGGAAAGATTTCATATTGATTATTTGTGAAGAATGTGGGTTGATTATATCCGGAAAGGAAAATTTACAATGTTAATGTTTAATTTATGGTATAAATATGAAACTAGGAATAAGTTGTGGAAACATTTTATGAAATAAATTCATTTATTTTATCAGTAAATGTTTTTTGTCGTAAAATTTTTACCTGTGAAAAATTAACCCAATGACACGTATTTTATGGAATACATGAATTATGGGGAGTTACACTATAAATAACTAATTTATTATGGAAACAACTCATGCCCAGAATGGATTTTTATCACAATCCTGAATAATAATTAATTTGGTTTCATCCTTCATAACTCAAACCCTAGGGTACTTCAAAGAAATATTTGGTGTCTTCTCCAATTCCCAATCACTCCCTTTAATACTCAATATTTGGAATGGTTTCTTTGATCCTCCTCGGTTGATTATGTCCTTTTTTCTTCTACATTTCACATATTGTGGGATTGGCATAAGGGTGTAGTTATGGATCAGTTGATTGTGTATGATGTTTCAACATAATTCTTTAAATATATATCATGTGATCTTATCTTGGAGGAAAACCATTGTATTGGTTATTGTGTGGTATGTGTGTTCTTTAAGGTATGTGGTTATGTCTCTTGCCTATTTTGGATGTACCTAGAATTATATGGATTTGTAAATTTTTTAATATATGAAATTCCATTATTTATGAATTTGTGTGTGTGTAAATAGTATTTTGAGAAAGTATTGGTTTTCACTTATTTTTTTAAAATTAAAAGTATTTACAAAGAATAATGATATGTTTTTGAAATCACAGTTTTGATGAAATTACATGGGGAGTATAGCACATGGGAAGCCTTAGGTACATAGGTGGAAGGTGTAGTAACAGAAATTATATGTAGTTACTATAAATTGGGTTTACCCATGTAATTATACACTTCTCCCATGTCCAAGTGTCATAGGGAATTGTTATAAACTATTAGAGCATTAATTTTTAGGTTTGTTGTCTTATCCATTGATTCAATGCATTTTTTAGGGATTATTTCATGCACTAGACTAAGTTGTGGTACGAGTGATCTAGATAGCCTAACCTATAGTGATCTTTGGTATGATTTATCTATAGTTTGGTTTGTATAATTTTTTATTTTATTAAATTTATTAATAAATAAGTTATTTTCTAAACTTTTTTACTTGAATGATTTTATAAGAATAGTTTAATGGGGATTTATTTACTAGGATTTTGATATAAAAACAATTTAACTGAAAATCATTTATCATGTTCTTTAAAGTTGATCATGTTAAATTTTTTTTACAAATAACTTATATAAATCAAATTGGTGAAATCCTATTGATCCTTTATAGCTTTCACCCTGAAAACCCCTTCGGGGTTTTGTAGACCTTGTATTGTATTTTGTTGCAGGAAAGGGAATGGAACAGTAGTGAGGTGGAAAGGTTTGTGTCACTTAGAAACATGTAGCTGGTGTTGAGATAAAAGGAGATTTCCCACACTTCAAACAGAGTGGTGTTTGTATTTTTGAGTTGTCCTACTAGTTTTGTTAGAAATATAACTTTTGTTTTATTTTTCTTTAAGTTGTATCCCCACCACCATTTCACTTTTTTATGGAATGTACATTTATTTTAGTATTCATGCATTGTTTCATTATGATGTGTATTTATTCAATGAATCTTATTATAGGTTGTGTGAAATCATTCCATCATTATTTTTTAATGCCCATGTTCTAGTCATCGGCCCACAATGATCATGTATACCATCAAGTTCTTACTGAAATTTGGTTAAGAACCTAGTTATATGCGTCATTCAAGTTAGGATTTGATGCAATTCCATTCAGAATCTTATCAAGGTATCTAAGTGTTAAAAAATTTCTATATTGACTATCTATAATGAGTCATGGATATTGAGGTTAGGGATAAAGTATTCCTTCATTTATCTTAATGGAGGTGAGTATTTATTTTTTAGAAGATAGGAAATCTATGTACTAGATATATTATCCCAACTGAGATTCATTATCACATCAGAGTTGTTTCCTATTGACAAGAACATGCAAAAAAAATTTCACATGTACATGATGTGTCCCATGTATCCATATTGAGGAATTATATTTTTGATCTGACACATGTAAAAAATACAAGGGTGGTATAATTAGAGAATGAAATCTCTTATAAGGATCTTAAAATGATGATATTGAATCATGTATACCATGTTCTATAAAATAAGAAAACTCACCAAGTTGAATTTCATTGGTGAGAACATAAGTATGAAGAAAAAAATATGGGAACTTGAATAAAAAATGAATAAGAATTACCCTTATTTGTTATCAAATTAGAATTTATAATGAAATTTCAATAATAAAATTTTAAAATGTGGGAAGAATATAATGACCATGTTTTTTTCATATATAATATCCCCATTTGATTAAAAATATTTATTTCATATTTATGAATGTTGTGTGGTACAGATATATATTGCAACAAACAATACATATAATTTTTTTTCTAATTTGAATAACATTACATTTTGTGACTAATTAGAGTATATTACATAGTAAATATTTAAAGGGGATAATAATCAAAAAAATTAATATAACTGAAATATGAAAATTCGTATCTTCTATGTCTCCAAAAATTATTACACTCTCGAAAAATTGAGTGAAAATAAAAATAAAATCAAAATATGTTAGATATTATTGAGAATAATGTTTATTGAACCATATTAGATATTGGATATTGTGATTAAGTCTATATATTAGATGTGTTTATTGGAAGTGGAAAACCTATATGATAGTTGGAATAGTGGTTTGACTATTAGGAATAATATTTCGACTATTAATAATAGTAATATTATCATTATTATAGTAACTATACCATTGGAATAATAAATTAATATTTAGTATCATAATCAAAAAAAATATAAGGAATTTATATCATTATTTATCTTAAAAACTGATAAATATGACAAAATGGATGTTTTACACAGTGATATCATAATTATAACTCTTGATTTTTTTTAAAATAATTATATAATATTTTAATAAAATTAAATATTAAAAAAATGATATCATGAAATAATATATATTTGAATAAATATGGTAATATAATATAATGAAATAATATATAATCATTCTATGTTATAGAAAATATGATCATATCGTAAAAATATTTTTTGAAAAAATTTACATGTTAAATTTTTCGTATTTAGAAAACAATTATTAAACATATTTTACTTATGTATTAATCATGTTGAATAATTTGTAGTGTTATTTTTATATTTTAAATATGAAATAAAATATTGATCTAAAATTGTAAAATATCATATAAGTATTGTATAAGTAGTGTACTTCATAATAGTATATATTAATGAATTAGTGTGTTTTCTAGAAGATAGAAAAATATTTCAATGAACCATTTTCCATAGAGTCGTAATATGATTACTATTGAGTTGAAAGATGAGTAATTATTTAATGATATAAAATTTTATTCTAAAAATGTCCTCTAATCCTCTTGTAAATATAACCCTACATGAATCTATTTATCCACATATTTTAAAGAAAACATACACAATTGTTTTGATTATCTATACTAAAATGTCACACAAATATTAGAAGCCTTGGCATCACTAATTGATTAAACAATGGAGTGTTAAGTTGTAACCTTAGAGGGGATATCTAAAGGAAGATATAATGTTCCCTATATGACTCTATTAAAATATCTATTTCTTTTAACTAATCAAATAAATTCTATCCAATATGGAAATAAATTACCATATTATTAATATTCCAAAATGTTATAATTATATTTTAATGTACATTATCTAACCCATTATAACTATAAATCAATATAAAAAATGTTTTTCATATGATTGTAGGTATGCCGCCTCCACAAAAAACATATTTCATTTTTCCACCACCACCATCATGGCTGGTTAAATTTCACATAATATGGTGTTGAAGGAACTAAATAATTATATTCAAAAAAATTCCATATACTAGAGGGGATTAATTTTCATAATCATAAATAAAACCTAGAAACATTATCATGGTTAGAAAAACATCATATAATATTCACTATATAATTATTACATTTATAAAAATGAATTATTCCATTTTCAAAACACATATAGATATTTGAAATAATTTAATTATCTAGAATAATATTAAAATAATTCCATTACACTTATTTTATTATGATATTATTTGATATAAAAATTTATAATTACCAATAAAATAACATGACCTTGGAACTATGTATCGAAAATTTGTAGGAAGGAAAGAAATATCATAATAAGTTAATAAAATGATCTTTAAAAACCTAAATGAAAAATAATAAATGTAATGTATAAGAAATTTTTTATGAATAATCTGTCTAATAAAACTAATTTGATTATTCAAGAAGTCATATGAACTTATAGAATTATTTTGGAACTTTGGTAATGGATATTCCGAATCAAAAATATTAAATTTTGGTTATAGATTCTCTATCATATTCTCCCATTCCATGTATACTAATCCCATTTAATTATTCTGTATTTGATTGCTTTGTTGAGCATGTCAAATTAGATGTTTATTTTTAAATAGAATTTCTACAGTATTGCAGCAACCCAAGGTCGTCTCTCGAAGGATCCTTAGATAATTAATTACAAAATGAGATTCTAATTAAGAAACTAAAATGGGAATGGTGTTCTATAAAAATTGGGTTTTTCTTCTTTAATAACAGAAATTGAAAGTATATTACTATTGAAAGAAACCAGTTGGAGAAATCGTGATCAACCCAGGTAAGTGTCCTTTGATGCTCAACCTGTCATTTCTCTCAAGGGAAAGGGAAAGATCATTGATTCCATGATTTTATAAATACTAAAACAAGTAATGGTATGTAAATTCTTACTATATTACCATCTATTATTGGATTAATCAATTACATTGATTATCAAAAACCACTCAAAATCAACAAACATGAATCAATGTAAAAAACAGAACTCAATCGAGGCATCACATCGACAACATGATGAGATGACCATATTTTTGTCAATGATAAAAATATTACACAAGACAAGATCATCCATATTATTTGGTTCAATCTCATGGATTTTATCAACCGAAACAATCCATTTTCACACTCATGAAAGGGAGGGGTGAGAAAAGATGTAAACACAGTCAAATCATCACAAGATCCGGGTTATGCATGGAAGAATTTGGATTCTTGTTCCATTATTTGTATTTGATAATACCATAATAAATAAAATATAATGTAGAAATGAATAAAAATTTAAAACAAACCTAGAAATAAACTACCATATGAAGATTACAAGTGTGGAGCACGAGATTACAATAATAGACACTCCCCAAATTGATCTCTAAGAGGTTTAGAAGTATTTGAGGGAGAAGAGAAATAAAAAGGGTGAAGATAGCTCTCCAATTTGAATAATCTTCACCCTTGGTCATTCCACCTGAGATCATGAGGGGGAGGAGTGATTTTATGGAAAAAACGTCACACTTTCCACAAAATAGGCCAAGTGCCCAAGGGACTAGGTCAATATTCCGGGCATACTTTTTAATCTTTCTTTATCCGAATGGTTGACTGAACAAAAAGTGTTCAATTATCACAAAATTTGGTGGATAGGTGAAAACTATAGTAAGATATTAATGGGAGGTTATATTATCCCAATTGGATTTCTGAGGCCTATGTTATGTTCAAAATACAGAAGGGTGGTCCAATCAGGACTGGCCAGAATTGCTTCATATTGTGGGCCTATTTTGAGCCTCCAAATGGAAGAATTGGACATCATCATCTTCTAAATAAATGTATAACACAGTTTTTTCTCTCATACACCTATTTTTTATCCCAATTGTATGCACATATTTTCAACCATAAAAATAATTTTCAACATGCATGCTTGGGCTCTCGCGTAGTTTGGCCCATTTTTCTGGAATTTCATCATGAGCTCTCCAAACCACCTCCTCCTACAATGTAAACACCAAAACAAGTAAATTTTCCCTATTAAATATAGGTAAAAATTAATTAATTAATTCAAACATAAAGTTCATTTTATTATTATATTTTTAATATTCAATATGAAACAATTTTAAAATAGTGGTCTAAGGGTGGATTTGAATAGTGAATCGCCATGCGATCACACCCCCTCAGCCAAAGATTTGCACTCCTGGGAAAAGTCACATATACAAAAAATAATGCATGTATATATTACCAATATCATTAATTTATAACATTTGAGCAAATTTAAATTCATTAAAATAATGTGATCAATGCATAAACCACACTTAGGATTTATTCCTACTAAAAATGGAAAAAAGAGTCGCATAAATCATATCACAGTGAAATTCAAAGATATTTATGATACAAAATTGAGCATGGAAATAAAAATTAAACCATTCCACTTACTCTTCATGTGTGTTTGAAAATCATTCCATGCTATTCTTTCCACTTTCTATACAATAAATATAGGTTATTTTAATATTTTTCAGCTTAAACGATTTGTCCACCGAACCTGCCCTACATCTTTTGCAATCATATTTCAGGACCCACTCACTTAGCTTTCCTGGAAGTTAATCCATATTCTCCCGACCTAGATATCCCCATATGTTTCACATTTCTTCACTCCCCTCAATTATTATTTTGGTTTTTTTTCAAAAGATGCATTTGGAAAAAATCTCACAGTTATCTCTCAACCCTTATTTGATCTCCTCGTGACACTAATTGTAATAGTTATAACAAGATAAAATGTTGAGGAGGAGTGGTTTTTGACAGGCCCAAGACATAACCAAAATTTCTTTGAGGGTGTGCAATAGTCGTATATCAGGTACACATGCATAGATCAATCCAGTACAGTAATGAAACATATCACATAAAGAATGAATGCATGTAAATATCATTTTAAGATGAAAAATATTTTACTAACTTATATTTACCTTCTAGTAAGTAAGAAATATTCACACTATGTGGTTTGGTGCAAAAAATGTGTTGACTTGTTGGTGACATTGTTTTCCCAAAAACTACTCACACAAGGGGCATCAATCAACTCAAAGGTTTCAAATAGATACCACAATTTATATCATTGATAGAAAACCAATTCACTAAAAATCACTACATGATGCTAAATTCATAAAAATATTCATTCCATAATAGGGAAAAGTTTCATCAAATTTGAAAACAACATGGAACAAAAAATTTCAACATTCATTTTTAGTAAGATCCATGATTTTGTGACCATAAGGGGGGGGGGATGTAAAAATACCATAAAGAAGGAGAAAAAAAAGAAGGAAAAAGAAAGACAATGAAAATACTAATGAACCCAAAAAGATGAGGAAAAGTGAAAATAATATAAAGAAGGTGAAAAATAGAAGAAAGCAGAAAGACGATGTAAATCGTATTAAACCCAGGAGTGTATCTACCCCCACACCTAGAATGTATATTGTCCTCACTGTAATAATTGAGAATGTGAGAAGAAATGATAAAACATGGTGTGTTTCACCGGTATGTTGCTGTTATAAGGTGGATTTCCTCCAACAGATTCATTGTAAAATCCTCATTGAAGTGTTTAAGTCATTTCGCATTGATGGTAATACTTCTTCCACTCTGGTCAGGCAAAATCTGTATTTCACCAAAAGGGTAAATATTAGTAACAATATAAGGACCGAGCCATCGGAAACGATGATTACCTAGGTGGAGCTTTATCTTGGAATTGTACATGAGGACATTCTCACCAATATGGAACTTTAACTAATGAATCATGCTATCATGGATATCCTTTGTCTTAACTTTATAGATCCATGAGTTCTTATATGCATCACGTCAAATTTCTTCCAACTCCTAAATATATAGCTTCCTTTTCTCACCTGCATCTAAAAGATTCATATTACAATATTTAATTAGAAAAATATACACGGTGTTCTATCTCCACTGGAATGTGACATGCCTTTCCAAAAACAATTCTATATGGTGACATTCCAATTGGGGTTTTAAAAGCTATACGGTATGCCCAAAGTGCACCATCCAAGTGAAAACTCCAATATTTCTTGTTGGGTTGTACCATTTTTTCCAAAATTCTCTTAACATCCCAATTTGAGATTTATGCTTGTCTGTTAGTTTGGTGGTGATATGCAGTGGAAAATTTATGATCAACCCCATAATTATGAAGAAAAGTTTTCATGTTGCGATTGCAAAAATGGGACCCCTGATCACTAATGATGAATCTTGGGAAACCAAACGGACTACAAATTTGGGACCTTACAAAATCCACAACAACTTGAGAGTCATCAGTCCTAGTATCATTTTCTTCCACCAATTTAGACATATAGTCCATAGATAACAATATTTACATGAAGCCAAATGAATTTGGAAAAGGCCCCATGAATTCAATGCACCATGCATCAAAAATTTCACAGAATAACATGGGATGTTGGGGAATTTCCTTCCTCTTGGAGATATTACCTATGAATTGAAAATGACTACATGACTTGAAAAATCAATGGTCATACATATAAAATGTTGTAAAATAATGTCCTGAGTCGAGAACTATTTGAGCTGTTCATTGAGAGCCAAACTGTCCCCCCTAAGCCAAAGTGTGAAAGAAGATCAAAACAGAGGTGAACTCTTGGTCAATGACACACCGACGAACTACTTGGTCACCAAAAATTCTCCCAAAATATGGGTCACCCCAAATTTACCACTGAGAATTATATTTAAGTATCTAGGATTGTGAAGTGATGAAATTAGTGGGGACCCAACATGTTGCTAGAAAATTCACAACATCCACACACCAGGGGTAAGGTCAACAACATCACAAAGCTTCTCATGAGGAATGATTTCTCCAATGGGGAGTGATGAGTCTTCATGTTGGTCCAGTGGTGGAGAAATCATACTATTATGGTCATCTAAAAATTTTTATACTCCCCTCTTTTTTCTAATCTCAGGTGAAACTCTTGGAGGAGGAGCATCCACCATATGAGATGGGGCATTGCTTTAGGTTTCATTAAGAGGAATCGAAGGGAAACATTGTCAGAAAACACAATCACTTTTGACCCTAGAAGAAATGAACACAATTTTTCCATGTCAAAAAAATAGAATGGAGTTATTTTTACATGTTCATGTAGTTTAGCTAGGCAGGGTCAAGGGTATGTGAGGTATACACAATGACATGTGGAGCCTTCTCAACCATTTGTGGTAAAACTGCCCCAACTGCAAAGTTAGAGGCCTCACACATAATCTCGAAGTGGAGATCCCACCTTGGTGGTTGGATGATGGGAGGTGATGTGAGACACCATTTTAGAGAATTGAATGCATCCTCACAATTTTTATCAAACATAAATTCAGAATCTTCTTGCAATAATCGGGACAATAGAAGTTCAATATTACTAAATTCTTTAACGAATCGATGGTAAAAACCAGAAAAACCCAAGTAATATCGCACCTCACGAACACATTTTGGATATATAAGGGTTGAAATTAGTTCAATTTTATATTTATCAACTTGAATTCCCTTATTTGAAATGACATTCCCAAGAAACATCCCCCGCTCAACCATAAAACAAAATTTCTAATAATATAAAATAAGATCTTTTTCAATGTAATAGTGGAGGACAGAACCAAGGTGTTCCAAAAAAACATAAATATAAGAACCATAAACCATGAAATAATCCATAAAGACTTCCATACAACTCTCAAGGTACTTATAAAAAATACTCATCATACATCGCTAAAAAGTACTAGGAGCATTACATATATCTAATGACATCCTCATGTATGAAAATGTTACGAATGGAAAAGTAAATGTTGTCTTCTCTTGATCCTCAAGGGAAATATGGATTTGGAAATAACATGAATATCCATTATGAAAACAATAATGGGACTTACCAGCAAATCGTTCTAACATTTGGTCAATGAAATGTAGAGGAAAGTGGTCCTTCCACGTGGCTTGATTCAGTCGACAGTAGTCAATGACGACTCGCCATCTATTTTGCACACGTGTTGGAACCAATTCATTCCTTTCATTTGACACAACTTTTATTCCTATTTTTAGGCACAATTTTCACTAGGCTAACCCATTTACTATCAAATATAGGATAAATGATACCCGCTGCAAGTAATTTTCTGACTTACAATTTTACCACTTCAAGGTGAGTGGGATTCAACCTGCATTGAGATTGTCTCACAGGCATAGCCTCATCATCCAAAAGTATTTGTTGCATACAAATAGATGGGATAATCCTATTAATATCAGCCAATTTCCATCCTATTTCCTTTTTTACACTCTCTCAAAAGGTTGAGCATTTTATATTCTTATTGTGGAGAGATGTTATTGGCAATAATGACGAGAAATTGGTTAATACCCTCAAGATACACATGTTTTAAATTAGATGGAAGTTCTTTAAGTTCCATCACCAGTGGTTTATGGATTTAGTGAGGGGATTTAGGGGGAGTGGGGTATATTTAACTGTCCATATTCTCATATTTATTCTCTAAAGATAGAGAATCTATTGAAATTAGATTTGCAGAATCATCGACAGCCATGGGTACCTCATAATAGAAACAATAATCAATTAAAGCACAAAATTTACACTTTTCAGAACCCACACAACACTCAAAACATGAATCAAAACTCAAATCATCCAAGGGTGATGAAGAGGAAAATAAATTAGAGTATGGGTTGAGGATATAATTGTGTGTGTGTGCATCATTTGAGAGAAATTCCATCGAATAGACAGGAAGAGTGGAGTGCTCTTCAACAGGGTGTTTCATAGCCTCACGGATCATAAAACAGACCTTTTCTCCTCCAAAATCAACGGAAAACATACCATTGTGAATGTTGATGATTTTCTTTTCTGTTTTGAGGAATGACCTCCCAAGTATGAGACGATCATGTCCTCGAGTTTGGGTATATTTTGTCTCAATCATATAGAAATCAGTAGGGAATATGATATTATTCACTCGTATAAGGACATCCTCAATCATTCATGTTGGATGTATAATACTTCATTGAGAAAGTTTTATGAAAAATCCCATTGGTTGAAGCTCTCTAACCTACAGAGAAGTGTACACAGAGTGAGGCATTACATTAATGGAAGCACCTAAATCTTGCATAGCATTAGAAAAGAAGATCTCCCCAATCATACACGGTATTGTGAATGTTCCTGGATCCTTGCATTTGGTTGTCATTGCTGGTTTAATCAAGTCTAATACATTCTTTCCCAAGTTGATTCTCTCATTCCCCTTTAGTCTCATTATATGGGTGCAAATCTCTTTATGAAATTTGGCATATCGATGGATTTTTTAACTGCATCCAATAGAGGAATGTTAACATGAACTTTTTTAAATGCATCCATTATTTATTTATCAATCTTTTTACCAAAATTATTCTTATATTTTGAGAGTATATGGGGAAAAGGAAGAGGAATGGATCATTCATTTGAATCAGCAATGATAACTTGATTACATTTTTATCTTGTTTTTCATTCGTAGAAATTTTTGATTGTTGGGAAAAAGAGTTTTCAAGAGGGGGACATACCTGTTGTGAAGAATCAGCAGAAGGAGAGAATTATTACCACTATGAAGTGTAACTACAAGTACATTAACTTTGTCATTCAGATTGACAATGAGTTGGGATGGTAGTTGTCCAGAACCTTGCATCTTTAGTTCACTGATGGTGTTTACTAATTTCCCCACATGATTTCATAGGTCTTGAATAGCTGATTGTGTGGTTTGTTGGAACTGGAGGTTTTGGTATACCATTTTCTTCACCATTTCGTCGTGGATTGGTTCACATTTGGGAGGGCGAGGAGGATTATTTTGAGAAGTTGAAGGTTTAGAAGGTTGCATTACTTGTCGTTGTTGATACCAATTCAATTTAGTGAAGCTTGATTTTCCACCTTGTCGGTGCTGGGGTTGTGCTTGCCACCCAATATTTGGATTTTTCCTGAATTGTTCTTGCTTGAAGGGAGGTGATTGTTGGAATGGACACCCTGGGAACACAACTTCACAAGACTTGGGTAAATCTTGAAGTTGTGGGAACTGGTCAGAAAAATGAGTATTTTTAAAACAAATACCACAATGTAATGGAACAATAGGATATTGTGAGTTACCTTGTGCTTGATCTAATTTCCTTATAAGGTTATGAAACTCATCAATCTTGTTATCTACCTTTTTTTTCTAGAGATGAATGACTTACCTCATGAACTCCTTGAGTTGGTGCAATAGGTCGTGTACCAAATTGTTGTGAATTTTGAGCCATGTTGGTTATTAAGTCATGAGCGGCGGAGGGAGTTTTATCAACCAAGGCACCAACAGCTGCTGCATCAATAATTCCATGATCCATGGGGATAATTCCCTCATAGAAGTATTGGATTAATATTTTTTCACTAATCTGGTGGTGAGGGAAGCTTGAGTAAAGTCGTTTGAATCTCTCCTGGTATTCATTAAGGGTCTCTCCTTGTGATTACCTAATTCCACAAATTTCTTTCCTAATTGATGTTGTTTGGGAGGTAGGGAATAAATTCTCTAAAAATAGTCTTTTTAGGTCATTCCAACCCCCTATTGTTTTAGGAAAACAGTATATCCAATCTTCGGCTACACCATCAAGGGAGAAAGGGAAGGCCCTAAACATAATTAATTCCTCCGAGACATTTTGGGGTTTCATGGTGGAGAACACTATGTGAAACTCTTTAATGCGTTTATAAGGGTCCTTAATAGAATGACCATGGAATTTAGGAACAAGGTGGATGATTCTTGATCTCAACTCAAAGCTAGCTAGTTTTTCGGGATATTGGATGTATGCAGGTTGGTACTCCACATCTGGGGTGGTCAGTTCTTTTAAGGTTCGATTATTTTCATCCATGTTTTCTTGGGTTTGACTGGGTTCAATTTTTGATTGGTTTATGACCACTTGGGGTCCCAAAAGGGGTTCCTTATTGTTAATTTATTGACGTTTTCTATATTACTTTATTTGTGTGTGAAGTGTCTTTTCAATTTTTGAGTCAAATTCAAACAGTTTATCTTTTCCTGACCGGGTTATGAAAATAAGTTGTGAAGTTTGTTTTTTTATGATAGAATATGGATATGATCAATTAATAAGGGTGAAAGGAGAATATAATTTTATATTAAAGAATTATACAGAGAGATATGGGGAATAAGAAGGGAGAGAGAGAGATAGAGAGATAGAATGGAATAACACACAAAAACAACCAAAAATAGAAACAGAAAACCAAAACAAAAACAATAAAATGGGGGTGGGGTATTTAAAGGAGTACAAATTAAGAAGTAAAATAAAAAAATAAATGGAAATAAAGGGAAAAAATGATCTTGTATCCCTAGAAACAGTTCCAAAATTTGATCGCATTATCGAGCACATCAAATTAGATGTTTATTTTTAACTAGAATTTCTGCAGTATAGCAGCAACCCTAGGTCGTATCTCGAAGGATCCTTAGATCGTTAATTAAAAAATGAGGTTCTAATTAAGAAACTAAAATGGGAATGGGGTTTTATAAAACTTGGGTTTTGTTGCATTAAGAACAAAAATTGAAAGTATATTACTACAAAAAGAAACTGGTTGGAGAAATCGTGATCAGCCCAGGTAAGTGTCTCTTGATGCTCAATCTATCACTAATATCAAGGGAAAGGGAGGGATCATTCATTCCTTGATTTTATAAATAATGAAAATAGTAATGGTATGTGATTTATTACATGGTAACCACCTAGTATTTGATCAATCAATGATATTGATTATCGGTAACCACTCAAAATCAAAAAACATGGATCGATGTAAAAACGGATCTCAATCAAGTCATCACATCAACAAAGTGATGAGATGACCCGATTTGTGTCAATGATAAAAATATTACACAGTAAAATACCATGAATATTCATAGGTTCAAGATCATGTATTTTATCAAGTGAAGTAATCCATTTTTACACTCAGGAATGGGAGGGGTGAGAAAAGAGGCAACCACACTTAAATCATCACAAGATCTGGGTTATACATGGAAGTATGTGGATTCTTTTTTCCTTTGATTTGTATTTAATCATACAAAAATAAACAAAAATTTAGAAGGTATAAATGAAGAAAAAATTACAACAAACATGGAAATCAATTACCTTAAAAAGATTACAAGTGTGGAGCTCAGGATTACAACAGAGGACAATCCCTAAATTGATCACTAAGAGGTTTAGAAGTACATGAGGGAGAAGAGAAATAAAATGGGCGAAGAAAGCTCCCCAATTTGACTAACCTTAACCCCTGTTTGTTACAATTGAAATCATGGGGGGGGAGTGATTTTATAGACAAAAACATCACACTTTCCACACAAGATGTCAAGCGCCTAAGGGACTAGGTCACTATTCAGGAAAGAATTTTTAATCCTTATTTATCTGGATGTTTGACTATACAAGACACGTTCAATTGTCATGAGATTCGGTGGGGAGGTGAGCCTTTGCGTTAGCTTTACATGGGAGTTGGAATTAGCCCAATTGGATCTAAGAGACCCGAGTTATGACCCAAATACAGAAGGGTGGCCCAATCTGGCCCGCCCCAAATTTCTTCATATTGTGGGCCTATTTTGAGCCTCACCCCGAATGGCCCGAAGGCCTTATTTTTTATTTTATTACGGATAATCCCCCTTTTAAAGGTTTAAGGGAAACCTCCACATGACCTGTAGGCCCAAGGCACAAGGCCTGACAAACCTGCAATACATGACCCGAAGGCCCAAAGACATACCATGCCCAATACATGACCCGTTGGCCCAACCCACTTGAACTGCCCCACCCCAGCATTATACGTCATTGACCACCTATCTCCCCACCCTGCATTGCTGATCGGCTAGCATTGCCCCATACAAAGCTGCACGATGCCTGGTCCTGATGGCGGCTGCCAGACCCTCTCATTCTTCCAATCCGATTAGCTCGACATCAAGTGGCTGCTAATCTTGTTGCTCTAATCCTCTTCTGGGGACTGTTCTATGTGAACTGGGATAATCCATGGTCCACGTGACCTGAAGGCCCTGTGGTCCAAAGGCATTTGATGACCCGAAGGCCCTGGAGACCAATAGGCCCAAACCGGTGGCCCGAAGTCCCAAACCGGGTGAATAGTTATAGCTGCTACAGTACTGAACAGTAACTGCTACAGTGACTGCTACAGTGATTGTACAATACTTATACGATCCTGCTACAGTACTGCTATAGTACTGCTATAGTACCAGAAATTCTCCTCCACCCAATTTTGAACCTGGGTCTCTTGGATGCCCAGCAGGAGCCCTTACCACTCGGGTATGGACTCGTTGGCCCTATTTTGTGCCTCTAAATGGATGAATTGGATCTCCTGATCTTCTAGAGAAATGTATCCCACATTGTATTTACCTCATACACTCATTTTTAGCCAAATTGGATGCATGTATTATCCCCAGTACAAATAATTTTCCACATGCATGCTTGGGCTCTCACACAGTTTGACCCATTTTTCTTGAATTCCATCACGAGCTCTCCAAATCACCTCCTCCTTTAATGTAAACAAAAAACAAGTAAAAATGACATATTAAATAAAGATAAAGACTAATTTATTAATTCAAACATAAAGTTAAATTTATTTTTATATTTTTAATATTCATTACAAAACCAGTTTAAAACAGCGGTATAAGGGTGGATTGAAATAGTGAATCGCTATGCGATCAATATTCCATATATATTTTCAATATATATATATCTATAACTTACTTTATCATTATCTATTAAGGATAATACATGTTTCATAAGATCCTTTCTCAATTTTATTTTAATTAAAACCCATTTTAATTAGAATACAACTAACTTTTATCACCTATCAGGTACCACTCAATCAAATGATTTTAACCTTCAATGGTTTCTAAAAATATTAAATATTTTATGTATGACTAATTGTTTTTATTTATAGTTTTTATTAAACATTAATTATTTTACATTATTTAAATTCTATTTATCCTATTTCTTTTAACCCCCATTTAATTTGTTCATTTACAAATGTAATTCAACAATTCATTTTCATGTATTCATAATAATTGATATTCATTTTCAGGAAATGTTATTCTAAATACATTTTTTGGTATAAAATAATTTTTTAAATACTATATTCATGGGAATCATTATGATATGTCATATAGTTATGCTTTAAAAAAATATTACATAAACCATTTCATTTTAATGGTGTTTTTTATACATATGTATTATTAATTATTTAATTTTATAGAAATCATATTCGTGATCATATTATGAATTTGATGTATGGAACATTAATTTCAAACCACTCAAATGAATTGGGGAATTCTTTATCTTATAATGAGATACCATTTATTGTTCATGGGAAGTTATCCCAATAAACCATGTTATGATTTCTTAAAAGTGAGGCTTGAGTAAAGTTTGTGATTTCAGAATCTATGTAGCTTCCAAAATCATATAGTTCCATGATCATATGATATCATCATATTTATAACTTTTTTTATATAATTATATATGATCCCATTAATTTATTTTTTCATGTTTTGTTTCTAGCCCCCTTTGTTATATTTCATTATCATATTTGTTCACTTCATTGTCTATATAGACAACCCATTTCCATACGTGTTTCTCAAAGACATAGATTATTATAAATGAGGTTCAATATAACATAAATAATACATTATACAGAATTAAATAATTTTTTAGTGCATGTCTATGTTGGTGTTCTATGTATCTAATCACTAAATGATATCAGGCCACCATATTTTGGGGTATCAATTTATATAACATTATATAAAAAATATTAAAATAAATATTATATGTGACTCGAGTTGATATAGAATATCTTATCCATAATATTAAAATTCAATAAGGAATAAAAAATTAATTTATTTCCCCCATTATTAAACTCCATTTTTTAACATTTTATTGATTATAAAATTACTTATTAATATCAAAGATATAAATTTCAATTATAAAATACCACATAAACCAGAAAATATTATATATCAATTCTAAAATTTTTATTATTACCACATGAAAAATAATACATTCACTAATTAAAATTTTATAAAACCATATTATTATTTTTTTAAAATTCAAATTTAAATTTAGCTACAAGAAAATAGTATCATGGTAATTCCACTCCTATATAAAATAAAACAAAACTAAACATATCCCATTACAGGAGTCGGGACTATAATTGAAAAAGTAACATGTTATCAGAAGGCCTAGTTGAGAGGATTCAAAATAAAAACCCACACTTCTTATAAATAGATATTACATCTTAATAAATGAATATTAAATATATTTCAGAAATACATGCCCAAAGATAATAAAGATTTATTATATTTGTAAACATGGAAATATAAACTATTTTTATATAAAATATATAAATCATCTCCCAGTGAGTTCATCCCAAATATCACCCTTCTTAGACATATCATATATAAGACATTTCTTAATATCCTATAGAAAACGAAACATAATTAAGGATGACTTTAGAATATATGAAAAGTTAAACAAGGGATATATAAATTTTAACTTACTAAAAACATGAGAATAAGGGTATGTGAATATGATCTTAACATTTGAAAAATATTCCCATTATATCATAGACCATGATAATGAGTCATGTCATAGAGCATTGTATTTTATAAGACACGATTCATAAATGATTCGAATATCATGATCCATGAGAGCATAACATTGGAATAAGAAATAAGTTCATTGTGTACAAATAAGTAAAGGAAATAATTTCCTTATTCAAGGCTCACTTAAAAGACTATCATTGTTTATTAGGTTCACTCCCCATTCCATCATATCTATAGTGAATCTTTACTCAGAAGACTATCGTAGTAGAAAATTTCCTTGGAAGAACTCGGTCACTCCCAATTCCATTCCTTATTATTCTATGAGATATTGATCTTCAACCAATTAATTATAGGGATATATAATTATTCTACAACTCATCAAATAATCATAATCCATTCATATGTGTGATATAATATAATAAAATATTCATCATATATCATAAACTGTAGAAAAGAAACATATATCAGAAACATTTCAATAAACAATAAGAGCATATCCAATAAATCATACATGTTTTTCATAAATACATCAACATCACAATCATAAGCTATTTAGGGAAAGAATAAATATGGTATCCTTGGATCACATCCCTGGTAAATCCTAATTTTAATCAAATGATGTTATCATAAATGAAAATACCTTTAAAAATTACTTGGAATATTTCTTAAGGAAAATACTATTTTAATTTTGTAATCACTTATTTAAAATATAAAAATATAAACAAAAATTTGGAATTTTGTTCAATGAAATGGAATAAGGAAAGTTGTAAAGGAATCATTAAAGTTTTGAGTTATCATAGAAGTGAGATATTTAGTTAATTCCTATATATCAGAACACTGATTCCTTTATCATTTTTAGTAAAATGTAAAATGATTCTTTCTCAGAAGAGAATAAGAATATTCATTTTAACAATTTTATAACCATATAAATATTTATTAAAAATGAAATTAATCTTTCATAAGATTTTATTTCACTCATTCTTAATTTTTTTAATAAAAAATATAGATATTGAAAAAAATAGTTCATTACCATAAAAAATACGACCATTTTCAATTTAAAACACTTTATCAATAATTTTAACTTCCAAAGAGAGGATTATTTTAATACATGATAATTACCTGAATAACTAGAGGATACTAAAATTAATGATATTATGGAGAGGTAGATCATTAAACCTCATCATCCAAAAATAATCACACACAATCAAGGTAAACAATGATATTGAAAAATAAAACTACAATAACATTGGTTACTTTTGAATGATAATCCCCATGAAATAATAACATCAAATGAAACAATACATATCATGAATAAAAGGATAATTATGATTTCAAATTTCAAATTGATAGTATATACACCATATAAACAGAAATATGTGAATACTATCAAACATTTTTTAATGAATCCATACTAATATAAAGAACCCTTATTACTTTGGTAACCAATAAATCAAAAATGCATGAATACAGACCATATATGGTTTTTAAAATATCTATAACTTTATTAAATATCATCATAAAATACCGTTATAGGTTGTATATTCAACACAAAAAGGACAAAGGTGGTGAATATTTCATATATCTCATAGAAATAAAAGTGAGATGAGAAACCATTACCTAAAGTTTGACTTTCATTAAAATAACTATATGATTATTTAAAATTATTCTATATCTATTATAATTATTTACTAGAGTCATCTTATAACATCCTGATATTTTTTAAAATATATTTTATTTCAAAGTAATTTTAATTCATTGATAATGTGCGTTACACGCAATTTACATTTTATCATTTATTGTAAATGAGTTTTTTTGGTTTCATGTAATGTCTATTTTCATCTATAACACGCGTTACACATAAGGTCGAGTCTTACCATGAAAAAATATACGCTTTATATTATTATTTAATAAAATAGTTGTCAGTAAGTCATTGGAATGGTGGGAATGAATATGAATAATTCATTGGTGAATATATATTTGGAAAATTAATATACAATGGATTCATTTATTACCAATTAATTATAAATAAAAATAAAAATTAATTGAATATAAAGGAATTTATGTTACCAAAAAAATATTTATATTCCAAAAAAAGGCATATTACCTTAATAACTTAAATTAATCACTATTAGTGAGAGATAATACTAAAATTTATATATTATATACTCAATTAAATTTTATTACATTCATCCAAAAAGTTTTATAGGAAGAAAAGGAGAAAAAATCCAATTTTTTGAATGAAAAGCTATATTTTTCTAAAAAATAATTTTACCATATTTTATAGAACACTTTTACTGAAACTAAATTTTGAAAATTTTATAAATATTATTAAAAATATTAATTTTTTTTTCGGAAAAATAATATCCAAATTTAACATTGGTTAATATTTTTTCTGAGAAGTTTCAATTTTTTATGAATAATGAATATAACTGAATTTTTATTGAAAACAACATATTCATCTAATATATTTATATAATAAAATTTTATATAAAATTAGTTTTAAATTATAATTAGTTCAATAATACATAGATAAGTCCAACTTAGGCTATTTGATTCACTTTCACATTGAAATTATATGTGATTTTTTTTAAAATTTCACACTTTTCTACTTTAAAAACTATTTGTTTTTCCCCATATGTAGGATAAATTTCAAATTAAATTTTGAAAAAATTGTTTTTGGAATTAGGATAAATGGAATCCATATTTTTAATAAAAATAATTTATAATATCTTCTATGATAAAATTATTTTTGGAACAAAAATATTATTAAATGTAATTAAAATAAATTACACCAATTAATGTAAAATAAGCTTAATTTATGGTTAAACGTTATTCTTAAGGGGTCAAATGACCTATAAAATTGTCAACAAACCCATTATATTCCCATATTTCAACCACATCCCATCTTGGATATAAAATTATTCATTATTGAGGAACATTATGTATCATATAACTCCCAATAGAATTTACCTTTTGTATTTTCATGAATGCCACTAATCCTCTACTATAAAAGGGAACTAAATATCACCCACATTTCAAAACTATCAAGCCTTTTGGATAATCCCAAACAAAAAAAATAAACTCCCAATATCCTTACTCATGTACTAGAAGAATCAATTTTGAAATAAATAAATTCAAGGAATTATTTTGGTGAAAAACCAAAAGGAGTTACCCAAAGAAGATAAAAATAAAGACACATGTGACGAATCAGAATCAATGTAAGGGACTTTGTCTCAATCCCCATTCATTGAGGCATATATTGATGTTATTCAACTTTATTCTTTATAAGGTCTATATATGTCCACATTGAAATGTTATATCACATATTTCTAAATTATCATGGAATTTAATGTTTTGATTAAAGTCATTATTTAATGGGGTTTAAGATTATTGGGATTCCATTATAATAAAATAATTTTATTTGAAAAAAACATCTTTTATGGGTTTGTTTGAAAATATATTTCTCTCTCATGTATATTTTATTTAAAACGATATTTGAAATGATTTATATGGACATAAAATATTTATAAAGTTCAATTTATGTCTCTTTTACTTTATTTCAAAGGTTTTCAATAGGAATAATTTTATGTCTATTAAATTGAACATTTTGACAAATAAAAAATGAAATTTCCTCTTTTAATTGTACGACGAAAGTGACCTTTCATGATATTTTGAATTTTATTTTATTTTTATCTTCTTTTACAAGATTAGACATCTTCATAATTGATAAAACCATTTTTATTTTATATTTTTTACTTTGGTATTGAAAATATTTTTTCGAAGAAAAGTTTTTTTTCTAATTTAAAATGGGTTTTGACTAGAATATGAATGTTTTATCTGAATTTATTTCACATATTATTTGAAAGGAGTTTTTCCAATGGTTTTAGGATTAATTTTTTTTCACAAAATGGTACTTGAGCATTATATGAAATGAGTGATATTGATACAGTTTATAAGAAGGTTTTATCCCAATTATAGCTCACATGTGAGCCCAATATATCTTTTATGAAGGATTGAACCTCATTATAGATCATGAGGAATGAGTGATCCTGATATATCTTATACAAAGGGTTGATCCCTATTATAGCTCATGGGTGAGACTGATATAGCTTATACAAAGGATGATCCCAATTATAGATCTCCAATGAATTTGGTAATGATTAAATTGGAAGTCATATGTATGGTTATTCTAATTTAAAAGGGGTTTATAATGTTTTTTTTAAATATGATTCTCTATCTAACCTAAAGGTATTTTGAATTGTTTTCTGTGGGTTTTAAAGGATTTCATTGAAAAAAATGTGTGTGTTTTTTCTTGTAAAAATGTTTTATTTTATTATCTCAAATAATATTGATGTAAATGTAAATATTTCATGGGTTTTTATTTTTTTAATAAACTAACAGTTTCATTTTGTTTTATAACCCATATAGAGAATTTTTTCTCAATGCATGTTTTTAAAATGTTTTCATAGAGTTTATAGATTGGTAAGGTAAAAGAATAATTAAATATGAATTTCATGAAAATTTTCTTAGAAAATAAATCATGATTTATTTTAGAAGTTTTATATCATGGAAATAATGGATACTGATCAGAAGTGTCCACATTGAATTTTATTATTTGTTATGTATGAATTATATCCCAATTCTATATAACTTTAAACTAGAAAAGATACTCAATGTGAAAGAAATTAAAATTCATGAATTAACCTCATGATTGAGTAATGATTATTTAAAGTTCCTTACAGTTGGTATCAGAGTATGGTTTAGATATAATTATAGGTTAGTATAGTGTTAATATCATTCCCTTCGAAGATTTTACTTTATGGTCAAGTTGAAATGATGTATAATTTTTATATTTCCATGTTGATTATTCTAATCTATATATTTTAATAATGGTATTACTCATTTTAAATAGTAAAACTATAGTGGGAAGGCACTAAGAGAAAAATATCATTCCAAATACATAACCAATGATGGTTTGAAATGGAATAGAACAGTTTGTTGTAGTTCTTGATCAGTTGACCCATGATCTAAATAGCGCTGGTATCCCTGGTAGAGAGTAACCCTATCTACCATGAAAGAACACATCAATAGTGTATAATTTCATGAGTAAATTTTCCACATCATTTAATGGATCATCTAAGCAAGTGGTATCTTAAATATAGATCAATTACATTTAGATAAAATTTAAAGTAATCGGTTTTTTGGAAAATTAAAAAAATAACTCATGGGAGCTATCATTTTGAAGGTGAAGATGATCGATGATTGTGTATGGATTAGAATACTTAAGAGAAATAGGATCTTTATACTATGTAATGAGACATGTTTAATAATATTTTCCTTAAGTAATATTTCCCTATGTTTTTTTGACTTATGTTGGATAAATAACTCTTGAAATTAATGGAAAAGGATGGCAATTTAGTTGTTGGGTATGAAGAAAACATTACAATACTTTCAAAATTTTTCCATATTTTATTTTATACATTCATAGTTTAATTGATATATTTATACATAATTTATAATAAGTATAAATTTTTTTTTCCTCTCAAGAATTTAAAATTAATGAGAATGCAGTTCGTTGTGTTGAGAAAGTTGAAATTGAGTTTTCCAACACTTATGTTATATGAAATAAAAAGAGTAAGAAATAGTAAAGGTGGAAGAAAATGGGGAATAATGCATCTAATAATTATAAAAGTAAGGCTAAACCATGTTCCAAGTGTGGTAAAATAGATATCGGTGAATTTATGTAAGGATATTAAAAGACATACTTGTGTGGTACGTTTGGTCAAATGGTTAATCAATGCAAAGAAAAGAGTCATGAAAAATCAAAGATTGATATGATATATATTCATTAGATAGTGAAATTTTTTAGTTGAAATGAATTGGGAAATTATAATAATTTGTATCAAAAGTTACTTACTCATGGTGGAAATCACCATGAATAGAAGAAATAAGGGGTTCAAAAATAAATTTCTATTTCTATAATTGATGTTGGTCCATCTGGTTAATTTGTGGCATCTCTAGGGAGCTCTGTATTTTTCAATGGTGTATTATAAGTTTAATTTCCTTGGAAACCATATTTTGATGTTATATGTAATAGAAATATATTGAAATAAATTTATTAAGTTTTCATTTATATTTGAAATATACGTTGTAGTGGAAAATATATTTGAGGAATAATGCCTTTACATTTTATAGGAAAAAGTTTAAAGGTAGGGATAACCATAAGGGTTAATATAATCAATAATGATATTTTAAATGTTTCTATAAGTATATATTAATAAAAAATTGGAGTTACTTCTGAGGTTTAGAGATTAATTTATCATATTAGATAACTTTTCATAACAATTTTTTTGGAAAATTATTTGAGATAGATGGAAATAGTTTTCACTCTTTTATAAATATTAGGATCTGTAAAAAGTGAATTTTAGTGCTTTAGGAATTAAAAAGGTTCATCATGAATACTGATATCTTTGTAAAAAATGTTAGATAGTATTGGAAAATTATTTAAAGCTCAATCTCTACTCATTAAGTAAGTATATTTCCTTATTCTCATGTATAGTTAATGAAGGAATCCTTTAAATTTAGGAAATGGATCTTGAAATAAAATGTTATTCTATTACTATATTTTCCAATTATATCAATTAACTCTTATATTCTTATTGGAATTTTTTTATTGAATTTATCATGACAATATTTTTTCACTCTCTATTAGTTTATGGGAATTAGTTTTCCCTACAAAATCAATCTTTCACTTTTCTAAAAATGTTCTCCTTATGTGGAATCCTTGTTATAAATAACATTAGGTGAAATTTATGTTTCCCACATTCGATTTTTATGTGATGTTTATTCTATTTAATTTGTAAAACTTGGGTTTCAATATTGGAATTCCATAAATGTTAATACTTTGATAAAAATGAAAAATTTTGAGGTTGAAATTCATTTTTATGGGGGTAGGGTGTAACATCCTGAGATTTTATGAAATATATTTTCCTTCAAATTAATTTAAATTTTTTGATATCCTAAGTAATGAAAAATAACCATTTTATGTTTTATTAAACACAACAACAATTTTATCTTATGTTTCACATAAAATCTATTTTCTTTTATAATTTCTATTACCCACAAGGTTGAGTCTTACAAGACAACAATATACTATTAATTTTATTATTCAACATTATTGGTTTCACCTAACCATTTAAATGGAAGTAATGAATTAGATTAACTAATTTGAGAATATATAGTTTTCAAATGTGTATATATTGAATTCATCCGTAACCAATTAATTATAAATTTAATTAAAAACCAATTGAATGAAATGGAATGGTTTTTAGACAGAAAATATATTTATTCCCATAAAAGAATTTTTTCGTAATAAATTAAATTAATCACAAGTATTGAGATATTTTAATGAAAATTTTATATTATATATTCAATTTTTTTACATTCATACAATATTTTTGATAGGTATAAAATAAAAAAAATCCAATTTTAATAATTAAAAGTTGTATTTTTCTAAAAAGCAGGTTTACCACTTTTTAATAGAACAGTTTTTTTAAAACTAAATTTTGACACTTTTATAATTTAAATTTTTCTAATTAAAATTAATTTTTTTAAAAAAATATAAAAATTTATCATGTATGAATTTTTGGTCTTTTTGTGGGCTGTATAAATTGTTTATGAATAGTCAAAAAAACTGAATTTTAATTGAAAACTAATATTTCATCTAAATAATTTATATAGTTAAATTATATTTTAAATTTTGTTTTATTGTATAATTAGTTCATTAATAAAAAAATTAATAAAATACTTTTCAATGTAATAAATTTCACACTGAAATTGGATATAAAAATATTTCAAACTGTTGAACATTTTTTCTCTAAATACCCAATTTTTTCATCCCATATACAGGATTAATTTTAAATTAAATTCTTTCACTTTTGTGATTAAAATATGGAAATATATATTTAATATTTGGAATCAGAATAATTTATAATGTATATTTTGGTCAACAATGTTTTTGATTAGAAAAATTAGTAACAAATTAAAATTAATTACAGTAATTAAGGTAAAAAATTATTTTTCTTACTTGTTAAACTTTAACCTTAAGGGGAAAAAAACCTAGAAACTTTTACAAAACCAATTTTATGCCCATATATCCACCCTATAACCTCTTGGATAAATAATGGTTCATTATTTAGGCACATGATGTAAGGGAGACCTCCCAATAGTGTTTAGTTTTTTTTATTTACAAGAATGTCACTCATCCTCCTCTATAAAAGGGTACTCACTCTCCCCTTCTCTTCATACATTTGAATAATTTTGGATTAAACAAACCCTACCCAAATAAACTCAAAAAATAACTCCTATTTTGGTAGAATAATCACATTGTATACAAGGATATTTAATGGAGTTCTTTGGTGAAAACCAAATGGCGTTACCTAAAGAAGAGTAAAATAAAGTAACACATAATGAAATAGATTTAAGGCAAGGGCTTAAATCTCAATATCCTTCCATTAAGGAATATCATGATGTTATGAACATTTATTATTTTATAAGGTGTATATACCTCCAATTTGAAATGTTATATTATAAAATTTTCTATTTTCATGGTATTTAATGTTTTTAATGTCATTATTTAATAGGGTTTAGATTCAAGTGTTTCCCAAGTGATATGGGGATTTTCGTTGAAAGGAAATTATATTTTAATGTTTTATTTTAAAATCACTTTTTTTTTCTATTTATATTTTTTAAAAATTATTTTTGAAATGTTTTATATAGACATAAAAAAATTATAATGTTCATTTTATAACTCTTTTTCTTTATGTCAATGGTTTTCCAACATAATATGTTTGCATGATTTAAGATGAACATTAGGACAAACAAAAAATTAAATGTGTTGCTTTTTAAGTATGAAAATCATTAATATTCATGTATTCTTGTATTTTATTTTATTTATAGCTTTCATTTCTTGCTTAAATTTTTTATTTAATGAAAAAACCATTATTTTTCTTTTTATATTTTTGTATTGAAAATGGTTTTAAAAAAGTTTTTTTGTATTGAAAAAGAGTTTTTAAAAGAAAAAGGTATTTTTATTTGAAAGTTTTTTCCATATGAGTTTAAAGGAGTTTTTCAATGTTTTTTTATTGAATGTGTGTTCATGAAATGGTACATTAGAATTGTATGAAATGGGTGAGCCCGATATAGATTATTAGAAGAGCATATCCCTATAATAACTAACACGTGCAATCGATATAGCTTATAAAAAGGGATGGGCCCCATTATAACTATTGATAAATGGATGAGATCGATATGGATTATACATAGTGTTGAATCCCATTTATAACTCATTGGTGGCCCAATATATCCTATACAAAGGGTAATCCCCATTATATATCTTCAATGCATTGTGTAATGATTATATTAGAATTCAGTCCTATTGTTATTCAAATTACAAAGGGGGTTTGAAAGGGTTGTATGAATATGATGATTTAAGTCACCTAAAATGAATATTAATTTCTTGAAATGTGTTTTAATGTATTTCTTTGAGAAAAAGGCGTGTGTGATTTCTTCAGATTTTATTTTATTTTATTCTCTTAATGAATATTGATGTAGAGGTAAATATTTCATGGGTTTTCATTTTTTTACTTAAATAATGGTTTCTTTTCTTTTTTATATCCCCCACTAAGATTTGTTTCTCATCAAATGTTTTAAAGGTTTTTATAGAGTCTATGGATGATTAAGGGAAAGGAATAAGTCAAGATATAATTCATGAAAATGTTTTAGGAAAATAAACCATTCTTTATTATAAAACTTTTATATTATGTGAAAGAAAGACACTTCTAGAAGTGTCAACTTTGTATTTTATGGTTTTTTATATGAGAGTTATGGAAAAATTCTCTAAAACTCTAAACCTAAAAAGACACTTAATGTGAAAGATGGTAAAATTAATTATATAAAATAAATATTATGTAATGATTATGGCATAACACTTACACATGTACATTATTATAGTACCATATATGATCTATATAAAACATTTCAATACCAACTTTTTTAATAATTCCATATTAAAATTTCTCTTTTTTTTGTCTTAACTATTATGTTTATCCTAATAATTTCTTTTTAGTTGTTCGGGTCACTTAATTTTATCATTTTATTACTTCATATTCAAATTATTCATCTTGATATAAATTTAATATGTATATATATATATATAATTTTTTTTATTAATATATAAAAGTTATAGATAAAAAAATGAATTACCCTGTTCATGGATATGGTTGATCGTACGAATGCATGAAACTTGTTTTCACATTTGAGTGGGTAAAATTAAATAAAGGAATTTAATAATTAACCATTAGAGAATAATAATTTTATCATATATATTTATTAATTATTTCCTCATTTAAATACATGTAATAGGAAAATTAAAAAAAATCACATCACTCTATGGAGGGGGTAGTCCACACCAACAAATGAGATACACTTTTATTTTCTAATAGATGGAATGGTATGAAGGACGAATTGATATAATAATTATAGAATAATATTTATATCAAAAATATAATATATAAATATAAAACCCAAAAAATAACTCTCCTTTAATGACGGGGATGAGAAATGAATTTTATCCATGCATCGAGGCGGTAGTCCACACATATGAATGAATGATACCTTCACATCCCATTTGATGAAAAAGTAGGTGAATAATAGAAGTTCAATAATCATAATAATATTATTGTATATTTTGGATAATTAAGTTATTATTTTTTGATGAATACTATATATATTTATGATTTAGAATAAAACTAGATTTAAATAGGTCAGGTAGGGTGATTACTTATCATTTGGTTGACCTCCATTGGAACATTTATTCTGAACCCTTTGAATGGTATTTCAAGAATACCAACACCACAAATTATTTTTTAGGGAAATTAATTTGAGTTTCATAAGAGGTATTGTTGATATAGAGTTATCAACATAGTTTAAAGAATATAAAGGAGTTGTTTTCTTTTATAAGAGAGGAAGAGGACACACTTTGAATTGAAAGAAATATTTAAATGTAAGAAAATAGTTTTCATGTTCATGTTGCACCATGTTTCCAAAAATTCGATTCTACGATAGGATATGGTTTCAATCAAGTAATAAAATAAATTTAGGACAATATTATGTTGTATTTGAAACATTATCTTATGAATTAACCCCGTTATTAACCATTTGTAGCCTTAACTGTAGTAATTACTTTTTCAATATTAACGAGTAATAATTTTACATTAAAGTTAAAAAATGGATCAGAAAATTAAAATAGTTAAATTTTTCAATCATTTATTATCATACTTTTCATATTTCATGATTTTTATGATTCCATAATTTAATAAAATGTTGAGTTTTATAAAATATTAATAATTTCATTTTTGAAAACATTAATTAAAATAGAAATTAATGAAAAAAATATAAAAAATGTATTTAAATATAAACACAATAGAATTATATTATTCATAATTATTAACCATAAATTTTGTGATAAACCATAATTAATCTAAAAAATATTACTTATGATGTTTTTAAAATCATTTATGTTGATTTTTCCACTACATGAACAAGAATTGAGGTAGAATTGTGAAAGCATTTAAGGTAGATTTATAGTAACAATAAAATAATAATAAATTTGAATCCTGGAAATAATTTCATTATTATTAAAAAACCATTTATAATGTTTTAATGTTTTTTATACCTTTGTTAACATATAATTTTAATTAAAAGTAAGAGAGTGACATTTTTGAACTTTTATAACATTAAATAACATAGTTGTCATTATCTAGGAAAAATCGAACCAAAATTATGTGTATTAATTTTTTTGAGGAATATGGTTGATAAATTATAATAAAATAAAATAAATCCATGTTTGGGGTTTATTTTAAGACCTTATCTTGTTGTTTTAACCATGTTTTAACAATTTTACCATTACTAATGTGACAAATATTTACCAGAGTTAGTATTCAAAATGACTGAAAAATAAAATAGACCTATATAAACAAATTTAATTTCCTCATTCAAAATATGGTATCAATTTTTCATGATTAAATAATTAGAAGTGGATGAAAAAAAAGTTAATTTAACTTTTTAAAATGCAAGGTACAATAGTTTTCAGGAAAATATATTTTTATGAACAAAAATTAAATTATATCAAAATAAGTAATGTTACTTAATTATACATTTTTAATTATATTATTAAATATAAAATGGATCATATTTAACTTTAATACCAAATACTTCAAATAATAATTATTAAATTACCCTATTTAATGAAATTAAATGAGAGTATTTGAAAAATCATAATTTTTCACTATTCACAAAAAATCAATCTTTTAAAAAATTTCAAAAAATTTAAACCAAATTTTATTTTTATATGATGATTTAGAAAATTATTTTAATTTTATAAAATATATTACCAAAAGTGGAAAATATTAATTATAATTTCTGCAAAAAAATAACAATTAAAATCACTTTTAAAGAAAATGCATTTTTGAATCCTAAAATCACATCAATGAAAAATTGAATTCATATTTTATGAGAATTAACCAATAAATTTTTATTGAGTAGGATAATTTTAAATATTTTTCTTAACTCAATTACTCATATTTATACCCTCCTATTTAATGGCTAGGTTTTAACAGTAAGATTTAATGTATATATTTTTTATAATATCTATCTTCTCCCTTAATGCTTGGTGTTTCATTTTTAGAATGAAATCAATCATATCATTAATTTCGGATAAATTTTCAATATTTTTCCTCACACCCCCTTAATTAAAATTCTACCCCAAAATTTTAATCTTTTATGAATGATTTAATATTTTAAAATACTCTTATTGATAACCCACATCACTCAGTTGAATAATAATTCTTCCTCTAAAAATTAGGAGTGGGAAGTACATAGGTTACCTTAAATAACACATTTCCACGTTCCTAGATATTGAGTTCATTGTTGGGAAGATAAAATATATACATATAGATGAAAATTAATGACAAAATATAAATAGAGAGTGAGATAGAATATTGTCTTGAGAATGTTAATGAGAATAAAACCACAAATCAGTGATGGGATAAAAGACTGTAATTATAGAAGAATGAATGTAAATGAATAAAATACTAATTCAAAGATTTTATTCCTAGTTCATAGGGATTATCTTACCATAAATACATGGATAATGATAAAATTTCCATACATTATTAATCTCAATTTTAGTATAATAATTTCATCCTTCGGGTTTGCTTTGATGAAATTCTATTTCTTCTATAAATCAAAAAAAAATTAAATTTGAAGATTAATTTTTTTGATTCCTGAACCAATAAAATTTAATATTAATGAATCATAATATTGATAAAAAATGACCAGTATTTATTTCTATATCTAGATATTTTACAAAATTGAAATGGTCAGCAAAAGTTGTCCAATATTGATAAATATATTATATAAATATATAAATCATAAACAAAATAACATAGAAATCAACGTAATCCATTCAATAAATATTTAACCATAATTATCCTCCAAAAAAATTCTAACCAAATTTAAAACCCAAAAATATGACATAATAAATCAAATTTATTTAATATCAATATTTACATTTATAACCATAAAATATAATGTAGCTCATAATGTCACATACCAAACATGTGAATACATTGATCTTATATTCTCTTAAAACATTCTAATAACCATCATCATTATAAACTCTCAATGAACACATATACTCTATCAGAAATCCACATAATCCTTATTCATAATATAAAATCACAGTCTACTGAATATTTTTTATGAATCCAAAAAATGAAATAAACTTAATAAAATATGACCAAACTCAATTTATCGACAAATCAAAAACCAATTTAAAGGTTAAAAATACCATCCCATTTAATTCATAAATTTAATTCATATATTTATCCCAAATATAAATTATTAACTCAACATTATCTATATATTATGTGTTATAATTATTTTAATCATGTATTATATAAAAATATCACGATACCACTAAATAATATATTTTTTCTACTCTTTTACCATTCAACATAAATTTTCAAATCCATAATGAAAATAATCAACAAAAAATACTTAAATGATTCTTGATTATTACAAAAATAATATCAATGATATAACAGTTCTATAACATAATCCCTAAAGCTTAATACGTAGAAACGCCAATCCATTCACTTTAATTATTGTCGTATCATAGTTCCTCAGCCTTGGAGTTCACCCTTGGATTAATACACTAACTCAGATGATACCCAAGTTCCCTACACATAATACATTGAACTATAAATGGTACCTTAAGTATAAAATCATATCTATAAATTTAAATCTTAAATTTTCCTCAATAATTACATCCTCTAAGACCTTCATTTCCAAGAAAAACATATTCTCTTTCCTCTAAGGAATTTCCCTAAGTTCTTATTCTCACAAACATAACATGTAGGAAACTGATTCTTCTTCACTCTATGACCTTTTGGAAACTCCATTTTCCCTTATTAAGTGTGCTAGGAAACTCACCCATGTTGATATTTCTATTCATATAATGATATATATGTCTATTCATAGTCAAAGGGTTTCACTTTACATTCCTGTTTAATTTTATTTCTAATGAGGAAAACCATTACAATATCTATCACATTCTGTAATAATATGATTCCTTATAGCATCTGCTATTGAATAATACCAAAATAAATATTATGATAAGCTATAGTCATAGTGATAAATTTTTAAAAATCATTAAAATGATTTATAAATAATTACACCTTATTTACAACCTATGACTCATTAGGTTTAACCTAGGTTGTCCATTATCATCATCTATTCAAATCATTTATAATAATTTATAATGAAAATTTAAATAGAATATCCCTCGATAGTTTCTAACTAGATTTGTTAAAAGGTTATACTAACCATCCAGTAGAATTATGTTTAAGATATACTTGAAAATATAAATTTCATTATTATTACTCATAATAGAATATATAATTAATCTAAGTATATATTTAATATCCATAATGGGATGTATTTCTAGGAAAACCACATAGTACATTCCTTAACAAGTCATTAGGATGTTATCTTATACATATATATATCCCTGGGGATTTCAATGAATTTCAATAATCTTAATATCTATGGATTTACTATACACTCCTCTCATATAAATTATTGTGACCCATGCTTTAAAAAAAATATTTCAACTTAATAGATTAATATTCAATATATTTTAAAAATAAACACCCAAGGATTGTAATGGATTGGTGTCTTTGAAAGCATTACTACATTAGAAAGGTGAATAAAATTTCAATATCATCTCCCCCTTAGTTAATTACAACTAAAAAACTTATTATTCATATCATAATTAAAACATTTATTTATGTCTAGGGTAAAAGGAAATATAATAATTATTTAGGCCAGATCCATATTAAGGGTAAGGGAGGGATATATCATTGATCACTTGAACACAACATGATAAATATGGTTTGATAAGTTGAGATTAGAATCCTAAAACCAAACCCATAATATAATATATCACAATAATTATTCATGGAACAAAGATTAATTTTTCATAACACATGAATCAAAATAAAATCAATGATCATGTTCCATGAGATCATAACATTGACATAATAGACACATTTGTGGAATACACATAATCATAGAAAAATTTCATCATTCAAGGATAAATTCAAATACTACCATAGTGTATTTGGTTCAATCCCCATTATATCATATCCTTATCCTTGATTCATTCTCAAAACTATCATAGTGGACAACATCCCTTACTGAATTGGGTTCTCTCCCCATTCGAGTACTTATTATATCATGAGATATTTATCATTATGCAATGAATTTGTGTGATATATAATTTGGGAACACCCATTACATATCATAATATTTTAATAAGTGTTCTATAATATCATAAAACATTAATTATATATTAAAATCAATGTAAAAGAAATGGGTGTTATATATATTTCAACAATTCAACATAGAATAACCTTTGGAAAATAAACATGGTTCATTAAAATATAATAATCATAATAATAAATCATAAAAATAAAGAATAAGGATGGTATCCTAGGATTATATCCCCATAAATCATATATAACACCGAATAAAGTTTTCATTAAGTAAAATTCCTTTAAAATAAAAATTGGAATATTTCTTGAGGAAAATATTCTTTTCATTTTCGAATCACATCATTAAAATCTAAAAATTTTAAAAATATTATCGAAATTATTTTTTATAAAAATATAAATGAAAACAGGTTAATTAATATTGAAATAAATTATTAGTAATTAAGGTGGAAATTTTTATTCATGTTATGTATGTTAAAAAAGTTTATATTCATCTTTTTGGTAAAAAGTCAAAAGTAACACATTCCAAAAAAAGAATATTATATTAAATAAATTTTGTAAAAAATTTAATGAATGGTAAAAATTACATTAAATAAGCATAATATATAATTAAATTTAATATTTAAAACATTTTAAATAAAACATGTAAATGGATTAAAAAGATTCTAGACCAATGAAGACATATAGTTTATTTTTCATAAAAAATATCAATATTTTGAAATAAAAATTAGAGGGAAATGTTATTATTACTTTAAAATTAAATGAATGACCATAAGAGTTGATAAATAATTAGAATATTGATAGGTAGTTAAATAATTTTCTTCATAAGAATCCTAATCATAATAATTAATAGTAAATAATTAGATTATAACATAAAACCATTACCACTTTAGTTACTTTTAAATCATATACCCCATGAAAAAATTTCATCAAATTAAATATTAGATATCATGAACAGAAAAAGAATAATGATATAAAATTTATATTTATAAGTATATACATATCATAAATTTAAATAGTAATGTAACATCAAACATTTTTCAATAAAAAAATATTGAGATGAAGAATCCTTACTTCATTAGAAATCTATGAATTAAAAACTAATAAAAGAGATAAGATTATATGGACTCTTAAATCCAAAAAATATCTATGAATATTAATATAAAATTAATTCCTTTTCATTATATACAACACAAAATGTAAACATGTTGTAAATTAGGAATATGTCTAATAGAAATAAAATTGAGACAAGAAACCCTTACCTCATGTATGATGTGCATCAAAAGCACACTAACGACCTGTATAATAAATTTAAATTTGTTATAATTCATATACAGAGTAATTTTAATTCACATAATATAATATAAGATGAATTTATAATATTTAAAAAACAATTTATTGATATTTCCTTATTACATTCATCATTTCAGTATTGTTAACTATTTATTTTTTGAGGAGAATTTTAGTTCTGTAGTTCCAATGCCTATACATTGATCATATATCCATCATATATGTAATTATAATTATGATATAAATATTATATATAGGTAATATAAAATTTTAGTCATCTATAATGGTAGATATAGAAAAATAAATTCTACCATTCAATGAGATGGTAGGACGTATGTACATAGTAACATTGTTTTCACTTTTCAATGGATAGAAAAAGAGAAATTTAAAAAATAAGTAACCATTATAAAATAATTATTATATCATATATATCATATTTATTAATTAAATCAATCCTAATTACCATCTATGTAAGGAATAAATAAATAATGAATCACATTGATTCATGGTGGTGGTAGTCAACACATTTGCACAAACAACGTTATGATTTTTTAATGGATGTAAATATAAGAAGATAAATATGATATACAAATTAAATAATAATTATTATATCCATAATATAATATAAAAACATTTAACCTATCATTATAACTATCCATGAAATAGTATGATATAAAATTAACTGGATCTCCACGTGGAGGTGATAGTCTACACATATACATGAGCAATGAATTCACATCCCAATTGATGAAAAAGAGGGATAATAACAGTGTTTAAATAATCATAATAGTATTTTAATTTATTTTAGAAACCGAAGATATTATTTTACAAATAATACCACATATTTAGAGGAGGTACAATAGGAAAAAAATTAGAATATATTTTTTAGGATGCTTACCCCTCCCTCAGTTATCCTCATTTAGATCATCTCCTATGGACCCTTTAAATACTATTTTTGGAATAAAAAATCTTATAATTTATGGATATGGATATTTTTTAAGAGAACTGGTTAGGAATTGTCTAATATAGATGGCTCAAAGTGGTTTAAATAAATTAAAGGAGGGTTATCCTTTTACAAGTGGCGGAGAAGGCATTTTTGGAAATAATAAAAATATAAAAATACAATAAATTCATATTCATGTAAATGTTCTACCATGTTTCAAGAGTATAGAATCTATGATTTGATATTCCTGAAATCCATTAATCCTATGAAATTTTGGTATGATTAATAGTTATTTTTAAAATTTTATTTTTATATGACCCATTCCTTAAAAATTATTGATCTTAAATATAACACCCCATGATTTCGTGGTATGTATCTTCTTAAATAAATAGCTTATGTTTCTCACAATACCAATTTTAAACAAACAGTAATATACTATTAAATAGTAACATGATAGTTGGAATTATAATATCACCATTACGAATAATAATGTGACCATTATAATAGTAAACTCATCTATGAAAATATATATAAAATATTGGAATCTTATAAATGAAAATATGATATAATTATATCATTGTATAGGTAAATAAATATATTGAAAATGATAGATTATGGGTTGGTATTTTTATAAAGCATTAATTTTTATTTACAATATTATAATAAATATAATATTTTAAATTAATATTTATTTTCATAAAATAGATTTATAAATTAAAATTTCGATTTTTTAGGATTATAATAAAATTTTATGAGATATTTATTTATCTTTCATTGTGTTGTAAAATCAGTTACAATTTTAAAATTGGAATTTTTTGAGTAAGTTATGATTTTAATTACAAATTTAATTTCTAATTTTTAGAAACTTATATTTATAAAATTATTTTCATTTTTAAAATAAAAATATTGAAAAATGATCAGGTATAATTTTTTTTATTTTTCTAAAATAGTTGAATTTTTGGTGAATTGTGAAATATAGTAATTTATGGTGTTGATAAATAAATGAATTATTGATTTATGGATGCTGTATAGATGAGGTAATAAAACATTTTTTATAACTCACATGAATTATTTATTTTATTAATTCAAGGTAATCATAACTATTGGTAGTCTTGATCCAAAATAATAAACAAATGAATAAAATAATAAAAAACACTCCTCCCCTTAACTATAAATATCACCCCTTACCACCTCTTCTCATCACACATCAAAAGCCTTAAAGATTATAAAATTTATACTAAATAATCTTCCAAATACTCTTCCCAAAATCCATAAGGTTCTGGTCTCAACAAAAGACCATGAACAATTTCCCTTAAGGAGGTTCTCAATGAGAAAAAATACAATATGTAAAATAATATTTCGTTTTCCTTTATTTTCATTTTAATTTCATTTATCTTTTTATCCTTAACTCACCTCTTATATCCAAACATGAATGATAAATAAATTATATTATATATACTTAAATTTAATTTTGTTAATGTAAAATACACCATCAATCCCCTCTACCCCTCCCTTTTATTCTAAAAATTAAAACATCATCCTTGATTTTCCGATTTATCGCCATCATAGACGATGTAATTTATTTTTTACATTAAATATTTCAAGTATGGTCATAAATACATTATTATGGTTAAATATGATTTTATATATAAATATTATAATTCATATAATGTTCTGGTAATATTATATATACATAATATTAATTAAAAAACAAAAGTAGTTCGTGATAATAAAACATTTTTCAAAATAAACTAACGTTCATCATTAAAATTTTATCAAATAAATCATACTTATATATATATATAAAATAATATATAAGAAAATTTTACATTCTAAAAGTTCATTAATAACATAAAATTTAAATTTTTAAGAATTAATCCCATTTTACATGAACTTCCGTACATGTATACAAGTGAACCAATCCTGAAAACCAAGGAAAAAACACTCATGAATGACAAAGTTGAATCTTATAACTCATCCAAAAGTCCAAAAATGAACTTAATAAAATTATAAAACAACAAATACATGTTAATGAGGTTATGAATTAAATTATTAATGAATCTAATTTTATTATCCAGGATGTTAAGTGAAAGTGCATAACACTTTCAAGAATAAGGTATGGGATTCTTCCAAAACCACCATTTTATATTTGGGTTAAGATTTCCCTCTATTTAAACAAATTTAATTATTAATTATTCTTATATACTCCTCTTTAATTTTTTACTTATGTTCCTATCTCAATTATTCTCTATTTTATGGGTAAATGCATGTTTTTATAAGGTTCCTTTTTCAATTCCTCCCGATAAGCATGTCTGATCAAATAGAACTTCTCAATTTGTTACCAATTTTAAAGTACACACCACACTCTATTTTAATACAACATTATTATTGTAAAATCACTAAATTTTTCATGAATTACTATATTGGTTCATTTATGGTTTTATAAAAACAATAATGTCTTTTCTACTATAAAAAATCTTTAATATTTTTTTAAACCACACTAAAATGTTTTATTTCTAATGTTTCTTAAACACTCTTTTTTAAATGATGTTAGTTCAATTTGACATAATTTATCATGATATATACCTATTTTACCATATGAATGTCTAAGTATGATTGAAATTCATTATTTCATCGAAAACATTATTATATACCCTTTGACCTCTTATTCATTGTGTCTACTGTATGTATATTTATGATTTAGTTATGATCATCATTCATTAAATATCAAAAATTCTTGTATCATGGATATGATTATTGCCTTTTCCATATAAAAATTTTACATACAGTTTATTTATTTAATTTAAACTATGAATTAATAATTTTTTGTACATGCAGTGATAGTTGGGGCCCAGTTATAGATAGCCCCTCAATACATCGACAAGTCTCATGAGGAGAAATAGTTGGTGACAAACCCTTCATGTTTGTTTAAAAACTGAATCATATAATTTTTTACCCATAGAATTAAACCATATTAATGGTATAATGGTTCATGTTCCAAATACATTACTTCTAATAAATAATAATTTTCTCTATTTAGTATTTATTTATTACATTCCATGAGGTTTTCACTATGAAAAAAATCTATGGATACACTTTCATTATCAGTGTATTGATGGCATATGTTTTTTAGAATATTTACCTTTTAATTATATATATACCATATTGAATTTTCTTCATTTATTATTGTCTCATATAACTCTTATTAAGCATTTGAGATCTCCCTTTATTTTTTTTCCTTTCCTAGGTTATAAAGATGAAATACTTTAATAAGTGTCATTAAAGAAGTTTGTTTTCCTATGATATGTTCTACGTTTATTTACCAATGTAATAACAGAACCATGTATGTATCTAGTTATTAACAACTATAAAACTAATTGATACTGTTAATTTGATCTCTTTTATCTATGTCGCTATTATAAAATGGCCGCTGACTCTAGGCTACTGGGATTGGGGTTGTTACAATTGTTATGAGATAGATTTTGGTAGAAACCTTTGGAAAAAGAATTTAAATAAACCTGAGAATTATTATAACTCATCATAGTTAATTTTTGGGTCAATACTCATGATGATTATGATCTTAGTTAGTGTGTATGATTATTTAGTAATGGCTCCTAATGGGAGGAAAGAAATAAATACACACAGACAATGTAGAGATTTCCCTACTAAGAAAGTCAGAATAGTTTGTTTTAGAGATGAGAAGATCATGTCAAAATTAGGATATCATATATAGGTTATGAAAAATAACTATACTGTAAGAACCAGAGTTTTTAGAATGGGTCAAAATCATGACCCTATTTGAATTTTTGACTTTTTCCTAAGAAATCTGGAAAATTCTGGAGTATTCTAGAATTTTATAGACTACACGCCACGTACTATAGAGTACACGCCGTGTATGGGTTGGGTGGGAACCATCCGTGTGCCGTAGAGTACATGTCTTGTGATGACCGTGTAGGAATTTATTACTACATAGCCTATAGTGTTACTCAACACGCCGTGTACCATTGACCATGTGGAGGCCATACATGGCGTGTGGGCATGTTGGACTAATAGAATCGTTTAACCAAGTACATGACATGTCCTACTTGGACAATCTGTGTAGTCGAGCCGTGTATGAGTGATATACATGGCGTGTGGGTAAGTCAGCAAGGATGGGATGAAAAACAAAGTACATTCCATGTGCTACCTAGCATATTCCATGTACTCATGTCGGCAGGTTTTGGAAATTCAGTCGGAGAAATGTTAGCCGTAATATGAACAGTAAAATGATACATGCTGTGAACTTAAAGTACACACCGTGTATTTTCTTTTTTTTCTCTCTAAAATGGGCAGTAGCCTCGCATTGAGGAAGAACCTCAATATCTTAGTTGAGTTTTTTCGAACCAAGTCACTGGGACTTCAATTTGATCCTGTTCCTTCATCCAAGACCCGATTCGAACATCATTGAATCCATTGGAACCACCTCGGTAAGGCCTTGATTCCTCTTGATCCGTTTTTCTTGATTTCTGTTCTAGAATGAGTTATTAGGGTTTGAGTGGTTTGGATTATTTTGAATATCTACCACGTTTTAGACCTAACTGGAGGTTGTTATCGGAGGAGTATCATCATATGAGTCTCAGGTAGGTGCTGTATACCTCCTTTTGTGTTTCCATGGTCATTTGGGTGGTGCGTCCTTCAGTTCATTTTTAGGTATTTTGAGTGGGACCCAATTTTATCTGATATTGCATATTAAATTGGTCATTAGACCCATGGTATGCCTTTGGGTATGCCCTTTACCTATTTTTCTTGAGCAAGGCCGGGCGAGGGGCCATTGCTCAATTGGGGCATTTTGGCTGGGGGAAGCCAAAATGGTTATGATTGAACTGGGATGTTTTATCTGATGAGTTTAGTTTATTGAACCTCGATATGACTTGTTATAGGCTTTAAAGACCTCAATGCTATTGTTAGTGAACTGTTGAGCTAGTGAAATTCAACTGTTTAGATTGTTTTTCCTGTTATTGTTTTTTGTTTAAATCTGTATATATGTAATCGTTGAATTGCATATGTTGGAACCCTTTTGGTTGTGTTGGACATGGACCATATATTCTTGAGTGACGCTGATCATAGGTTGGGCTTGGATTGGGTTACGCTGGGTGGTTATGACAATGAGATTGGTTGTCATGGGCGTCAGTTTGAGGCAGGATGACTGTTAGGTTGGGCATGGCCCGGGTTACTAGGATAGAAAGACCCCCAGTCTTGAGCAGCATGGTTGCCAGGACACGAGGTGTCAGAGGTGTTGTGTCTTGGGTACTATTTTTTTTGATTACTGCTCACCTGAAACTATGAGTATTGTGCACATAGAGAGACTCCTTGGTGAGGTGGTTTTGACCACTCATGTGCATAGAGGCCCCCTTTAGTTGCGGTTTAGGTATTGTTGGTTTGGGGGTGCTTGTCGTAGGAAGCCACGTGGAACGTGAGGAGACTTCAGGGGATATAATTTAGGATATCGGGTTAGGGGTATATGTTTTCCGTTTTTTGAGGGCAGACATTACTGTTCCTCTGGGTACTTTATTTGAGGGAAGATATCGCTGTTCCTCCAGGTACTTTATATGAGGGCAGACATCGCTGTCCCTTCGGTTATGTTATTTGAAGTCAGACATCTCTTTCCCTCCAGTTACCAATTTGAGAACATACATCGTTGTTCCTCCTGGTTACTCCTTTTGGGCATGCCTTTGGGATGTCAGTTCTTGTGACATGCAGTGTTAGGGGGAACATGGTGCCAGGATACATGATAGATATTCCTATATTGGCCGAAGTAGGTGACACTCCATGGTGGCTGCTGAGCACGAGGGGAGTTTGTGTTTATTGGGTCATTGTACTGTTTACTGTTTTCCTTATAACCGCATGCCTTCTTAAACACTCATATTAGGTATACACTGATGGGTGATATCCTACTGAGATTCATCTCACACACTACACGGGCCCTCAGGGACGCATGTAGACTTTATGGATTTACGTGCAAAAAAGAGGCCAACATTAGGATCTAGGCTACATTAGCTCTTACATGGAGATGGTATGGACCCAGAGGTCTTGCCTAGTTGGAGTCATTCTATTTTTCTTACTTTCTTGTATCAGCATGCTTGTTTTGTATCTACATTTGGTTAGCCATTTGCACCTTTACATATGGATATGTATGACCTACTTTGGATGCATGTTTGTTGTTTAGTAGTAGTTACAAGTGATCAGCAAGCGGTTGTGTTTACTTTCTAATGTTGTTGTTTATATTTATTTCTTATGATGTTTGTCAATATTTAATGTGTTTCCGCTCTGCGGGTCTGGTTTGAATCGTCATTCTACTTCATCTTTATTATTATACTCGGACCAGTACCATTGTTATTATCCTCCGAGAGGTTATAGCCTCCCCACTATACCTATAAAACCCTCGCTGCTAGCCGGCAGCCTTTGGTGTTCGGGGAGGTGTGCCTAAGGTAGCAACACCCGACCCATTTAGCACTGTTCGAGTGGCGGTTTGGGTCTAGGTTGTTACAAAGTGGTATCAGAGGAGTTCTTGATAGGGATTTAGTAGCAGTGTTTTGTTGGCCACTAATGAGATTGAGACTTCTCTTTTTAATTCTACTGGTTTTACAATTTTGGGTATGGTAGACTAGAGATAGGTGGTTACTAGAACTGGGTTTCTAGCTTGTTCTTGGGTGCCTACTACCCTAGGTACAAGGGATTGACCATGTTACCTTGGGTGGAAATTTCTGTTTGATTTTTTCTCAGATTATTGTTTATATGATTTCCACCTTGCTGGATCACTTGGTGTGCGATGTTATTGACTGTGATATGTAACCCTTGACCCGGTGCAGTAAGGGAGAATTGGACCTTGGACCGGAATGGAAAGGCTTGTTTTCTTGTCTTTTGATAGGAACATATTTAGGTTTTTCAATTTCATAATTGCACGTATGCTTTGTGAAGTGATAATTCCATGTGAGGAATATCAAATTTCCATTCTTTGTATGATTTGAAATGTGAATAGGTGAAATTCCGGAAGGAATTACTTGTTTGTTGTAATGTGTATACCATGATTTATATATTTGAAGAATTGCATGCGATGGGGTATTTGGGTCTTGCTCTTATATAAGCAGGCATGTACTATTGGTTGAGGTTATTTTGATCACTAGGATTGGGCGACTTGGTCATTTTTTTGAGGAAACGTTAGTTGTCGGGACGGGCATGGCCTGAGGTACTTTTGATACTTGGCTCTATTAAGGGCGGGTAAGGAGTCCCCGAGGGTGGGATTCCATGGGCATGGGTTGCGTTGGGGGAGAGTAAGGGTAGTAGTTAAACACTGCCTTTTACTACTTTCTTTATCTGCGTTGAATATATATTGTTATATATATATATATATGGGTTGTCTGACCATTTATAGTATTTAGCGGGTTCCCCTTATACATCTCGATGGAGCATCAAGTGTGAGATGATACAGTGCCATATGATCAGGTTTAGGATCCGGTACAGGTAGAGCAGGAGCCATAGGTACAGGCTCAGGGACATGATCAGGTTTAGGATCCAGTGCAGGCAGGACAATAGCCAGGTTTGGCAGCGCTCAGACCATGGCTTGATGAGAAGCTTCGATCTAGCCTGGTACAGGTCTTGTAGGGGATCGATAGAGGAGCTCAGGGTATAGATCCTTCTATGGCGTATCTGACACGTGAGTTCCAGTCGCAACACCTTCCCCTTTTTTAGGGTGAGGGTGGTCCATAGGCGGCTGAGAACTAGATAGGGAGCATGCAGATGATCTTCGAGGAGCTCAAGATGCCACCAGGGCATAGGGTCAAGCTGGAAACGTACATGCTGAGAGGACCAGCAAAGAGTTGGTGGGATGTATAGTTTCAGGCTTGTAGACATGATGGGATGGCATGGAAAGACTTTTAGGATTGGTTTTTAGCACTTTTACCCAGAGACAATGTGGGACAAGAGAGATCGGGAGTTCTTGAGCCTTTAACATGAAGACATGTCCGTCATGGACTATGCAGCTACTTTCACTGAGCTGTATCACTTTGCACCGGGTATGGTCAGTGATGACGCGACAAGGGTGAGGGGATTTGAGGATGGATTGTGACACGCCATTCGGATCCAGGTGAATATCTTCAGGCTGGGTTCATTATTAGAGGCGGTGAATCATGCGCTCATAGTAAAGGGTATCCAGAAAGATAGGCCCTAGGTTGGACGGGGAAGAGTTTCAAGTGACGGTTTGGGTAAGAGGAAGCGAGGAGGAGATGAGTCCCAGTAGGGAAGTCAGGCCAATGAATCATCTAGACCCCCTCGTAGTAGTTCTTAAGTAGTTATATTTCAGTGTGCACAACGAGAAAATGTTCAGAATGAGTGCGATAGGCCTCCAAAGGAGTGCCGAGCATGTGGAAAGGTCGGGCATCTTAAGAGGTTCTGCAAGAAACCTTCTCAGACAGCCAGCAGGCAGGGACTAGGATAGACTGTGTCATCTGGATTTGGTTCAGGTTCGATACCAAGTGATGGTAGCCGAGGTTCTGTTGCACGCGGAGGATGTAACAAAGACAATGAGATCTAGCTGAGGGGTCAGTGGCTAGTGGCTGGAGCAGCACCGTAGGGTGGTTAGGCATCAGGGGTCTGTACTTTAGGCCAGGTGCACGCTGTAGAGCTTCCAGAGGCTGAGCAGGCCGGTGATCCAACGATGGTTAGAGGTGCACCACGGTTGTTGCCATGATTTTCCATGTTCCCTTTTCGAAATGACCTATAGAGGCATGCCTATTTTGAGTGCACGTGATGCACATGATCTATGTGGACTGACTAGATTCTAGTTAGTGGGATTGGCACCATATTGGGTGCGTGTTATACATATATATATATGTATATATATATGTATGTATGGGATGCATAGCATTCAGGGCATCAAGGATGCTGGTTACTTGAGGTGTCGTGGGCATCGAGGCATCGAGGATGCATGTTACTTGTGGTGCCTTGGGAATCGGGGCATCTATGATGTGAGTTACTTGAGGTTCTAGGAACCAGGTTCGTTTTTGAGCATCCATGGGATGTATGACCTCGTTGAGGCGGACACCGATGTCGTGCATGATACGTTGGGTGTCGGGAACGACATAGGAGCACCAATGAGGCGTAGGGGTGACGAAGCGTCACAAAAGGACTATACATCTAGAAAACAGGTCAGTGAACCTTTTTTTAATGTTCTGTCATATTGAGACTGAGTTAGGAGATTCCTAAGGTTGGGAGCAGTTGATAAATTTATCCAGAACATGGAGGCTAGGGAAGTTTGGGTTACTTTGATCAGGGTGGTATGTTCGGTGCCATCTACGTGTTTTGTTTGATAGCTCGGGGACAAGCTATATTAAGGTGGGGATGTTTTAAGAACTTGGGTTTTTAGAACGGGTCAAAATACTGACCCTGTTTCAATTTTGGACTTATTCCTAAGAAATCTGGGAAAATCTGGAATTTTCTGGAATTTTCCAGACTACACGCCATGTACTATATAGTACACTCTGTGTATGGGTTGGGAGAGCACCGGTCGTGTGCCGCCGAGTACATGTTGTGTGATGACCGTGTAGGAATTTATTACTACACAGTGTGTAGTGTTACTCAAAACGCCATGTACCATTGACCATGTGGAGGCCATACATGGCATGTGGGCATGTTGGACTAGTAGAATCGTTTAACCAAGTACATTCCATGTCCTCTTTGGACACGCCGTGTAGTCGAGTCTTGCATGAGGGATATACATGGCGTGTGGGTAAGTCGGCGAGGAAGGGAAGAAAAACTAAGTATAGGATGTGTGCTACCTAGAACACACCATGTACTCATGTCAGTAGGTTCTGGAAAGTAAGTCGGTGAAATTTCAGCCGTCATATGAATAGTAAAATGATATATGTTGTGTACTTAAAGTACACACCATGTATTTTATTTTCTTCGCTAAAATGGTCAGTAGCCTCGTATTGAGGAAGAACCTCAATACCTTCATCGAGTTTTGAGAACCAAGCCATTGGGACTTCAATTTGATCCTGTTACTTCATCCGATACCCGATTCGAACACCATTGAATCGATTGGAACCACCTCAGTAAGGCCTTGATTCCTCTTTAGCCATTTTTCTTGATTTCTGTTCTTGAACGAGTTATTGGGGTTTGAGCAGTTTTGATTCATTTGTAGATCTACCATGTTTTAGACCTAATTAGAGGCTGTTATCAGAGGAGTATCATCATACAAGTCTCAGGTAGGTGGTGCATACCTCTTTTTGTGTTTTTGTGGTCATTTGGGTGGCGCGACCTTCAGTTCGTTTTCAGGTATTTTGAGCGGGACCCAATTTTATCTGATATTGCATATTAAATTGTTCATTAGACCTGTGGGATGCCTTTTCTTATGCCCTTTACCTATTTTTCTTGAGCGGGCCCGGGCGAGCGGTCGTTGCTCAATTGGGGTATTTTGGCCGGGGGAAGCCAAAATGGTTATGATTGAACTTGGATGTTTTATCTAATGAGTTTAGTTTATTAAACCTTGATATGACTTGTTAAGGCTTTAAAGACCTCAGTGATGTTGTTAAATAACTACTGGTCTAGTGAAAATCAACTGTATATATTTTTTTGACTCTTAATGTGTTTTGTTTAGATGTGTATATATGTAATCACCGAATTACATATGATGGAACCCTGTTGGTTATGTATGGAATGGATCAGATATTCTTGAGTGATGCTGATCACAGGTTGGGCTTGGCCCAGGTTACGTTGGGTGGTTCTGACCACGAGATTGGGTGTCATGAGCGTCGGTTTGAGGTAGGATGACTGTCAGGTTGGGCATAGCCCAGGTTACTGGTACGACAAGGCCATTAAACTTGAGTGACATGGTTGCAGGGACATGATGTGTAAGAGGTGTTGTGGCTTGGGTACTATTTTTTTGGTGATTACCGCTCACCCAAAACTATGAGTAGTGTGCACACAGAGAGACTCCATGATGAGGTGGTTTTGATCACTCGTGTGGGTAGAGGTTCCCATTAGTTGCGGTTTAGGTACTGTTTGTTTTGGGGTGCTTTCCATAGGAAGCCACGTGGAAGGTGATGAGACTTCAGGGGATATAATTTAGGCTTTCTTGTTTGGGGTCGAGGCTCGCCATTATTTGAGGGTATACATCACTGTTCCTCCGAGAACATTATTTGATGGAAGATATCGCTGTTCCTCTGGGTAATTTATATGAGGGAGGACATCGATGTCCCTTTGGTTACGTTATTTCAGGATAGACATCGCTGTACCTATGATTACCTATTTGAGGACAGACATCACTGTTCCTCTGGGTTACTCATGTTTGGCATGCCTTCAGAATGTTAGTTATTGAGACACGCGGTGTCAGGGTGCACATGGTGCTAGGATACATGACAGAGATTCCTGAGTTTGCCGAATCCAGAGACACTCCATGGTGTCTGCTATGCACTAGGAGTGTTTGTGTTTATTTGGGCATCATACTATTTATTGTTTTCCTTATAACTGTATGACTGATTAAACACTCATATTAGGTACATACCGTTGGGTGGTATCTTACTGAGATTCATCTCACACCCTGCACGGGCCCGCTGGGATGCATGCATACTTTATGGATTTACGTGTAAGAAATAGGCCAACTTCATGAGATGGGCTGCATTAACTATTATATGGAGATGGTATGGACCCTGAGGTCTTGCCTAGTTGGAGTCATTCTGTTTTGCTTACTTTCCTGTATCAGCATGCCTGTTGTGTAGCTATAGTTTGTTAGCCATTGACGCATTCACATATGGATATATATGACCTACTTTGGATGCATGTTTTTTGTTCAGTGGTAGTTACAAGTGATCATCATGCTATTGTGTTTACTATTCTCTGCAATTGTTTATATTTATTGCTTCTGCTGTTTTTCAATATTGAATTTGTTTCTGCTCTATGGGTCTGGTTCGAGTTGTCATTCTGATACATCTTTATCATTATACTCAGACTAGTACCATTGTTATTATCCTCTGAGAGGGTATATCCTCTCTACTATACCTATAAAACCCTCGCTTCTAGCCAGCAGCTTTTGGCATTCAGGGAGGTGCGCCTAAGGTAGTAACACCCGACCCGTTTAGCATTGTTCGGGTGGCTGTTCGGGTCTGGGTCATCACACATACTACACCTATGTTCAATCATTTCATGTGGAAAATTATCCCATATATTAGTGGGACTACTATTCCATTGGTTACTGCGCGGTGTTTCAAGTCGATTGAAAATATATTTCTAGCACTGGGATAAAATGAAAATGAAAAGGTAGTACTTTTAGTATATAGAATTAAAGGAGATTATGATAAATGATGGCCTTTTATATAGAATACTAATGGGGAATACTAAATATAATACATGAAATAGATAATATTTAAAGATATACTCTTTGAAAAATATTTCCCATGTGAGAAATGAACTGAAATTATGAGAAAATTCCTTATCTTAAAGAAAAGGGAATAAAAGAATGTTGAAAAGTATGAGGATACCTTCACAATACTATCAAGGTATTTTTTTGACTACATATGTGATCAGGGAGACAAGACTGACCATTTCATTGAAGGCATTAAGCCAAGTCACTAAAGGGAACTGTCTTGTCAATCATCTTCATCATATTACAAAATAATATTATGTGATATCAAAATATAAAAGGAATTTTCCAGATCCTATATATTCAAGGGAAATAAAGAGAATAATAGTTCTTCTAATAACCGTGGAAAAGTTGAACTATCAAATAATAATAAGGGAATAAATCAATTTCTATTATGTGAAAATTGTGGAAAGAATCATCCTGGGAAATGCATGAAAGGCATGTGAGTTTGTTATTAGTGAATAGTAAAGGGTTTTCATGTAAATGAATGTAATGGGAAGAAAAAAGTCAATGATTTTCAATGATTCAACTGTAATTAAATGGGTAATTATTCAAATCAATATGCCAAGAATCAATGGAATTTTCCAAAAAAGATTCCAATAGGAGATGGCCAAGATTACGTGACCGCCAAATTTGAAGTATAAGTAGCCAATGATGTGTTGGAAGGTATAATAAATCTATCTTCCAATTCATCCAATGATTAAATTTTTTATGGATCATCACACTAATTTATATATAACCATTTTTCCAAGAAAATTAGATATTTACTTTTTGATTTAATAAGGGTATTGTAAGTCAAAACTCATAGGGTAAGTATCATTACAAAAAAAATGTGTCAGGAAGTTTTCTTCATGGAATATAAATATTTATTATTCACTAAAATTATCATCATACTAGTGGTTTTTTTTATATAATCCTCAAAATGAACTGGATTTCAAAATATTATTCAAGAATTTATTGCAATAAGAATGAAATTAATATTTTTAAGGAAAATGTAGAATCCCCTGTCTTTAGAGTAGATGATTTATCATCTAATTCTTATGTAGATCCCACCCAAGTATCTATACTAAATAAAATTCTTTAAGATGAAAAAAATTCTAGGGATGAGAAAATTTGTGTTCAAATTTTGGATGTATCAATTGTTCCTAAATACATTAATGTATTTCCTGATAAATTACTTGGGAAACACCTAGAGCATGAAGTTAAATTTAGCATTGAATTAATCCCTAATGCATGAACAATATCAAATAATCAGTATATAATGGAAACTATGGAATTATTAGTGATGAAGGAACAAATTGAGGATTTGAGTAATAAGGGATTTATTCTACCAAGTGTTTCTCCATGGGGATCCACTGTTCTCTTTGCTAAGAATAAATATGGATCCTTGAGTTTGTAAGTTGAATATAGAGAAATAAATGCTATTACAACAAGGAACAAGAATACTCTTAATCACATTGATAATTTATTTGATCAATTTTATGAAGATAAATATTTCTCAAAGATTGGTCTTTTTTATTGATATAATCAGTTACAAGTAAAGAAGGAAGATATTCAAAAGATTTATTTTCAAATGAGGTATGTACATTACAAGTTAACAGTAATTCCATTTGGATTAACTAATGCAACCTCTATTTTCCTAGATCTAATGAATATAGTATTCAAGGAACATCTTGATGATTTTTAGTATTCATCGATTATATTTTGGATTATTCTAAAAGAAATTAAGACCATGAGTATAAATTGCATATTATTCTTGAGACTCTCAGAAATAAATAGTTATATGGTAAATTTAGAAAGTGTGAACTGTGGTTTCTGGAAATTTATTTTCTTTTCCATATTGTCTCTATGTATAGAATCACAATTTATCATATGAAGACAAAGGAAATCTATGAGTGTCCTTTGCTAACAAATATAACTGAGATACATTGTTTTATTGGTTTAGTAGGTTACTATCGATGTTTCATTCTTAATTTTCCCCAACTGTCTAACCCATTTACCATGCACACACATAAATGGGTTATGTTCTTATGGAAAAAATAATGTGAAAAATGTTTTGAAGAATTGAAGAGAATATTAATCAATGCTCCAATTTTGACTTTACCATTAGGAAATGATGTTTTTCGATATATAATGATGCATCAAATAAATTAATGAGATTTTTCATTATACCAATGGATAAATTTATTGCATATGCATAAAGGAAGTTGGAAACACACGAACAAAATTATCCAACTCATGATCATGAGTTAGAATCTATAATATTTTCTCTAAAGATATGAATACATTATCTATATGGGGAAAGATGGAGATATATATGGATTACAAGAGTTTGAAATGAATCTTTACACATAGATAGCTGAACATGGGGCAAAGGAGATGACTTAGAATTACTCAAATATTATGATTTCTCAATACACTACCATCCAAGAAAAGAAAATAATGGGTCAGATGCATTAAGTAGGATAAATGATAGTCTTCTTACCTAAATAAAGATGTATAAACATCCTATTATCATGGATTTCGTAAATATGTATATAGATATTTTTGGGGAATAGAAAACATCACTCTTATTTCAAATGATGGATAAACCATCTTTAATGCATACTATAAAATTATCTCAATCTAGTGATGAGGATTTTCAAAAGGAAATTAAAGACATTAAGTATGGAAGTTTGGAAGACTTAGAGTATGAGGATGGAATTCTGAAAATTTGAAAGATGTTATGTGTTATATCAATACATGAGCTTAAAAAGGAACTATAAGATGATGATTATATGTCAAACATTTCTATAAACTCTGATAGAACCAAGATGTATAGATATCTGAATTAACATTTTTGGTGGGATAATATAATGTAGGAAATTTATGGGTATGTGTCAAGGTTTCTTTTTTTTTCAACAAGTGAAGGTTGAGGGAAAACATCCTAGAGGAGTCATGAAACCTCTACCTATTTTTATTTGGATGTGGGGTGAAATTATAATGGAATTCTTCATAGGAATACCAAGGAAACCTAGAAGAAAATATACAATATGGGTTATTATTCATTATATTACAAAAAAAAGAACATTTACTTGCTATAAGAGAAGATATACCTCTTGAGTTCCATGGAGGACTCTATATAAATTATTTTTTAGTACTTCATGTTTCAACTTTATTGATTATATCTGGTCAAGATCCCCATTTACATCAATATTATAGAAGAGTCTTTAGAAGGCTCTGGATATTGAGCTTCATTTGAATACACCTTATCACCCTCAAATTTCCAGGTAGTCTGAAAAGACTATCCCAACATTAGAATACATTTTGATGTCATGATCACATGACTTTCAAGGTTTTTGGGATCCGTATTTAAATTTTTTATAATTTTAATACCATAATAGTTTCTATTCTAGTATTCAAATGGTGCGAGATGAAGCATTATATGGAAAGAGATTTAATAATCCAACTTGTTGGGATGATGTTTGTGAGAGGAGAATTATTGTCCTAGAACATATTAATGAGACAAATAAAAAGGTAAATACTATTTAGGATCAAATAAAAAAGGCTCATCATAGGTAAAAGATTTATGATGAAAACTAGATAAAGGATTTTGAATTTCAAGTGGGAGATCAAATATTTCTTAATGTATCTCCATAGAAGGGGGTCATCAAAATTCAGTAATAATGGAAAACTGAGCCCTAGGTATGTTGTGAAATTTTTAATTCTAGAAATAATTAGAGCTGTGTCTTCTTAATTAGAATTATGGCCATTCCTCCCCACTATTTGTGATGTGTTTCAAGTAACATTGTTAAAGAAGTAAATTATAGAACCAATGTTTGTACTCACCTTTGAATAAATAGAACCAGAATTGAAATTTTCTTACCGTGACGAGCCTATAAATATTCCTAACACAAGAGAACAAATACTAGGAAATCAGATGACTCAACTTGTAAAGGTTCTTCGGAGAAACCATGAAATGTAAGAAAAAATGTTGGAACTTGGTGAGGTTATGAAGAAGAACCAGCCACATCTATTTAGAGGTCAGTATTCATGAAAATTCTTGAGAATGAAATTTGTAAAGTGGGTAAAACTATAAAACCCCACATTTTATGGTATGTATATTCATAAATAAATAGCTTTTGTTACACACAACATTGATCATAAATAGACAATAATATACTCTTAAATATTAACGTGACTATTGGAATAATAATGTGACTATTAGGAATAGTAATGTGACCATTATAATAGTAACCACACCTATGAAAATATAAATAAAATTTAGGCATATTTTTAAATAAAATATTATATAATTATATCATTTTATAATTAAATAAATATTTTGAAAATGATCAATTATGATTCGGTATTTTTATAAAATATAAATGTTTATTTACAATTTTGCAATTAATATAATAATTTAAAATAATATTTATCTCCATAAAATATATTTATAAATGAATATTTTGTTTTCTTATGATTTTAAGATAATTTTTTGAGACCTTCATTAATTTTTCAAAGTGTTATAAAATCAGATATAATTTTAAAATTTATATTTTCGAGTAACAAATGATTTTAATTAAAAATAAAATTTATCATGTTTATAAAATTATTATCATAAAATTGAGTGAATTTTGTAATTATAAACATAAATAAATTCATAGGGTTATTTTCTTGTTATTTTTCTGAAATAGTTGAATTTTTGGTGAATAGTGAAATTCGACAATTTACGAAATAAGTACAAAATGAATTATTGAGTAATGGTTGATGTATCGATGAAGTAATACCCCATTTTGTATATCTAAAATTTATTATATAATATATTTATTCATGTTAATCATAATTATTTATATTTTTTTGGAAAAATAATAATAAAATGAATAAAATAATCCAAATACACTCCTCTCCTCCACTATAAATACAACCCCTCACCAACTCTTTTCCTAACACCAAAAAAGCCTTAATGAATGTAAAAATTATACCCAATTCTCTTAACAAGACTCTTCCCAAATTTTATGAGTTTTTGGTCTCAATATAATAACATGGCCAATTCCCTTTGAGGAGGCTCTCACAAAGAAGAAATTAGAGATTGAAAATCCGATGTTCCTTTCCTTTATTTTATTCTTAATTTCATTTATTTTATTATACTTCCCCCACATACTCTATGAAGAAATGTGTGATAAATCCATTATATTATATATAGTTGAATTATATTGTGTTTATGTAAAATAAATCATCAATCCCATTCTCCTCTCCCTTTAATTCTTAAAATGAAAACATCATTCGTGATTTGTAGATTTACCACAATCGTGGACAATACATTTTAATTTTACATTAATGCTTTAATGTCTGGTTATAATACCACTAATGTGTTTAAATAAGATATCATTATACATATTATAAGTCATAGAATATCCTATAACTAGTATATATACCTAATATTAATATATAGAACAAAACTAATTTGGGATAAAATAGTATTCACCAAAATAAACTAATGTTCATCGTTAACATTTTATCTAAAAAATCATCCTCATATCTAAAATACAATGATATATAATACCATTTAATATATTTTAAGTTAATTTATATATTTTAATTTCAATTCTATATAATTAATCCCATTTTACATGAACTACCATACATGTATTCAAGTGAACCAATAATGAAAAACTAAGGAAACGAACACACTTGAACGAAAAAGTTAAATCTCATAACTAATCAAAAAATTCCGTAAATAAACTTAAAAAAGTATACTAAATCAAATAAATTTTTAATATGTTATTAATAAAATTATTAATTAATCTATCTTCATTATCTAGGGATTTAAGTATAAGTGAAGAATCTTTTGGACAAAAGGTAAGAGATTTTTCTCGAACCACCATTTTTCATTCATGTCTCGCTTTATGTCCCTTTAACCTAATATAATTATTAATTATTATTATTTAATCCTCTTAAATTAAATATTTATGTTCCAATTTTATGTTACTAGATCAATTATTTTTTCATTTATGGGGGAATACATATTTTTATAAGGCCCCCTTCTCATTTCTTCCATATAAAGATGCCCGGTCAAAGGGAACTTCCTAATTTATTACCCTTTTTAAATTTCACTCCATAATATATTTTAAGACACCATTACATTTATAAAACAACTAATTTTTTAATTAATTATTATCTTGGTTCATTTATGGTTTTATAAAAATAATGAAGTCTTTTCTGTTTTAAATAATCTATAAAATTTTCCATAAACCGTACTAAAATGTATTGTTTCTAATGTTTCGTAAACACACTTTTTTATATGTTGTCACTTAATTTAGAAATTATTTACCACGATCTATTCCTATTTAAAATTATTTATTTATAGTTATTATTTATATCCATTCTTTCATGTAAACCATTATGATATACTATTTGACCACTTATTCCTTGTGTATGGTGTACATATATTTCCCTTTTATTTATGATCTTCATTCATTAAATATCTGTTTTTGTTGTATCGTGGATAGGAGTATTGTCTTAGCCATATAAAATTTTTACATATGTTTTTTATATTTAATTTATTCTATGTATTAATAATTCATTAGACTTTCAGGGATAGTTGGGGCCTGATTATAAATAGAACATTGATGCATCCATATGTTTAATGAGAGAAAATAGTTAAAGACCAACCCTTTGTGTTTGTTTCGAAAAAAAATCAGAATTTTGTTACCCACATACCAAAACCATATTGAAGGTCTAATGGTTCATGTTCTAGATACATGAAATCTAATAAAAAAGAATTTTATTAACTTTGTATTTAGTTATTACTCTCCATGATGTTTTCATTATGAAAAAAATCTATCAAGGCATTTTCATTCTTAGTGTATTGATTGAATGTGTTTTCAGATTATTTACCTTTCCATAATTTCAATGCCTTATTGAATTTTCATTATTTATTATTATCTCATATAACCATTAGTGATTATTTTAGCTCACCCCTTTATTTCTTTTCCTTACTTAGGTTATAAAGATGGAATATCTAAATAAGGGACATGGAAGATATTTATTTTCCTTTTTTATGTTCTATGTTTAATTACCAATGTAATACAAGAAAAATGTATATATCTAGTTCTTCAAGATTACTAATCTGATCAATTTTTGTGATGTGATTTTTTGTATCTATTTCTTTATAATAAAATGACCACCAAATCCAGGAAACATCAGTCGAGGTTGTTACATTAAACATGGTAAAAACCTTTCAAACCTAAATGGTTATAATTTAAATTATACGGAATAAATTATAAAATTAATGTAAAAGGGATATAATTTACATCCATTTATCTTACTAAATATCCTATTTCAATATTTATATGAATTATGAACAATTTTAAAAAATAAATTTTTTATAAAAAACCATTAATGAAAATTTTCAGACTCTTCATTAATTTTACTTTAAAAAAGTCATAATAATAATAAATTTTTATATAAAAACTTAAAATAGAAATTATAAATTATTATTAACTATTGAACTCATCTAACACCATATTATATTGAAAAAACATTACTTTTTTAACTTCTTAAAATCATTTACTTTTATTTTTCTATAGTTTTCACGAGTACTGTATCATCATTGCAAAAGCATTTAAGGAAATTATATAATAACTAAAAATTAAAAAAAATTACGTCATAAAAATAATATCATTATTCTGAAAATAAATTTTTTTATTTTTTCACAGCTTATTTTTATCACTATGTGATCATATAATACAAATTTAATGAAAGAGTGATATTTTGGGATTTTCATTACAAAATATAATAGAAATTTCATTATTAAGGTAAAATTCCACAAAAATGCTACAAATAATTAAATATATTTGAATTTATTATTGATATATTATATTAAATCCCATTAAATTAAATAAAATCATGGTTTTTGATTATTTGCAGGCCTTATCTCATGTATTTTAACCCAAATTTACCTATACCATGCTGAAAAATATTTACTACATTTACTATTCATAATGACCAGAATAAAAGACATATTTGACAAATTTTAATCTCATGATACCATATATTGTTTGAATATATCATGATTAAAAATTTATATTTTTCAAAAATGAATTTTATTTTATACACATAAACTGAAAAGAATTGTTTTTTTGAAATTTTTTTTTCTAAGTAGATAGTTTATCTTATATCAAAATCTTTAATATTGTTGATTTAAGTGACATTATTTTTCTTATTAAAAATAAAATGTATAATATTCCACTTTAATTAAAATAAATAATATAATGGGAAATCTAAATTACTTGATTTAATGAAAACAAAATATTGTGTTTAAAACATTGATATTTTTCACAATTCACTGAATAATTAATCATTTCAAAAAATTCCCTAAACTACCTCAAAAGATATTGTTGATATTATTGATCTAAAAATTATTTTTTTATATAAAATATCATTTAATTTTTTAATAATTTAATAATTATTTCTTTACAAAAAATGTGATAAAAATCACTTTTGATGAAAATACATTTTTTAAACAAGAAAAATGGTGTCACTAAAAAATTGGAAACTAATTTCTTATAAAATAACTAATAAATTGTTATTTATTAGGACCACTATTCATATATTTCAAATTTTATTTAATTATATTCATCCCCCATATTCAAAAACTTTTTTATAATGGTTACATTAAAATAGTAATATTCTAAAAATATATCTCAATTCGAATAAAGATATATATTGTGTGTTATTAAAGAAAAAAAGATTATTTTTATTTTAAACTCAATTGTTGTGGTATTAAATTAAACAACCATTAAATATATTATCCCCTTAAAATTATCTCTTAGTTATTAAAGTTTCAATATTTTAAAATATTTCTAGTGAAAACCCACATCATATAGAGTAATAATAAAACATCATTTGAAAAGCAGATGGGGGACACATAATGGTTATAAAACATAACACATAATCAGGTTTACAGAAAATAGGGTAGTTAGTGTCTTGTTAAAATATAGACTTGGTGGAGAAAAATAATGTCCATGGAATAATATATTGTGATATAAAATATAGTCATGAGAAAACTAATGACCACAAAACAATAAATCAGTTAGGGGATAAAAGACTATCAATTCATCTAACATGATGATAACAGAATAGATTTAATATTTCAAGATTATTTTCCTCATGAAAACATATTAATTTACTATCATGATAGAGAATACTTAAAAATGTACACACCTGATATATTTCCATTTCATAATCATAATTTCATCTATTGGCTGTGATTCGATAAAATTTCTCTTAATATCTTTCTTTAAGAAAGGAAATATAAATAAGAATTCTTTTCATTCCTAAAAGTCTAAAATTTAATTTTAATGGATAATAATAACCAATAAATAAGAAAAATTTATTTCTTCTATCTCTAGATATTTAATAAAACCAAAATGGTTAGTATAGGTCAACCAATATGGAAAAATATAATACATAAATATAAAAAAACATCAACAAAATCACAAATATTTCATCTTGATAAATTCTATAAACCATTAACCTTATGAATCATTCAAAAAATTTCTTATCCAAATTAAAAACTGTAAAAACCCCATAATTTTTATCACTCTAATTTTAAGATAAAAAATAATATTTATCCTTATAAAACATAAATTTTCTCACAATGTCACTTACCAAACAGTTGAATACCTTTATAAAATATTTTTATAAAATATTCTAATAATTTTTATCATTATAAAAGCTCAATGAATAGAAACTTTCTTCAATTAATAAAAACAATACTTATTAATAAAATATAATCACATACCATTAAAAATGTTATATTATCATAATAATTAAATAAACCTAAATAAAGAAGACGTCAGTCACTTTTTTCCTAAAATCAGTAATTAATTTCAATGTAACCAATATGATTACATTACTTCCTAAATTTCAATCAACAATTTTTCATAAGTAAAAAATATTAATCCAACATATATTATCTATAATAAATCATGTGACTCCCTTTCCAGGTGTTATATCCTCCATACCCTCTTCCCCCCACTTTTCCCTTTTCACTAATCTTATATTTCCCTATCGGCCTCCGTTTTCTCCCCTAGATCCTACATCCCCATCTCCAACTACCCATACTCATCTCCCACTCTCCTCCCTCCACTCACCTACACCCCTAGTCCCCCATCCAAATCTATCTCCCCATACCCATCCCCATCTCCTCTCCCTCCACTCCCCTCTCCCCATTCCTGTGCTCTCTATTTCTGACCCCCATGCTCCCCGTTTTATACCCTCTTACTAGTGTAAATCTCTATATCAAACTGTTATTACACTCCTACTCCTTTGGACTACGTGAATATACCTTCCGACTACCAATCTCCTCCTATATAACCACATTCACCTCCACCTTCCTTATACCGACCTCAAACTTCCATCTTTCATCCTATTCCTCTACTTCTACTTTAGCCTATGGCCTATCCATCTTCTCCTATTTTCTCCACATAAAAAACTCCTATAATCTCTCCCTCTATTCTTTACCATCACCTCCATCACTGATGTGTCCATATCCATTATAGGTTCTACTCATATTCCAACTCCCAGTGTCTCTATTTTCAATACACACTAAAACTCTTCCTATATATATATATAATATTCATTACCCATGCTTAATATCCTCCTTGGAATGGAATCATTGTCTCATTCTCTCGTTGTCTCACCATACCATCCTCTTATCTGTGTCCCTTATCAACACCTATTTCTATTTTCATGGCCATTGTCTCTTTCTCTCCCTGTATCCCACTCAAATTATCTAGATGATTCCCCTTCGACCCCCCATCAATTTTTACCTTCCCTTATTAAATTTGTTATCACCAAAATTTTAGGCTTCTCTCTAAAATATTAATGGGTTTCAAGAAATTATCAAAGCCTATTAGGTTTTTTCTTGAATGTTATTATACTATCTTGTATTGAAATTCATGTTAATTTATACTAGTTTCACTCATGGATGTAGCATCGGTACTATATATAGAGGCATGTTCATGAATTTCATAGTTTTCTAGATTATAATTCATTTAATGATTTATTCTCCACTACTGTCATTTTTTAACTTCTGTGTATCAGGAACAAAAATATATATTTTCATATTTGTTAATAGTATTTGTTCTTTTTTAATTGAAAGTTATTCTCCTGTACCTGACTATTAATAAACTGGTTCGATTTTTTTTGTAACATTTATTAATCTAGACTTTATATATGTAGGTTTTAATATATTTTTAACTTATATGTATGCGGTCTATAGATATTCATTTTTTAATATTTTTATAACTTATATGTATTTTTAATTAAAATATATTGGTGCATATTTGTTAGAAATATTCAAACTTCACTACTTTCATTTAATCTAGAAGGTTTTTGATTCATAGATGCTAAAATGGTGTTTATTCTTAATAAGTTATGTTATCCTCATGTAATTTAAGCTGTGTGGAACCAATATATTTGAACAATAACGAAATTGTTATTGTTACATCATTTTGGAATTTTAATAAAGTTTTTTCAAAGATCTATTTGTTCATGTTTTTTATATATAGATTCATATTCCACTTTATGGTTTATATCAATTCTTATTAGTTAGCTGGAATACATTGGTTCAAATTTCTTAACAATATATGTTCATTTTTTAATATTAAGTTATTCTAATGTACAAGGATTTGAATATTCCAATTTTAATATTTTTTATATCATATATTTATTAAGAACTGAAATATATCTGTTCATATTTTTTACTAATATTTGGTATTTTTTAACAGTAATTTATTCTAATTTTCTTGACTATTAATGTGATGGTTTGATTTTTTTCTATAACTTATATGTATCATGTCTGTAAATATGTTGGTTTTAATATTTTTTTGTTACTTATATGTATCATGTTTTTAAATATTTAGGTTTGAATATTTTTTTGTCACTTATATGTATTATGAATTTGAAATATATCAGTTCATATTTGTAAACAATATTCAAATTTCACTATTGTAATTTTAGATAATAGGTTGGTGATTCAGAGATGCTGAAATAATCTTCATTCACATTATTCTCTATTATCCCTATTCCATTTAACCATTTTTAATCGATCTATTTGAGAATTAATGAAATGGTTGTCATATCATTGTATAATTATATTGATGTTGATTCATGAATTTATTTATTTTTTGTTTTTTTTATTTACAAATTCATATTTTACTTATTTGTTCATATCCCTTCGTATGTTTTAACTAGAATATACTAGTTTATATTTATTAAAATTATTTGTACAATTTTTAATATTAATTTCTTATAATGTACATTTTTTTAAATATTTCTCTTTTAATAATTTCTATAACACATATATATATCAATAATTGAAATATATCAGTTCATATTTTTTAACAATATTTTTTCTTTTTTTAATAAAGGTTTCTTTTAATGTACATGTCTGTAAATATGCAGGATTTAATAAATTTTGGTAACTTATATGTGTCATGTCTATTAGTATTGAAGTATTATTTTTTTATCCATATGTATCAGGAAAAAAATTTAATAGTTTTTTTTGATGTAGTAATGATTTCTACTTGAAAAAATTATTAGCGAAACACATAATTCAGATATTTCAGCATATGGAGAATATTTAGTTAATAATTCATATTATATGTGTTATACATAAAAACAAAATTTATTTATTTCAAACCTCCTCATAATTTTTCAATAAAATTCACTACTATAATTTTAGCTAATTGGTTTTTGGTTTAGGGATGCTGAAATGGTGTTCATTCACAATATTGTATGTTCTCCTCATGCCGTTTAAGCATTGTTTAGCTGATCTATTTGTGCAGTAATGAAATGGTTGTTGTTATATAATTATTTTATTTTATTTAATATATTTTAAGGATATATTTTTTAATATTTTTATAAATAAAGATTCATATTCAACTTTATTGTTGATATTTATTTATATTTATGTCCATAATATTCTTCTCCCCATCATCACATAATGAGTGCATTTTTTAGTTCTAAATAGATGAATTAGTAACCTCTATATTCATATCATAATTATGATATGAATTTTTTATATTAATTAATACTGAAATATGTATAATTATTCATTAAATTTTTGTTTCCATAATTTTATTACCTTTTCTTACAGGTTCAAATTTCTCAAGTTCATTAAACATTTGTGAATAATGTTGATAATGAATCAGGCGAAACTTCCATAATAAATTATAATAATAGTTTTAGACCACATGTACTATGTCCACTTGGTTTCCCCCATAACTCCTTAACTGATGATGTTCCTAATTCAAGCCCTCTCAATGGAATCTTTATGAGGTAAAAAGTGTAACTGTTCAGAACCACTTCTTTTGTTATAGGTTCTTTTATACTCATTCATATTCTTATTTGAATAGATAACCACATATATATATATATATATATATATTAATCTAAATATGTCCCTTAATATTTTAATTGATGTTTTAGTGTATTTATTTTAGTTTAGTTCATGTAAATATTTGTTTTGGGTGTATATATTACATAATAAAAATATCCATTGATACCGAAGTATCAAAATTTTCTCAAGGAGTATTAAAAGTACTACAATAGTATGGTGAAAATTAACATTTAAGGGGATCATTTTGACACATATTGATGAATTTTCATATTTTTATGATTTTTTTTGAATTTATATTTTTTTCTTTAGGTTGTTAAACTCGTTCCCAACTGCAATTGTCAAAACAAAAATACATGACATACATATAAACCTTCCATTGTTTTTCAGGCATACAATTTTTTTTATGTTTTATTATTCTATTCATCCTTCAAAATATTATCCTTGTTCTTTTTTAGATGTGATATTATCTTTTAAATTAATGATAAATATGAAATTAAACTAAATTTTTTGTTTATATTATTTGTGATGATGAATATATTTCCTATAAAAAAGATGCCATTTTTTTCTATAAAAATTTAAAATAACAGAATTATGTTACTCATAAAATATTATTATACATTATATTTAATATCTAATTATTAGAGTACAATATGAGATTAATTTGAAGATCATCTCAATACACTACTTCTAGATAAAAGAACATCCACTAAAATTTTATCCCTTCATCCTAACTGTGAAAAACAGCTCTCCCTTATGTTTTCACATATAACACTCACTACAAAATAATGTATTACAATTATAATAATGATATGAATTATAGTTTTCACTAAAATTGTAATTGAAATTAAGAAATAATAATTATTACCATGAGTTTAAAAACTACTAAAATCCAATTTAATATAGATTTTCTTATTATACACTCTCTTGAATACAGTTTTTCCATCTTTCTATTATTGAAAAATTCTCTCTTATCAATATAAACTTTTACGGGGTTTAATTAACAAACCTTATTAATATTTTTCTATTTATTAATTATCTTATAATATTTTTATGACACAAAAATACTATTAAAATACACTGAAGTTAGTCATATTTTTTTACCAAATTCAATGTAATTACTATACAATATGCTAACAATACTGATAAAAGAATACGAACACAACAGTGTAGCGAGTTTCATTTTGGGTAGCTCATCTAAAAAAATATCCCACATAATTTTATAGATAAGAGAAGAATTATAGATATTACTACTTATACTGAGTTAATGTACATATAATAAAATACAAGTAAATTATTTAATCTATTCACATATATTATAATTTTTGTAATCATTTAACCCGCATTTACTTGTAATTTACATATAGATAAAAAATTCACCACATTATCCACTATTAAAAAAATGAAAAGTCATTACAACTGGTATTATAAATCATGTATTTCTTCAAAAAAAGGAATCATTCTTCAATGAAAAATAATTATGTAAAAAGCATGGTGTACTCCAACTGTTAGCTATACCAAGATAATAGTTCATATTAAACAATTTTAATAATAAAAATATTTTACTATTAGTTTGTATAAATTTAATTTTCTAATTTAGGCTAACATTTTTCTTGTATACGACATCTATGGAACAAAACTCATTCTGATATTATTGTTACTTAAAAAAGGTTTAAGAGCAGCATACAATATTTCAATATGTAAAAATGTTTTGAAAACAAGAAAAGTACATTTCATTCTTAATAAGTAATAACAAATACATTATTTATTATTTTAGATACTGAATAAATATGTTTCTCAATGAAAGTGATCGATGTATGTCTATTATTATGTTTGATAAAAAAGTGATGTCATTTTTACCGAAATAAATATCTAAGCCATGAAAAACTATTATTTACATAACTCATTATTATTTATATTTATATAACTCAAATTAGTTTAATGTTGATTAAAAAATAATATATATTCATTGAAAAGAAAATGATGAGTTTGGTTTTCCCGTAGATTTTAATGAATTCAAATATAAAACACTACTTATTTTTATTGAAATTTCATATTTCAATGATTGCGACTGATATCGACCATGTGAAAAAGTTACATTAAAGGAACATTTTTTTTGTTATAGATGATAGAGAAAAGATCAAACTTTATAGTATTTATGAAAATGAAAATGTGGTATGACTTCCACTTTTATTTATAGCAATGGAAAAAAATTTCATTCCAAATAAAAATGTAAGAATTTAATAGATTAAAAATCATAAGAAAATATAAAATATATAGAATAAATGTTTTACACTTTTATTAATGAAATATTTAAATGAAGTAGAAAATTTAATATTCACTTAGTATATTATTTAAAAATTTCAATGCAAGATGCATACCGTATTGAATTTATAATGATCAGTAATCAACAAGATGAAATTTTTGACATGTCTCTCACTGGTGCTATAACATCAGTACAATCTTACAATATATCTTCAAATTTAATGTTTATTAAAATTAACTAAATCTGGAAGGTATGAAACCTTTATTTTCAAACTGAATTATATATTATACCCACATATTTTAAATCCATTTCCTAAAGCTAATACCCAATATATGTGAAAGATTTTGAATATTTATAAGACCTTGGAAGCATATGAAATGGAACAAATTTTCATTATATGAGATCAAATATTTATGATTGTCAATTTCAAGTAGAATATTCCTCCATTTAATGTAAATTAATGTATGAGGAGATACACTGTCTTTCTTTTTCATCTAGGAAATTCATATAAGTTAATCTACTATTGTTTTCACTTTTATAATAAAAGAACATTATATATTTCATATCGGTCTTTAAAAATATTATTTATTTTCCACTTATTTCTACCAAACTATTGATTTTGTTTTCATTTTTATTTTCTACAATTTATTAACAGTTTTTTAGAATATAGAAAAACATGATGGGTAATTAAAGTGCACCGAGCTACTGGTGCCTCCTTTCATTCCACCCCCACCTTGAGATATACCTTTGTATTCAGATTGTTCTCCAACTAAAGTATGATTTTATTATCATTTTTTTCACCCCCAATCCACCTATAAATTTCATATCATCCACAATGACCAAATCCCCACATGATTTTACCATGTGATAAATATGTTTCTCAACTATATGACAATCCATTGACTAAAATTTTATTTTTTCTTTGTCTTCTCAATGATTTTTTGATATAGAAGTAATGAACCTCCTGGGTCACTTATGTTTCCTAGATAACCTTTAAAGTTATCATCCACTTTTTCCAATGGTTTCCTGATAAGAATAAATATTATTAATATCATTTTTTGCAAGCCATTTGTTATATTTTCCCATAAAAAATACCTCCAAGTTTACCAAAGATATATGTATGTGTTGGTGCTATTGAGGAATTTCTTATCACCTAACATGGCTTAAAGTTGTTGTGATATATAGGAAACACCTTCCCCTTCCCCTTATAATGTTTCCTTTATCTTTTTATAATCCATCCTAATTTGTTTATTTTCTAATTTTACAATCTTATTTTCCCTTCATCCATGCTCAATGGTGTTGACTCACAACATAATGAAACCTAAGAGTTTGTTGAAAAAATAATTCACGAACTTGTTTATATATATGAAATTATTTGTAATATTTTTTTAATATTCTTTATATCTGTATTTAGATATCTAGAATTCCATGAACGTGTTTATGGGTATTTTACCAATGATTATCATCATTATTTATATGTTTCTAATGTATTTTTTTCACTATAATATGACTTATTTTCATTGTATATTTGTTTCCATTCGATATCAGTATTTTTCACACTATTAATATATTGAATCCTCTATATATGTGTTTCTAGTTAGTATGTTATTTTAACTATTCTTTCATAGTTGACAGGTTGTCTCCATTGATAATATTTGTATTCACTATTAATATGTTGCATTAACTACACATCTAATCAACTGTATAAGTGTTTATTTTAACATTTAGTATATTTTATTTACTATTTGTATGTTCAATGTTAATATGTTTTGTTTATAATAATTTTTTTTCCCATTCAATGTTAGTATATTGAATCCACTATATATATTTTTAACTGTATATATGTTTCCATTCATTGTTTGTAATTTTTATTCATTATTAGCATATTGAACCAACTATATATTTTATATGAACTAAAATATATATATATAATTCTGATCATAGAATAAATTGAAACCAAAATTTTAGGATAAGTGCATGTATTTTCATGTTATGTATGACTTTAGGTGCATTAAAAAGACTTTAATTTACAGCTAAGGTGGTCTTTATAAGGCATACAATGAAGAGTCCATGATGGATCACACATCAGTTAAATTTTTCTTTATTTGCATTATTTATTCCTATTATTTGTAAATCTATAAAGATTGGGTTAAGAATATATATGGGTTTTATTTCATTTACTTTGTTCATATGATGAACCACTAAAACCCATCAATGATATTAGAGATGTCTTCCTTGTTGAATTATTGTGTTTAATTATCTATTAAAAAAGAAAATGTTTAATGAATCCAAACATTATTTCTCTCTCTAAAACATACATAATTTTAGGATCACCACTCGATGTTATGTTATGTTTTTATCAAAATGATGATATGATGGCATGACCTATGTTAAATAGTTAATATAATATGTGTCACTTCTATACGAAAATATTGTATCATGTTTTCATGTAAAAATTCATCAATTATTTAATATATTTGATTTATAGACTCATTAAAAAGTTAAAAATTTATAATGAATTTATTATAATATTACAACTCCTATATATTTTTCATTTCTGGTTTAATTATATTGAACTACAGTTTCAAAAATACCTTAGTTATCATTATTTTCTAGATGTAATTCATATTCAATGGAATTTCTTACATATTTTATTCAATAGTATGTGATTCAAAAATCTCAATTTTCATGTTTTTTTCCAAAAAAATTATTTGGTGACACATTTAAAGTTTCTGTTTTATGAGGCCAAATCTGTACATCACAAAATATTCATATTTTTTTCTTGTTGTTTTGATTAGTATTGAACTTAAAGTTTAATTTCCATAAGACTAAATTTTTTGTAATATTATTTTATTTAACATCATAAAATTTCTAACCATATTATGTTTCATCTACTAACAACATTTTTACATTTTTAATTTATTCAATTTATGAAAGAGTATCACAATTATGATATATCTCAAACTTAATCACCCAACATGAAAATGTCCATTGAATGATTTTTTTCTCCTATTTTGTTCAAATACAAAGAATCATTGTTAAAATTATTTTTCAATTTAGAAAAATATATATATAATTGGATTTAGAAGTAAAATTTCTTATAAGAATTGTTGAAAATTATGTTGATTTTACTGATTAATTTTTTTCAATCCATTTATTTGTGAGATGATTGGTACTCTGAATATATATATTTTTTATTCACATGGGATTAATGTTTGTTTCAAATCATTGATTTTTTTTATAGTAAATCAATGATGAAAAACTTGTGAATTGATTATTTAATTAAAGCTTGTAATAGCTGGTAGTTTTCTATAAAAACTGTGTTTTGATTACATATCTCAGAAAAAATTCCCATGCAAAAGTTTATGCTACTACAACACGTAAAAGTGCATGGGGGTAATACTAGTTAGGAAAATAATAAAGGTTATGTTTCCCTAAATCATATATTCTCCAAAAAAGTAACCATATCACTAAATTACATTTACTCTTTATTTATACCATTCAATATATGCTTTCAAACAAAAAAAATATAAATTATTGAAGAATTACCCTTATATCTTTCATGATTCTTATAACCAAAATATCATTGATATAATAATTATACAACAAAATTATTCAATTAAAAAATATAAATGAATCCATCATTTAAATTAAATTGATAGGAATAACATAGTTCATTCCTTGGACTTGGAGTTGACCCTTGGATTAGTTCATTTACTCAAATAGCACCCATTTTACCATAAAAAATAAATTGTAGAATAATTTTACCATTGGATGGAATTCACATATCTCCATAAAAATAAATATTTTTCCTTAAGAATTACATTCTTTATTACCTTATTTTCTATACACAAAACACTATCTCATTCCCTAAATATATTTCCCTATTAATTCTCCCCATATGCATGAAATTTAGAAAAATTAATCTTCCTCCCACTATTGTCATCATGAAACTCCTTTTTACTCATCATAAGTGTAATAGGAAACTCACCCATGTTGATATTTTAAATCATCAAATGACATAGGTGATTAGGCATAATCGAAGTTGTTTTCCTTCCATGTCCCATTTCATATGTTTTCTCAGGAGGATATTCATTCCATTGTATGTAATATTCAACATTAAAATGATTCATCGTGGCCCTATCCCTTAACTAAGAAAAATTAACCAATGTGGAAATGAATACTCATAGTGATAAATAATAAAAAAGCAATCATAGGATGCTTAAATCATGATATAATATTTTCGATCAGTGATATATAAATATTATACTATGTTATCCATAAATTTATTCTATTAAAATCCTTTATAATATATCACAATGAAAATATGATTTGACCAAAGAAAATCCCCATGGAATGTCAAACCAGGTCCATAGTAAGAGCACACTCACCATCCCGTAGAATTATGGTCATGATATACTCGACCAACTATTTTAATTGTTATTACCCAACATGTATCAATTCTAAATCCACATCAATATGTATTATCAACATATGGATTCATTATTAGGAAAACAACATAGTCTTTTACTAACCAAATTGTTTTCATTTTATTCTATACATATACATATCCACAAGGTTTTCACCAAAGTTCTGTTATCCAAATAAAAAAATATTAACTAAAACTCCTATGATATGAACTATGGAGATATATATTTCCCATACATTGATATTACATATTAATTGTTGAATATTAATTATACTTTACAAATACCAACTGAGATACTTAAAGGTCTACTGTCTTATAAAAACATTCCTACATAAAAAATAGGCACATAAAAGTTATACATCATCTCCCACATAATTCATAAGAATTATCACACTTCTTATATATATCATACTAAAAGCCATTCTTCATATCATGGGGAAAACACAAACATACTAAAGGGTGATCCCATATGCACAATAACTAAAAAAACTGAGATATCATTGATCACATAATCGTAACATGAACCTAAAGTATGTGAACTATTAGATTTACTAGATTAAATAACTTGAGTGGGGGGTGAATTAGGGTATGATAGATTAAAAATAATCCCCTTCAGATCTTGGTTCATTGTTAAACAAAACAAAATTCTCTCTTAATCCCATAGTAATATATGAATATAAATGAAATCATTCACATGACACAAATATTATACTTGTTTTACCCTCACTGGGATACGTCTAAGAAGCATACAACAATGAGACGCCAATGTACCAAATACACTAAATCTCACTAATAATTAAAAGGTTTTGGATAGATCAATTCTATTCCTAGAATCACTACCTTTACAAGATTTAGGGCCATCTCACTAAATTTTCAAGGGTCACTCCCTTTGTCACTTTCTCTAGCTCACTACTGATGGAAAGGATCACTTTTTCCTCTTCCTTTTCTCATTTCTCTTAGAAGGGATCCATTCACAATTTATGGGCTTTTAGGTCCCTTAATTTTTATGAAATCACACATACTCAATTATAGATATATTCTTTGTTGTAGTTCCATTCTTACTCATAGATGAAATTCACTATTCCACATAATATTAGGTGAGTAGAAATTTTCACCGCAAACGGTTCTAGTTATTTTACAATCTTCATTGTGTCTTATACAAACAACCTTACTTTCTCACGGAACTATGTAATGGGTATGCTTTGAGGATAACCTCTTCCTTGAATTTCCTTTACTTTTGTTTTCATGCACTACCTCCACATAATGTCTTCCATGTACTTCTTTCGTGTACCAAATACACAAACCGCACTCCCTTCTTCCGCAGACTACCTCTTTCTCGGACCGCTTCTCATCCGTAAACCACTTCTCCTCTCTGTACTGTTTTCTTGTATGGGCTATAGTACCCGGAAAAAACTCTTCAGGATCTTTTTCCATGAACTCCTTCTCCTTTCACAAAATCCTCTTCTCAAACTACATCACCCTTCACAAAATTCACCCACATGAACCACTTTTAGAGACAACCAAATTTCTAGAGAAAAAATTTTTTCTTATGAAAATCTCTCTATGATGAAATTGGATTAGTTTTCCATATATAGGAAAATAGATCAAAAAATTCTATTAATTTGATATCAACCAAATCTTCTATGTGGCACACCTTTTTCCGTGTACCATTCATCTTCTTCAAACCATAATCACCCCACAAACAATTTTCCCTACACGGTCCACATACCACCTCTCTTCTTTCGTAGCATCGAAAATCACTATCTCATTTTCGAAAATGATTCACTTTATATCTCCTCAAATATCTGCCTTATTTCTTCCAAATACTTTCCATCCCACATATCACAAGCCTTTAACGTACCATATATCTTCCCATGAACCGTTTTCGTGAACCTTTTTCCTTCCGTAAGCCACAAGCCTTCCCACAAACCATTTTACTTATTCATATTATTAAAACTTCTTTGAACCATTCCGTATACCTCCTTTTAAATATATTAACTGTACATTGTGTTCCACATACTGTTCTCTCAAATGCATAAAAATTCCTTTTCCAAAAACCAAACCCCTGATTTTGAGGCCCCAAAATTTAGAAAACATTGGGAAACTTCACCACCATAAAAACATCCTTCAGAAAACACCAACCATACTCATTTGTGGTCATCTAGAATTGTGAGTAAATATAATCACACCCAAAACATACCAAAGGAACACCTTGAGGTATTTTACCCAACAATATTCCCCTTTGGGTTTGTTGACAACTCTTTATAAATTGATACATTATTAATGCTCATTCTATCTTCTATCAGTATCCACTTATTGAGATTAATATAGTGATCAAGAATTTAATGAACACACACTATAATCCCCCATGATCCATGATCAACATAGGATAAAGAGTATAATACCAATTTCATCAATGAATCACTTCATTTCATTACGAAACCACTCTCTTAAGTTCATCACGAACATCAACTGTCCTGATATATATCCTTTGATCGATCACATGTAGAATCCTTATATTTAATACCCCCTTAAGTTACTACTCCCCCTAACTCGCTGCTCCACCTGATAACTTCTCTCCATGTCTTGACATAGATATTTTCTCCCTTTAATAGCCATAATTTCCCCCCCTTTGTAAATGAACCCGAAGACCATTCCTTTTAGGTCCAAAACATGGTAAAGAACACATATTAGCACATTAGAAAGAACACCATACCTTATTGGGGGGTCCCACATCCACACTTCTTATGTGTTGGGAGTCAACTGAACTCCAAGAGCCAGTCGATGCTTTTCAAATGCTTCTTTGGGTAAGGCCTTTATCAGAATATCTATAACATGTTGTTCTATAGACACATACTCCAGATTCAAAATACCTTGTTCCACCTTATCCTTGGTAAAATGATATTTTATTTCAATGTTCTTTGTCCTTGAGTGATGGACTGTATTTTTGCTCAGATTTATAGCAATTGAATTATTGAAATGGATTCCGATCAGAGACTCCACTTAAACACCAATATCCTCAAGATAATGCTTCATCCACAATAATTATTAACATATTTGAGTGGACGCAATATACTCATCTTCTACGGTGATCAATGAAATGAAATATTGTTTATTTATTGGCCAAGAAATAAACTGTCCACCAAGATAGAATTCACCTCCAGACGATGATTTCCTATCATCTACTGAACTGGACCAATCTGCACCTGTTTATCCCAATGGGTCTTGGTGAGATTTTTCATTATACATTAAACCAAAAACCATAGTGCCCTTGATATACAGAAATATTATTTTTACTGAAAGAAAGTTGAATTAATTGGGATTACATTGATTTCATGCTACTTGACACATGGAAGAGACAATATATGGTGCTATCGTTGTTACATAAAATATACATCTGATGATCTACCTGTATAATGTGATATTTTCCACTTTGACTTCATCATCCTGACACAGTTCCATATGAGTATCCACCATAGTCTTCATCTCCTTATATTTATCTATTCCAAACCTTATCAAAAAGCATCCATGGAATATTTATATTGATAAATAAATAGGCCATTCTTTCCTTGTGTTGCCTATAAACCAAGAAAAAATGGCATTTCACAAATCATTGACATTTCAAACTCACTTTTCTGGAATTAAAGAAACTATTTTCATTTCATTTAATCTAATCCTCCAAATATTATTTAATCAACATATATCATCACCATTATCCTTTGATTACAATCATGGTTGACATATATATTGTAATCAACTAAACCATGATGAAAACTTATATTTCTTAGGATCTAGTATGGCCTGAAATAGAATGATCTTGGTACTTACTTCAAACCATATAAAGACTTCTTCAGCCAAAAAACTATGTTGTCATCTTCTTGTATGAGAATCCCATATAGATTCTCAATATAAACTTCTCCTTCCAAAAACCCATTCATAAATATTAATTTGATATCTATATGGAAAACCATGATCATTCCTTACAATACTATGGACAAGAATAATCCACTTGTATCTAGACTTTAAGTAGGTCAAAAAATTTCATCATCATTGATATCCTTTATCTTGGTGTTCCCTTTTCACACTATTCGTGCTTTGTTTCAAATCACAACACCATATTCATTCATTTTGTTGTGAAAGTCCCATTTTTCTCTGATGAAATTATTATCTGTAGGCCTTGAAAAAATATCCAATGCCTAATGTATCTCAATTTGGTCAAGCTCTTCATTCATAGTCTAAACCCAATTCTCATCAGCAGCTAATTCATCAAAACATTTAAGTTAGACGTGTGATTAGTATGATTCTTACTATAGAGTCTTCATCATCCTTGACTACAATGGAGCTGTATGATCACCAATTATGTTCTTTCTTTCAATTTTGGTGCTTCTCTTCTGTCATTGTAGAGATACTGAACCATGTTCATATTTTTTAAATATCTGAATCTTCTTCTATATGAACCTTTGAAACTAGAGAATCCCTTGATCTGCTTATCTATTCATCACTATCCTCTATATACAAATCATGTATTTATTGACGATTCTTCTCATTATTCACTATAGTTACATCATGAATTTTAACTACCTTTCCTATCCTCTTGTTGATGAATTTATATGATTTGATTTTCTTTGAGTAGCCATGAAATATCCCTCCATCTCCACGTGATTCAAACTTACTGTATTTATCAGTATTCAGAATGAAACACTTACTTACTAAGACTCTAATGTACTTAAATGATGGATTCTTTCTATACCATATATCATATTGAGTCTTATATTCTTTTAGACATAATAATTCTCTATTTGAAGTGTAGACTGATGTCGTCACCACTTCTTTCAAAAATTTCATTGGAAGATACTTATAAATGAAAATTATTTTCACCATTTTGTTGACCATACATTTTATTCACTCAACTAATCCATTATACTATGTAGATCTTAGCACTGAAATATTATTCCTTATCCCATGTTTTAAAGATAATCATCCACAGGGATATTTTTGAACTATGTTCCATTATCTCATTGGATATTCTGGATTTTCTAACCTAGCTTCTTTTTAACTTCCCATCGATATCTTGTAATGAAACTAAACACCTCAAACTTATGGGTGGGGATTTATAGCGACTCCATTTTGTTAAAATAATTAATGAACAGAACATAGTATCTCCTACCATCAATACCCCTTGGTGAAATTGGTCGGAAAATGTCAATACTCACCAACACAAGCAATTTGTTTGACCTATTCTCTTTTGAATTTTATGGCTTTCAAATGATTTTCCCTCGCTGACAAGAATCACATGTATGGGTATAATTTCATGGTAAACTTGAGATATTTTATTTAGCACCATATTTCACAAGATCTTCCTAGGATGATTGGCTTATCTGGCAAATATGCTTATGCCATAATCTATTTTTCTTCTTCCCTAGACCTAAATCACACATCTTTATCCCCACATACGATGTAGAGATTACCTTTTGTACAATTTTACTACAATACAACAATCCCATATTTTTCCTTGATGACAAATAATTTCTTGGAAAAGTATATGAAATGTCCTAAGTCACACAATTGACTTACACTTAATAAGTTGTGACTAAGACCTATAACAACCAAGACATCTACACATCTTGTATATTTTCCCCCAAAATTTTCTCTCCCAAAGCCAATAATTCTCAACCCATAATAATTACCAAACATTATGATACATTTTTTATCATACATGATTCTCGTCACTAAATCCTTTTTCTTGTCATATGGGAGGTGCATCCACTATCAATGATCCATTGCCTGGTGCAATATGATGCATTGAACGCAATATATTCAACCACTTACAACTAAAATCATTTCTTTTTTATCCAGGTTTCTAACTTCATACCTAGTATGTATTTATGCTCTTTACATTCCACAGAATATGATGGACCAAATTCATCATGTAGTGTTTCAAATAGATTTTGAATTTTCATCTCATTTGATGCTACATTTGTTTACTGATTATAACCAACCCCAGTCTGCTTCGACACATTCCTCAGTATTGTTGATGAGTAATTTATTTACATGCATCTGAATCCTACACAATAGAAATAGTGACCACAAAATGATGACCTAGAAAATTAAGCCCTGTATGATTTCCTCTATAGATCATGTTCCCTCTAGTACCTATTTGCTATGGAACTTTTTTGTGATCATTCCATCCTTTAAAAATAATAACATATTATGAGGGGTACATTATTGTATGGAAATACAAAACCACTGGTTATCCCATTGATTTTCTGTAACCCCCCAATATTTCAAAGTAAGTTATTTTATTTAAATTCAATAGATTGCCATACACAAAACATCGAGTTCGAGCGCACCATGACTTACTAAACTAGCCGTTCAAAAGCGGTTATGAATAGTATTAACTGTATTTCGAATTTTATATACTCCATATAATTTTAACTTATATATTATGTATTTCTTAGACATATTATAAGAACAAATTCAATTTCTTAGATAAAAAATGTATTATTCAAAAAAAATTCAATTTTACCACCTTTTAATGGAGAACCCTTTTTAAATCTAATATTTGACCCTTTTACATATTCATTTTGAAAAAATATAAATTTTTCTTTAGAATTGGGACCTCAAAATTTACATTGAAAGAAATATTGGTATTTTTCTAATAATATTCAATTTTTATGAATAGTGAGAAATAATGTATTTTAATTCAAAACTTACTTTTTATCTAATTTATTTATATGGTTAGATTATATTTTAAAATGAGTTTGAAGTGTAATTATATTTTATTTTTACCCTTTAATATAAAGTTATTCATTGGAATTAATTTCAATTTTAAATTATACATAAACTAGTGTCAATCTTTAGATAATTTTTGTTTCTTAAAATACGCTCTTTGTTTTGACAACGAGAATTAATTTTAAATTAATTAATCCAACTTCTATGTTTTGAATTTGGTAAAATAGACATCATATTTGAATTCAGAATATCAAATATAGCTTATGTAGAATTTTTGGTATTTTTCTAAAAAACACCAATTTTTGGTGAATTGTGAAACCACTAAGTAGTAGTTAAAAATCCGACTTTTTCATTTAAATGAAATTTTACCACTTCTATGAATTGAATTTCAAAAATCCGAGATAAATGGTTTTTATTATTAAGTAATATGTGGTTAAATAAGATGAAAATAATTTTTGGTGAATAGTGACTTTTGACTAAAATTTACCGCAGTTAAAGGTAAATAGGATAATTCAAGGTAAAAAGAATATTATAATAAAACAAAATTACCTTAACACTTGTCCTAACATTATTATATGTGTCATGTCCGACTGTGGGCATCCTTGGATCGATTTTTATACCCCATGAAGCCACTTATGAATGATAATGACACTTTATTTTAATTAACTTAAAGTAAAGACAAAAATGACATTAACAAATATCTTTTAGTATATCAATTTTTACATGGGGTTATATAAGTCCTATTTTCAACTATAAATAATCATTGGAAATATAAAAATTATATCCTATATTATGGTAATTTTTTTATAATTTTTAGACATCAAATAAATTAAATTATTTATGACACAATAATGATGTAGTATTTACCTCATTAATAAATGATTTAAATAAATATGATTATTAATGTTAAAGTAATTTCCAAAACCAGTCCAATTTTTATTGGATGATTCCATTTATACCATGAGTCATCTTATCTTCGAATTTAATTATTTTTGGACCTTTAGAAACCAAATATCCCTATATAATAAAATAATATTTTCACACTTTCTTAAAGAGCCCCTCCTCTCCCTTAAAAAAGGACACCACTTATAACCCATTCAACACACCTCTCAATCCCCTTGGATCGTCCAAAACATACCAAAATAATCTCTCAAGATCCCCATATTCCTCCTAGAAGCCTTAACTAAGGAAGAAGGAACTTCAAGAAGACCTTTTGGTTCAAACCAAAGGAAGTTACCCAAATTAAAGGTAACACTTTATCTTAAATTCATCCGTTTTATTTTTCTTCTCCAACCCCCCTAAACACTTTTTATTACATTATTTTATAACAACACCAGTATAATCAATATACAAGGATGTTTTTATGAGAAGGATTCGAACTACACATACAGACACCTCCATCTAATGGTTGAAGAACATACTGTTTCTGTGGATGAAAAACTAACACCTCACGATACGATGATTGTTCGATTATCTCCTACCACCTATCATGGTGGCCATTAAAATGGAACTGTATATATATATGATATATATATATTATGTTTATTGTTTCTTTATGCTTCTATATTTTCCATTTATATCATTATTTTATTGTTTCCATTATGGGTTAAACACGATAATTTCATTTGAGGATGTGCGGACTACCGCCCCCTCAAAATGATATGACTAGTTAATGAATTATATGGGACATATAAAGGATGTAATTAATGATATTATATATGATATTATACTGGAATTATAATATACTTATGTATCATTATGTTTTAATTCCATTAAAATACAAAATATAAATGAATGTAGCGTTCATGCGTACGTACGACTTATCGTCTCCATGAACGGTACATTTCATTTTTTATCTCCAAATGTTATGTATTGTTATAAATAGATATATATACTGGATATATAATATATATATGATATATAAATCATGTGTATCATTCTGGAGATATTGGAATTTTGGCCTCATGGAAAACTTGTAATTATAACAAGTTCATTTTTTACTCAAGTTCCAAACATCGATAAAATATCCAATATGAACTCAAATAATTAACTAATTGTTATAGCAAAGTAATGAGTGATATAAAAGGAATAATAAACTTTAAAAATTTTCTTACTCAAGTATAAATTAAGTTAAATTTACTTTTCAGGAAGAACAATGAACATACAAGACAAGTCGGACTTGAGGTAAGGGGTTTCTTATCTCACTATTAATTTCGTGAGATTTCCATTTTTCGCCACTTATTTATTGCATGTGGTGTACTGTGTACTGACATTTGATATATATTATCATTATTATCTTTATATTCATGGTATTTTATGATTCATTTGGTGGTTATTAACTTTTTTTCATATGAATCGATTGATTACAATGAATTAAGGGTTTTTCATCTCACTTTTATTCCGGTGAGATTCATGCTATATTGGCCACTATTTTCTTTTGTGTGAGGTATGTACTTCCCTTGATTGTATTATTTTTGTAATATAAATTAATTTATGGGTATTTACATATTCATTGTATGATACTTCTTTCCTGGGGTATATGTTTCATAAGTTACAAATTGGTAAGAGAATTTCAAATTTCAATTTTCACTCATTGGGATTTACGCATACTTCATTGATTATTTTACTCCATTATTATGTGTGGAATAACTATTTATTATTTTTGTAGTAATTTCCACTCCCTTTTATGAGGACATAGTTTTGATACACATAGTCACCCAATTGATAAATTCTCAAGTCATCGATATGAACATGATAAGAGTAATTTTAACTCAATCCCCATTTATTGAGTTAAACATCCAATTCATTGGTGTTTTATTACAAGTATATGTGTGAATGTAATATGATTGATTGAACTTGAATATCCAATCATATTGAGTGTATTTATATACTTCACACATAATTATGTCATAGATTTATCTTTAACCTAAGGATATAGTCTTTATAAGATATTTCATCTCAATTTACATTCCATTGAGACTTATTTGTTGTTATACACCCATTCACTTTTATATGGTGTATATAATGTAATTTGACATAGTATATCATGAATCCCTTTACTCTCATGATATTATAAAGTTTTGATTATCTCAATTATTTTTATTCAAGTGTCTCCCTTTTTGTTAGGAACTCTAACTAAAATATCATTGTAAATGTTTTAAAGATTTATTATTATAAATCTTTCTCATTAATGTCCATGTTTTAAAAATGTTTTTAAGGATTTATTTATATGGAGATTTAATTATTAAAATTAAAATTCCTTTTAAAAGTTTTAAAGTGTTATGTGACACTTTGATTCCAAAATCTATTTTAAACAGCTTCTTGAAAAATAGTGTGACATTCAAATGTTTTCAAGAAAAAGGGGGATATTTCTCTCAAATATTTTTGATGATTATTTTCATTTATGTCAATATCCTTTATTATTTTTGATTGTGGTTAATCTATTACAATACAATCTTCTATATTATATTGAATGAGTTATGTTTGACTGTGGATGTTCTATTTTATAGCATTCATTGTTTATGGATAAAGTATTGACATTTCTTATGCTAGGTTTAATATGAATGTTTAAGTTAAGTTTCAAAATTTTCAAAAGAAAAATGCATTGGACTTAGTAAGTGATGGGTGGATCCCGTTATAGCTCCCCGATGCATCAATAGGTCTCATTAGACTAACTAGTGTCTTGGCACAAGGCCTTGACAAAATCTTATTTGTAGTCTTGGCACAAGGCCTTGATTATGTGGTTATGATGTCCGGAATTACGCATTCCATCATTATGAGATTAGATATTGATATTTCATGTGGTTATTTGACTAGTTGAATACTCATGAATATGTTTTATTATAGAATTATTTACTCAACTCATATTCCTGTCATAAAGTGATCATGTTTATTATTTTTAAAGTCATGTGTTTTCAATTATTCACCATGCCTAATGTTTATATTATCTTCTGCTGTATTGCTTACTCTTTCTGAGCATTTTAGATCACCCCTTTCACATGTTTCATTTTCACAGGATATGAAGAAGTTAGTTATGAGTGACTTCCAAGAATAATCTTGGAATCTTGGATGTTTCAAATGGAATAAATTAGTGTTGTTTTTTTTTTCAAGTTTTAGTGTTGAACATATGTATGTATCTTGTTTCCAAGACTACTAAACTGATCGGTCCTTCGGGACTTGATTCCTTGTAATCATGCCAATGTATTAAAATAATGCACTGGCTCCTAGATTCTGGGGTCGGGGCATTATATTTGGTATCATTGAAATTTTATTACAAACCATGGAAACTAGATTTAGATAAACTTTGATTATAGCACATTACCCTAAGATAGACTTTGAAGATTAGTATAGAAAAACTTCCTAGAATCTTGGTAATGCAGAGATTTTTTGTATTTTCCAAGCAGTACATCCCTGTATGGATACGAGCAGGTAGTGGTGGCTCTGGAACAGATTTACCGAGGAGTGAAAACTCCGACAAGGAGTTTCGGGCTTTACCTGGGGTATCCTGGTACACAAAAATGGGCCTTTCTACACTCGTGGTTATGACACTCCTGAGGGATATTCCTTGGATAATTTACATTCTCTTTACAAACCGATTTGAAGGATTTTAATATAAGATGGGAATAAATGACCTTTTTTAATCCTAAGGTGTTTTAAATTGAAAATAAGGTGTCATGATATTCGCTATATAATTTTATGACTATTATTACTCACACAATGTTTTCTGGTTTTAGTCAATGGATAAATTCCATGGAAGTCATAGTAACTTTGAGCATGATTTACAAGGTTTGAAAAGTGGTGGAAATGAGAAACAAAATGTAATGTTGACATGCATAAAAGATATTGTGTTCATGCCAAATAAGTTTTCAAAAAATATGATCAACAACATATATATTAACCAACTCTAGGAATCAACAAGGAAGAGAAAAGTGGTAAATGCTAAGAGCTACAACAGTGAAGACCATGGAGAAAAGAAATATCATTTTCCATTATTCAAGAAATGTGGAAGGAGAAACCTAAGAAGGTGTCTTAATGGAACAAATAAATTCATTATGTGTGGGAAGGAAGGACATAAAGTAAAGAATTTACATGGAAAAATGAAGAGTACTATGGAAGAAAATAAAAATGGTCCTGAGAATCCATTTAAAATCATTTTCTATAAATTTAGGGGACCTGGCCATTACCCAAGTGAATTCCATATACAATAGGATATCCTCTTGGTCAGATAAGAAGATATATTGAAATAAATGGATGAAGAAATGTTTAAAAATTATTAGTGCTCTTTGTTGATGGGATTACTCTGGAATAATTTTCTCTTGTATTTGTAACCCTGCAGTTTGTCATGTGAAAATGATATTTGAGGAAGAATTATCTTTTCTATTGTGGATATAGTTATAAATAACCATTTGGTTTTATATGGTCATTGATTTTGATTAAATTACATGTCATTAAATTTTGGAATGAAAATGTGAGGTATGAGATAACATTTGTGATGAAATTATGTTATAGTTATTTTGAAGAATCTGTCTCATTTTTAAGAATATTATAAAATTATATAGTTTTTGAAAAAGGTCAACACGTAGACCATGTGAAAACCCATCACGTCAGCCAAATCTACGAGAATCTAACCCACAACCATATTGCAATTGGGATCTATCGCCTACCACTGGACTACGTGAAGTCCTTGGTTAGTGCAACTAATTATTTTTAGTTATATGATTTTATTGATCAATAATATGTTGATTTGGGATATTATGTCTTATCAAATGGATATCCTTAGTATAAGAAAATTATTTGGTGATTAAGTGATAAATGTTATATTGGAAGTCGTTCGCTCTATTGGGAATACTCTATGCCTAAGGAAAATAGAATACTATGGGATTTTATTTGATGAGTAAAGGTGTTTTTTTACCAATTCTTTTATTGTGGATTTATAGAGATTTGGGTAATTTATTGAAATAATTAACCTATCATAGAGAATATTTGATTAGGTTAATTAATTTTAAGTATGTGACTTAAAAGTAGACGATATTTTTTAGAGATACAATTTAACATAAAAAACTACGTAAGAAAATTCTTCTGAGTTTTGGGTTTCAATATTAGTTTGGATTATATTAAAAGATTTTATGGACAATTTTTTATTGAATGGTATTTACTGAACTTTGTGTTGGATCGATTTTAATATAGATATGATACTGATTATAGTATCAAACTATGGTCTAGATACTCAATATACAAGAGGGGGTGAACTGTATAAAACAATCCTTAGGAAAATTTTTTATGAACAAAATTCAAAACAAATCTAAGCTCTACTTATTTGCATGACTCCGGAAAAGTGATTCCAGAAATGAAACTTAACAAAAGTTTACAGCAACAAAGATTCTACCTTAAAGAATATAGAATCATGTTTAATCAAATTATAAGTTTAAGTAATTATAAAATAGTTATACTTTCCTTAACAACCAAAATTACAGTGGAAAAAAATTGAAACACTACAAGTAACAAGTAGTAAATCTTTTAACCCAAAGAGAAGGGTTTCTAACAACCTTGGATAATGTTCCCTTGATTTATACTTTCAAGAAATATTATCTTACCCAAACCCAGGTAATCCCTCAATATGAAGATCAGTATCTATCTTGCTATCCTCACAAGCCCTTGATTTGTAAGGAAATCAGTACCTATGACTTCACAACCCGATGTCTCTGATTTTAAGGAAATTTAACCTCTGCACAAAGAAATACTACACGAAGCAAAGTTTGAACAAGTCGTTCAAACATTCTGCACAAATCCTAAGAGTTTATAAGAGCCTATCTCTCTAGAAATCACATCAACAACATGTAAGTATGTTCTACCAAAAGTTGGTCTACAAAAGTCCTGAGCTTGTTCACATGAGATCCTATTTATAGGCACGACTTCAATGGTCGGCCCCCTCCTCCAACGATCATATTTTTCCTTGAATTTCGGAGGGACCTGTACACGTGTCACTCAAACAATGGTCAGTTAGTAACTGAATGCACGATATCATTTTATAACCAAAACATGTGTAAGAAAAAATATGATTACTTAAGTAAATTCATTTTTAAGAATGAAAGAAAAAATGAAAGTTTGGAGTCTTCCCAAAAACTATTCGGAGTCTGTAATACATGGATATTCGGATTCTATTTATCAGAAGAATTTGGTGTTATAATTCTCTAGAATTCTGGAGTCTGAATTTCAAGGAAATTCGGAGTCTTGAATTCATAATAATTCAGAGACTGAATTCATAAGAGTTCAGAGTCTGAACATACAATGTTTGAATTTTGAATTCATAAGAGTTCATAGTTTTAATTTGGAGAACTCGGAGTCAGAACTCAGAAGAGTTTGGAGTCTGAATTCAGAGAACTCGGAGTTAGAACTCAAAAAGTTCAGAACCAGAATTTAGATCCTAAAAATAGAATGCTTTATATATAAGTATAAATATGATTCTGAGGTTTTGGATATGAAACCAAATTTTATACATAGAAAAAATGAAAAATGAAAAACATGTTAAGGATAAATTTCATTGGGGAAGGAAAATTTTCCTTATGAAAGTAAAACATAGGGTAAATGAAATTTTCCTAAAGATAAGGTGTTTGTGATTTTCAAAACATGAAGAAATGGTAAAGTCATAAGGAAACCTAATTGAATCAACAATCTCCCCAAACATGAAGGAATGGAAAATTCATAAGGAAACCTTATTGATTCAATGATCTCCCCCTTTTTGGAAAGCACAAACATCCTTACAAAAATGAACATAATGACTTAGAATTTTTTTCCCCAGACTTTGAAAATAAATCTTATCTCCATTGTCTCATGGGAAAAGATTAATATGACTAAATTACCCATAGGATTTGGAACACTAAGGATCATGTTCTTGATTTTTGGAATGATATTTTTCATTATCTTGAATAATGAAATCTTTGTAATGAAAACACCCCCTTAGATAAACTCCCCCTTACTTAGGGAAATTTCTTCTTTTCATAGAATTCTTTTTCCTTTCTCCACCTTTGTGATTTTCACAAATGAATTTGGAGGAATGTATATGATAATATGGTACCAGAAATATTAGTACAAAACATCCAAAAAACAAGCAACCAAAAATTCATTATTATAGGAAAATTTTGTACAAGGAAAGGAATACAACAAAAGATCGTATTTAAACAAGATAATCCTTCCTTTTCCATGGCATCAACTTTTTCACTATTGTTTTGAACTTCTTAATATCCTTGTGATCTTCATCTTCTCATTTCAGAATCTGATCCTGATCCTCATATTTCTTCTCTAAAGCTTTGATTCAATCATCCTGAGCCTTGAGAGCCTCTGCTTGAGCCTTAAGGACTTCGTCCTGCTTGACAAGCATTACATCTATCTCAATACGAATATCCCTTTCTCTCTTCCAGCTCTGAAGAACTGAATATAGTTTCCCATTCAAATCCTTTACCTGTTGAATCCAATAATTCTATTCCAGAGTCATTTTTTCTTCAAAACTGCTTGTGAGATCCTTGATATTACCATCTTCAATATCAAAAGCCTCCTTGACACCATCTTGTAACTCATCAAGTTCTCTCATTTCTTCAACTGTCTTCTTTGACCAGCTAACCATTTTTTTACCAGACCTTTTTTGGGCATCATAGTTAATGAATAAATTCTTGAAATCATCCTCAAGATTTTCACACTTATCTATCACCATGGATACTGAATAATATATTTGATTTAGTGTGTCTTGGAGAATTTGGAATCTCGAGTCAATACTTGGAAATATCGGAATGGTCCCAACAAGCTTCTTCGACGACTGAACAACAAAATCATGTCCAATAGATGATGATTCAGAATATAAAACTTTTCTAGGTGAGGGATCTTTCTCTAGATCAGTAAGTTTCCTATTTGAAGATCCACCAACTTCTTTCTTCTTTACAACAACTTTATTAGGTGTATCGACAACCAACTATTTTCCCTTATCGGTTTTCAGAATGGATTCCTCATCCGGAGATTTATGTCCACTATCAGACAGTAGAACAATTTTATCTTCATCTACTTCTTCTTTCTGAGCTCCTACCTCAGCATCCTTTGGGTGTATAAAATCATGATTAGAACTTTATTCCCCAATGAGATTATTCACGTCTTCTTCACCCTTCTTATACTCTCCTTTCTCATCTTTCCCAAGTGTATCTAGCTTTGAGGATTCTTCTTCAGATGTTTGTATTGAGAGCTTCTCAGATGGGCTTTCATTCTCATGGAAATTTTCAACTTGGTTAATCAAATCTTCGGTGTCACCACTACTTTCTACTTCTTATTCATCTCCTTTGACAGCTTCTTTTTCTTCAACAAGCTTTTCTTGGAATTTTTCCGGAGTGACGAATTTCTTACCCAGAGTCTCAGGTAAAGCTTCTACCAATAAATATTTTGGTACCAGGATACTCTTGGATTCTTTCTCAGCAACCTTCAGGATTGATTGCACTATCTAAGTATCATTCATCTTCTTCCTTAGCTTCTTTTATTTATCTTGTTTTTCAATCTCATCAGCTATCTTCTCTTTTAAGGCTTTTGATTCAGCAGGATCCAAACCAAAACATGGATCCCCTACTTTCCTATTCTGTTTTTCTTCTCTCCACTTAGCAACTACCTTATCCGGAAATGATTTTTTCTTCTTAGGTTTTGGAGGTGCAGGTTGGATTTCCTTGGGCTCTTTAGTTTTTCTTTCAACCACTACTTCCTTCAACTTCCTCTTTCTTCCTCCCCTTTTTGACGGTTCATCCACTTCTTGTTTTTTTGGAACAGCTTCAGTTTCTTCCTCTAGTAAGTCATAAAATTATCCGGAGTCTGTAGAAAAAACAATGTTCTTCCTCTTCAGGGTATCATCACTGACTAACATGACTTTGTAATTCCTTGGCTTCGAGCTGTAAGGAATTTTAAAATATTCTAAGCACCGAATAATTTACTTGGAGAGAATGGCAGGATACATGATTATCTGAGCCTTCAAGTTTCCATTCTTAATATTCTCAATCATAATGAAAATATGCTTAACCAAATTGATCTTCCATAGATTTACCAAGAAATACAAGATATACATGTCACTCTTCTTCACTGTATCTTTGTCACCTTTTCTCAGAATGATGAATCCCTAAACCCATAATTTGAGAATATGATGACTTGTAGTGAGATGAGAAATCTTCAGAGTCTTGAAATATATAAGTCCAAGGCACTCCATATCTTTCACCTTTACAAAGCTTCCTTTGAAATCTGAAAACTTCTGGGAACAGAACTCAGCTTTCCCTTCGTATGGAATACCAACGAAACTAGCTTCCTTAGTATATGAAAGAGAATAAGTTTTTCCATAGCTATTGAACGAAAACTTCTATCTACTTTCTTCCTTAAAGAAACTGACTGATTCATAAAATTCAATTAGCAAATCCAGATACACTAAATCTTGAACACCTTGCTTCAATATGGAAAAACTGTCCCATCCATTGATCTTGATGTTCTTTGATATTATAGAATAATATTTGTTGAAGAAGTTTGGATGCACCAACCTTTCTCTATAGACTTGCCACTATGAGATTGGTTTGAAAGTAGATATATCATTCCGAGAATATTCTTCTACAGACATTTGGAATAGAGAAACCCTTGAAAACATGGAATGAGATTATATAGAAGGGAAGAACTTCAGCACGCGAGAGCTTGAGAATCTATGTGGGATAACCATCAGTGGGTGCTTTATATAGGCGTTTGTTGTGATGGTTCATCTTCTGAACTCAATCCAATGGTTAAAATTCTTTCGGATCAGATCTGACGATTGATATGATAGCCGCAAGGAAATCTTGGATCCGATCTTTTGAGGTCTTTAAAAAAAACATTCAGATTTAAGGAAAAGAGAATCCAAAAAATTAAAAATAAAAAATAAAATACCAGCAAGTAAAGGATGATTATGAAAAATCGGGAAAGGAAACATACCTTTGGGATTTCTAGGTAGATTAATCGTATTGATGAAAAAAAAATTCTTTAAGAGCTTTAGCTTCCTAAAATTTTGATTATGAAAAATACTGAAAATCTCTGTATCAAAAATTTTAAGTACAAAAATATTCATTACGAAAATTTTAAGTACTCAAATCTTCATTACAAAAATTTTGAGTATGAAAATATTCATTACGAAAATTTTGTGTATGAAAATATTTTATTATAGAAATATTTGAAAAATATGAATACAAAAATTTTCATTATGAAAGATATGAAAAATCTGACTACGAAAATATTCATTACGAAAGATTTGAAAAATATGGTTACAAAAATTTTCATTATAAATGATTTGAAAAATCTGACTATGAAAATTTTTATTACGAAGTATTTGAAAAATATGGCCACGAAAATTTCCATTACGAAATATTTAAAAAATCTAACAATGGAAATTCCCATTATGAAAGATTTGAAAAATCTAAATAAGAAAATTTTCATTATGAAATTTTTTAAAAACAAACAAGAAAATGTACCCCCCCTATGAAAAGCAGTTTATTTTTTTATGGAGATTGGTTTCAATAGAAAGTTAATAAAAAATATTTACTTATGGTTATCATTCCTAACTTTATTTTAACGTTTTCAAATATATCAGAGGGTAATGATTTTTTGGAAATATCAGTAAGTTGATCTTGTGTTACGATAAATAGAAGAATTATATCCCCTTTTTGTGTGTGATCCCTAAGATTGTGAAGCCTAATATCTATGTGTTTTTCATGAGAGTGATGTGTAGGGTTTTTACTTAAGTAAAGGACACAAGTATTATCACAAAAAATTTGTGTTTTGGTAAAACTCATAACATAGTCTGTGAGTGTGTGTTGCATCCACAAAACTTGATCACAACAACTTCCAGCTACTGCATATTCAGCTTCAGCAGTGGAAAGTGCTACTGAGTGTTGCTTCTTGCATGATCAAAAAACTAATTAATCTCATAAGAAATGACAAGTTATAGATGTACTTTTTCTATCCATTCTACATCCACCAAATTCATCATCCAAAAAACTCTTTAAAATAAAATCATTTCCAGAAGTATAACAGAGTCCTAAATCCATGGTTCCCTTTAAGTAGAGAAAAATTCTTGTCACTTCTTTTAAATGAGATTCCTTAGGATTGGATTGATATCTTGCACATAAGAATATTGAAAAATTTATGTTTGTAAGACTAGGTGTCATGTAAAGTAAACTTCCTATCATACCTCTAAAAGATGTTTGATCTACTGGTTTCCCAACATCCTCAAGATCAAGTGTGTTTGAGGTACCAATTGGAGTAATAATATTCTTAGTGTTGGCATATCCATACTTTTTAATATGATCTTTAATATACTTATGTTGGGATATATAGATTCCTTATGGTTTTTGATAAATTTGAAAACCAAGGGAAAATGTTAACTCACCCATCACACTCATTTTAAACTCAAATTTCATTAGATCTACAAAAGAATCTGTTAAATATTGCTGAGTTGAACCAAATATAATGTCATCAACATAAATTTGAACAATGAAAACATTTTTCTTATCTGTCTTTATAAAAAGGGCCAGATCTGCATTTCTCATAACATAATTATTTTGAATAAAAAATCATGTAAGTCTATCATACCACGCTCGAGGGGCTTGCTTAAGACCATACAAAGCTTTGGTTAGTTTATAAAAATGTTCATGATGTTTTGTATATTCAAAACCAGGAGGTTGTTCAGAAAAAAACATCTTCTTATACAAAACCATTAAGGAAAGCACATATAACATCCATTTGAAAAAGTTTGAAATTGTAGAATGCTACAAAGGAAAGTAGAATACGAATAGACTCAGGTATAGCTACTAAATCATACGTTTCTTCATAGTCTATTAATTCTTGTTGATTATAGCCTTTAGAAACCAATTAGCTTTATTTCATACTATGATTCCATTTTCAACCCATTTATTTCTGAAGAACCATTTTACTCCAATAACAGAAGTTTCCTTAGGTCTTTTTACCAAGGTCCAGACTTTATTCCTTTTGAATTCATTTAGTTCATCTTGCATAGATTTTATCCAATCATCCTCACCTAAAGCTTCATCAGTGATTTTTTGTTCAAATTGGGAAAGGAATGCTAGATGTTCTACTTTATTTCTTAATGTACTTATACTCTTTACAAGTTTATTTACATCACCAATGATACTATCACTGGGATGATTCTTTAAAAACAACTAATTTGGTTTTTGTAAAACCTGCTCATCAACATAGGGTAGGAAATATTCAGGGGTAAATGCTTCAGAAACATCTTCTTGTACATTTTCCTTAACATAAGGATCTTCTAACAAAGGTTGATAATCAGTTTTTGAAAACCCATCGGAAGATGTATGTTTGAGTTGTTTGAAAACAAAGGGATTAGTTTCATCAAATTTGACATGTACTATTTCTTCAACAGCACAAGTGTTTTTATTAAAAACTCTATAAGCCTTAGAAGTTGTGTTGTAGCCTAAGAAAATTCCTTCATCTGATTCTGGGGCGAATTTGTGTAAATTTTCTTTAGTATTTAAAATAAATACCATGAAACCAAAAACCTTGATGTAGGAAATACTAGGTTTTCTACCATTCCATAACTCATAAGGAGTTTTATTAAGAAAAGTTCTAATCGAAACACAATTTATAGTATAACAAGTAGTAATTATAGCTTTAGCCCAAAAAATGTCTGGCTATAGAATATTCACTCAACATGGTTCTTGTTATCTCTTGAAGAATTCAATTTATTATTTCAACAACACCATTTTTTTGAGGTGTTCTTGGTGCTGAGAAGTTATGAGTAATGCCTTTTCTACTAATATTTTTTTTTCCAAATCAGAATTTTGAAATTCTGCTCCATGATCACTATGAATAATTATCAAAGGAAGGTTTTTCTCATTTTTAACTTGGGCTCTAAAACTTTTGAAATAAGAAAAAGTTTCAGATTTCTTTTCTAAAAAATAGACCCACATAAATCTAGTGTAATCATCAACTAAGACAAATACATAATATTTTCCTCCAATGCTTCCAGTTAGTGTTGGACCAAAAAGATCCATATGCACCAACTGTAATCCATCAGTGGTTGAGAATTTACCGAATGATTTAAAACTTGATTTATGTTTCTTTCCATATTGAAAAGGATCACAAAATTTTTAAGAATCAAATCTAAGATCTGGTAGATCCTAAACAAGTATTTTCTTAGAGATTTTGCATACGTTCCTAAGGTTACAATGTCCTAACCTTCTATGCCATAACCAAGAATGATCTTTCATTGCACTAAGGCTATCACGACCCGACCCGTATTGGGGATCGAGCCACAACTACCCCAAGCCCGCATCCATAGGCCAGGGGCTGGCGACTAGCACCGAAGGCACACCAAACTAGGGGAGGCCTTTTCCTAAGAAACTGTACACACACACACACAACCAACTCAATGAAAAAATGCAGAGAAAGGGAAGAAAGATACAACAATGATACAAAATGGAAACTAACATACATGCATCGACCCGTAACTAGTACATGTAAAATGATGAAAAGCACTGACAAGTAAACTGAACAGTAAAGGGGAAAAACACGCGCCCAACCAGAAAGGTGCCACAACCAGGCAACAGGTAAAACAAAGGTAATCCACTGGTGAGTCTCACACCTAGAAATCCTCCAATGACCACTGAACACATGCCAAGCTCATGTGTCCTCCACGCTCCTTCATAGTCTCGATCGACCTGTCTGTCATCTGTAAGGGCACACCAAGTGCGGGCAAAGCCCAAGCATGGGTGAGTATAAAGATACTTAGTAGGATTCCTTGAAAGCTCGAGGGAGAAAACAAGGAGGTACTAAAACAGTGAGAATTAGATAGAATAAGAATAATGTAAGATTACAATTGAGAAATAGAGAGAGTGCAGATCAACCCAACAAAGGATGGAAGAAGAATCATCCAATCCAAGAGAAGCTAGACACAGAAAGTATGTGGCATAACTCGTGCGTCTTCGCCCCTCATAAAAGGAGAGAAATTAATCCCAAGGAGTGGGAACAAACATAGGGTGTATATATATACTCAATAAGAAGCCCAAACAAGTGTGTAAGGGGATCTCTATCATCAAGCTCAACCCAAGAAGAGTTTCCAATAGTTCAAAGGATATCCATCACTGATGCCCAACAATCCCGCATGGAAAATCTCTCATCGTTGAAACGTACCACCAAGGGTCCTGCTCCGATAATTATGGAGAAAAGTCAATGACCAACCTCATAGAAAGGACCGAGTCTGAATTAAGTCGTTGGGTAACCCACTGCCCAGCCCTAGTGGAGGGTAAACTGCAATAAGTCAACAGTGACCCACTGACCTGTCCCGCTGGAGGGCAAACCATAATAAATCATTGGTTAACCCACTGCCCAGCCCTGCTAAAGTGTAAACCCTAAATAAGTCGACGGTTACCCACTGCCCAGCCCCTCTAGAGGGTAAACCATAATAAAACATCAGGTGACCCACTACCCAGCCCTGCTGAGGGTAAACCCTAAATAAGTAGACAGTGACCCATTTCCTAGCCCCACAGGAGGGTAAACCATAATAAAACATCAGGTGAACCACTTCCCAGTCCAACTAGAGGGTAAACCCTAAATAAGTCGTTGGTGACCCAATTCCCAACCCCGTTGGAGGGTAAATTGTAAGGTCAATGAGTATCCCGGCCTCACTGGAGGGTAAACTCTAAGGTCAACGGGTATCCCACTGTCCAGCCTCGCTAGAGGGTAAATCCGGAACTTTTCTGATATCTCCGCATTACCCATTCCATCACTTGGTGTCACAACCACTGCTACCGTGCATAGGTTTGGAGTGCGTCAAAAGAACCTCCGACCAATGTTCTTTCACGTTTCCACATTTAATGAGATATAGAAAGAGGATCTGTACGCCCAAAGAGATTACAATGTTGTAATAATCATAGAAAAACACGCGAGATAGACTACTTACTTATTGGAAACAGCTCCCAGTGGAAAAGTTATTCAACACCGCTTTAATCCCAAGCGGGTCCGTATGGGGCCCACACCTCGGTCCCAAAAGAGGTCGAGTGAACTGCTCCATCACGATGATCTTAGAAAAACATGACGAATTGACTATTCATACACCCGAAAGAGACGCCTGATGAAAAAGTCATAGTACGCTGCACACAGCTCAAAAGACGGCCCATGGGGCCCACACCTCAACTCTGGCTTCAACACCTGAAAACACCTTTGTCAACTTTTCCTCGATGCCAGGGTCTCAACGTTGCCGATGACAATTAAAATGGACTCCAGATGCGGAAGCTGCAACTCCTTGCGTTACACGCAAGCAAGGCCCTGTGGGGCCCACACCTCGACCCCGAAACATGTCACATAGATCGTACCATCACGTTCCTTGACGATAACCACACGTCGTAGGATATTCATTTTCCCTAAATATACTTATGAAGCATAAGTCGTAAAAACGCAGCATACGTTCGAAAGCCGCCTCATGGGGCCCACGCCACGGGCTCGAATTTAGGTGGGAAGATTGCACCATTTCAATCCGCTCAGAAAAACACTCAGAAATAAGTACTCAAACACCCCAAACAGATGTCATGTAAAAAAGTGGCATTTCAACGTAAAACATGTGAACTAGGCCCTACGGAGTCCGCACCTTGTCTCCAACCCAAACTCTTTGAAATCTGTCTCAAAAAGTCCGCACGAGGATTGGGGTTATGCTACCACTGACATCGCATCAATCGGACATCCCTAGCAGGAGTTAGGTCCGACGCAACAATTAATTAATTAATTACTCACATTTAGCATTTCTTTCCACTGAGCAACGAAACCAACCTGCAAATGTTCCAAACAGACTTTGGAAAGAACGTCTCAACTCTGGGTCCACCGCGCCTCTGACGGAACATCAAACGGGCATCCGGATCGTTAGCCACGTTCGTCCCAACTTTAATAATAATTTATTTTTTTTAAATTAACACATTTTGGGTCACCCACCTTCGGGCACGGAACCCAAAATCCCGAAACCCATCTTAAAAAGTCAGTCTCGACGAGTCTGATCCATAGCCGCAGACGACGCATCAAACAGATGTGTCGTTTAGAAGTTAGCCCCCCCCCCCCCCGAATGCATTGGGGCAGAACCAGGATGGTTCACCCATGCCGGCCCGATCCGAACCACCGGCCCGCGGCCCAACCACGGGTCTGGACCGTCACGCCACGGCCCGCCGGCCATAGCCTGCCCAGCAACACCGAAAACCTTCCTCGGGTCCGGTTTTCTCCAAACAGACCGGCCAACTGGCCGTTCTTCGTCGCCCAACAGGACCCACAAGGCGCGAGTCCTAGTTCCCCAGCAGACTGGCTTTGGTCGGTCTTCGTTGATGCACCAGCAGGACCCACAAAGTACGGGTCCCTACTTCCTCCACATTCTCGAGGTCGAGCCTCGAGCTCCCTTCGACCGCGACGCCGCGCTGGACGACGACTACCACACACCTCTACGGGACACCCTCGGCGCCTCCGCCTGCTGCTGTCACGCATCACTGCGCTTTCCTTGCTCCACACTGCACCGCCTACTCGGCCGCGCACCACTCCAGTGCCTCGTCCCTAGCACGGCCCCGCTACCCTCCGTCCCCGCTTCACCACCCACAGTTGCACCTCCGGACTCCAGCCATCCACTCCTCCGGCCACTCGGCTCCTCCTGCCACGCCCCACCTTCGGCCAGCCGGAGACACCCGACACCGCCCGGCCACTGCGACATCAATCTGAACCCCATCCGAGCCAGCCACCTCGTCCAAACCCCCAGCCACAACCGCTTCCTGATTCCCGAACCCCCGCTGCCCCACCCCGAGCTCCGGCCACCACCCTTGCCGGATCCTTGACTTCCAATGGCCTCTGCCACCATTCCGGTGGCCTGAATTCAAAATAGAACATGGGTGGTTAAAAACATGGTTTGATGGTCATATTCGTGTAGAGATCAAAGACGATAATAAAAAAAATGATCAAACGATGACGGTTCAAATAAATTATGGATTGAAAACAGGGGTGCAGAAGAATTAACAAGAATCCAACCTCTTTGGATCCATTCGTCGTTGGGGATGCCTTCATTGCACTCAACCTTCGATTCCCCGAGGTTTTGGCGAAGATCGCTCCTCGATCCGGTGAAGAATGAAAAAGAACTCCAAAGAACGTTGGAGTGAGAGAGATAGAGAGAGAAGGGAATCCCCAATTTTAAACTCTTGTTTTTCTATTTATAGAAAAACCCGTTTAGCGCAGAATCTGAATTCACTGTGCCCTCTCATTTTATGTCACGCCGAGGAAAAACGCCATGTTTCAAACTCAACGGAAGTCTCATATTTCCATTCTGAGGGTTCATTTGAAAGTTATTTTAAAGGAATGTCAATGATAAAAATCAATAAGTCATTAATTCAAAAAGACGGTTTTCCCCTAGGTGACATCTCTCACAACAGGCCCGCGATCGTAACTTTTACACCCCGCCAAGGGTAAACGGAACACTCCGGATGCAACAGTGCCCTCGGATTTCCAATCCGAGTTACCATTTAGGATTTATTCAGGTTTGAGCTATTAAATCAATAATTTGATAATTTAATTATCCATTTAACACCCCTCCAATGAGCAAGGGGTCCGAACGTCCCACGCCGACTCATTTTATATCGCTCCTAGGGTAACACCATGTTTCGGACCCAATCGTGGTCTTGGATTTCCGATCCAATCCACTATAAAATAGATATCACAATTTATCTAGTTAAACACACACGCGTAATATAAAAACACTTAATATTTTTATATAATTAATTCCTGGCACACCGGGCCTCGTAATTGCATGTCGTCTGAACGCCCATCTCTGGAATGACATCATGAAATTTTTCAAAGTCTCATAGTCCCAAAACTAGGGTTCTTCCGTCATTCCCTCCTTCATGATTTTCATCCCCGAAAAGAAAAACTAGGAAAAACAACTCGGGATATAGAGGTCACACCTAGCTCTCCTGCGCCCAAGAAAACATGAACAATACCATGTTGGCACAACACGCGAACCAAAAGTATGGTTTGTACTCATAAGGTCTGCTACTCTCGAGGACATGCATAGGAATACGCACACACCTCATCAACTGCAACATGTGGAAGACGTTGTGCGCCCACTCCTACTATTGGGAGGGTATGGCAAGATGGTAGGCAACCTCTTCACTGCTTGCACGAGTCCCGAATGGCCCAAAGAAACTCGGGGAACTTCCCCAGCTGAACCTCTACTTTCCATGTTGTGACCAAAATCATGGTTTGTTCCTGGAACATAGTCTCGTGATTCCATCCTTTAGAATACCCATTTAGTGAAACACCCAAGGATATCTGGTCATGCAAGTTTCCACAGTCGGTGCATAACAACCGATATTCTCTGGGTGAGGACACACCTGAGACACTGGTGGTCTGAGCAAACCACAAAGTGCTCTCCCAGAAGATGGTGTCTCCACATTCTCAGGGAAAATTCCACCACTACCAGTACCACATAGTGAAGCATGTAGTTATATTTATGGGGGTTTCCATCACCTCAACATGTACTTGATAACGATATCAATATTGACGTTGAGCACGCAAGGTGCCAACGAACCGGGCAGGTGAGCAATGAAATCCAACAGCTAGATGTTAGAAATGGAAAGCACATGGCAAACACCACGTGTCTTTTCCCATCTTGGAAGGAGAGTAATCCCCAAAACTGGAACTCTACCAAACCCACTAGTGGAACCTCAAGAAAGGGAGTTCAAGCAGAAAATCCCCATCGGAAAATCCATAACTTCTTCTGAAACTCCACTACACAACCCTTCCATGAATTCACATGTCAGAGGGACTCATCCACCACACCTCAATACTATCCGCTTTGGGTGGCACTGAATCTCCCTCGTGGTTTTGATAGAATCACAAAAACACATCTCAGTGGGGGAAGAACCCCTTTTTCCCGTGCATTCAAAGCTACGTCGGACAACACCAACACAAGGTTACACCGACGCCCTGCGTCACCCTTAGTAACCCCTCGAACAAGGAGTTAGACAAAAAGAGTACCTCACGCAGTGTCTAACAAGTTCCACTGAGAAAAGTATAAAAGACACAGAGCATACCTCTTATCATCTCATGCATTGAAGAATTGTAGAAATCCATAGCACACATCCACATGCGGCCCCATCCGTCAGCTACTTGAGCAAGACATGAGCCACTTAGTGGTGGTGGAAGGACCTCGAAACGCCGTCCGCCAACCACAGTTCTTTCTGCTTTTCTACCAACACTAGCTACCTGGGGACCACCCTGTCCTCACCTGGGGGTCTTCTGATCATGACACTGCCTCTGTCATGGAAGTGCAACTACCAACTATCTTGAAGACTCAACACATTTGGTCGGATAGTCTCACGCCACGTGACCCTACACATCACAACCATAACACTAGTCCCCCCCTGGGTTATCTCGATGCTCTAAGTTGTCCCTGACCATGTGCCTGAGTCTCATTAAGGGGAGACCTCCGGTGTCGAGGCTCTGCTAATCGACATAACTATACCAAAAATATCTCTATCACCAGTGCCTTCTCCAGCACCCTGAGATGGGTGAGAATGCGCAAGGGAACTACGCTGGTACGAATCTCCCCTAAAGAGACCTCACTCCAACTTCTGTTCTCGGAATTTTCCATCATGGACCATGTACAAAGAGTATCGAGTAAGGTCTGTGAACCTAGTTGCATACTCATCCACTGCCATCACTCCCCACTAAGGCTCCAGAAGCTCCCAAAAATGTAAAAAGCATAAGCATAAGAGGTAGTACTCCTCACGAAACAGCTACTAGAAGTCATCCCACGTGAGTACCAACTCATCGTGTATCCGAGTAACCCTTGATCTACCATGCCTAACTTCTTGGTGGAAAAAGGCCAGCTGTCAAAACCACCATCTAACCTATCTGTGTTCGAACAAGCCTGAAGAGGTGAACCACCGACTCTATCCAACCCTTCACTATCTGAGGGTATGGCTCACCATGGAACCTCAATGGTCACTGGAGTTGGAACTCATGTAGCGTTCCCAGCCCATGCTTGTCGTCTACCCTCACTACCGGTACTATCTGTTACTCCACATGTGGAGGTTCTACTGCCTGTCCTCCTAGAGAAAGGGTAATTGTATGATGGATCTCGAACAAAGTCATCATCTCTCACAGAATCATCATCACGAACAAGAGATAGTATCCATTCTAGCTATCATCACAGAGATATCCTAAATCTGATCAAAGAGTACCACGGTCAAATGAGAATATATATATCAACAACTATGGGGAGCTAACTCAAGAAGGATAGTAAACGACTCGATCCTATATGATGCATGAACCAAATTCCTTGTAACAAGTGTCTCAGTGTGACGAGTCGAATATAGGGTTATCAGGGTACTGGTGAATGGATACATCGTCCGCCACACCATCACTGGAATCCCTGGCCTGAGAGCCACTCTCGAGACATGTTGACACAATTTCCCCAAACTCAACCAATTCCTTTTTAGGGATGTCCGAAAAACTCCCCACAGAATGAACCACCTTTGATACCACTTTTTCATGCCCTGAACCATAATGAGGCTCGAGACGCAACTACCCCAAGCCCGCCTCCATAGGCTAGGGGCTGGAGACTAACACCGAAGTCATAAAAATCTAGAGGAGGCCTTTGCCTATGAAACTGTACACACACACACAACCAAATCAATGCAAAAGTGCAGAGAAAGGGAAGAAAGATACAACACTGCTACAAAATGGAAACCAACATACATGCATCAACCCCTAACCAGTACAAGTAAAGTTCTGAAAGGTACTAACAAGTAAAATGAACAGAAAAAGGGGCAAAACACGCGCCCAACCATAAAGGTTCCATAACCTGGAAACAGGTAAAACAAAGGTAAATCGCTGGTGAGTCTCACACCAAGAAATCTTTCTACGACCACTGAACGCAGCCCAAGATCCTGTGTCCTCCATGCTCCTTCGTAGTCTCAATCGACCTGTCTATCATCTGCAAGGGCACACCAGGTTCAGGAAAATCCCAAGAAGTGGTGAGTACAAAGATACTCAGTAGGATGCCCCGAAAGCTCGAGGGAGTAACAAATGAGGTACTAAACGGTGAGCAATATAAAGAACAATAAATGTGTAAGAGTACAATAGAGAGAGAGAGAGAGAGTGCAGCTCAACCCAATAAAGGAAGGAAGTAGACTCATCCAATCTAAGAGGAGCTAGACATGGAAAGTACGTGGCACACCCTGCTCATCTTCGCCACTCCTAAAAGGAGAGTAACTGATCCCAAGGAGTTGGAACAAAAGTAGGGAGTATATATATACTCAAAACGAATCCCAAACAAGTGTGTAAGGGGATCTCTATCATCATGCTTAGCCCAAGAAGAGTTTCCAACAGTTCAAAGCATATCCATCACGGATGCCCAACAATCCCGTACGAAAAAGCTGTCTCATCGCTGAACCACACCACCAAGGGTCCCGCTCCGATAATCATGGAGAAAATTCACTAACTAGACTCATAGAAAGGATCGATTCTGAATTAAGTTATTGGGTAACCCACTACCCAACCCCGTTAGAGGGTAAACCCCAATAAGCCAATGGTGACCCACTGCCTAGCCCCGCTGGAGGGTAGCCCATAATAAATCATCGGGTGACCCACTACCCAGCCATGTGGGATGGTAATACCTAAATAAGTCGACGGTGACACACTGCTCAGCCCCACTAGAGGGTAAACTATAATAAAACATTAGGTGACCCACTACCCAGCCTTGTTGGAGGGTAAACCTCAAATAATTCGAAGGTGACCCACTGCCCAGCACCGTTGGAGGGTAAACCGTAATAAAACATCGGGTGGCCCACTGCCCAGACCCGCTAGAGGGTAAACCCTAAGTAAGTCGACGATGAACCACTGCCCAGCCCAGATGGAGGTTAAACCGTAAGGTCAACGGGTATCCCACTACCCAACCTCACTGGAGGGTAAACCATAAGGTCAACGAGTATCCCACTACACAGCCTCACTAGAGGGTAAACCTGGAAGTGGTCCGATATCTCCGCACTACCTATGCCATCACTGGGTGTCACAACCACCGCTACCGTGCGTAGGATCGGAGTGCGTCAAAGGAACCTCCGACCAACGCACTTTCATGTTTCCACATTTAATGAGATTTCTAAAGAGGCTCTGCAAACCCAAAAAAATTACACCGTTGTAATCCTCGCGGAAAAACACGTGAGATAGACTACTTACTCGCTGAAAACGGCTCCCGGTGGAAAAGTTATTCAACACCACTTTAAGCCCAAGTGGGGCCCTGTGGGGACCACACCTCGGTCCTGAAAGAGGTCAGGAAAATTATGCCATCACGATTCTCTTGGAAAAACATTCCTAATTGACTATTCATATGCCTAAAACGGACAACTAATGGAAAAGTCGCAGTACGCTGCACACGGATTAGAAGACGGCCTGTGGGGCCCATGCCTCAACTCCGGCCTCAATGCCTGAAACCACCTTGGTCAACTTCACCCCGATGCCAGTGTCACAACGCCATCGATAGTGATTAAAACAAATTCCAGATGTAGAAGCTACACCCCCCACGTTACACACAAGCGGGGCCCTGTGGGGCCCACACCTCGACCTCGAAACTCGTCACGCAGATCGTACCATCGCGTTCCTTGCCGATAACCACACAACATAGGATATTCATTTGACCTGAACAGACTTATGAAGCATAAGTCGTAAAAACGCAACATACGTCTGAAAGCCACCTCATGGGGCCCACGCATTGGGCCTGAATTTAGGCGGGTGGATTACACCGTTGCAATCCTCTTGGAAAAACACTTCGAAACGAGTGCTCAAACACCCCAAATAGATGTCAGGTGAAAAAAGTGGTGTTTCACCATAAAATGTGCGAAGTAGGTCTTGCGGGGCCCACACCTTGTCTCCCACCGGAACGCTTCGGAAAGCATCTCAAAAAGTCCACACGAGGACTGGGGTTATGCTACCACTGACGGTGCGTCAATCGAACATCCCAAGCAGGAGTTAGGTTCGACACAACAATTAATTAATTAATTTAAATAATTAATTAATTACTCACATTTTTCATTTCGTGCCACAGAGCAACGAAACCAACCTGCAAAGGTTCCAAACCAACTTTGGAAGGACCGTCTCCGCTCCGGGGCCACCGCGCCTCTGACGGCACGTCAAACGGACGTCCGGCTCGTGAGCCACGTCCGTCACAACTTTAATAATAATTTATTATTATTAAATTAACACGTTTTGGGTCACCCACCTTCTGGAAAGGAACCCAAAAACCCTGGAACCCATCTTAAAAAGTCCATCTCTAAGAGTCCAATCCACATCAGCAGACGACGCGTCAAACATACGCGCCGTTTAGAACTTACGGCCCCCCGAACAATGGGGACCTAACCAGGCCGGTTCAACCCGGTCGGCCTGGTCTGAATCGTCGGCCTGCGGCCCAGCTGTGGGTCCGGTCCATCACGCCACGACCCTCTAGCCACGCCCCCCCATCAACACCGAACCCTTTCCTCAGGTCCGGTTTTCTCCAAACAGACCAGCCCACTAGCCTGTCTTCATTGCCCAACAGGACCCGCAAGGCGTGGGTCCTTGTTCCCCAACAGACTGGCTTTGTCCGCTCTTCGTTGACACACCAACAGAAAATGCAAAGAATGGTTCACTACTTCCTCCGCATGCCCATGGTTGATCCTCGGGCTCCCTTTGACTGCGACGCCACGCCGGACACCGGCCGTAACCCACCTCCACCGGACGCCCTCGACGCCTCTGCCTGCTACCGCCGCGCACCACTGCACTGTCCCGGCTCCACACCGCACCGCCTCCTCGGCCGCGCACTGCTCTGGAACCTCCTCCGCAGCACCGCCTTGATACCATCCGTCCTCTCTTCACCACCTAAAGTCGCACTTCCGGACTCCGGCCAGCCGCTCCTCCGGCCACACGGCTCCTCCGGCCACGCACCACCTTCGGCCAGCCAACGACACCCGACACCACCCGGCCACCGCGACATCAATCCGAACCCCATCTGTGCCGGCCACCTTGTCTAAACCCCCGGCCAGAACCGCTTCCTGATGTCTGAACCCCCGTTGTGCCACCTCAAGATCTGGCCACCACCCATGCCGGAGTCGGGCCTTCCGATGGCCTCTGCCACCATTACGGTGGCCCGAATTCAAAACCGAACATGGGTGGTTAAAAGAATGGTTTAATGGTCGTATTCGTGCGGTGATCAACAAATATAATCAAAGCAAATATAAAATGAATACGATTCAAATAAATTAATAATTGAAAACAAGGGTGCGGAAAAATTAGCAAGAATCCAACCACTTTGGATTCGTTCATTGTTGGTGATGCCTTCATTGCGCTCCACCTTCAATCCGTCGTGGTTTCGTTGAAGATCGATCCTAAATCTGGTGAAGAATGGAGATGAACTCCAAAGAATGTTGGAGACAGAGAGAGAGATAAGGGAAACCCCATCTCCAAACTCATGTTTTTCTATTTATAGAAAAACCCACTTAGCATGGAATCCAAATTCACCGCACCCTCTCATTTTACGTCGCGCTTAGGGAAAACACCATGTTTCAAACTCAATGGAAGTCTTTGATTTCCATATGAGGGTTCGTTTGAATGTTATTTGAAGGGAATTTCAGTGATAAAAGTCACTAAGTCATTAATTCAAAAAGACAGTTTTTCCCCTGGGTGACATCTCTCACAACAGGCCCGTGCCCGCAACTTTTACACCCCACCTAGGGTAAATGGAACACTCCGGACGCAACCGTGCCCTCATATTTCCAATCCATGTTACTATTTAGGAGTTATTCAGGTTTGAGCTATTAAATTAATACTTTGATAATTTAATTATCCATTTAACACCCCGCCAATGAGCGAGGGGTCTGAACGTCCCACGCCAACTCATTTTATATCGCTCCAAGGGTAAACACCGCGTTTCAGACCCAACCGTGGTCTTGGATTTCCAATCTGATCCACCGTCAAAGAGACATCATAGTTTCTTTAGTTAACCACGTGCGTGTAATATAAAAACACTTAACATTTTTTTATAATTAATTCCGGGCACACCGGGCCTCGGAATTGCACGTCGTCTGAACACCCTGCTCTGGAACAACAACAAGAAATTTTTCAAAGTCTCAGAGTCCCAAAACCTGGGTTCTTACAATGGAAAGGTAGATCTTGGATCCTAAGATCTTCTAAGTTTAGTGTGTAAACATTATCTTTCCTATTGGCAGAAAGAATAATGTCTTCCTTGGAATTGTGTATTAAGCACTTTTCATTCCTAAAATTCATAAGGTAACCTTAGTCACATAATTTACTTATGCTAATGAGGTTGTTCTTAAGACCATTAACAAATAAAACATTTCAAATCATAGTTTTTCTAAGAATAACTATGTTACCTATACCAATAATTTCTCCCATAGAATTATCTCCGAAAGTTACTTTTCCTCCTTTTGTCTTGATAATCATTTCAAAGAAGTTTTTGTTACTAGACATATGCCGGGAACATACTGTTGGAACCATGGTCTTCTACGCATGATTTGGAGTATGGTTTGTGTTTTTTGTGAATCCTCATTGGAAGTTCAGAATGTGTACCAGCAAAGAGATCATACAGTTCAAGAAGGCAACAATATTGAAGAAGGGCCGCACATGTTTTGGGCTGGTCACGCAAGTGACCTGCGCACCGTGAAGAGACTTGTGCACCGATTCCTAGGAGGATTGGAAACTTGAACGTCTATTGTTTTTCAAGATTATAACATCAAAATATGGCAATTTAAATAAGGTTATGAAAGTATTTGTGTGGTCGTGCAAGTGAGTAGCGCGATAGAGGCTAGGGAGGATGAGATGTGCGCCGAAACCTGCGCGCCGAGGGAAGACTTTCACGCCACCACGCAGGGGGGGTCCAGTTTTCCTATAAATAGAGGACCACCCATCCTCATTTGAAATGAAGTTCGAGACATATAGATTTTACAAGCTCTCGTCACGCATGTGTTTGAGTCGCGCAAGTGGTTTTTGGGTCACGCAAGTAGAGGCTGCGCAACGGCTGTTGGCTGCACGTCCAAAGTGGTTTGGGATTTAGAGGCGCTGAGTCGCACAAGTTTGGAGTTCAAAGAGGCAGTGTCGCGCAAGTTGTTTGGAGTCACCTGTGCGCTGAAGTTTTACCACGCAAGTGTCTTGCACGCCATTCCTGAAACTTGCGCGCCGGAGCTTGAAGAAGTGCACCAGGGTTGTTAAAGTACATATATCCTTTTGAAGCTACACGAAAGCTAGAGGATCATCCGGTACCCTCAGCGCAAAGTGAGTTTCATCTTCAGGTGAGAGCTGGACTTCAACCGAGCATCTACATACAACAAAGGATGCATTCTTATGCAACGATGAAGAGACCTTCATGTCTATAAACTGAGTGTGACTTCACCAAGGGCAGTGAGCCAGTGGGAGTCAACAGGAGTGACCCGAGGGAAGCAATGAGATATCCTTGAACCTTTGTAAAGGAAGTGAGCCTGGGACAGAGTGATTGTTCCCGAACCTTTGTAATTCATAGCTAGTGGTGAATAGTGTAATTTGGTACGACTGACAACTTGTCGACATATGCTCCTTGGACGTAGCCCTTAGTGGTGAACCAAGTAAAAAGTGCTGTGTCTTCTCTGTGCATGTGAATGTTTTCTTTTTGATCATATACATCATACAGATTCAAAAAGTTCCTACCAATGTGGGAACAAGATCCATCACATTAAAAGAAAAATTTGTCACCCTGATTCACCCCTCCCCTCACAGGGTGTCCCGTGGTCCTTCAAATACACTATCCATGCACCAAGTATTGTTGTTGGTACTCTATTTATTCTTCTTAAAATAAGAATGTTAGACTTTCAGAATTCAAACTTTCTTGGATCCAGAATTGTTAGACAATAAAATTTTGGGTATCCACATTTGTTTAGAAAAATAAGCTTTATGAAACCCAAGAGATTGAACATTATCCAAGGAAAGGTTTTTCTTCCAATGCCCACCACTTTGACATTTAGTACAAAAAGGGGATCTGGATGGAATAAAATAGTTGTTTTTGAAAACAGGTTTTCTGTGAGTATAACCTATTCCAATAGTATATCCTTGAGGTTTGATTTGAGAATAAATCTTGTAAAAATTTTATTTACCAGAAGTAATGTTTTCAAGAAGTTTCTTAAGATAATATATTTCTAATTTTAGTCTTATGACTTAATTACTAACCTTAGGAATTATTTCCTTAGAGTTATGTTTTCCTCAATTTTTTTTTAAAATAGCATTCTTAAGATCTTTAAAATGTTTTTCCTTTTCATAATTTACTTCCTTAAGGTCTTCAGAAATTTTTTCTAGAATCTCATCCTTATATCTAAGATATCTAGATAGGTCTGAAATTTCTTTTGTAAGAACATGTTCCCTAGTAGATTCCCTATCTATTTTCTTATAAATTTTACAATTTCCTGCTTCTAAAAACTTGGAAAATCTAGATACTTCTTCAAATGAAGGTATTTATTCATTATCTAAAGATGAAGTATATTCATTAGAAGTAATATCTTCAGAATAGTAATTCTTATCAAAGATATAAATTTGTTAAATCCTTGGAAGAGCGTACCTTGTCCATTTAACATGTATTTAGGAAAGAAGTAGTAGCAATGAAAATAATATTTTTCTGTGTTGATGATTCATATTCATAGGATTCACTTCTCGAAGAGTCTCCACATCTAGAACTCCAAGTGTCATTTTCTTTAGGACTTTTCTTGTGCTTAGAACGATAGAAATTCTACTTGTTTCTCTCTGAATTCCTTTCCTTCTTTTCCTTCTTTTTCAATAGAGGGAAATCGGGCCTGACATGACCTGTTCTTCTACATTCATAATAAGTAACTTCCCCATCTTTCTTATATTTTTAGTCTCTCTTCTTGATGTTATTTTGATATTTCTTCTGAGCTACTATCTTGTTCATTATTAGAGAAAGATTAGCAAATTAATTCTCAGACTTTTCTGTATCACTATATTCTAACTAAATAGTGACTTTATTTGACTTTGATCTAGTTAATCATTCTGGAGTCTTGGATTTCATATGTTTTAAAGTAGTTGTAAAAGCTAATCATCCATTCCCATTCTTCTTTTTAACATTATCAGCATCTCTCTTCATTCTAGTCTCATGCTGAAGAAGAGATCCAACCAGCTCATCTAAGGAAATCTACTTTCCTGTTATCATCAATTGTTGTCCTCTTGGACTCCCACTCATTTGGAATGATTTCTATGATCTTATCTAAAAGGGCCACATCATACAAACCTTTTTCTCCCATAGATGGTAAGATATTCACAATATTCATGAACCTTTTTTGAACTTTTCTTATAGGTTATCCATAAGGAAAGTTAAAGCCATTGTATTCATCTCTCAAAATAGCTCTTCTTATCTATATAACTTTAGAAGTACCAAAATGTGTAACTTCAGGTTTCTTATAGATACTATTTGAATATTCACATAAATATATTTGACTATAGATGTTTCTAGTCATAGAACATAGCAATGTATTTTTGACTCTGAAATTTTCTTGATATTCTGATTTCTCATAATTTGTAAAAGTTCTCAATTCATTATCAGGAATCTTATAGTATCCTATCAGAATTAGGTAGTTATCAACTCCAATGTTAATAATGAAAGTCTTCATCCTATCTCTCTTGTACTCAAAATCAATTCCATAAAAAATAGGAGGTATGGAAGGATTTAGATTATTGATAGAAACAAAATTTAAACCTTCCATCTTAAGGAAAGTATTTCCTCACAAACTTGTTAGTTATAAAATTTTGTAAATATCCTATGAAAGGAAAATAGAACTAGAGTATCTATAAGAAAAATATGAATCCAATCTTTATGAGTCCGAAAATATGATTCCGAAAAAAGAGAAGATGAAGATTTCTCTTTTGAATCTAATCATGAGATTAATTAAGATTTAACCAAACCCTATAATACCAATTGTTGGATAGATTGTAATATATATATAATACTGATTGTAGTATCAAACTATGGTGTATATACTAAATATACAAGAGGGGGGTAAATTGTATACAAAAAAATCCTTATGGAAATTTTTTATGATCAAAATTCACAACACCTCAATGCTCTACTAATTTTCTTGATTCTGGAAAAGTGATTCTGGAAATGAAACATAAAAAAAGTTTACAACAACAAAGATTCTACCTTAAAGCATATAGAATCCTATTTAATCAGAGTACAAGTGTAAGGAAGTATAAGATAGTTATACTTTCCTCAACAACCAAAATTACACTGGAAAACAAAATTGAAACACTACAAGTAACAAGTAGTAAATCTTTTAACCCAAAGAGAAGGGTATCCAACAACCTTGGATAAAATTCCATTGATTTATACTTTCAAGAAAGTCTGTCTTACCCATACCCATGTAAGACCTCAATCTGAAGATCGGTATCTATCATTACATACTTTAAAGCCCTATATTTTTAAGGAAATCAGCACCTCTTAATTCACAACCCGAAGTCTCCGATTTTATGAAAATCACACCTCTGCACAAAGCAATTATGCACGATGAAAAGTTTGAACAAGCCGTTCAAACTTTCTGCATAAATCTTTAGAGTTTATAAGAGCCTCTCTCTAGAAATCACTTCAACAGAATGTAAGTATGTTCTACCAAAAGTTGGTCTGCAAAAGTCTTGAGCTTGTTCAAATGAGCTCCTATTTATAGGCACGACTTCAATGGTTAGCTCCCTCCTCCAATGATCATATTTTTCCATGAATTTTAGAGGGACCTGTACACATGTCACTGAAACAATGGTTAGTTAGTAACTTAATGCATGATATCATTTTATATCAAAAACACGTGTAAGAAAAAATATCATTACTTAAGCAAATTACTTTTTTGGAATGAAAGAAAAAATGAAAGTTCGGAGTCTACCCAAAAACTATTCGGAGTCTGTAATACATGGATATTCATATTAAATTTATCAGAAGAATTCGGAGTGAGAATTCTAATGAATTAAAGAGTCTAAATTTCAAAGAAATTTAGAGTCTTGAATTTAGTAAAATTCAGAGTTAAAATTCATAAGTGTTTGGAGTCTGAATATTCAAAGTTCAAAGTCTAAATTCATAAGAGTTCAGAGTCTGAATTCAGAGAACTCGGAGTCAGAACTCAGAATAGTTTGGAGTCTAAATTCAGAGAACTTGAAGTTAGAACTCAGAAAGTTCGGAAGCTAAATTCGGATCTTGAATAGAGAATGCTTTATATCTATGTATATATATGATTCTGAGGTTTTGGATATGAAACCAAATTTTATACTTAGACAAAATGAACAATGAAAAACATGGTAAGGATAAATTTCCTTGGGGAAGGAAAATTTTCCTTATGAGAGTAACACATAGGGTAAATGAAATTTTCCTCAAGATAAGGTGTTTGTGATTTTCAAAACATGAAGAAATGGTAAAGTAATAAAGAAACCTTATTGACTCAACAATATCCCAAAACATGAAGGAATGGAAAATTTATAAGGAAACTTTATTGAATGAGAACTTTGGGTATTGTTGGTTTAATTTTTGAAATTAAGATTAGTATTTTTCTCTCTAATATATTATCCTTTTTGCGGATCATCTGGTCTTTTACTAACCATTTTTGTTTTGGTTAATCTGTAAAAAAAGGGAAATATATAGTTCATCCATTATGGATTATGTGATTCTCTATAAGTTGATTCTAGAACTTCATGTGTGACCAATTCATCTTTAATACTCATCATTTGGAGTGAAAGATGAGTTTGTGGTAAGAATTAAATGAAGGATGAAACTCTACTTGTCATGTATATTTTTGTTTTCTTATTTTATGAATAAATTAATTACTAAACATTATGGAAGGGATCCTAAAACCAAAAATGTGTTATCCTAATGCTTTATGTTTTGTTGAACCGATGATGTTTTAATTCTTCATAGATTGATGGCTTTAGCACCCTCAATTTTACACTTGTTTTTGATTGATAACCTCAATCACTCCCTATATATTTTTACGTTTTCCCTCCAATTATGTGTTTCTAATTACCACCAATTTTCTTCTAATCGAGATCATAATTTGGTGGTGAATTTTTCATCTCCTTTCCCTCTTATTAAGACTAAAATTTATTAACCCAATTTTCGATGTGGGTTTTCCACAAAGGTATTTTTCTATTTTTATCCATTTATTTTTGAAGAACAATTTCAAATTGCGAGTATTCAATTTATTTAAGGAGGGGAGAATGTAACACCCCAAGATTTCATAGTAAGTTATTTTATTTAAATTCAATAGCTTGCACTACACGCAACGCTGAGTTTGAGCGCACCACGACTTACCAAACTAAATGTTCAAAAGCGGTTATGAATAGTATTAACTGGATTTTGAACTTTATATACTCCATATAATTTTAAATTATGTATTATCTGTTTCTTAGACATATTTTAAGAACAAATTCAATTTTTTAGATAAAAAATGTATTATTCAAAAAATTCAATTTGACCACCATTTAATGGAGAATCTTTTTAAATCCAATAATTGACCCTTTTACATATTATTTTTTACAAAATAAAATTATTCTTTAGAATCGAGACATAAAAATTTAATTTGGATGAAATTTTGGTATTTTTCAAATAATATTCATTTTTATGAATTGTGAGAAATATTGTATTTTAATTCAAAACTGCCTTTTAATATAATTTATTTATATGGTTAGCTTATATTTCAAATTGGTTTTGAAGTGTAATTAGATTATATTTTTACCCTTAAATCAAATCTTGGTCATTGGAATTAATTTCACTTCTAAATTATAAATAAACAAGTGTCAATCTTTTGATAGTTATTGTTTCTTAAAACACGCTATTTGTTTTGAGAACGAGAATTAATTTTAAATTAATTAATCCAACTTCTATGTTTCTAATTTGGTAAAATAGACATCATTTTTTGAATTTGGAATATCAAATATAGCTTAGGCTGAATTTTTTGTATTTTTATGAAAAACATCAATTTTTGATGAATAGTGAAACCACTAAGTAGTAGTTAAAAATCCGACCTTTTCATTTTAATGAAATTTTACCGCATCTGTGACTTGAATTTAGAAAATAAAAGATACATGGTTGTTATTAGTATGTAAAATTTGGTTAAAAAAGATGAAAATAATTTTTGGTGAATAGTAACTTTTGACTTTTATTTACCATGGTTAAAGGTAAATAGGGTAATTCAAGGTAAAAAGAATATTATAATAATGAAAAATTACCTTAACACCCGTCCTAACCTTATTGGATGAGTCATAGAAAACCATGGTCTTACTTGGGTCGATTTTGAGACCCCATGGAGCCATTAATAATGATAATGACACTTTATTTTAATTAACTTAATGTAATGAAAAAAATGAAATTAACAAATATCTTTCAGTATATCAATTTTTAGATGGGGTTATATAAGTCAACTATTCGACTATAAATAATCATTGGAAAGATGAAAAATATTTCCAACATTATGGAATTTTTTTTATAATTTTTAGACACCAAATAAATTAAATTATTTATGACACGATAATGATGTAGTATTTACCTCATTAATAAATGATTTAATTAAATATGATTATTAATATTAAAATAATATCCAAAACCTGTCCAATTTTTATTGGATGATTTTACTTAGACCATGAGTCATCTTATATTCAACTTTAATTAGTTTTGTGCCTTTGTAAACTGAATATCACTATATAATAAAATAATATTTTCACACTTTTCCAAAGATCCCATCCTCTCCCTTATAAAAGGACACCACTTCTAACCCATTCCACACTCCTCTCAAGCCCCTTGGCTCTTCCAACCCATTCAAAAATAATCACTCAAGATCCACATCTTCCTCCTAGTAGCCTTACTCTAAGCATAAGGCACTTCCAGAAGTCCTTTTGGTTCAAACCAAAGGAAGTTACCCAAATTAAAGGTAACAATTTCTCTTAAATTCATTTGTTTTATTTTACTTCTCCACCCCCTAAACACTTTTTTATTACATTATTTTATAAGAACATAAGTATCCTCAATATAATAGTATTTTTTTTTGAGAAGGATTCCAACTACACTAACACACACCTCCATCTAATGGATGAAGAACTTATTGTTTCTGTGGATGGAAAACTAACGCCTCACAAAACGATGATTGTTCGATTATCTTCTACTACCTCTCATGGTTTCCATTAATATGGAACTGTATTTATATATGAAATATATATTATGTTTATGTTTTCTTTATTATTCATTATTTTCCATTTATATCATTATTTTATGGTTTCCATTATGGGTAAAATGCGATAATTTCATTTGAGGAAGTGCAGACTACTGCTCCCTAAAAATGATATGACTCGTTAATGCCTTATATGGGATGTATAAATGATAAAATTAATGATATTATTTATGATATTATACTGTAATTATAATATAACTATGTATCATTATATTTTAATTCCATTAAAATACAAAATATAAATGAAAGTAGCGTTCATGCGTACATACGACTTACCGTCTTCAAGAACTGTACATTTCATTTCTTATCTCCAAATGTTATGTACTGTTATAAATATATATATATATACACTATATATAATATATATATATATGATATCTAAATAATGTATATCATTCTGGAGAGAATGAACTTTTGACCACATGGAAAAATTTTAATTATAACAAGTTCATTTTTGACTCAAGTTCCGAACATCGATAAAATATCCAATATGAACTGAAATAATTAACTAATTTTTATAGAAAGGTAATGAGTGATATTAAAAGGAATAATAAACTTGAAAAATTTTATTAATCAAGAAGAAATTAAATTATTTTTATTATTCATGAAGAACAGGGAACATAAAAGACAAGTTGGACTTGAGGTAAGGGGTTTCTTATCTCACTTTTTATTCCATGAGATTTCCTTTGTTCGCCACTTATTTATTACATGTGGTGTATTGTGTAGTGATATTTTGATATATATTATCATTATTATCATTATATTCGTGGTATTCTGTGATTCATTTGGTGGTTATTAACTTTTTTTCATACGACTCCATTGATTACAACGAAGTAATGGTTTTTCATCTCACTTTTATTCCCTTGAGATTCAGGCTATATTGGACACTATTTCCTTTTATGTGGAGTATGTATTTCCCCTTATTGTATTCTTTTTGTAATAAAATTTATTGTATGGGTATTTACATCTTCATTGTATGATACTTCTTTCATGGGGTGTATGTTTCATAAGTTACCAAATCGGTAAGGCAATTTCAAATTTCAATTTCCATTCATTGGGCTTTACGCATAATTCATTGATTATTTTACTCCATGATTATGTGTGGAATAACTATTTATTAGTTGTGTAGTAATTTCCACTCCCCTTTCCCTGGATATACTCTTGATACACATAATCACTTCATTGATAAATTCTAAAGTCATCGACATGATCTTGATAAGAGTAATTTTAACTCAATCTCCATTTATTGAGTTAAACATCCAATTAATTGGTGTTGTTATTACAAGAATATGTTTGAATGTACTCTGATTGATTTAAATTGAATATCCAATCATATTGAGTGTATTTATATATTTCACACATAATTATGTCATTGATTAATCCTTAACCTAAGGATACAGTCTTTATAAGAGATTACATCTCAATTTACATTCCATTGTGACTTATTTGTTGTTATACACCAATTCACTTGTATAAGGTGTATATAATGTTCTTTTACATAATATATCATTAATCCCTTTATTCTAATGATATTATAATGTTTTTATTACCTCAATTTTTTTATTCAAGTGTCTCTCTTTTGGTTAGGAACTCTAACTAAAATATCATTTTAAATGTTTTAAAGATTTATTATTCTAAATCTTTCTCATTAATGTCCATTTTTTAAAAATGGGTTTAAGGATTTATTTATATGGACATTAATTTTTTAAAATTAAAATTCCTTTTAAAAGTTTCAAATGGGTATGGGACACTTTGATTCAAAAATCTATTTTAAAAGTATTCTTAACAAATAGTGTGACTTTTAAATGTTTTCAAGAAAAAGGGGGATATTTCTCTCAAATAGATTTGATGATTATTTTCATCTATGTCAATATCCTTAATTATTCTCGATTGAGGTTAATCTGTTACAATACAATCTTCCATATTCTATTGAAAGAGTTATGTTTGACTGTGGATGTGCTATTTTTATACCATTCATAGTTTGTGGATAAATTATTGGCATTTCGTATGCTAGTTTTAATACGAATGTTTATGTTAAGTTTAAAACTTTTCATATGAGGAATGCATTAGACTTAGTAAGTAGTGGGTGGAGCCTGCTATAGCTCCTCGATGCATCGGTAGGTCTCATGAGAAAAACTAGTGTCTTGGAATAAGGCCTTGAAAAAATCGTATTTGTAGTCTTGGTACAAGGCTTTGACTATGTGGTTATGATATCCGAAATTATGCATTCCATAATTACAAGATTTGATATTGATATTTCATGTTGTTATTCGACTAGTAGAATACCCATGACTATGTTTTATTATGGAATTATTTACTCAGCTTATATTCATGTGATAAAGTGTTCATGTTTATTATTTGTAAAATCATGCGTTTTCAATTATTCACCATGCCTAATTTTTATGTTATGTTCCACTATATTCTTTACTCTTACTGAGTGTTTGAGATGACCCCTTTCTAATGTTTCATTTTACCACGATATGAAGAAGTTAGTTATGTGTTACTTGCAGGAATAATCTTGGAAGCTTAGATGTTTCAAATGGAATAAATCAATGTTTTTTTTCTTTTCAAGTTGTATTGTTAAACTTATGTATGTATCTTGTTTCCAAAAATAGTAAACTGATTGGTCCTTCAGGACTTGATTCCTTGTAATCATGCCAATGTATTAAAATAAAGCACCAGCTCCTATATTCTGGGATCGGGGCGTTTCATTTTCTAAATCTTCTGATTCTGTTTTATACCCACAACAATCTTCAATCTCAAAGTGGGTGCTTGTGGGTCTGACATCAACCATTACTACTTTCTATTTTCGATTGAGCCCCATACTAGCCTTATCATTTTAATTTGACTGATGCTTCTATTCTACTAGACAACCATAATCAATATTCATCTTTTATATTTCCTATGTTATCTATTTTCCCAATGTTGTTATTTCAGTCAATAATTTTTCTTGATTATTTAGAATTTGTCATGGACCGATGACTTCCTCTTCATGTTCTTTGATACATTTGATTTGATATTTTTTGGTTTCAGTCAAACTATCTATCTCGATATCTATTCTTAAATTTTGAGTTTATAGTCAACCATATTTTCAAATATTTTGGTGTTGAAGCCCTCAATTTTTCTATTTATTCATTCATCTCAAAATTCTCTTGTTCCTACTACCACATATAGAGTTTGGCATGACTAACTGGTTTTTTATATTTCTTTGTTTTGTCTGTTCAAATATCCACCTCTTCAAGAGAAGCTTCTAACTCAGCCTAAAGATTAACTCTTCCTTCTTCTTATCATTCTTTATTTTTACTTTCTTCTTTTTTAACACAATTTCCAACAACCACCACCCAAGAATCTGATTCATGATCCTTGTAGTCCTCCAACTCTTATGGCTCAAATTCTTCTAAACTTTCATCTTCCTTTGAATGAAAATTTTTGTTTTTGAAGAACTTTTTCTTCATGCTTATCCTACTATTCACAATGGATGAGTACTTATTCTAGAGAATTTCATCATTGAATTGATCATAATCTTCAATCTTCTTAGGACACTTTACTAAAAAAATTAAAATATTTTCATATCATAAGCATGCTAGTTGAATTTTATATTTTTTCATTCATATTCCTTTTTGTAGGTTTTAAGAGAGAAATGACATGAAATCATCCAAAGTATATTTCTCCTAAACATCTTAAACATAGATCTTCTTCATGGCCATGAATTCCACTTCCTTGGACTTCCCCTTTTCCACAACATCATTATCATCATTTCCAATTTCATATGAAACAATTTTACCATGAACATTATCCAATGTCATCTCCTTTAGAGCTTTATCTTCCAATACTGAAACTTTCAGATTAAACAAAGGTGTAATTTTACTCAAGATACACTTTACAATCTTTATATCATAAATGAATTCTCCAAGACCACGCATTTATTCCACTAAAACATTCACCCAATAGAAGAATGAATCAACATATTCATTTGAGAACATTTCTAGATCATCATACTTGTTCAAAAAAACCTACAACTTTTTCTCTATGTCCTTTGAATCTCCTTCATAGATATTTGATAGATTTTCCCATATAACATGTGATGTTTTAAATGGAATCACCTTAGTATAAATTTCATTTTATAGGGATCCCCCTAAAGTATTAATCACTTTAGCATTGACTTCCAATTATCTTCATTTAGCTTCTGATAAAGCACCACTATTGATATCAGTTGATATTATGTGCATTAATACTATTATGATATCCATTTTTAATGATTAGAATTAATGCTCCATACGGTTATTCCATATTTGAAAATTGTTTCCATAAAATATCATAATTCTTTTGTGATTTACCACATTCATTTTTTCTATTAATATAGAACCACTGACTTTAAACCTTTCTCTATAATAACAATTGTTATGTACACTAGGTTAAAAACCCTAAGACGGTGGAGGTGAATTAGGGTATGAAAGATTAAAACTATTGCCACCTTGGATTTTTTTCATCATTAAACAAAACATACTTCTCTCTTCCTCCCTTAGAAATATATGAATAGAAATGAAATCATGTATATGACAATGTGATATTACTTGGTTCACCCTTATTGGGATATGTCAAAGGAGCATACAACAGTGACATGATGATGTAACAAATCCACTAAATCTCACTTCAAATTACAAGGTTTGGGGTAGATCAATTCTATTACAATAATTTTGGCCTTTACAATATTTAGGGTTTTCTCACTGCATTACCAAGTTTCCCTCCCTACATCTCATTCTCTGCATCACTACCAGGGGAAAGGATCACCATCTTCCACTTTTTTTCTCAGTGCACTTGGAAGTGATCCACTCATAGTTTATAGACATATAAGTCCCTTAATTTTCAAGAAATCACGCATCATAAACTATTTATAGATACTCTATTGTTGATTCTTTTTCACCATTACATGGAATTCATTTTTTTTCATACCTTTAGGTTAGCAGAAATTTCTTTAATGAACTGTTCTAGTGCTTCTGAAATATTCAACGAGTCATCGACGAATCACCTTGGTTTCTCCACAAAATGTGTAATGACTATTCTTTGTAGATCACCCCTTCCAAAAACTACCTCCCATATTTCTACTACATACCACCTCTCTATACCATTTCCCATATACTACTTCTACAAATTTCCTTTGCGAACCACACTTCCTCCTTTCACAGGCTGCCTATTTCATAGACCACTTCTCTGCCACGAACCACTTATCCTCCATGTACCATTTTTATTTGTGTGGTACAATGCCCCAAAAAACCTCTTTGTAAAAAGTTGATGTGAAATCTTTCTCCTTTTAGGGAATCATCCTCACGAACTACTTCACCCATCAGGGATTTCTCCCTCACGAACCACTTTCATACATTGCTGAATTCCAAGAGAAAAAGTTTTTTCTTCTGAAATTCACTCAAGGAATTAATGGGATTAAAACACCTTATCTAGAAAAATAGTTTTGAATTTTTTGATAATCCTAGATTTAATAAATCTTTGATACGGTTCATCCTTTATTTCATACTGTGCATTTTCTATGAAATGCAATCATCCCTCAAACCATTTTCACTACGCGGTGTGCGTACCCCCTCTCTTCCATTACGACAACCAAAATCACCATATAATTTTCACATATGAAGCCCTTCATAGATCCTAAAATATCCACCTCATTTCTGCTAGCGACATGCCATCTTACATACTGGAATCCTTCCACACACCAAATGACATCCCGAGAACCGTTTCCACGAACTATTTACCTTATGAAATTAGTTTTCATTCCACAAACCATGATCCACCTAGAAAACAATTTTCCTTCTGAATACCATTATTCCTTTTGAAAAATATTCCATGTACCTAATTTCTATCCTTGAACTGTACTTTGTGGTCCAGCATACTATTAACTACTACGTGGAAATATTCCTTTTCTAAAAAACAAATTCTTGATTATGACGCCCAAAAATTTGGCAAACATAGTGAAACTTCATCACCTTAAACACCTACTCCAGCAAGAACCAACCACACTAATTTGTGGTCATATAAATTTTGAAATAGACACAATCACACCAAAAACATACCCAGAAAATGCCTCGTGGGATTTTTTCCCAACAATCTCCCCATTTGAGATTGTTGAAAACTCTTCATAGATTGATACCTAGTTAAAGATACTTCTATCTTATATCATTATCTGCTTCTTTCTATTAAGATATTGATCAAGGATTTACATAACACACACTCTAATCTCACATTAGCCAGGATCGATGTGAGAAAACAGATTGTAATGCAATTTTCATCAATGAATCACTTCATTTCATTCCAAAACCACTCTTATTAATTCATCATGAACCTCAAATATCATAATATATATCCTTTGATCGATCACATCTAGTATCATCATATTTAATACTCCCCCTAAGTTACTACTCCCCCAAAAAAGTTTCTCCACCAGACAACTTCTCCTTGTGTCTTGACTAAGAAATTTTCTCCTATTAATAGACATAATTTCACCCCTTTGTCAATAAACCCAAAGACCATTCCATTTAGGTCTGAAATAGGGTAAAGAACACATATGGGCACATTAAGGAAAAACAAACCATAACTCATGGAGGGGGTGGGGGGTCCTACATCAATAATTTTTAATTATGGGAAGTTGACTGAACTTCAAGAGCCAGTCAATGCTTTTGAAATTCTTCTTTAGGTAAGTACCTTGTTAGAATATCTGTAAATTAGTGTATGTAGACATGTACTCCAACTTCACAAGCCCTTGTTCCACCATCTCTTTGATAAAATGATATTTTATTTCAATTTTCTTCATAATTGAGTGATGGATAATATTTTTTCTATGATTTATAACACTTGAAATATTGCAATGGATTACTATCAGAAACATCACTTCAACCCCCATATCCTCAAGATGCTACTTCATCCACAATAACTATGTGCATTCTTGAGTGAGCACAATATATTCATCTTCATCTGTGCTCAATGAAATGAAATATTTTTTCTTACTTATCCATGAAATACATAGTCAACCAAGATAGAAAGAACCACCAGACGTTGATTTCCTATCATATTCTGAACTGGACAAATATGAATCTATATATCCCAATAGATCTAGATGAGATTTTTCATTGTACATAAAAATGAAATCCACAGTGACCTTGATATACTGATGTATTATTTTTTACATCAATAATGTGTCTTTACTTGGGATTACATTGATACTACACTACTTGACACATAGAAAAAACAATATATGGTCATGTCGATGTTAAGTACAACATAATTCCAATGATCTTCCTGTATTCTATGATATTGATTGCTTTGCCTTTATCCTCCTAAGATAGTTTTATCCAGGTATCCACTTGAGTCTACATCTGCTTGGAATTATCCATTCCAAACCTTCTCAAAACATCCTTGGAATATATATATTGATAAATGAATATTCTATTCTTTCCCTGTGTTACCTGTAAACCAAGGAAAAACATCATTTCACCAATTATTGACATTTCAAACTCAATTTTCAGAAATTTGGAAAACTATCTACATTGAGATTCGTTTTATCCTCTAAATATTATATCATCAACATATACTAGCACCATCATCCTTTGATTATTGTCATGGTTGAAATATAGATTGTAATCAACACCACCACACTAAAAATTGATCTTTTTAAGAAACTAGTCTATCCTTGAATATCATGATCTTAGTGCTTTCTCCATAACATATAAATCCTTCTTCGGCCAAAAAATTCTATTCTCCTCTTAATGAATGAGAAAACTATATGGATTCTCAATATAATCTTCTTCTTCCAAAACCCCATTTCGAAATACAGATTTAAAGTCCATCTGGAAAACATTGAACTTTATTTGTACTATTATGACCAAGAATAATTTAATCATATCTATCCTTAAAACATGTGAGAATGTTTCATGAACATCGATACCATCTATCTGGTAGTACCCTTTGCACACTAGTAATGCTTTTTTTTAATCACAACACCATCTTCATTCAATTTTTTTAAAAGACCCATTTTGTTCTGATGACATTATTATCTGTTATCCTCAAAAAAATCTACCATGTTTGGTTTTTATCAATTTGTTCAAGATATTCATTCCTTACCTGAACCCATTTCTCATAAATAGCTACTTAGTAAAAATATTTAGCCTCTACCTGAACCCATTTCTCATAAACGCACTAGTAAAAACATTTAGCCTCTACTGGTTATTCCTTGGGTTTTCTGAATCTCCGGATTCTACTTCATACCCACATGAATATTCAATCTCGGAGTGGGTTCTTGTGGTATAACTTAAAAAATAACTTATTTCTACTTTTGATCATGACCCATACCATCCTTGTCATTTGAATTTGACTATTTCTTTTGTTCTTCTACACAATGATGATCTAATTTCATCATTTTGGTTTCCTATGTTATCTATTTTCCCAATGTTTTTTTTGTGATTCTATAACTTTTCTGGATTATTAACACTTTCTCGTTGATTAAAGAATTCTTATTCAATTTCTTTGATAAGTTTGATTTGATATTTTCTAGTTTGAGTCAAACTATTGATCCCTATTTTATGTTACTCAATTTTCATTATCTACACAACCACCATTTCTGATCTTTCCAGTGTTGATGACATATGTTTTTTCATTTCTTCATTCAGCTAAAACTTCTCTTCTATTTCTTGTTTCATAGAGAGTTTGGCATCACAAACCACTTTTCTATATTTCTTTTTTTGGATCTCAAAACATCTACCTATTTAAGATGAACTTATAATTAATCCTAAGGATTAACTCTTCCTTATACTTATTATTCTTCATTTTCACTTTCTTCTTTTTTATGGAATTTACGACAACTGCCACCAAAGAATCTAATTCATGATCATTGTTGTCTTCTAACTCTTCTGAATCAGATTATTTTAAATATACACCTTCCTTTGAATGAATATTGTTCTTTTTGAAGAAATTTTTCTACATTATTCTCTTACCTTTCACATTGGATAGATACTTATTGTGGGGGATTTCATCGTTGACTACATCATAATATTTAATCTCCTTAGGAAATTTATCTGCAAAATGTCTAATATTTCCACATATAAAGCATGTACATGGATGTTTACCTTTTAACATTACTCTTATTTTTTTAATGTTTGAAGAGAGAAATGACACGGCATCATCCAAATTATCTTTCTCCTTACTATCTTCAATAAAGAGACTCTTTATGGCCTTAGATTTCAAATATTTTGACATTCCATTTTTCATATCATCATTATCATCATTTATCATTTCATATGCAACAATGGTACTATGTGAGTTATCCAATGTCAACTCATTTGTATATTTATCTCCCAATATTGAAACATCCGGATTAAACTGAGGTGGATGGTTCCTCAAGATATGCTTCATAATTTTTATATCTTCAATGATTTCTCCAAGAAAATGAATTTCTTTAACTAAAACATTCACCATGTAAAAGAATTCATAAACAAATTCATTTGGGTTCATTCACAGATCTTCATAATAGTTCCACCAAAACTACAACTTTACCTCTCTAACCTTTTAATCTACTTTAAAGATATTTAATAGATTTTCCTACATAACATGTGAAGTTTTACATGACACAACCTTCGTATAAATTTCATTTGATATGGTTCCCCCTAAAGCATTGATCCCTTTTGAATTGGAATCCAATTATCTTCTTTCATCTTCTGATAAAGAATCACTATTGATATCGAATGATATTCTATAAAAAACTACTATGAATACATCCATTCCTAATGATCATTAGTTGTTCTACAAACGATTCTTATATAGTTTAAAATTGATTTTATCATAGATCATAATTCATTCATGATTGACAACCTCAATTTCTTCTACTAAGAGAGAATAACTAAATTTTTACCTTTCCCTATAATACCAATTTTTAGGTCCACTAAGTCAAATACCCCTAGGGGTGGGTAGGTGAATCAGGATATGAATGATTTAAACTAGTACTTCTTCAGATATTGTTTCTTCATTAAAAAACACACTTACCTCTTCCACCAATAGAAACATATGAAAAGAAATGAAATCATACACATGAAACATTGATTTAACTGGGTTCACCCTCACTAGGCTATGTTCAAGGAGCATTAAATGATGATGTGATGTTGTACCAAGTCCACTAGATCTCACATCTAATTACAAGGTTCAAACTGGATCACCTATATGATATGGATCACTACATTTACAAGATTTAGGGTCTTCTAAATGCATTCCCAATGGTCACATCCTAATTTTTTATCTATATCACTAATGATGGAAATGATCACCACATTCATCTTCCTCTCCTCAATGCTCTTGGAAGTGATCCACTCAAAATTTATGGACTTGTAGGTCCATTAATTTTCATGAAATCACATATCCTAAAATATTGATAAATTCTCTATTGTAGTTATTTTTTCATCCATAGATGAAATAAATTTTTCCTCATATTTTTAGGTTATCATAAATTGCTTTCACGAACTATTCTAGTGATTTTACAAGCATCCTTGAGTCCTCTGCTAAACACCATGATTTCTCCATGAACTATGTCATTGGTATGATTAATAGATCTCCTTTTCTGTGAACTTCCTCAACTTTTCTACAGTGTACCTCCTCCAAATAGCATCTCATGTATACCACTTCTACATACTTCCTTCACGAACTACACTCCCTTCTTCCACAGATAGCCTCTTTCAAGGACCGCTTCTCCTCTATGAACCACTTCTCCTCTACGTAACGTATTTCCTCTCAAGATATAATACCTCTTAAAAACCTCTTTATGAACTATTTCCATTAAAAAATTTTCCTTTCATAGAATCCTCCTCATGAACTACTTCACCCTTCACTGAATTATCCCGCGCGAACTACTTTTGGACTTAGCTGAATTGCCGGAGCAAAGATATTTTCTTATGAAAATCACTCAATGTAATGATGGGATTAATGCTCTTTATAAAGGAAAATAGATCCAAAAAATATTCTAATATGAGATTTACCAAATCTTTGATGTGGTACATCCTTTACTGCATACTGTGCATCTTACACAATCCACAACCATCCCAAAACCATTATCCCTACGTAGTCCACATACCGCCTCTCTTCCTTTGAGGTATCCAAAATCCCCATATCATTTTCGAAAATGACGCCCTTCACAACTACGTAAATATCTACCTCATTCCTACCAATGATAGGACATCCCACGTACTGCAAGAATTCCACATATGGGATTACATCCCATCAACCGTTTCTGAGAACTATTTTCCTTCTGTGAACTGTGATCCCCCCAACAAACTGTTAGCCTTCCACATACCATTTCCCTTTGGCAAACCATTCCGCATAACCCCTTTTTAATCTATTAACTATACTTTAAGATCCATGTATTGTTCACTCCTACGTGAAAATATTAATCTTCTAAAAACCAACTTCCTTATTTTGAGGCCCAAAAATTTGGCAAACACTGGGAAAATGTGCCAACTTAAACACCTTTTCAGTATACACCAACCATAATCTTCTGTTGTCTTGTGGGTTTTTCAGAAAACACAATCACACCCAAAACATACAAAGATAAAACCTTGAGTTAATATTTCCCAACTAGAACTTGATATTCATAATGGAAAAAAATTACCCATCTTATCAAATATCATAATCATGGTTTGTTTCATAAAACAAGTAATATCATAAAACATGAATAATAAATGATTCAATGATCATTATACATGAGTGTATAATGTTTGAATAAGACATATGTTTTTTAGAATACACATAATTAAAGAAGATTTTTCCTTCATTAAGGATCTATTCCAAGATCATTATAGTGTATTGCATTCACTACCCATTCCATCATATACTTAGTCAAGGTTCACAACCAAAACTATCCGAGTTGAAAAATTCCTTCAATAAATTGGGTTCATTCCCCATTCTAGTCATTATTATATCATGAATTACCCATCATTACCTAATATATTTTTGGGATAAATAACTCTTTTCCACAGCCATAAAATAATCATAATCCATTTATATCTATTCTATAAGATAATAAAATGTCCCTCAAATATAATAACCGATATAAAAGAAATGGGTTTCATAAAAATTTCAAAAATTCAACAAATAATAACAATTAGAAAATATAAAATATTAATAAACATCGCATTATCATAATCATAAACCATATAGATTAAGAATAAAGATTATTTCCATGGATCAATTTCACAATAAATTATAAGTAACATAAATGTTTTTCTCATATATAAAAATTTGTATAAAAGATCACTTGGATTATTTCAATAGGAAGATACAATTTTCATTTTGGAATCACTTATATAAAATATATAAATTTCAAAAATATAATGAAAAACAATATCATTGAAAATATAAATCATATTAGGTAATGGAATATTGAATTTACTAAACATTTATGATACTGGAATATTATGTTCTTGTTATATAAGTTAAAAAATGTTTCAATTCACATTTTTGGTAAAAATAAAAATTATATCATTCAAAATAAAACATTATTTTTTAATTAATTTTATAAAATTTCAAACATGGGAATAAATTAATTTAAAAAAATAATTTAATATTATAAAAATTATATTGAAAATATTTTAATGTAAACATGGACATGGAATAAAAATATTCTTGACCAAAGAGGAAATATTATTATTTATAAACAATAATTTGAAGTAAAAAAAATAGGGAAAATTGAATTATTAAATGAAAATTACCTGGATAAATAGATCGAAAGATAAATCATGATATTCTTAATATTTAGTTCATGAAGTTTCATCATTGGAAACCTAATCATAAACAATCTCGATAAACAATTATATTGCTAACATATAACCATAATAGTTTTTTAACTTCTGAATCATTAGTCAATGAAGGAATAACATCAATTAAAATTATAAATATATATATAATAAGAAAAATTATTATATTACATGTCAAATGGGTATTGTATACACCAAATAAACATAAATAGGTGAATAATATCAAACATATCTCAAAAAAATAATATTTATATGATGATTCCTTACTGCTTTGGTAATCACTTAATAAATTAATTATGAAAGAGGGAACTATATATGAATTTTTAAATACTGATAATGTTCATTAAAATAATAATAAATGATATTCTTGGGCAGCAGGTAAACCATATATTGGAAACAAGAGGTGAATATGGAATTTGTCTCATTAAACCAAAAGTGTGACGAGAAACCCGTATCTCATATTTGAAATAAATGAAAAGAATTTAAACATCTAGTATAAGAAATTAAAATTTATTATAATTCTATGATAGAGTCACATACATACTTATAATATCATATATGATACACCTATAAAATTTCAACACCCACTTATTAACAATTCCATATTTAAATCATAGTTTTTTGGTTATTGATTATTTTATTTTTCATAAAAATTACAATTTGGAAGTTCAAGTCCTTAAAAATTGATCATAGTTCCATAAAAAACATAATTATAATAAAAATGTAACATATATATATATATATATTCATCAATAAAAGATATATATAGAAATATGTACCACATGATTCATGGAGACGATAGACTATATGCACACATAAATATTGCTATCACTTTTCAACAAATATAAAAAAAGAAATGACAATTGTATTTCTCCTTTATAAAATCATTATTATATATATCATATAAATTATTTAAATCTATCCTTATTACCATGCATTTAAATTGGAAAGGAAAAAATGAGTCACATCGCTTCATGGAGGTGGTAGTCTATACCTTCACATTATCGACATTATCGTTTTCCATTTGATGGAAATGTAAGGAGGTAGATATGATATTAATATTATTAAAGAAGAATTAAATTATTAATATAATATAAAAACATTAACCCCATTATAATAATCTTCCATGATTTAATGTGATGGAATAATATTTGTATTTCTACATGATGGATGACATCCCCACATATGCACGAGCAATACTCCAGATTCCAATTTTTAGAAAAGAGTGTGGATAATATTATTTCCATTATCATAATAAAATTTATGCATATTAATGAAACTAACGTTATTAATTTTTTATTAATTTAAAAGATTTATTGGAGATATATGATTAAGTAAATTAATAGAGGTGGGGTAGGATGATTACCTCTCATACAGTTAGCCTCATTTCAATAATTTCTTAAGTACACTAGGAATGGTATTTTAAGAAGACTTGAACAAAATAATTTGTATATAGGAAGTTTTAGTAGTTAATTGTTCATGAATTGGATGAGACATATGGATCATTGTGGTATAATAAATAGAACGGGGTGGGGGTCCTTTTATAAGTGGGGGAGAAGAGACACTTAGAATTGATAATAACATTTATATTTAATAAATTAATGTTCATGTGAAAGTTATTCCATGTCACTATATTTTAAAATATATGATAATATATGGTTGAAATACCATCAACCTATGAAATTTGGAGAGGATTAAGTTGTATTTTAAAACTTATTATTTGGTATAACCAATTCATTAACAAATATTTCACATTAATTCCAATAACAACTTTTTTCACACTAAAAGGGTCTTAATTTAACATATACATTAAAAGTTTTATCATAAATGGAAAAGGGATGAAATTCTTGACCATTAAACACAAGTAAAGTCCTATTTTACTATTATTATCATTTTTTAAACAATTTAATATTTTTTTATGAAATACAATTTATTTCATTTTCATAGTATTCATTTCATTTGACATTAAAGAAATTAGTATAAAAATGAATTACGATATAAAATTTATAAATTTAAATTATATATTTTATTTACCATAAAATTTGTTTGAATAAATATTTCATCCAAATAATATAACTTTGGATGTTTTTAAAAATATTTACTTATATTTTTATAATACTTACATGAGAACTCTGTCTGTGTTCTATATGCATTTACATATATTTATATATTTTATAAAAATTAGAAATAAATTACCATCATTTAAATAAATAAATTATTATAATAATAAGAATCAATATTTCTTCCAAACATATTTTTATCCCGATGTGAATCTATAAGAGAAATTAAGAAAAAGTTAATGATTTGTTTTAATTTTCATTACATAAAATAATATAAATGTCATTATCATGGAAAATACCATATATTAGAATTTGGGATGGATATATTATATTAAATCCAATTAACATAAAATATTTAATGTGTTGGGTTAATTTTCAAACCTTGTATGAGGGTTTTAAGCATATATTATACATTTAACCCTTACTATGTTAAAAATATTTAGCACTGTTAATATTCCTAATAAAATAAATAATGGGGACCCATTTACCAAATATGAGCCTCTTAATTCCCAACAAGGTATCCGATTTTCATGATGGAATGTATCTATGTGGAATTAATAAATTTTAATATACTTTCTTATAATGAAATGAAAATAGTTTTGTTTGAAAAGTTCATTTTGAGCCTAAAAATTAACATATATCAAAATCATGAATATTTATGATTCAAAAATAATTAATTAGATTATTACAAATAAAATGGATAATATTTCACCTTATGAAAAAATAAAAAATATTATATGACGATAAATTAAATTATTTAATTATAATAAATGAGAATATTTGAAACTTTTGAATTTTTCAATATTTATTGAAAAAATTATCATTTCCGAAAATCAAAAAAATATCCTAATATTATATTAATATGATGATTTAAAAAATTAAATTATTTTTATAAAATAATATGTATAAAATATTTTTAAATTAATTATAACTTTTATTCATAAAATACCATAAATATGAGATTTGAAAAAATGTATTTTTAATGAATACAATAACATCACTAAAAAATAGAGTTCTTATTTAAATAAAACTAATCAATAAATATTAATTTATTTGGTCCATTATACTTGTATTTAATAATTTGTTTACTCATATTCATAACATAAAATTAAATATCATGGTTATATAGCCATATTTAAATAATAATATTCTAATAATATTTCTAAATTCACAAAAAGATCAATATTGTCTGTTAATAAATCAATCAAGCATACTTTTTTAAAAATTATTTTCTATAGTGTTACCTTGAACATGTATTGATGTATTACTGCCTAAGGGAAGAAATAATTTCAATCCCTTGTAAATCACAAGGGATGCCCAAAATCAGGATCCAAAACATCTCAAATGTTATTGAGACTTTATTCTAACTATCTGAACATGCAACATTAGAAGGAAAAAATTAATTAAATGGAAATTTTGTGAATAATATTCACATTACTATAAACTAAAGATACTTTTCAAACTAAAAAAATACTATAGTGTACTTCTTAAAACTATGAAATTTCTAACTATTTCTTTCCAGAAAAAGAAGAGGTGTATTTCATTTAATTTCATGTCATAACATACCCTACGATATGGGTTCTCATTATGGATTGAGTATATCATGGGCTTATTTGTAAGACGAAAAAATATTTATGATTTTATTTTACTAAAATATGTTAATTCATAAAATCATATAATTATTATACAATAATTTCCATTATGTTATTTAATAAATATTAACCTCAAAGTACCCTTTTATTAGATAAAATCATGTTGAAGAATTTTTCTAGAGGGTAAAGTAGAATTTATTATACAAAGGAGGTTAGAATTACAATAATAAAATATTGTATGGGATGGTCTTATTAGGTTACCCTTATGTAGTATAGGTGTATTTTGTATCATTCATGTTAGGTTATACTTATAACAAACGGGTGGTCTGTATAAGTTTTATCCTAGGTTAACCTCATAGATGGGGGTCTATTTAAGGATACAAAAATTGATGGAAAAAAATAATTTTTGGAATAAAAATCATGTGGATAATATTTAATATACTTCTAAAATTCCATAATTCATAATAATATCAAAATTGATGGTTCAATAATATCGATAATCTTATATAATATCACACTCAACTGATTCTGATAATTGAAAATTAAAAAATGTAATAAAAATAGAGATTGCATAACCTTAATACATATGAGATAACTCTGAAAAAGGGATGTTGATATTGCTGAAATATAATAAAATATTTACAGGAAACACCAAATTAAACATAAAATCATCATATCATAATAATATCCTCAGTCAAAGATGATCAAATATATCCTTACACAAATTGTAAATTCAGATAAAAAAAATATGATATTGTGATTTCATTTAAAAATATTATTCCCTACTACACTCTTTTAAAGTATTGTTCTACCAGAGGATATCTATTAAGTGGATATAATTCCAACAAAAAACATTCTCCTAATAGTTTAGATTCGCAATTTGTTTTTCCACAAACATCATATCATCTTTATCTTTCAACTGACCCATGTAAATGATGTTTTAGTCATCATAAGAATATCATTGAATCTGTTATACGTGGAGAAGTTATAGGTTATTTTTATCTATACTGTAAGCACTAAGTAATAATAAACTTCAAATACATGCTCTGACACCTTGAAAATCTCAATAAATTGAGTGGTGAAACATATATCCCATGAACAAACCACTATTTCACACAATTATTAAATTCATTTAAAAATAAACTCTATAAAATTTCACATGAAAGGGGTTCCTCCTATAACTAAAAAACTAATTCTTAAAATTATAATATGAATTCATAACTCATGAATATTATACACATTCACAATCATTCCCTCCATAAATTTTGGATAAATAATAAAATATTCTAAAACAATATTCAATCACAACATAAATCGATAAGGTTATAAATAAAATGAAATATATAGATCGATATGAATGGTAGATTGATAACTGATGTTACAAGAAAATATAAGCAATGATTTTTTGTTTACCAAATATCCTCTAACATATAAAATTTAAAAAAAACATGTCTTCCAACTTATGGATAGTCCGATCATTTATACTAAATTTCATTGGATGAACTGAGGTGATATTGTATAAATAAAAATGAAATGAAATTGGATAAATATCCATAAAAATGTGGAAAAATAGGTATCACAATTAGAGATAACGATCTTTGTAAGTTGAATAATCCTCATAAAATCTTATAAATACAACCACACCAAAAAATCCTCCAGTCTCAAAAACATAATACTTATGGAATGTGATGAATTTATCAACTATCCTTCCATAACCTAGATAGAATCCTATTCACCAAGATATTATAGAAAGCAGTTGATTAAATCAATTGAAATTTCCTAAAAAATAAATTAGGGAATATCCAATAGATGAATGAATCCACTAGGACCCTAGTTCTCAAACATTATCATCTAGATGAATAGAGACTGAGATAAACTTATTTAAATATACCTCTTCATAACTATCCACCAAAACTGACTCTTCAAGACATGGTATAACTTATCCACATTATGATGTACCACCAAGGGAGAGTTTTGGATTTAATGGAGATCCAATTATTGTATTATTGATTCATCAATTATCCTCTCCTGGAATTATTGACGTGCTTACCATCATTTGACAATACCTATGGAGGAGAACCACTTACAACTCGATCAAACCAAAACAACACATACAAATAAAAAAAATATTTCTCGAACTACATCAACAAGAATTATTTCACAGTCATCTTGTACAGACATTGTACCACAAAATTATATCATAACATGTTGAAAGGTTTAAATCTCTACCATCCCTCACCAAGAATCTTCAAACTCTTAAAATACATCTATAATGACTTAAAAATTAATTCTTTGACTAATAAATGGACTCATGTTTTTCATAACAACTATTTTATGAAAATTCAAAATACAAGTATATAGAAATAAATTTATAAAAAATATATAATGTTTTAAGTTATAATATCAATTATTATAATAAAGACATGTACATGGATTTAAATTCCAATCAATAATGACCACAAAATGGTATAATCCACAATATTGAACACTACTATGAAGAATAAACATGTCATATAATTTAATTTACATTATCTAAATTCCATATTTTTTATGACATTCTATACATAAATATCTAATTATCCACTTTTAAAACTTCATTTCCAAAGGTTTTTATTGGGTTACATTATATTATGTTTATTGATAATAATTAAATTAATATTGAAAGAAGAAATAATGGCCTAATCGAGTACAATAAAGTCTTATGAATCTTATTTATTAGGGATATATTGTGTGGTGTCATCATTGGGGTTAACTCTTCATCAATCCAAAATAGAGCTTTTACTGTCACGACCCATCCTCGGGGCCCATGCCGTGACTACCCCAAGCCCGCCTTCTATAGGCCATGGGCTGGAGACTAACACCAAAGGCGTAAATCCCTAAGCTAGGAAGGCATTGCCTTTATAAAAAGTAAACACACATAGAGTACACATCTGGAAGAAAAGCACTAAATAATACTATAGACAGAAGAAGTGATGGAAAGTAAAAGGAGCCAGAAATACAAGCCCAACAGTAAAGCACAGGTACAACTGAAGTAAATACAACTGAAATCAAGTACAATCGAAAGAGGGACAAATAACTGAAAGGTAAAGAACAACTCTTGGATCATCCTCCGGGGTTCCTACCTGAAGGGTAGGTACATATGGACACCTCAGCACTCCACGTCCGTAAGACTCCTCTGTGTACCGACTGAACCTATGGTCCACCTCTGAGTACCATCCAGTCCTAGCGCTCTTGGCCTCCTTCAGAGATGTCCATCATCTGCATCCAACACAACGAGGTGCAGGCATAGCCCATGCATGGGTGAGTATAACGATACTCAGTAGGGACCCCGAGACCCTCAAGGTCTCACAATATCCAACAAGGATAAACCAAAAAGTAAAGGAATCAACGAATAACCCATACTTAGGTATATTCCCATACATATACCTAAGTTTTCTAGTAACCCATCTCAATAATGATGAAACACACAAGTCATTTACTCAGCTCAAACCAGGATTTCAGTGAAGTATAGAAGTACATATGTTTAGTCGCGAAGCTATATCATCTCATTCTGTCAAGAGGCACTGTTCTGACCATACGGAGTCTGAACCACATAGGATCAATAGGTACTAACCCCCGCAATGACCCACACATGATCTGACCCACACAAGATCAGTATGCACTGACCCTCACAGGATTGCTGAGCGCTGACCCACACATGATCGGTATGCGCTGACCCACATAGGATCGCTGAGCGCTGACCTCCGTATGATCTTTCTCCAACCTCCGCCTCACTGTCTGTAACTGGATTCCTCGCACTCGGTGCACTAGAGTTCCATAGAATCTGTCCTCGAGATATTTTTCATACCTTGACCACCACTAAAATCCACAAAGGAGTAACCCAAAAGATATATATGCCGTAAGGGTTACAATGCGACAGACGGTGCGTCAATCAGACGCTTGGTCTGTGAGTTATTGGCATTTCCGTCTTAGGGGCCATGTTGGTTTTTAGGTTCAAACCAACCCGACCGTATGCCAACTGTGTCCAAATCTCATATGGGGTATTCCAAAAGAACTGACTCACTCCAAGCCTTCCATATCCATAGGCGGTTCGTCAATTAGACACCCGTAGCCCGAGCTATGGGAGAATAGGCGTAATCGGGTCTGACGGGTCTGGGTCCGGTCCGACCGAGTTGGACCGACCCGACCTGACCCGGGTCCGAACTGGGGTCCGACCTGGTCCTTGGGTCCAACCCGGACCGAAGGGATGGCCCGACCCAAAGGTGTGGCCCGGCCCGTGGGGGCTGGCCGGCCCGAAGGCACGACCTGGCCCGAGGGCGACTTGGCAGGCTAGCCGGGTGGCCCAGCGGGCTGGCCGTATGTCCCAACTGGCCATGTGTGTGTATGGGGGGGGGGGGGTGTGGTGCCCCATGGCTTCGGAAGGAACCAGCGGTAGGCGCCAGTTCGGTGACCCGCGGGACCCGAGTGGTCCCGCCTATAACGCGCACCAGCAGCCGGCTCAATCGACTGCCCTTGGATCCTCCACCGCGGCACGATGACACTGCGGTTCTTCTGGCCACCGCACGACGCAACAGAATCATGCCACCTCTATTGTGGCCTGGCCTGGCCATGGCCTCCAGCTTATCTACACGGCGCGATGGCGTCGTGCTCATCGTCCGACCACCGAGGCCATCCTGGCTGCGACCCCCTTCTTCTGGCGCCGTGTGATGGCACCGTTCCCCTCCAGCACCGTCGCGGCCTGCCTGGCCGTGGCAGGGCGGTGTCGTGCCCTTGTGGCGACCCAGTGGCCTTGCGCCTCCAGCATTTTGACAGTCCTCCTCCATCGTCAACAAAAAGAACAACCAAAGGGGGATGGTCAGCCCATGTTTGTGTGTTCCAGGCCCTCCTTATCATGGCGATAACATTTGGAATACCATAATCCAGAAAATTAAACGACGAAGAATGAAGGTTTATACTCATATATAAAATAACTCAAATTCCCCAACCTCGATTGTCAACGATCGTTGATGAAGTCGCATAAAGGCATATGTCATTCTGTTGACGTCGGAAGAAGACGAAGAAGTTGACGTCGTCGGCATTCTTCAAGGACAGTAGTGATTCCTCTTCTAGCCCTGGTAGAAGAGAGAGAGAGAAAGATGTTTGTCATTCTTTGTTAGAGAGGGGAGTTCTTCATTGGGGGAATAAAGTTCTCCAAGGGTTCTCTAAAGCTCCACCAAAAAGAAAGTTCCCACCGAAATAATGGGTTTAGCTAACCCATTATTTAATTGTTGGCCAAAATAATTCAAACAATTTCAAATTATTTAATTAAGGCCATTAATTATTTTTTTGTTTGGCACACTTGTGAGGGAAGGTGGAAAGTTACAAATAAATGAAGAGAGGGTTGGCTTCATTAACTCAAGGAAATTTTAAGGGTTTTATCCCACATAAATGGGGGGTTTGAAGTTTGTGTTGGCGTCACCTAATAATATCCTCCCAAGGGAGGTTATGTGCGGGTGGGCACCACCACTATCCTCCCCTTGTAGGTTTTAAATACTAATAAATAAAAATAAGCTAACTATTATTTTTATTTAACATAATTTAAAAACCTCAAAATCAAACTTCCACTCTCGTTAGAACGCAACTGCGGTGAAGGTCTGACTCGGCAATCCCCAATGCTGCAAGTTCAACGGTGCCCTCAGATTTCAATTCCGAGCACTTGTTCAAAAGTTATAAAATGTTGTACGTACATTTATTGAACATACCAGAAAAAAACTTGAGAAATTGATTCAAGGCACACCGAGCCTCGGAGTCAAGCACCGTCAGAAACTACGGTTCGTAAAATTCCGAGGTATTTATGAAAAAAAATTACATTGAAATTACGGGTCTTTACATTCTCCCCATCTTAGGGATTTACATCCTCGTAATCTACAACTCAATCTAAGGGAATAAATGGGGGTAATGAGAACGCATCTGAGCCTCCCTATCCTAAGTGATCTCCTGGAGGTTCCCGTGCTTCCAAAAAACGTGCACTAGAGGTATCAACCATCCACATAGGAACCTCTCCTGTCGATCCTCAATCTCCACTAGAACCTCTGTAAATGTTTCCCCGTCATCGATGTCCAGATGCCCATGGTCACTGATGTGGGATGGGTCATCCACGTATCTCCTCAGCTGAGATACGTGGAAGACATCGTGCACCCCGTGAAACTAAGGTGGAAGAGCCAGGCGGTAAGCCACCTCTCCTACTCTACAGAGGACCTGGAAAAGTCTGATGAAACGTGGAGACAACTTGCTGCCTCGGCCAAATATCAGTATACCTCATCGACATGAGACCTGTAGAAAGATGTGGTCACCATCCTCGATCTCTAGTGGCCTCTGTCTCCTATCAACATATGACTTCTGTCTACTCTGTGCAGTGTTCATCCACTCCTGGATGATCTGCACCTTCTCTGTGGTAGATCGTACCATCTCTGGTCCCACTAATGCTGACTCCCCTGGGTCTGTCCAGCATAGTGGCGATCTGCAAGGTCGACCATATAAGGCCTCAAAAGGTGCCATACCGATGGTGGAGTGATAGCTGTTGTTGTAGGAAAAATCCACCAAAGCTAAGTGGTCCTACCAGCTGCAACCAAAGTCGAGGACACAAGCACGAAGTATGTCCTCGAGGGTCTAGATGGTCTGCTTGGTCTGACCATCTATCTGAGGATGGAAGGCAGTGCTCAGATATAGTTTCATCTCGAAAGCCTCCTGCAACCCCTTCCATAGCCGAGAATTAAACCGTGTGTCACGGTCGGAGATGATAGAAGATGGTACTCCATGAAAACGCACCATCTCTTACAGATAGAGGTGTCCCAAGCTCTCAACTGATCCCTGGTCTCTGATTTGTAGGAAGTGGGCTGACTTGGTGATTTGGTCAACGACCACCCATATTGAATCGTGACTCCTGGATTTACGTGGAAGACCCGTCACGAAGTCGATGGATATCCCATCCCACTTCTACTCTGAGACCTCTAAGGGCTGAATCGAGCCTGTGAGTACCTAGTGCTCCACCTTCACTTGCTGTCAAGTGAGGTATCGTGAGACAAACTATGCTACCGCCTTCTTTCTACCTGTCCACCAAATCTTTCGTTGATGGTCCTGGTACATATTCGCCACCCCTGGATGTAATTCTAAAGGGGAAGTGTGAAACTCCCTAAAATCTACCTCTGGAAGTGAAACTGTTACCATAGTATATCCTCTGAAGAGGATGACATGCTCCCCACCTTCAGAAAATCCATCAGGTGCCTGCCCTGTGGATATCTAAGTACATCACGTCTCACAGTCAGTGTATCCATGCTGTGCCTCCCTGACTCGCTAAAGAAGTGGAGGAGTGACTGTGAGAGACAATAGAAAGGCTGCTCCATCCCTATCCACAAAGGATATCCGCAAGGTGGCCAGCTGCATAGTCGCCTCTCTTAGAAGTTGTATAATAGATCTCCTACTGAGAGCATCTGGAATAATGTTCCTCTTCTCAGGAGTATAGACTATCTCAAATTCATAGTCCTGGAGGAACTCAAGCCAACGCCGCAGTCTCAGGTTCAGGTCCTTTTGAGAGAAGATATACATGAGACTCTTGTGATCACAATAGACTGAAATTCTCTCCCATCAGATAGTGTCGCCACATCTTCAAGGTGAATACCACTTATACTAACTCAAGGTCATGGGTAGAGTAGTTCAGCTCGTGCTATCTCAACTATCAAGAACCATATGCGATCACAACTCTGTTTTGTATCAGGACACACCCGAGTCCGATCCCTGATGCGTCATAGTAGACTATGTAACCTACAGCCTCCTCTGGAAGCCTCAAGATGGGGGCACTAGTCAGCCTCTGCCTCAGCTCCTGAAAGCTCTGATAGCATCTCTCCGACTACACGAAGGGTTTCCCCTTCTTCTTCACGGATGATAGTGGTGCTGCAAATCTGGAGAAGTCTGGGAAGAATCTCCGATAGTATCCATCCAAGCCCAGGAAACTCCGTACCTCCGTCACACTCTTGGGTGGCTCCCAAGCAAGTACTGCCTCAATCTTCACTGATTTACTGCAACTCCAGCCTCCAAGATGAGATGTCCCAAGAAGTGAACTTCTCAAATCCAAAGCTGGCACTTCGAGTGCTTACCATAAAGATGGAGCTCTCAGAGTGTGTCCAGTACTACCTGTAAATGGTAGGCATGCTCCTCCTCAGTCGTCGAGTAGATCAGAATGTCATCGATGATGACTATGAAAAAGCGATTGAGGTATGGCTGGAAGATCCTGTTCATGAGAAACATGAACACTACTGGAGCATTGGTTACACCGAAGGGCCTAACCAAGAACTCATAGTGGTCGTACTGACACTTGAATGCTGTCTTCTGTACATCCTCATCTCGAACTCTAAGCTAGTGATAATCTGATCTAAGGTCTATATTCAAGAACCATTTGATATGCTGGAGTAGATATCGATGTCGTCTCGGGGGTATAGGACAATGTAGAAGTCCACCTATTTGCGTGGAGGTAGTCCTGGAATATCGTCAGGGAAAACATCTGTATACTGGTCCACCACTACAGGATAACCCAGACTCCCCACGTCAACTACTCCGAGGGTAAGGCAGGCCAACTGATGAGTGATCGGCTGCACCCTCCTCCAAGTAAGTCTGTCCTATTCTACAAAGCTTCCTTTCTCTCCAGTGAAGGTAAACCAGGTCCCATCCGTGTGGACACACCACACTTTGCGCCTAATATAGTCAATATGAGCATGGACTATAGATAACCAATCTATACCCAAGATGACGTCATAAGGCCTCGACGCCGCTACGAGGAGATCCCAACCGAAGCTCTCTCCTCCTAGAGTAAGCTCACACTGCCGGAACCAGTGTGTAAACGTCGAGTATGCTCCTGTAAGAGTCTCTAGCTGTAAGGATCGAGCCAACGGCTCCATCGGAATCTCTGAGCTCTGAATGTGGGCAGTGGCTATGAAAGAGTGACTGACACCTGTTTCTATAAGAACTGTAGCTATGGTAGAGTAGACACAGATTTTACCTCGAATAATCTCCTGAGCGCCATGGTTATAGGCCTCTGCTACCTGAAGCTGAGCTCTCCCAGGTCCACCCGCTCCCTGCGGTCGGGGTGGACCTTATGGTGGTGGTGTAGGCAACACCTCGAAAAGTCTTCCTCCACCAGCTACTCAACCAGCTCCTCTTCCATGTCCACCTGGGCCCTGAAGACCGTCTCGATCAAACCTATTCCTCTGTCTTGGAGGTCCCTAAATTGAATGTTGATCTCTTTTATGATGGTTCGGAGAGTCACGTGCCATGTGACCCTGCCTTCCACATGAGTAGCACAGTCTGCACCTAGCATATGTGTCTCTGCTCTGTGTTCCCCACACAACTGATCCTGAGTCATGCGGTCGACCACCTCTGGGTCTGTTCCTCTTGTACCTCTGCATCATCTATCTACTTCCATCTGTAGAAGACTCCGCTACATGTTGACTAGTAGTGGGTCTCGCTGCTGGTGACTACTCAGCAAGGAAACTCTCCATTAGGAGGGCTCTCTCGAACACCCCTGCCTGCGTCAGGATGTTGACGGAGATCATCGAGGCTCTGATCTCTCACCTGAGTCACTGCTCGAAGGTCCGAGCCCTGAAGAATGGGTCCTGCACCATATCTGTATATTAGTGAGAGAGGTCGGTGAACCTCACTGAGTACTGCGCTACTGTCATGCTTCCCTACTGTAGATGAAGTAGCTCCTGTATCCGCACCACTCAAATGGTGGCTGGAACAAAATCCGCTCGGAACAGGCTCTTGAATTTCATCCATAGTAGTGTCGCCTCACCGTGAACCAGGAGAATCAGGCTCCACCATCTTCCTGCTGCTAACTGAAGGATACTCACAACAAGAATGACCATGAGGTCTGTTGGTGTTCCTACAAGCCTGAAAACTCTCACCACAACCTCTATCCAATCCTCAACCGCCTGTGGGTCTATCTCTCCCCGGATCCTTGGTGGCATCTGGCGCTAGAACTCATGCAACACGCTCAGGTTGGGTGTATCATCCACTGTTGGGGCTGGTGGTATCGGTGCCCCAATGGGTGGTGGTACCACTGGTACCACCTCTTGTGCCTCAACTGGAAAGGGGACCGGCACTGAAGCCTTGTCGCTCGGTGGGTTGTCAGTATGTATGACTCTCAGGGCTCTAACAGGTCGTCCACGGGGAGGAATCCATAAAGAAATAGATGTGACATGGTTAAAAGATTTATATATTGTGAGATGAACTGGTTGAGCTATTTTTAAGGAAACTTTTAAAGACACACACACAAATAGTGTTTTCATGTACTGATTCGGATATTAGTAGTCAGGGTTCTGGTGTATGGATACGTCGGCCGCTGCACCAACACTGGACTCCCTGAACTAAAAACCACACTCAGTACCCTTAACACTATTGCTTCACAGAAAAGAAATTTCAGATTCCTAAGTTTTGCAGTAGATCCGACTCCTCTGATACCCATTTGTCACGACCCATCCTCGGGGCCCATGCCGTGACTACCCCAATCCCACCATCCATAGTCCAGGGGCTGGCGACTAGCACCAAAGGCATAAATCCCTATGTTGGGAAGGTATTTCCTTTATAAAAAGTAAACACAAAAAAAACAGAGTACACATCTGGAAGGAAAGCACTAAACAATAGTATATACAGAAGAAGTGTTGGAAAGTAAAAGGGGCCAGAAATACAAGCTCAACAGTAAAGCACAGGTACAATTGAAGTAAATACAATTGAAGGAATGTACAACCGAAAAAGGGACAAACAACTGAATGGTAAAGAACAACTTCTAGATTGTCCTACGAGGTTCCTACCCGAAGGGTAGGTACAGATGGACACCTCATCACTCCACGTCCGTCAGAATCCTCTATGTACCAACTCAAAATATGGTCCACCTCTAGTTACCGTCCAGTCCTGGCGCTCTCGTCCTCCGTCAGCGTTGTCCGTCATCTGCATCCAACACAATGAGGTGCAGGCATATCTCATACAGGGGTGAGTATAAAGATACTCAGTAGGGACCCCAAGACCCTCAACGTCTCACAATATCCAACAAGGATAAACCACAAAGTAAAGGAATCAATGGATAACCCATACTTAAGTATATTCCCATACATATATATAAGTTATCTAGTAACCCATATCAATCATGAGAAAACACAAAAGTCATTGACTCGGCTCAAACTAGAATTTCAGTGAAGTATAAAAGTACAGAGGATTATTCATGAAGCTAGATCGTCTTATTCTATCAAAAGGCACTACTTTTGACCATACGGAGTCTGACCCACAATGGATCGATAGGTACTAACCCCCGCAATGACCCACACAGGATCTGACCCACAAAGAATTGGTATGCACTGACCCTCATAGGATCGCTGAGCGCTTACCCACATAGGATTTGACCCACATAGGATCACTGAGCACTGATCCACATAGGATCTGACCCACATAGGATCGGTATGCACTGACCCACACAAGATTGTTGAGCGCTGACCTCCGTATGATCTATGACCAACCTCCGCCTCAATATCAACAACTAGATTCCTCACACCCGGTGCGCTCGCGTTCCATAGAATATGCCCTAGAGAGATCGGTTATACCTTTACTTCCACTAAACTCCAAAAAGGAGTAACCCAAAGGACTAGTATGTCATAAGGGTTCCAACGCGAGAGACGGTGCATCAATCAGGCGCCCAGTCGGTGAGTTATTGACATTTCCATCCCAAGGGCACGATTGTTTTTTAGGTTCAAACCATCCCAAGCGTACTCCAACTGTGTCCAAACCTCAAGTGGGGTGTTCCAAAAGAACCGCCTCGCTCCAAGACTTCCATCGCCATAGGCGGTTCATCAATCGAACACCCGTATCCCGAGATATGGGCGAATAGGCGTAATCGGGTCTGACGGGTCTAGGTCCGGTCCCACCTAGTTGGACCGACCCGACCCGACTCGGGTCCGGACTGGGGTCTGACCTGGTCTATGGGTCTAAACCAGCCTGAAGGGATGGCCCGACCCAAAGGTGCGGCCCGACCCAGCCTGACCCAAGGGTGGCCCGGCCTGAGGGTGGCCCGGCTGGCCACGTGTTGGGGGTGGGGAGGGGCTGCGAGGCCCCTGTCTTCCGAAGGAATCAGTGATAGGCGCCGGTTCGGTGACCCGTGGGACCCGAGGGGTGCCGCCTGTAATGTGCATTGGGGGCCGGCTCAGCTGGCCGCCGCTGGCCCCTCCACCGCAGCGCGACGACGCCGCTGTTCTACTGGCCTCCACGCAGCGCGACAGCACCGGTCCACCCCCGCCGTGGCCCGGCCTGGCCACGGCCTCCAGCTTATCCACCCGGTGCGATAGCACTGCGCACATCGTCCGACTGCCATAGCCCTCCTGGATGTGGACCCCTTCTTCTAGTGCGGTGTGAAGACACCGCGCCCCTCCGGCACCTCCTTGGCCTGGCTGGCTATAGATCGGTTCCTTACGCGGCACGGTGGTGTCACGCGCTTATGGCGACCTGGCAGCCTTGCGCCGCCGGCTTCTTCACGGTCCGCCTCCATCGTCAACAACAAGAATATCCAAAAGGGGAGGGTCGGGCAGTGTTCGTGCGGTCCGTGCCCACCTCGTCATGGAGATAACATTTGGAATACTATAATCTATAAAATTAAATGACGCAGAATGGAGGTTTATACTCATATATAAAATAACTCAAATTCCCCAACCTCGATTTCCGACGATTGTTGATGAATTCACGAAAAGGCGGACGTCGTTCCGTTGACGTCGGAAGAAGATGAAGAAGTCGACGTCGTCGGTGTTCTTCAAGGGAAACGATGTTTCTTCTTCTAGCCCCAGTTAAAGAGGGAGAGAGAGATGTCCGTCATTCTTCTTTGGAGAGGGGCGCGCTTCATTGGTAGAATAAAGTTCACCAAGGGTTCTCCAAAGATCCACCAAAAATAAAGTGCCAACCAGAATAATGGGTTAAGCTAACCCATTATTTAATTGATGGCCAAAAGAATTCAAACGATTTAAAATTAATTAATTAATGCCATTAATTAATTTGTGTTTTGGAACACTTATGAGGGAAGTTGGAAAGATAAAAATAAATGAAGAGAGGGTTCGTTTCACTAACTCAAGGGAATTTTAAGGGTTTCATCCCACATAAATGGGGGGTTTAGGGGATTTAAAGATTGTGTGGGCCCCACCTAATAATATCCTCCCAAGGGAGGTTATGTGCGGGTGGGCCCCAACACTAACCTCCCCTTGGAGGTTTTAACTACCAAGAAAAAAAAGCTAACTCTTATATTTATTTAACTTAATTTAAAACCTACAAAATCTAACTTCCACTCTCGTTAGAATGAAACTGCGGTGAAGGTCTCACTAAGCAATCGCCGACGTTGTGAGTTCAACAGTGCCCTCAGATTTCAATTCCGAGCACCAGTTCAAATGTTATAAAATCACGTACGTGCATTTACTGAACAAACCCGAACAAAACTTCAGAAAATGATTCCGGGCACACCGGGCCTCAGAATCAAGCGACGTTAGAAACTGCAGACTTGTATAATTCCCATGTATTTATGAAAAACAATTCCATGGAAATTTTGGGTCTTTACATTAACCATTGAGGATTGAATGAAATATCTTATGAGATAAGTTCAAAAAATAGGAAATCACTACTAGATCAATGTTGGATAAACAAGCTCATGAAACTACAACCATTACACACCATAACCTTTAGTTGTAATTTTTTTTGAAATTAATAAACTTTTTTATTGATTTTTCATTATTTTTTATTTCACAACCATATATAAAATTCCTATTGTTAGAGAATATAGTAAAATTTATTTAAATAGAAATAGTCTGTAATTTAATTTTTTGGAAATTATATATATTTACTTTCCACAATTTTTTTAAAATGGTTTATAAAAGGTTAAAATTAATTTAATTTATTTATAAATAATTATTATACAACTATATGTACTTATTTTCTAATGTATTAGTATTTTATGGTATAATAAAAATTATTGGTATCAATAAATAATTATTTTGTATATAAATATTAAATATTAAATAATTATAATCCTTTCCAAATAAAGAGGATGAAATTATTTTTATTTATCATATAAGCATGATCAAATTGTTATTTATTCATAATTTTATGAGAGGGTCACATTTTTGGGTAAACTATAATATACGATATAATGTGAAATAAGTATTAGGAAATCCTAAATACATAAAATTTATATAATGAAAATGTAAAAGTATTATATGGGATTTTTTTTATTTTTTTAAAATAATTTATATTAATTTTTTTAAATCAATTTCCAAACATATAAACGTTTTTACAAAGACTAAAATGGAAATTAAGTTTTTTAAAAATATATTTCATTTATAATTGAATTTTAGATGGAAAAATTAAAATTTAAAAATGGATTTTTATTCCAAATCATTAAAATTTTAAAAAACATGACTTCAATATCTAAATTCATCAGTAAAATATATGGGGTAAGATAATTGTTTTTCATTTTACATTTTCTATTATTTCAAGACCAGTATTTTCTAATTATTGAAGAATTCCTCCTCTTTTACAATAAATTCCCAGAAATCACCCCACTACTCTCCACTTGAGATCATTTATAAATTAATTTATTGTTATTATACCACTAAAATAGTCTCTAAAAGTTTTCAATAAGGTCTCAAGTCACCATACAGATGTTCCAAGTCGCAAATATTCAAGGTAAGAGAATTATCTTCCACTTTCGTACATTACATTTAAGTACTTTAGTTTTAGTAAGTTAATTTATTCTTATTGTGAATCATGAATTTAAATGAATCAATTACATCCAAATTATGTTATGTTAATATTATACTTCACTACACTCTCATTAATCCTATTCAACAATATTTTATTCATACTAGTTATGCTACGAAAATCATTCATTTAATTTTATTTCCTTTCTTTGAAATATCCTATTTTTGTGAATAACAATCATATTACTACATTAATGGGTATTAACCTAGATATAACCAGGATTCATTAATTGGGGACCTCAAATTATGAAACCTACATTCCATTACCATGGGTTAAAAATGATATAATGCTCATGTCATTGATAATTTACAAATTTAATTTCTTTTACTTGAAACCCTTTAATCTTTTTCCACGGATTATTAAAGAAATATTTTGTTATGATCATGGTTGACCACATGAATTAATAAATATGATGGGTTCATAATGATACTACTCCATTATATTGGGAAAAAAATTAATCTCTAAAGATAGCATGTTTTATGAAACCTTGGAGAATAGCCTTCTTAATTATGTTTTTTGAAACCTTGGTTATAATAATTGGTGATAAGATTTTGAATGTACCATTTGTATATTGTATCCTATTTCCATGTTATTCTTCATTATAATTCTACGATTATGTGACTCATGTTATTATGAATTTTCCCTGTTGTTATGCATCATGATCAAAAGACAAAAATTTCTTTAATTTATTCCATTTCTAGGATTTATGCCCACCCCATTCTTTTTATTTGTGTCCCCATGATATGTGATGCAGTAAAATTAAACTATGATGAATATAAAAAGTGGAATTTTATGTGGATTTGAACAATGTTTATGGATTAATTTTTTTCCAAATTTATAAGAAATATAAGCTCAAATGATCCTCTATATTATTGAATTTTGTATAATAGAAGGAAGGTTTTATGTATTAAATAGAAGTATTACATATTTGGTATCTATATAAGGTTTAGTAATTTTAAAATATCAGGAATCGAAAACAATATTATGAATGATCAAGAAAATTTTAATGATAAGAACACATCATAAAATTTCAATGAAGCATAATACAAATGGTTTCCAGGAAATAAAATCATTTTCAAGATACTATATATGGATGTGGATCTGGACCAATTTTATCTAGGGTTTATAACCTTAAAAAGTTTGAATTAGGTGTTAACATGATCATCTCCTAGTGCATTAAAAATATTCCTTGTTACACACCTAGTTTGCGACTTCCAAGGGAAATGATTGGTTAATAAAATTAATTTCATGAAAAATTATGATTGATATATATATATAAAATAATTGTTATTATAGAAGATTAAATAATAACACTATTTAAGCATGTTTTATTCATGACATAAAATCCATTAAGAATGAGAATATTCATAAAATTAACATGTTTCTCAATAAGGTTTACTTATTTCTAAAAAATAGTGAATGTATGAAGAATCGTGTAAATTATGAATACAAAAAGATGCAGTGGAATCCTTCATAACATAATGGATGATATAATAGACAACTTCATGAGGACAATTAATCAAATATATTGGATTATATATAATAACCTAATTCATTTTAAGTATCCACATTCATCTCAAATTGAATAACATGTAGTTGAGTCCATCATGCACAAATGATCGCCTTTCTTTAGTGGAACTTATAATCTATTTAATATAGACCAATAAATTACCTCTATAAAATAATATTATTTGAACTCCACTATTCATAATTTAGGAATTTTTCCCTAGAAGTTTACCAATTAGAATGGGAATCCAATTTGCGGTTGACACTAATTAAGGATAAAATCCATGTGAAGAGATTATCTGAAATATGAATAGTCCATTAGAATAATTTTCAATAAATATTTTCCTTATTCGATTTGAAAAAAAGGATAAGGAATTCATAGAGCTGAAGAAGAATGAAAATTAATTATTGGTAAGTTATAAAATAATTTTTTTGAGGCATTCTTGACAAAACATTATATTTTTTATAGATCATATGGGAATGTTTGGTAGGTCCCTAGGTGTACTAAGACTCAACCCATGTATGAATATAAAAAATTGATACTTCAAAAGATATGTGGAAATAATGAGAAATTATATGATGGATGAAATAGATTCTAGAGAGATGAAGTGGTCTCATAGGATGAATGAAATTAATAGGGAAATGTATCAAAAAGTAAGTGAATAATTTTCATCATATAAGGGAAACTGCAACTACCCATGAACAAAAAATGTGGTAACAAACATTTTATAAGGACATAAACATTGAAATAACTTATTTTGCTGTTTTACTCAAGAATTAAATTTATTTCACAATGAATATCATAATAGGATTAGAGTTTTAAATAATTATGTCAAAACTCAGGCATTAAAAATTATCTAATAAAAAGTTGAAACATCAAATTAGTATCTCTATTACCATAATATAAGACATTTAAATTAATTCCTGATTTATTTTCATGTAAAATCATTACCATCTTCAACATGAATTCTTCTTTTCACTTAACCATTCTTAAACCCTGGGAAAATCATTTTCAATGTTCGATTATAAAAAAACCTCTGTAAGAGAAATAGAATGATTGAAAACCATTAGTCTAGTGAAAAAAATGAAGTCATTACATTCATAACTCATTTTAATGCCATTTTAGAATTAAATAGAGCCTAGTTAATTCTATTTGAAAAACCACATGGTAACACCATCCTTTATTCTGTTTATGACAAACATCATTACCCAATAAATTGAAACACTATCTCAGTATCCTAATCATATAATCTAATTTGGGGTCACCCAACACTATCTAGGAAGATCCATCATATAACATGTAATAGGATCACCTGGTGCTATATTAGTGATGTCATTTCATATTTGATGCTCAAGTACCATATTAATAAAAATAATTTATGCTTGAAATTTTCCGTCATAAAACATACAAAATAATATTTTAAAATCATAAGATAAATAACATTTTTATATCAAAATAACTTATTATTTTAAAACTAAATTTTTAATTCCAAAATAAAATTATCAATTGAAAACCCATTTGAAATACTATTATATCTTTTTAAACCATTTTTAATAACATAATGAAATTTTATTTGAGAGAAATCGTTTTCTATACTAAAATACCTAAAAAATAAAAATAAGTTTTTTTGAATAAAACATAAAGACTCATAATGGAATTAAAAATTAAAATAATGGTTACAGTGTTGGAAAACTAATTGTCCCATTATATGATAAATTAGAATATTCATTTTTTCTTTTGTTAAAATTATCAGTATAAAACACATAAAAACATTGCATTTGTAAACCATTTAAATAATGTAAAAACTGAAATAAAAATTCTTTTATAATTATTATTTTTTGATAAAAATGAATTCATAAGATAATTTTAAAAACATTGACAAGGAAGAGAAAGATTTAGATGGAAAACATTAAAAGTTTATTTTAAAAGAAAAGTCCTTTATTACATGGTAAACACTTAAATCACAAGCCCCATGAAATAATAAAATTATAAATACATTAAATATCATGGGAATAGAGAAATTCATGATATTAAAAATCAAATAGGATGTATATATACCTTATAATAGTTTATAGGTTCATAACATCAAAATATTCCCCAATAAAAGTAAATTGAGATGAAGTCTCTAACATTGTGTATGACTTTCCAAGTATGCTCTTTTACTTGATAAATAATTATTTTAATTTTTTTTACATTATTAAGAACATTTTAATGATTATTATTTATTTTATTTCACTTATTACAATATTATATTCAATTAATTTATATATTAAGGTTATGTTGGGCGCTTTGATGAGATTTGGCTTATGTTTCAAAAATTACTTTGGTAGGTTGAATATTGGTATATAAGGTAAATATTCAAAATCTAAGGAATAATAATAATGAAATAATTATCATATCTATATATCAATTATAATTTATTAAACAAATCATGAAATATGTTTATGAAAAATAAACCATGTTACAATCATAGAGATGGAAGGTCATATGTACGTATGGGTAACATTTCCATTTTCAATGACCATTATGAAAAAAGGTAATAAATATTTTTTATTTATATAATGGATATAAAACCAATAATATAATATTATTTCATTCAAAAAAATTATATATTTCATTCATGTTTTTTTGCGATGAAAAAAATAATGATATCACTTCGTGGAGGAGGTAGTCCATGCATACTTGAATGATGTTATAATTTTCACTGTAAGAAATAAATTGATATTTTATATTTTTAGAATGATACATATGTAATTAATTTCATTATTATGTCATTTATATTTCTTATATTCATTAACGATATCCTTATGAGTGTCTTTATAAGAATTAGTAAAAAATGAATCACATCGCTTCTAGAGGCCGTTGTTCAATGTACAGATGAGTGACATTGTTGTATCCACCACATTATGGAATGCATGAATATATATGTAATATAATAACTATATAATTATATTTATATTTTAAATAATATATATATATATATACATTTAAAATCCCTAATTAAAACTATCCCTGGGAGGCAATGATGGAAATAAATGATATCAGTTCACAAAGCGGTATTCCAGCATAAAAATGACTAATGATTTAGTATCCCATTTAATTGAAGAAGTGATTGAATTACGTTATGAAATTAAATTAATAAAATCTATTTATTTGGGAGATAATTTCATTTATTATAAAACCATAATTTTATAATATGTTATAGATGTGTAAGAAAAAATAAAATAAAGATTATCAGTTAAGAATGATACCTCTTGTTCAAGATACCTCCTTTGGTAAGCACTATTTGCCTTATTAGGATTTGATTATGATCAGACTACGATATCTTGGGTGTGGGGAGATAATTAATGAAGAATATTTTTTTATTTCCCTAAAAAATGATATTTTATGTTGTGAAGAGTAGAGGATAGGGGGTTCCCTTTTATATGTTAGGTGACTAGCACACTCGTAATTTTGGGATAGAAGGTGTACTGACATTTCACACAAGGAACAAGGCTAAAAAATGGACCATCATATATAAATATAAATTATAAGGTCTAAATAAATCTATACAATTAATTGAATGAGATCCTTTATGTCATTTTGATCATTATCATTTAAGTTTAATCAAATTGTAATCCTATTTTCACCTTAACCACATTAATTACTTTTTACTATTTGTACTATTTATTATAGTAAAAAATAAATTTGAATATTTAATATAATATAAATTATTATAATACAAAATTTTAAATACATTTTAATAAATTCAATTCACAGAAGAAAAAATTTGATTTAATAAATAACATCGACATGACAAAAAGAAGGGTTTCTTAGAAGTTTATTTTCAGAACAAAGGATGATTATATTATAAATATATGAATAACAATAATCATTATGTGAATAAAAATTGAAATTTTAGTTTATATAATATAAAATTTTATTTTAAATATTCCTCATTAGGTATTAGCTAAATTAATTAAAATAGAGAATCATTATGCACTCCAAAACAATTTTCAAAAAACCCTTTCTAAACCCAAAACTAAACATATACTAAAATAAAACATAAAAATGATTTAAAAAAATTATATTTATTAAATTGGAATAAATAATACATATGTTATTTTAAATCACATTTAAAACAAATTGGGACTTTAAAATTATATATTTTATTGAAAAAAATATTTTTTTAAAAAAAATATGTTTTTCAATATTCACTGAAAAATGAATATTTTCTAAAAAATTTCAAAATAGAATCCTATGATAATTTTGATACCAAGATTTAAAAAGTAATTTTAATTTTTTAAAATTCAAAATCTATAATTTCAAAATTAATATTTTATATAAAACCTCATAATAAAATAGTTTAATTAAAACTATTTTCTTTTTTGATTTAATATGTACTTATTATTTTTAGAATGAAATTTACTATATTAATAATCATTAAAGTGTTTTGTTATATAATTAATAGGTTTTTAAAATTATTTACCCCTTTTATAAATTTCAACCTTCCAATTTTATTCCCTAATTAAATATAAGGGGATATCTTTCCCTGGTATCATTTTTAGATTCCCATGTTGCATCTTCCATAATATGTTTTTTTCAGTAAAAACAAAACCTAGTGAATCCTGTTATTAATTAACACATTCTCTATATGATAAATAATACTAAAATGAGGGTTCCTTATTTGAAATGTTCTCTCCCAAATGAACTACTTACAGATTGAATATATGTGATGGATATAACACATATTTCCTTAACATCATGACATGAAAAATGTTGTGTAACTAGGATAATCTCGGAAGAAAATCCACATGGTAGGAAAATGATCCAACATTCCCTAGGATTTCATATAGTCCAATGAAATGTAGAGTTAACCTTCCATTTTTTAAAAAACTCATTACACTTTTCAATAGACATCCTTTTAGAAACCCATAATCACCTACTACGAAAGAAATATATTTCCTTTGGTTATCTGCATTAATTTTATGACCACTCTGAGACAACCTCATAAGAATATAAATAACCTACACCATCATATCCATTTACTCTACTAAATCCAATACCATCAACTTAATTTTTCTTAAATCATCTTAAGAGTTGGCATCAAACACCACTTTCCATATAATGCCTAAAATGGTTCCATATATATAATGGAATGAAAACTATTTTAATAAGAAAACTCAACTAAAGAAAGATATTGGTCCCAAAATCCCTTTTTATCCATTTAACAATAGTTAAGAATATAAAAATTGGTTTATAGCATGCAGTAAGACAGAAAATAAATTTTTGGATGAAAACTTATGCCGAAATATAATTAAGTACCCAAATATTTATTATTTATATTCCAAAATTAGATATGAATCTAGGATCATGGAATGATACAATAGAGAAAGGAACTCCTGATGACCTGAATATCCCCTTTAGATATAGTTAGTAAAGATGATGTAATGACATTGTATCTTAAATGGGAATGAAATTCATATATTTTGTTAATTGATCAATACTAACCCAAATATCATTGTCACCTTGAGGATTATTTGGAAATCCCACCATTAAATCCATTGATATATTTTTCAATTTCCACTCTAGAACAAGAATTATTTCAATCATTCCATTAGGTAATTTTCATTCTTATTTATCTATATACAATTCAAAAATTTCATAGAAAAATAAAAAATATAAATTTCTATTCAATTCTAGTTGTAATTCCGCTAAAGGTTTCTATATATCTTAGTATTTTCCATATTAACCAAAAATGGGGAACTATGAGCATCACTCAACAACTCTTTCTTCAACTGAGAATCACAAGGCACACATAAAATTTTACTAAATTGTAATACAACTTTTAAATCAATATAGAATTATTGAAACATAACCTTATTAATGGATTTTATATTTTCCTGTAACTCATGAACATATTTTTAATTACTCAAAATCATTTCTGATGAATTCGATTTCACTGAATCCTATAAAAATAAGAGGATAACTGTCATGACCCGTCCCCTCGGGCCCATGCCATGACTACCCCAAGACCGCTTTCCATAGGCTAGAGGCTGATGACTAGAAACAAAGGCATAATTCCCTAAAACTGGGAAGGTATTGCCTTTATAACATGTAAACACACACACACAATCAAACACAGAGCTGGAAGAAACACCAAGTAAACTGTATAAAAAAAGAGTGCTGAAAGAAAAACGGGCTAGAATACAAGCCCAACTGGAAAGTACAAGTAAAGAAGTGATATAATAAAACTGAAATATAAGGGAAGACAGCTACTAGATCGTCCTCTGGGGTTCCTACCTGAAGGGTAGGTACAAATCGCCTCCTCAGCACTCCATGTCTGACCATTTCCTTTGTATACCGACTCACCGTATTGTCCACCTCCAGGTACTGTGTAGTCCTGGTACTCTCAGCCTCAGTCAGCACTGTCCATTGTCCACATCCAACACAACAAGGTGCGGGCATATCCGATTAGGGGTGAGTATAACGATACTCAATGGGGACCCCAAGGCCTTCAAGGTCTCCCAAAATCCACCAAGGATAAACCAAAAATAATGAAATCAACAGATAATCCTACTTAGGTATATGCCCATACATATACCTATGTTATCAAGTGATCCATCTCAATCATGAGAAAAACACAGAAAAATTGACTCATCTCAACCATGATTTTATTCTAGAGGCAGTATCAAGTAACATCCCCAGTCACATTATCGAAATCTCGGATTCTAGAGAACTCCTCCTCTATCGAGTACAGTGGGTATACCGCGACACCAAGCACTCTTCCAACTAACCTTGGACTGGTGAGGTACTCCTCCTGTCATGAACCGTGGATCTGTTGCGTCACCAAGCATGCTCCCCATCATGGGTCTGTCGCGTTACCAAGAACGCTCCCCCTTGTAGCCTTCTGAGGTACTCCTCCTGCCGAGTACCGTAGGTCTGCCACGACACCAAGGCGCTCCCAAATATGGGTCTTCCAAGACACCATGGCGCTCCCCACTGGGCTAGTCGAGTCACTCCGAGTCGAAACGGTCAGTAGCCGTCAGGTCTCAACCAGCTACTAGGTCTCTGCACTATGCTCGCTCGTCTCTGGGAGGATCTACTCCACGAGCTACTGGTCGATACTTCAACTATCACAAAGTCCCATGAAAAAGTATCTCGAAGGTCCGCCATGTTATCGGGGTTTCAACGCAACAGACGACACACCAAACAGACGCCCGATCTTTGAGTTATTAGTCTTTTAGTCCTGGGGGCCCAGTTGGATTCGGGCTCGATCCAACCTGACCATTTCCCATATCAAACAAAAACTCGAGTGGAGTATACTCAAAGGGACTGTCTCACTCCATGATTTCCAGTGCCACTGACGGTTCGTCAAACAGACATCAGGTGCCAAAGTTATGGCCAAAAGAGAATAAAGGGTAATAGTGGGCCCGGTTGGACCGACCCGGTTGGACCGACCCGGACCGACCTGGCATGGGTCGACCTGGTTCAGGTCGACCTATCCTGACCCACTAGGTCACACCCAGATCGTGACGCAGCCCGATCCGCTAGGAGGTCCGGCAGGCTGTGAGGGCAGCGAGGGGCCGCGGAACCCGCGGTGGTGCCGCGAGGGAACGTGGCCAGTTCGGCCGAGGCACCGCATGGGGTGTGGGCCGGTTCAGCCTGAGTGTCATGGGAAGGCAGGCCAGTTCGGACGGGGCGCCGAAGGGGCACGGGCCAATTCGGCATGTGCGCCGTCGGCGGTGCGGTCCGGTTCGGCCGGGGCGCCGCGAGGGGGGGGGGGGGGGCGCCGCGGGGGTGTAGGCCGGTTTGGACGAGGGGCCACAAGGGGTGTGGAAATGTTCGACCGGGGCACCATAGAGGGTGCGGTCCGGTTCGGCCATGGTGTCGCAGGGGGGACGGGCCTATTCGGCTGGGGCAAGGTGAGGGGTGCGGGCCGGTTCGGCCGGGGAGTCGTGCGGGGAGCGGGCCGGTTCGGCCAGGGCGCCGTGGGTGGCGTGGGCCGGTTCGGATAGGGCGTTGTGGGTGGCGTAGGCCGGTTCGGCCAGGTCGTCATTGGTGGCGTGGGCCGGTTCATCCAGGGTGTCGCAGGGGCATGGGCCGGTTCAGCTGGGGCACCGCGAGGGCGCGGGCCGGTTTGGCCGGGAAGGCAGAGGGCCGCATGGGCGGTGAGGGTCGCGGTGGTCGCAGGTGGCGGCGCCGTTGCTTTCGTAGCCTTCTTCATCTTCATCTCCTTCCCCCATTTAGAAGAGTACACTAAAGAAGAACGAAGAATGGTTCAAACAAAGTTGGTTTGGCCCACACCCTCCGCATTTAGGATGGTATCATTTGGCTCAACAAGGAAGAAGAACGATGAACTTCAAATTTTACAACCTCCATAACAATTATTTCCCAAACCGAAAAATAAATCACCGAAATTATTGTCACTCAAATAAACCCCCTACCTTGGGGTGATACATCAATGGAGTCACGGGGAAGAAGACAAATCTTTTGGAAAATACGGATGTCAGTTCGTCGTAGTCAAATATGTCCTATATTGGAGGAAGAATCGAGGAATAAGGTTGAAGTTGGGGTCACCATTCTTCGTTGGTATTATTTATTGGAAGAACACGTTCTACGTTTGGGGAATTAGTTCTTATTTGGAGAGCTTTTCTCCAAAGGCTCCACCAAAATGAAAAGTGTGCCAAAATAATAGATTATGAAATCTATTATTTTGTTGGCAGAATTCAAAAAAATTCAATAATTATGGTGGGTGGCATCATTAAAGCTTGAGGGTTGGTGCAATTAATGTGGAGGAAGTCAAGAGGCTCCTCCACATTAATGAGGGGGGTTGAGAGTTTCTCTCAATTAAAGGGGGGTTTAGTCTCAGGTGGTCCCCACCACCATAGCCTCTCATGGGAGGTTATGGTTCGGGTGGTCCCCCCTACCATAACCTCTCATGAGAGGTCAAGGTATGGTGGTCCCCACACCTCAAATTTCACCTGGAGGTTTAGTTCCGGTGGACCCCACCTCCCAACACCCACATGGGTGTTACAAATAAAAATAAAAATGTCATACACTTTTTTTTTTATTTTATTCCTACAAAAAAACCCAAAAACTAACTTTCACCCTCGACCAACTGTCGTCGAGGTGAAAGTCTTCTGATGCGAAAACTGGTGCTGCGAGTTCAACGATTCCCTCATATTTAAATTCTGAGAACCAGTTCAAAAGTTAGAAAAACCCACTCGCATGTTTAAAGAACGTACCTGAAAAAAAAGTTCATAAATTCATTATGGGCACTCCAGGCCTCAGAATCACGCGCCGTTAATTTTCGCAGCTTCATAAAATTTCCATATATTTAAAAACATTACTTGGAAATTACAGGTCTTTACATTCTCCCCACCTTAGGATTTACGTCCCCGTAAGCCACAACTCAAACTAAGGGAACATGTGGGGGTACTCAGCACGCATCTGAGCCTCCCACTCCCATGTGTTCTCCTGGTGGTTTCCTTGCTGCCAGCGAATGCGCACCAAAGGTATCGAATGTCCACGAAGGACCCGCACCTATCGATCCTCAATCTCTACTGGAACATCCGTAAAAGTCACTGCATCGTTGACGCCCAGCTCGCCATGACCGATGATATGAGAAGGGTTGTGCACGTATCTCCTCAGCTGGGATACGTGGAAGACGTCGTGCACCCGGTGCAATTGAGGTGGAAGAACTAAGCAGTATGCTACCTCGCCAACTCTGGTAAGGACTTGAAAAGGTCCGATGAACCTCGGAGATAACATGCTGCCTTTGCCAAATCTCCGCAAACCTCGTTGAGGTGAGACCCGTAGAAAGATGTGGTCGCCATCCTCTAACTCTAGAGGTCTCTTTCTCCTGTTGGCATACAACTTCTGCCTGCTTTGTGCAGTCTTCATCCACTCCTGGATGACCTGCACCTTCTCTGTGGTAGCCTGTACCATCTCTGGTCCCACTAGTGCGGACTCCCCTAGGACAGCCCATCACAAAGGTGACCTGCAAGGTCGCCCGTATAACGCCTCAAAAGGTGTCGTCCCAATGGTGGAGTAATAGCTGTTGTTGTACGCAAACTTCACCAAAGGCAGGCGATCCTCCCAGCTGCGACCGAAGTAGAGGACACAAGCACGCAACATGTCCTCGAGGGTCTGAATGGTCCGCTCAGTCTGACCATCCATCTGAGGATGGAAGGCGGTGCTCAAACGAAGCTGCATCCCGAAAGCCTCCTGCAACCCTTCCATAACCGGGAAGTAAAACATGTATCATGATTGGAGACAATCATCATGGATACTCCATGTAGCCACACAATCTTCTACACATAGAGGCATCCCAAGCTCTCTACTGAACCCTTCTCTCTGATCGGTAGGAAGTGCTCCCACTTGGTGAGTCGGTCGACAATCACCCAAATCGAGTCATGTCCCCTGGATGTACGGGGAATTTCTATCCCGAAGTCCATGGATATCCCATCCCACTTCCAGTCTACACTATTGGAAAAAGTACTTTTGGTGACTAGAATAAATACCGTCGCAAAAAGTCCGTCCAAGAGGTTATTTGCGACGGAGGTAACAACCCGTCGCAAATAACCGATTATTTGCGACAGGATTTTGTGTCCCGTCGCAAAAGGTTTGGCGCGGATAGCGTGCCAAACCACGTGAAGGTTATTTGCGACGGGGGAACCCTCCGTCGCAAATAGTGAAGTATTTGCGACCGGCCCCATTGCAAATACCCGACGACGGTTAATAGCTTTTTGTGACGAGATGTCCTCCCGTCGCAAAAGGTGTGTCGGCATGGACTATTTGCGACGTGACCCGTCACAAATAACTTTTTAACAACTGACAGTAATTAATGCGGGCATAGGTATTTGCGACGGGTAAACTGTTTCAAATAGTTCCGCCATAAATAATCTAACCTATATATACCCCATCCGTTTTTCTTCTCATTCCTCCCAATTTCTAGATCTTGTTTCTATCTGAACTCCGATTTCAGAGGGAAAATTTTTCTAAGTTAATTTTTTTGGTCACGAAGAAGTTGTGAAGCCGTCTACATCAATAGAAAATCATGTTTAAAGGTATATATTTTTTATTTAATTTATTATTTATTTCAATTTTTATGTTGATTTTTATTATTATTGATTAGTTGTAATTAAATTGAATTTAAATTTTTTTTTCATGACTATTTATTTGTACTAAAAAATTGAAATTTTTAGTCTTAATTTTTAATAATTAGTAGTAATTAGTAATTATTAATGATAATTAGTAATGTATATAATTAATTTGTAGTAATTAATAATAATAGGTAATAAATAATAATAAATACAAATAATTAGTAATAAATATTAATAAATATTAATAAATAGTAATAAATAGTAATAATGAGTAATAAGTAGTAATAAATTATAATAATTAGTAATAAATTGTAATAATTAGTAATAAATTGTAATAATTAGTAATAAATTGTAATAATTAGTAATAAATTGTAATATTTAGTAATAAATTGTAATAATTAGTAATAAATTGTAATAATTAGTAATAAATTGTAATAATTAGTAATAAATTGTAATAATTAGTAATAAATTGTAATAATTACTAATAAATTGTAATAATTAGTAATAAGTTGTAATAAATTGTTTTAATTAGTAATAAATTGTAATAATAAGTAATAAATTGTAATAATTTGTAATAAATTGTAATAAATTGTAATAACTAGTAATAAATTATAATAATTACTAATAAATTGTAATAATTAGTAATAAATTGTAATAATTATTGATAAATTGAAATAATTATTAATAAATTGTAATAATTAGTAATAAATTGTAATAATTGGTAATAAATTGTAACAATTAGTAATCAATTGTAATAATTAGTAATAAATTGTAATAAATTGTAATAAAATGTAATAAATTGTAACAATTAGTAATAAATTGTAATAATTAGTGATGAATTGTAATAATTAGCAATAAATTGTATTAATTAGTAATAAACTGTATTAATTAGTAATAAATTGTATTAATTAGAAATAAATTGTATTAATTAATAATAAATTTCATTAATTAGTAATAAATTGTAATAATTAGTAATAAATTGTAATAATTAGTAATAAATTGTAATAATTAGTAATAATTAGTAATAATTAGTAATGATTTGTAATAAATTGTAATAATTAGTAATAAATTGTAATAATTAGTAATAAATTGTAATAATTAGTAATAAAAATTAATAATTACTAATAAATTTTAATAATTACTAATAAATTGTAATAATTAGTAATATTTATTAATAAATACTAATAATTAGTAATAATTCGTAATAGTTAGTATTATTTATTAATAAATACTATGAATTAGTAATAATTAGTAATAATTAGTAATAATTAGTAATAATTAATAATAATTTGTGATAATTCGTAATAATTAGTAATAATTACTAATAAATTGTAATAATTATTAATAAATTGGAATAATTAAGAATAATTAGCACTAATTAGGAATAAATAGGAATAATTAGCAATAAGTAGGAATAATTATTAATAAATAGGAATAATTAGGAATAAATAGGAATAATTATGAATAAACAGGAATAATTAGCAATAGGAATAATTAGCAATAAATAGGAATAATTAGCAAAAAATAGGAATAATTAGGAATAAATAGGAATAATTAAGAATAAATAAGAATAATTAGCAATAATTAGGAATAATTAACAATAAATATGAATAATTAGCAATAATTAGTAATAAATAACAATAAATAGTAAAAAATAGGAATAATTTTTAATAATTAGGAATAAATACTAATAATTAAGAATAAATAACAATAATTAGAAATAATTACTAATAATTAGCAATAATTAGTAATAATTAGGAATAATTAGCAATAAATAGTAATAAATAGCAATAAATAGCAAAAAAAAGCAATAATTAGCAATAATTAGTAATAATTAGTAATAAAGAGAAATTATGAGTAATAAACAGGAATAATTAGTAATAATTAGTAATAATTAGGAATATTTAAGAATAATTAGTAATAAATATGAATAATTGATAATAATTAGGAATAATTGATAATAATTAGTAATAAATTGTAATAATTAGTAATAAATTTTAATAATTAGTAATAAATTGTAATAATTAGTAATATATAATTATAATTACTAATAATTACGAATAAATACTAATAATTAGGAATACTAAGCAATAATTAGAAATAATTAGCAATAATTAGAAATAAATAAGAATAATTAGTAATGAATAGGAAAAATTAGTAATAATTAGGAAAAATTAGTTATAATTAGTAATAATTAGTAATAATTAGTAATAATTAGTAATAATTAGGAATAAATAGAAATAATTAGTAATAAATATGAAAAATTAGTAATAATTAGGAATAATTGATTATAATGAGGAATAATTGATAATAATTAGTAAAAAATTGTAATAATTAGTTATAAATTGTAATAATTAGTAAGAAATACTAATAATTACTAATAATTATGAATAAATACTAATAATTAGGAATACTTAAGAAATAATTTGAAATAATTAGCAATAATTAGAAATAAATAATAATAACTAGTAATAAATAGGAATAATTAGTAATAATTAGTAATAATTAGTATTAATTAGTAATACTCAGTAATAATTAGCAATAAATAGTAATAATTTGAAATAAATACTAATAATTACTAATAATTACAAATAAATACTAATAGTTAGGAATACTTAGCAATGATTAGAAATAAATAAGAATAATTAATAATAAATAGGAATAATTAGTGATAATTTGGAATAATTCGTAATAATTTGTAATAATTAGTAAAAATTAGTAAAAATTAGTAATAATTATTAATATTTTTTAATAATTAGTAATAATTAACAATAAATAGTAATAATTAGGAATAATTAGTAACCATTAGGATTAATTTGGAATAATTAGTAATAAATAGTAATAGTTTGTAATAAATAGGGATAGTTAGAAATAAGTAGGAATAGTTAGTAATAAATAGGAATAGAAAGTAATAAATAGAAATAGTTAGTAATAAATAAGAATAATTAGTAATAAATAGGAACCGTTAGTAATAAATAGGAATTGTTAGTAATAAATAGGAATAATTAGTAATAAATAGTAATAATTAGTTTGGAGCAGTTAGGAACAGTTAGAAAGAAATTTTAATAAATTTTAATAAATTATAACAACTTGGCACAATTTCTAGTGGATTGACGACACTCCTTTTTCTTGATGACTTATCTCCTTTTAACTCTCACGGACTCAAAACATTATGAAAAATATGCTGCTACATAGGCATATTCAATCTCGTATGCATGAGATTGGATACCCATTCATAGGATCACATTTTTTATAATTTCTTGAGGTAGTGATAGTTGGAAGAAGACGATTCATCGATGAAAATGGGGCTCTTTTGTCCGACGGCTCATTTACTTGCATATTTCTCAGAGTGAAATCACAATGAAGAATCTGGTCAGAGTACACATATTCATTCTCGTGCATATGAGAATGAACATGCGTACCTCCTACCAGAATGTTCATTGTGATTTCCGTGTGAGAAAGATGCAAGTAAATGAGCCTTCCGACAAAAGAGGAGCCGTCAATCCACTGGAAATTGTGTCGCCCTTAATTAATTGTAATTATTAAGAAGTAGTAGTAATTAGTTATTTTTTTAAGATAGTGTTTTTATAATTTCAAATTATTCAAAAACAGTGATGATTTTATATTTTGTAGAAAAATATGGAATAAGCAAGTCGACATCAGTCATTATTAGATGATCACGCTTGGATAAATCAGCACAAAAATCCAAATGGATCGGGTTTAAATCCTGTATATACTGAGGGTTTTGAAGCTTTATTAGAATTTTCATCATCATAACCAGAATATGTTTCAGAAGGCACAATTATGTGTCCTTGTAAAAAAATTTCTCTGAGAATGTTTGACACATTTGACAAGGTTGAAGGACATCTCTTGCAGTTTGGTTTTCAACCAGATTATGTTTTTTGGTATCGAAACGGTGAACACAGTTCCAGAGAAGATACTAATAACTTTATTCTGGATCCATCACAGTTCCAACATTTAGTACATGATGTTGCAGGTCCATCTTTTCAACAAACTGAAACTCACGATGATATCGATTTAACTCCTGAGTTGGAACCATCTGAATTTTATGAGTTTTTGAGGTTTGTTGAGGATGCATTATATCCTGGTTTCAAGACACGAAAATTAGAACCGGTTGTAAAATTTATGGCTATTAAATCAGATAATGCAATGTCAAACAACTGTTTTGATCAGATATTTTCTTTGGTTAAAACAATGTTACCTGATGTAAATTTGTTTCCTGCAAATTACTATGAGAGAAAGAGGTTGGTTCATAATCTGGGCCTTAGTTATCAGAAGATTCATGTATGTGAAATTGATTGCATCTTATATTCTGGTGAAAATGATTCACTGTATAGTTGTCCCACATGTGGAAAATCGAGGTATAAAGAAGCTCAACTAGGGAAGTCTGGATCGATTCCTGTAAAACAGTTGAGATATTTCCCCCTTACTCCCAGGCTGAATCGTTTATTTATGTATCATAACATAGTGTCAATGATGTCATGGAACAGAACCAAAATTTCAACTGGTAAAAGCTTGAATCATCCATCTGGTGGTGATTCATTGAAACATCTTTATCGTCTACATTCGTCTTTTACTTTAGAATCCCAAAACATGAGATTGGGCCTTTCTACGGATGGTTTTTGTCCATTTGGTTCTTATGGTAGTCAGTATTCATGTTGGACTGTCTTTATAACTCCGTACAATCTACCTCCATGGATATTGATGAAGGAGACCTATATCTTTTTGACCTTATTAATCCCAGGACTTCTAAAAAAGAATATTGATGTTTATTTGAAACCATTGATTGATGAGTTAAATGCATTGTGGAGTAATGGTGTTAGTACATATGATGTTGCTGCGAAACAAAATTTCACATTAAAAGCTGCATTGATGTGGACAATTAGTGACTTTCTGGCATATGACATGTTATCTGGCTGGAGTACACATGGTCTGAAATCATGTCCTTACTGTATGGAAGAGAACAAAGCTTTTATGCTCGTCAATGGAAAGAAACCTTGCTATTTTGACTGTCATTGCAGATTTCTTCCAACCGATCATCATTTTCTAAAGAACAAATCTCATTTTAGAAAAGACACAATTGAAAGGTATGAACCTCCAAAAATGATCTCAGGTACAGAGTTAAAATCTACTGTATTTTCATTACCTCCCATCATATTTGGGCCAAAAGTAAACTAGAAGAATATTCATGGCTTTGGGAAAGAACATAATTGGATAAAATGAAGCATTTTTTGGGATCTCCAATATTGGTATGATTTATTGGTCTTCCACATGTTGGATGTCATGTATATTGAGAAGAACTGTTTTGATAATTTATTTCATATAGTTTTGGATACACCAGGTAAGACCAATGATACTATAAAAGCACGATTAGATGTTTCCCAAATTTGTAGGTGACCAGAACTTGAACTATTTTAAAATGTTAGATCACTGATATTAATGATGCCAAAATCAGATTATACAATGTATAAAGAGATTCAATTATTATTTTGTTAGTGGATTGCAGATTTGAGACTTCCAGATGGCTGTGCTTCCAATTTGGGCAGATGTGTTAATAATGGTCATATTACCAGATTAACAATTCATGATTGTCATGTTATAATGGAAAGAATTATGAAGATTGGATTCATAGGTTTGTTGAATTCATTGATTTGGGATTCGATAACAGACATATCATAATTTTTTCGAGACATTTGTGCAGCAACAACAGGCTACGATGCGCTATGAAAACTGGAAGAAGATGTTGCTGTAATTATATGTAAACTGGAAAAAATCTTTCCGCCTTCTTTCTTTGACTCAAGAGAACATCTGATATTACATTTTCCACATGAAGCTAAATTTGGAGGTCTAGTACAGTTTTGATGGATGTACCCATTCGAGAGATGCATACAGAAATTGAAGAAAAAATTACTTAACAAAGCATTAGTTGAAGGCTCAATTGCTGAAGCTTATTTACAAGAGGAAATTGTTTTTTCTGCTCTCACTATCTTGAATCTGAATATCCCTAAAAAAACTGCATGGGACAAAATGATGGAAATGTTAATGATGAAATGGAAAATAAATTATTATTTTTCAATCATCCAAATCTTGGCTTCGGCGGAGTTCAAGAACAATGGATTTCGGACGATGAACATCATAGAGTTCATACATATGTTCTGCTCAACTATGAAGAAATGAAAATATTTGTACAGTGCGTGGTTATATCACTTATTTTATAATTTTTGTTATAGTATGTAAACTTATTTTATTTGTAGGTTATATGATAATCATATCAAGAAACAACTTCACAAATTACTGCAGCTGCTCTTGAATAACACAGACAAAAAAAATTTCTCAATGGTTTCAAAAACGAGTAATATAAATTATTGATGGTTTAATATCAATTCAATTTACTATTTAATATATTTATAATTGTTTTAAAAAATTTCAGGTGTCTCAACATGCTGATAAAATTGACAAGTGACTGTGTATATTGAGTAACCCACCATCCAAAATGGTTAAATCTTATAATGCATATCTGGTTAATGGTTTCTGATTTCATACACGTGCATATAGGGAATCAAAAAAAAGAATAGTGGAGTTTGTTTGAGAGGATCACATCATAGGGAAATTGAAGTTGACTTTTATGATATTCTGGATGAAATTATTGAGCTATGTTATCTGGGATAGAATTACATAACAATGTTTAAATGTCAGTGGTTGGATACAGAGAGAGGCTTGCATGTTCATATGACTCATGGAATCATCGATATTGAATAAAAAAGTCTTCTAGTAGTAAATAAACCATTTTTGTTGGCTCAACAGGAACATAAAATTTATTACGCAAAGTACTGTGCTACTTCAATAGACCCGAGTGATTGGCGGAGCATAATAAAAATTAAATCTCGGGAAAATCAATTTACTCAAACTGAATGTGGTTCTGATGAAGTGGGAGGAATTGAAATTTTGCAAGAGACTACTCAAAATCCATCTTTTCCACAAAGAAACGTGAATATCGATGATAAAACCCCACAATAAAGGGTTGATGGTGATGAAGATGTTAATAATGTTACAAATGAATTTTAAATGATAAGGGATAGTGAAAGTGAAACTCATATGGATATTGATGATGCCGATGAGGAATATGGAGACATTGACATCATCAGATATGAAGATAACGATGAAGGTGAACATTGACACAGTTAAATACTGGTTATGATCATAAATAATATATATCTATATATGATTGTTATTTTCAAATATCTTCTAACACCAAATAATTTTGTGTTTTAGATGGATCCTGATCTATTTCGCGAGTTGTAGGAGGCCGATCCACCTTTGGATGAGGGGGATGTGGTTTCATTTGACCCTCAACCTACTGGTGGTTCTGGAGGTACGCGGAGGGGGCACAGTCTTGCGCGGCTGATGATTCTTGACCCTATCCACGAGTGACGTCAATGTCTTGGCTTTGATCCGCGAACATGGAGGTATGATATCCCATATATTTTACTTATCTTTTTCATTAATTTATTTATATATATACTAACTGTTTGATTATTTATTCTTTTTTCATAGTTTTTCGCATGTAGCTGTTGGACATGGGAGCGCTATCTTGTGCAATTATTTTTCTCAACCATGGATCACATGGGAACAGATTTCCGTTGATGTGCAGCTCTGCATGTACAATCATTGGCTGGTACGTAAATAAATAATATTTATTTTGAAATTTATTTTATTAATAACTTGATATTATAAATTATTTGTAGGGTTTATGGTATCCCATCGATGATATCATGCGTGACGCTATCCATGCAGCATGGGAGGTGGCTATGCGTGAGCGTTTGCATCAATTTTTTCACAATTTTGAGAAAGAAGACCGTTATGAAAGAAGGAGAGAGAGTATTTGATGAGTTGTATAGAGCCCACCAACCAGAGTAGATTTAATCTCAGGTTTGGTAAGGATTATGTGCACACTAGTTGGGTGGTGGATTTCAGAGGAGTTCTTCATTGGGTCGGCAGAACCGGGGGAGATAGGAGGTGACGCATCGAACTGGTAGTCATACATTCAATACGCATAGAGAGCATCTGGTAAGTATATTTTTTTAAAAATTTATATAACCTTAAATATAAAAATTTTATTTTAAATTTCTGTAGGAAGTCGAGCATCCCGATATTAAAAAGTTAGACGTTTATCGGAGGATGTATAGTGATCCGACCACTGGAGAGATTAGAGGTGATCACCAGCATCAGATTGAGGTTAGTATTATTTTTTCAGTTTGACAATTAACTGCATATAATATTTTCACAATTTTAATTTCAAATTGGAATTGAAGGGGTCATATGAGGCTATGGACTCTCTGACACAGGCTGAGGGTTAGGAAAAGGTGAGTGATCAGACCAGTGCAAACCATTTTGACGAGGCAACATGGATGCAGGCGACTCAGCATGGCTTTGAGAAGGGATGAGTAGTTGGTATCAGCTCTCATGTGACTCCTGGTACCTGTTATGGTACTAATGCGATGTCGATGTCGAGCTTGAGAGGAGCTCGTGGAGAGGAATCATCTTCTACCTCACAGTATCAAGAGCAGTTACGAGCTCAGAATGACCTTATAGAGAGTTTACAGAAGCCGCAAGAAGAGATGCATCAGTAGCAGCAGTAGCAGAAACAGTAACATGAGGAGGAGATGCATCGATGGCAGCAGCATCATCAGGAGTAGAAGGAGTACATGCACCATCTGACTCGTAGTTTGGGGATGGAGTTTCCTCCACCATCTTCTTTAGGTCCTCCACCTCTTCAAGAAGACACCCCAGCGATTTTTTTATGTTAAAAACATTTGAATTTAACATTTTTTGTAAGATGAACTATTTATAGTTTTTGTCTTTTATATTGGTGTGAATGTTAGATAATTTATTTTTTAATATTTTATAATTTTTTTTGTCAATATTGATAATTTTAATAATTTTAAAAAGTATTATTTTATTATTAATTTAATAATATTAATATAATTGTTTCATTAATCATAATTTTATTAATTATATTTTTTCAGTATTATATTTTTTAAGGTTTATTTATTTTACTAATAATAATAATAATAATAATAATAATTTATTATTTTTTTATATTTTTTATGAATATTTAGAATTTTAATATATTTTTATTTTAATTATTTTAATAATATTAAAAATTAATTTTTCAATAATCATAATTTTATTATATTTTATATTTTTAAAATTTATTTATTATTTGCGACAGGATCTGTTGCGACGGGTTGTCATCACAAATACTCAAAATAATTTTTTTAAAAAGTATTTGCGACGGGATTAGGGACTTGTTTCAAAAAGTATTTGTGATGAGCTCATCGCAAATAGTCTAAATAGTTTTTTTAAAATTGTATTTGGTACTGGATTACGGGCCCATCGCAAATAATTTTTTTGATGGGCCCGTCGAAAAAACATTTATATACATATAAAGTATATAATCGGAGACTTATTTGCGAGGGTGAAGTTTCCTGTCGCAAAAAAATTTCTTTGCGACGGGCCCATCGTAAATAATATTTTTTGCGACGCCGTTTTCTACAACGGTCTTTTTGCAATGGGACCCCATCACTAAAACTTATTTGCGATGGGATCCCTTCGCAAATTGCCCGTTGCAAATACCTAGAATTCTAGAAGTGTTGGGACCTCTAAAGGCTGAACCAAGCTTGCTGGTACCAGATGCCCCGCTTTCACTTGCTGACAAGTGAGGCACCGAGAGACAATATCTACAACTGATTTCTTCATTCCCGGCCACCAGTGCAGTCGTCGGAGATCCTGATACATCTTCTCCTCTTCTGGATGTACCACTAGAGGGGACATGTGGAACTCCCTCAACACTTCCTCCCAAGGTCACACTAGTACCATGGTATGTCCTCTGAAGAGGATGACGTGCTCCCCACATTCAAAAAATCTATTGGGTGCCTGCCCTATGGATATCTGAGCACGTCGTGTCTCGTAGTCAGCGTCCCCATGCTGCACCTCCCTGACTAACTGAAGAAGTGGGGGAGTCACTCTAACAGACTCTAGAAAAGATGCTCCATCTCTATCCACAAAGGATATCTGCAAAGCGGCCAGCTGCACCATTGCCTCACCTAGCAGCTGTATACCAGATCTCCTAATGAGTGCATCTACAACAATGTTCCCCTTCCTAGGAGTATAGAATATATCGAATTCATAGTCCTAGAGGAACTAAAGACAATGTCGCTATCTCAGGTTCATGTCATTCTAAGATAAGATATACCTGAGACTCTTGTGATCAGAGTACATGGTAAAACACTGGCCCATCAGATAGTGTTGCCACATCTTCAAGGTGAAGACCACTAATGCTAAACCCACGTCCTGGGTAGTATGGTTCTTCTCATGCTGTCTCAGCTGTCAAGGGCCATACGTGATCACTGCTCTCTCCTGCATTAAGACACATCCGAGTCTGGTCCCTGATGCGTCGTAGTAGACTACATACCCTACGCCTTCCTCTAGAAGCATCAATATGGGGGCACTATCCAACCTCTAACTCATCTCCTGAAATCTCTACAAGAATCTCTCTGACCACACAAAGGATTACCCATTCTTTTTCAAGGATAATAGTGGTGCTGCAACTCTGGTGAAATTTGGCACAAACCTCCGATAATATCCAGCCAAAACCAAGAAACTACATACCTCCGTCACACTCCTGGGTGGCTCCCAAGAAAGTACCACCTCAATCTTCCCTAGATCTACTGTAACTCCAGCTTCAGAGATGAAATATCTCAGAAAGTGAACCTCTCGGATCTAGAACTAGAAATTCGAGAGATTACCATAAAGCTTGTGCGCTCGGAGTGTGTCTAATACAACCCGCAAATGATAGGCATGATCCTCCTCAATAGTCGAGTAGATCAGAATGTCTTCGATGAAGAATATGACAAAGTGATCAAGGTATGGCTGAAAGATCCTATTCATGTGTCCCAAGAACACTCCTGGAGCATTGGTTACGCCAAAAGGCATAACCAAGAACTCGTTGTGGTCATACCAACACTTGAAGGATATCTTCTGCACATCCTTGTCTCGTACTCTGAATTGGTGATAGCCTAATATGAGGTCTATCTTCGAGAACCATCGTGCTCCCTTCAGCTAATCAAGGAGGTCTTCAATCCTTGGGAGTGGTTACTTGTTCTTCATGGTCACTAGGTTCAGGCCCTAATAGTCAACACAACGCCTCAAGCTCCCTTCTGCCTTCCTGGAGAATAGAATAGGGGCTACCCAGAGAGAAACACTGGGCCAAATGAATCCCTTCCCCTGTAACTCCCCCAGCTATACCCGCAGCTCACAAAGCTCCACGGGAGCTATCCGATATGTTGATGTAGATATCGGTGCCATCCCAGGGAAGAATTCAATGTAATAGACTACTTCCCTATGAGGAGGTAGACCTGAGACATCATTTGGGAAAACATCCGCATAATAGTCCACCACTACAGATAGCTCGGACTCCCCACATCAACTGCTCTGAGGGTAACGCTAGCCAACTGATGAGTAATCAGCTGCACCCTCCTTCGAGTATGTCCATCCTGCGCTGCAAATGCCCCCTTCTCACTAGTTAATGTAATCCTGGTCCCATCCATGCAGACACACCACACTTTGCACCTAATACAGTCAATATGAGCATGGACTGTAGATAACTAGTCCATACCCAAGATGACATCGTAAGGCCTCGATGCCGCTACTAGGAGATCCCAGCCGAAGCTCTCGCCACTTAGAGTAAGCTCGCACTGCTGGAACCAGGTATTAATCATCGAATCTGCTCCCGTAGGAGTCTAAATGTAAGGATCGAGCCAACGAATCCATCGGAATCTCCGAGCTCCGAATGAGGGTAGTGAAAATAAAAGAATAACTAGCACCTGGGTCTATAAGTACAGCAATTAAGGTGGAGTAGACACAGATCGTACCTTGTATCATCTCCAGAGTGCCATGATCGTAGGCCTCACTGAGATCTACCTTGTCCACATGCTCCCTACAGTAGGGGTGGACCTCATGGTGGTGGTGGCAGTAATATCTCGAATTGTCACCCACTGCTAGCTGCACGACCAGCTCCTCTTCCACGTCCGCCTGCTCCCTGCAGACCACCTTGATCGAATATCTGTCTCTACCTTGGCGGTCCTTCGACCTTCAACTGATCATTCAAACGTCATGTCAGATATTCACAATCCATTTGACCCTTCCCGCCGCATGTGAAACACTGCCCTCTCCTGGCATGCCTGTCTCTGCCTCGGATTCTCCGTACAACCGACTCTGAATCATGTGGTCATCCACATATAGGTCTGGTCCTCTTGGAACTCTACAAAATCTATCTGCTACCAGCTATAGAAGACTCTGATATGTGTTTACAAGTGGTGGATCTCGTTACTAAAGATAGCTCTGCAAGGAAACTCTCCATTAAGAGGGATCTCTCTAACACCCCTACCTGTGTCGAGATGCTGAGTGGGATCATTGAAGCCCTTCTCTCCCTCTTGAGCCCCTGCTCAAAGGTCTGGTTCCTGAAGAATGGGCCCTGCACCATATTGGTGGAGTAGTGTGAGTGGTCTGTGAACGTCACTGAGTACCGAGCTACAGTCACACTGCCCTACTTCAGATGAAGTAGCTCATGAATGTGCACTGGGCGAAGAGTCACTAGAACAAACTCTACCCGAAACAGGCTCTTGAAGTCTTCCCAGAGAAGAATAACCTCGTTGTGGACCTGGAGAATCAATCTCCAAAATCTTCCTACTGCTGCATGTAGAAGGCTGGGGGAAAGGATCACCATGAGATCAGATTGTGTACCTAAAAGTCGGAATACTATCACCATAGCCTCCAGCCAATCCTCAGCTGCCTGTGGGTTCATCTCTCCACTGATCCTGGGTAGCCTCTGGCGCTGGAACTCGGGCAACGCGCTCAAGCGGCATGCACCGTCTACTACTGGGGCTGGTGGCATCGGTGGCCCAATTGGGAAAGGTACCGCTAGTGACTCTACTGATGCCTCTACTGGAAAAGGAACCTACACCAAGGCCTCATCACTCAGTGGGATATCAGTGCGAACAAATCTAAAAAATCTAGCCATCTGTCTGCATGGAGGCATCCTGAAAAGAAACAGGTACGCTACAGTTAAAAGTTATACCTAGTGAGCTGGCCTGGTGAGATGACTTAAAGAAAACTTTTGATAACACACACGCAATTTGTGTTTTCGTACACTGAGTCCGAAATCAGTAGTCAGGGTCCTGGTGTATGGATATGTTAACCACCACACCAACACTAGACTCCCTAAACTAAAAACCACACTCACTACACTTAACAGTATTTCTTCACAGAAAAGATCAGAGTCCTAAGTTATATGGTAGAACCGACTCCTTTGATACAAATTTTTCATGACCTGCCCCCACGACCCGTACCATGACCCCCCCAAGCCCGCCTTCCACAAGCTAGGGGCTGGGGACCAGCACCAAATGTGTAATTCCCTAAAACTGGGAAGACATTGCCTTTATAACCTGTAAAAACACACACAAGAAATCACACAGCTGGTTGATACACTAAGTAAACTGTATAAAAAAAGAGTGCTGAAAGAAAAAGGGGCCATAATACAAGTCCAAATGGAATGTACAGGTTCAATAGTGATACAATACAACTACAAGATATGGAAAGATAGCTCCTGGATCATCCTCCGGGGTTTCTACCTGAAGGGTAGGTACATATCGCCTCCTCAACACTCTACTTCTGACCGTATCCTCTGTGTACCAACTCGTCATATGGTCCACCTCCAGGTACCATCCAGTCCTGGTACTCTTAGCCTCAGTCGGCGCTGCCCGTCGTCTTCATCTAACACAACAGGGTTTGGGCATAGCCCGTGCAGGGGTGTGTATAACGATACTCAGTAGGGACCCCAAGAGCCTCAAGGTCTCACAAAATCCACCAAGGATAAACCAAAAATAATTAAATCAACAGATAACCCTACTTAGTTATATGCCCATACATATACCTATGTTATCAAGTGATACATCTCAATCATGAGGAAAACAAAGAAAAACTAACTCAGCTCAACCATGATTTTATTCTAGGGGTAGTATCAAGTAACAATCTCAGTCACATTGTCGAAACCTCAGCTACTGGAGAACTCCTCCTCTATTGAGTAGAGCAGGCCTACCACGACACCAGGTACACTTCCCACTAACCTTGGAATGATGAGGTACTCCTCCTATCAAGTACCGTGGATCTGCCGCGTCACCAAGCGCGCTCCCCACCATGGGTCTTCCGCGTCACCAAGCGTGCTCCCCCTTGTATCCTACTGTGGTACTCATCCGTTCGAGTACCGTAGGTCTGCCAAGACACTAAGGAAATCCCAACTGTAGGTATGCCACGACACCAAGGCACTCCCCACTGGGCAAGTCAAGTCACTCCGAGTCAAAATTGTCAGCAGTCTTTAGGTCTCAACCAACTACTAGGTCTCTGCACTATGCTCGCTCGTCTCTGAGAGGATCCACACCACGAGCTACTGGTCGATACTCCAACTATCACGAATTCCCACGAAGAAGAATCTCAAAGGTCCTCCATGTCATAGGTGTCTCAATGCAACAGAAGGTGCGTCAAACCGGTGCCCGGTCTATGTGTGATTAGCCTTTCAGTCCCGGGGGATTGGTTGGATTCGTGCTCGATCCAACCTAACCATTTCCCATATGAAACCAAAACTCTAGTGGAGTATACCAAAGGGACCGTCTCACTCCAAGATTTCCAACACCGCTGATGGTTCGTCAAACGGACTTTTGGTGCCAAAGTTATGGCCAAAAGAGCATAAAGGGTAGTAGTGGGCCTGGGTCTGGTCCGACCCGGTCGGACCAACCTGGCCCGACCTGCCAAGGGTCCACCCAGCCCAACATGCCAGGTTAGGCCTGGCCCGTGATGTGGCCCGGTCCACTGGGAGGTCTATCAGGCTGTGAGGGCTACGAGGGGGAGCAGAGCCCATGGGGGTCACAGGGCGGCGCTACCGTAGGGGTGTCGTGATGGCATGGGGCCGGTTCGGCCGGGGTGTTGTGAGCGGCACGGGTTAGTTCGGCTGGGGCGCCGTGGGGGTGAGAGTTGGTTCGAAAAGGGTGCCGTGGGCGGAGGGGGCCAATTCGACCAGGGCGCCGTAGGGGGTGCGGGACAGTTCGGTCGGGGCGTAGTGGGGGGCATGGGCCGGTGCGGCCTGGGCACTGCGAGGGTGCGAGCCGGTTCGATGGGGGCGCCACGAGGGGCACAGACTAGTTTGGCCGAGGCGCCCCGGGGGGCGTGGGCCGGTTTGGCCAGGGCGTCGTGGGGGGCGCGGGCTGGTGCGGCCGGGGCACCGAAGGGGGTGTAGGATGGTCCGGCCGGGGCGCCGCGAGGGAACATGCTAGTTCGGATAGGGCCCAATGAGGCTGCTGGCTGGTTCGGCCAGGAGGGTGGAGCGCCGCAGGGGAGGTGCGGGTCGCGGGGGCCACGGGTGGCGGTGTCGTTGCCTTCGTCACCTTCGTCGTCTTCGTCTCCTTCCTCTATTTCGATGAGTACAACAGAGAAGAATGATAGAGGGGTCAGGCCATTTTGGTTTGGCCCACACCCTCCACCTTTAGGGTGGTAGCATTTGGTTCAATAAGGAAGAAGAATGATGAACTTCCAATTTTACGACCTCTCCAACGATTCTTTTCCAAGCCATAAAATAAATCAAGGAAAGTATTATCTTGAAAATAAACCCCCTATCTCGGGTTGATACGTCGACAAAGTCATGGAGAAGAAGGAAAATCATTGGAAAAAGACAGACGTCGGTTCGTCGTCGTTGAAGATGTCCTACGTCGGAGGATGTATCGAGGAAGAAGATCGAAGTCGGGGTGGATGTTCTTCATTGGTGTTCTTCATTGGAAGAACAAATTCTTCATTCAGAGAAGTAGTTATTCATTGGAGAGATTTTCTCCCAGGGCTCTACCAAAATGAAAAGTGTGCCAAAATAATAGATTACACAAAATATTATCTTGTTGGAAGAATTCAAAAAGTTTCATTAATTATGGTGGATGGCATAATTAAAGCATGTGGGTTGGCACAATTAATGTGGAGGAAGTCAAGAGGCTCCTCCACATTATTGAGGGGGGTTGAGAGTTTCTCTCAATTAATGGGTGGTTTAGTCCCTGGTGGTCCCCACTACAATAACCTCTCATGGGAGGTTATGGTTCAGGTGGTCCCCACCACCATAACCTCTAATGAGAGGTTAAGGTATGGTGGTCTTCACACCTCAACTTCCACATAGAGGATTAGTTACGGAGGCTCCCACCTCCCAACACCCACATGGGTGTTGTGAGTAAAAATAAAAATGTCATACACTTTTTTTTTATTTTATTCTGACACGAAAAACCCAAAAACTAACTTTCACCCTTGACCAAAAATCATTGAGGTGAAAGTGTTCTTAAGCGAAAACCAATGCTGTGAGTTCAACGATGCCCTCAGATTTCAATTTCGAGCCCCGGTTCAAAAGTTAGAAAAACCCTCTCGCACTTTTACTGAACATACCCAAAACAAATTTCAGAAATTCATTTCGGGCACTCCGAACCTTGAAATCTTACACCGTCATTTTTCCTGGACTCGTAAAATTCTCATATATTTAAAAAACATTACATGGAAATTCCGGGTCTTGAAAATAACCCTATATCCACAACTTTTTGGAATTTTTTTCATATCAATAACCAAAGGGTTATTTTCCAAATGTTACATGATTAATATATCATTATTCTTTCCCTAATCATTGACCCCATTGTTTGATTTTCATATATATTAATTAATCCTACAACCACAATCATTGGTCAGTTCCTGAAATATTCTCTATATCATGTTCAATTATTTATGAGTGAATTTTTAATAAAATCCTATGATTATTAAAAATTTAACACTTTACTCTATACAAATGAATCATCAAAATTCTTAAATTAAAAAACCATAATACAAAATTGTAGATCATGTATAGGATAATTTATCTCATGATTTTTCAACCTACATGAAGTATAAGTAAATAACTTATCATTATTATTTAAGACACAACCACATCATGTCAATGAATAGTAACTATAAATGATGAAATTTCCATTTCTATAAGGTAGAGAAAAAAATAGAGAATTCACTAATCTTGTATTTAGTTCTTGAAAGCAATGATCACATTATTTTGTGCATATGAATTTAACTCATTTTTGAGCTAACTATGTTAGTGGGAAAGATAGTCGTGATGTTTGTTTAATATAACATTGGAATTAAGATGTTAATCTAAGAGAAATATGAATCTATGTGAGAGTTTTTGGTCTTGGACATTCATGAACTGTTTTTTATAATTGTGAATAGTTTTTACCTCATTAGAAACAATATTTATAAGCAATGAATTTTTTTCAACCAAAATATACAGTAACTAAATTTCCCATATATTTTTTTATTTAAGGTTTTTAAAACAATACTTTGGTGTATTTAATATTCCACTTTCCATTTTGAATATACCAAAATGTAATCTACAAACACAACCACAAACATATCCAAAATTCATGTATAAATATATTCATGAGGTCCATCATTACTGTAGGTGAATTAAAAAATCTAAATTGAATAACTACAAACTCATAATTACCATATATAGTCAGAAATAGTCTTTAAAATATCATCCTCTATAAATTTTAGATGAAGGTACTTGAACCATATATCAACCATTGAAAAATATTGAGCTCCGTTGATCAGATCATACAGATCATATATATGAGGAAAAGGGTACATGTTCTTAAAAGTGATGTTATTCAATACTCTATAGTCAATGAATTTCATAAAGAAATATCTTTATTTTTAACAAAGAAAATAGTATAAAACTATAGTGAAGTTCTAGGTTGAATTAAACCATTATAGAAAATATCCTGTAATTTCATTTTAAATTCAAAATGTCCCACTTGGTCCTTTTGGTAAGTGGGTTTACAATTGTCTTACCATAAAAATCTAAGTAAAAAGTAAACACCACTTCTTAATTAATAATAAATTAAGTAAAATCCATAGAAAATATTTCCATGTATTCATTCACTTCTAGAACATCAATAAATTTAATAGTTTCATTACTTTCAAAAATGTTAGCGATTTAAATTTCACTACCATATTTACTGAATTTCTTAGCTTATGGGTAAGTCCTCAAAATTATGAAATCAATGAAAATAAATTCATTATCCATGAAATATATCTTATAGTGATAAAATGAAATAAAATCTTTACCAAAAATAAAATGAAAATATATTATGGAAATCTCAAAATGATTTGTGGGAAAGACAATCCTAATAATGATAATAGTAAGAATCATATAAATAATGGTTTCTTTAAGGCTTCCACCCTGAGTTTTACCCAAAACAAAAATATTATTTTCATGTCAGGATATACCCATTTTATATGAAGCTTTATAAAAAATAAATGAATGTGATGATCCAAAGTAAAAAAGTGAATTGAAAAAATTAATATATACAATTATTGTTTCTATCACCACTTCATTTGACGATCCAACATCAACTATAATAGTAGAGAAAAAATCATCCATAATTTATTTTGATCATGATGATTTACATCATGTGAATATAAAATAAAACACATGTTATATTAATGTACCAAATCATTCCAACTAAAACACCCCTCATTATATGGTTATTGGCTACCCTATTATTTGTTCATTCAGGACACCTTTCATTACAGTCAAAACCTTGTGACAATACTAACCCCATTGGAAACACTTCCAAATTTTTTTCAAACCTTACTTGAAATTTTATTTACCACTCATGGAAAATTTTAGGGGCTTACTTATAGAATTATTATCTAGTTACTTCTCTATTTAAAACCACATTTAACTTTTATTACTCTCTTCATCTTGAGGAAAATATGTGTTATAAAACAATGTCTCAAATTTCTCAATAAAACGAACCTATTTCTAATAAAATTTAAATTATCAATTGTGAAATGATCTTATTAATAATGGTTTCAATCATGTGAAAAACTGATTATTATTACTAATAGTTTCCTTAATTAAAATTTTCACATTCTTGGACAATCTTGTGAAGTCTTCCTTATACATTCCCACTAATTCTTCATAATTTTTATTCATTTCCCTGAATTTTTTTATACATAAAATATTGAAAATTTATACAGAAATATTTACTAAGCAATAAATGGATGAATACTTACTATTTCATGGAATCAAGATCGTTTATATCTATATTAATCTTATCTAACGTCTAAAATTGACTTGCTTTACCTTCAAAACGATAAATTCAAGGGTTACAATTTGATGTTTTGAACATCCCATTACTTCAAATATCTTTTTTAGGTAATTGATCCATCATTTGGATTATAATGGGTCAGATTACCCGTTAATTTAAGGGTGATGTGGATTCATGAAATACTCCAATATAGATATATTCATTTTGAATATATAGGGTTACACTCTTGCATGGATACCACCACCATTAATATATTGTTTCAGCTGACCCATCATCACAACAAACTATTTTGTTCCAACTCCAACCATCTTAGGAAGATGATTTTGAAGGATATATTCCACTTGGTGCCCTCCAACTATAGCTTCCCTATTTTTTATTCAGATAACCATTCTGAATAGACATAGATAGGAAAAAAATGCTAATCATAAAATGATATAACATTTTAAATTAACTATATTGTAAAATCATTTAATAGAATTCTATTATCATTATAATAAATTCTAAAGTTATCTAAACCATACATAGATACCAACTATATTGATATAGCTATAAGAATAAAATAATATTGAGTTTTTATATGAATTCAGATTATTTTACTTTGAGGATATTTTCAAGATTAGTATAATATTAGGTTATAACTCAAATATAAAAAATCAGTATAATATATATTACACAAAACCAATTCATATATATTTTTACCATAATTAAGAACTTTTGAAATATAGAACGATTTATTTTCATGGAAAATATTCACTAATATCATCTTTACCTATTAATTTCCCATTACAGTCCATGAACCCTATAAAAAACGTTTTAAAAAGTGGGATGAGAAAAACGTGTTCAATAAGTGACAAAAAATGAATGAAAACCATTAGTTCAATTAAATACATGAAAACACATGAAATGTTTTACCTTAATCTCAATTTTCTTTGAGTGAATGAAATATATTATTTTCACATGAAAAACATACAATTTTTTTAAAATCATTAAAACATGTAGAAGGAAATTAAAAAACCTTTTAGAATCATAGGGAATAACATTCATAACTTGATTAAAACCCATTTCCAAAGTATCTTGAGCCTAGTAAAATCCCTAGAAGAAACCTTTTGGCAACTCCCCCTTCATTTATATTAAGACAAGGAAAATTACCCACTACATTGGAGTACTATACGTGTGAACCCATCATATATGCTATAGTAGCTTCACCTAGTGATATCTGGGTCCACCCATCATATAAGTTGATATTTTTACACCCAGTACTATCTGGGATCACCCATTTCTTTTTTATAATGATCATGTACTATATCGAGAATTAATAATTTTAATTCATTCACTTCTCCATCATAAAAAATTTGAAAAACTCATTTAAACTCCAAAGAAAATCAATTTTGGATATCAAAATTAAATTTTATTTTAAAAACCCATTTTCAACACCAATAATACCATTTTATTTAGAAAGACCATTTTGAATACCAAAATACCATTTTCTATTAATACCCTTTTTTAAAACCAAAATAAAAGTTTCTTTTGAACAAACCATTTTTAATAACAATAAAAGTGAAGCAGTTTTTCTTTGAATAGAACATATATGTTTTTAATATCTTCCAAACATAAAATAATGGTTATAGTGGAAAAAATTTGATTTCTCTCTATATGTTAAAATAGATCCTTACTTTTGTCATTTGTCAAATCGTCCTTTATAAAAAAATTAAAATATTACTTTTGAAAACAATTGAAATAACATAAAAATATGAATAAAATATAGTTTGTAAATATTTTATGACCATATAATATTTCCAGAAAATAATATGAAAGACACCAATTTTTAAGAGAAATATTTTTAAGGAAACATTATAAAAGGTTTTTTAAAAGGAAAGTCCCTCATCACTTGGGAAAAACATGAATCCCTAGCCCCATGAAAAAATAACATTAAAAAAATTAAATATCATGAGAATAGATAAATTCATGATATATAATATCAATAGGTATTTATATTCTTCTTCTAAAATAATATTGGATAATAAAATCAAAATATTCTTCAATAAAAGAAAATTGAGATGAAGTCCCTTGTATTGAGTCTGACTTGTTATACACATTCTTTATCTTCTTGAATAATAAAATTACGTTAATTATTACATTCCTAAGAAAATTATTATTGTTTATTATTAAATAAATTTCATTTACTAAAATTTTATAAAATATTATATAAAAAATGATGTTTATGTTGAGTGTTTCAGGGATATATGGATTATGTGTCAAAAATTACTTCGGTAGGATAAATATTGTTCAAAGAGGTCATTGTTTTAAATATAAAGACTAATAATAATGAAATTATTATGATATTTAAACATAAATTATATTTTTTAAAACTAGTCATGAATGATGGTTATGAAAATGGAACAACGTTACAATCATGCACATATTAGGTCGTTCGCATACATGAGTATCATTTCAGTTTTTTGATGATCATTATGAAAATATGGTAAGTAATATTTTACAATTAAATAATGATAATCATATCATAATAACATATCATATAATTAAATATACTCATAAATATATCATGCATCTGTTTTGGTCATGAAGAAAATAATCAAAATTCTATGTACATATGGTATCCACACGTACAAGAATGATGTTATCAATTTTTAGTGTAAGTTTCAAAATAATATAATATAATTTCATAATGATAAATATATCTGTAATATCATTATTATTTCATTAATATGTCATATTTTCATTAAATTTATCCTTATTACATTCCATGTAATGTGTTAGTGAAAAATAAATCACATCGCTTCAAGAGGTGATAATCCACTGTAAACACGAGTGATGTTATCGTACCCCCATGGAATTGAAAGTAAGAAGGAATATGTTATATCATAACTGAATAAGTATGAATATATTTATAATTTTTTATATGCTTTAAATCCATCATTACAACCATCCATTGTAGGTGATGGTGGAAAATGAATGACATCAGTTCACGAAGTGGTAGTACACTATACACTGGAATAATGAATTAATATCCCATTTGATTGAATACAATATGGATTTAGTTTATTACATTAAAATAGGTGCATATTATTATAGTATATATAATGGAATTTTTATATAATCAGGATTATATAATTTTTTAAGTAGGTGGAAGAAGGAATAAAATAAATGTTCTTTGTTAAGCACAATAGCTATTCCTCGAGAGACCTCCTCATGTAAGCATGAGAGGCCATAATAGGACAGATTTATAATCAATATAAGGCCTCTTCGATGTGGAAATGGAATTGAGTTGTCACCACCCGTCCTAGTGGGGCCCGAGCCGCAACTCCCCAAGCCCGCCTCCAATAGGCCAGGGGCTGGTGACTAGCACCGAGTAGGCATGATACTAACATGGTAGGAATTGCCTATAAACCTATACACATGCACACACATCTCCAAGCCCACAAAGCTGAAAAGTAAAAACTACTAAAAGGAAAAGATGCATGCATACACTAAAACCTAACCACAGAGTACAACAGGAAAGTAATGCACAAGAAATTAAAACCTTGGGCCAAAAGTAAAATCCCACCAAAAAAAGAGTCTGTAACAAAGTCCAACCTGTAAAGAAAGGTGTTGGGACTGTAGTCTGTAGCTGTAGGAAAACACCTTGGTCCGTCTGATCTCATTGAGTACCCTACGGTCCTGGTCTGCCATGAATCCTGTCAAAGGCTCGCTCTTCTGCACAAGACACGACACATGCGGGAAAAGCCCATGCATGGGTGAGTATAACAATACCAAATAGGACACCCTGAAACCACAATGGAATACAACAAGGGGAAATGCCACAAAAGAAAGGTACAATCAGATCCACACAATATATGTCTGCCGAACATATAACAAGAATATCCACATATACTCATACACAACCACCATTGCGAAACCCCCATTAGGATCGAGCTCGAAGATTCTACTAAGCATGCAACCGAGAGAACACACTCCTAAGTCTGAAAAGAGATATATGAAGTACTCATTCCGGGAGAACACACTCCACAAGTACATTGAGAACATGATGATCAGATGAGGATCACAACCAAGTCATGGGGTGATTCCGACAACTCAGTCTGAGCTAATCCGCTAAGCAGAGGATCGACGCCTGGGTAAAGTCGGTCACATCGATACCAAGAACTCTACCTAGGGTACTAGGAATGAATAGAGGATCCAGCTCTAAGTCTCATAGAGGGGATTCCAACAACTCTATCCAGGAAGTCTTGATGAAGGGATCATACTCCTTTATATAGGAAATGATACTGGGAACCTTCAAGAGAACGACCAAGGGGATGAACCCTAAGGAATGCAGTCCAAGTCACAGAAGGGAACTGGCTCAAGCCATAAAGAATTGGTTACACAATGTATAGTATGGTTACACCCCGTGTTCCTTGACCCCGGGTACTACCTATGTAAATGGACCATGTCATCCGTTCAAGCTGTGTAAAACTCAACTACACGGGGTGTAGAAGAATCACACGCCGTGTTCCTTGACTCTGGGTACTGCCCGTATAAACAACCCATGTCATCCATCCATGCTGTGTAAAACACAACTACATGGCATATAGAAAGATCACACACCGTGTTCCTTTACTTCGGGTACATCCCGTGTAAACGCCCCATGTCATTCGGCTTGTTAGATCTAAGGTAACTAGATGGCGTGTAGAAGACTCACACGCTGTGTCCGAGCACCTAGGGCTCGCTCCGTGTACACTGTCCATGTGCCCGTACACGGTCTTTGTCCGTGTACGTGTCTCCTACCCGTGTACCAGCACACGGTGTATCTCGTGTATCTGGAAGGGTCTAGCTGGGGAGGGGTATACACGCTGCGTCCTATGCCATATACCCAACCCGTGTCCGTGTACTCCCGAGGTACACTCCATGCGGTCCGCCGATGAACACAATCCGTGTAGCCCATACTACACGCCGTGTAGTCGGGAAATTTCCAGAAACGCCGTCTTCCTCCCCGCACCGCGGCTGATCCTCTGGATCCATGGTTTCTCGTCCGTTCATCCCAATACTCCAGTGGTTGGTTTGTTTAATCATGCAAAGACCGTAACAGGTGATTTAGGTCCTTAAATAGGATCATAAAACCTCGAACCATCCATACGAAGAAAAATGCCCGAAAACTCGTATCTCCCGATCTTCTCCGAATCGCCTGTCGAAACCTTCATCGCACCTCCGTGACATTGCTACGGGGTTGTATCTACAATCTCAGATCATTGCACCAAAAAACGAATGCGCAATGATTGATTTCTTCCAAGAACTCGTAGAACGCAACTAAGAACACGAGGGAGAAAATACAAGAATCAAACAAGAGGGATGAACCTTGATTGTTGTTCGTGATGATCCATGTTCGTCGTCGTTAGATCAAAACCTCAACAAACAACAAATTATACAATCTCGAGTAATTGATTTACCGATAAAACCCAAAATCACGCCCGCCCGCAAAACGATCGATCTGTGGGCTAATCGGTTCGCAGATTAGTCCGCGTTCATCGTAGGAATCAAGAACAGGGGAAAGGGAAATCAAAAGAAAAACATCATACCTAGATTCCGTGACGTTTGTTGGTGAAGATCCGGTCTTCGCATCGTCGTCACCGATGAAAATCATCAAGAACGCTGTCACCGCGTTGGGATGTTTTCTCTAGAGCTTTCCAGAGCCTCCAGGGAAATTCAGGGTAATGGGAATTGTAACCCTTATCCCCTGTGAGATCTCTATTTAAAAGATAAGGGATATTTGATGAAACAAGATTTAATAAAACATTTTAATTAAATATTTTATTACAGTTATGTCCAAAAACTGGATTCCACCACCGACCTGCGCCGACCGATGTTAGGCCTCGCCTTATGTAAAATCGTTGTTCCGAATGCAATGGTGCCCTCAGATTTCTGATCCGATCACCCGTTAAAGAGTTATTCCACTTTTTCAGGAAAACCGCATGCGCGTGTAATTTAATTATAAAATTAAATTCAAACATTTGTTCTGGGCTCACCGGGCTTCAGAACTACATGCCATCTCCGAGCCTGGCCTCGAATTAATTCCCATATAATATAAAAATAATACATGAAAAAATCCGGGACATTACATCACACCCACCATAGGGATTTTACATCCCCGAAAAGCCAAAAAAGGGATACTAAAAAAGATGTGGGTACTGCACGCGAATCTGAGCCTCCCGCTCCCACGTACTCTACTAGAGATTCCCGTACTGCCACCAGACACGCACAAAGGGAATAGCTCATCCACGAAGGAACTTCTCCTGCCGATCCTCGATCTCCACTGGGTACTCAGCAAAGGTCGCTCCATCATCGATGTCTAGCTCTCCCCAGTCGATAACGTGCGATGGATCGTGCACGTACCTCGGTAGCTGCGACACATAGAAGACGTTGTGTACCCGGTCCATCTGAGGAGGTATAGCCAAGCGATACGCCACATCGCCAACTCTACTCAGAATCTAAAAAGGGCTGACGAACCTTGGAGATAGCTTGCCACCTCGGCCAAATCTCTACAATACCCATCGAGGCGAGACTCGAAGGAACACATGATCTCCTTCCTCAATCTCAAAGGGCCTACACCTCCTGTCAGCATAAGTCCTTTGCCGACTCTGTGCAGTCTTCATCCGCTCCTAGATGACCTGCACCTTCTCCGTAGTAGCTCTCACCATCTATGGGCCCATGAGTGCTGACACTCCTGGGTCAGTCCAGTAAAGTGGCGACCTACAAGGTCTCCCATACAGAGCCTCGATTGCTGCCATACCAATAGTGGAATGATAACTATTGTTATAAGAAAATTCCACCATTGGTAGGTGATCCTCCCATCTACGACCGAAGTCAAGTATGCAAGCTCGAAGCATATCCTCCAGAACCTGGATGGTCCGCTCTGTCTAACCATCAGTCAGAGGATGAAACGTTGTGCTCAAGCATATCTGAGTCCCAAAAGCTTCCTGCAATCCCTTCCACAAACGGGATGTGAAACAAGAATCACGTTCTGAGACGATCGTGGATGGAACTTCATGAAGTTGAACTATCTCCTGCACGTAGAGGTGTCAAAAGCTCTCTACTGAACTCTGCTCCCGTATGGTAAGGAAGTGGGCCGACTTGGTGAGTCGATCAATGATCACCCAGATGGAATCGTGTCCCCTAGACGTATATGGTAAACCCGTCACAAAGTCCATGGATATCCCATCCCACTTCCACTCTGGCACCTCAAGGGGATGACTCAAACCTGCTGGTACCTGGTGCTCAGCCTTTACTTGTGGACATGTAAGGCACCGAGAAACAACCTATGCCACACACATCTTCATTCGTGGCCACCAGAACTGACGTCGGAGGTCTTGGTACATCTTTTCCACTCCTGTATGCACTGCCAAAGGAGAAGTATGGAGATATTTCAATACCTCCTCCAGCAACATCACTGGTGCTACTATAAGTCCTCTTAAAAGAACAACGTGCTCCCCACCTTCTGAATATCTACCAGCCGCAACACCTGTGGATATCTAAGCACGTTGAGTCTCACAGATATCATCCTCACGCTGTGCTTCCCTGACTCGCTGTAAGAGTGGATGGGTAACAACCATCGACTGAAGGTAATCTCCCTCATCTCTATCCACGAAGGATAACTGTAATGAGGCCAACTGTCATGTTGCCTCATCTAGCAACTGTGAACTAGATCTCCTGCTGAGAGCATCTTCCACAAAGTTCCCATTCCCAGTAGTATAAACGATCTCAAAGTCGTAATCCCTGAGGAACTCAATTCATCAACTTTGTCTCAAATTCATATCCTTATGAGAAAAGATATATCTGAGACTCTCGTGATCAGAGTAGATGGTAAACCTCTCACCCATCAGGTAGGGCCGCCACATCTTCAATGAAATGACTACCGCTGCCAACTCAAGATCATGGGTCGCGTAGTTCTGCTCATGTGGCCTCAACTGATGTGAGCCATAGGAAATCACCTCTTGCCTCTGTATTAGGACACAAACAAGCCCGGTTCCTGATGCGTCACAGAACACTACGTACTCGACACCCTCCTCCGGTAATCTCAAGATCGGGGTGCTCGTCATACTCTGTCTCAACTTCTAGAAAGCCTGCTGGCATCTCTCGGTCCACATGAAAGGCTGCCCCTTTTGGGTCAAAGATGTCATGGGTGCTGAAATACCGGAGAAATCAAGAATGAATTTCTGATAGTATCCTACCAACCCAAGGAAACTCCACACCTCCGTCATGCTCCGGGGTGGCTCCAATGATAGTACTACGTCTACCTTGGCTGGGCCCACTACTACACCATCTTCTGAGATAACATGTCCCAGGATGTGAACCTCCTGTATCCAGATTTGACACTTTGAGAGCTTCCCATACAACTGGTGCTCTCAGATTGTGTCCAGAACCATTCTTAGGTGTCTCGCGTGCTCCTCCTCGGACGCAGAGTACACAAGGATATCATCGATGAAGACCACTAAGAACCGATCTAGATAGGGATGAAAGATATGGTTCATGAGTCCCATGAACACTGCTAGGGTGTTCTTCATGCCAAAGGGAATCAACAAGTACTCATAGTGACCGTAGCGACATCTGAAAGTCGTCTCCTATACATCCTCATCCCATACTCGCAACTGGTGATAGCCTGATCGTAGATCATCCTTCGAGAACCATAGTGCCCCTCTCAACTGGTCGAAGAGGTTATTGATCCTCGGTAGTGGATACCGGTTCTTTACGATCACCTGATTCAAGTTCCGGTAATCCACACATAGCCTCAAGATCCCTTCTGCCTTCTTGGAAAACAGCACTGGGGCCACCCAGGGTGAAACACTGGGTCTCACAAAGCCCTTCTTCTACAAATATTCCAGCTGCACCCTCAACTCATGATGCTCTGTAGGAGCCATCAGATATGTTGATGCTGATATCGGTGTCATCCTGGGTAGCAACTCAATGTAGAAATCTATCTCTTTACAGGGAGGTAGTCCGACTACATCCTCCGGAAAGACATCCTCGTACTCATCCTATACTACTAGAAACTGGAAACTCGTAAAATCTGCTGCGCTAAGGGCTAGGCTAGACAACTGATGTGAAATCAGTTGTGCCCTCCTATTCATGAGTCCATCCTGCACTACCTAGGTCTCTATTTAACCAAAAAAAGAGAAGGTCGTTCCATCACTGCGGACCCACCGCACCATTTAACTAAAATAGTCAATCTGGGCATGAATTGTGGATAGCCAATCCATACCAAGAATGAAATCGTAAGGCCTCGACACTACCAAAAAGAGGTTCAACCGAAACTCTCGCCTCCAAGGGTTAGGTCACACTGTCTACAGTGGTGTGTGATCTCTGAATCTTCTCCAGTCAGTGTTTCTAAGCATAAGGGTTAAGTCAACGGCTCAACAGGAATCTCAAGGTCTCGAACAAGATAAGCATCCAAAAAGGAATGACTAGCACCTATGTATTTCAGTATGACATCCAAAGTAGAAAAGACACAGATTTTAACTCTAATAATTCTGGGAGTACATGAGTCATAAGTCTCTACCGCCTGCAGCTGTCCCTGCCTCTGTCCACCAGCTCCCTGAGCCTGGGGTGGACCTCCTAGGGGGGGTGGTGGTAAAAGGTCAAAATGCCGACCACCTTCAGCTGCTCTCCCAGATCCCCTACCACGTCTGCCTCCCTGTGTATCTGTCTTCTCCACATGTTTCCTCTACCTCGATGGTCCATCCACTACTCTAGTGTCAGTAGTACGGCGGTTTGGACAATCTTGAGCGAGATGTCCCCTGCCATCACATAAGTAGCATGGTCTCTCTCGAGGCTGGCTGGATGCGACCTGCGAACCCTATACGGCAGATCTCCTGTCATGGGATCTCCTCTGAAAACATATCCCATTCTTGGGTCCATGACGTGGGCTCCCTGTTGTTGAGGTCTCTGCTCTAGCTCGCCCACTACTGACAACTGCCGACTGTCTCTGCTCTGCCAAGAAGCTCTGAACCACAAAATCCCGCTCAAGAAACCCATAATAAGTAGGAATGCTCATAGGGATGATGCTAGCTTGGATATCTCTGTGTAATCCCCACTCAAAAGTCAGAGCTCTGAAGTACTGATCATTGACCATATCCATCGAGTACCGCGAGAGGTCGGTAAACCGTGATGAATAGTCAGCCACCGTCATGGTTCCCTGCTGGAGCCGAAGAAACTCCTGTATACAAACTGCTCTCAGGGTAACTGATGAAAACTCATATATGAAGAGATTCTCAAACTTCGACCACGAAAGAGTCACCTCGTCGTGAGTCTGGATAACCAAACTCCACCATCGTCCTACCGAGCCCTGCAAAAGGCTCGCTGTCAGGATCACCATCTGGTCTGCTAGTGTCCTGACCAAATGGAAGACTCTGGTCATTGCCTTAAGCCAGTTCTCTGCTGCCTAAGGATCAGGGTCACCTGGAAACCTGAGGGATCTCTATCTCTAAAACTCGTGGAGTGCACTCTGCCTGTGCTCCTCCTCCACTGGTACAACAGGCACTAAACACTGCTCCACAAGTGGTGGGATAACTGCCACACCACCCAATGGTAAAACTGGGGGATTTGGTCCCTGAATCAAATCTTCATCACTGAGGGGGTCATCCTCATGATCGAGCTACTGGATCCTAGTGGGTGCACGTCACGAAGGCATCCTGTTAAAGAATCAATATGTATCTTAGTCAGTGAGTATATCTGGAGAGTTGACTCAAGAAGGACATGGAAACCACAACCCATTCCTAAATGATTCATGTACCATTATTTTCCCCTCCACCTAGTGTTCTCATGTTCTGAGTCGAAAAAGAAGATATCAGAGTCCTGGTGTATGGATACGTCAGCCGCCCGTACCAACCCTGGGGTCCCTGGCCTGAAAGCCGAACTCGAAACACATAACACTGTTTCCCCAAACCAACTCACAGACTCTCGGTCCTATGGTAGAACCGACCACCTCTGATACCACTCTGTCATGACCCTTCTTAATGGGGCCCGAGCCACAACTCCCCAAGCCCACCTCCAATAGGCCAAGGGCTAGTGACTAGCACAGAGTAGGCATGCTACTAACATGGGAGGAATTACTTGTAAACCTGTACACACGCACACACATCTCCAATCCCACAAAGATGAAAAGTAAAAACTACTAAAAGGAAAAGATGCATGCATACACTAAAACCGACCCACAGAGTACAACAGGAAAGTAAAACACAATAAAGTAAAACCCTGGGCCAAAAGTACAATCTTACCAAAAATAGAGTCCGTAAAAAAGTACAACCTGTAAAGAAAGGTGCTGGGACTACGGTCTGTAGCCGTAGGAACTTACCTCGGCCAATCTGATCTCACTGAGTACCGTCCGGTCCTGGTCCGCCTAGAATCCTGTCAAAGGCTCACTCGTCTACACAAGACATGACACGTGCGGGCAAATCCCATCCGGGTGTGAGTATAACAATACCCAGTAGGACACCCCGAAACCACAAAGGAATAAAATAAGGGGAAATACCACAAAAGAAAGATACAGTCAGCTCTAAAGAGTATTTGTCTACCGAAAATATAACAAGAATATCCAGATATACTCATACACAACAACCATTGTGAAACCATCACTAGGATCCAGCTCGAATATTCCACTAATCATGAAACCGGGAGAACACACTCCTTGGTCTGAAGAGATAGATATGAAGTACTCATTTTGGGAGAACACACTTCACAAGAACATTGAGAAAATGATGCTCAGATGAGGATCACAACCAAGTCATGGGGTGATTCCGACAACTCAGTCTGAGCTAATCCGCTAAGTAGAGGATCGACACTCGAGTAATGTTGGTCACATCGATACCATGAACTCTACCTAGGGTTACAGTAATGAATAGAGGATCCGGCTCCAAGTCTCACAGAGGGGATTCCAACAAATCTATTCAGGAAGTCCTGCTGAAGGGATCATACTCCTGTATATAGGAAATGATACCAGGAACCTTCAGGAGAAAGGCCAAGAGGATGAACCCTAAGGAAAGCAGTCCAAGTCAAAGAAGAGAACTGGCTCAAGCCATGAAGAATTGGTTACAAGGCGTGTAGTATGGTTACACACTGTGTTCCTTGACCCTGGGTACTGCCTGTGTAAATGGACCGTGTCATCCCATCAAGCTATGTAAAACTCAACTACATGGCGTGTAGAAGAATCACACGCTGTGTTCCTTGAATCCGGGTACTTCCCGTGTAAACGGACCATGTCATCCATCCAAGATGTGCACAACTACACGACGTGTCGATGGATCACACACCGTGTTCCTTGACTCCAGGTACTTATCTTGTAAACGGCCCATGTAATTCAGCTTGTCAGATAGAAGGTAACTACACGGCATGTAGAAGACTCACACGCCGTGTCCGAGCACCTGGGGCTCGCTCCGTGTACGTTGGCTATGTGCATGTACACGGTCTTTGTTTGTGTCCATGTCGCTTGCCCGTGTACCATCACACGGGGTATCCCGTGTATCTGGCTGGGTCTGGCCAGGGAGGGGTATACACGCCGTGTACCCAACCCGTGTTCGTGTACTCCCGGAGTACATTCCACGCGGTCTGCCGACGAACACACCGTGTGTAGCCCATACTACACGCTGTGTAGTCAGGAAATTTCCAGAAATGCCGTCTTCCTCCCCGCACCGGGGCTGAACTTCCAGATCCATGGTTTCTCGTCCGTTCACCCTGATACTCTAGGGGTTGGTTTATTTCATCATGCAAATACCGTAATGGGTGTTTTCGGTCCTTAAATCGGATCATAAAAACTCGAACGATCCATCCGAAGAAAAATGCCCGAAAACTCGTATCTCCCGATCTGCTCTGAATCGCCCTGTGAAACCGTCGTCGCACCTCCGTGACATCGCTCCAGGGTTAGATCTACAATATCGGACCGTTGCGCCAAAAACGAATGCACAATGATCGATTTCGTCCAAGAACGCGTAGAACGGAATAAAGAACGCGAGGGAGAAAATACAAGAATCAAACAAGAGGGAAGAACCTCGATCGTTGTTCATGAAGATCCCGGTTCGTCGCCGTAAGATCAAAACCTAAAAAACAGATTATACAATCTCGAGTAATTGATTTCATGATAAAACCCCAAATGAAGCATGCCCGCAAAACAATCGATCCACGGGCTAATCAGTTCGCAAATTAGTCCACGTTCATTGTAGGAATCAAGAACGAGGGAAAGTAAAATCATAATAAAAAAATCATACCTGGATTCTGCGGCATTCGTTGGCGAAGATCCGGTCACCGCATCATCGTCACTGGTGAAAATCGTCATGAACGTCATCGCCGTGTTAGGAGGTTTTCTCCAGAGCTTTCCAGAGCCTCCAGGGAAATTCAGGGGTATGGGAATTGTAACCCTGATCCCCTGCGAAATCTCTATTTAAAAGATAAGGGATATTTGACGAAACAAGATTTAATAAAACATTTTAATTAAATATTTTATTACACTTACATCCAAAAACTATATTCCACCACCGACCTGCGCCGGCTGATGTTAGGCCTCGCTTAATGTAAAATCGTTGTTCCGAACGCAACAGTGCCCTCAGATATCTGATCTGAGCACCCGTTCAGGAGTTATTCCATTTTTTCAGGAAAACCGCACGCATGCGTAATTTAATTATTAAAATAAATTCAAGCATTTGTTCTGGGCTCACCGGGCCTCGGAACTGCACGCCGTCTCCGAGCCTGGTCTCGAATTAATTCCCATATAATATTAAAATAATACATGGAAAAATCCGGGACATTACATGAGTAATGCATTTTGGTAGGTGTTTTTTATATAATGTGATATTATGGTATAAAAATGAAGATATGGGGTGTCCTTTTACATATGAGGTGAGTGGAACAAATGTGATTTTTAAAAATAATAAGATGTTCCCACATTATTCACATAAGAAAGGCTAAAAATAGATCATTATAGATATTTAGATATTATAAGTTCAAAATATGGCTATAAATATTTTAATATAAAAGTATTTTGGTTATTTTTACCCTTATCTTTTAAAATTAACCCATATTAAACCCGTTTTCACCTAAACCACAGTAATTAATTTCTATTGTTTTCACTATTCATTATGGTAAAAATTAAGTTGAATTTTTTTGATAATATAATTTACCTTTTTCCCAAATATTTAATACATTTTACAAAATTTAAATTATAGAAGATTAAAATTTTAATTCAAAATAAAACCCAAATTCACAGTGAAAAAGTTGGTCTCAAAGAAGTGTATTTTTTGAGAAAAAGATGATTTTTTATAAAATCTATGAAAAATAATTCTCATTTTACGAATAAAAAGATATTTTTAATGATATAACTTATGTAAATTTCATTTAAAAATTTACTCATTAGGTATTATCTTAATTAATTAAAATGGAGAAACATTATCCACAATGAAACAATTTTAAAATAACCCTATTTCTAAACCAAAAAATAAAATAATAAGAAAATCCAATATAAAGTTGATTTGAAAGTTTTTAATTGAAATAAAAATAAATAATTAATACTCATGTAACCTAAAATAATATTCATAACATATTGGGACTTTTAAATTATTTAATTTAAATTTAATAAATTATTTTTTTAGAAAATATGTACTTTCACTATTCAGTAAAAAATAAATTTTTTTATAAAAAATCCAAAAATTTAAACATAATTTAATTTTGATATTTTTATTCAAAGAATGATATTATTTTTTGAATTTTAAAATTCTATATTTTATAATTTCATCTTTTAAATAAAATAGTATAATAAAAGATTTTAATTAAAATAACTTCCTTTATGATTTAAAAAATACTTAATATTTTTATAATGAAGATAATCATATTTTTAAAAATGAAAGTATTTTATTCTACACTTACCTATTTTCTTTCAAATATTGAAAACTAATTTCATGGATGTGGATAGTTCTAAAAGTTCTAAGTTACAGCCATATAACACAAAGTTGTCTTGCTGAGTTGAATCCCCAACATCACAATGGAAACAAAAATGTAATATGGTGCAAGAATTTCCTGAAGTAAAATTATTAATGTGTAGATAACATTGGAGTAATGTAAATAATATTCAAAATATAAAGGTAATTTAGGCTAACCATAATCGACCTTATAATAGTAAAATTGACTAGGTTCATGCATTCACAATCATTATAGATGATATCATGGCTGAAAATGATATGGTGGCATGTATACTTAATTTTTTTTTTCAATACTAGTAAGTACATTGTTTAACACTAGCTATATGAGTTCCTTTATGTCATCAAATATTTCAAATAATGTAGAGTCAAACCTTGAACTTCTTGAAGTAGAGTAATCAGTAATGAATATTTGAGTGATTATCCAAGCATTAAAGGTGTATAAAAACTACAGTATCCACTTTAGAAAGTATAATACCATTGAAAATATAGCAGTCATTCCCATCATCAAATTCAATAATATAATAGGGATGGACTAGCTCTAAAAGTAAATTTCTAAGATAAAATTTAGAATAATGAAAATTTCTATCTTCTGGAAAAGAAATCATAGTTTTTTTGTCCATGGAAAAATATCCCAGACCGTGCTTTTTCTAGAATTACCTCCCATATCCATCATTATGGTATTGTTGAAGTAGGAGGAAAAATGAATATACCAAGATAAAAAAATGTCCCCATTTTGTAGGAATAAATTTATATATTTCCTCAAGAGCTACCTGGACCTCCCCCGTAATGATAGGTATAATTCTCCATTAAACTCATTAATTGATCCTATTGGTTTGAAACAATTATGATATATAATTAAATATATAGACTTATAAAAATTAATGATGAAAATACAAGACCTATTGGAAAATGTTTTGAAATTTCCATATTTAAAGATACTATTCTAATGGTTAAGTTACTATTTTAAATATCTAGATTTATATTCCTATGGTCAGATTCATATTCTAACTATCAGATTACTATTACAACAGTAACATTTTTAATTATCATATGGGTTCCCTATAATCTATACATAACTCAAATTTCATTCATTATCTAATAACATAAATTTCCTCTCAATGTAATATATATATATAATCATTTTCAAAATTAATATTTAATTGATAATATTATAATTCATTTAAATAGTGTTATTCATGAGTTTAATTTTTATGTTTGACTGAGAGTATCCAAATTTTTATGTTTGATTGAGAGTGTCCAAATTTTTATATTTTACTTTTCTAATTTTCTATTTTTATCCCATTTTATTATTTTTAATTCCTATTTACATGTGTATTTTATAAATTTAATTTCAAAATTATTATAATAAAATGTTGTCTGTTATGTCATATTTTGTATATACTTTATATTAAAAAAAATTATTAAGTCTCATACAATCAAATAATTGGTGGAAAAATTCCATTTATAAAATTCATCGTCGTTACATTCATCCACCCTTATAAAATTTGACCTTCAATATTTTTTTTACAATTTTTTGGAGATTATAGTTGAGGGAAATTATACTTCATTGCTCTAGTTTATATGTCACATCTTCATATATATTTGGTTTCACCATTGTAATTTCACTTAGTGAGTTGTCTTGTTGTGTATAACTTTATCTATTCAGTCTAATATTTTCACAGGTCACTTTTTATACTATATATATTCTTCCTACTATAATACATCAAAATTCCAAACATGTAGTATATCCGGAATGTATTTCCATAAAAGGTATATGTAGAATACAACATGTATTTGATACTAGGTTAGTGGGAGTTTTAGTTGTTAAGTCATTCCTTAATTTTCATTAAGATACTAAAAGTTTTTTTTTACTTGAGACTTATCTTACCCTTCATTACAAATATCATAACTCTCTTACTTGGAGAGATATGTGGGATGAACCTATCTATTTCAATAATCTCCTGGTCTCATTGATTATTTTCAATAGATCTATTCTATCGAATATTTGCATCCCAGATGTGTTGTTGAATGGTATTTAAATTTTCCTCCTTTCATCAACCATTATAGGTCACCATATCATTATTCACAGAATTCATTCAAGAATAAATTTTATATTAATCCCTTACCAGGAAGGTCTTTATATTGGGCCATTTGGATTATTAAGTGGAAACTATTATATTATGGGAACTCAACTAGACGAATATGATGGTTCCATCATTATTTGAAGTCCTTCTATCGTGATTTCATCATGAATTATAGTGTTTGGATAGTCTTCTCTGATTCACCATCTCTTTGAGGGTGACATATCACACAGAAGTTCAACTTAGTGATTAGTGCATGTTTGAAACACTTCCAGAACATACAACTAAATATAATATCTCAGTTATATACAATCAAAAATTACTTCCATTCATCCTTAAAACATATCTAATCTATATCCCTGTAAGTTGATCAAGTGATAATTCATCGAGAATTATAATTAAATGATTATCTTTTTTAAGTTTATCCATTAAAACTTATATAGAATTATTTCATATAAAATTCATTTGAAGTATCATGTAAAATAATATAGTGATTGTTCATATTTCTATTTATGTATGGCTAATTACTGCAACATCCCCTTGGAATTGTTCCTTTAAACCTTCATATTCTAACATACAATTAACATTGATGTAAAATAGTAGATCTAATGAATCATATTTTCTCACAAATAGTTCTCTCTTTGAACCAAATACATCATTATGCTCCCTAGGTGGAATGAGATGGTCAGTCTTTGTGTATCATTCACCATCTATATCTTTTTATCAGGATATTATTGTACATATATTTATGACCCAAATCATATAACATCTTCTTCATCAATTTTGAACTCTAGGGATTTCCATTTTATTATAACTTCCACATTCTTCTGTATTTCCACATTATCTCACTAAAAATCTGTTATCTCCATCATAAGGGATAGTTGATAAAGTATTTGGGAAACTAATTATGAGGTACCATTATTTATAATAACCATGTACATCCTATTATATATAAGAGCATTTAATCTTCCTAATTTTCAATATTGATATGGTTTCTAAATTCTATATACATAAAAAAAATCTCTTGTTAATTTCCTTCCCTAGATAGTAGTGGATTGATAATTCATAGACCTTTTTTATCTATAACCATATTACCTAATGAATATTATTCTATATATATGAGAATATATATTATAAAATCTTATGATACATATATATCTCATATTTCTCCCCTTAGGGATAATACTACTCAATTTTCAGTGTGAAGATTATTGCATCCAACTCAAGAACAATAATTTGATTGTTTTCACCTAAACATTCAATTGGCTTCAGGAATAGGATATCACCCTATCATTTTTCATCAATAAATATCATATTCCCTTCCATAAAGCATAATTTTATACACTTAAATGTTCCCCACATGAGGGAAGAATGAGGAAAGGTGAAGTGATAAGATTCATTTTCATTTCCTTACTGATCTCATAACATTCTCCAATTTTGAAAAGATTTTCTCCCATATAAGTTGGGTGGTTTAACGGGTTCTAAAATCATGATTTGATTCTAAATAATCATCATTAATATCCATATAGTCTAAGGGAACTATATATCTCCATTATATATGTTGGTTTGGGCCACTACCAAATTAAATTTGTCTTAAAGGGGTCTATAGTTATCCCTTTACTGGTGATATCATGCCCCATGAATGACACTTCCTCAATCTAGAACACATATTTCCTATAATCTTCATATTTCATCAAAATTAACAATGCCTTTAGAAAATTATTCTAATTATTTCTCTTTCTCATCCATTATTTTGTATTATATCTAAATATTACCTATAAAGTTGGAAAAAACTTTATTTTATAAAATCATTTAAGTCTCTATTCAACAATTCCATGAAAATTTTAGGAGAGGTAGTGAGTTTGAATGGAATCACTATGAATTCATAGTGTCTATACCATGTCCAAATGATAGTATTTTGAATATATTCATTCCCCACCATTAATTTGTGATATCCATAGAAAAGTTTATCCTTATAGGGATTTTGGGACCCATGTAGTCGATCAAACAATTTATCTATCTTTGAAAGGGGAACCTTTTCCTTATCAGTAATTTTTTTTGAGTTTGAGAAAATCAATATAGAGGCTCATTGAACCATCCATCTTCATAACAAATAGGACCAACACACAACATAGTTAATTACCAAGAATAATAATTCCATTTAAAAAATAATATTGTAACTACATCTTTTTTTATTCAAAAATATCGGTTCTTCTAATCTAGGATTTCTTGGATATATGAAGAGATACAGGTGCTACATTGATTGAGAACTGAACCTCCCATTCATGAGGAAGATATGGGAACTCTTTAGGGAATACATCAGTGTTGTCCCTAAAAAGGGAATGTGTTGAAGCATGTTTCTCTACTTTGTATCAATCATTTTATTTGTATATTTATTCTCATAATTTAATAATATACATAGTTAAAAAAATCTTCCAAATGAGATTCACAATCCTCTTAACAATAGTATAAAATTATAGGATGACTCAGTATGTTAAGAGTTATATCCCTCTCCCAATGGTTGATGTTTTACTTATATAAGGATGGATAATCCACACCCAAAAAAACATCATACACTACTAAAAGAAGTAATGTGATATTTTCTTAAATAATTATCCATCAAACATTAATGAGGGAATATTTATATACATGAGATATAATAATTTCCCCAAATTGGTTCTGATAGATAACTCATCCTCAAATATTTTAGGCAGTGTTTGAATATATATAATAGTGTTGAATTATGTAAAGTAATTTGAACAACTATATACATATAAGATATTTTAAGATCATTATGAGATAATGATCACACCTTTCAATATAATGATATTCTTCTATCCATTTACTATATGAAAAATAAACATAGGGATTCAAATAATAAAAATTCAAATCATATAATAAGGGAAACTAAGAACAAAAAATGGATAATTTATATATGATAGGAAAATCCTAAGTTATGAGTCTTTGGATTTCAGTCTTTATAATATATAGAAATGTTTACTATTTGGATTTTTATGTTAATAATCTATTCATGTCCATCATAATTCTTCACAAATAGATTGGGAAATTTTCAAATCATATTGTGTGGGTGTTTCAAACATGTTGTGAAGTAAGGCCCCATTATCATGCAATTGGTGATAATAAAGTTAAGAAAAAATATAATAATTTCTAGGTTGTTACACCTTGGTATGAATGTGATAGAGCCATATCCACATTTAGTATCCTGATGGGGATATAATTACCTAGAAACAACTTTCTCAACTCTTCATCGAAATTTCCAGATAAAAAAATATACACTTACTTATACATATGGTTATAATTATCTTATTCTTTTCTTAATACCCATAATTAAATATACCATCCTATGATACCAAATATAGAGACCCAACAATTTTATAAATATTTTTTTAGGATTATTTATGTAGATGTCCAATAAATACAAACATATGATCGTATGACCTTGTTTATTTCTATGACTAGGTACATAAAACATTATCATGGAACTAAAATAAAATATTTTTTTAATCTCTATAATTTACTCAAAAATACCTTTTATCTACTAAACTGTATAAGATATACATGGTAATGTATAAATATAAATGGTTAACTACAATACCCAGTATGGGAATAAACATAGAATTGAATCATAGTGTATGATTCTTAAGGAATAACATGATAGATTATAGGATAATTCCAATTGTTAATCATGTAGAGGAATAAAATTAATAATTTATAATTAAAGGTTCATTGAAACGTATCAATTTTGAAAAAATATAAAACATGACATATACATAAGTCATGGAAAACATCCAAGAAAATATCACATGGTTGATAGAGTCCAATAATGTATTTGGTTTAATCTATTGTCCCATAAATATCATATCATGAGATATAAACATTAACCAATTCATTTTATATATATCTGGGAGCACCCATGATAACATGTACCTTATTTTGTGTTCCAAAAGTCAATGTTAAACATTAGGCATAAACATAATAATTACCCATGTAAATAAATTGTATATATAATCTTGTATCATTTTTTCCATCAAATGATATTTCATAAAAATTCCATCAGGAATAATGAATTTAATATTTTAGACATTCATATTTTAATTCTTAATAAATTGTCACAACATATGTCTTTGATTTAAAAAACATCAATAGATGTGATAGATAAATGTGTATAAAAATGAACATTCAAAATGGTGGTTTTAAGTAATTGATTTAAGACAACAAATAAAGAATAAATATGAAATTTTATTTAAAAACACATTGTAATATAGAATGGTTATAACTAATATGTTGAGAATAAATACAATAATGGATAATTATATAAAATCATTAAGGGTTATAAAAGCCCCTTTAATCAAGATTGGTTTTAATGAAAGCATTTCAGAAATTAGCATAATAAATATTACACCATCTATGGAAGGAAGAATATTTTTGGTTATATATGCAAGATAAAAATATAAATAATTTATAATATTTCCATAACATCAAAAAATGAGGGAAATTGAGTTACATATTGAAAGATAATAACCTAATTAAAATGGGAGGTTTAGAGAGATCCCTTAAATTATGATCCAGAATCATTCTTCACATTAACTTTATGACCATAATAATAAAATAAAATAAAATAAATACATAATTCAAAACCATTTCCATATATATTTTACCTAATATAATTTTTTTTTATTTACAATAATTTTATTGAGATATAAAGACTGTATTTTTGAAGGGAGTTCTTATCATGATTCCAATGCCAGATCAATTGTGGATAGTTATCGATGTTCTTTTAAAATGGGACTATAACACAAAAAGTGAAATTAAATGTATTCATGTTATTATATAAATTTATATTTTATTAAATATCATTTCTATTCTAATATATGGATGAATTTCTTAACAAAGACATTAAAAATATGCGGTTAGTTCATGTATGACTCTTTACCGACCACCATGAAGTAGACTAATTTTATTTAATAAGATTATAATTAAAATATTTTTTTTGAAATAAGTTATTTTATTCGTTAAATAATAAAATTTTACCATTTTATTTTTTCTAACACCATTATTTAAAGTGGTTAAGAAGGATGAAGTATGTTGTTCATAGAGGTGGTGAACCAACAATATTTTGACCAAAGTTTTAATTTTTAAAATAAAGGGAGGGAGGGTAGATGATAAATATTACAATATAATAATGATAAGAAATTATATTTAGGATACTGATTTTAGTATTTTTAGGTTCACGGAGATCGTATGGAGTGATATAAAATGAATAAAAATAAAAGAAATTTATTATAGAGTTTACATCATTCTTAGATTGTCTCCTTTTAAGCTCCACCATAAAGATGTAAGGAATGGACTTCAAATGAGGCAGATAGTATGCAGACATAATGTAAATTATTGAGAAGGAAATTCTGTAGAAATTTGGAATGTTTCAAGGCTTGGATGACATGAGGATAATGGGAGGTGAGGGGAAGTATTTATAAGGGTATGAGAGGGATATTTTTGAATATTACAATAATTAGTATTTTATTTTGGCAGAAGACTACCAATAGTGATGAATATTGTGAACATATATAGTAAATCATACATGTGAGTTCAAAATAATTGGTTATTACATTAGCCATGACTCAAAAATTCACATGTGTAACTAATAATGTTAAATATATTATTTGATTGTATTTTATTATTGACAAAAATATATACTATTTTAGAAAAACAAAAAATATTCACGCTAACTTTTTTTGATGTTTATATTAAAAAAAATTATATTCTGATAATAATTCTATAGTTATTTTAAAACTATAAGTTAAATAAAATGTTTATTTATTTAGAAAAATACTAATATTAATATTATGATCAATTTTCAGACCCTTTGAAAAATTACTTATTTTTTGATAAAATTATATTATCATTATAATAAAATTTAATATTAATTTATGAACCCTTTTTGTTAAAGTAAAGTTTCTTTTAAATATTTATAAATCTTTTAAAATTGAAATAAATAATTTTTGTTTAAAAAAATAATAAACACTTATTTTACCCTTGAAACATATATTTAATTTTATGATTATATTGGTATGTAATATTCTCATTTTATAATAAAACTAAATTTTATTTTAAATTTCCATGGGTGAAACAACTATTATAATGGTCATGTTACTATTATTAATTTTAAGTTTACAATTACAATTATTAGATTACTTTTTTAAATGTCCAGATAAACATTCTGATAGTCAGACTTTTAATAGTTATGCAGCTTCCCTATATTCAAGAAATACTTCATAATTCATTTGTTTTTATTCAGTTAAATTTTATCTCAATGTTATATATATATATTCATTTTGAAATTCATGTTGAATTAATAATTTTCAACTTAATGTTAACAATGTTGTTGTAAAGTGAAATTATTCTGGTGGATTGATCGGATCCAAAATTTCATATTTTAGTTATATATTTTTTATTTTTATCTAAATTTAATAATTTCAATTCAAATTTAGAAGTTTATTCTCTAAATATAATTTTTAAATTAATATATTAAAATTATATTTTATCGATTATGTGTTTCATATTTGTTATATAATACTACATTACTATTTATGAAACAATTATATAAAGAGAGGGGAAATTCCATAGATAAACTTTAGGGTCCTTACATTATTCCATCCTTAAGAAGTTTTTTCCCTTGAAATATTTTTTTACATTCTAAGGTGAAATCATGGTAGGGTAATTATAATTTATGGACTCCATTGGTTCTCATTTATCCTCCTCATACCTATGGTCATGCTACAGAATTTTGAATACATGACTCATCTTGTTCGATATGTCCTTATATATATAGTTCAAGTAAGTAACCAACTACTCCACAAAAGAGAAATAATTTTCCATATGTACCACCTCTGAATACATTACATATGAGGTATATGGTGTACACAACATTAAGATAGATACATGGGATATTTTGTGTACAATAGACATTTCTAGTGGGGTTTTGAATTGATAATCCACAACTACAATGTGATAAATATTCTCATAGGGGATGATGTAATTAGGGCTTATCATACCCTTATTCCCAAATTTTATGAATCCATTCCACAGAGGTAAGCATAAGAACACTTTATATCCAACCTCAAACATTATTTATCCTTGGTGATTTTTAGTATAACACTTATGTTAACTTGGAGTAACCCTCATGTGCTTCTAAATAGTCTTGAACATTTATTCCATTTCATCAACCATTTCTTTACCTAGGAACTTGCATTCACCAACTTAATCCTTGAATTCATGGTTTTTGAATCTCTTCTCAAAATGGGATTTATATTCGTCCATTTGTATGCTTCACTAGAAACTATTATTATGTGGTAACTCAACCAAAGGAAGATATTGATAACAACTTTTTTGTAATGTAACTATCATGCTATCAACATATATTTCTTTATTCATAGTATTCTCTCTAATTGGAAATCAGTTTGGTAGTTATAATTCATACTAAAGTTCATCTCATTTTTTAGAGCATGTTGGTGGCTCTTCCAGATCATGGAGGTAAATCTTACATGTCAGTCATATACAATCAATAGTGATTTCCATGTAGCCTTACAATTTATAAAATCTATATTGTTTCATGTTGTTATATTGAAGTACTCATTTATGTCAATGAAATGAGTAGTGTTTTTATGATGATCAACCAGAACACCTATAGGATTATTTTAACTGGATTTCGTTAGAAAAATAGGGACAAAGATAATGGTGATGTTTTTTAATTTCAATATAGGTATGGGTAATTGTTATATCATTCACATAGATTTTTTTCTATACAACATTTATTTGAAAAAATTACATACAATTATATATATTCCATGACCTCATTCATCATATTTTTAAAAAAAAAATACTATTTGAGATCTTAAAAAATCATCATTCTCCGTTTGGTGGATTGATAAGGATGATCCACATGAGTCAATTAATAGATCCCTTCTTATCTTCAGATTTAATGTTTCACAAAATCATGACCCCAATCTTACAACTCCTTTCTTATCAATTTTCAATTAGGATATTTTTATTATCTTATACTTTGTATTTTATTCTAAATTTATATACAATCTATTTGAGAATACATCATTTTCTTCATAAGGGATGGTTGAGAAATCATTTGATAAAGGAATAAAGTTGTCTCTTATTTTATGATTACCATTTCGATCCATTGAAATTATATGAAGACTGGATCCTTCTTAATTCACTTAATTTATAAGGTTTCCATATCAATTTGATAGTTAATATATTAAACGTAGTTTTCATTCCATGGATGGTAGTGGTTTTATCATTCATAGTCCTTTATTATCTCTAACCATATTTGATGGTGAATTTCATAATCCATCATTGTGAATATATATTTCATTCTCATTTGAATCATATCTATGTCATACTTCTCTTAATATGGGTAGTTTTTCTATATTTTCAATGTGAATATTATTTTATCCATCTCAAGATCATGAATTACATAGTTCTACACTTGAAAATTAAACATATATGTGTATTAGGTTATCAATTTGTTATTTTTCATCAATTCACATCCTAACACCTTCTTTGAAGCATCTTTTTATACCATTAAATTTTACCCACTTGAAGGAAGCATGAATACTGGTTCATTGATAATCCTTTTTTTCAATTCCTTAATTATCTATTTATATTAACTGGTCCATAAAAACATTACTCACTTTAGAGTCATCTTGTCAGTGGGTTTGAAAATATTTAGAAGTTTCTCCCAAAATATCTCTAATACCCAACTAGTCCACGGAAACTATGAATCCCTATTAAAAATATATTTTGGGAAATTCCTCAATTTAATTTTTCATAAAAGGGTCCATATATATATACATATATATATCCCTTTTCTAGTTATAAAATTCCCGAACAGTGATACATCCTCCATCTTGAACTCACATTTACTTCACATTGCATATATCTTTTCATTTTCAAAATCCATTAGCACAATATTAAAATTCTCAACATATTCCCCCATGATATTGGAATATATCAAAATAACATCTATTAATAATATAATTACTTTGTTGAATAAATATCTAAAGACTCGATTTAGTAAGTCCATGAAACATTTTGGAGCATTAGTGGGTATGAATGACATCACTATTAACTCATAGTGTCCATACCATATTCAAAATGTATTCGTCATAATAACTTCCTTTGTTACCTTTAATTGGTGATAACCTGGCCTCATTTCCACATTTGAGAAATATTGGGAAGTACATAGTTGATCAAACAATTCATATATCCATTTTAGGGGACAATTTTTATTTATCATGATTTTTTTAGTTCAATATAATTAATAAAGAGGCACATTGACCGATCCTTCTTCACGAGTAAGAGGATTGGAACATACAATGGTAGATCAAATGGGCTTAGAAAACCCTTTCCACTATTCTATTATAAATAATTATTTAGTTATTTTGAATCATTTGTTGAATATTTCTATGAAGTATTGGATAAGGGTAGAGTTCTAGGCATTAGTTTGATTGAGAACTCAACTTCTCATCTAGGAGGAAGACTAGGAAACTCTTTAGGGAATACATCAGTATAGTCGCTCACAACGGGCATGTATTTCAGAGTGAATCACTCCTCGATCAATTATATGAGTTATATATTCTTTCCCATAAGGAAATAATATATACACGTGTTAAGTTTATTCAAAATGAGATTCATCCTCCTCATTACAATTGTAAATAAATTGATTACGACTAAAGATATCAAGAGCATTCTCCCTTTCCTGAAAGTTGATATTGGATTTGTATAAGGGATAATAATCTATTCTCAATATAGCATCAAACTCTAATAAAGGAATTAATATGATATTTTTTGTAATATTATGTCCATAATATATAACTAAGGGGAGTTATATACATGATATGCAATAATTTATCTATTTTCTATTCTCATAGATAACTCAACATCCATGTTTGGAGTTGGTGTATGAGTATATTTTTTAAACTATCAATATATAAAAAAATGTTTATAAATATAATAATATAGAAAAATGAATCTCATGATTTGATAATCAGTACACCTTTCACTAGATAATTCTGGTTCTAGTCACTTACAATATCTAAAATAAACATAGGGATGTGATTAATAAAAATAAAAATCACATGAAAATGGAAAATATAGTCATAAAAGGAAAAATGTATAAGTAAAAAATAAACCAAACCATATAAGTATATAGGATTAAATATACATTTCCATGGTAAATTTTTATATGAGGATTTATGACCTAACATTATATTCAGATCCTTTATAATGGTTCATAATGAGTTTTTCAATTTTTCAAAGCATATGTCCCTAGAGTATCAAACTTCCTGAATAGAAAGGCCTCTTTGTTGTGCACCGAGTGAAGAATGAGTTAATAAAAATTCAACAATTTCACAATTTATTACCCTTAGGTACAACAATTAAAGATCCATGTCATATTTTAGTATATTGACATGTATGTAATTTCATAGAAACCAGTCATCCAGTAACTCCAAAAAAATTTCCAAATATTTTCCTTTACATAGAGTTATCACTAGGGTTCTCACTAATGTATTATATTTTACATGATCCTTGCCCAGTTGGTGAGGACTCTGTAGGTGCATCCAAGAGACCCGATATCAAATTCGGTTGGAGAGGCATTTATCGATTACTGGAGCAGTTCTGTAGCAAATACTGTTCTGTACTGTAGCAGCTAGAACTATTCATCCATCTGGGCCTTTGCGCCACCAGTTCGGACCTCGGGTCCTGCAAGGATTTCAGGCCTCCCAAGGCCTTTAGTCCAGTTGATTCTCAAGGCCTTCAGGCCACCTTAAGCCCTTTGTGCCACCCCAAGGCCTTCGGGCCACATGAAATGTAGATGTTACAGTCAGACTACAAGGGATAAGGCATCAGAGGAGGATTCGGGGCAGGCGCATTCACTAGAGTAGAGCTAACCAGAATTGGAAGAATGATATGGTATGGCTTTTCCATCGGTACCGGGCCTGTGCAACATCACATAGGACAACTATCCGACCATCCTTGTGAATGTGGAGTGCTAATATCATGACATATGCTGGGGAGGAGTTGTTCCATGTTGTATTTTATGGGTGATTCCCTCTAAGACCTATGGGTAATGTAATTTTCTCTAAGCCTTCAGGCTTTGTAAGCATTCCACCTCACCCATTGAAAGGAATATTATCAAAAATAATAAAAATAATGACGGCCTTCGGGCCATACCGTACCATATTCTATTCATAATCCTTAAAAATTACATAAATGTTATCTGATAGTATCTTTTGAAACCCAACAAATTTACAGATATTGTTAAATAAGTTTTACTATAAAAATCAAATAATTATTAACATAGGATTTTAAGGCATAGTGAATTTGGATGAATGGGTGCATAAAATATGCAGATGAAACTAAAACCAACCATCTTTATTTTAGTCTCCATAAAAATTTACTAAATCCAATTGTGCTCATAGAAATGTAGGGGTGTGAAAAAAACATATAACATGCAATATGTATAATTAAATTCTATCGTCCAAGAAAACATTTCATGGTGGGTAGGTTATCATCATAGATTAGGTTGACTCCTCAATACCATACATATTATTTCCTGAGATATAAACATTACCCAATGAATTGGAGTGAAATATATGCACATACACCATAACATGTACATGATTATGTGTTTCATAAATGGAAATAAAACACAAGGGTATAATTATAGGAATTACTCATGGAATGTGAAATATTCTGTCTTGACTAACCATTAAACAAGAAACTGGAAAGGTCTCCACATGGACTCAAGAATGCCTCCCCATACATCAGAGGTTGCAAACTAGCAGTGAGGATTTAATAGTGGTATAGTTGGGAGACTATACGATCATATTCATATTTTCATAGTGGTATATTAGTCATAAATAAATGGACTATAATATAATTAAAAATAATAAATTAAAAAAATGGAAGATAAATACAATGAGTGAATAAAAGTAAATGTCCAACACCAATACGTATAATAATGCATGCATGATCATGTGATTCTATAGAACATAAGAAGGATGTAAAATTGGTAGTACAATACAATAAAAAGAAAAATATACCAAAGGCTAGCTCCATGAGCATCTATAGTTTTAGCCCATTCATATGCTCATTATATCCCAAGTACACAACACAATACATGCGATAAATCCAATGATCTGTAAACATGATGATTTTCTTAGGTACCCTAATGCAATTGAGAACCAAATAGGGTGTGAGATAAAATCTCAGTATGCCACCGCTAATGTTGTCTAGATACAACCAGTTAATGCACTATAAAATGATAAATGTTCCAACATAGGAGATTAAAAGGTGACAAAAAAAATAAGAAAATAACACTTTGGTTCAGGTTCTCAAATGGAAACCAGACTAATTATACATGCTTCGGCCTAAGAAGGATGTGTTAATGAAGGGAACTAGTAGAAGTAATATGGTAAACATAGGGAATTATATATAATGAAACAGATGTGGGCCAACCCCAAACTTTTTATTTGTTTTAACAGTCACACCCCTTGGACATCACTCAACAATTCACATACTATAATAATAAAAATATTAAAAAAAGTAAATAACCATAAGTAATCCCTGAAAAGAATATATAAAATCTAGTATTGGACACCTAATGTATTCCAAGGTGATCCATAATGAAATCACAAGGGTTTCTAAATGATCCCTCAATATAACCAATACCATAGAGTTCATCCAAAGAGACCAGTAATGGAATCCCTCTTATCACTCATGGTATGGTAAAAATTGATCCTGTACTGGGTATCTCACATAGGGGACTACAAATAACCCAAGGCATGGGAAAGACACTTTCAAACAAGTTCACCCATAGTTTATCCTCAAGGGAACCAGTGTCACCCAAGAGTATACTAATCTGATTGGAGAGCCCGTACAAGAAAGAAAATTATTGCTCCTGGAATAACAAGTCGTACCAATCCAATTACAGAGAGTCCATCCATGGAATCATTATTTAGGGACCAATGTTTTCTCTTAGCTCATAAGTAGTCAAGTCATAACAAACAAGATCAAATATCATAACATGTCAGTTCAATGTATCACAAGATAAATAAGCTACTCCAAGAATTTTAATCAAGCCAAAAAATGGCGTATGACATAAGGAATAAGAAATAAGCAATGTGACATGATTCCTAATCCTATAGAATATTGTATATGTTATATGGAATAAGAAAAAGTCATAAGAGATAAGAAAATAGTATATGTAACATGGTATAAGGAATAATAAATAAGTGTGAGCAATGAAGAATAAGAAAAAATTATTTTACAGAGGGCATGAGGAATAAGGTATGAGGAATAACCAGATAACACAAGAAGTGAGAAATATGGAATAATCATAAATTAGCATAAGTCACTAAGAAAAAAACATTCTACATAAGGAACATGTCAAAATTCTTTATCTATAATAGCATAAAGTGTAGAACAATATGTTTAAGGATTTTACTTTGGTCTTACAAATAATCTTAATTAGAAATAGAGTTTTAAGGATTTTTGAATGGGGTAAACACACCCTAAGGGGTTTTAAAAAAGAATGTATTAATAGAATTAGTCCCAAAGGGGGGAAAACCCATTGGGGAGGATTATGTCAAGATGATCACCAAAAGTGGTGATTTTCAACTCACTTTGGTCATAGTAGACATCGTAAGATGATCAGTTTAATTTATTTGAAAAAAGAAAGGTGTTTCTGAAAGAGTTTAGTATGTAGAACAATAAAATACCATATATAACACAACAAAAACATCGGTAAAGAAGCTAGAACACCTACCACATATGATGGGTGATGCAAAACTCCAATATCGAGGCTTGATTTTGTTTGATTCAAGATAAATAAATGAAATATATGAATAACACATAATAGGGCTAATTAATTCACACCAAAATAACACTGATATGGAGAGGAGAAACTATAAATGGATCCAAAGGAATATAAAACATATTGATAAGAATATATAGGGATTAGCATTTCCAAATTATAAAAATGGATGGAGGAGACATGAAAAATAGTTGGTTATACATGGAAGAATAATCACACAAGGGGTGACGATGAGCTCATATGCTGAAATGAATTGAGGGGGTATGAGGGAATTAAAAATTTTGACACGTTAATGTAAAAAACATAAATTACCAATATTTAATAGGTAACATGATTTAGGTCAACAGTTGAAAAAACTATTTACCAACCGTGTGACTCCCTCTTCTTACAGACCACACCCCACAGGGTTTCCCCACATTGTTTGACCAACTATGCCCCATCTCTGTTCCAAATAGTTCACACACACTAACTAAGTAGTACTCATCACGTTCCTTAGGTACATGGTATAGGAAACCTGTGCAGAACCCATGCACACCCTCTTCTAAAAACTACATACAACCTGCATTGACATGAACCTACTTTAAATGGTTTTATCAAACCATGTGGCACCTCCTACTCCACTGGACCATGTTTCATAGTTTACCCTAAGGGCTGTACAATTTCATAAAAACCTTGTTCCCTTATTAATTCTTTATTAATGTTGGATTTCATGCCCTGTCACTCCTAAAATGTGACAGAACACATGTGAGATCCCTTAATACTTAAACTAAGTCTAAAAACATCAAATTGAAGAATTAAAACTCTCAGAATTTCATTCCAATGATTAGTTTTAAAAATGGAACATCTACCAAGGTACAAAATTAAAATTCCATTGGAATTATCCTAGTAAAAAAACATGGGATTCTAAAATCTCTCCCCCATAGAACTTTTCATTCTCTATAATACTTGGTGAATCAAAGAGAACATCCCTAGACCTACTCTATTCATCAAGTATTGTTCCAATGGCTATGTTTCATTTCCAAATTTCTAACACACCTTCTAGAATCACAATAAAATATGTTACATAAGATACAAAAACTCAAGAAAAAGATTATTTTTCAAATTGAAACACCAATAAGGTGCCTACCTAATCCCATATTACCCAAGACACGATCACATATTCATATCTATTACCAATAATTTCTATCATTTTTATGGACAATACAGAGTCACGGTATAACACTAATGGAACTACTGATTTAAGCATTCACTTATTACTCAAATGGTTCATTTGACATGAATCTAAACATAAATGATCGGTTGACTCCAAGTCGACCCAATTTTTCCTGGCCGAGCAGACATTTAATGAAAAGAGATGGCCCACCCACACGACATCTTCCACAACATGAGAAAATGACACTAAGAGATTACTCCCTTACCATATATGACAAGAAATAGGGATATTAATTCAAACAATCTCTAGCTGACAATTCTCAAAACACTCATCTTAAATGGCTGGTGTAGTCTGAAAGTAATCCTAGTTCTTATAGAGAAAGTCACCTCTATAATTCCTTGAGAACACTCACCAATTCCTCTATCCAATTTATAGTGATGAATAAATCAAAAAATACCACTTTATGTTTTCATGAACTTGCACGAATAAGGTTGTATGCATGATCAATCCCTCTAGTATTTCCACCCTTTTCAAACATCCCATCCGAGTTTTCTTGAAGTCCAGGGTAACCTTAGAGTCATCAACATGACTCTAAGGATCTCATACATAGAAAACCTTAAACGAAATTTACAAGGGAAATTTCAATACAAGGTTGAACGTCCACATCTTGAGAACATTTATCTTTTCCAAAGTGGCATCCTCATGGTGATAAAGTCAAGGGAAACAATTGGTGTCCATGAGTCAGACCATAGTGTTCTTACATGGGGACCCATGAATCACTCATGACTAACCATGCCTCTAAGGATAACCATATTTCTAGAGTGCACTATAATAGATACCACTCAATAATCCGAATGGATTTTAAATTTTCAGTGTGAAATTTATCCAACAATATTTCAGTCTACCCAGATGATGACAACATATGAGAAATGATCACCATTAAGAAGAGAGTAAACTAATGGTATTTGAAATATTTTAAAAAGGAAACAAGATGACCCCATAACCAAGAGGGTGAAGTGATCAGTATGGTTTCAAACCAAACATTCCGACAACAAAAAATAAGAACAATCGATCCATCACTAGATTAATTACTTTATAGAAAATTTGTATGCACATACAGATGCATCACCATTAACCGACCACAATGCCATTTACACCCAAGGAATCATGTAATTACTCAACAAAAACCACCAAGGTTCATACTTGAAGAACTGTGTCTTAATGGGTTATGAGTAAATACACAAACAAGATTATCATGTTTTATTGAAATCATCAACTTAAAAAAATAGTACCATCCATAGGGAAGTTTTAGAAAGGCCGATCATTTCTAAATGGTCATTCCATGCATTCCCTATCATTTGGTTTAAGAGAGAAAATGACTCTCTCGTGTGTCAAAAAACATGATCCTATTAGAACATCATTCCCATCATCCAGACAAGTTTGATTTTATCAGAAACCAAGGTTACACTACTATAGAGATGTCCTTTGAATGTGACACAAAAACATAAGGTTTATGCAGTTACCATCGAACACAAACGATTCATTGTCCAATTTATGAAACATGATGAGTAATGATAGTACCAAATCATACCACCCCTACAATACATGAGGAAATGAATCATTAATAATAATATCTATATGTTTATCATATCTATGTTTTATAATATCTGATGGCCTTCAAAAATAGTCATCTCATTGTTTCACCGTTCCATAAGACTAAAAAACATGATGATGACCTTAAGATTCCTCCAACTATAAAAAGAAAATAAAAAAGGGTCACACGTCCTACTAATCATCTAACCATGCCCATGGTACATATATCCCACTTGAACAGATAATTTTATAATGCTAAAACTCATAGAAAAGTTCAAAACAACACACAACCACTCGTCAAAACAGGGGTGTTATTTTAGAAACTAGGAGTCATACAGGTACAATGACACCTAAACATTACTAGTCATCTCAAATTCAATATAATTTGGAATATATTTTATGAATATGAGTGTGATAACTATAGTAGGCTATCCCCTAAAAAACTCAATGTGTCTCCCCCCCAAAAGAGGTGATGCCTACGAGAGGCTACTAGTTTTAAGATCCTATCATTTAGGTTTAATCTATTGGAGAAGAGAAAAAAAAATATTCATTGTCCCATTATAATTAAAAATGAAGGAACAATGAACTACCCTTACATGAGGGAGATATTATGAATACCACTTAAGGTTCCATTTTAGTGAATTTGACCAAAAATCATTTAATAATTTAAATATTTCATAGTTTTGTCTTAATGAAAAACTAATATCCGTCATTAGGAAAAATTATATAGATAAGACCACAAGTAAAACTAGGAAATTTATATTAACGTCCTTTTAAACATTATCATTTATTGACATCCCATTATAATTATGAAATATTATCACATAACTCCATTTTAAACATCATTCATTTATTGATATGACCTCACAAAATTACATCTCAAAGATGATTAAAGGGATTCCTATTAATTAAATGGGCAATAGTCAAATACATTCGTACTTATGTTTAAATGAGAATCCTAATAGAAAGCCACATGCACATTAAATGTCCTCCAACACATAGTATAAACACACCCCATGGAGATTATGCTGTAAGGAATATCAAAGAAAAAGAGACCTACTGGGGGCCTATTAATCCATTTTTGGTTCAACTAAAAGAAACACTAATTGTTACTGATTTGTATTAAAAACACCCTTAGATAATAATTTTTGAAGAAACATTCCCTATCTAACCAACTTGGGTCTGTTTAAAATTTTTGAATTTAGTGACATAGGTCATTATACTGAATTAACAGGGTTACAAGCCCTAATAAGTCAACCAAATAATTTTATTGTAAATATATTTTATATTTACTCATCTATCTCTAGATAAATGGATCATAACTAATGGTTTGGTTTTTTTGTTACCACATCTTAATTTATAAAGTGATTATATAATTTATAACTTTTAGGAGGCTCCCATGTAACCACAACCATTTTATTTTATACTAAAATAGAATTCCACAACATTAACATTTATGAAAAACATATGATGTTCATATATAATGGTTCAATTATATAGTTGAACCGACTCCACTTTATAAAGAACCTATACAATTTACAAATTTCAAACTGGCTCCCATTTAATGACAACCATACTGTTTTTTCCCGTTATAAAAAATCATAGAAACATAGATATTAAAAACATGCTCATTAATTAGTCACATAAACATGGTATGAAATAATACGTTCCAAAATAATCACTTGGTATGCTAAATAAGAACAAGCATGTTATATTATAATGGAAAACTACTACATAAGCTGGAAACAATGAATCACGAAATATAATAAAATCATGATTATTTGAAATGCATAAGAATTTCAATAAAACAACTAAGTATGTTAAAACCAAACATATAATAGAAATAACCTAGCATGGAATATAATAGGTTGGAAAGGAACACACAAGTAAATTAAGATGAATTTTAAACAACCTAACAATGCAATCTACATGTCATAGAATATGCAGGGCATGTGAATCCCTATGTTACTATAATGATTCACGTAATGATACATCCTTTTCATATAAAAAAATTGTTAATATAATAAATCTCATAAATTATTATGAATTAGAAAGTACTTCGTTCACTCAAAGTGAACTCAAAATCAACTGTAATAATGAACATCATGAAAAATAGTCCCATCCATGGACACATATAAATTTCCCCATTTGTGGTTGATCATTCCTAGGAATTATTTTTTACCAAGAGTTGACACATTCAAAGTCTTCTATCTATTATCATAAAATAGAATGAAAAAGGAAAAAAATGATATGATACCACTTTGTAACATCCCAACTCGATTGACCATGGAATCGATAGCTGAACCAGTTGACTCATGTTCTTAATTGTGCCTCCCCATATGGAAGATACCACCAACGAGGAGTGAGGGTCTAATAGTTTTATGGTTGGGAGACTATACCCTCAATGTTAGGTTCACATAGTGGTATATCAATTGTAAATCAGTCAAAAATAGTTAAAGTAGTAATAATTAATAGAAATATAGTCAAAGATAAATAAAATGATGGAATAAAATTAACTAGAAAAAACCAATATGTTTACAATTTCATGAATGTTTAGATGATTCTATAGAATAAATTTATAAGTTACAATTGTAAGTTAAGAACAATAAAAAGAAAAAGGGTCCAAATTCCAACTCCACATGAATCCTGAGTACTAGTTTAGTCCTATGCTCCCTAGAACCCAAGTACACAATAGAATAAAAGTGATAAATCCAAGGATCTACAAACACGAATATATTCTCAGGTACCCTAGTGCAATGTAGGCATGAGAAGGGTGTGAGATAAAGTCTCATTTGGCCACCAAAAATTGTGTCTAAATCAAACTAGTTTTTCAACTATAAAATGAATAGTATTGCAACATAGTTTAATTCAAGGAGATAAAAATATAAGTAAACAAAACATCGGTATAGGTTCTAAAATGCGCAACTAGCCAATTCTACCTACTTCAACCTAAGATGGATATCTAAAACAATAGAACCTATAAAAGTAATATGGTATATAGATGGCATCATATATGATGAAACAGATGTGGGATGACTCCAAGCTTGTGCTTTGGATGGGTGGCCACACCCCTAGGACATCATTCAAGAATTATTATAAAATCATACTAATAATAATAATAAAAATTTTAAGGAAGAATAATTAAACCATGAAATTAATCTTTTAGATCCAGTAATGGAAACCCGATCAAATCCAAGGTGATCTATAATGGAAACCCAAGTGTTTTTATAGGATCCCTCAATATAACCAACACCATTGAGTTTGTATAACTAAACATGTAATGGAATCCCTCATATCACTCATGGTATGGTAAAATCTTGAGTCCATACCAGGTATCACACATTGGGGATGAAGTATCACTTGAAGCATTGAATAACCATCTTTATGAGGATTCCTTCCACGATTTCTCCCCTAGGGAACCGATGTCACCCAAGAGTATAATAATCCACTCAGAGTGATCATATAAGAAATTACAAGTATCACTCATTACATGTCTAATAACACCATGACATGTACAATGAGTCCATACACAACATCCTTAAGCTGGGAACTGTGTTACCTCCGAGATTTCAAGTATTCAATGCATTGAAACAAAGATCACATATCATTAAAAGGAAGTTTCAGGTACCACTAGATAAGTAGGCTAGTCCATGTATCTTATTCATGAAAATATACATAGAGTATGACATAATGAATAATAAGTAAGAAATGTAGAATTATTTATAATACAAAGCTATAGAGTAATTGTTATAAGGAATAAGAACAAGGAATAAGCAATAAGAAAATATCATATAGAACAAATCATAAGGAACAAGTAATAAGAATGAGAAATGAAGCCTAAGCACACAGAATTAAACACTGGGAAATAAGAACAAAGGTATGAGGAATAAGTAGATATCACAAGAAATGAGGCTTATGACATAAGCTTAAAACAACTAGAATAGGTCACTAAGTAACTTGTATAATTCAAGAGGTGCATGGTATAATTCAGTATCTATAATGGAATAAAGACTAGGGAATTAGGATTAAGGGACTTACTATTAGATTAAAATTAATCTTATATTGAATTAGACATTTTTGTAATTTATCATTGGGAAAGCACACCCTAATGGATGTTCAACAGGAAGAGATTAAGGGAATTTGGAAAAAAGGGGAAACGTGCCAATTAGGGTTGATTAAGTCAAGGCAATGACCTAATGTGGTGATTTTCATCTCACTAGGGTCATACTAGACATCATAATGGGTTAAATTTAATTTATTTGACAAATAAGAAGTGTCATAGGAAGTTTTTGGCACACTAAACAATGAAAAAAACATATAAAATGAAACCAAACTTCATAAAAGAAGCTAGACCATATACCATAGACAATAGATGACCCACATATCTAGTATCGAGGCTTATTTGGTCTCGATCAAGATAAATCATAAAGAAAGACTAAATCCCTAAAAATATGGAAATTTTGGTCACACAAAATAGTGAAGATGAGTAGGTGATAAAATACTAAAATAGATAATGTAACATAGATTATACCTTGAAGAATCTATAGAGATCTGTGATTCTCAATTATGACAATGGGAAGATGAGATAGGGAAAATCATTGATTAGGATTTGGAGAATCCTCATGCGAGTGTGGCTGATGAGATCATCCAATAGAATGAAAGGAAGAGGAATGAGGGGATTAAAAAATTTAACTCATCAAAGGAAAAAGGTTATATACCCCTCTTTACTATGTTACATGGTTTGGGCACATTGGTTTCCAAACTGTGCACCAACCATGCGACTCCAACTGTTTAAGGACCACAACCTATATTGTTTGAAAAACTATGTGACAACCATGTTCCAAACAGTGCACACACACTACCTAAGTGGAACTAACATGTGGTATAGGCGTAATGATTGGGAAACAGATGAGTAACTCAGGAACTTCCTCTGCTATAAACTATAGAAAACTCGCACTAAAACGCACCTACTTTTACATGGTCATATCAAACCACATGACACATCCTGTTTTACTAGACCAAACCACACAATTTCAAAAAACGGCCAAATGGTTTCATGAAAACCATTCACCCTGTCTTCTTCTTCCTTAAGGTGGGATTTAAGGACCCGATGCTCCCAAAACATTACAGAACACCCATGGGACCTCTCGAGCCTTAAACCAAGTCGAAAATAATTAAGTGTTCGAACTATCATAATTCCATTTAAAATCATGGTTTAAAAATCAGAACATCTTCCAAAAGATAAAATTCAATTTCCTTAATATTTTATTCTGATTTAAAAACATGGGATTCTAAATAAAGAAACAAGTTTCATAATATTTATTCATATCACAATAAAAGAAAATTTTAAAAATATTCCATATATTATAAGCAATTAAATATTTTGAATATTTATATCTGTTTTGATATTGATAGGTCTCAATAGATTATGTTTATTATAATAAACATCATGTGAAATGGTTATGAACTGGGTATAGAAATGAACATTCAATACAGTGGTTTATGTAATCGGTTTAAAACTCCTATTAATGAATAAAAATAAATATTATATAAAAACTAAAGGTAAAATTTTTTTTAATACCAACAATATTCTTTTATTTAATGAAATAATGAGTCATAATAAACTCTTTAAATGTTAATTATATAAAATAATTATGTTATATAAATGTTCCCCTTTATCATGTTTGATTTTTAAAAACATGTTTAATTAATGGGAATAGGGAATGTATTACCCCAACAATGGAATATTGAATAATATAGGTATATATGTAAGAGTAATATCTATAGAATTTGAAATTATTACATAACATAAAATAGAGATATAATGTGATTTTTTGATATAAAGGTCATAACCCAATGAAAAAATGAAGTTTAGAGAAACCCCTTACCTTATGCTCTAGAATCATTTTGAAAATTAAAATAATGTTATGAATAATCAATTTAAATTCCACTTTTAATTAATTTATAACATTTTCCATCTGCATTTAATTTACTATAAATTCATAATTTTAATCTATTACCATTTTATTGAGATATAATGACTATTTTCACTTATCCATGGTAGTTAGCTTTATGATTCAATGATCAAATCACTTGGGGATAATTATTGATCATCATATCCAATGGAAAAACGATGCATTATGCGAAAATAGATGGTATTAATTTTGATAAATAAATTTAAATGGTCCCAAATATCTTTTTGTGTGATGATATAGGGGGGATTCATGTATTAATAATTGTTAACTTTATGTGGTAAGTTCATTTAGGCTATTTTGATGACTATCATGAACTAGATTATTTTTATTTAATTAAATTATTACTAAAACATTTCAAAACATGAAATAATTTATAATATACCAACTATAGTAATATTTAACGTAAATATTATTTCTATATCCATCCTTGAGGGTGGTGGAGAAAAATGATGTGTTGTTCATGGCGGCGATGAACCAAAAATACTTTTAAAAATGATTTAATGATTAAAATGAATGATAATGGGGTAGAATATTTATATTACCCCATAATAATAGCAAATTAGTATATTTATGATATTTATTTTACAATTTTTAGATTTCTAAAAGTCATACAGGGGAGGTGAATAATTATAAAATTAAAACGAATTTAATTTTATGTTTACCTATCCCTTTGGTTCTATCCTTTTAGGATACCCTTTAAGGATCCTTATAATGGGTTTTAGATGAAAAAAATATCACTAGCATGTGAAGGATAATATTGTTAAGGTAAACGGTATTTTTTGAAATTATCTATATCATTGATGATTTGAAGAGAAGGGGATATGAGGGGTTATTTTATTAGGGGGGGGGGGTGGGGTAGTAGTTTTAAATATTATAATAATTAGATTATTTTTTTAACTCAATACTAAAAATGATGATAAATCTTGGGAAAATATAAAATAAATAGATCTTTTCATTTAAAACTAAAGGGTGATTATGTAACCATCCAAACATTTGTAAAGGAAATTGTCTTTTGAATGTGTATATTAATTATAGTTATAGAAAACACATTCACTACATTGTTTATTTTGGACAATTATAAAATACAGCCTATTAAATTTAATAGATATTTAAGAATATTAAATGTTTATAATATAAAAATTTTATAGTGATTGCTAATATTATTATATATTAAGGTTATGAAAATCTTCAATTAGCACAAATGAATGTAGCGATAGACTCAACTAGTCAGATCATGCACTATAAATCCCATTTTTTAGAGCTTAAAAGGGATATAAAATCATTAGAATTTTCCCTATACCATGACCAAGCTTATATTCAATAAATAATTTTGTAGGAAAACTATTTATGAGTGAATATCAAGCTTATCGAGATCACATCTATTACCATCATTGCCAAACCACACCCAATAAAGAACCACCATCTCACACATTACCGTTAATTTGTAATATGGTTTAAAAAGGGTTTATGCATCTAGAACCTAGTTAGATGAATTATTATAATATCACTTTAATGAAATAATGATTAAATTTATCAAATTAAAATATTAATGTACAAATAATTAAAAAATAATTTTGATAAAATTAATATTTTAATATCAGTAATTTTTTTTTGGCATTTCAAAAATATATTGTACAAATTTAAAAACTATTTTAACGAATTATTGGATATTCTGAAATAAATGTTATTTTAATAAAATATTATTATAATATAATATTTATATTAGTAGAAATTAAAATAAAATTTAATTAATTAAAATTTAATTTTTATATAGTTAATAATTTCATTAATATCATAAAAACTAGTATTTTTCACTACATAGGAATTTTTAAGTGTAAATTTGAAAATTTAAAATATAATTTTGTTAGGATAAATAATTTTTTTTAAAAAATTGGAACCTAAAAATTTTCCTATGGTTAATTTTTCATAATTTTCATGGAGGGTCATATTTTTATGTAATACATTGATGTTTTATATGTACATGGTATGTATTATGAGATCATAGTAACCAAAATTTTATTTAATAAATGAAATAAAAGGAATATAATACAAAATATATATTTCCCATTTATAATAATATCTTTTATATTATTCAATTAATTTTATTCACCCATAATGAAAACACCAAAACCTATATTATATTTGAATATTTTAAAATCAAGTTTTTATGAACATGACTTTCTTCCACATACCCAATGGTTTTATTTTAATATTCACAATTATTAGCATTAAAATTATTTAAAACCACTCCACTTGGATATAATCCATTGAAAAACCCATGGTTAGGTTTTTGGTTTTGATTTTTTTTACTAAATATAGTAAAAAACCAATGTTTCAAATTTAATTATGAATTCCAACCTCTTATACTATAAATACCCACCCAACCTGACACTCCTATTCAATGAATACCAATTGAGTGTGTGTCCCCTCACCCTATCACTCTCCCTCTATAATTCCCTCCCATGGTGTTCCCTAGATATTCAGATTTTCCTCCCAATCATTTTGAAGCACCCTCTCAAGGTAAGTGATCTCCCACTCTCTTCTTTTCTATGCATTCACCTTCTTTGTATTTTACTTTTTCAATATCAATTGAATATTTTTTAAAGTATCTATAAATATACCATTGCTTCCCAATTGATTTTCTATGAATTAGATTTAATTTATCCCCTCTCTTCATACTATTAACACAAGAAATTAATAGGACGAAGTATGCATATTTTCCCCTCCACCTCTTTATTAATGAACTTCCATTTTATTATTCCATTTTATTTACATTTTTTCATGATGGAATTTTTATTTAAGTAACCATCATATTTTTATTATTATGTCAAGGTAATAAGAGGACACCTTTCATTAAAAACTTCCCTAAATCTTTTTGAACACCGATTATGATTATGAAATTATCCCGTGATTTTAAATGAAAAACATTTGTGTAGTGAACACCTATATCCATTTAGATAGAAAGTTTTTATCCTAGACGTAAATTGAACTAATTTATTAGGAAATTACACAAATATTACCCACAATCTTTAAAGGTGGGGTTAAAAATGTTGAAAGGTGTTCTTATGTTGTATAATCTATATAGATCACTAATTCATTTCCATGATATGAATGTGATGAGTGGGACCACTAATACAAATATGGCCTCTATCGGTGTTAGAAATGTCAATTAACATCGCTAAAAAAAGAGCACTTAATCGAGGTGAGGATAAAGGGTGGTCCCTTTTTTCAATGCTCCAAAAAGCGCTGAAAAAGGCCCCTTTTATCAGTTCTAAAAAAAGAACTGATAAAAGACCCCTTTATCTGCGCTTTTTTTAGCGCTGATAAAAGGGAAATTTATCAGAGCTTTTAAAAAGCACAGATAGAAGTCAAAAAAATAAAAAAGAATTATATAATGTAGGTGGGACTTTTAACAGCGCTTGACTCCCCCTTTATCGGCACTAGGCGGACCCCCCTCACACTCTCCCATGTGCTTCCCTTCCCGCGCATCCTCACACGTGCGCACCACTTTGCTTCCACCCGAACTTGAACTCGCGACCTCCCCCCTTTCACGACTGCACCTTTACCACTAATACATTTCATTTTTTTTATATTTAATGATACACCTATATATATATATAGTTATATTTATTCGTATCTTGATATAGATTCATATTAATATAAATATATTTATTCATATATTAGTATATATATATATATATTCATTTGTATATTAATATATTTTTATATTTATTTATATATATATTTTTAGTTATAAATTTTTATCCGTATATTTATTTGAATATTAATATATACTTATAAGATTAGATTTAAATACATTTATGAAATATTTTTTTATGTGTGTTTATAAATAAATAAATAATTATATACATACATATATACAACACACACACAAAGACACACACACAAACACACATAAATATTTACAAATAATAAATCAATAAATAATATATATGTATGTATTTTAAAATACATAGAATGTTAAAACGACCATAACTTATAATCCAGAAGCCTATTGCAACTCCACAACATGTAAAATCAAATACAATGAAACAATCTTCAATATGATATGTGGTATAGGCCAAACGGACATCCGGATCAGAAGTTATACTTGTTTGAATGCTAACAAATCAGGGTATCTCGGCAAAAAACTCAGTTTTGGAGGCCTTCTAGGCCTTTTTTGGCCTAAAAAAATGTAACAGAAGCTTTTCTTGGGTCACTATTGCATAGATCTCATCACATGCTTTGATTTGATATGATGTAGAACTCAAACAGACTCCCAGATCAAAAGTTCTGGCCGTTTGAAGTTTGAGTTACATTTTCAAATTATTTGAGATCTTTTATTAATTTTTTTTTGATTTTTTGTGTCTTAAAATTGTTATTAAATGATTTTTAATCAATAATAATTAGAAAATTATTAATTAATAATAGATTTTTTTAAATATTTTGAAGCCATTTTTAGTAAATATCTTATATATTTAATGTAATAGTCTATTTATACATATCTAAAACATATTATAAAAATATATATTATATATATATCAATATAAATATAATTATATAACAATATTTTATTTTTCATGATTTTTTTAAAACATAAATTTTATCACTGGTAGGAAAAAGTGTTGATAAATTCCCCCTTTTTCAGTGCTACTAAAAGAAGCGCTGATAAAGGGGTCCCTTTTTTCAACGCTAAAAAAAGCATTGAATAAGGGTCACTTTTAAGAGCGCTTCTTTTGGTGCTTTTAAAAGTGCCCCTTTATGAGCGCCTTTTTTTAGCACTGATAAATGACCCCTTTATCAGTGCTTTTTTAGCACTGATAAAAGGGTAGTGCTTCCCTTGCCCGTTATTGTAATAGTGGACCATATATATTGTCCAAAAATATATTGGGTAATTTTTATCTACATTTATTCCACTTATAGTGCATTATTGTTTATCCAAATCACACTATCATAGGAAGCCTTTGTGGTTAGCCTTTATTATTCATATGATGTAGTGTTTTCTATTGTTCCCACATTCCAAGGTTTTCTTGATGTTACCATATTATATCCTGCTTCGATGTTCATGTTTATGATTCTCATCCCATTTATGTTAACTTTAAATTCCTCTTGACTAACATGTATTACTTTCATTAGGTTATTATTTGATTATTTAGTTACTCAGATTTATTGCTCACCCCTTTCTTTTATACATCTCCATGTTATCTTATGTAGTTTTAAAAGAGTGATTGAATATTAAGATCATGTTATGGGAACCTAAATAATGTTGATAAATCATTATTTCAATTTTTTATGTTATGTAACTAATTAACCAAAAAACAAGGCCATCCTATCTGTTAGGATTGTATTATGAGTGTCTCTATGTAATAATTCAGGAATTAATGTGTATAAAATATTTTTATTTTTAGACTATCTACCAAAGAATGGTCTAGTTATTTTCAATGATTAAGATTATAAAACATTACTAAAATAATTTTTAATAAGACAAAACTTTGTAAAATATACATAAATTACGGTAAATCATTGAGTATATGGCTTCCAAGCAACAAAATCCCTGTTTGGATACTATTAGTGGGTGTGTATCTTGCACAGTTGTACCAAGGAATAATAAACCTAGAAAGGCATCATTGGCTATTAACTAGATCATCACCTATCAGATGAAAATGATTTATTGATTCTCATGTTGTTTGAAACACATGGGGATATTATTTGTTAAATTCAGAATCACCAAACGAACCATCATAACTGGAATAAAAATGGCTATATAATTATATACAATGATGTATACCATGGATTACAAAGATTAATGTTTATAAATTTGTAGTCTTAAGAAAGTATGTTATCATATATTTTTCCCATAAAAGTTCATAGTTTCAATTTTATCTTTTTAATAACTTGAAAACTAATATCCCTAATTATACCTTTATTTTATTCAATGGATAAAAATAAGAAGAAATATTTTGACAACCATTGTGATTGGAAATGTAAAGAATGAAAAAATGATAGTTTTAACCCTGTGGGATTGGGATTAAAGAACACATTGAAAACACATAATCAATTAACTCATGTTTTGAGCAGAAACATGAATAAAATAGAAATACACATCCCCATAATAAATAGAGAGTTACTATTCAAAGCTTTTTATGATAAAGGAAATTGGTTTTAGTGGATATTATGATCTCTTAGTGATGGAACAATGGATCAATCCTATTGAATAAATATTATATATCCCTCAATCCTCTATGAATGATATGGATCTGTTTTCATTTTATTGTATGGATGTATAAACTAATTAATGGAGGGAATTGGTCAAAAATATTATTCTTGAAGAAGATATCAATGTTATGGAGTGGAAAAATTTATGGAAAATATTTATTGATATATATTTTACTCAAACTACCTAAGTTAAAATATTAAGGTAATTCAATTGCCTCAATAAAAACAATGATGAATCCATCAAGGATTATTATTCAACTTTTTTATGAAATTCATGATATTCCTACTACTATTTAAATGACCCCTAATTCCATTATAACCTCTTATTTCAAAAGATAAATCAGATTACACATTGAGCATTCATAATTTGAAACTTTTAATGTTATGAATAAATTGTTTAATATTCACAAAGTGTCCAAATGAAGATAAGTGAATCTCATAGGTCTTATAGGTCTAGAGATTATAATAAATTAATGGTTTTCTTTTATGGGGGAGGGAAGGAGAAATTTCGTGGACAGAAATTTCAAAATCAAACTTTTCAAAAGTGAAAGAGGAAGCATCATGAAAATTCCATGAATAGGGCAACGATATTATTTAGGTGACGTAAGTAAGTGGACCTAGATATCTTCTATTTAAGGGATAAACCCACCAATGTTATGAATGAATATAATTAACCATTCTACCCTAAGCTTATTTTCCAATGTTTTAATTGGAAGAAAAAAAGACACTATGAATATCAACACATTAAGACAAGTGTTATGGAAGGTAACTGATGGAAATAATCCCCATTGAATATAGAGAAAGAGAGAGATAATATCATCATGAATTTTGAGGTATATCTTGACAAAAATATCATTATATGTATGATGGATATTCATTAAATGATAATTAATATACTATTTGATTCTAGATGTATGAATTATTTCATATCTTGTATGTTTTGTAGAACTACTCAAAATCCATCACAAAATTTAGAAGTGAAGATATTGGTGAAAATGGGAAATGGGAAACTGATTTCATCAATAGAATATAACCTATCCTCTATAAATATATTTTCCATAAAATTACTTTTGAAACATGTGAAACTCTATTTAGAGGAATTTTATGAAATATTAGGTATAGATTGACTTTTCTTATATAGATCCTACATAAATTGTAATGAGAAGGAAATAACCCTCCATAACATGAATCACCCTCTGATTCTATACATGTTAAGGGAGAAGGATGAAACTATTTTTATATCATCATCTAAACCAAGGATATTATTTCATTATAAGAAGTAATTTCTTTAGAAAATTATTGATATTAAGGAAAATATCATCTTTGATTACATTCTCACTATAGAGGAATGTAAAAATATGTTTCGTAATGAATTTTTTATTCATTATATTAGTCATTAAATTGAATTTTCTACCAATATTATATCAATTGAATTTAAAATATTATAAACTCTATATATTATGTCAACTATTTAACTTGATGATATGAAGAAAAAACTCAAGGAGAATCTCAAAAAAGGGTTTATATTCCCAATTTCACTATGATGGGGTAAACTGGTCCTCTTAACCTAGAAGAAGGATGGGTTAATGCATATCTTTGTTGATTATGGTGAGATTAACACGATATTGGTAAAGAACATGTATCCTCTCCCACATATTTTTAAAATTTTCAATTAGTTATGTGGATCCCAATACTTCTATAAGATAGAAATTTGGTTGAAATACCATAATGTAAGGGTGAATAAGGGGGATATCCCCAAGATTTAATTTCTTACAAGGTACGTTCACTATGTGTTCAATGTTATTCCATATATACTTAATAATACTATATATATCTTCATGGAACTAATAAAAATTGTATATAGGGATTACATAATTAAATTGTTATCAGTATTTATAGATGACATTATTATGAATTCCAAAAGTAAGGAGGAACAAGTAGAGAAATTGTATGTTTTATTAAAGAAATTTCAAAACGATAAGTTGTATGTGATGTATAGTAAATGTGACTTTTTTTATAGAGAAAGTAACATTATGTGTGGAATGTTATTCCCAATGAAGGTATATTTTTGTATCAATTAATAATATAAAAATTTGATGGATGAAAAAAATCCAACATCTATGATTAAGATATGTAGTTTCCTTAGATTATCTGGAGACTACCATTAAATATTGAGACAATTGTAATGATTTTCAATCCCACTAACCATGATAACTAATATGGTGATTATGATTTTTAGATAGAATATTATGATGATAGAATTTTAGAGTTAAAGAAGAGGATAACCACTACACAATTCCTCATATTACTCACCAAGGTAGAATATTTTTTTATCTATAGGGATGCATCCAAAAGGGGACTAGGTTGTGTAATAATTCAATATGAAAAGGTGATGTACAATTCTTCCCTATAATTAATGGCCCCTGAGTATAAATACCCAAAATGATCTAGAATATTCTATAGTGGTCTTATCATTGAATATTTTGTGACATATTCTCTATGGGGAGAAGTGTGACATATATAATGATCATAAAATCCTCAAGTATATAGTCACAAAAATGAGGCACAATATGAAAACTATTTGGTTACATTGGATCAATGATTATGATTTTTAAATACTTTGATAACGCTAAAGGAGAACAATGTAGTAGATACTCTTAGTATAATGTATCCTAAAACCTTATTCATGATTAGTATTGAATGGGATTGAATATTATTTGACATAAAAAATATAGAAATGAAATAATAATTGGATATCCATCCTATCATTCTCCTATCACTACTCAAATATCCATTATTTAGGGGTTCATGTTTTCCCAAAAAGATGATAATGAGTTTCAAAAAATTTTAGTTAATATTTGGGAGTTCAAAATTTATTAATATCACAACAATTTTTTTGGAAAATGAATTTGTGTCTTACCAAAACAAATAATTGAATATGAATATCCAAGATGATATGCATATCTCATGCATCCCAATTCATCAAGGAAGAACTCATATTTATAATGAGCTAAAGAAAAATTTCTTGCGGGGATTGCACAAAGTTAGAGATTTCCAAATTTTTATCTCGATGATTGAAATCCAAACACATCAAGGTTTAATGATATAAGTATATAGTTTTGATGCATGAATTTACCATACTAGAATAAAAATGGTAAAACTTAACAATATATTACATATTAGGACTCCCCAAGACATCTAAATGAAATAATACTATCTAGGTGGTAGTCAACCACTTTACGAAGTCAAATAATTTCATTTCAAACAAGGAAAATTTCTCTCTCATCTAACTCGCTAAAATATACATAAGGGAATGGGTAAGAATACCTGGAGTACCACATTCCATTGTATATGATCGAGATATGAGGTTTAACATAAGGTTCTAGATAATTTTACGTCAAACAATAAATACAAAGTTGTATTTTAGTACTCATTTCCGTCATTGGATGGATGTGAATTTTGATAGTACTGTTCCAACACTTGAGGATATGTAAAGATCATTTTAAATGGGATTACAAGGATATTGGGATCAACACCACCCCCTTGTACTGTTTTCATATAACAAAGGATTCCATTATATCATTAAAATGGAACTACATGAGGCTCTGTATGGGATGAGGTGTTGGACTCCAACATGTTAGGATACTATTGGAGAGTGGAAGATTATTGAAAATGATCATATCCGCAAGAGGGAATAGAATGATTAAATCATTAAACATCATATGAAATTATTACAACATTAAAGAAAATGTTATGTAGAAAGTCATCAATTATACCTAGAATTTGTGGTTATAGATAATGTGGTCCTTCATATATCATGATGGTCTAAAGCCATTATTTTTACAATGAATGGAAATATTATTCCGTGATAAAATATCCTATTTGAGATACTTTATCACATCAGTGGTATGGAATATCAAATATAACTCCCACATAAACTATTCCTAGTGATTGATGTGTTCCATGTATCCCTATTAAGGAAGAACATATTAGAACCAACACATGTACTAGATCTATATGTGGTACCCTTATAGAATGTTCATCCATATGATTAGAAGTAAATGAATATAGTTTTTTGTAGAGAAAAAGTTCTATGAAATAAGAAAACTTGCACGGTCAATTTACTATCGAAGAACTACACAATTGATGATGCAACACGGGAACTAAAAGAGGAGATGAAACATATGTACCCACATATGTTCAAGTATAAAAAAAATAAATTTTCATGGTGAGGTTTCTAATGAGGGAAGAATTTATTGACCAATAATTTTAAAAATGAAATTTCTATTTTACTGAGTAAAATACAAATAGATATAGAAAACACATGCCCTATATTGGTTATTTGATACCATTTTGAAATATAGATAACTGAACACAACAATATGTTAAAAATAATTTTTTAAATAATATATCCCATATATGAAGATTATTGAGATTAGTATATGTTAAGGTTTATGATAGTGTCCAATTGAAATTGATGACATAATTGTTGGACTCAACCAGTTGGATCATACCCTAAGAAGTTCATTTAACCGAGATTCCAAGGAACATGGATTCAATAGACATTTCCCTCAAACATGACTAAGATGAAATAAAACAACTAAAGACCTAGTGAAATCATTTAAATAATAATATCAAGCTTACCGAAGTAAAAACCCAAACTATTTTTTCTAAACTACCCAAGATAGAACCACCATCACACACCAAACACTTAGGGTGTATAATGGTGTAATAAGGTATTATATTTCCAGGCCACAATACAAGGAATTTTTACATTTTATATTTAGAAAAATAATTACAATATTTATACATTTTTTTAATTTATACCTTATTATATTTTGAGTTTGAAAAAAATATATTTTGATATAAAGAAATAAAATTTTTATTTATTGAACTATATAGTTCTAATTATGAAAATAGTTTGAAAAATACAATAATTTTTGAAATATGTTTCTTAATAAAATACAAAATTTAAATAATATTTATTTAAATATAAATTAATATATAATTTAATAAAGTCCAATGTAATTTTTATATGGGTCAAAAATTAGCTAGTATTGTAAAAATAAAATTTCTCATTAAATTTGGATTTAAATTGAAAACATTAAATTAATTATTTTATAAAATTATTTTATTAAAATAAATAATTTTTTTAATTTATAATTCTATTATTATAAAATAGTTAATGTTTCATAATTTTTAGAGATATTCTTTTTTTTCGTAATGATAAAATAAGTTATAAATATACAGTTCATAGTATGACTTCATAATAGACAAAATGTGTTGTAGACAATACTATGAAAAGATTCCATGAAAAAAATATATTTCCCCTTATAAATAATATGTTCTCAATTTTATCTGATTAAATTTATAAAACCTAAATGAATCCTCCATAACCTATATTATATTTTTAGTTTTTATAACTAGTTCTTTATGAACCTGACTCACATCTAGAAAATCAATGGTTTTATATTAATATTTTTGTTTCAAGGAAATATAAAATAATTAAAACCACTCCACTTTGGATGAAACTATTGGAAAACATGATGGGAAGATTTTTTTGATTTTTTTACTATATAGAGTCCAAAACCTATGTTAAGAAATTAATAATGAATTACCCTATCAATTGATGTAAATATCAAACCTACCAATCTATAATCCTTAGTAAAAACCTATTAAACATGATATTCCTCTCCATTTACCTCTTTAAATCTTTCCAAAGGTGTTCATAGGATCTTATAGACATCCTCCCAAGCTTTTAGAAGCATGCTCTTGAGATAAGGGATCTCTCTCTGCTTTTATATTCTAGAACCATATTTGTATTTATCTGTTTTAATTTCAATTGGTTATGATTTATTCTATATAATAAGAATCCTATACTATTAAATTTATTTTATAAGAATGATTTTTCATTTAACCTCTCCCTTTATGAAATTTAAATAATCAATTAGAATTCCAATGTAACGGGATTTCCTCCTCCTCATTATTATTCAAGCACTTCATTTGTATAATTCCATTTAATTTCAAATTATTCATCCTGGAATTTGTTTTTATAAAACAATATCACTATCATTGTGATTTCCATGTAATTATATAACACATTTCATCTTCATTAAAATCATATTTGAATCTTTATGTACAATAGTTATTCTTCTGAAAATATCCAATGAATTTTCATACCAAATATGAGTGTGGTGAATACACATCCCCATTTCAACTAATGGGTATTGTCCTATATGTAATTATCATTAATTATTTAGGGAATTATAATTGTAAAACCCACACTCCATAATCATGGGATTAAAATTTATGATATGTTTTCTTATGTTGTTTGATATTTATGGAACACTAATGATTGTGTATTATTTAAATGTGATGGTTTGTCCAAAATTATATATCCATCCAATGCATTTTATAATGTCTGCGCCGTATCATATGTGATGTATAATGAATAAGAGATTATCATAATCACACTATTGTATGCTTTCTCAATGGTTATCCTTGACAAAGGCTTTCGATTTCATGTTTTATATCATTTCCACATTCTTGTGTTAGCTTGATGTTGTTGATTTATTTCATGATTTGATGATCATTTTTATGATTCTCACCCTGTTTATGTATCCTTGATAAACCTCTCAGGTAATAATTATGACCTTAATCATGTTATGATTTGATTATTTCCTTCATGAGCATTATAACTCACCATTTGTATATGTATATCTCTATGTTATCCTATGCACTTTTAGAAGAGTGCTAAAAAGATAATAGAATGTTAAGGAGTTTTAAAAAATATTTTTGTGTCCCTATTTTATGTTATTATGTTATGTATCTAATTACCAAAATACATTGAGACGATCGATCATTTGGGATTTTTTATAAATATTATTATGTAATAAATTATGAATTAATGTATATTAAAGGTATCAGTTTTCATAGATTATATCACCCATGACTAAAAAATTCATGTATTTAGATTATAATTTTTAATATCACATTTAATAGTATTTAACTATTAAAAAAATTAATCTATTGTACACAAATATTAAAAATCCACCTTAATTTTTTTGATCTCTATATTACCAAAATGAAATCCTTTTTTTGGTAAAAAACAAATTTTAATATTGTGAAAAACTTTAGGACCCAATGAAATATTACTTATGGTCACTTACAAATATGTTATCATTGTAATAAAACATAATATTAATTTTTAAACCCATATTATGGAAGTGAAATTACATTTAATTTTTTTTTATTTTTTATAACAATGAAAATATAACATTTATGTTTTACAATAATATAAATTCTATTTTATCAAATAATAATTTTATTTACTTGTATGGTTATATAAATATGACATATTCTCATTTTATAATATGGAAAAAATAATAGTTTACATTTTTATAGATGAATTTACCATTATAATAATCAGGTTACCCTTCTTATTGGTTTTACTATTCCAATGGCTATATTCCTATTCAAATAGATAGATTAATATTCTAATGGTCAGAATGTTATTATCATATAGGTTTTCTACATTCTATAAATACCTCATATTTCCTTCATTCTTCATTCACTTTTATTTTCTCTCTATGATATATATATATATATATTAAATTTCAAAATTCAAGCCACATTACTAATATTATTATTTATTTATATAACATTCTCTTTATGTGACGTTACTCTAGTGAATCAAGCACATCAAAATTCCCTAATTTAGTTAATTTATTTTCTATTTTTTATCCCATTGAAAAATTATCAATTATTATGGACATAATTATTCCCCAAATATAATTTTTAAATTATATTTATAATATGTTTTTGGTTATATCATTTGGTTCATGTGTTTTATATAATACAAGTTTACTAATTATGACACTATTATATAATTTGGGGGATATTCAATCCATACAATTCTTAGTTGTTACACTTTATCCACAATTTCTCTCCACTTAATCTCTAAAGAATCCTCCAATGTTTTCCGTAAGGACATAATGTTCCATTGTCATGTTCTAGGATGAAACTCATCAAGGTAAGATAATTATATTTATCTTGAAACATTTCATTAATTTACATAATTTATAGTAGTTTAATTCCAACTTATTATGCTCCATTCATTTAAATTAATCCATTAAAATCCAAATTTTCGACTGTTAATGAGATGCTTCCCTAAGCACTAGTTAATGTTATTTAATAATGTGTTTTTAATAAAAGGTATTCTATGAATACCTGGTATCCTTAATGTAATTTTCTTGAATTATTGTACATTATTATTATATTTTGAATACACATCCTATTTCTTAATTCATGGGTATTCACCTAGACATAACCATGATTCATTTATTGAGGTATACAAATTATTAAGACTTCCTTACTTTATCATGGGATAAAAATGATGTAATGAGGATATATTTAGAAATTTATGAATTCAATTGATTTTACGTGAAACCCTTTCAATATTTACCATAGGTTATTAATGAAATGATATCTTATAATCTATGTCAAACACCTGAATTCAGACATATGAAGGGTGATCGTTTTTATCTCTTCAATGTACTGGGTACATAATCTATCTCTATAGAAGACATGTTTTATGATACCTTTGTAAATAAACATTATAATTATGTTTTACAAGAATTTGATGATAAATAATGGTGATATTATTGGGAATGTATATTTTAAATGTGGTTCCCACCATTCTATATTATGATTCATTATCATAATATTATGACAATCTTCAAGTTCTTATGATTATTACCTATTGTCATTCCTCAAGATAACATGCTAAATATTTCCTTTTTTATTCCCTTAATATTATTTATTCTCGTCACTTTCATTTGATTTATGTTCCTAGGATATGAGATACAGTAAAAGTATCCCATGATGAATCTATGAAGAAGCCATTCATGTAGATTAGAGAAAAGATTATTTTTTTCTTATATTTATTTAATAATTTACAAAATATATCAACCTCAAAATATCATATATATTATTAAACCTCATTCTATGTAATGAAGGTTTAATGTTTCATAATGGTAGGAGACCATAACATCTCAGTTCAAAGTCCTAATTCCCATATAATCTATGATATTTCCTATAAATAGTGTATAGGAAAATTAAAAGTCAAAATATTATTAGAATTTAATCAATCTTAATTACTTTAATTTCAAATCACACTAGGGGAAGATATATCTCAATCTATTATGATATTTGAACACCACAACAAACCCACCATTAGATTGTGCCACAACCACTATATGAAAAACTAAATTGCAAAAATGTCTAGGCCATTGGTAGCATATTTAATTTCATAGGGTAATAATTTTCAGACACATATAAGATTACATACCTATGATTCATCAATATGGAACATAATAAAAATAATGAAGAATAAAAATAAACATAATACATAAATAATTTCCTTTTCATATGGACAATAGTGGAACTAGACCATTTTATTTCAAAATACTCAAAAATAACATTACATTAGGTATTTATCAAAAACCCATCATACATTCTATTCATATTTTTAGATTTGTATAAATGAAAGATAATTCTGAAATATATTACATAAAATATCTTCTAACTCCATGAAAAATCAATTTCTCTATTAATATATTAGGGGAAACCTAAGAAACAATTTCCTCAATATATGAATGATATAAAACTAATACTCATTAGGACACATACTTTCTATATAAATTCACCTCATGTTTCTATATCAAAAAGTTCAATAACTTACCAAACAACGGACCATACTGATGGACCTCGAATATTATTTTTTAATTCTCTACATGATATTCATCCAATATAGAGAACATAATTATTTTATCTATAAATTCCACTAAAAACAAACTTTGTAACTCTTGAATGATGGAGCCCATTTTTTCTATTAACAAGGTTGGTGTATTCCTAGAATGAAAAATAATTACTATGAAATTATTGTGGCTATTATAGATCTCAATAAAGTATTAGTATCATCTAAATCCTTAACCTATATATAATTATTTCCAAAATACATATTGATCATAGGGAACCCACTGGATTGGTTTGTTGGATTTAATAGATCATCAACCCAGAAGAGGGGGTAGTTTCTATTAATTATCATTGGATTCAAGAATAAATAATCAATAATGAAATGTACTTTAATATTAACTATATATATATATAATAATGGAAATTACATAGGTGTTATACTATACCATGTAAAAAATGTTTTAGTAGATCATCACACAATATATACTAGTCCCGAAGATCAAAAAGTCCAGTCATATATTGATACACCAAAAAATAGAAACACTTAGATGTTGTTCTATCTTGAACATGATCATATAGTATTGTTGTAGCATCACAATCACTTATAAAAAGACATTATTCTATTCATTAAAAACACTAAAATAAAACCAATGGATTAACAACCCCAGAACACATCATGTTTTTGTACCTTCAAGGATTTTGATAATTTGAATACATCTTACCTATTGCGGAACATGATCCATAATGAACATGGAATGCTCAACACCCCCGTCATAAAATATATTTCTACTATGGAAAATAAATAATGATATGCACTAAATATATCTAGTCCATGATGAGGATTATATCTTAAAATATATCATTAAATATAAGTGATATCCAAAAGAGTTATTCTACCCCAATATCCACTCATAATTCCTACAGAAATCCTAATATCATTCTAAACCTATAAAATCATTTTTTACTAATTTCACATAAAGATACTCTATCTAATGTCATATAACTTAGATTATGGATGATATAAGTAATTAATGGATCTAAAATCAATCAATACATACATCAAAAAGTGATATTAAAAGGAGATAATATATGGATTCATATCTCACATGGTGCTAGAAACTGAATAGAATTCAAATACATATGTCCTTACACATGACCTATTTGATGATCATGGTTACCACCTGTATAATAATTCACGAATCTCTATCACTGAGGTTGAATCATATCATGATTCTACCCTTAATAAATATTTTCTCCATGTTTCCAAATAATTCATAGAGAACCTTGATATTATTTCCTCGTCTACAATATATGATACTATATCAATTATATAACATGAAATGGACTAGGAACTCAATGACGACAACTGGGTATGTTCATCCACTCGAGTATCAAATGGACACAACCTTTTTGAGTAAAAATATTTGGTCTAATATATATAAAGGATTCTAAAAAATTAAAACCCTAGTGAAATGAGAATATAAGGCTAGAACTGGCTTCCAAATAACTAAAACATTTATCAAATGGGAAATAGAAATCCTATAGCAATATCTATAACCCCATAGTGTGTCCTATAAATTCAAAGCCTATGGTGGTCTGGTAAATTTCAATTTCTTCTCGTTATCATGTGCCTTCACCAACACCTCAAAATGACCTAGAATGAAAATAAGGTCACATGGTACTTAATACTTGGATATAATCCCTCTTTGAAATTTCTCAAAATATCCTCCTTATTGATAAGAAGGTATAAAAAAACATATATGGTTCTTGAAATAGATACAAAATACAGATATAAAAAATCTACCTTGACAAAGAGAAATATTCTTTTAATATTTCAATGATATAATAAATGAACATAGAAAATCATCATGAAATTTATTATATAACTCCTATAAATAATTAATTTTATCCTCCATATAAAAAAAATATAAAATCCATCACTAAATCATTTATCACCACAAAATATAGATAAGTAATGTAATTAAGTTCTCTATATTATGACTGATTAAAAAAATTAAATCTCTATATCCACGAACTATGTTTTGATTTGTGTAAAAGATACTATTCCATTATACTTATGTAAGAACTGATGTTACATATATCAATGAGCATTCCTCTAAGCATTGAATTTAGTGACATTAATTATGTGTTTGTACGCAACTACATTATAATGAACCGCATTTATGTGATCTTTATAAGGATATTGACCAAGAAACATTACTATAGTAAAATAGAATGTTAGGGGATTTCAAAAAAAGTAATATGGAATACTAATGAATTATTATTTAAAATTTATCCTTATTCCAATTATCAACCCAACATAACATCAAGAGAAAAAATTCATATTCTATGACCATCATATATGTTTCTACATTGAAACTAGTATTACATAGCTTAGTATATGAACAAATATTACATTTCTTATATTGAATCATAGGTGGCCTTAAAATATAATATATCACTACACCAGAATAGGCATTTAGCGGCGGTTATAACCGCCGCTAAATGGTGTGGCGGTGGTTTCCAGAAATCGCCGCCTAATATGACGTCTCCAATCTTTTCACGGCGGTTATTGTTGTTTAGCGATGGTTTAAGGAAAGCGTCGTAGCTGCCTCATTTCACGGCGGTTTTAGCGGCCGTTATAACCGCGCTAATAAATTCAAATACAGCGCCGTAAAACCGCCGCTAAATCCAAGAGAACCGCCGTGTGATGAGACTGCCACAATGTGGCTATTTAGCAGCGGTTATAACCGCTGCTAAACGTATATTTTATTTTACGTTTAGCGGCAGTTTTTAATGTGTAGCGGCGGTTTAAACCGCCACGAAATATCTTCCAACTTTCATTTAGCGGCGGTTTTAACCGCGGCTAAAAAGATTCCCAGAAAATTATTATTATTTTATTCTACTTCCCCATAGCCTGAAAACCAAATCAAACCACATATAACAGAGAGAAAGAGTATAATACATGAAAACAATGCAATATCATGGTTCGGTATTAGGGAAAGAGGTTAATCTAGAGGTTGAAGTGAGTCAATGGGTAGGACAAAATATAGGGGACATTTCAAGAAATATAAAAGTTAATCTAGAAAAAAGGTAATCAAATGTTTTAAATTTAAACAACCTAGACATATCGTGATAAATTGTACTAATAGGAAGGGTGACTTTAAAGATAATAATAATGACCATTCCCTATTAGTTGAAGAAGACTTTGACACTACTAATGTGTTAAATGTCACTAATATAGCCATCTTATATGAATAGAACCAGGATTCATGATGCTCATTCCACATGTGCCCAAATAAGGAATTCTTTACTGATTTAAGGGAATTGAATAACGGTGAGGTATTTCTAGGGAATAATATGAGCGGTCACATCATGGGCATAGGCTCAATTTTACTAGAGCTTCATGATGGGTCTGTTAAAACTCTTGAATAATTTAGGTGGGTACCTGAATTAAAAATAAACCTAATATCCATAAGAACCCTTGCCCAGAAAGGGCACGACATCAAGTCTGGATCCAAAAGCCTTAGAGTTTCCCAAGGATCCCTCACTGTAATAAAAATAACCCTTTGCAATGGTCTATTTGTGTTAGATGGAAATGTGTATAGAAATCAGTTGAATAGTTATTCTGGTTCATAATGTGATTCCACCAACTTATGGCATACTGGGGCATGTTAGTGCCATGGGTCTTAGTGAGCTTAAGAAACAGTTCCTTCTAAGTAATATCACTCCTAACAGTTTACCTTTTTCTGAAGACTGTGTATATGGGAATTCTAGGATAATCAGCTTCAGTAGATCCATGTTTAAGGCTAAGGAACCACTTGAATGTGTACATTATAACTTTTGGGGTCCTTCTAGGGTTACCTCCCATGGTGGTGGTTTATACTTTGTAACATTTATTGATGATTTCTCTAGGAGAGTGTGGATTTATATTATTAAGAACAAGTCAGATGCCTTTCAGACTTTTATGAAATGGAAATTTGCGGTAGAGAGTGAGACTAATAAGAAACTTAAGGCCTTAAGAACTGATAATGGTTTAGAATATATATCCTATGAATTCATTGAATATTTTTAATCTGAAGGAATTAAGATATATCAGACTGTTTTGGAAACTCCATAACAGAATGGGTTAGTAGAGAGAATGAATAGGACTGTTCTAGAGAGGGTAAGGTGTATGTTATCCCACTCAAAACACTCTAGGTCCTTCTCGGCTGAGGATGATTCAACAGAAGTGCACCTCATTAACTGTTGTCCATATTATGCTAACTCCTTTATGACACCTGAATAAATTTTGAAGGTCACACCCCCAAATCTAGCTCACCTTAGGATATTTGGATCCATAGCTTATGTGAATTCATGTAATGATAAGCTAGATGATAGGGCTATTACATGAATATTCGTGGGATATCTAGAGGTTGTTAAAGGGTATTATTTATGGGCAGATAAACCAGGTAACTAGAAATGCATCGTTAGTCGCGATGTGGACTTCCATGAATCTGGTGTGACCAACGACAAAGTACATGAACTTGTTGTAGCTCCTGATGAAGCTGCATGACCCTTAGAGGTCCCAACACCTTTAGGTGTTGATGCTACTTTAATATCATGTGACCAACCTCAGTTTAGTGTTGGTCCTGCTCCTTTGTTACCCAAGCCCAGCCTAAATCATATCCCAAGTTGGAATCCGAACATGAGGACCAAGAACCTGTTGGCCTGATCAACAATCGGCTTACTTGAGATATAGAAAGGAGGGTTATTAAACCTCCAGCCCACTTCAACTAGGCATACATTGTTGTCTATGCTTTCAATGTAGAATAGGAATTGTTTAACGATGAGCCTAAAACTCTTAAGTAAGCTTTTAAGTCCAAATAATATAGTAATTGGCTGAGATCAATACAAAAAGAAATGAATTCCCTTCTTAAGAACAACACCTAGGTTGTTGTTCCGAAACCCAATAACCAGAAAGTTATATGTTCAATAAGGATTTATAAGAAGAAATAAAGAAATGTAGGAGTGTCTAAAATCAAATTCAAAGCATGCATGGTGTCTAAAGGTTTTCTAAAATGTGAAGTAATTGATTATAGTGAAATATTCTCTCCATTTTTAAGAATTCATCCCTTATAATTATGCTTGCATTTTCTGCCAAAATTTATTTTCATGTTGAACAACTCGATGTAAAAACAACTTTTTTACATGGTAGTCTTGATGAAAGCATTTATATGAATCCTCTAGAATGATTTTCAAAATTTTTCAAACCAAACCGTGTTTTTATTTTACATAAGTCCTTTCATGGGATTAAATAGTCTTCAAGACAGTGGTGTAAAAGGTTTGATTCTTTTATGATTGAGAATCAGTTTTCTATAAGTAGATTTGATGCATGTGTGTATTTTAAAACTGTTAAACATGAGTCTTTTTACCTTTTATTATATGTTGATGACATGTTTTTAATATGTAAAATTATAAAGATCATAAATTCCATTAAGCACCAGTTGAACTGTGTTTAGGGTGTGGATACTAAACACATACCGTATGAGAATGCAATGAAAGAATACCTTATCAAGGATTGGAAAAAGCTGTTGAAAATATAGTAGTCATTATAATTAAAAAATGATAACAAAACTGACTATTACGACACAGAAATGAGAAGATCAGATTGAAAAAAAAAACATAGCCTGAAACTCATAATTTTGAATGAAAACAATGTATAGGTCATAGTTAAGAGAATAAATCGTTCCATAATCATGCATGTATAATGCATTAAATTACCATTTCCGGATTGATGTACCCCATCAAGAATGATAACTTCTTATTCTGTTTTTTCATCTGATGTAACCCTGCAAACAGAAATAGTATAGTATGTTCATCTTCCTTTAACTCACACCATATGCATCGTTGTCTTTCCTACAGAAGGTTTCAGTCAAACATTTTATGCATGGACCCAAATTGTGTGCTTTGCACTTGTTAACGGCATCAGTTCTTTTTCATCGTGTAGCTATGATTCATGGAAACACTTCAATACAGTGCTGTATTTTTTGGGCAATGACAACACTGTTTTTAAATGTTGCAACTATTCATAAACATTAAGACATATTAATATATTGTGAAATCCATTTCTAAGGAATTTGAAGATATATAGTCATGAATAAAGGGATAGAAATATGCTGGGAGGCTTACCGTTTGCATCTGTGTACTCCTATTTCCATAAAAATTCGATCTTCTATCACCTGGTTTCTCCATGAAACCATGTTACGACAACCTAAAATCATATTGAAACAAAATATTGATGCATAAAAAGGGAATATAAGTGGATAAAATATGAACACCATTAAAATACATGAAATCTGATTAATAACCTAATTGAATTGATTATTTAATCTGAATACATGTATAACATGAATGTTGTTCATATGTTGACATCGTCCTTGCCAATGGGGAAATCATATTATGCATTTCCTTGTGGTCTCTAAGTAATCTTTCTACATATAGAATTTACAAAATCAGTATACAATAATGAAAGAAAAGAACAATGAACACCTTAATGAAAAGATCAAACATACTTCAAATAGGCTCACTTCTGGATAAGAGAGTCCTAAACTTCAATTGTAAAATAGAGTAGTCCGGTGCATGCTGTAAATCCAGAGCCATGAGGGAGGAAACAACCTATATAATAAATTATATTGAGCTTCTATAAAAAAGGAAATCCTCTCCATGAGGTTCCTTACTACCTTCTCTAAAAAGTTTTATATGATTTCCAGTAACAGTAAATGGAACAACATTACCATGATCACGAATTTGTACCGCACCAAAAGGAAAAATTATGAGACAAAATGAAAGGTCCATCCAATTTTTCTGAAATTTACCTAGGAAAAGATTCAGACTGGGTTATACAACAACACCTTATCTCCAATCAGAAATTCATTATTAAAGATCAACTTGTCATGAAGAACCTTGGTGTTCTCTTTAAACATAATTTCATTTTCATTATCATTATTCATTATCACTTCCTACTCTTGCAACCATAGATTCATCTCTTTTCTATCTTCAAGAAGATTCATATTACCATAACCAAATAATTGTACACGTGGATGCTGGAAATGCCAGAATTAGTAGATATAGAAGATGATAAAAACAAGAAGTAACCCATATCATCAATTGTCAATCAATAAGATTCAATGCATAATAATATCATGAAAATGAGAAATCAAGGAAATTTTAGGACATGAAAATGTGTGGTGGAAACTATGTTCCACAAATGTTACATATACAAACCAACTGTTTTCATATTACAAATCAACAACAAAACTATTCAGGGTCTGATGATGCATCATCACCCTCTCCACCTTCATCTCCACTTTGTGCTGTCACCTGTAAGAACATTATATTGAAAATTAAATATGATTTCATATTTATATTAAAATTTTAAACCAATGAAAGTTAGAAAACTAAATGATTCTGATTTTTTGTGATTTACCTGCATACCACCAGTCGATGCACTAACACTGGGGGAATATCTTCTCATCTACTGATGTATTTCAATCAACTCTTTCTACAATGAAGATATCTAATCCCCCTGCTGGTGAACTGTGCTTCGTAAAGAAACAATCTCTCTCTTATCATATCTGGGTATGGGCTGACAAAAGTCAGGAGTAGATGCAACTGCTATCCCCGATGGCCTGCTAAAAATCTCAGATGGTACGGGTCCCAAACCCATCCCACGCACTCTCCCAGCATGCTCCTTCCCAAGGACCTTGGAAACCGGGTCATCCTGGGAGACTGAGTATGACTGCGCAGGACTGGCATCCCATAGCTCTTTAATTTTTACCTATAAATCAAATATCAAAATATATTAACACAGTAAAAACTGATAATAAGTTATTATGATGAAAAATTGACTTCATACCCCAACTTCTTTAGCAAGCTCGTTAACAAAACTTCCATCTGATTTCTTATGAACATCCAACCACAGTTCAGTCCTGGATGCTTCAGGCCCTAAAATTTGTGACTTCATTAAACAAATATAATTCAACAATTCAATATATTAAACAGATAATATTTTCTTATAAATATTTAAACTAATTAAAAGATTACCAATGTCGTTCGGCTTCTAGAAAAACTTTTTGAGCCCACAGTGTGTGGGATGACTTGCTTTGCCCGGTTTGATGAATTTTGTCTTGAAAGATCCTGAAATAAATAAAAGGCAATTTAATACTGATGTATTGAATTTCATGTCCTTTTCATATACATGTATAAATGTAAAATGAGGATAATATAATAATATATATTTCAATACCATCCGCTTCTGATCACGATGTCTGTCAACAAACACTTTCCACTGGTCTTTCGGTACCCCACTGGGTAGCTTCTCATACATCTGATGCGTGGTCAATGAAGTATCGTTGAAATCACACCATAATCTCCATTTGAAATCTTTCCACTTCTTACCTAGATTTTTCAACATCCACTTCTGTGCTATCACATCAGCAACGGTAAATTGTAAGAACATCTGTATACAGAAATTCATTTTGAACATATTAGTAACATGACATTCAATTAAACCATAATATAATAAATTTACCTTTATTTGAGAGTCAAACACTTCATTTTTCCAGCTTGATGGAATATGTATCCAATCGTCATATGAAATGGGAAGGGAAATGGGCTCCACTGCCAGCTGGCCTAGAATCTGGCCAAGTAACCCCGCAGAATCATCCGTAGGGACCCTGTAAGAATCAAATGGCACAAAAATCTTCTCGCCATTCAGATTCCAAACATCTGAACTTTTTATATTTTTCTTCACGGTTGCATTTTTGTCATATTCAATGAGAAAACAATTAGTATAAACAAAATGCAATAAATTTATTTAATTAAAATTTGTACCTATGATTGTGACACTCCAGTGTGTCCTGGATGAACTGGAAGGGGCACGAAGCTTCCCCACTACTGAGCCTCCATAAAGGGGAGTTCACGACTCACCCTCTACTGGGACATCCACGGAAGGTGTGAGAGATGGTGCAGGGGGGATGGTGTAGGGGTGTCGACACCTGGCGTCTCAGATGTCGTGGGGAGGGAGAAAAATGGATCCCCATCCGTCGTGGAACTAGATGAAACAATATACCTCTTCTTCTTTGGAATTCCTGTCATTTAATCAAATAAAATTAAGTTCAGAATATATATTTCAAAAAAATTATGCAGAAAAATAATTTAAAATGATAATAGATGCCTAGTACTAACAAACAAAATATATATAACAATGATAAAGAATGACCGAAGAAATGAAACAAGTGGTTGCTGAATAAATAAATAGTTGTACATACAATCATTTTCTCCTTCAATCATGTCAGTTTCCTGCTCCATTTCTTCATCCACTTCATTCATCCTTGCTAGACTAATATTTTCAATTTCATGATCGACAACTAATTCTGCTTCCTATTACTGATTAAATTCAATTTCAGAGGTCAAATTTTCCACTTCATCACCCATATCATACAAATATCTTTGTATTACATGAGCAACTACACTCCACCCTTCATCGGCAATATCATTCACATAATATACCATTTTTCCTTGCGATGCTAAGATATATGGATCATGTAGTTTACGATCACCAACATCCATCAAGCGAGAGAAGTTCACAGAATTAAATTGAAAGGAATCTCTTTTAACACCTCTGATAATATCGACCCATTTTCATTTGAATAAAACAATCGAAAAATGTCCGTGGTAGTTTAATTCAATAATATCATACAACTTTCCATAGTATTCTACTTCAGAAAATGTAAATATACCACTATTCTGTGTTTTCAAAACCACTTCTCGATCGACTGTAGGAAATATAAAGCCATTCACATTATATGCGTCGAACTTTCTAACTTCTTTTAGAGGACCTCTTGCAAGAAACTTCAAATCTTCTGACACCTCTGCTTGAGTATCAGTATTCATGATCTGAAAAAAGAAATATACTTTATTAGATTCACAAAATGTATGTGTCAAACTAATATTCATATTTATTGTAATATTTATGAACCTACACGTAGTGCAAAAAATTTTACAAGCTCTTTATTAACAGCTTTTGTTATATCTTTCTCATTTCGTGTTTGGCCTCTCATTAGTCTCTTTGTTTGTATCCTCAACTCTTCAATAAATGGATCTGCATTGTCACTATTCAGAAGCACATATCTATGTGCCTGTAATAATTCCAATTTAGTTAGTGTCGCATTTGAGGTCCTCCCTACTGGTCGGCCAATAACATGAAATATTTTGGATTTCAGATGTATTTGAGATTGAGTGGATGTGTCGTCAACATGTCCAACTTGATTAAATCTTATCTCAATATCATCAAAGTATCGAGAACAAAAGGCAAGACACTCCTCATCCAAATAGCCTTCAACAATTGAGCCTTCTGGTTGAGCTTTATTTCTCACATATGATTTCAAATGTCCAAGATATCTATGAAATAAAATAAACAAAATTATGCATTTAATTAAGTACCAATTTTTTTTACTTAACTGGAAAATATATAAATAAAGTACCTCTCAATTGGATACATCCATCGATAATGAACGGGGCCTCCTAATTTAGCTTCCTCAACCAAATGAACAGTTAAATGCATCATTATAGTAAAAAAGGACGGAGGAAAGATCATCTTCATTGCGCAAAGGGTCAATACAAACCTCTTCTGGAGGTTGTCAAGTTGAAATGGATGTATACATTTCTCACATAGTTTTCTGAAAAATGTACAGAACTGCAGTACAACAGCAGTAATTTTTTCAGGTAATAATTTACGCAATGCCAATGGTAGTAACTATTGTAACAAAATATGTGAATCGTGACTTTTCAATCCATGTAACTTACGATTATCCAAGTCAACACACCTCGAGATATTACTTGAATAACCATCAGATACCTTGACATTATTTAACATTCGAAGGAATGTATCTTTATCCTTATTTTTCATTGCAAAAATTGCCGGAGGATACTTTTCATTCACATCTAGACAGAGATCGCGTTTTATGTTCATTTCTTGTAAGTATTTGAGAGCATTGAGATGATCCTTCGACATTCCATGCTCATTAAGCAATGTGAAAATAAAATTGTTGTAGACATTCTTCTCAATACGCATCACATCAAGATTATGCCACAACAAATTAAATTCCCAATACGGAAGTTTGAAGAATATACTTTTTTTCTTCCATTGTTGCATTCCGGTTTCGCTTGACGATGCACTTCAGACCCATTTTCCGCTATCATTCAAATGATGAACCTTCAAATATTCTGTTTCAACATTTTCATGCTGTTTCAATATTTCAAAACCATTTAACAACTTTGGAGGTGGTCTACGATCAATGGAACCATTAAATTTTGATATGTTCAGCCGAAATCTATGAGATGCATCGAGAAATCTTCGATGACACAAGAAGAACCATTTTCCACTGTGAGGTAGCCGTTTGGGCTCAAAATCAAAGTTACAAATGGGATAATCCAAACCCGTGTAAGTGTTCCAACCAGATAAATTCCCAAGCCCAGGGAAGTCTCTAATGGTCCACATTAACGCAGCATGCATTGTGAACATTAATTTAGAAGAAGAATCAAATGTCTCAACACCGTTACTACATAACTCCTGCAATTCGTTAATAAAAGGCTGCAAGTATACATCAATATCATTTCTAGGCATTTGTTTTCTTGGAATAATCATTGAAAGGATAAAAGATGTTTGTTTCATACACATCCAAGGAGAAAATTATAAGGGATCAAAACAACTGTCCAAATGCTATAATTGGTACTCAAAGTCCCAAATGGGTTGAATCCATCGGCAGCCAATCCCAATCGAACATTCCTAGGATCTGCTGAGAAATCGAGATGTAATGAATCAAATGTCTTCCATGATTGAGAATCTCGTGGATGTCTCATTAACCCATCATTGTTATTATCTACAGAATGCCACTTCATGTGTTCGGCGGTTTTCAATGACATGAATAATCTTTGAAATAGGGGTTTCAAAGGAAAGTAACGCAAAAACTTTGTAGGTGTGCTCCTTTTCTTCATCTTCTCCATGAAATTATGTTCATTCACACTTCCAACATCACTCTTTGCCTTCCATGTAGAAGAATAACATTTCTTGCAATTCTGTCTACTTGAATCCTCTCCCCAATAAAGCATACAATCATTGGGACATGCATGTATTTTTGTATAATTCAGACCAAGCTTGTTAACAACTTTTTTCACATCATAAAAAGATTCTGGGATTTTTGCTTCAGGAAATGCATCACATATCAATTCCAATATCTTGGTCATTTCCTTATTTGTAATTCCACATAGACATTTGATGTGATACAACTTCACCAGAAATGAAAGTTTTGAATATTTCAAACACCCACAATACAACTCTTGATTTCCATCGTCAACTAAATCATGAAACACATTTTCCTCAGTGAATTTTTCTATTACATTTGGATCCACAAAATCAAGAGGAGGATCCAATGATGTGTGACAATCTTGATCTACCTGTGTTACAGTCTCAAAAACATCACTTATCACGTTGCAATTTGTATCACCCTCTTCTGGTTGTTCTGATATGTTTTGACGCTGATAGTGGTGCCTTGCAGTGCCGAATTCATCATTTATTAGGTTTGGCATTTCATGTTCCGTTGTCGATGAACTTGGGACCTCATTCTGCGGATTAACATCAGTGATCAATCTTTCTGTAATGTTCGATTCCCCATGCCAAATCCAACACAAATATTTATCAGGGAATTGCTTCAGTATTAAATGTTCATAAACCTCATCTATCTTCAACCATGTTCTATATTTACATTTAGGACATGGACATTTTATTCTCCCTTCAATGGATTGATTAGAAATTGCAAAATCTAAAAACTCATTCAAACCCTTAACATACTGAGGTGTGTTCCTCGGTAATGTGATCCAACTTTTATCCATGTATATCACATTGTGCCTACAAAATAATAAAAAAATTTAAAACACATAGTTACTACTAAATAGAGAAAGAGATTCATATATATGATAATATAAGATTACAGAAACATAATATAATAAAGATGATCCCCTGAGTTAGATATGAACCCTTAGTGTTTGGGATAGGGGAGGTTTCTTTGGTAAAGAGAAACAATGTGCTAACAATGTGGTAGCTACTTTACCATGAAAACCAAAACACATTGTTAATTTGGAATAACCCCAACCTAAGTTATCTATAGAGTCTTCATATAAAACTCTAATATCGAATAAATCTATTATAAATAATTTGTACTTTATATTTTCATTATTTATTTATGAAATATTAAAATCTAATCCAATAGAATCTCATTTAAATGATGCTAAAAATATTTTGAGATATTTAAAATGAACTATTTTCCTTTATCTAATTTTTTCAAAACCCTCTAATTTTAATTAAAATTTATATTTGGATACATATTTTGTTCGGTGTAGACTGGATAGAAAGATAATGTCAGGAACCCGTAAAATTCTTGCTAAATCCTTAGTATCATGATATAGTAATGAAAAACACATTATATAACTATCTAATACGAAATTTGAATATATTATACCCATATGTTTCTATGCATAGGTTTTATGAATGAAACACACCCTAACTAATTTTGGATTCAATTTTAATCAAGTTTAAATCATATGAGACACAACATTTCAATAAACATTTCAAAAAAGATTGATAAACCATTATAGGATGAAACACATATATTTAGCACATAATTTATTAATATATAATGCAGAAGAAGGTGATATATTTTTTTATTTGTTTTGCATAGACAATCAATTGTCATATATTTTTACTAAACCACTTCCTAGTTATAAATTCAATTTTTTCAAATACAAATTAAGATTATTTAAAATTATTTAATATCATTTCTATTTTACTAATTTTATATTGTGAATTTATTATTAGTAAATATTTTATTTGAGTTATTTAATTTGAGATTTAGCACCACCATTTTTAGTATTAGTCATATCTCAATAGGACTTGTATGTTTTTCTGACACGATTATCATGCATATCACTCTGAGCGACCCTTTGTTTACTATAAAACAAAATAAAATATTTCAGTAGTGGTAGTAGTTCGCTCCCAGTTTCTGGGTGTGATCCACTTGACACACCTCCCAGTCAACGTCCCCCACTATTACACATGTATCAAAGAAGGAGGGGTAATTTTGGAACACAGGTTGGGGTTTGTTAAGGAGGCACGTGGGTCTGTTCCCATGATCTCCCTGGTCAGTTGGTAGCGCGTGAGGACTCTCCCTACGTTTGGGCTATTTCTACTCCTGGAAGAGAGAGGGAAAGGTAGTTAGAGAAATTACTTTCTGTTGGAACAGAAACGGGGAAGGAGGAAGTGGCCGGCCTCCTTTCATTTTCCACCTGGAGCAGCGTCTGAACTGGAGGAGGACTCTCCATATTTCCCAAACTACTATACTTTCATTCTCTCAAGCTATAGCAAGAACTGTTCCTCCTCGAGGGGACTACCCTCAAGATGAGTTCCTCCTACCACCCACAGACGGATGGTCAAAAAGAAATTGTCAACAAATGTCACAGTACCTATTTACGATGCTTTTCTTCGAAAAGGCCCCTTACTTGGTCTCAGTGGATTTCTTGGGCCGAATATTGCTATAATACAGCCTTCTACACCTCCACAAAGATGACTTTTTTTGAAGCTGTTTATGGTCATAAACCCCCTTCTGTGCAGCGCTTTACTGCAGATACTGCCCCAGTAGATTCAGTGGCTACCCTTCTTGCTGAACGTGATCAAATGCTGGATCAACTCCGTCATCACCTCACTCGTGCCCAACAATTCATGGCTCACATAGCTAATAAGCACCGCAGGGATGTCTCTTTTGCAGTGGGAGACCTTGTTTTTGTCAAACTCTGCCCTACTACAAAGACTGCCAGAGCTGCTAAGTCATTCCCAAAACTAGCAGCCCGCTTTTTGTTAAGAAATATATAAATCATCAAGGATAGTAATTTGTGTTCGATGAAAAGACAAAACATTTATTCTATGATAAATATGTATGAGATTTCTATAAAGCAGTTGTATTTAATTTTGGTGATAATAAGGATCGGTTTCCAACAACAGTAAACTAGAATATTTTTTTGATGTCATCTTTAATAATGGTTGAAGTCTTTGAATGTACTTATGATGGAAATTATGATTTCGACACTTCCTCAATGGAAATCAATTAACTAAGCCCTACAGAAATAATTATGACTTTTTTGAAAATCCAAAAGTGGATAACAAACCTATAAAAGAAGTAGAACCAGATAGAAAGGTTCATTTGAATTTCATTCAGTCTTCCATTGCTCCAAAAAATGGTGAGTTTGAAAAAATCCTTTTTCAAGATGTTGAATTATTATATCTGTTTATAATAGATAAAACCATCAATTTTGTATGATATATAATTAAGAATATGTGAAATATTCATAATAAATTAGTAAATTTTGACCTTTTTGGAAGGTTGTTATCCTTGGTGTTTGGTAGAGCTTCGATATATTTGGATGAAACCACTACCACACATTTTCTTGGATTAACAGTAGTGAGTTATAGTATAATAAAGAGTAGTGGATTATTCTACAGATCATCTTTGAATATGTTATTTCATGTCTGATTAGAAGAAAAATTTGAGGCATTTCCTTCTACAACTCTGGGGGAGTCATCTCATATGGTTTTTACTGATGAGGTTTCTCTTCAACCTCCAACAATATTTTCTAATCTCATAACAGAACCAATTAGATGTATGGGTGTAATATATATTATATAAAACGAGAATCTTGAGGATAGATGAAGAAGTTTTCAACTTATCATTTCAAATGAAATTTGAGATGGGAATTAAGATGTACCAAATGTTCACTCAGAATTGTGTTCAGTAGTTGAAATTATTACTCTTGTTATAGAATAACCACCTATTTTACCTATTTTCTCTGTAAATAAAAATATGATTTTCCCATTAAAAGTAAAGATAACATTGGTCAACAGAAAATCATTTTTACCACATCAACAGTAATACCACTCTTTAATATATCTCCATATTGAGAAACTAGTAGAAAATGATGAAGAAAATAAGTAAGTTTATCATAAAAAATCATACTAAGAATTCCATATTTGGATATCCACTATGCTTATCTAGAAAAATCATATTCGCATCTTGTAATTACTTTCTCATGTATTTCACCACCAAGTTACAGTAAGTATCAAAGGCTATTTTTACAATTTCCATTATTGGTGGGTACTAGTTCCCACAATATCCTCACTCGAGTCCCTTATCACACAATTCATATGAGAGTTTTCCACCCATTACACAGTGGAAAATAAATTCTATCACTCCTCAACCATATATAGTGTGAAGAAATCCCTCTCAAAATAAAAAAAGCAACACTACCATAGCCTACAGATTTGTGTTTATAACTAGGTGTGAGATATATAATAATCTCACCATTCCGACTAAGACTTATACTACCATTCCTGGAATAATAATCCTTATAGAAACTAACATTTCTTATGAAGATCTAAAATCATATCTTAGGAATCATGAGAGTCCTCCATTAAACCCAATCAACCCCATTTCAACTATAGAACAAATTTAATAATGGTCATGATAATTATCTATTTGTTAAGGGTAAACTAACACAATCATAGGTTTTGTAAAACCACACAATATATTTCATTAGGGTAGTTTTCATCACTAGTTTTTCAAAAAATATATATATGATTCTCATATACTCATTTTATGATAATTATTATAAGAATTATTAAAGGTAATTCCCCATCCTAAATGGTTAGAAACTATTACAATGAGTTCTATATTTTACATTTTGAATTGTTGTTTTACAAAAGGGTCAATATATTATTTCATTCAGAGAGACTCTAATTACCTTGATATTACATTGAATTTCATGACTATAAATATAATTTGTTTAGAGAAAATATAATTCAAAAGAATGAAAATGATTAATCAAATAAAAAAGGTAATAAAATAAGCATCCCTGAAAACAGAAGATCACCAATATGAAGTATCGTATATACATATAAAAAATAATCAAGGTAAATATTTAATATTGGGGGAAAATGTTCAATAGTGTCAAAAAAATAAATGAAATAGAACCCACCATGACGTAACATGAGAATGATTTAGGCAAAATGTTACAATGATTGATGGGAGATCCAATAAATACACACATACTACATTAATTCGATGTATTTACAATATACAAATTTAAGTAAACAAGTACTAATTAATCCCATTTGTTTATGTAACATGTGTGAAAAACAAAACAAGTATGAAATCACCATGTCATAAATTAGTCACCCTTAATTTATCAATAATATAAAAAAAAACTAATATAAAAATAGGTAAATAATTAGAAATCAAACCCTAGGATTTGTATAGGTCGCTGGGGAAGCCGGGTCACCGGGGTCGCGGGGTCGCCAGGGTTGCAGGGGGCCGGGGTCGCCAAGGTTGTGGGGTCGTCGGGGAAGTAGGGTCGCCGGGGATGCGGGGTCGCCGATGTCACGGGGGCCCGGGGTCGTAGGGGAAGCAGGGGGCCGAGGGAGCGTGGGGTGAGAAAGAGGGTCGGGGTGGGGGAAGGGTCGGGGCCATTAAAAAAAATGTTTTGCGGCGGTTTATTATAAACCGCCTCGAAACCTTTTAAAAAAAGGTTTAGGGGCGGTTCCTAGAACCGCCGCTAAACGGTGGTTTTGTTGTAGTGTATAAATAGCCTTTATTAATTATATCAAATAATATATTCAATTTTACACTCTTTCCATACCCAACATTGGAATATTCACTAGTTCTTATCCTCGGTCATCAATATATCACTCAAAAAATCATTGAAATAAGTCTTTCATGACCTAACCCCCACTGCTACCTCTCTTAAGAAAGTATGGAAGATTATTCTGACATCCAAAATCTCCCTCTAATTAGTCAAATGTTTTTAATATTACTGACATAATATAACTTACATGAATGAGTGTAATTACTTTAAATATTGCATTATAAATTTAATAAAACAGCAACCAACACCATAATATAAATAAATAAACCAACCTAGTACATGAATGTAATGTCAAACAAGTGGACACAAATTAAAACACCATATAAACAATGAAAACTTCTTATGGAAGTGACCAAGAACACCTATAAATCACAATCACAATAATGATATAGTAACTCCCCTCTCAATCACCAACACCATCCTATAAATTATAAAAAATATACTGTAAATATAATTGTGAGCATTCATGTACACTTAGTAGGATCCTTCTAGAATATTTTTACAAAATAGGAATCATTCGAATACCCTAGTTAATAAGAAGGGAAATAAAAATTTTACATTAATAAGAAAACTATATATAAAACCTTAGAAAAAATATCTTTTCATGTAATGGAAACATATTAGTAGAATAATAGAACATATGTATGATAAGCGTACCATGATACCACTTTTCCACTAAATGAGTAACCCTAAACCCAATGAAATATGCCATGGTGATCCCTTCATCATCATAAGTAATTATATATATTTATACAAATATATTAAATCTATATTAAATAAATATCGTTAATATATCCATCACATCTACAAATGTTAAAACCGATAGCCACTATAACACTATGAAAATTTGTGCTATACCTTAATCTATTTTAGATCATTTGTAATAACTAATCTAATATATGATTGTTCAATACCTATAATATATTAAATTAATAAAAAATATTTATGAAATAACATAGTTCCATTATAAAACATATAAAAACACATATTATATGGGATTTTATCATTTATCCTACATGACAATATACCCAGTTCATAACATGAGGAGAGAGAGTCATAGAGTGAGTTTTTATTCATCTATTCCCATGATAAACTATGTAGAGCATCATATTCCTTAATAAAAATTTATTTCATAATTTACATAAAAAGGATTGACACAATAAAAGCTAAGGATCTGGAGGACTTGTGACTTTTGATGATTATATACATAAACAAATCATCAAAAAATGGAAAAACAACATCTTTATTTAAAATTCAACCTACTGATGCTAACATTTATAGATATTATCATACAACATAGTATAATCCTATGAAAATACATAATGAAATGTGTGAGGTAGAAAGCTATGTTTGGGAATATACATTGAAATAAATCTTAATGCAATAATCAAGAGGCATAATGTGATACCATAAAGAGAGTGATCTTAAGAATTAAATATGACATAAGGTAATTAATGCATAAGATCCTGGAATCATAATTATTTTGAAATATAAAGCAATATTTCAAAATAAAAATTCATCTGTAACTCCCAATAACATCATCATAAAGACAACATAGTCTGATGGTTGATTGAGTTATCTAACTGTTCTCATAAACATGGTGGACAATGTAACAATCTATAATTTTATCAATGGATTTTAATTTCAAAAATTAAAAATGTGTCATATGTAGTAATATAATATTATATAATTTTAACACACTGAGTTTTATTGAAATATTTTCCTCAAAAAAATTGTATTTCTATTATTCCTTTATATTAATCACTACAACAAGTTAAACTTTCATTATACACTATAATAAGTTATCCTTGTGCAAAAAACAACATCAGCATAACATTACTTACATGTAACATTGAGTTTCTACGAAAGAAAATTTCATTATTTTTAACATGAAGGTTATAACATTTCCTTCAAACATTATAATATGAATAGTAATTACTAAATTTTGAATATTTATCATAATGGTTTCATATATGTAAAACATATTGATAATTAAATATATACTTTTCACTGCATGGTTTTTCAAACTTTTCTCCCTCTTAGGAGTAACTATGCACCCCTATAAAAGAGGTTCATAGTTTGGATGGATAGTTAGGCCAAACCATACACTGTTACCGAACAAACCATGATAAGGAATTAATGTCTTCCCAAAATTAGTTTTTTAAATACATAAACCATCTATATAATCTCAAATCAATCCCAATTAAACTTTATGTCATCTTTAATGATTTTGGAGCTCTGAGAACAAATTTCATGACTTCCTGATATCTATTATCCATTATTCGAAGCACGGATCGAAGATCCACACCTCTCATTATGACAACCCTGCTTTTTATTACAACTTAAACATGCTTTATTACATAAAACTTCACTTGATACAACAAAGAATATCGAGAGGTTTAGTGTCTTTGGGGATTAGGATCATTACATAAAAACATTAAACTTTAAATACAACATCCTTATTGAAAACTTCCTTTACATGACCACTACATTCCTTCGTACTTAGCATTGCATGAGATAACCTGAGGACATGCATAAGAAAAGGGTGAGCTATAAAGCCCAGTAAGGGAGTACACAATGAATAACATGAGGAGTAAAATACATGTTAGGCAATAGGCATATCAATAGATCATAAGAGAGACATGAACATAAAGGCATGATAAAGCATGATAATCATAACATGGAAATGTGGCAACAACACTTAACATTGAATTAGCATGAGCCAAGGCTCATTGCACATGTAGCATGAGTAAAACCTCATTGCACTTGAAGCACGAGTAAACCCTTGTTGCACTTGAATTAGCATGAGTCAACACTCATTGCACATGACATATCATGATACTATACTTTACCCAATTCATTGGAGCGCAATAAAGGGCGCACCCTTCTTAAACATTTCATTTCATGCATAAGTGTGCCACATGGATCATAAAACATGGATTCATAAAACATAATCATTTATTCCACGATAAAGGGATGTGGAATTCATACATGAAACTTTATAATCAATATGTAAATGTGCATAAAGGTGAATACCCTTGATGGAGAAATGGGAATGGTATTCACTACACAATGATATTGGCTTAGAAAATCGGTGTGATTTCGGCAGCGTAACGGCGTGACATAAGAATTCATAAAAAAAGTCTGATGAGAGAGAAAGGGGTTCCTCATCATATTTACATGTAATGGACAGTAAGAAGGTCATATAGATACATGTCCCAACAATTGAAAAGGAATTTAGATTCATGATACAAAAGTATTGCTTGAATATAAAAGAGGAGAAAAAGGTTCCTTTCGGAATTTCGGCATAGTAACGGGTGTACATGGGAGGCATTTAATGAGAGAGAAAGGGGTCTCCCATAATTCAAACAATAAGAGGGCAGTATGGGAGAGGTGAGAAACCATACCCCAACATTCATAAATGAATTTAAAAGGGCAATAAAACTTAAAGAAAAATTGACAAAAATGAGAAAGGAAGAAAACCCCTTACTTGGAAGTGTGCTTCCAAAGGCTAGAGAGAGGCTTGTGAGAGGCTTCTTGGGAGCTTGGGGCACCTTGAGAGGATTCTAGAGAGAGTAGGGCAGAGGTTGGACGAACTTCAAGGGCTTTGGGTGAGGAGGAAGTGGGAGCTTGGGTGGGTTTATATAGGAAAGGTGAGAGAATTCTTTATTATTTAGGTTTGGGACCCCTTACATTAAAATAATCCAAACCACAAACCATCCCATGGTATTTGCCCATGGTTTCTGGAAAAGGAAAGAGGAAAACAATATTTTACAATGACAAGGTCCGAACTTATTAAAAAATTAGGGTTGATTATGTGGAGGTGAGTCACACTCCCATGGAAATTAATTTAAAAAGGCAAAGTGTTGAATAAGTCTTGAGGGCTCCATTAATGCTTTGAAAAGTGAGTCAAACAAACCGGAAACTCATTATTTTAATGATAAAACACATATTGGCCGAACATAAGGATTATGGTATTTTATTACATCACCATTGGGTCATTGTGATGTCATAAAACACATTATATATTTAAATGGTATTTAATTTTTACCCAAAAATTTGACTGTCTCAGAAAATAATGAAAAAATCACCGTTGGATAATTTCGACATCCTGATTCCAAAAATAATATTTATTTTATCTAAATAATTTTCTAAATATGTGAATTTTTACTTTTAAAATAAAAACCGACATTTATAAAAAAAATTCACGGGTTTTGACAGAAATGGCTTTCAAACCTTAATAAAAATTTTAATTGCATTCATAAAATTATAAGAACATTTATATTTAATAAAAATTAATTTAATATTAATAATAATATTTTATGAAAATATTATTTAATTTAAAAATCCTTTAATTTAATAAAATATAATTCTTAATTAAATAATAACTAAAAACACCATTTGTACTTTAAAAACTAATTACAATGTATCAAAAATGACTAGAAATTATATTCATTATTATATACAAAAAAAATAATGTACATGAACATGGTCCTACTTATTTGTTACATAACCCCTTAAAATAGCCGCATAAGACCTAAGGGTAAGGTGTGCGATGGTGACAGACTCTTGGGGTTGCTCGGATAACATCGCTCGAGTGGTAATCTCTATCAACTTCCATTTTTCCCGTAGACGATCACGTTCGAGCTTGACTTGATGAAGCTCAGCTTGGGCTTGGTCAAGGGCAAATCCCAAAGACACCACCTCCTTTCCGAGCTCCGACAAATGGGCTTCGTAAGGGGCAATTCTACTGGATGAGGCCATCGCTTCCTTTGTCTGAGTAGAAAATTGGTTCGTTAAAGCCTTATATTTAAACTACCTAGATGATCACTGTTCAACGCTATAAAAGTAATGGTCACAAATCTTAACGTTAAACTAAAGAAGTTGACATTTATAAAAACATTTTTTTTCTTAAAGAAACATTTAACTGGATCAAGAGGGATTTTCCATTAATGAAATTTTGGGTCGTTACAACATTCCCCCCTTAAGAAATTTCGCCCTCGAAATTTTCTTTTTCCCACACTAAAACAAATGTGGGTAACTTAGCTTCATCATATCCTCCGACTCCCAAGTTGCTTCTTCAAACTTGTGGTTTCTCCACAACACCTTGACGAGGGGCATTGTCTTATTTCGTAGAACATTTTATCTACGATCCAAGATCTTCACTGGTTGCTCCTCATAAGAAAGATCTTCTTCTAATTGTACCACCTCAGAAGAGAGTACATGTGATGGGTCTGGTATGTACTTCCTTAAGAGGGATACATGGAAGACATCATGCACCTTGGCCATAGTAGGTGGAAGTGCTAGTCGATAGGCCACAACCCCAACACGATCAAGAATCTCGAAGGGGCTGATGTACCATGGACTTAACTTCCCTTTCATTCCAAACCTCATGACCTTCTTCCACGGAGATATGCGTAAAAACACCATGTCTCCGACTTTAAACTCAAGGTCTCATCGATGATTATCTGCATAACTCTTCTGTTGACTTTGGGCTTCCTTGATATGCTGCTAAATGGTTTTCACCTTCTCCACCATTTCTTCGACCATTTCTGGTCCAAGCAGCTTACGTTCACCGACCTCATCCCAACATGCCGGTGTTCTACACCTTTTCCCATACAGGGCTTCATATGGTGCCATTTGGATGCTCGAGTGGAAACTATTATTATAAGAGAACTCAACTAGAGGAAGATGTTGATCCCATCCTCCTTTAAAGTCCATTGAGCACGCTCTCAACATATCCTCAAGTGTTTGGATAGTCCGCTCGGATTGGCCATCAGTTTGAGGATGATAGGCCGTACTGAAGTTCAGTTCAGTATTCAGAGCATGTTGAAGACTCTTCCAAAACATAGAGGTAAATCTTGGATCTCGGTCAGACACAATAGATAGTGGTACTCTATGCAACCGTACCACTTCCCTGATATATATCCGTGCCAGTTGATCCAAAGAGAAATCCTCTCGAATAGCAATGAAGTGTGCAGTCTTCGTAAGACGATCCACAATAACCCAGATTACATTGCTGCCTTTGGATGTCCTTGGAAGTCCGGTGACAAAGTCCATGGTGATGTTCTCCCATTTCCATTCTGGTATGGGCAATGGTTGCATCATCCCCTTAGACTTCTGCCTCTCTGCCTTCACTTGCTGACACACCAGGCACTTTGATGTATATTCAGCGATCTCCTTCTTCATATTATCCCACCAAATGTTTTATCGGAGATCTCGATACATCTTTGTGCTCCCTGGGTGAATAGAGAAATTTGAACTATGTGCATCATCCAAAAGTTCCTTCTTCAGCTCCGAACTTTATGGGACACATAGTCTTTTCCCAAACCGCACAATTCCTTCTTCATTAACATTAAACTCTGAGGATTTTCCCTTTTTGATAGCTTCCACTTTTTCTTGGATTCTCGCATCATCCTTTTGAGCATCCTTTAACCTTTCCAAAAGAGATGGTTGAGCAATCATTTGTGAAAGTATTGATGATGTTCCCTTCTTTATGATTCCCACGTCCATCTTCATCAAGTCTAAGAAGATTGGATCCTTCTCAATTCTCATCATTGATAGAATTGCTGGATCCTTTCTACTTAGGGCATCCGCCACCTTGTTCGCCTTCCCAGGGTGGTAATGTATTGAACAGTCATAATCCTTTATGAGCTCTATCCATCTTCTCTGGCGCATATTAAGCTCTTTCTATGTGAATATATATTTAAGACTCTTGTGGTCAGTATATATCTCACATTTCTCTCCATAGAGATAATGCCGCCAGATTTTCAAGGCAAAGATCACCACCGCCAACTCCAGATCATGCGTTGGATAGTTTCGCTCATGGATTTTCAACTGTCTTAAGGCATAGGATATCACTTTATCATTCTGCATCAGCACACATCCTAAGCCCTTCTTCGAAGCATCACTGAATACCACAAAAAGCTCCCCACTTGTGGGGAAAGTGAGCACAGGTGCAGTTATAAGCCTCCTTTTCAACTCCTTGAAGCTTTCTTCGCATTCATCACTCCAAGAAAACTTTACTCCCTTTCGAGTTAGCTTGGTAAGAGGGTTGGACAATCGTGAGAAGTTTCTCACAAATCGTCGATAATATCCAGCTAACCCCAAGAAGCTATGGATATCAGTTACCGATGTTGGCCTCGGCCATCCCTCAATTGCATCTGTTTTGGAGGGGTCCACAGATATCCCATTGCTTGTGATGATATGGCCCAAGAATGAGACCTCCTTCAACCAGAACTCACACTTGTTGTACTTGGCATAGAGCTTCTCCTTGCGCAAAGTCTCCAGTACAGTTCTTAAATGCTCCTCATGGTCCTCCTTGGTTTTGGAGTATATTAGAATATCATCTATAAAGACTACCATAAATTTATCTAGGTAATTTCTAAAGACTCTATTCATCAAGTCCATGAATATTTCTGGAGAATTGGTGAGTCCAAAAGGCATTACTATGAATTCATAGTGCCCGTACCTTGTACGAAAAGCAGTCTTGGTGATATCTTCCTTCTTCACCCTTACTTGATAATATCCTGACCGCAAGTCGACCTTGGAGAAGTATTGTTCTCCACGCAGCTGATCAAACAAGTCATTGATTCTTGGTAGAGGATACTTGTTCTTTATCGTGATTTTGTTAAGTTCACGATAATCGATGCAGAGCCGCATTGACCCATCCTTCTTCTTGACGAAGAGGACTGGTGCACCCCATGGTGATGCACTTGGGCGTATAAACCCTTTATCCAGATTCTCCTGTTGTTGTTTCTTCAGTTCTTCAAGCTCAACCACAACCATTCTATATGGAGTCTTGGATATTGGTAGAGCCCCAGGTATAAGTTCAATTGAGAACTCAACATCTCTCCTTTGAGGAAGACCAGGAAGTTCCTCGGGAAATACTTCAGCGAATTCCCTCACAATAGGCATTTCTTCAAGGGTGGTTTCTTCCTTGGACTCAATCATCTGAGCCAGATATGCGTGCTCATAAGACAGTAATATCCATGCTTGAGATGATGGAGCTAAAGGAGATTCATCTTCCTCCTGACACTTGTAAAGAATGGGGGTCGATTCTCCATATGGAGCGTGATTTCCCTCTCCCGACAATTTATGTTGGCTCTATATAAGGAAAGCCAATCCATGCCATGAATTGCATCAAATTCCACCAAAGGGAGTATGACGAGGTTCGCCGGGAAATTCAATCCACAGATTATAACAGGGGAGGACTTATACTAATGGGATGCAATGATTTCCCCATTTTCCGTACTCACCGACATCTTTACTTCCCTGATTTGTGGTGGTGCAGGGATTGTTCTACTAAACTTTTGAGATATAAAAGAATGCGTAGAACCTGAATCAAAAAGTACGTTCGCTATTCTTGAATGAATAACTAGCATACCTGTCACCACTTCGTTTTCGGGGTTCACTTCGGCAGAAGTGATGGCAAAAGCTCTTCCTTGCTGTCTTGGAGGTTGTTGATTGCCTCCGATAACCCTTGGATTAGGGAACTGATTCGCAAAATGACCCGGTTCTTTGCATTTGAAGCATTGAACAACGCGTTGAGGTTCGAACGGAGCGTTCCTCCCCTCCGTCGCAGCTGCGGGTCCTTCTTGCTGACAGTTAACAACTAGGTGCCCTTCTCTTCCACACTTGAAGCATTTTCTTGTCCCCCTAAGGCAATTTCCAGGGTGCTTTTTTCCACACTTTTGGCAAGTGGGGTGCTGGAATTTCTTAGCGCCGTTGGATTTATCAATCAGACCACCAGAATTGAAGTCCACCTTCCACTTCTTGTCCCCATGATACCCCTGTGATTCTCCAATCTCCATTTCAACCTTGAGGGCACATCAGACAATTTCCTCATAGCTGTCGAAGTCACGGATCGCTAATGCTTTCCGCAAGCTAGGCTTCAGCCCACCAAAGAAGCGGTCAACCTTGCATTCGGGGGTAACGACAAAGCCGGAAGCATATCGTGCAAGCCTTGTGAAGTTTTCCTCGTACTCTCCCACAGATTCCTCATCTTTCTGCTTGAGGGAAAGGAAGTCCCTTTCCATCTTAAGACGGAGGGTGCGTGGAAAATATTTATCGAAAAACATCTTCCGGAATACCTTCCTTTCCAAAGCCTCGATCTCCTCCTCAGGCTTCGTATTTTTGATCAACGTCCACCATTGATCAGCTTCACCCTCCATACGATAAGCCACTAGGAGAACCTTCTATTTTTCAGAGCATTGGAGGATGGAGAATATCTTCTCAATGGAGTTGATCCATTGTTCAGCAATCGTGGGATCGGATGATCCACTAAAAGTAGGAGGCCTTTGTCTCATGAAGCTTTCAATAGCGACTTGTTCTTTCTTAGGGGGGGTTGAACGTTCCTCTTGACCAGTGTTTCTATTCAAAACTTGAGTTAGCTGAGAGAGAAGCGTGACAAAGTTCGCGATTCCCGCTCCCATTGGATTGGGCATCTCATAAGTACAATCATCACACTGATCTTCACAACGGTTGTTAACCCGAGTTCTCCTATTACCGGCCATTGGCTGGAATAAAAGGAAAGTTAGGGGTAACACATAAAGGGTAATCCAAAGACAAAAGTTGATGACTTATAAATAAACTTTAATCTCTTTAACTCATGAGTCTATAGGATTCAATCCAGGATTTTCATGATCTTCCTTCTAAAATATATCCTTAGGGGCATTTTTCCCTTAATAAGGGTTCATACTAAGATTGTGAATTTATCAAAACATATCCTCCGGGAGTGTCATAACCAAGAGTGTAGCAAGGCCCGTTGTCGTGCACCAGTTCCCGTTCGAGTCTAGCTCAAAGCGGTGTTTTCGGGTTTTACCCCTAGGATACATCTGTGCCAGAGCCACCTCTACCTGCTCGTATCCAGACATGGATGTATTTGTTTGATAAACCACTTACTTAGTATTTACCAAAACTTAGGGATGTTTTTATTATGATTAGTCTTGTATCTAAGGCTTTACTAGGGTTTCCTAATCCCAAAAATATCTAAACCTATCCTCTGATACCAACTATGACAACCCTGCTTTTTATTACAACTTAAACATGTTTTATTACATAAAACTTCACTTGATACAACAAAGAAGATCGAGTGGTTTAGTGTCTTTGGGGCTTAGGATCATTACATAAAAACTTTAAACTTGAAATACAACATCCTTATTGAAAACTTCCTTTACATGACCACTACATTCCTTCGTACTGAGCATTGCATGGGATAACCTGAGGACATGCATAAGAAAAGGGTGAGCTATAAAGACCAGTAAGGGAGTACACAATGAATAACATGAGGAGTACAATACATGTTAGGCAATAGGCATATCAATAGATCATAAGAGAGACATGAACATAAAGGCATGATAAAGCATGATAATCATAACATGGAAATGTGGCAACAACACTTATCATTGAATTAGCATGAGCCAAGGCTCATTGCACATGTAGCATGAGTAAACCCTCATTGCACTTGAAGAACGAGTAAACCCTCGTTGCACTTGAATTAGAATGAGTCAACACTCATTGCACATGACGTATCATGATACTATACTTTACCCAATGCATTGGAGCGCAATAAAGGGCACACCCTTCTTAAACATTTCATTTCATGCATAAGTGTGCCACATGGATCATAAAACATGGATTCATAAAACATAATCATTTATTCCACGATAAAGGGATGTGGAATTCATACATGAAACTTTATAATCAATATGTAAATGTGAATAAAGGTGAATACCCTTGATGGAGAAATGGGCATGGTATTCACTACACAATGATATTGGCTTAGAAAATCGGTGTGATTTCGGCAGCGTAACGGCGTGACATAAGAATTCTTAAAAAAAGTCTGATGAGAGAGAAAGGGGTTCCTCATCATATTTACATGTAATGGACAGTAAGAAGGTCATATAGATACATGTCCCAACAATTGAAATGGAATTTAGATTCAAGATACAAAAGTATTGCTTGAATATAAAAGAGGAGAAAAAGGTTCCTTTCGGAATTTCGGCATAGTAACAGGTGTACATGGGAGACATTTAATGAGAGAGAAAGGGGTCTCCCATAATTCAAACAACAAGAGGGCAGTATGGGAGAGGTGCGAAACCATACCCCAACATTCATAAATTAATTTAAAAGGTCAATACAACTTAACGAAAAATTGACAAAAATGAGAAAGGAAGAAAAACCCTTACTTGGAAGTGTGCTTCCAAAGGCTAGAGAGAGGCTTGTGAGAGGCTTCTTGGGAGCTTGGGGCACCTTGAGAGGATTCTAGAGAGAGTAGGGCAGAGGTTGGACGAACTTCAAGGGCTTTGGGTTAGGAGGAAGTGGGAGCTTGGGTGGGTTTATATAGGAAAGGTGAGAGAATTCTTTATTATTTAGGTTTGGGACCCCTTACATTAAAATAATCCAAACCACAAACCATCCAATGGTATTTGCCCATGGTTTCTGGAAAAGGAAAGAGGAAAACAATATTTTACAAAGCCAAGGTCTGAACTTATTAAAAAATTAGGGTTGCTTATGTGGAGGTGAGTCACACTCCCATGGAAATTAATTTAAAAAGGCAAAGTGTTGAATAAGTCTTGAGGGCTCCATTAATGCTTTGAAAAGTGAGTCAAACAAACCCAAAACCTCATTATTTTAATGATAAAACACATACTGGCCGAACATAAGGATTATGGTATTTTATTACATCACCATTGGGTCATTATGATGTCATAAAACACATTATATATTTAAATGGTATTTAATTTTTACCCAAAAATTTGACAGTCTCAGAAAATTATGAAAAATTCACCGTTGGATAATTTCGACGTCCTGATTCCAAAAATAATATTTATTTTATCTAAATAATTTTCTAAATATGTGAATTTTTACTTTTAAAATAAAAACCGACATTTATAAAAAAAATTCACGGGTTTTGACAGAAATGGCTTTCAAACCTTAATAAAAATTTTAATTGCATTCATAAAATTATAAGATCATTTATATTTAATAAAAATTAATTTAATATTAATAATAATATTTTATTAAAATATTATTTAATTTAAAAATCCTTTAATTTAATAAAATATAATTCTTAATTAAATAATAACTAAAAACACCATTTGTACTTTAAAAACTAATTACAATGTATCAAAAATGACTAGAAATTATATTCATTATTTTATACAAAAAAAAATAATGTACATGAACATGGTGCTACTTATTTGTTACATAACCCCTTAAAATAGCCGCATAAGACCTAAGGGTAAGGTGTGCGATGGTGACAGACTCTTGGGGTTGCTCGGATAACATCGCTCGAGTGGTAATCTCTATCAACTTCCATTTTTCCCGTAGACGATCACGTTCGAGCTTGACTTGATGAAGCTCAGATTGGGCTTGGTCAAGGGCAAAGCCCAAAGACGCCACCTCCTTTCCGAGCTCCGACAAATGGGCTTCGTAAGGGGAAATTCTACTGGATGAGGCCATCACTTCCTTTGTCTGAGTAGAAAATTGGTTCGTTAAAGCCTTATATTTAAACTACCCAGATGATCACTGTTCAACGGCTATAAAAGTAACGGTCACAAATCTTAACGTTAAACTAAAGAAGTTGACATCTTATAAAAACATTTTTTTTCCTAACGAAACATTTAACTGGATCAAGAGGGATTTTCCATTAATGAAATTTTGGGTCGTTACACTCATGGTAAGTGAATCCTATCCCAGTGCTTTTCTAGCTCTTCTCCTACCCTTCTCTATTTATTTTAGTGATATAATCCAATTTTTTTTAGATCTAAATCTATTCGGTGTGATCTAGATATATAATTTTATATATAGATCAAGATACAATAGTTATTGATTTTTTAAATATTTATTTAGGGTTTTGAGATTCATATATCGTTTTAAATTGTTTTTCTTCTCAATTATTGAGGATTTATGTTGGGTGATTTTTCATCAACTAATTGAGGTTGGTAGAATAACATTAAATTCTCATAGTCATGATTTAGTGACATGTATAAATATTGTAGAATTTCTAGAGTTGTTTTACATTGGAATTCCAAAAGTAGGTTAATTAATGTATCCAATTTGTTAATTGTTTTATTATTGAAATATATAAATAGTTGGAAAATTAATAATGAGATATCGGGATTACAATTTAGATAAATAACTGGGAGATTAATTATGATATATTGATATCATAAATTTATATAATTACTAGTAGAACTAACATTGTGATATTGATATTTTGAATAGGTATAATTAATTATTAAATTGGTTCAGGGATATTGGGGTTAAGAATTGAATATTTAGTTAGTGAATTAATTATGGGAACTTAAAATATTGACTAGGATTAATTAATTGGTTATTTAATTAATTGGATATTGAGATATATGTAATATTGTGATGTTTTCAATTATGTGTTATTAATTTGTAAATGGAAACATAGAAATTTTTTATGTATTATGAATGGTGACATTATCATTCAGTTATTAATTGTTTAAGGGTGAATAATAAAATGTACATTTTTCAATGTATAATTAGTGGTAACATGATCATTTAATTATGTGATATTAAATGGTGAATGATAAAATGGAAATTCATCAATGTATCAAGAATGGTAAAAAGGAAATTCAAATGTGATATCTCTTAGGGATAGACTGGATGCCGGAACGGGCTGAAGCATTTATTGAGGACTGGGTTTCCTTAAGAAACCAATGTTTAATGTAGTGAAATAGAGAGTATTAAATAATTTGATAATGTGTTTATTTATGTAGTGTACTTATTCTTTATAAAACAATATACATTGTTATTGTCTGGATTTATTTTTTGACAGCATTGGAAATGGCCTTCTATGTCGTACTCATATCCTACTCGGGATGCCAGATTGGTAGCTGGATAGACTTTATTTTTGTAGGATAAGTTAAGGTAAAATTCACTAGTTTAAATGGCTATGTTTGGGATGGATAATGGATGAGGGAACCAAAGGTGGGTTGGGACCCTCTTGGGAGTGATCAGTGTATTTCTATTCAGTTTTCATTTTAGAAACTTAAGATGTTCATTCATACGAAATGCATTCTACTTTAGTTGGATATTGTGATATTTATTTGATTATCTTGATATATTTTTATTTTTTATGGTTATATATTCTTATTGTATTATTTTTTCATTTTCATAGGTGTATTACATTGGTAAAATATGGTATAGTCTCCACAAGATCAACTTATCATACCAGCCCTACTAGTCGGTAGCCTCTAGCATATGAGGAGGCACACTTGAGGTCTTGTGGAAGTCATGATCGGGCCACTGATGTGTTCCACGAAGGTCAAGATATTACAAAGCAGTATCAAAGAGTGTTTGATTTTATTTTTCATTTGTCTAACTATGTGGGTAATGGTAGAATGCAGAATAGGAAGAGTTAGGGATTATATATGACCTCCTTCATGAGAGTTGTAAACCCATGTACAGGAGAAAAACCCATGTACATAGGGTGGAATTGTTGTTTTTTTTTTGTTTTTTTGTATTAGTTTAATATTATTTGACCTTTGGTGACACACTTTTTGTGTGATGTAAAAAATTATATTTAGATTTTCTTATAATTGAATCAAAGTTCATAATGGAATGAGAGTTGAGTCTACATGAATTAATCTAAGCACTCATGAGTATTTTCTGACATGCATCATTTTAAGCACGAATGAGAAAACAAGTTTTGGGTATGTTTTTGAACATAGGATGTTTTCTTTTCTTGTGAAATTAAATTTCAAATAGTGACTAATACCGAATTTAAAAATTATAAATGATAAAAAATGTGAAATAATTGGTGTTTAAATGAGATAATTTTTATTATAATGTGTTTAACATAGATAACCAACATCTATGAGTAGTATGGTGAAGGGTATTAATAGAATATCGGTTCTGAACGCATGGAGTGGTTTGGGGAAAAGAATTATTGTTATTTTTTTTGTTTATTTCATCTTATATAAATGTGATAATGTTTCATTATGAGTATTAAGATGTGTGTTTGGAATTGTAAAGTTATGACACCAAAATGATTCTTGTCGAGAGGATGATAGGAGGGTATGGATGGAGATGATCTAGTGGAAGTGTAACATGAGGGACCAATAGTTTTGGGAGAGGAAGTGGGGAGGAGTTTGGAGACAACTTCACTCGCTTGAGGAAATTCATGGAAGAGACTGAGGGCTAGTTGTAAAGAGTATGTCTGACCAGAAGAGGGAGTTTTAGCTGTAGAAGACATTAAATTTTACTAGAGATTGTGGAAATGTGGGATTTGAGTTCTATGTTGAGTCCAACAAGATGATACCTGACCATTTTGAGACTCTAACTGAGAAGATGTTTAAGTTATCCACTTATATTCTATGAAGATTAGGGAAGCGTTGGCGGGTCATTTTTGTGCAGACTAAATTGGTTGATGTATTCTATGTAAATAATTTTTTAGAGAGGTTCTTTGAGAAATTATACCTATAGATGCTAATACTTGAAATATCAATGGAGTTCATATAGCTGAATTTAGGGATCATGCCCATTATAGACTATACTCAACACTTTACAGACTTGTAGTGATTTTCTCCAGTGTTGTCAGGAGATGAGAAGGCTATGAAGAGATGCTTCTAGGATGGACTTAAGAGGGGTATTAATTCCCATGTTAACCTATTTTAGTAAAACAATTTTTTTATGTGGTTGCTCAGGCTCTCATAGATGAGGAGAACCTAAAAGAGTCTCCTAGTGTAGGGAATGCGGTTTTAGATAGATTACGAGGGGGAACATATTTCTATATAAATAAGTGTAGTTAGGACAATGTTATCCCGAGTAGTGGGAAATAGATTTACAAATAGAAGAATTAGTTCTACTAGACCTTACTAGAGAGTTCATTCACCAGTATGGTAGGTCGGAACATTATCATTGGAACTATTCTTGACCACCATTGGAGCCCCAATCATGCAAAAATATGGAAAATCTAAAATATTTTGGAAGGAAATAGTGATAGAAGGTTAGTGATAGAGGATATAGACAAAAGAAGGGTGTGCTAAGAGGTTATTCATCACAATATCAGTCTTGTAGATGGAGTTCAAAAACATGAGGTGGTAGAGGCATTGGATGTGGTGCTTCTAGTAAAGAGAAACCATATAAGTAGTGTTGTGAAATGATGGGGAGTCAAACTGTATCACCTTGAAGAGGGGTATGAAAACTACATACAATGAAACCTACCCTTGTGGATTGTGAGGATGGACTGTCAAAAGTTAGAGGTAATATTATTATAGATTCAACATTATGTAGTTCCTTAATTGGTACTGGTGCATCTCATTTATTTATATCTTCAAAAAGTGTTAATAATTTTATCCTTGTGGTGGAGTTTGTGATCTGGGTAATGAATATAGATACACCTTTGGGAGTTTGGTATTGAGTCATCTTTTTATGAAATGGATGTTCTCTCAAAGTTGGAGAGTGTCATTTTCTGTGTTCTATATATCCTTGAAATGTACTTTAACATAATTATGGGCATCGATTGGCTAGTTGCATACCAATCCCATATTTATTATAACCATATGAGAGTAGACTTTACATCTATTAAGGGTGACCATTACATTCACTGTGGATAGTTGAATTTCTGGGAAGGCTTAGTAGGACAAATTAATCAGCAACTAGGAGAGCTCACAACCTTGGTTTCTAGTTTATTATAGGATGATGGAGGTATAAAGCATGATATATTTCCACCAATGGTGGAAATATTTTGGGATGTTTTCCCTAAAGAAACCTATAGGAGTCCACCTTATAGGGAAGAGGAATTAACTATTGATCTCATGTTAGTGGCTGAGTTAGATTGTATTCCACCATATTGAATGGCACCGAACGAGAATTAATAGCTCAACACTCAGCTGTAGGAGTTGCATGATAAGGTATTTATTCATCCACGTACACCACCATAGGGTTTTCTAGTGTTACTTTCTATTAAGGCTGATGAGACTCTATACTTTTGCATTGATTACCAAAAGTTGAAATGGATGAATGTGAAGAGATTGTACCCTATTTAATGTGTCAATGATTTATTTGACTTGTTTTGGGGATCTCTTGGGTTCTTGAAGATCAAATTGAGATTAAGGAATCATCATCTGAGAGTTTAGAATTATGATATATATATGGGTTCTTTCAGAAGCATCTATGGACTATAGGAGTCCATCATAATGATGTTTGGGTTGTCCAATCCACCAACAATGTTTGAGGACCTGATGAAAACAATATTCCACCCATACCTAGATTATATTGATGTAGTGTTTGTGGGTGGTATCTTGGTGTACTTCAAGACTCATGATGATCATTCCCAACATCTTGACATCATCCTAAGTGTGTTAAGAGTGAATAATCTATATTCCAAGCTATGATGGTTTTAGTTTTGGATTGAATTGGTACACTTCATGAGACACATAATCTTATAGGAGGGTGTGTTAGTGGAACTGAGAAGGTTCATGAAGTTGTTTCTTGGGAGCATCCCAAGAATTCTTTTGATATCCGTAGCTTTCTAGTGTTAGATATAAATTATCAGAGATTCATCAAATAATTTTCCAATGTGGTTGTGCCACATCTAGGGTTAACCAAAATGGGGATAATGTTTTAGTGTTTAGAAGCATGTGATAAGGCCTTTCTAGGGTTGACAAGGCATTTGATATCATCATCGATATTAATACTACCTGATCCAGGTGAGGATTACATGATGTCTTGGGGAATTTCTGGGATCAGACTCGGAGCTGTGTTGATGCTGGGAGATTGAGTTGTCTTATATGGGTCTCAGATGTTGAGTTCACAGGAACATATCTACCCTACTCATGACCTCAAGTAAGTAGCAAGGGATTATGATCTGAAGTATTTTTGGAATTATCTGTTGGGTGAAAAATTTAATTAGTATTCAAACCACAAGATCATTATGTATATATTTGGATAGTGATATTTGAATCTTTGAACATAGAGATAGATTGATTATATGAAGGCATTCAAAATTAATATGTCATATACACTTGAGAAGGGGAACATTGTGTCTGACTCATTGAGAAGGAAAATATCAGATCATGATGTTCATGAGTTTAGTACCGAGTTGAAGATAATGAATTTCCTAGATGATATGCATGTGGTGGTTTAGGAGAGTTAAGAGTAGATGAATCTAGTTTCAGTTACATTGTATTCTATAGTTTTTAGTCAAATTAGAGAAAGGATTTAGGAGGATATGGAGTGTTTAAACATGACAGAAAGCCTTGAAGGTGGGTATTCACCTTCATATTTTATCATAAAATAGGAAAATAGTATCTACATCAATAATCAGGGTTTTGTGGCTATGATCATGCAAGAGAAGATGAAGAGGGAATTTCATGCCTCAAAGAGCATGGTATAGCCTAGTGTGAAGAAAATTAACCATGGTATATGATGAAAATTTATGTAGACATGCATGAAAAAGGAGATAATAGTGTTTTTCGTCATGATGCTACACCAGTTAGTAGGTTAAGGAAGAGCATCAATGACCTAGAGGTTTGCATCATTTGTTTCCCATTCCAAAATATAAGTGGTACGATGTGAAAATGGACTTTGTGGTGGGTCTCGAAAAGATTACTAAGAATAATGATTCTATATAGTATATTTTTGATCAAATTCTTAAATTATAACATTAATTATATATACATGAGTATTTCTTTGTGGTGTAGCTGATGGAAATGTATGTTTGGGAGGTAGTCCATATACACAAGGTTTCACAAACTATTGTTTCAGATCATGTCCTATATTTCAGTTCACACATTTGGAAGGGATTGAAGAAGGATCTAAGTACACAAATATTATTGAGTATGGTATTTGACCAATTGAAATATGGTTAGTATGAGTGTACAATACATTTTCTTGAGGATGCGAGATGATCTTTTGTTCTTGACTATGGTGGGTCTTGGTAGAATCATCTATATTTAGTGGCGTTCTTCTATTACAACAATTATCAGGAAACTATAAAAATGGAACAATGTGAGCCTCCTTATAGTATGGAATCTAGATCACCTCTATACTGGATAAAGTAAGGTGCGTATGTGATTTTGGGACCGAGTATCATACAAGAGATTTCACAATAGGTTCAGCTGTTTCAAAAAATGTATGACTATGGATAATAAAAGACGAAAGTAATATACAGATGGATTTTGATGACCCAAGAGAATACCAAGGGTGATCATGTATTCCTTTGGGTTTCACCTAGGTTGGTTCACTATATGATATAGAGATATGCAAATTTAGTGCCCAGTTTTATTGTACCTTATGATTTTGTGGAGGGAATCAGGTTGGTAGCGTATCGGTTGGTTGTTCTACAAAAATACAGTGTTATTCATGAAATTTTCCATGTGTCACAATAATAGAGGTATCAACCTAACCCATATCATTTTATCTATGCGGATGATGTCGATTTTGATATATATTCATTCCTTAAAGATTGTAACACCCCGAACCTAGTTACCCAAAGTCAGTGCATTATTAAATAACTTTTGCATGATCACAGAAGATCAAGTCTCAAAAGACTGATTAGTTTGGAAGCATTGGAGGTACTAGATACATACATAATTTTAACATTCTATTATGAAATAGAAAAACTATTACATTGGGTCTCCTTTGAACAAAATCTTATCCCTCATCTTATTCTTGTAGGTCAATCATACTATACATCTGTATATCCTGGAAAAAATAAAACATAAGAAAGAGGTGAGCTCAGATGCTCAGTAAGGGAAAAAATACAGTGGAAACTATCATAAGAAAACATAAACATTTAAGGCAATATAAATAACTAAAACATAAGATCTATGAACTTAAACTTCGACATAATATGGTAAAGATAAATCAAATAATTCCATTTACTTTTTCAAATTGATATTCTACTAGTTGAATAATCACATGTAATATAAATAGATAATTTCATAATAATGGAATACATAATGCCGAAAATCATAACCACAGAGTCAAGGCCTCATACCAAGAATACACATAAATATGTTGTCAAGGCCTTGTGCCAGGACACTAGTTTGTCTCATGAGACCTACCGATGCATCGAGGGGCTATAAAGGGCCCCACATGTCACGGACTACGTTCAATGCATTCCTTATATGAAATGAATGAAACATAATACAAACATTCGCATTAAAATTAGCAAACAAAATGTCAATACATTAACCATAAACCATGAATGGTATAAAAATGGAAAAACCACTATCGAACATATCACAAAACCCTCAATACAACATGGAATATTGTATCACAATAATCAAATTCAAATAAACATAAAATCTAACGAAGGATCTTGACATAGATGGAATCAATCCAAAAAAATATTTGAGTGAAATATCACTTTCTATTTTGAAATAATTTAAAAGTAATGAAAAATTAATTTTAAAAATATTTTTATAATCTTGTAAGCGATGTTTAAAAGGTTTATAGTGGTGGAAAATATCCACACCCTCCGTATAAGTTAAAAAACATTTTTTCCTAAATTTTTCCAAAAGGTCATAAAGAACCTTGTTTGAAAGTAACAAGAAGATTCCTTTCAAACCATTTTATAAAAATTAAAACAATGGTATAAATGAATTTAACCCATAGTCTAGTAAATAATACAAATGATTTGAAATATATTTTTAAGAAACACAGATGTGGATGATAAAGTGGTCCTAGTAGATAGTCACGTATAAACAACCGTGGATAATAAAGAGAATGTAAAATTAACCCTTACCATCCACTTTTCCTTTTTAGAGGGTAATTTAACCTCATGTATAATGGTGAAATACTTTTTATTAAATTTTATAAGAACCGAATACATAAATATTGTATTATATATGATCTTCTAATATTTATTTGTTAATGATATTTCAGTAGTATCATTGTTTTGGGTGTTAATGGATTCGTTTCCCTTTATATGTTTTGTTACATAAGTCACGTTTGTTATGGATAGGATGTATTGGATTCATATCCAGAATTATATTAAGTTATTAAACATTATTTATAATCATCAAATTAAAATAATCATTGAATGGTTAAGAGGGGGAATGAAATATCATCACGTCATGGAGACGGTAATTCGTATGTACGCACGAGTGATAATATCATTCTATTAGTGGTAAAATCATATGTAATTGGATGGTATATTATATATAAAGAATCATTAACTTGTTATATTTTTTTATTTACATCAGTTATACGCATTATTATAACAATCCAAATAATGAAGCGTTGAATAATAAACCACACCACGATGTGGAGACAGTAAGCCATACGTACCCACGTATGGTGACTTTTTCCTTCATAGGATGGATAAAATAATGAATATTATTGTAAAATATTTATATAAAAATATTTGTTTGTAGAAGGTATTGGAGTTATTATTTTACTATGGAAAAAACAAAGAAAGAGGAAGTGGAAGAAGAAAAGAACTTTGAAAGAGGTGATGATGTAATTACCTCTTCTTCGGGTTCTTCCTTTTGATTTGAACAAACGGGATCCTTAGGGTGGATTTCTGATAAAAGTAAGGACCCTTGGATGAAGTGAGGGTAGTTGGAAGAATATTTTAGTAGGGGTTGGCTGAGAAAAATGACTTTGTAGTTGTGAAATTAAGAAAATGGGATATACTCTATTATAAGAAAGGTGTGGGTCACTTTATGAAAATCCTGAAATATTATTTTTTTATAAAATTATTTTCTATTTCTAATGGCTCCAAATGGATTCATTTCTAAGATAAAGAGGGGATGGATCAAAAACCTCTCAACAAATAGGTTTTAGGAATGTTTAGGTAACCAAATTAACCATATCTTTTAGAATTAAATCTTAGTTAAATAGTTTAACTTTTACCATGTCTTCTTGTATTATTATAATACATGGTTAATAAACTTACTATAATATCCATTTACCTTTAGTTACCCTATTTACTTCAAACCGTGGTAAATAAAATTCAAAAGCTACTATTCACCAAAAAATATTTTCATCCTATTAAACCACATTTTACTTAATGATATCAATCATGTCTCTCAGATTTTTGAAATTCAATTCACAGAAGCAGTAACAATACTTTTTATGAAAATTTGAAAATGTTTCTTGAAGGTGGGTAAAAGGTTTTAAATAGTTCAATAAAATTTTATATATTCAATCTTATTATAAAATGACTCCAATTAATTATATTGAACTTATATAGGTATTATGTATCTATTTTGACTTATAATAAATATAAATAAAATAAATAATTATTTAAATAAAAATCTTGTTTTAAATAATAATGCTGTGTTTTTTCACTATTTATCAAAAATTGAATGTTTTCAAAAAAATAACAAAAATTCAACCTAAGATAATTTTGATATTAAAAATGAAAAAATGAAGTCCATTTTTAGAAATTTGTTTTATAAAATATCAAAAAATGGGAACTACTCTTCACAATAACTAGTTTGATGGGTCGTGGTGTGCTAAAACTCGAAGTTGCATACAACGCAAGCTATTGCATTATTTATAAAGAAGAGTACTGTGGAAGCATGAGGTGTTACATTCTACCCACGTTCAAATAATTTTTTCCTCTAAATTTTAAAAAAATATTACTGCATAAATAGATTTGGGTTGTTATTCATCATTAGTTCTTCAGGTTCCCACATTGCCTCTTCCATTTTATGGTTTCTCCCAAGAACTTTTACCTAGAGGGTCATCTGGTTTCTCAACTCTTGTTCTTTGGTATCATGAATCTTGACAGACACTTCAAATTAAGACAGATCAGGTTTCAATTATATTTCTTTATAGGTGAGTACATGTGTGGGGTCGAGCATGTATTTTCTCTTCAGTGATACATAGAACACATCATGATCTTTGGAGAGACATAGTGGCATTACCAAACAGTAAGCTACAAATCCAATTCATTCATGAATTTTGAAAGGTCCAAAATCCAATCCATACCGAAGATTATATCAAATTCAAACATGGGAATAATAATAAGATCTGCAGATAAAGCACATTTATAAGCTATAATGGTAACTGATTCACAAAACATTGTTGCAATGATACTACCCTTAAGAGTTTTGATTGATAACTCCTTTGTTAATTCAAATTGGAAATATATAATTTTCTTGGAAAACTAAGATGATATGAAAGAAAGTGATGATCTTGAATCAAATAAAACATCGGATAAATTTGAGGAAATTATTAAATTACCTAACACCACGTCATTGGGAACTTTAACCTCTATAATTGTTATCCCATAATCTTGGCCTTTCTCCTATGGCCTTTTTATACATGTTTCTTTGATTATTAGTAAATTAATTTTCATAATTCTCCATTTCTTTACAACTGTAGCATTCAACATTGACAAACTCTTTCATCCCCTTGAAATCACGAGATTGGTGGCATTTTTATCCACACTTGTAACTGACTATAATTCCCATCAGGAAAGTACTAGGGTGTTTCTTCCCAAATTTACTACTGGATGGAAATTAAACTCTTCCCTTATTCTCTATATTTCCATTTCTAGAGTGTTCAATAGATCTCTTCTTCTCTTGCTTTTCTTTAAAGTTGTATATTTTAGAGAATTTATTTTCGGTATTAATAGCACATGAGACTATATATTGATAAGATGAGAAGGATTTTGAGACTAATTATAGACAGAGAAATGGTTTTGACCCATCAAATAATCAATCAATCACACTTCTTGGGTTACGTATATAATCTCTATCATGTCTTGCTAACCTTGTAAAGTTAGCCCCATACTTTACAACATTCTCATCCTTCCTTTTCCATAGACATAGAAATTTTCTTTCCATATCCTCTCGATGGTCAGGCGGAAAATAGTTTTCAATGAATTTTTTTAACTCCATACATTCCATATTTGATACTTCTTCATCGTCCATTGTGTTTTGAATTAATAACCACCATTGATCTGCATCTCCAATGAGGCAATAAACGACCCTGAAATTGTTTTTCACTTTAGTTACTCCTCAAAGCATGAAATATTTTCTCAAAGGAACAAATCCATTGTTTTCCTATAAATGGATTTTTTGTCCCACTGAATGCTGGTGGTTGATTCATCATAAAGCGTTATATCATTGATTCTCTGCATTGTGTATTACGGTTCTCCATACAGGCAAGGTTATTATTTATTTCCTAAGTGAGTTGTCTTAGTTTGGTTATAAGCTATCCAGAAACAGTTGCTTCACCAGTTCCACAATAATTATCTTGAGTAGGAGGTCAATCCCTACCTGGATTATGTGCATTGATACAGTTTCCATTCCATCCACTTAGAACCATTTTTAAACAATTGCATACACTAGATTAGTTTATGAATCACAATATATAATTCCAAACTACTAAAATTTCTAACATAAGTTGAGCAGTTTATGCATATAATCCATAATCATAAAAAAATTAGTCTTTGACTAATTATTTACACATAAATCCTTCATAATGGCATATATAGAAAATGTGAATTATCCAAAGCATATCCCCTGAGAGTTTCATAACCAAGAGTGAAGTAATGCCCGTTGTCATGTTCTAGTTCCCGTTCAAGTCTAGACCAAAGCAGTATTTTTGGGTTTTACCCCTAGATACAACTGTGCCAGAGCTTCCTCTTCCAGCTCGCATCCATATAGGGATTTATTTCTTGTAAAATTAATAAAATCTCCACATTACCAAAATTCTAGGATATTATTCTATAATAATCCTCAAAGACTATCTTTGGGTAATGTTCTCTAATAAGAGTTTTTCTAAATCTTGTATACAAGGTTTGTATTAAACTTTCTCTGATACCAACTATGACACCTTGACCCTAGTTAACAAGTGTCAGTGAATTATTACATAACATGGGAATGATCACAGGAGGTAATATCTTGAAATACTGATTAGTTTAGTAGCCTTGGTGGTACTAGATACATACATACGTTTTAAAAAACATTATGAAATGAAAAACTACAACATTGTGTCCCCTTTGAACACAATGATATCCCATAGCCTATTTTAGTAGGTCAATCATAATATACTTCTTCACATCCTGGGAATAATAAAACATAAGAAAACGATGAGATGAAATGCTCAGTAAAGATAACAATACAGTGGAAACTATCATAAAAAACATAAACATTTAAGGAAATGTATAAAACTAAAACACATGACTTTTAAATGTATACTTCGGCATAATATTTAAATGATAAATATAATAATTCCATTAACTTATTCACATAGATATTCTTCTAGTTGATTAATCACATGTAATATCAATAGCTAATTACATAATGATGGAACACATAATGCTGGACATCAAAACCAAATAGTCAAGGCCTCGTGCCAAGACTAAAAATAAATAATTTTTCTTGTCCTTGTGCCAAGAAACTAGTTTGTCTCATGGGACTTATCGATGCATCAAGGGGCTGTAGCGGGACCAACCTATAACTTACTACGTCCAATGCATTCCACATATGAAATGGTTGAAACATAATATAAACATTTGTATTAAAACTAGCATACAAAATGTCAATACTTTAACCATAAACCATGAATGGTATAAAAATAGCACATCCACAATCAGGAATATCAAAAATCCTTCAAAAAAATATTGAAGATTTTATCATAATAAATCAACTTCAAACAAACATAAAATTAAATGAAATATGTTAACCTAGATGAAATCAACCCAAAAAACTATTTTAGTGAAATATCTATTTCTATTTTAAAATTATTTAAAATTAAAGAAAAAAATTATTTTAAAAATATACTTATAATCTTGTAAGGGAATCTTCAAAGGTTAATAATGGTGGAAAATAGTTGCACCTTCCATATAAGTTAAAAAAACATTCTTTCCTTAATTAGTCAAAATGACCATAAAGTACCTTGTTTTGAATGTGACAGAAATATTCCATTCAAACCATTTTATAAAATGTTAAAAAAGGGTATAAATGACTTTATCCCATAGACCAATAAATAATAAAAATATTTTGAAATAATTTTTTAATAAAAACGGATGTGGATGATAAAGAAGTCCCAGTAGATACTCCCATATAACCAACCTCGCATAATAAAGAGATTTTAAAATTAACACTTAACTTGTAATTTTCCTTAGTCATGGTTATGTTAACCTCCTGTATAATGGTGAAATAATTGTTATTAAATTTTAAAATAATCACATACATAATTATGATATCATATATTTTTTCTAATATTTTTTTTGATAATGATATTTCAGTAGTTTCATTGTTTTGGGTGTTAAATGATCAATTGTCCGTTATATGTTTTGTTACATATGTCATGATTGTTACGGATAGGATGTATTTTATCTATATCCAGATTTTTATTAAGTTCTTAAACATTATTTTTAATCATAAAATGAAAATTATTGTTGAATAGTCACAATGGGGAATGAAATCTCATCGCGTCGTGGAGATGGTAAGCCGTATGTACGCGCAAGAGACAATGTCATTTTATTAGTTGTGAAATCATATGTAATTTGATGGTATATTTTATAAAAATAATCCTGACCAAGTTATATCTATTATTTACATCAGTTATACTCATTATTATACCCATCTAAATAATGAGGTGTTGAATAACAAAGTAGACCACGACGTGGAGATGGTAAGCCGTACGTACGCACGTATAATGACCTTTTCTTTCATAGGATGGGTAAAATAATTAATACAGTTGTACCATGTTTATAATAACATTTCATTATATAGAAGGTATTGGAGTTATTATTTTATTATGAAAAAAAATAATGAGTATGTGGAAGAAGAAAATGACATTGGAAGCGGTGATGAAGTAATTACCTCTTTTTCAGGTTCTTCCTTTGATTTGTACAAAGGCCCCCTTATGTTGTCTTTCTGATCAAAGGAAGGACTCTATATTGAATTGAGGGTATTTGGTAGGATATTTGAGTAGGTTTTGGCTGAGCTAAAAGTCTTTGGAGGGGTGAAATTAAGAGAAGGGGGAGTACCTTTTTATAAGAGAGGTGAGGGTTACTTTAAGAAATGTTAGAAATATTGTTTTATTATAAAATCATTTTCGGTTTCTAATGGATCCAAATATATTAATTTATAGACTATGGGGAGGATTGGTCGAAAACCTCTAATTTTTTTTGGTTTTAGACAAATTTAAGTCAAAATATTAAGATTATGTGTTATATTTAACTCTTAGTTAAATAGTTTAACTTTTACCATATATTCTTGTATTATTATAATACATGGTTAATATACATACCATAAAATTCCAAGAGACCCTCAAGTGGTTCATTAATGACATATATATAATTATATAAGTCCTTTTTCTAAACTTTATAATTTTAGGACTATTATAAAATTTAATAAAATAATATTTGTTTTAGAAAATCATTTATGTCATTTTTGAAACTATTTGGTGTTTGGTTTTTTTGAAAGTCATAACAAATTTGTTACTTTGAAAAAAACTAAATTTAATCAATCCTAACATGTCATATTCAACTAGTAAATTCGTGGATGGCATAAAAATTTTCAATTTACATTTATTTTAATATTTATAAAATCAATTTTTTATGTATTTATTAACCATGTAATTACGACATCATCATTGTGTCATAAATAAATATAATTATAAAATGTCTAAAAATTATAAATAAAATACCAGGATTTAGGAAATATTTTAGATTTATAATGAATATTTATAGTAAAATTTATATTATGTATAACAATTTATAATAAATATTTTTTTCCATAAGGTTGAATTTGGTCGAGATTCACTTATCCAATAGAATTAGGACATCTGTTAAGGTAATTATATAATCAATTTTACCTTTAATTACCCTATTTACTTCTAACCTTGGTAAATAAAATTAATATGTTACTAATCACCAAAAATTAATTTCATCCTATTAAACCACATTTTACTTAATTATGTCAACCGTGTATCTCTGTTTTTTGAAATTCAATTATCAGAAGCGGTAAAATTATGTTCTATGCAAATTTGCAAAAGTGGCTTGAAGGTGGGTAAAAGGCGTTAAATAGTTCAATAAAATTATATACATATAATATTATTATAAAATGACTCCAATGAATTACATTGGACTTATATTGGTATTATTTATCTATTTTGAATTAAAAAAAATTTAAATAAAATAAAAAATTATTTAAATAAAAAGTTGGTTTTAAACAATAATGCATTGTTTTTCACTATTCATCAAAAATTGAATGTTTTTAGAAAATTACCAAAAATTAAACCTATGGTAATTTTGATATTCAGAATCTAAAACTGCAGTAATTTTTGAAAAATAAAATTTATAAAATTTCAAAAAGTGGGTATTATTTTTCATAACGGCTAGTTTGATTTGTCATGGTGTGCTTGAACTCGAAGTTGCGTACAACACAAGCTATTTCATTATTTAAATAGAAGGTTATTGTGGAAGCTTGGGGTGTTACAATGACCATATGATACATGTATTTGATCATAGTGAAATAATGTTATGGTGAATGACAATATTGATAGATCATATATTGTTGAAACACTGGCGTGTACATGAGGAAACTTTGGAAAGGGAAGTAGATATGAGGGCCCAATGGCCCAATCATTTCGACTTGGAATCTTAGAGATTCATGGGATTGATGCTCGAGTATGAGTGGTTAAAATGTATGGAGACTGTAAGATCCACACGTTTTTTGGATTCCACTCGAGCTCACATTTTGGCACTATTTTGTTTTTTATTGATTAATTTTTATTTTTGTTTTACCTTGGGTTGTGTTTAGAATTAATTTTGTGAAAAATAGATGAAAAGGTGCTATGAAATGTTAGGGTAGAATTAGGGAAAATAGTGCACCTGAGGCCAGCTAACCGTGTATCTCCGAATAAAGGGGAATTGAACATGTGGAACATGATATGTAAAACTATGTACCATGATAGGAGTAACTGTGAACCCCTATAAAAGAGGCACACAATTTAGGCACATGGTTAGGAAAAACTGTGCACCCCTACCAAGAAAATCGTGTTTGGGAATTAATATCTCTTGAAAATTAGTTTTTTAGTTACTCAAACCCCATAATTAATCCCAAATCACCCCCTATTCAATCCTAAGACCTCTCTTATGACTTTGGTGATCTCTGTATTAATTCCAAGACAATATAACCTCCATTATTTTAGATTGTATGCCTTAATCAAAGATCCTCACCTCTCCCGTTATTTGAATATTATCTTGGTTCCTTTCCCATTCTTCTCATATTTTATTTTCTTTTTTTTAATGATCAATTCCATGACATTTTAGATCTAAATCAATCTAGTGAGTTCTAGATGAATGATTTTATGTATATATATTGATTTATAATATATTTATTTTCTTATTCTTGATTCAGTTTTTTGAGATTCAAATCTCATTTTACATCACTATGCCACTCAATTTTTGGGGATTTTCATGATGCAATTATTTGTCAATGAATTGAGTTAGGTGGTATAACATTCAATTCCCATAGTAATGATTTTGATACATGTATTCAAATTGTATAATAAATAGAGTTTTTATAAACTTGAATTTCTAAATTGGGTTAATTAATGTTTCATATTGATTAATTGAAGTTATATTGAAATAGATTATTAATTGAAGAATTTATTATAAGATTTAGAGATTGTGATTTTGATATTTAATTTGGATATTAATTATGAGATAATAATATCAGGAATTGAGATAATCAATGGTAGAATGAATTTTTTGATATTGATATTATGAATAGAGATAATTAATTTAGGATATATTGGTGGGATATTAATGCTAATAATGGAATAATTAATTGGAGAATTAATTATGGGATATTTAAATCATGATTATGATTAATTAATTTGTGAATTACTTAATGGGTTTTGAGATATATATAATATTGTGATGTTTTCAATTATGTGTTATAAATTGGTAAATGGTATCCAAGACATTTGGTGAAGTACTGTGAATGGTAACATTATCATTAAATTATGCATTGTTAACGGGTGAATGGTAACATGGACATTCAAAAAATTATTAAGAATTGTAACATGCTAATTCAATTATGTGATATTAAAGGTTAATGGTAACATTTAAATTCAATAAAGAATTAATAAATATAATATGGACATCAAAAGGTGACATATATTGTGGATAGATAGGACATTTCCATGGGCCAATGCAGATATTGAGGTTTGGGTGTCCTTGGGAACCCATGGGTTTATGTGGTTAAATAGAGAATATTAAATAATTTGATAAACTATTTATTTATGAATTTTACTTAATATTTATACAAATGAATACACTGTTATTAACTGGATTTTTTTAAACACCATCGGTTGTGGCCTACTATGTCATACTCACACCCTTTTTGAGATACCTGATTGGTACACGAATAGAATTTATTTTTTGTAGAAAATTTATGGGAAAAATATATTGGTTAGATGGATGAGTAGGGGATGTATCTTGGATGATGGAACTATATATGGTTCATGACCCTCCCCTCTTTATTTTCAGTCTTAATTTTAGACACTTGACACATACATTAACTTGGAATGTTTCCAGATTTAGTTAGTTATTGTGTTTCCTACTTGTATTATACTTAGATATTGGTATTGTATATGTTTATATATTATTCTTATATTATTTATTCATTTTTTGGTTTATTAAGTTGATTAAATAGGGTATAGTATCACTGTGATCATCTTATCAGATCCTAACTAATGGCTGACAGCCTCTAGCACATAGGGTGGCATTCCTGAAGTCATGTGGATGCACACCTCAAGGGATTTGTGTGTGGAACCCAAATCATGATGTTATTGTTTGAATAAAGTTCAAATTAAAATTTATATAAAAATATTTGAATCTTTTGATATTTTCTCCTCAAAAACCTGATGTCTCGTAGAGTCTATTGAATTATTTTAATGTTAATTATATCAAATTTTATGAATTGAATTTAAGAAGAAAATATATACATATTTGTAATTAGTAATAAATGATTGGTTTCATAAGATCGGTTTAATTTTTTTTCTGAAATGATTTGGGAAAATAACTTAAAGTAATTATGGCTATTAACGTAATAATAAAATTACTTAATGATTAAATATATAATATATTGTATATGGATTTCACAAAAATTGTCCAACACCCCAGTATAGACATATTTCGAACCTCAATGCCATAATCTCAATTTTTATGAGGTATAGGTATATTATTCCATGAAATTGACTCATATTGTAATTTCATTAAGGGAAATGACAAAAAAGTAACGTTATTTAGCTTTAAATTTTACAAATCCTTAAGATATGAAGAAAACCTCATTAGTTAGGTTGGACACATGATTTTGAAAGGAAAGGGAGATTTTGTCTTCATATTTATTTATATTTCATTTTTAGTGAATAATTAGATTTATTAACTTCTTATAGAATTCCAAATGAAGTAACTTTTTTATTAATAATTAACAAAAATAAATGACAGTAAAAAAATAAAAAGTTAATTAAATTGATTGAATTATGGTCAATATTTTTTAGATAATTATATCATGTTACACATGTGTGATATTAATTTATTAAAATTCAATCATTATCATGATATCTTATAAATTAAATTATGAAAATAATGTCAAAAATGACTTTAATGTTATATTATAATAAATGATATTTTATTAAATGTTTTACTATTTACAAAAAATCATTCATTAGGCAAAATTAATTTTAAATATTTATATATTTAAATTTTTTTTTAATCAAGGACCAATTTATCATTTATAATAAACATATTTAACTTTAAATAGTATAAACATTGTTATCACAGTTCAGGTTAAAGTACTGTTTTTGTACATTACATGCATTTGTTTTAAAATTAATTTACAACACCCATGATATTTATTTTTTTGTAAATTAGATAAATATATATATATTAATAATTGTGTCTATATTTTCTAATAAATATCACTTTAATTTAGTTATAATGGTTCGATTAAGTAAATTAGAAAACTAGTTACTTTAATAAAAACTAAAAACATAAAAGTGGGGAAATGTTGAAGTTAAGGAACCAAATTATGAAAATGACCTTATATTAGTGTGTTGGAGGTTTTTAAAGGCCCTAATTCCGTATTACATCATTCTTTTCCTATTTTATTAAGAAGATGAAGTAGGGGAGTCCTCCCAATAGTGATTTCCTATAGGTATTTATAAGAATTACACTCCTCCTCCGCTATAAATGGAATTCACTATTTCTTTTCCTAGAACCGCTAAATCCATATTTTATCACCCAAAATCAAACCAAATAAGATCCCAAAATCCCTACTATCACCCTATATGCCTCAAATTAGGATCATATCCTATGACGAAATTATTATAGTAAAAAAAAGGAGTTACCAGAAAAATAGGTAACATTCTATAACATGTGTTTCTATATTATTTCTTTATCCACCTATTCAGTTATTCTTATTCATTGATTATATAAACAAATCAGTATCCTAAATATGATTAAATATTTTTATTCTATGTGTTTCACTTTCACATTATAAGGACTCGACCTTTAACATTACATAATCTTGTTAAATGAACTAGATTTAACTTATTTAAATTCCAAAATATCTTTCTGGTTTGGAGTTTTAGAATTTTATGACATGGTTAATACATATCAACCCAAAATCATACAAAGTGGGTACCATTAAAACAATATCCATTACTTAAAAAACATATAACATTAAAAATATAACATGACTTTGTTAACAAATCTTCATAACATTTAAATTGACTTACTTCTTTCTATTGCACATCCTCATAACCTGTGAAAACATTTAAAAATATGGTATGAAAATAAAAATCTCAGTAAGGGATATAAAAACATTGGAAAAAAAATTAGTCTATGAGTACTTATAAACATATGAAATTATTTTCACTCAGACATACTTCTCACCCATAAAGTATCATATACATACTTTTTGAAACATAATATTTCTATATAACATAAAAAAATAAATAAAACCAGAAATGTATCTCACGGACTTACATAGTTATTATTATAACCCTCATGTATACCTTGTGATTTTTAACCCACATGACTACCTTACAATATAACCCTCACAGCTACCTTATGGTGTAAACATCCCTATTACACTTGGTGTAACCGTACGACCGACCATCAATATACACATACCCAATAAGTTGGGGGGAGATATAGGTACCACCCATAATAGTAAATAATTCCAAATAACTAGAACACAATCATAAAACAATAATACTTTCATTAAACATCCCTTTTAAATCTTGTAAAAATAGAAGTTTAAAAGAGGATTGTTAAAGAAAAGTCCCTTATAAATATCATAAAATTGAAATATGAATAAATATAATTAATAAAATATGTGTATAAAATATAAATAAACTTAATAAAACATAATATAATCAAAAAAAATCATTAAACAAATAATAATATAACCATATAATAAATGAAGTGGAAGGTCAGCCCAATGAATGGAAATTTGGTTTAGAATTCCATTAACTAAGGTTCTTCTTAATGAAAACATGTTTAAACCTCCTGTATAATGTATAAAAGAGTGTTATTAATATTTTAAAGAAACATATAAATTTTTATAACAACTTGTATGATCATTTTTTAACATTATTCCACACATTTATAAATAATATTTTGTTATTTCCATTTTTTCAGGTGTGTGCTTTTGACGTCTTCCATGGTTGGTACGTAATGGATTTTCTTACAGAATGGAATAGAAACTACATAAGTAGAATGAAATAGTATTAATATGTTTATATATTTTTAAATTATATCATAAATCATTTTTTTTCATATATGATTATGGATCATTAGATGAAACATTAATGACATTCATTTAGATCATTTTGGTTGTTCTTTGATAATTACTTACTAGTTTCCTTATATAATTTAATATTATGTCTATATGTTAATTAAAAGAAATAAAAGTGTTTAAATAATAAAATTTTAAATCTATTTCAACCATTAAAATGGTTTTATAACTAAATTTGATGTTTTTAATGGAATTTGAAAACACAATGTCCAGAATGTGGATAATCAACACATCAGTGGCGATGATTTAAATTTTAGAATAAGAGGGAGAGGAGAAGTATTATGATTATAAATTTTTTCATAAACATGATAAAATTAAAGTATAAATATGATACTATAATTTTCATGCCTCTTCGATAAGGATATGTGAAGAGATTATAAGAAAATAAAAATAGTTGAAATGAAATTAAAAGGAAATGAAAGAGGATTTTAACCTCTTGACCTCTTCTCCTTGAGATCCTTTTTAAGGCCCTTGGTTTTGGCATTTTGGTGTGACAAGATGGTATTCTACATGGGTAACATATTTTGGAAGTCTATTTGGAATAATTTGGATAATTTTCAAAGCTTTAGAGGTGTGAGGAGAAGAGGGGGTGAGGGGTGGTATTTATAGTGGAGGACGGGGGGGGGGGGTTCTATTATTTTAATCATTATTTTAATATTTTTCTCATAAAATAAAGTATGATGGTTCTTGTGAATAAAATTTTTATATTTAGAATTTTATTTATAACCAAGGGTTCTTACATCATCCAATATATTAGGAATAACTTACTTAACATAAAATATATATATACAGTGTATTATCATATTTCACTATTCACAAAAAATTAACTATTTTATAAAACTACCAAAAATATTCCCAGAACATTTTTCGACATGTATAATTCTAAAATGATCTCAATTTTTTGAGTGCAATTTCCTAAATATGAGGAATTTTATTTTTAAAGAAAAGCATAATTTATTTGAAAAATAACAATTTTAAAACTAGAACTGATTTTGTAACACCTAGAAAACATTATCAATGTCTCATAAAATTATATTTTAAAAATAAGATAATAAAATAATAATTAATGATTATATTTTAGGAATTTAAATTTAAATTTAAAATAAAAAATTAGTTATAAAATTGTAATTAAATATTTATGACCTACCAAAAATACCAACACAAATACTATAATCGTATTATCACTTAAAAGATTCCTAAATTTTATTTATACATTCATGGGTGAGATTAATATTTATTTAGATATTTTACTATTTATAAGGTTTATATTAATATTCAAAAGGGTAACATTATTTTTCAAAAGGGTAAGTTATTATTCATAAAAAATTTTAGTCTTATTAGATTCCAAATATCTCATTGATTGCAACTGTGTATGTCCATTATTCAAAATTTAAAATATAAAAGCGAACAATTTTTTTTACCGGCTAGGTTATAACTATATACATAAAACAATGCATTGTTTCATAGAGACTTAGTGTTTCATGCATTTCATTAATTTTAATTTTAAATCCTTACTGTGTAACATTCTCCTCAATTTGAGAAATTGCATACACAAAATTTTTATTTACTTTTTAATCAATTGAGGGTACCTTTCCCCCATATAATTTTCAGATTCCCATGTTTCATCTTGAACCATGGGGTTTCTCCACAAAACCTCAACCAGATGTATTACCATGTTCCCCAATACTTTCTCTCTTCATTCAAGAATCTAAACTGATTTATCTTCATAAGAAAGTTCCACTTCCAGCTGAACTGCTTCTAGGCTAAAAAACATGAAATGAATATGGCACATCCTTTCTCAACATTGAAACATGAAAACATTATGTACCTGATATTAAATTTGAGGCAACTCTATTTAGTAGGTTATTTTCCTAACATTATATAGGATTTCATAAATTCTAATAGGAAGTGGACTTAGCATTCCATTCTTACAAAAACCCATTACACTCTTCCAAGGTGAGATTATAGGAAAAACATGATCACCTGCCTTGAATGAAAAGCCTTTCCTTCTACCATCTGCATAACGTTTCCTCCTCCTTTGATCTGTCTTCATGCTTTTTCAGATTTTTTTCACATTCTCATTAACTTCGTATAATAATTATGGTCCCATCAACTTACTTTCCCCAAAATCATCCCAAAATGAAAGAGTTGGACAATGCTTCCCAAATAATGCCTCGAAAGGTTCCATATTTATACTAGAATGAAATTTTTTATTATAAGAATACTCATATAATGAAATATGATGATCCCAACTTCTTTGGTAGTCCATTAAAAAATGCTTGAAACATATCCTCCAGTGTCTGAATTGTTCTCTCGGTCCGTCAATAAGATTGAGGATGAAAATTAGTTATAAAATTTAATTATGTGCCCAATGAATCCTGAAGTCCTTTCTAAAAGTTATAAGTGAACCTAATATCATAGACATATATAACGGAAAGAGGAACTCCATGTAACCTAACAATCTCCTTGAGGAATAGTCGAGAAATCTTATCTAAAGACATAATATCTCTAATAGGAAGACGATGCGAATATTTAGTCATCCGATCAATAATAACCCAAATCACATTTTTACCATGATAATTTTTTGGTAGTCCTACCATGAAGTCTATAGATATATTTTCCCATTTCCTCTTGACCACTGGAAAAGTATGAAGCATCCCCTTTAGTAGTTTTCACTCTTATTTAACTTGTTGACATTTCAAACATTTCACAGTAAAATCAGAAATATGTCTTTTCATTCCATCCCCCTTGTAATACTCCCTATGGTCTCTGTACATCTTAGTGTTTCCAGGATGAACTGAAAATAGGGAACTATGAGATTCACACAACAATTATTTCATTAGTTGGGAATCAAAAGACACACATAATATTTTTTCAAATATCAAAATACAGCATTTATCAATGTTAAATTCTAGAAACATACCCATTTTAACCAGTTCTAATTTTTTCTATATTTCATGGGATTGCTTCTACCCTTTTTTAATTTCGTCTAATAGAGATATATTCATTAAAACTTGAAAAAAAATAGTGGAATTTCCTACACCAAAAACATCCATGAAAAAATTAATCAAATCATTAATCATGGGGTCATATTCCAAACATAACATGGTAAATGATTCCTGATGTTTTCAACGCAAAGAATCCACCAATTAGTTTTATTTTCTTGGGTGAAAATTGATCATGCAATCCTAATCCTGTATCAATTCAAGTCATCTTTTCTAGTTCATGTTTATTTCCTTTAGAGTGAATATATACTACAGGATTTTATGGTCAGTATATATTTCACATTTGGATCCATATAAATGATGCCTCTAAATATTCAAAGAGAAACCCACTATTTCCTATTCCAAATCATGTGTGTGATAATTTTACTCCCGAGGATTCAGTTTTCTTGAAGCATAAAAAAATTACCTGATCATTATACATCCACTACTACAAAAACTCCCTTTATCAGCGCTCAAAACGGTCTTTATCAGTGCTAAAAAAGTGCTTTAAAGATCGACGCAGATAATGGGGGGTACCCTTTATCAGCGCTAAAAAAGTGCTGATAAATAGAGCCTTTATCAGTTCTAAACAGTGATGATAAAGGTAGACTTTATCAGCACTAAAAGAACGCTGATAATACAACCCTTTATCAGTGCTTTTTTTGTGCTGATAAAAGCTCCATTTATTAGTGCTAAAAAAGCGCTGATAAATGCCCTGTCTGCTGCTACGAAAAAATCTGCAGCAGCACACCCGAACACCTACCAAATAATTGAGCATCTGAATAAGATAATTAGAGCAAGTATACCCATTCAAAATTAACACATAAATCATAAGGTAATTAGACCAAGTATACCCATAAAACAAGTATACTCGTACACCATTAACACATAATTCAAAAGTTAATTATGTACATAATGAATTCAATTCAGAATTTAGGGGGTTGTGAGGATGTTCAAGGGTTCGGGGTGGCTGTCCAAGGGGGGGTAGGGGGTGTTCGGGGAAATGGGGTTGTATAGGGGGTCTTTCCAGGGGGGTGGGCTGGTGTCTAGGGTGTCGGGTGGGGGGGGGGGGCTTTACAGGGGGTGGGTGGTGTCCAGAGGGGTGGGGGTGTCGAGGGGGTGGGTTGGAGTCCAGGGGGTGTGGGAGGTCTAGGGGGTTGGTGGGGTTGACTCGCACACATCACCAAGGACCCTTGGATCATTCTTATAAAAGATCAAGGCAATTAAATTACGTTTGGTCGTATTTTCATAGGTTTGTTGTTGTTTTCAATTAATATTGTGTCCATTTTTAAACAAAAGAGAGACCCTTTGAGTGATAGAGGTCACACCATGCCTCAGATTGAGGCAGGGATGACTCGTACAAGTCACAAAGGACCCCTGGATTGTTCAACTAAAGGATCAACACAATCCGAATGGGTTTGTTTGGATTTCGGTAGTTCAGTTGTTGTTTTCACATAGAATTGTGTCCATTTTAAATAAAATAGAGACCCTTTGAGTGATTGCGGACACACTATTCCTTGGATTTAGGTGAGGTTGACTCTTAAAGGTCACAAAAAACTTTTGGATCGTTTTTATAAAAGATCAAGACAATCCAAATGCGTTTGGGCGGATTTCCGTAGGTCAATTGTTGTTTTCACTTAAAATTGTGTCCATTTTAAACCAAAGTGAGACTCTTTGAGTTCTACCGAACATAACATGCCTCGAATTTAGGCGAGGATGACTCGAACACATCACAAAGGACTCGTGGATCGTTCCCCTAAAGGATCAACACAATCTGAATGGGTTTGGTCAGATTTCCGTAGGCAGTTGTTGTTTTCACTTTAAATTGTTTACATTTTAATCAAAATAGAGACCCTCTGAGTGGTATCGGCCACATCGTGCCTCGGATTGAGGCGGGGTTGACTCTTACATGTCACCGAGGTCAATTGAATCATTCTTATAAAATATCAAGGCAATCTGAATGCGTTCGGTCAGATTTTCATAGGCTAGTTGTTGTTTTCAATTAAAATTGTGTCTATTTGAAACAAAAGAGAGACCCTTTGGGTGATATCGGTCACACTATGCCTTGGATTGAGGCGGGGATGACTCGTACATGTTACAAAGGACCCATGGATCATTCTCCTGAAGGATCAACACAATCCGAATGGGTTTGGTCGGATTTCCGTAGGTCAGTTGTTGTTTTAACTTAAAATTGTGTCCATTTTAAACAAAATGGAGACACTTTGAGTGATACTGGCCACACTGTGCCTCATATTGTGGCAGGGTTGACAAATACACATCCCAAAGGACCTATGTATCATTATTATAAAATATCAAGACAATTGGAATGCGTTTGGTCAGATTTCTGTAGGTTAGTTGTTGTTTTCACTTAAAATTGTGTCCATTTTAAACCAAAGTGAGACTCTTTGAGTGCTACCGGGCACACCGTGGATCAAATTCAAGCGGGGATGACTCGTACACGTCAAAAATGACATGTGGATCGTTATCCTAAAGGTTCAATACAATATTAATGTGTTTAGTTGGATTTCAATAGGTCAGTTGTTGTTTTCACTTAAAATTGTGTAAATTTTAATCAAAATAGAGACCCTTTGAGTGGTACCACCCACACCGTGCCTCGGATTGAGGTGGGGTTGACTCTTACATGTCACCAAGTACCCTTGGATCGTTCTTATAAAATATAAATAAAATTCGAATGAGTTTTTTTGTATTTTCACTGGTCAGTTGTTGTTTTCAATTAAAATTGTGTCCATTTAAAAAAAAGACCATTTGAGTGATATCGGTGACACCATGCCTCGGATTGAGGCGGGGATGACTCATACACATAAAAAAGGACCCTTGGATCGTTATCCTAACGTATCAACACAATCCAAATGAGTTTGGTCTGATTTCCGTAGGTCAGTTTTTGTTTTCACAAAAAATTGTGTCTATTTTAAACAAAATAGAGACCCTTAGAGTGATACCGGACACACCGTCCCTCAGATTGAGGCGGGGTTGACTCTTACATGTCACAAAGGACACATATATTGTTTTATTAAAATATCAAGACATTATGAATGCGTTTGGATGGATTTCCGTAGGTCAATTGTTGTTTTCACTAAAAAATGTGTTCATTTTAAACCAAATTGAGACTCTTTGAGTGATACCGGCCACAACGAGTCTCAAACTTAAGTGGGGATGACTCATACATGTCACAAAAGACCCGTGGATCGTTCTCCTAAAGGATAAATACAATCCGAATGTGTTTGATCAGATTTCCGTAGGTCAGTTGTTGTATTCACTTAAAATTGTGTACATTTTAAACAAAATAGAGACCCTTTGAGTGGTACCCGCCACACCATGCCTCGTATTGAGGAAGAGTTGATTATTAAACGTCAATAAGGAAAATTGGATCGTTTTTATAAATTATCAAGGCAATCCAAATTCGTTTGGTCAGATTTTCATAGGTCAGTTGTTGTTTTCAATTAAAATTGTGTCCATTTTAAACAAAAGTGAGACCCTTTGAGTGATAGCGGTCACACCGTGCCTTCGATTGAGGCGGGGTTGACTCTTAGACATCCCAAATGACCCGTGGATTTTTCTCCTAAAGGATAAAAATAATAAAAATTGGTTTTCTTGGCTTTCTGTAGGTCAGTTGTTGTTTTCACTTAAAATTGTGTCCATTTTAAACAAAATAGAGACCCTTTGAGTGATACTGGCCACACTGTGCCTCAGATTGAGGCAGGGATGACTCGTACATGTTTAAAAGGACCATTGTATCGTTCTTATAAAATATCAAGACAATCTGAAAGCGTTTGGTTAGATTTTCGTAGGTCAGTTATTGTTTTCACTTAAAATTGTGTCCTTTTTAAAACAAAGTGAGACACTTTGAGTACTACCAGCCACACCATGCCTCAGATTGAAGTGGAGGATTACTTGAACACATCAAAAAGGACCCACGGATCGTTCTCCTAAATGATCAATACAATCCGAATGTTTTTGGTCTGATTTCTGTAGGTCAGTTGTTGTTTTCACTAAAAAATGTGTCCATGTTAAACAAAATAGAGACCATTTGAGTGCTATTAGCCACACCGTGACTCAGATTGAGGAGAGGATGACTTGTACACATCACAAAGTACCCATGTATTGTTCTTAGAAAAGATCAAGACAATATGAATGCGTTTGGTCAGATTTCCGTAGGTTAGTTGTTGTTTTCCCTTAAAATTGTGTCCATTTTAAACCCAAGAGAGACCCTTTGAGTGATACCGGCCACACCGTGCCTCCGATTCAGGCGGGAATGACTCATACACGTCACAAGGGACCAATGGATTGTTCTTAGAAAATATCAAGACAATCCGAATGCGTTTGGTCGGATTTCCATAGGTCAGTTGTTGTTTTCACTTAAAATTGTATCCATTTTAAAACAATGTGAGACTCTTTGAGTGCTACCGGCCACACCATGCCTCAGATTGAGGTAAGAATGACTCTTACACATCAAAAAGGACCCGTGGATCGTTATCCAAAAGTATTAACACAATCCTAATGCATTTGGTCGTATTTTCGTAAGTCAGTTGTTGTTTTCACTAAAAATTGTGTGCATTTTAAACAAAATAGAGACCCTTTCAGTGGTACTGGCCACAACATGCCTCGGATTGAGGCGGGGATGACTCGTACATGTCACAAAATACCCATGGATTGTTCTCCAAAAGGATCAATACAATCCTAATTCGTTTGGTTGGATTTTCATAGGTCAGTTTTTGTTTTCACTTAAAGTTTGTCCATTTTAAACGAAAGTGAGACTCTTTGAGTGCTACCGGCCATATCGTGCCTCATATTCAGGAAGGGATGACTAGTACACTTCACAAAAGACCCATGGATCGTTCTCCTAAATTATCAACACAATCCTAATGTGTTGTTCTGATTTACGTAGGTCAGTTGTTATTTTCACTTAAAATTGTGTACATTTTAAATCAAAGAGAGACCCTTTGAGTGCTACCGGCCACACCGTGCCTCAGATTGAGGCAATGATGACTTGTAAAAATCAAAAAGGACCCAAGGATCATTCTTATAAAATATAAAGACATTCGAAATGCGTTTGGTTGGATTTTCATAGGTCAGTTGTTGTTTCCACTTAAAATTGTGTCCATTTTAAACAAAATATAGACCCTTTGAGAGATACAAGCCAGAATGTGCCTCAAATTCAGGCGAGGTTGACTGATACATGTCACAAAGGATCCATGGATCGTTCTTATAAAATATCAAGACAATCCGAATGTGCTTGGTCAGATTTCTGTAGGTCAGTTGTTGTTTTCACTTAAAATTGTGTCCATTTTAAACCAAAGAGAGACTCTTGGAGTGCTACCAGCCACACCGTGCCTCAGATTGAAGTGGGGATTACTCATACACATCAAAAAGGATTCTTTGATCTTTATCCTAAAGTATCAACACAATCTGAATGAGTTTGGTCGGATTTCCGTAGTTCAGTTTTTGTTTTCACTTAAAATTGTGTTCATTTTAAACAAAATAGAGACCCTTTGGGTGATATCGGCCACACCATTCCTCGTATTGAGGTGGGGTTGACTAATACCCATCAAAAGAACTCGTGGATCATTATTATAAAATATCAAGACAATCCAAATGCGTTTCGTCAGATTTCCATTTGTTAGTTGTTGTTTTCACTTAAAATTGTGTCTATTTTAAACCAAAGTGAAACTCTTGGAGTGCTACCGGCCACACCGTTCCTCGGATTGAGGTGGGGATGACTCATACACATCAAAAATGACTTGTGGATCGTTCTCCTAAAAGATCAACACAATCTGAATAAATTTGGTCATATTTTTGTAAGTCAGTTGTTGTTTTCACTTAAAATTGTGTCCATTTTAAACAAAATTGAGACCCTTTGAGTGGTACCGGCCCCACCATGCCTCGTATTGAGGCGAGGATGACTCATACACGTCACAAAGGACTCTTGGATCGTTATCCTAAAGGATCAACACAATTTGAATGCTTTTGGTCAGATTTCTGTAGGTTAGTTGTTGTTTTAACTTAAAATTTTCTCCATTTTAAACCAAAGTGAGACTCTTTGAGTGAAACCGGCTACACCGTGCCTCAGATTGAGGCAGGTTTGACTCGTACACGCCACAAATGACCCATGGATCATTCTAATGAATGATCAAGAAAATCCAAATGTGTTTGTTTAGATTTCCATAGGACAGTTGTTGTTTTCACTTAAAATTGTGTCCATTTGAAACCAAAGTGAGACTCTTTGAGTGCTACCGGCCACACCGTGCCTCAGATTGAGGCGTGGATGACTCGTACACGTAAAAAAAGGACCCGTGGATCATTATCCTATAAGATCAACACAATATGAATGCATTTGGTTGTATTTATGTTAGTCTGTTGTTGTTTTCAATTAAAATTGTGTCCATTTTAAACAAATTAGAGACCCTTTGAGTGGTTCAGCATTATTGCATGTTGCTGGTGCATATCATCTATTAAAATGGTAAAATGACTCATTGGAGATAGGATGTTTTATTTAATAACAATTACAATTTTCCTACGATCATTTACATACAAAAATGTTTCATCTTTTGATCCCCTTAACCCCTCTAAAAAATGACCACCAATTGTACATGTCCCCAAGTCAGATCTTCATTGTATTTTTGTATAATCTTCCGTCAGGTATGCTTCCCACACGTTTCTAAACACATCTATATCGTCTTGTGAGTATGAGGCTTTTCAGAAGTCAGAGTAGCACTGAAAAATATAAAAATAAATAATTAATAAATAAAGTAAACAAACTTGTAGTTGTTTTTGAAAATACTTCTTTAGGGATGCTAGTTTGTCGATGAAAAACGATCTCTTTCCTAAATTTACAAACATAATACTTACCATAATTATCATTTGTTTGTTTTGGACACTGCAAAAAAAATTATCATTATGAGAATAAGTAACTTTTGTTGAGATGTGTTTGGATAGTGAAATTTCAGTATATATACCCTTATATTTGTCCAGACGTAGTACTTGCTCGCCTCCTTATGCTTAGCCCCTATCCTCATTCCTTTTTTAGACGATAATGATTCACCGCCCTATCATAATAGAATCCTCAATAAAAGATAATATAAATTCTATTACTTGATGGTTTAACCTAAAACATAATATGTAGTGTCTTACAGATTCACAAACTCCATCATATGTGGTTGGTTTGATGAATATCCTTGCTTTGAATCCAGAAAATAAATCCTTGGAGTATCAAAGTTCACCGCAATTAGCAACCAATGTTTCCTAAAAACACAGAAATGAATAAGTAATAAAAGAAGTGAAAATATAATTGATATGCTTTAATCGTAAAGTTTTACCCATGTATGGTTGGTATTAGGAAGAGTCTGTCATCTGTAATCTTGCTTTCAAATGTTTTCAGCAAGCCATTCACTATTACATCCATTTTTGATGGCTCTAATTTTGTTGGGTGTGTAGATGTGGTATGAGGACTAATGAGTCCAAATATTGGCTCATGGGAAAATTCCTTCAACTGTTTTTCATAAATGCGTGTGTCAACAATATAAAATGCATTTAGTCATAATTTGCACATTAGATCAGCTTTTAGAAAATGAATTCATGGAAACATTTATCATATATACATTTACAACTATGATGCCTAGCCAACTATTTTCAGGGATCTCATTTACATTTTCAGAAGCAACGAAATATTGACTTTCCTCTCTGTATATATTCTCTTTGAAAACCACTATATGACTATTACCATATTTTAGCTTCGTATCCACACAAGTCTTCAATGATAGTAATTGTGGATAGAGAACATGTGGTATTATTATGCTTTCAGTAGCTCCTTGGGATTGGTTGGTCGATCCTTTAGATGGTTTTGAGCCAAAGTTTGTCACCCCCTTCCCTTTCTCTGTCTATAAGAACAATCATTGGTTCATAACCTTTTTTCATTAATTTTTAAAGGTTTATCTTGAAAAAAGGAAATAAACAACTCTTTGTCTTCATGTACTCTTAAAAGTTGTGATTACCATGAAATGAGTGTCCCAATAGCCTTTTTGACAGTATGAATATCATCATCAACAAGTGGAATAGGTAGCTCGACATTTGGATCATGAGCTACAGTAATCATCAATTTCAGATGATCTTTCGGAAGTGGTCTATTATGCAGTGTGACATCTGGGACATTGAACACTATATCCCTCGCTATAAGGCGATAGGTGGGTGTTGAGAGATATAAATCACAATCATTATCACTCTTTAGAAGATCAGTACAGAAAAATTATCAGTGTTTGTCTAATTCACATTTCATGGGAACAATTTTTAGAATATTGATTACCATGGCTATGATAGTTTTTTGAGGGGAATGGCTCGCCTCAAAGATGGTGGGGGTGGGGCGGGATGTTCATGCATTGGTTGTTCCTGACTTATATCTTTCCATTTCTTCCCACCAATAAAAGTTTCTAGAAAATCTCCCTTCCATTTCAATCATTATTAAAGGGTTGCTATTTTTTCACTCATTTGTTCCAATTTTTCATCTGTATCATCCGTTTTTTCATCTTCTCAAAATATACTCGGGGTGTCACCCCAAACCCCACACCTCTGACACGACCGTATTTTTCATGATGCTTCAAAGCTGTCGATAATAGGTCTGTATCCGCTATAGGAGTAGCTGATTCCTGTGACTGTCAGATATAGGAAAATATCTAATTATTTTTATGTTAAATCAATTTAAAACAAATCTTTTTATCGTCCTGTCATTATTACACATATTTCTCACACTTTTTGTGTGTTCTCATCTACTGAATTTCCTTCCTTTTTCACACATGCCTCCATCCATAGCACATGATGTGGGATGGAAGTGTATTTGGTTTTAGACTCATCAATATATATATAAACAAAGATAGATAATTATGATGTTTTTTATTGGAACTTAACAATATTACTGTAAATTTAAAATATTTACCATTTTCTTTTCTAAATAAGCATACCACATACTTGCTTTATAATAGGGGTATGCTGGTTTTGATGCATGTTCCTTATTTTCAGTAAAGATTTTCTGTTTCATAAATGAAATATTGACAATCAAAGTGATGAATACAAGTATCCTCAAACAACGTATTATCACCCACAATTTACCTGCAACATCTCATCCCCACAGCGGCCAATAAATTCATCACATGATTCTTGGGATATCGGGAGAGTGTAGACAATGGGTGGGTGCAGGTTTATTTTACCTTTGGAATATTTCAGGTGACATCTTGTTAAAACAGTGCAAAAACCTCGATGAATCCTTCCTACAAGCCTTAGTACATAATCGTTGTGTGAATCATCTACTATAAATGTACTCTGCAATACATTGATAAGAGTAATACAATGTTTAATTATTTTATTTTCTAGTAAATTAAAGAAATAAATTCATAATGTTACCGTAATTTCTTCCCAGATCACAGCCTTCAGCCCGAACACAACATGGTTCCATGAATCTATGTCAATCGTCACGCATTGCCTATTGACAACTCCAATGTAGCTTCTAAACATAGCCTTGTTTGGATTCACATGTTGGCCTCGTGCATTCCATCCGACATCGAATTTTATGCCTCGGATTTTCTCCTTAAGAACTTTTTCTAACATCGTCAAACTACGACGCACCTGTGTTTTCTGCAATGTCGTTCCTTCATTCTTGACCATTTTATCCATATCAACATCATCTATTTTTTCATATGAAATGGTATCAAAGAAATGTGTCGATGGTTGTTGGGCCTCAACACTAGAAGCAGCAGGAGCCACATCAGTAGGAGCAGCAGCAGCCACAACAGGAGCAGCTGGAGCAGCTGGAGCCGCAGTAGGAGGAGCAGCTGGAGCAATAGGAGCTGCAGCAGCTGCAGGAACAGCAGGAGCAGCAGCTGCATCAGGTTGAGAAACTTGTTCAGCCTCAAGGTTAGGAGCACCAGAATGTGAGTAAGTCATTATCTGCAAAAGTGGTTGAACAATTAATTTAGATTACATAAATTCAAAAATGATAAGATAATTACATAAGATAACAAGATCTATATTAGAAACAAAATATAACCTATTTATTGAACTCTCTTTATTTTAATCAAAGGATTATGGGATTTGACACCTCTATCGATTATCCAAATCCCTTCATTTTGGTCTCCTCTAACATACAAAACATCATCTACATTGGGACCGCTCCGAAATTATTGCAAAGTACCACTGAAAGGATCATCCTCAACTGAATTTTCATCGAAACCTTCAGTATTTTTGGATGATAATAGAACAATAGAACACTTTCGGTTTGTGGGATCTGGAACACAAAACACTTGTACCGCCTGTGATGCCATTATAAACTATTCTTCTTTTACCCATCTTTAATAAAATCTACTTTCACAAATCCTCATTCATCTATTTTAACACCACTATTGTTATCAACCCATTTTCATTGAATAATTGGATATTGGAATGTCGTATAATCCAACTCCCATATTAGTTTTATAATGCCAAAGTATGACATATTTTCATAAATTGGATTTATGTCCTTACTATGAGAAACATGCATCGCTTCAGCCACTTGTGTAACTCCACTATTTTTCATGGTACTATCTTCATCATGTTTATCTGTATAGAATATATAACCATTAATTACATAACCACTATAAGATAATACATACACACTTGGTCCATAGGCTATCCATCTCATTAGTTCTGAAATTGAAGTCGGATTTTCAACCAACTGCATAAAAATATGGCCCTGAAACCATCCTATAAAATGGTGATTATGTGTATTTGATAACCATTTTCATCCCTTGGTGAATTCAACAGCCTAAGAATTTCTTTGTGATTTTCAATATATGGAGCAACCTCCCAACTATTATGTAAAACATAAAGATGGGCCTTCTCCCGATCTGTAATACTGATTATCACAACTAATCTTCCAGAAATTCCCTCACCTTCAATGTGTCCAGTGTGATGAGATTTTGGGAGACCAATACTTTCCACATTAGATAGGTATTCGGTACAAAATTAAATGGCTTCCTCAACGATATATCTCTCCACTATACAACCCTCTAGCCGACGTCGATTTTTGACATACCCTTTCAAAATCTTCATATACCGTTCAATAGGATACATCCATCTATAGTGCACAAGACCACAAAGTCGTATCTCTCTCACCATGTGAATCATCAAATGAACCATCATATCAAATAATGTTGGCAGGAAGAAAATTTCTAATTCACTTAATATGATGATAATTTATTTTTCAATAACTGGCAATTTCGCCAGGTCTAAAACTTTGCTACATATATCTTTGAAAAAGAAAAAATGTTTGGTTAACGTATGATGAACATTCTTGGAAAAAATGCAACGTAAATCTATAGTAATTATATCTTTCATCAAAACATGGAAATCGTGTGATTTCAAACCTTTTAACTTCAAATCATTCATTGACACAATGTTCTTGATATTTGATGAATACCCCTCTAGAACCTTTACATAATTGAAGAAGTTTCAAAACAGATATCTCTCCTCCCTAGAAAGAGTATAAGAAGTTGGTGGAAGAAACATTCGATTTTCACCCTTCACGGGAGACAACTCTTCTCGTATTCCCATGTCAACCTTGTCCAACCTTGCCTTAATTCCATCTTTTGTTTTTCCAGGGGCATTTAGCAACGTTCTGATGACACTGTCTCTTACATTTTTATCCACATGCATCACATCATGAAAATGTATGACGTACCAACAATTCCAGTATAGTAATTCAAAAAAAAAACTGATCTCTTTTTCCAACCAATTTTCGTATGTTTTTTCAAAAATGGTTTACCAAAAACATGGTTCATATCTTTTACTTTCTCAAACATCTGATCAACTATTAGGGGAGACAGTGCTGCACATTGTTCTGAACTTCCATTGAATGATGTAGTCCAAGATCGATACATTTTCCGACGAGGTAGAAATCTACAATGTCCTAGAAACACATATTTCTATTAATGTTTCAACCAAATTGATTATGTATCTTCTTCGCACATGGGACACCATAGAGTTCCTTTAATGCTATATCCTTCCAAATTTCCATAAGCAGGAAAATCATTTATTGTCCCATAAAACATTTCTCTCAACGTGAAGTATTCACTTTTATAAGAATCATACTATATAACACCTGAATCCCACAATAACATCAAATCTTCAATCAAAGGAGATAGATAAACATCAATATCGTTACCTGGTTATTTTGGTCCTGATATAAGCATAGATAACATGCTGAATTTCTTCTTCATGCATAACCAGGGTGGCAAGTTATAATTTACTAACATAACAGGCCATGTACTATGAGTGCTAGTTTGAAAACCGAAAGGATTCACTCCATCTATAGATAACGCAAGACGAAGGTTTCTCGGCTCTTTTCAAAATTCAGGATACTCATTATCAATTTTCTTCCATTGATGAGATTCGGCCGAATGACGTAACTTCCCATCTTAATTTCTTTTATCTCCATGCCACGACAATTGTCTTGCAGTTTCTTCACTTCCATATAGACGCCTAAACCCTGGAATGATTGGAAAGTACCATAAAACTTTTGTAGGATTGGATTTATATTTATTGTATCGAGAAGCACCACACTTTGGGAATTATGTAAGTGAGTTTTCTCCTTGAGAAACAATATACAGTCTTTCGTGCAGGCATGTATACTTTCAAAAATCATACCCATCAAGCGTAGCATTCGTCTAGCTTCATATGTCTGGATTGGGAGCTCATTATATTCCTGAAGCATGTCATTCAAGAGGGAAAGTAGTTCCGTAAAACTAGCATCACTCCATCTATTTCGTGCATTCAATTTATACAACATCAGTACAACTAAAAATGTTGTATTCTTAGTGAAACCAGCATACAATGGAGTCTTTTCACAACTCTTTAACTTCTAAAACAATTTTGGGCAATCACGGAGTTAATCTTCAATTTTCTTTGTCATTTCCTCAATACGATCTTCATCATCATTGACATCTGTAATCACATCCTCCATACAGTCTTCTTCATTATCTATATTTGTATTCATACTTAATGATACGTTAAATGCAGTTTTATCCTAGCCACTAGCTACATTCGCTTTTTCTACATGTTTATTCCAACATTTATAACTCCGATCTACTCCGTGACATATCAAATGTATTTCCAACTCCTCTGGAGTAAGTAGTCTAGAATAACAACAATGTAAACATGGAAAAAATATTTTAGAATAATCCTTTGCATGATCCTTTTCAAACATGATGAACTCTTTCACTCCATTCTCGTACTCTATTGTCAAACGATTAGAATCTATCCAATAATTATTTATCTTCATCCTATTTGAATATCAAATATTAGTATTTATCGTTCATGTACACAAAACAAGACTTCCAAATATAGTAGAAGAGAACCACTTCCTTATAAAAATAGAGATTAATAGAGCCTAACCATTAATATTTATTCATGTTCCTTAAATACAATTACTTTAAATTCATTATAGTTTCCTCAAATCATCCTAGAATAAAAACAAGAATAATCAAGAATGATACATCTACCACTCCTAGGTCTCTTCCCTCAATTCAATATCATCATGCCTAAATACCCATATATCCACACATGCGCATGTCACAAACACATAAAAAACCATATCCACATCAGAACCAAAGTACCAATATGGATTTCAATCAGGTTACTTGACTCAAGTGGTGGTGTGTAAGAGATAATAAGAAAATATAATAAGTATATAGTCACACATTAATCTTAAACTAGTGTTAATAATCTAATAAACCAAATGTATCATTCCATCTATCAGAATACTCTGAAGGAGCCCATATGTGACAGTAATCCCAGGTGGTGAAGGTTCCTGAGGAGGAAGGGGCGAACACGCACCTATCGGGGTTCTAGGTTAGGTCACTGAGGTTGAAGGTGTCCTGATACTCCTATAAGGGTTCATTCCATATTTCACAAACCATGTCTTGGTACCCTAGGATGTTAACCCACTACTGGTGGAAGTGAAACCGTTCCTGATGATCATTCCAAGATGTAATGGTGACCAAGAGGGGGGAGTGAATCAAAATACCTCAAGCAAGATGGAAAAACATGGTATTTGAGAATAGGTTAGTGGATTTCATGTTGGCTAGAAACCTATACAATAGACTCCACAAGAAGTGATGGCCCCTACAGTTGTTGCACCAGGTGAAACTGTCACATGAGAAGATAAGATCAATGAGGCCCTTCCCAGCCATGAATTGAACAAACTCAATGATGGACTTTCTCTAGAATGGGCTTCTACCTCTCCTTTCCTTTGGGTTGGAAATGACATTAAAGTCATCCCCAACAAACAATGGAGAATGGCTGGGATCTAAGGTATTTTGTTTACTCCATAGAGATTCCCTTCAAAGAGGGTCGTAGCTTCCAAAAAACAAAATTCATAAGGAAGGAGGTGTCACTGTTGGACACCTTGGTAGTGATAAATTGATTGAAATCTTGAACCTTCCCAACAATATATTTATTATTCCAAAATACATATTTTTGTCTGTTGGAGGGGTCAGAGTGTAGAGATCCATGCAACTTAATATTCCAGGATAATTCTATGATTATTATAGGGGTTTTGTGTTATTTGACAACAAAAACAATGACATTATGCCTTTTTATTTCTATAGTGAGGAAGTATGATTTAACATGGGAATTAAGACCATGAGAATTAAATATGAAGATAAGAATGATGGGTAGGACATGACTCTGGCATTGGATCTAGAGCTAGTAGCCTTATTGAAGTGGGAGGACGATATCTCATTGTGTTCCCTTGATTTTGAACATGTTCATAATCCCTTCTGGTTGGTAATCTTCATATGAGTGGGAGATGAGGATCCGAAGGGGCAGGAGAAGGGTGGGTAATGAAACTTTCGGGCTTGTGAGGGAGTTCTCTCTGGATCAATAAGTATTTGGGGTTGGATGACAAGCTCAGAGCCAAGGGAGATAGAATAAACACGGCTAGGAATGGGCCTAGCCACTATAGAGAAGTAATTAGTAACCTCAGCGAGGGAGAAGGACATAGAAGGAGGTAGGGGTGGAAAGGCTAGAAATCTTGGTGGTCTAGGCATCATTCCATACAAGTTCACTTCTAGACAAAGTCACTTAGATAGCATGGAGGGAAGAAGGGGGGAACCCCTCGAAGAAAATAGGGTTCAAGCATTGGATGACCTAGAAATGCATCAGAACCAGGTGGTGTTGTCATTAAAGAAAAAAGTTATCCTTCATTACTTACTTTATGGTGACATGGTGTTGGTTCTATGGGAAACGATGATACCTAGGAGGAATCTAGTGAAACTGGAATCCAAGTTTGAAGGACCTTAAATTTTTCATAAACTTCACTATGAAAGTGTAAACTCATTGATCACCATTGATGATGATCATATAAATATTTCCACCAATACTAGGTTTCTCAAGAGACATTTTAAATGAATAAACAATCCCATTTATTGAAAATAAACCCATGTCAAACATTCCCCCAAGATTATGCATTTTTATTTACAGTAAAAAAACTATACTAATAGAAAATCCTTGAATAATGGAGTAATGTTAAAAGAAAAAATAAATATTTCTTAGCCACATATTTTCAAATAGTATGTGAAATTAGAAAAAATACCCCATAAACACCACTAAATTCAAATTTCAAACAAAAATATGCTATTGAATCATGCCTCAAGTAATGATGATACTCGTTCCTTGGTACCTGCACCGTGATGCGCCTGATCAACAACATCATCAACAACTTCCCTAACAAGATAACATACTAGAATTCATCACCTTAGGAACCTCATAAACCATTTCCAACCCAAAATAACCTAATAATATAAATAATAATATCATATATATTCTATAATTCAACCCACACCATCTCATAAAGGTGATTGTTGGATGAATTTATATAATATATCCCGCCATACCACCATCAAATTGAATGGTTTCTAGGATCTAAATAAAGAAATACCAAATCACCTAAAAACCCACCGTAGTCATTAGAAAAAAGGTGACACCTTAAGAGTAATATAAATATATGGGATGATCACCCCCAAGATCCCCATCACAATATGTAGGAAGAAGACTCAGGAATCTATGATGAAGCAGAATCATCACCATCGGAGGAAATGAAAACTAGGCATGAAATAATTCAACAAAAATTCACTAGAACACCATTGATGGGAAAGACTCACATCCCAAAAATCCAATTAACAATGTTTTAATAGTGTGATATGATTTATAGAATAATAGTTCTAGAACCATTAGAAGAAGTTGGAACAAACTCGAGCTTCGACCGAGGGCATTACCCTTGAGACAAACATGAAGAAGAAAAGGATGAATCATGTAGCCCACAACCTTCACAATCTCAAATATCCATTACATATATCATTCAAAATAAAAATATGGTTATGTGTGATGGGATAAGAGAATAATATTAAAAAATTATTTGGAAAACATGCCTTAAAGGGAGGTCCAACAAGGCGAAGCTCAGCGGGCGGCGGAGGTCCGACAACGCATAGCTCGAGGGTGTTGCAGGTGGTGGAGGTCCGGAAACGAGTATCTCGAGGGCGTTGCGGGTAGTGGAGGTCTAGAAAAGAGAAGCTAGAGGGGGGAAGAGGTCCAGCAACGCGTAGCTCAGCAGGCGGCGAAGGTCCGGCAATGAGAAGCTCGAGGGCGGCGGAGGTCCGGCAAAGCGAACTCAGTGGGCGGTGGAGGGGAGTTGCCGAGTTCCAGTACCGCGAGAGCTTTATGTCATGATAAAACGAGGGCACTGTGCGAACAAATTTATAAAAAAAAATAGACTAAGGTTTTATCAGTTCTAACGAAGCACTGATAAAGACATCCTTTATCAGCCGTAAAATTTTAGCACTAATAAAGGTATCCTTTATCAGCGCTTTTTTTAGCGCCGATAATGGTCCTCTTTATCAGCGCTAAAAAAGCATTGATAAAACCATCATGTATCAGTGCTAAAATTTTAGCGATGATACAAGGATTATTTATCAACACTTTTCTAGCGCTGATAAAGGGTCTTTTTATAAGGTCTTGTTTAGCGCTGATAAAAGTTTGCTTTATTAGCGGTTTTAGCTTAGGGCAGATATAAGGGGGTGCTTCCCTTGCCCGTTTTTGTAGTAGTGATCAGAACATAACCAAGTCCTTTTAATGATGCATCACTAGAGATGTAATATTCACCACTTCTGTAAGGCATGACCAAAACTAGAGAATTTAAAAATCTAATTATCATTTCCTAAAAACAAACATCACATTTTTCTTTCCAAATAAATTTAGCCCCATTTTGTGTTAACTTTGTTAGCAGGCTAGATAACCATGAATATTTTTAACAAACTTTCTGTAATAAGCCACTAATATAGGAAAACTATGAATATCTATAACTCTTGTTGGAATTTTCTATTTATTAACAACTTTTTTGGAAGGATCAACTATTATTCCATCCATATTTTCTATGTGACCAAAAAAAGAAATTTGATGCAACCAAAAATCACATTTTTAAAATTTTCTATATAAATTATTTTCTTTGAGAGTCTTTAAGATAATCCTTAAATTTTTTTCCTGATCCTCATGATTTTTTTAAAAGACCAAAATATTATCAATAAAAACCAAAAAAACATATCCAAATATTACTAGAATATTTGATTCATAAGATCCATGAATATGGAAGAAACATTTGTCAAATCAAGGGTCCTAAAAACAAACTCATAATGTCCACATCTAGTATGAAAAGATATTTTTGGGATGTCATCCTCTTTCACCATTAGCTTATGGTATCTGGATCTCATGTCAATCATGGAAAAATACTGAGCTCCCTAGTGCTGATAAAAAAAGTCATCGATATGAGGAAAATGATACATATACAAAATAGTAATGTTATTAAACGATCAATAATAAATGGGGAGTCTCATGGAACCATATTTATTTTTGAAAAACTAAATAAAATCACCCCATGGTGATGTGGTAGGATAAATTAAGCCTTTCTAAAGAAACTATGACAATTTATTTTTCAATTCAAGAAGTTCCACTTGAGCCATTCGATAGGGGGTTTTGAAATTTTCTTTGCATCATGAACCAAGTCAAAAGTAAATTCCACTCTTTGATCAGGTATAAAACTAAGTAACTCATCAGAAAAAACCTATAGATATTCATTTACCATTGGCACATCATTAATCTGAATATTTCCCTTGTTTTCAACAATATTTAAATGATATAATTCATTTTCCCCTTTCAATAGTTTCTCATCTTCCTGATATGTTATCAATTTCATTGGTTCATTCTTGTATACAAACAAAAAATCATTATAAAAAAAACTTATTTATCTCTATAATCAATCTTTGAATGATAAACAGAATGAAAATCCATACGTAGAATGAAATAAAACTCTACTGAAGGAAAAACAGGACTCTTAGGTAATGATTTTACCCAGACAATAATAGGAATATTCCTATAATGACTTTTTTTCAAAAATATCCCCCCTAGTGTTTTAAAAATCAGTTCTGGTATCATTTCTTGTGCTGAAATTTCCAATTTACCAGAATATTTATCAGAAATAATGGAATTTGTAGACCTCGTATCCAAAAAGACATTAGAAAAATATGAGTAAAAAAACAAAGTACATGATACAACTTCCTTGGATGGCATGAAATCTACAGATGTAGTCACAAAATATCTCACTATACCTTTTTTCTTATAATATGACTACTTCCCATTATTCAGATCTTTGTTTGGGAAGGTATATTCATAATGAACCATTTCAACACCTTTAAAACAATTTACCATTTTCTTATTAGAATTAATATTAAGATGAATTTCATTACAATCCCTAGACATATTTCTAAAGATAAAACATAAAAAACACTTCATAGTTTTGTTAAGGCATTACCTAGGGTGTTTTTTACCAAAACTTTCACAAACTGGAAACTAAACATTCTTACCATCATAGTTATTTGATTGATTCTTACCCATCAACTTCCATTTGGAACTCTTATTATTATTTTGTTAAAGAACACATGATCAAAAGTAAAATACATTTCTACCCACTCATCACATAATAAATGTTTCTCATAACTTTGGAATTCTTTGGTGGCTAATGCCCTTTGGTATATTGGATTCAATCATGTGTAAAAATTATTGATTTTTCTATCAAGATCCCAAATAATATTTATTACATACCTTGGTAGTCGGGTGAATTTTCCTTCAAAGAAGACCAAAAAATCATCTTCATTTTTCTTCAATTAAATGAATTGATTTTCTATCGTAAGTAGAACCACATTAAGAAATTTTTTTCAGAAAGAGATTTTTAAATTCATCCCATTCCAAGGAATCTATATAACCCTCATCCATGATATTCATAACCATTAAACACCACTGGTCAGCTATACTTTCAAAATGATAAATTTTAAGACTAAAATAATGATTATCTAAATATCCCATGACACTTAATATTTTTTCAATGGATTTAATCCCTTGTTTAGTCGTCATTGGGTCATAAGATCCATTTAAAGTAGGAAGGTGTAGCCTCATAAGATGTTCCACTAACATCATGTTCCTTTGTGGTAGCTCTGGTTGTTATCTTTCTTGGATTCCTCCATCTTTTATATAATATTTAAACTAAACCATTATAATCACAAGGTATTTTATTCCAATTCCCACCATTCCTGGTTGTGTATTCGAAAAGATATCATCCTCTCAGTTCCTTCCAACTTCATCTTCCCTGTTTCTTTGGCAGAAAACCATTATAAATAAACATATCTTAGATGAGGGAACATGGTAATCATTAAATGAAATGTAATTTCAATATAAAAATAAGGAAAAAATCATTTACAGTATTATATTAACATCATTCTAACCCCTAATGTTATCTAAACCATTTTATGATAAAAACTATAAGGACTCAACTATTAAAATTACATAATATAGTTAAATGAAATAGATTTCACTTTTTTTACATCCCTAATGATCATTTTGGTTTACATTCATATAATTTTAGGACATAATTCATACATATAAACACAGAAGAATACAAATTGGGTACCACTTAAATAGTATCCATTTCTTCTAAAATATAAAACATTAAAAATGTAAGATGATTTCTTTGAAAAATCTTTATAACATTTAACTTGAATTCCTTATTTCTATTACACATCCTTATAACCTATGAAAACATATAAAAACATAGTATTAGCTTAAAAAACTCAACAAGAGATATTAAAAGAGGGAAACGATACATTAGTCCATGAATACTTATAATGAAATGAAATCATTTTCACAAAGACATACTGATCACCCATAAAGTATCATATACTTACTTTGTGAAAAATGAGATTTCCATAAAACATAAAAAACAAAAATAAAACCATAAAGGTATCTTGGGTAATTATCAACATAATATTTTATCCTTCATGGCTACATTATGATTTTTAACCATCACAACTACCTTACAATGTAACTCTCAAGACTACCTCATTGTGTAACCATCATAGTTACAGTTAGAGTAACCATACGACCGAACTCCAATATACACATACCCAATGCATTGGTGGGAGATATAGATCCAACAATTAATCCGAAAACATTCTCCAGAACCATAAAATAATAATAAAAGAAGAATAATTTTATAAAAACATCCCTTTTAAATGTTTTAAAAGTAGAAGTTTAAAAGAGGATTTTAAATGAATAATCCCTAAAAAATATCAAATAATTGAATTGAGAATTATAAGAACGAATGGAATATGTGTATAAAATATAAATAAACATAATAAAAGATAATATAAATGAAAAATTCATTACAAATATAATATTACTACCATATAATCAATGAAGTTTATGGTCAACCCAAAGAATGGAAACTGGGATAAGAATTCCCCATCCTCAAGTTCGTATTAATTAAAATGTGTTTAAACCTCCTCTATATTTGTTAAAAGTGTTTTATTAATATGTTAATGAAACATATTTATGTTTATAACAATTTATATGATCATTTTATAACATCATTCCACACATTTAATAATAATATTTTGTTCATTTCATTGTTTTGGGTGTGTACTTTACATGGTTTCCATAGTCAGTTCTTAATAGATTTTATTTCTGAATGTAAGAGAAAATATAGAAGTGGAATGAAATGGTATTAATAGGTTTACAAAATATTAATGATACCATAAGTCAATTTTTCATATATTATAATGAATCATTAGATAAATCATTAATGATAATCGTTTAGATCATTTTGGTGATTCTCTGAAACTCTTGAATTAATTTTGTTGTATAATTTAATATTCTGTATATATATTAATTATAAAACTTAAAAGAGGTTATATAATAAAATATAAAATATTTTTCAACCATTAATATTATTTTATAACCATATTTTAAAGAATTTATGGAAATTGAAAATACATCATCCACAATGTCGGTAAACCGACACATCAAAGACAATCAACAATAGAAAAATTGCCTATACCAAAGGTTTGGAGCCATTGGTATAGGTCCCCAAACCGTTAGTATAGGTCCCCTAACCATCAGTATAGCCTATACCAATGGTTTGGGTAGCCTTTGGGTGATTTGGAATGGGGATAGAACTATCCCAATGGTTTGGGAGAAACCATTGGTATAGGTCTATACTAATGGTTTTTAAACCATTGGGATAGGTCTTTCCCAATGGTTTTACCCAAACTGTTGGGATAGGTCTATCCCCACGGTAAATCACCCAACATCTTTCCAAACCGCTGGTATAGGTAAATTGAAAAAAAGATACAGTAGAGGTTTCTACCCACAACTTGTGGGTTATATATCAAAGACTTTACCACTTTCCTAAAATTACATTTGTGAATATATTTTTATATATATATAAATATATATTTATATATAATTTATATATTGATTTATTTGAAAATATTTGACAAAAGAATTCATAAAAAATAAGGTTATCCCAATGATTTTCAGAACAATTGGGATAGGTACCAACTATTTCCCAATGGTTTCTCCAAACTGTTTTAAAAAGGGGTGAAAAAAGTTGAATTTTCCCAATAGTTTGGCCAAACTGTTGGGAAAGCCATACCATTCCCCAATGGTTTGGACAAACCATTGGGAAAAGTTGTTTCAAGGTTGGATTTTCCCAATGGTTTGGCAAAACTGTTTAGAAATCCATACCCTTTCCCAACAGTTCGGAAAAACTATTGTGAAAAGCAGTGTCAAAGTTTGCTTTTCCCAATACTTTGGCCTATCCGTTGGGAAAAGTGGGCTCACAGTTGGCTTTTCACAAAGTTTTGGAAAAACCATTGGGAAATCAATACCCTTTCTCAATGGTTTTTCCAAACCATTGGGAAGAGTGGTCTCAAAGCGGGCTTATCCCAATGGTTTGGAAAAACTATTAGGAAAGGGGACCTATACCAATAATTTTTAAAAACCATTGGTATAAATGCATTCGTGTATAGAGGATTTCTAGGAGTAAATGTTTTTATTTTTAGAAAAAGTGGGAGAAGAGAATAAGTATGATGATCGATTTTTTTCATAAAAATGATAAATTTCATGCATATAGTTGACACTAGAGTATTCAGGCCTCTTGGATAAGGTGACATGAAGAGATCATAAGAGAATAAAAAGAATTGAAATTAAATTAAAAGGAAATGAAAAATGATTTTAACATCTTGATATCTTCTCATTGAGATCCACATTAAGACAATTGTTTTTGGAATATTGGTGTGATAAGATGGTCTTGGATTTGGGGAAGATCCTTGAGAATATTATTGGTCAAAATTTAGAAAATTATCAAATTTTTAGAGGTGTGAGTAGAAGAGGGGGTGAGTGGAGGTATTTTTAGTGGAGGAGGGGGGTCCATTATTTTGATCACTATTTTATTATTTTTCTCATGAAAAGAAATAGTGTTTGTTATTGTGAATATAAATAATATATAGAGAATGTGAGTTTGAATGAAGTGGGCTTACATTATCCATGTTGTTATGAATAATTTATTTAGTATATAATTTATATATATAGTAAATTACAATATTTTATTATCCACAAAAATTCAATTATTTCAGAAAAATCCAAAAAAAATTCCCTACCAATTTCATTATGTTTATAATTCAAAAATGAACTCCATAATATGAAAATAATTATGTAAATATGATAAATTTAATTTTTAAATAAGATCATAATTTATTCAAAAAATAAAAATTTTAAAACCATAACTAATTTTGTAACACCTTGAAAAATTAATCATGGTTTCATAAAATTATATTATAACCAAAAGACAATGAAATAGTAATTTATGATTACATTTTATGAAAAAAAAATTCATTCGAATTATTAAATTAATCATAAAATTGTAAATAAATATTTACAACTTACAAAAAATACCAACACATATACTATGATCTTATTATCACTTAAAAGCTGGAAAAATGTTATTCATACATTATTTGGTGAGGTTTCTATACATTTGGATGATTTATTCGTCATAAGGGTCATATTACTATTTCTAATTGTAACATTAATATTCCTATGGTTATGTTACTATTTAACGAGATGTTGGCCTTACCAAACACCAAATATCTTACTGATTTCTACCGAGCGTGTCCTTTTTTCGAAATACAATGCATAGAAGCATAAAAAATTAGTTTAATGGATAGTTTATAACTATATCCTTAAAAATGAATTATTTCATAGAGACATAGAGTTTCATTCATTTTGTTAAATTTATTTCCAAATCCTTGTGGTTTTACACACATACACACACCTCTAACAAATGTGTAATGAACATACTGTCCGGGAACATGGAAGGGTACCGCCTCATGAAATGATATCATCCATTTTTTCTTTAAAAACACTCATGGTAAGGAATTATTATTAAAATGATGTTTTTGTTCAATATATATGATATTTATGATATATTGTTTTCTTCAAGTAATATTATATAACACGAGCCTTCATTATTTCCATTTTGTGTAAATATGATAACATTATTTGTGGATGTGTGGACTACTGCCTCTTCAAAGTGGTGTCTTTCGTTCACACATTACATGGAATTTATTAGGTATGCGTTTTTTAAATATATATCATATATATCACATAATAATTATTCTATAATTATATTATATATATACATATATTTCATTTACTTCATTTCTTTCAATATGACAAGAAAACAGAAAAAACATTCATGCGTACATACGACCTACCGTCTCCATGAACATTTTTTCCATTTCATATGTTTATCCTTTATATATTATTATAAATAATTATATACTGAATATATTGTTATCTATATCATGTTTTAAATTTTTTATATAATTAATCCATGATATAAGTAATAAGATGAAGAATAACCTCTCAAAACATATATGAAAAATAAAGGTACTATTTACCAAAACATAAATTTAACAATAAATAGTTAATAAATGGGTAATATAAATTCATAATAAATTCATATATTTTATGATATATGATCATATGTTTATTTGGTATATTTATAATGAATATAATCTTATTTTTCATGATGTTTAGTTTTTATGAAGAAATTAAAGACTTATGTTAAGGGTTTCCTCATCTCACTTTTATTTCTATGAGATATATGATACATTCAATACTTATTCAAGTTTTTTGGTGTATATATTTCCCTAAAACAATTTATATCAAGAATTAAATTTATGAAATTATATTAAAATAGTTAATTTATATAATTATATCATGGGTTTTATTGTTCAAATTTAACCAAATATGAAAAGTAATTTTATCTCAGTTTTCAATTTTGAGACACATGTTATGCTATGAAACTATAGTGTTTTATGAGGTGTATATACTACCCTTTTATATGTTTTATCATGAATATTATTCTTTTAATGATATTATAAGCTTACATTAGTGTTATTATTTCATGGGGATTATGATTCATATGATGTAAAGTGGTATGGGACATTATGAAATGGATAAAGATTATCTTCATCAAGAATTGTTTTAAAATATCATTCAAAATTATTTTCCATATAATATTAAATCATTGGATTCAGTTTATTATTAATGTGGTAATGATCCAAGGGTACTATTATTATTCTTCCTTTTAATGTATTATTCATTTCAAGACATGTTGATTAGAAGACCCTTTTCTCTTCCACATGTTATTCAATGATAATATGATTATGAAATCTATGTCTTGTAATGGGTTATTATAGGATGATTTTTTTGTGGATTATATCTATATTACCTAGGTTATGAAATCATAATGTGTTTATAATATCCATTTCATTTCAAGGTTGATGATTTAATGTTTTTGGATGCCATATATTTTTATGGGTGATGATATAATTAATGATTTATTAACATGTAAAACATGTATAAATGATTTCATTATGTGATGGGTCAGACCTATATATCCCTCTAATTCATTGGTTAATGATTTATATCTCATTATATATACATATATGGAATGACGAGTGAACTCAGTTCAGTATAATTGGTATAGAAAAAGGAGTGAACTTGGTTCAGTAAGACATGGACAGAACAAGGAGTGAACTTAGTTTAGTGTGACAGGGATGGAATGGGGAGTTAAATCAGTTTAGTATGAAAGGGATAGTTAGGGGTTATCATGGTTCAGTAATATAAGGATTTAACTGGATGTAAACCCAGTTATATAATACATTGATAGAATGTGAATTGAACCCAGTTGAGTAATACAGGACTGGAATGGGTATTGAACCCAGTTCAGTAAAGAAATTTTTCCAGAAAGATAGTATTGGGAGTGAAAATTGACTACTAATATGGATTGTAGTGTGAAACCATTCCTCTAATATGTAATTTATAGTAATACATAACAACTATGGAAATAATTATATATGGTTACATTTGTAATAACATTCTATGAATTTTTCTTATTTATTGCTTTCATGGATTAATATCTTGATTCCCTTAGGATTCATGTTTTCTAAACTATGAATATTTATTCCATGTTTCTTGTTTATGAAATTTTATATATTGGATATGATCATAAAATGTTATTCTCTTGTCTTTATACCATTATTTTCATTTTATAATATCCACCTCCTTTATTTAACCTCACATAACATCTAAGCTCACCTATTCTTATGTTTCCTTAACCCAGGTTATGAATAATGTTTTTAAGTAGAATAAATAAATGGTAAGGTCAATGTTTAAAATATTTAGTATCTTTCACAAAGTTATATTTTTTTCTATATTTCTAAAGACACTAAACTGTTATGGCCCTCTGTAATATACTTTTGTAATGTGGATAATATTTATCTAAATTTATATAGTATCCTTGTATGTTATAATTGGGTGTCTATAGTTGGAATCAATGGAAATATTTAGTTAACCTTTTTAAAAGAGGTTGAGAAAAAATTAGTGATATCCCTATGGATATTTTTAAGGATTTTCTAGGGATGCATATAATGATTAGCCAAAGGTGTCATATTTTTTAATGTATTCCTATTGATTTAAACATCCTATAAGTATTTTTTCATGATTATGTGGATTTATTCTATGATAAGTATTGGTGAAAATATGATTTATCATCTGAATCAATAGTATAAACGAATATAAATTGGGATAACATTTATTGTTTCAAATGTGGAAATTATGGAAATTATACAAATCGATGTCCTAAGTGTAAATATCATGAAGATAATCCGGAAGGTGGTATGAGTATTTGTTATACTAATTATGATAATGAGACTAAAAATGTCATCTAAAATGAATGAGTTGTTTTAACAATATTTTCTTACCTTAAAGAAAAATGATTAATTTGAGGTTACAGAACCTTATAAAACTATTAGAAATTCATATTATAATAATTGGTTATTAAGGAATAAGATGATGAAGTATGAGTAATTGTTTAAGAATAATGTTGGATGAATGAAGTATATATGTCATGTAATTGAATGATTATGTTATATTAATCATGAAATATATAAGTATTTTTAGAATATGTTTTTCATTATGGATGTGAAAAGACATTTAAAATGGTTCTGATGACATAAAAAATGATTTAATGGAACAATGATATATTTATTATTGTATAGAAACCTATAATTTGTTCGATATATAAAGAAATTTTTTTTTGTGCTTGGATAAATATATTATTAATTTGATAAAGTAAATTGGATAATATTGATGACCCTATAAGATATTAATGATTTGATGAAAAATTAGTTTATGTTATCATGGATGATGTTGAAAACTTATAAGATTTTAGGAATATATCTAGTAATCATTTGAATAAGGAAGAATTAATTTTTTTCCAAAAGTATTTATGGTTATTCGGGTTATTACAATGTTTCAATAGAATATACGATGAAGTAATTCACATGATTGGAATATGAAAACTAAGAGATACATTATGATATAAGAGGGATTAATGTTAAGAAGATTTAGTATCCCTATTTATAATGTTTTGGATTTTTATTATTTGGATGGGTTACAAGGATGACAGTTTATGGGATGGTTTATCATAAAATCTGATAAGGATTCAGATCTTAAGGAATTATATCAAAATGTAAGGATTTATTCATATGTAATTACCTATGATAAAAATTTTGGTGTTACGATGACAAACTACAGATTGAATAACTTACCAAGGATCTTATGATCAATTTGTTCTTTATGAATGAAAAATTCAACTTTCTTATTAGTAGTAAAGGATAAAGTGGTGATTGATCAATGCATAACCAGAGGGTGAAATTTATCTTGTGAAAGGGAATGAAATCAAGTAAGTATATCTTCTTGTAGAAAATAATTCCAATTTATGAAAAGGGTCTTTAAACAAATTGGTTTCCAATAATCATCATTTTTTATGATATTAATGATCGATTTCAAAATTATTTATTTCAGGGTTTTTTTAATTGTTAATATTATTTGGATAGCCCACTTTCTTGTGGTCAATGATATTTATAAATCTCTATGATTATTTACACTTTTCTTCCATCTCCACGGTTTCACTTCCACCATATGTTCTTGTACATGTAAACCTAGTTACGAGTTCTTAACGTAAAAAATATGCTTATCAAATTTCATTTTTAATGGAGGATTTAGTATTCATTTTAACGATGCATATTTCTATGAAAGGAACATTCAAGCATTAATCATTTGATAATAGAGAAGAATATTGTTGGAGAAATTGATTTTATGAGGGGAAGAACATAACACCCTATGTTTAAATTGATTATTAATTTTTGAATAAATTAAATTTCAATGTTGTCTTTAATTTCAAACCATATCATGTTAAACTATCATTAAATTATAGAAAAAGTTAATCTAGTGTTACACACAACATCAACTTATCTTGTGTAACACAGAACACATGGCTACTATGAAAGAGCATTTTATTATTTTAAACAATAAATTTATAACATAGCCTTCAAAAATAGTAATATTAATACTAATAAATATTTTTATACATTATTATTAGCGTTTTGATAAATATAAAAAATATTGATAATGAAAAAGATAGTTTTTGGTAAAGTCTACATATTTTGAAAAAATAATACTTTCCAAAAAGAACTACCTCTTATGTGATTTTGTGGTCAATAATAAAATTAATTTTAGACACTTTTACAAATTGAAATAGGTTAAATAGACTTATTTAATTCATAATTTCAAAATTATCATAGGGTGTATTTTTTAGATTTTTATGAGATATTTACTTTTCTGGATGAATAGGGAAATATAATGAATTTTAATTGAAAACTACTTTTTTGTCTAATATATTTATATAGATAAATCATATTTTAATTGTTTTAAAAATTTAATTAGATCAAATTTTCATTAATAAATCAAATGCTGGTAATTTTAACAAATTTCAAATTTAAATTTGATATAAATTTTGTTGAAGCTTTTTATATTTTCCCCTTAAAATCCCGATATCTCCCGACATCTATAGAATTAATTTTAAAATAATTTTATCCACTCATGTGAATTTAATTTTAAAAAATGGATATAATTATTTGGAATAAGTTTGAAATTTTTGGTCCTATATGAGTAACTTATTTTTTGACCAAAATTATTCGTCAAAACAGTTAAAATAAATTACATTGATTATGTTAAGAACAAGCTTACATAATGATTAAACACATAATATAAGGTGTAGAAATTACCTAAAACATGTCCAAAATTGGTTGGAGGGGCATATTTATGACCTCACCAAGTTATGATCTATTCTTATGAGTGAGTGGGGTATTATTCCCTGAAGGTGATCTATATAGAATTTTAAGAAAAGGGTAAGGACAAAAAAGGAACCATTGATATCCTCAACATTTATAAAGCCTTTGGGTATGGAAAATGAACCACATTAGTTTAGTTTTAAACATTATTTTGAATGATAAATGAGCTTTTTATTATATTATATTATATTTATATTTTAGAGATGAATTATTTATGTTAACTACTAAAGGAATTTAAAATTCAATAATTATTTAATTAATAGTTAACTAAAATAAATGATATAAAATATTAGAGTGTCATAAATTTGTTGAATTATTTTATTTAATTTTTTAGATTAATATATCATTTTACACAGGTTTAAAATTAAAATATTAAAATACCATATATATATATTAATTTAAATTAATTACAAAATTTAAGAATTTATAGTAAAGTTATTTTATAATAAATTATATTTTATTAAATGATTTAAAATTTACTAAATATAATTTATTCTAAAAAATCATTTTTAATGTCAATAAATATCCAATATGTTCTATCAATGGACCAATTTATCATTTATAATGAACATATTTACATTTAAAAAGAAAAAAACAAATTTTTTAGAACATTTTGGGATTAAATAATGTTTGTGCACAATACATTCACTCCTGTTGAAATTTTTTTTACAGACGTAGATTTTTTTTTAAAAATTAGATATCATATTCAGAATTATATGGGTCTAAATTTTAAAATATATCATACTTTAATTTAGCTATAATGTTTAAATTACATAGGTTATAAAACTACTTACCTTAATAAAAACCAAAATGATAAAAATGGGGAAACATAGATGTTGAGGAAAAAAGTTATAAAAATGAACTTATTTTTGGGTGGTGGATGTTATTATTGACCATAATTCCCCTTTAATCTATTATTTTTTTCATTTTTTTATCACATTATGTATGGGATACCCCCAAAATAGTTTTTACCTTTTGGTATTTATAAGAATGAAACTCCTCCACCCCTATAAAAAAGAATTCACCGTTCCCCTTACCAACACCTCACATGCCATTTTTGATCCTGAAAACTCTACTAAAATAAGAACCCCAAATAAATCATGTCATTATAAAATCGTCAATTTTGGGATGAATTCAATCCAAGGAATACCTTTAGTTTAATCCAAATGGAGTTATGCGATAAAGAGGTGATGTACATCAATGTGTGTTTCAGTTTTATTTATTTTTCCACCCATTCTATTCTACATATTCCATGACTATATAATAACATAATTATCATAAATATAATTAATTTTTATATTATATGTCTTTTACCTACACCAACACACAAATCCATCAAATGGGTAACAAAATTACCATTCATGTTTACATCGGACTACTACCTCACGAAACGATGTCCTTCATTTTCTCATTTACCACTTATCATAGTTAGAATTTATGATGAAAAAATGTTTTTGTATGATTTATATTATATATGTATACTTCTTGAATTATTATATAATAGATACCTTCATTATTTTCATTTTGTGTAAACACGATAACTTCGTTTGCGTATGTGTGGACAACCACCTCCTCAAAGCGATTTGATTCATTTGTGATTTACATGGAATTTTTTAAGGAACGATCTAGAAACATTATATGATATATATGACATAACAATTATACTTTAACTATATTATATATACACACACATATATTTCATTTAATTTATTTCTTTTAATACAAAATGAAAATAGACACAATGTTCATTCATACGTATGACCTACCATCTCCATAAACAATGTTTTCCATTTCATATTATTATCTTTTATAGATTATTATATATAATTATAATATATATATATATATATTATATTATATATTTTTTTATATTCTGGAAATAAGTAAATCAATATATAATTTTGAAGATCAGGAATAACATGTAAAAACAAATTCAACAAATAAATTAATTATTAACCAAAACGTAACATTAACATGAAATAGTTAATAAAAAAGTAATATAAATTCACAAAAAAATCATATATGGTATGATGTATAAGCTATTGGTTCTATGTTATATTTACAATAACCATATTATTATTATATAATTGGATTAACATGTAAAAAAATTTCAAGACATAAGGTAAGGGTTCTCTCATCTCACTTTTATTTTTGTGAGATACATGATATATTCAACACATATTCTTATTTTTTCGTGTATATAATTAATTATGACTGGTTATATCATGATTTTCCTTTAATTAATTATATTTAAAGATTTAATTTATATTTTTCTTTAATGTTGTTTAATGTTCAAAATCTACCAAATAGGAAAAGTAATTTTGTCTCTGGTTTCGTTCATTGAGGCACATGTTATATTATGCACCTACATTCATTTATGAAGTTTATATAATTATATTTATCAGGTTATTTCATTTATTTAATTCATTTAATGATAATATAATATTTATGGGATGTTATTATTTCATTGGTATTATGATTAAAATTTTTCAAAGTTGTACAGAGCATAATGAAAAATTCAAAGACTATATTCATAAATAATGGTTTTAAATTATCATTAAAATTTATTTTCTATCTAAGATGAAAAAAAATTATTTTTTTTTCTGAATTACAAGGGTTATGATCCAATGTTTACCATTTTAATTCATTAAATTAATTTTTTACTCATTTGATGACATGTGTTTTATAAGACATGTTTCTCTTAAATGAGTTATACCAATACAAAATGAATATGAAACCCACTTAAATTAATGGGATGTTATATGATGATATTATTAGGGAAGATATTTATTTTCTAAAGTTTAATATAGGATTATGTAGTCATAAAATCCATTTCATTTCAAGGGTTATGATATGATTTTTTTCATATCAATCTCTTTATTCGGGTCATGATATAATGAATGTTTTATTATCTTGAAGAACATGTATGCATGATTTCTTTATATGTTGTGTCAGAACTATATGTCCCTAACAAGCCTTGGGTAGAGATTTATATATCATGAGATAAACATTTCTAGAATGTAGTGTGAAATTAGTTCAGTATAATATAATTGGAACAATGTGTGAAATTAGTTTAGTATGACAATGATGGAATTAAGAGTGAACTTGGTTCAGTATGATAGAGATGGAATGAGGAGTCAACATAGTTTAGGACAATAGGGATGGAATGAGGAGTGATCTTAGTTCATTATGACATTGATGGAATGAGGAGTGAATTCTATTTTTTAATACTGTTCTAGAACTGGATGTGAACTATATTCATTAGTATAGGGATAGAATGAGAAGTAAACCCGATTCAGTAATACATTCCTGGAATGGGGATTGAACCCTGTTATGTAAAGGAATTATTCCACTAATATGGATTCTGGAGTTAACCTTTACTACTAATATGGGTTTTTTGAGTGAACCCATTCCACTACGATGGCCTTGTAAATAAACCTTGACTAATATGGAAATAATTTTATATTCTTCTGTGTCTTACAAAATTTTTATATATTATTCTTATGATTTGATTTCATTGGATATGATATTGATTATCTTATGATTCCTATCTTACTAACTACCAATATTTATATCATGATTCAGGTTTATGATCTTTGATATGTAGGGTATTATCTTCAAATGTTATTATAATGTTCTCAAAGCCTTATACTCATGTTATGCTTACTGATAACATCTATTCACCATTACTAAAAATTTAATCCCACTGTTTATTATGTTTCCTTTACCTATGTTATGAAGAATGGTTCCAAGTAGATGTACTAAAGAGGAAGAACATCATGTAAAACGTCAAAGTTCATTCACCATGTTCTATGATTTTCATATTTATTTTCAAAGACAGTAAACTATTACTATCCTCATGAATTTAAATTTTTATTATGCTGAATTTTTTTCTAAATTTATATAATATCCTTGAATGTTTAGACTAGGCCAATATAATAGTAAACATGCACAATACGATAAAACTAAATACATTTTATTATATTAATTTGAACATTAAATTTAATGAAAAATATATCCATACGAATTGAATGTATTACATGTGAAAAAATATAATTTAATATAATAATAATAATAGAAAAATGTTTATATTATTGATCCCCTAGAACAATAGGACTCATGAAAATTGATTTAAATGACTAATGAATGAAAGGTATTTTAAAATTAAGGGATCCCATACGACCATTATAAATATCACCAATAAAATAGAAATTGACCATTTTAATAGTAATCTCATTGTTAGGAATAGTAAGATGAAAGTTAATAATAATATCATGAATTTTAGAATAGTTTCCTCACTTATGGAAGTGTTAAATAAAATTTAGTTTTCTTATAAATGGAAATTTGATATATTCATACAATGGTACAAGTAAAAAACTATTTTAATTATGATAAATTAAGCATTTTTAATAACTACAAACGTTCTAATTAAAATTTTATAATAAATATAATGAATTAAACAAAATATTATTTTCATAAAAATTTCATTATAAAATAATATCATTTCTTATTATAATTTCTAGATAATTTTATGGGACCACATATAATATCTAAAAGGGCAATAAAATTGATCATACTATTAAAATTGATATTTTTTCGGAAAAAACATAGGATTATATTTAAAAATTTAATTTATTAAATTAAAGTTTGTTTTTAAATAAATTAATTTAATATTAGAAATATACACTTTATAAAATGGGTTGGATAAATATTTTGTATTTTTCTAATATAGTTAAATTTTTTATGAATTGTGAAATATGCTAAATTACAATATTTAAAATTATAAGATAGATAAATGAGAAATTGATCTATGAATGATATAAACACACACTAGTTCGAACTAAAATTAATTTTTAAATATATATTCATAAGAATCAATAATATTGATGTTCATGTTCCAATATAATAATCTAATGACTATACCATTGGGAAACACCCATCTCCTACCATTATAAATAAAACCCTCACCATCCCTTCTCCTAAAAAATTAAATTCCTTGTATATTGCCCAGGTTCTACCCATTTAAAATCTCAAACAACTCCTACAACTACTATTTCTCATGGCCTTATCCAAATACCATTTTAGGGTTCTTTAATGTGTATTCAAAGTGACAATATTTAAGTGTTAATATTCTCAATTTACTTATTTCAAATTAATTTCTTCTTCTACCTTCTCCTATTATCACTCATAAAAAATATCATAAAGAATATATTGTTGTAAATACACTGAAAATTTAGTGTTAATGTAATATTCATATTCTATCCTCCTTTCATTATACTCTAAAATAATAATGTCATTTACAATCTGGTTTGTTCAAAACCTCCACAAATATTGCGCTTCATTTTTTTAACCTCCATCACGGATGTTCATAAAATTATTTCTATATTTTAATAAAAATATTATAATTTTAATATAAATTATATCATGGTTTGGGATATTTTAATTATCATTAAAATAAATTAAACTAATTTTGTTCATGATACTCAAAACATCCATCAAAATGGAAAAACGAAATAGTCGTAATGATTTTACTAAAGGAATCATATATATATTAAAGGAAAAAAGGATATTGGAGGTTAGTAAATTTTATATAGGTATATAAATACTATTTTATTTAAATTATGGGGTTATAGTCCCATTTAAAATGAACAACAATAATTATTCCCAAGTGATGCAACCATGGAAATATAAAATGAATTCCATAAGAACAATGAAATTAAAAAATATTTGTCATTAAAATTGATATAAATAAACCCAATAAAAATATTCTAAATCAAATAATGATGTAAAAGTTTTTAAATTATGTAATTAATGAATTTAATTTGATTATTTTGAATATTATGTTAAATTTCATAATGATTCTCGAAATTATTGTAACTGACCCCTCTAAAAACCCCATTTTCGTTGTGTGATGAACATTATCTATCTAACTCAAATTCTCTCTCTATCTATGATTTTATTCTATGATTCTAGTTTTTTTATATTTCTCTTACATATATACTTATCTTATTCCACCTTCCTTTGATTTGGTAAAATTTTTGTTATGGTATTTATGGATTTACTTCTTTAAAATAAAACCAAATTAAGAGAAACATGTCTATCCATAAATAAATTTATGTAATTCTCATTTAATGTCTATATTACCATTCCCAATTTCACTAAATAAAGGGGTTTTTGGTTATAAAAATTCCATATTCATTCATTATTCTCTTTGGAATCTTTATGAAATATCATTTTATTATCATATGATGCATGGTTATGTAACCCATTTCAATCCATGGGTAATTCATATGTTTATACCTTACGATTGATTTTCTATTGTGGAAAAGATAAGCATAAAAGTGTTATTATGGCTACACATTTATAGAACTTTAATGCAATAGGTAATGTTTTTTCCCAAGAGACAGTATATATGGGACAAGGGAGAGAACCTAATTTATTATGGCACTCTGTCTACCATGTGATGCAGTCTTATTGGTAATCCTAGACTTATTCTATGAAATGTTTTGTGTTTATTTTCCATTGATTTAATTGTATTATTATTCCATGATCATCATGTTTTTCTTCTATATGACTTTTCACATGCATTGATTTTTAGGATATTATGTTATGACTTTTTAATTGATATGTTATACTTATCCATCATATTTATTCTTTTATTAGGAGTTATATATCACCACTTTTTTATGTATTCCCTAGGTTATACTATGAAATTTTAGGTTCTTATTATAGAGATTAAAATAATTAATTTTTATTTTAGTGTGATAGTTTTGTTTATGTACTCAATTTTACATGGAAACTAAGACATTCAATCATTTAAATTGAATTAATGAATATTTATGTAAACAATAATTTAATAATATGTGTTGAAGGATGGGGTAACTATAGTTGGTATCATTGGAATATCTAGTTTTTTTAGTATTATGACTATAATTGTTTCATGATAACCCTAGGGAAATGTTGAATTATAATAAAATATACTGAAATTTTGGTAATGTATAGAGTGTGGGGTGTCCAAGAAATTACAACCATGTTGGGAATAAACAAGTAAATTAGGACATTGAATAGTTTTACCTTAGGGTAGTATCTGTAACATCCCTGACTCAAAATCCACTAAACAGTGCTCCACGATAAGATTCCACATGACCTAAAGCACACCTCCACCTATGCTAGAGGTTTCCGACAAGAAGTGTGGGTCTGATAAATCAAGTGGGGAGGATATAACGTCCTTTTCAGAGTAATCCAAAATAGATAATATAAAAAAAGGAAACAATAATAAAAAAAAGTAGGAGTATTAATTAATAACCAAATCCAAAGTAGAGTACAAACAATAACCAAATAGGTAAAAATTACCTGGCATGCTAACAGCGCCAAGTGTGTAAAGAGTCCCAAAACAAAGAAAAATATATGACTCTCAAAAATGTGACCTGACTCCATGTTCATCTCCCCATCCAAGCACTTCCCATGCCCAACTCAACTCCATATCTTATGTCGTTTTCCCTTGTCTTGAACTACAAACATGAAATCTTCTCGGGTTCCCAATGGTGACCTGAGAAGGGTGTGAATACAACTCAGTATCCCCCCACCATTAGTGTCTACACAATATCCAGTTTGAATAGATAGTTCATGAAAATACTAGATTAATGAATTGGTAAAATAAATACAACTCTGGAGCCATTACATAAAAATATTTACATTATTTTATTTCAAAATTTGTTTCATGGGTTAGACATTTACATTATTTACATGGAGCATCATTCTTGATAGTTTTAGCTAATGCATCCATTAGGATCTAGTGAACCAGTATGACAAACTGACCCATGCATTCTTGGTGTGGGTTTAGAGCAGTATTCTAACATGACCCATGGGGGGAGCCTCAATCCTTTATCCCACAACACCAATCTCGGTTCACATGCTTAGTTATCATTTCACCACATATACCATATCAAAAACCAATCATAAAAAAATATATCAAGAGAAATTCACAATACCATTAACATATAAATCACCATGAATCCTATACTCATTAGTACAATTACCATTTACTTGGAATAGTCAATTTAACTCCTCTCCTCTTTTCATACCTTTTCACATTTAGCATATCAACAATGCCTTTAAATTATGCCCTTTAACATAATTCACCAATTCATAATAATTTTCCCATTTACATATTTCAATTACAAACGAAAATTCATTTAATGTACTAAAATTATTCCATTTAACACTTTCCACATTTTCCCAAACAATCCATTATACCAAAGCCGATGAATAGACAACACTACCATTAGTGCCACTTAGAAACCAACAAATCAAGTCAACACATTTTTCATGGGCTCTATTTACACCCAATAATATATAGGCTTAACTATACCATTTTGCATTATCGAAATGTTGGTGCACCCCATGGGTATCCCTAAATTGTGATAACCAAAATCAATGTATCCCATAAGAATCATGAGGGGTTTTAGTAATCAATTAACTAACCATTTGATAAATTCATACTCAAAGAAACTATAACATTCCTGGTAAATAGTGAATATAAACCATTCATATTTATTAATATTTGTGAATTAAATAGTAATTTTATTTTAATGTGTATTCAATTTTCGATGGTGTACCCAACACACAACAATGGGTTTCTTCGATATATTATGTTGCACACAAGGCTGAGTCAAACTAATAATAATAATAATAATATAATAATATTATTATAAATGGTAGTTAACACATAGCCGTTAAATTGCTGGAATAAACATAACTAACAAAATTATGATTACACCTATTTTTTAAATGTAATTAAATTTGTACAATAAATTTTAGAGGCTTAAAATAAGAAATAATTCAATTTTAAGAATGAAATACTCTAATATTTTTAAAAGGTCGATTTACCGCCTTTTGATGGAGAACAATTTTCAAATATAAATTTTTCACTTTTATATATTCCATTTGAATAAATGAACTTCTTATTTATAAGAGGGACATTAAATTTTTCTTTGGGTAAATTTTTCGTATTTTTTTGTTAAAGTTCATTTTTTAATGAATAGTGAAAAATACTTCATTTTAAGTCAAAACTATATTTTCATCTAGTTTATATTTTTGATTATATTATCTTTTTAATTGGTTTTAATGTCTAATTATATTATATTTTTACCATTTAATACAATTTTGGTCATTAGAAGTAATTTTACTTTGAAATTGGATATAAACACATGTCAATCTTTGGGTTATTTTTACTTCTTAAAAACATGTTTTTTGGTTTTGACAAAAGGAATTAATTTTAAATTAATTTATTCAACTTATGTGTTTCTAATTTGGACAAAAGAGATTCTATATTTTGTATCAGAAGGTCCAAATTGTGTAAACAGGTAACTTTCACTTTTAGGCATTATGAACAGTAACTTCAGTAAATATTTTATTTCCCATGTTTAAAGGGTAAATCTGGTAAATAAGGTTAAAAAATAATATTATAACAATATTATGTTACCCAAACACATGTCTTAACCCTATTAGATGAGATATTTCCCACCATGGGAATCCTTGGGTCTATTTTAGGACACGATGGAGCCACTTTTGAGTGAAAATGATGTTTAATTACTTTTAATTTTAAGTTAAGGAATATAAAACCTAAACATGTATATTTTACTAAAACATTTTTTATATGGGGTCATATAAGTGATATATTATTCTATAAATAGTAATTATAAATATAAAAATATTTCCTATATCATTTTATTTTATTAATAATTTATAGAAATCAAATAAATAAATTTAGTTGTGACGCAATGGTGATTTAGTGATTACCTTATCAATGAATTTTTTAAATAAAGGAGATTATAAAAATTGAAATAAATTTATTTCGAAACTTTTTAGGCCATATAAGAATATTATGGATGATTATGAATTTTTATATTTCAATTAATGATGTTTTTTCAAATGAATCAAGTTTTTATGGATTTTTAAAATGTCATGATATGAATAGTATAAATATTGACATAAATGAGTTTATAAATCAATTAATATTTTATTGAATGATATAATAGTCCTAAAAATATATGATTCAGACAAATTACATATATGATGTTAAATATTCCATTAATGATCCATTTTTGGGTCACATGGAATTTTATAGTAACTATGGTAACAATATATTATGAATATACAAGAAGAAATGAAAAATGTAAATAAGTTTACAAAGGGTTAAAGCTTAATGATAAGGTTAATTTTTTAAACTAAACTTGTCAAAAACTCATTGGATGAGGGTATTTCGACCCATCCTCATCTGAATTTATAAATATATCAATTTGTTTGTTATTATAATTCCAAAATCAATTAATAATAAAATAATACTTTCAAACATTCCAAAAGTTCCCATGCTCCCTCTTATAAAAGGACACCACCTCTATCCCTTACTCACACCACTCAAGCCCCCTTTAATCTTCCAAAATATGCCCAAATAAGATCCCAACATAACTAACTTCCTACTAGTATCCTTATCCAAGGCATAAGTCTATTCAAGATAGCGCTTTGGCTAAAATGAAAAGATGTTACCCTGATTTGATGTAAAGTATTCTCTCAAGTTCCGTTCCATTATTTTTCATTATACATTCTCTATGGTCATCTTAAAATTTTATTACATAACAACACCAATATCCTAAATATACTAGGTTGTTTTTATGAGATTTATTTGAACTGCACTTACACACACCTTCTTCTAATGGGTATAGAACATACTGTTTCTGTGGACGATGAACTACTGCCTCACGAAATGATGATTTTTGAATCTTTTCCTACCACCTCTCATGGTGTCCATTATGATTTAGCTGACATAATATATGATATATATGATATTTTTTATCTATATTCTTCTGTAATTCTCTTTTATAATATAACTTTATGCTTTTCATGTTGTATAAATATGATAATTTCAAATGAGGAAGTTCAGGAAACCGCCCCATCAAAGTGATATGACTCGTTCCGACTATACATGGAATGTATAAATGTAGGAATTGATGAACTTATGTAACATATATTACACAGATATTATAATGTAATTATAATATAAGTATGTATCATTTAGTTTTAATTTATTTAAATATGAAAAATATTTGAAAGTAGCGTTCATGTGTACGTATGGCTTACCGTCTCCATAAATGGTGCATTTAATTTATTATATCCAAATTCCATAGACTATTATAAATGCATATATAATTGATATATAGGATATATATGATATCTAAATCATGAATATAATTCTGGATATAATGGAATTTTGACCACGTGGAAAATTTATAATTATAACAAGTTCATTTTTTATTCAAGTTCCTATCATTGACAAAATGTATGATATGAACTAATATAATTAACTAATTTTTATAGAAGGGTAATAAGTGATAAAAAAGTAATAATAAAATAGAGAAACCTTATGAAGAAAGTTTAAATTAACTTATGTTTAATATTACCGAAATCAAAGAATGAACAAGTCAAGTTGGACATGAGGTTAGGGACATTGTCTCAATCACCATCCTTTGAGGAATATTTTAATTTATACAGGAATTCTCTTTATAAAATGTATAAAACCATTTGAATTTTAATTTCATTCAAAGGGAATATTTTTCTATGTAACTTTTTTCTAAAAAACAAAGGGAATGATTCTTTTTAACATATGCGATGACAACGACATTTCCTCCGCCGTGAACATTATTTGATATTTGGATTCCTTAACAAACCAGGATGTTTTAAAAGGGAAAATAAATACCATATACCCTTTTTAAATATTTTTCTGTTGAAAATGGGTTTTAAAGTGTGTTTACTATTTTAATATCTTGAAATTATTTCTTGTGATTGCAAATGAAATTTTTATGATTGAAATGTTGATATTGGTAATCTTTTATGTGTGATGATTATATAATCATACTTGGATACTTGACTAATGGTTACATGATAAACCAAATGATTGGTGGTTCCATGATAAACCAAGGATATGTGGTTATGTTATAACATCCAATGCATTGGGTAAGGATGTCAGCCACATGGTTTTTCTATTTTTACGAATGATTTGTGGAAGTTGACCATATAATTATTCCATTTAAGTATGATTATGTCCCAAGTTTACTTTTAATATGTTATGTGTTATTTCTAGGGGTTTTATGGTAATATTTTGGTTAAAAAGGGTAAGAAATGAGCTTTTATTTGGTGAAGAGTACTTACTACATCATAAAGGTGAAAATTATTACTTATTATAAAGTATTCATGGTTTACATGTTATTTTGAATGACTAATAGTTTTCCTTCTTTGTGTATCCATTATTGATATTCTTACACTCATCCCAGGTTTTTGAAATGTTTTTCACATGACTTAAAGTGGAATAGGGTTGAGGATGGGATCAAGGAAAAGTCATGCTGTTTTATAACACCGAACTAAACATATTTTTCTTCTTTTAAGTATTTTTATTTTATGATGAAATGGATACTGATTAGAAGTGTCTACTTGTAATATTCATGTTTTTATGTATATGTTATGACCTAATTATCTAATTATCTAAACTTGAAAAGATACTCAATGTGAATTATTAACTTACTTCAAGATTTTGTGATGTTTAAGCTTGTGGCCATATAGTTGGTATCAGAGGTCGATTTATTTAACTTTAGGAGTTAGAATTTTGTTAATAGAATATACATAAATGATTTTTACATTATGGTAAAATTGAGATGATATAGAATTTTAAGATTACCATGTTGATTTGTATATGATATGTTGGTTTAGAATGGGTTTCCGTAGAGGAAATAGGGCATCTATGCTGGGAAAGAGTACAGAGGAGAATAATCATCCAAATCGCCATATTGAAAAGGTTGGAATCAGAACTAAATAGTTTTTGTAGTAATGGTGCAGTTGAATCAGGCTATAAATGGTGCTGGAATAAATGCACAAGATCAACCAGATAAACCCCAGAGGAACATTTCTATAGTGGATCATTTCATGATGATACATCCCCCATTATTCAGTGGATCATCTAACCCTGGTCAACCTGAAGGATGGATAAAATCACTAGAAAATACTTTCTATGTCATGGGTAGTACAAACTATCAAAAGGTTAGTCTTTTTATTTATCATTTTGAAGGAGAAGTGGGTCAGTGGTGGTTGATGGTTAAAAATATCAGGGACAGTGAGGAGATTGATGCTCTTGGTTAGAACAAATTCAAAAGTATGTTTCTTGTGAAATATTTTCATAAGGAAGTTCGACTTTGAATGGAAAAATTATTCTTGGGATTGAGGCATTAGGATGACTCAGTGGATTCTTATGAAGAAAATGTCACTCGACTGGAAATGTATTCTCCAAATTTCATCCTAGATCACGATTGTAAGATCCATCAACTTTACGTAGGATTGAAATAGCGATATCTAAAAGAATTAGCCTCTTGTGAATTAAAAATCTACGATAAAACTTTCAGATGTGTCGAGAAGGTTGAAATGGAGTTTTTTGACTATCAGGTGTTCCATGAGAGCAAAAAAAGAGCTCTATTTGGTAGGAAAAGGGAACGTATTCATCAAAGAAAACTCGAGGTAAGAAAATTAAATTTCTACCTTATGAGAAGTGTGGTAAAAATAATATTTTATAATGTCTCTCAAAATATGGAATGTGCTTCTAGTGTGGTAATACTGGTCATATTGCTCATAACTGTAAGGAAGATGATCTTGAAGGAAATAAAAAGCTAGCGGTAATATGTTTTAGTTGTAATAAGTTTGGGAATTATGACAATGTGTGTCCAAAGTTGATTACCCAGGGTGGAATCAAAACAAATCAAATGAAGAAGGGTGGGTAAAAATGTTTTTCAACATCTATAGTTGATGTGGGACCATAAAATGATGTGGTATGAGGAAATTTGTTTTTTTTTTCAGATTATTCCAATGTATTGTTTGATTCAGGGTCTACAAATTCTTTCATTATTAAGAAATTTTCGGGTAATTTTGGAATTCCACCTCAATAAATAATGCTAGAAATTATGGTAAAAAAACATGGGGGAAATGTTGAGGAAAAAATAAATTATAAGAATCTTTATATCATTATTTATGGAAATAATTTACCAAACAATCCTTTTTTTGCCTTTAGTAGAGTTTGATGTTATTTTGGGAATGGATTGACTTTCTGTTTACCATTATAAGAATGAATGTAGTGCTAAAGAAGTTTTCTCTTTCAGAAAGACTTTTAGTTCTTTTATAAGAATGAATCCTTATCTTTTAAAATATATCAAGAATCCGAGAAACTAGTGAAAGATGGAAATGAATGTTACCCGACACATATTTCTAAAAAAGGAACTATTCCGATTAATGATGTGATAGTAGTAAATGAGTATCTTTATGTTTTTCTAGATGAGATACCTGGTATTATACCTTACCGAGATGTTTAATTTACCATTTACTTAGTTCCTGATGCTATTCAAATTTCGAAACCCAATATAGAATGACTCAAATTGAACTTTTATAGTTAAAGAAAACATTTCAGGAGAGTTAATGGTTTCATTCGACCTTTCACATAATTGTGGGGGTGCTCCAGTCTTGTTTGTGTAAAAGAAAGATGGTTCAATGGGACTCTGCATTGATTATAGATCCATCAATAATATCACTATTTAGAATAAGTACCCTTTAACTCATATTGATGATTTTTTGGATCAGATCTAGGGAGATTAGTATTTTTGAAGATTGTCTTGAGGTCAGGGTACCATTAGTTAAAAGTAATGGAAGAAGACATTTCAAAGACTGTGTTTCATACTTCATATAGCCATTATGAATTTGTTGATATGACTTTTGGGTTAGCCAACACACCTTCTGTATTCATGGATGTTATGAATAGAATTTTCCACGAGTTCTTGGATAAGTTTGTGGTTGTGTTTATTCTTGAAATTTTAGTATATTTCAAATGTAAATATGAACTTGAAATTCATTTTAGGGTTGTCTAAAAAACCTTAAAAGAAAAGAAATTGTATGGGAAATTCATAAATTTTGAGTTTTGGTTAAAAAAAATTTCATTCCTTGGACACATTATTTAAAAAAATGGAATAACATTTGATCCTCCTAAAACCAAAGTTGTTGAATAATTTCCAAGCCCCAGAAATATAATCGAGATTCATAGTTTTCTTGGTTTTGCATGCTATTATAAAAGGCTTGTTGAGCATTTTTCATGGTTATCTATCCCACTGAATAAGTTAACTCGAATTGATGTCAGGTTCATCTGGAAAAAATAATGTAATGATTGTTTTCCTGAATTTTAAAAAATATTGGTGGGTGATACAGTTTTGGAATTACCTTCAATAGATGGTGATTTTTTTTATCTGCAAGAAGGATTCGTTGAAAGGACTTGGTTGTGTATTAATGAAAAAAGATCAGTTAATTGATTATGATTTACTTCAGTTGAAACCTCATTAGTTAAATTCTGCTAAACATGATTTGGAATTAGCTGCAAATGTTTTTTCTTAAAAAATTTGGAGGCAATATCTCTATGGATTAAAATGTGAAATATATACCGACCACCAATTTTTGAAGTATATATTAACTCAGAAAAAATTGAACATGATATATAGGATATGAATGGAATTAATAAAGGATTATGATTACACGATTCATTAACATCCAGGAAAAGAAAATAATGTGGAAGATGCTTTGAGTCGAATAAGGGATGCTACATTAACCATGTTACGTTAGAGACAAGATCCTTTGATTAACGATTTGATGAAATTTGGCATAGAAGTTGTTGGTGCTAGAAATTACAATGTTTTGTTGCAGGTGTTAGTGAAATCATCTCTCTCAGGTAGAATTAATCAAGTGCATAAACAAGACAATGAGTTGTAGAAAAAGGTAGAGTTGGTTCATAAGGGTAAGTTGCCTGAATTTAACATTGATAATGATTGTATTTTCATATTTGGGAAGAGATTATTTGTGCCTAGTGATTCACAGTTGAAGAAAGAGTTGTTATGTGAAGATTATTGTGCTATCTTTTTAGTTCATCCTAGTATTACTATGATATACAGAGATCATCAGGAGTATTACTGGTGGGATGGAATAAAAAGAGATATTGCTGACTTTACTGTGAAGTGTTTGACTTGTCAATGGGTTAATGTAGAGCAATAATTACCGAAAGGGGTGCTTCAAACTTTATCAGTGCCAGAGTGGAAATGGGAAAATATATCCATGGAATTCATTATAGGATTACTGAATACATATCAACATAATAATGCAATCTAGGTTATTGTTGATCGATTGACTAGATCTCCTCATTTCATTCCTATTCGATATACTCTATCTCAAGGATGAATTTCTCAGTATTATATTAAAGAGATAGCCAGGTGGCATGGATTTTCCCTCTCCATTGTATCTGATCAGGACACAAGGTTTAATTATAAATTTTGGAAAGGCCTTTAGAATTCATTGAGTAATGAATTAAATTTTAGTACATTTTATCATCCTCAATCAGATGTGAAATCAGTATAAAAAATTCAGACATCGGAAGATATGAAACGTGCTTTCTCAATAGATTACCACGGAATTTTGGACCAACATCTTTCTTTGGTTGAGTTTTATTATAATAATAGTTTTCATTCTAGTATACAGATGTCTCCATTTGAGGAATTATACAGTAAGCAGTGTCGAACTCCATCTTTCTAGGATGATGTAGGTGAAAGGAAACTGATGGGACCAAAATTGGTAGAAGAGATGGTAGAGAAAGTCCCGTTGATACAGAAACATATGAGTACAACTCAGAGCAGGAAGAAAATTTATGTGGATTACCAATAGAAATATATTTCTTTCGAGGTAGGTGATAATGTATTTCTCAAAGTTTCTCCATGGAAATGTGTGTTCCGTTTTGGTAACAAGGGAAAAATGAGTCTACGGTGAATTGGACCCTATGAAATTATAGAGAAAGTTGGATCAGTTTCCTACTGAGTAGATTTACCTCAGAGTATATCTCAGGTACACAATGTTATTCATGCTTCAATGTTGAGAATGTATTTTCCAGATCTATCTCATGTTTTGATTCCATATATTGTTCAATTGGAAGAGAATATTTCATATGAGGAACAACCAGTCGAGATTTTTGACCGAAGATAGAAAGTGTTGATGAATATGTTAATTCATCAGGTAATGGTTTTGTGGAAATACCGTATGTTTGAATAGGAAACATGCGAATCTAAAAATTCCATGAGGGATAAATACCCCCACTTATTTTATAAGTGAATAAAATTTCGAGGATATAATTTCCAAAAGGGGGGAAGGATGTAACATCCCACGTAAATAAAGAATATGAAATTATAATATTTATTAATATTTGCGAATTAAATATAAATTTTACTTTAAATGGGATGATATGTTCTATGGTGTACCGAACACACAACAATTTGTTTCTCTAAAATCTTATGTTTCACACATGGTTGAGTCATAATGAGAAAAATAATAAAAATATAATATTATTATTTTAAATTGTAGGTAATGCCTTTCCATTATATTGGTGGTAATGAACCTAAATACCTACATTTTTATTACCCATGTTTTTTAAATGTCTTTAAATTTATCCAATAATTTTTAGAGGCACTAAATAAGAATGAATTTGATTTTATGTTTTAAATAGTCTAATATTCTTTAAAAGCTCGATTTACCACCTTCTAATGGCGAAACCTTTTTAAATCTAGTTTTTGTTAATTTTATATTTTCCATTTGAAAAAATAAACTTCTACCTTATAAGCAGGGCATCAAAATTTACTTTGGGTAAATTTTCTGAATATTTCCGATAATGTTAATATTTTTAATGAATAGTGAAGAATATGGATTTTTAAGTCAAAAAAGTGTTTTCCTCAAATATATTTATATGATTAGATTATTCTTTTAATTGGTTTTAAAGTGTAATTATATTAAATTTTTATCATTTAATCCAATTGTGGTTATTTGACATAATTTCACTTTGAAATTGGACATAAACACTTGTCAATCATTTGGTGTTTTTTATTTTTTAAGAACATGTTTTTCTGGTTTCAAAAATGGGAATTAATTTTAAATTAATCTTTGAATATTATGTATTTTTAATTTGGTAAAAATGGATTTCATATATGGAATCAAGACATCCATATTTTTTAAATGTATGACTTTTATTTTTAGACATTATGAATGGTAACTTCAGAAAATATTTTATTTACCATGGTTAAAGGGTTAATCTTTTATGTATGGGTAAAACTAATATTATAATAATATTAAATTATCCTAACACGTTTAATAATTCTATTTGATTAGATATTTATGACCTTGGGAATCCTTGGGTTGACTTTAGGACCTCATGGATCCACTTGTGCGAAAATGACATTTAACCACTTTTAATTTAATGTTAAGGAAAATATAAACAAAAAAAGTATCTTTTACAAAATCAATTTTTATATGGGGTTATATAAGTGATATCTTTGACTATAAATATTCATTAGGAAGCTAAAATGATTTCATATATAATGGTATTTTATTTACACATTATATACCTCAAAGAACTAAATTTATTTATGACACTATGGTGATGTTGTGATTATCTTATTAATGAATGTTTTAAATAAATGAGATTATAAAAATTAAAATAAATTTATTTTGAAATTTTTTATGCCATAGACAAATTTAATGGACTATTATGAATTTTTTTCATTGAATTAATGATTTTTTTTGACTGAATCAAGTTTTCATGGATTTTTTTACAAAATATTGATATGAATAGTATAGAAATTGACATAAATGAGATTTCAAATGAATTAATATTTATTTAAATGATAGAATAGTCCTAAAAATATAATATTCATAAAACTGACATATATGATTATAAAAATGTCATTAATGATCCATTTTTGGGTCTCTTGTAATTTTATAGTAACTATGGTAACTATATGTTATGAATATATAGCTAGTCATGGTAAAAGTTAGATAAGTTTACAAAGGGTTAAAGCTAAAAATTATTGTTAATATTTTAATATAAACATGTCTAAAACCCATTTGATGAGAAGATTTTGACCCATAATCATATGATATTAGACATATATCACTTCTGTGCTATTATAATTCTAAAATCGATTAATCATAAAATAATACTTTAAAAGTTTCCTAAAGTTCTCCTCCCCCCTCTAATAAATGGACACCACATCCAACCCTTACTCACACCTTTCCAGACCATTGAATCTTACACACTCTGCCCAAATATGCTCCCAATATCACTCACTTCATCCTATAAGAATTCCCTTTAGCATAAGGCAATTCCAGAAAGCCCGTTGGCTCAAATCAAAAGAAGCTACCTGATTTGAGGTAACATCTTCTCTCAAGTTCCTTTCCATTATTTTTTCTTCTATACTCCCTATGATATTGTAATTATTTTTTGACATTAAAAAAACAGTATCCTCAATATTCTATGTAGTTTTTAGGAGATGTATTTGAACTACACTTGCACACACCTCCGTCTAATGGGTATAGAACATACTGTTTCTATGTATGGGGAAATATTGGCTCATGAAATGATTATTATTCAATCTTCTCCTACGACCTCTCATGGTGGGAATTATGATGGAACTGAAATTATATATGACATTTATGATATTTTATTTATCTCTATTCTTATTTAATTATCATTTAGAATATTCCTCTATGTTTTTCATGTTGTATAAATATGACAATTTTATTTGAGGAAGTGCGGATTATCGCCCCCTCAATGTGATATGACTCTTTCATTCAATACATGGAATATATAAAAAATGAATTAAGGATCTTATTTAAAATATATAAATTATATATTATATTGGAATTATCATATACCTATGTATCATTTAGTTTTCATTCCTTTAAATATGAAAAATAAATGAAAGTAGAGTTCTTGCATACGTACAGAATAACGTCTCCTTGAACAGTGCATTTAATTTCTTATTTCCAAACGCTGTGAACTATTATAAAGAAATATATAATGGATATATTTGATATATATGATATCTAAATCATGAATATCATTATTTTTATAATGTAATTATTACCACATGGACAATTTATAAGTATAACAGTTCATTTTTTACTCAAGTTTCGAACATTGACAAAATGTCCGATATGAACTCAAATAATTAACTAATTGTTATTGAAAGGTAATAAGTGATTTAAGAGAATAATAAAATTGAAAAGGTTCTTAATTAAGTTTAAATTATCTTAAGTATGTTATTGGGGAAATTAAATAAAAAATGAGTCATGTCAGACACGAGGTAAGGGACTTTCTCTCAATCTCCTTTCATTGATGCATATTTTGATTTATACATGACTTGATTTTACACGGTGTATAAATCCATTTGAATTATAATTTCAATCATATGTAATCTCTTTATATGTATAGTTTTACTAAATGACAAAGGGAATGTTTTTTTAATACATGTGGTGACAACGGCCTTTCTGCCGCTGTGGGAATTATTTGATATTTGGATTCCTTAAAAAGCCATGATTTTCTAAATGGAAAATAAGTATCGTACACCCTTTTTATATATTTTGGTATTGAAAACGGTATTGAAAGTGTATTTAATATTTCAAAATCTTTAAATTTTTTATTGTGATTACAAATGAAATTTTCAGAATTGAAATGTTTATATTTACAATCTTTTATGTGTGATGATTATATAATGGTAATTGGACATTTGACGGGTGGTAACATGATAAACCAAATGACGGGTGGTTCCATAATAAACCAAGGATGGGTGGTAATATTATAACCTCCAATGCATTGGGTATGGAAGTCGGCCATATGGCTATTCCATTTGTAAGAATGATTTGTGGAAGTTGACGGTAAGGTTATTACATTTAAGTATGATTATGTCCCACGTTTACCTTTTATATGTTATGTGTGATTTCTATAGGTTTTATGGTAATATTTTGGTTATAAAAAGGTAAGAAATGAGATTTTATTTAGGGAAAATTAGTTGATACTTCATAAAGGAGATGATTATTAATTATGATAAAGTATTCATGGTTTTCATGTTGTTTTAAAAAACTTATAGTTTTCTTTCTTTGTGTATCAATTACTAGGAATTTTATTCTCCTCCCTTGTTGTTGAAATATTATTTATAGGACATAAAGTGTAATAGGATCAAGGATGGGATCATGGAAAATTCATTCTATTTAGAACATGTAACTAAACATGTTTCTTTTCATTTAAGAGTTTTTAATTTATGAAAAAATGGATACTGAGTAGAAGTGTCTACTTGCAATATTCAAGTTTTTATATATAAGTTATGACATAATTATCTAAAGATCTAAACCTGAAAAGAACCTCAATTTGAATTTTTAACTTAATTCAATATTCTGTAATGTTTAAGGATGGGGCCTTATAGAGATAGACTAACATCAAGAGGGAAGTAATATCACAACCACACATGCACAGAAATAAAACAAAAATGTGGGCTATAAATAGTAAAGCACCATACTCGATTATATTGATTAGAACAGTCTTAACATTGGCCATTGATTCAAATACTTTTTTAAAGGTTGGGGCCGAATCCTCATTTATTATTAGAGCAAAGAAAATACCACTTTAATTGGGTAGAGGGAGACCCATTACATAGACCGAAGGCCCAGTGGGAATTTAGCCCATTACATGGCCCGTAGGACCATTTTTTGGCCCAAAGCCCATTATGTGAATAGTACTGATACAGTACTCGCGCTGCTACAGTGCTGCACAATACCCGCCACCGCTACAGTACTCTGCCACCGCTATAGTGACCTGCTGCCGCACTAGTGCCTGCCGCTGCTACAGTGTTGCCGCTGCTACAGATCTCTACAGTACTGCTACTGTACCTGTTCCCAATGGGGGAATTAATTCGTATATAATTACCCCTTGAATCCTAAACCTAGAATCCTCTTGAAAAGAGGCTTTTTGGGATTTAGAAGGAGATATCCAAAGATACAGGCCCTAATCCATAAAAGATAAATAAGGGGAGCGTTATACTTAACTAGAGCTTCGATCCGCACCCAAAGACACTAGAAGTGGCTTAGAATTGAAGGATAACGATCCCATGGAAGTTTTGGTTATCTAGGAACATCTGTTAGGTTTTAAGGAGAAGATTTGGGGAAGAAATTGGGAGAAACACTTAAAACATTGAAGGGGAGGTTTCATAAATTGACACTTTTTAATGTTGTGTATGGTTTGTACGCACAATTTTCTAAAATGTGCTATAGCCTCTCCCCAAGATGGGATAATCTGAACGGTTACCTAGGAAGGACCACATGGTTTTCCAAACCATGGACCGATCGCATGGAGTAACATTGTATAAGGTTTCATGGTTTATCCTTCCCCATCACATGAATTTTACAAACCACTCACCAACTATGTAACATGCATAGAATGCCAATATTTCTCTTCTATTCATATCCTGAACCCCCATAATACCCCAGAACCTCCTCATACACCCAAAAAATACTTTTTAACCCACATTAAATGAATTGAAATTTTTTAAAAAACAACATACCTCTATGATGTATGATATTTTTACAACCTCCCAACATTATAATGGTTCTTCCTCAAAATTCACTCTCGAGAATCACTTAGATTCTGAAGAAAAGATATTGGTACACTGGGATCACATATCTGACTACCTTTCCCATTTTTTCAGCTAAAAATTTCTATGATGCTATAGGACTCAAAATTAGGGAAAAATTTTACCTAGAGAAATTTTCTCACCACTATCCGCAATACGTATGGGATGATCCTTAAAGAAAACATCAGCCACAAGTTCATTATCCTTAATAAAAAACATATAATATGGGTCAGGGTGATACTTCTGAAGTTGTGAAACCTAAAAAACATTATGAATACCACTATAATACTATAGCTGATCTAATCAGTACTCCACTAGCCAAATACTCTCTATAATATCAAACTATCCCACATACCTAGGCACCAACTTTCCCTATTTATGAATCCTATAGTGAATCAACCTTGGCAACACCCAAAGGAACACCCAATCACCAACTCTAAACTCAAGACGACTATAATGATGATCTTCTGATGAATTCTAACTTGTATGATCCATTTTTATATGCTTCATAATCAAATAATTGTATTCCAACATCTCCTATATCAGAATTAGTCCTAACAACTCTAATTACCCAACCTCTAACCAATAGAACAACGATCTAAATGGTCTACCGTAGAATTCCCCAAATTGGTCCCTCTAAATTGTATCCTAGAAACTATTGTACTAGGAAAAATCATTAGGTGGAAAGTGTTTCTCCCCTGATCCACCAAAATCCTTGAAATAATCCCTTAACATGTCCTCCAATACATTAATAGTATGATATGTCTTCTCGTCTGTCCATGGGTAGAAATACATACACAAAAACAACTTGGTATAATGAGCATTCTATAATCCATCCTAGAAATTTGAGGTGAAAAATAGATTCAGATTTGTAACTATAGTACGAGGAATCCCATGCCGTTTTACTATCTTCCAAACATCGATCACACCTAACTGATCTATAGTGAATGTCTCTAAAATAAGTAGGTAGTGATATACATAAGTCAATCGATCCATAACTACCCAGATCACATCATTTTCCATGTCATCCTCATAAGTACAACAATGAACTTCATCGTCACCTCATCCCATTTCAACTCCTACATGGATAATGGATGCAATAAAACACCTAGTATTTAATGCTCATAATTCACTTATTTCAGGTAAGGAATCACCTAACAATACCAGAAACTTCCTTCTTCATTCTTGGACACAAATACTACCTACTAAGGTCTTGATGCATTTTAGTCGAACATGGATGCACCTCTCACCTAGATGCATGAAACTCTCATGTAAACAATTCTCCAAAACATGATCGCACAACCATGTGACCATGTGCATAAACGATACCCAAACTACCCTTAGTACAACTATAGGTGAATGAAAAAATTTTGGAAATTTCTTTATAGATTAAAATTTTGGGACCAATGTTTTCTTATATTTGAACTGAATCAAAAGTGTGGACGCAACTGACATGAATGAAAGGGTCACTTTCCCCTTCCCATTCTACCCCTCCATAGGAATCTCATAATAAAATCCATCGTCCTCCAAACAGAACTAGATTCCCTAACTACCTAATATTGAGTATTCTAATGAAAATAATCTATAATTATATAAATTATTGCCGATTTTTAAACAAATTTAATGTCAAAATAATACATGTAGTCATCCCATCATTTCTACTGAAGATTCAAATAAGGATGAGAGAAAATGTACTTCAGTATTTTGTAATTAGTATACACCATAAACCATTCTCATAACAAGTAGATCCACCAAAACATCAATTATTAAACTACCACATCCAACTAATGATCATGAATGGGGTAGTTTATTTCATGAGAACTCTACTTTCTTGAATCATAGGCCAGTACATAATATTGTCTCACAAATACCACCCCATGTCCAATGACTAATGCATCAAAAAAAAGGTATACTTCTTATCTGGATCACATATGATCAGAATTAGTGTAGTTTTCAACCACATCTTCAACTCTTTTAAATCATTATCACATTCCTTTGAATAATCAAATTTGATGCCCTTATTGGTTAAACCAGAATTTGGAACCGCAAAAAGATAGAAATTTTTTTATGAAACTTCAATAATAACTAGCTATTCCCATAGAAATATGGAAATAAAAAACATTCCAGGGATTCTCCCAAGTCACGACATCATTCTATTTCTCTAGTCACACTAAACCACCTTCATTAGAGATGACGTGACCCATGAAATGCACTTTATGAATCCATAAATTACCCTTTGAAATCTTGGAATATAGCCTATTCTATTTTAGAGTACTTATGATGATTTAAATATGTTTGGAATTCCTATAATGAGTTCTATAGTAAATCAATATTTCAAAAAAAATAAGGACAAGATGATCTAGATAATGGTGAAAGATTCGATTCATCAGATCCATGAACACTTCTGGAACATTGGTCAACTGAATGAAATTACAATAAACTCATAAAACCCATACATACTACTGAAGTAAGTCTACAGTATGTTAGAAGGTCTCAAAATTATATGATGATACCCTAACCTCATATCAATCATGTAAAAGACAAAATAAACCCATAGCTAGTCAAAAACTTGATCTATTTGAGGAAGAGGGTTTCAGTTCTTGACGTAAATCTGATTCATCTTATTATAATCAACACATAATTGCAAAGATCTATATGAATTCTTGGAAATCAACATAGGTAATCCCCACATAGGCATACTATAATGAATAAACATATTATTCTATAACTACTCTAGCTGATTTTAATGATCATGAAGTTCTTCCAGTGCCATTCTATAAAGAGGAATGAATGATGGTTTTGTTCCTAGTAACAAATCAATTACGAACTCATTATATATATTGGGTAGAAACCCTAATAAGTCATCCAGAACACATCTAGGAACCAATCCATTATAGAAGGAAGGGAAATCTATTCTTCTCCCTCATCATTAATCTTAAGACAAGCTACTCTGGCTGTGATCTTTCCCAATGACTGACAAACTAGCATTGAATGACCTTCTTGAACATCCCATTCACTACAATGGACATATGTGTCCCCTAGAGTGAGGTTAACATTACCCAATGATGGTAATGATCAATATTAGCCTCGTCTAATTCAAGCTAGTCCATGCACAAAATTAGATCAAAAATTACATCTCAAGCATGAACAATTCCCATAAAAAGTGGTATCTTCCAATATCTAAAGAACACCGCTTACATTTACCAATGTTTTTCCTAACTCCCCTAAATGTGTATAAATAGAAATTACTGGACACATATGTTCTATCGCTAGAACCAACAGAACCACAAGTTGAGAAGAAATAAAAGTAGGTGAGGCACCTGAATCGAATAAAGAACCAGAAATTGTAGAATCCATTAGAATCTTACCTCAAATAGTTGATGACCCCACATCACCACCTCCAGGTGTAGAATGAACTACATGATGATGGATTCCCCCTAAACCCTAGGATCTGGTCTCATATCATGTCACTATTCTTCCTTGATGATATAGAAACTCTTTCCCCAAATTTATGCATTCACTACATTGACTGTTAGGACTAGTCGAACTCCAACTACCTTCCTAATACAAGGTAACCACCCACCATCATGCAATCATATTCTTCCTCGATCCTTCCTAGTTCTTGGATGTTAAGGGTTTCAACATAACCTCTTCACATGGACCAACATAACACATGCCTGAAACTAGACTAGTGAACATGAACACTAACTCAACAAATGTACCAGTCTATAAGAGTGATAATAGACGACTCGGTATCCGCCATGAGTCACTGGTTCCATTTTATGTCTACAATTACAACCACTTCCATGGTGTAATTTATCAAAGAGTCACTTCTTTACATCATAAGAAGTACCATCTGATCACCCTACTAAAATCACACATCCACTACCTGAATCTCCCCTTAGATTTTCCTCTGAGATAAGGGCCCAAAACATCAATTTTGAAAACCTCTTTAGATGAATGATATTCACATGGGATATGATCTCATGATGAAGTCCTTCCTAGAAATGTTGTTTAATATCTGCCGCATCTCCCACCAAATTGGGAACAAAATTCTTCAAGTACATGAAACGACCTACATAATCCATTACTAGCATAGTTCCCTAAGTAAAAAATCATAAAATACACATCTTTTTCCTGTGTCTAGGTGTCTAGATAGTAGTTATCTTGAATATTTTCCTTGAAAACCTTCCAACACATCCCCTCTACCTGCTCTGTCTTAAACAGATGTCCTAGAAACACTTTTCCCATCCCTTACAACATGTATGATTCAAGGTTGAACCTATTATCAGGAGAATCCTATAAGAGATACAAAATCATATAGATGGAATATATCTAGAACTCTTACTCCTTTGACCCACCCTCTTTGGTTAATGTCAGAGGTTGAAGAAGTTGAAACTCACAGGTAAGGTCAAACATATTCAGCACAAACAGCCTTGGGTCCCATTCCTTCATCTGTATAAAATCAGATAACTTCTCCTAGAAATTCTCCCCCCCTATATTTACCTGGTCCACTAGGGTCTCTTTCTCTACTTCTGGGCGTAATTTTTAGTGATATCCTCTTGTCTCACAATCAGAACAAGTCATCATGGTATAATTTATCTACAATTACACACATGTGTCTTAGAACACATTACATAAATTTCCATAATTTATATAAATGACATCACCTATCTTTTCATTAACCAACCCATTTCACATGACTTATCTGATCAGACAACATCACATCCATAACACTACCCTTGAACATCCCTATAGTGGGTCAGGACTGACATGGGTAGAACCAACATAAGTTTTAAAATGCCTTTCATTAGATACCTTTTTCAAAACCATTTCCACTTTGTACAACACAAATCATTTCAACCCAAGAAAATTCCAAATTTCAAAACCTGTTATAATTAAAACATTAAATCATTCACATCGATTCATTATGAACAATTATTTAATATAATTTTTATTTAACCGTTTGGATAAACTTTATTACACAAAATTTTATTCATATTTTCATGTAATTGAATAATAAATATACACATTATCCCCCACACAACTTCCCATTGTGCACATACCATGACTCATGCTGCCAATATCATAGGGGCTTAAAATGATGCATGATTGTACAAAATCATTCCATTCTGACCATGAGAAAAAATATAAGGAAATAGTCCCATCACACAATAATTGAATCACCGAATGTTTAAATATCATCCAACTATAACAACAAATGTAAAAAAAATTTTCTCTCTTTAGATAGTTGGGTTTTCTCTCATAAAAGGGTTTGATACTCCCAAGAACAATCACATTTCCATTACCTTACACATCATAATATTTTATACAACATCCCAAATAGTAAGACCCTAGAGAAGAACTTCTCGGATACCACTTTGTAACAAACCCAGCCTATAAGCCAGTAAATGCTGCTCCTAGAAAAGTCGCCACATGAACACACATGTGATTTCCCATAAAATAGACATTTCGACTATTAGTGAGGGTCTGATTAGTCTCATGGAGATACTATTCCCTTTTTTTCAGGGTATGACATAAATGATATTGTGAAAAATAATGGAAACCATATCCAATAAACCAAGATCAGGCATTAATTTCAAAATCAAAAACAGATTAGAAATCACAACTAAACATGTAAAAATATTATGTCATACTAATAGTGCCATGTGTGAATGGAAAACCAAAACAAAGAGAAAAAGATGACTACCAATAAAGGGGCCTGACTCTATGTACAGATCCCCATCCAAGAACATACCATTCCCAACTCAAATCCCCATCATAGGGACCTTTATTTTATCTAGACCTGAAACCATGAAATAATCTCTGGTACCCAATGATATCCCTATTAGGGTGTGATTACAAATCATTAGGCCACCAAAAACGGTGTATACAATATATCCAGTCTAAATAGATATTGCATTCAAGTACTAGATAAATGTCAAGGTAAAAATAAATATAACTAAATAGAAATTATTTTACCAAATTTTCTTTAGCCAACATCATAATTTTCTTAATGGGTTATATATTTAAATTATTTATGCATAGACCAAGTCAATCAATTACCAAACTTATGGAATAAGTCATGATCCATATCTCAATATAGAAAAACCATTAACAATAATTTAAATTACACATACATTTGAGCCTCATTCCATGTAACTTCATCAAATGTAACCATTATGGTATAAAGCATTATCCTGTAACCCAAACCTATGCATTCTAGGGGTGGGTTTGGAGCACGAGTCCAACCAGACCCATGGAAGGAGCCTCAGTCCATTATACCACACCACAAATCCATGTGAACATGCTTTTTTATCATCTAAAAATATATAGCATATCACAAACCAATCATAAAAACATACTACATTTTCAATTCACAATTCATTTAACATATAAATCACCATAAATCCTTAACACATTAGTATAATTATTATTTACGTTGTATATGCCATTTAAATATTCTTCCATTTACTAACATTTTAACATTTAATACAATAAAAAATTCCTTTACATTAACCCATTTAACATAATTCATCAATTAACAAGAATTATTCAATTTACACATTTCATTTACAAACCACGAGTCATTTAACACATTCAAGTTTTTACATTTAACCCTTTTAACATTTTTCAAAACAATCCCTTATTCCAAAGCCAATGAATAGGAACCACTTCCATTAGTTCCCCTTAGAAACCAACTAATCAATTTTAATCATTTTTCAAGGGATCTATTTCCACACAATCAAGTCTAGGATTAATAGTTCAATTTTTTATTGTTAGGAATATTGGCGCACCCCATGTGTGGCCAAAAATCATGCTAAAAAACCTCAATTCATACAATATGAATCAAGAGGGGTTTAACTCATCCATTATACAACCATTTTATCAATTCTTACTCAAAGGGAAAAAATTCACACCAAGAGGAAAGAAATATCCCAACCACACTTGCATAAATCTATAACAAAATAATGGGATATGATGAGTAGACAACCTACCTCAATTGTGGTGATGAACACACTCTTAACCATAGAAATTGATCCAGATTTATGTTCCCCCTGAACAGTTCATATTGAATATATGGTAGAGGATTGTTTTAGTGATTAAGAATGAGATAAGAAAAGATACAAGCCCTAATCCGAAAAAGATAATCAAGGCGAGCATTAAACTTACCCAGAGATTCGTTTTGTAATCAATGGTGTTCCAAATGGCCCATAATCAAAGATGAAAGATTACTTGGAGGCTATATTGGTATATGTTAATCACTAGGTTTTATAAGAGAATAAATATGGAAGATTTTGGGGGAATCACATAAAATTTAGGGCGGGGGGGGGGGGGTCATAAATTCAAATTTTAAATGGGGAGAAGGTTTTTTCCAATTTTTTTCCAAACCCTACGCCAACCATGCACCAGCCTCTTCCCTAGAGGGGTTAAGATGGACAGTTACATGGAAAGGCCCGATCATTTTTCCAAACCATTCACCAACCATGAATAATGCCTATATACATGCTTTCATGGTTTGGCCTTCCCCTAAACATGTTTTTTAGTAATCATGTAACAACTATGAAACATGCTAAAAATGGCCCAATTTCCCTTCCTTTCGTGTCCCAAACCCATAGAACACCCTTAAACATCCACATATACCCAAAAAAAATTTTAAACAACATTAAGATAATTTTTTTTAACAATTACATACTCTAGAGGGTTCGAGATCTTACAATATCCCTAAAAAGGGATCATTTTTATTAACATCATCATCACTTAGTGCATGATAAAGGGGACATGTGGAGGAAATTGTTGGACACTCCAAATGGATATGATTTGGAAAATTCAGCAAATATTTATGAATGAATACTAATGTCTTGAATATACTATTAGGATATAATACAAAATCGAGAAATTATTATTGATAAACTAGTTTGAAACATAGATAAATTGAAGTTAATTTTTATGATTAATTTATATGATATCCCCTCAATTCTCATATATTCGATTTTATATAATTTTTAATTTGATTAATCATATCATTTTTTATATTTTTTAACGGAATAAAATAGGAGTAACTATAAAAAAATGTGATTTTAAATGTTGTGATTTCTTTTATAATATAAATAACACATTGGGAGTTGTAATTTGGAACAAAAATATAGTACTGGATATGCTAAATCATGTTATGAATAAAAACATCAATCAAGTAGGACTCCCTACTTCTCCTAGGAAAGATCATGTTGTTGTGGAGACCTTTATGTGACAAAGGAATCCTACCTTTAGTGGATCTTCTGATCCCCTAATAAAATAACAATTTATTTACTCGATTGATAAGATATTATCCATCCTCTAATTCTAATAAAAATAGAATTTCATGTTTTTTGTTTATCCCCTTGAAGGAGAAGATGACCACTAGCTGAAAATATTCATGAACATAAATATTGAATAGGAAATTGATTAAATATAATTGAAATGATTCAAGAAAATATTTTTCAATATATATTTTCTCTAAAGACTTCATCTTAAATTGGAGGGGGTGTTACTCATACTGAATAAAAAGGAAGATTCATATATCATGGAATAAGAGAAAAATGTTACAATTATTGTACAAAATTCCTCCATCATCATTATCGTCAATAATAAATGAAATGTGAATCATTGCATTTATCATTTAAATCCAAATTCATGTAAATAATTAGTGGGTCAAGACATTATTATTTACGAATAGAAATTTGTTGTTCTCTCAAGGTCGAGATGGTTATTCGTGAATATCAATAGTCTCACGGATTTAGAGATAAAACGTATTAATTGATGATTAATTTGGGTGGACCAATGGATAAACCTCATCAAGGAAAGAAATAATAATATTCTCAAAATTCAAATGTTTGGGATTAGGAATCCAAAAAACTATCTGAAAATAATTGTTAGGTTCTTCAAATTAGAAAATAGGGGACTAAGTTTAATCAACACAAATGGGATATAAAGAATCCCACAAATTAAATGGAGAAAATACTGTTCATATCAACACTCAAACAATGGTGTAGTGTTTTAACTACATGTAACATTGGTATCATTCCAACCAATACAATGATACATGGGTTTTTAGAGAAAATCAACCAAAAAACCTCTATCACCATGAGAGAAAAGAAGGGAATTTGAAATCACAACTACTGATGTAGATCCCAACAATGATATGCTAGTAGGTACAATGGTTATTCACTCAAGAATAGGAAATTTACTATTTTTATTCTAGATTTACTTGTTTATTCATATCTTTCATATTTAGTATAAATATTCAAACACCACCATAAACCAAGGGTTTATATAATCCATGAGAATACAAAATTGAGAAATTATTTCATCCATTTATATTACACTTCTCTATAAATGTTTGTGGACTTAAACCACCTAAAAAAAATTTCATACATTATTTATTGGAATTTTATATTATATTAGGAATGTATTGGATATCATTATATAAATACCATATCATATTTTAGGAGAGGGTGTTGACTCTTCACATATGTACTCATCCTAGGAATGTTCATGTGTTTAAATAGGTAAATGAAACTCAATTAGAATAATAATATCAAGTTTCAATTTTATTTCCATATAAAGAATATTATCTATATCAAATGATCGAGATAACAGATTGAATCATTCTCAATGATAAGACCATTATGGGGGACTATAATGTTGTATTCCATAAAGTCTTTACTTGTGTTCCTCGGACACTATGTGTATTATGCACAAGGTGATTCAAAGCCATTTTCTTAGCTGGGGAGTGTGAAGCACACCTAGGCTTGGTCGGGGCCCCCGCTGGGAGTCGGTGTTAGCAACCCACATTTTTCCAACGAGCCCGTACCCAAGTGGTAAAGGCTCATACTCGGAATCCAAGAGACCCAGGTTCAAAACTAGGTCGAGGAGAATTTTCGGGGGGGGGGGGGGGTACTGTAGTAGTACTATAGTAGTTATTGTTTGGTACTGTTGCAGCCAGAACTATTCACCCGATTTGGGCCTTCGGGCCACCGGTTTGGGCCTACGGGTCTCAAGGACCTTCGGGTCATCAAAGGCCTTTTGGCCACAGTTACTTTAGGCCACAAAGACCATGGAGTAGCCCCGTTCACACAGAAAAATCCCCATAATAGGATCAGAGAAACAAGAGTAGTAGACACCAGAAGTAGAGCTGACCAGTTTGGAAGAATGGGATTTTATGTTAGCCGCCATCGGGACCAAGAACCGTGGAACTTTGTACAGGGCAATGCTAGCCAATCAGCAATTCAAGGTGGGGAGCTAGGTGATCAATGATGTAGAAGCTAGGGAGGGGAAGTTCTAGTGGGTTGGGCCTACGAGTCATGTAATGGGCATGGTTTTCCACTAGGACTTCGGGTCATGTATTGCGGGTCAGTCAGGCCTTTTTCCTTGGGCATACAGGTCATGTATGGGTTACCCTTCAATCCTTAAAAGGGGGATTATCTGTAATAAAATAAAAAAGGCCTTTAGGAAATTAGGGATAATGGAGGTAACAGAAGATATTCCCAAGGAATCTTTTTGAATTAGGTATGGACATTATGATTTCATAGTGATTCCATTTGGGCTCACTAATTCTCGAACAATATTTTTGAAAATTATTAATTGCGTGTTAATAGATTATCATAACAGATATTTGGTAGTATTTATAAATGTTATTATAATACAATCAAAATTAAAGGATGAGCACGATGATAATTTGAATACCATGGAATTGATTTGGTAGATGATAGGGTACATGAAATGTAAAATAAATATGAGTAATAGTTGTATGATGCATCATGCACAGTGAATGTTATCACATACAAAGAGATATATATAGAACTTGCTAAGAAAAAGGAAACTATGGAGTGTCTGTGAACTACATCAATGCACATGAGCGTCATCCCGGTTGGTGATGACTCTTAAGTGAATCTAAGCGACTCGAGATCAAATCCAGGAAGAGGCACAATTTCCAGGGTACAGTAGAATTACTGTAGCATTACTATAGCAGTACTATAGTAGGGACTGTGCAGTACTATAGTGGGTACTATAGCAGGATTGTACCAGGTATTGTTTTGGCACTGTAGCACCTAGGAATTTTCCCCTGTTTGGGCCTTCGGGCCACCGATTTGGTCCCTGAGTCCTTTATGGCCATCAGGGCACCCAATCCTTTGGGCCAGTAAGGCCTTCGGGCCACCACAATGCCCTTAGTCCACCATAAGTGTAGATGTACACTAGACAACCTACAAGGAACAAGCTCTATAGGAGGATGAGAAAGGAGCTTTCACCAAAGCAGAAGCTACACAGATTGCAAGAATGAGAGGGTATGGAACCTACCATCGGGACAAGCCTATGAATTCTTGGGATATCCTAGCCAAATAAACATGAAATGGTGGAGATCTGATTTCATGATGAAGATGCTGGTGAGGATCAGTTCTACGAAGTTAGTCTGGGTTGTATGTAATGTTTGAATCCTATAGGCATTGAATTCCTCTAAAGGCCTATGGGCCATGTAATACTTATTCCTATAGCCATTTTAAGGGTTCCAACTAACCCCTTGAAAGGTGGATTATCAAAATCAATAAAAATAAAGGCCTTCGAGCCATTGGATGGTCTACAACCCACATTTTTAATGGAGATATGAATTTTTAGTTTGACTATATAGGTATTACTGATGATTTGTGAGAAAATCTTGTGATTATAAAACCAACAAAACAAACGAACCCAAAATAGTGTACTATTATTTTTGGATTGATTAATGTGATTTGATCTTCAGGGAATTAAAAAAGTTTCTCATCACTACACTAGTCATCAGACAATACTCAAGTTGGGAACAATTTGTGGTATACATCGATGAATAAAAGATTAAACTAGGATTTTTACGTGTCACAAAAGATAATGTGATATCCTACACTTCAAGGAATTTCAATGTTCATGAGAAGAACTCTATAATGAATTATCATGAGTTGAATAAACTAATCATCATGAAAAAAATATAAGGAAATTTTCTCTCTGGCGGAATGTTTTATATATATTGGAAACAAAAGAGCCTCAAATATTTATTTACAAAAAGGGGTGTAATATACACTAGTAAATATTATAAGATATGACAAAGGTCTATAAAAACTTAATCTAGTACCACTATATGAATTAAAATAAAGTAGTATATTCTCTATGTAGAAAGGATCCAATAACCTTACCAATGATGATAATTTTGAATGATCTATCAATCAAAAACCTATAAATGATGCACATGTGAATCATAATAGAAGGAACATCATTATTACATTCTCAAATGATGGCTCTATAATTAAATTTATAGAATATAAATGATGATACTAGAGATGATGTGGAAGTTCAAAAGTAGGTGAAAGCTATTAGAAAACTGTTATCTTTAGATTTAAAAATTGATGAATAATGAGTGGTTTGTTTTTTTCATGAAAATGTGAACCAAAAAATCTACAGATAAAAAGGTGTTACTTAAGGATTCTCATAGCTTTACCATCTCCATAAACCCTTAGAGGATGATGATTTATCAAAATCTCCGAGATTCCTATTGATCGAACAATAAACTGAAGGAAATTGTGTAATATACATCAAAGACTCAAGTATGTCCTATAATGAAGGATGGAAGGAAAATGGCAAAGGGAATGATGAAACGAATTCATATTCATATATGGAAATAAGTAAACAACATCATAGACGTTTCACTAGTCATCTAAAGATATCATGAAGAAATAATAGTACATTGATTTTGGTCAGTTGTCAGACAAATACTGAACTTTTCATTGAAATTTGAGAGGACTTCTCACTCAATCAACATGGAAGAATATACATAAAAGAAGTGGCGAGCCTACCTTGATCACAACTATTGATTTTATCCGATTGATATATGAGATTTATCACAATGTTACAAAAGAATCTTTTTCATAATCTATACATTATACTGAACATTAGTATGGATTATTAGTTCCAACAAGTGTCTAATATGATCAAACTATCCTGAAAAATGATAGCTTGTTTAGTGAATGATCAATGGAAATATAATGTAGACGGTATCATGATCTTACTCTAGTAGAGTTATCATAAAATACTATATCTTATTGATGAATCAAAATAGAAGAATATGAATTCATTAACATAAATAAATTTATAACTCTTCTGTGCAAGTTGATGTTGTAAAATGAAAAATATTTGTTCCTAAAACTATCAAGGAAATTATTGAAGAGGTCAAGTTCATTCAACATCACATTTGGGATACTCCATATAGATAAGAGATCTAAAATAATATTATTATATGATACCTATAGTTTGAATTTATAGATAATTTTCTCCTCTATATATCTACATGAATGTGATTTATGACATTTCAGATAAGGTTTAAGCTAATTTCCATGTACATGAACCCCATTGAGATTCAAAATCCCATTAGAACTGTGGATTTTGAAATAACACTCTTAATATCCCCTTCTCCTGTACGTGTTGTTTTCCAAATATCCATCTTGAAGAAGAAAATACTAGAATACTAACATGTAATGAATTGAGTGATGGTATAATTAGAAATGATCTATTTTATATTAAGTATTCAGTAAAGATCTTCGAATGTATAGATAATGTTATTCCCAACTAGTTAACCCACTATTTGAAATACCTATGGTGAAAACCTATGTTCTAGGAGGTGAAATATGAACCAGAGGAGTCAATGAAGTATAAATACTCTTACCTGTTTTAAACATTGTTTGTAAAATGAAATTATTGAGGGAGACATTTCTTATGGGTGGAAGAATACAATGAACACAATTTTTTCAATGTAATTTTTCATCTAAATATATAATTTTGTCATATTTAGAAATATGATATAATAAAATACTCATTCACTCGAAGATAAAAGCAATTATATTTTTTATATTAATTTAAATATGAAATTTTGAGAGAAATTTTTTCAAATTAAATAGAAATGACTACAATAGGATATAAAATATGGAAAAAGATAAAAACAATAGAAAATGTTATGTATTCCCAATCCCCTAAAATAATTGCAATGATGAACAATACTGTATAAATGAAGAATATGGTGGTAATATGATATATATTTTGGAAATTAAAATATGTATATCATTGAGTGAGAATGGAAGATAATGAATAATGAATGGAATATGAGGTATTAATATAGAGTATCGATCCAATATAATAATTACAAGTCCTTCTTTTTGAAATGTAATTTGACAATTCAAATAGTAATTTAACAATTATGAATAGAAATCTAACCGTTCACAATTGAAACCTGACTGTTATAGTAGTATCCTCTATTAAGTTTGTGTCAAATAATATATATTAATGGAATAAAAACAAATATTATACATTAATACCTTGTTTAATGTAAATAAATGTTTTAAAAATGAGAAATTCTGTATTTTCATTTTTTTTAAAACATAAATATTTTTGTTGAAATTTACAATATATATTATGATTTAACAAATTTTTTATTTTAATAAAAAAATTAAATATTACTATTAATTTTAATTTATAGGATAAGATAATTTTATGAGACTATAATTAATATTTCAATAATTCAAAAAGTTGATCATACTGTTAAAATTGAATTTTTTAAAATAAATCAAGATTTATTTTAAAAATTAAATAAATAAAATTTAGAAATTTTTTTCCATAAAATGGATTTAATTTTTGGTTATTAATCAAAAAACATTTAGAGAATAATATTGATATCTTTTTGAATTAATTGAATTTTATGGGGAATAGTGAGATATGATAAAATATAGTATATGGAATTATAAGATAAACACATGAATGTTTTAGTCATGAAGGATGTGATCAACAATAAGATAAAAATAAAATGAAAAATATAATATATATATATAGTCTTATGAATCAATACCATCGGTAGTATAAGGAAAAAATAATAAAATAATGAATATAATATTCAAGAAACACCCTTCTCATCCACTTATAAATTCAACCCTTCCACCCCTTCTCCATAAATCATAATAACCTTGAAAAATTAAAAATATAAACCCATTAACCTTCGTAATCCTCACCAAGATTATTTAGAGCTATTGGTCTCATCTAATGACTATTTCATGTTACTTTAAGATGTATTTCAATGAGAAAACCTTTAAGTGGAAATATTCTTAATTTACCACTTTTAAATTTATTTATTTTTATACATTCCCTTCACCCCTTGTATAATATGCCATAATTACTCTAGTCACATAAAAGTACTAAAATTATATTGTTTCAATGAAATATCCTTCTTTTACCTCCATTCAATATATTATAATACAAAAATATTTTTTACAATATGGTTGGTTCACTACCCCCACAAACAATATACTTCACGTTTCACCCTAGCCTTCATGGATGGTCATGAAAATAATATTATGGTTAAATAAAAATATGATATGATTAATAATACTTATTTCATTATCTTTAATTTTTTAATTATGATTTAATTAAATAAAACATATTTAGTCTGTGATGGTTGGTAAATCCAAAAAATGAACTAACCGATTAAAGTAAACATTTTTGGAAAACTTATCATCCATTATATAGGTACATAAACTTATATTTGGGAAAATTAATAATTTTGGAAGTATATAAATACTATTTCACTTCGCTTCATATGTTTTATTCCCATTATACATGAATTTGAAAAATTTTCACAAGTGATTCGATATAGGAACCATGTAAGGAACAACCTCAAAATAAAAAAAATTAAAAAAAAGTCATTTTAATGGAAATAATGAAGTTATAGTGAAAAAATATACATGGATTTTTTTTGGAATTATGTAATTATTGAATCCTGTTTGTATTATTCATGTCATAATGTGAAGTAGAATGAACTATTTTTATATAATATATTAGATGTCTCCAAATGAAAATTTTCTCTCATTTATGAACATCACCTCTCAAAATTTTATTATATATATATTTCAAGTTATTTAATTCTTAAAAATTATATATATATATATTTTACTCTAACATATATACCTATTTTATTCTTACTTATTTTTCGGGGTTATACAATCCTTATGTCTTTTTATTAATGGCCTTCTTTAATATCAAACCCGATTACGGGGAAATTTTATATCTGTTGATCATTTTTTATATCAATCATTTAATTTATATTATATCATTCATGATTTCAAAAAATAATGTAAATTTTTATGTATAAACATTTTGGTTTAATTGTTTCTTCTCTTTGGAATCATTATAAAATCTACTTTGTCCATGACATGCTGAAATACATTGAAACACATTTCTTTCCCTGGGTAATTAAAATGATTATGACTTGGGATTGATTTCCTTTTTGGAATAGATAAGTATGTTCATGTTATGATGGGTTCACATACATATTTCTCCAAGTAATTGGGTAATTGTTTATTCCTCTTTTGTTGGTATGTTAGGGATTAGTGATGGAACATAATCCATGATAGAACTCCACCCACCAAGTGATGTTATTTCTATAGATTACCTTTTATTATGATTATGTCATGTTTTATATTGATAAAAAATTCATATTATCACATGATATTATTATTCCATGATATTTTTTACACTTCAATATGTCTAATCATTATCTCTTATTAATATTATATCATGTTATACCTTTTGCTTGATATGTCATTATTCCCTATCAAGTTTATTCTCTCACCAGACTTTATATCCCACCATATTATTTTATGTTATCCCCAAGTTATCCTATATAGATTTTGGTCCTAAAAGGGATTTAGGATATCATTATGGATAATGAAATAAATAAGTTTCATTTTATTTTCATGTTTTTGTTTTACGTACCTATTCTTCCAACGATACAAGGCCTTTCGATCCCTATGTTTCATTTAATTGATATTAAAGTTAGAAATGATGTAAAAATATGTGTTAAATGATTGGTTATCTATAGGAAATATCCCACTATGGATTATGTTAAATCACTAATTCCTTAAATAATATATCATGAGATATAATTCTATTCTCAATGCATTGGAGGGTAACATAAATTTGACCCCATATGTGATATAACAATGTGTGATTATGCTAACCACCCATGAAACATACAAGGTATCTCTTGAGTTGAAATCATTACCTAATTAGTTGGAGGTATATAGAACTTTTACACTAGTATCAAATAATTAAAATCAATCACAATAATGCCATATGTGTGAAATAAACCCTACATAAATCATATGCATTATCAAACCCATGGGAGGGAACCAGGTTTCCGAATTATTATTTTAATGAATAAGAAAAGGGTAAATAATAAGGATTACAAAGAGGAGACCGAATTTATTTAATTTATAATTTCATAATATAACTATTATATAGGTCATGAACAATGAGTTATTTTTTTTAAATATAATGGAATGATATGGAGAGGAAAAAATGAAAAACTGTAGAGGAGCATTTATGAAATAAAGAATATATTATGGAAGGAATGAAAATAATATTTCATATAAAACAATATATGAACCAATAGAGTTATATATAATTTTATTATTTCTTTTATTAGTTATTCATCGTAAAAATAATTTATTGGTGTGATTTTTGAAATGAGGGAATAAATAGGCATGTTCACATGAATCATGTTTACTTTAAAGTAGGAATGTTGAGGGGAACCAAAAACACATATAAAAATAGAAATAAAAAATATATTTAACTAGTTATACATGAATTAAAAATAATTTTTTTGTTCTTATGATGATGATGGTCTAATATGGAGAAGAATAAATAGAATGTGTAATTCAACAAGTAACCATTGTGTATAGAAAGGTCCATTTTTTTCATTTAAAACACCGATTTTTTTTATAAAACATAAATAAATAAAATTTTAACAACTTATTAAAAAATAAATATTGTAAATATAATCTTTTTATGAGATAACACATAATGAGTTTTCCAATTAAAAATAGTACCTTTGTGGGATGAGAAAATTTGGACAGGGATGAGAACTATCATTTATATGAATGTAAATTATTCATGACAAAGTTTAATTTGAAAAAATGATCATAACTCACATGAAAGGATGAATTGAATCAAAATTAGTCTCCCAAGGTAGATAAAAAATGAAATTTAAGAAAATATATTATATCTCAAGAAATCATATTGAGTTATGAATGACCATTATAAAAACATTATTTTTTTTAACCTAAAGTCATTGGAAGATTTACAATAATATACTTCAATAAATAACATTCATTATATCATGTATCATTTTAAAATTAATAAATGGTTAGTATATAAATAATAAAAATAATAAATTTCTCTATAATATTAAGAAATGACACAAATTGATGATAATGGAGATGAAAACTGTTATGACTTAATATAAAATCTATTAAAATCACTTAAAAGAGATAAAAATTTATGTTGAAGCTCAATAACAATTAATAAATATAATTGATGTTATTTTTTATATAATTTGTTGTGTACACACCATTTATTTGAAATTTTTGTGTATAAAAGAGCATGTGTATCAAATAAATCAATTTTTAGACAAAATACATAGGGCATAAGATACATTCATAAATACCTTTTAAAGTAGTGAAATAATTAAATTGAATTTATAATAACAAAAATAAACATTATTAATGCTATTTTATATCTAATTGGAACTATACACATCATTTATTTAAAATTTGGTGGATAAATTTACATTTTTCTAAAATTAGGAATGTTTGAGATGAAACCATTATAACTTAAGGTACATTTTAATAATACCCATTGAAAGAGATAAATATTAACATCAAATATCAACTACCATTAATTATGAAAATAAATAATATTTTTTATCCTATTTTTAGTATAAAAAAATATTTAAATGAAATTAGGTGCACAAAAAGTATATATGTATTTGAAAAGGATGGCTTAAGATGAAATAATTAGCACTTAATATAGATTATAATAAAAACACTAGAAGGAGAGAATTATTCATGATTACTTTCAAATACTATGAAAAAATATATTTCATGATAAATTTTCCAAAAATTTTGTATACACACTATTTAAATGAAATTATGTTTATAAAATAACAAGCATCTCAATTTAAGATGTTTTGAGATAGAACCCATAACTAGTGTCTGAAATCATTCCTATCATGCATTTAATTTCTGAAATAATAAAATTAATTTTATGAAATATATACTAAATAAACTTATTCCTAAATATTTCATATTTAATGTACCATTAACTATCATATGTTTTTTATTTATAATATATTTCTCTTTCCATTTCAGTTAATAGAGATGTTTTGTTAATTTCCCTATAACTATTAGTGTATGTTGACTATGGAAAAAATAATTAAAGTATAGTATCATAATATCTAGAATATTAAAGGTTCCAAAGAAATTATTTTTATATGTTAATATATTTTTAAATCATTCCATGATGAGAGATGATGAAATATGAAACTCATTGCTCATGGAGGCGATATTTGGAACATACATATGATGGATTTTCCAATTCTTAATTAAATATAGGGGTAGAAGTTAAATGGTAATTTTAACTTTCATAATCATATTTATATTATAAATATAATATTTATTAATTAAATAAATTATTTTTATCATTCATTAATGGAGGTGATGAAATACAAAAGAAGTCACTTCGTAGATGCAGTAGTCGGCACAACTCACAAATGATAGTTTTATTTTTCTAGAAGATGGAGTATGTAGTACCCCCAATTTCTAGAATGTAACCCTTTCGTGATTCTTTTAGTGGTCTTAATGTTAAGGGTGATGTTTGGGAGAGTTGGGAGATCTTGGAATGAAGTTTTGGGGAAAAGGGGGATGTCGTACGGGAGGCGCACAATTTGTCTAAAACGTGCAGCCAAACCGTGCATAGTTGGTCTTGAAGGCAGTAGATTCTGCACCGGTGGTGCATAATTTGTCTAACCGTGTGGACAAACCATGCGAGAAGGGTGTTCGAGACAGTAGCTAACACACAGTTAGTGCACAGTTTTCAATCCATGCGAACTAACCGTGCGGCCACTTAAATGAGATCCTATAATGGTGGATCTCACATGTTTTTTCCTCTACGTGCCCCATTTAAGCTCCTAAGAGGCCCTAACTCTGGATTTTTTTCTCCTAAGATCAAATAGAGTTCTCTTATCATTCCGGAGGTGATCCAAAGGCTTCTCATGACAAATAGAAGCCGGATTCTTCAGGTATGTGATCGTTCTTGTTTGGTTTCTTAGATGTACTTAGATATACTTCTTCTATTCTCTCGGTTCCTTAGATCTACCCCCATTATGGGTAGATCTATGTGTGTGGTTGCCAAATATGACGAGATTTTGTTTTGGTTGTGTTAGTATAAGATATCTAAGGGGGATCCTTGGCGAATCAGCCCCTTTTTCTTGTGGGTTCATCATTTTTTAGGGTATTCCTCAATACCTTTTAGGTAGGAGGCTTCACTCTCGACTCCTCTTTCTAGAATTGATTGGCTTAGATTCAAATTGGTTTATTTTAATAGATATGATTGTGAAAATCATAGAATAATTATTCTTTAGTGATGATTTATGGTTTTGATGAGATTGTGAAATCTTGGTGAATTCTAGTGCAATGTGATTTGGCTTGTTGAATTTAAAATGTTGATTTTGAATTATGGATTTGTCGAAATTGTAGACTGTTTGATGAGAAATTTGTTTTCAACATAAAGGGTGTTTTATTAAAATGGTTTGAGATTGAAAAAACGTTGATGGATTTGGTTTTCAATAACAAGGGAGTTTTATTGAAATGATCTATAATTTAAATGGTTAAGCATTGAAATGGTTTGAATTTGTTGAACACACTTGGTTTTTGACATAATGGTTGTGTGTGGTCACAGGCATGTGGGATGGATAAGGGTTATGAGTCCCCCCTATCAGTGTTGGGATAGATAAGGGTTAGGGATCTCCCCCGTTAAACATTCATATTACATTTGATACAGATAAGGGTGAGGGGTCTCCCCCATCAGTTTTGGGATGGATAAGGGTTAGTTCTCTCCCCAATCAATCATTCATGTGAATTTGGGTTGGATAAGTGTAAGAAGTATCCCCCATCATAGTTGGGATGGATATGGGTTAGGACTGATCCCTTATTCTAGGTAGAATGCATGGTTTATTTCATGGTTTTGTGGAAATGGTTGGGTATGCCATAAATGAATGTTTGTGAAATGGTACTTATGTTTGTTTGGTTATTTTTCTGGATAAATAACTTGCTAGAAAATTGGTTTCAACTACTCTTGGAATTCCTTTGGTTATGAATGGTTTGGAAACGTGTTTATATTTAGTTATAAACTTATTTTGATAAAATGTTTTATATTACTGTTTTTATATAAATGTGTCTAACTCTTCTATCCTAGTGGTGTGAGTAGGGAAGTAAGTAGGGAAAACCTACTGAGTTTTATACTAACCCCTGCTTTGGAAAATTGGTGGTTTTGTAGTTTTCGTGTTCCTGGAAACAAGTAAAGGTAAAGCATCTTACTGCTAGTGGTATGTGGTAATGCTTGGGAGATGTTGTGGAGATTGGAGCTTGTAGAGAATAGAGTCATGGTGTCTTTTGAGAGTCTTGATTTGTTTATCTATTGTGTACTTTGATGCTTTGTTTGGACATATGTTGTTGTGTACTGGATGTGGTTTGACATAAATGAAGTTTTTTAGTTGTCACTCTTTTGTTCATGCATCATATAGTAAAGAATATTTATTCTTGGTTGGTTTTTGGGTTATTTCTAAAATGGTAAATCATCCCCCAAATTTTATTTGAAACAATTCGGCATTTATTGCCTGCCATTGGCGTCTTGGGGATTTTGCTTAAGGCCTAGTAATGACTCGCCGAGCTCTCAAGCCAATGGGAATTGGAGGGTCATTACAGAGTAGAATATATCATGGTTATTACATTTATATAATATATAAGTATTAAAAGTTTACTTATTTCATTATATTTTCATTAATAGAATAATTTTTTTCAGAGTATGTTTAAGGAGAAAACATGAGAAGTTGGTAAATCTTATGTTGAAGACTTTATCATTCTTTGTAAAACACTATCAAAATGAAGAGAACATTAAAGATTAGTTTGACCAGGGGAATGATAATATTTTAGGGAATTATTTTATAGGAAATTTAAGAATATATTAATTGAAATTTATAATTTTAGGTTTATTATTTTAAGGATGAATGTCACCCCCTTTTATAATAGAGTAAATTGAATCTTTTCGGAAGACCGTTTATGTTTTAATAAGTCCATGACACTATTCAATGTTCAAGGGACTAAAAGTTCACATATAATGGATTTATGGTGTCATTGGGTCAAAAAATACTCATATATGGATTTATATACTTGTTTTAAAATTCTGTCATAATTTTACCATTAATGATTTACATTTTACTCTTATATTTGACATTGGTCACTAATTTTTAACTATGTGATTTTATGTTTTAAAAACAATATAAAATTACCAATAAAACCAAAATCTGATATAATGGAACTAAATTAAACCACTATTTAATCTAATATAATTTATAAATATTATAAAATTATTATTTAAAATTTAAGAAGTAATGCATAGATAAATTATTTTTAGTAAAAAATGACATTTTCCCAAATATGATTTTTTGATTTTATTTAGTATTGATTAATAATAATAATAATGTAAATATATTAACATATGGGTTTATAAATTTCATATGAATCATTATTTAAAGGATGTTATTTTATTTTATTTTTTTGTATATTCGTTGATTTTAATAAAATAATAATTTTAAAATAAATGACTCACAATTTTTTAGGTAGCTAGTATTAAATCAAAAAAATAAACATTCTATAAAAAATTATATTGACCATATTAAATAATATTAATATTAATATCCCAAATATATCATTCATTTAAAAATATTACGATTCTATTTTTAGGGAAGTTAATCTCTTCTTTACTGTGTGAAATGTGTAAAAACCTATTTGTATGAAAAGTGTATTATTAAGCATATAGTTTATATATATGAAAAAACTATCAATGTTAGTGGTTCTAATGATATTAAAAAGTTTATTATTAACAAAATATGTGTTATTTTATAGTTAAATAAACCCTTAAAATTATTTTATACTTTTTAAAATATAATTAATGAAACATATGGAAAATAGTGTTCATAAAATATCTCTAATTTTTTTAAATTGTTATACAATGATTATATGAATCCAACATACTGTATAAAAATGATTCGTCTCACTTTATAATATATTAATTTATTTTAAAAATTTTATAAATTTTTTTTGTTCAGAATTTCATAAATTTATGATATTAAGAAAAATTATATTTTTTTCACTATTTTCATTGAAATTAAATATTTTAGAAGAATCTCAAAAAATATTTTCTAATATAATTTTTATATTAAAAATTAAATATTGATATTTTTTTCAAACTCAATTTCAATAATTTCTGATATTAACATTAAATAATATCATGAAATACATTGAGATACTATTTTTAAAGGAAATTTTTTTTTAAATACTAGTTATTGCAAACATAATTTCTATAAAACAAAAATAATGTTATAGTTAGTCAATAAATAATATAATTTCTTAAAATTGTCTTTAAAAGTAATATTCTTTTATATATATATATATAAAATATAAAATATAAAAATATATAATCATAATCAGAATAAAAAATTATGTAAGTTTGTATAATATGAAATTTATAAATATATTAATTAAGATAATTTAAAATATGGTACTCATATTCATACCTATTAATTAAATATCATTTTTTTATTGATCTCTACATGTTACGAATTCATTTGGATTAAGTGTTTAATTTCATTAAATCTAAAAAATAGTTTATTTATTTATAAGAAATAATATATTATTTTGAGTTATTACATTCTCCATGACCACGTAAATAAATTTATTCCTTATAATTTTATTTATTAATCAATAATGAAATTAGTTGTGGCTATATATAAGATAAATATTTATTAGGGTATAATTTAAAGAGATATATCAATCTTAAAAAATCACAAACATATCTTTCTTTTTGAAATAGTCTTAAAACTAGTTTTGAGTTTTTCTCCAACCTTTTGAGAAATGCTTCTAATATTATTTATAATAAAGAACCACATTGTATAATTTTTTTCTACATTGTGTTTATTATTATCCTTTAATAAGAATTCATATGATGATATGAAATGTAATATTTTTATTCCAAATATTTGTTCCGCTAAGTGGAGAGAACCCACTTAATTCCATAATATCATTAGTCATATTTAAATTGATAATAAAAATATTTTCATGAAGCACATTTTCATAGTCATCAACATGGGAGAAAATATTCATATAATTATAGGTTTTCCTTGACAATTGAATAAATGTGGTAATGATTAAATATTATTATAAAACTTCATTAACCAAATAGGGTATCTATAATAGATTCCAACACCAAAAAATATTAATTATATGTTCATTCTTCCTTTTAACCCCATCATTCATGACCTTATATCACTAGAAGAGTGGTTCCCATGATTTAAGAGGCTGTTGAATCCTATTAATCTCAGTAGTCTAGGGCTAGGGAATCAATTTTAATAATTCTCAAACTTATTGAATTAAAAATAGTAAAGAGTGGGTGTAGCATTAAAAGATCCCTTATTCAAATATATTCTTTATTTTACATATTTTCAAAATTGGGAGCATGATGGAAAACTAATAGAAGATTTTAAAAAATTCCATAACATTATTATTCTATTTTCATGTCCTTTAATGTATTTTCTTTGAAATAAAGCATATAAAATGGTTTTAAGGAATAACATGATGAAATTAAAATGAATAGAACATGAATAAACATATGTATTCATAAAAAATAGAACATGTGATCACATAATTATAGAATCATATGAATGTGGTATCAAAATACAACCTTACATAAACATTCGTTAAGTCTAACTGCTGAGACTATATAATATTGTGGAAAAATTCCCATAATGTATTAAGTTTACTCCCTAATCCAATACATGATGTCTAATTAGTTAAAACATTAACAAATTAATTGGATGATTATATAGGGGAACCCATCATAACATGTTCATGCATATTTCATCCCCATGAAGAATAACACCGATGGAATAATCGTAAGAGTTACCCATGGAATGAAATAGGTATCATAATCATGTAATAAGAAATAACCATAGAGTGTATCATAATAGTGTCTATGAAACTATGTATTTAAATAATACATAGAAATAAATAAGATAAAATAGTCATAGATCATGATAAATTATGCCAACTAACGATAATACATGTAAAAGGAGTATTTAAGAGTCTTCAGAAATGAGACACTTTAGTGTGGTTTGAGGAAAAATATTAAATATTATTTAAATATAACAAAGGAATATATATTTTAATTAATAAATGAACCAATATATTTTTATATGATATAATGATGATTTTAGAATAATTTTGGGTTAAAACATTTATAGAGTGTACTTAAAAATAGTTATGAAATGGAGGAGTTCCCATTATTTGTGCTTTATTATTGGGAATAATTGAGAAGGGATCATTATAAAATATGTATTTACACATAAAATAAGGTTTAATTGATCAATATACATAATTTTGGAAAATAAAAAATATAATTTATAATGATTATATAATAATAATGAAGAAATAAATAGGTGTAAAGAGAGAGACAATGTAACTCAATGTTAATTTGGATGTTCAGAGAGAATCTCTTACCTTATATATGAAAGTGTTCTTCCCTTGGACTTAATGTAATGGATAATCAAATTATATCCATTAATTAACTAGTTCAGAAACAATTATACATTTTTTTATTGACAATAATTTAATTATTTACATCTATGGCCTTTTTTATGAGTTATATTATTCAATTTTATAATCATTGGAGCATTCGTTTCATGATGTTATGACGGGTTCCATTGAGTATAATTTGTGGAGTTCCTATAAAATGGAATAAAAAATCCAAATGTAGAATTATAGGATATTTATGATCATACATTATTTTAAATTATGCCATATATCATTTTTTCCTTATAATACGAGTACTATTCATCTGATTGAACATTAATGATAATTTTTTTTTGTTTTGGCAGTTTTTCGATCATCCCGATCTAGTTTTGTTTTATTTTTTAATATTATGCTTATATATTAGTTACATAACATGAAAAAAAGTTATAATATAGATTTCAAAATATATTTTAACTATTATAATGGTTTTATAATTAGAAATATAGGCAATAATGGAATGTAACAACTCATCTTCCATGAAGTAAAGGAATCAATGCATTACATATGATGTTTTAATTTTTAGAATAAAATGAGAAGAGAAGATAATTAATGTTGGATATTAAATTAATATAATTAAATTAAATTTAAAATAATATACTAGTGTTATTATTATGTTTTTGATATGGGGGGTAAAGGGGGAAAATAAAAAAAATTAAAAGAGAAAGAAGGAGGATTTTACCTCTTGAGTGTCATCTCCTTGAGAACCTCCTTACGACACATGGTATTTGTATTTAAGTGAGACCTAAAAAACTAGGACATGGGGAATTTTTTTGGGAGGGTAATTTGGAATAATATAAGAAAAATCCAAATATAAGAAGGTGTGAGGAGAAGATCTGTTGAGGGGTGGTATTTATAAGGGCAAGAGAGGGGTGTTTTTGATCAGTTATCCATTTATTTGTTACATTGGCTCAAGAATATCAATAGTGTTGATTCTTGAGACTTTGTATTGAAAATGGTGCATGTGTGTTCAAAATAATTGTATCTTAAATCACCCTTGACCCAAAAATATATGTATTTTTTTAAATTAAAATACCATAAATTACTATATTACCCTATTCACTAAAAATCAACTATTTTTTAAAAATACAAAAAAAAATCCATTCCTTTTTTCAAAATTTATATTAACAAATGAGATCTATTTTATTAAAATAATTTTCCAATGGTAGGAAAATTAATTTTTAATTAAAATAATTAATCATTCAATTTTTTTTGATTTTAATATAATGACCTATTTTTTAGCACATTAAAAATTTAATTAAAATCAAATAAAATAATCTTACAACCATAAAAATACTAATTTATGAATAAATGTATGAAAATAATTTTTCTTTTAATTAACTATTTTAATAATAAAATTGTAAATAAAGTTTTATATTTCAAAAAATCAAAACACTTAATTTATCATTTTAAAAAAAAATATTTTTTGATTATATGATATAAATATATCATCATTTAATTTATCAAATAATTAATTTTTATTTATAATATCATATTTTAAATCTATATTTTATTATTAACGTTATGATTTATTTCTACATCTTTGTTTGTGAGTGTGGAAATTCTAGTAGATCTAAATTTTCTTATTTACTGTTTTGGTCCCACTTTAAAATTTAGTATTCTTATTGGTTTGTTTGATGAATAATGTATCATTATACATTTTTTTGGATAATTTTTTTATTATATTCTCTATTTTATGTATTTTATTTATACTACATGACATAATTATAAGAAGGTATATTTTTGGATTATAATTTTGGTAGTTACAAAATAGGCATCCCATTATGAAAGGAAGGATTCTGAATTCAATTATTCATTTTTTAATTCATTCCAAATAATATTACACAATCAAACCCCCATTAAATATTATTTTAATTCCACACAACTCAAGAAACATTTTATATTGATGAATATGTTTCATATGTAAACACTAAGAATAGGATGAATCAGACTTCCTCTTACCCCTACCAAGTAAGATATACCTTATTGTGAATGTGGTGGATTTGGTGTACTCTATTGATGGACTTAGCACTAAGAAATGTTATGCGTGAGTTGAAAAAAAACATTTAGTGGTTCAAATATATGAAAATCCACCCACCAAAAGACTATGGATGAAAATGGGTACTACCCATCCATATGCAATAAAAAAACAAGGCCCACTTGTGGGATTTTCCAACAATTTAACTTTCTACATGATTTCTTGGACAATAAATATAATTCTTATTAAAAAAATATCATAAACCCCGATCGCTAAATCTTCATGATCTTTAATGGAATGTCGATTGAGTTTTATTGATTGATTATATTTTTTCAATATATGATGTCACATGGAAACCACCAAATAGTGGATGGATAAGAGTAATGATTCATGAGAAAAGGGATTTCACTTTTAATGTTTATCATTTCAACACACTATTTTTTTATAAAAAATGGATAATATATGTATAATAAATTCACATAAACATTCTTTGAATTTATTCTTTAAATGAGTTATCAAGGATAATTGTGTCTCATATGAATCATATAATATAATGTTTTATAATACAATGTTAATGATATTTAATGAGTACCCTGGTGAATTTAATTATTATAGTGAAGCATGGTTATTGAAAATATGAATCATAATTTGAGGGAATTGTTTGATTCATTTAAATGAAATTTCCATCCATTTTTCATACATGGGTTTTCTAAAATTTATGTGAATTTATTTATTATTATTATTCATACCATATTTGCTTTTATAGTATCATATACATAATTCATGATAGTATTTATAAAAAAAGTAAATCTAATTATATCATAATAATATTTCTCGAGTGATGTTAGGATATTCCTCAAACTATAACTTGAATTAGATATTATAAAATAAATGACTGTAGGAGAAATATTTTAAAATTATTAAGACATATAAATATATAATCCATTATCCATGATACCTCATATTTTCATTTAATAGTTTTTATTCCATAGAGACCAAAAAATGACCACGGTGAAGAGGACTCATTTTTCTTTCCATTTTTTTCCTTTCAAACCATGATCTAAATATTTTAGCGATAGTTTAAATATAATCATTGGGTGTGAGAAAGTCACGGTTAATGGAATGAATGACATTTTAAGGGAAAATTTTGGGGTGTATAATTGTGGGTATTGAGATTTTTTTTGATCCATTCATTATATATTACTATTTTCACTTCATGACAAAAATAAAATAAAAGAAAAAAATTCAGAGTGTGTTGTAGCATTGAAGAATAAAAAATAAATTTTATAAGTCCAATAATTATTATCATATGAGGTTAGGTGATGGATGTGATTTTTATTCCAATAATGATTTTTAAAAAGATAAAAACAATATGAAAATCATTTTTGAAAAAAATTAAAAAATGTAGTTAAAAATTATATAAGGGGAAATTCATTCATTTTTATTTCATATGTTATGACTTTACGTTAGGCTTGGGAAGTGGGCGTTGTCATTTTTAAGTAAATAATTTCATCGATATTTAATTGTTTTGTGTCATTAAATATGATTTATGCGATAAAACTCATTATTTGATCCATAATTTTGAAAATCAATTCCTTCCAACCCTAATCCATAGAGTCATTTGAACCCTTTTTGTAAAGTATTTATGATTTAAGTACCTTATTTCTGTAATAGGTGTATAATGTGGTTACATTACCATTATTTGTATAAGGATCATGTTATCATGATATTAGAACAAATATTATTGAATTTTTATCATGGGTGATGAGATAAATTATTTAAAATTGAGGTAGATAATGAATTACACTATTTAAAAATAAAAAATTTAGGAACATAAATGAATGAAAACATGGGATTTACCATTTTAAAAAGAGATAAATTATAATACATGGATTGGTTGTTATATTTAAAAATAGTGTATTAAATTTATTTTTTACGTGTAAAATTAAAATATGGTTTAGCAATGATAATTATTAGATTTTATTACTTTGAAATTTAAATATTGATAGAATTGGTGGCCTGTTAAATTGAATATTGATATTTTATGCTAGAGGAAAAGAATATTTATGTGTGGGGGGATTTGAAACCCTTATATTTTCCTAAAATTATTTAAAATAATTCTAATTATTTTGAAGGTTTTCAAAAAATATTCCTATGTGATTCAATGATATAGTAAAATATAAGGAATTATTAAAAAATTGAAAGGAATTTAAATAAGGGGTTTTAATTAATAATTTTTTTGAAGAATATATTTTTTATATTTATTACTACTTTTAAAATTCATTATGCAATTTGTCTGGAAATCATTGCAACATGTAAACCTCAAGGGCCATAGAAGCCTCATTTAAACCTCAGGTTGGTTGGATAGTCAAAAAAAGCCACAAGGAATGCTTTCCAAGTGACAAAGAGATGTTTAAGATGCACTGGGAGAGGCCCATGTATCATGTGGCGCAGTGGAGGAACCCATAGGCATATAAGTGGGACTATTCTCCTAGGTGAATATTTTTCATCTACCTACGATATTGGGGATCGTACATTAGGTAATTATTAGGGAATATAAGCTGAGGTAACATCGGGAAATATAGTTGGGTGTATCAACCTCTCAACCTAGTGTGTTAGTGTTAGTTGGAAGTAAGAGACTCTTTGAGTTCTCTCATGAGGGGAATACCTTTCAGGGAATGAGTGTTGATAGTTGTTTTCACTTCCAATAGTGTGGGGGGGGGGAGGGGACACATTATGTTCCAATGTGATATTTCCCCTATTGCATGCCAAGTCTTTGGTATAATGTGCTATTTATAGTGGGTTTTCTAGAATTTTCTTCCCTAAGATTGTGAGATAGGGTCTGTACCGACTCCATGTATTGGAGTGGGGTCATTTCTTCTTATTATGTAGGAAGATGGAGTGGGACTTACTAATTAGGTCAAGGTGGTGGTCTTGGATGAGGTATCCAAACACAATAATTACCTTTCCAGTAGAGTGGACCTGCTCTGGGAAGTAAGGATATCTATCAGGGATGTGGTTCCAATCATATTTATACAGTGTAGTTGATACCTATGGACAAAATTTATGACATTCCTTAGTGATAGGTAATACTATGTTAGCCTCTATATTAGTATACCCCCTTTTTATTTTGGCCCTTCTAGTTCATTCATATCTGTTCCTATTTTTTAGATCGTTGGACTCAATGTTCAGTTATGTTGTGGTGTTTTACACTTGATACTCTATTGGGAATTCGATTTGATAGTGTACATTAGTTGAAGGAGTTCCCCTTCAAGGAAGGTGGGGTTCACATTATATGGTACCACATTTTCATAGATATGATAGGGTTTGACGTCATTCATAGAATGGAATTTTCGGTTCACTACCCTGATTACATTGATCACTATCATCTAAGGGTGAATTTCATATCACCAAATAAAAGAGTTTTTATTCAAAAAGGTGAATGGTATGTCCATGAATGCCAAGATGGAACCGAGCATCAGGATCTAATAAGGAAAAAATCATATATTGATATCTTATATCTGGATGATTAGGGAATGTGACAAGCAGTTTTCAAATCAGTAATTGATCTTTTAAGGGATGTTTTCCTAGATGAATTTTTCAGGACTATCTATTGAGAGGGAGATACTATTTTTCCATAGATCTAGTTCCTAGAGGTACAATAGTAACCATTCCTCCCTATAGGATGCATACTACTTTGTTACATGAGATCAATAGGAAGCTAGAGGATTTAGAGGGTTAGGGGTTTATAAGACCCAGTAATTATCTAGGAGGTTCACCAACCCTTTTCACTAAATATGCGGATGGATCCATTCCAATATGTGAGGAGTACCAAATATGTAATGAGTTGATGGTAATGACCCATAATCCATTGAGTCAGATAAATAATCTCTTCGACCAGCTCTGAGGAGATATGAAATTATTGAAGATTAATCTAATATTGGGATATAATCAAGCATGTTTTAGATCATCAGTTATACCACGTATGGCATTACATAGTGTATATAGACTGTAAAATAATTTGGTCATGTATTTTGGTCTCCCAAATGAACCAGATGTTTTAAAAGAATTTATGAAACTGTTTTTCCATCCATATGTGGATTCATTTATGCTGGTTTTCATGGATGATATCTTGGTGTATTCTCACACTAAACATGACCATGGAATACATCTTGATATTTTATTTTATACACATTGTGAGAATCAATTATATTATATCCTTACAAAGTACATGATTTGGATGGATAGCATTCACTTCATGGGTTATATTATCCTAGAGAAAGGAATTTTGGTTAATCCGGAGAAGCTGAGAGTTGTAGTTTTTATGGACAATCACATGAATGTCATTGATATATAGAGTTTCCTAGAGATATAAGGTTATTAAATGTTCTTTATAAAGTACTTATAATACATATAATCACCTCTTATGTGTTTGGAAAAGAATTGTGGGAAGTTATCATGGTCCAAATCCAAAGACACAAACTTCTAAGAGCAGAAAGGAAGACCAAATTCCATGATAATCATGATTTAGCTAGATTTTGGAAGAAAATAAATTGTGTATTAGGAAACACAAGGAATCAGGCAAGAAGGTGATATGATGAAGGAGGACCGAGTGGTAGTGTATTAGTTTCATTAGTGGAGTCTAAATGAGAGTAATTACCCAGTTTGTGATCTTAAGAAAACTACTATAGTGCATGACTTGTAATCTTAAAGGTGTTACATACTAGGAATTAATTTTTTGGTGATTATAGACAAAACAAATCCTCAAGTAAATATTAACAAAGTGTGACAAGAATCTCAGGTAGTGTAGGCGAGTTCAATACCTACAATATTTTGGCTTTGATATTTCCCTTATGATTAGAACGGTAAATAAAATTGTAGATTCATTTAGTATAAAGAATAAGATACAGGAATATAAGGAGTCCAGTAGAGAGTGGAGGATTGTGGAATTATTTTTAGAGATGCACATGGATGTACAGAATAGTATCAAGAATAATTTTCTATCATCTTGGTAGGTGAATTCCAGTATACTTTATAGGGTGAGGATGATACATATATATCATATTTTGAGGGTATAGTGTATGAGATAACATATAATACGATACCCATCCACTTAGTCAGACCAATATCAATGATGAAATTCAATTTTTGGGTTTTAGTAACATCTGGGAGGATTTGATGTGAGAATTTCAGGCCTCATCTTGAAAAGTTAATCTGGGTTCCTCTAAGATGTATCAAAACATAATATCCTTGTATTTATGGCCTAGTATGAAACATGAGATATCTGACTTTATTACTCAGTGTTCCACTAGTCTACAATTGAAGGTGAATCATTATTGCCTTTTAGGACTCTTGAAACCATTTTACACAGTCGAGTAGAAATGGGACAATGTAAAACTATATTTCATAAATGGTTTACCTAGATACCCTTGGGGTAGTAACTCCATATGGGTGATCAAACATAGGTTGAAAAAGGACTCCCATTTATTTCCAATTTAGAAATATTAATCAATTTATGAGCTCAGAAGGATCTGAATTGGAGAGATCTTATTCCAACATGGGATTCCACATTATATAATATTAGAAAGAGACACTTGTTTCACATCATGGTTCTGGAAGTGGGTGCATATTATACTTGGTTCAATGTTACTGTTGAGTATAGACGATCACCCACAGAATGATGACCAACATGAGTGTATAATATAGAATTTGGAGAACATTCTATGAGATAGAATCCCTGATTTTGGAGGTTATTAAAAGAAACACACGTCTCTCACAGATTTCATTAATAATAACATCTTCCTAGGGACCATGGAGATAGATACTTATGAGGACTTGTATGATAGGATATTCTATACACCCATGTGCCGGTTATTGGTAGGAAAGGTATCCCAATAGTGTCCACATCTCAATCAGGAGGCTTTGGAGAGGGTTTATATTGATACTAAGAGGATGTATACATCTCAATATAGAGAGAAATAACATTCCAACTTTCTTCATTGACCACTGGAGTTATTTTTAGGGATTCAATTTTTCTTGTGATTTTTTCAAAGATTGGGGAATATGTGTATTTAAAAACTAGGGAAATTGTCCCCACATTATTTTGGTCTCTATGTGATTCTAGAGAGTGTTTAGCTGATAGCCTATCATTTGTAGTAGCCTAAGAGGTACCGATCCATATGAAACATCTTCCATGTATCAAATTTTCATAGATATAATTATAATATATTTCATATAATATAGCCTAATGATATTGAGTTGGAGGTAGATGCATCTTTTGGGGTGAATCCTATTTTTATTGTTGATCATTTCACAAAGGATATACCATGATTATATGTTCCTCGGAAATGGGTGATATGAAATATTGAATGATTTCATGATGATACATGGGAAAAAGAGATAGACATAAATGTTGAGTTCCCATTTCATTTCTTAGATAATCATTAATTTCTTTTAAAAAGGAAAATCTGAGATGAGTTTCTTTTAAGAGTAGAGATTTCAATGAAATGTCCTTTTATTAAGGTATGGATCTTTTTTTCTGTTCGAATCCTTTGTTTACTTTTGGGAGTTAATCTATAGGTCACATGAGTTTGTGGAGATTATAGTGCTTATGTAGATCTCATAGGCTCTATTTTTGGTTGGGATGAATGGTTAATAAAAAATGTGAATCATAGTCTACATGGCTTCTAATAACTCTACTGGGGTGGTATAGTTAAATTTTATGGGGTACATGGTTTTCTATAACCATGCTACTGAGGTTGCACAACCATGTGAGGGGAATGCATTTTTTAGTAGAGAAAAAACATGTTCGACGCATACTTTGTCTAACCATGTTTCATGAATCTGCATGTGAGGTTTTTAGGTAGTTCATGACAAATGGTTTGGGCATGGTATGGCCAACTGTGTGGAAAAAACAAGTGACCTAGTTTTTAAAGGGTAAATGGCCACATTCCATTGGATATTTATATATTTAAAACATTTTCATCCTTTGTTATTTCCTCCAATAGACAATCCTACCTCTCCCATTGGAGATCACCCACAGAATCCTCCTAAACTTTGAGATATCATCTTTGTATGATGTTCAATTCATGAATGTTTCATCTCATTAGATAGATGTTGGAGAGTTCTTATTTTCATAGGAATAATTTTTCATTTGTCTCTCTATCGATGTTGATATGTTGGTGAATTTAAATATTCAATATTTTAAATATACCTTTAAATATTCACTATTACAGGTTGGGAATGGATTATGGTTCTTATGATGGATTATGGTATGTTTTATATACCTTTTCCCCTTAATGACATATGGTATATAATTTTGTTTCATTATGTCTCAAGTTGGACCCTGTTATAGGCATTGATCATGAAATAAATCAATTCCTCGATTAAATTATTTGAACCAAAAGGGGTTTCCCACATAAACCCATGTTGTTGTTAGAGGTTTCCATCCCCATCTTTAATTACCCTGGAAATGTGTTTATGTATCCAAACCATGCTAGAGATCCCCATTGGGTGTGTGTGAATTCCTGATTTTTAGTGGGATCCATTTAAATTAAATGGTTAATTTATGATATGGATTATGACTCTATGAATTCATAAAAAATGTTTTTAAATGTTTTAATGGATAGAAATTAAAAATGTGGATTTAGTTGGATGAAATCATGGATTTTATATTATTATTAATTTGTGATATTGATAATGGGGTTTATAGTTTGTCTAGGATGACTCATTTGAATGACATGATCATTAATACTCCATGGATTCATCATACTTGGATGCCTTGGAGCATTCCACTCCTTGGATTTAATTTACATGATTTACATGACCAATTATGATACTATGGAAATTTCTAATCCTTTAATTTGATGACCCACTAGGATGAATTGTAAATTTTTACTCCTTAGATCTAGTGTACATCACCCATTATAAATCACATAAAATTTCCACTCCATTGATCCACTTTATAAATATTAATTAGATTTCCTGTTCATTTATACTCCTTGGATCTGATAAACATGATTTTCACACCTCAATTGGATGGATTGTAATTTTATACTCCTTAGATCCATAAAACTAAACTTACTTGGATTCCATGGAAATTTTTACTTCAGGGATCCCGATTACTTTGATTTCGTGGAAATGTATACAACTTGGATCCTGTCCCATGTTGGAATGATACTTGATTTTATAGAATAGTCCATTGATGGTGCTTCTTATGCCTTATACATAACCCTTACTATTATGCATCTTGATCATTATATTCCTTAATATACTGGAAGGTTTCATTTTTACATGTATCGTTACATGGATTTTATATAAATTGAACACTAGTTCATCATATATATATATATATTCTAGTCTTCTATAGACACCATTAGTAATGGACTACTGAGTTTTATCTCACACCCTATTCAGGCCACTATTGGGAACTAGGACAGACTACATGGATGCATGTATAGACTGGGGAAAGAACTAGCTTTATAATGCCTGATTGATTGTGCATCTGAGTTAGGTATATTATGAATGAGCTATTGATCATGATGTAATATTGGGAATGTCATTTTAATTTTTATGTAATTTTATACATGTATTGTTATGGATGCATGTTTCCATGTATTTTATATCTTTTTTTTGTTGATACAAGTCATGATAATCATTTTTATATGATATATATTTGGATTTTTTACAACTTTTGTTAAATGTATGTATACTTTTCAATCATACTAATTGAAATTATTCTTCCTCTTAATTATTCACTTATGATCCACTTCATTACTTTGATCATGAGGGTATATCATCCCCACATTAAAATAATATATCCTAACTTATAGTGAGAAGCCTCTTTCATATAGGGAGTTGAGCTTGAGGCCATGTTACCCACCATCTATGAAAAATGTTTTGTGGCACCCAGGTAGGGACATTAAAATGAAAATGTTATAGTTAAATGTTATCATGGAATTTTAAAGGGAAATCTCAAATGGTCCAATTTCTTCACTTATAAAAGAGAATCACTTCCACCCCTCCATAGTAACACATTCATTTTGATATATCACATAAACTATGCCTAAAGTAACTCTCATTGAATGAATTTTATCATTCATAATCCCCCATTCTTAAGATGTTATATTATGAAAGTCACATTTATGGAAATATCCAATAGAATATAAAGTCTCCAAAATATGTATTACCTTATTCATATCCTTATACCATTAATATTTCTCATCCAAATCAATTATATCAATAAAAATATTATTAAATTAGAAAAATTATTCTATAATATGTTATTGTATCAATGTAATAAATTTTATTTAATCCTTGATATCTTATGTGGAAAAAAATCTTATTAGTGCATTCTATGGACTACCACCTCTACTAGGTGATTCCCTCCATTTTTAATCACCACAATTGCAGGATAAGAAAATAAATATAATGGATGATTATATATGATATATATATATATCAATTATTTTAAATTTTTTGAATTGGCATTTACAATCTATTCCTTTCATTCGTTAGGAAGCAGAAACAGTAATCATCCGTATGTGCATACTATCACCTCCACATGAATTCCATTTTTCACCACCACCAATCATGGATGGATTAAAAATTTATTTAATATATAAAAAATGATTCCATAATACTATTTATATTATTTATATTACCAAACTACATTACAACACTTTCTTCCATGATCAGGATACATAAGAAGTTATAAAAAATTTACCAAACACCATCATGTATCCAATATAGGAAATAAAAATATATAAGAAATAAATATTACATGATAATAAAATTTTCATATTATATAAACAATTATTTTTCCTAAAATGGTACATAATAAAAATAATTTTATTATTTCGGATGTTAGGTATGTGTGAAGATTTAATATATATAATGGTAAGGATTATGTCTTAAAAGTTCCTCCTTTTTGAAACATTTACATTTATGAACCTAATTTATAATAAAATATGTGAATACTACCAATTAGATATTTAATATATTTTAATATCATAATTAATTTTTTTTCCTAATATGCAATATCTCACAGTTTGAATTGATTTTTATAACATTGTTTCATATATTGTATGGTTCTATCTCAATCACACATCATTAAAGAATTATTTGACGTTATTCACAAATAATCATCCCATGAATAATAATATCATAAGTTATACTTTGAATTTAAAACCTCAAATTCATTCATGCTTTTTTATTTCATTAATCTATGATTTATGTCTTCCCTAAAATCTAAGGGTCTTATATAACTCAATCTAATGTCATGATTTATAATTTTTATCCTTTTTTGGACCTTCAATTTCATTTGGTATGACATATTTTTAACATTTGAGAACAATTTTGATTAAAAATTCATTTTTATGTGTTCAAATTATTCTTCAAAATGATTTTTTGAATAATTCACATCTATTTAAACTATGATTTCTAGTACTTGATAATTATTTCCCTTCTCACTGATGTTCCATTTTTTAATTTGAATCCTAATTATGGGATATATACTGTTACCTTCATAATTTTATCTTTGTATTTTCCAAATTATGTTTCATCATCTATTTTTCAATATGTGTTTTCAAGAAAATTATTTTAAATTGGTTTTCCTTCCATTATCATTTTTTTGGAAATCTACACCTCATTCATTTATTTCTTGTTACACATTCTCTTTGTTTTTTAACTTTTATAAAATATTCTTATCATGTAATTAATATTTTTGTTATATATTTCACTTAAATATATACCATGTAAAATATCAATTTCATTTTCGGGGTTATATATTCCATTAATTCCCTTCATCATTCATAATTTTAATTAATCATATTTTTTGAGAACTTTCCTATTTATTTTCTTATATTGAGTATGATACCCATTAATAGTTTTTAAATAATGAATAAATTGAAAAAAATATTTATTTTATGTAGAAAAATATTTTTTCAATTCTATTTATATATATAATATTAATGATATTTTATCATTTAAAGGATCCTTTTCAGGATTCAAAAGATTTACCAGAGTTGTACATTTTTATTATTTCTTCTCCTAGATCATTCAATTAAAATATTTATAATGGAAAATAATGATCAAGACCTATGTTTCAATTTAATTATAAACATCAATGTAAATTATTAACTTGTTCTATTATTAGTGCTTTTGATGTATCCTTTGGTTATGCATTGAATCAGAATTTTTAAATTCACTTCTTTCTCATTGGATTGATCATGATTAGGGAGTGAACATAATCACTTATGAGATTTTTTCCACTACATTTATTTTATAGGGGGTTTAACGTAGTCCACTATGTGAAAATTCTTATAATATAATTATTATCATGGGATTATCCCGTGACTTATGTTAAAAATATCACGTTTTATGACTTTTCACTTGTTATTGATGTTATGAAATTATTTCCTTATTCCATGTCTCTATTATTATAACCGTTATACATAGGATACCATGTTATGACTCACGACACTAATGTTATTCTTTATTTCCATGTTTATTACCTTTTTGGGATTTACATCCCACATTATTCCTTTTGTATTTTTTCCTGGATATTAAATGTTTTTTAGGAAAAGTTTTGTGTAACAAGAACAATATAGAGATTTAATTAAAGATTATTTATTTATGTTTGAGGTAATTTATTATTATATCTAATCATCCAGAGTCATTAGATCAGTCCATGATTTATATATCCCTATAATACATTGTGTAAATAATTATATCTCATGAGATGTTTTGTAAGATATTATGGAGTGATCCAAATCAACTATGGAACTTTCTCCAATATTTTTATTGAAACGGTTAGTGAACCCAATTGGCTAAGGTAATCTCAACACCTTAGGATTATTGGTTTCTTTTTAAGAATTTATAATATTTATAATATATTATTTGATGATGTTTCCCTATGATTAATATCTTTTGACACAATTTCATTATTCTATGAATCCATTCTTATAAAAATAATATTTATGATGCCATGTTACGAAACATGGCACGCATGTGATTCTTTACTTACATGATTATTCCCTTACCAAGAATTATATCTCACCCTTTTCATTACGTATTTTCCAAAGAGTATCCTATTTTTTATAAAATATTATTTGGAGTTAGGTTCACTATATATATTTTTAAATATATTAATTGTTTATATGTATATGATAAAAAAATTTAATTTTATAATATAAATACACTAAAACAATATAATTTTTATATGTATTATTTGGATAGTATTTTATAAATAATGAAATAAATATGTTCAAATATTGGGACACTATAATTAGTATTAGATGAAGGATTAGTTATTTTTTGATATTAGTATTAGAGAAAATATATTAAAACCTTTTGGATAATTCTATGTGATATTTTTATGTATATAATAAATTCTTAAATTTTTTATAATGTATAGAGTTTTTGGTTTTTCTTACAAGTACACCCTTGTATGGATACTAGATATTGGCTGTGGAAATGGAATAAATAGTGCACGAGAATAATTACCATTAAAATTATTTGTTGAAATTTGAAATAATCATCACTATAATTTTTAAAGAGTTGATATAGGACTATATGATTAGGTAGAAACTATGTGAGGATATGATTTAGATGATAATATACTCATTAAGGACCTATATGAATGATTTATTTTCATGTTACACTGAGGGAATACGTTTGGAAGTATAATATAAACCAACTTAATGTAACCAATGATAAACCAAAACTAAGAGGTTGAAATTAAAGAATTACTAGCTGATGATATGATGAAAAAATTGGAAACAATTGGTGGTAGAATACAATTTATTTTATTAATCATAATAAAACCATTATGATGTTAATTGTTCACCACTCATGAAAAACATTCTGATTTTAGTGGCGGTTTGAGAAAGAAGAAACCATGTTAAACACAATTGTTAGGGATAATGTGATTATTAGCATAAAAAGAAACTTGTTATAGTGGAATATATACTAAGAAATATTGGGATTATTCACATTAAGATATCATGAATCATTATTAACATTGCAAACAAATATAAAAGCATGAGTCCAGCAAAAAAGAGATGCATGTAGGATTATGAAAATTAATGCAATAATGAAAATTGATGAATAATGACTCAATTTCCTCCATCTAAAAAATGTGGCAATTGACACCAAGGGAATTTCCTCAAGGTCATTGGAATATTATTTACTTGTGGAATATGGACTCAATGAGCATAATATTTTCTATTAGAATATTGATATATTAGATAACATGATGGGAGTGGAATGATTTTATCTAAAATAACCATTAAACTTCCAATTCTATAAGAGTGGAAAACATGGCAATTATTGGAATCAATTTATCCATAACTAGTATAGATACACTGATACCTTGATACCTAAGCTAATACTGACATATCCTGAAGGGAATTCCCTATCCCTATGGGTTAGGGACTAGCAAATTGAATCAAACATGATAAAGGTGGGGAATATTTTTTTACTCACAAATATTTATGTAATAGATAAAATTCCGTATGCACAATAGATGTATTCATAAGGAGAATAATACCCGAAGTTAACCAGATAGATAATCCCAATGTACAAAAACAATATACCAGATATAAAAAGATAAAAAACCCATGTTCCCACATTCACAACACTATGAACGAAGAGACCAACAACCACTACCTTGAAGAGGTGTTTTCCCTTGAATTAACCAAGAAAGAGGGAATCTATAAACACATGAAGGTGTAGATAGTGTGTGAGCTAAATCCCATTAGTTTATCACCAAGTATTCTGTAAAAATATTCCACATTAATTAACAAAATAAATATTTCCATTATAAATAAATTATAATGGAAGTACAAAATCATATTAAAAAAATGACATTACATTTCAATTGATGATTTTTTTTCAGGATATGGATTAATAAAATTTTATATAAAAAATATTATATAAATTCGAAAGGAATTTTTAAAACATTTTACAAACAATATAATATAAAAAAAAAATAAAAAATGAGCAACAAGGTCATATTCAAAGAGATATAACAGTTACAGGTTATGGGTTCCTACCACACTAAAATAGGTGATCATGAAAAAATATATATACACATCCCCCATACACTAGTCAATGAGGACTCATCACCATCCCATCGGGGATATTACATGATTCAGTTTGTTTTATAGAGTTTTAAAGAATTAATAAATTGTTTTCCCAAATAACTCACAAACTATCTAGACATACATGTGATAAAAAAAATCAATAATGGGTAATTTATCTAAAAAATTATTAGAATACAATTTAGAAATTTCCATTTTCAATATACCAATTTCTATTTAAAAAAATATGTTATTAATCAATTCATTCCCTTTTCTTGGATAAATCCAATGAATAATCTTATCAAAATAATTTATTTAATTTTCTCAAATTAAAATTTTAAATCAATATCAAAAATCAATTTCACAATTTAATTCCCTAATTTAATTTGAAAATTTCCATTAAATTCTACATTAATATCCCAATTCACTTTAATTGGGAGTTTTCCCCTAATTTCATACCAATGAATATTAAAATCACAATTCGACGTGAATTGGAATTTTCATAATTCAGTTGAATGATATTTTATTCAAATCCTGGAATTTAGGGTTAAATCAATTTTAAAATGTTAAATGAAACCACCTATTGAAAAAAATAGATCATTCATCACAACACCCACTACTATAAAATCCATAAAAGTGTTTTGGAAACTATTCTATGAGAATGATAGCTAGATTCAAGATGAAAATATTAATATTTGATCCTCCAATGACAGGGAGATCTACCAAACAATAAAGTGGAGAGGGGAAAATTGTCGGTGAGAAGGAACAGTGAAATAATTCTTTCTAATAAAGGATAAAAAATTTATCTAAAATCTTTGTTCCATCTTATAGAGGGTTTAGATAAGAAAAAATTTGTTATTGGGAGCCCTATGAACCCTGTAAATCAATATTTCTCGAGTTATGGTCGAGTGGGGGTCCAAATAGTGCTGAATGAATTTTTAATTTAATTTTCTGTTTAAAAGAAATCAATGTGCATGGTTTAATGGAGGGTGATGAATGGTTTTTCAAACCATGATCCAACCATGGAAAACCTCACTTATTAGTGTTTCATCATTTGTACTATCATGGAACATCATTTTCAAAAACCTTTCTCCAATACTCCAAATCCCAATAACCTTACAAAATTTTTAAAATTTATGTTCATGAACCCTTTAATGAGACCCAACCGATGAATAATATTAAGAGTGTCCATGAGTTCTTGAAAATCATAATAGGATGTAACAACCTCCCCACCATTGAACCATTACGTGCATAGGAATCTTATCAAGAAGCTTCAATGTCAAAAATATGAGGCCACTTCTCTTTCACTAGATCCTCCCTCTCCCAAATATCATGTGTATCAAAACCATGCCTCCATAGCACTTGAACAAAAGGTATCTCCCAACCATAAAGTACCTTGGTTTCATAATAAAATATCCTCACATGATACTCATTCATTGAAAAATTAGGCTTGACATCATGATCACTCTAGATCAGAACATTAGATGAATCAGAAATACACCTTCATAGCTGAGATACATAGAACATGTTTCAAAACCATGTTAGATATAGAGTATGTGATAACTGATAAAACACTTTACAAACATTCTCAAAATCCTAATTGGGTCCCAAAAAATCTGGAGCAGGCTTCCCTTACATGCCCAACTTAGTCCAATAAAGGATATTTCACTAATTTATGACTAATAGAACTGATATTAACAAAGATTGAAATACATGGCCTGAAAGGATCCATTCTAATAGTTAACTTGTAACTATTTATAGGAAAAATCAACCATCTCTAAATGTTCATCGTAACACCCTACAAATATGAATAACATAATAAAAAATAATTTCATCATGAATACATATTGTTCTTTCCACATGTCCATCCGACTATGGATGATATTCCCTAATCAAATGAACATGAAATCCCAGTTCTATTTGAAGGAATCTCTAAAAGAAAGAAATAAATTGGGGATATCCATTTGATACTATAGAAAATAAACTTCCATGAAAAAAAATCTATTTTACAATAAGATTTTCTAGGACTTCAATATTGGTTATATCTAGGATTGGTATAATGTGTTTCGATTTGGATAACCAATCAATCATGATCCACATCACATTCTTTTTTTTGAGTACATGATAACCCCAACACAAATATACATAATGATATCATCCTAATTCTATATTGGTACTGGATATTCCATAAGAAAACATGAATGTATCTAGTTCTCAAACATATCATCTTGTCTTGTATAACAATGGGAGTAAAAATCATATATGAATCATCTCAAAAATAGCCATTTGAATCTTCACCGAATGTCATAGAACATTTTCGTGATTCCTCGGTTTACTTCATACTACGAATTATAGAAATCCCCCGCAACATATATTATCACAAGAAGTGGTCTAATTTACTTGTTCTAAAAACATAGAATAACCTCCGTGGAGAACAACCAATCAGTTATAGTCTTCCCACATTAAAGAGAGTTCATAATGCAATGGAATTTATCATCAAGATTCTCTTCCTGAAGAACCATCTAAATAACAGTAGAGGTCAATTGAACATGGGACATGGAAACCTTGATTAATTAATTGGGGACACCTATATGAAACTCTGAAATAATATCCCTAATGTTCCGCTCTCCCAAGTATTCTATCACAACATTGGTTGGAAGTTTACTACTCAAGGAATCTGCAATGAAATTCCTCTTCCACAATGAATAAGCATCATTAATGTCAAAATATTTTCAGTACTCCACCCAATGCCTATGGAAGAGATTCAAATATTTTTCAATGAATATAGTAATCAATATCTTGAGGATAGAATACACAGTAATTTTTTTTTGAAAATGTAATGTTTCCAACTCTTATGTTCATACATCACTTCTTCTCAGTCATGGCCACGTGTTAGATAATTATTCTCATGTGGTCTAAGAAGCCAAGAGTAATAGGGAACCATGTGATAACCCTAAATAAGAAAACTACCCAAAAACGAATCTCATTCATTACTGAAGACCACATAGACCTACTCAGCTTCAAGAACAGTCAACAAGGGTGAAGATGTAAAAATGATCTTTCAGCTCAAAAAGAAAACCTATCATTTTTCATCCCAAGAAAACATCACTCTATTTTGAGTAATAAAATTCATTAGAGAATCCATCTTTTAGAAATAATTTACAAACCAATTGTAATATCCATCCAAACCCTTGATGCTCCAAATATCTAAAAAATATCACAGTTTTTCCCATTTCATAACAAATTTCACCTAATTAGGATTAACTAAGATATTATATTTTTACCCCACATGTCCCATAACTTCACATCCCGAATTAATAAATTACATTACAATTTCATGCAATAAATTCAATGATTTGACAACAATTCCATAACATCTCTCAGATAACCCACATTATCCTCCTTAGACTTAGAGTAAATAAGGATTTCATCCCCAAATACCACCAATAATATATCACGATATTAATGGAAAATACAATTCATTAAATCCATAAATAATTCAGAAGAATTATTTCAACCAAAAGTAATTAAAAGGTAATCATAATGGACATAGCTCCTACAAATTGTGTTTCTTTTAATTTAAAATTATTTTTTTCTCAACAGGTGATAACCAAATCTTCGATAACAACTTCACCCCTTTAATTTGGTCAAATTGATCATAGATGTGTGGAAAATAATATTTTTTATCGTAACATGATTAGGTTTTCAGTAATTTACACAAAGAAATAGAGACCCATCATATTTCCTAGAAAAGAGAATAGGTTCCACCCAAGGTGATACACAGGGGCGTATAAAGCCTTTCTCTAACAGACAGTACAACTAATTTTTAAACAATTTAATTTTAGCTCATTATAGGTGGTAAAATTGTATAGATATGAGCTAGGTACCAGAACATAATTCTATTAAAAAATATACCTCCCTTAATGACATTGAACCAAAGAATTAAAATAGAAAAACTTCATGATACTCAACAAAAACTAAATGGATATCATCACTCAATGATTCTCTCTCTAGATCCAAATGGAACACATAAATTACCTTCCCCAAATCTGGATAACATGGTCTAGCTCTGATCAACCTTGGGTCCCATTCTCCCTAAAGATATAGAACTCCCTATAGGGATCCATAATGGAGAACCATCGATGATAAATGTCAATCCAGTCTTTATAATCAATGATCCAAATCGTCTAAAAAATAACATTAAGAGGTTTCTTATTAAGAACAAGAAAATATCTAGCTTGATTAATATTTGATAAAAAAGAAAATCTGATAAGGACAACATAGACCCTACTCTCTTTCTGTTTTGAGGTGTGTCTTAATATCCATCACATGAGATGAAATCTTCATAGGTAGATTTTGAGTAACAATAAAATGTGATTAAAAGAAGCAATGATATGGAAAAATATAAAATAAATCATTTAATACTAAAAAATCTATAGTGATGGTACCTCTCACTATTTCTAGACCAATATTTGCTTTCTTGGGATAATCTTCCACTATACGAATAAGCTTTTTTTTATTGATTCAGGTGTTTGGAATCCCATTGTTCTTGAAACATATGATCACACAACATTAATTTTTGGTGAATAGGATCTCATTCCACTCTGGGTAAGATAATAGACTAGATATAACTTCTTCATGTGACCTGATAATCTACAAGAACCACATACCTTGGATTCCTCAGTGAAAACCTATTTACAGTTCCCATTCTTTCCATATAAGAAGAAAATAAATGGGCCTATGAATGAAATTATAGGAGGTCTAGAAGAACCCTTATGATGATAAACAACATGAGGATCATCACGCTTCCTCTATATTTTGAAGGAACTCATAGAACTGCCACCAGAAGAATAAGGAACTCCACTAAACCCTAACTTACATGCTAGGGCTATCACAACAATCAAATATATATAAAACACATTTTCTTTGGAAGGGATCCTCAAAAAGAAAACCTAATAACGAATATCAGAACGAAGTCCCATCTCAAGACATAGAGTGTTAATATTCTTTGTAGATAATATATCATTTCCAAACTTAAATTGCTCATCAAATTAGTTTTTGTATGATTTCATGATCCTATCAGCCTAATTGAGTTTGAAAAATTCAATATCCATGGAAAAATCAGTCTACTATGGATATAACTATTTAGAGAAATGACATTAAATTTATCCCAATTTAATCCATAATTATTCTTATCCATACATAATGTTTCACACAAACTCCTTATAGGTATCTATAACATGACATTTGAAAATTTCACCTTGATAGAATCAAGAATCTAGAAGAACACAAATAATAGTTCAACTCTGCTAAAATAATACATAGCCTCATGGAGATTGTTTTTTGCTGAAGGAATTATTGAGAATGAATCTTGAATTCATCTATATAAGGTTCCATAGATGGATTTTGAATGGGAATGGGTACAGATTCCATTCATAGATCCTGTAAAACACAAATTACAACCTCATCCTAAATTGGGTCTATAAATGGATTTTGTCACTATGGTTCATCAAAATAATCCTAATATATCATTTTCACATGTCCTCTTAGAGGTATGATTATGTAAAACATAATTTGAAAAAATTGAAGGCATCAGAAAGGATACATAGAACAACTCTCAAATAACTAAAATAAGGAATTTAATCAATTAATGTAGCTGAAGAATATTTAGATTTCAACATATCCAAAATCTATAGTGGGGAAATACTAGAACTAAACCTCAAGATGTATTACGAAACCACCACTTGAAAATTAAGGATCATTAATATGAGAGTTGGCTTTGAAATCATTTATAACTACATTATATTTCTTGACATTATAACACAATTACATACTCACATCAAGGAAAGACAGATAATATTCACCTTTGATAACAATTTTTTATGTAAAGGCCAAGATACCTTGGAACCATGATACTCAATAAAACACTGACTTGATGTGAAGGACATTCCCTGTCCCCATGGGTTCGTTACTAGGACCTAGAATCATACAAGATAATGAATGCAATTTTTTTCCGGACAAACAACAGTTGTAATAAATACAACACAAAATGATCAAAAGAAAAATCATAAAGGAAAAAAGTACCGAAATTAAAAAAGGTATAGACAACCAAATTACAACAAAAAATTACTAGAAAAAAATGATAAACTACCCAAATCCTAAAGCATTCGACAATAAAATACTAGATAGAAACAACCACCACCTCTAAGAGGTTCTTTTACCTTTCTCATACCTCACAAGTGGAAATCTACAAACACCAGACATAAAATGTAGAGTATGGACTAAAATAATAGTTGGGTATCACCACGGATTCCATAATAATATTCCAAATTATTAAAAAAAATGATTATTACAATTTCAAATAAATTTCCATGGTATTACAAAATCGTATTTAAAAAAAATCATGCCTTACATTTCAATTGGTTGAAAAATTTCATTTCATGGATTAATAATAATTTTATATAACTTTTTTTAATAAATTCACATGGTATGATTTTTTTTCAAACAATGGAATATATAAAAATAATCACAAATGAGACAATTGTGATTTTCCAAGAGTTACGATGGTGATAGGTTATGGGATCCCCACACACTCAAATAGGTTATAATGGAAGTATTTATACACATGTCACTCTCATAGTGGTAAAAGAGGACTCATCACCATCCCATGGGGTATGTGATCTATTGTACTATGTTTTGTCAGAGTTTCAATGAATCAATATAGTTTTTTCCCAATTCACTCACAAACTACACAGTCTTTCATGATCTCAAACAATAATAAATAACGGTTAATTTATCCCAAAACTATTGAAAATAACATTACCCCTTTCAAATTTCAATATTCAAATTTCTATTTTAATCCAAAATAGGTTTTTAATATAGTCATGCCGTTGTTCATGATAAAACCAACAATGGTTCTTATCATAAAAATTTATGTAATTTTTCTCAAATAAAAATTTAAAATCAATTTCACAATTTAATTCCATAATTTAGTATCATAATATCCATCAAATTCCACAATCACTGCCTAATTCATTGGAATTTGGGGGTTTCCCCAAATATAATTCAAATGAAAATTGAAATCCCAATTCAATGCATTGCGAGTTTTTTAGAATACAATTGAATGAAATTTTATTTAAAATATTAAATTTTGGGTTAAATAAATTTTCTAATATTAAATTGATCCACCTACTGGAATAAATATATCACATCTCACAATTTCTGCAAAGGGAAACTCCAAGGAAGAATGTTAGTAACAAAGATATGAGAATTAAAACAACATTAATGTTCTAAAAAACAATGTTTATATCCTCCCAAAATAGGGAGATCTATCAAAACCAAATGAAGGTAGAAGAAGAGTGTGGGAGAGAATGAATGGGGAAATAATTATATCCGTAAAGGATTTCATGATGAATTCCTTACATTGATCCACTTTTGAGAGGGTTATTGGATCCAAAATTGGTTCTTGGGAGACCTCCCAATATATCAAATCGAGATATCCTTTGTTAGGGATGGTAAATTTTCTAAATTGGGGTTTGGGAATTTTTAATATAATTTTCATAATTAATGAAATCTACATGAATGGTTTTCTAGAGGGGGTCTCATGGTTTTTCCAATAGTGAACCCTAACCATGTGCTCCACTAAAGGGGGGAACAATTTATATAGGGTGGGTGTATGGTTTTTAAAACTATGTGGTAACCATGAAGAGACTTATTGCCTAATTGTCCTAAGTTTTCAATATAATAGAGCATGTTTTCGGAAAACAATGATCCATCCATTCCCAACCCAATATCCTTCCAAATTTTTAAATAGTTCACTGAAGAACCCCTAAATGAGACCCAACCAAAGTATGATCAAAAGAGGGGTCATGGAGTTCCTGATAATAGTAATAATATGTTTCATAATGAAAATATATAAAACAAAACATTGAATTTTCACTTAAATACCATCCAAGGTCCATGGATCAAAATAAAGAATATCCAAACCCATTTTCCAAATTGAATTATGAAATTTATTTAAAGTGAGGAACAACCACCATACACTAACTAAAAAAGAGTATTTATATCTTGTTAATCCCAATGATTTGTACCTATATGGTTATTGATGATTATAGAATTATATCATTAATGTCAATATATTTAACAATTAATAAAAAAATATAGTGTAAAGTTTATTATATACCAAGATTATGTGTAAGGCAGGGAGTCTTATAAAAATATTATAATTCTTCCGTAAAAAATTTAAGGTGATTTTAGATGTGTATTGGTTCTCTAAAATAAATGAAAATAATCATATGTAATAAGTACATCACATTATATATCATCTTATTCATGTATATGAAAGGATTTTTATGAACACCCTTTATATGAAAAAAATAAAATGTGAGTCTTGATACATAATAATGTTAGAAACATGGATCAAATTGCTGGAGAAAATTAAATACATGGTATTATCATATTAAATGGAAAAGAAATATGTTTCATATGTCTGTAGTAATGATATAAAACATGAAATTAAATCTCAAATCAGAAAATGGATACCCAAATCGAACTTCATTAGTAAGTAGTAGTTTAAATGGTGAGGATGCAATTTATTTAAGTGGGGGGAGAATTAACACCTAAGTTTTTTGGAGTCATTATCATTGTCTTCATCGTTAATAATAATAATAATAATATTGTTTATTTTTATGTAAATAATTTTAAGGGACATTTTCTACTATGTCATATTGATTGAAACTTGATTAGAAAATTTTCTATACAAGATATCACCCAAAAAAATTGATCTTAAATAATTTATAAGTGGGAAATTATAATAAAATCACATAAAACCACAATATAAACAAAATTGATTATTAATTACAATGGAAGAAGTAAATCCATTAAAATAAAAAAATAAATTGTTGAAAATTTGTAAAAAAATAATAAAATAACCATTACAAGTCAATCACTTGGGTTATATTCAACCTCAAATACCACTAATATAAAAAAAACATATAATATTGAATTTCAGCATGAAAGGAGAAATAATTATAAAAATTATGAATTAAGAATTATTCATTTTTAGTAAAAAAGGAATGAACAAATCATTTAGAAAACATATATAAAAATAAAATTTTGTTATCATAGACATAGAATTTAGAAATTTGGTGGTGGAATATATGTTCGTGGATGTTATATCCATTTTGTATAGTAAAGGTGTGTATTGTTAAATATTAAATATTAAATAATATAACTCATAATAAAATAAAAATATGATACTAAAATATTATAAATATATATATTCATTTCACAAAAAAAATTTATTATGATTATCATAATATGATGTGTTTTTATACACAATTCAAATAAACAATTGAATATCAATTGAGAAATAAATAATTAATAATATTTTTCAAACTGTAATTTGAATAAAACTAATATTTAATTTAAAAAAAATTATTAATTATTTTATATTTTTTATTAATAAATTTAATTGATAACTTTAATATATAGACTGATATGTTATCATCCATTAATCTAGAAATCGATATAAAATAATATTAATAATTGATAATTTTTAAAACCATCATTTTTTTAATAAAATTAATTATATATATATTTTCTATTTTTATCTAAAAATATAAAAAAACAAATTTTAGTATTAAAATTTTATAAAATAAATTTATTTTTAAATAAATTAATCAAAATTATATTATTATAAAATTTCGAGATATTTTTGAAATAATCAAATATTTTATGAATATTAAAAAATTTGATTTGGATAAATAAAATTAATTTATAATATAATAATGATATAAATGCTTGATAAAAAAATTTTATATAAAAAAAATATATTTAAAATATAATATAAATCATTCAAAAATTTTTTATTGATGTTATAAAATAAAGTATTATCATTTTTAAAACTCATGTATTATTTGACCCAAAAATCTATTTTTATACATTTATACTAAAAAAATACATAAGAACTTTTATTAATTAAACATAACCAATTTATAAATTCTTGAGTAGAACATATTAATAATATATTACATGTTAAATTTATATTTTTAGAAATAATAATTATATTTATAAGATTAATGTTTATTTTTTTTAATGGTAAAAACATTTCTTAAAAGAATCAAATTACAAATATAAGGTAATGTTTATTTAATCATTAAAATCTATCTATTTTAAATTATTAATATAATATTATTTTTAATACTATATTAAAATTTATCAATATTCATTCAATTGGTAAATAATATGAAATTACATAAAAGATCACATGATGGTTAAATTTAATATTTCCAAAAAATGTATTTGTATACATTTATAGTATTATTTTGTGGATTATTTTGTAATATTTATAACATAAAATATATTAAATGGATATTAAATTTATTTTCAAAACATAATTTTTTTAATAGTGGTTACCTTAAATTTTAAATAAAATATAAATTAATTGGATCGAAACTAGTTACCAAGGTATAAATAAAAATGTAAAAATGAAAAGTACTATCGAAAAATACTAGAATGCTGGGTATAACAAGTTTGTGATGTCTTTAATAAAGGATTAACTACCCAAGATCACTCCATACTCCATTTTTAAAAACATTCTAAGTCATTTTCTATGAGGTATTGTAATGTTATCATGGATGTGTAAAGGGTATTTCCAAAAATCCTCTTTTCTTCACATATAAAAGGGGATCAATTCCACCCATCCATGGTAAAACATCGCATTATAATTTAAACATAACCTATTAAAAAATACCTATCATAAAATTCATTTATTAATCCATATTCCTCTAGCCTCTAATAGGTATCTTATGTTTCTCTCTCCTAATGATGTTTCTATGAGAAAATCAAGTCTTCAACATAATTATTACCTTCATTGCAACACTTTCTCCTAAAATTGTCAAATAAAAATATATTATAACCATAAAAATAAATTTAAATAATTATAATTATTAAAATGTTATTTTATTATATTAATTTAATTAGAATAATTTTATCCTCTCTATTATTAATGAAAATCGAAAGTATCATAGTGTGATGCGTGAACTACCGCCTCCACAAAGAAACATCTTCCTTTCCCCCCCACATCATTTAATCTATAATAAAATTTATTTAATTGATGAATAAATTTTATATATATAATATAAATATGATTATGAAATTTTAAATTATCATTTAGGTACATTCCCTCTAATTTTGTTTTTAAATAGAAACATTAATCATTCGTATAAGTGAACTATCTCCTCAATGAGCCATGTGTTTCATTTTACACCACAACCCATAAAGGATTGATTTTAAAAAATATTTAATATATTAATATTATCCAAATTAATATTAATATTATAAATATTATAAAATAATTTTACAATTCTATCAACTATGGCCATCATACATAAGCATTTATCAGAAAATTGACTGAACAATATCAAGTAACAGACATAAGGAAGAAAACTATATCTTTAATAAATATAACATCATAATAGATGGTATACATTAAATTAAAAATTAGTATCCTAATAAGGTATCTAATAAACATATTTTAATTATTTACGATGTTATTAGCATGCAAAAAATGAATTGAAATAATGTGAGGGTTTCATCTCTAAATTTCAGTCATTGGGACAATTTTTATTTTATGCATCAAATTTCATTTAATAGGTGTGAATACTGAAAATTAAATAAATTATATTTCTCTTTATATCTATTAATGAATTTCAAAATTTAAAATTAATCTCTCTCACTTTCAAGGGTTTTAAGTTAAAATGTTTTTTAGGTCGTTACAGTTCTATCTCAATAACCCTTCACTGTGGGATTATATGATGTTGGTACCAATAATTATTTTTATAATGTATATACTTCTGAAATTAATTATAATATCCAAAATTAGGTTTAATATTCTAAGAATAATTTTTAATCACGATCTTCCATACATTGGGCTACGAATTTTATTATTTCACATAAACAAGAGAAAGTGCATGACCTTACCCTTGGAGGGGTGAATTTATGTATGAATTATCAATGAAAATTAAAAATATTAATAATTTAAAATTGAATATTCCTCTAAAGGATCATTTTCTCTTATAATTGAGAGTCACTAAGTTTCCACATTAACATTAATTACATGACTTTTTTTATTTTTGGTGTGACTGAATGAAGTAAATATGGACATGATTATTTTACGTGGTTCAACCTCACAAGGATATGTCCATGGATAATGTATTTTTATAGTTATATGCACCAAAATAACTATGAATCTCACCACTTACCTTGGTTTGGTATTTTTCACTCCTATGAATAAGCTCACTACCTAACAAGAATTTGGGAAAGATAATATCTTCCAAAGGGTAACTCCTTACAATTTTCCTTCATTGGATCAATACTAGTTGAATGGAAATATAACACCCTTGGTTTTAGGCACATGTTTTTTTTACGTTATATAAGATGACATAAATATTTGGTTAGGTTTCAGGATGTTTGGAGTGGGTTTTCTATGTTTTGTTGGTGTGTTTAGTGGAGAATAGATATTTTATGGTTAGTAGAAACCATAATCCACCCCTATTAAATCATGATTTTTTGGGATTAATTGATTAGGGACAAGGTCGGTGTACAGTTTGGAAAAATGTGTGATTTCCCATGTGATACCGTAAAATGTAAAGTAGATCGAAATGTAAGGTTGAAGTACAGTTTTTCTAGCTGTGCGATACAACCCGTTGGGGAGTATGTTTTGGATAATAGAACTACATGGTAGGAGTGTGGTTTGTCAAAAAATTCAGTCCAAATATTGTGGCCACATGTATATTCTAGCTAAAAATGCCCTGTTGGTGCATAGTTTGAAAAACTGTGTGACCTAACCATGCGATGTGTAGTAAATTCCCAATTTTTTTGGGTTTAATCTGAAATAATGACTATGAACCAAACTAGAAACATAATATATCGGGATCTATAATTACTATTCTCTTAAAGGATCCATTGGTGATTAATTTTGATTCTAAGACATATTTTTTCAAATCAATACATGTTAAAGAACTAGAGTAATCAATAATCCATTTTTCATTCACATTCTTCTTAGATATACTCTTCTTATATCTCTCAGAACAATATATAGTTTCTCTTATGGATATATATATATATTCTATTATCATAATCATGATGATATGTGATTTAGTATATTAAAGTAAATAAAATCCAAGGCTAGGTCTAGAATATATTTGTGTCATTCTTATTTTTTACTAATCGTTGAGATGTAAGTATCTTCTATTTCATATCGACCCATTCTATATCTTGATGGATTCATTTTGATTAAATAATTTTCTTGGAATTATTCGGAATAACTTATGGGGTTATTAAAGGAAAAACCTATTTATATTATGTCTTGGATGTTTTTTTTAAATTGGAATTCTTTTATAAATCCCTCTTTTTTATAATTTTAACATGGTTGATTTGAAATTATTGAATAATAATGATTAATGTGTGTTATCTAATGAAATATTTTAATGTAAGAATTGGTTTCTTATAATTTTATTTGACATGCATGTTGTTATACATGGTTTTCTTGAGTTTATTAGTGGAATTAACCCTGAGGATGGGTTGTGTTCTATTGGGCAACCTATATATTGGACACATTGTGATGACTAGATGGATCAAAGAGATACCACTATGGATTATGGAATTATCCCTGGAAAGAAAAAGTGTGTGTATAGATGTATATAGAAACATGAGAATGGGTATGATAAATCATGATAAATGGGTTTAATACTTTTTTTATTTAATTACAGGGGAATTTTTCTATTGTTTTGGTAGAATCAATTTTAATTTATTACAATTTTTATATATATATAGTTCCTATTGGTTATTGTTATAGTGTAATGTGTTGGGAAATATTTGGAGAAATGAAATTGTGTTTATACTCACCCACGACTTGGGAACATTGGAGAATTTATGGATGAAATCTATTATGGTATAGTAAAAAGGATGGTCTCATATTTTTCAAGTGATGTGCCTTGATACTTTGGGATTTCCATATGGATTTAGATAAGATAGATAAATAGGAGTTTTTTTAGAGTATTCTATTTGACATCCTTGGATTATGGTTTCCTTTGGATCCTCTTGTTTATGTTTTTCCATTGGTACTATGATATATATTTTTGGGTTTACATTTAGTTTTATTGTTTACTAAAGCATCATATAGAGGCTCGAAGGATTATTTTTATGTTATATTGACGTTTTGTCATTAAAAAAGGAAACATTTCCACCAGTGTTCTTTAATCCCCTATAAATTATTTCAAGATTTTAGTGTATATTGGATGTCAACTATGGCGAGTATAGCCACTTTTATTTCTATATCCAATTCTAAGGGATGTGGTGTTTCAAATGGTTTTTGTTTTATAAGGTCCTTGAGTTAGAAAATAATTTTTAGGGCCTTGATTTGGAAATTCTCACAGTTTTATTTGGTTCATGAGTTAAAAATGGTAACATTATATTTTGGTCCTTGACATGGGTTAGTTTAATGGTTAGGCGATCTTCATATCTTGAAGTGTAATACATTAAAAGGCATATAAAACCATTTTATTCTAAACTTCATGATACTAGGGTGATTTGGGTGTAATTTTTTTTAAAACACTACAAGTTTTTTTAAACACATCTTCATGGGTTTATACAATTAGGGTAGTATATCATGATTTAGTATTGATACTTTTAGTGAGGATTGATTTTTTCATTTTTTTTAAATGTCGATTTATCCATGGTTAATATAAAATGATTTTGAAAAGTAATCATGTATTTTTTTCTTACTATGTTTTGAATTTTTTTTCTCATAGTTTCTTGTAATCATGGAATAAGAGATGTTTTTTTCTAGTAATTAAATACCATTGGGAAGATGTAATATAAATCAACCAAATGTAATAGCTAGAAATGGGGTTACACATGGTTTATTGGAAATATAAGAGTTGGGTCTAAGAATTGTTCCAGAGTTTCTGGCCATAGACAAGAGTAAATAGAATGATAAGCCTCGATAAATAGACCACTCAGTTCAATTTAAAAAACCACAATCCTCCCAACAGTTAATGTGATTCAGAACAAGAGAAAGAGAATTTATAGATGAACAGTATGAAAGGAAAATTTTATTTCTTTAGAACAATGGAAGAGTTAAAAGTTATATTGGAAATATATATTCTCAAGGATCTATCATGCTAGTGTGGGATTTATAACTTCATCACATGATTTAATAGGGAATTAAATGGTTGAATTTTATAGCATTTTCAGCAAATAATTCTATCCTCACACATTCATAATTTCAAGAAAAATGAATTTCTCTATCTTGTAGTGACATAATGGCTCAATGAATGAATATAGTCGTATGATTATAAAGTTATATATCTTTTTTTATAGATGTAGCTTCAATTTCACATTTGAAGGAATGAATTTTTGAGTTAGCACTATGATAAAAAATATGCTAAAATATTTCCATGATATGTATTATGAAATACATAATGAGGGTCAATAGACAAACTATGGTAGAAAGGGTTATCTCGGGGAATATGGTTTCAAGTTTAATGTTTTTTCTCATGGGAACATGTGGGAAATTTAATTTTCGAAATATGTAGAAAAATGACTCCTACATCTAATATGGTGGTGTATCTCATGATCAGAGAATGGGATTAGTCAAATAACCTCCTTAAATAAATTTTAAACATGATTTTTTCAGTATCGTTTTCATGATAATATCAACTTGGATTTTTTTGGAACCACCAGGATCCTCTCACAAATGTATATATATGGCACATGTTCAGTGATATCATTATACTGATCCAAGTTTAGGTGACGGATACACATCTCAGGATTCTCGAAAACATCCTACGCTTCCATAGGGAAGCATATTTAGAATAAATATGTCCCACAAAACCATAAGATTCAAGATGATTCTAGGAATATCATGACTCTTCAGAAGTGTAACTCTCAATATGGGAGAATATAAAAATGGGAAGAATGTAATAGATTATATGGTGATGGGAATGTGACTAGGGATGAAAAATCCTATCATTCGTTTTTTCAAGGAATTATTATATTGAATTAAAAAATTATGTAGGTATTGTTTTACATTGGTGAATCCCACTAATTTATTACTTATCATGTTATTTATCTTATTGGTTTTCATGATGAGATGAAGAAATCTATTTTGAATTTGAAAAAAATATCTTTTATAACTTTTGTTTCAAAAAATTATGTGTAAAACATGCATACTGTTTATTGATGGGAAAAATTTGTATGGGACTTATCTATCATTGGGATGGAAAGGTAAGATTGAATTTTAGATATGGATTACCTGATATACTTCATGTCCCACATCATTGGTTACACCCAAATGTTGATTTTCACATCTCACGATATCTTGACAATAATTTTAGAGGAGATTTGTATTTGAATCCATGTAGAGAGAGGCCTTTGGCATCAATGGTTTGAACCATCATTTATTATTTAGCAGTGGTTACTTTTGTATCTTTATGAAATATTAGGAATATATATTTTCCAACTATCAGTGACCTCTGTTAGGATTTTTATCATAAAAATTTCATTCAGTTTCCACCCAAAAGGGAAGTGGAATTTATTATTTATCTCCTACTAATGAAAACCCTATTTTTCTTCCATATTAGAGGATATAACCAATATAATTAATGGAATTGATTTTTTACCTTGTATTGTTGGAAAGTAAATGATTCATTAAACTGAGCACTTCTTAGTAAGAATAACTAATCATTTTTTTTAAATATGTAAGATAAAAATATTCGTTTATGTGTAGATTATCATAATATCAGTCATGTTACAATAATGAATCATGATCATTTTCCTTGAATTGATGATCTATTCAGTAATTGATTGGTTCATCATAGTTCCCAAAAATTTATTTATCATTGGGGTATCATCATATTTGATTCCAAATCCACTATGAAAACTATTAGTATGTGGTTATTACCATTTTCCTTACAATTACATAAACAATATTTTTGAAATTGAATAATATTATCATTCATAGTTGTCTTAATTACTTTATATTGGTTTTGATTACTGATATAATGTTTTATTATAGGACTAAAGAATATCATGAGGTACACATGAATATATTGTTGAGTATCTAATGAAAACCTTTCCTTTTTTCTATTATTTTATTGTTTTATTTCAAGATATAAGAGGTTTTTCTCTCTGGAGACAAAAACTCTATAAAATTAGTTTAGGTAGAACCTAAAATGATATAAGTGGTTATCTATTTGAAACAATTGAATAATTTTCGTGACATACAATGTTTCAATGGATTAGTAGGATATGATAGATAAGTTTTTCATTCTTTATCATGAATAGACACACCATTGAAAACATTAAAAACTAAAGGTCATCCATTCCAATTAATTAGTTATTTCTTTAAATCATTCTATTAAAATAAGGACCATCTTACATTAGCTCAAATCCTTATGTTTCCAGATTTCATATAGGGATATTTAGTTTTTTAAGATGCATTGGTATCTTGGTTGGGATGTGTTGTTAGGTTGGGATATCACTTCATATATTATAGTTCTCTATATTTATAAGTACTTGTGATGAACTACCTAAAAAAGATTTGGATTTAGTAGATCTAGTCCATGATTTGAAGACATGTAATCATTATCTCTTATGAGATAAATTTATAGTGTTTATGAGTCAGAAAAGTTTGAAACACATTTTCTCAATAAAGTATTATAATTTAATTCATGATGATAGATGGAACATCTTCATATTTTTTTACTTTTAATTGATTTTTACCCCAGGTAAAGGGAATTCCATGGAAGATGCATTAAGCTAGAATTCAAATAAACTGTTGTCTAATGATGTTTCTGAAATATGGTAGATCATGTTAGTTATGTCTAACATGTATTGGGATTTTGAAGAGTATGAAAACACTGCAGTATTAATTCTAGTATATTTTATTCCTGAATTTGTTGTGTAGGTAGAGGATATTCAAAAATTTGATCCAGAATATGCCATCTTGAGGTAAAAAATCATCGGTGGGGAAACTACTGAGGGATTTATGCAAGATGGTAGATATATTCCATATTTTATAGAAAATATTTTGGTTTATACTAGTTGTCAGGGTATTATTATAAATTCATAAAACCATTTGATATGGGATATTATTTTGTGATTACATATGATTTAAAAATCGTTGAAGTGTAGTTTCGGTGGTCTAGTGTGATATGGAAACTATAAGAGTTTGTTTTCTGATTCCTTGTAAGTCTGTGGGTCATGGTAGAGAACTAAAAACCATATTTTATATTTCAATATATAATTATTTCTATCATAAAATATGAAGATATAGTGATGGATTTTGAATAGGCATAACAATAACTATTCACAAAGAAGATGCATTGTTGGACATTGTGGATCGACTGACCAATTCATACCATTTTTTGTCTATCCATGAATCCAATAAATAAGAATATTTTAAGAAACTATATATTCTAAAAAATATTAAGCTTAATGGAGTAAAAATATCGATCATATCTAAAAAAGACCCTAGTATTATGTCTCATTTTTGGTAATCCTTGTAGCAAGCCCATTAAACCTAGTTGACTTTGATCATGTATTTTCATCCAAAAATGGATGGATAGTTAAAAAAAGATGATAAAAAGCTTGGAGGAAATTATTAGGGATCCAAAAAATGAATTTGGTAGTTAATTGGGAGATCACTTACATTTATTAGATTTCTTATATAATAATATTTTTATATCCATGACACATATGGACCCTTTCAATGAATTGTATGTACACCCCTTCAATTCTCCACTTTTTTGGTGGAAACTATAGGGGCCTAAATTTTCAGGCCATGTATTGAATAAGAAATAATATAGAATATTCAAATTATAAATAAATAATATCAACTTATTCGAGTCATCTTATTTTTAGTATTTATCACCGTCATTGAACATGATCTTTTGAGGTGAGTGATCATGATTTCATATGAATCACTACATAACTAATATAATGTAATTTCTTTAGTCAACAGATGTTCCCCCCAAGACTTTTTGGTTTGTTTGAGATAATTTAATGAGTGGGTGAGGTCTCATATTGGTTATCCCTACGAAAAAATTTTAAATTTGTGCATGACATATTTCATGTATCTCATTTGTAGAAGAAAAAACCAGATTATTACAATGTGTTTTGATGGGACCATAATGAGCATGACCAGGATACATTGTCAATTAATTTTATAGTGAGAAATATGTATAATAAAGAGAAAATATTTGGTGGGAAATTTTGGTTAATACATGTTGAAAGAAAACATATTGTGATTCAGGATCCAATATGGGAGTATTATATAGTAATGTTAGAGTAGTGGCCTAAAAAATTCTAAGACAATAATGGAATTCTACTTTATGTGCATGGGAAGAACAATGGGGGGATAATCTGACACCCCTAATATCATATTATTAATCACATTTATGTTTTTCCTCAATTATAATTATTTTTTAATGTTCTTAGAAAATCATAGTGGTTTGGGTATGTTATAGAAGTGTTTCTAAAGTAAATAGTTTTTTTATGATTAGTAAAAACCATGAAACACCCCCAAGAAACCATGAAACATGTTTTCGGGGAAATCGGGTAGGTGAACTGTAGGGTAGTGGTTCAGAAAATCAATTAAAAATTTCATGGGAATCACTAAGATGTGAAATAGAGGTAAAATAATAGTTGACACACAATTTTTCTGACCATTATTGGAAACTATGTGCGGTGTGGGATTGAGATAGTGGAACTACATAGATGGCACATAGTTTTTCAAATTATAGGGAACAAATCATGTGGATACATGGCTTCACTGGAAGCACATGCATTGTTGGAACACTATTATAAAAATCATGTGATCTAACTAAGAGAAGGGTAGTTAATGTCTTAAAATTGTGATTTTAATCTAATTTAAGGCCCAAAATCATCATTATTCACTTATTCTCCCAATATTTTACGTTCAGTTTCTTTCCAAGGATCTGTTGGCGATTCTATTTGATATGGAGTCATTTTTCATTGAATCAAAGAATGTTGGAGATCAAGAGTCATTAGTAATTCATCATTCTTTCCAATTATTCTTAGATCTAATCATCTTATATCTCATGGAACTAATGATCTAGTCAATTATCAATGGATCAAAGTTCTATAATGGTAATCCTGATTAGATATAATTAAAAAAAGATTAATAATAAAAATAAAAGGTGAGGTATAGAATATCATAGCGTCATTCTTCATTTTCTCCAATTGTTAATAAGTAGGTGGACTCTACCTCTAAACAAACCAATCTATAACTAGGACGTTTAATTTTTCTTAGATGTTTTTCTTGAAATATTTATTCATACATTGGGATATTCTTGTTAGATAAAAAAAATTTTTGTTATCAATTTTTGGAGATTGGATTTAATTTTTCTATCTCTTTTGACATAATTTTAAATGGTTTGATTTGAAATTATACTATAGTGTTGATGCATGGAAGTTTATTGATGAAATGTTTTAATAACAAATTGGTTTAGTGTAAAATGGTTTTATAAGGAATTTTAGATACATTTTTTATTGAGGGTTAATTGTTGGATGTGATTATGATGAAGGGTCATGTTTCATTACGGATCCTAGATATTGGTCCCCTATTAACCACATTGTTGACAAAAAATAGACCTCTCACGAGTATGAAACTATCTGGTTTCTTGCATGAGTGTGTTTGGGTGTGTGTGAAGATATTTTAATGTGGATTAAATGTAATGAGAAATGGTTTTAATAATTTTTCTATTATTTTCCATTGAAATTGTTTATTGTTTTGACATAAACTATTCTAATAACTTGTAATCCATTTTTATTTAAATTGGATAACTGGTTATTAACCTAGTGTCACGTGGTGTGAAGTCTTTGGGAAAATCATGCTAAGTTTATATTCACTCCCATATTGGTAACTTCATTTAATTTTCATATGTCATCTATTGGGGAATATAAAAAGGGATGGTATCATCTTTTTATAGAAATTTATCATATTACCATGATAATTTCATATGATGTTTAATATTGGATATCATAAAGTTTTTATTTGGATGATGACACTTTGTCATCCTTGGGTTGTGGTGACTTTTAGTTCCACATGGTTATGATTTTATTTATTTGCATTAGTACTATGATATTATTATTATTATTTTGTGTTCCTTATTTTTTATGTTCTATACATACATCATATATTAGATCAGATAATTTTTTTTATGTTTTTCCTCAATTTTATATCTTTCAAAAGGGGAAATCAACCCAAACCAATATTGAGACCCTTAACATTTATTGCAAGAATATGGTGTCTTGGGGATGTCACATAATCTCAGAAGAACCACCATAACTTCTCAAGACCATGGGGAGTGGAGGGATTTTATAGGGCCTCCTTCATATTTTATGGACACATATATCTCTTCTAAAGAATTACATTCATGGAATTATTTAGTAATACTCAATAGAATCTCTATTGAAGTCCCTCTCACAAATCATTCACAAACTATTAAACAAAAATTTGAAGCACCTAATTATTGGAAGAATATAACTAAAATAACATATCAATTTTATGGAAACTATAAAATAAATATTTAACATTCACATGATATTCAAAGATTCCAATTATTCAATCTTCATACACCACATCTAGAATAAATTTTTATATTTCCTCAAAAACTAAAATATTCTACATTCGCTCCATTCAAATGTATATCTCTAGAACATATACCAAAATTTTTACATATAATTTAACTTTATAAAATAAATTTAATGGGAGGGATTGATTCATATAATTACTAGGATAATTTTAGGTGTACCATTTACTTATTTGGAACAAAATGTTTCTTTGAATCAAAGTCGGACACCCTAAATTAAAAGAAATAACTCTAGTGATTTAGTTTCTGTAGAAATAGCTAGTTGAATGAAAACTACATAGACATTGATTGGATTAATGTACAATCGAATAAAACCTTTAATTTGGAATCTTTTTCAATGTCACTAGGTCAAACACAATGGTTTATTAAATTTTTCATACTTTACTATAGTATAGTATAAAGTACTATTTTGTGCTCCTTTATTTTTGACCAGATCTATATAACCTAGATGTTAACTCCTCCATCAATTTTCATGATCTATGATAAGACATCCTTTAATTTATTCTCACAATGCATTGGAAATGAAATAGACATATCACAGTGGTGTCTTCTTATTTTAGAATGGAGACTTCAATTTTTTTTATTTCTGTAAGATTAAGACACTCTATGATGCAAGGTGTAGTGGTGTTACATACTTCATCATCAATATGAGAAATGTTTATTATCATTATATAATAACTTTTAGACACATAAAAAACACCATTGGCTTTATAAATCCTCTAAAAACCACTCTTTACAGTGGCCATATTTCTAGGTCATGGATAACTCAAATTTTCTAGAGGAATTGAACTCCTCGAAAAACACTTTTACGTCACAGTTTATTTGTTTTTGGTGAAAAAAATAAATAATAAGTCAATTATTGGACTTAACTCTTGAGTTATGATGAAATATAAGCCTACTTACATCCTATAATATATATATATATTAGTAATAGGGTCCTCGTTAGTCCTCCTCCATGTATCTTCCCTATAAAATGGACTACTTCCTCCATGATGCAGCTCTACAAACCAGAACAATGATTTTATGGACACATATAAACACATTCATGATTTCCCTGAAACTAGTATATCTATTTCTAGATAGAATTACATTTTCCCGTATGTGTTCAAGCTTACATCCACTCATGAATGGTCAATCTCTCTTGGCTGGACATTGAATGGTAGAATTCCTTTTGTACTCTTCCATATAGCATTATAGTATATCCATGATGATTAAGAGGTGAATAAACATTAGGGTTTTCCTCTAATATCCCCAAAATGGTGTTGGGATATTCTCTACTATATATAATTTTGATGGTAAAAAGTTAAAATGAATTGAGTGGGAGCTACCACATAACTCAATAAACATCATGGTCAACTTACACTCTTATGGAATAAAGTCCAAGAACATCACATTTTCAATGTATGTGGTTATATCCTCTTGTATTTGAACATATAAAATCCTAAATTTATAATTATTTGAAAAAAATATGTACTTAATTAGTTATTAAAAATTCTCAAAGAATCTTCAACATGGTCTGTAGTTAGGGAACTACTATTCTCCCATGCATCTCATCAACACTTTGGTCATCTTTAAAATAATTTTTAAACAATTATATTTTCAAAAAAATATCCAAAAATACATCATTGATTACGAAATAGATATAAAACATTACCATCCTTATTATCATTATCCACGACCATATTATTGTCAATAATAGTTACCAACCTTATTTTTTCTAAATCAAACTCCAATCCTGTTGGATTTCAAAAAATCTCCCCTTTGTAATTTTTGAAGTTACAAAACATACTTTTTCACCATCTTACTCAAATATTTTTTATAATTATCTTAAAATAATATTCTCCCACTTAATGAAAACTTCCCCTCATCATGAAATCCTATTATCCCCCTTATTTTCAATGAATTACAGAGGTCCTTTCAAATGAAAACACTCTATCCGAAATTCCATCTACAGAAATAGGGATACATTTTTCTTCCATCTAATATGTATTAGAATAATATCATAATCACATAATATCCCCATTAATGTTTAGAAATACTTGAATAATAAAAACACCCCCTTTTTGGATGCAGTCTCCACCTAAGGATATTTTCTCCAGCTATTTCAAAACTATTACATTCTTTGGAATCCACCACATACTGATTAGAAAATGAATTAAAAATATATTTATAAAATACCATATCTAAAATTACTAATTTTTTTAAAATATTCACTAATAGAAATTACCACATCATACATGAGGTGTAAATAAAAATGTTATGGTTACTAAGGTGGACTTTCTTGATGGAAAACTAGTTTTTAAAGACAACAACACAATTTTCAATATCATAAATGAATACTAATTATTCCATAGATGATATTCATATTTTCATTGTTCAAATGGATACTTATGACCTATATAACATCTCAAAAACCATTAATTCATAACATTAAAGTGATTGGTTGTGAGAAATATACCACATGATGATGAAATTGGTTCCACTTAATAAACATTTGAGGAAACATGTTACAATAGGGGGTTCAATTTTAACAAATGATATCATTTAAACTCAATGAATATTTTCTCCAAAAAGTATTAAATTTATTATGATAAGGATTATTATCCTTTAATGTTCAATGAAACCCCTGATCAACCCTTTTCACTAGAAATTTTTTTTATCAAAAATGTGTGTACTAAATGGTGACATATCATATATTGGGCCATATTTTCAATATGAAATATATATGGGTGCTTCCATAGTAAAATCATTCATTTTATTTCCAAAAAAATAAACCCATGGATCATATATCCTCCTTAATTTGATACCTATTCAGAAACACATAGACATTAGAAAGAATATATTGAGAGGGGTACATAAATGTTCCTCAAGTTGAGGAATAGTGCTTCAAATGTTTAACCTACCCATCACCATCTACCATTAATTTTACCATGATTATATTTCAGAAAAGGAGTGTTGTCACATACTAAAATTCTTCATCATCTATTATAGTCAGACACCGACCTCTTTATAATGGATCTCCTTTCTGTGATACCTCCTACTCACCTATTTTTAGGGAACAAATCGTTGTCATCCTTCATTGGAATGTCTATTTCAAATACTATATAATCAATCATAGTTTAAAAATTATAATCTTGGATTGCATAAATGGTGGATCTCACCTCCATATTTCTTCTCCACTATATAATCCTATTTTTCCTTTTAGTGGTTTTTTAGGACCATAATGTAAGACCAAATCAATTAGGGAAAATGGTTTTATCATGAAATACATATTTTTTTGTGGGGACAATATCATATTATATTCTACATTCATTAATGTTGTAACAACCTCCAAGTATCCTTCCATATTTAACATTGTTACTTCAAAGAGAGTTTTTTTTTGGATTTTTGATTTGTTTTATTGATATACACATTCTTGAATATCTTTCATAACATCCAAAATATTAAAGACATATTCTTACATAATAATGATTTCATAGGATATAAAAATATCCTTTTAGTAATTGGAGTGGAATGTTTTTGTATAGATTCATTAACCATGATTTTAATTATAAAATTTTAATAAGTTTATATATAACCGAGGATAGAAAAAATTAAACATATACCGTCGGAATCATACCACATTTTGTATCTCCGTGATTGATATTTATCACTTATGAAATTGTTATATCTTATTTGGGATTGTTGGATTTGTAAAATCTATTCATGATGTATCCATATCATCAACAATAATATGACCTCATTTAAATCATCTTTTTTTGTAACCATGATTCCTAAATGTTCATAAAAAACCTTCTTCCAAATTTATGGCTAGAATAGTTTTATCATCTAAGGATTATCTTAAAGCGATGTATATATTCTAATATTTAAATTTTAATTTCACATATATTTTTTTAAAAAATTAAAATTCACTATCTTCATATTTTAATTCGAATCCATACCTAATTTTCACTATTCTTTAGGATTGGTCTTAGGACGTATGATGATAAACATAAACTTAGTCACTATAGATAATTTCTTCAAGATATATAGGGAAATATTTATATTTCTATTTATATGATAAATCATAATTTTTCATTTTATTCATGATTAATTTAAAACAGTATGATTCATCCATTATTATATTATTAATAAGGATAAACCTTCAAACATAGAATTTTATACATCAGGCATCTAACTCTATTGATCTTGGTTGTAATTTAAGGATCATTGTATAGAATATAAACATTTTGTTAATTCCATTTCATCATCAGAATAGAATCAATTTTATTCTACTAGATAGATTGTAATATTTATATCCATCCTCCATATGATGGTTATAATCAATGATATTCGTAGTTTATAAATTATCCTCAGATTCAGAACACAACTTTAGGTATTAATTTTTCTTGTTTTTATTATTCATCCTTTTTAGAATAAGGGACTTCTCACTTGCATTATCCCGAATAATAAAAAACTATAAAATTTTAATCCAAATTTATTTAGATAACATTAAATGATTCATTTTTTTGGTATTTTTCTTCCTCGAGATCCACTTATAAGCGATATTTGATTGAAAAATCAATTAGATTTGTTATGTGAACAAAATATGGATACATTTTAGCATAACAGAATAATTCCATCTTATACCACATATGGAGAAACTTCCTGATAATTTTATATGAACTACATAAACTCCTTTTTCTATAGTTCGAAATAGTTTTCATGAAATAATGGATCCTTCACTATGGGTTTCTTCTTTAACACAACATAAAATCTACTCAGGGGAATAAAAAATTCACAAATGATCCCATTCATTTGATAACACTTGATATATTAGAAAATGGTATTGGTCGTATGATTACCCTGGGGGGAGAATCAGGGTATTCTTTGTCAATAAAAATTAAAACTCCTACTCATTTAATGTCTCAATTCTCCATCAATTATCATGACCTTTCAACCATCAGGGTCACATTCCTTTCTCTTTAAAGGGATACAATTTATATTTTATTTTCTAAATTGGTGAAAATGTATAAATTGAATAGGAAAATTGATGTTTACTTAGTTCACCCTCATAGGAATATGGCCATAGAGGATCCATAGACATCTTGTAATGTGCCAAAATCATTATGAATCTCACTACATAAAAAATTTCTAGCATGGAAACTCTCATTCCAATGATAACTACATTATATGATTAAGTAGCATATAACTTATTCACTAGGGTCACTATATTTAATATTATTTAGTTGGATCACTATAGGTGGATAGTATCACCTTCGAATTTTAGTTATATTTCATTCCCTTATCTAACATCACTAGAATTTAATACATCGCTCACTATAGATAGATGCTTTGTTGATGACCATTATACTGGTCCTTCAAAACTATAAAAACATTAATGTCCCATTTTATTTCATTAATATATATATATATAATTATTCTATGTTCTAGAAAAAAAATCCTTATTAAATAATAGGAAGGTCATCAATAATTCCATTACATCGGGATTCAGAACCATCATCGGGGAAAACACCATATTATTCATTAAAATCTCATATCTTCAATATGCTCTCCACTCAGATGTCATTATCTAAAAATTCCAAATGTAGTGATTTAGAAAATTACTATTTCACCATTCAAAGTAATATTTGGGATTTAATTTCCACATTCAATGGATCATGGAATTTTCCCATGTAATAATTAGGATCATAATGATCCATTGAATCTTTGTAAGATACCATGGAGTCAAATAAATATCCCCCTTCATTCAATTTATAGAGAAACATCCAGTCGACTAAAAACTACATGGTTTTGGTATAGTTTTTTGTAATATTTCCATGTGCCCCCCATTTTCCATATTTTTTTGGTAGGTGTAGGATAACCACAATGAATTATTAAAACATTCAAACTTAACTATTGTGTGGTCTAGAGTACACCTATGTGGTTATCTATTGTTTACTAAATCAACAAAAATAATTTATAGAATCCTTCAACACTCTAGAATGATCTCTAATATGATTTCCTATAATTACATCCCATAATAAATTGGTACGTCATCGATACATCACTACAACATGGTCTCATGTGTGAATGGATACCTATGAATTGTTAATTCTATTTAATTTAAACCCCCATGGTGAAATTTGAAGTATCACTATGGTCATCTTCTTCTCCATGTATAGTGTAGTGTAGTTTTTTTTATATGGTGTGGAAACATTGAAATCTCATGTGTCCTTATAACCCCTGAATGAATCCCTCCACATCATAGACATATTTCTTTTGTGTGGTCACCCCAAATTTTCCAAATGCATGGAACTACTTTGGAAAAACTTCTACGTCATGGTATGTATTTCTATGGAGTAGCCCATTAACATTGAGTACCACATCATACATATTAGAGGATTAAAATGAAATGTTTTTTTACAAAGGTACATATCATTTTTCAATATTTTAATACATTTTTTTATTCTTGTGGAATTCCTACTAGGGTAAGAGAGGAAAGATAGGTGTCTGGGGCTTGTATGAATCTCGAAGTTTGATATTTTGGAAGAGGCGGCTCAAATTCACGGTTAGTAGAATCAATTTTGGACAGTATATATGGTTTTTTTAAATCAGTTGAGAAGTGTGTTCATGATTTTCACTAACCATGTGATTATGGTTTCACACTCATGTAAGGGGAGAAATGTTTTTAACAATGTAAAAAACACATATTATTCAAAATATTTTTTTAACCGTTTGCCATGCCCATGTGAGATGGGTCTTAAGGAAGAGATGGGTGAACAAATAGCTAATGGATTGGACAATTGTTTGAAAAAACGAAGAGAAATAGTTTTAATTGGGAAATAAATACTAAATAATAATTATTTTAATGCTTAAATGATCCTATTGTTTTTTACCTTCTCCACCATCCAACCCCTATTCCTCATGTTGAGCACTCCCATGTAATCCTAGACTAGTATTATATCTCATTTCACTATATGTCATCAGATTGATGAACCGTTAATCTTGTTGGATATCATCAAATGAGTTATTCACTCCACAATCTTTGTTCAATGTCTATTTTTCTATCAACGATGATATTTTTTTGTGATATAATATGCCATATTTTTAGTTTTTTTTCATTTTTTTCACCCATTTTCATCCATTTTAGGCCAAATTCGGGGTTTATAGAATATGATTGTTCTTTTATGGGATTTAGGGAGGTGGTATACACCTTTTACCACAATATATTTTGGTTTATGGATTGTTTTTTTGTGCCGCAAAACAGTACTACTCTTTGGATCCTGACCCATGTTGGACAGATACATGATTGCATGGTGTATTCCATTGATGATTCATGTTAGGCATTATAGTTATCCCTTATTATTATTATGAATGATCACAATGTTCATTGATAGTTTAGAAAGTACAATTTACACCTATATTAATTTATTTGTGCTATATATTACTCACTAATTCATCACGCACAAATATATATATATATATATATATATACATTTAATGGACTTCTTAGACACACTATGCATGGTCCTCTACTGAGTGTTATCTCACACCCTATTTGGGCAGTTTTTGGGTACCTAAAAAGACTACACAGATGCAGGTAGGTACTGAGAAAGGCACCAACGTTATGGTGATTGATTGATTGTTCATAGGAGGAATGGATCACATGACTGATATTTAGTTTTTTGTGGTTTCTAGATATTTTATTTTTTACTTCTTATCCTCCATGATACATGTGCTATATTTCCAAACTTTTTGTATAGGTACATAACATAATAATCATTTTTATATGATATTATGTTAGCGTATTTATTCATATTGTCTTATAGATTTTTATTTCCCCTGATGCTTATAGATATTATACATTGTTCTAGTTATTAACTTATGATATTTTTTCATTAATCTAATCATGATGGTATAGTCTCCACACTATAACATTAGAAACACTCACTGCTAGTTGGAAGTCTCTAGTATATTCTGAGGTACACTTCAGGCTTTGTGACCCAGTGACTCTTGTCACCATTTGACTGGAAACCAAGTCATGAAATTAAAAAGCGGAACTTAATGATTATTTTCATTTCCATTTTATCTTTGGATAGAGGAAATGTGAATAGGACAATTCAAAATTTTGTAGTGAGATTTGAATGGGAGAAGTTGACCCATGTATATGAAAATGCCCAATTTCCAGGGAAGAGAATTGTAAATTTTGGATTACACCTATTAAAATTGATTTGATTCCAACATTGGGTGATGGACATGATATGTTGTATTATTTTAATTATGATTTAGTTTTAAATTTAATCCTTGGCCTGATATAGAATGGAAAATTTGATCATGCATCATTTTAGGAACCTATTATTATTAATATTCCATGATGTTTTCCATTCCATATAGGTTTCATTTCTTGACTGCATGAATTTTATTAAATTTTCCCTGTGTGGTATATTTTTTATTGAAATAAAAATTATTTATGGTGATTGAGAAACATAATTGGTAAATGAAGTTAATGAATTAGCATAATAGTTTCTTTGTACATAGGCTATAGATGTTACATTAATAGGTTTATTGTGGTAAATTTTTCTGTGGACCATATGTCACATTAGATGGAACATATTATGGTTTAGATAAAATGGATGAAGGTATTAAATTTATATGATGTATGGATCCTTATAAATTAGAAATGTTGATTCATATAATTCCAACATCTAAGATAATTTTTTTAATTTTGAATGAATATAAAGGGAATTGAATTATGAAATTAATTTTTTTTCATTAAATGGATGTGACAATTTCATTATACAAGTTGTTTCCTCAATAATATTTAATAGAAACTATGTGTAATAGAACCCCTCAATTGAAATAGAGAGCTCTAACCTGACTCGATCTTAGAAGTAGAAGTAATAACTATATCACAAATTCTTCTGACCCTTAAATTAACCCATTCTGGATATAAGATTATGAAATGGGGTGTGACTTTTTATAGGTGGGGTTTGACCAGTCATGTTATTATATTTGTGACATGGTTGTTAATAAAACATGATTGGGGTGTATGCATCGAATATATTGCGATATTTTACCATGAAATACTTCAGTCATGTTCTCGTAGGGTGACTATGACCACTATTTAGATTTGGCCATCTCTCAGGCTGCAATTATAACCTCCAGTAGTGCCACATCTGGAACCGTTACTTGTACTAGATACAGGTGTCGATTCATAATTTCAAGAGGGATTTTTATGATTTATATAATATTTTCAGGTATCCCCACAACCTTCATCGACTATGTAAGAGTTGAAGAACAAGTTTCAATATCAACATAATCCCTTGTTTTTCATGGGATACTTGACTATATGAGGTAGAGTCATTACTAGAGGATACACTATTGATCTTCAACAATATTTAGACACCTCCCAATATGATATTGAATCTATCTATGTACATGCTTCAGGATTATAACAAGAGATTGTGGGATGTGATTTCCCAATTGGATCATCATTAGGATATGCCTTGGAGGGATTTCCTTGTAGTATTCTTTGATTACATCCATCCAACATTATGATTTTTATTTCAAAATAGTCATGAAAGAAGTACAATACATGGGGCTTTATCTCGAGAGGCCAGAAATAGTGAATCCCTAGAGCATCACCCCTAATCAGGTTCACCCCATCCAGTTTAAAAAGAGAGATATTAGAATAACAAACCACATGATCTCATGGAACTACAAGGGAGGCCAAGTAATCCACCACATTGTTCCCTTCACGCGAAGAATGACTGACCCTAACTCTGTTTGAGAGGAGAGCCTTACATTGTCTGATAGTATAGGTGATTGACCACAGTGTCCTACTCCTCCCAAGCAAGGCATCCTGGACAATCATTGAATTTGTTTCAAAATGTGTGACGTTGTGGTTCCTCTGTTTACACACGGACAACCTTGTGAGCATTGTGAGGGTCTCCGCCCTGACCGAACTACCTCTACCATAATGAGATGAGAAATCAAAGACTACACTTACAATATGATAATGTAAGACCCCACCACTACGCCTGACCTTCGTGACGTAGGACCCCTCAGTATTTAGCATAAAAAATTCCCCAGGAGGCAACCAACAGATCTAGCTCCCCTATACCCTGGAACCATTCCTCCTAACCTTAGCAAGAGGAGACCACAAACAACGAAATAAAAATGCCTCCTTCGGAATACCCACCACGCCAACCAGGTCAAACAACATGCATCTGGTTCTTCCCACCACCGCCCTCCCCATAAATGGAATCCCTTCATATCTAGCACTGTTTCTATCTTTCCATAGCATCCAGAAACCCACATTGAAAACAAAGGATCATGCCTCAGTATCTCTTGTATTATCACTACTTTCTTGGAAGCATTGCACCATGAAACTCTCAAAGTTTCCAGGAAGAAAGGAAAACCCTGCAGGCCCCCTCAATGAAGCTCCACACCTCATGGGCCTAATCTCCCTCAAAGAAAATTTGATTCATGCTCTACTACTTCCTGAACTCACAGCAATGGAAACATGAGACCATACTAATACCCATCCTTTTGATGTTATCATCCGATGTAATAGCATTATACTGCATCCTCTAAGTAAGAAAGTTAAGCTTTGTGGGAATATTCTTTCTCCAGACCACTCTTCTCCAGCTCTCACTCTCCCGAGGACCGTAAAAAATGATTCTTCTTAGAAAATCTTTGACATTAAACCTTCCTAAACATGATGGGGGTAAACAAACACCTATGCTTCTCTGAGTTATGCCCGAAAGAGTCAAAAATATTTTGTTGAGAGGAATTCATGATCGATATGAATAACAGAGGGTGTGAGATAGCCTCTATGAAGGTGATAAATGGAGCCGGGCACCCAGGATAACTCAGCACCTTCCCCAACCAGTTTTGCTGCAAAAAGAGGATGCTCCCCTCCCTGACAATCCATTGAGAATGAGGAAGAAGCATCAGAATGATATTATACACTGCATCCCACAAAGACACCCCGCTTCCCAAAGGATTAGCCATGCCAGAATGTATCTCTGATCCATGCTTCTCCCCCACAATGTATATTCCTCAAAGATTTCCCATGCAATCTTCACATGTACCACATGCACTGCCTCCGCCACACTCCTGAAATTGATTCCTGCTTCCCCAAATAGCCGATCCATCTTCCCCCACGCAACCCACATCCTTTTTTTCTAATGAGGCATCCCAGATAAACCGAGCGATGATTATATCTATGGACATGATGACCCCCTTCGGAAAACTCATAGATGCCATAACATGCACCGTTACTGCAGACATCATGTTCTTCACCAAGGTGATGTGCCCCCCAAAGGATAAAAAATGATTTGTCCAGTAAAAAATGTGGGCCACCATCCTACCCACCACTTTGTTGAAGTTCCTAGTTTGCAACCTTCCAGATGAAACCGGTGTACCCAGGTATTCCATAGGGAAAGAACCCTTCCCCATTCATAGCTCACCGCTCAACCTCTTCACCCTCCCTACGCCACAAGAACCAACAATATAAAAACTACTCTTCTCACTATTAGTAATCTACCCACTCCATCAGCAATACTCGTCCAATGTTTTGTTAAACTCGCGAATCATCCTCCTTCCGGAATTATGGAAAATGATAGTATCATCCATATACATTAAGTGTGAGATAGAAGTACTTCCATGTTTCCTCGTGAAAGGGAGAATCTCCCCATTAACAACACCGTTATTAATCATCCTACTAAGGGTGTCATGAATCAGTATAATAATACTTGAAGATGAAGGATCACCTTGCTAAATATCCCGCATAGATTTGAAGAAACCATGCATTCTCCCGATGAAGGACACTGCCATCCACGGTGACCAAACACACCTGAAAACTATATCGCATGCACACTATGAGAAACCCATCTTGGAGAGAACACTTTTTATAAATCCCCATTCCAACCTATCATATGCATTTTTCATATCAAAGCTTGACCACCACGTTATATCCATGATATGTCATGTTCGTATCCCTCATTATCTCTTGATCCATCTCCATGAACCCCTGTATCGATCGATTGTGCACAGAACGATGTTTCTCTATGGAGACCCACCAAGATAGACAACATGACAGCCTCCAATTGATCACATTAGCTGAAAAATTATACGAGAATTTTTACAAACCAATCGGTAAGTAATGATTGAGAGAATATGGGGCTTTATTCATCGGCAAGAGAATCAAAGAAGTGGAAGCCGCAATATGAGGGATGATCCATCCAGGAAAGAAATCCTCTATGGCCCGAACCAGATCCCATTTAACCACCTCCCATGAATCCATGTAGAAAGATCCTGGAAACCCGTCAGTACCAGCTGCACTATCTAGATTCATAATCCTCACAACCTCCTTCACCTCCTCCTCCTCAATAATTCTTTCCAGCATCTCATTCTCCTGTTCAGAGACAATATTCAGAATCATGTCCCATAACACCGCCTCCCCAGAGGGATACCCCCAAGGAATAATTACGCTCGGGCCTACCAGAAGGTCTTTAAAAAATGTCAAAGAAAAACCCGCCAACCACCTCTCTGTCATCCGAAAACAAGCCGTCCTCCAGCGCCATGTTGTGATTCACCGAGCACCGCTTCTCCTTAATACATGCATGGAAATAGGCAGTATTTTTGTCCCCTTCCTTGAGCAACTTTATCCTAGAATAGGCCCACTTCCTATGCTCTGGAGCCAGCAGCAACTCCGCCAAGTATTCCTTTTTCTCAAAAAGTTCCTCCAATAGAGCATATTCCCAAAAACCTTCTAAATCGAATTCCAAATTCTCTACTTCCTCTTTAAGGATATCCAGATCTCTATCCCGTGGGGGTAGAGAGCTAGCCCATATCAAGAGGGCCTGCTTCAACCACCTCAGTTTATGGTGTAATTCCACCCATGAAAAACCCAGCGACGGTTCACTCAATGTCTGCGACACCACAAGGTGGAATGTCGGGTATCCCACCCATTGACTGGAAAACCTGAAATACTCCTCAGGGGCCTCCAACCCACCGAGCGAGAGAAGAAGTGGAGATTGATAAGAGATGCTTCACACCAGATGCCTAAGCTTAATGTCTGGAAACATGTTGATGGCATGCACGTTATCCATGCACAGGTCAGGCCTACTCCAGCTTGCCTATCCCCCCTACAATTGTTGCACCATATGAAAGGGTCGCCAGAAAACCCCACATCCATGACACACTTACCTTCCATGCACTGAACGAAGTCCAAAAAAACCCACCGTGGAAAATCACCACGTCCCTTCCTCTCCTCAGTGCACGAAACATTGTTAAAATTCCCTCACACCAGCCATGGAAGATCTCCTGGGTCGAATGCATTCAACTCCAACCAAAGCACCTCCCAACACTGAGAATCCCAAATTCCGTAGATAAATTACATATACCACTCAACACCATCCCTCGACACCTTAATAATTAAATTTTGGTCCCCAAAAAGCACATTAATTACTGAGACATCCCTCTTTCTGAATATCCATATATGGTTATTCTCCAGGGGCCCATTCATGGCTGCATTCATACCGATCTTCCGAGTGACCTCCTGTAACTTAGCATAGTGTTGATTATGCTCGACAATCACCACCAACTTGACATTGTTCTTCTAAGACTCTAAGGAAATAAAATTGGTATTCACTATAGCCCCAATCCCACAGGCGTTCCATATCAAAATGGGTAAAATTTAAACGATAGCATGCCTGGCTTTATCCCCAGGAAAATTGGTCATTCTCACAAGAGATTGAGACCTCTCCCCAACTTGTAGCCTCTTCAACATCAGCCTCGTGCACACACCTAGGATCGAGGAAGATCCTCATGTGCATAAAAGTACATAACTAGAAGATAACAAAGAGGGACCTCCATTATCCCCCTTACATACCCCCTCAGCAGAAACACAAACTGCCGTGATATCCTTAGTGAAAAATATTTAATGAATTTGGAGTAGGGAGCCTTATCAATCATGGACTATTTATCTCATTTTACAGAGCTACATAGTCTCACACATATGATGTTAGGTGAAGTGTCATATAATGATATGAAATATTTGGATAGTATCATGTGTGAAATCGAATCGCAGGTGAAGTTTTTTTGGAATAATATGGTATCAAGGATTATAAACCAGAAACTCAATACTAAACATAACATGAGAGTTGATATGGGTGCATAGATTATTAGTTCATCTTGTATACATAGTGGCCCGCTTTATGGGGGTAAGAAGATTGATTTGAGGTCTCTCGTTAGGGGAACACCATCAATGGAATTATTCTTTCTTTTTTAGTTCTCTTTTATTAGTGTTGGGGTATGGACACATGATGGGCCATTATGATAGGATCCATATTGATTTTAGATCTTTCATCACGTTAGTCCATCCATAATACTTTTTTATGATCTTTTCTCCATCTGAAAGTTAAATAGGATATGAACCAAATTCATATTTAGGAGTAGGGTTAGCAACTTATCATTAGGAAGGGAGTTGGAGTGTGACTGTTCAATCAGGACAAGTTGTTGGTTGGGGCCCATGAATCCAGATAAAAGACATACAATGCTAGTAGAGTGGACATGATCAGGGTAGTTAGGTAATGTTGGGGGCATAATTTAGGCCATATATATGCATAATGTAGATGATACCTAGGGAGCAGTGTGTAGGAACTTCAATAGTGAAACGTACTATTCTAGTAGCCTTCACATTAGTATATTATATTTTTGATTGAGTTGCTTCTAATTATTTCATATATGTGATGATTGTTAAGATAATTAGGCTCAAAGTTTAGTTTTATAGGGGTTTTACTAAAATTAGAACTAATTTTGGGATTTTTCAAAGATTGTAGGATAGTGTGTGGGGTTCCACCTTGATATAGGTGGGTGTTTCTTCATATGGGACCAATTTTATTCAAGATTATAGGGTTTTAATTCTTTCCCAAGATTGAATGGATAGTCCCTTTCTAGGATTATATTGATTTCTATCATTGGAGGGTGAATTTTTAATCACCATAAGAATGAATTTTAATTGACATAGGTCAATAGGAATTCTATGAAAGCTATGATGGACCCCTATATCATGGGTTGGGAGGTATTAAAGCCCTAATTACTAGATATAATCTAGATGATCATGGATTGTGTCAATACTATTTCCCTCTAGTTTAGGATCATTTCAGGGATGTTTTCCCAATTGAAAATTCCAGACTACCTCATATCGAAGAGGTAGAGTTTTCTATAATTATATTGACATGACTTTTATTCGTATAAAATCCTCTTAATAATATGGATATTAATATGTTTCAAGAACTCAAGTGGTTACTAGAGGATTTGGAGGCAATGGGGTTCATACAACCTTGTTCATATCTGTGGGGTTCATTGATTATTTTCCATAAAATTGAAGATATAACCCCTTATTTATGGATGCATTAAAATATTTTGGATCAGTTGGTGGTTAAGAACTACTATCATTTTCCTCATATAGATGATATCCCCCACTATCTTTGTAAATCTTGTGTGTTCTCAAAGATTGATATGATATTAGGTTATCATTCTGTACTTGTTAGAAAATCAGATATATCATGTACAACATTACATTATAAATATATCATGCATAAGTATTTTCTCATGCTTTTAGCTCTCATGAACACACCAAAATTTTTCATAGTACTGATGAATTGAGTTTTACATCCATATCTGGGTTCTTTTATGGTGGTATTAATGGATGGTATATTGTTGTATTATTACACTCGACAAGACCATGACAAGCTTCTTGAGATCGTACTATGTACACTGAGAGAAGATCATTTATATGATAATCTTAGAATGTTATACTATTGGATGGATGAAACTCACTTCTTATGTCTTATTATCTCAGAGATAGGAGTATCATTTGAAGTAGTGATGGTGAGAGATATATTTACCCATGAGAAGACCCGGAATATATTTTATATACATATTTTATAGGTGTTACCTAATTATTACATGATTTTCAAAAAGTACTTTATATTCATAGTATCACCTATAACAAGATTGAATAAGAATGGTGTGAAGCTTTTTGTGGTCAGAATCATATGATATAGCCATTCGTAAGATGATAGGGAGACTTAATTTGGTGTATTTCTTGATTATACTAGATTTGGAAAGAATATATATAGTCTATTTTGATATATACCTTTTATTCATATAGGAGTAGATCTGATGTGGTAGGATCAAGTCATGGAATAAAGGTTTCTCCAGTAAATACCTCATGAGTGGAAATTACCAAAATATGATCTTATGTTTGAAGCGGTAGTTCAACCATTGATTTGATGGAGGCACTATGTACTAGGAGTGCATTTTGTGGTGTAAAAGGGACAAAGAACCCTCAGGTATATCATTATAAATCTCGAATTGATTCTCAGGAAATATTGGAGGGTTGAATACCTATGGTCTTTTAACATTGATCATTACTTTAACAAAGATATGGAAATTTAGTTTCTAATGTTACGAGTAGAAGGACTTCAATATAGGTGGTTCAGAAGGCTAGAAGTGAGGGGGAATTTTTGAAATTGTTTTTTAAGATGATCTTGGAGGTGAAAGAGAGTAAATGAAATACTTTTCTCTCATCTAGTGATGTGATATCCTCTCTCTTGGATTGGGTGTGTATGAGAAAATTATCAAATTCTAAGGGAATGGTCCTGTGGGATTGTATGGCCAATGAGGACTCTCCACCAAGTTATACTATTAGTGAGGATAAAATTATTCACATACATGGGTGTATATTGGTTCCATCATTCATTTGAGAGGAGTTCATGTAGAACTTTAATGATTCAGATTCAAAAGTACATCCAGAGGAAGCTAAGATGAATTTTGATTATGATGTTTGTATTGGAGCCCTAAAATAAATTGTGAGATAACCTTGTTTATTAATAGGTGATCCACCCATCAGAAGATGAAGGTAGAACATTAGTGAAATGTTGTACTTTTATATCCATTTTAGATTTTCTAGTGGAAATGGGAAGATGTGACCTTGGATTTTGTGATAGGGTTTTCTAGATCTCATCAAGAAAATGATACAGTTTGGGTTGTTGTTTACCAATCAATGAAGGACTTACACATAATACTTATTTGAGGGAACATATTAGTTGATGAGATAGATGTATATACATTATGGATCACATAAACCTTTACAGTTGTCCATATTCTAGCATATTTGATATGGAAACTCATTCCACATTGTAGTTTTAGAAGTGGTTATGGATATCCTTTGGTAAATAGTGATTCTGAGAACATTCCATCACCCATAGAATATCTATTAGATAAATCAAACAATTTATACGTTAGAGTAAATTCTTCAAGCATGGTCCTCGATTTTAGTGATTCATGGGAGAGGAATGTACCCCTAGTTTAATTCATTTAGAAAACATTTTTTAGACTACCATCCCAAAATATCAATATAAGGAGTCATATGGTAGGATATTATTATCACCTATGTGATGGTTGGTGGAATATGAAGTAACACTTCTTGGATTACATCTCATACAAGAGACAATATATCAGGTGTCGATATTCCTAAAGAGAATGATGACAACTGATTCTTAGAAGCATTCATTTTCGAACCGATGTTGACATATCTTCTATTTGAATTTGGGGAACATTTTTTATTACATATATCACCATGGATGGGGAATAAATGGATCAATAGATAGGATAAATGTTTTACTTGTTATGTTTGACCAGTTGATATTCTAGACAGTCATGTTAGTAGATTATCAGTGGTAGATTCCTTAGATGTACTGATCCATGCATGATGTCTTCCATGTATCTTAGCTACACTGTTATCACTAAAAAGCATACCATACATTTCTTACAGATTAGTTTGAGAGGTAGGATAATGCATCCTTCAAGGTGAATCCTATAAATATCATTTATCTAAGAATTAATTCTCTCTAAGGATTGTTAGTAAATTTTGTTCTTGTGTTATTGAATCATGACCTTGTACATGAAGAATCCTAGGAGTGGAAGGCGCATATAAAGGATTATTGACAAGAGATTTAATTACACGATTATCCATTACCATTAGAAGTCCATATCAAGGTTGAGTTACCATAAATGGGGGATATTGAAAGGACTTTAATTTTTATAATGGTATAGATAGTTTGTTTTTCTATTTTATAATTTGTTTTATCATTATAGGATTGAAAACTAATATAATGGAGGAAATGGGTGAGTTCGGGGATTTTACAGATCTTAGATCTAGATATTATGGGTGATGAATCTAGGAAAAATGGTTTTTAGAAACCATACCACCTGATTCCTCAAGGTTCGGAAAAAATGTGAAGGGTGTTTCATTACATTGAAGAGGGAATGTAGTTTTCCCTAACTGTGCGACCTAAGACATTTGCATGTATGATGGGTTTATATTTTTAAATATAGAAAAAATTCATGGTAAGTGTATGGATTGTCTAACTATGAACTATTACCCATATGAGTTGGTCTTGAGGAAAAGATGGCTGCACAGTTGGTGCATGGGTTGGCCTACCATGCAGAAAGACTACACAACCCATCTTTTTAAGAGGAAATGACTATTTTTAGACTAATAAATTTAAATATTCAACCCTAATATAGTTTCATATTTCATACAATGGCCAACTTGTCTTTGTCATGTTGAGATCTCCCAATAAAGCCTATCCTAGGCTTTAATCCTATTTCACTGTTCGACATCGGATTCACGAACCGTTAATCTCATTGTATAGCCACCAGGGAGTTGTTTTTTCTATTGGCTCTATTTGTCTTTTCTTTTATTTCTATATGCAATTCTATTTTTGTGGTGAGATCTCTTTACTTTTTTAGGGTTTTCATCCATTATTCTCTTCATTCCCTATTTAGGCCAAATAATAGGCTGAGACTGAATGAGTTTTATTCTATAAACTTAAGGTTGGTGGTATATACCTTTTCCATTAATTTCTTATATCTTTTAGCTTGGAGTCATTTTTCGCCATACTGGCCTCCTCTAAGAATTTCTACAAAATTAATAATTTTTTTTAAATGAATGGAACCAACATTTTTTCAATTATCAATCTTTTTGAGGGTTGTAGGTTTTCATCCTCAACCTGGGCCACCCATGGGCTGTGTCTATTTATCTTACCCATGATTTGATCACCTCAATAGGTGTGTGTAATCTCACCATTAGTAGTGGGGGATATAATGAATTAAATCCATATTTGTGATGGTGATTATGCTTCCAAGACTTGTTATAAAGTGTTGTTAAATATTTTAATGGATTAGTTGACAAATATATAATGATCTTGATGAAGTCAAGGATTGTGTTTGAATGTGAAATAAATTATTGAACAGTTATTAGAGAGGTTAGGATTTCATTAACATTTCTAATACATGGATATGGTGAACCATTAGGATTTTCAGACATTTCTTCTCTTGGGATCCAAGAAATTATTAAGAATCCTTGGAAATTACTACTCCTTCGATCCAAATTGTTTTTATTATTTGGATACCTTGTATATTTGTACTCCTCAGATCCAATATACATGGATTTATTAATAAAAATGGATTCCTTGTAAATTTCTACTCCATGGACTAGTTTTATATGTTTTTCATACCTTATTAGATTCCATGTACATTTTTTCTCTTTTGAACCAACATTCTCATCATACTTGGATTCTATATACATTTCTACATAATGGATCTATATTTCAATGATGCGATGAAAATTTATAGTTTGTGGATCCTAACTCATGTTGGACTGATACTTGAATACATGGGGTAGGATATTGATATTACTTTATATGCATTACATGTATCCCAAATGATTATACATAGAGTAGTAGTTTTTTTTATTTTTTCTCCAAGATCATTCCCATGATATCTCTATATTACAACACAATGATAAAAACAATCATTAATTTCATTTATGATCATAAAAATGATTTATTTACTTATTTTCTAGGGAATCCTTCAGAATTAGCTTTTAGTTATTATTTGAATATGAATTTTGATACAAAATTATTTCTCTAGGGTTTTATCACACTTTGGATTTTTTATGGTTATTTTACCCATATGTTATGTATATGTAAAATTTTAATTTATTAAATTGGTGGAATGGGAATTATATAGTCATAAATTTAATTAAGTAATGGTTTTTTCCCATGAGATATAGTGTATGGATTGTGGAGTTATCATAATCCACTATGTGTCATTAAACATTATGTTTATGGAAATGGGAAGTGAACCCAATCCACAATGGGATTTTTTTACAATTTATAATTATTTCCATGGAATTGGCCTTTTAATTATGCTTGTGGTGTCATGTTTAATGTTTTTTCCACATGTTTTTTATCACATGAAATCATTTCAATATATCATGTCAACATTCACTTGATCATACTCTTAACAATACCATGTTATGCCTCTTGAATCATGAGTTATGATTTATATCCATGTTTATTCTATTAATAGGAATTATAAGTCACCATTTTCCACACACACACACACACATATTTATTCCATTGGATATCAAATATTGTTCTCGAAGGTTTTTGTGAGTTAGGAGAACAATATGGAGTATTAAATAAAGAGTATGATTTTGTGTTGAAGGCATTGTAATTGTATGTATAATCTCCCATTGAGACTACATATCTAGACCCTTGGAATTTATTATTGGGAAATTATGTTTGGAATCTATAAATATGTTCTATTTTAGGCATCAGTAGCTATATCATGGAAGTATTTTTTGAAAATAACTCATTATAGTGATGATAAATTATAATAAAACACTAAAATATAGGTAAATCCTAATTTTTTTAATTCCCTGATGTCTTTCGTTAGGTCTAATTTGGTCACATGACCTCATTCATTCCTCCTTGTATTCTTAAGAAAACTGAATAGTAGTGAGGGTTAGAATATCATAAGTGGATATACCTTCAATATCATGTCCTTTACAAAGTATAAAGAAATAAAATATACCATCAAGTGAAAATATATATGTAAATAATATAAAATTGATTATAATTTCTATAGAATATAATAAAATGGGATCCCAAATTTTAATGGAAAAATAGAGTAATGTGAAGGATGGTAAATAAATAAAACTAAAATATCCTTTATAGTTAATCCCAATTCCAGTCCCAATTTTATACTCCTCATCTCAACCATTTGTTTGAGGCCCCTAAAAATATACCGGATCCTTATACATGAATTCACGACACATATCGACATGCCCAATAAAACCCAATAGGAAACCATTATTTCATCCTTTAAAATGAGTATATTTATAAAATGTGTGTTCCATACTAATAATAAATATACGATAAAAAATACACAATATATACCAAGAACCCGTGTGCTATCCAAGCCACCATGAGCCCATTTAGTACCCCCATCAGCTCCATGATAAAAGGAATATCAATGATATCATAAAAACATATAAATAGCCACAATTATGGTTATGAAACTCTTAGAATTGACAAGGAATCATGTTGATAATCAGACTAATTATCTATAAGGAATCAATTTATGTCACATTACTCTAAATCATCAATGAATCATGTTCTATCAATGAAGTAATATTATAATGATCCATCCCCATATATGGGTCCATCATCATGATCATCACATGAGGTTAATGTTATAAATATAAGGGTAATCATACAATGATATTTCACCTATCATGGATAACATAAACCATCCTAAAAAGGAAATATGAAAAACACATTATAGCATGATAATGTAATCATTTCAGGTAATCATGATAAATATTATGGAATAACAAACAATATTATATCAAAATAAATCTTAGTGAAAAGATACCCAAGAAATTATCAAAGAAATAGTGATCATTTATAAGTATCCTGAAAATGAAGACAACCATAAAAAGCCACCATAAAATAATAACATCAACCCATGCCAAGAAAATTATTTATACCATGTATTTATGTGAAACAAGAGACACAAAATTAAAGGAAATTCCTACAACATTTTTGCTGACATCGACATCAATGTTTGATAAGGAATTATTATCCAGAAGGAATCTATTTATTAGTAGTATCAATCCACTAACTGAGGACTCCTCTAATGGATTCCAAATATTTTATTTTTTAAACAAATAAAAAACCCCATGAGATAAATCTTTGTCACTCCAAGATAATTTTCAAATTATATTTTATGCCATAACATGTTCTAACACATTAATCGTAAAATAATATTTACAATTCCACATGAAATAATATTTCATCGATAATGAATTATCTAATATTATAAAGTTAATTATTTATTATTAATTTATAATTAAAGGTTGTTATATTATAAATTATTTAAATATTTTTTCCTGAATTAATAGTAATTATTATTTTTCAAAATACAATGAAAAATAATATATATAAATTATCATTTAAAAAAATATAGAACCCAAGGAAGAAGATAAAAGAGAGAAGTCCAAACTGTTTCCCATAAGATTTGCATCGGATTCACCTAACACTCGGTGGTAGGTGATTGAGGGTGGTTTCAAATTTTTTTTTCATCTGTATTAGAATATTTTTCTTTAATATAAACTCAAAATACTCCCCACACCCATAAATAGGTATATAATTATTTCCCAAAGGTAGGATGTCAATTGTGGTTTTAAACACAATTATTCTTAGGAAGTCACATTGGTGTAGGGAATGGGAGGTTTGACTCATTGAACCCTTTAAGGTGGGGGATTATGTTTTAATCTAACACTATTATATATATTTTATATTTTTTCAGGAAATCCTTCCATACACTCAATATTATATTGGTTAACCCTATGTTAATGATAGTATTAAGACCATGTGTTGAAGAGAAGAACTCTATTGGTCACATGTTCTACAAAATTCTCTTATTCATTTATCACACTTTAGTACATATCCATGATCAAGATTTTTGTAGTTTATCAATATCTAGGGAGGTGGTTGGTGTCATAGTGATGGGATTGAACATCTAAGAGGTGTCCTTTATATCATGTGAAATAGGAATTAAAATACACATAGTTTGTGTGACATAGATTTAGGTTATATAGAAAGAATATACCCTGTAGTTTAAAATCATGTGGTAGGGATGTATATATAGGTATATAACCTCAAGGAGTCATCCAACGTATCATTTTAAAACATGAATAAGAGTCTACCAAGATTTTTTACGTGCGTATTTATCATAATTGATGAAACAATAGAGGCCTTGAGTTGGGATTATGTATATGATTCCTCTTTGAACTTCCTCATCGGGAGTATGACAATTTGAGTGATGAAGGTATGTAATCAGGATTACATCCAAATGAAGGGACCACAATAGTTAATTCTCCTCATGATGCAGGTGTAATAATATCTTGTGTCTATTTCTATGTGAGGTATTCTCTGTGGTATAAATAAAATAAAGGTAAGATTAGACACATTTCATGATCGAATATTTGTACAAGGATTACATATTAGGGTTTCCCTTAGTGAGGTATTATTACTATTCTCATAGTGAATATGGCATGGATCTCTTGAATAAAGAATAGTTCTAATGTATTCATATTATAAAAGGAATCAGAGTCATCATAGTTCGATTTCCCCCATCCCATTGATGGGTTTAACGTACGTGTGGGATGGTAAGACCATACAAGTAAACTGATGCATGTGTATAAGCCCACATCCCATCTTTTGCAAGATGAGTATGGATGGTAGAAGTATTAGAGAATGTTTTCCCATGATTAATTAAAATTTTGGATATGGGGGGACTTACACTAGGGTTGATTATCATTGGTTCACGGGCCATACGATGGATTTTTATGTATATGGCATGGACATGAATCAAAGTCCTCAAAGTTTGTTGACCCCCTAACCAACTGATGGGTTAGGATGCGTGATTGAAAATGGAGACATTATTTTCATCCCCAATGTTCATGAAATCTAAGGGCTTATATTTATATGGATTCCCTTGTAATATATTCATTATTTATCCTTTGATAGATAATGAGAGATGATGGCCATGACATTACTATCAAACAAGTTTGGTATGAAACTGAGTGTATGTCTGAGATCATGAAAAAATAGGTTTCCATGAGTGTATAACACCATATAATTAAAGACATTCCCTATATAATGGGGGTACTTGGATAAAGTTTTGTGAGAAATTGTTAACATGGTGTATGTCCAAGTGTGTGTTTTGGACAAATTTTGCATGTTTTTATGATATGTCTTGATTTTATACCAAACATGTATTGACTATATTCCCATGATGCCCTCTAGATCTTCCTTCCATGTCTTTTCTGTATGTCTGAAATGTCCTAGTTTTCATCCTAAAATATCCTTATTGTCTCCCTAGAATGTCTTGATTGTCTATCTGAAATGTCTTATCTATCTCCCTGACATGTCTTGATTTCCTTCCTGACATATTCTGGGTGTTAATCAGACATATCTTTCTTTTATATCTAACATGTTCTGGGTGTTAGTCATACATGGTGGAAAAATAAAAGGGTTTCTTCCCGACTTGTTCAAGACGCAACACATTATAAAAAATGGCATGTCAATGGTTCTTCAGATGATCAAAAATAACATGCCCATGGTATTTCATGTGGTATAATACAATGTGTCCTAGGGGAATTTAATTATCAAAGAAGACATGTAAAAATCCTTACACATGACCAACTGTGTTGATCATGATGTATTCAAGTGATCCAAGTTAATTTTACAAGATTTACTTTTATGTACAAAGTGGAATATTGGAAATGTATTATCATGATCATGGTGACATGTCCAGGATTACATCTCATGATCAAATAGGGAGTTCTTGAGGCCATTAATATGATCAACTGACTTTTCCATGATGTTTTCACATTACCAAAAGTTATTATCCTAGATTTATTCACATGGTCCAATCTTACTTGTAAAGGGATTTCGACATGATCAATTGAATTGTATGATATGTCATCACATGATCAAAAATACTTTTCAAGTATTTCATTATATGATCAAACTAACTTGTACATGGGATGTTGCATTAGAAATATTTTCTGCTAATGGAATATTTCTTGAATTGATGTAATGTCTATGGAATCATGAGGTAATCATGAGACTAGTAAATCATGTGATCATGTGATCTTAAGTGGGTCATGTAACATGGTCTCCTGAACATGTCTATGATTTATCACATGAGAACGAGTATATTTCAAATGGTTTTCATTATGATAGGATGGAATGAAAAAAAAATATTCGCATGTTAAATCCTCCAGTCACGGAGTGATCACATGATATGGGATATTGTCCATGGGAGTTCATATTTCAGGGATGAGGATCTTCCATGGAATTGAATGTGTTGGTATAAATGTTTAAGGACACAAAAATGTTGAGTAGAGATCACATTAATTATTTTAATGGTTCGAAGTTTCTCATTAGACTCAAATTTCTTCAATGGAATCCTTGTGAGGGGTTCTACGACTATGTACATGGGATGTATATTATATCCCCAACATGGAAAAGGGTTCATGGTCAAGGGTTGTTAGTACCTATGAGGCTAACTAGGGATAAAGGGGAGTATGTCAAAGGGGTATTCATGTCAATGCAGCCACATATTAAGAAGAATGAAATCACAATGTGACCATGTGTAAACATGAAACCCTATTCAAGATTAATGGAGGAATTTCTTTTCCAATGGTTCTTAGGTTCCTCCAAACCACATGTTTATGATTCTATCATTTCATATCCCCTATATGTGTTTGTATGTTTTTTTTCATGTTTAGGGGTTATTATAGACTAATAATAGCTGATGGAATTTCATCATTCCATGATGCGCATGTCTCTTTCACCGGATTGAGGTAATGTGGGATTCTCATGATCTACACACAGGGGGATTTCACGACCAAAAGATATGATATATTTTTTTTGAAAATCATTTTTGAAGTCTAAATGGAATTTCAAAAATATAATTAGTCAATGAAATAATTTTATGAATATCTAATAATGGATTCATGTGATCTCATGGTCAAACATCTTGAAATTAATCTATTTTATAGTCTACACATGTATGTGAGGCAAGGAAGGCCCCAACTTTCCTGTCCTCTATGAAATGGGGTAGAAGACCACCAACAATAACCTCTAATGATTTATTTATGCATATCAGTTGAAAAAATAAATAATTATTCATGTGATAAAATAATATAATAAAATGATAAAAGTGGAATCATCTAGGATATGGAAGATAAGATGTTATTTTTGTGATCGTGGTGAAGTCATCTTGGAAGGCATGATTTTTTTCGCCTGACATGCAATGGATTATCAAAATCATCATCATGGTTTTTAATGTTATCAATCCACAATAAGTATCAAAGCCTTTATATGGTATCATAGTGTCACAATATCACATGAAATAATCCCTTTATATACTATTGGGAGAATTTTTATGTCAACAACACTTTTAGATACATGATGGTTTAGAAATCACGGTGTCAGCTATGTGATTCCCAAGATACATAGTGTATCATGAATTTGATTTATGAGATAGTGCATGGAATTCATGTGATGTCATTAGTTATCACAAAAATGTATTTAAGAGATGATTCATGCTCTTATGAAGGATCTATGGTTGTATCCATGCAATCACATGATACATTTCACATCTACTGCTAGATTCAGATGATAGCTTGGTAAGTTTTTTGAAAAATGATGCTACATACATGGATTTGAGATATTGAGAATGATTTGGCTATATCAATATTGATAATTAGAGAAGGATGACATGGTGGCCATCAAGATTAGGGGTTGAGAAAGAATTATGTGTGTCTCACCGTGTTGAACTACCAGTTTCATGAGTGTTTATGGTTAGTGGGAGGTTCATGGTGATTCAGTAGTCTGATCAAATGGTTGGGGTTCATGTGATCAGATGGCTAATGATATGTATATTTTTATTAATCTTATAATCATTGTCATAGACAAGCAGTCCCACATCATACTTCAAATTGGATATGTGGAACTTAATAAACTGTAGTGGTTCCACTGGTGGCCATAAGATTGAACTGGGGTCCTCCCTCAACCATCTCTAGTGCTACCCCATGTTTGGCCATTATCCCACTACACTACCATCCTACAACTCAAATATTTTCCACTTTTTCATGTACATTATAATGCACCCTAACCATATATGATACCTTATTGAGACAGATCCCTAATGATATAGGTGACTCCCACATGAGCTTGGGTTGAGCTATATTGGTTACAAATCTTTGTTTGGCCATTATTTTTGTTGAAGGGATTCCATAATACATAAAATAAATATAAATTTAATATAAATATAATAATGAAAAAATATAATCCCTCATAAAGAGATTCCCAAGACTAATCCAATTCTTCATGGATTACATTTTCATTTATTCACACAAATTAAATTATAATTTTTATTAGGATACATTCATCTCAAATATCTAACGTCAAAGTGCATGATTCACAATTATGTGTTCTATAGAATTACACCATAGCATTAGATTCATTCGGTATGAAAATAATCTCATTAAAAGGTGAATATTGATCATTTTTTATATAATTCAAAAATTCAGAAGGCTTTGATATTTGTCCCTATGAAAGGATTTGGTGAAAATATATAAACAAATAGGAATGTGTATTAATTATATTATGGAAAATGGATTTGGAGGAAAGTAAGTTTCATATGGATCCAATTTAAGAGGCATGTACATCACTAAATATACTTATGAGAGGGAAGTCAAGACATATGTAGTTCTATTTTAAAATCTAATTTCCATTAAGTTTATGTATATAGAATATAGGTTCAATGATGGATAACTTTATTATTAAAGTCCTCACAAAATTATTTCTCATAAGTTGGACAAGGAATGTCGTCACATTTTTGATGAAATCATGAGAAGGAAACTTTGTTTTGGTGAAGATTTTCCATGTATCTATATCTAATTTTACATTCGACGACATAGTATGAGTAGTTTATGTTCCTATAGTATGGACTAAGTCTCATGTAATTTACAATAATGAGAGATCCATGTACCCTCTGGTGGGATATTAGAAATAGAGATGCACACTATTTTTTAGGATTAGTGGACCTAGAGAGTGTAACTTTCTTCCATATTTGAACAAATAATGGTCCCTAAAAACATTTTATCTTATTTTTTTAGAAATAAATTTTTCTTAATCATCATATGAGAAATCATAGTGGGTGTGGACTTGGATTTTTCTTAGTCTACCATTTCATAGTTTTTTTACCTGACATGTTTTTCACACCTTTCATTTTATATATTACACAATATTTCTTGGATCACACAATATGTATGTCTAGTGAGTAGAGATTCAACTTTTTCTAGGGTGATAATTTTCTAGTTTTAAATTAGGGAGAATTATGTCTCATTAAATTGGTTTCCTTAGGTTGTACATACCAGACCATTGTTGTATTTAAATTTAGGGTCTTCTAGGTCAGACCATTTACTCATATACAGTGAACCACTCCCAAAGAAAAATTCCCCATTATCTTTAAAATCATTATATTAAGATATAGTATATACCATTGAAGGTCATGTGATATGTATGAAAAATTAATTTCAATTTAATGTCCTGATTGAAAGACATAAGATGAAATATAGTTTATGTATTTCTTCCTGGACCAGATAACATGAGACGAATGATGATCCCACCGAGATAGTTGCAATATGTGTCTATGAACCATGTGTCATGGTTTCTGAAATGATGAATATGGAATGAGTTAGACATTCTTGGGATGACACATGACAACCTAAGGTGATGAGTTTCGGCATAGTTTCACCAGGTGTCAGGATAATTGGTGTTCCTTTACAAAAAATAAGATATTACTCTTATTTGAAGGTCGAAAGGCATTTTATATAGGACCTTAGGGATTACAATAACAGTCAAGTAGATGTTTCCTCTGTTATTTCCATGGTCCATGAATTAATTTTTAAAACTCAATCATCTTGATGATGATGTGGGGTATGGTGCCAAAGCTATCCAAGGAGGGTTATAGAGTACTAGATAAAGTTGGTATTGTATTTAGGAGGCTCAATACATACTCCATGTGGTTTTGAGTTACATGGCGTGGGCCATAAAAAGTTTAAGGAATACAATGTTTCAATACTTCTTCAATAATTGTTACAATTCATGGTGAATTAATGTTGTGGATGTCGAATACACTTGAATAGGCTAGTTAAGGTGATTTTCAAGTATGGTCTTGGATTAACTTTTTTAATTGAAGGTGGACACCTATGGGTAAATTTATACCATTTTTAGTGGTACAAGCCCATATTTTACATATTTTGTATAATAACTCATAGATTTAAGTTTTATATTATAAGCTCAAAAATCCTCTAGGAACAAGCTCTTTATAATGGTTCAATTCCCCAATGAATCCTAGTAGATTTCTTTTAGATTATCCTATCCATACTACAATTTTTCTATAGGGATGATACAATAACAAGTAATCCCAAGGTCCAAGGGGTTCCAGGAGAAGGATACAGAATCAAAGAAATAGTTTTTTCCTCTTAGACATTAAAAACAAAAAGGTAGTTTATAGAACATGTAATATTCCAGAAGGGTTTTCGAATACTAAAAAGTTGTGTCTCTTCCTTGTGAACACATTATGATGTTGGTAAGACATGGTAAATCATTAATATTACCTTTTACAAGGAAAGGGGATATAATGAAAATGGGTGATCATTTACCTGGGTGAAAAAGTGGGCCCAATGTGGTTGATTTTTTGTTTAATAACTCTATATAAATTTCCTAAATGATAGAGATAAAGAGTTTAGATGATGTAGGAATGATTTTTTATTTGGATTCCCTTGGATTGTTTTGATTCAAAAATGTTTTATAACTATTTTAATTATATTTTAGGATCATACCATTTAGATCATAATATTCTAAATTTTAATGTCGTACATCATTGACCAAAGTACATACAGTTTATTTTCATGATGCATGTGACCCAGAATTAGGGGAATATTATAGAACCACTTAATCATGGTATGAAAGGTCAAGATTACTACAATATTAATTATAGAGGGTACTGTAAATATTCTATATAATGGATTGAGGTTCCTGGGGCGTGAGTAATGATATGGGTTAATAATGACAGGGTGACCCTAAACACCCTAAGGTCCTGATATGACACAATGATGTTAGGGCTCACAAGGATCATAATTTCCTTTATATTGGTCCAAGATGTCTTTCATTGGGAAGTCAAAAAACATATGAAGATCCCCCTATTTCATGGTGAAATAGAGAGATATATTATCCTTAATATGTTCAGTGATTGGTTTCTAACATCTTGAGGCACTCCAAACATGAAGTGTGATTTGTGGGTTGATTTATTTGGACTATAAATGTACTAGTAAATGCATGATTTAGCAGCTATAAAAAAGCATTGATAATGTCACCAATATCTGTTATTTTTCATAGAAATGGTACCATTCATCTTATAACATCTCTTGTAATATCAGCACTATTTATTCCCTAATAAATCCATTTTCTAGCACTATTAATGGATGTATTTTTAGTATATAATTTTTTTAATATTTTTATTAATTTCAAGAGTGTTATTAGTAAAGGACATAATGAGAAATTATATATAACATTTATGTACTAGTTTTTTTATAAATCCATGTATCAAAGGACACTATACCAATGCACTTTTTGTGTGAATTTTATTGATATGTATCAAATTTTTGGTTAATAATATATAAAATTTATGTATGAAATTTTTTGGGTCATTATTATTGGTATTAGACCATGTATTAGTGAATGTTGTAATCCATGATGGTAAATAATTTTTGTGAACCATTATGAGAAGAATAATTATATGTGAACTTCATAAGTTATGGTAAATAAATTAGTGTATTTTTCATAAGAATTCATCCTTATTTTTATATTGCAAGTGGATGGTGTTTTGACAGTGATAAATATTTGGATAATAGACCTAAAAATGGATGGTCCAGTATATCTCGAATATTATTATAGTTCATGGTGAATGTTAAATTAATAAGAACCTATATTGACACTCAAATTTTATTTTCTTTAGTCAATTTACATATTCTTGAAGACCCATTAGGATATATTTAAACACACAAAGATCATGTATGACTTATGTTATACATAAAGTTCAATAGATTAAAAATAATGTTTCATTATTTATATATAATATTAATAATTTTCCATGATTATATGACTTAGAAATATTATTTTTGATACCCCAATTATTCTTTTTTGTTTTAGTCAGTATGAATAACTCAAAGTAGTCATGTTAACACCATATGTGATTGAAAAGACATAATTTTCTTCATTATTAAATTATTGATATAAGATAAGGAATGGAAAAAATTATTTTTAATAATCTATCATTATATATGGTTAAAATTACACAAATAATTACGTTTCCAATCCTAAAAAATATTTGGAAAATTGACCATTATTAATGTTCTGGAGGTATTGGTTTTGGATGATTGAATGTTTAATTTAATTCATGTTGATAATGTGGTAATAAAAACCACATTGAATTTATAAATGGATGGGGAAAATGTTTTTTGGGTTGCAATGGTGGACATAGAACACTGAATTTCCATTGAATTCAACATATTATTTGTATGTAACATAAGCATTATATTTTTTAATGACCTATTCTAATGTAAACCCCCCTTAAAGTTTATGGTTCTATGATATGTCAATCGATAATGTGAATCATGATGTCTAAGGAACACATATCCTCCACTATAGGGATAGGGATATCATGATATCTATATAAGAATTCTCCCTATAAAAATAATATTGTTCTTCCATTATTAAAATTTGATGATATTTTGTGAATTGGTATCTCTATATACATAGAGAGCATGTTATATTCTATAATAAGAGAATCAAAATTGATATCTAAAAAAATGCCAATGGGTTTGTATCAGTTAGGATATAAAAATAAAATTACTATGGAAATTACATATATTACCTACGATAGATTCATATTCAAACTGGGTATATATCCCATATGGTTGCAGAGAAACTCAAAATTTATGATATTTATATTGTATAGGAGTTTGAGGAAGTATTTCTAGAAGACGAGCCTAGTATTCTAAAAAATAATTAATTTGAGTTTTCAATACAACTCATACCCATTGCTACACTATTTTAAAATATTCTATATATAATTTCCATAATTGTGATTCATGAATTGAAAAATAAATTCTAGAAAAATACTCATAGGGGTGTCGTTTATCGATGTGTTCTATGAGGGGTTACTACAATACACATTGATAATAAAAAAGTGGATAAATTTGACTATGAATTTTTTATGGGGAACTAAAAAAATCATTTTCAATAATATGAATCCATTTCCCCATTTTTATGACTATTTATATCTATATTTAGGAGATCAATATTTTTAAAGATAGTTCTTTATATTTGGATAGTATCCATTGATTGTAAAATGTGAATACACACCCAATAAATCATTCCATTTGAGGTATATACACTATGGGTTAATAGTGATCCTATTTGGTCTTATAAATACTCCAAAAATATTTATAGATTTATTAAATATACTATTTAGAGATTACCATGATCATTATGTGGTACTATTTTTTAATCATATTATGATATATTCTAATTGAAAGGAATATCATGATGATTACTCGAGGCATGTACTGACGACCTAAATAAAGGAGAATGATCAATTAAATTTGAAAAAATATAAATTTTTTATAAATAAATTTTAGTTTTGTTTCATATAATATCAATAGATGGTATATAATTTGATCTAACTATGAATTTATATATTAAAAAATGGATTAAAAGAACAACTATGCCTTAGATCGATTTTTTTCTTTGATGGGATAGATATTTTATACACATGTTGAAGAATTTAACACGAAGTTTAAATATATTTTCAAAGTTAACTGAGAATGGATTTAGTTTTCTTTCTAGTTTGGAATATAAAGATCATTCTTAGGTACTGTAGTAGAGGTGGGATAGCTCTCAATCACTATAAAAATCATATTATTGAGTTGGGTTTTTTATTAGTATTTATTCATCAAAAAATTGGTATGGCGGTGTGGGTGAATTATATACAAATAATTTATTCTTAATGTATATATTCTCACTAAAATACTTTAATATACCATATAGAATCTAGTTGTAATTGATTAATGATAATGACTTTTCAATACATTACAATAGTAAGAATGTGAAAAAAGTGGTTAATACTTTGATTCAAAAGGATAATGTCAACATATATAGGGTGTGGATAATAAAGGACCGAATATATTTTTATTTACAAAGGATGAAACACAACTTATTGAATTATGGGGGAAAATAGTATCTTTCTCAAATAACTATATTCCATCAATCCATGTTCTGATTAAGTAGGTATAGAAGGAGAATGTGGAGAAATAAATAAAGGTGAGAAATATTTGTTACATTAAGCTATATTATTAATAAATGATAATTTTTAGGAACAAAGTATATATCACATCAATATTTGATTAACGATGCATTCATTAGAAGAAGATCACAACTCATTATACTTTATTCATCCTAGATATAATGAGATATATAAATATCTGAAAGATTATTTGTAGTTGGAATAAATGAAGTGAGATGTTGTGGATTATGTTTCTTAGTTAAAGGAATGTTGTCAAGTTAAATATGATAAAAAAATTATAAGGGGTTTTTATAAAAATATCCCATATTGGAATAAAAATTGGAAACCATTAACATGGATTTATTTTAAGAATCCACTAAAAATATAAAGTACATAATTCTGTTTTGGGTTTAGTAGATGGCCTTATGAATTCAATACACTTAATTACTATTAGAGAAGTTTTCCCTCTTGATAATTTTTCTAGGATATATATTATTTATGTGGTAAGGTTATATGGTGTACCAAAATCTACTATATCTTATTGAGATATTATGTATTAAATGATGTTATGAAAAAAGAATCAATATGTTGTAGTCACAAAGTTTTTTTTCAGTACTACGTATTATTCATTGATCATTGTTTTATCATGGAGAACAGCTCAAACCCAGAAGGGTACACTGAGACCCAATTTTATGTATTTCAATGGTTTTTGGGCCCAAAACCATTATTTAGTCCAAATTTCTAACTACTATTTCTTTTATTTGAGAATTCATATTGATCGTTGTGAAGACATCAATGACTGTTACTATAGAACTATAAAATACTGGGATAAAGATAGATAAATAAATCCATTGGTATTTATTCAAGACAAGAAAATGGAATAAAATGTTAGATCCATTAAACAACACCTCAATGTATTTAAGAGTACATAGAAGGGTTATATTAAAAATTATCAATGAGGTCTAAAATTTATTGCTGGTTAGAGGGATTTCCTTTAAATTTCCAAATTCATGTTGATTAATAGATTTTGAAAGCATAGAGACACGCACCCTATGTATATTTTTCCATTCCAAATTCATTATTGTTTTCTTAAATATTTTTAATGATTTTCACCACCAGAAAAAATAAATCATGTTCAAGATGTGTTCCATGTATCTTTCATAACAAAGTACATACCTTACCAATCACATGTACTGAACTCAGACTAGAGAATAATATTTCCAAGGAATAATAATTTATAATATTATTTTATCATGGATTTAATGTAATAATGAACAATAATACACATCAGGTTAATATAATAAAGAATAATCCAAAATTTCATAAAGCTACATGGAAACCTGAGGATGTGATGAAGAAAATATATCCTCCCTTATTTGTATCAATGTGATGCAATATTTAGGATTATATTCATTTTAAATTGGGAAGAATTTACCACTCCATCATTATATATTAATTTTATTTAAAATAATACTTGAAGTATTTGAAAACATTCATTACAAAAAACATCAAGTTTATATAAAAAATTGTACTTTAAATTTTTACAACCTAGTAAATATATTTAAAATTATGAATGTTAATATCAAATTTCAGACAAATATTTCTCAATTTGTTATATAATTCTGCTATTTTTATTAATATTGTATATATAAGTAATCAATTTTTAATAATGCCATTTTATTCTTTAAAAATATTCTTTCTTCAAATAAAAATTATTTAATTTTTTCACAAGAACATTAAAATTAATTTTTACCCTATTGATAATTTTTATTAATCATATGTCATTATTAAATTTAAAATGTAAATATTGTCATAGAGGTAATTTTTAATATTTTTCTAATAAGATTCCTTTTTTAAGGAAGTGTGAAAAATATTGATTTCTGTAAAAAAATTCATTAATATTCAAGTTAAAGAACCAATAGGTTTTGAATATATTATAACATAACATTAATTTCATTTAATTATTAAAAAAACTAGTCAATTTTAAATAAATCTTATTTTTATGTTATTTGGGTGTATGTTAATGTTTTTTTAAATAATTTTTCTTAAAGCTATTTTTTTCACAAAATATATTTTTATATTAATAAATTCCAAAAAATATCCCTTGGTTTTTTATTTTAATTAAATCTATATAATCTATATAAATAAATATATTTTATCATTCATTTGATTTTTATTATATTGAATTGAATTTAAGTATATTTTTTTTATGATTAAAGATCCATTTTTCTAAAACCATTTGTCATTGTGGGATGTGAACTTATTTAAAACTGAATTCTACAATATAAATAATATTAATGTCAAAAAAACGATATAATATTTATAATTTGAAAAATATAAATAATACAATTGTTTCAAGAAAAAATATTTTTTCCATATTGGCAAGTAAAATAATTAAAATTTTGTTACTATGACTACGGTTAAAATGGGTTTACCAATGGGGGTTAAAAAAAGATGTAAGGGTAGTATTTCCACATAAAATAGATTAATTATTATTGTATGATTATATATAGACCTTATCATAACATTATATTAAATCAATATACATTTTTAACCACATATCCATGAATGTGACTATATACTACTAAAATCCATTAATAATTTTTATGTGTTCTCCTCACATTAATTAAAAAAGGGAACAACTTATCCTCCCTTATTCACCAAATTTAATAATTTTCTCTTTAAATTTTCATATTAAAAACCTTTATATACTCTTTGAGTTCATCCTAGAACTAATTTGATGTTACTTGGACAAATTCATCAATGATTAAGGAGTAATCCAAAAGATATTTGACAAAGAATACATATAAATCATTACTGAGCTATTTCAATTTTATTTCTTCTTATAATTCCCCAAAAAATATAGTATCTTATAAAACATTATGAAAAATGTATTATATATATAATAATATTTTAATTGTATTATTGGAAAATCATTTACCGCCTACATTCCATCGAATTAAATATGAATTTTTTTCTAGAGTGTACATGTTCACCACCTCATCCATGCAGAGATATAAGTAATTTTACATATCCATTTAGGTAGATGTTTTATCTTATAGGTAAAATGTTTATATATGATATTTATCATATAATTATTCCATTGGAATTATAATTTAATATCAACCTTCTAATTTTCCAAATGTGGAATATATGAACTTTTTTTAAATGTTAGAGGTTTTTTTGTTTTAACATGAACCACAAGAATGAATTTTCTCACAATAATAAATACTCTTTATAATAAAGATACCATTATACTATTACTTTTTCCCTTTCAATGAAAATTTTTTCATCAATATTTTACATATTTTTAGAATCTATATTAGTATTTTCAAATAAAAATTTTATATTCATCTAGACATGTTTTTGTGCAAATTTAATTGTATTTTTACCAATATAACATTAATTGATATGCCTTATTATACAATAGGGATATAATCCGATTTTTAAATATTTATTCATTATATATATGGTTTATGGTTTTTTATGAAATTTTAATCAAACACACATCCTTTAAATCGATTATGATATGATAATATGAAGAATGGGTTATGATCTTATGGAAAAAATATGTTGGGTTCTACTTATGTGATGGTTTGGACAAAAAAGATATATCCCTAAAATGTATTGTGAAAAGATATATATATTAGGATATATAACAGAATAGAATACTGGGTGAACCTAGTTTAGTAAGAGATTTTGTCCAAATATTGAATCATTATTGTCAATTTTGATTATGGAAATGATAGAATGAGGAATAAATCCAATAAATAATGATAGTATTGGAAGTGATACATGACTAATGAAATGATAATAAATTTTTATGATTATTCTAAAAACTTATCTCTTTTGATTAATATTTGTTCTGATGGATCTTGAATGATTATTGATTATTCCATACTCTTTTGTCTAAATCATTTTGATTTATGAAACATTATTTCATGTTACATGACTATGATATATGAATTGATTTTAATGATTTTATATTGTTTTGATAACATTATCAAACAAATTTGATTACATAATTCTGACTTATGGTCATTGGTTGATATCTCATTTTCTTAACCATACTGGGGATTTCAGATTTTCCTTTCTTATGTTTCCCTTCCCCGATTTATAGAGGAAGGTTTTATTAAAATTATGTTTAAGAATAGTACTAACTGTGATAATATTAATGGAAAATGATATATACCATTTTTGTACCAGTTTCTTGTCTATCCATTTTCAATATGAAATAATCCTTTTTTGTTTTTTTGTAAACCATAATGATATGTAACAAGTATTCCACTAATAAGATATTTTTTTCATGAAAAGTATTTGGTTTTTATATATATACTACCTATTTTAAATATCATGTCATCAATTAAAATTTAATAATTATATTTGATGTTCAATTATATTGTAACCAATTGAATGGGTTTTGATTAATGTTTTACTCAATCCCTAAGGGTCTTCTTGGTCTCAATTTTGATTCATTGAGACATGTTATATTGTTTGCACATGGTTTCCCTTATATAATGTCATATTTTATTTCTATACCTTGACTATTTTATAGATTTATTACTTATAAATAATGGGATAATGTAACCCAATTATAGTTCTTGTATTTAAATTTTTTGACTCAAATTTTCCCCAGTCGTAATAATTTTTTGTATATCAATTTTTCTTCATTGAGTTATGGTAGTTATCTTTGAATTATTAAATATATGGTGGGTAAAATATTATCCATGATTGTATTATATTATATTCTCTCATTATCATCTAGGAATATACATTACTACCATATAGTTAATTTGAGATGTATTCCTAACATGATGGGTTATGTTCTACCACAACCATCCACTATATATCTCCAGATGAGTTATAATCATGTTATCCATTTTATTGAAATGAAGAAAAGTAATAGTATTCTATATATTTTAATTCTAGTAGGGATAATTATATAAAAGTTTAATATATATTCTTTTACTATGAACCTTCATTATCTAGATATATTATGATCATGAAATCCCTCTTATTAACGTGTTGAAATGTATTGACATTCTCGAGGATTATTTACTACTAACATAGGATAATTGTTTATTAAAATTAAATATAATTAATTATAGTTATTTTTAATTTTTTATTCCTTAAATTTTTTGATAGATAATGGTGTGATATGTCTTCATGACTCTTATTGTTTTTCCACTGGTCTGAATCATGTGATGCATGGGGTCTAAAATTATACGGACCCTCGATGCATCAAGGAGTTTCATGTGAAAAAATGTTTGACTTTATGTATGTAACTTCACATTATAGGATTGTATCCTATAAAAAGGAAATGAAATCATGTTATAGACAACCAAAATTATGAATTCCAATAGTACAAGATCAATATTTTTGATATCCATGTTTTCATTTATTGTAATGAATGTAGAATAATGTCAGAATCAGTAGATTATGTCTTCATGTTATTTAATTAATTCATCCATAAAACTTATTCAATATTTATTCCACTATTAAGTTATTTGATTTTTTTCTATTACATATAATTTTCTCTCACACCTTATTATGTTTACATTTCCCTCAAAAATGAATAATACAACTATAGATGATTTTCTTAATTTGATAGATTCTGAGTATAATTTGTGGGAGATGTTAATGACTTCTTTTGGATTAAGTGGATTCTTATATAGTTTAAACAGGTCCATTAGTTGGAAAAAAATGATATTTATTATTATTTTTTGGCCAAATTATCTTAAACTATAAACTTAAACATTATTAGTAATGAATGTAATGAAACAATTTATTTATGTTATTTAATTTTTGTATATTTATCAAAATGAATATATAGTTGGAAAGAAATAATGTATGTAATATTTGTTTTTATAGAACTATATTTATTACTATACATCAAGGGAGTCATATAATTAATTTTATAGGAGGGTATGAAGGATTGAATGATAAGAAGACCATGGATTCTTCATAGTGGGTTCTCTTCACAAATGAGTAGAGACACCAAAATCCTAAAATCTGGTGAGAATCATGAGAAAAGAGATGCTACTATTTTTAATGACTATTAATTGAATATAAATGGTATTGGAATAATAGATATTGAGTCTAAATGAGTCACGTTTGGTTATTTACACTTTTTTTGGGGAAAGATATAATTTTCTTTATGTTAGAAAATTATGTGAATAGGGAAATAATATTTTATTATAGATTAAATCATTTGTTGTATAAAATTTGAAGTTTGGAGTAATTATTATAATATTTAATTATTAAGTGGAATCATGATTCCAATTAGTGAACCATGAAACATGTGGCACATTAGTTATAAATGTGAGAATGATCTATAGAAAAGGATTCATGGTCCCTTATTCCAATGAATCATGGGAATGATCTACAATAAAAAACTTGTAAGATCCTATAAAAAACAAAATAGTAAATTTGAAGTTGTTTATCAAACGTATCAAAATGGTTAAATGATTAAAAAACACACATGAAGTGGAACACACAAAAAGTGGGACAAAAAAACATAGATGAATAATCTCCCATGATGAATAATACAATAAAGGGTGATACTTGTTTACATACATTCATAGATGATTTCACCTATTTATGAAATATTTAATTCATGCGATAACAGTCAAATAACACTTAATTGTTCATAATATTCATGTGATCGGTTGAGTAGGAACATAGTGAATTCATCAGATGGATTTTGTTATACGGTGGAAATGAATATAAAAGCCCTGATTTTGGGACCTATTTAGAAAATCATGGGATTATATATTAATGGAACATAAAAAAACCACCTCAATGGAATGGGTTTCTAGAAAATAAAAGAACTACTTGGGGGATGGGAAACCCCATGATATGTTAGTACAGTATTCCAATGTTATTTTGCAAGTAATCTGTATGTACCACTATGAATTTTTTAAATATTTTCTTATTAAGTCTTGGAAAACATAGTAATCTATAATATATTTTTCATAAAAATCAACCATACAAAACATCAACTTCTTTGGATGGTCATGTTATATGAATATCAAACACTAATATATTAGGCATATTGAATATATGACGGATGAAGTCACCATTCTCGGGTAACCTTAAAATAGATCTGGTATGAAATGCTAATAATAAAATAGATACTAAGTGATTAAATTTTAATCTTAAATAAAACAAAAAAAATACATAAAATAGGTATGAGTTATGAAAATGATGATGAATCATTCAGGGATGAGAAAAAATACCGTATTTTGGAAAACATATTTTTGAAAAAACATAAAATGGGATGGGTTTGGTTGATATTTAATCACGGGAGGATGTACGTATATAGAATCACACCAATAGGCCTCAGTGTATGAAACTATTTTTTGAATTTGAGAATAATATTTTAATATAAAATTTACCCATCAAAACATGAAGAAGAATGAGATGGTTGAACCAATTTTCACTTACATAATATATTATATATCATTCAATTACCGATTTGGTTCCTCTTGATAAATGGATTACTAAAATTAATTATGATTTTGATTAAATAGTGAAAACATCTCATGGGATCGTATATTAATTTGGGATGAAAATAATGTCATTTGAACATGTTGGGTTTTATGAAATTATATAAATGTGAATGATGATGTCATAAGAAATAAATCATGGCCATAGTCTACAGTTTATTCTTAGATATAAGTAGTTATCCATGAATAAGAATATTTAGTCATACTGATTTATTAAACCATAAAGATATTTTTCCAGTGTTTTTAATAAAAACGAAATAAAATATTCCAAATTGATGTGATGTATTATATTCTTTATGGTGAGTTAGTAAAGGAGGTTTTCAATAAAAAAAACTGAAGCATTTTTTGGGGATGAAGATGGGAGAGTGGTATATAATCTCATAAAGAATTTATAACTGAAGGTGTGGGCTCTATTGTCCTTGAGTTCCATAAATTAGGGATACATTAAGACCATGGTGTTTTCAATTAGAAAAATTGATAGTAATTATTATATAAAACAATGGTCTACATGAACTCGTATTTTTACATTAATTGGTGATTTAATCATATTATCACGTAACAATGAGTCTCCAAATGGGTAATTTTCTATAAAGATAAAAAATACATTTTGAATTTTCTATTTTAAGTGATAATTCAAAAAAAATTTGTTTCTGATCCATACGTTAAGTTGAGGGAAATTTTCTATTTAAAAAAATGTACTACATGTAAATATTTATGTGTTTTGAAATTTAAGAGTGTAAAGGTATATCTATTGTTATTTATATTGGATAAAAACTACATGAATATTAGTTCATCTTATGTTTCAATCAGTGAGACTTTAGAAAAATTATTTTCAACTAGAACTACAATAAACCATGTAGGCCTAACAGCTTATTCACTAAGACACTGTGTACCTGATTTTTGAGTGATCATAATGATTCTGACTAATTAATCGTGATGTCAAAAAAAAATATAAATCTAAAATAAATTTAGATTCAAATAACATGAGAAAATTACTTTATCATGACCATGTAGTTAATTACTAAATCTAATTTGGATAAAGATAGTGTAACACCCAAAGATTTTGACATTTTTTTAAAATAAATGAAATATTTTTGATATTTTTTTATCACACACAACACCGACATTAGGTTTCATTACACACAACACATAATGAATCTTGTGTTACTCCCAACCCTAGTTTTAAATTAAACCTCACATAATATTAAAATATTTATTATTTAAGATGATTGTTATAACCTAGCCATTGGAGGATTAGGTATTAATAGGATTAACTAAAACATGAAAAAAATATGTTCTATACATTTATATAAAATTAATTATTATGGGACCAATTATTTAGAAATTAAAATAAAATGTAATTTAAAATAAATGAAATATTTTCTAGAAAAAAACTATTTTCGTGCATAAAAATCTGTTTGACATCAATAAATTAAAGGATTAATTTATTTGAATGAATTTATTTGAATTTATATATTATATTTTCAATAAAAAAAATTCAACAATGATTTTATGTCTTTTATGGGAAATATATAATAATAAAACCAACTTTATTCCTACAAACAATATTTCTCCAAAAACTAGTTTTATCACATTTTTCGCACTTATATTAAAATTAGTTTTTTGAAATTTTTAAAAATTAATTTGATAATGTAATCATAATTTTTTAAATCATCATATATATATAATTTTAGGGTAATTTGTTTTGATTTTTTTATAACAAATAATTTTTTCAATGAATAGGGACAAATATTGATTTTTGTTGAATTTTTTTATTTTTTGGATAACAAATATATAAGGTTATTTTTTTAATTTGGTCTGAATTAAAATTCTTTATTATGTACCTTTTTATAAAAAATATTTTATTGGATTCAATTTCATTTTAAAATTTCATACAAAAATATTTTATACTTTTGAACGTTTTCTCTTTAAAAACCAACATTATTGTCCCGTCCGTGGGAATAATTTGAAATTAAAATTTTGAACATGTGTTAATGGAATTTTATAAAATGGAATAAATGTATGGAATCATAATAATTTATATTATCTAATAATTTCAACCTATTTTTTCATGATAATATTTAAAAATTGTAACAAATATATACCGTAGTTATGGTAAAAAGGGATTTACCGAGCGGATAAACTAAAAAGTTAAGGGTTAAAAATTATCCCAAAACATCTAAAACACCCATTTCTAAAATTATATAGAAAATAACTATTTTATGTCCAATAATTGGCCAATTTGGAGTGTTATGGAATGCGAAAAATTTGGGCACAACTTTTTCATTTCAAATATTACATGTATGCCACTCACCACACATAAAAAAGGAAACCCATATCCTTTTCTCCTCATAGATTTAAAAAATTTCTATTCATGGAAGTCCCCAAATAAAAATTTAACTTCCCTAAACTAATACTAGAAGATTGTGTTGAACATAAATTGATCATATGATTCCTTTTGGTGAAAAAAACGAGGTTACTTGAAGAAGTGGTAACGTTCATCAAAGAGAATTTTTATTTTACTTCTTACTATACATCCTTAAATTATTATTAAACTGTGATTATATAATAAAATAATAGTCTTATATATAATAATATATTTTTTTGTTCATTTAATGACCTAAAAACAAATCCTATTCCATCAAATGGGTTATGAAATCATTATTTGTGTGAACTAAGGACTATCGCCTTGCAAACTGATGTCATTCATTTTCACATTACCATCTCAAACAAATGGATATAATGAATTATTTAATATTTATATGTTATTTATGTGATATTTTTATTCTTATTTAATAATGATATCACATATTACTTTTTAATTTAAATTTATTTTGAATACAAAAACAATGCTCTAGTGTTTGGCAGACTACCGCCACACAAAGTGATGTGATTAATTCACACTTTACATGGATTGTAATAAGGATTGGATTCATGTAAATATAGAATATATATGAAATAAAAATTATCCTATAATGGTAATATATTATTTACTTGATTTTTTTGTCTTAGGGAAAATGGATTCAACATTCATGCATACGTATGACACACCCTCTATATGAATGATGAATTTTGTATTCAATATATACCTTTTATTAATCACACAAAAAACATGTGTACCAAATATATAATATATTTTTGAAATTGTTAAAATTATGTAGAATATGGATCCATTTTCAACATAGGAAGAAAAAAAAAATAAAATCATAAATGAAAAACAAAGCACTTATTTTCTGAAACATCACTTTAACATGAAATTGTTAATAAATGGGTAACAAATGTTCTTAAGTAAATAATATACGGAATGATATATATATATATGTATAATATTTATAAATATGTAATTGAATTATAATAAACTAATATTAATTATATATGTAATTTTAATGTGCATAAAGGATGTCAAGACATATGTTAATGGATATCCTGTATCTATTCTATTTATGGGAGACATATAGAAATTTACCAATCATTTATTTTATATGGTGTATATACATCCGATTTTTCATGTTTTAGCATGAATATAATTATTTCCAAGATATTAAATTATTTTCATTATTTTTTTTAATATTGGGACTTACAATTAAAAATATTTCAAAAAGTTGTAAGGATTTTACATTTAAATTTTTTACTTTTGTAAGGAACATATCATATTAACCACCTACATTTTTATGTGGTGTATATACTACACATTAGTGTATTTTATAATAAATTTTCTGAAATTTATTTTTAATTACTAATAAATTTTATGATATCTTTTTCATGGGTTTTATGGTTCAAATGATGCAAAATAAGTAAGAGATTTTGGTTTAAATTTTCCTTCTTGGAGACAAATATTACGTTGTGATCCTATTTTATTTTATGAGGTTTATGTAAAATAAATTTGAGATTTAATATCACAAATTTATTTATTATAATTATTTTTTATGATTCATTTATTGTTACTCTTTTGTGGGGTATATGATTAAAGGTTTAAAACGGGGTAAATGTTTTTGCTAAAATCTTATTTTTTATCAGAATTGTTCATGATAATTCTTATAATTATAAAAAATTATGATATATCTTTCAAGAGACTCATTTAATTTTTTATATGATATTTATATCATCATAATACATGAGTTGCCTCCATTTTACACTCTTTATGAACTCAAAAGTTAGAAACGATATTTTTAAGAAAAATTGTCTTCATTTCTCTCATCAGGCGAAAACAATTTTTCATACCAAAGTGTGTTTTCTATAATTGTTTTAAAAAAAATGTTTTCAAAATTTTGAAAATTATTTATTATCAAATTTTTTTCCATTTTATACTTTTTAAAAATTCTTTTGAATGAAATATTTATGATATTTTCCAAACATTTTTCATTTGGATATTATAGAAAATTTTAAATGATTATTTGTTTTAATGATTTTGGAATAAATGAAACCCCCCTTAGTATTTACCATTAATTTATTTGATGATTAAAATAGATTTTTTCATGTCTATTTTAAATTAATATTATTTCATCTATATTTTAGTTATTTTATGTTTTGAATTGTTTATTTTCATATAAATGATATTTTCCTAAAGAAACAATCTAAGTGGTTTTTATTTCGAAATCATTTTCTATATAATATGTGATACATTGATATTACTAATAACTTATTGGCGATATGCGCCAATGATAATTTTCACACACATTTACTTGGTTTATTTTTATTACAGAATGAAATTACCATTTCAATTCCATATGTTCTTTGATCATTAAGTGATTATAAAAACCACATTTTTCCATGGGTTAAGCTTTGAGAAAATGATGAAATGATTTTAAAACCCAATTATTTTCATTTATTTTGATATCATGAATTGTTTATGATATTTTGGAACATGTATGCTTGATTTTCATCATGTTATGGTTGGGACCTATATCTCCCTCAAATTAATTGTATAATAATTAATGTTACATGAGATCAAAGGACACATGGGAGGTTATCACATCAATGAAAGAGGGTACACAAGAGGTTATCCTAAGCCTCAAAAGAGGGTCATTTGGAGGTTATGCCAAGACAAAAATAGGTTATATGGAAGTTTATTTCAATACCAATGTAGTTACATGGTTGGGTTTCACATGAATATTATGTTATTAATGTCTTCATGGGTAGTCTTGAACAAATTATTTCGATGATCATGTAAATTACACAAATCTATATCTTATGCCAATGTTATTATTTCACGGTTCATGTTTCTATTCCATTAAGATTCTTGTCTTATGAATTCGATGATTTATTTAATGAATCATTTTTTTTATATATGATATGTAGGGTATGGATTTCATATGTTATTATAATTGTATCATACTCATATTATCATGTTATATTAATATATCCCCTGTTTACTCGTACTAAGAATCTGAGATTACTCATTCTTATGTATTGTTTCCATAAGATATGAAAAATGGTATTTTGTAAGATATGACTAAGAAGAGAGATATTTATGAATATTAAGTCAGAGATATCTTATCTCACTTATTTATAATTTATTTATGTGTCCATTTTTTCGATGGAGGTAAAAAATTATCATATTTAGGATTCTGTTTGTTTGATATAATGAATATTCTGGTAAAAAGAGGTAATATATTTGTATGAAATGTCAGGGTCACTTCTATTGGTATTAGTGGAATGGGTTAGTTTACCAATAAAAACATAGATAAGTAAACATTAGTGAGATCCCCATGCATATTTATATAGATATTTCTATGAAAAAATCAAAGTAAAAGTCTATATAGGATTCATTGTACAGTAATGTTTCTTGGAATTCTGATAAAGTATAGAGTGAGTGGTTTTTATTAAATTACATCTTTTTATAGATATTAAAAGTGGATATGTCTCTGGCCTAGACATACCTTGGGGAAGTGACACTAAAATGGGTGCATTGAGATGGAATTGATCATCCCTTATTTTACGATAAGAAGACTATATACACACCTGGTATAACACTCTTAGGGGACATGCATTGAAAATTCACAAACTCTTTATGAACCATCATGATGGATTTAAAATTTAAATGAATCTGAGTGACCTATTATATTCCAAATTTTTAGTATATTGAAAAGAAGGTGTCATGATTTTTAAATTCTATATGTAATTTTTCCTTATTATGTGGTTACACACTGTGAATATTGTTTCTCAAATAGTGATTAATTTTTTTTCAAAATATGGAACCTGAAGAAACTGGATCCAAATTCAATGTGTCATACAATGTTTTGATGTGAAACAAAATGGAATGATAATTGGATATAATGATTTTGGGATTATTTAAAATATGTTATCAGAATATATGATTAAAAATGTTTCCCATAAAAATATCTCAAACACACTGAAAAAGAGAATGATATAGTTTTTTGATAGTTCAATTGATGGAGACCCAAGAGGAATGAATATTTAGCACTATATATGTCATGTTTATAGGAATAAGGACTCATAACATTGTCTCAAATGGATAAGAATATGTTTTGAGCATGGAAAATGTGGACACCAATATGTACTTTCCATGGGAAAATGAAATGTTTTGTTCACCCAATGGATTAAAATATTTGTCTACCAAATTTATTCCTAATGGAAGAATGTTTTAACTGTGGAATGTATGATCATTATACCAATTTATTTCCTTGTGGTAAATCACATGAAAATAATTTTATTGGTTGTATGAGTAATTGTTAAACTATTGATGTAGTAGAGACCACGAATTTAATATGAATGATATGGGGTGTTTCTATTGTATTTTTATGTTAAATATGTGAATAATTATTAAATTGAGGTTGATGAGTTTTAATACTTTAATGGTATTTCTTTTTATAGAAAGGATGTAGTAATTAATTAGAGGATGATTCCTAGTTAACGGTTCAACAATGATATGGGATGATTGAAGTGTTTATTTATTGGAATTTAATAATTATGTAGAATAAACATATAAATATAGATGGATTGTTACGTAAATGATTTTATAGATTTTAACTAATGTTTTGAATATAACTAATGAAATCAAAAAGCGATTCAATGGAAATGTTATTATTTTCTAAAAACAAATGACTATTGTAAATTTAATGATAGTATGTCCCAAATATTGAGAAAATAGTGTTTATTTTTTATAAAGAGATGACTAGTATATATAATCTAAATTAGATTTTTTTGATGACCCTCGAACTGATTATTGATTTTTTTTCAAGGTAGCTTTTTTTTATCATTGATGGAGGTTATTTTTTGGATTTGAATAATATAGTCAATAATCTATGTGTTTATTCAAGTAATAAGTAAGAATGAATAATTTTAATAACTTTGTATTGTAATTTGGTTTATTACCATGTTTCAAGAGAATACATGATGATTTTTATCACATGTTTGTTATGATAAAAGTAAGAGACACCAAAATCTATTTGGTGGATTACTGAAATGTTATTTTTGGTAAATTTTGTTACAATATTTTTAATGTATTTTATTATAATATTTTGTAATTTTTCATATGGTTAACAATTTATGAAATCGTTTAATTTGAACATTTTAAAAAATTTTAGATATTAATTTATTACTTCACCCCATAAAGAGTTATCCATATTTGATAACTTGTGATGACCAATATTTATATGGAATATTTGAGATAGAAGAAATGACATATAACTATATTATGGATCTTGATTTACCTTAGTCCATCATGCATCAAAATGTATCTTTATTTCATATAGTAAAATATGAAGTGTAAATTGATTGAAGAAAAACCAAAGGATGAAATTATTATTACAATACTAAGTAGAATATTTTCACATGGTATGTTAGTACCATTTAAAATATTGTTAATATTAGGAAGGGAGAATATCGATCGGCACACCCAAAAAATGTTCCATTTTTTGTTCAATGTATCTCTCCTGAAGAAGTACATAAATGATCTTCACACATGCTAGACATAGAGATCATATATATTGATAATGATCATTCATATAAGGATCCATTCGTGGATATTTTAGATTCATGAAAATTAAATGAAATAATAATACTCTTCTATTCAATTGTTTTTGAAAAACCTCTTGCTTTAGGATGTTACGAGGGAAGCTGAGGATGAAATAAAGTAGAAGTATCCTCAGTGGTTGGTACCAAAGTGATGGATTTTGAGGGTGATATTTATTTTATGGGCGGTATAATGTTACAAAAAAATATTTTTTGATTTAAAATTTCAAATACATTTAATATTTTTTAAATTTGTGTTACACACATTATGGATTTTATCTTACGCTACATGAAATAATGATTTTATCTTATGTTGTACACAAGGATGAGTTTAAATGGAATATGGCATTGTAATAGAAATATTATTATTTACTATGATAGTTATCACCTCGCCAATAGAATAGTGTCCATGAATATTATTATGTAAATTATGAAAATATATGGTCAATATATATAAAATTAAATCATTGGTTTCCAATTAAATTGAAATTAAAATAAAAAATATTATAAAATTAAGAAAATATTTTTCTAAGAAACTATTTTAATGCAAAAGAATATGGTTTACATCTATAAATTGAAGAACTCACTTTTTTAATAATTTTAATGAAATTTATATATTATATATTAAATAAAGTGTTTCATATTTTTCTTTTTTTCATTACATGATATAATAATAAAACAAATTTAATTATTAAAAACTATATTTTTCAAAACAATTGTTTTGTTGCATTTTTTGTAATTATAATAACAGTAATATTGAAAATTATATAAATTTAAATTCATAAATTAAAAATAAAATTTTAAATAATAATTTCTAGATTATGTTATGGTGAATTTTTTGGATTTTTTAAGAAATCTTAATTTGTATATGTATAATGAATTTTTTTGATATTATTTAAAAACTTCCTTTTAAAAAAAAATATAAAATATAAAATATATTTTTAAATGTCTCTAAAAGTTAAATTAGTTATAATATATATATATTAATTCAATTAATTTCATTTTAGTCAACATAGAATAAAATTTATAAATTTGTTTTTAAAATTTTAATATGTTCTATGTAAAAACATGATATCTCATCTCATCTGCTAGAATAATTTTAAACTAAAATTTTTAGTTTTGGGGATTTAATTTGGAAAAATTGATTCAATATTTTTAATAAAAATAAATTATATTATATAATATGGTTAAATTAATTTATAAATATAACAAATAGTTAAAAATATTTACTTTGATTAAGGTAAAAAATATTTTTATAGGGATAAGTTAAGAAGATAAGGGTTAAAAATGAACCCAAACATTCTCAATTTCTGTTTTATGGAAATATTTAGACATCAAAACTTATACTATCTATAATAGTCATTTTTTGTATCCTCGTGTAATGTGAACAATATGGGAACACCCTTTAAAAAAATGACAACTATTCCACCCACCATACATAAAATGGGTAGCTCTATCCTCTCCTATTCACACTTTTAAAACCCATTGGTTAAGAATTTACCAACCCAAATCACACCACTGAATTATTAACATAATCCTATAACCGTAGTTTGGTCATAAATCCACCTTAGGAAGGGGTTTGGTGGAAACCTAAGAAGGTCACTCGAAGAATAGACAATGTTATTCAATGGGAATTAGTATTTTCTTTCCTTTTCTACCACCTCCAGTTCTTATTAAATTGGGGTGAAATAATATACACTTTATATTTTAAATTTACATATAATTTTTTTCATGTGAATGACAAAAAACCATATCATCTTCCATCAAATGGGTTATGAAATTAACATTCATATGTCTGACGGACTACAACCACGCAAACCGATGTCATTCAATTAATCATTACAAACTCAAAAGATATGATATATCAATATATTTATTATTTATATAATATATATATTATTTTATTATATTTATGGAATAATGATTTCAAATATTCCTTCTTACATTATATTCAATGGGTGTAGGATAATGTTGTTTGTGCGTACAACAGACTACTGTCTTGTAAAACAATGTGATTCATTCACACATTACATTGATGGAAATAGAGACAAGTTTAATGAAAATATTTTATATATATAACATAATAATAATTATTAAATTGTCATATATTATTTACTTTTCTTTATTTATTTCCATCAGGAATATGGTAAAATTTTTTATGTGTATGTTAGTCCTACGTTATCTATGAATCATGTATTTCATTTTAAATCATTAACTTTTGTGGATAACTACAAATAAATTTATAATTAATATATATGTTATTAATATTATTACATCCCTAGACCCACACTCCTGGTTCCTGTTGTAGAGACCCAAAGCTTAGCCTACATGGACATTACATTACTTTTTCGGAATACTTAATACATAACAAAAACCAACACTCAAGGATCGTAATGGTTTAGTGTCTTTGGAAACTCATAAAATAATCTTCTAATCATGGTAAAAGATCTTCAACATCTCCCATAAAGATATTCCCCTTTTGTTTTCTTACCTAAAACCTCTCTTTATATGATGTGGAAAAGAAACCATTTAAAAGGGGGAGCTCAAATGCTCAATAAGGGTATGCGTGGAGAAAATAAAACAAACCATATTCATTTGAACTTAAAAAACGTGAATATAGTGCTTAAACATCAAAATCTAGAGAAATGAAATAAGACATGGTAGTACATAAGGAATAGATCATAATGGAACATCAATAATGATAAAATAGAATGGGAATAAAACATGTTATTTGGGAAAAACATTAAGCACTTGATATGATTTCCATAGTATCCATGGCATTGTTGCCAAGACCATCTTAGTGGACAATATCTCTTACAGAACCGGGATTACTTCCCATTCCAGCCCTGTATTACTGAATCAGATTTACTTGCCATTCCAGCCATGTCTATCTCATGAGATATAAATCTTTACCCAATTAATTTGAGGGAGATATTGGTCCCACACATCTCATAATGAAATCATTCGTACGTGTGCCACGGGATAAACATAAATCATTCATCATAACCCAAAGAATAAAATGGGTTTCATAAACAACATCCCATCAAAACATAATCAATATAAAACAAATGTATATCATTTAATCATAAGAAAAGTTAAACCATGTAAATCATAGAGATATTATACATGAAATTTAAACATATGATATAATGTCAGCTTAGATGGAAAATGGTTTTGATAAAACACTTGAAAATAATTATTGAGGAAAATATCCGTTCTTCTTAAAAATCATTTTCTTTTCACAAAATTCCACTCAATTTTAAAATAAAAGGATTTTATTGAAAATTAAATTGAAATATTGTAGAGTAAACTTTGTGAAAATAAGGCGTTATGAAAACGTAAAAATCCGTTCATTCCGTATAAGTTAAAAAAACATTCTCCTCGTAATTTTAACGGAAAAGTCAAAAAGTACCACATATGGTAAACAAAAAAAGATTCCTTCCATAACACAAAGTAAAAGTAAAAGAGGGGTAAACATGACTTTAAACATACATGGAAGAATATTAAACACTTTATGAAAAACATTTTTATGGGAATGGATTAAAAATTTTCTCCAGTAAATACTTACGTATAAGCAACCTCGGATAGAAATGAGACTGGAAAATTATCCCTTACCTCATATCCGACTTGACGCGATTGTTCTTTAATCTCCTGAATAATAAAATAATGTTAATTTATACTTTCTTAATAACCTTTTATCATTTTTAATATTCCATTTTATCACTTATTACCATTTTATAAACATTATGTAATCATTTAAGTTAATAATGTCTGTTTTATCGATATTTGGTATTTGAGTAAAAAATAGACTTCTTATAATTACATGTTGTCCATGTGTTCAATATTCCATTATATATAGAATGATATTAATTATTTAGATATCATATATATAATATAAATCCATAATATACATGTATTTATAATAGTACATAACATTTGGAGGTATGAAATGAAATGCATTGTTAAAGGAGACGGTAAGCCGTACCTACGCATGAACGCTACTTTGATTTCTATTTCTTATTTTAATGGAAATAAAACATAATGATACATAGGTATATTATAATTCCAGTATAATATCATATATAATATCATTAACTCTATCCTTTATACATCCCACATAAGACATTAACGAGTCACATCACTTTAAGGGGCGGTAGTTCGCACTTCCTCAAATGAGATTATTGTATTTACCCACTATGGAAACCATAAATTCATGAGATAATTGGTAAGTACAAAAGCATAAGGAAATCATAAACATAATATGTATAATATATAAATACAGTTCCATCATAATGACCACCATGATAGGCAGTAGGAGATAATCGAACAATCATCATTTCGTGAGGTGTTAGTTTGACATCCATAGAAAAATTATGTTCTTCATCCATTATATGGAGGTGTTTGTAAGTGTAATTCGAATAATTCTCATTACAACATAATAGTATATTAAGGATACTGTTTTTGTTACAAAATAAATGAATAAAAAGAGTTTAGGGGTTGGAGAAGTAAAATAAAAGAAAACAATTTAAGAGAAAACGTTATCTTTAATTTGGGTAACACCCTTTGGTTTGAACCAAAGGACTTTTTGAAGTGCCTTCTTCCTAAGGCAAGGATTCTAGGAATAGGAGAGGGATTTATGGAGCTTAATTGCCCAGAGTTTGGATGAGCCAAATGGATTTAGAGGTGTGTAGAATTGGTTAGAAGTGGTCTCATTTTATAAGGGAGAGGAGGGGCTCTTTAGGAATGTGTGAAAATATTATTTTTTAATATAATGATATTCGGTTTCTAATGGCCCAAAAATCATTAAGGTAGAATATAACATGACTCATATTCTAAATAAAATCATCCAATAATAATTGGACATGTTTTGGATAATAATTTAATCATTATAATCATATTTATTTAAATAATTTATAAATGAGGTAAATACTACATCATTATTGTGTCATAAATAATTTAATTTATTTGATGTAGAAAAATTATAAAAAAATATCATTATGTAGGAAATCGATTTATATTTCCAAATAATATTTGTAGTCGAATATAGGAATTATATAACACCATTTATATATTAATTACTATAAGATTTATGTTAATGTCAATTTTTTGTTCACATTAAATTAATTAATCTAAATTGTAATTTTCACTCCCAAGTGGCTCAATGGGGTCCCAAAATCGACCCCAATATTCCCATGGTCGTTAATGACTCAACCAATAACTTTTGGACAAGTTTTAAGGTAATTTTGAATTATTATAATATTCTTTTTACCTTAAATTTCCCTATTTACTTTTAAACGCGGTAAATAAAAGTCAAAAGTTACTATTAAACAAAAATTATTTTCTTCCTATTGAACCAAATATTAATTCTTGATAACAAACATGTTTGTCAAATTTTTCAAAATCAATTCACAGAAGTGGTAAAATTTCATTTAAATGAAAGAGTCAGTTTTTAACTACCACTAAGTGGTTTCACTATTCATTAAAAATTGATGTTTTTTTAGAAAAATAACAAAAATTCAGCCTAAGATATATTTGATATTCCGAATTCAAAAGTGATGTACATTTTTCCAAATTTAGAAAATAAAAGTGGAATTAATTAATTTTAAAAGTAATTCCTGTTATCAAAACAAATAACATGTTTTTAACTATCAAAAGATCGAAACTGGTTTATGTCCAATTTTAAAGTGAAATTAATTACAATGACCAACATTGGATTAAATAGTAAAAATATATTATAATTACACTTTAAAACCAATTAAGAATATAATCTATCCATATAAATTATTTGGATGAAAAAATTTGTTTTTAATTAAAATATAGCGTGTTTTTACTATTCATTAAAATATGAAAATTATCAGAATAATATGAAAATTTTATCCAAATTAAATTTCTATATACTGATTCCAAGGAAGAATTTTATTTTGTCAAATTTAACTTATATACATGTCAAAAACTAGATTTAAAATGGGTGCTCCATCAAAAGGCGACAAAACTGCATTTTTTGAAAAATACATATTTTACCCGAAACATTTATTTGGTTCTCATTCCATGTTATAGAAAATATGTAAGATGAATAATAATGTTATAAAATTCAAAATGTTTTTAATACTATTCATAACCACTATTCCATAAAAATATTATAAAAATATATCGTTGTTTTGTGAAACCTGGTATTACATACATCACACACTATCGAGGAAGGTCGCGATTGCGTGTAATGCAAGCCAAGTCAGGGTTGTGTGCAGTGAAAGACTCTGTTGTTGTTGTGTATAACAGAATACAACCACATTTCATTTATACGTTGAATATATATATATATACACTCAATGTTGTGTAGAAAAACTACTATAAAACAAACTTGAAATTGTGTGTAACACTATCCAAGAATAGTATTGCGTATACTGCAAGATAATACGGTGTTGTGTATATCTCAAGATAATCATGGTGTAGAATACAATAGAAGATATAAAATAAATTAAAAAAGAATATATCTCATATAATCTCGGGGTGTTACATTCTACCCCCCTTAAAATGAATTTCACCCTCGAAATTTTCAGGGTTATAAATAGTTTACTAAATGAATGTTTCTTTCATAGAAACCCACATCATAAAAAGGAATACTAAAACATAATTATAAAAAGTGATGTATGAAACATATTGTTTACCCAAATTAACTCATCACTGGGTTTCCACATTGCAAAACATATGAGAAAATATGAATATGGAAAATAAACCTAACATTCAAGTTTTGATGGATAATAGTAGAGAACATGGATATGAAAAATCCAACAATCACAAAACCATATATTTGTGATGATATAAGGTACCATCTGATTCATTGGATATAAGGACACTAGGAAAACATTTCTTTGTTTCCAAGATCATTTCCCTAAAGTAGAATAATTTGACCTAGAAGAAATATTTACTTTATTTTGGTACAATCTAACTGTTGTTTGTGCCTTGAACAATTTCTACTTCATCTCTTAAAGAAATGAAGTTGAATTTGTCATTATTGAAGTGTTAGAAGATCATGTGATAGAATGATAGGTCATTACATCTGTCTCAAACATAAGGTTAGAAAAAGTTATATACATAAGTCCATCTATGGTGAGAATAATCGTATACGGTTCCTAAAATGGAATTATACTTCATCTATCATACCACTTAATAAAATAATACTAGTTTCTACTAACCATGGAATTTCTATAGACAAGTGGTATGTGATAAAGGCCTATCAAACTTTGGTTGGGGGTTCGATTCCCACAGCCTTGTCTGACGCGACGGGTTGTTGCTCGCCCTGCAGGTTGTCCTTTATCTAAAACTACATTATTATAGCATCCCAAAAATATTATCGAAAAATGTTCTATCCCTAAACAATACTAACTTATGTCCAACATAATCCATTCCAATATTTAGGATTATCTAAAATACATCTATTAAAGCTCATAGTATAAAGAAAACAATTACTAGAAATGTCATCTACCGATCATGTGAATACCATCATTTATCCCAGATATATCATACGATATATCCTATTGGTTACATTCCAAACATGTGAATACCTTAATCATGAATTCACTAAAAAAAGAATACCCATTGAACCATTGTGAAAACATGAATACTATCAAAAGTTATCTGTTTCCACATACCAAAATCCGAAAATTTCTATATGCTCAAACCATGATATAACTTTTTCTTTATATCATTCATGAGCTCATGAATACTATTAAACATTTCATTTTCTCTTTATCCCTTCATTATGTGCATATCATATGATTTCTAAAATCACTTTTCATGATTACCGGTACAATATTCTTATGGAATACCACAATGGAACAATATATAGATATTTCAATATACAATAAAAGTATTTCAACAACATCATTATTTAATTCCAATACATAAACCATTAAATCCATCCTCTTCAATGATTGGCATAGAATAGGTCCTTCCTCGATTTAGAAGTAACCTCTTAGATCAGTGCATTGAGTTGGGTAATGCCCATATTCTCCATAGATAAGACATTGAACTCCATAATAGTCTGTCACTCTGCGCCTCTTTTCCACACATAGATAACATCTTCCACTCCATTTGAGGTATTCATCAAGGTTCTCCTTCCCTTCTTTAGAAATCTCAATCTTCCTTTATCTAGTCTCCTCACCATGTGAACATGCATAAAAGTAAATCTTATGCTTATTTGATGAATTAGGAATACCACTAAAGTTCACCTTGTTAATCATATGTCGTGATGTTTGATTCGGCATAATCATAGTATCTTTCTTTCTAGGCATTATGCAATTTCGTAGCTTAGAGTCACCAATTTGTCCATTGGATTAAATATTGACCCAATTTCTTCTAGTTCCCTCTATTGACTAAAACAAAAAACCATGGTGTAAAAAATAGTTAAAATAACGAGGAACCACTTAATAATAAAAGTCACTTATGGGATGTTTAACTTATCAAACATTATTTAATCCATGACACCTTCGGTTCACCCTAGGTTATTCATGATCGTAAACATAACTCTAGTACTGTAACCTATAGTTATACTAAACATTAGGGACATCCCTAGACATACCTTAGAAATATCTCAAGGGATCTCACTAATGTTTACGCATCCTAGTATCCAAAGGATAACTAAACCATTCCTCTGATACAAACTGTAGAGACCCAATGTTTGGCGTACATGGACATAACATTACTTTTGCGGAATAATTAATACAAAACAAAAACCAACACTCAAGTATCGTAATAGTTTAGTGTCTTTAAAAACTATGAACATTATCTTCTAATCATGGTGAATGATCTTCAACATCTCCCATAAAGATCTTCCCATTTTGTTTTCTTACCTAAAAACATTCTTTATATCCGGGGGAAATGAAAACATATAAAAGGGTGAGCTCAAATGCTCAGTGAGGGTAAGAATGGAGAAAATAAAACAAACCATATACATTTGAACATAAATAACATGAACATAATGTTTAAACATCAAAATCACGAGCAATGAAATAAGGCATGGCTGTACATAAGGAATAGATCATAACAGAACATCAATAATGATAAAATAACAAGGGAATAAAACATTTTATTGTGTAAAAACATTAATCACTTGATATGATTTCCATAGTAGCCAAGGCATTACTGCCAATACCATCTTAGTGGACAAACTCCCTTACTGAACAGGGTTTACTTGTCATTTCGGCCCTGTATTACTGAATCGGATTTACATACCGTTCCAGCCATGTCTATCTCATGAGATATAAATCTTTACCCAATGCAGTGGAGGGAGATATAGGTCCCATCAATATTATAATGAAATCATTCTTACGTGTGCCACAATTTAAACATAAATCATTCATCAAAACCCAAAGAATAAAATGGGTTTCATAAACATCATCCCATTATAACTTAATACATATAAAACAAATGGATATCATTTCATAATATTAAATGTGAAACCATTTAAATCATAGAGATATTATACTTTAAATATAATCTTATGAAATAATGTCAGCTTAGATGGAAAATGGTTTTGATAAAACACTTGAAGAGAATACTTGAGGAAAATATATGTTCTTCTTAAAAATCATTTTCTTTTCACAAAATGACACACCATATTAAAAGAAAAGGATTTTTTTGAAAATTAACATGAAATATTGTTGAGTAAAATTCATGAAAATAAGGCGTTATGAAACCGTAAAAATCCGTTCATTTCTTTTAAGTTAAAAAAAACATTCTCCTCGTACTTTTAACGGAAAAGTCAAAAAGTACCACATATGCTAAACAAAAGAAAGATTCCTTCTATAACACAGATTATAAGTCAAAGTGGGGTAAAAATGACTTTATACTTACATGGAAGTATATTAAATACTTTATGAAAATAATTTTTATGGACATGGATGGAAAATATCTCCCAGTAAATACTTACGTATAAGCAATCTCGGATAAAAATGAGATTGAAAAATTATCCCTTACCTCGTGTCCGACTTGACTCGATCATTATTTAATCTACTGAATAATAAAATTAAGACAATTTATAATTTCTTAATAACCTTTCTTCACATTTGTTATTCCTTTTATATCACTTATTACCATGTTATAAACATTATGTACTCATTTAAGTAAATAACGTCCGTTTTATCGATATTTGGTATTTGAGTCAAAAATTGACTTCTTATAATTACATGTTGTTCATGAGTTCAATATTAAATTATATACAGAATTATATTCATGATTTAGATATCATATATATAATATATATCCAGAATATACATGTATTTATAATAGTACATTACATTTGGTGGTAAAAAATGAAATGCACCGTTCATGGAGACGGTAAGCCGTACGTATGCAGGAATGCTACATTCATTTCTATTTATTATTTTAATGGAAATAAAACATACTGATACTTAGGTATATTATAATTACAGTATAACATCATATATAATATCATTAACTCTATCCTTTATACAACCCACATAAGGAATTAACGAGTCACATCACTTTAAGGGGGCGGTAGTCTGCACTTCCTCAAATGAGATTATCGTATTTACCCACTATGGAAACCATAAAGGCTTGATATAATTGGGAATTAAAGAATAATAAAGAAATAATAATAATATATATATATCATATATAAAAACAGTTCCATCATAATGGCCACCATGAGAGGTGGTAGGAGATAATCGAACAATCATCGTTTCATGAGGCGTTAGTTTTCCATCCACAGAAACATTATGTTCTTCATCCATTAGATGGAGGTGTGTGTAAGTGTAATTATAATAATTCTCATAAAAACATACTAGTATATTTAGGATACTGTTGTTGTTACAAAATAAAGTAATAAAAAGAGTTAAGGGGTTGGAGAAGTAAAATAAAAGAAAATAATTTAAGAGAAACTGTTACCTTTAATTTGGGTAACTCCCTTTGGTTTGAACCAATGGACATCTAGAAGTGCCTTCTGCCTAAGGTAAGGCTTCTAGGAGGAGGAGAGGGATGTATGGAGATTAATTGGGCAGAGTTTGGATGAGCCAAATGTCTTTAGATATGTGTGTAATTGGTTAGAAGTGGTCTCTTTTTATAAGGGATAGGTGGGGCTCTTTAGGAAGATGTGAAAATATTATTTTATAATATATGCTATTCGGTTTCTAATGGTCCAAAAATCCATAAGGTCGATGATAAGATGACTCATATTAGAAATAAAATCATCCAATGAGAATTTGACATGTTTTGGATAATAATTTAATCATTATAATATTATTTATTTAAATCATTTATTAATGAGGTAAATACTGCATCATTATTATGTCATAAATAATTTAATTTATTTGATGTCTAAAAATTATATAAAAAATAACATTATTTAAGAAGTCATTTTATATTTTCAAAAATATTTGTAGTTGAAAATAGGACTTATATAACACCATATAAATATTAATTACTAAAAGATTTTTTTAATGTAAATTTTGTCTTCACATTAAATTAATTAATCTAAATTGTCATTTTTACTCCCATGTGGCTCAATGGGGTCCCAAAATCATCCCAAATATTCCAATGGTCGTTAATGACTCATCCAATAAGTTTTGGACATGTTTTAAGGTAATTTTGAATTATTATAATATTCTTTTTACCTTGAATTACCCTATTTACTTTTAACCGCGTTAAATAAAAGTCAAAAGTTACTATTCAACAAAAATTACTTTTATCTTATTGAACCACATTTTACTTCTTGATAACAACCATGTATCTCAGATTTTTGAAATTAAATTCACAGAAGTGGTAAAAAATCATTTAAATGAAAGATTTAGTTTTTTAACTACCACTTAGTGGTTTCACTATTCATCAAAAAATGATGTTTTTCCGAAAAATAAAAAAAATTCAGCCAAGGCTATATTTGATATTCCGAATTTAAAAATTATGTCTATTTTTTCAAATTCAAAACATAGAAGTGGAATTTATTAATTTTAAAAGTAATTCATGTTATCAAAACAAATAGTGTGTTTTTAAGAAACAATAACTATCAAAAGATCGACACTTGTTTATGTCCAATTTCAATGTGAAATTAATTCCAATGACCAAAATTGGATTAAATGGTAAAAATATATTATAATTAAACTTTAAAACCAATTAAAAATATAATCTAACCATATAAATTATTGTGATGAAAAATTTGTTTTTAATTAAAATATTGCATGTTTTTACTATTCATTAAAATATGAAAGTTATCAGAATAATATGAAAATTTTATCCAAATTAAATTTTTATTTCCTGATTCCAAAGAAGAATTTTATTTTGTCAAATTTAACTTATAAAAATGTCAAAAACTATATTTAAAATGGGTGCACCATCAAAAGACAGAAAAACTGCATTTTTTGAAAAATACTTATTCTACCCGAAACATTTATTTTGTTCTCATACCATGTTCTAGAAAATATGTAAGCTGAATAATAATGTTATAAAATTAAAAATGGAGTTAATACTATTAATAACGGCTAGTCCATAATAATATTATAATAATATATCGTTGTTTTGTGAAACTCGATATTGCGTACAAACACGCTATCGAGGAAGGTCGCGATTGCGTGTAATGCAAGCCAAGTCAGGGTTGCGTCTAGTGCAAGACTTTTTTGTTGTTGCGTATAATAGAATCCATCCATATTTCATTTTTACATTGAATGTATATGTTGATATATATATATACACTCAATGTTGTGTAGAAAAACTACTATAAAACGAACTTGAAGTTGTGTGTAACACGATCCAAGAATAGAATTGCGTATATTGCAAGTTAATACGTTGTCGCGTATAGTGCAAGATAATCTTGGTGTAGCGTATACCAGAAGATATTAAAGAAATTAAAAAGAATATATCTCATAAAATCTCGGGGTGTTACACATGTGATAATAGAAATAACATTACATTTCTAGATTTTATGATGATAATTGAGAAAAAATTTCTTCTAAACCTTATAATATCAGTAGGAAAACATGTATCACATAAATTCTTGAGTAACTTTTAGTTTTAGTGTTTTTGATAATTATGACACATTCCAACAAAATCCATTCAAATGTCATGAAAAGAAAATCTCTCCAATTTTACCCAATTTTTTTTATTTCAAAATCGGTCATCAATATCATCCTTGTGAAATCCATTATAAAAAAAATTATTGAAATTAAATATTTAAAACCTAGGGAAGATTTAACATATGAAGGTTGAGATCAAAAACTTAGTAAGGGAAAACATAATCATTAAAATGATAATTTCATTAATTAGCATAAGAGTTGATAATGGTATGATTTTCTAATCCCAGGGCATGAGATAATGAAAAAATAAGTCAAAACCATCAATAAATTGTTCATCAATTAGAAAACATGGTAAAGGAAAGGCTGATAAGAATAAAAAAAATCCTGAACCATGTGATTTTTATCAAGATCATAAAACACATTTTAATCTAATAAAAAAAAATTAATAATATATTTAGTAATATAGAGTATCACTTTAATAAAACCATTTCAATCAGCATTCAAATGGAATAACCATATGTATAACTTTAGAAATTATCACTAAACAGTGTATCATTGATCTATAGTAGGGATCACTATTCATATAAGTTATATCTAGATCACCCATTTTCATGAACTAAAATTGGTCTTAACCCTTCGTTTAATATATATTGGTCTCACCTACTTTATATGACACTCAAGTAACATGAATAAAATAATTAAAACATTAAATATCTATAAAACCATGGAAATGAAATGAGATTAATGCCCATATCTTTGAAACATCATTTACCCATTGAAAAGAAATTTCTCCCACAATAGTCTCTTTAAAACATGGTTATCCTATGGAGAAGAAACAAGTTCCATAAAAAACACATTAAAATAATATTAATCCATCCAATTAATATTGAGGATGATATAAATATAATATATAAATATTGGATGATATGTTACAGTAAGGGTTTTTTTATTTTGATGATTGTAAATACAATTAAAATATCATTAGAAACATTCATGAGGAAAATAATCAATAAACTTTATAAAGTGTCTCATAACCCTTCAAAACATGTGAATCATTAACTCCATGGAGGAATAAGATTAAATTGAACATATAATATCAATAGAATAATGGTATTCATTATATATCACGTTAATATATAAGTATAAACACATCCTAAAAGAAATTATGTGTATATTGTAACAAACATATCAACGATGGTAAATTGTGACAAAAAACCATTACCACTATAGAAACACTGAATCCATAAACTCCATTAAAATAGAGATCCCAAAATGGATAGGTAAAAGCCCATAACTATGTGGATAATATTTATAAAATAAATTCATTTTAATAATACAGAAAACTGAATAAAAATTATTTGTGAAGATGGAAAAAGTGTCACAGAAATAAAAGTGAGACTAGAATTCCACGTACAACTGTGGAAACATCTGAATCAGAAGCCCCAAAAGTAATAATCATTAGATTTAAAGTTTAAATACCATGAAAAAACAAAAAACCTAATTTAATATAAAAATGGGATGTACATACACCACACAAAATATGAAAGTGGTGAATATGATATTTATCTCATTGATTTAAAAACCGAGATAAGAATCCCTTATCATGAGTCCAATTTGTTATGATTTTCCACTATCTTCCTGAATAATAAACATATATTAATTATTTAAATTTTTCATAAAATTTTAAATTTTTATTATTAATTTTACTTCACATATAAACATGTTATATACAATTACTTAATCAATAATGATTATGTTACATTTTTGACCAAATTTGGATTATGTATCAAAACCAGATTTCATATGTTGACTAAGGTCAGTGAGGTCTTCATTTAAAAATATTCATATTAGTTATATTTAAATAATTTTAATATTTTTAAATCAATTATACTTTTGAAATAAATAATTTTAAATACGCCAACCATAGTATCCAATATTCTGTTACATACTCTATTTCATTAGAATAATAAACAAGGAAATCACATCCCTAAGGACTGAATAGAGTAGTATATTTTCCAAACTAAATTAAAAATTAAGAATTATATTAAAAACTGAAATGAATGAAAAAAATTATAACTCCATTAGAGACATCCCTATTCTCCTAGAATATCCTTTCATGGGAATAATAATATACAACATGACATTTGGGGGGAAAATAAAACATAAGAATGGGGTGAGCTCAGATGCTCAGTAAGGATATGCAAACATTATAAGATATTATAAATAGTCATAAAAATAAGGAAAGGTGAATAACCAAAAATTAATTCCATTATAATAATATCTTTAGAATAATATAGAATTAATACTAGCGAATCAAATAACTACACATAAATAATAACAAGATAATGAAACTTATCCATGGATATTATTCTAATGGAATAATCTCATGGATTTAAAATAAATAATATCACTATGAGGAAATGAAAAAAGTGTTAAATAAAAAAAATACCATCAAATACTCGGCCCAGAAGTCTACATAAATGGTTAAGTCCCTAGCCAAAACTGATTCTAGTATGTCTCATTAGACCTACAGATGCATCAGTGGGCTATAGAGGTCCCCACATGGATCTAACATAGTACAATGATATAATCATATTAAATGGGTGAAACATTATCAAAATAAAAATTTATATTGAAACTATTTTATACAATGTAAATAATTTTCCTAACCACTAAACATAATCATAAACAATCCAACGTAATATGAAAAATTGTATAAAGATTGTACATACCCAGTAAAAATGATCACAAACCATTATATTAAATATGGATGATGTTATCATAAGATATCAACATCAATTAATAATATGATTCAAAACAGGGTTTTGAAATAGATGAAAAATAATCTAACAAAATCAATAAATATTTGTTGAGATAAATAACCTTTTTACATTGTAATAATTTATTGAAAAAGTCCCACAATTAAAAATTATTTATTTGAAATAACCATCTAAACATGTAATGTAATCATAAAAAAATTAAAGAGTCCTAAAATTGTGAAAATCCTCACATTTAATAAAAGAATACAAAAAATCATTTGTATTAAATTTTGAAAAAAAGTAACATTTTAAAGAGTATTTTTGAAAGAATGTGTGAGCATTAAGAAAATTAATCAATTATGGATATTATCTATAAATAAACATAAAATAAAAAATGGTAAATAAAATTAATACAACAAAAATTCATTTCAAAAATAATCATATCATGATAAAATAATTTGAATATATGTTTGTCCCAAAGAATGGAAATTGTTTTAAGAATTCCCTTATAAGTATTCAAACAGTCGAGTTGTATGGAGCATAAAATTATTGATCATAAAATAAAAAATTTATGACAAAGAATATAAATAGATTTAATATATTATATTTTAATGGGAATAATAAATACACCATTCACAATAAATATGTGTTGAATAAATCATATCTCACAAAAAAATAAAATTTAGACAAGAACCCTTACATTATGTCTGAAAGCATTATTCACTCATTCATAATTTCCTAAATAATGAAATTATAATCATTAATTAATTAATTATGAACCTTATAAAAATAAATTTTATTTTTTTATAATTTATTAAGTTCATTTATATATATTTGTATGGGTTATAATGTTTAATTTCATTGTTTATGAGAGTTCATTTCATTGTTTTATAGTCGGTTCCCATGAGTATAAATATGTGAGTTATTATAAAATGGAAGACAAATATAGAAGAGGAATGAAATAATATTAATATACTTATAGGAATTTAAATTGTCATAATATATAATTTTTAAATTTGTTATTATGATGATTAATTGGATAAATCATTTTTGAAAAATGATTAGTTTATTTTGTCAATTTGTACGACAGTCACGAACTATTATCATTTTATTTAATATTATTTTTATATACTAGTTGAATAACATTAAATAATATTAAATAAACATATTATAATATTTTTGAACTATATAAATATTTTTATAAAAATACTTGATGGGGGTAATGAAAAATTAAAATTCATCGACCGTGAAGGCAGTGAATCGACAACTCATGGATGATGTTTTCATTTTTATAATAAAATGAGAATAAGAGAGACATGGTATTGGATATTAAATTAACATAAAAAATTAGACAATATATTAGATAGTAGTGTTACCATGAATCTTTGAATAGGAGAGATGATGGATGAATTATAAAATAAAAGAAATTAAATGAGAAAGAGGGAGGTTTTTACCTCTTGAGTGTCATCTCCCCGAGAACCTCTTTAAGGCACATTGAAATTGTATTTTGGTGAGAACAGTAAGGCCAAAACTTTTGGAATTTATTTGGGAGAGTAATTTATCAAAATATAATAAATATCCATATATTATAAGGTATATAGATAAGGGGTGGAGAGGGGTGTTATTTATAGTGGAGGAGAGGTGTGTGTTTTTTATTATTTTATTAATTAGTTTATTATTTTCGCTCAAGAGTAACAATACTATTGATTCACGTGACTATATATGGTAAATATAGTATGTGGGGCCAAGATAATGTCCAAAAAAAAATTACTCATACATGGGAAAAAATTCTTTTGTTAACTTATAATGTGAAATACCATAAATTACATTATTTCACTATTCCTAAAAATTCAACTGTTATTAAAAATACCAAAAACTAACACTAATAATTATTATACATTTTGATTTAAAAAACAGATTCCTTTTTAGGAAAATAATTTCTAAAATATGATAAATTTAATACTAAATAAACTAACGTTTTATACAAAAAATACCAATTTAAATATTATAATCTTTTTTCTAAAACATAGAGAAAGTAATCATGGTCTCATAAAATTATCTTATTATCTTAATGAAAAAAAAAGCAATTTATGAAACATCAAATATGAATTTAAATTTTCATTTAAATAATTATTTTATTTATATTTTATTAAATAAACACTTATGTTTTATGAAAATACCAACACTTATATAATCATTTTTTAAATGTGTATTTACTTATTCCATGACATAAATATATCATATTTTCATCTATGAGAAACCTATATTTTACTTATAATTTCATCGATGATGTAATTATTATAATTTTTATATTACTAATCCTTATTGTCTTATTACTATTGTGATATCCATTTTAATATTTAATAGTATATCATGGTTTTAAAGTCATATTTTCATGAAATATTAGTTATCAATGTTGTTAAATTTGAAAGAGACATACCGTAAAATATAGGGGTATTAAATTTTCACCTCCTTCAAAAAAAAGTCTTTTGAATTTCTAATAGTGGTGGTAATCATGGATTTTTTTCTAAATACCCCTGTGGAAGTCATACATCTTTTATAGGATTAATAAAACATCATCTTAAATAGATGGAATGAAAAAAATTGATGGTCACCACATAGGATAACATTAGTGGGAAGTGAAAACATTGGAAAGGAGTTTAAATATAACAATCATGTTATGATGAAGAGTGATAGTGAAATGGTAATTAGAAAGTATACCCTTACAAAACCATAAGATTTTGATCATTTAAAATTCCATTGATTTCTTAGTAAGAAATGTTTAAAGACAACGTTTTTTCTCTAAAACCCTTTTCCTTGATTGGAAGGATTATTTTAATATATAGGTGGCCACTTGAGATAACCAAATTTCATTATTTATTTCTATGTAATATGAATAAAATAATTCTTTGGGTTTATGTCCACTTTATTTCTTAAATCTAGAAATCGATATCCAAGAAACATTTTTATTCTTAAAGCACTTTTATGAATCATAAGATCCAAAAGTCATTCCTTGTACCTTAAAGTGTTTATCAAATCCCAAATATTCATCAAGAGTTATAAATTTTTATAAATAATACATTAATATTAATCAAAAATACCATCAATTCATTCTATAAGTATCTCACTTTAAGACTCATAGAGAATAAGTTTTTCCAATTTGAATGACCAAAAGAATTAGAAGGAAGGTCACTAAATTAAAAAAATATACATAACATAATATTTCCCAAAATATTGGATCTATTATTGTCACAAACAACATATAATGATACATTAATGTCCAATAATACTTATAGAAAATATTAATGATTCCATGAGTAGAATATCAATTTGTTGAATATAATCCTTAAAACCAAACATCTAATTAATCTAGCATTACATAAACTAACAAATCACTAACCACCTTCATGGTCACCAATACTATACAATATACATCTATATATTATTATCTCAATATCAAGTATATGTTTAGGGATATTATTCCCATGACTCGTGTTTACAAAAAGATCAACTTACAAAATAATTTCTTCTCTTAATCACTGGTGATAATCATTAGATGATTGCAATTCCTTGAATAATAAGTAATATTGTAAAATAGTTATATACATCTTGATTATTATAACCTAAATATCATTTATATAATACTTTTAAAACATAATTATTTAATAAAAAAACAAAAACACTTTAATTATTCCACATCAACTATAGGAACAACATTTGCTTGACCTTGATCCAAATGGTTCTTCTGAAGCATATTCCCTTGATTCTTATGACATTCAATTTCGTTGTGCCCCATATCTATATAGTTAAAGAATTTGACTAATTCACTTATTCATTTTCAATCACGAGCCTAGTGGTCATTTTCTCCAAACATGTATCAATATCCCACTAACTTATAGAATTTTCATGGGTGTTTCTTCGATAATTATCAAAAGATGGAAAATAATTCTTTCCATTATTCCATTTATCCTTCATTATCTCTTATGTATTATTCTTCTTTTTCTTCCATTAAAAGTCAAAACATATGGATAATTCATTCTCTTTCTTGATAGGACATGATGTTATAACCTCATATAATGATAAGTTTATGGAGACTAGTTCCCTTCAAAGGTTTATGCTTTATACCACCAAAGAACCAATCAATATTACTCTTTGGATTGCGTTTGTAGTCTACAACATTCCTGGATAACCTTGTAATGTAAAATTTATATATAACAGTGTTTTATTCTTTGTTTTCCCTCAAACTCAATAATTTTATATTTTCATATTCCCATTGTTATTTATGGAATTTTTTTCCCTAGAAATTTTCCTCAAAAGCCTTCTCTCACATGTTTGAAATTTCCTCTTCCTCCATAGTGTCATGAATCAATGACCACCATTGATCTTCATCTTTTTAGAGATGATAAACAATAATGATAACATTATCTCTATAATTACTTCAGAAATAACGAAATTTCACCCCTAATAAACTTATCCACTTCTTATCTAGTGATGGATTTGTATACCAATTTAATAATGGAGTTTGTTTTTTCATAAGTTATCAAACATTGTTACACCACATTTTGGATCTGAAATATCTATTTCGATATGGTTATTTTTCATAACCTAATATAGTTTTTCCTCTATAGTTATAGTTTTTTAAGCTCTAGCTACAGTTCAATCCCCAACATCATTATCTTTCATAATAGGTATACTGCTACAAGGATTTCCTGTGTTGATATGGTTTCTATTCCTTCTACTAGGTGCCATTTATAAAAAATGGAATAAACTAGATTAGATAATGACATTATGAAACATAATTTATAATAAAAATTATTAAAAAACATAACGTAAATTAATAAATTAGTAATGAATAATTTTTAAATCATTAACTTTTTTTTCCTTGGGAATATTCCCAAAGTCAATGAAAGGGAAATTTTTCTCTAATCTATATTATCCTAAATCTAGTTTTAACTTTTCTACTAAGATTCTTATGATACCAATTTTGAAGAACTCGACCCCAATTTATCATAGTGGGTTCCTTACTATATTACATTGGAAAAATAAATAATGAAATCACATTCCAAAGGACTAAATAGTTTAATAGATTTGTAAAATTACAAAAAAAACATAAGAATTAATTTTCACATTGAAATAAAATACAATATTTTTACTCCAATGAAGACAATCATATTTTCCTATATTATCAATGCATGATAATAAAAATATTAATCTTGTCATCTAGGGGAAAAATTAAACATAATAAATTTCGGTGATTAGATTATTAGAAATGGAATGAATACATCAAAAAATATCATAAATAGTTATAAAAAATTAAGCAAGGTGAATATATAAAAATTCATTCCATTGAATCCTTATCATCAGCATAATATGTAAGGAATAATATTTGATCAAATAACCCCTAATAAATAATTACATGATAATGAAACTTAACCATAAATATTCTACTTGTCTAATAATCACATGGAATATCAATAAAAAATATCATAATGTGGGAATTTTTAATGCAATACATCATAATCATACCATCAATTCCTCGACAATGACGTCTACAAAAATTAGTAAGGCCTCGGCCAAATCACAATTTAGTTTTTACCATGATATCTACCAATGCATTGAGGTGATATAGACTTTCCCACAAAAAAATTCTAACTCTATTTCACTCCTCATATTAACTATTTGAAGCGTAATGAACATATACATGCATTTATAAACTAGCATATGAAATGTAAATAATTTTTCCAATCAGTAAACATGATTCTATACTCTCCAATGTAATATAGTGAATCGTATCATGATAGTACATCCCAAGTCAAAATGATCATAAACCATTAAATAAAATATGGTAGATGGTATTATAATAAATAAACCTCATTTAATCTAGATATTCAATAGAGTTTGTTGATATATATGAAAATACTATAACAAATTTATTGAAAATATATTCATAAAAATACCCTTTATTAAAATGGGATAATTTATTTAAAAAACCTCAAGATTATAAAATAAAAAAGTTTATTTGGAAATAAAATTTTATCCTTCTACAGGAATCTTAAAATCATTATAGAATAAGGATGTTGAGAAAATCCACTCATTCAATATAATCTAAAAAATATATTTATTTTAATATTTGAAAATGTAAACACATAAAAGAGATTTTTTAAATGAATGTCTGGCCATTAACCTAAGGAATAAATTATGTGTATTTTATGTAAATATCCATAAAAAATTAAATTAAAAATTAATATTTTCAATATTAATTTTATATATAATAATATCATGACATAATCAATTGAGTATATGTTTATCCTGAAGAATGGAAATTGGGTTATGAATTCACTCAACACTATGCAAACAGTTGAACCGTATTCCCCATAAAAATAATGATCACAAAATGATACATAAAATAACATGAAAATAAATATAATAATGATATGAAATATAAAATTTCAATATACGTACACCACACAATAAATATATGTTTTGAATAAGGAATATCTCTAAGAAATAAAAGTGAGATGAGATACCCTTACAATATGGCAGAAAGGATTTTGGACTTATACTTAATATCCTAGAAAATAAAATTAGATTCATTAGATATATAATTTAAAAACAATTAAACATATATATATATATATAAATTATTTCCTATAATTTTATTAAGTTCATTTATGACCGTTTGGATTGGTTATAATTTTTAATTTTGTTGTCTCAGGAGTGTTCATTTTATTGTTTTTTGGTCGGTTCCCTTGAGTATAAATATGCACGTTCTTATCAAATGGATGAAAAAAAATCCACAAGTGGAATGGAATTATATTCACATACTAATAGGATTTTAAATATTCCTTATATATCATTTTGATTTATGTATTTGGATAATTAATTAGTTAAAGCATTAATGAAATGTGATTAGTTTATTTTGGTGGATTTTATTAATATCATGAACTAGTATCATTTAATTTAATATTATGTTTAAATACTTGTTCCAGAACATTAAATATGTTTTAAAACATATATACTATTTTTTAACCATTAAAATTGTAATATGACCAGCCTTGATGGTAGTATGGAACAATGAATACTCCTCATCCACGAAGATGGTGAAACGAGACCTCAATTATAATGTTGTCATTTTTTGAATAAATGGAGAGGAGAAGAGACTTGATGATGGATATTCCATTAAAATAATAAGATTCCAGAATATGTATGATACTGGAGTTAGCATTCCACATTGTTATGGGATGTAATGTAAAGATAAGAAAAGAAAACAAATTAATATAGAAAGTGGGAGGTTTTTACCACTTGAGTGTCATCTCCTTGAGAGACATCTTAAGGAACATAGAAATTTCATTTTCACGAGACTAGAAAGAATAGAATGTGTGGAAGAGGATTGGGAGAGTAATTGGTCAGAATATAATAAATCTCCGTATCATATATGGTGTGAGGATAAGTGGTGGTGATGAGTTGTATATATAGTAGGGGATAGGGGAGTTTTTTATTTTTCAATTCAATAGTTTATTATTTTGCATCAATAATATTAATATTATTGAATCATGTAACTAAATATTGTTAATATATAACTTTATTTCTAGATAATTTCAACTTACACCATCCACTACTCAACCTTGAATCAAAAATTCATTTATTTACTTATAATTTTATCTACCTTAATTTAGCATATTTCACTATACCCAAAAAAATCAACTATTTTAGAATAATTCAAAAAATTATCCATAAACATTTTATAAAATGTATATTTTAAAAAATTATTAAATTTAATGAATATAATTTTACAAATATGATAAATTTAATTTTTGAATAAAATCCTCATTTATTTGAAAAGTGTAGATTTTATTATTATTACAGATTTTGAGACTCTTTGAAAAATTAATCATGGTGTAATAAAATTATATTATAATTAAAATGAGAAAAATATTAATTAATGAATATTACATTATGAAAATATATTTCCTTTAAATCCTTATATAAATTATAATATTAAAATTGATCATTTACATTTCACAAATATATTAACACTTCATTTATCATTTTTAAAATATTTATATACATATTCGATGATATAAATTTTTCATATTTCCAATTATGAGATACCAATTTTTTTATATAATATCATAGGTATTATTATTATTATATTAATGTCCATACTATATTTCCAAATGGTCAAATAACTATTCTGAAGGTCTTGTTAATATTAAATAGTATATTGTGGTTTTAGACAAGCTATTGTGTGAAATATAATCTATAAAAGATGTTTAATTTATAAAATAAATAATGTAAAATATCAGCATGATACAATAATGTAATATTGTTAGGAAAAATTATCCAACATTACTATAATGGAGATGGTAGGTCTTAAGTACCCATGAGTAACATTCCCATTTTTTAATGATCATTCTTGAAAGAAGTCAAGTAACACTTAAATTTATATAATGAGAATTATATCATAAATACCATATTATTTATTTATATATACTTGTATATATCATCCATTACATTTGGTGTTGAGAAAATAATAACCACATTGTTTTGAGGAGGCAATAGTCCACACTTCCATGAACAACATCATAATTTTTTCAGTGTGTGGAATGGATATTAAAAATGACATATTATATTTCAAGAAAAGAAATTACATAATTAATAACTAATATATTTAATTTAAATAAAATATTTTTATTAAAACAATCCTTAGTACATTCCATGTAATTTGTGAATGTATCACATCGCTTTGAGGAGGCGATAGTCCCGATGTCCACAAACAATGTTACTGTATTCCAAAAAAATGGAATACATGATGTTATGTGTTATATAACAGTTATATAAGTTTGAAGACATAAAATATAGAATATATATAATCTATAAATATTATTTACATCATAATTACCAACCATGATAGGTGGTTAAGTAGAAATAAAAAACATCATTTCACAAGGTGGTATTCTGTCGTACACATGAACGTCAATTTTATAAAATTTTGATGGAATTGTGTGTAGGTGTATATATAACCACTAAAAAACTAAAATTATATTTATTATAAAAATTTAATTATATAATAATTTAATAAAATGAATTTAAGTATTGTAGATTGAAATAAAACAAAAGTTCTCATTTAATAACGATACCTCTTTTTCAAGTAACTCCATTTCGTTTTCACCAAAGGAGATTCTTAGTATGATTTAATCAAAACATTAGGCTTCAAAGATGAGATAAGAGATATTTTAGATTATTTGGTATGGTATTGGATGCACCAAAATTCTTTATATGTGTGAATAATTTGTGAGGTTATATTTATTTTTATTGTGGTGGGGGATTGGTATTCTTATAAATATAAAATGTTAAACACTATATAAAGGTATTAATTTACTAATGTACCAAAAATAATAAAATAAATCCAATAAATGTGGATTTATGTTATTAATATTTATATCTAATGGGTATAGACTATTTTCTAGGTTATTTTTAAATATAATATTAATGTTTAATAACAATATAAATTGGTTTTAACAAAATTACTATTATTAATTTTAATTTATTTGACTATTTTTTTTGTATATAACAATGATGAACATCACAGATATATTAAATTATTAGGAAAAAAAATATTTAAAACATTTTTCCATTTCACAATCATATATGTGGTAGAATTTTGTTTAAAATTAATACAACAGACATAATGAGAAAGTATGTTTCTGAAGTAAAAATTTCAAATTATTAAAATGATTTTATGTCGAATTTCAATATGAAATTAATTTAAATGGCCTAAATTATTTTAAAATATATAAATTTGATCTAATTATACTTGAAACCCAGTTAAAAATATAATTTAACACTTTAAATTATTTAGCTGAAAACCTATTTTTTAATTAAAATTTATTATTATTATTATACATCAAAATATGAATGTTATCATAAAAATACAAGAAATTCAAACAATGTATATTATTATTTCTCAATTTAAACCATTAGTTTTGTTTTATCAATAAATATTATAATATTGTATAAAATTAGTTTTAAAACAAGTCCTCTATTAAATGGAGGAAAAGATTCCTTTTAGAAAAATACATCTTTTATGCATAAAATTAGATTTATTCTTATAACCTATATATAAAACATGTTATATAAATTTTAAATAATTTAATGAATTTATAATATATATATTTAATTAATATAATTTTTTTGTAGTTATTAACCTAATCTATTAATATAATATTCCATTATAATCATAAAAATAGTTTATCATAAAAACACATCCTTTATATTCAACTACCCTTCAATTTTATTTCTAATTATTTGGTAATCAATTGAATAATTATATAAAATAGTGTAAAATATATTTTCAAAATTTAGTGAATCCCATTCATTCCTTAAATTTCAATATATAAGTTACAACTATCATGATAAATTATAATATTTATAGTATATCATTGTCTGGTAGGACTCAGGTTTGTATGTGAAAAACGTTATCTAAGAAACATGATGGTTTATGAGACAAAAGATAAACATGGTGTTGTTTATAACTCAATATAAATTGGATATTTCATTTAATAGAATCTATGAAATAATTTAAATTAATTTTAATGAAGATATTTCTTAAAAACGTGGATTGTTACAAGCTTCTCCACTTAAAATTAATATCACCATTGAAATTAATCTTGGTAATTAAAGGATTAAATTTTTTAAAATGACTTTATTTACACCCACATCATAAAAAGGGTTAGTAAAAAAACTATTAAAAACATTATTTTTGAAATATAAGTTTCTTTATAAGTTACAAATAACTAGTATTTCAAATAGAGAGATCATGTAGGAAAAATCAAAATATTTATAGAGAGTTATTGAGTTCATTTATCAAATTTAAGATAATGATAAATGGAAGGATAAGGGCCAAAATAATCTGTAATAAATGAAAAGTCCATTTATTTTTTAGAATTGAAGGTATTACGATAATTATTTTGTTTAAAGATCATTTTCCTTGAGTTATAAAATTCAATTTCCATCTAGACCAAGAGAAAAATGAAAATAAAATATACTTACAGGATGAGTATAATATCATCCTTTAATCAATTTACACCAAACACTCATTTGATTCCCCAAATAATGAGTATCAATGATGAATTATAAATTATTATAAAACAAAAATAATCCTTTATAGACCGCATTACCATAAAAGCGATAGTAAATATGTTAAAAATATCTTTAGTAATAAACCAAAAATTGGATATAAAATGTTTAGAAAATTACCAATATACGTAAACCTTCATAAGATACACTAATACTAAAACATTCAAAGTCATACCCAAGGTTCAAACTAAATTATCCCATAAATAACTATCCTTAAAATTCTATAAAAATTTCATGACTAAGTTTTTATCCCATAGATTAAAATGATTTGATAATATATTCTTCCAAGATTTATAAATCATTATTAGAAAAATAAGATACAATTTTTTCAAAAAGATACTAAATCTTAACAAGTAGTAATGTCATACTAACAATGAAAACCCATAGGTTAGTTGTAGGTGTGAAACCCTTATCATCCTCCAGTCATGAATTCAAACCCCACTACCTTACAAGATGAGACAGGTTGTCGCCGAGCAGATTGGTTCCCCACCATTTTTTATTCCTAAAAAATAGTTCCACTATAAATACACTTCATGGTGATAATAGGTGTTTCAAATATCCCAAAACAAAAGAAAATTTCCAAAAAATACAATAATCACGTTATGATCTCATGAGTAAAAAAATAAATGTGGTGTATAATAATTTTAACATATTATCATCACTAATCATAGAGACCTATGATGGTATCCTTAGCTAGTATTATAAAATCTTATAGAAACCTCATAATCTTCAATTTTTTCTAAACTGACATTTGATACAAATTATAATTGTCCAGAACCAAGACTCCCAAATCTTGTGCTGAAGTCTATAACATTACATTTCTATTATTAATTCCATTAATTGTGGAACAATTGTTATAATCTAATCATTAAAACCCGAAAAGTAAATCAATGATCACATTTTTATCACAGGAAAATATAGTTTTTGTGTTTTAGAGAATTATGGAAAACTCATACATATACAATTCACAAGTCGTCAAAACACAATTTCTCACATTTAACACAACTTTTCTTATTTCGAATTAGTCATGAAATATAATCCTGGTGAAATAATTATTAGAAATAATTATTTTGTCATCATTAATTTAAACATTAGTAATGTTAACCCTAACAAGGGTTAGCTCAAACACTTAATAAGAGAAAATTTAAGAATTAATAAATTAATATCTTCCATGTGCAGAATAGTGCAGAAGTGCATGATGACGTAATTAAAGTGAACAAGTTATTCATAATGGATCTCAAACCCATAAATAAACTTATCATCATATATGAAATCATGAAAATCACAAGAGATATCAGAATAAATAATAATAAATGATGTGATTTTAATATTGGTACCTAGAAACATTATAAACTAATTACAATTAATAAAAATTATTTTTGGTAAGTTAGGGAATAAATTTCATTAAACACAAATTCTAATTGAAATAACTATGAATGAGATATCCAACATTATCATGAACTAATGAATTTGATATCATTAATGGGGAACATCATTTGTATAATGTATATTAGGCTCACCAATTTTTTTGAGTTATAATGGGGCTCAACCCTTTATATAATATATATCGTGCTCACCCATTTTATAAAATTCTCATGTACTATGAATGAAAAACATTCATTATAAAAATAAAAATAAAATTATAAAATCATAGGAAATAAATGATTTTAATTTCATTATATCTGAAACATGATTTTCCGGTCGAATAGAAATGGGTTCCCTAACTATTTATTTTTTACATGGTTATCATGTGGAGAAGAAACATGTTTGAAAAAGCGTTGTCGTGCACGCTCTCAAAAATATTTAGAGTTAAGTGCAGCACAGGGGCTGACCTAGGTCGATCTCTTGAGGAGGTGTCATGGTCAATCACTCACTACTTCTAATTCACTTATATAAATATATAATAAAATGTTATGAAATGAATATTGAGAATTGAAAATGAAATATTAAACTACACATGCAATGCAATGCAAACAGAATGAATGCAAACAGAATGATGTTAGAAAGAAAAGAGATATTCCCGAGAGAATCACCCAGATTACACCTTCATCATATTATTATTAGTTTCAAATTTAATTAATAAAGAAACTCCATCGTATGTGAGAATATCCCATTTTATATATGGTTGTGAATATACAGTGCTCTCAATGATCGCCGAGAGACCGCACATCCACCTCCTCGATCGAGGGAAAATATTATAAAAGAGAAAGTTGGGTCTCGGGTGGAAAATGGAGACACAAATGCACCTTACCCACTAATATCCCCCTCAACATAACTCTAATTAAATATGAAACAATTAATATGAATGTGAAAAGACATGGGTTCAATCCTGGATTGATCCCCCGTGAAGTTCCACGGGTTAGCTACTCATGATAACAAGTAGAAGATATCACGATGGAGAAGATGGGGTGGAAGAAAAAAAGATAAAAAAATTAGAATCAGTTGAAGAAGAGAAAAATATATTAAAAATGAATAAAACTATTACAATGGAAATAAACTACAAAACAATGGGGAATGGCCACACAGAAGTGTCAATTCCTTGAAAAGAGTTGAGGATACATATTTATAGGGAGATGAGGTGAAAGAATCCTCTCCAAAATAATCATCCAAATTATTCCGCCTGGATGTACCATTAAATGGCATAATTTGTAACATATTTATTCATAAAATATGTTCCCTAATGTCTCTTATATTTACCCTCCAAATATGAGATTTATTGTCTCTCGTATGTAGGTGTTATGACCGATTTAATGAGAGCCATTTAATCTGTCTATTTGACCCGCCGAATTTTCAATTCATCAACTTCTTCTGACATTATGACCCTCCAAAACGTTTATTTACGCATTTCATCCTTCAAAAAGGTTGTTCAAAATGTAATTTCACGTTTCTATTCAAAATATGAGACATTTTTTATGAAGTTTCACAATTCTATGAATTTATTACCCAATTGAACCGTTTCTTCCAGGTGAGACGTTTCATCTTCCACATATTGTGAGCGTTTCAATAGTGCATTAATGGGGGTATTTTGACTTACAATTCACCGTGGAAATACCTTGTTGAATCCTATTTCCTTTATAGCTATAATAAATTTATTTGGAAGTTTGTGCACCTATTTATGCTTCTGTTACTTTGGTGGGTCCTATTCTGTCCGCCCGGAAACTTTTCAACTTCATTGAATTTTTACGTCCACTAGATGATCGATTCAGCCCCAGCTCCAGAATACAAATATTAATGAAATTAAATAGTGATTCTAAAAAAAATTAATCATAAAATTTGGAAATACAATTAATGATAAATGACCAAAATACCCCTATGATAACAATCTGTTAAAATTGCAGAATTATGCCATTTTTTCATTTAAGCTCAAATAACCACTATAACCTAAAAATGTGATAATTACCAATACAATAACGCTATGGTGGAATTATAAAAAATTATTTATAGTATAAAATATATGAAAATTTGAGCTTCATCACTCCCCCACACTTAAACGTCGCACTCCTGGGCAATCATCTTACATCCAAATCAAATTCCACAGAACAATAAAAAATGAGACAACATCAATGATCTTATACAAAATAGAAGTCCATCATGTATCATATATGAAAACCAAGCCTCTATAATTTTCATTTAAATCAATAAAATTTGTTCAACCTCATAAATCAATCCATGAACCAATCACAACATACCTCATATAGAATTTTATGTCACTCTTCACTCAAGAGAAATTGAATCTAGAGTTATACTCATACTTGAAAATCACATATATCACCATAGGTTTCTTAAAATTTTCATTTCTCCACTGCGTGAAACATGAAAATGAATTTAATCATAAGGGATTTAATTAAAGGTTCAAATGATTCTTTGGCATAGGGTTGGTGGGAAAATGATTGAAATTGTTCGAGGCTAGAAAGAGGAGGTTGGACTTTTAAGTACAATGCATGATTAAATCAAGTGGAAACCCAAGAAACTCGTCACTCAATCCCACTTTAAAATATTAAAAACAACACCACCCCCCTTTTATGACATTGTACATGAGCCAAGAAATGATTATAATGAATGATATCATCGATGTTCTCCCTTTTTTTAAACCTCCAGAAAGGCACAACTTTATTTTATTTTTCATTTTTTTCATGGAGGATGAGAAGAAAATTGAATAAAATGAATGAATGAAAATTAATGCCCTTGATTTTTGAGAGGGAAATGAGTCATAAAATAATGTACAATAAGGAATTCAATCTCATCTCCATTTTTTAAGGAGAAATAGATGAAACAAATAAAGCACAAAGAAATGATGACACATGCCCAATTATCTTATTATCTACTGCCGAAAGTATTGAAACACCCCTAAAAGTACCCATAAATGATATATATCCCAAATAACCCACACGAAAGGCCCTTCCCCCATAGTCAAACTTGAAATAACCATGAAAAAATACTAAAAGTGCTGGTAGGAAAGGAAAAATTGGCTTGTAATGTGGCTTAAACTTATAAGGTAATTCATGACATCTAAGGGATTTTGAATGATAAATGTTAAGGTGGGTCTAAAGATAAAATTTGGATATCCAAAGAGATGAAACAATCATTTTAAATACATTCCATGAAATCGAAATCTTCTAAAGATAATTATTCACAAATTCTGGTTCTCAAAAAAAATTTAAGTTTCCCTCAAGAAAATGTGGGTATTAGGAGGAATATGAAAAAGTGGTTTAGAATAACTCACAAGAATGGTAAAATATTTTGAGTCATTATATCATGGTCATGGATTTGAAAAATCAGTCAAACTCATAAAAATGATTGACAATCCAATTCCAAAAAAATTGTTTTCACATCAACAGTCATTTAAAATCCATTATTTAAAAAATCATTTCAACTCATTAAAAATAAATTGATGTGTGAAAAGTGATATGAATATTCATTAAAGCTCAAAAATCCAAAAAATATAATAAAAAAAATGAAAATAACACAAGAAGAACTAAGCATGTTGACACCCCCCCACACTTAAATTTAACAACCCCTTATTTCAACTCAACAAAATATAAACATAGAGGTAGAAAATCAAAGGGAAGGAAAGACAAAATCTGACATTATTCTAGAGGTGGATTCCTTGAGTTAAGCTCCTAGAAGATGCCACTTTAAAACTACAATAATGTAATGAAATGACATATGAAAAATAAATAAAAATAATGAAAAAGGGAAAAGAAAAGAGATAATGCTTGGTTTAGACCCCCAAGCAGGTGCTAGGTTTTTACTGCCCCTAGTCAGGAAGTTTTAGTGGATTATCCCCAATCAGAAGGTGGGTGTGGTTTCTTTGAGATGAACCACCACATATGAGTTTTCCCAATATCCATGATTAAACACTGAAAGTAGAGAACCCCAAATAAGAGAAGAATGTTCCCAACCCCTGAGAAATAATAAAGAAGAAATTTGTGGTTCAAAGTGGGAGGGAATAAAAGATAAGGGTGCTCCCGGTTAACTTCGGTAGTGTCCTTCTCCATATGGTATGAAATTTTTTGTTGAGGTGGTAGTCGCACAACCACCACCTTCTCCAGATCTTCTTCCATGATCACCACTACTTTGGTGGTCTCTTTCATATCATCCAAGGTCTGCTCCATTTGTATTGTATCAAAAATTTCAGGAAAGGGGAAGTCAGAAAACAATTCAGTTTGAATAAGATTAAAAAATGATGAATCAATATAGAAATCTTCAATTTCATGTAAGTAAACTTGGAAATTGATCTCTTTAGGCATGAACATTGGCAACTCAATCTCAGCAGGTGCATCTTCTTCTTTATCTTCCAAATCAAGAGAGAGGTAGAAAGTGTCTGATGTTTCATTATCAATTTTGGGAAGATCATGGTTCAAGTTATCTTCAACAAATTTATTCCAAGATTCTTCCTAAAAATTCTGACCTTCCATTAGTGCATCAGTTGGAATGTGTACTCCTAGGACCTCCTCGAGCAATGGTTGAGTGCGGGATGATGTGATTAGTTCCTTTAGAAGTTCTTTATAACCCGCCTCAGGTTCTTTAACATAAAAAATTCTTGGTGAAATCAGTTCCACTACTCGTTCTGGTTCAGGTTCTGGCACAGGTTCAGATTTCTCTTGGGATGTGCATACATATTCAGCAATCCATACAATTTGGCTGTCCAGTTTTTGAACTTTATCACTAATCCTATGAAATTGAGCATCAATTTAATTGCAAGAATTTTCTGGCACCTGAGATTGGTCTGTCCATGCAGAATAATCACCATTGAAATACATCATGAACAAAAAGTTTATTTTAGTTTTTGAAATTTATGTTTTTTTGTTTTTTTATGAATAACGGTGTGTGCTAGTGTTGCGCCTCTCCGGCAACAGCGCCAATTTGACAAAGCGTTGTCGTGGACGCTCTCAAAAATATTTATAGCTAAGTGCAGCATAGGGGCTGAGCTAGGTCGATCTCTTAAGGAGCTGTCGTGGTCAATCACTCATTACTTCTAATTCAATTATATAAATATATATTAAAATCTTCAGAAATTAATATTGATAATTGAAAATGAAATATTAAATTAAACATACAATGTAATGCAAACAGAATGAATGGAAACAAAATGATGTTAGAAAGAAAGGAGATATTCCCGAGAGAATCACCCAGATTAAACCTTCATCGTCTTATTATTAGTTTCATATTTAATTAATAAACACACTCCAACGTATGTGTGAATATCCTCTTTTACATGTGGTTGTGAATATACAGTGCTCTCAATGATCGCCGAGAGACATCACATCCACCTCCTCAATCGAGGGAAAATGTTATAAAAGAGAAAGTTCAGTCTCAGGTGGCAAGTGGAGACACAAAGAAGCCTTATCCACTAATATCCCCCTTAACCTAACTCTAATTAAATATGAAAAAATTAATATGAATGTGAAATGACTTGGGTTCAAACCTGAATTGATCCCCAGGGATGTTCCACAGGTTAGCTACTCATGATCACAAGTAGAAGAGATCACGGTGGAGAAGAATGAGGTGGAAGAACAAAAGATAAAAAAATTAGAATGAGTTGAAGAAGAGAAAAATATATTAAAAATGAATAATACTATTACAATGGAAATAAACTACAAAACAATGGGAAATGGCCACACCGAAGTGTCAATGCCTTGAGAAGTGGTGAGGATACATATTCATAGGGAGATGAGGTGAAATAATCCTCTCCAAAATAATCCTCCAAATGATTCCACGTAGATATCCCATTAAATGGATGAATTTGTAACATATTTCATCATAAAATATTTTCCATAATGTCTCCTCAGTTCACCCTCCAAATATGAGATTTATTGGCTATCGGATGTAGGAATTATGGCCGATTTAATGAGAGATATTTAATCTGTCTATTTGACCCGCCGAATTTTCAATTATTCAACTTCCTGTGACATTATGGCCCTCCAAAAACGTTGATTTACGCATTTCACCATTCACCATAGTTGTTATAAATGTAATTTCTAGTTTCTCCAAAACCTATGAGCCATTTTTGATGAAGTTGGGCGATTCTATGAATTTATTACCCAATTGAACTGTTTCTGCCAGGTGAGACGTTTCGTCTTCCACAAATTGTGAGCATTCCCATAATTCCTTAATGGGGGTATTTTGACTTAAAATTCATCAAGGAGATGCCCTGTTTAATCCTCTTTCGTTTTCAGCACGAATAAATTCATTTGGAAGTGTTTTCACCATGTTATGCTTCTGTTACTTTGTTGGGTCATATTCTGTCCTCCCGGAAACTTTTCAACTTTATTGAATTTTTACGGCCACTAGATGATCGATTCATCCCCTGTTCTAGAAGACAAAAATGAAGGAAATTAAATAAGGATTCTAAAAATGTTTTAATCATAAAATTTGGACATATATTTAATGCTAAATGAACAAAATACACCTACGATAACAATCTGTTAAAATTGCAGAATTAGGCCATTTTTGCATTTAAGCTCAAATTACCACTATAACATAAAAATGTGACAATTACCAACACAATAACACTATGGTGGGATTATAAAAAATTATTTATAGTATAAAATATATGAAAATTTGAGCTTCATCACTCCCCCACACTTAAACGTTTCACTCTTGGGAAATCACCTTACATCCAAATCAAATTCCACACAACAATAAAAAATGAGACAATATCAATGATCTTATACAAAATAGAAGTCCATCATGTATCATATATGAAAACCAAGCCTCTATAATTTTCATTTCAGTCATTAAAATTTGTTCAACCTCATAAATCAATCAATGGCCCAATCACAACATACCTCACATTGAATTTTATGTCACTCTTCATAAAAGAGAAATTGAATCTAGAGTTATACTCATACTTGAAAATCACATGTATCACCATATGTTTGTGAAAAATATCATTTCTCCACTATGTGAAACATGAAAATTAATTTAATCATTAGGTATTTAATTAAAGGTTCAAATGATTCTGGGGCTTAGGGTTGGTGGGAAAATAATTGAAAAATGTTCCAGGCTAGAAAGAGGAGGTTGGGCTTTTAAGTACAATGCATGATTAAATCAAGTGAAAATAGAAGAAATTCCTCACTAAATCCCACTTTAAAATATGGAAAACAACACCACCCCACTTTTATGACATGGTACATGAGCCAAGAATTGATTATAATGAATGATATCATCTATATTCTCCCTTTTTTTTAATCTCTAAAAAGGCACAACTTTATTTTCTTTTTCCTTTTCTTTTCATGGAGGATGAGATGAAAATTGAATATAGTAAATGAAAGAAAATTCATGCCCTTGATTTTTGAGAGGGACATGAGTCATAAAATAATGTACAATAAGGAATTTAATCTCATCTCCAATTTTTTTTGATGGAGAAATAGATGAAACAAATAATGCACAATGAAATGATGACACGTGCCCAATTATCTTATTATCCACTACCCAAAGTATTGACACACACCTCAAACTACCCATAAATGATGCACATCCAATGGAACCCACACAAAAGGCCCTTCCCCCACAGTCAAACTTGAAATAACCATGAAAAAATACTAAAAGATCTGGTAGATAAGGAAAAATTGGCTTGTATTGTGTCTTAAACTTATAAGGAAATTCATGACATCTAAGGGATTTTGAAGGATAAATGATAAAGTGGGTCTCAAGATAATATTTGGCTAGCCAAAGAGATTCCACAATCATTTTAAATACATTACATGAAATCCAAATCTTTGAAAGAGAATTATTCACAAATTCTGGTTCTCACACAAAATTCAAGTTTCCCTCAAGAAAATGTGTGTATTAGGAAGAATATAAAAAAGTGGTGTAGAATATCTCACATGATTGCAAAAATATTTTGAGTCATTGTATCATGTTCATGGATTTAAAAAATATGTCAAACTCTTAAAAATGATTGATAATCCAATTCAAATTTTTTTTTTCACATCAACAATTATTTAAAATCTATTATTTCAAAAATCATTTCAACTCTTTAAAAATAAATTAATGTGTGAAAAGTGATAAGAATATTCATTAAATCTCAATAATCCTAAAAATATAATAAAAAACGAAAAGCACACCAGAATAACTAATCAGGTTGACACTCCCCCACACTTAAATTTAACAACCCCTTATTTCAACTCAACAAAATATAAATATAGAGGTAGAAAATCAAAGGGATGGAAAGATACAACCTGACATTATTCTAGAGGTGGATTCATTGAGTTAAGCTCCTAGAAGTAGCCACTTTAAAACTACATGAATGTAATGAAAATACATAAGAAAAATAAATAAAAATAATGAGAAAGGGAAAAAGAAAAGAGAAAATGCTTGGTTTAGACCCCCAATCGAGTACTAGGTCTTTACTGCCCAAGTCAGGCAGTTTCAGTGGATTATCCCCAATCAGAAGGTGGGTGTGGTTTCGTTGAGATGAACCACCACATATGAGTTTTCACAATGTCCATGATTAAAAACTAAAATTAGAGAACCCCAAATAAGATAAGAATGTTCCCAACCCCCGAGAAATAATAAAGATGAAATTTGAGGTTCGAAGTGGGAGGGAATAAAAGATAAGGATGCTCCATGTTAACTTTGGTGTTGTCCTCCTCCATATGGTATGAAAATTTCTGTTGAGGAGGTATTCACACAACCACCATCTTCTCCATATCTTCTTCCATGATCACCAATACTTTGGTGGTATCTTTCATATCATCCAAGGTCTTCTCCATTTGTACTGTATCAAAAATTTCAGGAAAGGAGAAGTCAGAAATCAATTCTGTTTGAATGAAATTAAAACACGATGAATAAACAACGAAATATTACCTTTCATGTAAGTCATATTGAAAATTTATCTCTTTAGGCATGACCATTGGTAACTCAATCTCAGAAGGTGCATCTTCTTCTTTATCTACTAAAGCAAGAGAGAGGTAGAAAGTGTCTAATGTTTCATTATCAATTTTGGGAAGATCATGGTTCAAGTTATCTTCAACAAAGTTATTCCAAGATTCTTCCAAAAAATGATGACCTTCCATTAGTGCATCAGTTGGAAAGTGTACTTCTGGTACCTCCTCGAGCAATGGTTGAGTGCGGGATGATGTGATTAGTTCCTTTAGAAGTTCTTTATCACCCGCCTCAGGTTCTTTAACACAAAATATTATTGGTAAAATCAGTTCCACCACTCTTTCTGGTTCATGTTCTGGCTCAGGTTCGGATTGCTCTTGGGATATGCGTACATATTCAGCAGTCCAATCAATTTGTCTCTCCAGGTTTTGAATTTTATCACTAATCTTATGAAATTGAGCATCAATTTCAATGCAAACATTTTCTGGCACCTGAGATTGGTCAGTCCATGAAGAATAATCACCATTGAAATACAACAAGAACAATGTTTTTTAGTTTTTGAAATTTATGATTTTTTTGTTTTCTTATGAATAACGGTGTGTGCATATGTTTCACCTCCCCGGAAACGGCACCAATTTGACAAAGCGTTGCCGTGCACGCTCCCAAAAATATTTATAGCTAAGTACATCACAAGGGCTAAGCTAGGTCTATCTCTTGAGGAGCTATCGCGGTCAATCACTCACTACTTCTAATTAAATAATATAAATATATAATAAAATGTTCAGAAATGAATATTGAGAATTGAAAATGAAATATTAAATTAAACATGCAATGCAATGCAAACAGAATGAATGCAAATAGAATGATGTTAGAAAGAAAGGAGATATTCCCAAGAGAATCACCCAGATTAAACCTTCATCGTCTTATTATTAGTTTCAAATTTAATTAATAAACACAATAAAACGTATGTGTGAATATCCTATTTTATATATGGTTGTGAATATACAGTGCTCTCAATGATAGCCGAGAGACCGCACATCCACCTCCTCGATCGAGGGAAAATTTTATAAAAGAGAATGTTGAGTCTCGGGTGGAAAATGGAGACACAAAGGCGCCTTATCCACTAAGATCCCCCTCAACCTAACTCTAATTGAAAGTGAAACAATTAATATGAATGTGAAACAATTAATATGAATGTGAAAATACTTGGGTTCAAACCTGGATTGATCCCCCGGGAAGTTCCACGGGTTAGCTACTCATGATCACAAGTAGAAGAGATCATGGTGGAGAAGAATGAGGTGGAAGAACAAAAGATAAAAAAAATGATAATGAGTTGAAGAAGATAAAAATATATTAAAAATGAATAATACTATTACAATGGAAATAAACTACAAAAAAATGGAAAATGCCCACACAGAAGTGCCAATGCCTTGAGAAGAGGTGAGGATACATATTTATAGGAAGATGAGGTGAAAGAATACTCTCCAAAATAATCCTCCAAATGATTCTGCGTAGATGTCCCATTACATGGCATAATTTGTAAAAGATTTCATCATAAAATATGTTCCATAATGTATTCTCTGTCTACCCTACAAATATGTGATATATTGGCTGTCGGATGTAGGAGTTCTGGCCGATTTAATGAGAGTCGTTTAATCTCTCTATTTGACCCACCGAATTTTAAATTCTTCAAATTCCTATGACTTTATGGCCCTCCAAAACGTCGATTTACGTACTTATTCCTTCACCAAAGTTGTTCCAAATGTAATTTCTCGTTTTTCCACAAAATATGACCCATTTTTGATGAGGTTGTGCGATTCTATGAATTTATTACTCAATTGAACTGTTTTTGCCAGGTGAGACTTTTCGTCTTTCACATATTGTGAGCCTTCCCATAATAACTTAATGGGGATATTTTGACTTAAAATTAATCAAGGACACGCCTTGTTGAATCATTGTTCCTTTCCAGCTAGAATCAACGCATTTGGAAGTGTGTGCCCCGATTTATGCTTATGTTACTTTGGTGGGTCCTATTTTATCCGCCATGAAACTTTTCAACTTCATTGAATTTTTACGGCTACTAGATGATTGATTCATCCCCTGGTACAGAAGACAAAAATGAATGAAATTGAATAAGGATTCTCAAAAAAAATTTAATCTAAAATTTGGAAATATATTTAATGCTAAATGACCATAATACCCCTATGATAACAATCTGTTAAAATTAAAGAATTAGGCAATTTTTTCATTTAAGCTCAAATTACCACTATAACTTAAAAATGTGACAATTACCCATACAATAACACTGTGGTGGGATTATAAATAGTGATTTATAGTATAAAATATATGAAAATATGAGCTTCATCACTCCCCCACACTTAAACGTTGCACTCCTGGGCAATAACTTACATCCAAATCAAATTCCACACAACAATAAAAAACGAGATAATATCAATGATCTTATACAAAATAGAAGTCCATCATGTATCATATATGAAAACCAAACCTCTGTAATTTTCATTTCAATCATTAAAATTTGTTCAACCTCATAAATCAATCAATGGCCCAATCACAACATACCTCACATGGAATTTTATGTCACTCCTCACTCAAGAGAAATTGAATATAGAGTTATACTCATACTTTAAAATCACATGTATCACCATAGGTTTGTGAAAATTCTCATTTCTCCAATGCATGAAACATGAAAATGAATTTAATGAGGAGGGATTTAATTAAAGGTTCAAATGATTCTATGGCTTAGGGTTGGTGGGAAAATTATTGAAAAATGTTCCTGCCTAGAAAGAGGAGGTTGGAATTTTAAGTACAATGCATGATTAAATCAAGTGAAAACACAGGAAATTACTCACTCAATCCTGCTAGAAAATATTAAAAAAACATCACACCCCTTTTATGACATGGTACATGAGCCACGAATTGATTATAATGAATGATATCATCTATGTTCTCCCTTTTTTTAAATCTCCAGAAAGGCACTCCTTTATTTTCTTTTTCTTTTTTTCATGGAGGATGAGATGAAAATTGAATACAATGAATGAATGAAAATTCATGCCCTTGATTTTTGAGAGATACATGAGTCATAAAATAATGTACAACAAGGAATTCAATCTCATCTCAATTTTTTTTAAGGAGAAATAGATGAAACAAATAAAGCACAATGAAATTATGACACATGCCGAATTATCTTATTATCCACTGCCCAAAGTATTGACACGCACCTCAAACCACCCATAAATGATACACATCCCAAGGAACCCACAAGAAAGGCCCTTCCCCCATAGTAAAACCTGAAATAACCATGCAAAAATAATAAAAGTTCTGGTAGGTAATGAAAAATTGGATTGTTATGTGGCTTAAACTTATAAGGCAATTCATGACATCTAAGGGATTTTGAAGGATAAATGTTAAAGTGGGTCTTAAGATAAAATTTGGCTAGCCAAAGAGATTCCACAATCATTTTAAATACATTCCATGAAATCCCAATCTTTGAAGGAGAATTATTCACAAGTTCTGGTTCTCACACAAAATTCAAGTTTCCCTCAAGAAAATGTGGGTATTAGGAAGAATATGAAAAAGTTGTTTAGAATATCTCACAGGATTGGAAAAATATTTTGAGTAATTGTATCATGGTCATGGATGTCAAAAATCAGTCAAACTCCTTAAAATGATTGATAATCCAATTCAAGAAAAATGTTTTCACATCAACAGTCATTTAAAATCCATTATTTCAAAAATCATTTCAACTCTTTCAAAATAAATTGATGTGTGAAAAGTGATAAGAATATTCATTAAAGCTCAAAAATCCTAAAAATATAATTAAAAAAATGAAAAGCACACAAGAAGAACTAAGCAGGTTGACACTTCCCCACACTTAAAATTAACAACCCCTTATTTCAACTCAACAAAATTTAAATATAGAGGTAGAAAGTCAAAGGGAAGGAAAGATACAACCTGACATTATTCTAGAGGTGGATGCCTTGAGTTAAGCTCCTAGAAGAAGCCACTTTAAAACTGCAAGAAAGTAATTAAAATACATAAGAAAAATAAATAAAAAAGAATGATAAAGGGAAAAGAAAAGAGATAATGCTTGGTTTAGACCCCCAAGCGGGTGCTAGGTTTTTACTTCCCCTGGTCAGGCAGTTTCAGTGGATTATCCCCAATCAGAATGTGGTTGTGGTTTCTTTGAGATGAACCACCACATATGAGTTTTCCCAATGTCCATGATTAAACTCTGAAATTAGAGAACCCCAAATAAGATAATAATGTTCCCAAACCCCATGAAATAATAAAGAAGAAATTTAAGGTTTGAAGTGGGAGGGAATAAAAGATAAGGGTGCTCCCTGTTAACTTTGGTGGCGTCCTCCTCTATATGGTATGAAAATTTCTGTTGAGGTGGTAGTCGCACAACCACCACCTTCTCCAGATCTTCTTCCATGATCACCACTACTTTTGTGGTCTCTTTCATATCATCCAAGGTATGATCCATTTGTACTGTATCAAAAATCTCAGGAAAGGAGAAGTCAGAAAACAATTCAGTGTGAATATGATTAAAACACGATGAATCAATAAAGAAATCTTCCCTTTCAGGTAATTCATCTTGGAAATTGATCTCTTTAGGCATGACCATTGGCCACTCAAACTCAGAATGTGCATCTTCTTCTTTATCATCCAAAGCAGGGGAGAGGTAGAAAGTGTCTGATGTTTCATTATCAATTTTGGGAAGATCATGGTTCATGATATCTTCAACAAAGTTATTCCAATATTGTTATAAAAAATGCTGACCTTCCATCAGTGCATCAGTTGGAATGTGTACTTCTGGGACCACCTCGAGCAATGGTTGAGTTCGGGATGATTTGATTAGTTCCTTTAGAAGTTCTTTCTCACCCACCTCATGTTCTTTAATATAAAAAATTATTGGTGAAATCAATTCCACCACTCGTTCTGGTTTAGGTTCTGGCTCAAGTTCAGATTGCTCTTGGGATGTGCGTACATATTCAGAAATCCATTGAATTTGGCTCTCTAGTTTTTGAACTTTATCACTAATCCTATGAAATTGAGCATCAATTTCATTGCAAACATTTTTTGGCACCTGAGATTGGTCAGTCTATGCAGAATAATTACTATTGAAATACATCACGAACAAAAAGTTTTTTTAGTTTTTGAAATTTATGATTTTTTTTATGAATAATGGTGTGTGAAAGTGTTGCGCCTCCCTGGAAATGGTGCCAATTTGACAAAGCATTCTCGTGCATGCTCCCAAAAATATTTATAGCTAAGTGCAGCACAGGGGCAGACCTAGGTCGATCTCTTGAGGAGCTGTCGTGGTCAATCACTCACTACTTCTAACTAAATTATATAAATATATAATAAAATGTTCAGAAATTGATATTGATAATTGAAAATGAAATATTAAATTAAACATTCAATGCAATGAAAACAGAATAAATGCAAACAGAATGATGTTAGAAAGAAAGGAGATATTCCCGAGAGAATCACCCAGATTAAACCTTCATCATCTTATTATTAGTTTCAAATTTAATAAATAAACACACTCCAACTTATGTGTGAATATCATCTTTTATATGTGTTTTTGAATATACATTGCTCTCAATGATCGCCGAGAGACCGCACATCCACATCCTCGATCGAGGAAAGTATTATAAAAGAGAAAGTTGAGTCTCGGGTGGAAAATGGAGACACAAAGGTGACTTACCCGCTAAGATCCCCCTAAACCTAACTCTAATTAAATAAAAAACAATTAATATGAATTTTAAAAGACTTGGGTTCAAACCTGGATTGATCCCCTGGGAAGTTCCACGGGTTAGCTACTCATGATCACAAGTAGAAGAGATCACGGTGGAGAAGAATGAGGTGGAAGAACAAAAGATAAAAAAATGAGAATGAGTTGAAGAAGAGAAAAATATATTAAAAATGAATAATACTATTAAAATGGAAATAAACTACAAAAAAATTGAAAATGGCCACATAGAAGTGCCAATTCCTTGAGAAGAGGTGAGGATACATATTTAAAGGGAGATGAAGTGAAAGAATCCCCTCCAAAATAATCCTCCAAATTATTCCACATAGATGTCCCATTAATTGTCATAATTTGTAACAGATTTCTCCATAAAATATGTTCCATAATGTCTCCTCCATTCACCCTAAAAATATGAGATTTATTGTCTCTCTTATGTAGGAGTTATGACCTATTTAATGAGAGTCATTTAATCTGTCTATTTTACCCGCCGAATTTTCAATTCTTCAACTTCCTGTGACATTATGGCCCTCCAAAACGTCGATTTACGCGTTTCTTCCTTCACCAAAGTTGTTCCAAATGTAATTTCTCGTTTCTCCACAACATATGAGCCATTTTTGATGAAGTTTCACGATTCTATGAATTTATTACCTAATTGAACTGTTTCTGTCAGGTGAGACGTTTCGTCTTCCACATATTCTGAGTGTTCCCATAATACCTTAATGGGGGTATTTTGACATAAAATTCATTATGGAAATGAATTGTTGAATCCTATTTCTTTTACAGCTGTAATCAATGCATTTGGAAGTGTGTTAACTGAGTTATGCGTCTGTTACATTGGTGGGTCCTATTCTATCCACCCGGAAACTTTTCGACTTTATTGAATTTTTACGGCCACTAGATGATCGATTCAGCCCCTGGTCCAGAAGTCAAAAATGAAGGAAATTAAATAGGGATTATAAAAAAGTTTTAATCATAAAATTTGGACATATATTTAATTCTAAATGTCCAAAATACCCAAATGTTAACAATCTATTAAAATTGCAGAATTAGGCCATTATTGCATTTAAGCTCAAATTACCACTATAACTTAAAAATGTGAAAATTACCCATACAACAACACTATGGTGGGATTATAAACAATGATTTATTGTTTATAATATATGAAAATTTGAGCTTCATCAATGTTCCATAACAATATTTTCTAAAGAAAAACAATACATCAAAAAAAACGTAGTTGGTATGAATTAAACTCATAAAAAGTGTAGGATAATTAAAAATATGGTTTTCTGACATTGATGAATATAAAAACCAATAATATAACATTAGAGACATTATTTAGAAAAATAATCTTTAAACATTCCATTTTTTCTCATACCCCATTGAAACATTATAATACTTAACCCCATGAATGAATAAAATTAAATAAAACCTATAATATATTGATAATAAAATGATTAAATATATTTAATGTAAAAATATCATTATATACACATTATAAAATAATTTAGGTGTATTACATAACAAACATCTAAAAGGGGGAATATTTTGGCTACAATCCAAAACCTCTTTGGTAATAATAAAATTATAAGCCACATGAATGATATATTCAAATATGGATTGGTAAAACAAAAAAAAATTAAGGATAAGAAACATCAAATACTTTAATTAGAAGTATATACCAAACAAACAAAATATAATTGGTTAATATGGTATATGTCTTGTAGAAATAAAATTGAGACTAGAATTCCCCTTATTGTTATTGCAACATCTGAATTGGAACACCCAAAAGTAATAATCATCAATATAAAAATTTAAATACCATGAAGATAATATAATTAATGATATAAAATATAAATAGTGTTTGTAGATACACAAAAAATAATATTTAAGTGGTGAATATGTCATTTATCTAACAAATTTAAAATGTGAGATGAAAATCCATTACATTTAGTCTATTCTGTCATGATTTTCATATATCTTAATGAATAAAATTATCTAATTATATAAATTATTAAAAAAATTAACAGTTTATTATTAATTTTATTTCTCTTATAAAAATGTTATACAATATTAATTAATCGATAATATTTTTGTCGGATGTTTTGACCATATTCAACTGATATTTCAAAACTAACTTTTTTTAATTTGAATATGGTCATTGAGGTCATTATTTAAAAATCTATAGAATAATAATCATGTGGTAAGTATCCTATTTTTAAATAAATTTTACTTTTAAAATCATTCAAGTGTTATGGTTCGGAAAAATAAACCATTTTTGTGATCTAGGAGACGGTAGGCTCGAGGTACACATGAGTAACGTTCCCATATTTAAATAAAAATTATGGAGGGAATATAAGTAACATTTATCTATATTGAATTAAAATTATATCATAATTTAATTATTATTTTCTTATATATACTTATATATATAATTATTATTATGTGGTGATGAATAAGGTAGAATCACATCTCTTTGAGGAGGTCATAGTCCACATGTCCATGAACGCCATTATCAACTTTTCAATGTGTGAGACGAAAATAAGAAATAAGAAATTGATATGTTATTTTTATATAAAGATAATTATGTAATCAGTATAATATTTTTTAGTTTTCAGATTATATGGTTATTAAAATTATCCTTGATACATTATATGTAAAGTGTGAACATATTAAATCCCTTTACGGAGGCGGTAGTTCAAAAATCCAAAATTGACGTTATCGTAATCCCAAAAATTGGAATTTATGAAGGTATGTGTTATATAGAAAATAAATAATTGTTAATGAATAATAAATATCATATATTTCATATATAAAATTATTTCTATCATAATTCCCAGCCCTGAGAGGTGGTAATGAAAAAACTAATGACATCATTTGGTGAGGCGGTAGTCCGCCGTACACCTGAATAGTGATTTAGTAACCCATTTGATAGAAGTGCGTGTAGATATAGTTTGAAACCATATCATTCATTCCTATTCCTCAAATTCTTCCCCTCCTTATCTAGCGATGAAGGAATAGAGAAAATAACTCCTGATTCCTGCCTCCAGTAAGCCCCTGGGTGGTTACCTGCACAAAGGGTATAGAAATATCATAACATGGGAGGCATTACCCTTTTTATAGTAACAAGGTCAGGAGATAATATATATCAACCACAAAAAACTCCCAGACATATATAAATGATAAAAATTCTCTCCCATATTAATGTTTAAAATATAATTATAGAAAAAAAAACAGTCGGAAAATTAAGTACCAAAACAAGTATTCTAAGCATCTACAAAGAAATTTTCCGCATGTCCGAGCTTGTAATTCCCACCATGGTCCTCATAGTAATCCTAGAAACATAAAAGTAGATTTATATACATAGGGTGAGAATAAAAGTATACTCAGTGAGAAAACAGTGTATCTTGTGCACACCAATTTCCCACTGATTAGCCGCTCTCACACCCTAATGGGAAATGTCCTGGCACTCCCACATCTTTGGAAAAAATAATACCAAATCCTACTCACACACACCTGGTCCTCACAACCACAACACATCCTACCCACAGACACCTAGGAAATATACCACACCACATCCTACCTGTTGAAACCTAGTCCAAAAACCACACAACATCTCTTCCCAAAGACACTTGGGAAAGCACAACATTCCTGCACAAACCTGGGCCCCAGAAACACAACCTTCCCAAAAGATGTTTGGATAACACATCCCAAAAGAGGGACTATGGAAGAATGGGTGGAAAACCATCAATCCTCCCACCTGGATGTTTAGGAAAGACACCCTACCACATAAAAATTGGTGGGTTCATCACATGGATCTCCACGATGGTGGGGTGCATATAGAAATAAAAAGAAATTACAAGTATATATATTTATTATCAAACACTCAAACCAAACTTATGGGTTTTCTATCAAACAATCATCCACCCTTTGATACGTTCAACTCTTATTCTACCTCTAAATTCATTTATTATCACCATCAATTGTAACGTGGGATGCTTATAAATAAAATACGTCCACATCAAGCCACAACTCAAACATATCCCCATCTATTTCATTTCACAAGTTCACGTTATTTATTAAAAAATTAATTTATTCATTCCATCCATACCCATGAAGATACCAACTAAAACACATCACAAGTGACATAGTATCAACCACATAAAGAAAAAAGAACCAAATTAAACTAATATAATGACACTAGAATTATTCAATGTAATTCTACCCAATACATCCCCCTAACAAGAAAACATAAGAATTTTTCCCCTCTACTCAACCATCTACCAATCCATTCCACATTAAGTCAATATCTCAACCTGAGATTCCATTACCCCACATACATTACCCCAGAAACAAACATTCTTTCAACCCTCGCACCATGAATCGACACTAGGCACAAAACATAACAAACTAGACAGAACACACAACAAAACCAAACAAGAAGGGTGTATTCATATTTGGAAATTACTCGTTCTTTAATTCCACATTGATAATTAAAGGGTATTCACATAGAAAGTTTTTTCTAGAGGAATACATTTATTTATTCTATTATACATGGTTAACCAGTTTCATATTCTAGTGATCATTCAATGATGGTCAACAAAAAATGTCCATAATCCATCACAGGTGTGAAATCAAAGACCACCAATGACTATGATATTCTGTAGTCATATATCCTTTACAAATCACAATTACAACTATGAATAATATATAATTATGTGTCAATTTTACCCAGCCCTTTTATATTGATATTAAATAGATTCAATTATATATTTTTTTAATTATTCTATATTCACAAGAGAAAATTAATACCCCCACCACTCATGATACAGAAAAAATGACAAAGGGATCCCAACATGGAAGAACAACCTATCAAAAACTTATCCTACCACTAAAATAGGTGGTGTACAACTAGTAGGAGGAACCTCCCTTGTGACACAATCCATGGGTGAAACACAGACACATGAATCATCATGGTAGAAGGGTTCTAGGGACACTCTGTAGAAAGAGTAGAGGAAAAAAAACACGGTATGATGGGACAGGCTTTAGAGAGGCCAGATCCTATATCAATAGAGGAATAGTTTTAAAATCCTTTAGAGTCAAATCATGATTAATACAACATTTTTTGACTAACATAAAGCCTATTGAGCTTTTGGAAATTTATTAAATAAATTATATCCATTGAATCAACTTCGAAACTACTAGAATATTATATTAAACCCAATTTATATTAATTAAAACAATAAATGGGTGATTAAGAAAAAACTGGGAAAAAATTGAAAATTGAAAAAATGATAGAAGTGAGTCCCCATTAGATGAGTCACTGATGAGATCCACCATCTATGACCCAAAATCGTGATCTATAATTATCATGTCACCAATGTGAGTAACCAATTTGACTCATAAATTCCACTTACCAATGCAACATACCGATGCAGTATATTAATGCCACCTACCAATGTCACCTACCAAAACCACTAACTGACCCCACATGCTGACACCACATGCTGATTACACCTACCGATACCATCTAACCATGCCACCTACAAATGCCTCCAACTATCGAAAAGCTATATTTTTGGAAAATGCTTGATATGAGTAATCATGGACCCTAGAACACCCCCAACACCATATTTTCTCAATGTAATTCTTTTGGGTGGTCTGTGCAATTACATCAGTTAACTATCAAACTATTATCATCCTCAAGAATTCAAAACTACCCTAGAAGAAAAATAGGGGTCCAAACAACCACCATGTAAAATGCCTCTCAATGTTCCTTCTATACTTGAAACACCACTATGACTAAGCTTGCCAAAGTTCAATGATAAACCAACCTATGCTGTTAAAAAGCTGGAGGGAATCATAAAAGTATATAAACACATCCTATGACATCTACTTCCACGACAGACCACAAGACACACCAAAAAATCACAATACCCATGTCATCCCGAACACATGAACCAAGGAATTACGTCATTCATGTCAATATATTGCCCACTCTAGGCTACACTAACTCATCCACATGATTTTAATAGCATATCAATTAATGTATATTGATAAGAAATTAGGCTCTCCCCTTTGGATGTGTTATAAACATATCACACATTTTGGAAGAAGGAAAAAACTCATATCATAGAAAACAAGGTTCATGTATCAAATTACAATGGACAACACAACAAGGAAAATCTCAGAAGAAATGTGGGTATGGGGCAAACATATGTGTCTCCCTTTCCCAAGTACTCTCCTCAAGGCCACCATCCCTCCATAACATGTGAACCAAAGGAATGGTCTACCAACGTAGTACCTTCTCCTGGTGATCTTGGATCACTAATGGTCATTCCACAAACACTGCATCACCTTTGACATCTATGTCTCCCCATTCAATGACATGTGAGTTATCATGAAGATAATAGGGAAACAGAGATATATGAATTACATTCTAGATCCTCTCCATCTACAATGGAAATTCTAACTAGTATTCCGCCTCACTAACTCGCCCCAACACCTCATAGGGTATGATGAACCTCAAGGACTGCATTCTCCCTTTTCCAAACATCTGCTACCCACATCATGGGGAAACCATTAAGAAAAAATGGTCCCTAAACTCAAAATCCATGGTCCACCTCCTATGATCAGTGTATGTCAACTACCGGTCCTGTTCTCCCAACATCCTCTCACGAAAAAGCTGCACCTTCCCGGTCATAGTCTACACCATTTCCGAACCAAGAATAGCTACCTCCCCATCATATGTCACACAACATAGAGGAAAATATAGTCTCTAAGACAATTCCTCAAATGGATCCATGCTAATGGATGAGTGATATATTTTATTGTAAGAAAACTCAACCATGTGAATGTGTCGTATGAAAGATCTTCCAATTTCATGGGAACATTCCTATATCATTTCCTCCAATGTCTAGAGGTTCTACACTATATTTTGATATATATGAGGGTGGAAAGAAGTGATGAGGTGTAACTAAGATCCAATTGAAAAATGTTATCACATCCAAAATCACGAGGTAAACTACACATTCTAATCTAAATGGTGGATCACAAAACTCCATGTAGTCACACCACCTCATCCACATGCCTCTTAGACAAGGTATCCACTGAACCTTACTCGTTAATCTCTATTAAGTGAGTTGATTGAATCATCTAATTAACCCCTATCCATATTTCATCCCATCCTCCTTGAGTCCTATGTTACCATATTAAGATATCAATTATGATTCCATCCCACTTCTACTCTGGAAAATATTGGGTAAGCAACAAACCACTGAGAACACAGTGTTCCGCCTTTACCTTCTTGCACACAAATCAATTCTCCACCAAATCCTCCACATCCCTTTTTCTATTAGGCCACAAAATATATTATTTCAAGCAGTTTTATATCTTATAAATTCTCATGTGTACCACTAATGTTGGGTTTTGAAACTCATGGATAAATCTGTAACATCTCGGTTCCGGAAGTTGCCTAAAAATTCCCCGTACCTAGTTGGTCACATGGACTCAAGCACATTTCCTATAATTCCAGAGGCTGATGACTGGAAGTGAGGTCCTTGGGTGTGATTGTGGGGAAACTATTCCCTCATTGTCATAGTAACACAATAGGAGTAAAATAGATAGCAATGGTGGAAGCAGTAAAACATGCAATGTTTAAACATCGGAAGTAATAAACCACAAGAGCACACATATATAAATGAAGCATGGTAAAATTGTATAGAAAAGAAACCAAACAAGTCACAAATATAGAATACAATACTAAACAAAAGTAAAATAGAAAACAGATAAAATTACCCACAACATCGCAAGCCTCATCTTGGTCCCATGCTTCCCACCTCTGCAGCAATCAGGTACCTGAAGTTGAAGGGCGCTTACCCTTATCTAAACCTGCAACAATATAATCTGTTTGGGCCTTAAAGAATGAACCAAAAAGGGTGTGAGACTAATTCCCAGTAGGAATCCACCTAAATATCTATTCCTAATAGTTAGTAAATATATATGGTAAGCAATAATCAAAGTGAAGCAGTAATCAAATAAGTACTCAAAAGTAAACAATCCTACAGTTTCAAATGAATTAAAATAATAGATATCATGCATGCATATATCATAATAAGGTAAACCTCTGGTAAGTACTCACATCCTAACCCCTATGGTCTAAGAAAAAAACACAAGAATCCCTCTGGGAAGTACATAGAGTATAACCCCTCTGGTTCAGCTTAGCACATACTCTCGGAGGAAGCACTCACCATTAATTCCCCCTACCATCTCGTATTAGGAACTAAAAGGTGCTCTGGGGAAGCACTCAAAATCCAATTCCCCCTTGTTTCCCACATCAAGGATCTACAGACACTTTGAGCAAGCACTTATATCCATTCCCCTTATGGTCTCACATTGTAACAATAAAACATGCACTTTGGAGAAGCCCTCAATGTCAATTCCCCCTATGGTCTACTACACCAGTTTCTCATAGACCTGTGCATGTAAATCGAGTACAATGATATATAACGACCAAATTATACCTCAAGAACTACTTTTTTAAATAGTCTACAACATATCATCATGTCAGATAAAATAATATCACTCCATCTTATCCACACTAGGAATGGAAAGAAAGCAGCCTAACAGGCTAAACAAGACCAAAAATCATTAAAAACATGCATGGGAAAACACTTACAAAGCATAAAAATTAACCCTATTCACATTCAATTAACCTCTACTCAGGCATACAAGAATAATAGGAAATTAACAAGGCCAAAATCGTAAACACACAATACCCCGATCAAGGGTATTGGGAACTTTTTCACATATAACTCAAAGACCATCTACAGAAAGGCACAAAGCACCTACCTCATCATTCTTTGAACAATATACTTTGTCTTAGGCCCTTGGATCGACCTATAACATGATAGATCTACAAAAATGCATAAAAATATAAACTGAGGATAACTCCTGAGATAAGTGAAATCTGGAAACAAGGTTCAAGAAGAAGATAGAACTCACCGATGCGATTCTAAGGCAATCGACGAAGTTCGACTCGGAGAATGGTTTCTTGATCAGGGGATTGGGGAAGGATCGGTGCCATACAGACACTCTCGGTGAAAGAAGGTTAATAAGAAGTCACTTCTACCCATTAGACTCCTGCTCGGTCTGTTTAATGGAAAAAAAGAAAGTACAGAACGTGTACTTTAGAAGTACACACAATGTACTTTAGAAGTACTCAATCAGTACCTAACCTTACTAGACCCTGCATTAAGAAGTGTCCAGGTCACCACACACGGCTATGTTCTTGGCCGTTACCCATCCAGCACATGGCTACATGCGGTAGAGGAGTACACGACATGTACATATAAGTACACGACATGCACTTCAAAAATATCTAGACACTCTTATTTTTGTAAAATACACCAGAAAAGAGAAAAACACACCTAAAAAGAATATCTAGGTTCTTGAAAACACACCCCTTAAAGAAATTGGTCCCTGAAATTCCCTAGGAAGGCGGCATAGTAAAATAATCCTCAAAAGGATCTGGACACTATGATCGTACATCAGCCTCCCTCTCCAAGGTCTCATCCTGTACTCGCCTGTGCTGCCAAAGCACTCATACTATAGGAACAGACCAGCCACCGTGAAATTTCGTACATTGATCAAAAATCTGGATAAAATGATCCTTGAATGAGGAATCCACCTCTTAATCAACCTCCCCAGGTTGAAAAACATGAGACATGTCTGAGAAATAATGTCGAAGCAGTGAAACATGGAAGACATCATGCATAGCCCGGTACCTCTGAGGTAACCGCAACGGATAGGAAACCGGCCCGACTCTCTCCAACACCGCAAATGGTCCAACTTACCTTGGGGAAAGATTACCCTACCTCCTAATCCTCCTGTGTCCCATCCTTGGTGTGACATGCATGAACACCTGATCTCCATCCTCGAACTCCATAGGTTGTCTCCATCGATCAGAATAAGACCTTTTTTGTGACTATGTTGTAGCCATCCTCTTTAGAATCAACTCTATCTACACTATGGTATTATAGACAAGTCGAGGTCCCTAAATAGCTGTATCTCCTACCTCTGGCCAATATAAGGGTGATTGGCATGACCTACCATACAAAGCCTCAAAAGGTTCCATCTGAATAGTTTCTTGGAAACTATATTTGTTGGAAAACTCCACTTGAGTTATGTGATTCTCCCAAGAAACTCCAAAATCCAGGATTCAAGATCGAAGTATGTCCTCAAGAACCTAAATCGTACGCTCGGACTGGCCATCAGTCTGGGGATGGAATGCTATACCCAGAAGCACCTATATACCCAAGTCCTTCTGTAATCCCTACCAGACTTGAGAAGAAGAATTCACATCACTATCTGAAACAATGGGGTGTGGAACTCTATGTAAACGCACAATCTCTCGGATGTACAACCTCCCACGATCATCAACAATAATGGTCTCCTTGATCTAAAAGAAGTGAGAAACCTTCGTGAGTCTATCAATGATAACCCATACTACCTCATTCCCTTGAGTTGACCTCGGTAAAACCATCATGAAGTCCAACAAGACATCGTTCCATTTCTACTCGGGAACGGGTAACTGCTTCAAGAGCCCTTCTGGTCGTTGATGCTTCACCATCACCTGCTGACAGGTGGAACATCTCATGGAAAACCTAGCAACATCTCTCTTCATACCAGACAACAATGACTGATGGTGTAGATCATGATACATCTTCATGACAGCAGGATAAACTACCCAAACTAGGGAATTAAAGTCCCGTATCAGCTCCTCGCGCATGTCAACTTGCACCCATAATCCCACATGAAAACGCAAGATCTAATCCTCACCTACTGTCTATAGAGGAATAGGGTCCTCTCTAGAAACTCTCTCACATAGGACTAGGCCTTCAGAATATGGTAGCTTCCTAATTCTCACTCGATCAAGTAGTATAGATGTAACAGTTACAGAAGATATAAACGTCTTCCCCGGACTGTCGTGCACCTCAAAATGCATCTCGAAGAACAGATCCATAATCTTGCACTCGCTATTGGCCTCTTGAACTGCATGTAACTGAGTCCTCCTACTCAACACATCAGCCAATGCATTTCCCTTCCCAGACATGTAGGTAATCTCAATGTCAAATGATTGAAGGTACTCAACCCACCTTCGCTGTCTCAAATTCAGATCACGATGAGTGAAGATATACTTGACACTCTTGTGGTTGGTGAAAACAAAAAATTATATCCCAATAGGTAGTGAATCCAATAGAGTTATGCACGAACAACTGATGCCAGCTCGAGATCGTGCATCAGGTAGTTCCTCTCATGTGGCCTCATCTACCGAGACCCATACGCAACAACCCCTTCTCCCTAAAAAATCACTGCTCCTAGCCTGATTCCTGATGCATCACAGTATAATGTATGAAGGACCCTGGGACACCCTGAGAGGGGAAGGGTGAATCAGGGTGACAACTTTTTCTTTTAATGTGATGGATCGTGTTCCCACGTTGGTATGAACTTGTTGAACCTGTTTGATGAAAATGATATGAAATCAAACATTCACATGCACAGAGAAGAAACGTCACTTTTTACATGGTTCACCACTAATTGATACTTCCAAGGAGCATACATCGACAGGTTTCCGGTCGTACCTAATTCCACTGAACTTCACTAGATGTGGATTACAAGGGTTTAGGAACAGTCACTCTGTCCCAGGCTGACTACCTTTACAAATGACTAGGGATAGCTCACTGCATCCCTCGGGTCACTCCCATTGACTCCCCCTGGCTTACAGCCCTTGGTGTAGTCCCACTCAGTTTATAGACTTGAATGTCTCTTCAGCAGATTTGCATTGAAGTATTTGTTTCTACTTAGCATGAGACTCTTCTTGCATCGATGTCCGGAAATGATGCACATGTACGCACTGAACCACTAAACCAGATAACCAGAATGATAAAATAAGTTTCTATAACAATTGCACGCAACTCCAAACCTTTGCATGAAAAACCTTACTATTTCGTGAAAAATTTCCTTTTTGCGTGGAAAAATTTTTCGCGCAAAAACATCCTTTTTCGCGCACCTGAATATTTTATGCCCTGCCTCAATTTTTACTTGAAACTCTTCCTTTGTCACGCATCCTGTAATTTTTTAAACAATCTATAATATTTCTCGCAAGCCCTTTGTGTGATCCTTTTTCATGCATCATACCTCGGATGTTCTCTAAGTCTTGAACCGTATGAAAGGAGGTGTTTCACCTCATATTTATAGGCATCTGAGACCCCCGCGCGCAAAACCCCCTTTGACGTGAAAAACTTCTCATCTGCAGCATAATCTTTCGTGCCAGTATAGTTTTTCACACACAACATCAGATATTTCGTGCAGCCCATGCCTTTGCCATTTTTCGACGTTCTGATTCTAAAACACTATTTGCGCGAAAACCCTTGATCCTCTATTTCGTGCACCACACTGTTTTTCGCGAAAACCTTCTATTTTTGACACAAACCCACTGTTTTTCATGCCTCCCTTGATTTTTCACGCATGCCTCCCGATATTCTTCACACCACTTCCTCTTTATGCGCCCTTCCTTTTGCCAACAACCTGCATCTTCATTTTCCGATTTTGAGGCCCAAAAATTTGGCAAACACTGGGAAACATCACCATGTTCAATACTGTTGTTTTCTTGAACGATATAATCACTTTGCTAAAACACATTCTGAACATCCACTAAGGATTAACAGTAAACACAATCCAAACTCCAATTCATGCATAGAACAGCCATGGTTCCAACAATCTCCCCGTTTGGATTTGTTGGCAATCACCAAATTAATTCAATAGATCACCATCCACATGAAAACTAAAAAATGAAAGGATCAACTCAGCCAACACTCTATGTCTACATGAGAAATTCTCAGTGTAGAAAACAAAGGAAGAATCTTGAATTGGGTTCCCATGTTTTGGATTTCTCAATGATGCCCAAGAAATTTTCTTACAGAGTCACAAAAGCATTACATGTCCACCAACAATACTGATTTTATTCCTTTCTCCCCCATTGACAATAAACCCAAAGACTGGTAATTTGTTCATTTTTCAGCTCAAATCATACTCCCCCTAGATAATATCTCCCCCAAAAACCTGCATCACATCCATAAAAAGAAAAAAAAGTTATCATAAACAGGGAGAGGGGTTTTCTTAACCTTCTTAGAAACTGGGAGGTGGCTGAACACCGACGTTCAACCAATTTTTCAAAAACACAGCTGTTGATAGTGACTTGGTCAGGATATCATCAACTTTCTCATCAGTTCCAATATGATCAATTTTAATCACACATTGTTCAAATTTCTCCTTGATAAAGTGATACCTAATTTCAATATGTTTTGTACGAGAATTCTGAACCGGATTCTTCGTAAGATCAATTGCGCTCTTGTTATCACAGTAAATTACCATTGGTTGATTCACCTCATCACCAATATCTGTTAGTTGTTTCTTTATCCATAGCAGTTGAGTGCATGCCTTTGTGGCGGATATATACTCAGTTTTAGCAGTACTAAGAGAAGTACTTTCATGTTTCATGCTCAACTAGCTAACACATTTCTGCCCAATATAGAAGGCTCCACCACTGGTGGACTTTCTGTCTACTACATCACTAGACCAGTCTGCATCAGAAAACACTGATAATTCACTGTTCCTGCATGAAGCAAAATATAACCCAAAATTATGTATACCTTGAATGTATCTCATGATTCTTTTTGCTGCCGCCATATGTTCCTCATTTGGATTACTCTGAAAGCGGGCCACAAGACATGTGGCAAAGACAATATCTGGTCGGGTCGCTATCATGTACTGTAGGCTCCCAATGATCCTCTTGTACATGGTGGGATCTACATAGGCCCCATCTTCATGCTTTCCAAGTTTAGTTCCAACTACAATCGGAGTTGACATTGGTTTGGAGTCTTGCATATTAAACATCTTCAGCAGGTCACTTCCATACTTTTCCTGAGAAATGAAAGTGTACTCTTTCTTTTGAATCACCTGAAGCCCCAAGAAATATGTGAGCTCCCCAATCATAGACATTTCAAATTCTGCTTTCATGTGATTGGAAAATTTGTCCACTGATTTTGGCCTGCTTCCACCAAATATGATATCATCAACGTAGACTAGAACCATGAATTGATCTTTTGGAGAATTCATCACATGGAGATTGTGATCTACACCTCTTTTGAATTCCAGCTTCATGAGATATGAATCCAGTCGTGAGTACCACACCTATGGTTCCGGCTTCAAACAATATAGAGCTTTCTTCAGTTTTTAGACCTTTTTTTCATCAGTACCTCGAACAAAACCCACTGATTGTTCAATGTAGAATTTTTCTTCGAGTACACCATTCAAGAATGTTGTCTTTACATCCATTTGATATAATTTATATCCCCTTTGGAGTGCCATGGATAGGAAAATCCTGAATGACTCTAGTCTAGCCACTGGAGAAAAGGTTTCATCAACATCGATGCCTTCAATCTGGAAGTATCCTTTACATACCTGTCATGCCCTATTTCTGATGACACTTCCACGATCATCAAACTTATTTTCGAAGATCCATTTGGTACCAATCACATTGTGACCTTTGGGTCTCTGGACAAGATCCCATGTCTGATTCTTGCCAATATGATCTAATTCTTCATTCATGGCTTTCACCCAAGATTCATCATTTGCATCTTCTACGAATGTGGATAGCTCCACAACTGACAGAAATGAAGATTGCGTGATATTCCTCATCCTTCTTGTTTGAGTGGATGAACACTTGTCCCCAATTATATTGGATGGATCAATCTCAGCTCTTCGATTTCTTCTATTAGGTTCAGTTACATTCTCTTCAGCCACAATTTCTTCTTAAAATTCTTCTTCAGATTCAAAATCATTATGTGACTGCTGAGTGTTTTTACAACATCCTCTATTTCTGTATTTGTATTTTATCCATGTTCACTTTCTTCCTCACTTTCTATTACATCAGCATATGACATCCTTGAAGAATTTGTGGTTTTCTCTTCAATTATCTTAACATTACTGCTTTCCACAATCCTTCCTAAATGCTTGTTGAAACATTTGTAGGCTTTGCTGTTCATTGAGTAACTGAGGAAAATTCTTTCATCTGCATTGTCGCCATACTTCCCTTGATTTCCTTCTTTGTTCCTGATGAAGTATTTACTTTCAAAGACACGAAAGTATTTTAAATAGGGCTTCCTTCCATGCCACATTTTATATGGTGTCTTCATCTCACCCATATAAAGTCCTATTTGATTCTGAATATACACTGTAGCATCAGCAGCCTCTTTCCAGTAATGCTGTGGAATACGACACTCAGTCAGCATAGTTCGTGCCATGTTGTTCACCTATCGATTCTTACGTTCAACAACTCCATTTTTTTGTGGAGTTCTCACAGTAGCTACCTCATGTTGTATCCCATGCTTCTCCAGATAATTATCAAATTCAATGGACGTTAATTCTCCTCCATTGTCAGATCACAACACTTGGATTATTCATCCAGTATCATTCTCGGCGATTCGTCGATATGTTTTTATGAAGTCAAGAACTTGTTGTTTCCTGTGAATGACCATCACAAATTCCATTCTACTGTAATCATCTATAAAAAGGACAAAGTACCTTTCTCCATGAGTTTCATAAACATTTATCGGCCCACAAACATCTGTATGAACCAGATCATGAAGATGAGATGACCTTTTCTTCTTTGGACAATATGAACTGCAGACCATATTCCCACGAATTCAAGCATCACAAGACTTTTCATGCTCTCGCTTCAGGTTGTGAATGTCCATGACAATACTCAATTTTGATATTTTCTCCATTTCTTGTTGATTGATGTGTCCAAGTCTCCGATTCCACAAATTGTTTTCTTCTTCAATTGTCATATAACAGACATTTTCTTCACTATCAACCTGATACAAGTTTCATTCTGTTCTGCATCCCTTCATAAGTGAATTCCCTATCTTTCCCTTGATTGTGAAGCCTTTCTGATTAAAAGTAACTATAAGTCCTGAGTAACAAAGTTGACTCACACTGAGGAGATTATGACGTAGGCCATCTACGTAAAGGACTTCAGTATTATTTAGTTCTCTATTAGATAATTTGGCACGTCCACTCCCTTTGATTTTCAGATCTCCATCATTACCAAATCGTACTGTACCATCATTATTCCTTTTGATATCTGTTAACAGGACGTCATTACCTATCATAAGAGATGAACAACTACTATCCAGAATCAATGTACTGTTGTTATTTGTAGCTTTGAGGGCCACCTATGCAAGGTTGGATTTCTCAATATTCTTCCTTTCCTTCCATGAGACATTGGATTGAGTATAGAGTACTAATGGTCATTAAATTATCTCTTCCACGTACCCAGGTTCATTATAGTCGAAATCTTCTTTGAGAGGAGAAAACCCGTTTGAAAGAGAAACATAGTCTTGCTGAGGAGACTTGACTTGTCTTGAACTCTGGTAAGAGGTTTCCATGTCCCTTCTCTTCCTGAAATTAGAAGCTTTATGACCAAAGTTAGAACAAAGAAAACAATATCCATAGAAATTGTTTCTTCTAAAAGAATTAGGATTTGAATTTCTTCTCCTTTTTTGAACTCCTACATCTTCTCCATTCAGATTGCTACATTCCTCTTCACAATAAGACATGGTATGACCCATATAGCCACAGAACTGACACTTCATGAGAGGAAATTTCTTCTCACTTTAATTTCACCTCATACCATCTTCTTTGGGAGAATAGTTAGACTTGCTGTAATTTCTGAATGTTTGAGGATAATTTTCAGTTTTCCTTTTCATTTGGATTGAGGGTTCCTTTTTCAGCACTTTATGCATGGTTTCAATATGTTTCTACTTTCATCTTATCTTTCTTTTTGATCTTTTCACTTCCTGCAGTTGATGTCTCAGCTTCACAGCCAATTCCACTCTTTCCCATGAAAGCGGTTCTTTGATCACTCATGATTTTTCTAACCCCATCTGAACCACACTTGGCTCTTGCCAGTAATTCTACATATGAGAATTTTTATAACTATAATTTCTTCCTTGATTCTTTTGGAATTGATTTAGACTCAAGTTTACTCCTAAGAGTATCAACTTCCTCCTCAAGACACTCATCAGTCTTGGATTTTTCTTCTATCCTGGAGGGGAGTTCATTGATGACCTTTGCATGTTCTTCAATTCTCAGCTTCAGATCCACTACATCATCATTGATTTCAATTATTTTAGACTGTACCTTCACAAAATCTTCTAGTTGTTCAATTTAAGCTTCAATTTGATCAGCATATTCATTTGATTCTAATACAATTGATTTCCACTTATTGAAACTGTTACATTTAGTCTCAATCTTACTAACAACATCCTTAAGTTTCATCTTGGGATCTGCACAATTTTTCAACTATTTTGCTCCACCAGTATCTTCTAACATTTCAAAAGTGGCCATCATGGAAGTATGGTTCCCAGTTTTGAATTCTAGATCTTCTTCATCACAGAATTCATTATCATCTTCTTCCTCTTCACAGACAAAACTCTTCCTTTTCATTTTCTTTCCAGATTTGAAGTCTCCCTTTTTTTGAAAAACCTTCTCTGAGGCTTCTCAAAGGTTTTATCTTCACTATCTTCATCATTGGTCTTTCTTAGGCACTGGGAGGCAATGTGGCCAACTTTTCCGCAATGAAAACATGCGAGAGGTAACTTCCCGTTGAATTTCCCTTTTCCCTTCTAGAACTTCTTTGAAATGAGAGAAAGAATTTCTTTTTCTTCTCCATCTTCACCACTACTTTATTTTGAAATTTTTAGTTTATCTATGGCCTTAAATTCCTTTTCATTGATCACACGAGTCATAGCATCTTCTAGTTTGATTCTCATTTCATATGCTACCAAGATGCTTAGGAGGTCATCCAGAGAAAGTTTTGAAAGATCACTTTCCTCAAGGGCTGATACGTTTGTATTGTACAGGGGTGGAAGTCTTCTTAGTATTTTCTTCACAATGTCAACATCTTTGATTTATTCTCCTAGGCCTAGAATTTCTCCAACTACTTCAGTGATTCGATTAAAGAAGGAGTCTGCATTCTCATCAGGATGCATCTTCAAATCATCAAACCTATTGTGCAAAACATGTAGTTTTGCCTCCTTCACTTTTCTATCTCCTTCCTAAATATTCTCGAGTTTATCCCACATGGATTTTTCTAAGGTTAAATTCATCACCTTTAGGTATATCTGAATAGAAAGGGATATAGTGAGAGTATTTTGTGCGTTAACATCTACATCAAGAATTTTTCTGTCTGTGTCAGTCATAGCCAGGCCTGTTGGATATGTGACTTGTATTCCTTGCATAGTAGAAAATTGAACTTCGATTCCAAGAGATTTTAGTAGAGAACTAATTATATTCTTCCAGATCTGAAAATTACTTTCATCGAAGTAAAGGACTCCCCTGACATTGATTGCATTATCCATGACGAAAAAGGAGATATTCAACACTAGAAACCTCCCTCTGATACCACTTAAAGGACCCCAGGACACCCTGAGAGGGGATGGGTGAATCTGGGTGACAAATTTTTCTTTTAATGTGATGGATCTTGTTCACATATTGGTAGGAACTTGATGAACCTGTATGATGAAAATGATCTGAAAGAAAACATTCACTTACACAGAGAAGACATGACACTTTTTACTTGGTTCACCACTAAAGGCTACGTCCAAGGAGCATACACCGACAAGTTTTCGGTCGTGCCTAATTAAACTAAAATTCACTAGATGTGGATTACAAGGGTTCAGGAACAGTAACTCTGTCCCAGGCTCACTACCTTTACAAATGTTAAGGGATAGCTCACTAAGTCACTCGAGTCACTCCCGTTGACTCCCCAATCTCACAACCCTTGGTGTAGTCCCACTCAGTTTATAGACTTGATGGTCTCTTCAATAGATTTTCATTGAAGTCTTTGTATCTACTTAGAACAAGACTCTTCATGCATCGATGTCCGAAAATTATGCACATGTACGCACTGAACCACTGAACCTGATAACCAGAATGAGCAAATAATTTTCTCTAACAATTGCACTCAACTCCAAACCTTTGTGTGAAAAACCTTACTATTTCGCACAAAATTTCCGTTTTGCGCAGAAAAATATTTCGCGCAAAAACACCCGTTTTCGCGCACCTGAATATTTTACGTGCTACCTATATATTTACGCCCAACTCTTCATTTTTCGCGAATCCCAAAATTTTTCGTGCAATCTAGAATATTTTTCACAAGCCCTTTACGTGATCCTTTTTCGCACATCAGACCTCAGATCATCTCTAATTCTTCAACCGTACGGAATGAGTCATGTCACCTCATATTTATAGGCGTCTGAGACCCCCACGCGCAAAACCCCCTTTGGCGCGAAAAACTTCTCATCTGGCGCGTAATCTTTCGTGCCAGTATCATTTTTCATACACAACATCAGATATTTCATGCAGCCCATGCCTTCTCTACTTTTTGACGTTTTGATTCTGAAACACTATTTTTGTGAAAACCCTCAATCCTCTACTTCGCGCACCACGCTGTTTTTCGCACAAACCTACTATTTTTCACGCAAACCCATTGTTTTTCGCACAGCCCTTGATTTTTCATGCATGCCTCCTAATAGTATTCACACCACTTCCTCTTTGTGTGCACTTCCTTTTTTCAACAACCTGCGTCTTCATTTTCTGATTTTGAGGCCAAAAAATTTGGCAAACACTGGGAAACAACGCCACCTTCAATACTATTGTCTTCTTGAACTGTATAATCACTTTGCTGACACACATTCTGAACTTCCACTAAGGATTGACAACAAACACAAACCAAAATCCAATTCCTGCATAGAACAGAAATGGTTCCAACACTGTATAGCTTTTTCCCGGCTCTGGGAATACTAGTATCGGTGATTAAGTCAACCCCTCTTTAAACTCCTGAAAGGCTGACTCACATGAATCTCACGACAAGTACATTTTACCCTTATTATTCAGGACTGTCAGTGGCGCTGCAAAGCCTGAATGTCCTGTATAAAACGTCTATAGTAACTAGCCAACCTTAGAAAGAGTCATACCTCAAAGACATTCATCAGATTCTCCTAGAAAACTACTGCTCTCACATTCTCTAGGACTATCGATACTCCTTACTCTAAGATAACATGACCCAATAAGTGAATCTGGTCCCTCCAAAAGTGGAATTTTTGGAGCTTAGAATATAACTAATGCTCTATCAGTGTACACAAAATGATCTCAAGATGTGTGGCATGATTGTGCCAAGTTTGAGAGTACATCTAGATATCATACACGAAGACAACCATGAATGAATCCAAGTATGGATGGAACACTCGTTTCATCAGGGCCATGAAAATTTTAGGTGCATTAGTGAGACCGAAAGGCAAAACCACAAACTCATATAGACCATACATGCTCTGAAAAGCTGTAAGATGTACATATGATGGTCTAATGCGCAACTGATGATAATTGGATCTCAAGTCAATATTAGAGAACATCTGGGCTCCTCAAAGATAATCAAATAGATCCTCAATCCTCAACAAGGGATATCGGTTCATGACCGTCAACTGGTTCAACTTCCAATAATCCACACAAAGTCTGAGGGTACCATCCACCTTATTCTCAAACTAGATAGGCGAACCCCAAGGAGAAGTACTGGGTCAGATGAAACCCTTTTCCTGCAACTCCTCCAACTACTTCTTGAGATCCCGCAACTCTAGTGTAGCCATCATATAATGAGGAATAGACACTAGTGATGCTCCAGGAACAAGAACTGTAAAAAAGTACACCTCTATCTCTGGATGAAAACCATGAAAAGTCCTCAAGAATGTTTTCCCTGAAACGATCCACCACGTGAAGAAAGTCTATCTGTGATGTCCTCTGGTCATCTAGATAAATAGTAGAAATCTATGCTATAACTCCTCCCATCCCCTGATGGTCGGGTCCCACTCTACTCTCCTAGACATATGATTCGCACCATATGAGGAAATGATCCGCCCTCCGATGATCTGAAACTCACCTTATGAAGAAAAAATAGATAACTACCTAGAAGGGAACTTACTAGTCCATTATGAGAATGAAATCATAGCCTGTCATCTCTAGGATAGAAAGGTCCCACAAGAAGTGACGCCCACCAACATCTAGTGGGAACTCCTTGAACTGTTGTACAATAGCCATTCTTATCCCCAATAGTGTGTCTAGTGTCAAGATATTAGTAGAATAAAAGATACACAGCCAAAGACTGTCCACAATAGAAACATATATAAATATATGGGATTATCCTATATCAAAAATAGAAGAAGCTAAAACTAAGGCAATAAGGATCATACCTCGAATTGTAGAGGGTCCAGGATCCTACTCCTTCTCGGTCTGCTCCACTACAAAAGTTTGACCTGCACTATGGCCCTGTGACCCTGCCTGACCACTCAGAGCTGATCCAACATGTTTTCACTAAAATACTAATGAATGGATTCCATGGCCACTACCGTCACCTTGGCATGAAAATTCGGAATAACTCCAGCTCCCAAACTGGTGAGAAACTAGTGGTGAAGCTCCTGAACAAGGAGTCAGAGAAGAAGTCGCGTCACCAGCTTCTGGTGAGAAAAACTAATAGAAATGGTGAATATGGCCCATATTTCCACATGATTAGAAATTCATAGGGTATCTCGAGAAATTTGGCATCGTATACTCGCACATTCTGCACTGGTAGCACCACACTTGGAAACTAGAGGATGTGTCCCACCTCCTTGGATCCACAAGTGTAGTCTCCCTAGGGGGATTCCTTCTATTTGTAGGAGGGATACCATGTCAATATGCCAAACTGATCTAGCACACAACTCTAGAATACATCAGATTGTGTTCTGTGATTAGCACCTAATTGATGATAGAAGTGATGGAATTCAACATGAAGTTGTTCTGTTGAGATCAGATGTCGTTCCTAAGAACATCCTCAAACTTCTTTTCCAGGAACAAGTCATCACCTCCTGAGATAGAAATAAAGCACTGCAACTCAGTGAAACAGGATTAGTATTCCATGACTGAGAGAGTACCCTGTTCCAGACTCATAAATTCATGGGCTTGATCGACCCACAAAGTATCCAGGTAGAAGTAGTCATAAAGGCACATTGGAATGCATCCCATGCCATAACCTGCTAGCGTCCGGCCTATGAAATCGCATCACACCATCTTGTGTCAAAATCCCAAAGCGTATATGTAGTGAGATTAACCCTCATCTCTAGAGGCATCTCCAGATGCTCAATGATAGAAAACATGGACTCTAACCATGACTCTATAGCCTGAGGTCTTCCTTCCCCTAGAAAAGTGGGATGATGCAGCTGATGAGAGACACGCGTCAGTTCTTCCATATAGGGGGCATGATGCGGTACTACTCCGAAGGTCTGAATAAAACTCATAAAGCCCTTTCAAAAACTGGGAATCAGCACCTGCTTCCAGAATGACGATTGGTGCCAATACTGGCACAACTGGGGGACTTGCTGGTAGTCCCTGAATAGCCATGTCCAGTGTCTGATCATTGCCCTATAACTGGAAGACAACCGGAGGACGTCTCGATGGAATGTCTTTTCATGGTCAAGTTCATACCTTAGATCAAGATTAACAAGGGGTGAAACATAGAAGTTTGAGAGGGGAACAAGAGAAAGAAAGAATTCATGTTTTTAAAACATGGATACACGACGTGTATAATGCATACATGATGTGTTCCCCTAAGCCTTCACATGGGCATGTACTTCTGCCAACCCAGGTCATGCAACACCCCATACACATGGCATGTTGTCCTAACACATGTCGTGTACTTGAATCCTCTTCTCCTGCCCGAGTTCTTCTATAGGGATAAGCCACACGGTTCTCCTACAAAACGACTACACTACTTGTTAGATCCAGACACAACATGTACAAGATGAACCACACTGACCCATGTTCTTTGTTACATAGCCAGATACATAGGTTACACTACACGGTGTGTTCAAGCTTGAAACACACTACTACAAAAACAGTCAAGGGTAGTGCCCCCTTATATCAGCACTAAGAAAAACTGCTGATAAAGAAACCCTTTATCAGTGCTAAACAAGCGCTAATACAGGAAGGATTTATCATCACATTTATAGAACTGATAAAGAGTACCATTATCAGTGCTAAAAAAGTGCTGATAAAGGTAGTCTTTATCACCGCTTTGTTAGTGCTGATAAAACCATAGTCCATTTTTTTATAAAGTCAGTTGCACAGGGCCCTCGTTTTATCGCAAACTAAAGCTGTCGTGGTACTAGAACCCTACGACTCTCGTATACCGCCTGCTGAGTTCAAATTTCTGGACCTCTTCCGCCCTCGCTTTTTGTTGTCGGACCTCCACCACCCGTTGAGTTCACATTGTCGGACCTCTGCCTCCCTCGAGCTTTGGTTTTTCGAACATCCACCACCCACTAAGTTCACGTTTTCGGACCTCTGTCACCCTTACTTCTCGTTTCTGGACCTCCACTACCCACTGACTTCGTGTTACTGGACCTCTGCCGCCCTCGAGATTCGGTTTTCCGGACCTCCGCCACCAGCAACTCCCTCGAGCTTCGGTTTTCCGAACCTCCCTTTAAGGAATGTTTTCCGAATCATTTTTTAATATTTTTCTTATAATGCTTCTAGAAAAATTATTCTATAAATCATATCACACTATAAAAACATTTTTAATTGGAGTTTTGGGATGTTCGGCTTTCCCATCAATGGTGTTCTAGTGGATTTTGTGTGGAATTATTTCATCCCTAGGTTTCATTTCCTCCGGTGGTGATGATTCTGCTTCATCATAGATTCATGAGTGTTCTTCCTACATATTGTGATGAGGTTCTTGGGGGTGATCATCCAATATTTTTCTATTACTCCTAAGGTATCACCTTTTTTATAAATGACTATGGTAGGTTTTTAGGTGATTTGGTATTTTTATATTCTAGATCCTAGAAACCATTCAATTTGATGGTGGTATGGCTGGATATGTTATATAAATTCTTCTAACAATCACCTTTATGATCTGTTTTGGTTTGAATTATAGAATATATATTCTTTGATTTAAATATATTATTAGGTTATGTTGGGTTGGAATTGGGTGATGAGGTTCCTAAGGTGATGAATTCTACTTTTTTATCTTGTTAGTGAAGTTGTTGATGATGATGATGATTAGGCACACCACGGTGCAGGTATCAAGGAACGAGTATCATCATGATTTGAGGCATGATTCAATAGAATAATTTTGTTTGAAACTTGAATTTAGTGGTGTTTTATGGGGTATTTTTTGTAATTTCACATACTATTTGAACATATGTGGCTATGACATATTTATTTTTTCTTTTATCATTACTCTGTTATTCTAGGATTTTCTATTAGTATAGGTTTTTACTGTAAAAAAATGTGGAATCTTTTGGGAATGTTTGACATGGGTTGATTTTATTTAAAAGGGATGGTTTATTCATGTAAAATATCTCTTGGGAAACCTAGTATTGGTGGAAAAATTGATATGCTCATCATCAATAGAGATCAATGAGTTTACACTATCAGAGTGAAGTTTATGAAAAATTTAAGGTCCTTCACACTTGGATTCCAGTTTCACTAGATTCCTCCTAGGTATCATCGATTCCCTTAGATCAGCACCATGTCACTATAATGTAAGGAATTAAGGACATCCTTTTTCTTTAAGGACAACACCACCCAATTCTGATGCATTTCTAGGTCATCCAATTCTTGAACCCTATTTTCTTCGAGGGGTTCCCACTCTTTCCTTCATGCTATCTAAGTTACTTTTTCTGGAAGCGCACTTGTATGACATGTTTCCCAGACCACCGAGATTTCTAGCCTTGCCACCCTACCTCCATCTCTGTCCTTCTCCCTTGCTGAGGTAACTGACTGCTTCTCTGTAGTGGCCAGGCCCCTTACTAGAAGTGTTTGTTATCTCTCCCTTAGATATGATCTTGTCATCCAGCTCCAAATACGTAATGATCCTGAGAAAACTCCCTCACCAGCCCCCAAGTTTCATTACCCATGCTTCCCCTTCCCCTTTGGAGCGTCATATCTGACTCATATGATGCTTACCAACCAGAAGGTATTATGAACATATTCAAAATCAAGGGACCTCAATGAGAGATCATCCTCCAACCTCAATAAGGCTACTAGCTCTAGATCCAATGTCAGAGCCCTGTCCTACACATCATTATTATCTTCCAATGTAATGCTCATGGTCTTAGTTCCCATGTTAAATCAGATTTCCTCACTATAGAAATAAAAAATCATAATGTCATTTTTTTTTCAAATAACACAAAAAACCCTACAATAATCATAGATTTCTCCTAGAAGATTAAGTTGTATGGATTTGTACACTGTGACCCCTCCAACAGACACAAATGGGTATTTTGGCACAATTAATATGTTGTTGAGACTGTTCAAGATTGCAATGAATTTATCACTACCATGGTGTCCAACGATGACACCTCCTTCCTTATGACTTTTGTTTTTGGAAGCTATGACCCTCTTCAAAGGGAATCTCTATGGAGTGAACAAAATACCTTCGATCACGACCACCATCCATTTTTTGTTGGGGGTGACTTTAATTTCATTTTCAACGCAAAGGAAAGGAAAGGTAGGATCCCATTCCAGAGGACGACCATGATGGAGTTTGTTCAGTTCATGGCTAGGAAGGGCCTCATTGATCTCAGCTTCTCAGGTGACAGTTTCACATGGTGAAAAAACTGCATGGGCCATCACCTCTTGTGGAGTCTATTGGATAGTTGTCTAGCCAACATGAAATCCACTAACCTATTCTCCAATACCATGTTTTTCCGTCTTTCTTGAAGTATTTTGATTCACTCCCCCCTCTTGGTTTCCATTTCTTGTTGGCATGATCATCAGGAATGATTTCACTTCCACTAGTAGTGGGTTAACATCCTAGGGTACCATGATAAGGTTTTTGAAATATGGAATGAACCCTTGTTGGAGTATCGGGCCACCTTCATCCTCAGTTACCTAACCTTGAACCCTGATAGGTGCGTGTTTGCCCCTTCCTCCTCAGGAAACTTCACCACCTGGGACTACAGTCGCATATGGGCTCTTTCGGAGTATTCTGATAGATGGAATGATACCTTTGGTTTATTGGATTATTAACACCCGTTTGAGATTTATGTGTGACTATATACTTATTATATTTTCATATTATTTCTTACACACCAACACTTGAGTCGAGTAACCTGATTGAAATCTATATTGGTACTTTGGATCTGATGTGGATATGGTTGTTTATGTGTTTCAAACATGTGTTTGTGTGGATATATGGGTATTTAGGCATGGTGATATTGAATGTATGGCAGAGACCTAACAGTGGTAGATGTATCATTTTTATTATTCTTGTGTTTTTTCTGGGGTGATTTGAGGAAACTATAATGAATCTAAATTAGTTATATTTAATGAAGATGAATAAATACTAAAGGTTAGGCTCTATTAATCTCTATTTTTATAAGGAAGTGGTTCTCTTATAATATATTTGGATGTCTTGTTTTGTGTACATGAACCATAAATATGAATATTTGAGATTCAAATAGGATTAAGATGAATAAATATTGGATGGATGCTAATCGTTTGACAATATAGTACGAGAATGGAGTGAATGATTTCTTCATGTTTGCAAAGGATCACGCAAAGGATCCTTCTCAAATCATTTGTACTTGTTTACATTGTTGTTATTCTAGACTATTTAGTCCAGAGGATTTGGAAGAACATTTGATATGTCACAGAATAGATTGTAGTTATAAATGTTGGAATAAACACAAAGAAAAAGAAAATGTAGCTACTAGATGGGATAAAACTACATTTTATGGATCATCAGATATGAATACAAGTATGGATAATGAATAAGACTGTATGGAGGATGTGATTACAGATGTCAATGATGATGAAGATCGTATTGAGGAAATGTCAAAGACAATTGAGGATGAACTCCATGACTGCCCAAAATTGTTTGAGAAGTTAAAGGGTTGTGCAAATATGCCATTGTATGCTGGTTGCACTAAGTATACAACAATTCCAGCTGTACAGAAGTTTTAAAAATTCAAAGTAGGCAATGGATAGAGTGATGTCAGTTTTACGGAACTACTTACTCTCTTGAATGACATGCTCCTGGAAGATAATGAGCTCCCAAGCCGGACATATGAAGCTAGAAGAATGGTACTCTCGATGGGTATGATTTCTGAAAGAATACATGCCTGCCTGAAAGACTGTATATTGTTTCGCAAGGAGAAAAAATCACATATAGAATTCCCAAATTGTGGTGATTCTCGATACAAGAAAGATAAATCCAATCTTATGAATGTTTTATGGTATATTCCAATCATTCCAAGGTTTATGCGTCTATATAGAAGTGAAGAAACTGCAAGGCAACTGTCATGGAACGCAGATAAAAGAAATAAAGATGGGAAATTATGTCATATGACCGAATCTCCTCAATGGAACAAAATTGATCATGAGTATCCTGAGTTTGGAAACAAGCCGAGAAACCATCGTCTTGCGTTATCTATAGATGGAGTGAATCCTTTTGGTTTTCAAACCAACACTCATAGTACATGGACTGTTATGTTGGTAAATTATAACTTGCCGCCCTGGTTATGAATCAAGTGGAAATTCATCATGTTATCTATTCTTATATCAGGACCAAAACAGGTAGGTAATGATATTGATTTTTATCTGGATCCTTTGATTGAGGATTTGAAATTATTTTGGGATTCATGTGTTATGTTGTATGATGCTTATAAAAGTTAATACTTCACGTTTAGAGCGATGTTGTATGGGATAATAAATGATTTCCCTTCTTATAGAAATTTTTCAAGATATAGCATTAAAGGAACTCAAGGGTGTCCCATGTGCTAATAAGATACAGAATCAATTAGGTTGAAACATTCATCGAAATATGTGTTTCTAGGACATTGTAGATTTCTACCTCATCGGCATAAGTACCGATCTTGGATGACATCATTCAATGAATGTTCAGAACAATGCGCTTCACCGTCTCCACTAACAGGTGATCATCTGTTTGATAAAGTAAAAGATCTGAACACTGTTTTTGATAAACCATTTTAAAAAAACCTTACGAAAATAGGTTGGAAAAAGAGATCAGTTTTTTTGAATTACTATACTGAAAATGTTTGTACGTCAGACATTTTCATGATGTGATACATGTGGAAAAAATTGTATGTGAAAGTGTTATCGGAACGTTGATGAATGCCCCTGGAAAAACAAAAGATGGAATTAAGGCAAGGTTGGACATGGTTGGCATGAGAATATGAGAAGAGTTGGCTCTTGTGAAGGGTGAAAATCGAATGTTTCTTCCTACAGCCATTATACTCTTTCTAGGGAGGAGAGATATATGATTTTCAACTTCTTCAATGATGTAATGGTTCTAGAGGGGTATTCATCAAATATCAAGAACATTATGTCAATGAATGATTTGAAGTTAAATGGTTTTAAATCACATGATTTCCATGTTTTGATGCAAGATCTAATTCTTATAGCTTTACATTTCATTATTCCCAAGAATGTTCATCATACATTATCCAAACATTGTTTATTTTTCAAATCTATAGGTAGCAATGTTTTAGATCCGCCGAAATTTCCATCTATGGAAAAAGAAATTGTCATTATATTATGTGAAATAGAAATGTTCTTCCCGCCAACATTCTTTGATATGATGGTTCATTTGATGAATCACTTGGTGAGAGAGATTTGATGCTTTTTTCCTATGCACTATAGATTTATGTATCCTGTTGAAGGGTATATGATTATTTTGAAAGGGTATGTCAAAAATCGCAGTCGGATAGAGGGTTGTATAGTGAAGCGATATATTGTTGAGGAAAACATTGAATTTTGTACCTAATACCTATTTGATGAGGAAAGAATTGGTCTCCCGAAATCTCGTCACACTGGATGCATTGAGGGTGGGGGGATTTCTAGAAGAGAAGTTGTGACAATAAGTTTTACAGATCAGGATTATGCCCATATTTATGTTTTTTCATAACAGTTGGGAGGTTTCTCCATATATTGAAACTCATAAAGAAATTCTTAGGAAGTTGAATCCATCAAAGGATGAAAAATGGTTATCAAATACACATAATCACTAGTTTATAGGATGGTTTTAGGACCATATTTTTAAGCACTTGGATGAAAACCCAAATTCAATTTCAAAATGACTTCAATGGCTAGCCGCTGGACCAAATGTGTATGTATTATCTTACACTGGTTATGTAATTAACTGTTATACATTCTATAAAGATGAACATGATGAAGATTATACCATGAAAAATAGTGGAGTTACACTAGTGGCTGAAGCGATGCATGTTTCTGGTAGTAAGGACAGAAATCCAATTTATGAAAATATGTCATACTTTGGCATTATCAAACTAATATGGGAGTTGGATTATACAACTTTTGAATTTCTGATTTTTCAATGCAAATGGGTTGATATCAATAGTTGTGTAAAAATAGATGAATGGGGATTTGTGAAAGTTGATTCTAGTAAAGAAGGGTAAAAATAAAAATAGTTCATAATGTAATCACAAGAGGTACAAGTTTTTTATGTTCCAAATCCCAAAAACTGAAAGAGGTCTATTGTTCTGTTATCGTCAAAAACTATTGAAGGGTCTGATGAATATTCATTTGAGGACGATCCTTTCAGTGGTATGTCACAATCATTTCAGATTGGTCCCAATTTTGATGATATTTTGTATGTTAGAGGAGACCACAATGAAGAGATTTGGATAATCGATAGGGGTTTCAAATCACTTCAACTTTTGAAAAAAAGAAAGAGAGTTCAATAAATAGGATATATTTTGTTTGTAATATAGATCTTGTTATCTCATGTTATTATCTTATCATTACTGTATTTATATAATCTAAATTAACTATTAAACCACTTTTGTGGATAATGAATTCTTCACATTCTGGTGCTCTTAACCTTGAGGCTGAACATGTCTCTCAAGCTGCTGCTGCTGCGGCTGCTGCTCCGGCAGCTGCTGCTGCTCCTACTGCTGCTTCTGCTACAGCTCCTAATGCTCCTGCTGTGGCTACTGCTGCTCCAGCTGTTGTAGCTCCTTCTGCTTCTAGTGTTGAGGTCCAACCACCATCAACACATGTTGTTGAGACCATTCTAGATGAACATATAGATGATCTTGATATCGATGAAATGATCAGGAATGAAGGACCGACGTCGTAGAAAACACAGGTGCGTCGTAGTTTGACGGTGTTAGGCAATGTTTTTAAGGCGAAAAGAAAAGGCATCAAATTTGAAGTCGGATGGAATGAATGAAGCCAACATGTGAATCCCAACAAGGATATTTTTATCATCTACATTGGAGTTGTCACTCGGCAATGCGTGCCGATTGACATAGATTCATGGAACCATGTTGTGTCCGAGATGAAGGCTGTGATCTGGGATGAAATTACGATAACATTTTGAATTTATTTCAATAATTTACTAGAAAATAAAATAATAAAACAATGTCTTACTCTTCCCAATCTCCTATAGATTACATTTATAGTAGAAAATTCACACAAGGATTATGTACTATGGCTTACAGGAAAGATTCATCGAGGTATTCGCACTATTTTAACTAGATCTCACCTAAAAGATTCCAATGGTAAAATAAACCCGCACCCACCCATTGTATATTCTCACCTGGTATCCCAAGAAGCATGGGATGAATTTATTGGCTGTCATGTGGATGATAAGTTTCAAGTACATTGTGGGTGATAATACGTTGTTTGAGGATACCTGTATTCGTCACTTTGATTGTCAATATTTCATTTATGAAACAGAAACTCTGTACTGAAAATAAGGAACATGCATCAAAACCAGCATACCCCTATCGTAAAGCAAGGATGGGGTACGCTTCATTAGAAAATAAAATGGTACGTATTTTAAATTTACATTAATATTGTTATGTGCCAATAAACAACATCATAATTAACTTTCTATGTTTATATGTAGATTGATGAGTCTAAAACCAAATACACTTCCATCCCACATCATGTGCTATGGAAGGAGGCACGTGTGAAAAAGGAAGGGAAGTTAGTAGATGAGAACACAAAAAAAGTGTGGGAAATATGTGTAAGTATGACATGACAATAAAAATATTTGTCTTAAATTGCTATTACATAAAAATAATTAGTTATTTTCCAATATCTGACAGTAACAGGAATCAGCTACTCCTGTAGCGGATATAGACCTATTATCAATGGATTTTAAGTAGCCTGGAAAATACGGTCATGTCCGAGGTGCGGGGTTTGGGGTGACACCCCCAGTATATTTTGAGAAGAAGAAAAAAACGGATGATAAAGATGAAAAATTGGAACAAATGAGTGAAAAAATATAAAACCTTGATGAAAGATTGCAATAGAAGGGAGAAATGCTAGAAAATTTTATGGGTAGGAAGCAAAGGGAATACACAAGTCAGGAACAACCAGCACGTGAACATCCCACCCCAACCTGCATCGGCTTTGAGGCGAGCTATTCCCCTAAAAGAACTATCTTATCCATGTCAATGAATATTCTAATAATTGTTCCCATGAAATGTGAATTAGATAAGCACTGATAATTTTTTTGTACTGATCTTCTACAGGGTGATAATGATTGTGATTTATATCTGTCAACACCCACCTATCACCTTGTAGAGAGGGATACAATGTTCAATATCCCATATGCCACACTGCATAATAGACCACTTCTAAATGATCATCTGAAAGTGATGATTACTGTAGCACATGAGCTAAATGCAGAGCTACCTATTCCAATTTTTTATGATGATATTCATTCGGTCTAAAAGGCTATTGGGACTTTCATTACATGGTCATCACAACTTGTAAGAGTACATGCAGACAAATAGGTATTTATTTCCTTTTTTTTTTCAAGATAAAACATTATCAATTAATGAAAAAAGGGTCTGAACCAATGATTGTTGTTGTAGATGGAGAAAGGGAATGGGTTGACAAACGTCGGCTCAAACCCATCTAAAGGATCGACCAACCAATCCCAAGGAGCTACTGAAACCACAATAACACCACCTGTTTTATATCAACATTTACTAGCATTTAGGACTCATGTGGATACGAAGCTGAAATATGGTAATAATCATATAGTGGTTTTTAAAGAAAATATATACATAGAGGAAAGCCAAGAATTTTTTCCTGCTGAAAATGTAAATGAGATCCATGAAAACAGTTGTCTATAAATCACAGTTGTAAATTTATATATGAGGTATGTTTCCATGAATTGATTTTCTAAAAGCTTGTCTAAAGTGAAAATTATGACTAAATGTATTTTATATTGTTGACAAACACATTTATGAAAAACAGTTGAAGGAATTTTCCCATGTACCAAGATTTGGACTCGTTAGTCCTCATACCACATCAACACACCTGACAAAATTAGAGCCATCAAAAAGGGATGCAATAGTGAACAACTTGCTGAAAACATTTGAAAGGATGATTACAAATGACAGATTCTTCCTAATACCAACCATGCCGGGGTAAAACTCTACGATTAAAGCATATCAATTATATTTTCAATGCTTTTATTACTTATTCCTTTTTGTGTTTTTAGGTAACATTGGTTGCTAATTGTGGTGAAAATGGATACTCTAAAGATTTTTTTTCTAGATTCAAAGAATGTATATCCCTCAAACTGACCACACATGATGGAGTTTGTGAATCTGTAAGACACTACATCTTACGTTTTTGGTCAAAACATCATGAAATAAAATTTATATTATCTTTTACTAAGGATTATATTATGATAGGGCGGTGTATCATTATCGTCTAAAAAAGGAATGAGGACAGGGGCTAAGCATAAGGAGGTGATCAAGTAATACATCAGGACAAATATCGGGGTATATATAATAAAATTTCACTATCCAAACACATCTCAACACAAGTTACTTATTCTCCTAATGATCAATTTTTTTGCAGTGTAGAAAACAAACAAACGATAATGATTTCAGTTATTGTATTTGTAATTTTATGAAAGAGATCTTTTTCATCAACAAACTAGAATCCCTAAAGAGGTATTTTCGAAAACAACTACTAGTTCGTTTAATTTATTTATTAATTATTTATTTTAATATTTTGCAGTACTACTCTGACTACCGAAAACCATCATACTCACAAGATGAAATAGATGTGTTAAAAAATGAGTGGGCCGCATACCTGAGGATATATTGTACAAAAATACAATGAATATCTGACTTGGGGGCATGTACAATTGGTGGTCATTTTTGAGAGGGATTAAGGGGATCAAAAGATGAAACATTGTTGTATGTAAATGTTCGTAGGAAAATTGTAATTGTCATTAAATAAAACATCCTATATCCAATGAGTCATTTTCCAATTTTAATAGATGATATGAACCAGTAACAGGCAAGAATGATGAACAACTCAAAGGGTCTCAATTTTGGTTAAAAGGGCACAATTTTAAGTGAAAACAACAACTAACCTACAGAAATCCGACCAAACACATTTGGAATGTCTTGATCATTTATAAGAACAATCCACAGGTCATTTGTGACGTGTACGAGTCAATCCCTCCTCAATCCGATGCATGGTGTGGCCGATATCACTCAAAGGGTCTATATTTTGTTTAAAATGGACAAAATTTTTAGAGAAAACAACAACTGACCTACGAAAATCTGACCAAACCCATTCCTATATTGTTGATCATTTAGGATAATGATCCATGGGTCCTTTTTGATGTGTAAGAGTCATCCCCGCCTCAATCCTAGGCATGGTGTGGCCGGTAGCAGTCAAAGGGTCTCTATTTTGATTAAAATGGACACAATTTTAAGTGAAAACAACAACTGACCTACGGAAATCTGACCAAACCCATTAGTATTGTGTTGATACTTTAGGAGAATGATCCAAGGTTCCTTTTTTATGTGTACGAGACAACTCCACCTCAATCCATGGCATGGTGTTACATCTATCACTAAAAGGGTATCACTTTAGTTTAAAATGGACACAATTTTAATTTAAAACAACAACTGACCTATGGAAATCTGACCAAACGCATTAGGATTGACTTTATATTTTATAAGAACCATACAAGGGTCCTTGGTGATGTGTACTAGTCAACCCTGCCTCAATACAAGTCATGGTGTGACTTCTATCACTCAAAGGGTCTCTCTTTTGTTTAAAATGTAAACAATTTTAAGTGAAAACAACAACTGACCTATGGAAATCCGAAAAAACCAATTAGGATTGTGTTGACCCTTTAGGAGAATGTTCCACGAGTACTTTTTGAAGTGTATGAGTCAACCTCACCTTAATCTGAGGCACGGTGTGGCTGGAACCACTCAAAGGATCTCTCTTTTGTTTAAAATGGACACAATTTTAATTGAAAATAACAACTCACCTATGAAAATCTGACCAAAAGCATTTTAATTGCCTTGATCTTTTATGAGAACGATTCAAGGGTCTTTGGTGACGTGTAAGAGTCATCCCCGCCTCAATCTGAGGCACGGTGTGACTGTTATCTCTCAATGGGTCTATCTTTTGTATAAAATTTAATCAATTTTAAGGGAAAACAACAACTGACCTATTGAAATCCAACCAAATGCATTAGTATTGCCATGATATTTTATAAGAATGATCCATGGGTCCTTTTTGATGTGTAAAAGTCAACCCTGCATCAATCCGGGGCATGGTGTGGCCGGTACCACTCAATGGGCCCCTCTTTTGTTTAAAATGTACACAATTTTAACTGAAAACAACAACTGACCAACGCAAATCCGACCAAATGCATTCACATTGCCTTTATCTTTAATAAGAACAATCCAAGGGTCCTTGGCGACATGCACGAGTCAACACTACCTCAATACAAGGCACAGTGTGGCCGATACCACTCCAAGGGTCTCTATTTTGTTTAAAATGTACACAATTTTAAGTGAAAACAACAACTGACATACGAAAATTCAACCAAAAACATTCAGATTGTGTTGATCCTTTATGAGAACAATCCAAGTGTCCATTGTGACCTGTACGAGTCATCATCGCTTCAATCTGAGGCATGGTGAGGCTGGTACCACTCAAATGGTCTCTCTTTGGTTTAAAATGGACATAATTTTAAGTGAAAACCACAACTGACATACGAAAATCTGACCAAACCCATTCAGATTGTGTTTATCATTTATAAGAATGATCCAAGGGTAATTTGTGACGTGTATGAGTCATCCCCGCTTGAATCTGAGGCAAGGTGTGTCCGGTAGCACTCAAGGGGTCTATTTTTGGTTTAAAATGGACACAATTTTAAGTGAAAACAACAACAGACCAACGGAAATCTGACCAAACCCATTCAGAGTGTGTTGAAACTTTAGTAGAAACATCAAAGAGTCCTTTGAGACGTGTATGAGTCATCCCAGTCTCAATCCGAGTCACGGTGTGGCCGATAGAACTCAAAGAGTCTCACTTTGGTTTAAAATGGACACAATTTTAAGTTAAAACAACAGTTGACCTATGAAAATCTGACCAAACACATTCGGATTGTCTTGATTTTTTTACGAACGATCCAAGGGTCCATTGTGACGTGTAAGTTTCAACCCCGCATCTATCTGAGGCATAGTGTGGCCGGTATCACTCAAAGGGTCTCTATTTTGTTTAAAATGGACACAATTTTGTGTGAAAACAACAACTGACCTACAGAAATCTAAACAAACCCATTCGGATTATGTTAATCCTTTAAGAGAATGATCTAAAGTTCCTCTGTGACGTGTAAGAGTCATCTTCACCTCTATCCGAGGCATGGTGTGACCGCTATGACTCAAAGGGTATCTTTTTTGTTTAAAATGGACACAATTTTAAATGAAAACAACAAATGACCAATAAAAATTCAACCAAACACATTCAGATTTATTTGATATTTTATAATAACGATCCACGGGTCCTTTTTGATGGGTATTAGTCATCCCCACCTCAATCCGAGGCACGGTGTGGCCGATACCACTCAAAGGGTCTTTATTTTGTTTAAAATGTACACAATTTTAAGTGAAAACAACAACTGACCTACATAAATATGAGAAAATCAATTTGGATTGTATTTATCTTTTAAGAGAACAATACAAAAGTCCTTTGTGACATGTATGAGTCATCCCTGCCTCAATCCGAGGCACGGTGTGGCTGGTAGCACTCAAAGAGTCTCACTTTGGTTTAAAATGGACAGAATTTTAATTGAAAACAAAAAATGACCTAAGGAAATCCAACTAAACGCATTCGGATTGCTTTTATCTTTTATAATAATGATCCACAGGTCCTTTGTGACGTGTAAGAGTCAACCACACCTCAATCCGAGGCACGGTGTGGCCTGTATTACTCAAAGGGTCTCTCTTTTGTTTAAAATGTAAACAATTTTAAGTGAAAACAACAACTAACCTACGAAAATCTGACCAAACCCATTCGGATTGTGTTGATCCATTAGTAGAACGATCCATGGGTGCTTTTTGAAGTGTACGAGTCAACCCTGCCTCAATCAGAGGCACATTGTGGCTGGTACTACTCAATGGGTTTCTCTTTTGTTTAAAATGGAGAAAATTTTAATTGAAAATGACAACTGACCTATGAAAATCCAACCAAAAGAATTCAGATTGCCTTGATATTTTATAAGAACTATCCAAGGGTCCTTGGTGATGTGTAAGAGTCAACCTAGCCTCAATCCAAGGCACGGTGTGACCGCTATCACTCAAAGGGCCTCTCTTTTGTTTAAAATTTAAACAATTTTAAGAGAAAACAACAACTGACCAACGAAAATCTAACCAAACAGATATGAATTGCCTTGATCATTTATAAAAATGATCCATGGGTCATTTTTGACGTTTTTGAGTCAACCCAGCCTCAATCCGAGGTACGGTGTGGCCGGTACCACTCAAAGAGTCTCTCTTTTGTTTAAAATGTACACAATTTTAAGTGAAAACAACAACTGACCTATGGAAATCTGACTAAACACATTTGGATTTCATTTATCTTTTATAAGAATTATCCATGGGTCTTTGGTGACATGTAAGAATAAACCCCTCCTCAATCCGAGGCATGGTGTGTCTGGTACCACTCAAAGGGTCTCTATTTTGTTTAAAATGTACAAAATTTTTAGTGAAAACAACAACTAACCTACAGAAATATGACCAAACGCATTTGTATTGTGTTTATCCTTTAGGAGAATGATCCAAGGGTCCTTTTTTACGTTTATGAGTCATTCCCACTTCAATCGGAGGCACGGTGTGGCCGGTATCACTCAAAGGGTCTCTCTTTGCTTTAAAATGGACACAATTTTAAGTGAAAACAATAGCTGACCTACGGAAATCTGACCAAACCCATTCAGATTATGTTGATCCTTTAGGAGAACAATCCAATGGTCCTTTGTGACGTGTAAGAATGATCTCCGGTTCAATCTGAGTCATGTTGTGGCCGGTAGCACTCAAAGGGTCTCTCATCGGTTTAAAATGGACAAAATTTTAAGTGAAAACACAACTGACCTACGGAAATCCGACTAAAATGATTTGATTGAGTAGATCCATTAGGAGAACGATACTCGAGTCCTTTTTGACATGTAAGATTCATCCCCCCCCCTCAATATGAGGCACGGTTTGGACGGTAGCACTCAAAGAGTCTCACTTTGGTTTAAAATGGACACAATTTTAAGTGAAAACAACAACTGACCTACGAAAATCCAACCAAACGCATTCAGATTGTATTGATCTTTTATAAGAACGATCCATGGATCCCTTGTGATGTGTACGGGTCAACACCGCCTCTATCTGAGGCACGGTGTGCCCGGTATCACTCAAAGGGTCTCTATTTTTTAAAAATGGACACAATTTTAAGGGAAAACAACAACTAACCTATGGAAATCTGACCAAACCCATTTGGATTATGTTGATCCTTTAGGATAATGATAAACAGTTCCTTTTTGACATTTAAGAGTCATCCCCTCCACAATCCGAGGCACGGTGTGACCTCTATCACTCAAAGGGTCTCTCATTTGTTTAAAATGGACACAATTTTAAATGAAAACAACAACAGACCTATGAAAATCTGACCAAACGCATTCAGATAGCTTTGATCTTATATAAGAACGATATAAGGGTCCTTTTTGACCTATACGAGTCATCCCTGCCTTAATTCGAGGCATGGTGTGGCCGGTACCACTCAAAGGGTCTCTATTTTGTTTAAAATGTACCCAATTTTAAGTGAAAACAAAAATTCACCTACGGAAATCCAACCAAACCCATTTGGATTCTATTGTTACTTTAGGAGAATGATTCAAGAGTCCTTTTTAATGTGTAAGAGTCATCCCTACCTCAATATGAGGCACGGTGTGGCCGGTAGCACTCAAAGTGTCCCACTTTGATTTAAAATGGACACAATTTTAAGTGAAAAAAACAACTGACCTACAGAAATCTTAACATACGCATTTGTATAGTCTTTATCTTTTATAAGAATGATCCACTGGTACTTTTTGACATGTAAGAGTCAACCCTGCCTCAATCCGAGGCACGGTGTGGCCGGTATCACTCAAAGGGTCTCTCTTTTGTTTAAAATGTAAACAATTTTAAGTGAAACCAACAACTGACCTACGAGAATCTGACCAAACCAATTCAGATTGTGTTGATCCTATAGGATAATGATCCATGGGTCCTTTGTGATGTGTAAGAGTTAGACCCACCTAAATCCAAGGCACAGTGTGGCCGGTACCACTCAAAGGGTCTCTCTTTTGTTTAAAATGGACACACTTTTAATTGAAAATAAAAACTGACCTATAAAAATCTGACCAAACACATTAGGATTTCCTTGATCCTTTATATGAATGGTCTAAGGGTCCTTGGTGACATGTACGAGTCAACCCTGCTAGAAATCCGAGGCACGGTGTGACCACTATCACTCAAAGGGTTTCTCTTTTGTTTAAAATGTATACAATTTTATGTGAAAAGAAAAACTGACCTACAGAAATCAAACCAAACACATCCGGATTGCCTTTATCATTTATAATAAAGATCCATGATTCCTTGGTGACATGTACGAGTCAACCTTGCCTCAATCCGAGTCACGGTGTGGCCGATACCACTCAAAGTGTCTCTCTTTTGTTTAAAATGTACACAATTTTAAGAGAAAACAACAACTTCCCTACAGAAATATGACCAAACACATTCAGGATTCCTTGATCATTTCAAAGAATGATCCAAGAGTCCTTGGTGACGTGTACGAGTCAACCCTGCTTCAATCCGAGGCATGGTGTGGCCGATACCACTCAAAGTGTCTCTATTTTGTTTAAAATGTACACAATTTTAAGTGTAAACAACAACTGGTCTACAGAAATTTGACCAAACGCATTCGGATTGTGTTGATCCTTTAGGAGAACGATCCATGGGTCCTTTTTGACATATACGAGTCATCCCCACTTCAATATAAGGCACGGTGTTTCCGGTATCACTCAAAGGGTCTCCCTTTGGTTTAAAATGGACACAATTTTAAGTGAAAACAACAACTGACCTACAGAAATCTGACCAAACCCTTTTTTATTGTGTTAATCCTTTAGGAGAACGATAAAATGGTACTTTTTGACATGTATGAGTCATCGCCGCTTCAATACGAGGCACGATGTGGCCGGTAGCACTCAAAGGGTCTCTCATTGGTTTAAAATGGAAACAATTTTAAGTGAAAACGACAACTGACCAATGAAAATCCATCCAATCCCATTTTGATTGAGTTGATCCTTTAGAATAACGATCCACGAGTCCTTTGTGATGTGTACGAGTCATCCCCACATCAATCTGAGGCACGGTGTGGCCGTTAGCACTCAAAGAGTCTCGCTTTGGTTTAAAATGGACACAATTTTAAGTGAAAACTTCAATTGACCTACATAATTCCAACAAAAACCATTCGGATTGTCTTGATCTTTTATAAGAATGATCCACGAGTCCTTTTTGATGTGTAATAGTCAACCTAGCCTCTATCCAAGGCACGATGTGTCCGGTATCACTCAAAGGGTCTCCATTTTGTTTAAAATGGACATGATTTTAAGTGAAAACAACAACTGTCCTATGGAAGTCGGACCAAACCCATTTGTATTGTGTTGATAATTTAGGATAACGATCCAAGGGTCCCTTATGACGTGTAATAGTCTTCCCCACCTCAATTCGAGGCCCGGTGTGACCTCTATCACACAAAGGGTCTCTCTTTTGTTCAAAATGGACACAATTTTAAATGAAAACAAAAAATGCCCTATGAAAATCCGAGAAAATGCATTTGGATTGCTTTGATAATTTATAAGAACGATCCAAGGGTCTTTGGTGATGTGTAAGATTAAACCCCGCCTCAATCCGAGGAACGGTGTGGCCGGTGCCACTCAAATGGTCTCCATTCTGTTTAAAATGTACACAATTTTTAGTGAAAACAACAACTGACATATGGAAATCCAATCAAAACATTTCGAATTTTGTTTTTTCTTTAGGAGAATGATCCACAAGTCTTTTGTGACGTGTATGAGTCATCCTTTGCTAAATCCGAGGCATGGTGTGGCCAGTAGCACTCAAAGAGTCTCATTTTGGTTTAAAATGGACACAATTTTAAGTGAAAACAACAATTGACCTACGGAAGTCTGTCCAAACACATTTGGATTGTATTAATCTTTTATAAGAACAATCCACGGGACCATTGAGATGTGTAAGAGTCAACCCCACTTCAATCCATGGCATGGTGCGGCCGGTATCACTCAAAGGGTCTCTATTTTGTTTATAATGGACACAATTTTAAGTGAAAACAACAACTGACCTGTGGAAATCTGACCAAACCCATTTAGATTGTGTTAATCCTTTAGGAAAACGATCCATGGGTCCTTTTTGATGTGTACGAGTCATCCATGCCTCAATCTGAGGCACGGTGTGATTGCTATCACTCAAATGGTCTCTCTTTTCTTTAAAATGGACACAATTTTAAATGAAAATAACAACTGGACTATGAAAACCTGACCAAACACATTCGGATTGCCTTGATCTTTTATAAGAACGATCCAAGGGTCCTTGGTGACATGTACGTGTCAAAACCACCTCAATCTGAGGCACGGTGTGGCCGGTACCACTCAAAGGGTCTCTATTTTGTTTAAAATGTACACAATTTAAGGTGCAAACAACAACTGACCTACGGAAATTCAACCAAACGCATTTGGATTGTGTTGATCTTTTAGGAGAATGATCCAAGAGTTCTTTTTGATGTGTATGAGTCATTCCTGCTTTAATCAGTGGCACGATGTTGCCGGTAGCACTCAAAGAGTCTCTCTTTGGTTTAAAATGGACACAATTTTAAGTGAAAACAACAACTGATCTACGGAAATCTGACCCAATCCATTCTGATTGTGTTGATATTTTATAGGAACGATCCATGGGTCCTTTGTGACATGTACATGTCAACCCCGCCTCCATTCGTGGCACGGTGTGGCTGGTACCACTCAAAGGGTCACTCTTTGGTTTAAAATGGACACATTTTTAAGTGAAAACTACAACTGACCTATAGAAATCTGACCAAAAGCATTCATATTGCCTTTATCTTTTATAAGAATAATCCAAGGGTCCTTGGTGATGTGTAAGAGTCATCCCCGACTCAATCTGAGGCACGGTGTGGCCGGTAGCACTCAAAGGGTCTCTCTTTGGTTTAAAATGGACCCAATTTTAAGTGAAAAGAACAACTCACCTATGGAAATATGACCAAACACATTCGGATTGTGTTTATCTTTTATAAGAATGATCCATGGGTCCTTTGTGACATGTACGAGTCAACCCCACCAACCCCCTAGACCACCCCCACCCCACATGGACACCAACGCACCCCCGGAAACCCCCACCCCTTTGGACACCCCACCCCTATAAAGCCCCCCAACACCCTAGACACCATCCCACCCCCTGGAAAGCCCCCTCGAACACCCCCATCCCCCGGGAAACCCCCTACACCCCATTGGACAGCCACCCCAAACCCTTGAACAACCCCAAACCCCCTGAATTCTGAATTGAATTCTTTATATACTTAATTAACTTATGAATTATGTGTTAGTGGTGTACGAGTATACTTGTTGTATGGGTATACTTGGTCTAATTAGCTTTTGATTTATGTGTTAATTTTGCATGGGTATAGCTCTAATTAGCTTATTGAGATGCTGAATTTTTTTGCAAGTGTTCTGGTGTGCTGCTGCAGATTTTTTCGAAGCAGCAGACCTGGAATTTATCAGTGCTTTTTTAGCGCTGATAAATGGAGCTTTTATCAGTGAAAAAAAGTACTGATAAACTACACCTTTATCAGTGCTAAAGAAGTTCTGATAAAGGATCAGTTTATCAGCGCTAAAGGAGCACTGATAAAACACGCATTTATCAGTGCTCTTTTAGCGCTGATAAAGGGCTGTTTTTTCAGCTTTCTTTTAGCGCTGATAAAGTCCACCTTTATCAGTGACTTTTTAGCGCTGATAAAGGTTGCATTTACAAGAAATTTTTTGGCTTTGATAAATTTAGCCTTTATCAGCTCTAAAAAAGTGTTGATAATGGGTACCCCCTTTATCAGCGCCAAGCTTTACCGTGATTTTTTAGCACTGATAATGCCCATTTTGAGCGTTGATAAAGACCATTTTGTAGCAGTGATGACGTGTACAACTAATGTTTTAAACTATCCGTGTTATTATTCACATGGGTGGACATATGGTCTATGTAACACGGTGTGTAATTATGGTATGTGATATGTCCCACCAAATATTTCTCAACCGCATGTCTCTGCCCAAACAGTCAGTGACATGATTAGAGACTACACAGAGTGTATATACAGTACACGACATGTACTCATGAAAAATAGTCCCTTACCGATCAGAAGGACACATGGCATGTATTCATCAATAGATTCCATGTATTCTGGGGTTTTCCAGATATTATGCCTCAGAAAGTACTCTAAAAGCCCAGAAAAACACTGAAACCAACATTAAAGTGCCAAATTCCGATCAATGAGGGCCCATACTCCCCACAAATCAAGGATTTGCGTCTTATACATATCACATATAAACATAACAGAACAATGATCCACCAAATTCCGGTCCATGAGGGCCCGTAACACCTCAAGAAACAAATTTTTTCCTTCCTTTAAATGAATACTTACACAATTCAACACTCTATCAAAAGCTGTTATTCAATCAAGTCATCTATCACAACAACATGCATATCTAGAACATCATCTGTCACAACAACATTCAATCGCAAATGAAACCTTGATGGCATGGCAAGAATACATGACATGTGATATTTTTCAAGTGACCATATGATGAATTAGTTGGCATACGCTCATATCATCGTGTTGAAACATAAATAGAACCTCAATAACATCAACAATAATAGCACAAAACATGTGAACCACCCAATGGTGAAATCAAATCAACTGTAAAATTAAAAAACAAGAAAATATAATGCAATAAATGAGGTGGATTGGATTTTCCTTGTAAAAAGATTAGCTACTTCGAGGAACAACTTATTATCAAGTACATATTCCTTCATATCCCTGGCTATAGGCTCCAAATAGTTAGTCTAGAAGAATGAAACCCATCTGATACCACATTGTGACGTCCCAGTTTCAGAAGCCTCCCAGAGGGGTGCCGAACCCAGTTGGTCACATGGCATCAAGAACATTTCCCCGAATGCTAGAGGTTGCCAACTAGCAGCGAGGGCCTTGGGTTTGATAGTGGGGAAACTATGCCCTCATTGTTAGAGTAACACAATAGAAGTAAAACTAATAGAAATAACGGATGCAATAAAACTTTCAATAGGTAAAAAGAGGAAGTAATAAACAATGGGAGCACAAATATATAAATGATTCATGGTACATATGTCTTGGAATGAATCCAAATAGCTCACAATGCTGGAATAAAAGACTAAACCAAAGTATCATAGAAAATAGATAAAATACTCCATAACATCGCAAGCCTCAGCTTGGTCCCATGCTCCCCAACTCAACAGCTATGAAGTACCTGAAGTTGACAGGAGCTTTCCCTTATCTAAACATGCAACAATATAATCTATTTTGGCCAAAAAGTATGAACCAAACAGGGTGTGAGACTAAATCCCAGTAGGAAAACACCCAAATATATGTGCCTAATAGTGAATGAATATACATGGCAGATAATAAGAAAAGATAAGATGAAAACAATTAAGTACTCAAAAGTAAACAATCATACATTTTCAAATGCATTCAAATAACAAATATCAAGTACGCAGCTAATCATAAGAAGGGAAAACACTGGGAAGTACTCACAGCCCAACCCCTCTGGTACAACCAAAACAAACACAAGAAACCCTCTCTGAAGTACACACAGTCTGACCCCTCTTGTTCAACATAGCACAGAATCCCCGAGGAAGCACTCATCATCAATTCCCCATATATTCTCGTATCAGTAACTAAAAGGTGCTCTGGGGAATCACTCATCATATAATTCCTCTTGTGACCCGCATCGAGGAACTACAAACACTCTGAAGGAGCACTTAGATCCATTCCCACTAAGGTCTCACATCGTAATAGTAAACCAAACACTCTGGAGAATCCCTCAACGTCCATTCTCCCTATGGTCTACTACACCAGGTTCTGACAACCCTGTGTAAGTAAATAGAGCACATCGATATATAACAGCCAATGTATACCTCAAGAACTACTTGGCTAAATAGTCTACAACATATCATCATGTCAGATTATATAATTTTACTCCATCCTATCAACACTAACATTGGAAAGCAAGTAGTCTAACCGGCTATGCAAGACCAAATGGTCATAAACAAAACATGAATGGGAAAATAATTCCAAAGCTTAGCAATTAACACTATTCACATTCTATTAACCTCTACTCAAGCATACATGCACAACAGGAGGCTAAAACTGTAAACACGTAATACCCCGATCAAGGGTATTGGAAACTTTTGAACATATAACTCAAAGACCATATACTGAATGTCACAAACCACCTACCTCAACATTTTATGATCGATATAATATGACATCAACACTAGGATTGACCAAGAATTTGGTAGATCTAAAATAACATCTAAAACCTTCAACCGAGGATAACTCACGAGAGAAGAGAAATAAGGAAACATGGTTCAAGTAGAATAGATAACTCACTACTGTGATTCCAACACAACTGATAGAGTTTGATTCGGAGAACAGATGCTCGATTGGGGTCTCAGGGAAGGATCAATGTCATACATACGCTCTTGTTCAAAGAAGATGAAGAAGAAGACCCTTCTTCTAATTAAATGTGGCCCTAAACTATTTAATGAAAAAAATGAATGTACACAACTTGTACTTTAGAAGTACACAATGTGTACTTGCCCTTACCAAACCCCACATTTGGTGGTCTCTAGGTCACCACACATGGTTGTGTGCTTGGCTGTTACATGGCCATCACACGGATACATGCAACAATTGAGTACACGACATGTACATATAAATACACTTCCAGTACTTCAAAAATTTCTGGAAACTCCTCTTTTTCTCCAAAACACAAGAAAAGAGAAAAACATACCTAAAAAGAAGATCCGGGTTATTACAAAATCTATCAAGAATCACCACTTGATCAAACAACCTCCCACACCATATCATCTAATTTTAACCATCCTCCAACCATCCCTCTAGATACTTTCCATAGTCAATGCGATCATGCATCACCTCTACCTATGAGTATCCCCACTAAGGCTCATCCACCTTATACTTCAGATTTTATTTCACCATTATCTGAAATAGATATCCTCTACTGCCATCCATTCTTATATCTATGTTCAAGGATTCCAACACATCCATCATCTTCAATGAATCTTTAGATTCTTGAACAACCTTCTTCTATGAGTTCCCGGTCAAAGCCTCATCCACAACATTCCCCTTCTCGGAGGTTTATGATATATAAAAATCAAAATCATAAAGATACTCCATCCACCTTTTCTATCACATGTTTAGATCTCATTGTGAAAATATGTACCTCATGGCCTTTTTATTTGTGCATACCACAAAGTTCCCTCTAATGAGGTAATTTCTCGAAAACTTCTGTGCGAGCATGGACACCAAGAGCGCTAGATCATTGGTGTAATAGTTTCATTTTTGGGGATGTAATTCACTAGACCAATAAGAGATTAATGCTAGTTGTTTTCCTAGCATGTATCCTATTCCCAGAAGGGAAGCATAAAAAAACATGTCTAACATCACTCCCTCATCTGGAAACTGGATCACTTGAGAAGTGAACAACTTCCCCTTAATATCGTCAAATGCTACCTGACTCTAATCACTCCACACAAAATCTTGATCCTTCTGGTCAAAGCCATCAAAGGAGTTGTGACTCAAGATAAATTGGCTACAAATCTCCAGTAATACCCATCGAATCTGATAAAACTACGAACCTATACATCATTATTGGGTGCTTCCCAAAAAATAACTTCCTAAACCTTTGATGGATCCACTGCTACACCCAATTGTGACACCCCATGTCCTTGTAAATGTATCTCTCTTGTTCATAACATTCAATTGGAAAATTTCCCATAGAGCTGGTGGTTTTAAAGAACCTCCAAGACAATCATATGAATCTCATTATGGTCCTCTTATGACTTCTTGTAGATCAAGATATCATCGATGAATATGATGATGCTGGAGTCTAGGAACTCACTACAGAAGAAGTTCATGAGCCACCGTGAACATGGATGGTGCATTCATAACACCTAATAACATATCCAGGAACATGAAGTGACTATACCTACACTACACATAAACCTTCAGGATATAACCTTCCTTCACCCTCAACTGGTGATACCCAAACCATAGATCGATCATAGAGAACCAACATTCTCTCCTCAACTGGTCAAAAATATCAATTATCCTCATGAGAGTGTAACAATATTTGAATGTTACTTGATTAAACCTCTAGTAGTGTATGAACAACCTCAGAATACCATCTTCATTCTTCTCAAACAAGATTGGAGCACCCCACGGTGACACCGTGGGCTAGATGAATCCATTATTCATCCAATAATCTATATAAATACTCAAATCCTGCAACTTGGAATGTTCCATATAACAATGAACCATTAAAAGTGGAGAAGCACTTGGATGCATGTCTATCTGAACTCATCATCACATTGTGGGGGTAGAGTCAAAAACTATATAGGGAAAACATATAATAATTCCTCAAAAATTCAAGGGACCTCATCCATCTCTGCATCGACTGAATACACTAACATCTCAGCCAACAAGTAAAGAAGGGCCCCCATACATCGACTGCCCATCTAAAAACTCTGGTTGCCAATGGAAGCCACAAGATGGACATCCACATTAAAAATAAAACTCTACTCTATAATTAGTCAATAATGGAATAAAAATAGCACAACCAATTGATGATAAGGTTGAAATCATACAATTTCATCTTTATGTGTAGAAGATCCTAATGGGACTGATGTGGCCCCATCATCAGTCTACATCCCCACCATTCATCAAAAAATCTGGTCTGAGCTTTGACCAGCATACTCAACAACAGGGGGAATGGAATCCACTCTATGTCTACTCACAGATCATGGGATAGACTAATTGAAATAATGGATTGTGAAGCTCATAAATCAAATAATGTGAAAGAAAGAGTACTGAAAAAACTAATCGTACCATGAATGATCTCTGGACCACCTAGAACTTCTACCTCTACAGTGTGTAACTGAGCATACCCATATTCTTCTTCCCCTCTACTGACGACCACCTCTACGACCATGCCAGGAATGAGGTCCCTAAGGAACACCCTGAGGTTGGCCTCTACCTACTCTCTCTCTCTCATATCAGTGGAGCATGAGGCTATTGCCACTATGCTAGAACTGCCCTACCAACAACTGCGGCTAAGGAGAGGGATGGACCTTCCCACCATCACCATACTAACCTCAAGTGCCCAGTAGGCAGTTATAATAATGATTCCAATAGACTCCATAGATAAAACATACCATCCCATGTCCCATAGGATAGGCACGATGATCAGAAGGTCGAATAAAAAAATTATGAGGTCTTCTCCCCACTAGTTAGAACCAAGAATGTCCGGGAACCTGGGACCTGATATTGAAATCTTTTCCATATAAATAAATATGATGATTCCCTCTCACAGTAGACCTCCTCATGAGTGCATCCATGTACTACATCCACCTTCTTCTGGACCTCTGTGTATATAGGAAAGGTAAATGGAGTAACCACGTACTTATGATAAGGACGAAGTGCCTCCTCTATTCATCTCACATAGGATGCATAATCTGGGAAGAGAACCAGAATGAAATGAAGAATATCCATGAATTTTATCCCCAACTCTGGCACTGATATACTCCCCTGCTGAAGGGAGAGTAACTCCAATATATTTTCATCCTTTACATTGGTTGAAAGGAATATTCTCAAAACTCCTTCATATAGTCTGCCCAAAAATCATCAGTATCTTTCATCTCTCCTAGGTATAGAATCTACCACTGACGCCTGGATCCCCACATCTATCTCAAAACCAAAGGAACCCTGTTCTCCGTCAAAGCCCAAATCAAAAGGAAGGTGATCACAAGCTCCTCAAGAAAAATCTCTGTCTCCCAGTCCAAAATGCTTACATTGTACATCCCCAAAGTCATTCATTGGAAAGAACAAAATGATTTTACAACTTGTCATCCTCTTGCACTAGATGAACCATTCATTGATCTATCAGGTTGGAATGCAGAGACTCTACCATCTGTACAACATGTAGATGACGACTGGGTTCCATAGCTGAAAGGTAAACAAAGAAATCCTAAGCATGAGTAGTGTGTAATTTTATTTAGAAATTATTTTAATTAATTTTAGTTATCCACTTAAAATTACCCAAAAACACTAATTTAGAAAATAAAACAAGTCACAATGATGCATGTACCTTTTCTATGGTCTATACCCTGCAACCGGTGTAGCCTCACTTGGTTGTTCGTTAGGATTAGGTTCCATGCATTGGATCAATGAGGTGGGGGGGGGGGGGGGGTAAATCCCATGTCCTAGCCGGTGTTCCAGGGAATAGATCATACACCATGATCACCTAACACTATCTACCTACCAACCCATGTAATAAACATTATGCTTAATTAAAAAAATCATCCTATCTCTCAACCTCCCTCTTATACCATTTTGTCAAGACCCCTTCCTCCAAAGATGACCCTACTGCACTAGAAATAAAGGATGAGAGATAATGGACCCCGGAGATCCACCTCCAGTATGCCCATGGATGGTGACCAATACCAAGGTTATATAAATATAAAAAAAGTGGAGACATTTTCCTTTTTTAGCATCCAGATCATGAGATAAGATGTATAAACCACAAAATAACTCCAACACATATATAAAAGAAATCCAAAATCCAACCCACATTCATGTTTAAAATATAACAACTACAACAAAACACTCCAAAGTATATAAAAAAGGAAAAAAGCTATGCAGTGACACAAAAAATGTCCCCACGTCTGCTCTAGTAATTCCTACCCTGATCTCCATAGTCTTCTTGGAAACTAGAAATATTTTTTATATACGTAGGGAGAGAATAAAAGTATACTTAGTTAGAAAACCAAAGTCTCTCATGTAGAAGTGGATAATTATACTAACGACCCCATGATAAAACAATAAAAACAAACAACACATAACAAGGTATACTAGACACTACAACCTCACCAATGGCACACTCACCAAATAACCCAAGTCCAGTAAAGTAATATAGATATAATCAATGATAGGGTACCCCACACCACTTTATAATAGATTATCTACTCTCACAACCAAACAGAAAACATAATGGCGCTCCCAACTCTTCCTAACAAATCGATGCACATCCTATCTGTAAACACATATGCCTCACAACCACAACACATCCCACCCGTAGAAACCTGATCCAATAACCACCCCACATCCTACCACATACACCTGGGGAACAAACCACACCACATCTCATCCCATAGACAACTGAGAAACCACAACTCCCCTGCACACACCTGGGCCCCATAAAATACAACCTACCTCATGGATCTTCGGCATGAACCACATGGAGGAGGGAGCAGGGAAGAGTGTGTGGCCATCCATCCATCCTCCCACTCAGATGTTTGGAAAATGCACCCTCCCCCATAACAATGTGTGTGTTTAGAACATGGTATTAAAATATGGTGGGGTAAATACAGAAATCGAAAGGAAGTAAAAGTATAAATATTTCATATCAATCACTCAAGACCAGCCTATGGGTTCTCAATCAGGCAATCAACCACCCTTTGATACTACCAACTCTACTACTACATATAAATGAATTTATTAACACTGAAAACAGTCACGTTAGAAGTTGATAAATGAAATCCATCCAAAACAAGACAGAACTCAATCATTCCCCAAACCAATTTGTTCAACCAGTTCTCATTCACTATTAAATTATTAATTTTCTCATTGTATCCCTACTTGGGAAGCTACCAACCAAAGCACGTCATAAGCCACATAATATTAAAAACACATAATAAAAAGACCCAAAATAATCTAACCCACTGCTATCATTATTAATAAAATTCATTCCACCTAATCCAATTTCTCAATGTGATAAATAAAATCTACACCCCTGATACTAAGACAATTCCCATATTTTGCACATTTTGTAAATCTATTAACTTGAGAATCCATTACACCACCCAAATCACCCCAGGAACATCATTTCTGTAAACCCCAACACCATGAAACTTCACTAGGAACAAAAAAAATAAACTAAACATGTAACAGAACCACAAAAAACAACAAGGGTGTATCTAAATTTAGAAAACAATCATTCTGTAATTCAACTTTGATAATTCATGGGTTATCAGAGAGAAATTTCAAACCATAGGAATCGATTTATTTAAGCGGATATACATAGTTTACCAATATCATATTCATATGTTCATTCATAAATGATCAATAATAAAAAAAAATAATCCATCATAGGTGCACAAACAAAGACCTCAAAATACCATGTTTTTTAGTAGGAATATATATTATATAGATAACAATAATAATAACTAATGAAATATAATCATGCATCAATTTTCCCAAGACCCTGTAGATTGAAAATAAATAGATTGGATTGTCTTTAATTTTTTTTCATAATTATGAAATCATCATTAAAGAACAGTCATACACCCACCCCACATGATATAAAAAAAGAATGTGATGAAGGGATCCAAACATGGAAGAACAAAAGATAGGACAATTCTCGTAACGCCAAAACATGGGGTGTGAATGTAGCCTGAGGATCCTCTAGGGAGATGCGATCCACATGTACAATAGAGACGCATGAATCCTTGGGGAATAATGGTTTTACGAACACTATTTAGAAAGAGTAGAGATAAGACACAAAAGGTAGGATGGATATAAGATTTATAAAGGGCAGATCTGATATCAATAGAGGAATGGTTTTAAAAGCCATTAAACTGGGATCAAGATCAACACCACCCATTCTCACTAACTTAAATCCTCTAGAGCATGTGGAGATTAAATATATAATTTATATTTTTTGAAACACATTAAAACCCTATTTAATATGCAATGAAACAAAATTTACGTCTATTAAAACATTAAAGGTGTCAATTAGAAAAAAATAGGGAAAAACTGGATAATTGACAAAGGGTAGGATGTGACCCACCGTTGGATGAGTCGCCGACATGAGCTACCATCTATGACCCACTTTCATGACCTAATATCAATAAGTCAATAATTCAAGTCACCGATTCCACTTAAAAACACCACTTACTGACACCACCTACCAATTCAACCTCCCAACACCACCTACCGAAGTCACCTACAGACACCACCTACCGACACCCCCTGCCAATGCCACCATCCAACACCACCTAATGATGGAACCTATCGACACCACCTCTATATTCCAACTACTAGAAATTCCTACAATTAGAAAACTATATTTTTTTAAACTCTGGAAATGAGTCACCGTGACTCTCCAGAACACCCTAAACACCATATTTTTGCAAAGAAATGGTCTGAGGAGGTCTGGGACATTATATTTAAATAAAAAAATATAAGTACATTTATTATGTAGAGAATTTTACTTTATAATGTATTAATTATAACTGAAGGGGAAGAGTAGGAAATAAACCAAAGGTTCTTGTTGAATAATGTCACCTCTTCTTTGGTTAACTCATTTGGGTTTTCAATGAAGGACATTCATGGTTTTATTTTTTCACAATGTGAGGATTCCAGGATGAGAGTATGGATTTTGGGATATTATTTTTGGTAGATTTTAGACGAGACAAAAATCATTACTGATGTGAAAAAGTGGGGAGGGTGAATTCCTTTTAATAATGGAGGTGGAGTGGAAATCTTATAAATATTAAAAGGCAAACAATATTGGGAGGTATTTCATACATAAATTCACTACAATAACTAAAATAATTATAGGAATGAAGATATATGGAATATATACGGATAAAAAATGGATTTGGGACAAGTGTATATGTGATTTTGACACTAAATATTAAATGTAAATCACAAATTAAACTATTTTTACCTTAATTATGGAAATTAATTTAAATTGATTTTACTAATCATTTACGTAAAAAACTATTCTGATAATATTAATCATTATAAATTATTCTAATTCCAAATATGTAATACCCTTTTATGATTTTTTTCTAACATATTTGGTTTAATTTAATTTATCATTAATCCTGTAGATAGAATGATGAAGAGGGGTTTCAATGTAAAAAGTTCAAAATTTTGAAATGTTTGTATTACCAATATCAAATGTAAAATTTATTTTTATAAACTATATAGGATTAAATGATATCAAATATATATAATTATAAATTAAAACCAATTAAAAATATATTTTAATTGTATAAATTACTTAGATGAAAACGTTTTCTTCAATTAATATTTAGTATTATTTATTATTCATCATAATATCGATGTTCTCAGAAAAATACCAAAAATTCACCCAAAGTAAATTTTTATATCCCACATTAAAAAATCTGGTTTAATTTTTAATTTGTTTCATAAAATTTCCAATATGTAGTTATAAAATAGTCTTCTATTATAATGCATTAAAAATTCCATTTAGAAAAATATATCATCATATGAATAAAAATTAGATTTATTCATTTCTATTGTTATGAAAACAAATCGTTCGAATTTTAAATGACTTTTTGACTTTATAATATAAATATTTCATAAATATATTTCACTAATAATGAGAAACATAATTTAATAATATAAAACTACATTCTAGGCGTAGAAATGATTTTTTTATAATGAAAAATCATTTATATTCAATTTTTCATCATTTTCATTTAAAAATAATTGGTAACCAATTATTTCAGTTAATAAACATGTGAAAATCATATTTTAATAATTTCGTTAATATAATTAATTCATGACATTTCAATGGATAGTTGATGACTAATGTTAAATAACAATATTAATAGTATTTTTTTTGTCTAGTATGACTTGGGATTGCGTGTAGCACAAGTTTCGGGAGAAACACAAGGTTACATGAAACACAAGATAAAAATGGTATTGTGTATAACCTCAATTAAATTGTGCATTTCATGCAAAACAAGTTATCATAGAATTTTAATTATTTTGAATGAACTTTTTTCATAAAATCTTATAATGTTATAAATATCAATTTAAAATTTTTGGAGATTATTTAACCATGATTAATGAAAGTGGACCAAACATATAAAATAAAAAAATGAAAAATAAAGTAGTTATGCCCCGATTTGTAACATTACGATAGAATTTTCAGTAAATTAGTAATAAAAGGTTCTAGTTAAAGGAAATATTTTATAATATATATATATCTCATAAATATATTTATAATAATATTTTATACATAATATAAGATGTATAAAAATGTACTAAGTATTTCAAGGCTTACATTAAGAGATTTATAGTTTCTCGATTATTTTTAGGAGTTATGAAAATTCAACACTCGTTTGTTTTTTCTGATGTATATACTGACCCTTCAACATGTTATACCATAAATATTTTTATTATAATTATATTTAAAATTTCTTTGTATTTTATACTTTTCTGGGTCTTTCAATCCAACAGTTACTGATGTGGTAAGGGATTTCTGTATCACTTTTTTACTTCTATGATATTCATGCCATAATCACCACCTATATCATTCATGTTGGGTATATAATCACAATAATTCTATTTTATTATGATTGTACTTAAAATTATTGGAATTTACATATCCATTTGACTATATTTGTTTCAATTGGTTTAATGTTCAAAAGTTACCATATAATTATATAATTTTTGTCTTAATTTGTTGCACCTATCTTATTTTTTGAGTTGTATATACATCCCCTTTGACATGTAATATCATGAATTTATATATTTTCACCGTATTCTATGATTAATATAATTTTATAAACCCTTGGATCTTTTGATTTAAAGTTACCAATTTGGAAAGTATTTTATATTATAATTTAATCGTTTATCAAGATTTTTCATGATTATGCTTTAAATGATGAAATTTTACGCTCTATCCCTGAAGAAACTCATATATTTTATCCTATTTTAGTTATTCTTGGGGAGTAAATTTATTACCTTCAATTTATTATATTTATTTACCCAATGTTCTAAAATTACATTTTTAAAAAATCATCTATATTTCTCTCTTTAGTCGAGAACTAATTTTCTTCCCAATCTATCTTTTCTAAAAAAATCCATTTTTTTAACAAAATTCAGCTACTTTATTATAGAAATTTCTACCAATTATTAATATTTATTAATTTTTTAAATGAATATTAATGTTTCTTACCAAAAAAATTACATTTTTATTTTATAGAAAATGTGAAAGGAATCTTTATCTTAACATTCATGGTATGACAATAATTTCTCGGTGACATAAATATTATTTTCATTTATGAATCCTTCATATATTTTCATTTTTATTTAAAAAGAAAAGTATAGTAAAATTTACTTATGAATTTCTTGTTTTAAAAGATAATTTTTAAAGAATTCATATTTTCTTCATGAAACTTTCTTTGCCATTTTTCATTTAAAATAATTTTCCTTGAAACATGACATCATTTTACATTATATATGCACTACATAGGATTTTTACAAGGATAAAATTATTAATCATTCACTAGAGGGTTCATTTATAATATGAAAAAATGTCTATGAAACCAATTTCACTTCCATGGGTTATAACATTAAAAAATTTACATGAAACTACCAACTTTTTTAATTGGTCATGTTTTGAGTAAGTGACTAAATTATTATAGAACCCATTTTTTCCTATTTTTTGATATGTTGATTGTTTTATTATCTTTTGTAACAAGTTTGAATTATTTTTATCATTTGAAATGTGGGACCTATATCTCATTCCAATAAAATAGGAAATCATTACTATTTTATGATCTCAAAATGGTATATTGGAGGTTACCCCAAGATTTAAAGAGTTTAATTGGGAGATTATCCTATACATGAAAAAAGGGTACATGATGGGTTATCCCAAGACAGAATGAGAGTACATGGGAGGTTATCTAATTACCTATGTAGGTACATGGGTGGTTTTAAAAATCCTAACTTTCAAAACGATAATATTGCAAGAAATAGTTTTTTCAATTTAATTTAATCATTTTTATATTTTTTATTTCACAGAACAATGAATGTTTCTTTTATTATATCAAATAACTAATTTTGGAATGAATTATATGAAAAAACAAATTAATCATGATCTACATGAAAAAATTTATTAAATTTTGGTACAAGAAACACAATGTTTGTCTTTGGTTACACACAATGTCTAGTTCCTTTGATTTCTTATGTTTCATAAAAGTCCGACTTTTACCGAACTACAATATTCTATTAATAATAATATTAAAATATTATTATTTCTACAACAAAGCTGTTGAAATGAAAGTTATTAAAAATAATAAATAAATTTTGAAAATATTATTTACATATGTATGAAAATTAATCCTTTTGATACAAATTATTTTTAATGAATGTAAGAATTATTTAAACGTAAAAAAATTTATTTGATAAGAAAAATATTTTTCTATGTACAAACAATATTTCATCCCAATAAATTAAAAAATACTTTTGATGAATGAATTAAATTAAATTTATATATTATATATAATATATATATTTTGGATACTCATCACATAGATTTTATAGGTATTAGATTAGAAAAAAAATCAAATTTTCTAAATAAAAAGATTAATTTTTCTAAAAGGTAATTTTAATGATTTTTAATTTTGAACCCATATTGAATATTACATTAAAAAATTTAATGAAATATAATTAAAATAATTAACTTAATTTTGTGAATTAGAATATAAAAAATCACATTGGGTGAATTTTTTGTATTTTTCTGAGAAGTTTCATTTTTTGATGATTAGTTGTAAATACTGAATTTTAATTAAAAACTACTTTTCTTTCCAATATATATATACACACACATATATTTATAATTATTTTTTTTAAGGTATCATTATATACATTATAAGTTATTTTAGCCAATTTTGGTAATGGAACCAAAGACACATTGGAAATGGATCGAAAAATATTTCAAACACTTAGTCTTTTCACTTAAGAAGCTTATCGTTTCTTCCCGAATGGGGGATTAATTTTAAATTAATTTAAACCATATCTATGATTTTAATATATAAAAAGGGATTCCATATTTTGGATCATAATAATTTATAATTTCGTGTATGTTTAACATAATTTTGTATGAAAAGGATAGCTAAATTTAATTAAAATTAATTACATCAATTAACATAAATACATGTATACTTAATGGATAAAAATTAATCATAAAAGTATAAATGAACTAGAAACATGTAAAAAAAATTCTAGGTCATATTTTGACAACATATATTTAAGAATATAATAACAAAAATTATTTTAGGCACATGATTTAAGGGAGACCTCTAAATAGCATTTTCCTATTTATATTTTCAATGTTGCCACTCCCCTTCCACTATTAATGGGAACTGACCCCTAACTTCTACACACCTCTCAATACACTTTTTCACAACAAAACCATTCTATAAAAAGATCCCAATATCCCTAATCTGATCCAATATATATCACTTTTGGCATAATGCAAACCATGTTCTTCCATTTGTGGAAATCAAAAATAATTACCTAAAGATGAGGTAACATCTTTCCACAAGACATTTTGTTTTATTTCCATTATCAACCAATATATTGTTGTTTTTTATTCACTGTATAATAAAATATGTATCCCAAATATGCTGATATGTTTTTTATTCTAATTTTTCTATCCACCACTATAAGAAGATCCATAAAATGGGTTGTGAACTTACCGTTCATTTATTCGGTGGACTACCACCTTACGAGATAATGTTGATCATATTAACCTTAACCAAATTTCATGGTGGAAATTATGATGTGAATAAAATTTTTATTTGTTATATATTATATTTTATTATGTTCTTAATCTTATATAATTATTAAATAAAACATTCCTTCACGATTTCTATTGTGTGTTAACACAATAACATTGTTTGTGGATGTGTAGACCACCACCTCCTCAAAGCTATTTGATTCGTTCACTCATATAATAGAATGTATTAATTATATGTCCAGTAAGTATTATTGAAATCTATGAAATAGGTTTTATACTAGAATTATATAAATATATTGTCATTTACTTTCTTTATTTCAAAAAAGAACGAAAATGGAAACAACATTTTTGCATACGTACGACATACCATCTCCAGGAATTGTGTATTACATATATTATGTATACCATTTATATATTATTATAAAAATTTATAAAATTAATATATATGAAAATTATATTATGTTTTTTATTATATAAATAATTATATAATGATCTATCTTAGAGTATCGAGAATAAAAATTCAAAATGTATATGAAAAACAAAAAGGATATTACTCGAAACGTAACAGTAACATGGAATTGTTAATAAAAAGGTAATAAAAATTCCTAAAAAAAATATATGTTATTATATATAATAATATATTTCTATAGTAGATGTAATATAACCATATATTCATTATATTTGAGTTTTCAATTAGTATGACAATAGTCATGATATATTATAATTGATTTCTCATCTCACTTTTTATATTTGTGAGATACATTCCATGTTAAGAAATCTTTTACTTTGTGTGGTGTATATAATTCCTATGAATTAATTATATGATATTAATAATTATATTTATGGTTATTTACACATCAATTTTATTATATCTCATTCTTTAGGTTTATGGTTGAAAATTTACAAAATTTGAAAGGCAATGTTTTATCCAGTTGACCTCGTTGAGACACATGTTATGTCAGTCACCTATATTCTTCTTTGAGGTGTATATAATTCACTATAAAATTTGATATGAATAATATTATTATTTTCATGATATTACAATATTCATGTAATTTTATTCTCTCATGGGTATTATGATTTCAGGTCACCAATGTGTGAAAATTATATTACTACCATATCATCGTTTATCAAGATTATTTATGATTATGATTCCATTGATGGAATCTTATCACTAATATCTCAAGTTATATCATGAATTATTATATAATATGTTTATTATTTTTATATCCCTATAATGGTAATGTTTTCTACTGTTGGTACTTAATATAATTAAGACAATATTTTTATGAAATTATGATTTTATTTTTCTTTCGGTTAGAAATCTATGTCCTTCCAAAATTGTTTTTTATAAAAATGATTTAAAAAATATTTTAAATTTATAAAATGATATTTAATGTAAAAGTTTACCCAAAATTTACCTTTTTAAAAATCTTTTTAAAAATAAATATTCTTGTCATTTTTCGATTAGGTAAATTTTCTAAAAACTTTAACGCACAAAATGAATGTTCGACATGTGTAGACTTACCCACAGTAATGACCCTCATTTGAATGGTTATTACATTTTTATTTTACATTTTTATTTTCACTGAAAATGATTTATGAATTTTTTTGGAAATTTTTTAATTTTAATTTATTTTTCAAAGAAATACGTTTTTCTAAAATGTTTTCTATTTGAATAGTGTTTGAAATGATTATAAAATATTAATTAATAAGTTTTAAAAATGTTATATTAAAATAAATATAGTTCATTGATTTCATATTCTATTTATATGTTTTCACGATCATTTTCTAGGAAAGGGATTCCAAAATGATTTCAATACATTTTTACTGTATTGAAATATATTTTAAATGTGAAAGATTTTCAAAATTGTTTATGTTTTAAAATTATTTTCTCAAAGAGGAAAATAAATTTTCTAGAAGAATGTATTAAATAAAATTGTAATGAATTATTTAAATGAAAATTATTTTTTAAATGGTACAATGAAAAGGATTATGAAATAAGTGAAATTTTCATCAAGAAATGTTCCATGTGATATTTCAAAATCTATCCCCATCTAGGATGTAATGATTTTTTATAGTTTGTACATTACTGTTGATATTATATAATAATACCATTTATATGCATTATTCAATGGTTTATGTTTTCATTGAATGATGTTTATGATAACCATTTATATTCCACAGGTTCTATTTTATTGAATCCTGACTCTTTTATTAGGCTGGGCTTTGATGAAATGATTATGAGAAGTTATCTATTATACATAGGTAATTATATGATGAAATGTTTATGATGACCATTTAATTTCATAGGTTAGGATATGTTATTTGTGAAACCCATCTCTTTTTATGTGTCATGATATGATGCAAGTATTATTATCTTGTAGCACATGGATGTATGATTTTATTATGCATTGAGTGAGACCTATATATCCCTCCAATTAATTAGGTAATGAATTCTGTCATCTAGGATAATTATGGGAATCATGGTGATGAGGTTTATCTTCTATAGAATATAGTGAAACCCAATCCACTATAGATGATAGGGAATCCTGATCCACTATGGAAGATGGGGAAACCAAGTGTACTATGGGAATAAAGGGAAACCAATCCACCATGGGATGATGGGGAAACATGATACCCTTTCAATAAAGGACTGTAGTTGGGGATGGTAGCGTGTCCCACCCATTTTGTGTAGTCCCCATGATGAGACATGATATGTTTTTGAAAATGTTTGTTGACTTTCAAGGAATGATATTACGTTTTTATATGACTATCATAATTCAATGTATTATTCCACTATTATTCTTTCATGACATATCCTCTTGATTCCCTTATCATTCATGTCTTATGAATGGCCAATATTTATGCCTTGAGTCTTGTTTATAATACATTATATGTAGGTTATGATCTTCTAATTTTTTCTTTAGTTATCATACCCTTATGTTCATGACTATGGTTATGTATATATTTTTTCTACCCTTACTAAGAATATGAGATGACCCATTTCTTATGTTTCCTTTATACAGCTGATGAGGAATAGTTTTTAGTAAGGTTAATAATTTAGATGTTCATTATGGCAGATGTTGAACATCTTTTTAATAAAATAGAGGAACAGATTCTTTGTTTCCCAAGACCGTAATCTATTATTGGCCTCATGAATTTTCTTTTGTAATGTGGATAATATTCATCTAAAATGATGTAATATCTATTCATGTTCTTATAGGGTTAGTATACTTGGTATCAAAGGAGTTTCTTAGTGAAACATTAGAAACTAATGTGATAAATATTTTGTGAGATTCCTAGGGATATTTCTAAGGATGTGTCTAGGTATGTATCTAAGGGTATATCTAAGGATGAGTTTTTTATAGGAAAATTTCCATGAATTTGGTAATGGAATAAGAGAGTGGTTCCCAAGAAATAAAATCTCTATATGAATTTTATAATTGGGTGTGTATCTGGTATAGATTTATATAGTGGTAATAACCCCAAACACATCATATTGAGATAGGTTTGATTGGGAAATGATAAATAACATCGGGCCTCATTGCACACCTGATTTAAAACTCCCTAAGGATATGATTTGGAAGTTCACATAGTGTTTCATAAAAATCATTAATTATTTAAGTGTAATTTTATTGTTAATAAAATATAATTAAAATAATGTTTCTTGAATTAAATATGTAGGTTTTATGATTTAGACATCATATAAGTTATTTTTTAGGATTATGTATTCTTATACTATGAGAAGTGTTTCTCACACCATTATTTACGGTTTTAAGTTAGCGGTTGGAACCAAAAGGAATGAGGTAAATGTTAAATGTGCCAGACATTTTGGTGAAGAGCATTCAAATGGGATGACCATATGGGTAAATGATGTTGTGATAGATGCCTAATTATTTTCATGGAACACGATTAATAAAATGTACATTAACCCACTCTCATACCCAAAAAATTAAGAGAAAGAAGGAGTTAATTGAGATTTAAGGTTACAAGGATACGTAGAATATAATATTTGGTTTTATTTGTGTTGAGAATTTTTAAGGAAACACCCAACTGAATGTATTAGAGGAACAAGAAAATGTTTTGATTGTAGAGAATAATGAAACAATGAAAGTAATTGTAAGAGGAAAATTAATATTTTAGTTAATGAAATGGATATAAATATTTTACTCCCTAAGGTATTATAAATTTTTCAAATTTTTATATTTGGAATGAATATGAATTATTAAAATTTCATTCATTATAGGAAATATAACGAAGAATATTAGAAAGGTGGTACATGTAATGGTTATGTTGCTAATGTTGGTGAGTCTACATGTGATATTTGAAAGGAATGATGTATTAAGAAATATATTGAGGTAGAATTGTTAATTTCATAGGGATGGGATGTAATGATTATGTGTTTATGTATTTATATTAAAGATTTATTCTACATTAATAGTGAGATATTTAATGATTGTTTAGTATATATTTTTTTCAATGGATTTGCCAGCAAATGATGAATGGTTCTAAAGGACTAGAAATAAAATTTTAGGGGAAAGGTGAGGTTCATGGGGAACACATAATTAAGTTAAATATAACCCATAAAATGTTCTTAATTTTAAGATAATTATGTTTTGATTAACATGTGTTGGATATGAATAAGTAAACAAGTTGGTAATAATTACCTTTGAACTAATTAATTAATTTTATAAAAAGTGGTTTATGTTATGATGGATGAAGTTTAATACATTGTGGATTTAATTAATAAATCCAGTAATCCTTTGAATAAGGAATAATTCATGTTTTCTAAAAGGATTTATGGTAATTAATTTTATTACCATGTTTCAAGAGAATAGATGATGAAGGTATTAACATGTTGGGGATTTAAAAACTAAGAGATGCATTATGATATATGGTGGATCAATTATATGTTCATTTAGTGCCCATATTTCTAATGTATTGGATTTTAAGAATGTGTAATCATTACATGTATAACCATGTATGGGATGGTTAATGATAAAAATTAAATGTGGTTTTAGATATTAATGTATTATCTCACCAATTGAGGGTTTATTCATATTTGATAAATTGAGCTAAGCATTTTAGTGTGATTATAAGGAAAGGTATAGGGAATTAATATTCATCTTATATGTATCTTATGATCCGTTTGGGCTTCATGAATAAGAAATTTACCTTTCTTTTAGTAATAATATATAAAGATGAAATTGGACAAAACACTATCAAATGGTTATAATGTGATGAAATAAATTAATTAAATCTTATTCTGCACATTATAAAACTTTAGGAAGAAGGTTTTGAAATATAATTGTTTCATATTATCATCATTTTGATGATATCAATGAAAACATTCAAAATCCTTAAGTCTATCATTTTGCAACTGTTGACATTCTCTGGATCACCAAATTTATTTGGATCAATGAACTTTATCAATATCTTTGTTTTTTTTGATATTATTCTTTCTTTGTGTTTTCACTTCCCACTTATTTTATCATATATGGAAACCTAGTTTTGAGTTACTTAGGGTTAACGTTAGGTTTTGAAAATTTCTTTTTTAAAGGATGTTTTAGAATTAATTTTTAGGGTGTGGGATTCAGTGAAAGTAACTTAAAGTCAAAAAACATTAACAACACTAATTAATTTTAAGGGAGAAATTCATTTTATGGGGGTAGAATGTAAAATCCTAAGAATTTGGGAATGTTTTTCAAATTAATTTAAATATATTGTATTTTTCATTTCACACATCCTTGAATTTTACTTTTCTTATATGAATAATGACATTCTAGATAAATTTAAAAACAAATATAAGTTAATATTTCACCACACTCAACACTTTGATTATATTTTACTACATGAATATCTATATTTATATTTTACTACCCCAAATTCCAATTTCCATTGATTTCTTGCATTACATGCATGACTGAGTTTTACCATGCTAAAATATACTATTAATATTATTATACAAATATTATTATAGCTACCACCTAGCTGTTGAAATTGAAGATAGGAATAATATTAACTAAATTATAAATTTAGTATTTAAACATTTATATAAAATTAATCCTTTGTTTTAAAATTATGTAGAAGTGAAAGTAAAAACTATTTTAAAATAAATAAATTACATTTCAAAAAAAATCTATCTTTCTATGTAAAAATCATTCCATACTAAATAAATTAAAGAAACCTATTTTGATGAAGTTTTAAATGTAATTTATATATTATATACTAAATAAATATTTTTGATACTCATCCAACAGATTTTATAGGTATATGATATAAATAAATCCAATTTGGTGAATAAAAGTATTTATTCTTTTGAAAATTAATTTGACATCCTTTTAATAGAGAAATGATCAAAAATATAAATTTCAAAACATTAATATTTTTTAATAAAGAAAATAGAATAAATGTTTTCAAACAACCTATAATAATTTACTCTGGTTGAATTTTTTATATTCATTTAGAAGTATCAATTTTTTATGAGTATTAAGAAATACTAAATTTTAATTCAAAACTACATTTTCTCCTAATTCATTAATATAGTTAAATTATAAAATAATTTTATTTAAATGTATAAATATATAAATTAGAAACTACTTAATGAAATTCAAGACATTTAAAAAAAGGAATCAGTGAAATTGGATATAAAAACACTTCAATCTTTTGCACCTTTTCACATTACAAACTTACCATCTCAGCGTGTATACGAGATTAATTTTAAATTATTTTCTACCTATTTTGTGATTATAATTTGGAAAAAATGGATTCCTTATTTTAAATAAGAATATTGTATAATTTAAATTATGGTAAACATAGTTTTTGACCAGAATGATGAGGGAATGAAATTAAAATTAATTACTGTAATTAATGATAAAATGTATACTTAAATGATAATAATTAATCTTAAAAGTATAAATGACATAGAAACATGCGTAAAATATATTTTAATAAATAATTTTATGAATTATGATACTTTGTCAAAAATGGAAAATTATTTAAGGGACATGATATAAGGGAGACCTCTAAATAGTGTTTTTCTTTTTAAATTTATAACAATGCCACTCCCCATCCACTATGAAAGGGTAGTCACCAGCCTTACTTCCCCATACCTATAAAAAACTTTTTTCTCATAAAATCTCTACCCAAATAAGATCCTAAATTCCATCCCCTCAACCCAGAAGACTCAATTTCATCAGAATGAAAACCATGTTAGTCCTTTTGTAAAAACTAAAAGGAATTACCCAAAGAAGAGGTAACATCCTTCCACAAGCAGTTTTGTTTTATTTCCATTATTCGCCAACATAATTACTATTTTTACATTGTTATATAGTATCATTAGTATCATAAATAAACTTATATTTTTTATTATAAGGATTCTATATACACCTACACACCATCCATCAAATGAGTAATGAACATATTATTCGTGCGTATGCCGGACTACCGCCACATAAAACAATATTGTTCCTTTTTACATTTCCACATATAATGGCTTGAATAATGATGATTTTTTTAAAATGTTTTATATGATTTTTATTATGTATCTAAGATCGTGTAAATTTTATAAAAGTCATACCTTCTTTCATTCCATATTTTTTAAATATAATAACATCATTTGTGGACGTCTGGACTACGGCCTTCTCAAATCTATGTAATTGTTTAAAACATTTCATGGAATTTATCAAGAATGGGTGTATTAAATATATTTGAAATTTAAGAAATAATATAACTACAAAAATTATACATACATAAATACATACATATATATATATATATATATTCTATTTACATTATTTCATTCAACACAGTTGGAAAACAGAAACTGCATTCATGAGTACCCACAACCCACGATCTCCATGGCCTGTGTATTCCATTTCAAATTTCTATATTTTATATATTATTATAAACTTTTATATAATGAATATATCTGATATTTAAATAATGTTTTAAATTATTGATATTAGTAAATCATGATCTATGTAAAATGATCAAGAATAACAACAAAAAACCCATATAAAAAATAAAGTAGATATTACCTGAAATGTAAAATTAACATGGAGTTGTTAAAAAAATGTAATAAAAATAAAAATAATATAATATAATGTATTAGATTTAGGAGTTTGTTTTTTTGAATAGTAAAGATATATATATATATATTATATGATTTTTTTAATGAGTAGATGAGAGTCAATACATAAGGTAAGAGTTTTTCTCATCTAACTTTTCACAATGTGAGATACATGCGATGTTAAATAGTAGTTTAATTTATTTGGATAATATAAATATTATGAATTTATAATTTGATATTTATAATATAATTTAATTTTATTTAAATTTACATTTTATGATCTCTCTTTCATGGTTTTTACAGTTTAAAAGATACTATGTAGGTAAGGTAAATTTTCCTATAGTTTTCTCCTTTAAGACACATGTTATTTCATGAACCTATATTATAATATGGGGTGTATAAAATTTAATTTGACATGTTATATCGTGAATATTATTCTTTTAATGATATTATATTCTTTATTTAATGTTATATAATCATTGGTATTGTGATTAAAGGTTAACAAGTTGGTAATAATTATTTTCTAAAATCTCATTATTTATCGATATTGTTTATGATTATTATTCCATTCATGGAATATTATGATCCATCTCAAAAGATATCCAACAAATAATTTTATCCAATTATAATTAATGATATATCCATGTAATGGTTCTATTTTTTCACTCTTTATTATTTATAGCATTATTTTTTTTTCTTCTGAAAATCCGATTTATTTCTCATTTTGAGGTCGGAAATCTTTGTTCATTTAGAACCATGTTATTGAAAAATGTTTTGATTTGTAACCTATGTTTTACATTTTTAGAAAACGTTTTTAAATGGACTCTCATTGTAATTGTTTTAATCAAGGTACATTTATAAACATTTTATGGTGAAAAAAGGAATGCTCAACATTTACAGGAAAACCAATCATCAAGACCATCATTTCCTTGGAGCTTCCATTGTATGATTACCAGTTATTTTAATTAAAATATTTTACAAATATTCATGAAATGTGTTTATTTAAAGTCTTTTTATGTAAATTGGTTTATAGAAAATGTTTTTATGTTTTCATTGTGTTTTAAATTATATGAAAATATTATTTTATAAGTTATAATAAATTTGTTTTCAATGAAAGTGATATAAATGATTTAATGTTTTACTTGTATATTTTAATGCGATTTTATAGAATTTTTTTTAATAATCATTTCAATAGTTCATTTTATGTCTTAAAATCAATTTTTAATGAATTTCATTTAAAAAAATCTTTATTTTTTAAAATTAATTATTTAAAGAAGAAAATATATTTTTTAATGAAATATTTTAAATTAAATTGTAATACCATATTATTACAAAAAGTATTTTTGAAATGTTTTTATGAAATGTATTTTCAATGAATGGCTATTTTACATAATAAATATTCCATGGGATATTTCAAAATTAATATTCATCCAATATGAAATACTTTGATATAGTTTTTTTATACCGAGTATATATTACAAGAATACCATTCATATTTTTTCATGAATGGTTTTTGATATTTTAATAGAATTTATGACACCCATTTCTATTCACTGGGTTATATGATTTTGAAACACACTTCTTTTCATGGGATATTCATTTTTTAAAGGAGTAAACGACCTATATATTTTACATAGGCAATGATATTATGGAATGTTAATGATACCGATTTAATTTCATGGGTTATGATATGACGTTTAGGAACACATCAATTTTTTATCGTTCATGATATGACACAAGTTTTATTATCTTTTTTCACAAGGAGGTATTGTTTTATTATGTGGGGGGTGAGACCTTTATGTCCCAATAATATATTGTGTAAATAGTTATATCAATTGAGATAATGAAGAGAATCAAGTCGATGAATATAATTAAAAATAGAATAATGGGACACCCAATCCATTATGGATGATGGGGAAAACCGATCCTCTCTGGGTCATGTGGAAACTTGATCCTCTAAGGGACATTGGGGAAACCTGATCCAATATTGTAAGATTATTAAACCCATTCCCTTACAAAGAAAGGATTGTGACTAGGGATGGTGGTGTTTCCTTACCAATTGGTGTAGTCAATATGATGTCCCCTGATATGTTTTGGTAATGAGCATTGGGAAGTTACACATTATAAATTCTGTGTTAGTTTTTTATATATGTTTACTAACCAAAATCCTTCCTTATATTATGGTAAGTTAAAAAATTTGAAATGAAAATTCAAAATTATTTCCAAAACAGAAGCCCATTACAAGGGAATTTCTCAAATTCATAGCGATTATCAAGGAAATTCAATAATATATATTTTTAAACCATTACCGCTATAAAACTGATTACTTTTCTTATTAAAATACTATCTTTATTATCTTCTGAATTTATACAAATATTATTCCAAAAAAACTCTTTTTTTCAATGTAATGGAGTACTTATCTCAAGAATTACTCGATTGTTTTATAAGAGTGTTCTCATCTATTAAACACTTTGGTTGGTTCTTATGTATTTTTCAGACTAATATCTTATGATATCATACTAGATATTTAATTTAATGTATTATTCTTTGTTTGACTGTGGAGGTGATATCCAAAAACCATTCACCGATTACTCCGAATAGTTAGTGTTTAAGATTAATTTTCGGGGAATGTTATTTATGTTCCATATGTTAGTTACAATATGAATATATATATATATATATATTGATTATATTATCCCCAATCATATGTGGAATGTATTGGACTTATTAGGTGATGGTTGGGGCCCTCTATATCCCATAAATGCATCAGTAGGTCTCATGAGACAAAAAGACGCAGACTTGGCTGAGGCCTTGCCCATTTTGGGATATGGTTTTGGCTGAGGCCTAAATAATTTTAAGAAATCTTTGCCGAGGACATGATGGTACGTTTTAGAATTTGTAACACATTCATTTCCTTCATTATGAAGAAAGATATTCATAGTTTATGAGGTTTTTTGATTAGTACAACACCCATGGTTATGATTTGTTATGGAAATGTTTACTCAGCTCATTTTCTAGCCATATTTAGTCCATATTTTTTTAAAAGGAATTTGTTTTCAATTATTCACCAACCCTAATTTTTATGTGATATTATGTTGTATTGATTAATATTACCAAGAATTTGAGCTCACACCTTTCTTAAGATTCATTTTCGCATGATATGAATAAGTATATTTTGAAGGACCTACCGTGGTAAGATTATAGTTGCTGATAATCCCAATAAAACTTATATGTTGTATTTAATTTCACGTTATAATGCAGAACTTATGTAAGAATCTATATTTCCAAATCTACTATTATATTCATTCCTTCAGGATAAAACATTCTTGTAAACATTCCAATGTAATGTAATAAGGTAACAACTCTGGGAAACTATGGTTGGGTCTTTATAGTTGGTCTTATAGGAAGTTTAATAGAAAAAATGGATACTAGATTTAGAAAATGTAGATTAGTGGAAAAACCCCAAAGTTTCACTTTTAGGATAAACATGCAAGAGAATCCAAGAATTTTTTTAAGGAATATATTATGTGGATATTTCTAGAAAACACATACTTGCAGGGATACTACATGTGGAAATAGTTCAGGGACAAATTTCCTAGGAGTGAAAACTCCGACAAGGAGTTTTGGACTTGACTCGAGTTATCATGGTACACGAAACGAGCATTGTCATTCTCCTGGTTTGACACTCTTGGGGGATATGATTAGGATAATTCACATTTTCATTCCAATCCGTTTTTAATGATTTGAATGAAAATTTTTCTTCAATGAAACCATGTTTGTGTTTATAGGGATTATCCATGAATAGGATTTCAATTTATGCTTTGTATTTGGCCATGATGAGAATTAAAATTATGATTCATAACCTAATCTAGTGTATGTCATTATCTAGAAATGGAAACCAGTCGAATAAATGAAATCACCATGAACACACATATACCGTGTAGGGATTTCCATCTGATGCAAGATAATGAGGTTGGATCTAGAGATACAATTGGTGATGAGTAACATATAACAATACTTGGACAACTGACTCAGGTAATGAACAATAACCTTACCTGAATGGAGAATCCAAATCCACAATATGGAGGTGCTATATTGGATCAATTTATGTGACAACAACCTCCATTATAAAATGAAACTAAAAACCCATTTATATCTGAGTAGTGGATAAGTTCCCAAGTAACGGCATTTCATGATTTCAGATATCACAAAAGAGGGAAGGTTTTCATGGAATTTTATCATCTAGAATGAGATACGGATCAGTGGTGGTCATTAATAGAAAAATCAAAGGAGGTTGAAGAGATAAAAGAGATATAATGGAGGGAATTTGATGAAATATTCCTATAAAAATACCTTCCTTATGAATAACAAGAGGATATAGAAAGGCAGTTTATGAATTTGATGTAAAAGGAAGATGAGAATGTTGGAATGTATGAAGTTATCTTCCTAAAGTTAGAATGGAATTATATGGACTACATACGTAATCCATGTGGAAAGGTGGATTAATTTTTTGGATGGCCAAAATCCATTCCTCCAACAGGAAGTGATTTCCTAATGTTTTTCATCATATGAGGATACGATATCATGTGCTATAATGATTGAAAATTAATTCTATATGTCTTTTTATTTTAATTTAAATAAAGAGAAGAATAGGTATGATGAAAAATCTAGAAAATGAAAGAAGAAAATGGGGAGGAAGGGAAGAGCTGAATTTCCACACTGTGATAATTATGGAAGGAAACACCCCAGTGCCTACATAAAAGTAAAAAGAGCATTCAAAAAATGTGGACAAAAGGGATATCTTGATGGTAACTATATGATGAATAAAGAAGTTATTAATTTTTAGTTATATAATTTTTTTGAGATGGGACACTATGCTAATGATTGTCCAAAGCCTTAATTAATCATGCCACAGAAAAGACCATGGGAGAAGGGACAAGCTTATGTGATCACAACCATTGATATTGAAATCCTAAAAACATGGTGCTAGGTACATTAATAATTTCCTAAAATGTAGGAAATTTTTTATTTAATTATAGATAATCGTGTTCTATCATATATTCATATTTTTCTAGGAAAATTAGATATTTCCAATTTGACTTAATAAGGGCGTTATCGGTCAAAAATCTTAAGGGATGTATCTTTGCCACAATGCTGTGTCAGAAAGTCCCCATTATTCCATATAAATTTGCTTTATCTGCTACTTTTATATTCATACCCCAGATTGAATATAATATAATCCTTGGTACGGATTGGATTTCGAACCATGATGGGAAAATTTACTACAAGAAGAAGGATGTTAATTTTTTTGAGGATGATGTTGAACCCCTTATCTTTAGGGAAGAAACATCACCTTATGATTCTCACCAAAATCCTCACCTAGTATCTCTTGTGAATTCAATTTTTTTGGGGATTATTGTAATGAAATAACTATGGATGAGGAAGAGAATGTTCATATAGAGGACGTACTGATTGTGCACGAATTTGTTGATACATTTCTAGAGGATTTACATTGACATCCTCTGGACTGTGAAATTGAGTTTTCCACTGAAATGATACCTGATTAAAGGCCCATATCAACCAACCCTTATAAAATTTCCCCTTTGAATTTAGTTGAACTGAAGAAACAACTAAAGGAATTGAGTCATAATGGATTAATTCGCCCTAGTGTTTTTCCAGGGGGAGCCCCAATTCTTTTTGTTAAGAATAATGACCTATCAAGGAAGTAGAGAATGGACTATAGAGAGATCAATTCTATAACAATAAATATCAATTATCCCATACTTCACATTGATGATTTATTTTATCAATATCATGTAGCTCAATATTTTTTGGAATATTGACCTTCGATCTAGATATCATCAGTTGCTTGTAAGGGAGGAATACATTCCAAAAATAGAATTTCAAACTAGGTATGGACATTACATGTTTATGGTAATACCTTTTCGACTGACTAATAGACCCAATGTTTTCATTAATCTAATGAATAGGGTTTTCAAGGAATTTCTTGATGGCTTTGTGTGGGTATTTATTAATGATAACTTTTCATACTACAAAATCAATGAAGATCAAGAAAATCACATGGGAATTATTCTGATGACTTTAAAAAAAAATGAATTATATGGGATGTTTAGAAAGTGTGAAAATTGGATTCAATAAGTTTCCTTTATTGGCCAAATTTAATATAGGGATGAAAAATCTATTCATCCTACAAAGATAAAGGCCATGAAATAATTTACTATACCAATGAACATAACTAAGTTATGTAGTTTTATTGGTTTAGTAGGTTATAATCAGCATTTCAATCATAACATTGCCCATTTAGTGAAACTGATGACCAATCATACATGTAATGTGGTTAAATTTGTATAGAAAAAAGAAGGTGAGGAATGTTTTGAAGAATTGAATAGGAGATTAATGAATTCACCAATTCTAACTCTAACACCAGGTAATGAGGAGATTTTTATCTATAGTGATGCTCAAAAGAAATGAATTGGTTGTTTCCTTAGGCTGAATGAAAGATATATTACCTATTCATTATGGATGTTAAAAACTCATGAAAACAAACCGTCATACTCATTATCTTGAGTTAGTGGTGGTAATATTTTCCCTGATGATATGGAGACATTATCTCATTGGAAAAAAATGTAAGGTATATACAGATCATAAGAGGCTAAAATATATCATCTCACAAAATGGACTCAACATAAGGCAAAGGTGCTGGCTCGAACTACTAATGGATTATTATTTTACTATAAACTTCCAACTAGGAATGGAAAACAATGTAGCTAATATGGGTTTCTCAGCAAAATTAGGATTTACAAGGATCCTTTGTATATGGATCTAGTGAGGATAGATATGAGAATTATCAAAGATGGTGAAATGTTAGTACTTTTTTATTTGTATTCCCAACCATTTTTTAGAAAGGATTAAATGTTATCATCTTAATTATGAGAACCTTTAAAATAAAATTAATCGTACGAATGATGGGAAGATGGATGACTTTGTGTGTGATGATGGTGTTTTGAAATTTTGGAATAGGCTTTGTGTTCTAGATTTTCCTGAGATAAAATTGGAGTTAATGGATTATGGATATAGTACAAATTTCTCCATACATCCAGGTAGGACTATGATTTATAGATATTTGAAAGAACATTTCTGTGGGATAACATGAAGATGGAAATTGTGGATTATGTATGAAGATTTTTAGTATATCAACAAGTTACGGCCGAACGACAACATCCCAAAAGAGTCATGTAACCTCTACCTATTTCTAAATGAAAATGGAATGATGTCACCATGGATTTTGTCACTTGATTACCCAAAAATACAAGAATGAATGATTAAATATTGTTAATTGTAGATCGATATACAAAATTTACAAATTTCCTCGCTATAATGGTCGATTTTTCACTGGAATTCCAAGAAAGACTCTATATCAACAAATTTTTCAGACCTTATGGAGCACCTATCTCAATTGTTTTTAATCGTAATCCACGATTTACATAAAAATTCGGGAATAGACTTCCAAAATATTTTTATACTGATCTTCTGTTGAGTATTTCTTACCCCCAGAAAGTTGATGATCAATCAGAATGGACAATCCAAACCTTAGAGGACATATTGAGATCATGTTCACTTAACTATCATGGTATGAGAGATCAATATTTTCCTTCAGCGGAGTATCCTAAAATAATATATTTCATTCAAGTAATAAAATGGCACCATATGGGGAATTTTATGGAAAGAGATTTCATACCCACACTTGTTGGGATGAAGTTGGTGAAAGGATTCTTATGGGCCCAGAGCTTGTCGAGGAACCTATAGAGAAAGTGAATACTATTCAAGGCCATGTCAAATAATATCAAAGTAAAAAATAATCAATGCTGATAATCAATGGAATGATTTGGAATTTTATGTGAGAGATCTTGTTTTCGTAAAATAATGTCCATGGAAGGGTGTTATACGATTTTGGAAGAAAGTGAAATGGTGACCTGGGTACATAGGCCCTTTTGAAATTATAGAGAGATTTTGAGCTATTTAATATCATTTTTCTCTTTCAACTATCCTGTATAAAGTATAAATTGTGTTCCATGTCTCATTGTTGATAAAGAAAATGGTAGATCCAACACATGTCCTCACTTTGGAAGGTATAGAGTTGGAACCCGACCTATCTTACTGTGAATAGCCTATCTGGATTATGCACACTAAAGAACAAGTGTTTTGGAATCAGACAACTTTTCTAGTAATTATACATTATAGAATTAATAAAATCAAAGAAGCACCATGGGAAACTGAGGAGCTTATTATTAGGATACACCCATGTATTTTTGTGAGGTGACATTCTGTGAATTTGGAAGTTGAAATTTTTGGAGGGAAGAATGTAACACCACATGCTTTTAAAATTAAATATTGAATGCATGAAATACTGAGTCCCTAAAAAATAACACATTTTATAATCTTCCCATTAAACACAACTTTTCCTCTACTATGTTTCGAATATGAAAAATTGGTCATCTATAGTTGTGATCAGTAAGTCATTTGGGGTCTGATAGAACCAACATGACTATTTGGTGAATAGTAATATACCCTAATGAATAGTAATGTGAAACTTATGAATAGTAAATCATATTATTATTTTTTATTTTCTTAAGGCTATAAGATAATGATATATTGATTAGTTTTTGAAGGTTATATAAAATGAGTTATAGTTTTAAATTTGTTAATTTTTTAATAAAGTATAATTTTATTTAAAAATTGATTTAATAATTTTTATAAAATTAATTTAAAAAAATGGAGTATATTTTTGAATACTACATGTCAAAAAATGGTTAGAGTAATTTTTTTTGAATTTTTTTGAAATTCTAGAATTTATTATGAATAGTGAAATATTGTAAAATATCTTATATAAAAATTGCCAGTATAATACAATATTTATGAAATCATCAGTGATTTAACCACACTTGGATTGAACTATTATGTTGTTATTACTATTATGGTACACATTAATCAACAATATTTGTTTTCTTAAGGGATTTAATAAAATAATGAATAAAATATTCCAAATTCCCTCCTCTCCTCCACTATAAAACCCCCCATATCTCTCTCATCTCTTAACACTCCTAATACTTTAATCTATGAAATGATCTGCTACAATACTGTTATCTAGTCACTCCCCACGTCTAGGAGCTCTTGGTCTTTCCAAAATAACTAAATACCTCCCTTTTAACGAGGTTCTCAAGGTGGTGTATTGAAGAGGTAAATTCACATTCTATTTCGTTCAATTTCATTTCAAGTTCCATTCTATTATTTTATTCTCCACAGCTCCTCTATATAAATGACCATTATAAATCTAGTATCAAAAATATTATGGAATTATATCATTTGAATGGATGAATGATCATCAATATCTTTACTCCCTCTATTTTATTTTATAAACGAAATCATCGTCTGTGAGTTGCCAATTTAAAACCCATATAGACGACGAAGATTCATTATTCAATTTATCCTTAATTACTGGAAATGAAACAATTTTTATCATTTCAATAGACTATAATATATTTATTTCAGCCTACTCAGTATTTATTAACTAGTATATGTACTTAATATTAAATCATATGACCCAAATAATTCATAATTATCAAAATAATGCTAAAATAATATCAGTGTTTGTCATTAATATTTCATCTAATTATTCATCCACATTCCATGTAACCAAATTATATAGAATAACATTAAAAAAATTTATGTTAATAAATAATGATTGAATTAAATTATGAATATTTGTATCCATTCCACATCGACTCCATTACTTAAAAACAAGTGAACCAATTATGAAAATAAAGAAAACGCACAACCCAGAACGACTAAATTCAATACTATAACTTATCAATAAAGAAATTAATGAACTAAAAAAGTTATGATAAAATAAATACATATATAATATGATATGAATTATTTTATTTATAATTCTAATTTAAAATTCTGGACATTAAGTTCAAGAGTGGAACACCTTGAGACTTATTGTAAGGGGTTTCTACCTGAACCTCCATTTTCATTCAGATTACTTTTATTGTCTAATGACTTCAATGAAATTATTAGTTATTATATGTAATCCACATAAATTTTGATTTTGTGTTATATGTTTGTTTTCCAACCCTAATCCTTATTTAATTTAGAGTTACTTGTTTCAAAAGGAACATTCAAAATTATTTCTGAAATATAAGACCAAATCCATAGAATTTCTTAAATTCTTACCTATTTTCAAAGACAGTCTATAAAATTTTTTAGCAACTTTTATTTCTATAAATTCCATAATTTTATTATGAAAATAATATATTCCTTCACTTATGTATTTATAAAATTATTTTTCCAAAATAACTCCTCTTTTCAATGTAAATGAGTTATAATCTGAAGAATTTCACGATTGTTTTATAATAGTGTTTTCATATATTTTAACACACATGTTGATTCATACGTATTTTTGGGAATAATATCTTATGATATCATAGTATATATTTAATTTAATGGATTATTGTTAGTTTTACTATTGATGTTCTATTAACGAAACATTCACCAATTTACTCTCAATGGTTAGTGTTTAAGCTAAATTTTTTGGGAAAGTTACTTACGTTTCATATGATAGTTTCAATATGAATGTATGTACTGTTTATATTTATCCATGCTAATATGAGGAATTAATTGGAATTTTTATGTGATTTGTGGGGCCCAATATATCTCATCAATGCATCAGTTGGTCTCATGAGACAAATATACATGGACATGGTCGAGGCCTTGCCCATTTTGAGATTAGGTTTTGGTCGAGGCCTTAATAATTTTTAAAAGTATTTTATGAGGACTTGAATGTATGTTTTAGAATATATTTTATAAAAATTTACATCATTATGAACCGATAAATTAATTTTTCATGTGGTTATTCGTCAAGTAGAATACCCATGGTTAGGATTTATTTTGGGAATGTTTACTGAGCTCATTTTCCTTCAATATTGTGATCATGTTTTTTTAAAGGCACTTGTTTTCAATTATTCACCATATATATTGATTATGGAATCTTCCAATGTATTTCTTACTCTTACTATGAATTTTAACTCACTCATTTACTATGTTTTATTTTCTCAGGATATGAAGTAGTTAATTGTGAATGACTAGGAGGGATATACCAAATGTTTGGAATGAACCGAATAAAATAGAAATGTTTTAATTCATTTCATGAATTAATTTTGAACTTATGTATATATATAATTAAGAGTATACTAAGATTTTAGTTCTTTCTAGATGCATCTTTCTTGTAAATATGTCAATGTAATGAAATAAGGCACTAGCTCCAGGCAACTCGGTTTGGGTCTTTCAGTTTCTATGTGAATAATATAATTTTTAATTATGAACTCCAGTGATATGGGTAGTGAGAAAAATTATAGTTGTACTATTCAATTGAATGTTTTTATTGTTGAAAATCATTTCTATTAAACAATTTCATCACTAGAATACATTGAGCATCATCATTTTAAATTTGTGATGTGAAGAAGAAAATTATGGAGCACTAACATCTTCATTATCATATATCATTTGATTAATATTTTTTTCATTGGGTTTTACTATTTAAACTGTAAAGTTTTTTAGGGTTAAAGATTCACTAGTAATAATTCAGATATATATTATGTGCTTTCTTTCTAAGCCATCATAAATTTTATATCAATGCATGTTCTTTTTAATAAGAAAAGTTTAGGTGTTTTGGTTATTTCACAATGAATGAAAACTAAAGGGAGGTTAAATTTTAATTATGTATGGGTATGATAAATGGTAGGTAATGGGTTGTACCTCATTTTGTGAAAAATATAGTTTATATATATTTTAAAACCACTTCAAAATTGGGAATTTATTTAGTTATTTCTAAACAATTTTTAAATATGGAGGTGTTTAGGGTCTTCATACAATCATTTTCATCTGTACTATTATAAAAATCCATGTTATCTCTTTTTATTTATTATTACATATACACACTACAAAATCATTTCACTTATTAATAATGATTAAATTTATTATCAATTTTACTCTTTAATTTATATATTATTGTGTAATTTACTCTTATCATTTTCTGATAGCATGTTCACACCATGTATTACCACTTTAATGACCATCCTAGAACCATAAGTATCATTAAAGCATATGATATAATTTTTAAAATACATTCATCCCAAATATTATACTAGAAATTACAATGTATATAATATATCAATTTTTATAGAAGTTCAATGAAAATATACAAGATGCCTTATTTTTATTTCTCCCATTTTATGGTGTGAAAACTATGTTTATAAGAAATGGGGATGGATGGTTATCTTAATCATTAAGACATTGATAATGGGAAATTAATGGAAAAATAATATAACTTAACTATGAATAACCCTGATTTTCTCAATGGTAATGATGCATCTAAGTGTATAAAAAATTATAAAATCTTGAATATCCCATAATATAGTATAAGTAAAAATGATTATATTCAGGTATAGTCATATAAGAATATTAATGATATGTGGATTATATTTAATTTTTTACATTATGTATTTGATAACTCTATGGAAATAAATAATGTTATAATGTGATAAATGATGATCGTTTTCATGATGGTGAAAATAAAAATACATAAATAAACATTTACTTAGCTTCATATTCATTTTTTATTTGATGAGTTATCTTAGATAACAATTGGAATTAACAATTATTATCTTAAAAGATCCATGATAACTACCTATAATGAAGAAAGATATGAAGATTAATACTAATAATGTTATTAACTTCAATGAATACAAAGTGTTTTTTATTTTTGATTACATAATATAATATTATCCTATGTTGAAAAATACATAAAATATAGATTACAAGAGGAATCCAATATTTCCTTTATCTTTTACCTTTTCATTTTCTTTTGATAATGATTTCAGTTTATTGATTGAATAAAGAGCGAGGCTAACTATTTTTATAAAATAATAAGAAACGTGATTAAGAAAAATAAAATTACTTTAAATGACAATTAGATGTCGAGGAAGAATTAAAATGGATAACTAAAATGAATTTGTAAATTGTAATATGAATAATTTTGGTCATACATGTTAGGAGTATTAATATAAAGGTTGTAAAAAACTATCTTTCAATATATTTTTACTCAATGAAAATAAAACTTATTCAATAAAAAGTGGAATTTTGATTTTCGTTCCAAGTGTAGTAATGATTTTTTAAGTTTGAGTGATAAAACATGGTGTGAGGTGGAAACCATTTAGCTTGGTTTTGTGGATAAATAAAGGAAATTTCCATGCCCTCATTCTCACATAATTTCTTCTAATAAGAAGATTAAATATATACATAATGGTAATATATTTTTGTTGGTTCAACAATATGTACAAGATAAATACATATAATTCAGACACATATTATTATCTTAACGTTGATTTAGGATATAAAAACCATTTTCTAATTCAATTTATGTATGGATCAATGAATTTTAATATTTCGTAGTCAAAATTGGATGTGGAAACATGAAACAAAAGAATTATCAAATAAATAATACAGAAGAGAAAATAGATATTCATTATAATATGATGAATATTAATTTAAAAAATGGAATATTTAGTAATAAAATATAAAAAATAACAGCATTTCATATATTAAAAATGAAAATTATTTTAATAATATTGATCTTGATTAGAAAAAAATTGATATAAAAATGTTGGTAATGATTGTTTGAAGAAAAAATCATGATTTAATTTTTTCATGGAAGATAATTCTATGATCAAATGATCTTACTAATCGATATGAATATAAATAGTTAGGATTGTGGTTATTATTTATTATGACACACGATGTATAAAATATTAGTTTTTGAATGAAATGTTTAGGAGTTTATACAAATAAAATCACTATGTATGGTAGTGTTAGTAATTATACATCTAATTTTTCATCATGGTTTATTCCATCTCTATATTTTATGAATAATTTTACATATAAATCATCAATCGATGTTAATATATATGACCCTTCATTGAATAGGTTACTATGAATTCTTATTTTCATTCGGTTTGGCCTAATCTGGTTTACTTTCCTAGATAATGTATTTTTTACTAAAATAGATATCATTTATAGTTATTATTTTTTTTAGTGCGAGACTTATTTAATATGATTTATTAGGGATATTGAATGTTTATTTCTTATTTTATTATTTTTATTACTATAATTCATCATATATTTTTTATTTTTATGTATTTATTAAATTTTTATAACTCAATTTATATCATTAAAAATTTCATGGAACTTTATAAAATTGTATGTTTATATAAGAGGAGTAAAATTTCACTATTATATCATTTATTGGGAAAATACAATGATTAATTGTATTCTAATATTATTTAATTATCTTATTTTATAATAATTATATATTTTTATTTTAAATATATTTATGTAGAATTATGATTTTATCCATAATATATATCATGCGCCTTGTACATTATTTTTCTGATAACTATTTACTCCATGAATTATTATTATTGTTTTATATATTCATTTTATGATTTATTTGATTTATTTTAAATATTATGTTGAGTTTTATGTTTCAATTATATATGAATATTTTTATATTTATTGGAATTATGTATATTTTGTTAAAATTCGTAACCCATATAAATTGGTAGAGAAATGTTTATGTTAATAATAATTATGTTTTCTGGTTATTATAAAGGAAGATGTTAAAGTGTACTTCCATACCAATAAATTTATTTCATTTTAATAAATACGTAAGTCTCCCATATATTAATTATTTTGATTATTATATTTTATTTTATTTATTCTTTATTCATTAATAACATTTATAATAGTAATAAAATCACTATTATTATTATTTTTACTATTATGGTCCCCAAAATTTCAAATTGAAAAATATTTATAGGTAATATTCTCATAGAAAAGTTAGAGTTACTATTAAATTATGGGTTCTTAATATTTCAAGTGTTTTCTATATGGTGGATATGACTCATATAAATTATAGTAGTAATATGATTTTGGAAAGGTGTTGAAAAATTAATGTAAACAAGAGGAAGTATTGAATTGACTATACATATTAATTTTTTAATATAATTTATATTGGGTGATATGTTATTACTCTAATTAATGAATATTATTTGGATTTTATTAATTCCTTGAACTCTTATTATAATTTAATTGATATCAAATTCTACCCCCAATGCATTATCATGGGCATCTGGTATTTTATGAGTGAGTTAAGAGGATTTATGGGATAGAAATGTGTTTTGCGATTTTTGACCTTAAAAATGTGATATAAATAGGTTTTGTGTTCATTATTATGAATCATTCATGGTGTCTTGTTCATGAGGAATCCATTATAGACATCATTGTTATGAGTTTGACTATAGTGTTGGTCATGTGTTGATACAACACACTATGGTTAGTGAACAAGCACGTCGGAAAATTTTACATAGCCCTTTTTATTGGGTTTTCTTTTGTGATAAATGAGTATATGGTAATGGATTGCGAAGATATTTTGAATAACAAAGGTTATTCATGGGGGAAGGAAACTGCATTTATTGGAAATAATTATCATTGAGTTTACCATGTTGCATTGTAGGGTGAAGTCCTTAGGGTGTCACATTATAATATTTGTTCCACTTTGTGCTCACTACATCAAAGAGTGGAGCATGGTGGGTGTAAAGTAATTCAATTATCAACACCACATAACTGTGGAGGCATGGAGGTGGTTAAAATTTTTTAACATCGGTTACCATGGAATTTGATATATGTGATTAAGATGACTTAAAAATGGATCATTAATTAAATGAAAAATAAAAAATTATTGAAATTTTAAATGAAAGTAAAATTATTTAAAAAATTTGATCATTTTATTCATTGTAATTAAAATTATATAAGGGAATATTGTAGGTTTTATCAATTCAAGAATTCAATAAGAACATATATTTAATGTATTAGCATAATTTATTAATATTCTATAAATATTATAAATGAAAAAACTATGATATCTCATGTTGAAGTGTTGTCCATGATTTTTCATATGATGATAATTTTTTTAAATTTTGAGAATTAGTGATTTCGATTCAAAATTATCAAATTTCAATGATAATTAATATTAATTATAAAGAAATTAGTGAATATTTGAGTTTTGAGAACAGATGTTAATTATGTTTTTTTGTTTCTTCATAATATTTACTAATATATTGTGATATATGATTTGTATTATTTGTTTCACTGTTTATCATGTCAAAATTCTTAATACTATGAGAACCTAAATCCAAATGATGATAATTAGTTGAAGAGTCTGGAATTTTTTTTATAATACTAATATTGGGCCTGAATATATGAAATATTTCCTAGAATCATGTACGAGGATAGAAGTGGTTAGAAAGATACCTTTCATAAGCTACTAATTTAGTCACATTGAAATTTTAAAATTATTTTGGTTATAAAATTGTTTTTTGGGGTTGAGAAAGACCATTCCTAATTGTGGAATGCTCAAACACCTCAATTCCATGGCATTAGTGCCTTAATCAATGTACAAAAAGTACATTTTAAATATATGTTTGAAAATGAGAGATAGAGGCTCAAATATTCTATTGATGAAATTTTCCTCTTTGGTAACCAATGAGGATTGTTAGGGTGGGAGCTAGGTTTGCAATGATACACATTTTTTGTGAAGGCATGATAAATTTTATATTATTTGTGATGGTGTGGGACACTAGGAACATAAGAAGGGTTTCAATAGTGGATCTATCACCGATATTTACAGTCATTATAGAATAATTCATTATTCTTGTTTGATGGAAAGATGGTTGAATGATTTTTATATGATCTATATGCATTTTATTAATGTAGTTTCTTTCTATGAACAATGATTTAATTTTTAAGATATTTATTAGGATTAATCTAATATTAAATTTATAATCTAATGAATGATATTGGAATTTGTAAATAACAGGGGTTTAGTCATGGATCTCACAAATAATGATAACATATATGAGAATATAAGAAAGATAATTAGTTGTTCCATCAAAAAATGATTTAAGAAGATAAAAATGTAAATCATTAAAAATAATTAATAGAATTAGTTAATGGATAATTATTATATTTATAATGAACACAATTTATTTATTCTTGTGTGAAATATTTCCCATAGCCGTTGTATTTAGGGGCACTATGTGAAGACAACAACTGATAAGTTTCGGCACATATATTTTCCATTAGTATGGTTATGAGTTATTATATTCATCCTATTTATGATTATATAATATACCCCACACATGTGAGTAGTCTAAGTGATTTTTTATATGATGTCGTTTTCTCCAATATTCATTTTGGTGAGGAAATTGATGTCTAGCTTATCCAACTCCCTAAATCACCATCCATAAGTAGAGTAGTGTACTAATCAATGCGATTATGGATTATAGTTTTTTATTCATTCTGACCAATGATATGACAGATTGTAGTTTTTCATATAGTTATGTGTGGGAAGCATTGGAATGAGATATAGAGAACACTATAATCAAGTCATTGTGGATCCAGCTTCACATTAATGCATGGACATGAGGAATTATAGTTTGAGGTGTAATGTATAATCACATGATGTAATAGATTCTAGATATAAAATTGGATACATATTTTATGATATTGATGAAGAGATTAATTTGTAAACTCCTGCAAACATGAGATATTGTTCATTTCACATGACATACGTAGGTTGGTATGAGGCCTAACTCACCAGATGGATAAAAAATGTTTTAGTATTGATAATCATTGGAAGAAACCTTTGGGGAATTAGAATGGGAAATTGATAGAAAAGTTAAAGTGTGGTAACCACACACACACATATATATATATATATAGTTTTTATATATAATGGTTTTGTTCTAGGTATTTTTGGTGTGAGGGATAGGGAGGGAATGTGAAATATAAAAGTCTGATATTTTTATCAATAAATTTTCTGCTAATAATTTTATGCCTTCATTTTCATATGTTACACACCACATTGTGTTTTGAAAAACTCCAAAAAATTATTAAAAAATGATGTTTCTATTATCCCCTAGAAATTGGATTATAAATTATTAACATTAATAATTAAATTATGGAAATATACACTCTATATATTTATAAAATGGCTTCATTAGTTATCACATGGTGAGAATAAAAAATGAATATTCTCTATTTTTTTTTTGTTTTCTATGAATAAATTGTTTATATACAACAAATGTCTTTCTATTAATAAATTAAATTAATCCGAAGTGGTGAATTACATTAATTGAATGAATATGATATTTTATTAATAAAATATTTTAAACTTGCAACAAATATTTTTTCGGCATAAGATTTGACCAAATTCATATTTATTCTTAAAATATATATTTTCTAAAAAGTGTTATTCTGTAGAAGTTTTCAAACATATATAAATAATTTTTCCATTAAATGGTATTTAATTAAATAAAAATAATTATATATTTATAATTAATTGTTTTGAATTTGATAATTAGGACCATTATCTTTTTTGTCAAAATATATAATAACCAATGTATAATTTATCACCATTGTAATAGAGTAAATCAGGTTAATCGAGATTAAAAAAATGGTATAAGGCCATAATTATTCATCTAATCTCCTATTGGATGAAGGGAATTCTACCTTTAACACCTTAGGTTAAAAATTGAGTTATTTAATTGACTAATTACCATGAAAATTACTTCTATATTATTTTAGTCAAATACAATTAGAGAGTGTCACTCTTTTTTTAAAATATCATATGTGTGCACATAGGGAAAAAGAAATTTGTTGGAGAATCTACATGTTTTTTATTAAATTGGTAATATTAACTTTATGTTATATTTGTTATTAATTATATAATTATCATAATTACTTATGGAATACTGAAGTTATTTTTATCCCTCTGATTAAATATTATATTTAATGATTAAAAAAAATTAAAATTAAAATAATTTGAAGGATTTAATGAATCCCACACATTTTCTTGATCAATAAGAAATGTTATGGAGGTTTTGAGTTATTATATATTAATTTTCTCCATTTGTCGATGTATTTAGCGTTAAATTAAAAGAATAGTGTCAAAATTGACAATAATGATATATTATATATTTTTCATTTTATTAAATTAATTAAAAAAATAAAAATTATTGAAATACGACTAGGAATATATTATATGATCTAAAAGATCTTTTATTGTACATTTATCATCAAATTATCACCTTATATGTTATGATTAAAACCCCTTAGAATAGAAAAAATTGTTAGCATTGTTAAAATTATAATTTGATAACCGAGGGTTAATTAATATCAATTTTTTTACAATTAAATTAAAAAATGTATAAATTTTATTGGTTGATGGGATTGAATCCACATCATATATTCTATTTGAGTACATGGTAACTTGGAAGAATATGGGATGAGAATACATTTATCAAAATTTAATCATTTTGGAAAATCCAAAATCCCCCTCACCCCAATTAAAAAAAGAAATTTCCTACTATTATTATTAACACTGTGTTGGTCATTCTAGATCCCACACATTAATATTATAATCATCCTTATACATGTTATGTTTGTGTTTTTATCCTCAAAAGGCCATGCATATGTTCCTAAAGGAAGAATCATACGGAGGTATCCTAAAGAAGTGATATTAAGTTTACTCAACATCTATTCATTTATTTCATCTTCTACCCTTTCTAAATATATGGTATTTATCATTAAAATGTAAATTATGTACCCTAAATATATTTTTTTCATGATTATTAATTATAGAAACCCCCAGTTTGAGGTATGTAACTTTTTTATGATTTATTTTCTGAATAAAGTGGTCGGGTAACATTAAGGAGAGTTTGGAAGAGTTTAGGGGGATTTTCTAATGGTGATGGTTTGAACATGGTTTGTGAAATCCTTGAAGAATCTCTAAGAAATACATTTTTTGAGGAATTGGGATAGGGGATAGTGCACCATTATGGAACATAGTTTACAAACCATGTTTCCACCATAGGTAATTTTAGAAACTTGGGATAGTGTGCCTTTCCATGGTCGACAAACTATTTGTCTAACCATATGTGCCTCACATGTGTGGAACACCTTTGGGACTGTAGTAGTTAGACATTTATCAAAAAAAAATTCTACCCATGTGCGCATATCATGTGAAACTTTAAAAAGGGGTTTTAAAGAAATGAGGTGACTCAGAATTTTCCCTAAAACACTCAGTCATCCTCCCACTCAAACCAAACTCAATATTTCTTAAAATCTGGGGTTAGAGATGTTCTCCCACTCATTTTGGAAGTGAATATAAGGTGCATAAATGGAAATTTAAGGATATTCTTCCCCATTATGTCCCCTCTCTTGGTTTTTTATTAGTTTTACATAGATCATGTTATATCTATATATCCTTTTATTATAGATATAATTATGTCGCATGTATATATAATATTTGTTTCCTATAATAATAATATTTGGGTTTTTTGATGTTATAGAAAGTGATATAAAGTGATATTTTGGACTTTTCACCTAGTTTTTGGGTGTATATGCATGGTGGGTAAATTTCCCCAATCCCTATGGTAAGTGGTTCCATTCTTGACTCAATTTTCCCAATAATAGAAGTCTTAATTCAAAATTTATTAGGTTTTATAAATGTTTTTTTCTAATGGTGAAGTGTAGATGTTGTTAGAAACCCATTTAGTGATGTTTTTGGGATTTTTAGGAAAATGGATTATTTTTTTGTAATGGGGTTTTTGTGGGATTTTAAAATGATTATTTTAAAATTGGTGGATCTGTTAATTTATTTAAAATGGTTTATGAAAAATTTTGTTCAATAGAAATGTTTTTTGTTCAAATATGATTTTTCATGGATAATTATATAAGGTTGTTTTCAGTAAATGGGTGATTTATTTAAGTTGGTTGGAATGATTTGAGAACTTTTTATAAGTTTAATGGATTTTTTGGATTGTAAATTTAATGGTAGTATTGATTGAAAAGAGTTTATTGATATGATTTTGGTAATTGTCGATTTTCATATTCTTGTGATTTTCAAGAAATGTTATTTTTATGATTTATGGATTGTCTCGTATAAGCATGGAGTGGTTGGGATTGATAATGGGTGTGATGGGACACCATCAAGGATCGAGATATTGGTGTGAAGTTGAACTATATAAAGAGGATGGGGTTCAAAATCAAATTCCATCATCAATTGTAAAACAAAATCATGTAGAAAATAGTGTGTATGGTTGGTGTAGTCATGTAGACTTACAAAATTAATTTTTTTATAAGATATGAAATGAGTAATGACATGTGTGGTTACTTTCTGTAGAATAGTGTTTTCTTAGGTGAATTTTTTTTCATGACATGTTTGGCTTGTTGGAGTTTTTTTCAATGTTTAATGGTTTGATATAATTTCTTCATATAAATGTGATAACATTTATCCTAGTGGGATGTGTAGGGAATAAATTTGGGGAAAACCTAAAGAGTATCATTAATCTCCCCCAAAATTGGAACATTTTTGGTTTTGTAGATGTCGTATTCTGAGATACACGTGAAGGTAAAGCATCCCCTCCTTTTATGGTACCTCATGATGCTTGGGAACTCATGTGGAGCAGGATAATAGAGATTCATTTTGATATTTTATGTAGTTGATATTTGTTGTTTACTCATCCTATTTGGTAATGTGATTTAGTATTTTTAAGGGTTTGGTTCAGTTTTATGTCATTCAATTGGATATTATATGAATTTATTTACATTATTGAAATGTACCTTGTATTTGAGGTTGGTTAGGGTGTGTTTTCATGGTTATTTTAGTTCAAAGGGGAAATCATTCACTATCATTTTTAATATCCAAAAAATTTATTTCCAACCTTTGGTGCCTTTGTTTTTTCACCTATGTCCTATTAGAATTCCATTTCCTTTTGAAGACAATGAGAAGGGGTGGAACATTACAAGTAGTATCAGTATATTTTGTCCTCTACATCCAAGTGAAAGCAGTTTTATTGAGTCTTTTGGAATTGATTATAGGTATTGGAGTTGGTATTTTGTATTGGTTTATTCTTAGAGTTGGGATGGCAGAAAGGATTATGATTCTCAAAATTTGAAATATATATCATAAAAATACATATCTAACCCTTATATGTTTAACATCAATTTACCATAGTTTTGGGTACATAATTGTTTTCGATAGACTTATAAGAGCGTGACCTCATAGCCATGGGAGTGTCCATTGATATGAGTATACCATGCATAGTTAAAACTAATCACCATAAGTATTCTATATTTAATTTGAAATAATTATTAATGTTTTAACATGAATATATTGATTTTTGAAAACTATGGATTTTTTATAAGTGTTGTTTTGAAAGGTAAATGGATGTGGTATTTTGAAAATGGTTCGATTTTCAAATGATGGAGGAATTTTCAAAAAAATCAATAATCATGGGAAATGTGGAATGTTTGAAATCATGGATGTGATAATATACTTTAATTTAAATTGAAATTGTTAACCTTATATTTATAGAGAGTAGGAATTGTGTGGACATTGTATGGATTGAAATGTAATAGGTTAGGAGTCGTAGAGACATACTAGAGGAAGATGATGAATTTGTGGTTTCACCAATGCCCCAGGTGAACCATCGTCTACTTCATATCATAGTGAAAACTATTCATGTAGTGGAATGTATGAACAAATTGGATGATCTGAAGTATGCAGATCACACGGTTCAATATCATAAGTAAAATAAACTCATCTATTATGGTGATTCAGAAATGGGATTGCAGGAATAATGGATGAATATTATGAAATGAATAATCAATTCCATGGTCATAGTGCAAGAATTGAATGATACATTATTGATGTACAAGTCATAATGTTATTCACATAAATCGTGAGAGTTGGAGTTCTATGATTGATTGGACTGAGGTATGAAATGAGAGGGTTTTGATGATTTTTTTGACAAACAATTATACTCTGACACCTTAAGGATTCATAGAATGATGGAATTCTTTAGATTGAATTATGAGAACCTATGAATAATGGAATATGTAGATATTTTTATGAACATAGTCCAGTTTGTGCCTGAGGTTGAATCTAATGTGTCATTGAAGGTATATATCATTGAATCAGGGAAGTGGCAATAAATCTGTTCGAAGATTATGGTGCTCTTCACAATGAATTATATATAAATGGTAAATATAGAAATTGTTGATGAAAAGGATATCTTGGCAGATAAAGGTGAGGGAATCATGTTCATACCCATGGGAAATTGTGGGAACTATAATATAGGGATCCTGAGGTAGAGGGACACTAGATTATTGGTGGATGTATTTATCAAAATATGAATAAATGTTTAGTAAATCTTCTTACGAAGCCTCATCAAAAGATAAGATATTTGAAGTGTGCTTCTGTAGGCCACATGAAGCAGGATTGTAGGAAAGAACCTCAATAATGTGATAAATTAATGAAGATGGGGAGTCACTATAATTATTATCACAATTCTCAGAGGTTGGCTGTTTGTGACACTCCCCAGGGGTCACATGCCTCATATTCCTTACCTTGATTAGAGCAGAAGCATACCCCTCTTCAACAGAGTAGTTTTAGTCATCTTTTTTCTAGTAATACCAAAACTCGTCTTCTTTGGAAGCATTACCAGTGTAATAAAGAGTAAAGTGTGGAAATTAAATAACTATATAGAGCTTAGAAGGTGGTGGAGGTTGATCAGTCAGGACCGTTTATGATGTGAGTTATGATTCTTTTTAATTATAACTATAATAAAGTGTTGTTTGATATGGGTGAATCTCATTATTTCATATCACTATGTGATATTAATTGTTTAGGTTTAAATGTGGAAATGATTCCTTTGGTTATAAAACCTCAACCTTTTTGGGGTCAAAAGGATTGTCGAGCTTTTATGTATATAATTGATTTGGTTGATTTTATGGAATTGAGTTTATGTGGGACTAATCAATATTTGAGTTTGCTACATATGATTTAATACTTGGTATGTATTTTTTTGTGTTGTCTAATGCCCACATTGACTGTTATGTGTGAATAGTTAGTTCACAACAGAGGATGACATCAAGAATCACATTGGAGGGGAGAAGAATGAAAAGGTGGGTACCACAGGCTTGATGGTACCATCTGTAAGAAATATCTCATATTAGTTAGCAGATTTCACATTAACATTGATAGAAGATATTGGGAGAAGGAGTATTTTTGGTAGTTTTTGATCAGATTATGGAAGGATTATTTGAAGATTTATGAAGGTTTCCACCAGTAAGATAAGTGGAGTTTATTATTGATCTCCTTATAGGTAACTATCCAATATCACTTCCATCTTACAGGGTGGAACCAATAGAATTGTTTGAATTGAATGTGTTGTTATTGGAACAAGAAAACAAATGGTACATCCAGCCAAGTACGTCTCTATGGGAAGCGCCAATATTATTTGTTAAAAATGACGAGAGGAAACTTTGACTATGGGTGGATTATTTTATGATTATCCATGGTAGGATAAAGATCCAATATCCACCACCAATCATTGAGGACCAATTCAATTAGTTGACAGGAGCTTAGTTGTTCTTTAAAATCGAATTTTGATCAGGATATCATCTGTTGTAGGTGGTAAAGGAGGGTAATAAGAAAATATATTTCTGGAGTTGATATGACCATTATGATTATTTGGTTATTCCCTTTAGACAAACAAATTCACCAGATGTCTTCATGGAATTTTTGAATTAGATATTTCATAGATATATATATTCTTTTGTAGTGGTGGTTATTGATGATATTTTTCTATTTTCTAAAATGATAAATGATCTTGAGTAATAAATTGAAATAGTATTGGGAATCTTAAGAGTTCATCAGTTTTATACAAGATTATTGAAGTGTGTTTTTGGTATATAAGAGGTATGTTCTTCTAGACATGTTATTTCTGAGAAAGGTGTTTCAGTGAATCTGGAGATGATAGAGGCTGTTATCTCTTGGAAGCCAGCAGAGAATGTTTTTGAGATTCAAATATTCATTGGTATAGATGGTATTACTTACACTTGTTTCACGAATTCTCGTGATTAAACTCACCGATTACATATTTTACAAGGAATAATGTTCCATTTCAAAGGAATGAGAAATGTTATAAGTTCTTTCAATTTATTACTTGTCACCATGCAATATCACTAATCTTAGATTTGGTAGAACCATGGAGAGGGTATGTAGTGTATTGTGATGCATTGGGATTAGGGTTGGGGTGTGTTTTCATGAAAGGGGATCATGTGATTTCATATGTCTTAAGAAATTTGAGGTTTCTTGAAAAGAACTATGCAACACATTATTTAGAGTTTGCCTATATAGTTCATGCCTTGATAACATGGCACCACTATCACAACATTTAGATATACATAGTGTTTATTGATCATTAAATATTGAAGAATATATTCTCATAAATAGATTTGAATTTGAGGCAATGGAAATGAATGGTGTATCTCATATATGTTTGAATTTTACTTTATGTACACACCAGGTAAATGAAATTCGATGGTAGACTCATTAAGTAGAATTTGATATGCTCAATTGGAAAAATAATTATTGGATCTATGGAAGTTAATGATTTTTATTGCCGAAAAACACTTGAAATGTGAATAACACGTTGATGTAGTAGTTTTATTATTTGTGTCATTAGTTCCCGACATAGTTGGTGTGGTTAAAGAGGAAGATATGTATGATTCAGACTGTGGCTATGAGGTATAATCTCAATGGTGGGGAGACCATTGATGGATTGAAACATGAAGGGAATAAAATTTTGTGATTTCAGAATCATATGGTTGTAACAATGTGTTTTATAGAGAAAAGATTCATTGATTATCCTTATTCTACCTGGGTCGCTCATCTTGGAATTCATAAAATGTGTAAGGATTTGAAAGTGCTGTTTTGGCGGGCTGGTATGAAGAGGAAAGTGGTCTATTATTTTGAGATACTTTACTTGTTAGTAAGTCAAGGAAGAGAATCAACAACAAGAAATTATATTTTTGTATTAACCTATCCATATATAGAAGTGGGAAAAAATAGAGATGGAATTTGTAGCAGGTATCCCAAGAATGTGTTAGAAGCATGATTCCTTATGGATCATAGTGGATCAACTCACAAAGTTGGTCGATTTCATCCAGATTTTTGAATCTCATATGGTGGAAGGATCTATCCAAAGTTTATATCCATGAGGTGGTTATGTGGCATGGTTTATCAGTTTTGATTGTATCAAATAGAGATCTAGGGTTTCCATCTCATTTTTTCAAATCCTTGTACCTTGCCTTAGGAAAATAGTTGGTGATGAGTACAATGTATCATCCTTATATGGATGAGAAATCTAATAGGATGATACAAAAATTGAAAGACATGTCACAGGATTGTGTCATTGATTTTGGTGTCTCTTGGGAGGATCAAATTTCATTGGTCAAGTTATCAAATAATAATAGTTAGCAAGACTCCATAGATATTGCTCCATTTGAATCATTGTCTGGTCGTTTATGTCATTCTCCACTCTGTTGGGTGGAAATATGTTAGACATTGATGGTTGGGACAATCCATTTCTAAGTGAATATATAGATGATTTATTGATTAGGAAAATAATGAAGACTACTCAAAGTCCTCAAAAATCATATGAAGATCATTGTCAATGAATGTAGTTTTTTGAGGAGGGTAATCTTGCATTCATTAGAATCTCTCATAGGATTACACATCATTATTTTGGAAAGTTGGGTTTGTTATCTCTAAGGTATATTGGGATTTTTGGGTCACATGAGTGGGTTGGAGTGGTGGAGTATCCATTTTACATTCCCACATAGTTCAGTACAATGCAACATTTGTGTCATGTATCTCAGTTGAATATTTATCAGTTGGATCCTAACCAAGTGATTCGATCGGATAATGTTGATCCAGAGCACAATGCTACGTGGTACAAGTGCCAGTGCAGATTTTGGATATGTAAGAGAATATAATTCATGGTTAAATCATCAGTCTAGTTTAGGTTTTATTGAAACATGGTCAAATTCAAGAGGATACTAGTGAATGGAAGAAAGAGGCCACTTATCAATGTATTGATCTCTTTCAGCAATGTGATGGGCCTCCACATTTTTATGACATAATATCCATTGGTGGTGATAATTTATCACCCCCATGTTGATGTATGTAACGTTTTTATTATTTGATTTATTTTTATAAAGTGGTTGATTATCATTTGGTAAGGTTTGGAATGTTTTTTGAAATGTTTTCAGTCCATTTTAATGGTGCATTATTTGAGAATGGTCAGTGAAAACTAATCAGAATATCTTGGAAACCATTCCAGTTGATGCAGAGGGATAGAGGATGGTGCACAGTTAGTGTGCATGATTTACAAATCATTCGAACACCCAAAGTAATGTGTGAAACCTGATATAGTGGTATTTTCATATTCAGTTAATAGTTTCTCTAACTATGGGGGCCACCCATACATGGCACCACATTTGGATAGTAGTAGTCACACAGTTAAGTCATTTTTTTCTATCCATGATAGCTATGAATGATATGATAAAAAATGGGGTTATAATGAAACATGATCACTCAGGATTTTCCCTAAAACACTAATTCCTGCCCCCACATGGACCCAACTTGATATTTCTTCATCTCAATGGTTAGAGAGGATATCTCAATCATTTTAGAATCAAATTAAAGGGTTTTAAGGGTTCTTTGAAGTAGATTATTCCCTGTTAGGTCTCATATGTTTTTTGTTTCTTGGTTTTCCTTATATCTAGTTCTCCTTATATCATGATTTTCTAGATCATATTACTTTTCATATAGGTCTATTGTTTTTGTGTCTTATAATTGTTTAACATGGTGTATTGTTTTCAGGTAAATGGATCTATGTTGATTTTATGAGCATTTCACCCTTGTTCATATTTCGGTAGTGCGGTGGGTTGATTTCCCCAACCCTAAGGTAGGTGGCTCCATTCAAAACACCATTTTCGTGAACCAAATGTAATAATTTCAAATTCATTGGGTTTTCATGAAAATTATTATGATTTTTGTGTAAAATCTTGGGTTAAACCCATTTTGTGATGATTTTTAGATGTTTGAAAAAATATAGTATTGTCGTGAAATAGGATTTGTTGATGGATTTTGAAATATTCATTATGAAAACTAGTAGTTGGATGATTTATGGAAAATGGATAATAAAAAATGGTTTTAAAAAAATGATTTCTATTGAAATGTGGTTTTCCATGGAAATGGTTTATGGTTGGTTTCAATAAATGGGAGATATTTTGAATTAGTTTGGCATGTTGATGGAATTTTCAAATTGTTAAAATAGTTGCTTGTATTGGAAATTATTGGGTTGTATGGCTTGGCACGAGAAGGTACATATGATTTCGGTAATTTTTGATTGTTATGTTGTTGTTATTTTGGGGAAATATTGTTATGATTTATGAATTTGGTGGAATAAACATGGGTTGGATGGGATAGATAGAGGGAATGAGGGACCACTATCATGGATCATGACTTGGACATGAATTACCACTATAAAAAGGGGATGGGGTTGGATGTGAGGTCCCACTGTCAATGGTAACAAAAAGCTCATTTGGAAAATTGTGTATATGGTTGTGGAATGAATGTGAACACATGAAATTAATTTTCTTATCCAATATGAAATGAGTAATGATATTTTTGGTGTCATTCATTGTAATAGCGTTTACTTGTGTGAATTGTTTTTCAAAGGCATGTTTGTTTTATTAGAGTCTGTTGCAATTTTTAATATCTTTATATAAATTATTTATACAAATGTGTTAACTTGTTTTAACCTAGTGATGTGTGTAGGTATGTAATTTGGGGAAAACATACCATGCATTATTACTCACCCTTGATTTATAACATTTATGGATTTTTAGATGGTTTATTCAAAGAAACATATAATTTAAAGCATCTCCTTCATTTTTTGGTACCTCAAGATTCGTGGATAGTCTTGTAGAGTTGGAGATTAGAGATTGTTGTTGAGATTTAGAGTCCTTTATCATTGTTGTTTAGTCATTTTATTTGGTACTCAAATTTATTATTGTTATGTTTTTGATTTGATTGTATTGTTTTCACATGGATATTTTTTGGATTGGTTTACATTTTATACATGAATCATGTAGTTATTGTTGGTTATGGTGTGTTTGGTTGTTTTTTTACATTGATGGTAAATGTTTCCCCCAACATTCCCAATGCTCTCAACATTTATTTCCAGCCTTGAGAACCTTAGGGATGTCTCTTAATGCCATTTAGAATTCCATTTCCGTATAAATCTAATGGTTAGGGGTGGTACAATACATTAAACCACAAAAATATCATCTCTTTTTCATCAAATATAAAGTGAATGTATCTCTTTTCAATACATACAATATACCCTCTCAATGTGTCAATACATATAATTTTTCATGACTATGATTTAAAATGGTTCTATTATAATGGGATTAATGTTTATATATGAAAATGATGAAATCATTATAATTCATGATTGGTAATATCATTTCTATCTTATTACCTTAGGAATTATTGTAAAACAATAATGTTTTTCTTGTGTACGTTTGGACCACAAATACCATGAAGCGATGTGATTAAATTATCATTACTATTATACTAGGATAAAAATAAAATATAACTTGATGAATACATATGATACATATGATTTAATAATGATATTATAAAAATGAATTAATATTTACCTCTCTTTTATAACAACCATCTAAATAGGAAAATAACGTTTATTTGTATGAATAACATACTGCCTCAAGGAACAGTGTTATTCATATTTCTATGTCTAATTTTTTTGGATGACGATAAATAATTATATTATGAAAATATATGATATTTATGTAATTATTAATTATAAGGTGGTAATTGAATCAGAGTAAATGTACATATAACAAAAATAATTGCTTAAAATATTCATGATAAATGTATCCATTGACACCCTAAAATGATGATTTTAATAAGGAATTGTTGATAAATGGGGGAATTAAAATGTTAAAAAGGGATCAAGTATGATAATATAAGTGTTAAGATAAATCGTTAATATAATTATAAGAAATTTAAATATATTATATAGGATTTATAATGTTTATTTTATATAAGTAGAAATCAATATAATTGTTTTCTTTAACAATATCATCAATATTCATGATTTTTTTTGTTATAGTCTCTACGGGGGAAAATTTCTATATCATATACATTTTTTCGATAAACTATATTACACTTATAATATGATTTTTAAAAATTATTTTTACACATATTTTTCTTTGTAAAAATGTTTTGATGAGAGTAATTATTTTATTTTCCAAACAAGGTAAATTTTATCCTTTTCAAAACATTGTGAACTGAATATTTTTTTAATAGTTACTAATGAAAATGTTTTCCCACCCAATCAAAAATTATTTTATTTAAAGATCCATTAAGAAGATTTTATAGTTATTATAAAATAATACAATTTCTATTGTAATTTCATAATTATTTATAATAGTTTTATTTCATAATAGAAATGGTATTTTCCAATAGATATGCTTGAAGTGATATTTCAAAATTATTTTAAAATAATAATGATATTATTCGACTTTACCTAATATTTATTGTTGTTATGATACAACGATTCCATATTAATTTATTATCTAGATTTTTAATAAATAAGATTAAACAATGATTAAATAACACATTTATTTTCATGGATTTTATCTATAATGAAATGTTTATGAAAACCATTTCATTTCCTAGGTTTCGAAATAATTAATATTTTATTGATTTTATGGAAGAACGATGTTTTATTTTCACTATGTGGTTCATGGGTATTATATCATCCTCTAATGAATTTGGTAATGCCTAATTATATATATGCTCAAAGGATACATGGGAGGTTAACTCAATCCCCAAATAGGGTACAAGAGAGGTTATCATAATCCCTTTTTAGGTACAAGGGTGATAGAACAACACTAAAATGTAATGAATGTCTTGGTTGGTATCCATTAGTTAAGGTATTTAATGCATATCTATATGAAAAAATCAATTTATTATTCTAATTTTTTCAACTAAAGAATCATGTTCTTTGATTTCTATACTATTCATTCCTAATGAACGACAAGTTTATTTTCCATAACTAATGGTTATGATCGTTGATATATAGGATAGTGTTAAAAAAATTTAAGCTCACACCCTTCTGATATTTCTATTTTTCTATTATTATTGTTGTCTCTTATTCTTATCCATACATAGCATCTGCGATAACCCATTATTATGTTTTCTTCCCCAGGTTATAAAGAACGGGTTTATGTACGATATTTCTAAGAAGGGAACTATATTTTAAGATCCTTGTGGGAAAATATTTGTTTATCTATGAATCAATTTTCTAGTGTCCACGTTTCTAAAGTAATTAGTCCTGGAAAATTATTTAATATATCATTGTGTTATGTAATAAATAATCACCTATTAAGATTTAATATCTCTATACTAAAAGTGTTGTTAACTATAGCTGGTATCAGAGTAAGGTTTTGTTATGATTAATAAAATAGGAAGAGAAATACTTAGTATGAACCCTTGGTATATATATATTTGTATAGGATAAAAAACTAATTTGTTTTGTGGTGATATTGAATGAAATAGTTTAAACCTATGTTTTCATTGAAGAAGGTGTCAAGAATTAGATTTCCTATAAATAATTTTTCAGGATTATGTGGTTTTCCACACTTATATTTGTTTATCACCCAATGGTTTTTGGCTTTTGGTAATGTATTGAACCAAAAGGAATACTATTAATCCAATATGAGATGCACAATGAAATTATTATCCTCCAAAGATACATAATGTAATGGGATGAAACATGAGAAATCATTTTTCTATGATCACAAAAACTTCTCCAGCGATGAATCACATTGGGCACCCAAATTATAGAAGGAGTGAACAATGTTCTATTGATTTTGTCACTTGAAAACATCCAACTTGTTTTACTTGCCCTGGGGATTGACTTGTTGCTAAAAATGAATCATTTCCACTGAAAATATATCTTATGTTCTTCAGTTATGGGATTATGAAAAATTTATATATTTTGTTTACCATTATTATGGATAAGAATGTAAATAATGGAATATTATATATAACACAAGGTAACATGATGAAATTGAATCAATATAATGTGTTGAGTTAAAAAAATATTTTTTAATAATAAAATTCCATATTCCTTTCATTTCTAAATGTGGTTGAAATTACATTAGCTAAAACAGAAGTACGATGAATCCATTGGCACCTAAGTGTAAAATTTTACAAGACATGTGAGGTTCAATTATGATATTACCATGAAATATAATTTAAGATATATCAATTCTTTAATCGATTAAAATAATTTATCCAATGTGTATTACCATAAGTAACTCTAATATAAATGAATAAATAATTCAATGCGATATCAATGTGGAAATATATATTTGAGTTATCCATAAAACTCATGGTTTTAATAAGTATAAAAATATTGAATTCAACTTAAACTATAAAAATCGTGGATAGAATAATTTAAGAGTTTTATTTTTCGTATTGTGTATAAGGAAATATGGGGTAGATTGTCTTGAGGGTACTAAAAAAATTGTAGCTTGGAAATAAAGGCAATTGAATTATTGAATGCCAAAGTGATGGGAAGAAGGTATAAAATCATATTAATAAAGATATATATTTATATAATGAAACACTCACAATCCAATATTTTAAATGATGTGGGATAGGTCATTAAGCTAACTAGTGAACAAATAAAATGTTTATTGATGACTAATCATCCTCAGTATCCTCTTAGGAATAGGGGAAAGGGAAAATCCATTGAAATCACTATTTATAGAAATGGATTTGATAATTACATGGTGAAAGGTACATATATCATCCAATTTATAACTAAAAATTCATTATTTGATTTTATATCTTCCAAAACATTTATTTTTAAGGAATTTATAATTGGTATCATAGTATCCCCTCAAAAATTAGGCATTTAATAAGCTTTAAAAAACCCTAATTGTATGACTATCACATCCCATGTATATGATTCCTCTTCGAATGATTTTTTTGGGAATGTGTTATAGAGAAATAATATCATTTTTTAAATAGTTTAATTTGATGTTATTTTGGGAATTGATTGATGTTATTTAAAAAAACCGCACAATAATATCTGATTGGGGGAAGTAATATTTGATATTTTGACCCAACTATTGAATTTATATCAGTTTGATAAAAAAATAACTACTTATGGAAATTGTATCCATTATATGGGCCAAGATTATTAATCCAAATGGGAATTTATATAAGACAGTTGTGGTGAAAATCAAAATTGATTATATTTCTTTTGTCTAGGTTTTTATTGATGTCTTTCTAGAAGAGTATCATGGTTTTCCACAAAATTGGGATATTGATAATCCAATAGAACTCATACCTAGTAATAAACCTATTTTTAAGACTCTATATTGAATGGTCCTTATCGAATTCATTAAATAAAAGATGAAAATCTAGGAGGAAGTTATTATTGGATTTATTGGGACAACTGAATCACATAGGGGTGAAATAATTTTTTTAAATAAGAAATATAGATCAATGCAGCACTAAATTGACTATTAAGAACTTTTCAATATCGAAATCACAAACATATATCATCTATCCAAAATTGATGAGTTGATTGATCATATAAATTAATATCAATACATTTTCAATATTGATATTTATTTTAGATATCATTATTTTAATATCATTAAAGAGGACATACCAAATAAATCATTCAATATAATTTATGGAAAATACGAATTTACACCGATTCAATTTAGTCCTAATAATTCCACTTCTATAATCATGGATTTCAGGAATTTATTCTAGAGACATTAAATTGATCCATTTGTTATAGTTTTAATAGAAGATATTATTATATATTGAAAAATCAAGGAATACCATGAAGATATTTTTGAAATTGTGGTGAAAAACCTAAGGAAGGAGAATCATTATATAGAATTTCTGAAGTGAAAATTTTGGATTTTGAAATTTTCATTCTTAGGTCATATATTCTCTAGTGAGTTTATTTAAGTAGGCACTTGAATGAATGAAATTATTGAACATTATAGTAGTCCACCCACTGTGGATAATATCTGTAGTTGTCATTGATTGGCTAGATATTATTAAATCTTTTTAGAGAAAATTTAAAATCAATATAATATAATAACCATGTTATAATTTAATGGATCACTATATCTTTGTAAAGTTAACTTTGTGAAATGAATAATGGAATTTATGATAAGGATAGTCATAACAACTCTTTTTACTCCCCATAGTACTGGTGAGGGGTTTGTAATGTATAGTGATGCATCAAATAATGGATTTTTAAGTTTATTAGCTTATGGCTCATGAAAAATTATGTTTCATGAAAAAAATTATCCAAATCATGGTTTGGGGTTATCTTTGATAAATAATTCATTAAAGATATGGAGACATGATAATTTTAGAGACATGTGTGTCATATATAGTGATAAAAAAAGTTTAAAGTACATATTCCCTTAAAAATAGCTGAACATGAACCAAAATAGATGGTTGGATTGGATTATTGATTATGACTTCTTAATCCATTACCAACATTGGGAATAGAACATGGTGGAAAAGGCTCTATCTAAAAATGTTCACGATTGATTATCTATGACAAGGGTCCAAAAAGATCCAATATTAATGGATTTCCAAAATATTGTGATAGAAATAATATTGGAAGTATTAATAAAATTTGGATCCAATGCGGGGTCAACTATTTATTCAAGGGATGATTAACGAGGAACATGGTAAAGGAATAGTGTTAAAATATAAGGTCATAAATGTTCTTGTGATCGACCTTGATTTGGATGGAATAATATTGTTTTGGAACTACGTATGTGTCCCTAAATTATAGTATTTGAATAAGGATATTTTGGATTAAGTTCATATATAATCATTATTTATTCATCCCTAATGTGAAAATGTCTATTGTGATTTTAATGAGAATTTTTTGTGGAATAGACTTTGGAGAGATATTTCAATGTATGTTTCTTAGTGTATAGTATGTATAAAAGTTAATCCTAAAATTCAAAAAGTAAAGGGGATGTTGAAACAATTAAAAATAGTAGAATATAAATTGAAAAACATAACCATTGATTTTTTCATAGGTCTCTCAGTAATATCTATAGTGGTAATTCTATATGGGTTGTTATCAACCTCCTTTCAATTTTAGAATAATTCATCACTATTAGATAATATTATTATATTTTTCAACAATACTGGATATACACTACCAATGTGGTAGTTTTTGATGGTGCACTATATTCTGTTGTATGTGATTGGGATGTGAGGTTAACTTAATGTTTTGGAGAAATATTTTTCATTATAAAGATAAATAGTTAAAATTCATCATTATTTATCATCTTTTGATATATTGTAGTATAAAGTATCCATTAAAAGTCTAGAATTCATTTTTTTTACCTTTATCTGTTTATTTAAAAGTATGCTTGGATCAACACATTCTGTTGGTGGATTTTTTTTATAGAAATAGCTTTCACTAATGTATTTAGATTGCTCATTATGTTAACCACTATGGGATGAAGTACGACACTTCAAAATAGTGGGATGATGTGAGAGATAAAAATATTTTGGGACATAATATATCCATTTAAATTATAAATAAGTTTAGATCTATTCAACAACACATTAAAGAATCACAGATTTGATAAAAGAGTTTTGATAACATTCATTGGAATGATTTATAGTTTGAAGTGGTTGATAAGGTATTTCTATAATATTCATCTATATGAGGGAGGTGCGATTTACAAATAAATGAAAACAAATCCAAAATAATATTGGAAATTTTAAAATTAATGATCATAGTAGGATAGTGGCTTAAAGATTGGTGCCTACACTGGGTCTCTCTATACAGCCTAACGTATTCCATGTACTTTTCATAAGGATATGCATACCTGATCCTTCTAATGCACTGAACATAGATTTCATACTATCAGAGAAATATATTTATAAAGTTGAACAACCAATATAAAACTTGAATCATAGGGATAATATAGTACATTAAAATACTACTCACCTGGTGAAAATTCCACAGAGATGTGTGAAATTGAATGAAGCTACAGGGGAACTCGAGGATATAATAAGAAAATATCCTCATTTTTTTATCAGAGTGAAAAATATCAAGGGATAATTACATTTTAAGGGGGTTATAATTTTACACCCAAATATTTTTAAGGAACTTTTCTATATAAATAATTTTATTTTTTTGGATAGACTACGTTACATGAAAGAATGACCTTAAGAAAACCGTGTAACACTATTAACATATTATTTTTCCATTATGACCATGCCATTTTTTTCATGGTAATATAAATATATTTGTTATTGAATATATACTGCATAAACTTTTATAAAATGAATTCATTATTTATCAAAGGATTAAAATTAAAAAAAATGTTCAAAAAAATACGTTTTTTCTGAAATATTGTTTTTATGAATTAAATTTATTTTTATTTATTAATTTAATTAATAAATAGTTCCAAATTATATTAATTAGTTTCATATATTATTTACTTCATAAAATATTTTAAACATTCCAAAATTGTTTTTAGTATTTAGATAATATTACATCATGTTTCATGCTTAAAATATATTTTAACAGAAAATATATTTTTGTCACATTTTCGACAATCACATTAAAATATAATTTATTCTGTTTAGGTGTATTAAAAGACATAAAATTATTTTCGTATTTATAATTCAGATGTTCAAATTAAGTAATTAGTCCCCTCTTATTTTTAGTAAAAATTTGTTGTAACTATGGTAAAATTTATCAACTCGATAAAGGGTGAATTGGGTTATTCAAGATTATAAATTAGTGATAAGACCATGAATTTCCCATATTAATTCCCAATGGATGATGTAAGTTATACCATAAAAACATTATGATTTATGTTTATATTGTTTATCAGCCCAATCTTCCACGATACGCTTCTCTTTGAATAATACAATAGCGTGTTTTGTACGCAACTTTGAGTTCTAACACACCCAAAACAATCAAACTAGCCGTTAAGAATTGTAATGCCCAATTTTTGAAATTTTATAAATTTTATCTTTCAAAATTGACTTCATTTTTCACTTCGGAGTATATAAATTAGCTTATGGTGAATTTTTAGTATTTTTCTAAAAACTTTCAATTTTTGATGAATAGTGAAAAACACTGAGTTATTGTATAAAACCGACTTTTTATTTAAATAATTTTTTATTTTATTTAAATTTATTTTAGGTAAAAATAGATACATAATACCTATATAATTTCAATGTAATTAATTGGATTCAGTTTATATTAATTTTAGATATATAAAAATTTTATTTAACTTTTTACCGTATTTTACCCACCTCCTAGGAGCATTTGCAAATTAACATAAAACATAATTTTACCGCTACTGTGAGTTGAATTTCGAAAATATGAGATACACAGTTTATATTAGTAAGTAAAATGTGGTTCAATAAATGAAAATATTTTTTGGTGAATAGTAACTTTTTACTTTTATTTACCACAATTAAAAGTAAATAGGGTAATTAAGGGTTAAAATGATATTATTATTATCTTAACACATGTACTAATTCAATTGGATAAGTGTAATTAAACCAAAAACAACCTTAGGAATAAAATATTATCCTTTAGGTCCACATGAATTAGATTAGGACATTTATTATTATTTAATTGAAAGAAGAGTTAAAAGAGTTTAAATCATTGATTAATAAATAAAACATTTTTAATGTAGGGTTACACATAAGATAAATTCAACTATAAATTTTCATTATAAAGATAAAATGATTTCCTACATAATATTATTTTATTTATATTTTTTAGAAATTAAATAATTTAATTTATTTATGAAACAATGATGATGTATTAATTACCTAATTAATGAAATATTAAAATAATTGATATTATAAATATCCTAATAAATGTAATTTGAGACTTTTTATGAATTACAATAATTTTCTAGGCAAATATGAAATATTAGGGTTTGTTAGACGATTTTTTTTCTTAGTAATAATTCTTTTATGAATTTAGAAAAACCAAAATACCAAATAGTGTTAAAATTGACATAAAAGTGTTTTTAAAACAAATATTATATTATTAATTGATATTCTATTAATAAAAATATATGGTTCAGTCAAAAGACTTATATAATGATTGGTGTATCATTAATTAACCACTTGCGGTTCACTTGGATGTATATAGTATGTTTATTAACCATATCATATAAAAAACAAAGAACCATGGAAAATGTCAAACTATTTAACTAAGAGTTAAATCTAAAAGATATGGTTAATATAGTGACCCAAACCTATCTAAAACCAATTAGTTGAGGGGTTTTCGACCCATCCCCACCTTATCATTTAATTATTCCATTTTTTGGTGCCATTATAAACAAAAAATGTTTTTATTATAAAATAATATATCTAGTTTTTCCCATGGTTCCCCTCACCCCTCTTATAAAAGGGCACTCACCCTTCTCTCTAATTCACACCTTCAAATCCATTTGTCTTAGACAACCCCATCCCAATTACCCACTCAACTGTCTTACCTTCGTCCCAAAGGCCTTAATTTAGTCATAAATCCAACCTATGGAGCCCGTTTGATCAAATCAAAAGGGAGAACCCAAAGAAGAGGTAAATATTCCACCACTTCTTTCATGTTCCTTTATTTTTACACTTCCTCTTTCTTTGTTGTTTCCATTATAAATTAATTAATCTAGTATATTATATATACTTTGATGTTATTATAAATATGGTACACCCATATTCATTATTCTATCCATCCTTTGAATGACATGTCACCATACGGGCGTACATACGACTTACCGTCTCCATGTCGTGGTGTAATTGTTATTCAATACATTATTATTTGGAAGGGTATAATAATTCTGTGTAATTGATGTAAATAATAAATATAACATGATAATGATTATTTATATATGATATACTATAAAATTATAAATTATTTAAAAAGCAAAAGAATGATGTTGTCGCTCATGCGTACATATGGATTACTGTCTCCATGAACACGATGAGATTCATTCTCCATCATATCAATTCAAGAATAATTTTAATTTTATGATTAAAAATAATGTTTAAAGACTTGATATAATTTTGGATATGAATAAGATACATCCCACCCATAACAAATATGACTCATGTAATAAATAATATAAAGGAAAATGAATCTGTTTACACATGAATTGACGATAATACTAAGACATTATTAACAAATAAAGGTTAAAAGATCATATCTGATATAATATTAATGTATATGATTCTTGTATAATTTAATAACAATTATGTCACCATCATACAGGAGGTTAACCTACCCTCAACCAAGGAAATGTACAAGGAAAGGTTTAACTCTACTTTCTCATCATTATCCGAGGTTGTTTATACGTAATTATCAACTAGGACTTCTTTATCATCCACATCCATGTTTCTTAAATATGTATTTCAAAACATTATTACTATTTACTAGACTATGAGTTAAAGTCATTTATACCTTTTTTTTGTCTTTTACAAGATGCTTATAAAGTAATATTTCAGTCGTTTTCCAAACAAGGTCCTTTATAACCTTTTCGACAAAAATTAAGGTAAGAATGACTTTTTTTAACTTATACAGAGGGTGCCGCTATTTTCCGCCGTTATAACATCATCGAAGATTTCCTTACAAGCTTATAAGAATATTTCCAAAATAAATTTTTTCCTTATAAATTATGTGACTCTTAAATGATTTCAAAATAGAAAGAGATATTTCTCTAAAAAAAGGTTTTGATTTTATCTATGTCAACATCCTTTGATATATTTTAAGCTTATTTAAAGTTGATTTACTATGATAAAAAAAACTTTTATATTGTATTGAATGTTTTGTGATATGTTTTACTGTGGATGTATTATTTTTATACCATTCATGGTTTATGGATAAAGTATTTCAATTTCATAGGCTAGTTTTAATATGAATGTTTATGTTATGTTTAAACCTTTATATATGAGGAATGCAAAGGACATAGTATGTGATGGGTGGAGCCCACTACATCTCATTGATGCATCGGTAGGTATCATGAGACAAACTTGTTTCTTGGCACATGTCCTTGAAAAAAATCTTATTTTTAGTCTTAGCACAAGGCCTTGACTATGTGGTTATGAAAGTCTGGCATTGTGCATTCCATCATTATGAAAGTGTCTATTGATAATGCATGTGATTATTCGACTCGTAGAATATCCATGTGAGTAAGTAAATGGCATTATTTTGATTTATATTTTCCATATTATGATTAATTTTAGGTTGAAAAGGCTTTTGTTTTAGTTTTATGCATTGCACTAAATGTTTATTAATATTTATGGAAGCATCTGCTATATTGTTATCCTTACTGAGCATCTGAGCTCAACCCATTCTATGTTTTATTTTTCCCAGGATGCAAAGAAGTATATTATGTCTGACCTGTAGGGTTAGTATATGGTATCCGAGTGTTATCTATGGAAAAAATGTTGTTGTAGTTTTCCATTTTATGATGTAATGTAAACCTTTTGAATGTATCTCGTAATTCTAAGGATACTACAATAATCGTTATTTCTAGAATTGATATTTTATAATCATTCCAATGATACGTAATAATGAAACAACTTAGGGATTCTGGGGTTGGGGTGTTACAGTTGGTATCATAGGATTTTTAGTACAACCTTGGAAACTAGATTCAGATAAACTCTAATTAGAGTGCATAACCCTAAGATAAACTTTGAGGATTAGTAAAGAAGAACATCCTATAATTTTGGTATTGTAGAGTGTTTTTGAGTTTTCCAAACAATACATACCTTTCTGGATACGATCAAGTAGAGGCAGCTCTAGAACAGATGTACCTAGGGGTAAAACCCAAAAGCACTGATTTGAGCTAGACTCGTACCAGAAATGGTGCATGACAACGGGCCTCACTGCACTCTTGGATACGACACTCCTGGGGGATATGCTTAGGATAAATCTCATTTTTATTACAAACCATTATGAAGAGTTTATGACTACATACTTCCTCAAATAATGCATTTTTGATGATTATGGATTATATCTATAAATTTTTCAATTTATGTTATGTGTTTTACAAGTTTGGAATTATTTATTCTGATTCATAAACTATTCTAGTTTATGCGATTGTTTAGAAATGGAACCTAGTGGAAGGAATAAAAACTGTATCAATGAAAGCACTACATGTTGGGATTTCCCTCCAACTCAAGATAATTATTGTGGAGCTGGTGATGCAACTGGTGCTGATAATATAATAACCATACTGAGGCAACTCACTCAGGTTATTTATAATAACCTTACCTGTATGGAGCACCCTGATCCACATCATGGAGGATCAATGTTATATCACTTCATGAGGAAAAACCCACCAACATTAAATTGGAGTAAAAATGCATTAGTATCTATGAAATGGATAAATTTCTTTGAGAAAATATTTCACACCTTGGGGAGTAGTGAAAGGCAAAACGTTGTCTTAGAAGATTACCGCCTCACATGAGATGCTGATCAATAGTGGTCATTTATTCAAAACAAAAAAAGATTATGAAGTATCAAATATGGAACATAGGTAGTTTAAAGAGATTTTCTTAGAAAAATACTTTTCCTGTAACCATCAAGCAGATATGGAAAGGAAATTTCTGAGTCTGAGGCAAAAGGAAGATGAGGATGTCATAAAGTATGAAGCTAACTTTAAAAGGTTAGCGAGGCATGGTGTAGATTATATACATAACACCATAAGTAAGATTGATAGTTTCATTGATGGGTTAAAACCATTTCTCCAACGAGAATTAGTCTCACAATCCTTCTCATCATAGGAAGATATTGTCTCATGTGCTATCAAGACAGAAAAAATAATTCTCTAAGTCTTACGACTTTAGAGAAAAGCAAGAGAATAAGAGATATTCTGAACACTCTGGAAATGGAAATAAAAGGAAGAAGGAAAATGATGAATATCCATCCTGTAGTAAATGTGGGAAGAAACACCCCAGTACTTGCCTGAAGGGAATGTGAGTCTGTTACAAGTGTGTTGAAAAAGGCCACCAAGATCGTGATTACGAGGGGAAGAAAAAGGCTATCGATGTTGAATGCTTCTATTGTAGAGAAGGGGGTATTATGAGAATTTATTTCCAATTAATCAAGGGAACTTACCTCATAAAAGCCCAAGGGATCAAGGCCAATATTATGTTATCACTACTGTTGTGGTTGAATCTCCGAAAGACGTGGTGGAAGGTAATTTAATGGTTTCCTCAAGTTCAGAAAATTCATTATTTGATTCTAGATCATTTCATTATTTCATATCTTCCCAGTTTTCTAAGAAAATTAGATATTTCAAATTTGATTTAACAAGGGAGTTTTCATTCAAAACTCCTAAGGGAAGTATCATTGCAATATTGTTTTTTGCCTCAGTTCCCATTAGAGAATATAAATATTCTTTATCTACTGGTCTCATCATCATGCCCATGATTAAATTTGATATTATCCTAGGTATGGATTGGATTTCTAACCATGATGCAAAAATTTATTGTAAGAAGAAGAAGGTTACCATTTTTTATGACGATGATAAAGAACACCTTATCTTTAGAAAAGAAATGTCACCACTTGATTCTTATCTAGATCCACCCATAGTATCTCAACCAAATTCAATTATTGGTGAGGAAGAGAATGAAATAACAGTGGGTGAGGAAAGGAATGTTCAAATAGAGGATGTACCTATTATGAAATAATATGTTGTTGTGTTTCCAAATGATTTACATGGAATCCTCCAGAATGAGAAATTGAGTTTTCCATTGATTTAATTTTTGGATCAAGGCCCATATAGAAGACCCCTTATAGAATGTGCACTATGGAATTAATGGAACAAAAGAAACAACTAGTGGAATTGAGTAATAAGGGATTTATTTTCCCATGTGTTTCTCCATGGGGCGCCCATGTTCTTTTTGTCAATAAGAAAGATGGATCTACGAGGTTGTACATTGACTACGGGGAGATCAACGATATAACAAAAATGAAAAAGTATCCCCTACCTCGCATTGTTGATTTATTCGACCAAATTCATGGAGATCAATACTTTTCAAAGATTGAACTTCGATCTGGATATCATCAGTTGTGTGTGAATGTAACACCCCGAGATTTTATGAAAAATATTCTTTTTAATTTCATTAATGTCTTGTGTTGTATGCTACACCAAAAGGAGCTTGCACAACACGCATCCTTGACTTGCCTTTCATTACACGCAATCACGACCTTCCTTGATAGCGTGTGTTGTACGCAATACCGAGTTTCACTAAACAACGATATGCTATTAAAATATTATTAAAACTAGCCGTTATGAATAGTAATAACCACTTTTTGAAATTTTGTAAATTTTATTTTTTCAAAATGGATTTCATTTTTGGATTCGGAATATCGAAATTAGCTTAGGGTGAAATTTTGGTGATTTTCGGATAACTTTCATATTTTTATGAATAGTGAAAATTACTAAATTTTAATTAAAAACAACTTTTTCAATAGAAATAATTAATAGTGATAAATTATTAATTTGAGTGGGTTTAATGTATATTTAGAATATATTTTTACAATTTAATACAATGTTGGTCATTGGATGTAATTTCACATTTAAACCAGACATAAACAAGTGTCAATCTTTTGATAGATATTATCTCTTAAAAACACGCCTTTTGTTTTGACGACTGGAATTAATTTTAATATTAATTAATGCAACTGATATGTTTTGAATTTGGTAAAATAGAAATCATTTTTGAGTTCATAATATCAAATATAGCTTAGGCCTAATTTTTGGTATTTTTCTGAAAACTTTCAATTTTTATGAATAGTGAAACCACTAAGTGGTAGTTAAAAAAACTGAATTTTTCATAAAAATTAATTTTACCGCTTCTGTGAGTGGAATTTCAAAAATCTGAGAGACACGGTTGATGTCAGTAAGTAAAATGTGGTTCAATGAGATGAAAATAATTTTTGGTGAATAGTAACTTTTATTTTTATTTACTACGGTTAAAATTAAATAGGGTAAATAAGGGTAAAAATGATATTATTATTACTCTAACACATGTCCTAATTCTATTGGACAAATTTAATTCGACCAAAAACAAACTTAGGAATAAAATATGACCATTTAGGCCCACATGGATTAGATTAAAACATTTATTATTATTTAATTCAAAGAAGAGTTAAAAGAGTTAAAATCCAAGTTTATTTACTAAAACATTTTTAATATAGGGTTATACATAAGATAAATTAGATTATAAATATTCATTGGAAAGATAAAAATATTTCCTACATAATGGTATTTTATTTGTAAATTTTAGACATTAAATAATTTATTTTATTTATGACACAATGATGATTCAATAATTATCTTATTAATGAAATATTGACATAATTGATGTTATAAATACCCAAATAAATATAATTTGAGACTTTTTATGAATTACACTAATTTTATAGGTTATTATGACATGTTATTATTGATTTAATTAACTTTTTTCGAACTTATAATTCTGTTATGATTTTCAAAAAAATCAATTACTAAATAGTTTCAAAATTGACATAAAATAGGTTTCAAAACAAATATTATATTATTAATTGATATTTTATTCCTAAAAAATCTAAGGTTCGGCCAAATGACATAGATAAAGTTATATATATTAATAATAAACAATTTGGGGTTCGTTTGGCTTCTTATAGTAAGTTTATTAACCTTATAGTGTAAGAACACAAGAAGACATGCTAAAAGTAAAATTATTTAACTTAATGTTAAATCTAAATGATAAGGTTAAAATAGGAACCTAAACTAGTCTAAATTCTACTGTATGAGAGGATTTCGATCCATCCCCTCCTTATCCTCGAAATAAATCAATTTGGAGCTATTTAAAACCGAACTTGACATTATAATAAAATAATATTTCTAGTTATTCCAAAGGTGCCCCACTCCTCCCTCATAAAAGGGCACCCCCTCCCACTCTTCCTCACACAACATTGAGCCTTCACGCTCGGCCAAACCCTTCCCAATTCTCTTCTCCACTTCCCTAGAAACATCCTAGAGGTTCTGGTCTTCCTCAAAGTCCAATCTTAGTGCCCTATGTGGAGGTTTCAAAGAGGCGTATCGAAAAAGAGGTAATTTCTTCTCCCGATTCATTCAAGCTTCTTTCTTCTTCAACTTATTCTTCTTTAGATGTTTCATTATAAATTAATAACATCAGTATCACTAATATAATTATTTGTTGTTATAAATATTAAACAACCCCATTCCACCTTCTATCCATCCTACGGAAAACAAAATCACCGCGCGCGCGTACGTACGGAATACCGTCTCCACGCCGTGGTGTAATCTGTTTTTCCACCAACACCTTACATGGATGGGTATAATGGTGTAAAGAATAACTATACATAGTTATTATAACATCATACTGATTCTTATTATTTTGTATCATCCACTCCAATTCAATTCAATAATCATGAAAATGATATCATCGCTCGTGCGTACGTACGGACTACCGTCTCCACGACGCGATGAGATTCGTTCTCCACTTTAACCATTCATTAATGATTATAAAGTAAATATAATAAGTAATCATGAAATATATGACATAATAATGATAATGGATTTATGTATATATATATGTATGTCATCTACTTAATTCCATTCAACTCAATAAAAAAACGAAAACAACGTTCATGCGTACGTACGGCCTACCGTCTCCATGAACGGTGTATTTCTTTCCATTTACTGATTTATTAGATATACGTATATTCTGAATATATATTATATATAAATCATGTTTTATATTATGGAATTAATTAATCATGATCTACGTAATCATATGAATAATTACAAGTCAAAACACGGACGACAATTGAAACGATTTTACACAAAACGCTCTTTAACATGGAATTTACAAAAGAATGGGTAAAATAAAGTCATAAGTGAACCATATATGATATCATAACAATTAGTATGATTCCGGAATAAGTCACTGACATTATTTAAATAATTATACAGGAGTTTCGGACACTTACGAAGCAAATCGGACCTAAGGTAAGGGAAATATCACAATCTCATTTTTATCCGAGATTGTTTATACTTTGGCATTTACTGGGGTGTATTTTATCATCCAAATTTATGTTTCCTCAATATGTAATATTGTTTCAATCCACCTACAACTGTTTAAATCCAATTTTACCCTTTGGTAAGTTTTTATTAAAAGATACGAAAGGAATCTTTTGTCGTTTTTCGTACGAGGTACTTTTTGACTTTTCTGACAAAAGTACGGGAAGAATGTTTTTTTATCTTATACGGCATGAATGGATTTTTAAAACATTATTTCCAAGAATATTCCTTTAAAATTTTTCAAGTTTATTTTTAATCAACTTCTTTTAGTTTATAATTATATGACATATTAAGAAAGGAAAAGTGTTTTTGAAAAAGAAAGGATATTTTCCTCAAGAATTCATTTCAAGTGTTTTATCAAAATTATTTTCCATATAAGATAATATAGGGTTCTGTTTTTATCCCTATTATTACATTGATTTGATTATGTTGTGATGGAATTATATTTTTATGAATTCCTTTAACTTATATGAATTGTTGTATGATGTCACGATGTTTAAGATTCATATTTTTATTACATGGGTTATGAAATGATGTATGATTTATGATTTTGTGGCACACATAAGAATGATATCATTATGAGATGGGTGGGACCTATATCTACCTCCAATGAATTGGGTAAAGATTTTATATCTCATGAGATAGACATGGCTGGAACGGTAGATTATACCGGTTCAGTGAAACAGGACTGAAACGAGGGTGACTCGGTTCAGAAAGGGACTTTGTCCACTAAGATAGTCTTGGCAATGAGTCTTGAGTAACAAGAAATGATTCTCTATGATTATGTGTGTATGCCACAATGTTTCATGTTTTAAGTTATGATTATTGTGACTACATTTCACTGCCATGATTTATCCCATGTTATTAAATTATGCTCTCTTTTGCAGGTTAAGATTTTCAAAATGTTATGTTCTTATGATGTGATTGATATTTCTTTTGTTTAACCTTACTGAGCATTTGAGCTCACCCTTTTATGTTTTCTTTTCCCCAGGATATAAAGAAAGGTTTTAGGTATAAAAAAAGGAAGATCTTTATGGGAGATGTTGAAGATCTTTCAACAGGATTAGAAGATTATATTCCGAGTTTCCAAAGACACTAAACTATTACGATCCTTGTGTGTGTGTTTTTGTTATGTACTAAGTATTACACAAAAGTAATGTAATGTCCTTGTACGTCAGGCTTCGGGTCTCTACAGTTGGTATCAGAGGAAAGGTTTAGTCAACCTTTGGAAACTAGGATGCGAAAACGTAAGTGAGATCCCTAGAGATATTTCTAAGGTATGTCTAGGGATGTCCCTAAGGTTAAGTATACGTATAGGTTATAGTACTAGAATTACGCTAACGATCATAGAATTAAACCTAAGATGTTAGATATTGAAGGTACTCCCATTTTATTATGTTGTTTTCCCTAGCATGATTTTTGCCTCTCACACTATTCTTTTTGGGTTTTAGACGATGGCAGGAACCCGAATGAACCGTGTTGATCAATGCAATGGAAAATGCAATGATTTCCCTCCTGAACAAACAAATGTTATGGGAGATGGAGTGCAAAATCTTATTTCTATACTTACACAATCTATGAATCATTCTGGACTTCCAAATGAACAGAGAAGGGAACAATATTCTATTGAGTCCTTCATGAGGAAACGTCCACCTTCTTTCAGTGGGACTTCCGAACAACTTGTTGCTGAACAATGGATCAGTACCACTGAAAAGATATTTTCAGTTCTTCAATGTTCTGAACATGTTAAAGTCATCTTAGTAGTATATCATTTGGAAGGTGAAGCTGATCAGTGGTGGAATCTTATCAAGAATACGAGGCCAAGAGATGAAATTGAGTCCATGGAATGGGACGGGTTCAAGAACATGTTTTTCAGTAAGTACTTCCCTAGTATTCTTCGAACAAAGTTGGAAAAGGAGTTTCTTGAGCTGAAGAAGAAGGATGATGAATCTGTTGGTATATACGAAGCGAATTTTACAAGACTTGCAAGGTATGCATCTGGCATTATCATCCAACCTAAAAGTAAAGTTGATCGATTTTTCAGTGGCTTAAAACCAAGTCTTCGAAAGGCATTAGCTATAAGAGACTTCAGTAGCTATGAAGAAATTGTGAGTTGTGCTATCAAGGTAGAAATGGAAGTTGGTGTTACATATCCATCTCATGGTTTTGACAAGAAACGAAAGATGGAGTTCAAGGAGAAATCTCAGAATAATGGTGAAAAGAAGATGAATGTTTCCTTATGCACAAAGTGTGGAAATAAGCATGGTGGAGATTGTCTTAAAGGGACTAGAAAATGTTTTAAGTGTGGAAAAGAAGGTCATCGAGTAGCTGAGTGTCGAAGTAATGGAAAAAGGGTTTCTAATGATGTGAATAAAGAAAACACTACAGAGAATGCACCACCAACATTTCAATGCTTCAAGTGCAAGGAAATGGGGCATTATGCTAATAAATGCCCTAATCCAAGGGTTAGTGATGATCAAAATGAGCAACCACATAAGGCAAAGGAAAAAGGGAAGTCACATGCGATCACTATTGGCGATGTTGAATATGACAACGATGTGGTGGAATGATTAAGTGTTTATGTAATGGGAATCCAAAATAATGTTGTATCATAAAGTATTGGAATATTTATATATTGGTCTAATGTGGTATTCAAAGTGATTGAGATTTTTTTGGAAATAAGATGATATGCGCATAATGAAGGGAAAACGAGAAAACGAAATGTTTAATAGTATTCAAGAGCTCATGATTAATATAAGGACTAAGTGATATCATGGTTTGAGTATATAGAATTTTGAGGATTTGGTATGTGGAAAGTGCTAACTTTTAACTGCATTCATGTTTTCACTAAGGTTCAATGGGTATTCAAGAGAGTATATGATTAAGGCCTTTGAATGTTTAGAATGTGACCAACAATACATATCTTGTGATATATGGGGATCAACGATGTTATTAAATCTCTGGTAATCGTTTTCACTATATTATGAGAGTGGAATGAAGTATTATGGATAATCCTAAAGATTGGAATGGATTATGTTGGACATAAGTTAGTATTGTTTAAGGATAGAAGTTTTTTCGATATTATTGATGGGATGTTATAGTAATATAGTTTTATAAAAAAGGACAACCTGCAGGACGGGCGACAGCCCATCGCGTCGGACAAGGCTGTGGGAATCGAACACGCAACCGAAGTGCGACTAGCCTTTATCGCCTACCACTGGCCTACATGAAGTCCCTATTTATTATAAACTAGTTTTATTATATTAAGAAGTATGATATATGATGTATAAGTCCATTTTAGGAACCATATATGATTAATCTCACTATAGAATGACTTATGTATATTTAATAAATTTTGCTAACCTTTTGTTTGAGACAGATGGAATGACCTGTCATTCTATCACATGATCTGCTAACACTTCACGAATAACAAATTCAACTTCATTTATTTAAGAGATGAAATAGAAATTGTTCATGGCACGAACAACAGTGAGATTGTACCAAAATAAAGTAAGTTTTTATTCTAATTCAAATTCTTTAACTTTAGGGAAACGATCATGAAAACCAAAAATGTTGTCCTAGTGCTCTTATATCTGATTAATCAGATGGTACCTTAGATCGTCACAAATTTATGGATTTGTGATTGTTGGCTTTTCCATAGCCATGTTCTCTACCACTCTCCCTCAGAACATGATGGTTAAATTTTTCTTTTATATCCATATTTTCACCTATGTGGAAACCCAGTGATTAGTTTATTTGGGTAACCATTACGTTTCATACTTTTGATTTTAAAGATTGGGTTTGGTATTCCTTTTTACGATTTGGGTTTCTATTAAAGAAACTTTCAAGTAGTAAACCATTTATAACCTCGACGAATTTCGAAGGCGAAATTCATTTTAAGGGGGGTAGAATGTAACACCCCGAGATTTTATGAAAAATATTCTTTTTAATTTCATTAATGTCTTGTGTTGTAGGCTACACCAAAAGGGGCTTGCACAACACGCATCCTTGACTTTCCTTTCATTACACGCAATCATGACCTTCTTTGATAGCGTGTGTTGTACGCAATACCGAGTTTCACTAAACAACGATATGCTATTAAAATATTATTAAAACTAGCCGTTATGAATAGTAATAACCACTTTTTGAAATTTTATAAATTTTATTTTTTCAAAATGGACTTCATTTTTGGATTCGGAATATCGAAATTAGCTTAGGGTGAAATTTAGGTGATTTTTGGATAACTTTCATATTTTGATGAATAGTGAAAATTACTAAATTTTAATTAAAAACATATTTTTCAATCGAAATAATTAATAGTGATAAATTATTAATTTGAGTGGTTTTAAAGTCTATTTAGAATATATTTTTACAATTTAATACAATGTTGGTCATTGTATGTAATTTCACATTTAAACCAGACATAAACAAGTGTCAATCTTTTGATAGTTATTATCTCTTAAAAACACGCCTTTTGTTTTGACGACTGGAATTAATTTTTAAATTAATTAATGCAACTGATATGCTATGAATTTGGTAAAATAGAAATCATTTTTGAGTTCATAATATCAAATATATCTTAGGAATAATTTTTGGTATTTTTCTGAAAACTTTCAATTTTTGATGAATAGTGAAACCACTAAGTGGTACTTAATAAAACTGAATTTTTCATAAAACTTAATTTTACCGCTTCTGTGAGTGGAATTTCAAAAATCCGAGAGACACGGTTGATGTCAGTAAGTAAAATGTGGTTCAATGAGATTAAAATAATTTTTGGTGAATAGTAACTTTTTACTTTTATTTTCTACGGTTAAAAGTAAATAGGGTAATTAAGGGTAAAAATGATTTTATTATTACCCTAACACATGTCCTAATTCTATTGGACAAGTGTAATTAGACCAAAAACAAACTTAGGAATAAAATGTGACCATTTAGGCCCACTTGGATTAGATTAGGACATTTATTATTATTTAATTCAAAGAAGAGTTAAAAGAGTTAAAATCAATGTTTATTTACTAAAAAATTTTTAATATAGGGTTATATATAAGATAAATTCCATTATAAATATTCATTAGAAAGATAAAACGATTTCCTACATAATGGTATTTTATTTGTAATTTTTAGACATTAAATAATTTAATTTATTTATGACACAACGATGATGCAGTAATTATCTTATTAACGAAATATTGACATAATTGATGTTATAAATACCCAAATAAATATAATTTGAGAGTTTTTATGAATTACACTAATTTTATAGGTTAATATGACATGTTAGTATTGATTTAATTAACTTTGTTAGAACTTATAATTCTGTAATGATTTTCACAAAAATCAATTACTAAATAGATTCAAAATTGACATAAAATAGTTTTTAAAACAAATATTATATTATTAATTGATATTTTATTCCTAAAAATCTAAGGTTCATCAAAATGACTTAGATAAAGTTATATATATTAATAATAAACAATTTGGGATTTCTTTGGCTTCTTATGGTAAGTTTATTAACCTTATAGTGTAAGAACACAAGAAGATATGTTAAAAGTAAAATTATTTAACTTAATGTTAAATCTAAATGATAAGGTTAAGATAGGAACCTAAACTCGTCTAAATTATATTGGATGAGGGGATTTCTACCCATACCCACCTTAGGCTAGAAATAAATCAATTTGGAGCTATTTAAAATCGAACTTGACTTTATAAAAAAATAATATTTCTAGTTATTCCAAAGGTGCCCCTCTCCTCCCTTATAAAAGGGCACCCCCTCCCTCTCTTCCTCACACAACATTGAGCCTTCAAGCTCCTCCAACCCCTTCCAAATTCTCTTCTCCACATCCCTAGAAACATCCTAGAGGTTCTGGTATTCCTCGAAGACCAATCTTAGTTCCCTAAGAGGAGGTTTCAATGAGGCGTATCGAAGAAGAGGTAATTTCTTCTCCCGATTCTTTCAAGCTTCTTTCTTCTTCAACTTATTCTTCTATAGTTGTTTCATTATAAAGTAATAACATCAGTATCACTAATATACTTATTTGTTATTATAAATATGAAACAAACCCGTTTCACCTTCTATCCATCCTACGGAAAACAAAATCACCGTGCGTGCGTACGTACGGAATACCGTCTCCACGCCGTGGTGTAATCTGTTTTTCCACCAACACCTTACATGGATGGGTATAATGGTGTAAGAGAATAACTATACATAGTTATTATAACATCATACTGATTCTTATTATATTATATCATCCACTCCAATTCAATTCAATAATCATGAAAATGATATCATCGCTCGTGCGTACGTACGGACTACCGTCTCCACAACGCGATGAGATTCATTCTCCACTTTAACCATTCATGAATGATTATAACGTACATATAATAAGTAATCATGAAATATATGAAATAATAATGATACTGAATTTAAGTTTATATATATGTATGTCATCTACTTAATTCCATTCAACTCAATAAGGAAACGAAAACAACGTTCATGCGTACGTACGGCCTACCGTCTCCATGAACGGTGTATTTCTTTCAATTTACTGATTTATTATATATATGTATATTCTAAATATATATTATATATAAATCATGTTTTATATTCTGGAATTAAGTAATCATGATCTACGTAATCATATGAATAATTACAAGTCAAAACACGAACAACAAATGAAATGATTTTACCCAAAACGCTCTTTAACATGGAATTTACAAAAGAACGAGTAAAATAAAGTCATAAGTGAACCATATATGATATCATAACAATTAGAATGATTCTGTAATAAGTCAATGACATTATTTAAATCATTATACAGGAGTTTAGGACACTTACAAAGCAAATCGGACCTAAGGTAAGGGAAATATCACAATCTCATTTTTATCCGAGATTGTTTATACTTTGGCATTTACTGGGGTGTATTTTATCATCCAAATCCATGTTTCCTCAATATGTAATATTGTTTCCATCCACCTACAACTATTTAAATCCAATTTGACCCTTCGGTAAGTTTTTATTAAAAGATACGAAAGGAATCTTCTGTCGTTTTCGTACGAGGTACTTTTTGAATTTTCCGACAAAAGTACGGGAAGAATGTTTTTTTAAATTATACGGCATGAATGTATTTTTAAAACATTATTTCCAAGAATATTCCTTTAAAAGTTTTCAATTTTATTTTTAATCAACTTATTTTAGTTTATAATTATATGACATATTAAGAAAGGAAAAGTGTTTTTGAAGAAGAAAGGATATTTTCCTCAAGAATTCATTTCAAGTGTTTTATCAAAATTATTTTCCATCTCAGATAATATAGGGTTCTGTTTTTATCCATATTATTACATTGATTTGATTATGTTGTGATGGAATTATATTTTTACGAATTCCTTTTTCTTATATCAATTGTTTTATGATGTCACGATGTTTAAGATTCTCATTTTTATTACAAGGGTTATGAAATGATGTATGATTTATGATTTTTTGGCACACATAAGAATGGTATAATTATGATATGGGTGGGACCTATATCTCCCTCCAATGCATTGGGTAAAGATTTTATATCTCATGAGATAGACATGGCTGGAATGGTAGGTTATACCGGTTCAGTGAAACAGGACTGAAACGAGGGTGACTCGGTTCAGAAAGGGACTTTGTCCACTAAGATAGTCTTGGAAATGAGTCTTGACTAACAAGAAATGATTCTCTATGAATATGTGTGTATGCCACAATGTTTCATGTTTTATGTTATGATTATTGTGATTACATTTCACTGCCATGATTTATCCCATGTTATGAAATTATGCTCTCTTTTGCAGGTTAAGATTTTCAAAATGTTATGTTCTAATGATGTGATTGATATTTCGTTTGTTTACCCTTACTGAGCATTTGAGCTCACCCTTTTATGTTTTCTTTTCCCCAGGATATAAAGAATGGTTTTAGGTATAAAAAAAAGGAAGATCTTTATGGGAGATGTTGAAGATCTTTCAGCAGGATTAGAAGATTATATTCCGAGTTTCCAAAGACACTAAACTATTACGATCCTTGTGTGTGTGTTTTTGTTATGTACTAAGTATTCCGCAAAAGTAATGTAATGTCCTTGTATGTCAGGCTTCAGGTCTCTACAGTGAAGATGGAAGACATTCCGAAAACAGCGTTTTGAACAAGGTACGGGCATTACGAGTTTACAGTAATGCCTTTTGGATTTACTAATTCACACTCTATCTTCATGGATCTAATGAATAGAGTTTTCAAGGAATTTTTTGATGACTTTGTAGTGGAATTTATTGATGATATCTTGGAATAATCCATAATCTATGAAGATCATTAAGACCACTTGCGCATTATCCTGAAGACTCTTAAAATACATGAATTATATTGTAAGTTTATCAACTGTGAATTTTGGCATCAGAAGAATTTTTTTGGCCATATTGTCTCCAAGGACATAATCTCTATGGATCCTTCTATGTCCAAGGCAATCCAAGAATGGCCAGCACCGATGAGTATAACTGAGGGACCCTATTTTATTGGTTTATCTAGTTATTATCGACATTTCATCCAGAATTTTTCCTGGTTGGCTAACCCATTAACCAAGATCACATGTAAAGGGGTTAAATATGTTTGGACAAAAGAGTGTGAAGAATGTTTTTAAGAACTGAAGAGAATATTAGTCAATTCTCCTATATTTACTCTACCATCGGCGAATGATGAATTTGTTATTTATAGTGATGCATAAAAGAAAGTACTTGGTTGCATCCTTACGAAAAATGATAGGGTTATTTACTACGCATCATGATAGCTAAAAATTAATGAGAAAAACTATCCTACTAATGATCTTGAGTTAGCAGCTATAATATTTTCATTGATGATATGGAAACATTATCTCTACGGTGAAAAATGTGAGATATATACTGGCCATAATAGTTTGAAGTATATTTTCACACAGAAAGAACTAATATGAGGAAAAGATGATGGCTTGAACTACTCAAAGATTTTGATTTCACTATACACTACCACCCAGGGAAGGAAAATAAGGTGGCATATGCTTTGAGTAAAAAGGATCATGAAGTTTTGATCAAGATGGGAGTTGAAAAGGATCCTATATACATGGATCTTTAAAGATGGATATGGAAATCACCATGGCAGGTGAAACATCAATACTATTTCAAATGGTTTTCAAACCATCTTTTATAGAAAGGATAAATAGTTCTCCGACTGGTGATGTAGAGTTTTAAAATAAGTTTAATGTTGTAAATGATGGGAGATTGAGTGACTTTGTATATGAAGATGGAATTTTGAAATTTGGGACAAGACTTTGTGTTCCTGGTATACCTGATCTAAAAATTGAATTGTTGGATTATGCTCATAGTTCCAATTTCTTTATACACCATAGTAGCACTAATATGTATAGAGATTTGAAGGAACATTTTTGTTGGGTCAACGTGAAGAGGGAGATTGCTGATTTTGTGTCAAGATGTATGGTTTTTCAACAAGTGAAAGCTGAAAGGTAACATCCTGGAGGAGTCTTGCAACCTCTTCCCATACCTGAGTGGAAATGTGATAATATTACGATGGACTTTTTCATGGGACTACCAAAGACTCCTAGATAGAATGATGAAATACATGTCATTATTGATTGTCTTACCATGTTAGCACATTTTCTTGTTATAAGAGAAGATTTATCACTTGAACGATTAACAAGGCTATATATTAATGATGTTTAAAGACTTAATGGAGTACCACAATAAATTGTTTCTGATTGTGATCCCCATTTTACATCAAGTTTCTGGAAAAGTCGTTAGAAAGCCCTGGATATTGAACTTCATTTGAGAACTGCCTATAACACCCAAACTGATGGACAATTAGAACGGACTATTCAATCCTTAGAAGACATGTTGAGATCACGCTCACATTAAATTCATGGTATGTAGGATCAATATTTACCTATGGTAGAATTTTCCTATAACAGTAGATTCCATTAAAGTATTCATATGGCACCATATGTAGCATTATATAGAAAGAGATGTCGCACACCAACCTGTTGGGATGATGCTGGTGAAAGAAAACTCGTAGGCCCATAACTGGTGGAGGAAATGATGGAAAAGGTTAAGGTAATCCAAAACCACATCAAAGCTGATCAAAGTAGGAAGAAGAGCTATGTCGATAATCGAACGAAGGATTTGGAATTTCAAGTTGGAGATCATATTTTCATGGAGGTATCTTCATGGAATGGTGTTATACGTTTCACTAAGAAGGTAAAATTGAGTCCCTTGTACATCGGACCTTTCGAAATTCTACAACGAATTGGGGTTGTATCTTACAGTTTGGCAATGTCTCCAAGTCTCTATAAAGTTCATGATGTATTCCATATATCACTGTTGATAAAATACATGCCTTACCCAACGCATGTACTCAACTATGAGGAATTAGAACTGGAACCCAATATGTCTTATTGTAAAGATCCTGTCATGGTTCTTGATAAAATAGAACAAGTGTTGAGAAACTAGACGACTCGTCTGGTAGAAGTTCTATAGAGAATCTATAATATGGAAGAGGAAATTTGGGATCCCAAGGAACTTATGATGAAAAACCACCCGAGTCTTTTAATGCAGTAATATTATAGGAATTTATAGGATGAAATTATTTGAAGGTGGGGAGAATGTAACACCCTAAGCTTCAATGATACACCTCTCTTTGAATAATACAATAGCGTGTGTTGTATGTAACTTGAAGTTCTAACACACCACAACCAATGAAACTGGCCGTTATGAATAGAAATACCCACTTTTTGAAATTTTATCTTTCAAAATGGACTTCATTTTTTGATTTGGAGTATCAAAATTATCTTGGGGTGAATTTTTTGGTATTTTTTTTTGAAAACTATCAATTTTTTATGAATAGTTAAAAACCCTGAATTATTGTTTAAAACCGACTTTTTATTTAAATAATTTTTTATTTTATTTAAATTTAGTTTTGGTCAAAATGGATACATCATACCTATATATGTTCAATGTAATTCATTGGAGTCAGTTTATAATAATTTTAGATATATAAAGATTTTATAGAACTGTTTACCGTCTTTTACCCACCTCCTAGAAGCATTTGCAAATTTACATAAAACATAATTTAACCATTTTGGTGAGTTGAATTTCAAAAATTCTAGAGACACGGTTGATATAATTAAATAAAATTTTGTTCAATAAGATGAAAATAATTTTTGTGGAATAGTATATTTTTACTTTTATTTCCCACTATTAAAAGTAAATAGGGTAGTTAAGGGTAAAAATGGTATTATTATTACCCTAACACATGTCCTAATTCTGTTGGATAAGCATAATTTGACCAAAAAAACATTAGGAATAAAACATGATCCTTTAGGTCCACTTGGATTAGATTAGGACATTTATTAATATTTAATTCAAAGAAGAGTAAAAAGAGTTAAAATCTATGTTTAACAACTAAAATATTTTTAATATAGGGTTACACATAAGATCAATTCGACTATAAATATTCTTTAGAAATAAAAAAATATTCCCTACAGAATGTAATTTTATTTATATTTCTTAGAGATTAAATAATTTTATTTATTTATGACACAATGATGATACATTATTTACCTAATCAATGAAATATTAAAATAATTGATATTATAAATTTCCAAATAAATGTAATTTGAGACTTTTATGAATTCCAATAATTTTATCAGTTAATATGACTTATTAGGGTTGGTTAGATGAATTTTTTTCGAAGTAATAATTCTATTATGAATTTAGAAGAAACAAAATACCAAATAGTATAAAAATTGACATAAGAGAGTTTTTCAAACAAATATTATATTATTAACTTGTATTATATTACTAAAAGACTAAAATTCGGTCAAAAAACTTATATAATTATTTATTATCATTAATGAACCACTTTGGGTTCTCTTGGGAGTATATAATAAGTTTATTAACCATATAATATAAAAATACAAAGAGACATGGTAAATGTCAAACTATTTAACTAAGAGTTAAATCTAAAGGATAAATTTGATATTGTGACACAAACCTATCAAAAACCTATTGGTTGACTAGTTTTCGACCCTTCCCTAACTTAGAATTTAAATAATCCATTTTGGATTCATTTGAAATGGAAAATGATTTTATTATAAAATAATATTTCAAACTTTTCCTAAGGTGCCCTCACCCCTCTTATAAAAGGGCACTCCCCCTTCTCTCTTAGTCAAACCATCAAATCCATTTTCTCAACCAAAACAAGCACAAATACCCTTTCAATTGTCCTCCCTTCATTGTAGAGGACTTAATTTAGTTAGAAATCCATCCTAAGTATCAATTTTCATCAAATCAAAACGATGAAACTGAAGAAGAGGTAAATATTTCATCACCTCTTTCAAGTACCTTTCTTTTTCCACTTCCTCATTCTTGGTTGTTTCCAATATAAAATAATAACTCTAGTATCTTATATATACGTTGATGTTATTATAAATATGATTCAACCATATTCATTATTTTATCTATCTATTGAGTGGCACGTCACCATACGTGCGTACATACAACTTACTGTCTCCACGTCGTGGTGTAATTGTTATTCAATACATTATTATTTGGATGGGTATAATAATGATGTATAATTGACGTAAACAATTAATATAACATGATAATGATTATTTATATAAGTTATACCATCCAATTATATATTATTTTAATATCAAAAGATCAATATTGTCACTCATGCGTACGTACGGATTACCGTCTCCAAGAACGCGATGAGATTCATTCCCTGTTGTATCCATTCAAGAAAAATATTCATTTTATGATTTAAAATAATGTTTAAAGATGGGATATCATTCTAGATATTAATAACATACATCCCATCCGTAACAAAAATGACTCACATAACATATTATATAATGGATAACAAATCTGTTAACACCTGAAACGACGTTAATACTATGATATTATTAGCAATGCAATGTTAAAAGATCATATATGATATCATATTAATGTATATGATTCTTTTATAATTTAATAACAATTATTTCACCATTATATCGGAGGTTAAACTACCCTCTACCAAGAAAAAGTACAAGGTAAGGGTTAATTCTACAATATCTTCATTATCCTAGGTTATTTATTTATAATTGTCTACTGGGACCTCTTTATCATCCACATCCATGTTTCTTAAAAATGAATTTCAAAAAATTCTTACTATTTACCAGATAATGGGTTAAAGTCATTTATAACATTGTTTGACTTTTATAAGATGTTTATAAAGTAATCAATCCATCATTTTCTAAACAAGGTCCTTTATATCCTTTTCAACATAATTAAGGTAAAAATATCTTATTTTAACTTATACGGGAGGTGTGGATATTTTCCGCCATTATAACATCATCAAAGCTTCCCTTAAATGCTTATAAGACTATTTTTAAAATAAATTTTTTCTTTATAAATAATGTTACTCATAAATGTTTTCAAAATAGAAAGAGATATTTCTCTAAAAAGGGTTTTGATTTCATCTATGTCCACATCCTTTGATGGATTTTGTGATTATTTGAAGTTGATATATTATGATACAAATATTCCATATTGTATTGAAGGTTTTGTGATATGTTTGACTGTAGATGTGTTATTTTTATACCATTCATGGTTTATAGATAAATTATTGACATTTCGTATGCTAGTTTTAATACGAATGTTTATGTTATGTTTAAACCTTTTCATGTGAGGAATGCATTGGACTTAGTATGTGATGGGTGGAGCCCGTTATAGCTCCTCGATGCATCAATAGGTCACATGAGACAAACTAGTGTCTTGGAACAAGTCCTTGACAAAATATTATTTGTAGTCTTGGCATAAGGCCTTCACTATGTGGTTATGAAAGCCTGGAATTATGCAATCCATCATTATAAACGTGGCTATTGATATTGCATGTGTTTATTTTAATAGTAGTAGTGAGTAAGTAAATGGAATTATTTTGATTTAGATTTTCTATATTATGATGATGTTTATGTTTAAAAGGATTCTTTTTTAGTTTTATACATTGGATTAAATGTTTATGCTTATTTATGAAAGCTTCCACTATATTTTTATCCCTACTAAGCATCTGAGCTCACCGCTTTCTATATTTTATTTTTCCCAGGATACGAAGAAGTATATTATGACTGAACTACAAGCATAGTCTATGAGATCTCAATGTATTCTATGGAAGCAATTTTGTTGTAGTTTTCCATTTTATGATCTAATGTAAACCTTATGAATGTATCTAGTACTTCCAAAGCAACTAAACTAATCAGTCTTTCGATACTTGATCATTTGTGACCATGCCCAGGATGCATAATAATGCACCAACTCGGGGATTTTGGGATTGGGGTGTTACATTTCTTCAGACTCATTTTCCATCAAAAAGGCTTTATATTATTTAATTCAACAAAAGTTACAAAAAATAAATCTTTTTATTTTAAATATATATTTTTCCATCTAGGAACAAACAAATCTATGAACAAATATATGTGATTTTTTTTATCTTAATTAAATTATTTTCATGTTAGTAGTTTATATATAATTATTATTAATTATTTAAATACCATAATTTGTTAAGGAACACTAATGATGTATTTATCCATTTAAGAATAATTATATTTAATGTTTCTAAAATATAAAAATAGATATAATTTTAATGAATTAATGTTCCCACATTAATTTTATTAATCTATATGATAGATTACAGAGGTATTAATAAATTATATTTTAATTTCCCATCATTATTGAGGTATTAATTTTTAAATTCGTTGAATAGTGTTAAAATTGAAAATAATGAAATTTCATCAATATAATATTTTATTAATTTATTTTAAAATAATAAAAAAAATTAAATAAGACATGGTGTATAGGATATGGTAGAAAACTTAATCAATTTTTAATTTATGGTCTTATTATCTCAATATATATAAAATTAAATCCCATTAATATTGAAAAATTTGACTCCATAGTTAAAATTAAAATTTGATTAGTGTTAATCAAAATGATAATTTTAATACTTATACAAAAACATTTTAAAATTCAATTAAATTATGTTATTATTACCATATATTATATTATCTTATAATACATGGGCATTAGGTGATAAATATATTGATATTTAGTTTATTGTAATTCAATCATTTTGGTAATTCCAAAAGTTCCCCAAAAATTAATTATAAAAAGGAACTACATCCCTCAAATTTTCACACAACATTGAAACTAATTCCTATACCAACCCATAAAAATTTCTCTTTTAAATGTACTTATACATGTATTTGAGGTGTCCTAATCCAAAAAATCCAGCCTAATGTGTCATGAACATACCCTAACCAGGGCTCGAGAATAAGCTACACCAAGACAACGTCCATAGGCCCGACGTGGTGAAAATAATTGAAAGGTATATCCAAAATGGGTGGCAGTTTTCTACAATACTGACATAGACACACAAACACCAAGTCATCTCAATGAGTTTGTGCATAAGAATAATAATAAAAATTAAATATATAGAATAAAAAACAAACATACTCATCCTATAGGGTGTAAAATAGTACAGTAGAATAAACTAAAATGTAAAATTGAAAAAATAAATTCCCAACTAGAAGGATGTCCCCAAATGAAAAAAATAGAATTTCAAATTACTAAGAGAACACATAATCTGATATCTAGGTTCCTACCAATATACATGGTTTAAGGGACCATGGTCCATAAGAACCTATGAATTCACAAAAGATATGTTCATCATCTACATTTGACACAAAATGTGTAGGAAAATCCATGTAGGTGTGAGTATAAAAATACCCAGTAGGATGCCCCAAATGTTGAAGGGGGATAAGTAAAAGTCCTGATAACAATAGATATATAAACAATTCATCCAAAAGAGAATGATTAAAACAAATCCCATAACACGGATATGTGTATATATATATTAAAATCATTGAATCTAAGATGAGAGATAAGAGGATCTCCACCTAAGAGCAAATCCCAAGAAATGACGACAAAAAATTCAAAGATGCCCGTCAATGATTCCCAACATCTCGTGTGTCTGCCTAGAGGTAACCATATAGAATCCAACACCTCTCTATTGTGCCACAAAATCAGGGCGGATTTCCAATCAATCTGTATCCATTGAGGTCCCAAACCCTAATGTGTCAGGGTGTTCCACCCTATAGGAAGAGGACATAGGCCATGATGTGTCTGGGGGGTTCCAATATAGTGTCTTGGGGACCCACACCTATATTATGGAATGGATGGATCCAATCAGTAGATAGAGGAATCATTCTCTAGTATATCAGGGTGGTTCTACTGTATAGTATGATGATCCACACCCAAGTGCATCATGAGGGTTCATCCTTGGTTCCACTTGTACCCAAACCCAATCCGATAAGGGGTTTAACTCAGTTGATATAGAACCTACACCATAATTTGTCAGGGGGGTCCAATATATAGGTCGATGAACTATGCCCTGTTATGCTAGGGTGGTTCTACTCTGGTCTAATGAGGTCCAGATACATATTCTATAGTGTGTTCCACTCAATAGATAAAGGACTGACTCCTTAGTTCATAATGGGGGATTTGATTCAAGTGCATCTTGTGATTCGATTTATAATCACTTCCATAATCAAGTGTGTCATAATTAATAGTCAAACACATAAAATATAAGGTTTCATATGTAAATCCAATATGAATTACCCCAACACGTTCTACATGAAAAAACACTCAGGATAGGCATTTCACGGGAAAAAAATTCAATTTCAAATGAAGGAGATAGGAGATGATAATTTTTTACTCAGAAGGAAATAAGGGGTACACAGTGTGTGAAGGGACCCATATAGTTTATGGTCCTACTCAATTTAGTGGATTTGTACCAAATAGAACATGTATTACTTACCATTTAGGGATATATAGTGTGTAATTGGTCTACACACTGTGTCCAATCCACATAGAGTCATTCCCACGCACCCAGGAAATGTATGTATATCCTTCAGGTTTCCTTCTACTTTAGTACATGAAAAGTATCTTTACATGGGTCTCCTCCCATGTCTCTAGTTATTCTCATGTACATTATCACATTGTGTTTTCCTCACCATTTTGGTGCACATGTACTCCCAGATTAAACGTCGATCCGAATGCACATTGTCACACAACGTGTGGGTCTACCACATTGGGTGTGATACAAATAATTCTACAAAACCCTAGCATCCATATACATGGTCCTAGAATCTATGTGTTCTTTAGACTACATGGAATATATTTTAACTTTTGAAGGAATAGTATATCATAACATCATGCATCAGATCCGGTTATTCTTTCCTGAAATCTGACCACGTATCCTCCCAAGAAATGTGGTCATATCTTTGGCCAGTGATTTTCATTCATCTGGTGGATGAAAATTATTGTCTTATTCTTTCACACATATTATGTGAACCAAGAACATATTTGGTTCTTCTTACCATTATGTTTTGGGTAATTATAATCAAAATGTTCACCCTCAAATCATAATCCAATTGAATCTTTCCATGATATATTGATCTATCCTTCAAATAATAATCTGCCATCAATCTAGGGTTCTGATTGGGCTCAATCCCTATAATAAATTTCAAATCACAACATCATGGTTTCATGATTACAAATTGGAAATCTTTTTCTGATAAATGCACTAAAAAAGAATTAAAAATAATTTTCCAAGGATACATGGAAATAAAATAAAATTGGGATCTCTGAGGTTAGAAGACAATTGAAAAATTAATTTAATTTCAATATGCATGTGTATGCCATTTCCCACAATTGGTACAAATTGTATAAATGCAATTATCATTCTAAAAAATATAATCTAGTGAGGCGTAATCCAAAAATAATGAGTCCTACCTAGATATTTGATCATTTTAAATTGAAAAATGTGATCAGAAATGATTGATAGGAGTTGTTACATACACTATGATTTGATCTCCTTCTATCCATGGTTTCATCATCATCAGAATTCTATTTTCTAATTGATGGGGTGGAAAAAGATCTCAATTAAACATAATTTATGAGTATAACCCTTTGAGAATTTCTATATTGGTGAATTTAAGGGAAATCCCAAACTAGGATGATGATATTTTTAATTAAAGTAACTATTTGATTAACCATATGCACACACCTCCATAAGTTAAGATTTTGAAGACACTATCTGGAATAGTTTTTAGTCACGCATAGAGAAAAAATTGAATTATGTATATAACAGTGGTCTCATAGTTATGATAAGAGAATCTATTTAATATTTGACACATTTTCTTTAACAAACTACACAATCATGATAAAAAATATAAAAAATAATTTTATACAATTAAGTTGTGGCACAAAGGGCCTCAGAATGACACACCATCTTAATTTCTGACTCCGATGATATATGAAGAATTATTTAAAAGGAATAAAATGTATTAACTAGTTCTCTAAATCATTCCATCCAAAAATATTTTCAGCCTGTACCAGAAAAATATACTTAAAAACATAGGATACTAAGCCCGCTTCTGGATCTCCTTCTTCAGAGACCGCTCCTGTATGTTCCTATGCCACCACAACCCATGAAAAATAGGGATGCTCCATCCAGGGATGGTCACCTATTTTCGATCTACAATCTCCATTGTGTTATCTACAAAATTTTATCCATCCTCAATGACCAACTAACCCCAGTGAAAATTGTGCATAGTATTATGCATGTATCTTCTCAGCTGTGACACATGGAAGACATCGTACACAAGATCCAATTGTGGGGGTAGGGAGAGGTGGTAAGAAAAATCACCAACCCATTACAAGATCTAAAATGGACGAATGGACCATGGGGATAGCATTCCCCTGAAAAGGAATTTTTGAAATCCTAATCCTATGTAGAATCTAGGGAAAATATGGTCTCCTTAATCAAAAACCAAAAAATTATTAAATTGATCCATGTATCATTTATTCATACTCTTTGACATCATCATCTGATCATGGATGATCTGGATCTACTCTATCGTTTCTTGCACCAACTATGCACCCACAAGAGATTCCTTTCCAATTACTATAAATCATATTGGTTACCTTCATGGCCTCTAGTATAGGGCCTCAAAAGGTGACATGAAAATAATAGAGTGTTTTCTATTATTATACACAAACTCCATAAAGGTAAAGTGATACACCCATCTCCAGTCAAAGTCTAACATGAAGTACCTCAACATATAATCCATCACTTGGATAAGGTGATATGTATGTATTTCTATATATGGGTTAATGTTTTTAATAATACCCATATGGGTCCATAATTCCATCTACATGACTCTCCACAATCCGGATCTAAACTACACAACACTTTCATAGACAATAGTTAATGGAACCCCATGAAAGAGAAAAATCACCAAAAACAAAATCTTCCCCAAACACTCCACCAAACTATTCTCCCTAATAGTATGTATGTTTTATGACTTTATCATTTGGTCAACTATCACATAGATAAAATCACAGTCCTTCAATGCATTTGGATTCCCTGTCACTAATTCCAAGGATTTTTCAACCAACATCCACTCTAGGATCTATATGGTCTATAAAAAAATTATCGGGACCTAGTGTGAATCCTTCACCTTATAAAAGTTGAGACACATAGAGATGAGAACACCTATGATTCGTCTCATTCCATACACACACAAATGATGATGTAGGTCTCTATACATATTCCCCACACCAGAATGTACAATTAAAGTTAATTTTTGGAACTCTCGCATCACCTCCACTATCATCGTGATAGAGACCACCACCCATCTCAAGAAAATGTTGACATGATTCACTCCTATAGAATATCCATCTGGAGAAACACATGTGGATATATTTTTATGAAATACCTCATAGTTCATTTCTCCCAACTAGAACTCTCTCAAATGCTCAAGGAGTGGAAGAGTCAAAACCATTAGATAATGAAAAGTTCAACCCTCCTACTAAAGTGTGGTATGATGCTAGAAAATGAATTGCTCAAAATCCTCATTCACTAAGTGACCTAGTAACTTTTTACTAAGGTCATATTCTACAATGTCTCATATCACATGATCATAGAATATATATTATTCATTGTCCTATAGAAATTCCAAAAAAAAACACATTACCAAGTTTATGTCCTTCTACCCGAAGAAAAACCTGATACTTTTATGATCTTGTTAATCCACAAACTGATCTCCTAGAAGATCGTGCCTCCACATTCTTAACAAAGTGGAATCCTTTCCATCTCTATTCCATGATTCATGTTATTATAATCATTATTTCTAAAATAAATTGACCTATATGTGATAATTTATTGTTTTTCATCACACCATTGATGATCTTAGCTCTTGAGGAATCACAATACACTATTTACTACATGCCATTCGTTTGTAGTCTCAATAATGGAGAACACACATTCCTTAGCCTCAACTACTCAAAGGCCCTATGGAAATGATCATTCTAGGTATAAGGATACCCTTTTCTCATCTAAGTTATCAATGGGGGTGTAATATTGAATTATTCTACCATAAAACTCTTATAGTACCCTTCCAATCCAAGAAAGCATTTCACTTTTGACATATTCTTGGGTTCATCCCAAGAAATAACATCATCGATCTTCAAGGGATCCATTGAAAAAACTTCTCATAAATGAAATTCCCACGACAGTGGACCTTGTATATTCTGAACCGGGGCTACAAGAGAATCCTATAAAGCATATACATCCAATGAAAATATTAGACCACCCTCAATTTCCCTGTATACTCATCCAATGATGCATAGTAGTTGAGTATGTCTTCCAGGAAGACAAAAATGAAATCATCCATGTATTGTTGGAAAACCACATTCACCAAATCTATAAACACTTCAATGGTATTTGTCACACTAAATGGTATCACCTGGAACTCATATTTTCCACAATTATATCATAATTATATCTTTGGAATATCATCCCCGAGAACTCTCAACTAGAGGGCTCTGGATTTGAAATCAATCTTTTAGAACTATCTCATTCCCTGAAACATGTCAAATCAGTCGTAAATTCTTGAAAAGGGTTACATGTTTTTATTGTTCCCTAATCGAACAATCACTTTACTTGTAATAAGTAAAATAGGTCAACAACTCTTGATAAGGGTTATAGGTTTTTATTGTTTCCTCAATCATGCAATGATAATCCAATAAAATCCACAAAATTCTATCCGCATTTTTCATGAAAAACCATAGAGCAACCCCGATTGACACATAGGTCCTGATGAAACTCTTCTCTAGAATGTCATCTCACTAAAATCGCTGATCTCAGAGCTGGGTAGGGGACATCCCATATGCAGTGATGCTATTTTAATGGTCATGATATGGAATTTGATACCTAATTGAATATCTCTCATCGTAGTTTGTCCTCGATCATCCTTGGGAATGATTTCCATGAAACTATCCATGGATAAAGGAAACTGGATGCCTGAAGGGCCTACTAAACCAAGGGATATTCACCCAAAATGATTGTAGGAGGGATGCATACTCCTCCTCACAATACCGACTCTTCCAACCAAGATATATTTATTTCCCACAAAGGAGACACTATTACCATCATTTAAAAGGCATATATAAATCATCTATGGGGATATAAAATCTAGGTTCCAAGCACTAAAAACCAATCTATACTAAATATAATGTCATATGGTTCAATGAAGTTGACCGAATGGTCCCTTGTGACCCTCTATCCACCATGGGATAAATCATATTTCCCATTGATAAATGATACATAATAATTGTTTCCAATAGGATCCTCAAGACCAAGCATAAAGAAAACACCACAACTGGGACATCCAGATCTCGCACCAAGAGTAATGATATAAAGAAATGACTCAAAAGAGTGTATAAGAACAATAATGAAATTGTAGAATAATCACATATCATAAATCTAATCATATCATGTTCCATGACATTATAAATCATCATAACTTATAACTATCTGTAGACCTGACTTCTAGATCCCTCATCCAGACATGGGATCTCTATTTGTGGTTGTGTAAGATTCTCATAGCATCATACACCACCCACATCTCATCCACATAGATAAACACATGATCCTCGACCATAGTTTCCTCATAGTCAGCATCATTGATCATGACGTTGTCTCTACTATGGAGGTCCATTTGAGATATGTTCTCCCTCCTCAGCACATTGGGATGGGAAGTCATGTGACTTGTGACCTATCCTGTCACAAGCATCAAACATCCCCCTCCATGGAACCCTATTTCTCTTCAATTTTAATTTGTCATATGACCACTTTCTATTGTTTCATCATGGGGAGTTATCTTGTCTTTATATCATGTAGATAGGTTCTAGTTAGTATTTATAGACAACTCTTACCTTTAACACCCAGTTCCAGATCTAGTTTTATACAATCCATCTTATTGCAAGATCTTTATCACCAGTTCCCAATCCAACACCCGGAAATATGTGGTACTTAATAAGGGACACACACTATTATAAATCTATCTAAGGATTCCCTCATCAAATATCCATGCTTGAAATTATCAAATCGCAAATTAGGTATAGGATGTAGCACATATTGTCTATGAACATTGCTGCATACACAACCACTATCGTAACTACCTTATATTACTCTTGAATCTCTTAAATAAAAAATGAAAATAATGAGGGAAAACACTCCTTGAAAAATATTTAATTGATGGTGGGACCGATGAGTGTCAACTAATCATGCATATGGGTTACCATACTCCATTAGCACCCAAATAATCCATGGAAAATGAAATATTTCATCACAACCACCTGATTTATGGGTGTACTGATAAGCCCAAATATATGGACCAATTATTCTAGCCAACCATCCACTGTTTGTTGGATTTTTACATCGCATAGCCCTTATAACCTTGAATTCTAGAACCCAAGGAGTTCACTAACCTTTCTTGCATCATCAGCCTCTTTGAAAGAACCCATATATTCTTTTCAGGTATGTTTTCCTTTTCGGGTCATTTTTTGGAAATGTGGGTTTTTAGGAAATTTTCGAAGTACACATAGTGTACTTTATGAGCACACACCATGTACGTGGTTACCATAGGTAGATGTGTGTTGGCTGTGTAGTTCCCATTCACATGACCATGTGGGGGTGTCCTAGAGGCCACCAAAAGTGGAGTATGGAAACAGAAAGTACACGCCATGTACTTCAAAAGTAAACGCCGTGTACTTTCTTTTTTTCATTAAACACAATGGGGTCGCGTCTGACAGACAGAACACCCTTCTTCTAAGTTTCGTTAATCTGAGAGAACTCGTACGACCATGAGCTTCCTCTGAGCCCCTGAGCCTCTATTCGATCACTGATTCGAATACTGTTGATTGCATTGGGATTTCCTTGGTAAGCTCTCTCTTCTGCTTGAGCCTCATTTCACGATTCATGTTCTTTCTTAGGTTATCCTCCATTGATCTTTTTAGACTTTTTTTGTAGATAATTGGAATTCTAAGGTGATTCAAGCCTCAAGGTTCAAGTGTAGCGATCTTCTAATGTCGAATTAGTTAGTTTGTGCCTTTATGTTGAAATTATTTGAGTTTTATGTTAAACTTTTCCCAACACCCATGAACGAGGTATTGCGCGTTTACCGTTTTAGCCCTATTTTTTGACTTCTATGCTTTTATGCTTGATTAGATGATATTTGACTGTGAATTGGGTGAATAGATTCGATTTGGAGGATTTTCCCATGCATGTTTTTTCTTTTTTGACCCTTTGGTTCTAGGTTTCCTTTTAGGAAGCTCTTTACTTTCCCATGAATACTATTGTAAGATGGTGTGACTTTTGTTCTGGTATGCTGTTATGCTATAGAATGATAGCCAATAAGTTCTTGAGGGTTACCTTGGCTGATACGCACTGTGATACATGTTTGACTTACATTGGGATGTGTGAACATGATATATAGACCATTGGGAGAATGAACGTAAGGGCATCTCCAGAGTGTCAATCCTAGTTACGATGTGAGAACATGGGGGGGAGGGGGAATTGATGCTGAGTGGTTCCTCAAAGAGTCTGTAGTTCCTCAACATGGGCCACAAAGGGAATGTGATGTATGTGATTCTATGGAGCATCATTCGTTACGATATGAGACTATAGGGGGAATTGATGGTGAGTGCTTCCTCAAAGAGTCAATTATTCAGCTGAACCAGAGGGGTTAGACTGATTGTACTGCCCAGAGGGTTTCTTGTACTTGTTAGGTAGGACCAGATGGGATAGGCTGTGGGCATTTCCCAGATGGTTACCTTTTGGTTAGCTTCTTTATTGTGTTGATAGATTGGACCAGAGGGGATAGACTGTGGGTACTTCCCAGATGGTTACCTATTTTTGTTTATCTACTTGGTTAGTTGTTGCTTGATATTGAAATTGTTGATTCTTTACTGTTGAGTACTCTCCTGTTTACTATTTTCCGTAATTTTACCAGCCATATATTCAATGACTGTTAGGCACATATCTCGTGGTGGTGGCCTACTGGGATTTAGTCTCACATCCTTTTTGGGCCATGCTTTTGGGCCCCAACAGATTATATTATTGCAGGTATAGACAAGGGAAAGCGCCCTTCTACTTCAGGTACTTGATATGTTTTAGAGATGGAGATAATGGGACCAAGCATAGGCTTGCGATGTTGTGGAGCTGATTAATGTTTTTTTGTACTTGGTTTAGTTCTGTATTTCCGCATTGAGCATTTTTTCACTGTTTTCCTAGAAATATGTATCATGCATCATTTTATACATGTGATCCAATTTATTCTATTAGTCTTCAGCTATTTATTTTTGTATGATATTGTTACAGATTCTGTTCTTGTATGTAATTGTTTACGTTCGCTATGTACTCTGCCAATGAGGGCATAGTTTCCCCACTGTCACACCCATGGTCCTCGCTGCTAGTCGGGAGTCTCTGGCTTTCGGGGAAATGCGCATGAGGCTATGTGACCGACCGGGTATGGGGCACCTTTGGGCGGCTTCTGGAACCGGGATGTTACAAAGTTGTATCAGAGGAATTATTTTCTTCTGGACTTACTGTTTAGAGCCTATAGCCAGGGATAAGAGGGAATCGATATAGGTTAATAATCTATGCCTGGGAGTAGCTAGCCCGTGTAAAGAGAAAAACCAATCTACCTCGTTTATTGAAATTTTTCTGGTTTTACAATTTTACAATTGACTTGATTTCTCCATTGGGGGATTCACATGTTATGTACTGTAACCGTTGATGTTATTGAGGTTCTATTTCTGTCGCAACCTAATGAGATGATGGTATGACATCTCATGCATCATATAGTCACTTTCTAGAAATCACTTATAATGCATTCTTGCCATTCCATCTAGGGTGCATTAGCAATTGCATGTTGTTGTGATAGGTGTTGTGTAGAATATGAATGTTGTTGTGATAAATGCCTTGATAAAATTCCTACTATTTGATATGGTATTGTTTGTGAAATGTTTTATCTGAATGAACACCAAACATCGGATCTTGAGATGTTATGGCCCCTCATGGACCGGAACATGGTGATCATTGACCTTTTTACCTTGTTCTAACATGTATAATATGACAAGCATGGATTCACGGGGAGTATGGGCCATAAAGGATTGGAATTTGGAACCTTTAATGTTCGTTTCAGTGTTTTTCTAGGTTTCATAGTAGTTTTTGAAACTTAATATCTGGAAAAACCCAAAATAAACACCGTATAGTGTTGACTACACGCCTTGTTTTTTCTGTTTAGGAAGAAACTGTTTTTCTTAAGTACACGCCGTTTAATTTAAGTACACAAAGTGTAGTATCTAACCGTGTCATAGGCTGAGTGAGCAGAGAAATAGGATAGAGAAATTCTTTTGGGAACACACTATGTACTGGTTGTGCACTCCGTGTGGTGTTGACCCTGTGTCCACCCATGTGACTAACAACACAGACTAATAAATATTGGGTTATACATGTCGTGTCAGGCTTAAACATTCCATGTAGTGTAATCCTAGTAACCTGGCCATGTAGCTAACAACATGGGTTAGTGGAGTCTCTTGTTATACACACTGTGTCTACCTGGAACACACCGTGTAGTGTGTGCCATGTACCTAGCCATGTCACTAACGACATGGGTTAGTAAAGCTCATCTACTACATGACCTGTTTTCCTTGAACATGTAGTGTAGTCTTGTCTTATGAGATCCATGTGGCTTAACCATATAGAAGGACTCAGACAGGAGAATAGGATTCAAGTACATGTCGTGTGTTAAGACAACATGCCATGTGTTTGTGGTGTTGCACGACCTGTTTAGGCAGGAGTACACGTCCATGTGAATGGATAAAGGGAAAATTATGTGTAGGGTTTGTACACACTGTGTAGTCATGTTTTTTGAAACATTAGTTATTTCATTCTCAATTACCCTCATTACACTTATAGTTTTTATTCCTTGTCAATCATGTCTTAATGTGTGTGCTTGACCTTGGAAAGTCATGCTGTCGAGACGTCCTTCGGTTGTGTGGCCGTTTCTAGTCGGTGATTAGACACCGGACATGGCTGATTTGGGACTTCCTGAAGATACTCTTGTTGTGCCAGTATTGGAACCGGTAGTTATACCTAATACCAGTGCTAATGCACATTTTATTGAAGGCTTCATGAGGATGATGAAATCTTTTTAGGGAGCACCACCACCTGCCCCGTCGATGGAAAATTTGAGGTGTGTTTTCCAGTAGCATCATCCTTACACTTTATCAGGGGAAGGAGGACCTCAGACTGTAGAGTCACAGATATAAGACATGCTGACAATCGTTGAGCAACTGGAGATGCCTCCAGAGAGGAGGATTGTACTCACTACCTATATTCTTCAGGACTCCTCCAAGAGGTGGTGGGATGTGATCTCACAGGCGGGATGCCAGCAGGTTATGGTGTGGGATGAGTTTCAGCGCATCTTCTACAATTACTTCTATCTGGAGACCCTGAGGGTCGATCGAGCCTGGGATTTTATTATTCATGAGTAGGGTACTCTTTCTGTTATGGATTATTCCTCATGATTTACCGAGCTGCAATGCTTCATGCCTATTTCAGGAGGTGATCAGTTATTCATTGTAAGGAAGATCAAAGATAGTCTGAGCCACGACACTCGTTCACTGGTGAAAATCTTCAGGTTGACTTCCATCACATCTATCATCCACCAATAACTGATAATAGAGTGCAATTTGAGGGATTCTAGAGTTATAAGCCAGGGCGGCTCGACATCTGGAGTTAGAATCCGTCCAACTCACAGTAGGAAGAACCGTAGGGAGTCTTTGCGCGATGATACAAGGAGGCGAGACACATCTTCTGGTATCCAGGTGGTGTGTTACCAGTGTTGAAAGAGTAAGAATATGAGGCCACATTGCCTAAAAGTCCCAATGGTGTGCCGATCATGCAGCTAGATGGGTCACCTTCAGCGCTTATGTCAGATCTTCTCACCAGCAGCTAGTGACATTGGTTCATCTATGACTCCACGTTCGGGAGCAACACTGCCAGTTTCTCGCAAGGGAACTAGAGTTCTTCTGGTCGTTAATGTAACGACCCAAAATTTTTAAATAAATTTTGTTTCCTAATATTATGTGTTGTTGTTATACTCAACAAAAATGTTTTTTTTGATAAACATGATTATAATTAAAATGAGATCAGTGGGTTTTGACTATTATATAACCATCGGTCAACATGACCGATGTGAACAAAATGTTTTGATTATTGTCTCTAAATATAAGTAATCTTGGTTAATTATTATAGAAAGAAGATTCGATGGCCTCACCTAGTAGACTTGGACCGATCGAAGCCCATCTAACAGAGCTTGGGAAGGACGTAGCACCACTGGGCTTTGCTCTGGATCAAATCCAAGCCGAACTTCATCATGTGAAGCTGGAACGAAATCGCCTTCGTGAGAAGTTCAAACTGATAGAAATTACTACTCGGGCAATGTTGACTGAGCCGCCCCAAGCTTCTATCACCCTAGCACACCTTACTCTTAGGTCCTATGCTGGTATTATAAGGGGTTATGTAACGAGACCATAACTACCTTGTGTAATCCTTGTTTTAAATAAAAATTGGGATTTCTTCTTATGATGAAGTTTATGAATCTTGAAATGACCGGATAAATATAGTATGCATATTTTTGATGAATTTTAGAAAAAGGATATTTTAAATATGTTTATGTGAACCCTAAATAATTAAAAATGTGTAATGATTTTCAAAAAATGGTCTTCTTCAATTATGTTCAGTACTAAATTTAGAGTCTAATAAGATCAACTTGATTTTTGATGAATAGTAAATTATGAATAGTGATTTTATGATTAGGATTAGTAATATGACCAAATGGATTAGTAATCTCACTTAAAGAAAGTTTTAAAATAATCTAGGCACCTTGATTAAGTAATGTGATTCAATAAAATAGTTAAATAACAGTTTCATTAATTATTATTCAAGTATTAGTTTTTTCGGGTGAATAGTGTTTTTTTAATTAAAAATTTAATTAAAAATAATTAGAAAATTATTTTTATCAAAATGACTTTATTTTTGAACTCAGAGCATCGATATTATGTTATGGTAATTTTTGGGGTTTTTTCTGAAAAAAATGAATTTTCGATGAATAGTGTTTTTATTTAAAAATTAAATTAAAAATATTTAGAAAAATATTTTTGGATTTCATTTTTGAAATCAGAGCATTGATATTTGGTTAATGTTAAATTTTGGGATTTTTCTGAGAAAGTTGAATTTTCAGTGAATAGTAAAAATACAGTTTTAGGGTTTCGGTATGTTTAATGACATCATAACGGTGTCATGATGATGTCATGAGATCTTTTGAGGGTTGACCGGCCAAGGGTGATGAATTATTGTTTTGGGGGCCCCATGTGGCCTAACTCCATGATAAATGACAAGGGAGAGCACATGGGTTTGAGAAAAGCACATGTGAGGTGTCCCTTGGACATTAATGCCTTGTCCCCTCACTTTCCCTATAAATACCAAGCCCTCCTCTCATCCATTAGACTCCCCACTCATTCCCAACGAATTTCTGGTCTCATTACCTCCCAAGGAGTCCTCCCAAGGTGCCCCCAAGCCCTCAAGGTCCCACCCTTTGAGGTTTAAGAGTTACATTTTAAGGTAAGGGATCCGACCTCTCTCTTTCTTTTCAAGTAATCTCTTTTATGTATTTTCTTTTATACTCCATTTTCTTATGTTGGAGGATGTTATTTTATATTCATCCTACTGCCTATTTCATGTTCATATGATGAGAGACCCCCCCTTTCTCTAATCAATTCGTTTTAAGAATGTTTAAGTGGCGCCGTTAGGCTGCCGAATTTTTAAGGGATTCTTTCACCTTCTTCGTTTTCAAGTTCTATTTTCATTCAAGTCTTTAATGTTCCTTTTTGTTATATTGGGGTATGATATCTATATATATAATACTGGACTCTTATGTTCATATTATTAGAGACCCAATTTGATCTCTTCAATTCAGTATTTTGATGTTTTAAGTGGCGCCGTTAGGCTGCCGAATTTTTAAGTGGTTCTTCACCCTTCTCGTTTTGAAGTTCTACTTTCATGTCAATTATTTCAAGTTCCTTTTTCTTATATTGGGGTATGATCTCTATATATATAATACTGGACTCTTATGTTCATATGATGAGAGACCCCATTTGATCTCTTCAATTCTGTATTTTGATGTTTTAAGTGGCGCCGTTAGGCTGCCGAATTTTTAAGTGGTTCTTCACCCTTCTCGTTTTGAAGTTCTACTTTCATGTCAATTATTTAAAGTTCCTTTTTGTTATATTGGGGTATGATCTCTATATATATTATACTGGACTCTTATGTTCATATGATGAGAGACCCCATTTGATCTCTTCAATTCAGTATTCTGATGTTTTAAGTGGCGCCGTTAGGCTGCAGAATTTTTAAGTGGTTCTTCACCCTTCTCGTTTTGAAGTTCTACTTTCATGTCAATTCTTTCAAGTTCCTTTTTGTTATGTTGGGGAATTATCTCTATATCTATCATACTTAAATCTTATGTTCACATGATGAGAGATCCTATTTGATCTTTTCAAATCATTGTTTGTTGAGGTTTAAGTAACGTCGTTAGGCTGCCGAACTTTCATAAGAGAAATCTAATTTTTTTTCTTCCTTCCATGTTTTTCATTTCAAATGGTATGTCCTTGAAATCTCATTACCATGATCATGTATCCTTCTTATTCTGTCCATGTACTATTTTATGGGTCATTTATGAATGTTTGACCCATTTTACCTCTCTTTTAATGTCTTCTAAAACCTTGGAACATTGCCGTTATGCTGCAGAATTTTCTGTCTCAAAATGTCTATCTCTTTTTCTAAAGTTCTTTTATTTTATTAAGTGAATACTCAAAGCTCTTTCTTCTAAAGGGGTATTCACATATATACCAAAATGTTCTATTTTAAATTCTGGGATTTACATACATGAGACCCACCTTCCTTTTCTGTGGGTTTTAAAGTGACGTAAAGATCATGTCTTTAAAGCAGTTTTTAAAACATTATGATTATGAAATGAAACCCATTTATTTTATGATATATGGGTTATTTATGAAATGTTTGATGATGATATATGTGGCTCACATGAAAATAAAGACAAATTTAAGGGTGCGCCCTGATAGCGCTCCAATGCATTGGGTAAAGACTTAATCTCTAGAGATGACCATTTTAACGACGCCTTGGTGAATAACCTTGGTAATTTTTAACGACACCTTGGGGATGGACGTTGGTGAAATGAAACGATTGTCCATATTAAATGTTGCAGCCACATCTTCATGTTATGAAAAAGTTTTATTTTTATTATGACATGCCTCATGATTTCATTTTCATGCATTAAAGTTCTTTTCATGACTTTATTGATGTATCTCAAGTTCATATGTAAAATGTTTCACTTGTTTCCCTTGTTGGGCCTTATGCTCACCCTTCCTTTTGATGTATGTCCCCAGGTTATGAGATACAGTAATGAGCCTAGGGTGAACATGAGGAGAAGCCTTTCAAGTGTTTAAGAAGAATGTTTTTTTTGTTTCATGTTTTATGTTCCTTGTTTCCAAGACACTAAACCTTAAAGATCCTCAGTTCCATGTAATGGAATGAAAAGTTATGTTATAAAAAGATGGGATGCTATAGTTGGTATCAAAGGATGGTTTAGTTATTTGTGGAAATTAGGATATGAAAACTCTAGGAGGAACCCTATAGAAAAGTTTAATATAGGAAATCTTCCTGGTATTTTGGTGAGTATTGAGTAAGGGGTTGCCAAGAAAATACATCCATGTCTGGATACGAGCAGGTAGAGGTGGCTCTGGCACAGATGTACATAGGGGTAAAACCCGAAAACACCGCTTTGATCTAGACTCGAACGGGAACTGGTACACGACAACGGGCCTTGCTGCACTCTTGGTTACGACACTCCCGGGGGATATGCTTTGGTAAATTCATAAGCTTGGTATGAACCATTGTTAAAGGAACAAAGATAAAATAAAATAAAGGTTCACATAATAATATATGATCATTCATAACCTAGATGGGAACCTAGGAGATCACAACTTAGGGTATACCTTTCATATACAAGTTATCCTTATATGATTTCAGTTCCTTTTCATGATTATTAGCTATGTACTTAAGCCCCTAATTATGCTTTCTCTTCTTAGTTAATGGTGGGAAATGGAAGAACATGTTCCGACAACCAATGTGATAGGAAATGCGATGATTTTCGTATTAATATGACAGGGATGATTAGGGGATTAAAATATGATTATTATTTTGGAAGACGTTCATTATTTTGGGAACCATATTTGATCGAGGTAAATAGATTACTACGGTATTTTCATTGAGGAGTAAGGTTGACTTATATTTTGAAGAATCGATGAATTTAAGGTGAACTTATAGTAATTTAGGTTACTTATGGGAATGACTAACCTATCTTGGGTAAAATATGTTTAGGTTAGCTACTTTTTTATAAGATGTTATGAGTGGTTGATGTTGTCTGGAGATGAACAATGAAGTTGTTTTGGAAGACTATGTTATCAAATCCTTATTGTATTTGGGTTTCAATCTTAGTTTGGTTTGTTTTGAGGAATTTTAAGGATCATTATTTATGGAATGGTCTATGATGAACTTTGGGTAGTACCATGGAACTTTGATGATTTAAAAGTAGTTTCCATTCCTATGGGATTCATTCTTTTTGAAGAGTTGTTTTACCTTAACCTTTCTGTTTTTTGGATAATGTTTAAAGATAGAAGAAATAGATAGTTAATATTTTGTAGATTATGTGATTCTATAGAAGATGATTCTTGTGCTTTTATGAGACCAAGTGTTTTTGAATTCTCATCATTTGGAGAAAAGATTAGTGTTGGTAGGGAGTTGTTAAAGGATGAAAATCTACTTGAAGGTAGGTATATTTTATTATGTTTTTGTTCTATGTAGTAAATGAAATCCTCAAAATTATGAAAAGAAACGTAAAACAAAAATGTTGTTGGTTTACGTTTCCTACTAGGTAATCAAAGACCGTTTACACACATCATAAGTTTGGGATTTTCTCATGGTTAACTTTCTCCTAATCATGTTCTCTATCACTCTCCCTCAGAACTTGACCCTTTGTTTTTTCCTCCATGTCCATGTTTTCCTACATGGGACCCTAGTGTGGGTTAACTCAGGTGACCATTGTCCTTCCCTTTCTTTATTTTAAAGTAATAGTTTTACTGACTCCTTTTCCGATGTGGGACTTTCAATGAAATTTCAAAACCCAGTTTTAAAATTGCGAGGATGCAATTTCTTAAGGGGGGATGATTGTAACGACCCGAAATTTTTAAATAAATTTGTTTCCTAATTTTATGTGTTATTGTTATACTCAACAAAAATGTTTTATTTGATAAACATGATTATAATTAAAATGAGATCAGTGGGTTTTGACTATTATATAACCATCGGTCAACATGACCGCTGTGAACAAAATGTTTTGATTATTGTCTCTAAATATAAGTAATCTTGGTTAATTATTATAGAAAGAAGATTTGATGGCCTCACCTAGTAGTCTTGGACCGATCGAAGCCCATCTAACAGAGCTTGGGAAGGACGTAGCACCACTGGGCTTTGCTCTGGATCAAATCCAAGCAGAACTTCATCATGTGAAGCTGGAACGAAATCGCCTTCGTGAGAAGTTCAAACTGATAGAAATTACTACTCGGGCAATGTTGACTGAGCCGCCCCAAGCTTCTATCACCCTAGAACACCTTACTCTTAGGTCCTATGCTGGTATTATAAGGGGTTATGTAACAAAACCATAACTACCTTGTGTAATCCTTGTTTTAAATTAAAATTGGGATTTCTTCTTATGATGAAGTTTATGAATCTTGAAATGACCGGATAAATATAGTATGCATATTTTTGATGAATTTTAGAAAAAGGATATTTTAAATATGTTTATGTAAACCCTAAATAATTAAAAATGTGTAATGATTTTCAAAAAATGGTCTTCTGCAATTATGTTCAGTACTAAATTTAGAGTCTAATAAGATCAACTTGATTTTTGATGAATAGTAAATTATGAATAGTGATTTTATGATTAGGATTAGTAATATGACCAAATGGATTAGTAATCTCACTTAAAGAAAGTTTTAAAATAATCTAGGCACCTTAAATAAGTAATGTGATTCAATAAAATAGTTAAATAACGGTTTCATTAATTATTATTCAAGTATTAGTTTTTTCGGGTGAATAGTGTTTTTTTAATTAAAAATTTAATTAAAAATAATTAGAAAATTATTTTTATCAAAATGACTTTATTTTTGAACTCAGAGCATCGATATTATGTTATGGTAATTTTTGGGGTTTTTTCTGAAAAAAATGAATTTTCGATGAATAGTGTTTTTATTTAAAAATTAAATTAAAAATATTTAGAAAATTATTTTTGGATTTCATTTTTGAAATCAGAGCATTGATATTTGGTTAATGTTAAATTTTGGGATTTTTCTGAGAAAGTTGAATTATCAGTGAATAGTAAAAATACAGTTTTAGGGTTTCGGTATGTTTAATGACATCATAACGGTGTCATGATGATGTCATGAGATCTTTTGAGGGTTGGCCGGCCAAGGGTGATGAATTATTGTTTTGGGGGCCCCATGTGGCCTAACTCCATGATAAATGACAAGGGAGAGCACATGGGTTTGAGAAAAGCACATGTGAGGTGTCCCTTGGCCATTAATGCCTTGTCCCCTCACTTTCCCTATAAATACCAAGCCCTCCTCTCATCCATTCGACTCCCCACTCATTCCCAACGAATTTCCGGTCTAATTACCTCCCAAGGAGTCCTCCCAAGGTGCCCCCAAGCCCTCAAGGTCCCACCCTTTGAGGTTTAAGAGTTACATTTTAAGGTAAGGGATCCGACCTCTCTCTTTCTTTTCAAGTAATCTCTTTTATGTCTTTTCTTTTATACTCCATTTTCTTGTGTTGGAGGATGTTATTTTATATTCATCCTACTGCCTATTTCATGTTAATATGATGAGAGACCCCCCCTTTCTCTCATCAATTCGTTTTAAGAATGTTTAAGTGGCGCCGTTAGGCTGCCGAATTTTTAAGGGATTCTTTCACCTTCCTCGTTTTCAAGTTCTATTTTCATTCAAGTCTTTAATGTTCCTTTTTGTTATATTGGGGTATGATCTATATATATATCATACTGGACTCTTATGTTCATATGATGAGAGACCCAATTTGATCTCTTCAATTCAGTATTTTGATGTTTTAAGTGGCGCCGTTAGGCTGCCGAATTTTTAAGTGGTTCTTCACCCTTCTCGTTTTAAAGTTCTACTTTCATGTCAATTATTTCAAGTTCCTTTTTGTTATATTGGGGTATTATCTCTATATATATCATACTGGACTCTTATGTTCATATGATGAGAGAGCCCATTTGATCTCTTCAATTCAGTATTTTGATGTTTTAAGTGGCGCCGTTAGGCTGCCGAATTTTTAAGTGGTTCTTCACCCTTCTCGTTTTGAAGTTCTACTTTCATGTCAATTATTTCAAGTTCCTTTTTTTTATATTGGGGTATGATCTCTATATATATCATACTGGACTCTTATGTTAATATGATGAGAGACCCCATTTGATCTCTTCAATTCATTATTCTGATGTTTTAAGTGGCGCCGTTAGGCAGCCGAATTTTTAAGTGGTTCTTCACCCTTCTCGTTTTGAAGTTCTACTTTCATGTCAATTATTTCAAGTTCCTTTTTGTTATGTTGGGGAATTATCTCTATATCTATCATACTGAACTCTTATGTTCACATGATGAGAGATTCTATTTGATCTTTTCAAGTCATTGTTTGTTGAGGTTTAAGTAACGCCGTTAGGCTGCCGAACTTTCATAAGAGAAATCTAATTTTTTTTCTTCCTCCCATGTTTTTCATTTCAAATGGTATGTCCTTGAAATATCATTACCATGATCATGTATCCTTCTTATTCTGTCCATGTACTATTTTATGGGTCATTTATGAATGTTTGACCCATTTTACCTCTCTTTTAATGTCTTCTAAAACCTCGGAACATTGCCGTTATGCTGCAGAATTTTCTGTCTCAAAATGTCTATCTCTTTTTCTAAAGTTCTTTTATTTTATTAAGTGAATACTCAAAGCTCTTTCTTCTAAAGGGGTATTCACATATATACCAAAATGTTCTATTTTAAATTCTGGGATTTACATACATGAGACCCACCTTCCTTTTCTGTGGGTTTTAAAGGGACGTAAAGATCATGTCTTTAAAGCAGTTTTTAAAACATTATGATTATGAAATGAAACCCATTTATTTTATGCTATATGGGTTATTTATGAAATGTTTGATGATGATATATGTGGCTCACATGAAAATAAAGACAAATTTAAGGGTGCGCCCTGATAGTGCTCCAATGCATTGGGTAAAGACTTAATCTCTAGAGATGACCATTTTAACGATGCCTTGGTGAATAACCTTGGTAATTTTTAACGACACCTTGGGGATGGACCTTGGTGAAACGAAACGATTGTCCATATTAAATGTTGCAGCCACATCTTCATGTTATGAAAAAGTTTTATTTTTATTATGACATGCCTCATGATTTCATTTTCATGCATTAAAGTTCTTTTCATGACTTTATTGATGTATCTCAATTTCATATGTAAAATGTTTCACTTGTTTCCCTTGCTGGGCCTTATGCTCACCCTTCCTTTTGATGTATGTCCCCAGGTTATGAGATACAGTAATGAGCCTAGGGTGAACATGAGGAGAATCCTTTCAAGTGTTTAAGAAGAATGTTTTTTTTGTTTCATGTTTTATGTTCCTTGTTTCCAAGACACTAATTCTTAAAGATCCTCAGTTCCATGTAATGGAATGAAAAGTTATGTTATAAAAAGATGGGATGCTATAGTTGGTATCAAAGGATGGTTTAGTTATTTGTGGAAATTAGGATATGAAAACTCTTGGAGGAACTCTATAGAAAAGTTTAATATAGGAAATCTTCCTGGTATTTTGGTGAGTATTGAGTAAGGGGTTGCCAAGCAAATACATCCCTGTCTGGATACGAGCAGGTAGAGGTGGCTCTGGCACAGATGTACATAGGGGTAAAACCCGAAAACACCGCTTTGATCTAGACTCGAACGGGAACTGGTACACGACAACGGGCCTTGCTGCACTCTTGGTTACGACACTCCCGGGGGATATGCTTTGGTAAATTCATAAGCTTGGTATGAACCATTGTTAAAGGAACAAAGATAAAATAAAATAAAGGTTCACATAATAATATATGATCATTCATAACCTAGATGGGAACCTAGGAGATCACAACTTAGGGTATACCTTTCATATACAAGTTATCCTTATATGCTTTCAGTTCCTTTTCATGATTATTAGCTAAGTACTTAAGCCCCTAATTATGCTTTCTCTTCTTAGTTAATGGTGGGAAATGGAAGAACATGTTCCGACAACCAATGTGATAGGAAATGCGACGATTTTTGTATTAATATGACAGGGATGATTAGGGGATTAAAATATGATTATTATTTTGGAAGACGTTCATTATTTTGGGAACCATATTTGATCGAGGTAAATAGATTACTACGGTATTTTCATTGAGGAGTAAGGTTGACATATATTTTGAAGAATCGATGAATTTAAGGTGAACTTATAGTAATTTAGGTTACTTATGGGAATGACTAACCTATCTTGGGTAAAATATGTTTAGGTTAGCTACTTTTTTATAAGATGTTAGGAGTGGTTGATGTTGTCTGGAGATGAACAATGAAGTTGTTTTGGAAGACTATGTTATCAAATCCTTATTGTATTTGGGTTTCAATCTTAGTTTGGTTTGTTTTGAGGAATTTTAAGGACCATTATTTATGGAATGGTCTATGATGAACTTTGGGTAGTACCATGGAACTTTGATGATTTAAAAGTAGTTTCCATTCCTATGGGATTCTTTCTTTTTGAAGAGTTGTTTTACCTTAACCTTTCTGTTTTTAGGATAATGTTTAAAGATAGAAGAAATAGATAGTTAATCTTTTGTAGATTATGTGATTCTATAGAAGATGATTCTTGTGCTTTTATGAGAACAAGTGTTTTTGAATTATCATCATTTGGAGAAAAGATTAGTGTTGGTAGGGACTTGTTAAAGGATGAAAATCTACTTGAAGGTAGGTATATTTTATTATGTTTTTGTTCTATGTAGTAAATGAAATCCTCAAAATTATGAAAAGAAACGTAAAACAAAAATGTTGTTGGTTTACGTTTCCTACTAGGTAATCAAAGACCGTTTACACACATCATAAGTTTGGGATTTTCTCATGGTTAACTTTCTCTTAATCATGTTCTCTATCACTCTCCCTCAGAACTTGACCCTTTGTTTTTTCCTCCATGTCCATGTTTTCCTACATGGAACCCTAGTGTGGGTTAACTCGGGTGACCATTGTCCTTCCCTTTCATTATTTTAAAGTAATAGTTTTACTGACTCCTTTTCCGATGTGGGACTTTCAATGAAATTTCAAAACCCAGTTTTAAAATTGCGAGGACGCAATTTCTTAAGGGGGGAAGATTGTAACGACCCGAAATTTTTAAATAAATTTTGTTTCCTAATTTTATGTGTTATTGTTATACTCAACAAAAATGTTTTATTTGATAAACATGATTATAATTAAAATGAGATCAGTGGGTTTTGACTATTATATAACCATCGGTCAACATGACCACTGTGAACAAAATGTTTTGATTATTGTCTCTAAATATAAGTAATCTTGGTTAATTATTATAGAGAGAAGATTCGATGGCCTCACCTAGTAGTCTTGGACCGATCGAAGCCCATCTAACAGAGCTTGGGAAGGACGTAGCACCACTGGGCTTTGCTCTGGATCAAATCCAAGCCGAACTTCATCATGTGATGCTGGAACGAAATCGCCTTCGTGAGAAGTTCAAACTGATAGAAATTACTACTTGGGCAATGTTGACTGAGCCGCCCCAAGCTTCTATCACCCTAGCACACCTTACTCTTAGGTCCTATGCTGGTATTATAAGGGGTTATGTAACGAGACCATAACTGCCTTGTGTAATCCTTGTTTTAAATAAAAATTGGGATTTCTTCTTATGATGAAGTTTATGAATCTTGAAATGACCGGATAAATATAGTATGCATATTTTTGATGAATTTTAGAAAAAGGATATTTTAAATATGTTTATGTAAACCCTAAATAATTAAAAATGTGTAATGATTTTCAAAAAATGGTCTTCTGCAATTATGTTCAGTACTAAATTTAGAGTCTAATAAGATCAACTTGATTTTTGATGAATAGTAAATTATGAATAGTGATTTTATGATTAGGATTAGTAATATGACCAAATAGATTAGTAATCTCACTTAAAGAAAGTTTTAAAATAATCTAGGCACCTTGATTAGGTAATGTGATTCAATAAAATAGTTAAATAACGGTTTCATTAATTATTATTCAAGTATTAGTTTTTTCGGGTGAATAGTGTTTTTTTAATTAAAAATTTAATTAAAAATAATTAGAAAATTATTTTTATAAAAATGAATTTATTTTTGAACTCAGAGCATCGATATTATGTTATGGTAATTTTTGGGGTTTTTTCTGAAAAAAAATGAATTTTCGATGAATAGTGTTTTTATTTAAAAATTAAATTAAAAATATTTAGAAAATTATTTTTGGATTTCATTTTGAAATCAGAGCATTGATATTTGGTTAATGTTAAATTTTGGGATTTTTCTGAGAAAGTTGAATTTTTAGTGAATAGTAAAAATACAGTTTTAGGGTTTCGGTATGTTTAATGACATCATAACGGTGTCATGATGATGTCATGAGATATTTTGATGGTTGGCCGGCCAAGGGTGATGAATTATTGTTTTGGGGGCCCCATGTGGCCTAACTCCATGATAAATGACAAGGGAGAGCACATGGGTTTGAGAAAAGCACATGTGAGGTGTCCCTTGGCCATTAAGGCCTTGTCCCCTCACATTCCCTATAAATACCAAGCCCTCCTCTCATCCATTCGACTCCCCACTCATTCCCAACGAATTTCTGGTCTCATTACCTCCCAAGGAGTCCTCCCAAGGTGCCCCCAAGCCCTCAAGGTCCCACCCTTTGAGGTTTAAGAGTTACATTTTAAGGTAAGGGATCCGACCTCTCTCTTTCTTTTCAAGTAATATCTTTTATGTATTTTCTTTTATACTCCATTTTCTTATGTTGGTGGATGTTATTTTATATTCATCCTACTGCCTATTTCATGTTCATATGATTAGAGACCCCCCCTTGCTCTCATCAATTCATTTTAAGAATGTTTAAGTGGCGCCGTTAGGCTGCCGGATTTTTAAGGGATTCTTTCACCTTCCTCGTTTTGAAGTTCTATTTTCATTCAAGTCTTTAATGTTCCTTTTTGTTATATTGGGGTATGATCTCTATATATATCATACTGGACTCTTATGTTCATATGATGAGAGACCCAATTTGATCTCTTCAATTCAGTATTTTGATGTTTTAAGTGGCGCCATTAGGCTGCCGAATTTTTAAGTGGTTCTTCACCCTTCTCGTTTTGAAGTTCTACTTTCATGTCAATTATTTCAAGTTCCTTTTTGTTATATTGGGGTATGATCTCTATATATATCATACTGGACTCTTATGTTCATATGATGAGAGACCCCATTTGATCTCTTCAATTCAGTATTTTGATGTTTTAAGTGGCGCCGTTAGGCTGTCGAATTTTTAAGTGGTTCTTCACCCTTCTCGTTTTGAAGTTCTACTTTCATGTCAATTATTTCAAGTTCATTTTTGTTATATTGGGGTATGATCTCTATATATATAATACTGGACTCTTATGTTCATATGATGAGAGACCCCATTTGATCTCTTCAATTCAGTATTTTGATGTTTTAAGTGGCGCCGTTAGGCTGCCGAATTTTTAAGTGGTTCTTCACCCTTCTCGTTTTGAAGTTCTACTTTCATGTCAATTCTTTCAAGTTCCTTTTTGTTATGTTGGGGAATTATCTCTATATATATCATACTGAACTCTTATGTTCACATGATGAGAGATCCTATTTGATATTTTCAAATCATTGTTTGTTGAGGTTTAAGTAACGCCGTTAGGCTGCCGAACTTTCATAAGAGAAATCTAATTTTTTTTCTTCCTTCCATGTAGTTCATTTCAAATGGTATGTCCTTGAAATCTCATTACCATGATCATGTATCCTTCTTATTCTGTCCATGTACTATTTTATGGGTCATTTATGAATGTTTGACCCATTTTACCTCTCTTTTAATGTCTTCTAAAACCTCGGAACATTGCCGTTATGCTGCAGAATTTTCTGTCTCAAAATGTCTATCTCTTTTTCTAAAGTCCTTTTATTTTATTAAGTGAATACTCAAAGCTCTTTCTTCTAAAGGGTTATTCACATATATACCAAAATGTTCTATTTTAAATTCTGGGATTTACATACATGAGACCCACCTTCCTTTTCTGTGGGTTTTAAAGTGACGTAAAGATCATGTCTTTAAAGCAGTTTTTAAAACGTTATGATTATGAAATGAAACCCATTTCTTTTATGCTATATGGGTTATTTATGAAATGTTTGATGATGATATATGTGGCTCACATGAAAATAAAGACAAATTTAAGGGTGCACCCTGATAGTGCTCCAATGCATTGGGTAAAGACTTAATCTCTAGAGATGACCATTTTATCGACGCCTTGGTGAATAACCTTGGTAATTTTTAACGAAACCTTGGGGATGGACCTTGGTGAAACGAAATGATTGTCCATATTAAATGTTGCAGCCACATCTTCATGTTATGAAAAAGTTTTATTTTTATTATGACATGCCTCATGATTTCATTATCATGCATTAAAGTTCTTTTCATGACTTTATTGATGTATCTGAAGTTCATATGTAAAATGTTTCACTTGTTTCCCTTGCTGGGCCTTATGCTCACCCTTCCTTTTGATGTATGTCCCCAAGTTATGAGATGCAGTAATGAGCCTAGGGTGAACATGAGGAGAAGCCTTTCAAGTGTTTAAGAAGAATGTTTTTTTTTGTTTCATGTTTTATGTTCCTTGATTCCAAGACACTAAACCTTAAAGATCCTCAGTTCCATGTAATGGAATGAAAAGTTATGTTATAAAAAGACGGGATGCTATAGTTAAGGGAGATGTGGAGGTCATGGCCATGGTGGACGGTCCCCGATCTTTCAGCAAAAGTAGAGTCGATTAGGTCAGAGTGGTCAGGCAGGGTCACAGGGCTATGGAGCAGGTCAGACCTTTACAGAAGAGAAAAACTAGCAGGAGTAGGATCCCAGATCTTCTATAGTTCGAGGAACAATCCTCATTGCCTTAGTATTATCTTCAACTCTTTTTGAGATAGAGGCTTCCCATATCTTTATATATTTTGCTTTTGTGGAGATCCTTGGTCTCTGCATCATTTTTTCAGCTGATATCATGACACATGACACTCTGTTGGGGACTGGAATGGATAGTGTACGTCATTGAAGGGAGTTCCATCTTTATGTTGGTGAGTGTCACTTCCTATGGGACCTCAATGTCCAAGAGATGACATGCTATGATGTCCTTCTTGAAATGGACGGGTTAGTTCCTTTCCAGGCAGTCATCGACTGTTATCATCACAAGGTGAGTTTCACATCACTAGAGGGCATATTATTACTTCATAAGGCAGAATGGGATATCCAGGAGAGCATATTAGGTCTATAACATCATGGGTTAGGGGGAGTTATAGCCTAGATTATTAGTTTATTTCTGGATGATCAAGGTAATTCATAGTTAGAATTTCTTCTAGTGGTGGATCATTTCAGGGATGTATTCCCAGATGAATTTTAGGGTTTTACTCTGGAGCGATAGGTGTAATTTATTATTTAGATCATTCCAGGATTGGACCTGGTGTCCATTTCTCCATATAAGATTGCTACACTAGAATTGGAGGGGTTCAAGAAGCAGTTTGAGGAGTTGTAGGAAAAGAGTTTCTTTCGACCCAGTATTTCTACTGGGGGTCTGCATGTCCTGTTTGTGAAGAAGGAAGATGTCATCCTTGGGCTATTTGAGAAATATCAGAAGTTGAACTAGTTGACGGTCAAGAACTGATATCCTTTACTAAGGATTATTGATCTCTTCAATGAGATTTGAGGAGCCTATGAGTTCTCGAAGATTGACTTGCGTTCTGGTCATCATCAGTTGTGCATTAGACCATCTGATATACCTATCACAGCCTTCCGGATCAGGTAGGGTCTATACGAGTATTTCGTTATGCCGTTCGGTCTAACAAATGTGCCTCTAGTGCTCATGGAACTGATGAACCGAGTGTTCCATCAGTACTTTGATTATTTTGTGGTTGTCTTCGTGGATGATATCTTGGTCTACTCTCACACTCCAAACGACCGTGCCACCCATCTTGAGATCGTTCTATGTACACTGAGAGAGCAGCAGTAATATGCTACGCTCTAAACATGCCAGTTTTTGATGGATCAAATTAACTTCTTGGGTTATGTTATCTCAGAGACAAGAGTTTTAGTAGACCCAGAGAAAGTGAGAGCAGTAGTTTTGTAGGAGTATCCGAAGAATGTCTTTGAGGTGCAGAGTTTTGTAGGGCTGCCAAGATACTAAAGAAATTTCATTCAAGACATTTCATGCTTAGCAGCACCACAGAAGGGTCTGACTAAGAAGGGTGAAAAGTTATTATGGTCAAATTCTTGTGACTCAGCCTTTCAGGAGATGAAAGGTAGGTTAGATTCATCACCGATACTAGTATTTCCAGAGCCAGGAAAGAGCTATACTACTTTTTGGGATGATTCATGTATCGGGCTTGGAGATGTTCTTATTCAGGGATATGGAGTCGATGTGTACATGTCTCAGTAGTTGAGACCACATGGGAGGAACTAATCGATAAACGATCTCGAGTTAGCAGCAATTATTCATGCCTTATGCTGTTGGAGACATTATATTCTGGGATAGAAATTTTTGGTTTTCACTGACCAAAAAAGTCTCATGTACATCTTCACTCAGTGTGATATGAATTTGAGACAACGAAGGTGGGTTGAGTACCTTCAATCCTTTGACATTGAGAATTCCGACATGCCTGGAAAAGGCAATGTGGTAGCTAATGTGTTGAGTAGGAGGACATAGATACAAGCAGTTTAGGAGGACAATAGTGAGTGGCAGCTTATGGCTCTATTCTCTGAGATGCATTTGGAGGTACATGACAGACAGGGGAAGAATTTCCTTTCTTCTGTAGCTGTTACCTCTACCCTTCTTGATTGAATATTAATGCTGCAGCTATCAGATTCTAAGGGCCTAGTCTTATGGGAAAGTGTGTAAGGAGAGGACCCTATTCCTTGATGGACCATAGGAGAGGATGAGATCATGAATTTCTAGGGGCACGTATGGGTGCCAATAGACATACACGATGAGCTGATACAAAACTCTCATTCCACAGTTTGGGAAGTTCATCCTGGTGTCACCAAGATGTATTGTCATCTACAACGTCAGTATTGGTGGCTTGGTATAAAGGGAGATGTTTTGGGTTTCATCATGAGGTGTTCCACGTATCAGCCGGTGAAGGCGGAGCATCAGCGACCAGCAGGGATTTTACAACAATTACCCATTCCCGAGTGGAAGTGGAATGATATCACGATGGATTTTGTAACAGGGTTGATGAGGTTTCCTTGAGGGAATGATGCAGTATGGGTTTTCATTGACAGTCTTAAGAAGGTCACTCACTACTTGCTGATCAAGGAGACCTTCAGTGATAATGAGATGTGACTATTGTACATCTGTGAGATTTTATAATTGTATGGATTTCTACACTCCATCATTTCAGATAGAGATGCAAATTTTACTTCTCGGGTCTAGTAGGGGCTACAGAATGCTTTGGGTACACAGGTGCTTTTGAGTACAGCTTACCATCCCCAGACTGATGGCCAATCTGAGCATATGATTCAGGTTCTTGAGCACATTCTATGAGCATGAATCTTAGATTTTGGAGGTTATTGGGGGAAGCATATAGCTCATGTGGGGTCTTCCTACAACAATAGTTTTCAATCAACTATTTAGATGCCACCTTATGTGGCTTTATATGGTAGGCTATGCCGATCACCCATATGTTGGCTGGAGGCAGGAAATGCATCTTTGCTGGGACCTCGTCTTGTTCTGGAGACCACAAAGTAGAGTGTGTTGATTCGGAAGATGATGGATAATGTGCACTCTCGACAGAAGTCTTATATTGATCAGCTGAGATGACTTCTGGACGTCGAGGTTGGGGATCAGGTTTTCTAGCATGTCACACTGAGGTTGGTACATAAGAGGATTAAGAGATAGAATAATCTTTATATGAGGAATGTAGGGACATTTTGGGTCTTGGAGAGAGTTGGGCAGGTAGCCTATTGGTTGTAGTTACCTCAGAGGTACCGAGATATGTAGGACATATTCCACGTTTCACAGCTTCAACATTACTTTCAGACCCGTCTCATGTTTTCCAACCCGGGGAGGTTGAGTTTGAAGTGGACACATCATTCGAGGAGCGTCCTATCCATATTGTCGATCAGAGTACAATGGTTCTCCGTGGCTGGTCTGTTCCTCTGGTACAAGTGATATGGCACCACGTGCGAGTACAGGACGAGACATGGGAGAGGGAGGCTACTGTATGAGCACAAGGGTCGGAGTTGTTTGGCGTTTCTTCTTCTATGCCACCTTTCGTGGGAAATTCGAGGATGAATTTCTTTAAGGGGGGAATTTTTTAAGAACCCAGATATTCATTTCAGGTATGTTTTCCTTTTCTTGTCATTTTTGAGGAAAAAGGTTTTTCTGGAATTTTTCGAAGCACTTTCCGTGTACTCGGTTACAATATGTAGCCGTGTGCTGGTCGTGTAAGGGCCATGCACACGGCCATGTGGGGGTGACTTGGAGGCCTCCTAAATCGGAGTATGGAAATGGAGAGTACACACCATGTACTTCAAAATTACACTCCATGTACTTCAGAAGTACATTCTGTGTACTTTCTTTTTTCATTAAACGCACCAAGGTTGCGTCTGATGGGAAGAACACCCTTCTTCTAGGTTTCATTATTCCAAGAGAACCCATACGAATGTGAGATTCCTATAAGCCCCGGAGCCTCCGTTTGATCTCCAATTAGACCATCGTATATTGCAATGGGATTTCCTCGGTAAGCTCTCTCTTCATCTTGAGCCTCATTTCAGGATTCCTCTTATTTCTCAAGTTATTCTGCGCTGAACGTTTTATACATTTTTTTTGTTCTTCGGCATTCGAAGGAGATTCTAGCCTCGAGGTTCAAGTGTTGTGATCTCGTAATGTTGTGGTATGTGGTTTGTGCCTTTCTGTTGAATGTCTTTGAGTTTTATGTGAAAACAATCCCAATACCCATGAACGGGGTATTGCGCATTTACCGTTTTAGCACTATTATTTGTCTGATTTTCTTGTATGCTTGAGTAGATGATATTTTATTGAAAATAGGGTAAATTGTTGTTATTTGGATGAGTTTCCCCTGCATGTTTTGCTTGTTTTGACCCTTTGGGTCTATTTTTCATGATAGGCAGTTGCTTAATTTCCCATGACTAGTATTGTAGGATGGTGTGACTCTTGTTCTATTATGCTGTTATGTTGTATAATTCTAGCCAAGTAGTTCTTGAGGGTTACCCTGGCCGATACGTGTTGCAATACATTCTTGACTTACATAGGGCTGTGTGAACCTGATGTATAGAACAGAGGGAGAATGGACGTAATGGATTCTACAGAGTGTCTTTCCTAGTTATGTTGTAAGACCATAGGGGGAATTGACATTGAGAGCTTCCTCAGAGAGACTGTAGTTCCTCGACGTGGGCCATAGAGGGAATGTGCCGTAAGTGCTTCCCTAGAGTGCATTTCGTTACGATACGAGACTATAGTGGGAATTGATGGTGAGTGCTTCCTCAGAGAGTTTATTCTTATGTTGAACTAGAGGGGTCTGACTGAGTGTACATCACATAGGGTTGCTTGTACTTGTTAGGTAGGACAAGAGGGGATATGCTATGGGTACTTCCAAGAGGGTTACCATTGTGTTAGCTGCTTGCTTGTGTTTCTAGGTAGGGACAGAGGGGATAGGTTGTGGGTATATACCAGAGGGTTTCCTGTTTGTGCTTATCTGCATGGTTAGTTGTTTCTTGATATTGAATCTATGGTTTTTTTACTATTGAGTACTTTCCTGTTAACAATTTCCTTTACTTTTTCCTACCATATATTCACTAACTATTAAGCATAGATCTCATGGTGGTTTCTTACTAGGATTTAGTCTCACACCCTATTTGGTCCATGATTTTGGGCCCAAACAGATTATATTATTTTAGGTATAGACAAAGGCAAGCGCCCTTCTACATTAGGTACCTGACATTCCGTGTAGCTAGAGAGCACGAGACCATGCATAGGCCTGTGATGCTGTAAATCTGATTACTATTTTTCTTTTGTACTTGTTTTATTACTATATTTCATCATTGTTCTTTGTTTCGCTATTTTCCTAGAAATATGTATTATGAATTATTTTATATATGTTCTCCAATTTATTCTATAAGCCTTCCTCTGTTTATTTTTGTATCATATTATTACTCCTTGTGCTCTTGTATGTATTGGTTTACATCCATTGTGTACTCTTCCAATGAGGGCATAGTTTCCCCACTATCACACCCAAGGCCCTCACTGCTAGTCGGTAACCTCTATAATTTGAGTAAATGGACTTGATTTCATGTGAGCAACCGGGTATGGGGCACCTCTGGGGGGATTCCTGAACCGGGACGTTACACTCTTCTACTGCAATGATCATCTACAAACAAGTTGGGGTGCTATTACCAATCCCTCAAGGGGAAGGATATAGTTGTATGGACCATAAACTAAGGAATAATATCTCATTGTATCATCTTCACTATTAATAATTAGTGTCTTCATTGGCAGTCATTGCAATGAAAACCATGAATTTTAATCAAGACGTTCTATGGACTGATTAGAATATATATACAAGGGGGACTTGAATTAGGAAGGATAGTCAAAGACCCAATCATATATGAGTAATGTACCATTGATCCCTAGATCCAATGTCTCAGTACATAAATTCAAAAAGTGGATAGTGAAGGTATTGGTGAATTTATATGTTGGTTTCTTGTACCATCATTGGTTTCCATATCCTGATAGCTACACTCGAGACTCTTGGACATGGTTTCCCTAATTACCATCCAAAATCTCATAAGGGGCCTACACCAACACCTTCCCAAGGAATTAAATGCCTTTATACCAATCTGTCACAACCCAAACCACACTACAACATTATCCAAAACAACCCCATGCCTACCTACATGGGAAAAGGGGTCGATAAATGCAATTAAAGGAATATATTTAATGTGATAAATTTCCCCAATGTACCACTACAAACACACCCAAACTTCACAATGAAAACTTTTAGAGGAATATGAAATTAGATGCAACATCTATAATAAAATAAATTAATGAATAACATATAGGGTATACAATTTATTATAGTGAAAAACTAAAAGTGAAGTGAAAAAATACCTACCCAACCAACAAGTTGTCCCAGCACGAAAAAACACGAATTTAAAAACTCCAAGAGATCCCATATCATGATATTTTTGCTCCGTCCATGGAACCAGGTAAAATTCCCCAAAAATACCTAAGTTCATATAATGTCACCACCAACCTATCCATATTCAACACACGACATGACACATGCATGACAATGCCGTGCAGGGGTGAGTATATACATACCCATTCAAACACCCAAAATGATTATAGGGGAGTAGTAAGTGACATGATTAAAATAAATATACAAATAGATTAAACAAAATAATTTGATTAAATAGAGTCCATCAAAAAGGATATATATATATATATATTCAAACTGTAGAAAAGAAAATGATAGATAAGGGTATCTCTATCTCGTGACCAAGCCTAGGAAAATAATTCCAATATTTATGGGAAGACTATCAATTATGAATACCATCTCACATTTTAACCAAGAAGTAAATATTTGGAGGCCCAAAACTCACCACTATGTCTCACGGTCAAGGGGGAATAGAATCCAAGTAGAGTAACTGTACAATAGTCCCTCGAGGGGAGGGAACTCAATAATTATACATGGAGGATTCATACCCATATACACCAAAGGAATTTCTAATCTCCAGATAGAGGACCCTCAACAAAGTGAATCAGGGGGTTCCACTTTGGTATCATGAGGAGCTGATCTCTATCTCATAGGGGGTCCAATATTTAGATAAAGGACATGTTCCCTAGTGTATTAGGGGTGTTACATTATATAGGATGAGCAAACAAACCTTTTTGCATCAGGGGGGTTCCATTATAGTGTCACAAGGCCCCATGCCCTATCTAATAGTAGAGTTACACTCAATTTATAGAGGACATGCATCCAAGTGCATCAAGGGTGTTACATTCTATAAATGGAGTAGCTACACCCTAGTCAGTCAAAAGGAATCCACTCTGGTTTCATGATAACCCGTACTTTATATGATAGCGGGTTTCACTGAATAAATATGGTATATCATAGAGGATCCAACTATAGAGTATATGGTGATCCAATTGCGGATCATTGTCATCATTGGGTGCAATAGATATAAAAATCACAACTAAGATATCCTATATCCCAGCTCCAAATACACTAATGTGGAAATAATCTTGTTCTATATGAAAAAAATAATGAAATTCCACTCATGGGACAATATAAATGTCTAAAGAACAGAGATACATTAGGTTGAAGTTTCATCGGAGGGAATGAATTGGTACATGACGAGTGTGGGGACCAACACAACATGTGGTCTAGATCCGTCACTAGGCCCTCCTCTTGATGGTATATTTCTACGTGTATCAACTGTATCGAAAAGTATTGAAGAGAAGACAGAAGCTACTATAATAGTACCTCTGACAGTAGAAGGTCCAGGTTCCTGCTCTTGTTGGGTCTGTTGCACTATATATGCTTGTCCAGTGTCGCGGCCCTATGACACAGCCTGGCTACCCTGAGCTGTCACGCCCTGCTGCCTCTATGATCCTAGTGTTTGGCTACCGTGGCCACGAACACCATCTCTACGTGCATGCCCTGACATATTCCAGTTGCCTAACTAGTAAGAATCCACTGGTCCTGCTTCCGTATGTGGAGTCTGCAGAGTACCCCTCTCACTAGCCACTAATGGAAACACCCAGAAAAAGCACAATAGATGACCAAACTTCCCGCAAGCTTGGAACTCCATTGGGTCTTGGGTACACTGAGGTCTCTTTTTCCCCTCTCTAGCACACTGGTATCACCTGACCGGTCAACTTAAAGTAATCACCTGGAGAGTACTGCCACTGTGAGAGAAATCCCTCTATCACATCCCTTTCTTGGCAGAAATAGTACCATAAACTGGTGCCACACCACCCTGGCCTGCACCACTAGCTTCCCAAAGGTTCTTCTCTATAATCAATGCTTGGTTCACAATAGCATGTACTGTAGGAAACATAAAATCATTCAAAAGTTCTCGAATGTCATATCGAAGACCATCCTCAATCCGTCTAGCCCTCAACATCTCATCACCCACCAGAACTTGTGAAAAATGCTGATGCTCGGTGAAATGAGAAGAATAATCCATCACTGACATAGCACCCTGCTGCATATTTATAAACTCTCGAGCTCTATTTGCCCTCAGCGTCTCTGAGAAGAAGAAATCCTAGAAAGATGTCTGAAAGTCTTCCCACACCATGTATCTGTGATGCTCTGTCTGAGTGGAAACATCCCACAACCTTTTAGAAGAATCATGAAGCATATAAGTCACGATCATGACCCTCCTCCCTAGAGGCATCACAAGATGCTCGAAAATAGTCCACATAGACCCCAACCAAGTCTCCACAGCCTGTGGTCCCCCATCCCCTAAAAACATAGGTAGATGCTATTGCTGGAATATACGAGTCAGCTCAGCCATATATGTGGCAACCAATAGTGCTCTCGGAAAGGTCTGTATGAACCACAGAAAGACTTCACAGAACTACGCATCCACACCTGTGTCCAGTATAACAGCCGGTGATGCATCTGGCACTGTTGGAGGATCCACTGGTAGCCCATGGCCCACCATCTCTGGTGTATAATCGTTGCCACTCTCTTTGAGAACAATGTGTGGTCGTCGCAGCGGAATGACACTCCAAGGTCAAACACCCACCTTAGATCAAGATTATCAATGACTAAAAAATGAGGGGAACAAAAAGGGAACTGGAGGAATAAGGAATTTCAAGATTTGAAAAACATGACTGCACGACGTGTATACGGACTACAGGGTATGTACATGACTTCTTTTACCCTTCCCGAGTCCTTATACATGGCTATGCCACACGGATCTCGTTTGAACAAGACTACACGGCATGTATATCATCTACACGACATGTATGGTTTAATTTTCAACTGCTTGTGTCGTTTGTGACACAGCCGACTACTCGGCTAAAACTACACGGCGTGTTATACCCCTACACGACGTGTACACCACCACGTTTCCCCTGACAAATAGCTAAGTCGACATAGTCTCTCACCAGTCAAGAATACACGGCGTGTCCCACAGGTACACAACATGTTTATGAAGATGTAAGACATACCCATGTTTTTTAGTTACACGGTCGTATCCCTAGGCCATACTACACGACATGTTCCACAGTCGGTACAACATGTATTTATTATGGTCTCCTATGTTCGTGTAGTTAGTTACGTGGGTGGACTCCAGGTCAATACTATACGACACGTACATCTGGTACATAGTGTGTTTTCCCCAAGAATTTCCCTTCCCTGTGTCCCCGTCCACACGGTCTATGACACGGGATGAGACTACATGACCTGTACTAAAAAAGTTTTCTTTTCTTCCCGAATAGCATAACACACTGTGTGTGTCCGAGGAACTACACGGTGTGTATCCTGGGTGTTTCGGATAGTAATCCTATGAAACTACTCCAGAACCCAGAAAATACTGAAGAACAACACCTAAGTGCCAAAGTTCGATCCATGAGGGCCCATGCTTCCCACGAATCAAAGATCAACATCTTATTTATGTTTTAACAAGATAAAAAGTTAATGATCCACCAAATTCCGGTCAATGAGGGCCCATAATCCAAAAAAACCAAAGTTTGAGTCCATTCTATCAATAGAATCACACAAAAATACCCTATCAAATAGTAGGTATTTATCAAAGAAACTATTACAACAACATGCTTTTCTAGCAGAACAAATATCACATCCACATACATGTTCTAATGCGCCTATATGAAATGGAACTATGCATGGCATGTGAACTCTAGCATGTTCCTAAATGATGCATGAGAAGAAATACCCTCATCTCATCGGGTTGAAACTAAATAGAACCCATGGATAAAATATAAACAGCACAATCACACGTGTGTCATCCAACGGTGAAATCAAATCAACTGTAAAATTTGAAAAATCAGAGAAACTGTAAAAATACGAGGTATAATGGCTTTTCCCTATACACGGGTTAGCTACGCACGGGCACAACTTATTACCAACTACCATTTCTTTCCTATCCATGACTAAGGTCCCAAATAGTATGTCAAGGAAAAGAAAACCCCCTTGATACCACTTTGTAACATCCTTGATGCGGTTGCCACTCAACAAGTTCCCTGAACCCGGTTGGTCACACGACCTCAAGCGCATTTCCCCAAATGCCAGAGGCTGCCGACTAGCAGCGAGGGCCCATGTCTGATAGTGGGGAAACTATGGCCTCCTTTGTCAATGTGTAGCACAACGGAATACTAGATAAAATAAACAACAATAGAAGAAGCAATAAAACATAAACATTTAAAATGAACAACTACAGTAAAAGTTAACCAACAGTCATCTAGATAATGATGAAACATGTCTCTAGTTATAAGAAAATATCAAGAAAATGTTACACAACAGTACAATATGAAAAAATAGAAAGTGCAGTAAAACAAAAAAAAATATTGTAGACAGAACACGGCAACATCGAAAGCCTAAGCTCAGTCCCATGCTATCCTACTCCTCTGCTGCAATCATATACCTATATAGGGACCCTTTCCCATGTCAACACCTGTAGAAACATAATCTATTTGGGATGAAGACATGACCCAAACATGGTGTGAGAAATAAATCCCAGTAGGCACCCACCAATGGCCCATGCCCAACGGTGTAAAAATATACAACAACAGTGTGCAGTAATAAAATGAAATAAACTAAGCAGTACTCAAAGGTAACCAACTTTACTAGTTATATTTCCATTTTAATAATCATTTTATCCATTTAATATAATACATCACCTAGGTGAATGTTCTAAGTAGAAAGTCAGTGTCACCAGACATGTAAACTCTTACCCTCAGGAAATTAGAAACAAAACCCTCAGGTAACTATCCTCAGATATAACAGATATTTCCCTCAGGCGTACGAAGTATCACCCTCAAGCACAGAAGTCACTGCCCTCAAGCATAAGAAGTTTTTTCCTAAGGCGGAATGGTACATTTCCCTCAGGCTAAGTAGTACCTTTCCCTCAAGCTAAAAAAACAATGCCCTCAAGATAAAAATAACACTGCCCTCAGGCGCAGGTAACTGGGCCGAGCCCAAAACATAAACATGCAATTATATACAATTACTCTAAAGGAAAATAATTCACAATATAAACATGGCATACCCTCAGGTATCCTGGCCAAATGGCTAAAAAGATGAACGCACCCCCAGGGTGGTCCTGGATCCAAGAAACGATCCCAAACAGAAGTTTATTAACATATTTAATTATTTATACAATTCTAGGTATCCAAAATATCATAGGCCTCAGCCACACAACACCCCAACATGGGTTCGTAGCTCAACGGCACAGAAAAATGCACAACAGTTTGAAATTAAACACCAATCCACCTACCTCGATCGCCTCTGATCCGTATACGTGAACGATGATCCTCAAATTGTCCAAGAACGATGTAGATCTGAGATGAATGAAACCCCCATTCAAACATAAATAACATCCCCTCGAGAAATAATTGGAAGGAATAGCTAAATGATAAGGGAAGGCTTACCCATACGGTTCCAACAAGATCAACGGAGGTGGAATTGGATTTCTGGAATGCGATATGGAGCTCCTCGAAGGTTTGAATCTCTCCCCCAACTCCTCCTCCGGTTCTAAGAATTCCCTGCGAACAGTGGAGGCTACTGCCCATTTAAATAAAAAAAACTACATGGCTTGTACTATCGACTACACTGAGTGTACATTTCTCATTTAACAGTTCCTCTGGCGGCTACCATTCCCACCACCACATTGTTTATCTGTTGACATGAGTACATGTCGTGTATTCTTGATCACATGGTGTGTATTGTTACATGGATGGAGGATGCTTCCAACGCCTTACTATTTACCTTCCAACTGACTACACGGCGTGTAACTACCCACTACACAGCGTGTAGTCAGTTTTTACACCCTTCATCACCAGCATGGCTACACACCCTATGTACTCATCCCACATGGCCAAAGTACACGACGTGTGGAAAAGTACATGGCATGTAGTCCCAAAACATAGGATTTTTCCCCACATTCCTTATTTTCTCAAAAACACATAAGGAAAAGAGAAAGGAAGAAACTAACACTTCAGGAATAAGAACTGGGTTCTGACAATGAACATATATATTAATTTAACATATTTCACTGTTTATAAAATTTCGAATATTTTTGAAAAATATCAAAAATTCACCCAAATTTTTTTTCAATGAATATAAATCAAAAATTAATTCAATTTTATCACAATAATTTAATTGTTATGTGGAAATTAATTTTCAAATAAAATTCTTAATTTATCGTAAAAAACTATTTTAAAACTATAAATCATTTATATCCCCATGAAAAATTTATCAAGATATTATTATCTTATAACCGTAAGAAGATAAAATAATAATACAATGAACTATTCATAAGGTTCATATTACTATTCACAAAGGTATGATACAATTTAGTAAATTCAATTAATTTGAATTAGACTCCAAATAACTTACTTATTGAAACCAAAGTTGTCTATTTAAAAAAATTCCAATCATAGAAGTAGAAAAATTATGTTTAACGACTAGTTTATAACTATCTCCATGATAAAGATTAATTATGGTGAGACTTATGGATTTATGCATTTCAATTTATTTTCAAAACCTTGGGATCGTTCATTTTCCACCCCTTCTAGAAATTGTGTCCTAGAAATCGTTTTTACATATTAAACATTTGAGGGTACATTTCCCTCATAGAATTTTTTAATACATATTTTTCTTATTCAACCATGTGGTTTCTTTAAAAGACATTTACATGGTGGAATACCTTATTACTCAATAAATGTTCTCTTTGATCAAGTATTTGAATAGGTTTCTCTTTAAAAGAAATGTTTTTTCCAACTGAACTACTTTTGTACTCAAAACATTAGATTATTCTCTCACATTATTCCTTAATATCAAAACATGAAAAACATTGTGTTACAGATATAAACTCAGAGGAAAAGGAACTCGATAGGACACCAGTACACCTTACTCTAGAATTTCATAATTTTCAATTCATTGTGGACTCAACATTACGTTATTTCAAAGAGAATAAAATATTGCCATTTCGAGATTATTAGAAAAACATGATCTCCAAACCTAAAAGAATTTTTTTTCTCATATTATCTATAAAAATATTCTACATGCGCCAAGCTGTCTTCACGTATTTCCTGATCATATTCACTTTCTCACCCACATATTTTACCATAGATAGTCCCATAAACTTCCTTTCCCATGCTTCATCCCAAAAAGATGGAGTTTGACACAGCTTCATATAAAATGCCTCGAAATGTCACGACCCGTCCTCGGGGCCCATGCTGTGACTAACCCAATCCCACCTTCCATAGGCCAGAAGCTGGAGACTAACACCAAAGGCGTAAATCCCGATAAAAAAAAGGAAGGAATGGCCTTTATGAAATGTAAACACACACAAACAGAGTTCAAGAAGAAGAAAACACTAAGTAAAGCACTATAACAAGTGTGTTGAAAGTACAACAGGGCCGGAATACATGCCCAACTGAAAGGTACAACTACAACTGAAAGAAAGTACAACTGAAAAGACAAACGACTGAATGGTGAAGAAACTCCTGGTTTGTCCTCCGGGTTCCAACCTGAACGGTAGGTACAGATGCCCTCCTCAACACTCCGCGTCAATAGGTCTTCTCGGTGTACCATCACATCGAATATCCACTTCCATGTACCGTCCAGTCCTCGTACACTCTGCCTCGGTCAGCACTGTCTTTCGTCTGCATCCAACACAACTGGGTGTGGGCATAGCCCGTGCATGGGTGAGTATAATGATACTCAGTAGGGACACCAAGAGCCTTAAGGTATCACTAAAATAAACAAGGATAAAACACAAAGAAATATATCAACAGTTAACCTTTACATAGGTATATTCCCATACATATACCTAAGTTATCGTGTAACCCATCTCAATCATGAGGTAAACACAAAAGTCATTGACTAAACTCAAACCCAGAATTTCACTATCGAAACCACAACTACTGGAGATCTCCTCCTCTTTCGATTATAGTGAGCATGTTGCGACACCGAGTTGCTTCTCACTAACCTTAGACTACTAAGGTACTCCTCATGTCGAGTACCATGGGTCTGCTGGAAAATACCGGGCGCTCCGTCCCCTGTGGGTCTGCCGCCCAATACCAGGAGCTCTCCCTAACAGCCTATAGAGGTACTCCTCCTGTCGAGTACCACTGGTTTGCGGCCAACTACTAGGCTCTCTGTTCGCCGTGGGTTTTCCGCCAAATATCGGGCGCTCTGTCCACTGGGCTAATCGAATCACTCCAAGTCGAATTGGTCAAGCGGTCGTCAGGTCTACAGCTACTAAGTCTCTACACTCCGTATGCTCATCTCCAAGAGGGTCTTATCCATGAGCTACTGGTTGTTAGTTCCAAGTTTCACGAAGTTTCACGTATAAGTAATAAAATGGACCGCCTCGTCATAGGGGTCTCAACACAACATACGACACATCAATCGGACGCCCGGTCTGTGAGTTATTCCCTTTTCCGTTCCAGGGGCTCGGTTGGTATTTAATCTAAAACCAAACCGACCACACAGAAATATCATCCGAAAACCACGTAGAGTATGCAAAAAGAAAAATCTCATCACGTGTATTCCATTATAGTTTACGACACATCAATCGGATTCCCGGTCATCAAGTTATAAGCGTTTCCGCTCCGAGAACCCTGTTTGTTTCGGGTTCGAACCAACCCGGCCATACCCAAACTTCACCAAAAACTTGAGTGTAAAATACCAAAATGACCGTATCGATCCAAGAAACCCTATACAACTGGTTGTGCGTCGATCGGATGCTAGTTGCTCATGATATGTCTGTTTACCTGAAAACGGTCCAAAAATAGGGGGTCTGGGCACGGTCTGACCCGGCCCAACACCCCCTGGGTCGGCCAGATAGGGCGCGGCCTAGCGCGGCTGGTGCGGTCGGCCATGGCTCGGCCTGCCTGGCTATGCGTTACGTAAAGCGGGCAAGGTGTGGCCTCCCTGCTGATTGACACCGGCGGTGCTAGTTGGCACCGCCCCCCCGGGCGTCCCGGATCCAGCACGGCCGCGGGTTCCATCGCACCGCCGCCGCTACTTTTGCCATGGTGGGTTTCCTCCGGTGGTGCGCTGGGGCGCTGCCGCCTCCAGGTGGCCAGTCGCTGGCACCGCCGCACCGATAGCATCTTCCCCGGACCACCGGACACGCTCTGGTTGTCCGATTTTCCCGACGTCTGTGCATGCGGCTCTCCCCGGACCCGTTCTTCACTACGACGGCTTCCATACGCCGTTACGGGCCTGTTTCATCGTCGTCCGTCAATACGCACATAAAAAAACAATCTATAGAGGGTCCGGTTTGTTCTTCAGCCCGAGCCCACTGCGTTAGATGTTTTCAATCATGATTTAAGAATTCAAACTCAAATCCAAACCTGAAAAATTAACCTACATCCAACCCGCATGTAAGAGTGATCCGCGGATCAACCGAGAAAAGGTTGGTCCACCCTCATCGTTAATTACTCAAGAAGGTAAGGATAAATTCAAAACAAAACCCCTACCTCGTATATGGTTTGTTCGTCATAGATGAGGAAAGCTTTTCCTCTTCTTCAATGTCGGGAAAGAACCATCGTCGATCTTCTTGGAACCAAAATTCTTCATCGAGAGAGAGACATTCTCTTCTTCTTCACACAAGAGTTCTCTCAAAAATCATGATCTTCACCAATGTTTCTACACACACCAAAATCTCCCCCCCAAAATAATATCTCCTGATATTATTTTTATTCACACCACAATGATTTTAAAATCCAAAACAAAACCACTTAATTAATTAAATGAAGTGACTCATCCCATTAATTAAGGCTTGTTGGAAAGAATTAATGGTGGAAGGGAAAGGTGAAGAGTTACACAAATATGGGAGAATTTTCAACATTAACATGGGAGTTTAATGGGGGGTTTTAAAAGGGTTAAGAAGTTTAGGGGATGGAGGAAGGTTGGGGCTCGTGTGGGCCCTACCTTTCAATTATCCACACATGGGATGTTGGGTGGGTGTGGGCCCCACCAAAAGCTTTCCATGAAAGGAATTAACCTCCTTAGATATAGAATAAAATTGAACAAACAATTTTATTTACATCTTTAATTGAACCTCAATAATTAACTTCTCCTCTCCCACAAACACAATTACGGTAAAGGTCCCCTTAAGCAATTATCGGCGTTGCGAGTTCATCGGTGCCCACAAATTTCAATTCTAAGCACCGGTTAGAAAGATAAAAAAACCCGCTTGTTCGTTTACTAAACATACCCAAGCTAAACTTCAAAAATTGAATCCGGGCACACCGGGCCTCAAAATCAAGTGCCGTCAGAAGTCACAGACTCGTTAAATTACAATGTAATTAAGAAAAAAATTTCCTTGAAATTTCCGGGTCCTTACACGAAAGGTTCCATCTGAATACTGGAATGAAAACCATTATTATATGAAAATTAAAATAAATAAATACGATGATCCCAACATCACTAGAAATCCATTGAACAAGCTAGATACATATCCTATAATTTATGAATCTCTTATTCTAATAGCCAATCTGATTGAGGATGAATATTTGTGCTGTAATTTAATTATATTACCAATGACTCCTAAAGGCCCTTCCAAAAGTTAGAGGTGAATTTGAGTTCTTGGTCATATATAACAGAAAGATGAAATATTTGTATCCAAACAATATCTTGTTGGTAAAATCTAGAAATTTAATCCAAATATATAGTATGAAAAATAAAAAATGATATGATTAATTAGTCAATTTAATATACCCCAGATTGCTTTATGATCTTGATAAGTCTTTTGTAGTCCCTCAAAAATGCTTGGGGATATATTTTACCATTTCCACCCTGGCACTAGTAATGATTGAAGCATCCCCTGTTGTAGCTGTCTCTCTAGTCTAGCCTCTTGAAATTTAATAATTTTAATCGTAAAATATAAAATATCTCTTTTAATTCCATCCCACTAGTAATATTATCGAATGTATCTATATATCTTATTATATACAGGATGAACTATAAATAGAGCACTATGAACTTCACACAACAATTCTTTCTTAAGTTGGTAAATAAATGGAACAAACAATATTTTTCCAAATATCAAAAAACAATCTTTATCATCGTTAAATTTTGGAAACTTATATGTTTGAACCAATTATACATTTTTATGTTACTCTTTTTCATCATTCTATGCTTTTATAATTATATCTAAATATTTTTACTATAGTGAAATGTAAAAAATATTTGAATTTCCTGCACCGACAACATCCAAGAAATAATTTATCAAATCAAAAATCGTAGTGTCTTGTTCTAGCCGTAAGATAGTTATTGATGCATGGATCTTTCAACTCAAGGAATCTGCCTCTTTTTTGATCATCCAATATGGTAATTAATTGGGAAATTTTAATATTTTATCAATTAAACAAATAATCTATACCTCTTGTTTAATTCCTTTTGAGTTAATATATAATTTCAACTTTTTTAGTTATTATATATATCACATTTTTCTCAATATAAATGATTTCTACAAATTTTTAAAGAAAAAACCATTGCTTCTAATTCCAAATCATCTGTGGGAATATTTAAATCATAATGTTTTATTTTTCTTGAATATATAACAATTACCTGATCATTATATATAATAACACAACTATGACCCTTCAATGAAGCATCAATGTAGATGAAAAAATTCCATTTCTGTAATGCATGGTTAGAACTGGATCATTAACCAATATTCATTTCAACTCCTGAAAACAATCATCACATTGTTTTGTCTAGATGAATTTACCTCCTTTTCGAGTTAACCTATTTATTCGATAAGATAACCATGAAATATTTTAACAAACCATTGGTAATAGCATGCCAATCCAATAAAACTATAAATCTCAATTATTTTTGCGAGTCTTGGACATTATTCAAAAACTCTTTTATTAACAGGATCAACATTTATGCCATATTTAGAAACAATGTGACCAAATAATGATTCTTTTTATGACCAAAATTCATAGTTTTTGAATTATCCATATTGTTTTTTTAATGTTAATGATTGATAAATAACCCTTAGATGATTTTATGTTCCTCCTTACTTCTAGAGTATACCCAAATTCCATCAACATAAACAACAGAAATAATATACAAGATGTCCTAAAATATTCTATTAAAAAGATACATGTATATAGATTGTTCATTAGTTAACCAAAATGAATCAAAAACAAATTCATAATGATTATATGTAGATCGAAAATTTGTTTTTGGAATGACATCCTCCTTTACCTTCAATTGATCGTACCCAGAATTCAAGTGAATCACAAACAAATACTAAGCTCCCTGGAGGAGATCAAACAATCCATCGACGTGATTAAAAGGATACATATTTTTAACAGTAATGTTATTCAATTCTCTATAATAAATGAAAATTATCATGAAACTATCTTTATTTTAAATGAAAAAATACGAGCTCCCCATGGTGATGTTCTTGGATAAAAGAATCATTCTTCATGATACTCCTAAAACTAATCATTCAATTCATGAATATACATTTGAGCCAATTTATTAAGGGGCTTTGTAATTGGATTAGATTTTGGAACAAATCTAACTATAAATTCAACTTCCAAATCTGGTATGACACCGATTAACTCAATAGAAAAAATATATAAGTATTTATTTACCATGGGCACATCATTAAACTAAACAATTCCCTTGTTATCAAAAATATGAGTAGGGGAACATTCATTTCCATCATTCAATATTTTCACAGAATTATTTTACGTTATCAATGGTACATGATCAATCTTATTTAAAAACTAAAACTCTGGCTGAAATCATTTTCTTTATATAGATATTCAATATTATCATGATAAACAGAAATCAAATCCATACCAAAAATGAAATCAAAATCTACTAAGGAAAAATAACAAGGTTTTCAAGTAATGTATTTCCACATATAAAAATATAATGATTCTTTCAATTTATATTTCCTATTAAATTTCCACATAGTAATTTAACAATATGTTCTGGTCTCATTTGATGAGGTGATATTTCAGATTTATAAAAAAATTCTCAGAAATAAAGGAACTTGTATAACCTAAATCAAACAAGATATTAGAAAAAAACGAGTAAATAAAAAAGTTCTTGATAACACATCCTTGGATGGCCCTATATAAGATAACATGTTCACAAAGGATCTCACTACACATTTCTTCTTATATTCATGATTTATTCCATCACCCAGATCATTCATAGGGAAGATATTTGAATAATGACCCATATCACCAAAATTGAAACACTTTGTAGTATTCTTATCAGAAAAGATCATAATATAATTTTTATTAAAAGCATAGACCATATGTCTAGACTTATCACATCAAAAAAACTACATATTTTTGTTAAGACATTCACTTGGGTTCTTTTTACCATACATTTCAAAAACATTAAACTAAACATTCTTACCATCAGATTTCAGTGATTTATTGTTACCCATCACATTACATCTAGACCTCTTCTTCAACATAATATTAAATTACATGTGATCATTAGAAAACACTATATCGTATGTCTCATCACATTAGAAAAATTATTCATAACTATTTAAATGACGGGAATCCAATTCCCTTGGATATATTGGAATTACTCCTAGGTAAAAAATTGTTGATTTTTCTATCAAGATCAGAATTAAGACTTGAAGCATACCTCACCAGTCGGGTGATGTTTTCTTCACACACGGCCATTGAATCTTCCACTTTTATCCACAATTCATGGAATTTCTTCTCTATATTTTATTGAACTCCATTAGGAAAATATTTTTTTGATGGAAAATATATTTAAAATTTATTCCATTCTAAATATTCATTATCCTCTCTATAATTGATATTCTTGACCCTTAACAACCACTGATCAGATTAACCTTTAAAAAAATAAATGTAATGACTAAAAATTATATTATTTGAACATCCCATACTATCAAAAATATTTTCATTGTATTTAATACATCATTTAGGTTCTAATGGGATGAAAGATCCTCTGAAAGTAGGATAGTGTTGCCTCATAAAATATCCCATTATAATCCTGTTCCTTTGTGGTAGCTTTGGGTGTTCTCTTTATCTCTTTCCACCAACATATATTTTATACATCAGCTGATCCATTCCTATCACAAACTTCCCAGTTCTAATTACTACCATTCCTGGTTACGGATTGAGGAAGATATCTGTCTTGCAGTTCCTTACAAATATATCCTCCCTATTTATTCTATGGAAAACCATTATAAACAGACATATCACAGATGAATAAAATTGGTAAACATTAAATTCTATACAATTTCAACCTAAAAATAAGGTACAACCCATTTATGGTATTCTATTAACATCATATTAACTCTTAATGTTATCTAAACTGTTCTCTAACGCCAATTATAAAGACTCCACCCTAAACATTACATAATCATTCTATTTCAACTAGATTTATCTTCTTTAAATTCCCAAACTTATTTTTGTTATATATTTTTAGAAATTATGGACATAAATAATACATATAAACCCAAAATAATATAATATGTTACCAAAAAAACAGTATCCATTTTTTTTCAAAACATAAATTTTTTATCACAAAACAACAACTTGATTTTTATGGAAAAATATTCATAACATTTAACCTGACTTCCTTCATTCTCTTATACAACCTTATAACTCTTGAAAATCATTTAAAAATTTAGATGAGAATAAAAATCTCAATAGGGAAAATAAAAATATGTAATGAAACTATTATTCCATGAATACTTATATTCATATAATATCATTTCCACAATGACATACTTCTTTCCCATATATACTTACATTGTGAAAAATGATATTTCCATAAAACATTAGAGAACTTATATAAAATTATAAATGATTATTGGGGAATTACTTACTTAAATTTTAACCCTCCCGGCAACCTTATGATTTGTAACCCTCAAGGCTACCTTACTATGTAGCCCTCACGACAACCTTGTGGTGTAACCATCATAGTTAAACTTAGAGTTACTATACAACCCAACATAAAAATAAACATAACAAATGAATAGGGATAAGATATAGGTCCCACCCTTCATCATAAAATGTTCCCATGAAACAGAACATAATCATTAAACAAGAATAATTGTATAGAAAAATTCATTTTCAATTTGGTAAAAATTGAAATTTGAAAGATGTATTATAAATAAGAGTCCCTTAAATATACCATATCATTGAATCCATAATTAATAAAATTAAATGAATATGTATACTCACTATAAATTGAAATTACAAAACATAAAATATTATTAATTCATTTAACAAATAATCTTATCATGAAAAAATCAATGATGTAGAAGGATAACCCAAGGAATTTAAATTGGGTTAAAAATTCCCTTACCTCGGGGTTGTCTTACCTCAATATTTTTTAAACATCCTATATAATGGTTAAAAGTATGTTATTAGTATTTTAAAGATGAATAATAATTGTTATAACTCTTTATATGATCATTCTATAAAATCATTCGACCCATTTATTATTAATATTTTGTTATTTCCATTGTTTTGGGTCCGCGCTTTTCATGATTTCCATGGTCGGTTAGTAAAGGAATTTCTTATCAAATGGAAGTGAAGATCCATAATTGGAATTAAATTGTGTTAATATATTTCCATAATATTTAATTATTCCATAAATCACTTTTTTATGTGGTATGAAGATGAATCAATAGAAGAATCATTAGTGATATTTGTTTAGATAATCTTGGTTGTTCTTAGATAATCAAAGAATGGTTTAATCATATATCATTAATATAATGCATATATGTTAATTACAGATCATAATATAATTCATATTATACACATTAAAATATTTTTGAACCATTATAATGGGATTACAACCAGATTTAATGTATGTAATGGAAATTCAAGCCACACCATCCATGATGTCGGTAAATCGACACATCAAAGATGGTGTTTTAATTTTAGAATAATATGTAATAAAGATGAATAATGATGAATAATTTTTCCATAAACATGACAAAAATATAGAATATATATAATAATTTAGCATTCATTCCTATTATATAAAAGGAGGTTATGATAGTATATGATAATAAAATAATTGAATATAAAACACAAGAAAATGAAAGAGAATTTTTACCTCTTGTTTCTTCTCATTGAGACCCTTTTTGTGGACATTGTTCTTGGACATGGGGAATATCCTTGGTAAGGGGACTAGCCATTGTTTAGTCAATTTTTAAATCTAGAGAGATGTGATAAGAAGAGGGGTGAGGGTGGTATTTATAATGGAGGAGATGATGGGTTTTCAATTATTTTAGTCATTAGTTTAATATTTTTACACAAGACAATGAATAGTATTGACTCATGTGAACAAAAATATTAAAGAGAGTAATTTGAGTTTTATCTAAGTGTTCTTACATCAAACATGATGCTAATAATTTTGTATTTTTCACAAAATCTCTATATACTTTAATTTACCATATTTTTCTGTTCATAAAAAATTCATGTATTTCAGAAAAATCCCAAAAAATAAGTATAAACGTTTTTTAATTTATATAATTAAACATTTAAATCCATTTTATATAATTAATTATCTATTTATTTGAAAATTAATTTATAAATGAAATAATAATTTATTCCAATTTTTTTAGAACTATATCTTATTTTATATCACCTTGAAAATTTAATAAAGATATCATAATCTTATAACCTTAAGATGATAAAATAATAATAATATTTACTATTTATAAGGGTAATGTTACAATTAATATTAATATAAATTAGGTTATGTTACTATTCATTAAAAAACTATTTGGTTCTATCAGACTCCATATAACATACTAATCGCAACTGCAGATGTCCATTTTTGAAATTCAAATCATAGAAGTGGAAAATTATGTTTAACGACCAGTTTATAACTATATCTATAAAAATGTTTCATTACGTAAAGAATCAGTGTTTTATTCATTTATATTTATTTTTAAAACATTTATGTTTTACAATTAATCCTATCTATTAATACATTAGGTACAATCCTAAAGATTTATTCTGGGATGCGGTAATATATATTACAATGCATTTATGTTAAATTTCTTCTTCCAAAACAACAAAATATTATTCATTAATAATTATATAATAAAAAAGTAACAACTATACAGTAAAGTGTAATTATTTAATGAGAATGGCCAATATCTATTTCCTCTTCCCCCAAATGGGATATGATAATGTCGGTCATTTTTATGACGGATTATCGCCTCAAGAACGGATGTGACATGTTTCCCATCCACACCTATAATAGTTTTGTTAGATGAGGGGTATAATTATTATATATATATATGTGATATTTATAACATAATTATACATATTTATTCATTATATCATATATTTCATTTTTATTTTCTATTCCGTAAGGGATTCGATAACGTCAATCATGTGTATGAAAGACTTTTGCCTCACGAAGCGATGTGATTCATTTGTAATAAATATTTACATGGAAGGTAATAAGAATAAATATAATGAATATATGTTATATAAATGATAAAATCATGGTGTTAATGAAATACATTTCATTCTCAAAATGTATTATATCATTATTGTTCTTCTTTATTCACTCACTAAAAGATGATAACATTGTTCGAGTATATATGGACTGCTGCCTTCACAAAGCATTGTGACTCCCATTTAATCACCACACCACATGTAATAAATATATATATATATATATATATATGTGTGTGTGTGTGTGTTTATATTTAAAGAAATAAATTATTATTTAAAATATTTTAATCATTTTTTAAATATTAAATATTATTTACCCCTTTCCAAAATTATCATTGAAAAATGTTATTGTCGATCATGAATACATGCCAGCTACCATCTCCATGGTTATAAGATACTTAATATCTCAAATCCATATCTCATTATTCATTTTAAAAATATAATTGATGTATAAATATAAAAACTATGCCCTGATTATTATTCAGTAGATGTTTTCATAAGGAAAAATTAATCAAATAGTCAACCTATCTAAGTCATTTTTTAAAAATATTTCAAATATCATCAAAACAACTAAAATAAAAATATTTGATTATTTAATTGAACAATGAATTGTGATAATTGGAAAATAGGGACAATAAAAATAGAACTATTTATTATTATAATATATAATTAACATATGTTTATCATTGAAGATGCTAAATATCCTGCATGATGATCTAGAGTCATGCTTTGGGAATTCATCTCAAATTATCTTCATTAAATAATATTGTAATATTATGAACATAATTTTATATATATGGTGTATGTACATTATAATTTAAATGAAATATCATGAATTCTTCAAAAATAATGGAATATTAATTTCCAATATAATTATTTCATCCCTATGGAATTTAAATGAATATTAAAAAGTGAAAATGAATTTTATAACTCAATTTCATTTCATTGGGTTATATATCTTCTTCATTTTCCTTGATATTCAATGATTTTTTAATTAACTTTCAATATATTATTTTTATTTAATATACATTAGGTTAATTTAAAATTGACTCAAATAATTTTTTCATTCATTAATTCTCACATCAATGTTATTATCTATCATGGTGTTTATTTCACCGTATCACTCTAAACGATATTTTTTACTCATGAATTTCAGTTAAATGAAATTATTTAATAAATACCTACCAAACCCATTTCATTTTTATATAAAATGGTTATTAATGATATAATAAAGTAAAAGTGCATTTTTTCATATCATTGGAAAATAAAATATTTGAGAAATTTTTTAAGAATATCATACTTAATTTTTATTTTTAAAAGGATATATTTTTTATTCCAAAACCATGTTTTCAAAAAATGATTCAAAAATAGATTTTATCCTTTTTATTATATCTTAATAAAAAAATTACCCATTTTATACTTTTTAAAACTATTTTAAAATAACAATCATGTCATTTTCCATAAAAGTTATTTTGGATTTCACTAAAAAAGTGAAAGGAATATTATTTTAACATATGCCACATATATGGGATTTAATTCTATCTGGACCACAAAATGTTTTGAATCATCCATTATATGTATTGATATATATTTTCAAATAATATAATATTAAATTTGTCTTGAATTATTTTATTTTTATATGGTGATTTTAAAAATAAAGTGGATATTTTCTAGAATAATATTTTAATGATATATTTATTTTATTTCCATTCATAAATAAAACCAACCATTATTTTACAAATATTCCCCTAGGGGTATGTTGTATTTATACCATAATTATTCTTCTTATGGAAGGTTACAGATTATGTTGACTAAAGAGAGTGTTGACTGTTATATCCTTGATTCATTTTTGTAGTCATTGACATTCTCTTGAATTATTCACTTTCATATGATCATTAAACTTTATATTTACCAGAAATGCCGATATTATTTTTAATGGATATGTTTTCTGCATAAAACATATCTCATTCCTATATATGGTGTTTTAATATCTATTTAATTTTATTTATTGGGGGAATAATGATAATATATATATTTTTTCCAACACAAATATTTACTATTAAGGTATATTTAACTATTAAATAAATAGATTATTAATTATATATAGAGTTATTTTTAAATTAATATATAGGTGGGGTCAATTATTAATAACCCTTAAATGAATCTGTAGTATTATGAGAAGAATTTGTTATCTAGCATTAATTAAATGATTTTTTGTGAATAACAACCTATATATTTAAATTGTCTTGTAAAAGGTTCTAATAGTAGAGGAATCATGTTATCGTCATTATGAAGTTCCATAATTAAGAATTACCTTCTTTGATAATTTAGTATTTATTATCCATTATATTTTCAAAATGATATTATAGATGGATTCAATTCATTATATGTTTTTTATTAAATGAAATGTGTTTTTTGTCACATTTCCATATTAATTATTTTTTATCTTGCTATAAAATAATTATGATAATTATATTATATAGGATGCACTTGATTCTCATTTTATTGAATAAATTATATGTGTTTTCAACTAATAAACTTCTTATATTGATTATGCCTTATGTTATCATCATATTCATGTTATTTAAATGGAATGTGTGTTCAGTTCTTTTCCTGGACATGTTGATTTTGATTATTAATTCATGATAGCTTCCATTATACGTAACACATACTAATCATTTGATCTCCCCATTATTTTGATTCCTTTTACAAGGATACATTAGGTTTACTATAGATGAAATTAAATGATATTCTATAGGGAACAATTTTATTCATGAAAAAAAGTATTTTTTTAATTATCTTCTAATATGGGATTCATGTATTTATCTAGTTTAGTGTGGTATGAGTCATTTTAGATGTAATAAAATGAATTATAGTAAAAATATTTTGTGAAATATTTTGGAAAACATAAAATTGGTATCATAATAGTATGATAGTCTTTGTAGATAAGAATATAATAAAATCTTATAGTTTATAAAAGTAAGAGATCATATATTTTTAAAAGAATTATATCCCAATATGGATTCTACATGTCGAACTAGTTTTAGAAATTTTTTACTTAGGAATAATAACTATGAGAATGCCACATTGTGCGTATCCCATTCACCACTTGTTGGATTACAATGAGCCTTACTATGTACTTGGATTGTCACTCTTGGAGTATATTCAGTAGATGAGTGTCATTTTCTTTGCAAATAAAAATTATGAATTTTAATATATGATGAAAATTAATAGAATATCTTGAACATTATGAGTATTATATTGAAAATAGGGTTTCATGATTTATAAATCCTATAAATGATTTTATGGTTTTCCCACAATGATTATTGTTACATATATTATTTTTTTTCATTTTATTCAGTGGCTGGATCCTAAATAAATCTTGTTAAAAATGAATAAGAAGGATTAAATTATTACTATGAGAATTCATATGGGATTATATCAAGAGTTAAATATCTCATAATTATTCCTAATAAGAAATCCAATAATATGATAAACAACCTATACCTTATCCAAATCCAAATATGAAAAATATATATGATAATGGAGTCCTGTAATTTCTCAGTTGGTGGAGACCATGGTGGGAAGAAGGCATGGTTTCCATCATGTTAGAAATGTGGAATGAGAGACAAAATAATGTGCCTTAATATAATTGGAAAATATTTTACCTATGAAAAATAAGTGTATAATGTAATGAATTATTGAGGAAAAATTAAGATTATGATGGAAGGAGATAAATCTCATACCATGGTTTTCAGTTATTGTTCATTTTTTAAGGTGGAGAACTTAGTAATTATCACTATCAATTATCCCTTGTATAAGTTATATACTATACTAATGAAAGATCTATGTTGAAGTAAATTATTCAAAATATTTAGGTATTCGTAATCAATAATTACATTATATAAGTATTTTTACAAATGGTATTTTGGTTATAACAATAATGAAACATTTGAGGACTATGTAAAATTTCTCAAGAATATATTTCTTTACTAATATAATATTAATATATACCATCATGGGTTTATGTATTTATTTTTAATCATAATTTAATAATAATTAACACCACTTTTGAATATTTTTGTGGTATGAATGTAAAATTTTAAAGGATATTTTTGGAAACTATTATGGGAATATTACTCATTATTTTAGTATATTATGATGTTTTTTTGACAATAATCCCATTTAATCTTGGGAATATGATTAATGTACTAGTATCCATTAACATTTATCATAAAATTGATGTTTTAGTAATTGTGGTTCCTAATAATTTATAATTTTTATAATATTTATACTAATATAGTTTTAGAAAATTAATAACTCATTATTTTTGGAAAGGCAGTAGGGCTTGAACCCACAACCAAATGATGATAAGGGCTTATCACCTACCACTGGCCTATGTGAAGTCTTGGTTAATATTTTATTTTTTATTTAAAATTTTTGAAAATTAATTTTAATGGTGAACCTATGGTTTAACTATTTATGTTCACAGATAAATGTATTGAATTATATAATTTATGAGAAACATTTTTGTTCTGTAAAATAGTTAGAGGCAGACAGAAAGACATATAACTTTTTTACATCTTACAGACCATTAGAAGTGAATTTTAGTTATTTATGGATTAAAAATTAATTTTTATATATTCATTTAGTGGATTAATAAATTAATAGGATTTTGGATGATGAAAATTTAAGTTGAATAATTTATTTCTAAATTGAAAAATATATTGTATGTTTATTTCCTTGTGTTCAGTAATTATAAAATTTTTTATAAACATCCTAAAAATTATATTAAAACATAACATTTATAGTGAAACCTTTATATATGATGAATGAAATATAATGTCAAATAATAACATTATTATGATTTTAAGTAATTATCATTTCATTGATCAATCAATTTATTTTTATCAATGACATATATGTTTCTGTATTATTATTCATTATTTTCTTCCATGTCCATATCTTCACTTTCGACTAATGATATACTGTGTAGAAACCATGTAATGTTTTATTCCATACAACCTATTTACATTAAATTATATGTTAATATGATGTTTTGTTAACCCTTTTTATGATGTGGGTTTCCATCCAAGGAATTTTTAAATATCAACCCCTGGATTTCTGAGGGAAACATCATATTGTGAGAATGCAATTTAATTAAGTATGGGAGAGTATACCAGCCCAAAATTACAAAATAAAAACATTTTATTTTATTTAATATGTGAAATGAAACATCAATATTATAAACACCCACAAAATATATATCATTAAATTTAATCTCTTTTATTGAATGTAGAACACACAACTCTTAGTCCAAATGAACTATAACTTAGTATATTGTTATAACCATTATATATAATTATATGTAATTAATAATATCAAATTACTATTAACATTATATATTTCATAAATGATTAAAATAAATTACATTTATATCTATTGATTACAAATAAATGAAGAATATTTTAACATATAAAAAATGTTTTCTGAAAAGTAATATTTTTAATAAAATGGATTCATTAATTCATGCCCGATTAGGAAAAAACTAGTTTTTACTAATTTTGGAAAAAATATTTTCTAATATTAAGATAATTTTTACAAATTAATATCATAATTATCATATGGTTAATTTTTTGGAATTCTTTTTCCTTTTGGAATTTTTCGTGGAAGAGTGAAAAAATACTAATTTTTAATGTTAATTGTGTTTTTATTTAACTAATTTACATGTATTAGTTTTATTTTAAATTGGGTTAAAAGTAAAATTAGAAATATTTTGTTAAAAAATATCTAATTAAGGTAATTTGAATCAATTTCATATTGAATGTTTAAATTTAAACCTTTTAAATATGTATTTTTTTTTCTGAAGACCTGTTGTTTTATCATGTATGTGTGTTTTGTTTTAAATTTATATTTTTTAAATAAATTAATTTAATCTAGAAACTATATATAAATTTTTAATTAGAATAATTTATATTTTCTAATATGGTAAATATTAATTTATACCATAATGTATTGTGATACAAAAAAAAATTCATTTCAATTGTTAATGTAAAAATGTATTTTTTGGGGAGTTTGACTGAAATGATATGGAGTAAATTGAGTTATGAAATTTTATAAAATATATTATATCTCTTAATTTATACCCTATCAATAATAATTATTGATAATAATCTATTTTGGAACATTTTTTCATATGACAAATGTTTTGTCAACATTTTTTTCATCAAAAATTTATTGCGGTTCACTCACCTAACATATAAAAGGCCTCACGATATCCTATCTTATTCACACCTTAAGAAACATTTTATATTCAATTACCTTCCAAATTAACCTCCTAACATCCATAACCATATACAAGAATATTTTTGTTCATAAATCCATTCTTGGAATACATTTTATATAATCCAAATGATACGGTCAGAGAAGAGGTAAAATTCCAAACAATATGTTTATATTTTATTTGTTCTTCCACCAACTTATAAATATTATTCAATTTATAATATATTATAAAATCAATAACCACTATATAATGAAATTTTATTATTTTAATGGAATTATGAATATCCACATCCTATTCCCTCAAATGAGAAATTATAACATTGCCCATGTGTACGAAAAATTGACACCTTGTAAACCAATGTAACTTGTTTTCCATCAACACTTATGATGTTAGAAATTATGATTGATATAATGTGTATGAATGATATATATAACATTATTATACCAATGGAGTTATTATATCACATATACATATTTCATCAAAACACCGCACATATTATATATATAAGTAAATTTAAATAAATAATATGGGTTTTTTTAAAATATGATCATTTTGGAAAGATAAAATATTACTTTCCACCTCTCCATAAAGATTATTAATAAAATGGAAATGTTACTCTTGTGTACACATGTCTTATCGCATCCATGATATTAATGTGCTTCATTAATCAGAACCATTATTTATGATTAGTCATAAATATATAATTTATGTATAAATATGATAATTATTTCATGGTTAATATTATATATATATTGAAATAATGACATCTTACACCAATAGTTAACCAACTAATGTCATTTTTGGCACATAAGTATAAGGTCATAGAAACATCATATCTAAAAATATTTTATTATGTAATTATGTATATCATGGTAATATGTTAAATAAAAGGAATAATAAACTTGATAATATTTCATAATAATTTTATGAATTAACATAATTTTATAATTCTTGAAGATAATGAACGTACATGACAAGTCCAGCTCTAGTAAAGAGACATCATATCAATTTCCCTTTATTGAGGCGTATTGTAATTTGATTCACCTAATTTATATTATATGGTGTATATAATTTATAAATTAAATTTAATTTCTGGAATATTTCATACATAATGGTATTTTAATTTTCAATTTGACTAATTTAATTTAAGGGTTCTTCCATGAAAAATACCAATGTTTTAATGAATTTCCCAACACCAATTATTTTCATTGGGTTATATTACTTTTTAATTTTATTTAAAATTATAATATCATGTGTGTAATTACATATTATTATGTTAGGTTTAATTTCCAATTGTTTTATTTTGATTTAAATTTGACACACATAATTGATTCAATCATTAATTCCGATTTCAATATTATGATCTTCATAATGGTTTATCTAACAAAAGAATTATATTTTTTATTTTTGATTCATTAATTTATTTTGATGAAAATTATTTATCAATTTTTAATAAAAAATATTGGTTTATTATTCTTTTAGTATTAGTGATATTTTAAAGTAATTGTGACATTATTTCCACTTGTTAGTTAAAGAAAATAATTTATTTTTTTAAACTATGAATTCATTTCTCTATTTACATGGAAATATGTCTTCTTAAAAAAAATTAATTTCTCTAATATTTTTTTGAAATTATTTTTACATTTCAAAATGATTTATTAGATAAACTTTCTCCCCTCTTTTAAATTTTACGAAATGTTTTCGAAGGAATATTAATGTCATTTTTCTAAAACAATTATTTTGTATTTTACCTAAACTATTAATGGAATATTTTCTAAAACTTGTATAGAAATAATGAAATTTATTTCAATCATGAACAATAAATGTTTTAAAGCATTCGTTATATTTTTGAATGGTCATTTACAGGAAAATTATTTTATAAATATTTTGTGAAATTATAGTCTTCATAGAAGATTTTCAAAATAAAATGGTTATTTTAACAAGAATGTTTTTAAAGATATTTTTATTGTATTTATTTTTAGAATTGACAAAACCCATTTATTTTACATATACCACAGCAGAGATATTTTTTATTTATACCATCCTTATTCATCCTTTATATGGTTTATGATTCTTTTTAAAATGGATAATACATAAAATGACATCATTGATTAATTTTTTTATTAAATAACATTCCCTTATATTATTATCATTCCTATGATCATTGGATATTAAAATTACACTAAATATTTATATTAGTTATCATCAATATTCATAATTCTTATACAATATTTCAATTCAACATATGATTTTTTATATGGAAACTAATTTTAACGACTATAGAAATATTGATAATGTTTATTATTTCTTAAATATAGATATTTAATAGTAAAGAATATTGTTAATGAATTAAATTTATTATTTTATATATGAGGAATTGTTTGAAAATGTAGATTTGGGTGGGAAATAGATATAGATATCACCTTAATGCATAGGTAATCTCAATAGATGAATTAGTGGGATAACCTTAGTTAAATGTGTATCAATTGAATAACTACCCATAAGATTTAAAATTTATTTTGAAAGGTCATGACAGTATCAGAATCATGTTCATGATATAGTGATGTCCAATAAATATTCATTTCTTCTATTAAGAATATAATTATTATTTTATGTTATATTTTCTCAATGATATTATCTCTGGATTAATTTTAGTACTAGTTTATGGATTAAATGGTATCTGTTTCGAGTTATATTTCCATATTGATTACGAAATCTATGATATTAAATGATATTTTTTAGTCATATTATATATGGTTGTATTTCATAATCATTTTTTAGATTAAATGGCATGATTTTAGAGATATTTACATTTCTATATTGATTATGCCTTATCTTATATTCAGTGTCAAGTTATTAAAATGGAATTTTGTTAGTTATATTCTTGTTCATATTGATTATGAATATTTATTCATGACATGTTCGACATTACATAAACCTTATAATATAATTTATCCAACCCTTGATCTAGTTCCCTTTCCATGGATCCATTAAGTGTACCATGTTTGAGACAAATGGATATTCTTGAGGGAATAATTTTATTCTTATAAAAAAATGTATTTTTTAATTTGGGATTTCAAATTTACTTTTGGAATCATATATGTATCTAAATTACCAAGAAAACAAAACTATCCATTCCTTTAGGACATGATTCCTTGTATCTTATGAAAATGTAATAAATTAAACACCATCTAAGGGATATCTAGGAAAAGGTTGTTAAATATTTCACATGTGTAAATGGTGGGTGAGTCCCACACTTATTTACCCCCAAGATACATCTTCCTTGCCTCGTCAAAAAAATGTAATGGGTAGCTCAGTTTATGCCCCCCCAAAATAATTTGGATGTGGAAGCCTGAGGTCCTAACTATTAGTACAATGATATGGAAAAATTCTTATCTGTAAGATCATGTTTTCATGGAATGATGCCATTATAGTATGATCCTAATGACTTGGATAAAGGAATAATATTTCAAGAATAATTCAGTCCATTATCATGATGTCAATTATTGTTTTCTATATGACTTTTTTATAATCTTTTATATTACATATTTCATTATTATTCAAATTTCAATATTGCATATCCCTTACGTATCAATGATAGAATCCACTGTATAAAAACCATTTTTTGGTATCTAAGAAGATAATTTGATTCCAATCCTCCAGGTATAATGAAGTGATCATTAATGTATTAATTCAATATTCTAAAAGAAGTTACAATGTCTTCAAGATGTTTATAATCATTTTAATTATCTTCATATTTAATATACTAATTATCAATGTATCAAGTATCTCAATACTGTTAATATTTTTATTCCCATGGTATTTGATCTCTTTAATCTTGTATCGAGATAATATAATAATCATAACTTCTAGATAATTTTCTTTTTCGGGTTGTTACTGTGGTAGAAACCCATTATTAAAAAAAATTACGCAACAAATTATATTGAAAAATAGATATGAAAATGGATAAAAAATAATAATTTTCCTAGAATTCAATTAGTCTTTTTAAAATAGGATTTGAAGTTATGGTAGAAAATAATTTAACATTAGATGATAATATTGTGAAGTTAGAATTATAACCATATCTTGATTCCTAAAATGTTTTTTCAAACTCATAAAACCTCAAGTAATATCATGTTATATTTATTTATACACTATTATAAAACATTATTCATATTTATTTCATCATTTAAAATCCCTTATAATAGATCATATCATATAACCCCTATTATTGATCCATGAGTGTAAAAATTTCATGAGATCCTGGTGTGTAACCCTTTATGTGGGATCCTATCATAAAAAATTTGCATGAGATCTAAGTGTGTAACTATTGGGATATATCCTATAGTGTTTCCCTTTTATGGGAACCTAACATGTAACCCCTTCATGAGATCCTAGCACACAACATATGTGAATGATCATAGCATTACCCCAATTGAGGAGACTCCCTTTAGATTATGTAGATTGTGTGACTCCACCATGGAATCCTTCATGAAACATTTATGTGACATTAATTTTAATTTAAGCACATTGCATGACTCCACCATTAAAATCCTTCGTAAAACCTCTCCATGATAATCCATTCGGATTTTTTGGATCACAATATTCAGGGGTATGACTGCATTCTTCTCATTCAAAACACTTATTTAATTTCAATCATGTATACTCCTTCACTTTATGTGGAAGCAATTCCTTGTACATTGATTTAGGTAAATATTTTATGATTTTTTTACCTATTATGTATAAGTCATTTTGATTTTTAGAAAAATTCAACCATAATAATTCCTAAAATCATGGAAAACTATCTATTTCACCATATATATTATCTGGATCATGATCATCATGTGATCACTTCATGTGATCACCAGCTTCTTATCTCATGTTATTTTTGAGATCAAATAAATTTTCATTCATAATTTCATGTGATCCCATCACATTTCAAAATGAAAATCATGGGTGATTCATGTGATCCTTATTGAGATCAAATGAAAATCATGTGTTATTTACATTATCATATTGGGTGATCAAATGAAAATAATGAGGAGTAAGTGACATCGTCATTTGAAACATCATGATATGTGTTCATGAGATTAAAAGAATATTATTCAGTAACATGATTTATAATTATCACATGAAATATATATCGTTTTGATATTCTTTGACTTCACAAGTTTATATGATCTCTCCATGAGATTCTCTATCAATCAGGAAACATTATCATTTCCTTCTCAGGATCTATATGTTAGATCATATGACAATCATGCATAGTATTTAGAATATTAACCTGAAATCTAGAAGATATATTTTGATAATCATGTGATGTCTTTTGGTGATTCGCATGTTCTCATTGTGAGATCCTTTACCAATAATGCGGCACATTTCAGAAAATCATCATGAGATCTTATAGTATTCATACGGTTCATCATGAGATCATCCATTCATGCTAAGAGAGATTAAACATTCACACTATATGGGATCAGAAATTCCAGCTCCATGAGATCAAACATTCATTCTCTATGAGATCATACATCTCACATTAAATATTCTCACACATATCATTCTTCACGAGAGAAGACAGATCACCCTCAATGAGATTAGTCATATCATACACTCTTAGATCACAAATATCATGGTCCAAGAGATCAGATATCACATGCTCTATGAGATTAGAAATTTTTAATCATTGAGATTAGTCAAGATATTTAGGCTCACTTTTCATGAATCCTTTTACATCCATCATTTTTCAACAATATCAAACCATTACAAAAAACACTATCAAATTAAAACACCACCTTTTGTCATTTTTTCCAATAAAGTCCCCCATTATGTTTATTGAAAAAACATATATTATTCAAAACTGACTTTTCAAGATTTAATGTTCATGTTATACCATTTTTGATATGAAGCACTAGATAATGATCATGGAAATTCATAACACATAATATAAGATTACATGAGTCAATATTAGTATTATAAACAAGATTAACTAGAAATGATCATTGGTTAATCACTTCAATATCAAAAAATCAAGCACAAACCGCCACAAAACAAAATTATTGGGCAACATTATCATTTTATATTACTTCATAACCCGCACAAGTTCGATGTATACATCATAAGCCAAAATACCCCTCTTCTCGGTATTTGACATCATTTATAGGATAGATTAATCATTGTTAGATTTAAAACTACACTTTATTTCACTTATTCCTCAATCATCTTATCCCCTGTCTTAATCAAGAAATCATCTCCCTCGTTGATAATAAACCCAATGGTAACTCCTTTATGGTGTGAAACAAGGTAATGAACACAAATCATTATATAGGAGAAAACACACCATGACTCATGAATAGGGTGTTAAAAATCCACACTATTCATGAGGGAAGAGTTGACCAAACTCTAATAGTAATTCGATTCCATTCAAACTCTTATATAGGTAAGGCCTTCATCTGGATGTCTATAACCAAAAATATAGTAGGTGCATACTCAAGATTCACTTTCCCAATACCCACAACTTTCCAATTAAAGTGACATTTGATTTCATTGTGATTTGTCCTTAAATGACGAATTTGGTTTTCACTAAGATTTATAGGAGATGAATTATAAAAATGGTTTCCAATCATAGACTTGAAATAATCTCACCCATTCATGAAAAATTCTATAAGGGATTCAGTCATTTATGAATTTACTCTCCCATAGTAAAGGATATCTATCAATTAGATATAAAATTTAATCAGTGTCAAAGTAGTTATTTTAACTCAATAAATCCAGATAAAGTGATATTACTCTCTTGCATTGGTTATACACTTCTTATCCTCCCACAAGACCCCATATGTTGACATAAAATGAACACTTATTTCTGTCAACAAATTTCAATTCACTTATACTCCATTAGTCAACATCATAATGAAATTTCAAATATGTTATCACTTTTCATTATTATAGTAATATTCCTATTTAGATGATCACATTATTAAATTTTTTTAGTATTTTAAATTACCACATGTAAATGAGTCATTTATAGATCTTCTAATCCTACTAAGTGAGAAATAATTGGTGTAATGAAGAGTTTAGGTCAAAAAATACCATCATTTTCCATTTAAATCACTTACTTTAATGGATTTGAGAAGTATATTTTCCCTAATTATTCATAGGAATCTTTTTATAGATGATGATATATCTTTAAAAAACTATGCCCCATATCTCCTAGAAAACCTCAATATTTTTAATGAAATAAATAATTAATTCCAATATCAAAATAGAATTTATACATAGAATTATTCTTTTGAATGGGAGACCACTATTCCGAAACTCTTGTTGATTTTCTCTCATAGCATCTTGGTATCCTAAAAATAGTCAAGTGAATATAGATTATGAGAACAATATAGATTATCATGAAATACATGAATGTTGTTTCTTCTTCACTGATTCATCTTCTCTTGGTGAAAAAATTTCCCTTTGTGAGGGAGATCATACTAATAGATGAATATTCAGTTCCACAAAAACCCAGTGGACCATTCAAGAATATATTTTATAGCCCTCCAGTTTCATATTAGTATCATCATTGAATAATATACAATATGTGAATTTTAAGAAATTATATTCTTTATATCGTATGTATCTCTATTCATCTAATGCACCTATTCCAATTCTGCACACACACACCCCACATATTGTATCTCCCCATTAGTCATAAAAAAATTGAAAAGTACATTAGAAAAATATAACACATGGGGAGATGGGTACCTCTATAATTTTCAAGGAGATGACTGTGGTAAATCCTGATTAAATAACCCCTTGATATTTTATTTCAATGTATTGTACCCTTGGTATTTCTATTCTATATTCCTATCCAACATCAACCATTCTATCCATATATATCAAAATTTTTACCCACATTCTTCTTATTATTGTTATATATAAATTCTATAGGCTTTGACATTTCAAAATTTGGGGTCTAAACCCAATATTACAAGTATGTCTCTTTGATTATCTAACTATATTCCATTTTAATGATTCTATCTCTAATAAGTAATATTTCCAATGGTAGTCTACTATTTCATCACCCTCTATTAGATAACTCTTTCTATTTCCATTTCATATCACCTTATGTCATGATAAATGAATTTCTAGATGCATTATTTAATCATTTTTCTTTTATCAGTTATTTAATTCGCTTATATAATTATTAGTAGGGGAGTCTTCCACTATACATACATTATTCTTACACACAAATGGACTAGTGACTCCCTTTTTCACTAGGATTGTCAACATTAATCCCAAGATTGTTTTTGTGAGTGTAAAAGAGGATGTGATTATTATTTATTTAGTTGAGCTCCTTGTGATCCCCCTGAGGATGTAAATCTAATTTTGGACTTACGATGTTTTCATACAATATTGTATATTCATTATACACTACATAATATGGGGATCTCCTTTCGAGCACCCAATTCTTCCTTTCATTGTTCAAACAATAATACCATTTGGAATTATAAGGATTAGAAAATATATATCATATATTGTTAAAAACATTCCTCATGTAATAATTTCTTAAATTATATTTTGATATTACTAGAGTTATTCTTTGGACATTGATCCCACTTTCTTATTAACACATACTCAAGGTGTGTCTCAGTCTTCCACAACAGTAAAATTTCATAGATACATTATTCTAAAAAGATATTTATTCATATTTTTCAAGAATGATTTTCTTATTGTATGATTTATAATTATTCCTATCATCACAACAAGAAATAAAATCCAATGACTCAAAAAACAAAAAATATGAAAATAAATCACACATAAATTGAACTTTTTTCCACAATTTTGATAAAAGACATTTTATGTATATTTCTAAAATCTAATTTTTTTTACTTATTGTGGAAAAATTCACAACTCCCTTCTTATCATTCAAGGGAGAGGGTTCATCATATCCAACAACATCTTTTAAAAAAGGACATGTCCCTTTAGAGAATACAATCCTTTCATTTCTTCACTCTGAAATATCATATTTTCTTTTAATATATTTTTCTCTATAAAAAGTATAATAAAATAATGAATATAAATATTCATTTAATTTGTTCTTGACTATAGTATTATATTTATCCACATATTTTTGTGCTGACACTATCTATTTTCCCAAATTTTGAATCTTCTTTTCTCTTGATTCAATTTCATAATTGTATTCTCAAATGAGAGTATTCACACTAGTCATATAATCCTGCAGTTTCTATAGTATATTATCTAGCATTTCATCTTTATCTATTGTTTTATACCTTATCTGAGAAATATAGTCATTACAACATGGATTATCATGTTATTTCATTTATTTAGCCAAAAGCAGTTCAGATATGAGTGAAGAATTATAATCATTTCATGATTTCAAATTCAAAATTTCTTTTAATGTTATATTTATTCTCATTTAGTAATATTTTAGTTTTACTATCATTATAGACATCATATGTGGTTCTACATCATGGGAATTTTTAATTTCATTTTGATGAGTTTCCACTTCAACATGTATTTTATTGAAAGATTTTATCTTATTGAGTCCAATTTCCTTTGTTAGGATATGAATTTCAAGAGAATTTTCTTATTCATTTATTTAATTATAAAATTATTTTATAAAGAGGAATTATTTCACTTTTGACCCACAATGAATTTAATCATCACCATTAGTTATATAATTTCATGGAATATTATGTTATTCACTCATTCCTACAACATCATTTAATGAGAAATATTTTCACTATCTAAATCATATAGACATTATTTAGTACATTGTTGTTTTCCATAATCTAAATCACTCTATTTCAATAAAAACATCCACACTGAGTACTACCATCATATTTATTCTTCTTCATTGGTGTTCAACCCTTTTCCCTGGAATATTTATATAAGCAAAAACCTGACATTCAATTTCAATAAATGGATAAAAAAATCAGAGATAAAAAATCAAAAAAACCCGACTTCATTGTGATTCCAAAATTCAGGCACAAAATGGGATTATATAATTAGAGAGGGGGTGTTTATCAGGGTGTTTATATTATTTTTTAAATAATTCCATCCCCACTTGAACTCATACTTATTTTTATAAGGTTCACTTCATATTATATATACTGTTTAAGTAGATATTATTATTTCTATCTTTATATAATGATGATGAAAATAATGTAATGAAATAAATCTAGAACAATGACACATATATTTTTTATTGTTTCACCCACAGTCGACTCTTTAAATTTAGTATAAATGTAAATGTGATGATGTACCAAATCAACTAAATTGAACTACTATTGGTTTATTCCAAGTCACTCAGGCTTGGGATCATTCATGTTTCAATTATTTAGGTAGAAGTGCTATCTCAAAAAATATCACTCGCATATTAGTTCCTTCTTCTGATCAGCTCTTTATAAGTAAAAATAATTGGAAAATAGGATAAAATTAATATCATCTATTGTTCATAGTTGTACCAAATTCATGATAGGTTCCATTGAACATATCATGCTATTTCAAATCATTGATTTGAATATAACATTGAGAATCACCAATCCTTGATACATCATGTAAATTGATACTCAATTTGTAATGTACATAAAGAGTTTAAAAATACTCCTTCCACTTACATGGTTGTAGTAGTCAATAAGAAACATCTACAAGTATTGTTGAATTTTAAAGGCCTTATATATACTTTTTATGAATTCAGATTTGTTAGTGATATTATTAATAGGGTAATACCTACAGATATCCCCTTTTGAAAAAAACCAAAATGTTACTCCTTTGTAAATCCAGAGATCATAACCCCTATAATGAGATCCTAGAACATAACACATTGAATAATATCCTAGTGCGTAACCCTTAATTAAGATTCTAGTGTGTATCCCTTGTGTTATATCCTGTAATATGACCTTCCCAAGAAATCATGGTGAGTAACTCATTCATGAGATGCTATCATGTCACCATTGTATGGGAACCTAGTGAGTAATTTTTGTGAGGTATCCTAGCACATAAACCATCTGATAGAATCATATGTGAGACTCCATTCATATCATGTAGATCATATACCTCCACAATGAGGCTCCTTAATGAGATCTCTCTACAAGAAAACATTATGATCACGTGGATCACATGACTCAAAAATAAAAAAGCTTCATGATACATATATATTAGAATCCATTCACATTACACAGATCACGAGATTACTTAGAAATATATTATTTTCTCATGAGAAATATTTACAAAATTTCAATCTTGTATACTCCTTCACTTTATGAGAAACCAATTCTCAATAAATTTCATCAAATAAATCATTAATGAAATAAATAACCTCTTATTGATGTGTTATAGTGTATTTATAAGAAAAATTCAACACGCATAAATCTATAAATATTTTACAGTTATCCATTTCACTTCATTAGAAATATACTTCCACACATTACATGATATCTTTTCATGACCACATAATGCATGTCGCAAGTGCTTCATGAGAACAACTATATTCTCTTTGAATGTGTCACGTGATCCCATCTTGTGATCAATTGAAAATATTGTGTCCCATGCATGATCCTTTGTGATGTCAAATGAAAATCATGTGTTCCTTGTGTGATCCATCACAAGATCAAATGAAATGAATACATCACCCGTGAAATTGTTTGGAATACCATCTTCATGACACTATAACCTTTTATCACATAATTAAATATACATTTAAAATTATTTATTTGATAAAAATTTAAGAAATAAAATATTTTATTAATTTTTTTAGCAGGGAATAATTATTTACATTTCATTCATTCTATCCATGAAATGAGGAAAGATTATTTGTGCATACAAACATATTACTCCACGAAGTGATGTAATTATTTCTTTAACAAATGTTTATATGAATATTTATAAAAGTTTATATAATGATTTAGTATGATAATTATGAGATTATAGGAATTTTTTAGATGATGGAACTATGATCAATATATATAGACCGAGACTATTCAATAGAAACATGCATGTAAAACATTGTAGTTATCACTCAAAAACAATTATTTTTATAATTAATTTGAAAAAGATGATTGATAAGATTTTATATGTAAATTATATATGGTATATTATTTAGGATTACAGTTTTATAATAAATATATATAAAAATATAATTTATCTATTTTTTATAAAATATATTCAAACATTTACAAAGAATGATAAGATTTGAGGTCAGGGATATATGTTTCAAAATAATTTTTATTTGTATTGTTAATTATTGAACTTATATTTAGTAAAATTATATGAAACATATATGACAGAGTAATTTTATTTTTTCAATTCTACTAATTTACTTAATTTTCATTTTTAGAACAATTTTAATCTTCTTTTTACTCAAAATGGATAAAATTGGATTTAAAGAAAGAGGAACTAATTTATACTATTTTGGTTGGGATTATTTTTCCATCATATCAATTACATATATAAAATGTAATTACAGTAATAAAATTAATTTTAAAATTCATTATTACACATGTTTTAATATAAAAAATGGATTAAATAGAATCTTATGTCTTTTTCTAAATGATGTATATCTAGTTTATTGTGTAAACAGAATCATTATTCATAGTGATTATAGCATGGAAAAAAGTTCAATACATAATGATAATTCAATGATATAAATATTATTTTACATGATTCCATCTATTTTTACAATGAAAAAAATTTGGATAATTTTTTTTAATTTTTTTAATTTAAATAGACAATTTCAACAGGGAAATTGTAATTTCTAAATGAATATTTCCATTGATGTATGAATATCATTTTTCTAGTATAATAACATCATTTAATGTTACTTATAAATTATTGGGGATATAATTCATGAAAAAACCCTTATTCGTTTTTAGGATGGTTTACTACAATCAGAATTATATGTTTGGGAAACCTGTTATTTTCTATAGATAATTATAAGATGGTATTATGCATTTTTTAATTGTAAAAAACATATGAATGGATTTGAATTATATAATAGGTGTTCCGTGGAATATAATTCTCTACTATAAAATTGGTATTTATGTTTTAGTTAGGAAATTATGAATATATAATATAGTTATGAAACTCATAATAGATGATAAAGTAAATATAATATTATGAGGTGATTGAGTTAAAAAACTCTGAAGAGGTGGTGATATTAATTAGATATATTTTACTCTAATGAGAATATTGGTACTATGAACATTAGGAAATTTAAGATTAATTTATTATGCCTTTATATTATTTGGTCTATGATTATGATTAAGTGTCCAAATTATAATTACATTTTTGAATTCATTTGAAATAAAATCAGGAATCATGATTCTTTTATGACGATTCATCACCATTGTAATTAATTTCATTTTAATAGATAATGTTGTATACTATAACACATGTTTATGTACAATAATAGATTTGGAATGAACATCATATGTGATGATAATGTTCTCATACTGTAATTCATTTCCTGTTCTTTCATATGATATTTGATAGATATCTTCCATTTATACACATATTGAGAATCTTAGATATCCAATTATTATGATTTCGTTCAGTATGTAATAAAAAAAAGTTTTTTGTAGTTTAAGTCTATGAAGGGAATTATTTTTCAAAAAAAAAATGGAGATATTTTTTTCATGAAATATGTTATTTATATATCTAATCTCCAATGACACTAAAACCTTACAATTCTTGGGATAACAATGTTATAAGATGTGTTGAATATGCATCGAAAAAGTTATAATATTTATAATGTTTATGTTATTGATTCCTCGGAGCCATTAATAAATTAATGAATATCAGGGTTAGGTGGGAGTTGATATATATGGGAAATCATTAATGTCTAAATTAAAATTCATGTACAGACTTATTTATACTGCCCAAAAGGTACATTTTTATTAGGAGTTGAATATCATGTCAAAAAATTCATAATGAAATGATACATTAGTCTCCATATCATTGATGATATCCTAGTTATTATAATTATACTCCAGTCTCCAATGGTTACATAACACTAAATCTCTATATGAACCATTTCACCAAACTATTTCTATTATTCATCCATAATAATTGAACAAGATTTATACCACACCAATATTATTTAATCCACTATGACACTACCTGAACCATCTTAAATCCAATTAAACCACCCATGGATACACCAGTAGGATAAGGACGAGAGATAAGAACTATGAGGTAATAATCCTGGATTTTAGGTTTTGTCCCTTAAAAACATAAAAATTGAGTGGACCCCAAATATTGATAGAATATAAAAAAATAGATAAATAAAAAATAACACAATTATATAACAAATGAGTATCAGAACATGACAAAACGAAAAATTATTTAACGTTATAAACAATAATCAGAAATAATTATCAAAAAACATTCTAGGTACTTATAACTCAAGGTATGAAATTAACCATTCTCAATATCGATTACCCTAAAAACAATCCACAAACAACTCGCATCACTATGAACCATCAATGACTACTATGTTGTAGCACCTAAAACACCACTAGTTCCACATTATAATTTTTTTACTAATTATAATGAAATATCTATAATTAATAATAAATTTGTGGTCATGAATCATATTCATGTGTGGGAATATAAATAATTAAATTGGTATCATAAAAATTAAAAGTTATGATATTTCATTATGTCTTTATAAATGGGATAATATACAATAATAAACATTATAGAATAGAAGAAAATATACTATAATTCAAGGACAATAATTAGAAATGGATGAAAATAAAAATTTCTATGTTAAATTGTTTTGGAATCACATAATACAACAATAATGTGATATTGAGTGTAAGGTTGTACCTAATGTATTAGAAATTAGTTGTCGAGATATAGGTTACAACTAGAGGTAATCCCCAATGCATGAATGCATAGATATAGATGGGATGAGAAATATATGTCGATATTTGATATATTCTAAAAATACCTAAATAATATACTTTAAAAACATCCATAAAAACTTACAAGAATATTAGTGTTGGGATACACCTCATTGATGTGGTAGTAATGTTATTGACTGAGTACATGTCCCCAGTAGAGGATAGTGCCTTGATGTATGGGGGGAGTAGTGAAATTACTGATGGTGGATCATATATCAAAATGCTGAGGAGTTAAAAATAATCTAACATTGTATCCTCTACTAACACATGAGGGAAAAAAGATATATATTATTCATATATGGGACAATACATTTTCGTGTACAAGACTATAGAGGACAACCAGAATCTTATAAATAAAGGAAAGTAAATGGAAACACTGGTTAGTATCTAACACCATCTATGATTATTTAATATAATCTACTATCTATCATATATCACTACAACAAACTGCCCATTTCCCGGCGGTTTTTTAGCGGCGGTTTTGAAAACCGCCGCCAAAAAAAATCGGGGCAGCTATTTCGCGGCGGTTTTGAAAACCGCCGCCAAAAAACCGCCGCGACACGCGCGTAATTTTTTTTTTTTTTAAAAAAAAAAAAAAAATTAAAAATAATTTTATGGGTCATTTAGCGGCGGTTTTAAACCGCCGCGAAATGCAAGCGCGGGAAAAAAATAATAAAACCTAAAAAAAACCTAAGAAACTCTAAAATCACTAAAACGGTCATAACTTTTGACCCGGGAGTCCGCTGGAGTGCCGCGACCAGTCAAATCGAAGACATTGAAGAGATCTAGAGGCACATATGATGAAAACCCAGAGCCGATTTAAGGCCGGGAAGATATAAGAGTTATAAGAAAGTTGAAAAAAGTTTTCCAACTTCAAACGGCCATAACTTTCGCTCCGGGTGTCCGTTTTGGCTCCACCACATATCAAATCGAAGCCAGCGAAGAGAGCTACGCACCGGTTTGACAAAAGCAAGCTTCTGTCAAGGTTTTCGACCCCAAAAACCCCTCCGAAGGCCTCCAAAACCCTCTTTCCGTCACCGGTGCCCCTTCGAACTTGCCTTCAAACGGACCTAACTTTTTATCCGCGTGTCCATTCGGACTCCTCCGCCTGCCAGATCATAGCTCGTTCCATGAGCTTCAGTTTGACTGGTCGCGGTGCCCACATGGACTCCTGGATCATATGTTATGCCCATTTTAGTGGGTACCGGGTTTGTTATGTTTTTCGATGCCTCGTTTCTAGCACCCGTTCCCCGTCAGCTTTTTTTTAAATGGTCGTAACTTCTGATCCACCCATCCATTCAGTCTATTTCACATATCAGGTCGAAGAACATTTCCGGATCTTTGATTTGATTGGTCGCAGATCTGGAACGGACTCTCGGATCATAAGTTATCTCTGTTACTGTGAGTTCAATATTTTTGTCACTTTATGACTGTTTTAACGGGTTTTAACGGTTGCTCCATTTATTACTATCTATTATTGACTCCATGACTCCATGGATTATTATCATTATCAATGGGTTTGGGGGGGGGGTTATGATGATTATGTTGAATTTTTAATAGGTTTTTCAGAGTTGTCATGTTTTCTCATGCTTATCAGTGCTTCCCCATCCGTTTTCATGTGTTTTCATTATTTTCCTCCATTGTCATGTCTGTTCATGTTTTTTCATGCGTTTTATATATTATATCTTATTTATTATTATTTATTTATTGTTATTATTTATTTATTATAATTCATTGTTTCTTATTTATTATTATTTTTTATTTTTTTATTTGTTATTTATTATTTATTGTTATTATTGATTATTTATTGTTTATTATTTATAGTTTATAGTTTATTGTTTATTGTTTGTTGTTTATTGTTTATTGTTTCTTATATATTTTTTATTGTTTATTGTTTATTAAATATTAAATATTATTTATTTTTTATTATTATTTATTATTTATTGTTTATTATTTATTACTTATTATTTATCATTATTTATCATTATTCATTATTATTATGTATTTATTGTTTATTGTTTATTTATTACAATTTATTTGTTATAATTTATTTATTATTTTGTTATTTGTTATTTATTATTTATTATTTATTATTTATTATTTTTTATAATTTATTATAACTTATTATATATTTTTAATTATAGTTTATTTATTATTTATCATTATTTATTATTATTGTTTATTTATTATTATTATTTATTTTTTATTAATTATTATTATTTATTGATTATTAATTATTATTTATTATTTATTATTATTTATTATTATTTATTATTATTATTATTTATTGTTTATTATTTATTGTTTATTGTTTATTCTTTATTTTTTATTCTTTATTGTTTATTCTTTATTGTTTATTATTTCTTATTTCTTATTTATTATTTATTATAATTTATTTATTATTTGTTATTTATTATTATTAATTATTTATTATTATTATTTATTTATTATAATACATTGTTTCTTATTTATTATTTGTTATTTATTATTTATTATTCATTATTTATTATTGATTATTTATTATTTATTATTTACTATTTATTGTTTATTGTTTATTCTTTTTTATTTATTTTTTATTATTTATTTTTTATTATTTATTGTTTATTACTCATTTTTAATTATAATTTATTTATTATTTATCATTATTCATTAATATTATGTATTTATTATTATTTATTATTTATTATTTATTATTTATTATTATTTATTATTTATTATTTATTATTTATTATTTATTATTTATTATTTATTATTTATTATTTATTATTTATTATTTATTATTTATTATTTATTATTTATTATTTATTATTTGCTATTTATTATTAATCGGTTATTATTTATTATTTATTGTTTATTATTTATTATTTATTCTTTATTATTTATTGGTTATTATTTATTATTTATTATTTATTATTTATTATTTATTATTTATTATTTATTATTTATTATTTATTATTTATTATTTATTATTTATTATTTATTATTTATTATTTATTATTTATTATTTATTATTTATTATTTATTATTTATTATTTATTGTTTTCTATTTATTATTTATTGGTTATTATTTATTGTTTATTCTTTATTGTTTATTCTTTAGTATTATTTATTTATTATTTGTTATTTGTTATTTATTATTTATTATTTATTATTTATTCTTTATTCTTTATTCTTTATTCTTTATTCTTTATTATTTATTATTTATTATTTATTATTTATTGGTTATTATTTATTATTTATTGTTTATTATTTATTATTATTATTTACTATTTGTTATTTATTATTATTTATTTATTATTTCTTGTTTATTATTTATTATTATTATTTACTATTTGTTATTTATTATTAATTATTTGTTATTTATTGTTTATTATTTATTATTATTTATTTATTTTTGCTATTTATTATTTATTCTTTATTATTTATTGGTTATTATTTATTGTTTATTATTTATTGTTTATTATTTATTATTATTTAATATTTGTTATATATTATTTATTCTTTGTTATTTATTATTTATTATTTATTATTTATTTTTATTATTTATATCAATTAGTTATGTATTATTTGTCTTTTCAATTAATATATATATAAGTATATAATATTCTGTTTATTAACTATATAGTGAGATTGGTGTAGTGGTAAAGTGTGTTGAGTGATATCCATGAGGTTGAGGGTTCAAATCTCACCCAACGCAGAATTTATATATATTGCATGGGGCATGGGCATGGGGCATGTGCATGGCATGGGGAGTAATATAATAATATAATAATATAATAATATAATAATATAATAAATACGAAAATAAATAAATACGAAAATAAATAAATACGAAAATAAATAAATACGAAAATAAATAAAAATAAATAAAAATAAATAAAAATAAATAAAAATAAATAAAAATAAATAAAAATAAATAAAAATAAATAAAAATAAATAAAAATAAATAAAAATAAATAAAAATAAATAAAAATAAATAAAAATAAATAAAAATAAATAAAAATAAATAAAAATAAATAAAAATAAATAAAAATAAATAAAAATAAATAAAAATAAATAAAAATAAATAAAAATAAATAAAAATAAATAAAAATAAATAAAAATAAATAAAAATAAATAAAAATAAATAAAAATAAATAAAAATAAATAAAAATAAATAAAAATAAATAAAAATAAATAAAAATAAATAAAAATAAATAAAAATAAATAAAAATAAATAAAAATAAATAAAAATAAATAAAAATAAATAAGTACGGAAAATAAAAATAATATGAAAAAGAATATAAAAATAAATATATACGGAAAATAAAAATAATATAAAAAAGAATATAAAAATAAATATATACGGAAAATAAAAATAAAAAAAATAAAAAAAAAATCATTTAGCGGCGGTTTAAACCGCCGCTAAACAACCGCCGCAAAATAAATAAATAAATAAATATTTAAAAAAAAATTTAAACCGCCGCTAAAACATTTAGCGGCGGTTTAAACCGCCGCTAAAAAACCGCCGCGAAACGTTCTCCGGCGGTTCTTAAAACCGCCGCCAATAGTTTCCCGACGCCACATTTAGCGGCGGTTTTTCAAAACCGCCGCCAAACCATTTAGCGGCGGTTTAAACCGCCGCGAAACGAAAAAAAAACCGCCGCGAAATACATTTTTTGGTGTAGTGTATATAACTTATATATAATTCTTGAACTATAAATTATGAAACATAAATAGACCCCAATTATTAATGGGATCATAATTTTTTTTTCATTACATGAGATGATAATCAAAATTAATTACTCATTCGTATCAAACTATGACCCTAGCGAAAAGCAACAAGAATATTTGGGATAAAAAACACACATTATATCTAGAAGGGTTTATGATTTTTATTGATATCAGTATTGACTATACGTGTACATAAAAAACTATTTTTTTTGAAAAAACATACTCGGTGTGTCATGTATGGAAAAATATCAGGTAGTTCTAAGAGGTACATGAATCAATATGACATATATGTTTGCAACTCCATGAATGTTTTATGATAACTACACTATGACTAAATTAATAAATGATGTGAACACCTATTAAAAAAATTATGGTTTGTTCAATTATTCATGTGTAATAATTTTATTCTTTTTCAATCATACATTTTTTTACCATATAGTGTTTATAGTATAAATCATGACACACGGGAATCAAAAAAAAATGTATTCATGTATCTCCAGTACTAAAGTTCATGAAATTTGTATGTATATGAATGTTTATTTTAATATATAGAGTGAAAAATTATAAACTGAACTCTGTATATGTTATAGATACATGCATTTTCAAGGGACCTAATTTTAAATATTATATAGTAACACACATAAAATATTTGGAATGTAAGATACATAGTGTACACAAATAGTATAAAGAAACTCATATTTACTCACAGAAAATATTTGTGACCTAAAGTCCCATGGTTTGGGATATTTTGTAGAATACATAATCCTTAGTCACCAAAAAATATTAAATAAACTGTATGTTCTCAAGAGACTTCTCATGTAACATTTGTGAAATTTATACAAGAATAACTTCTGGCTATATCTATTCCATGTAACTACCTCTATAGTTAACACTAATTATTAAAATCATTATATATCCACATGTAATTTTATGTCCCATTTACACCATTGACTAGATCCAGTTTCCCTAAACATTCCATCACAACTCACAAGAATCCTAAATCTAGGCCTTCATCATCAAACCAATCATACCATTATTAAAAATTTCTAAAAACATATGTAAAACCATATATCCCTATGATTACCTCATGTTCCATTTTTATTCATATAATCATCCAAACATACCAAAAAACCATTTAATTCCATTGTAATTTTTCTAATAACATGTATTTATATTATTAAATCTATGGAAAATAATTATTTAATATCCTAACAAAATAATTATGAATAGAGAGATAATAATTGTGATGTAAGATTCAGATGGAATACCAAATAATAAAGATATTGGAAAATATTTGGGATAATAAATAAAAGTAAGTATGATTCAATTATAAAATATATAAAGGTGGTTGAAGAATATCAGCAAGGAATAAAAACATTAAGTTTTGATTTATTTCATAATGAAATGTATATCAAATAATTACTTTCTTCAAAATTAAATATTTTTAATATTAATCTCTATAAATAACCAAAATAGAGAAACAATCTAGGTATAATTTCTAAAATTTAAAATTTGGGGGCTCTGTACCCATTTACATCCAATGGTTGAAATAAAATAATAAGAAATATTAAACTACCATGTTAGTGGATAAAATAATTTAAAGGAAAAAATATTAATTTTCAATTTTTGGTTAAATATTATAAACTATATATGTAATTTGATTCTATGAAAAATAAAAATTCTATTAATGAAAAAAACAATAAAAGATAAATTTGTTGAATTTAACATATTGAAAAAATATGATATTATTAAATGGATGTTCCTTGAGAATGAAGGGAATAATTTAGTGAAAAAATATTATTTTCTTATTTTTTCTATTATATTTTTCATGAAAAATAAAAATCATATTTTTGGATTCTATTTTTATAATAAATAATTATTATTTTCTATAATGCGGTGAATGGATACATAAATAATTTTTATCATGTTAAAATTTCCTTGAAGATCAATGATCTTTCCAAAAAAAATAATTATTGATATCTCTTCAATATCGACTCAAGAGTAACATACATGGATATGAAAACATTTTGGATGAATATTTAGCACATTATAGAAGTTCATGCCTGAGGACCATATTTGTTCAGTGTCTTTGGAAACATGGAAACATAATATTCTAACATAGTGAAATATATTCAATTGTTCCCACAAAGATATTCCCCTTTAGTACTTATACATAAACCCATTTTTCCTATCTTGGGGATGTGAACATAAGAAAGGGGTGAGTTCAAATTCTCAGTAACGGTAAAGAAGGGAGATGGGTTCATTTAAACCTGATCAAAAGGGTATGAGAAAGTGATCATAACATTTTATTCGGATACAATTCATATCAATAATCATACAAATGAATCATGGAATAAATATTGGCATTTCATAAGACTTAAATCATTATGAAATAAGGATCATAATCCATGAATTATAAACATATGAATATGAAATAGAATATTTTTTAGACACATAACCATATAAACTAATCTAACAAGGTTACCTACAGATACCTTTTTAAATTTTTTTCCATGGGATAATCCCCTATGTACCTACTTCAAGAATGGTATTCCATCCAATGTATTCTTTCATTTCTGACTTGGGATTCCCTCTTGTGTACCCTCTTATTCTGGGCATGGGATTCCCTCCTGTGTACCCTTTGGATTTGGGCTTGTGATTCCCTCATTTTCTAGTCTTGGGATGTCCTATTGTGTACCCTTTGTTTTTTGTATTAGTATTCCCTCCCATGTAGCATCTTTTTTTAGGCTTAAGATTACCTCTTGTCTCTGTATTGGGATGTCATCCAATGTACCCAATTGTTTTTTGCATGGGATTCCCTCTTGTGTACCCTCTTATTTTGTGCATAATATCACCTCCTATTTCGGGCATGGTATTCCCTCTAGTATACCATATTCTTCACATAAAAAAATTCTAATTAACCAATTAATCTGGGGTTAATGTAGGTCCCACCCATCACATTATGAAATCATACAGGAATGTTCCATATGATAACAAAATATTAATTATATAATGACCAATAAAAAAAGACGGGTTACATAAACAATGCATCAAATCCAATTAAATTTAATGGGTATCATAAATATTTCATCACATAAATACCTAGGTAAAATAGATAGTCATCCCAATCATCACATCAAAGACATCCCTTAAAAATAAAAGGGTTTCTAGTGAATATAACAGGTGTGAGAGAAATAGGTTTCTTACAAATCCTTCCATAATAACATAATCCATCTAAGAAATAATATGAATTTAATTATTATATCATGTCCCCATTAAATCATAAATTATATCAATGGATTTAATCATAGATTGTGAAGTATTTTGAATGATCACATAGAACATCAATAAATGAAAATAAACTTTATCTGAAATCCACTTCTCAAAAAATAGAACGAATTAATAATAAATTTCCTAAAGAAACAATTTTAAAAAATATAAGGAATTTTTTAAAATAATTTAAAATAATTTAAACCATTTGAAGAGGAATATTTTCTTTCCATATTTTAAAATAATTATTTTTTTTTGCAATAAAAACCTTTTTAAAACTATTTTCTTTAAAAATAACCTTGAAGAAAGTTTTAAAACAATTTTTCATGAAATTATATATATGAATAATTATTAATATTTGTAAAGAATTTTATTTTTAAAAAAACTTTCGAACTCATAAAAAAATATTGAAATCATTCTTCATAGAAACACATTTAATAAACATAATGAATTATTTAAAAAAAAAGAAAATGATTTTACATGAAATGAATCATAACACAACCAATTTTCCACAATATTTGGAATTTTTTTCTAAATATATACTTGTAAGATTAAAATTATTGTATTTTGAAATGATGGTATTAACTATGTGTAAGGATGTACATGATGAACATTCATTTTTAAATCTTAAAAAGATTATAAAAGTGTATTTATTGGAAATAAACAAGAATATTCTGTAACAGCCCGAGATTTTATGAAAAATATTCTTTCTTATTTTACTAATGTCTTGTGTTATACGCTACACCAAAAGGAGCTTTCACAACATGCATCCTTGACTTTCCTTGCATTACACGCAATCACAACCTTCCTCGATAGCGTGTGTGGTACGTAATCCTGAGTTTCACGAAACAATGATATGCTATTAAAATATTATTAAAACTAGCCGTTATGAATAGTAATAACCACTTTTTAAATTTTAGAAATTTTAACTCTCAAAATGGACTTCATTTTTGGAATCGGAGTATCGAATTTAGCCTAAGGTGAAATTTTGGTACTTTTCGGATAACTTTCATATTCTGATAAATAGTGAAAATTACTAAATTATAATTAAAAACAACTTTTTTAATCGAAATAATTAATAGTGATAAATCATTAATTTGAGTGGTTTTAAAGTATATTTAGAATATATTTTTACAATTTAATACAATGTTGGTCATTTGATGTAATTTCACATTTAAACTAGACATAAACAAGTGTCAATCTTTTGATAGATATTGTTTCTTAAAAACACGCTATTTGTTTTAAAAGCGGGATTTAATTATAAAATTAATTAATGCAACTTTTATGTTATGAATTTGGTAAAATAGACTTCATTTTTGAATTTGGAATATGAAATATAGCTTGGGATGATATTTTGGCATTGTTCTGAAAAACATCAATTTTTGATGAATAGTGAAACTACTAAGTGGTAGGTTAAAAACTGAATTTTGCATAAAACATAATTTTACCGCTTCTGTGAATGGAATTTCGAAAATCCGAGAGACACAGTTAATATCAAGGACTAAAATGTGGTTCAATGAGATGAAAATAATTTTTTTGGTGAATAGTAACTTTTTACTTTTTTACCACGGTTAATAGTAAATAGGGTAACTAAGGGTAAATATGATATTAATATTACCCTAACACATGTACTAATTCTATTGGACAAGTGTAATTCGACCAAAAACAAACTTAGGAATAAAATATGACCATTTAGGCCCACTTGGATTAGATTAGGACATTTATTATTAATTTATTTAAAGAAGGGTTAAAATAGTTAAAATCAAAGTTTAATAAGTAAATCATTTTTAATATGGGGTTATATATAAGATAAATTCGACTATAAATATTCATTAGAAAGCTAAAAAGATTTCCTACATGATGGTATTTTATTTGTAATTTTTAGACATCAAATAATATAATTTATTTATGACACAAAGATGATGCAGTAATTATCTTATTAATGAAATATTGACATAATTGATAATATAAATACCAAAATAAATGTAATTTAAGACTTTTTATGAATTCCACTAATTTTCTAGGTTACTATGATATATTAGTGTTTATTTAATCAACTTGGTTCGAACATATAATTCTTTTATGACTTTCACAAAAATCATATATCAAATAGTGTCAAAATTGACACAAAATAGTTTTTAAATCAAATATTATATTATTAATTGTTATTTTATTCCTAAAAATCTCAGGTTCGGCCAAATGACTTAGATAAGGATATATGTATTAATAATATACAATTTGGGGTTCGTTTGGAATGTTATAGTAAGTTTATTAACCATATAGTGAAAGAAAACAAAAAGACACTGTAAAAGTTAAATTATTTAACTTAGAGTTAAATCTAATTGATAAGGTTAAAATAATACCCTAAACTTGTCTAAATCCTATTGGTTGATAGGATTTCGACCCATCCCCACTTTATCTTCGAAATAATACCCTTTGGAACCATTATAAACCGATTTTAACTTTAATATAAAATAATATTTTGAGGTATTCCTAAGGTGCCCCTCTCCTCCCTTATAAAAGGACACCTCCTCCCCTTCCTCCTCACTCCAATTTGAGCACTCAAGCTCGGCCAACCCCTGCCAATTTCTCCTCTCCACTTCCCTAGCAACATCCTAGAGGTTCTGGGCTTCCTCAAAGACCAATTTTAGTGCCCTAAGAGGAGGTCTCAAAGAGGCACTTCAAAGAAGAGGTAATTACCGTTACCAATTCTTTCATCTTTATTTCTTCTTCCACTTCTTCTTATTAGGTTGTTTCATTATGAAGTAATAACATCAGTATCACTCATATACTGATATGTTATTATAAGTATGAAACAACCCTATTTCACCATCTATCCATCCTACGGAAAAAGAAATCACCGCGCGTGCGTACGTACGGAATACCGTCTCCACGCCGTGGTGTAATCTATTTTCCACCACCACCTTACATGGATGGGTATAATGGGGTAAAGAATAACTATACATAGTTATTAAAAAATCATATTGATTCTGATATATTGTATAATCCACTCCAATTCAATTCAATATTTATAGAAATGATATCATCGCTCGTGCGTACGTACGGAATACCGTCTCCACGACGCGATGAGATTCATTCTCCATGTTAACCATTTAAGAATGATTATAATGTATATTTAAGAAATAATAATGAAATATATGACATTATAAAGCTACTGGATTTATGTATATATATACATATGTATGTCATCTACTTACTTCCATTTCAAGACAATAAGGAAAGGAAAACAGCATTCATGCGTACGTACGGACTACCGTCTCCATGAACGGTGTTTTTCATTTTATTTATCTACCTATTATATATATATATATATACTGAATATATATGATATATAAATCATATTTTATATTCTGGAAGTAATTAAATCATGATATAAGTAATAATGATGTCAAGAACAACAAGTCAAAACACCTACGATAAATGAAACGATTTTACCCAAAACTCTTCTTTAACATGGAATTTACAAAAGAACGGGTAATATAATGTCATAAGTGAACCATATATGATATCATAACAATGAATATGATTCTGTAATAAGTCAATAACATGATTTAAATCATTATACAGGAGGTTCGGACACTTACAAAGCAAGTCGGACCTAAGGTAAGGGAAATATCACAATCTCATTTTTATCCGAGATTGTTTATTCGTAAGTATTTACTGGGGTGTATTTTATCATCCACATCCATGTTCCCTCAATATGTAATATTGTTTCCATCCACTTTCAATAGTTTAAATCCAATTTTACCCTTAGGTGAGTTTTTAGTAAAGAATATGAAAGGAATCTTTTGTCGTTTTTTCCGTACGAGGTACTTTTTGACTTTTCCGACAAAAGTACGAAGAATGTTTTTTTTAACTTATACGGCACAAACGGATTTTTACGGTTTTATAAAGCCTTATTTTCATGAAGCTTCCTCCAAAATATTTCATTACTATTTTCAATAAAATCTCTTTCTTTTAAAATTGCATGATGTTTTGTGAAATGTAATTGATTTTGAAGAAGAAAGGATATTTTCCTCAAGAATTCAATTCAAGTGTTTTATCAAAATTATTTTCCATCTAAGATAATAAAGGGTTCTGTTTCTATCCATATTTTTACATTGATTTGACTATGTTGTGATGGAATTATGTTTATGAATTCCTTTATCTTAGATGAATTGATTTATGATGTCATGATGTTTCAAGAATCCCATTTTTGTTACTTGTGTTATGCGATGATGTATGTTTTATGACTATGTGGCACGCATAAGAAAGGATTCATTATAAGATGGGTGGGACCTATATCTCCTTCCAATGCATTGGGTAAAGACTTTATATCTCATGAGATAGACATGGCTGGAACGGAAGGTTATTTCGGTTCAGTGATACAGGACTGAAACGAGGAGTGAACTCGGTTCAGAAAGGGACTTTGTCCACTAAGATAGTCTTGGAAATGAGTCATGACTAACAAGAAATGATTTTCCATGATTATGTGTGCATGCCACAAAGTTTCAAGTTTTATGTTATGATTATGGGGATCTCATTTTCACTTCTATGATTTATCCCATGTTATGATATTATGAGCTCTTTTGCAGGTTAAGATTTCCAAAAGCTATGTTCTTATGTATATGATGTGATTGATATTTCTTTTGATTACCCTTACTGAGCATTTGAGCTCACCCTTTTATGTTTTCTTTTCCCCAGGATATAAAGAAAGGTTTTAGGTAAGAAAAAAGGAAGATCTTTATGGGAGATGTTGAAGATCTTTCCCCACGATTAGAAGATTTTATTCCGAGTTTCCAAAGACACTAAACTATTACGATCCTTGTGTGTGTGTTTTTGTTATGTACTAAGTATTCCGCAAAAGTAATGTAACGTCCGTGTACGATAAGCTTCGGGTCTCTACAGTTGGTATCAGAGGAAAGGTTTAGTCAACCTTTGGAAACTAGGATGCGAGAACTTTAGTGAGATCCCTAGAGATATTTCTAAGGTATGTCTAGGGATGTCCCTAAGGTTAAGTATACGTATAGGTTATAGTACTAGAATTACGCTAACGGTCATAGAATTACACCTAAGATGTTAGATATTGAAGGTACTCCCCCTTTATTATGTTGTTTTCCCTAGCATGATTTTTTCCTCTCACACTATTCTTTTTGGGTTTTAGACGATGGCTAGAACCCGAAGGAACCGTGTTGATCAATGCAATGGACAATGCAATGATTGCCCTGCTGAACAAACAAATGTTATGGGAGATGGAGTGCAAAATCTTATTGCTATACTTACACAAGCTATGAATCATTCTGGACTTCCAAATGAGCAGAGAAGGGAACAATATTCTATTGAGTCCTTCATGAGGCAACGTCCACCTTCTTTCAGTGGGTCTTCTGATCCACTTGTGGCTGAACAATGGATCAGTACTACTGAAAAGATATTTTCAGTTCTTCAATGTTCTGAACATGATAAAGTCATCTTAGCAGTATATCGTTTGGAAGGTGAAGCTGATCAATGGTGGAATCTTATCAAGAATACGAGGCCAAGATATGAAATTGAGTCCATGGAATGGGACGAGTTCAAGAAATTGTTTTTCAGTAAGTAATTCCCTAGTATTCTTCGAACAAAGATGGAGAAAGAGTTTCTTGAACTGAAGCAAAGGGACGATGAATCTGTTGGTACCTATGAAGCAAATTTTACAAGACTTGCAAGGTATGCTTCTGGAATTATCATCCAACCTGAAAGTAAAGTTGATCGATTTTTCAGTGGCTTAAAACCAAGTCTTCGAAGGGCATTAGCTATAAGAGACTTCAGTAGCTATGAAGAAATTGTGCGTTGTGCTATCAAGGTAGAAATGGAAGTTGGTGTTACATATCCATCTCATGGTTTTGACAAGAAACGAAAGATGGAGTTCAAGGAGAAATCTCAGAATAATGGTGAAAAGAAGATGAATGTTTCCTTATGCACAAAGTGTGGAAAGAAGCATGGTGGAGATTGTCTTAAAGGGACTAGAAAATGTTTTAAGTGTGGAAAAGAAGGTCATCGAGCAGCTGAGTGTCGAAGTAATGGAAAAAGGGTTTCTAATGATGTGAATAAAGTAAACACTGCAGAGAACGCACCACCAACACTTCAATGCTTCAAGTGCAAGGAAATGGGGCATTATGCTAATAATTGCCCTAATCCAAGGGTTAGTGATGATCAACATGAGCAACCACTGAAGGCAAAGGACAAAGGGAAATCACATGCGATCACTATTGGCAATGTTGAATATGACAACGATGTGGTGGAATGATTAAGTGTTTATGTAATGGGATTCCAAAATAATGTTGTATCATTGAGTATTGCAATATTTATTGATGTGGTATTCAAAGTTATTGAGATATTTTTTGGAAATAAGATGATATGCGCATAATGAAGACGAGAAAATGAAATGTTTAATAGTATTCATGAGCTCATGATTGATATAAGGACTAAGTGATATCATGGTGTTAGTATATATAATTTTGAGGATTTTGGTATGTGGAAAGAGTTAACTTTTAATAGAATTCGTGTTTTCAATAAGGTTCAATGGGTATTCAAGAGAGTACAAGATTAAGGCCTTTGAATATTTGGAATGTGACCAACATAACATATCTTATGATATATGGGGATCAACGATGGTATTAAATCTCTGGTAATCGTTTCCACTATGTTATGAGAATGGACTGCAGTATTATGGATAAGCCTAAAGATTGGAATGGATTATGTTGGACATAAGTTAGTATTGTTTAAGGATAGAAGTTTTTTCGATATTATTGATGGGATGTTATAGTAATATAGTTTTATAAAAAGGACAACCTGCAGGACGGGCGACAGCCCATCGCTTCGGACAAGGCTGTAGGAATCGAACCCACAACCGAAGTGCGACTGGCCTTTATCGCCTACCACTGACCTACAGGAAGTCCCTGTTTATTAGAAACTAGTTTTATTATATTAAGCAGTATGATATATGAAGTATAAGTCCATTTTAGGAACTATATATGATTAATCTCACTATAGAATGACTTATGTATATTTAATAACTTTTGCTTACCTTTTGTTTGAGACAGATGGAATGACCCGTCATTCTATCACATGATCTGCTAACACTTCACGAATAACAAATTCAACTTCATTTATTTAAGAGATGAAGTAGAAATTGTTCAAGGCACGAACAAAAGTAAGATTGTACCAAAATAAAGTAAGTATTTATTCTAAGCAAATTTTCAACTTTAGGGAAATGATCTTGAAAACCAAAAATGTTGTCCTAGTGATCTTATACCTGATGAATCAGATGGTACCTTATATCATCACAAATCTATGGATTTGTGATTACTGGCTTTTCCATAGCCATGTTCTCTACCACTCTCCATCAGAACATGATGGTTAGATTTCTCTTCCATATCCATATTTTCACCTATGTGGAAACCCAGTGATTAGTTTATTTGGGTAATCGTTACATTTCATACTTTAGTTTTTAAAGCCAAGTTTTGGTATTCCCTTTTACGATGTGGGTTTCTATTAAAGAAACTTTCGAATAGTAAACCATTTATAACCCCGACGAATTTCGAGGGCGAAATTCATTTTAAGGGGGGTAGAATGTAACAGCCCGAGATTTTATGAAAAATATTCTTTCTTATTTTACTAATGTCTTGTGTTATACGCTACACCAAAAGGAGCTTTCACAACATGCATCCTTGACTTGCCTTGCATTACACGCAATCGCAACCTTCCTCGATAGCGTGTGTGGTACGTAATCCTGAGTTTCACGAAACAATGATATGCTATTAAAATATTATTAAAACTAGCCGTTATGAATAGTAATAACCACTTTTTAAATTTTAGAAATTTTAACTCTCAAAATGGACTTCATTTTTGGATTCGGAGTATCGAATTTAGCCTAAGGTTAAATTTTGGTACTTTTCGGATAACTTTCATATTCTGATAAATAGTGAAAATTACTAAATTATAATTAAAAACAACTTTTTTAATCGAAATAATTAATAGTGATAAATCATTAATTTGAGTGGTTTTAAAGTATATTTAGAATATATTTTTACAATTTAATACAATGTTGGTCATTGGATGTAATTTCACATTTAAACTAGACATAAACAAGTGTCAATCTTTTGATATATATTGTTTCTTAAAAACACGCTATTTGTTTTAACAGCGGGATTTAATTATAAAATTAATTAATGCAACTTTTATGTTATGAATTTGGTAAAATAGACTTCATTTTTGAATTCGGAATATGAAATATAGCTTGGGATGAAATTTTGGCATTGTTCTGAAAAACATCAATTTTTGATGAATAGTGAAACTACTAAGTGGTAGGTTAAAAACTGAATTTTGCATAAAACTTAATTTTACCGCTTCTGTGAATGGAATTTCGAAAATCCGAGAGACACGGTTAATATCAAGGACTAAAATGTGGTTCAATGAGATGAAAATAATTTTTTTGGTGAATAGTAACTTTTTACTTTTTTACCACGGTTAATAGTAAATAGGGTAACTAAGGGTAAATATGATATTAATATTACCCTAACACATGTCCTAATTCTATTGGACAAGTTTAATTCGACCAAAAACAAACTTAGGAATAAAATATGACCATTTAGGCCCACTTGGATTAGATTCGGACATTTATTATTAATTTATTTAAAGAAGGGTTAAAATAGTTAAAATCAAAGTTTAATAAGTAAATCATTTTAATATGGGGTTATATATAATATAAATTCGACTATAAATATTCATTAGAAAGCTAAAAAGATTTCCTACATGATGGTATTTTATTTGTAATTTTTAGACATCAAATAATATAATTTATTTATGACACAAAGATGATGCAGTAATTATCTCATTAATGAAATATTGACATAATTGATAATATAAATACCAAAATAAATGTAATTTAAGACTTTTTATGAATTCCACTAATTTTCTAGGTTACTATGATATATTAGTGTTGATTTAATCAACTTGGTTCGAACATATAATTCTTTTATGACTTTCACAAAAATCATATATCAAATAGTGTCAAAATTGACACAAAATAGTTTTTAAATCAAATATTATATTATTAATTGTTATTTTATTCCTAAAAATCTCATGTTCGGCCAAATGACTTATATAAGGATATATGTATTAATAATATACAATTTGGGGTTCGTTTGGCATGTTATAGTAAGTTTATTAACCATATAGTGAAAGAAAACAAAAAGACACGGTAAAAGTTAAATTATTTAACTGAGAGTTAAATCTAATTGATAAGGTTAAAATAATACCCTAAACATGTCTAAATCCAATTGGTTGATAGGATTTCGACCCATACCCACTTTATCTTCGAAATAAGACCCTTTGGAACCATTATAAACCGATTTTAACTTTAATATAAAATAATATTTTGAGGTATTCCTAAGGTGCCCCTCTCCTCCCTTATAAAAGGACACCTCCTCCCCTTCCTCCTCACACCAATTTGAGCACTCAAGCTCGGCCAACCCCTGCCAATTTCTCCTCTCCACTTCCCTAGCAACATCCTAGAGGTTCTGGGCTTCCTCAAAGACCAATTTTAGTGCCCTAAGAGGAGGTCTCAAAGAGGCACTTCAAAGAAGAGGTAATTACCGTTACCAATTCTTTCATCTTTATTTCTTCTTCCACTTCTTCTTATTAGGTTGTTTCATTATGAAGTTATAACATCAGTATCAATAATATACTGATATGTTATTATAAGTATGAAAGAACCCTATTTCACCATCTATCCATCCTACGGAAAAAGAAATCACCGCGCGTGCGTACGTACGGAATACCGTCTCCACGCTGTGGTGTAATCTATTTTCCACCACCACCTTACATGGATGGGTATAATGGTGTAAATAATAACTATACATAGTTATTACAACATCATATTGATTCTTATATATTGTATAATCCACTCCAATTCAATTCAATATTTATAGAAATGATATCATCGCTCGTGCGTACGTACGGAATACCGTCTCCATGACGCGATGAGATTCATTCTCCATGTTAACCATTTAAGAATGATTATAATGTATATATAAGAAATAATAATGAAATATATGACAATATAAAGCTACTGGATTTATGTATATATATACATATGTATGTCATCTACTTACTTCCATTTCAAGACAATAAGGAAAGGAAAACAGCGTTCATGCGTACGTACGGACTACCGTCTCCATGAACGGTGTTTTTCATTTTATTTATCTACCTATTATATATATATATATATACTGAATATATATGATATATAAATCATATTTTATATTCTGGAAGTAAGTAAATCATGATATAAGTAATAATGATGTCAAGAACAACAAGTCAAAACACCTACGATAAATGAAACGATTTTACCCAAAACGCTTCTTTAACATGGAATTTACAAAAGAACGGGTAATATAATGTCATAAGTGAACCATATATTATATCATAACAATGAATATGATTCTGTAATAAGTCAATAACATGATTTAAATCATTATACAGGAGGTTCGGACACTTACAAAGCAAGTCGGACCTAAGGTAAGGGAAATATCACAATCTCATTTTTATCCGAGATTGTTTATTCGTAAGTATTTACTGGGGTGTATTTTATCATCCACATCCATGTTCCCTAAATATGTAATATTGTTTCCATCCACTTTAAATAGTTTAAATCCAATTTTACCCTTAGGTGAGTTTTTAGTAAAGAATATGAAAGGAATATTTTGTCGTTTTTTCCGTACGAGGTACTTTTTGACTTTTCCGACAAAAGTACGAAGAATGTTTTTTTTAACTTATACGGCACAAACAGATTTTTACGGTTTTATAAAGCCTTATTTTCATGAAGCTTCCTCCAAAATATTTCATTACTATTTTCAATAAAATCTCTTTCTTTTAAAATTGCATGATGTTTTGTGAAAAGAAATTGATTTTGAAGAAGAAAGGATATTTTCCTCAAGAATTCAATTCAAGTGTTTTATCAAAATTATTTTCCATCTAAGATAATAAAGGGTTCTATTTCTATCCATATTTTTACATTGATTTGACTATGTTGTGATGGAATTATTTTTATGAATTCCTTTATCTTAGAGGAATTGATTTATGATGTCATGATGTTTCAAGAATCCCATTTTTGTTACTTGTGTTATGCGATGATGTATGTTTTATGACTATGTGGCACACATAAGAAAGGATTCATTATAAGATGGGTGGGACCTATATCTCCCTCCAATGCATTGGGTAAAGACTTTATATCTCATGAGATAGACATGGCTGGAACGAATGGTTATTTCGGTTCAGTGATACAGGACTGAAACGAGGAGTGAACTCGGTTCAGAAAGGGACTTTGTCCACTATGATAGTCTTGGAAATGAGTCATGACTAACAAGAAATGATTTTCCATGATTATGTGTGCATGCCAAAAAGTTTCAAGTTTTATGTTATGATTATGGGGATCTCATTTTCACTTCTATGATTTATCCCATGTTATGATATTATGAGCTCTTTTGCAGGTTAAGATTTCCAAAAGCTATGTTCTTATGTATATGATGTGATTGATATTTCTTTTGATTACCCTTACTGAGCATTTGAGCTCACCCTTTTATGTTTTCTTTTCCCCAGGATATAAAGAAAGGTTTTAGGTAAAAAAAATGAAGATCTTTATGGGAGATGTTGAAGATCTTTCCCCACGATTAGAAGATTTTATTCCGAGTTTCCAAAGACACTAAACTATTACGATCCTTGTGTGTGTGTTTTTGTTATGTACTAAGTATTCCGCAAAAGTAATGTAACGTCCATGTACGATAAGCTTCGGGTCTCTACATATTCTATTAAAAACCATTTTCTAAAATGAAAAAACAAGAGAAAATATTACCATAAACATCAAAGGTTATAAATAAAATTTTGATTTTTTTTTTGAAAAAATGGTTTTGGAAGAAAACATATTTTTGACCTAAAGTATAAATAAATTCATCTTTAGTAAAAATTTATCCATGGGAATAAGTAGTCCATGTTAATGTTATGTCTCAGTTTATTTCGGCTTTCTTTTCATATATGTTTTGACTTGTAATCCATGAACCTATTAAATAGATCATGATATACTTTTTTCTTGAATTTTAAACATATTATAAATAAAATATATATTAATTATATTTAAATTTATATTAATTTATGATAGTTTAATAAATTAAATGGAATACAATGTTTACGGAGATGCAAGTCCATACATACATATGAAAGTTATTTCAATTTAATTTCCATATTAAAAAAAGAAAGTAAAAGACATATATGTATATATGTAAAATAATTATAGAATAATTATTATTTCTTATATATGTTATTACTTAAGTAACACCATCATTAATACATACCATGTAATGTGTGAACAAATAACATTGCATTGAAGAAGTGATAGTCCATATGTCCACAAATGAAGTAATCATTTTTTACCAAAGATGGAAAGAATGAAGGTATGTTTTATATAATAATAAAATAGTAATAAATGAAAAATAAATATCATATATATAATTTTAAAATTTAGTTTCCATTATAATTACCACCTAATATTAGTGGTAATAGAATAACGAACTACATCACTTATCGATGTAGTAGTCCATCGTAATAATGGAAGGTATGTTTGTTTCCAATTAGATTAAAGTGTGTGTAATTGTTGGTCAAAATCTTAGAATAAATAAATCTCATTATATTGATCATACTTATATTATTATATATTCATTTAATAATAAACATTGAGGTGGTTGAAAATAAATATAATACAGAAGATTTTATGGCAGGATATCACCTCTTCATTGGGAAACTCTAATTGTATTCCCCTAAGGGATTGCTTGATTGGATTTAATCTAAATTGGAAGATTGCAGAGTGAATTTATGGAATTTTTGAAAGAAACTGGGGAATATTTTGTCATATCCAAAGGGCTTGAGTTGTGTGAATATGTGGGAGGGGCGAGTTCTTTTTATAGTGGGGGATGAGTGGCATTTTTGTAAATTCATTAAAACAGAATTCCACCAATTTTTTAATGTATTGTGGCTAAAATAATTGTCCCTATCTGATACAAGGGATGATCGGGTATAAAATTATTATCTAATGGATTGCAGATAATTTTATATGTCATTTTGAGCCTTAATTTACGGCACAGTCCTTTGTTAAGCTAAATTTTCTCTAAAAAATGTAATTAATATTTATAAATATCACTATTATATTTGAAAAAAGTAATTTTTAATTTTTTTAAATTATATATTATTATTATTCCAAAATATTAATTAATTTTTACCAAAATATAATCACATAAATAGATGAAATACATTTAAATTTAATCATGTAGATTGGCCGACAATGGGGATTTTTAGAGTAAAAAATATTTAAAATATTTGAAATGTTTTTATATTCAATTTCAATATATAATTTACTAAAACAAGATAAATTGGATTAGTATATGTGAAATTCCACAAATTATACCATAAAACCAAATTAAAACATAATTTTACTATGTAAATAAAATATATTATAATGCATTTTTAAATTAAAATTTTGTGGTATTCACTATCCACAAATAAAAGAAGATTCTCAGAAGAATATAAAAAATTTACCCAATATAAATTTTGATATTAATATTTCAAAAATGAATTTTATTTTTTAAAATAACGTTTGGATACACATTCAATACTATATATATAATTTCTTGAAATGTTTTCTCAATAGTGATGGTTATATCTCTTTACTCAATAAATGGTTTTACGCTTCATGATATGGTATCCTAGGAATTTGTGAACATTAATCATGATGTGGGAATAATCTATGAGATAAAATCTGGGTTGTGATATAATTTTAGTGGTATAAATTTTTTAGAAATGGTAATTCAATTTTGGTGTTTTGGAGAGATATTTGGGTGATTCCAATAATGATACCCCACTTATTTGTATAATTATTTGAGGGTTTTGTTCCTAATTTATTTTTTACTTGTAGGGCCAGTAATCCCCTATATTAAACCTCAACACATTCCCTAGTATATAAATTTTGTACACTTCCATTGTGGAGAATTAATGTGGAATGATCCACCACTCAAGGTAGGTACTCCTTTTTATAGTTATTCACTGATAGACGAGTCATTCTGCCCAAAACATTTAGATATATAATATGATATATTGGAAATGGAATATGTTGATTCCTAGAGTTGTGTGTAAATATTCTTTTAAATTTAGATACTTTTTTTGGGGGATGAATATGTAATCATTGAGATATTATTTTGGTTCATTACTGTATTAACAACATATTAGGTCAAGGAAATGATGACCAATATCTAATAGACAAGAGTGTCATGTATTCCCCATAGCTATGAACTATCATATGTGATAAGAAATTTTTTCTCCATTGATTTTTTTTGGTTATGTTGAAATATGAAGGAAAATGTAACGTGGGTTATAGCGATGATTATGACGTCCCCTAGACCCTTAGAATTCCATTGAAATTTATAATATAGTGGGATATCAAATGATACTGGATGAAATTTTAGCTATACTAACAGTCTAAAATATTGTTGGTACATTAATCGTATACGAGTATTTTTGGAAAAAATTTATTATCGGTATAGTATATGACACATATACCATGAGATTAACCCATATTTTTGTGTAGTTATTGCTTTTGGACTCCTCTACCAATGGTTTGGGGAAACTATTGGGATTGTTATGGTATATGGATCATATACAAATAAATTGACCCAAGAATTCATATTGGTATTGCATTGGGACTCCTCTACCAATGGATTGGGAAATCTATTTATATAGGTATCATATATCGAAGCTATAATAACGTTTTTACCAACCAATTATTATAGGTATTCTCTCTCATCCACTACTTGGATGGTTTAGTCAAACTATTTTTATAGGTGCATTATACCAATGGTTTTGGAAAATTTTTGGTATAGGTGGTGGTATTTTTTAATACTAAAAATAAATAAGATATTAAACTAATAAATATTTTTTAAAAACATATATATATATATATATATTTGTGTGTGTGTGTGTGAATATATAATTTCTTTTTTGTATATTGGAATGATTTTTTCAATATAAGAGAGAGGTTGTGTGATCAATACCCAAAACCAATAATTTTTTCCTTAGAAGTCATGTAACATTGGTTTTACCGTACTGTATTAATATGTCATTCCAAGGAATTTACATATACCAATAGTATAAGAACCATTAGTATGTGTGTTCGATACCTACTATTTTGTGAACATTTAGGTATAGGGCTATACTATTGTAAAACCACCCAATAACCACTAAAACCATTATTATATAATGTACCAATGGTTTGAGGGTCTACAAGAATGGTACCATAAAATCTGTATAGAAATTTATTATAGTAGATATTCCAATATTCACTTGATTAATTTATGAAAATATCACGGATCATAATTAATATATATATGAAATGACTGTTTATTTTTTAGATTTCCATGAATCAATGAAATTTATATTTCAAGAATAGATATCAAATCCTATATAAAATTATGGATTTCCCCATTAATAACAAAATATTAGTATACCTTGGTTTATAATATTTATATTGTGGGTTTGACTTGTTTTTGTATTTGGGTTATACTCAACAGTGCATGATTCACATGTCCAAAATTGTTGTGGGTACTGAAAATGAGAAACCTAATGATTATTATTAGTTTATGTGGATTAATGTTTGGATTGTTTAGTGTTGAGGAAAAATGATTTTTGGTGATGTATGGTAATATATAGTGGGATAATATGGATTGTGATTACATAGGGAATTGTTTCTAGATGATTGTGATCCAAGAGGTAATAAAACATAGAATAATATCAGAGGGTCTTGTGGACCAAAATCATATTTGATGTATTTATTATTATTGTTTTAAACATGTGATATTCTTGTAATATCAATTATATACTTTTTTTGGTATTTTTGGGATGGTTATGTATATATATATATATTTATTTATATCATAGATAATTATCTTGTTGCATTGGAGACATGAGTGTTGATTTATTATATAGGGTAATTCCTCCCATATTTTGAGATGTCCTTACTCAAGGATAATATAGTAACCTAGGATTAACATTCATGGATATTAAATAATTTTAGATAAATAATTAGTACATTATAGAAATACATGATTGAGGACTGTAATAATTTAGCATCATTGGAAACCAGGAAACAAAATCTTTTATCCCGGTGAACGATCTTCAGCATGTCATATGATGATACCCACCATTAGTACTTCTACCTAAACCCATTATTCTTAACATATATAATGGGAGAATAATAAATTGGTGATCTCAGATTCTCAGTAAGGGAAATCAAGGGATACATGTAATCATAAACATCAATATAGGGGTATGATAACACAATCTGAACATTAGAAAACCACACCCAGCATATCAATGATCTTATACATGGGATATGGGATAAATATTTTCAGTTCGTAAGACATGAATCATATTGAAATAAACATCATGGGACATGAAATAATAACTATTGAATAATATGTTGGATTTTTGGAAGACATATATGAACAGAAACATTAATGTCAAGGATACCTACCATGACATTTATAGAATGTTAGGCTTAGTGTAGGACATGTGTATCTACTTTGATCATGGGATAGAAACCCATGTACCCAATTTCTTTTAGGCTTAGGAAAAAACCCATTTAGGTACATAATTTTTTTCTTGGGATACTACATGTGTACTCTCATTCATTTAGTCATGGGATACAACCCCCAAAGCTTCTTGTTTTTAGGATTAGGATTCAACCCATATACCGTATTTCTTTTCGGGCATAGGCTACAACCCAAAAACCCTCATTCTTTTCATGTTGGGGATATAACCCATATAACCTATTTATTACTTACCTCAATATACCACCCATAAACCCACATTCATTTTGGGCTTGGGCTACAACCCGTACCCCCTCATTCTTTTCGGGATTGGGCTACAACCCAAAACCCTTACGCTTTTTAGGATTGAGATTCAATAGGTGTACCCTTCATGCTCATATAGAACATATAATTACCCAAGTAATTATAGGGAGATATAGGTCTCACCAATATCATAGTAAAATAATTCACACATGTTCCATAAGATAGTAAAACATTCATCAGATCATGACCCATAAAAAGACATATGTCATATAAATATCAAATCATAACTAATAGAATTAAATGGGTATCATTAACATTTCATCACATCATAACCTATGTAATTGAGATAGGTTTTAAGACCATTTCATTGAATCATAGCCCGTGAAATAGAAACATATTGCATAAACATATAACCTATGAATGTGGAACATGATTCATAAAGAGTGTGACATTAAGAGTAACCCATTCATAGAAAGGATATTCATGGAACCATTAGATAAATTACAAAAATTGAATGAGTAACATCAATTGATGTCATGTTATATGTCAAATAGTTTTTAAAAATCTTAAAAATTTATTCTTGAGGAAAATATCCTTACAACATTGGAAAATTATTTTTAATATTTAAAACAATTTAAACAAAATCATAATAAATACATTGATATCAAACAAAGAAGACATGAAATAATTTTTAAAAAACATTTCCCTTGAAATTTAAATTTAATAACAATTTATTAATGATTATACTTTTAAAATTTCAATGTAATGTTCAACGTAATGATGGTGGGTAATTCCATACATGCCGTATAAGGTTAAAAAACATTACTTTTTCATGGTAAAAATGTTAGATGGAATTCCTTGTTCTGAAAATGAATGGAATATTTCCTTGAAGATATTGGTTAAATAAAAAATGGTAAAATTGTATTTTAATTAATATTGTATAATGGAATAATATTCCTGTAATCCCTTTTTAGAATACAGAGATCTCTGAACAATGTGAGTGTAATGTAGAGATTTACTACAAACACTTTCTTAACAGTATTTTGGAAAAAAGAGAGTAGAAAATCATACCAATACAAGAAAATAACATTTATATCCATCGGAGAGTAAAATTAATGAATTTCCATGAGATATTTATCAGATGACTTCATCCAAGGAAGCATAAAAATATCAAAAAAACAATGAGAAAGTCTCAATAAACACTTATAACATGTTATTAAGGGAGCATACATTCCATGTGAGAAATAAAATTAAATGAAGCATAAAATATCATGAAAATATTAATATTAATTTTATAAAATGAAAAATGGAATTATATACACCAGAAATATCAAGTTTAGGAGCATAACAAAACATAACTCACAAAGAAGGAAAATTGAGAAAAAATGGTTTTAACTAATTGGGAAACATTTGAAACATAAACCCATTGAAAAAAGGATCCAAAAATAGACATGTGAATATCCATAAATATAATTATAAGATTAATATAACACTTTCATGGGAATTAAATACACTAAACAAAAGGAAAGTGTGTCGAACATAACATGTAAGGCATAGAAATTAAATGTTAGATCAAATCCTCTTACTTTGTGTATTAAATCCCTCCATACACATACAATATTTCTCTATTATAAATATATGTTTATTATAAATACTTCCATGAAGACTATTCTTATTTCTATTTCCATTTATGGATTTATTATGAGATTATATTATAGTTTAGTTAACGACTCTATGTTAAGGTTTCTTTTCGGGTAATATTCACTTTCTTTATCACATGTGTCTTAATCTATTATAACATTGATCTTTATACTTATATCAATATTCAAAAACGTAAATAATTATATAATTATAATATATAACAGTTAAATGTTTATTATAATAATATATAGAATATATAAGTACAAAATGGAATACACTATTCATAGAGACGGTAACCCGTACGTATGCATGAACATTGTTTCTGTTTTTATTGTCATATGGAAATAATTATGAAAATAGAATATATATATATATATATAATTTTTCAATTCTAATTATTATATCATTTATTTTCACTAAACCCATCCTTAATAAATTCCATGTGGTGTGTGAACAAATCAGATCACTTTGAGGGGGCTGTAGTCCACACTTCCTCAAACGAGATTATAGTATTAACACCCAATTGAAAGTAAAAATATGCGTGTTGAAAAATATATAATGAAGATGAAATAAATATTTAAAACAATATATTAAATATACAAATATTGTTTCGATCATAATGGCCACCATGATACGTTGTAAATAAAAAATGGACAATTATCATTTAATGGGGGATTAGTTCACCATACATAGAAATATTATGTTATATATCCCTTAGATGGTGGTGTCTGTAATTTTAGGCAGGACCATTAGCATAAAAATCCTAGTGTAGTGAGGATTATGAGTTTTTCACAAAATAATGGAACAAATAGAGTGGAGACAGTGACTAAAGACAATAAAGGAAATGAGCTAAAGAAAAGATATTACTTCAAAATCTAGAGAATCTATTTGGTTTGTGTGAAAAGGCTTCCTAGAGAGGATTTTTCTCAAAGATATGATTCATGGATGAAGTTATAATTTTTTTGAAGGGGATTGGGTAGTTCTTGGAAGATCATTGAGGTTTTAGAGGAGTTTGGAATGGGTAGATGTGGTATCCTTTTATAGTGTAGGAGGAGTGGAACTCTTGTATTTATGTGAAGTGAGAATTCCCATTATATTTATTCATGTTGAATGTGGATCCAATGATGGACCAAGGTCAATAATATTAATGACAGGGTTGAAATATTTCCATTCAATGGGTGTAGGACATGTGACTAGGCCATTTTGAGATTTAAATTAAAGGTGTAGTACTTTATTAACCTAATTTTTCTCTCAATCAATGTAATTAATTTTAATCACCTTCAATGATAAATGTTTTTATAAATATATACCATATAAGAGATTATAAATAATTCATAGTATATATATATATATATTCCATTTTGACAATTTCTAATCACAAAATTCGCAGAAATGAATTCAAAATTAATCACACTATCAGGACGACATTACGATCTTTTATTGTAAAAAGGATCAAACATTTTATATGTATTTATACCCAATTAAAATATGGAAATTTTTTAAATGAAAAATATTGGATTAATGGAAAAAAATATTATCTAAATCATCTTAAAAATAAAATTATGAAATATTTTAACCATATTTATAAATTAAATGAAAAAGTAGTTTGGAATTAAAATATAGTATTTTTAACTATTTATAATAAGATTAAAACATACATAAAAATAAAAAGAAATTATCCATGCATACATTAATGTATCTATTCATAAGATTAATTATTTTTTAAAATATTATATCCATTAATATTACAAAAAATGGATTTAAAAAGGGTTCACCATCGAATGGTGGTATAAATGCCTTAAAAATTATATGGTATTAAGTATAAAATTGGGTGTGTTCTTATATTATGACTATAGAATCTATTGGATGAATATAAAACATATTTTATTTAACATATAACATATGTATTACATTAATATCAATTACCAATTTTAATGAACTTAATTTACTTGATTAAAATATAATTTCAACTATAATAATAGTTACCTTTATATTAAATTGGTTTTCATATTAATTATTTGGTAACCTATAAATTCATAATATATTTATGTACAGAATATATTTTTCTTTTTATGTTAATACTATTAATTTATATCAACTTAGCAGGTAGGTTATATCTAATTAAAATAATAATTTTAATAAAATATTATATTTAGGTAACACGCAGACTTGCGTGTTACACAAGCCCTAGAGGATGATCAACCTTACATGTAATGTATGCTAACATTATTGTTTAACAAAACATATTCTTTTTTTGGATTGAGTGTAAGGTATGAAAATTTGGATCCATGTTAAAGGAATGTTTCCATAGTGAAAATTTTCTTTTAGTGTTTCTTGAATTGAAAAATGTTAAATTAATTTGGGGAAAAATCACAAAATCTCAGGGTGTTACATTCTACCCCCTTAAAAATAATTTCACCCTTAAAATTCATCTGGGTTATCAAAGGATTAAAAATGGAAAGTTTCTTTCATAGAAACCAACATTATTAAAATTAATACTTAAACTACCCATATTAAGGTGGAGTTCATAACTTTAATGGTTACCCAAAGTAACTCGTAATTAGATTCCCACATAGGAAAACATATGCGGGAAGAGAAAACATAGACATGGAAGAGAAATTATACCAAATGATTTTATAGAGAGTGATGGAGACCAAAGTCTAGGAAAATTTATCAATCACTAGTCCATAAATATGTGATGAGCTAATGGTCAATCTAATCGACCATTAATGAATGCACTAGGATTATATTTTTATCTTGAATAACCCTTTTCATTGAAGAGTTTTCATGAAAATATGTACCTACATGATTTTGGGGAATCCATGGTATTTTTTTGTTCTTTAAACCACTTCACCTATTTATCCTAAAAAGGAATGTTAATTTTTCATTACTGATGTACTAATAGATAATGATTCCCATGAAATGTCATTTAATTGGTCATTAGTAACCATAAACACATGGTAGTTTGAATAAGATACCCAATTATCCTAAATCTCTATATGTAAGATAACAGATTAATCTTACTGAATTTATTTGAATATTAACCTGAACATTACATAAATGTTTATAATTCACCCATTATACATTAAATAGGATCTTATCTTTAACATAAATCATTTATATTAGAAAATTGGGTCCATCCTTATACTAATTGAATACCAAATGTTATTTTATTATTCCATAATCAATGATTAGAATGATAATCACATGAAATATCACTAAAGGATGAATAATAAAACTTTTATAGGGAATATTCATATAAATCAAACTTTAAATTCCAAACTAAAAAGGATATGTAATTCTTAATTATCATCATTAACTTCATCCATTATGTACGTATAACATTTTTCTTCATACTTATTCTTCAGATGTATTTGCTGCTAATCACCAATATTAACCTTTATATTTAGGCGCATTCTAGTGAAATGACCAATCTCAATGAAATTGAAACACAAAATTGTATAAGGTTCATTATGTGGAGTTATCTCCAAATTTTAAAAAATATATATCTTTTTCAAATAATGTTAGAATTTAACCTCCTTATGTCCATCCATTACATACATAAAACATTTACTAGTCCCCTTAACTAAATTCCCCCCATTATTATTTCCATATGTGGAGCACAAAGGAAGGATCATTTTTCTATCTACATGGATAGTTGATTTTCGTATAAACTACATCTTCCTCTTATTGTTAAAAAAATGAAATTGATATATAACTCGAACATCTATTTCAACATTTATTGAAAATGTACAATCTCTTCATTACTAACAATGCCTATTATGGCCAACACCCTTTTGAGACTTTTCTATAAGCCACAAAAGAACCTATCAACCTTACTTTCTGGTTGGATGATAATTCTAGAAGCATATCTCACAAGTCTTGTGAAATAATCCATATATGAAATAAAATATTTTTCATCCTTTTCATCAACTCAAGGAACTCCTTTTCAACATTTTTATGAAGGACACTAAGAATGTACATATTGAAGATTAATTTCTTAAACTCATCCCAATCCATGAATTCGATTTCATCTTACTTCATCGTATTTCTGATTGGAGTCCACCACTAGTTTTCTTAAACTTCTAACTAAAAAATATCATGAATGAATATCTCGTTATACGAACACTTGAGAATAGAGAATATATTTTCTATGGTATAGATCTATTGTTTAGAAGAATGTGGATCATATCTCCTATAAAAGGAAGGTGGGTGATTCCTCAAGAAGGACTCAATAAAACATTGTTCCCTCCATTGAACATCATGATTCATAACTTGAGAAATCTAGGTGACATAGAAAAAATAATTTTCACTCAATATCCAAAATCATTATGATTATTGAGTTAGAAATCATTTAATAGTCCCTCCAAATCACCATTACCATGGTTCTGTTGGGTTCCATGCATGAAAAAATCCAAAAAGAATAGGGTAAGAATTATTTATCAAAGAGAGGAACCACATAGTCAGGAAAAGTCTCTTATATGATATCTAAACTATTAATCCTTATTAATTATATAATACCATCGTTGTTTTCTATTTTATTCATATCCATATTCTATTTAAATCATTCATGATGTTTCCTGAAGAGTTTGTGAATTCCCAAAGCATATCCTCTAAGAGTGTCAAACTAGGTGTGCAGTAAGGCCCAATTTTTTTAGAAGATTACCCATGTCAAGTCCAGGACATCTTTTTATAGTTGTTACCCTTAGGAACATCTATTCTAGATCCATATCCTCTTGTAGTATCCAGAAAAATATTTATTTCATGGAAACCACTTACTCTATCCTTTACCAATAATCTACGACATTTTCTTAATTTTTAACCAAACCTTATATCTATCCTTATTGACAGAACTAGAAATATCAATTGAAATATACCATGGGATATCACAAATTCTTTCTCATCCTAGTTTCTAGAGGATGAATTTTTTTTCCTCTGATCAAAACTATAGTAACAGCTTCATAACATATATGGTTATTACATCATTTTACATGAATATTTAGTACATTACAAAAATACATGCCTGATGACCATAATAGTTTTGTGTGTTTGGAAAGATTGAAACAAAATATTATATCCCGGTGAAATATCGTTAATATCTCCCAAAAAAATAACCTACATTAGTACTTCTAAATAAATTAATTCTTCATAACCATGACAAATCAAATATAAGAATGGGGTGAGCTCAGATGCTCAGTAAGGGCCAGCAAGGGATACATGTAATCATAAACATGAACATAGGGGCATGATAACATGAACATAACATTAGAAGATCATTCCCGACATATCAAAGATCATAAACATGTGTTATAGGATAAGGCATGATAGTTATTAAGATATGAATCATAACGAAATAAACAACCTGATCTACGAAATCATAACTAATAAATAAGATGTAGGCTTTTTGGAATATATATAAGAATATAAACATTTAGGACAAAGCTACCTTACAATATCATTATAACATGATTGGCTTGGGATATGAACCATGTTCCTTCTTCAAGCATGGGATAGAAACCTATATACTCTCACTCTCTTAGGGATGGGCTACAACCAATGTACATTCTTGTTTTTAGGCATGTGTAGCTACCAATGTACCCCATTTCATTTTGTCATGGGATAAAACCCATGAACATTCTTATTTTTAGGATTATGCTACAATGTATATAAAGTCTTTTTTAGGGCTTGGGATACAACCCATATAATGAAATGGTTTTTTTGGGGATTGGGTACAACTCATATACCCTCCTTCATTTTGGGCTTAGGCTATAGCCCATATACTATATTTATTTTTTTGGCATGGTCTTCAACCCATACAAATTCTTTCTTTTAGAGCATGGGTTATAACCTATACACCCTCCTTATTTCTTTGTTGGGAGGAAACCCATGTACCATTGAGCTCATATAAAACATATAATTACCCAGTACATGGGATTGAGATATAGGTCCCACCTATCTCATAGTAAAATCATTCATACATGTGCCCCCAGATAATAAAACATTCATCATATCATGACCCATACAAATACATAGGTCTTATAAACATCAAATCATAACCCATAAAATGTAATTGATATCATTAAAATTAAATTACATCATAACACATATAAATTAGATAGTTTTCATAACCATTTCATCGAAGTAAAACACATGAAAGAGAAACAGATTTCATAATCATTTATCCCATGAAAGAGAAGTAGATTTATTAAAGGCTATGAAATTAATCATAACCCATTCAGAGAAAGGGGATGAATGGAACAGTTAGATCATTTCCTAAAAAATGACATGAGTAACATCAATATATTTCATCAAATATGGAAAATAGTTTTGAAATATCTTTGAAAAACATTTCTTGAAGAAAATACCATTACTTTTTTGAAAAATTAGTATTAATCTATAAAACAATTTAAAAATCATTTTCTAAATAAATTCCATGAAAATTTATAAATAAGACATGAAATCATTTAGAATTTTTTTGAATTATTACATTTAAAAAAATCTGAAATATTATCCTTTTAAACGTGCACATGATTCATCAATGGAATGGTGACTAGTATATATATACATGTTGTCTTAGGTAAAACGAACATTTCCATTTCATGGTAAAAAGGATAGAAGGAATTACATGTTAGAAAAGTGAAAATATGATTCCCTTGAAGAGATTGGAAGAAGAAAAAAGGTAACTTTTTTAATATTTATATGATAATGGTATAATATTCTTGGAAACCCTTTTTAGAAAACATAGATTTTAGACAGAAGGGAGGGTAAATTCGGGATTTAATAAAATCACTTTCTTACCATTTTTGTGAAAAAAAGATTAGAAAATGCTAAAAATACAAGATTATAACATGGATAACCATAAGATAATAAAATTCATGAATATACTTGAGATATGGATCATATTATTTCATCATAGGAAGCATAAACCATCTTGAAACAAACCATGAGATTGTCCCAATAAATATTTATAACTTTGTAACATGGAAACATAATTTATGTGTAAGAAATTAAATTAAAAGAATCATAAAATATGATTATAATATTTATATTCATGATATAATAATTAATTTGGATGTATATACACCTCAAATAATGAGTTTATATGAAAAAAACATGACTCTCGAAGAAGGATGATTGAGACAAAACTGTTTTACAGATTTGGTAACATTAAAAAAAACCCCATAAAATATGTAACATGAAATGGAAATGTGAATACCCATAAATATAATTATATGATACTTATAACAGAATCATGGGAATTACATAAACCACACAAATGTAATTATTCCTGAACATAACATGTATTTTAAGGAAATTAAATGTGGGACGAAATACCCTAACCTTGTGTCTTGTCTCTCTTCGTACTCATACAAGATTCGTTTATAATAAATATAATGTTATTATAAATATTTATCCAAAAAATATTCATATATATAAATTACCATATATGGTTTTATTATGAGTATATATTATATTAATGTTAAAGATCCATTGTTAAGTTTTCACTTCGGGTAATATTCACATTATTCTTTAAATGTGACTTAATTTGTTATATCATTGGTTCTTATAGTTAAATATTGATTCCAAAATGTAAAACATTATATAAATATCATATATAAATAGTATATGTGTATTATAATAATATATATAATAAAGAGGTACAAAATATAATACACTATTGATGGTGGCAATAAGCCATACGTACGACTAAATGTTGTTTCCAATTTTACTTTCATATTGAAAGAAAATATTTAAATAAAATATGTATATATGTATTTATATAAATATCACTATTCCTATAGATTTATTATATCATATGATTTCACTAAACACATACTTAATACATTTTTTGTGGTGTGTGAATGATTCACATCGCTTTGAGAGGACGGTAGTTCACACTTCCTTAAACGAGATTATCATATTAACACCTCAAGGATTGTAAAAATATCTGTGTTAAAAAAGTAATAAAGATTCATAAATAAAAAATAAATATAATATATTTCATATATATACATATAGGTTTTTTATCATAATGTACACCATGATAGATGTTAAATGAAAAATGAACAATCATCATTTCGTAAGGTAGTAGTTCGCTATACATAGAAACAACATGTTTGATATCTGTTAGATGGATGTGTGTGTAAGTGTAGGTATGAAACATTGAATAAAAAATCATATTATGTTATGAATAATGGTGTTGATACAAAATAGTTCAATAAAGAGAGTGGAGGGGTGATGAAAGAGAATAAAGTATAGGAGTTTGAGGGAAGACGTTTCCTCTAAATCGGGTAACTCCGTTTCGTTTATGCCAAAAGAAATACATGAGAGCATATATGCCCAAATGGAGGTTTCAAGGGTGTAGTGAGGATTTTTGGGATGTGTATTGGTATGTTAATGGATGATATTAAGGGGTTTGAGAGGTGAGAGGAATTGGTAGAGGTGGTGGAAATTTATAGTGTTAGAGGAGGGTCACTCTTGTAAATATTTGAAGAAATAATGACACCCATGATTTTCATGATTCAATTGGATCCAATAAAGGAAAAAGTTTGATAAAATTGATGATGGGGTCTATATATGGCCAACCAAAGTGTGCATGGCCTATTTCTAGGACGTTTTGTTTCTTAAGTTAAATGTTTAGTACTTTATTAACAAAATTATTCTCTTAATCGATGTATGTAATTTTAGTCACCTTAAGTAATTAATTTTTTTTAAAAAAATTAACTTATTAGAAATTAGAAATTATCCCTATTATGGATACTGAATTCGTCTCTAATAATTATAATCATGGAATTTTCATAAATAAATTTAAAATTAATCCGGATGTCGGGACAATATAGTGGGGTTTTATAGTAAAAAGTATCAATATTTTGCTATGTATGTCTAACAAAATTAAGTTTGGAAATGGATAAAATGACCAATATTGGATTTATTGATAAAAATATTATCTAATAAAACTTTTAAAGAACAAATAAAATAAATTTTATCATTATAAATAAATGTCATGAAAAGAAAATCAGTTTGGAATTAAAATCTAGTATTTTAACTATTCATTATAGGTTGAAACCTTATATAAGAATAGAAAAAATTTATCAAAACATATTTTGTATATCTCTATTAAAAAGATGATTTTTATTTTGACATATTAAATCTATAAAAGTTTAAAAAATTAGATTTAAATTCATTTTTTCCTTGAAAGGATGAAAAACTTCCCTTATAAAAATATAGGTTTTAAAGAATAAAATTTTGTTTGTTCCCATCTTATTTTTATAGATTCTATTAAATAATTATAAAAAAAATATTTGATTGAATATATAATAAATTTATTACATTAATATCACTAACTAATAGTAATTAACTTAATTTACATGGTTGAAATATTTTTTTTACTAAAATAATATTTTTGTTTATATTCAACAAGTTTTAATAATAATTATTTGGTAATATATGAATTCATCTTATATTAGTGTACACAACATTTCATCATAATTAAGATTATAATTTTCATTTCCATCGACTTAAAGGGTATGTTATATCTCATAATAATAATATTTTTATTAATATATAATATTTAGGTAGCACTAAGTCATGCATTTTATGCAAGCCATTGACGAAGGTCAATCTTTCATGTAATGTATGCTGAACTTATTGTTCTGTATGACACACAACAATTTGGGAATGTTTGTAACATATTCAATGATGGTCCCTTGTGAAAGGAATGTTTTACAAATTGAAAAACTATTTTCAGTGTTGCATAACCTGGAAAATGTTAAATTAATTCGAATAAAATCACAAAATCTCAGGGTGTTATAGATACTCACTGGCCACTAAATTATTAGATATGAGAATTTTGTTGAACTATTAGATTTATCCCAACTAATTTTGATCCAAAAGTTTTTATTTCATGTCATAGTGGACTCAAAAAATTATTTTAGATGAGCATAGTTAGTATTTTTATAATTCAACGATTAATTTGATATAAATATATATATATATATATAAGTATAAAAATGGGCCTTGAGTTCAGTTATTATACTATGTTTAGAATTGTTTGTGTGGTTATTGATTCAATAATTTCCTGAGACACTGATAACCTAATAGATAACAATTATAATAGGTATAACCTTGTCAGTTATAACTAATAATGTTACATAACTTCTATTGTAATCAATAATGATTCTATAAGTTCCATCTATGACAGGTCATCAAGAGATGATCTATTCCCTTTTAGTTTTTACTCAAAATTAATGGTTGAAATTTTCTATCAATTATCTTTTTCATAAATTAAATTCTGTGCTGATCTCATTCTATTACATTGAAATTTACAATATAATTTTTTACTAATAATGTTTACTTTTAGGAATTCTATTAATATTTAGAATGGACACGTGAAATGTTATAGATTCTCTCATGATTGTGAAAATAATTTTCATCTTATAAGTTAGTTGTCCTTCTTCTACTGAGAAAGAAGATCTAGTAATGGTTTTATGTGGTATTAATAATAATTAATTATTCAATGAACATTGCTAAATGATAAATTTCATAACTAGTATGGGAGTCACATGATTCAATATATTTCATCTATCCACTAACTATATGGTTATTCTTTTTTATGATATACCCACAAAAAACAATGATCTACTATATAAGGATGAAAAATCATTTCTCAAATATTTTATGGGAATTATTTACCACAAATATAATTTGATCCGCTGTCCAAATTGTAGTTTTTTATGGGGAGGTTGATCATTCTCAAAGGAAATGTTATCCTATTAGAGTAAACATTAAGCATAATACTACTTATGTTATTTTATCATTGTAATTGTTGTTGAGAAATTATATGAGTTTAGTTAGTTTGGTAGCAATTAAAATATAATTGATTATGCGTTATATGTTTTACATTATTATAAAACCATAGATACAGATGTAACTTATGTTTGTATATTATGATTAAAAATCTTGGACAAGATACAACTTGGTAAGGGGATCATGTTTTTAATTGTACTTCACAACTTGTTTCAGAGTGCCATGGAAGGACATCCACATTGGACTTTTTTTTCTTGAAAACAAGAAGCTCCTTATTTTAGTTCCTGATTATTTATAAATAGATACATAGTATTGGTATTAGTTAATGCATGATATTTTTGGAATGTATGGAATGATAATCATCTACTAAAATAAATATATGTGTATTTTTTTATATCTAATGTATTTTTTATTGATGAGATAACTCCTTATAAGAATTATTTTGGAGAATAAATTTTCTAATTATACATGATCATGAATTATATAAAATTCAAAAATACTGTCATACTGATAAATTCATTCATGATATATTCCTCATGCATCAAATGTTTGGTAGTCTGATATCAATGTTGAACCTCAACATAGGTTATGGGAATCTAGATAGTTTCCACTAATGATTAATGTTATTTAGGAACCAAATTAGAGTATAGTAATTTTTACCATAATAGTGAAATATTTATATAAAAAATATTGTATCATGTAAGGTATGAGGTTTAATTATACCAAAATTAATATTATTTAATTAAACACATTGGGTATCATAAGGTTTCAGTGATTATTTTGATGTGGGGTCATTTTTATAAAAGAGTCAGAATGATATAATAGGGTAAATGTTTATCCAACCCCGTTATTTCTATGTTGTTTTCATAGGAATTTTATTATGTAATTTCTATACATGGTTATCTGGAAGAAAATTTATTTATGAAATTTTTAAGGAAAGCACGAATGTTTTAAAATGGCGTCTTATATTTTATACATGACATGATGTTGGAGTATATATCATCCCACATTCCTGGAATTCTATGAATTAGGAAATTTTTTATTATATTGACGAAGTTATCTATTTTAAGCCACATATATTATCTCATATTATTCATTCATGTTATCATGTATTTATCCCACATTTATACGTTGGAATTTGAAATAATGACTTTGGAGCTATGCGGGATGTGGAGATAATTGATTTGTAGTAGTTTGATGGTAAATGTTCTATTTTAATGAATGTATCTATGTTTGTGTAATAATGTATGTATATTGAAAATTATTTTAATGTTATTGAATTATATTTTTAAAGGTATTTTTTATCATTTTCAATCGATGTGTTGGCCCAATACTATTAGGAAGTGAGAAGGATTCTAGGTGGTGATGATAGAATATTGGTCTTGAATGAGTGAGTTTTGACAAATAAAAAAACTAATGTGGTTCAACTCAAATATTATGAGTTTTTAATATAGTTTACAAGGTGGAAAGTGGGATTACCTGAATTGTATAATTAATATCATTGTATTTGTTCAGAGTAAATAATAATCCGATAAATCATGGTCCCTAGTGTGACTGTCATAGTTTATTTGAGTTGGGGTACCCATATTATGGAATATTATATTGTAAGATAGGATAAGATTTTTTTTGAGGTGGTTATAGACAATGATCAAATATTCAAGGATTCTATTAGGTTTTTAGAGATAATATAGGATATTCGTGTTAATAATTTTGAAAGAACGCATTGGATTATTATAGATTTGGATACATGATAAAAATTTATTATACGTTGATCTATTTGTTATGGTTTCTGTTTGGTCTGATGTTATAGTCGATAGAATTTTTAAATGAGTTATGAAAACCCAAAAATGTTATTTAAATTATTGGGTGCGACTATTAATGAGATTTTGATAAGAACATGAAATTATCATAATTTTTTTGAGGTTTTATGAAAAATTATATGCTATTATCATTTGAAAAAATAACAATAATTGAATTATATCCTTATAGGATGGGGATAAGGATGTTTGATGTGTATTCTGAAGGGTGGGAGACCTTACACCTCTTGTAGTGACAACATGGAATTTATTGGTGCAATATATGTATTGGTGTAGCATATTTTGATATCACTCAAGTGATGTTGATATGTAATTCCCTTTAATTGGGTTTAGGGATATACTCCTTCCAATATTTATGTTATCAATGGACCCATTTTAGATTATCATTAGAGGTTTGTGAATAAATCTATTCAAATTTTATTTTTTTTAATTTTATTTGGAGTTGTTTTTTTGATGTCAAGTTTGACACTGAATCACCAAGGGTAGATTCACATTTAAAATTCATTCATTAACTGAGATGGGATGAAGCTGATTTGTCTTTAAGTTATATAAGATATTATTTTCATTCTAAAAAATTATGTATGAGTTCCTCTTTAGGCTCACAACTCTAAATGTGGGGTAAGTCTATACGAGGGTGTCTTTTAATCCTTAAATTTTTTTTTTCATGAGATTCGAATTTTTTGTTATTCATGTTGAATTATTTGTTAGAAAAATTGGTTTAACATGGGATTATTTTGACATTTAAATGTTTCTTAATTTTAATATATATATATATATTGATATATTTTAGGAAGAAGAATATCCATGAATGTATATATAAAAATTAGTTCCCCAAGATCACAGGAGGAAAAAGTTTATTATAATTTTATATATCTTGGGGTGTATTCTTTGAAATGTATTTATGTTTTAGTGACTTATTGATCTATTTTAGTTTTTTATGGTATGTTATCATAATTATTTTTTAAAATATTATTCCCAAGAGATAAAATGGTGATGATGTGACATATATATTTTTATCACAAACATTGGGAGTATTTTATGCAATATTATTGGATGATCAGATGTAAAGTTTCATCCCTTATAGGAATAAGATAATAATATATTAAAAATAATATTTATTTTTTTACGTAACATGAACATTATTATAAAACTATTATATAGAAAAAAATATTATATGGGAAGCCAATGATGTCTATTTCTTTTTTTAGGTGTTGTAAAAACCTTCATATAATGTATTTTTTTTTGTTTGGAGCCATGTTTTCTTGGAAAACATTCCATAAGGGATAATTATATTACTATTTTTATTACGATATGATTTTTTGGTTATGGGAACCCTAAATTTCAATATACGTTCCATTGAATTGATTAAATAACATGTAAAATATCATTTTGATAATAAAAACCTAATTTATGGGGAGAGCTAGTGTGGTGAATGGATCATTATGGTGAAAATAATAGAATAGTGGAATTTTTTCTAATCATAAGTGGAAGTGAATAACATATCATGTGGCTATATAAAATTTCGATATGATGTCCATTATTCAATGAAGTAGGGATTCATTTCAAAATATCAATTTCATTATTATTTTTGAATTATTTTTTAAAATAAGCCCATATATATCAATTTATTCCCTATAATATTATGATTATATATGTAATTTTTATTTTTTTTGGTAACTCAATAATAAATCCATTATTTAATACCCTTTCACGATTTTCCTCTAATATACCTTAAATTTTTTTAATTATTATTTATTATAATTTCCCCATTTAGAATCAGTATTTCATTTGAATATCACATTAGGAATTGTCTGATTGGATTTATAGATACTAATAATAGCAACTGCATTTCTAGGTCATATATTCTTGTTGTGGTGGAAAATTATCAGAAGCCTATTCTTGTAGTCTATGTATTTTCCTTGGGGTAAAAATTATAAAGTTAACCAAATTTTTATAGAATATGTTTATTCATGTGGGGTATTAGTAAAGAAACATCAGGAGTGGATATTCAGTGTTCACGCCTTTCTAAGACATATATGATTCACATGGTGGGTGACCGATAATGGATTTGAATAGAGGAAGGACCCTCCCCCCACCATATGTTTTCGATAATGGATGATGGAATGGTTAGGTGTTTGGAGATGATTATGTACATATTGATGAGTTATCTGATGATATTTTAATTTTTGTTAATGTAATCCTAAAAACATGGTGAGTAGATTGAACAACCAAAAAAATGTACTACACTCATTACATGATCTTCTATTTTTTAAGAGATAAATATCAATTGGTGTGTGACCTTTAGTACTTGATGTTTAAAAATATATGACCTATATAGAATTTACAGTGATTTCATATCCATGACTCTTTTTTTATCATTTACACCCTCTGAGGTACGATTGATCCTCATTAGTGTATCTAGTTCTCATACCTGGATTACATGATACATCTTCTTATAGGAACACCATGTATTTATGGACTATATGACCTAATGAGTTGGTGCAACAAACACAATCTTACCATGAGAGACACACATCATGTACCATATGTGGGCACACCACATATTTTCTAATAAATAAGGACACCTATATTTGGGTACATGATTAATTCCCTAAATGAAGGACACATTGCGTTTTGAAGATGGGCACACAATGTTATCACATATAATCACCATGATATGAGAGAGTACATGGGATATCAATGTATGAACGGAAATATATCGTGTTCCCCAAAATACCACAACTTTCAATTTTCATTTAGTAGTGATGTATTCTATCATTGTCCATGGGAATTGTAATTTTTAAGGTATATGGTGTACCTTATTAATTTTACAACATAGATAATTATTGGTCCTTTATATTTGATATCTAATGTTTGTGAAAAGATGATTCAAAACATTAATTATATTGAAAAGTTTTTTCACTAATGTCAATATTTTTCATGACCTATAGATTTATTCAATGGTTGAAGCTCTTTTAATAGGTTCCATTCAATTAGGTTGTGCTACCACATTTCCTATAAATATGAACATTCTCTACTCCACAACATACATCAAGGGAAAGTGAATTTATCTATGGATCTCATTTAGAACTATTTAGAGGCGTAACTAGTGTGTAATCCTTCACTAGATATGGGTACTCCCTTGATGGATTTTTCCCCCACCAGTGAACAATGATTCACCACACATCTAGAGAAGTTATGGTGTTCTATTATTATTAAAACATGTGGAAATATGTATTTTAATATAGAAGATCATAAAATCGTGGCTCTTACTTGGAGTTATTATTTGGGGTCAATACTCCATTGGTGAAATATTATGCTAGGTAATGGGTCCATTAGTTCCTTCATAAAAGTAATTACTTATTTCCACTGTCTAGTGAGATAGATTCGATCATAAGTATTATTTTCACCATTCCTATTATCATTTGTGGGATGATAGGATAGTAAATTTTGGATGGGATTTATTGAGGCTGGTGAATTCATTAGATATACTAATATTAATTCATAGTTATGAATATAGATATATATCATCTTTATATGGATAATCCATTGATTAATGTATCTATGGAGAATTTGTATCCATGTAAATCATAAAATAGTTTCAGGGGTTTGTCTTTCAATGTAACCCTAAGCTTACCGTGTATATAGAATATCTATTTTGTTTCTTATAATTTTTGGTTACTCTCATACATAATAAGATTTTGGGTATTTTGTGATATTTTTTCTTTAATAGTTTGTTTCAATTAATACTATTATGTATGATTATAATCATCCATTTATTGAATATATGTCAACATGTATTTAGTATTTTATGAAGGTGAAATACTCAATGATGGATCATAGAGGTCATAGAGATATGCATGTATTTTTTTATATGTGATACCCAGAGATTCATAGTGATGTAAAGTGATGTGAAGTTGAACTAGATGGGTTGTAATGTTAGTAATGACTATTTCATGTGATGTGGGATCTAGGTACAAATTATGAGAAGAGGATCTGCCCAATTTCTTTTTCGATTTGAGGATTATAATTTATATTTTATAACAATAATATAGATTATATATTGTCTATATACTTGATATCTCATATATATATATATATTGTTCATATTTAATTTTTTTATGTATTCACATCCAACTACCACAGATGTTTTTATTATTTCATTATAAATGTGTCTGTAAATGGTGGACATAGGACATGGCCTCCCATATGGTGATATAATCCTTCATGAATTTAGTCATCAACCACACTCTTATTAGAGTAAATATTCATATAGTACATTCAGCATATTGTAGGACAAACAAGGTCCAATGTGGGTAATGTGAGGTCATGATCATTTATTTTTATATCTAGGTTAAGGAAAATCTATTTATATAAAGTTTATTTATCCATATAAAATAATGAGATAATTTTGTGTTTTATCAATTTTTAATACAATTTTGTGAAAAATAAGATTGTTCATTTATGATTATTAACAAGGAAATAATTTTTATTTTGTATTCGTGGCATGTTTTAATAATTATTGTAATGAATCCACTTTTTCTAGTTTAGTCCATTTAATATTTCTAAATATACCTCATATTTTTCCTTACAGTCAGTTCTATGTTTGGGTGTCCCATGACCCTAGAATAATTATATTTAAAATATTAATATATATTCATCAACCTGCATATATATATTTTTGAAATAATTTTTTTCCATTGATTGTTCCCTTATAAGGGAAATTCGAGACTTTGATTTCTTCTGTAACATGGGTTTTTTCCAATGTCATGAAATAAAATATGTTTTCAATGGATCTATGGTTGAGGGAATATATTTTCATGTGAGTTAAATAAATTAAAAGAATAATTTGTTTAATTTATTTGATAACCTAAATAAATTTATATTTCATGTTTAATGATGTTATGGAAAATCCTTAGGAATATCCATATAAACATGGGTGATTTGAGAATAATATGAGGAGGAGGATAACACTGTTGAAACTGTTGACCCGTGAATGTGGACATATGATGAATTATGGACGAAAATCGTGAGTTAGTTGAAAACAAGGTAGAATCCCCTCCATATTCACTGATATAAAAAAAATTCAGTAATGATCAATTTGTTATTTAGGTAGTGCATTCTTATTTATCGTAACTTCAAAACGTGTGATTTTTAATTTTTAATTTACAAATTGGAAGATGTGATATAGTTTATCTACAATAAATTGTTTGTTGATTTTAAATTAGTTTGTACATTGATTATCCACCAATAATAGCTATAAAATTATGACCTATTTTTATTCGTATATCCCCAATGTGATATTTGAGATAAAACATCAATATCTCCATTCCCTCCCCACACAGATTTCACTCTCCCTTATTCTGGGTTGTATTCAGATGATAGAAACTGACCTTTCCATTGAATTACTAGGGAGAGGAGGAAGCAGCTCGGTCCTGAGCAGTGGAGGTGGTGGCTTGCCATGGTGTCTAGGAAATGCAGTGTTTCAAGGTTCTAGAGAAATTCATCATAATGTATTCATGTTCAATAAATTTAGTCCATGTGATGAAATTGGAATATGGACCAACGTGAAATGTTTCTGGGATATGTGGATCAATTTTGGTTGGTAATCACTTTAGTCGGGTTGGGTGAAATAGATTTGGGAGGCATCAAGGATTGATATGTGGTAGAAGTGGCATTATGTGGATTTACAATTTCATAATTTGAAAATATGGGAGTTAAATGATGATACATCGGAGATGAAATAAAATAATATTAAAAAAACTAAAAATTAATGTGGAATCTAAGTGTGTGAGAGTGATCATGAACCCTTTCATGTAGATATAGGTAGAGGTGTTACAACATGTATCATTTAACCAATTCCCCATTTCGATTTAATTATAATAAAATAATAATAATCATATTGTTGTTATTATTATTATAATTTCTTTAGTTGTTGAATACAATTTTCATTCTAACTTCTTTATATGTGGTCTTATTAATGATCTACCAATGATATCATGATCAATGTATTGAGGCATATGATTCAAGTCCAGCATTGGATAAATAATTCTTATTTAATTCTCATACATAATGAATCTACATGAATTGACATACATCTATGATATGATGAAGTTCTTTTTCAACGAATATATTTTTTGGGTATGTATATAGCATAAGCATTGTATATTATTATATTTATCATAATCAAATGTTAAATTTTTATAATAATGGTTGTTTTACATAAATTTTGGGTAGATTTATGTTTTTTCCTAGTGTTCCAATGATGAGCCTTATTTTTTTTTCTAGTTTATACTCGATTTAGATTCAGACACATGAGTAGTATATTCATTGTAGATTCTTCTGAATGACATGATGGTGTCCTATGATGCATATTTAAAATTATGAAATGACATGATTCTTGTGGGTAACATATTATAGATATTCCTATCTAGTGATACAGAATAGATGTGATCATAATATTGTTACCATGGTTGGAAACCACCCATTCACACCATGTTGTGGGTCCACCATACTCATTATAAAGGTATAGTCAACACCCCCATAATAAATAGGGATTGAGTCCTATATCTACATAGTAGAACCCATCCATTATCATCATTCAATAGGGATGGAATCCTCTACTATAGATTATTCCCGATTGGATATGAAGAACAATGGGAAGGTTTGTACCCCACTTACATATAATTTAAAGGCTATGAAGGATGCATATAAAAAAGATAGTTCCCATTGGTATTGGGAAATATTTGAAATGTTCATGTGCTCCACCATATTTTATAATTAGATATGCAATGTTATGGGATTGTATATGGGAACTTTAAAGTTATGGGAAGACACATCATTCTAATATAGATTTTAATGATGGAGATCCCATTACCCTCTCACATGTAATTAATTATGATAATATCAAACAATTTCATTTTTATTATCTTATATATTTATGTGTTCATCATTTTAACATTTATTTTTGTTGTTTCCACTATTGGTTTTTAGGGAATCCTATTGGGTGGGTATCTGATCACCCATTTCTGGGTTTTTCCTATATGTGTTGTTTCTTATGCAATTTATAGAAATATTTGTAGTGACTAATGCAAACCTAGTATCTATAAATCATAGACGTACATGGCAGTGATGACTATGTTCAATGGTCAGACTATAGAACCATGAATCACTCTCTCCCACATTATACACATTACATTTATTGTTAGTTTGGGATTCCCTTATATTTCGGGCTGGGTGTTTATTTTTCCACTTTGTAAATAATCTATTAAATTTCTATACTCTGATATCTATTTCACGTAGAATATATCATGAAATTTCTACAAAATATATGTTCATTCATTATTTATATCATCACATGATTTCATGGAGATGATTGTGTGTATTCATACAGTTACACATTCTACAGCCTCCCATTTCATTATTATGCATACACAAAAAATTTCTTGCCCCTTGGAAATTGAGGGTGGGCTTGGGGCATCTCACTCAGATTACCTCGAAAAAGAAAACCATGGTGTGGGTTATTTTCATAGAGTGGTATCAAATCTCATTTTTTCCTATATCAGTTCTTATTGTAGAACATTATGTGAGTATTAGATTGGTAATAGAATACAATTGTTTTAGGATTTATCGAGTTGGGATTTTAGGACACGAAATACAATATTTGTGTAGAATTTGATGAATCCATTTAATAGGATTCTAAATACTTTTTGGATGACTAGGAATACCGAGACATTATTTGTAGTGAAAAAATGGTTCATGCATCATATAAGATTTTATCATTTGATTTTATTTTCCATTATAAGTCATCTGCCATTAAATTTTCATCTATTCGTGGTACATCGTGTTACCAATTAGGATATTAGTTTGACAAAAGAATTATAGAACAAGACATAGAGTCATGAAAATTAATGGTATTGTGAGGATGACCTGATTAAAGTTTGACATGACAACCAAAATGGTATCAATGCTCCTGTTCAAGGATAAGTATGTGTGGTATTTTTTTAGACGAGTAGTGGGAAGAGTTTATTCCCTCATAATGTGAGAAAAAAAACACTACATGGGATACATTGATTCTTCTTATCAGAAATAAAATTCATTAATTCCAGTAGTATAGGATGACTATAAACAATAATTGATATTGTTTCTAGATTATGAGGATGATGGACTAACCTGATTCTTGGGTGAGACGGAACCTCAAGAATAAGAGTATTGGAAAGAGTGTATAGTGTGAGTTTTTGGTTTTGTATGGATGTCTCTAGTGATGATTTATAATTTGATACAATCCTCCTTTTTCAATTAGAAAATATGACATGGGGTTTGATTATCTAGTTGTATGATCGGGAAGCAATATTTCAGATGAGTTTCAACATATATTCTACAATGAATTTTATCCCTATACTAGAACACTAGTCTAAGATCATTATTTTGATGATTTTTCTATAGAAATGGATAAATTATTAGTTAGGGAGGATTGTGTTCCATGAGATGAATGTGGACATAGTAGAGTTGATTTTTCTGTAGTAGCCATCAAGCATTATTAGTCGGGGTGACATTGTATGAGGCATACTAATACTAGGACTCAGATGTGGGGACCTATGGAGTAAATGGATAATGGTGGATTCGATCATCTTGAAGGGTATTTGATATAAAATCCCAATTATAGACTAGTATTCTATAGTAATGGATCATTATATTCCTATTCTGAGGATGTTCAACATTATAGACATAACCTAAACTGTCATAATGTGGTGGGATGAAGCGTCTTAGTGGTTTCAAATCCATCGAACTTCAGTCATAATATATGGCATGATCTATATCCCCTTTCTTTTTTATTACATTAATTCCATTTTTAACATTTTTTTTTCAATGATTTGTACCCCTATGTTTCGAATATGAGATCCATATTCGAGAAGGAAAAGAGGAGGGATGCTTCCCCCACTATGATGTGTTCTATTATAACATTGTCTAATGATATGTGGGTATGTAAGTGCAACCCAAACTGAGAAATATTGAGGCTTGGGGTATGAGTACCTTTGGTTTAAAGGTTGACTTCACCTTTAATTTGTAATAGAATTAGTTTCAACCATTTACATGGGTAATTGGTGTGAAATAAAAGGCTATATTAATATCATGGAAGCTTACAACCTAGTGGCATTAGTGAAATCCATGGTAAGAGCCATTTATTATCTACCTAAGATAGATAATTCCTCTGGGCATTCCATTTTTTTCACATTCTTTGTATTAGACATTATGATTTCAGTGGATCCTTTATCATTACATTCAAATCTAAAGACTCATTCAAAAGGTGTTTCAATGATCACACTTTTCTTTTGGAAATGTGATTTGACTCGTCGATTAGAGATCCTATCATGGGATCATTCCATATAAGAAATAAGTTTTTGTAATTTTTTTCAATATGTTCATATTGGTACCATTTGACTTCTACAGAGACATGAAACCCATGAAAAAAATATATTTATTATACAACATATCAAATAGCACAGAATGAGTCGAAGGTGCTGAGGGTGTAGATTTAATAACATTGTTTGAGGGGCTCATTTAGACCATGGGAGTTCCCCGTGGTAGTAAAAGTTTTGTTTTTGAACATTAAGGATGGGATTTTAAATATTTTTTCTGACATTCATCACTAGAATCAGCTAATTTTCATGAATAGATGACCCCTTGTTGGGGATTCATGGACTCTTATACAATTTAAATGGCGTGAGTTGCTTCTCACATATCAATATTATCTCCAAAACACAGTTTGATGGGTGGTGGGGATGATATTCCATAGATGGAAATGAAATTTCCAAAGAGAAATTATTATTTATTTGTGATTATTTATTTTGGGACTAATTCCCCCAATGTGTTCATGTATCTAATTAAACATAACTACCATGCATACCTAGACCACATTATTATTGTCTTCATTGATGACTTAATAATTTATTGTGTGTTTGAAGAGGACCATGATAATAATGTGTGAATGGTCCTAGACATACTATTTCCACACCAGTATTACCATAATATATATAATATCATGTTTTTGATTTACCATTTTCTATTTTTGGAGCATGCCATCCATGAATAATGTGTCGATGTGGATTATATGAAGATTGATTAAGTGATTAATTGGGAACCATGAAAGAAAACGTCAAAAAATGATGATTGATTCCCTTATTAAGAATTATATTCTTATATGATAGTGGTGGTATTTTAGTAGTGGATTTATTATGGAAGATCCTAGTGGAGATGAACGGTGAACCATACTATCAACTGATATTGGTGTTTCTAACACATCATTGTCATGTGAGAAAAGCTCAGATTAGAGATACTTAATATAAATTCTTGTGTTACTGTATATCTTTATGAGATAAACAATATGTATCTTTAGAATGAAAGGATCCTTTAATCAATTTCCTATAACATACAGTTGTTAAATTCATGTTGTTTTAAATTTTTTATACAGTTCTATACCACCCCATTGGATATAAGTCTGGTTGTGGTTGGGATGTTCATGATACTTCAATATTATTTTTGATAGCCTAAAATATTGTAAAGCATTGCTTAGTTTATTTCAATGTTACTATCTTGTATTTAGTTAAATAATAAATTTTAAGTTCCAGTAGTCCAAACTTATCCACTGATGTGTTTATAATGGATGTGGGATGGCATATCAATTAATGTTGTGATATGTCTTCCACATTTAGTAGGAACCCATGATGCTATGTAAGTGATTATTAAAAATATTAATGGGTCATGACAATTTTTTCTCATCAAAGGTAATGTTTTATTGAATTTTTGGGGTGAGTGTATTCATATGAGAATGTTGGCTTCATGGGTTCCCATGATGATCATATCCGACCATGATTCATGGTATACAATAGAGTTGTGGAAAAGATAGTAAGAGGTATTAGAGGCCCTGTTAGGGATGAGTACAATGTCCTACAAAAAATTGGATGTAATGTCTATATAAGCCATCCTTATTTTTTAGAATATGTTGTGGTACATTGTGTAGGTTATTCTTATGGATTTATGTGCATCACTCGCCTTTGTTTTAGATTTATATTAATAAAATCTATCACTAACCTATAAATATTGTACCATGTGTTGAACTATATGATAAACCCTAAATTTATCCCTATTTATTTGATTGAGGTTGTGGGTACTTCTATTATTGGACAAGAAATGTTGTAGGAAACATCAGTGAAGGGTTTTGTTAACCATTGGAATTTGAGGATACAATATTGATGATATTAAAATTTTAAAAACCATAGTCTGAAAACATTAATGTTCATGCAGGAATAGCATGATTTCTTAAGACTCTACCAATAATGTGGATTGTAGAGTCTTATTTGGAGAGTATGCTATTCCTAATGGTCCTTTGGGATATATGATTTTCTATTTGGTTTTTGTAATGCTTAATATCACTACGACATACCAATATAATATGATTGAGTGTATAAAGTCTTCAATGTTTCACAACTGAGGAGATATGTTAAAGAACTATCAAAATTTATTTACATGGGGGGAGTTATAGATTAAGGACACACCTACCTCTTTGGGTACCTAGTGGAGATCAAGTACTTATAGGATAAGACTCTATGTGGTGAAACTATTCATTTTCTTTATGTTATTTGGCATCACAGAAGCATGCATAATAGATACGTAAATATAAATAAGTGAATTAAAACCCATTACCCCCACATTTTTTTAAGATTTTACTTTTTGGGGCGAAAATACATGATGGAATATAGTATGTAATGAAAATTGTTTTGTTTTTTATCACTTATCATATATCTATATATACATCATTATTTTCCCATGATGTCATTGATGTGTTTGTATTTTTTAGAACCCTAAAATTAATATATATAAATAATTAATATATATTAATGAACATGACCAAATATTTTTGGAATACATGGATTTCAATTGTTTGGGACCATAGATCCTAAATCTGTGATAGTATGTTTGTTGTGATTTTAAGGTTTTCCTAATTCAAAACATAATATAGGTCATAATTATGTCTCTAAATAAGGAAAACCTTTTGTGTGTTCATTAAAAAAATTAATTGAATAATTTATTTAATTTATTTTTAAAACTAAACCTAATTATACATCTACTAAAAATTGTTAATAAAAATCTCCAGGGTTGGTTTTATAACCCAAGGTGTCTAGATTAGAGGTGGATGATAGCTCTATTAATATTTATGGCATTGGAACATGGATCAATGATGAATGGTTGCATTGAATCATGCGATAGATGGAGAAAATAGTGGGATCTCCACCTTTTTCACTAGTAGGTGTGTTCTTCACCAACAATCGATCTGCACATGAGGTAATGATTTGTTATTTTACATCGATTAAATAAATTATTTTTTTAATTTATATTTGGGAAATAAACTATAAATTAATTTATTAAGTTAGGTTAGTTTTTTGTAATTTATATTATTCCAATATTATTAATCAAATATTGTTTATAAATTATCATAACTTATTTTATAGTCTAAACATGTTTTGATGTTAAAGATTTAACATAGCTATATCTATTATCCTAACCCAAACTATTCACACTCACTTATTTTAGTTTTCATTTAGATGGTGGGTATATTCCATTTCAATAGATTGTGGGCATACCGATGTTGTGTCATTGTTCTTAACAATGGGGGTGGTGGCTCAACTTGATAACTGGGAAATGCAGGGGAGCGAGGTGCTAGGGAATGTTGTTGTGAATTACTTATTATCAAGGCATGGATCACTCTTGATTATGAGGAAAAATGAATGATGTAAATGGTTTTTGGGTGAGGTTTCACCATTTATCAAAGGGGTCACTATAATTTTATTGGGTGTTATAGATATGGGTGGTGGTTGGATATTTGTTTTGTGGGAATGAACAACAAGGATATAGTGTTTCAGTGATGGATAATATGGGATGAAGATGATGATATAGAGGTAGAGAAATAATAATTGAAAAATATGAATATAGTGGGAGTAAACCCTATTTTGAATAAATGAGGAGTGTTTACAGTGTTTTTCAATCATTCACTTCATCATTTTGAATATATTTCAGTAATATAATAACTGAAAAATAAAAATATTATTATTATTATTACTAATTTTCTTATAATTATTATTATATAATCTAGTTTCTATTGTAACATCATCAAATGATATTGGATTTCTAGTCTCTTTGTGGAATCATTATAAAAATATTAATAGGGTATATTCCAGCCTAATTTTAGGTACGTAATTCAGCATTTTGGTTTAGGATAAGAGTCTCTCCATTAAGATACCATCCTCAGTGATATAGAAAATTGAAATTCAATCATCAAGTGTCCATTTTGGTTAAGTAAATAGACTAGCCATTTTATTTATCTATGTTAATTGTAGTGACCTAATGCATTTACCCCTACATGTTAATTTTTTTGGTGAATATCCATAATATTCATATTTTATCCTAAATGAATAATCATTTACCAAATGATTGTTTGTCAAACATATACCATTTTTAGAAATTGACAAACGAGTATTCGATTCTATATTGATTCACTTATTGGTTATGATTTTCACGTATATTTTGGCATCATAAGTATTTGTTGATGAGATGAAATTATGGTGCTTCTTTTAGTGATGCTAAGCAAGGGATAGGGATCCAGTTTGACCATTACTGTTTTACATGGGATGATAACACCCTTTCACACTATATTGTGGGACCCTTATACCTTTTACAATTGTAGAGTTTGAAAACCCCATACATCATATGTCATGAGTCATATATCTATAGAGTTCCACCTTATATCATCATGCTATAGTGGGAAGGGAGTCCTCCACTAGAGATTCCCCCCCCCTCAAATTTGATGCGTAATGGTGATGTTTTGGCCCGCTACACATGTTCATTAAAGGTTGCGAGGGATACATTGCAAGGAGACAGTTCCCCCTTAGTTGTGACACAAATTTTTGAGGATTAGACCCTCCACCTATGTTAGTTTGTGGTTTCACATGATTCCTGGAATGTAGATAGGACACATAGATAAGTGGGTATAGTCTTCATTCATAGAATTGTTGTCATGATGGATATTATTATTCACTATTATGTTGTGTTATTTATTGTTAAATATTATGTTTGGGATTTATGACCCCCTTACATTATTAATTGATCTGACTATCGATTCTTTTATTACACCCCTTCACATTTTGGGTCATCTTATATTGTATGTGTACAGTAACCACTATATGTGAATTGACCACATATATTCTGTCTTATATAGTTGATAGGTTGATTAGTAGTTATTATTGTTATTTTGGAATCAGTGGAGCTTAGTAGTTTGTGGAGGCACTAACTATTTTCATTAGTCAGACCCTAGAATCATGATCTGGACTCTCCCCAACTAATCACTTTATAATAATAATTATTTTTTCTTTTCCTTTATATTTATTATTCGGTATAATTTTACCATTTTATTTTTAATAATATGGTTTTGTACCACTTAATTTATTTATATGTTCTTATTTCATGTATTATTTGTAATTTAAATGTTTTTAATAATTTTATATATCTACATTATTACATGGAGATAGTTTTGTTTTTTCATACATGTACATAGGATAAGCCCTCACATTTATTTAATATTCCAACTCAGTTCTTATATCCATCACCTATCTGATTGAATGTGGGATTGGGGTGTCTCACTCTGCATACTAATGACCAAAAGGTACCTAGTCGACTGGGTCATATGATATATATATATATATATATATATATTTGTTATGAAACAATGAAAAAAATATTTCAAATATATTATATTTCACTAACCTAAAATGAATAGTTCTATTGAAACATGAAACAAATTTTAAAATAATAATTTTTTTGGGAAGAGCCTTTTTTATTCATAAATACATATAAATAAAGAATTATATAAAAAAATAATAAATTTAGAAATATATATGGAAATTTATCTTTTAAATTTAATAGAACACAACTTAGATAGAATATTATTAATCTTGAGAAAGAAATAAAAAAGGATGCATGAAAATTATTTTCTTCAGATATAAGAGAAATTATTATTGTAGTTTTATTTGGTTACATACGTTAATCATTATTATTATAATTTTTTTAATTTATAATTTATAATAAATTGGCTACATGTTCATGTTAGAAAAATTTTGTTCTTTAGATATAAATTCCTACCATTTTACTATTATGATGTCTATAAGAATTTCCTTGTATCTTTATCACAGCCACACCCCCGTAGATGGTGATTAAGGATATACAACCAAATTATTTAAATAAAATGATATTCTTACCATTATTTTAAAACATATTCTAATACACTATATGGTCACATAAAAAATAATTTATAACACCATAGGATTACATAATTTATTTATTTATGTTTTATCCCCACTCATATTGTTCCTGATAAACATATCAAGGGGTTATATTCAAAAGAACTACCTTATTAAAACCATTATTAATAATAATGTTTTGTTCTCAGAGGCTCTAGAAATGAGATGTAAAAATTATTTATATGGAATTTTCAAAATAGAAATTTGAGTTTTGCATTTTTGATGGTGTTAATAACTTCCCCCATTAAATTAATAATTTCCACATTATAATAAACCCACCTTAAATATAGACTCTATCTCTTAAAATTTTTTGGGTGTTAGATTAGATATAATGTGTTTCTAAATGACCACATGAGACCATATAAAATATCATCGACTGTAATATCCTTCCAATGCTACCTTTACTACCATGCTAACAATTCATATGTTTTTACCTTTGATATGAAATTTTAAAAACAAAAACTAGTAATATAAACAAAAAATATTCATTAAATGTGCCTTTCTTCTGTTAAACATACTCACAATTTCATTTCGATATGTCACATATATTATCACTTATCAATTTCAAGAATGTGTAATAATGTTGTCCATTTGAGTTTTTTTAAATAGAAATATACCCCTTATTGATATAGTGGTTACAATTAAAAATTCATATTTATAATTATTAGATATTTTATAATATTCATACTATAACCATTTCATTAAAAGGGAAATTAAAAAAGTCAGTTTTCTATCTATATGAGTCCATTAATTTTTTCTCGATCCATCCCTAGCAGGCATGACTCATCACCCACCCGAATGTGAAATAAGGATCTAAATTAATTATTAGTCCTCACAGGACATACAATAGCTGTATAGAAAAAGAACTAGACCACATGTGAATATTTTCTTCATTGTATTCAGGTTAATAAGGTACTGGATATTTTTTATGATAAGGAATGACGAATTACTCTATTTTATGAACATGAAACTGAAATAAAAATTAACCATTGAAAAGAAGAAACCATTAACACATAAATAATTAAATAAATCAAATATATAATTAAATAGTAGCCCAACATCATGAAAAGTAAAATATTTAATAGGAAACCAAAATATAAAAACATAAAATAAAAAATATCTAACATTGTTGATGTAAAATAGGCTATAAAATAAATAAATAAACACCTAAAACAGCCTTAATGATCTGTAAAGTCCCCAACCTAGTGGCCCCGGAACTGGTTCCTCGGGATGGATCGTCAAAAAGTGTTATCAAAGGTGTTTTTTTGTATTATTATTTTAGTAATGGTCGATAAGAGACCTGGATGTTTTCATGACATTGAAAAGATATCATGTATATGTTCCTAAAACCCCACATACGAGGGAAACCCCTAGTTTCCTAGGGTGTAGATCAATTTTCTATTTTGTGATATTACGATTTATGGATACTTCCACCACTGGTGGTGTAGAGGTATGTGTAGTTATTGATTTCATGACATTGTATATATTGGTCTGATATGTCAAGAGATGTCACTTTAGTTCATTCATCATCCTAGTACCATATGAGTTATAGTTCATCATATTACTCTATGATTAAATGTTATTTGTAAAACACATGTCAGTAGTGTGCTTATTTTTTTGTTCATTCTTATTGATATCTTCTAGAAATGGACATTAATTAAAATGTTTGGATATAGTAATTTAAATAATTCTTAGATTGTTGAAATATTATGTGAATAAATAAAGATTTCAAAATTCTGAATTCTTGGGTCTTGACATGGATTTGTTTTAAATTTGAATCCTTTGGTTTTATATGGTAAATTTTAATTAATAAGGGAAATGAGAAAATTATGGATCTTTAGGGACACTGTTGGTGGGTAACCCTTATGCTGGTTATTTGACCCATCTATAAGTGGTTAATCAGTAAGAGTTTCTTTTTTTTGAGGTGTTGGGTTACAGGATGTTATACCATGATGGGTATATATGTTCCTATCAATGAAATATTTTTTTTAATTTTTTAAAGGGAGGTGACCTTGTGAGTTGGGTATTGGAACCTAGAGTTAGTGTTTGAGCTGTTATATCGATGTACATGTGCAAGTATCATTGATATGGGATTTTGAGTAAATGGTTGATTTGTGAGTTAGATTTACATGGATTGGAATGGGGGGAGGACTACCATTAGTGAGTGGAGATATATTTGAGATTTTATGTGTATGGATAAGTCTTAGATCCACTGTCCTTGTTAGTTATGATTGTAGTTTTGGGAGTTAGTGTCGTTTGACCTTCATGGATGACCTGTGATAGGGTTCAGTTGGTATATGAGTTTAATTTGTTTTGTGGCACATAAATGGACATTTTGGTTTTTTGATAGTGGCACATATAGAGTAATTAAAACATGGGTTTTTATCTTATAGGGATAGATAATAATGTTAATGGTTTTGGAGATACAACATAAGTCATGGTTATGTGATGGTGATTTTTTTGGCATTGATGGTAACCTCAAAGGAGGTTAGTCTAGTATTTTAGGAGAGAAAGAATATTAATCATGGGTGGGTTCTTCAAATGTGGAACTGATGAATGATAGTTTCCCTTGAGTTTTGGTGAAAATTCATGTTTATTCCTTGGTTATTTCTCTGGAAATCACCTGAGTACGTGTGGTTGGATATATGGTCATTTTCAGAAGGGCTAGGTTTGTTTGGGTGTTTGACTCATCTACATTAATGGTGACTAATGAGGGAAATAGAGTTTAATTGATACATACAATTCATGTGTCACCAATGGAAGAATGGACATTTTGTTATGGAAGTAAAATTTGGGGGAGGGTGATTGCTTGGTTGGATTTTTTGTAAAAATGTTTTCGCTGTTGGGTTAGATATTGAGAATTCACTTAGGTCAATATGTATGATGAACTAAAAGGTATGGTATGATGAGTAAGATGGTTTATGGCCTAGATCTCATGATAGAAGACTCATTTCATCAACATTCAAGTTATGTGTGTGGTTATAGGAATGTGTGAGTCCTTGGTGACTTTGATGAGGTCCATATGTTGGAATGTGTGTGAAAGGAACAATACTATTAAGGATGTATGAAGATGTGGCTTGGGGTAAAACATTTTCATTATTATGTGTGATCACTATTTTTAGGTAAGGTTTTGTGCGAGATAATTGGGTTATGGATAGGTTTCGTGGTCATTGTGTCTCTATGTAAATCACCATGGTTTTGACATAGTGTTGAGTATTTTTAAAAAATTAAATTCGAGCTGTGCTAATTGGATGTTGATGATACGTTGGTGGGAGGTGAGTCCCACGACTTGTATCATGTTAAAGTATCCACATGGATGGAGGCTACATCGGTGATGGATTGCTATGTTTTCCTTCATCGACGACATCTTAGAAAACATTTAACAAATGAAGATCATTAACAATAAATTGACATCATCCATGGAATAAGGAGAGAGATCTAGTTTTTTCCCTAGATACCTAAATGTGTTTGGATTAAAATGGATCATCTAGAGAATATAAACATGGATTAGTATATTTTGAGTCATATAGTGAAAAATACTCCATATATTGTTTATATGAGAGGTAGTTAGGATGGATCTAATGTCGATGAATTCCGTGGGTTCCATTATAGGATTCCCGGGATGAGTAGTCAATGATATTTTTTGCTTATTCTAGTTTATGCTAGATGAAAACGTCCATGTTCCGAGGTTCATTTTTGGATTTCTATGTTATACATGGAGGTTTTAATTTCCTGAAGGAATATGTAATAATAAAACACAGAAGGTAGGGAGTGGTTTTTCAGTTATGGATGTGTAGGGAAGAACATGGAGTAGTTATGGTGGAATCAGGATGAAAAAAAGAAACTTGTGGGAAACATGATAGTATTCCTAAGGAAAGTCCAGGTGGTATTTGGATGTTGCGGTTGATCAATCCTATCATGGGATTCAAGAGTGTGTTGGCTCTAAGAGAAATCTTGGATGAGTATTTTAGGAATGTTAACGGGTGAAGTGGAGAAAAATGTTGTCATAAAGTGTAGTGAATTCCATGAAGATGGAGTTTTATATAGAGGTAGTGAATGTTTCTAGTACTTGTGTTAGATGATGGTAATATTTTGTAAGTTAGGAGGGGCCATGCGTACGTGAAATGGGTAGCATGTCAACAATATAATATGTTTCGTTCAGGAATTTCTAGTCAGTGATAGTCCTATACATTATGGTAAGATAAGAATACATGGTAAGTTTGGGAAACATTTGGTTTGATGTTTTAATTCAATTTTAATTTTGTAAATGAAGGTGAACATGAAAGAGTTCATTTTATTCTTAGTATATAAATAGATGGTGGATTCATATCCATCCTAGTCATTTTTGATGGAAATGTTGTATTCCATGGATGGATGGTGTTATATTGGATTTTTGGGAACAAGGAGCTGGTAAATGCAATGGTTATGTTATAGATGATGAGTTTTTGTTTTTGTTTTCCTTTATAATGGTATAGTTTCTAACCACAAGAAGATGGGGGTTTTTTGTACTATGTAAAATGGTGGGGAGAACCATAGCAATCAAGAAGTTGGATAATGTCTTGACCAATGTTTCAAGTTGAATTTAATTATTTGTGATCTGTCTAAGTGTAATGGTGTTGGTGATAGGAATAGGATTGTGTTTTGATAGATAGAGTACCTTGATATGAAGTTTATTCTTGATTTGTAAGTCATATGTCCATAAATTGAGTGAATCCATTGGGACTGAACTGGTAAACTGGTGTTGGTTGGAAAATCTTGTTGGAATATATGTGTCCCTTCTATGCCACAGATCATGGGTCACCATTAGAATTTGGGAAACTAGGTTAAATGGCTCATACAATATGGTCCACGAGCTGCCGAGAGGATCGTATCGATTGTGTTCTTAGAATATCGCCTAGGTTAGTGTTTTTATTTTTTGGTATGATCATGTGACTTGGTTTAGTGATATTACCCAGACTTTTATCTAGTGCCCGTTTTTGGTAATGATATGTTAGATAATGACATGTTCTTGGTGGAGAATCGAGTTTGTGATTCTATATCATAGTGGGGTAAATTTCATCAGGGTAGGATTAGTCATTTTTTGGAGTACTGTGACATCATCTACATGTTCAAGAATATTATTGAAAGGTAAGGATTTTTAGGTAGAACATCTAGACTATACTTTTGATCTCAAAGGATCTGTATGTCTTTGAAGTGTATCTCAATGAATAGTCATTATACAGTGGGGAGGTTATAAGATCCCAACCATTCATGGAGGTATAACATTGTTTAAATTTTGGTTATAGAATCTTTGTTCTGGATAATTAAGTGTTTATTGTGTGTATGAGAATTTTCATTCATGTGCATCAAGTTCAAGACATGCAAGGAGAATTAAAAGATGATTAATAGTGTGAAACACATCTTGGGTGAATGGTTTGTAAAAAACGTGCACCAGGTTAGGGAAACTAAGAAGTTAGACCTCTAATTGGACATAGGTTGGTGCACCATCATCACACAGGTTTTCAAACCATGATTATGGTTTGTGGAGACCATGAATATTTTCCCCTCTTGGAAAGAAGAATCTTCATGGTTTGATTACATTTTGTCTATCCATGTGGCTATACTACACGACCCATAAAAATTATGAATTTTCCATTTTACATAACAATATTTATTCTTTATCTCCAAATATTTCCTTTTATTCCACCCCTCCAGCTATGGTGACAAATCAATATCCTCACTCCACCTCTATTAGTGATTATCCTTAAAATCAGGGGAATTTGAAGTGTCATTTAGTGTTAATAAAATCATCGGGTATGTTTCAGCACCATTTCCATCAATTGTTTGGAAGAGGATTGGTTGTGGTATCCACTCTTTCCCAAATATGACAACCCTCTCTTTTCTAACATGTTCTATGTTTAGGAATTAATTGGTGTTAGTGTTTGAATCAAGGAATTATTATAATCTATAGTTCATCATGTAACATTAGATAGGAGGTCTTACAAATTTTTCCAAGAGTTTTGATGTCTTATATGTGTATACATTTTTATTAATTCACTAACTTGCAATATTTTGATTTTTTGATAAATGGAATATAATTTTGGCCACATATTGAAGTGTGATACCCATGATGGACCTTGTTGGGATCATTAATGATTTGAGACTAAACTTAGGGATAACTATGGTTAGGTTAAAGACTCGAACATTGAGAAATAGATTGATGAACATAGAGATAAGTTAAATATGATAGAGAATGGGTTGTAATTTGTAATTAGGTGTGTGGGATTGGATAAAGGGTAAATGGATTGGTTATACATATAATTAGGAGAAATTACTATGGGGACTTTGAAATGACATATATACGGAATTTTAGATTTTGATCCAATTATGGTTTTAAAATGTAAAATATGATGTTTTAAAAGCATGAAATGTTTTAAAAGGATGAATTAAACACAGAAAGGGTTGTAAAGTGGTTTTATTAATATATTTAAAATTATGATTTGAAATGGGGGTTTGTTTCCTTTAAAAAAAATCCTTAACGATTATTTGAAATGGTTGGAAATGGGAATGAAATCCTTGGGGAATGGAATTTTTTTTTGAAGAGAAAGATCCGTGTTTTTAAATGGGAGGATTTTGAATGACATTAAATGTGAAATTTTTTATATGATACCATAGAATTGTGAGTAGATATTGATAATAATTGTTTTCTAGTGTTTAATATAGAATAACGGGTTATTTATCATAGTTGTATATGTGTTAATGGTTTTAACATAAATTTTGTGTTTGTGTAATGTGTTATGGTGGTAAATGATAAATTTTTTATGGCTTAATAAACATGTGAATATGTATTGGTGGTATGTGGTGTATTGAATTGAGGTTCTATTACCATGGGTGAGTTTGGATTGAGGGTATAAACACCACCTCAAGGAATCACATTTTAGGGGTTCAAACTGGGTCTATATTCCCTCAACAGTTTCAGTTGATGATACAATATAGACTAAGGTTCCAAGTTAAGTGTTATGTAATTTATGATTGGGATTCATGACTGAGGCTCTATGATTCCAAATGTATGATCATGGTGTAGTTTTGTATGTCAGACTGTGGCTCTATGATTTGAAAAAAATATTGAAATTATTTGATTACCAGAATGAGGGTCTAGGATCCATTTAAAAATTATGATTAGTGAATTCACATGTTATTTAATGTGGATATCCCCTTATTCTATGTCTAAAGCTCCTTTTGTAACCAGATCTAGTCAGTTTTGTTGGTTTACATTAGAGAACATGATGGATGTAAAGGTTAATTAATAATTTTCTGTATTTGAATAATGTTTCATGAAAAAATTTATTCAAATGGGTGATTATTGAATGTGAAAAATTATCTATTAGTTTACATGTTAATTTATTGCACATTTTACCTATATACAAAATTTTTTAGAATGTATATTACTTCAGATACCATTAGTGGTGGCTTATTGAGTTGTACTCACACCTAGCTTGGGCCACAATGGCTCTTAGGTGACCCATAATAAAATAATTTTTTATGTTATAGGTTTTGGAGAGGGTTATATTGTTTATTTTATGTATGGGTTGTTTTTTTGGAACATGGTAGGATGGTACTAGTTTAGTGATTGAGACTATGTTCAAGATCTTTTCTGGTTTTTTTACATGACATTTTATTTTTATGACTTCTAGACATGATGTGTAGTCATCATGTTTTTATAGAATTTTTAAGATGGTTACATAGTTACTTTTACCGTATGTTATCCATTTATCCTTTATATTGGTTCTTTTTCAGTTTTAATTATTTCTACTATGTTGTTTCTCAAATAATCTAGTATATTCTCACCAATGTACCACTATAGACCCTTGATTCTAGTAAAAACCCATTGATGTAATGGGTGGCATAACTTAGTCCATATGACAACCCAAATCAGGGAACATGTTTATTGGATACCAAGATGGAGACATTATATGATAAAATCCATCTTACCCAAGGACACTCACCACATCCCCGCTCATTACAGACATCCTCAGATGATGACAATAGTTTGGATTAGGGCCAGACACCCTTATAACACATCATAACTTTGCAGATGAACACACATGCACACAAGTCTATATATATGTTCTCCTATAACATGGTCAAAATGATTTGACCATGTAGTATATGTAGTTCGTATCATACAATACTTCGTTAATGATAGTTTTAAATTCAATAAAAAAATTCAAAAAAATCAAAGACCTAAAGAATCCAAACTCACACTTTTGTCCATGAATTTTATGTTACCTAATATTGATTATAAATATATAATAACCAAAAATAGTAATAAATAAAATGTAAATTTAAAATGAAAATATACGATTTTATGCAAGTCAAAACAAATAAATTTTTTATAATCTAATATTGTTATGATTTCACAAACATGAAAAATAGATTCACAATTTTCTACATGAAAAAAATTCCTAAACAACAATTAAAAACCTTCAATGATAAAAAATTTTACAAAACAATATAAAATAATATAAATATTCACAATACTATCAAATAGGGATCACTAAAAGTACATCATACTTATCGTGTCTCAATGAAACATGTACGAGTGGATGTATAAAATATAAATAAAAAATACCATTTCAGAAACCATCAATAAGGGGATGTGATTCATTTGATATTTTCTAGGACCTAATATGTGAGGTTCCTAAAAATAAATAATAAAATTTCACTAACTATTGGCCTTATTTTCATCTAATCAAGAACAAATAATACTTGATTTTCCTATAAAATCCACCTCATGGGCACTCACTTCACTTACATGGCTACCCTAATGGGGAAAATATCTAATCTGTGCTGTAGTTTATTTATCATATATTAAGACCTAAAAAAAAGATAACTATATATCCATGATATAAATATTAATGATGTGAAAAATCAATCATACAATTATCTAGTCAAAAAATAAAATCATTAATTGTACCTCAAATTCCACACCCTTGTAATAATATCTCATTTCCACTTAATATAAGCATATAATATAAACTATAAAATCCATTTGGGTAAAGGAGAATATGGTACAAAAGGGGTCTAAAAACATCTAATAATAAACAATAGAAGGCACCAAATGCGACTCTAAAATAAATGTAACTCACAATTCCATGTCAAATCAGCATAATAAAATTACACTATAAAACAACCTTCAGAAATAATTTTATGTATCACATCATATAATTTCTATTGAAACAATAAAAGATGGTTATAATTTATTTTGAATCCAAAATAGAGGTGTAATACCATATATTCCTTCAAAACTATTTTAAATAACCTCATAATAAATTTCCACAAATGTATGAAAAGATAAAAAATAAATTTCAAGGCATAATATATAAGTATTTAATTAATTAAATAATTAAAAGTCCATAATTTATAAAAAAATTATTTATATATATGTATACAAATATTATATGTTATATATAATCACATTCGTTTAAAAATTATTTATAAAACCAATGAATTTAGAAAAATCATCAATAATGGAATTAAATCGATACATATAACATATTCCATGTAGAAATCAGTATCTTGGAATTGAGGAATCCAAACCATGAAATGAAAAACCCTCTACAAGAAAAAAATGACTAAAAACAATTAGATAATATCATAAATAGTTATTTTTATCCTATAAGGAGTGGAAATCCAAGGAAAATCGTATTAAAATTTAGACAGTTAATAATTAATGTCAAGAGAACTCATTCGCCAAAAAATAAAATTTGAAATAATAAAGAGAGATATCAGTATTATTTAATGAGATGAAGTATCACTCAATTTATCACCTTAGATATTAGTAATGATAAATGGTGGTGAAAGGGGGGATAAAAAACCAAGTAATTTAAAAAGAAAAATAAGGATTTTAATAAATCTATTCCAAACTAGGATACATTACACATCTAGTCATTTAATATTTGTGTGATGTTTTGTAAACATCTTCCCATAATGGTGAGAAAAATGATGTTGCAACATGATGGAAAATATTCCAAAATACAAGGGTCAATTCCCATGTGTATTCCATTAAATGACTTCATAAATAACATCCATGACATAAATCATTCATTATATAAATCTACAAGAGGCTCAGTGAATATAAAAAACATTTTGAAATATCTAAAAATATTGAATACTAAAAATTCACATTGAATCCGGAAAAAAAAATTCAGGTTGTCATATTCCTTAGGAAAATCCCTTCAGCATCTTTTATAATTTGTTAGATAAATGTATTTATCAAGGAAATGGATGAAAATATTACACTATATGTTGTATTGTGGATGAGTAGGGAACCATACTATGTAAAACTATATATATGTACCACAAAGCATGAAACCACTATTCAAAATGACTAGAAAAAAATTAAAAAAATACAATATATCAACTCCAAGACTAAACCATTAATTACCCAGAAGGTTCAGTATCTAAAATGATCATAAAATTAACATTTTTCTCACAACTATTTATATGTTTGATAAAATTATGAAGTAAAAAAAACACTATGAAGATCAATACAAAAACCCAAGGACATAATATTCCCACAAAATACATGAAATACCATCGTTGACCTCAACTTCCATATCATAATGGAAATGAACATCTATATAAATTATCATGTTACCATAGAATAAAACATCATAATCTAATTCAACAACACCTCAACCCATAAATAAAAGTACAAGAAAACAAAATAATGAGTCAAATGAATGAAATGAGTAATACCCTCTTGTCAAATCCCTTTTGGTAATACATGGACAAAATTTTCAAAACACATCCCTTTGGTGAAGCAATTAAAATACAAGTTATTCACCAACTACTAATAAATTTCATTTGTTGTGTCAGTTGTCCATGTTATCTAAATATGAACTGAAGTATTTACCTATCGAGAACTAATATGAAACCAACCCTAACACATCTATTCTTCAAAAATTAATTAATATTATGAAAATAAATTTAAACAAACTATTCATCCACATATACTATGTATGTATTATCAATACAAGATCAATTGATAAAATTATAAACACAGATGAAGAAAAATACAAACATATAAACTTGTTTCACATTTATGAATCATATAAATAAAGAAAAATAATATACCATAACCAAATAACCCCGAATAATTATTCTTCTTATAATTAAACATTTGAAATTGATGATGGGATAATAGATCACATAAATGATAGATCACCACTGATAAAAACAAGTTATTTCAGTGATTAGGTTCTACACACTAGGGGTACAAAAGATATATTCTCATACGATAAGAGATATTCATTTACATAGGTTGACCTATATTCACCTTTTCATATTTTTAAATCTCAAACAACCTCTATGAAAAATTAACTGAAATTTTATCCAATATTATTTAATTCGATTTAATATTTAATTTAAGTTTTCATTACATATTTATCTTGACATAAAATTTCACTAAAAAATAAAACCTCATAAGACACTAGGTGAAATAAAATCATAGATTCTCTATGGTTTGGGTGAAAACCTATTTGAAATAAATAGAGTTTTAAATATTTGTTACTAATAAGATCTGTTGTAAATACCCAAAATTATATGAAATTTTTGACATACTCCATCACTGACCACTCCCATTTTTCAGTTTTTAGGAGTTCCATAACATTTTCCACATTCAATTACATGGAATAAAACCACTGAATAAAATTTTTCATTAAAAATTCCTAAGACATGTTACCAATAATCCATGAGAAAAACATTACCCATCAGAATATTCACTTGGATCCCTTAATTAATAAATCCACATCCTCCACCCTCAATACTTCAATATTATCCATAAAATATAATGTTTTCCTAAATTTACTATAACCACTCAGTCTCTTTATATTGACTTTGATCACTATAGAAAAACGATGATTGAAAATATAGAAGGTCAATAATAAGGGACAATATTTGGGTAGATTTTTCATCCACCACTTTTTATATTCCTAGCAGTGTTTTTTAAAATTAGGAAAACTACTAAGGAATTAGTTGATTATCTTGATGGAATATCTTTAGGAACAAAATAGACACTTTCATATAGGATCATTATAGTATGATTGACAAAAAATAACAAGAAAAATGGACTCCATAAGCTCATTTTTCAAAAAACAAACAAAAAAGAAATCTAATAAAGATTAAATAAATAAGGAAATATGCCTATATAAAGAACATATTGTAAATCCATTAAAATAAATTAAATTAATAATTTATCAAAATACACTTTTTAAAAAGTACACATACATATTCAGAAAATAAATTCACTTAAAACCATTTTATTCCATTACAATTTTAATGAAAACATAATTTTTTGAAAAATTAAAAAAAACCATTTTCCAATTTAAAACCTTCTAATAATTAATATTTATTTTTATTCATTATAAAATAATTAGTATTGAAATCAAAAAAATATGGAAAATTCCAATTTTTTTAAAATTACTTTATAAAATTACCCAATTCTTATGAAAATATCACAACACACATATAAACATTCATACCCATTATTATAGTAATTTACAAAAATTTAAATATATTAAAATATTTACTATGCAGTAAATTAATATAGTTTATATTTAATTTTACAATTAACAATTATTTATGTTCCATGTTAGTGTGTGTACTTTATACCATTACATACAGAAGATTTTAATAGTTATTTAAGGATAAACCCTAATATAACATCATTTAAAATAGCTAAGGCTATGTTTTTGAAAGCTACCTAATGGTAAGAGGTAGTTTTCCATAGTTGTGTATGACTAAACATACTTTTACGAAATGGTATGGTAGTTTTACATTTATTTTTGTAAGGGAAAAACCTCATCTCATACACTAAGTAAGGGTAATTGTTTATATCTGATTCATTATGGTATGATTTAGTTTTCATGGGTAGTGTAAGTGCAACCTTGAGTTTTGATATACTGTGTAAGGGTAGTAGGGGTGTTGTGTAAAGGTATCATTCACATTCATAATGTCAAGCCCTTTAACAATATGATTTGTATGGGTAATGTATCATTTTTATAATGGTAGTTGTGTGGTTTATAATGATATATATGGTTACATAGGTGCTAGGTAAGAGTCACCTGATATTTTTATTTATATTCTGGATTTTCTATAAAGGTATAACCCTTCCACGTAATGGTTTAACAGTGTTTATAAATGGTGTGTAGGGATGAAAAAGTATTTTTAATGGTAATTATTTATTGGAGACCTTCATAAGTGTAACACTAAATAAAATTATTTTATATTTGTGGCTTGGGTAAGGGTAAACCATATTACACCGAGATAACACCATTTCTCTGAAAAATAAAATTTTTTAAAAATATTTTAAATTATCCTTCATCTATCTCAAACTAAAATTACATTTCAACCATTATAAATTATTGAAATCATGTAAATTGATTGTAAATTTCATAGTAAAGGAAGTGACACAAATTTTAAATGTTTTAAATGTTCTACAATAAATGCCCGAGTGTAACAGAAAATTAAATTGTTGTTACAATTCAATTTTTTTATTACTATAATTTCATAGTCATTATTATTTAAAAAAATGAACCTTCACAACATGTTATTTTCTAGTACAATTTCTTAAATAGTTTTGAGACACCAACTTCAATATAATAATATAGAGTTCATTTTTTCCTCCTAGTGATTTATGTTTCAATGAAATTTTGATGTTTGTTTTTCTCTAAATTTTCTATATCATATAATTCATTATTTCAATGAAAATTCACCAATATGTTCTTATTATTTTCTAACCAATGGTTTATGAATTTTATCCATGAATTACATCTTCCTTTATCCTCTTCATTAATAAATGTACATTAACTTGAAAAACCCACTACGATCTAAATATCTTTTGATATTATTTTTATTTCCTATTGTTATTTCATATACAAATGTCTACCATTTTTTCAGTAAATCAATTTTCAATAGATATTAAATGATAAATTTTCAAAATTTACGGGTTTAGATGGATATTTATTTCTATATTGAAATGTATTGATTTATATGGAAGATTTTCATTTATGAAAATTTTTGAACATGGGTTTGAATTATCTGATTTTTTAATTTCCTAGGAGACTATTTTGATTATTCTCATTTTTTATAAAAATGGAATCCTACAGTGATTTTAACTAATTATTTCTTTAAGTGGAAAATGTTTTCAACCAATGATTTAAAATTAATTGATGAATTTTTTTTAAACATCCTCTTTATTCCATAGTGTTAGTTTGAATGATTTTTTTTCTTACCGTCTATTTTGAAATTTTGATAACGAATTGTTAGATTAAGAGATAGTGATTCCACGATTACGTATTGAATGGAAAATAAATAGATTATTTGAAAAATAATAATATTTTATTTATAAATTTTCACTTTCACTTACCTATTGACAATGCATTATTATCACTTATGTGACACCTTTTCATCCCAATTATGGGTGTTGATAAAGGATTATTATATTTTAATTAGTTAATGGTGAGAGATAGATATTCATTGAGAATTATTAAAATATTTATGGATAAGTACCCCATTCATATTTATTGGAATCACATTTTTTATCCTAATTACATGATTATCTCACCCAAATTCTTATACTGGATTTGGGGACCAAGGAAATTATAGCATATGACTAAAATTTATGATTTTCTAGTGGACTCACACCGAATATATTAGATTCATAGAGAACATGATATGTTTAGGATACAGATGATAGCATATGAATATCGGTTTGTGTGGACATGGTTTTCTGGATTCCCATGAGACATTATGTAAAATTGAATATTGGTCATGATTTATTGATAAGGTTGACTGTGGTGGACCAAAAAATTAATTTTTGTTGTACCCAGGAATCCATTATACATAAATACTACACATAATGTAATGACCTGCAAACTCTTATTGGCTTTTGTGTACGAAGAGTCATTACTGGGCCTTAACTGATGTCCGGAAGGTGCCAAAGGCAGAAAATAAATTCTTATGTGATTCAATGTAACTGGGGATGATTTATCCATCATTATATAAACCCATAAACCATAAAACCATATCCAAACCGTTCAACAAATTATGCATGAACAAAAGAAAGACAACTCAACAACTTTATGTATCTCAAAACCACATAAATATGCAAAACAGAAGATGAACAAACCAATATCAAAATAATCAATGGTTAAGAAACTAATGACTCTAAAGAGACTGCAAGACTCCATTCTCCACAAGCTCCATGATCCACAATCACTGAACAACCCAAGAATCTTGAGGTTGTGCTAAAAACCTATGAAATGTTACATTTTCCCCTCTGTAGGAAGATAACTTCTGAAATAACACCAATGTACCAAAGAAGGAGTGAGTATAAAACATTGTAGGTTTTCCTCAATGACTTCAATACTCACACCAAAAGGATATAATAGTTAGTATCATTTACATAATACATTTTATATAAAAAAAATATCCAAAAATATTATATCAAAATATAAACAAGTTCAAAAAACCATTTACAACCATGTGAAAATAAAACTAAATGATCCCAATTTACAATAAATTATGTTTTCATAAAATTACTAATCAAGGCCTGAAAAACAATTATTATTATCATTTTGGCATACCAATTCCATAGTTCACAACACACTCATACATGCATGCTTTGTTCGATAATTACATACACATGAGTATTCTTTTGTCCAATAACATTGTGTCCCACTAACACCCACCTCGGATCCAGGGTCACGATCCTTATACCCCAATGGTAATATTCCATTAATTAGGGAATGTTGAGCATGAACTCACCCCAACACCATTAATGCCAAATATTTCCATTACGAAAATAAACAACTTTAATAAAACTAAACATTTATTGAATAAAAAATAATTACAAATTTAAGAGACACTTTTCATTTTGATAAAACCTTCCCTTTTATTGAAAAAATCTATTCTAATTAATGTACCTACAATCCAAAAAAATCCCCGTTTTAAAATCAATATTTTAAAACCCATAACCAAAGAACCCATTCAAAATCCCCAATTTTCTAGATTTTAGAACCGTCACTTAGGATGGTTTCCAACATGTTTTAAAAAAACAAATCACTCTAAATTCAGAGCAATAAATTTAATTTTAAATCATTAAAATCAGTTATACTATGAGTATTTGAGAGTTAAGCCTCCTACCTTGAAGGTTTTGATGAATCCCTTCAATAGAAGAAGAAAGCTAACAAAAACAGGGTTGATTCTTCAGTTAAATAACCTTAGATCCCTTCTCCTATCAACAAAAAATCCAACTAGACAATTATTTGGAAAATAGAATCCTAGATATACCATAAAGGGAATAGATCATTGATGCAAGAAGATATAATGTCTACATCAAATTGAACTCCTAATCAGAGAGATGTACCACAGATGCAACGAAGATCCAAAGTCGGTGGGATTCATCCCGAAGAAGGAGTCCCTATAAATATAAACTGGGGAAATTATAATGTTGAGATAAAAGAGGTTTAGAATTTATAGACTGACAAAAACTGCCAAATGTGTGACTTTACGCTGGGCATGGTCTAGCTCAGGACTTGTACCCTCTTGCCACGATGTGAAGGCCACACTGCATATGTACACCAAAAAACATGTCTCCTTGAGTTAGGAATACAAAATTTAAACACTAAACAACATTTACATCAATTAAAATATGGGTACCAGATCACAGTGCAACCATCTCTTCATGATTTGAATCCATCCACAAGTACATGGAATGTACTTTAGGTACACATCATGTACTTCATACACACAGCCTGAAACCTACAGTATACCCCATAAAACTTATTTTAAGGATTATTAATCAAAAGGGGACATATAAAGGTTGAAATACTACTCAATAAATGTTACATGATGTCACAACCCTAAAACTGGGGGTACTTCTTTCTCCCCACCATTGGTCTTTCCGTCCTCAGAATGTTGAAAACCCTCGCAACCCTGAAATAATTCCATCCATTACACTTTCATTTCATTCTCGTGTTCCCATGTATTTTCTAAAATATGAACAAGATTACATTAAACATTCACCAAACCAATGGTTTTCCCATGAATGACTTTATCTTGAATATTCACATTTGGCACTGGGAATTGTATCAATGAAGCATCCAAGTCTTGGTCAATGTGCTCCCACCAGATCACATGGTTAGGATTAAGATGATACATTTTCCACTAGGATACATCGAAAAAATTATGCGCTAAAATGAACCATGGGGGTAATTCCAACCAATATTCCACCTCTCTGACCCATTCCAATATCTCAAAATGGCATATGTATTGAGTAGATATAATTATCTTCTTCCCAAAACGACAATGTCCAAGCCTTGGGGATATCTACGGGAAAAAATGATCCATTACTAAAATGGAAAACAGTCATTGATGATGACCCACATATAATTTAGGATGACTTTGAGAAATCATCATTCTATTCTTGATCAACTATATCTTATCTGTTATTTCTCGGATAAGGCTCTTCCTTTCCATTGAAGTCTCACAGTTTCCAACTATCACAATGCAGAGAAAAATTTTGGCCTATATAGTGCTTCAAATGGAGCCATATGTGTCAAGTACTAATAACTATAATTGTACGAGACTCCACTAATGGAATATAATATTCTCATGAGACCCAAAAATCCATTACACAATCCCGCAACATGTGTTCCAATGTTTGTATTGTCCTCTTAGACTGGAAGTTTGTCTAAGGATGATATGTCATATTCATAGTCAACTGAGTCCCAAGGGATGTATGTAAGGATTTACAAAAATGAGATATGAATCTTAGATCTCTATCTAATAATATTGAAACCGATATGGCACTTCTCTTTACCACATCATGGATATAAATTCTGTACAAGTCCTCCAGTGTATGAGTTTTAAGAATTAACATGTAGTGGGCCGACTTGGTAAGTTGATCAACTATAACCCATATGGAATCGTATTTTTGAATCTTTCTTGGAATACCTTTCACAAAATATATCTCTATATACTCCCATTTCACTACTATAATAGGTAAATACTGCAACATAACTGAAGGTCTCTAATGCTCATCATAAACATGTAGTCTAGTTAAGCATCGCGAGGTGAACTCAGCCACTTTTCTTTTCATGCAGCTACACAAAAAGTGCTCCTCAAATGCCTTATACATCTTCTTTTCTCCTGGATGTACATACCATCTCGAATGGTTCTAAGCATAAAGGATTTGATTCTAAAAAAACATACGTACAACCTTCCGATCTCTGAAATAGAAAACTAAACTTTGGTCAAGTTTCCATCCCTAAATGGTCTCCCCACCACTGATTTTGGAACTCATAATTATGATTTATATATCATATTTTTGTGCCTCTCAGACCATATTTACCAAATCTATAATAAGCATACCTGAAATGAAAACTGAAACATCATCATGGTGTTCAAATTCCACATGCAATTCATCTAGGGCTGACATCTACTACAATTTATTTGGAAGCTGAGAATTAGACTTCCTACTCAATGAATCAACCATTGAATTCTATTTTCCTAGTGAATACTTCAATTCAAATTAAAAAAATTTGTAGACACTCTTTCCATATCCATTTCCATAGATTCAAATATCATTGTGAGAAAACGTGATTCAATCTTTTATGATCCATAAACACAGTGAATTTCTCTCTAAAGAGATTGTGTCTCTTTGTTTTCAAAGCATGGATGACGGTAGCTAACACCAAATCATTTTTTCGTTAATTTCTTTTAATGAAACATCAACCCCCTTGAGACATAAGAAACCACATGGTATCATTGTTGAGAAAAAACCCCAACCTCATTCCTAAAGCATTATAATAAACCACATACCCCTATCCTAATTCATGAAAAATCATGATAGGTGTCGTTGTAATACAATCTTTCAGCTCCTAGAAACTCATCTAGCATTCCTCTGTCCACTGGAATGTAGTATTCGTCATTTTCAGAGCTGACATTGGTGAAGATAGTCCGGATAAATCACACACAAAGCATTGGTAGTAGACATATAGACCCTGAAAACACTGTATCTCAAAGATATTCTTCAGTGGATTCCACAAGATAATGACATTTATTTTTTTAGGATCAATATAAAAACCTTTCTAAAAAATTACAATGCCATGAAAACGTACTTCTTGTATCCAAAAATCACACTTTAATAATTTTAAATTCATATAGTGATCCCAAAGAATTTGTAACACAATTATAAGGTGTTACTCATGGATAAACCTTGTATTTTAATACACCAATATGTCATCCGAAAACACCACAACAAAATAATCAAGATATCAAAGAAATATCTGATTCCTCAAATCCATAAAGACCACAGGTCAATTCGCCATACTGAACAACATTACTACATATTCATATTATATTTATCCAAACTTAAACATTACATTATCATGAGTTAAGTAAAGAATTCACATTGAGGATTTTTTCAGGTTTAGAGTTTTAGAAAATTAGGATGAAACTATTATATTACATCTCAAAAAATTATAATGTAGACACTTCTATGCTATCCGAAAATAATTATAATAATAATATATTATATATTATATAAATACAATTCCATCATAATGGCCACCATGAGAGGTTGTAGGAGATAACTGAATAATAATCATTTTGTGAGTCAGTAGTTCGCTGTTCACAGAAGCATAATGTTCTAAATCTATTAGATGGAAGTGTGTGTATGTTTAGCTGATATCCTTCCCATAACAACAACCTAATATATTTATGATACTATTATTGTTATAAAATGAAGGAATAAAGATAGTATAGGGGTGGTATAAAAGAAATAAATGATAGAATCTTGAGAGAAGATATTACCTCAAATTGGGTAACTCCATTTGATTTAATACAAATGGATTTCTAGAATATCCTTCTGCCCAATGTGAGGCTTATAAGATAAATATTGTTATGTGGAGAAATTATTTGGTCAGAGTTTGTACAAGAAAAATGGCTTTAGAGTTGTGAGTAAGGGTTAGAGGTGTTTCCATTTTATAAGAGGAAGGAGGGGCACTTTAGGAGTGTCTTGATAGATTTTTTTTATAAAATTAATTTCGATTTATAAAGGCCCCCATCTTAATTAATTAGAAGATAATCTGGTTATTGTTCTTAAACCTCTTAAAGAATATGTTTTAGAGTTGTTTTAGTTTCAAATGTAACATTTTCATTTACCTTTAAAACTTAGTTAACTAACTTAACTCTTACCAAGTATTCATGTATATTCATACTATATGGTTAATATAGTCACCATATAATTCCAATCGGACCTCAAGTGGTTCATTAAAGACATGTACAATATTATCTATTCCATTTGGATGAATATTAGTTTTTTAGACTATTATATAATTAAATAAAATAGAATTTGTTTTAAAACCCTCATTGATGTTATTAATATTTTCATGACTTATTATATACTCCCTTTACTTATTTTATATGAAATGTGCATAATTTGTCTGAAATATTAATTTTTTAATATTAAGAATAATTTTTGAACATTTTTAGAAGTAGTCCAATTGAGTATGTTTACTACATTATTTATAACTATCACACTACTGATTAAAATTGTGTGGTTCTTGTTTTATATGATTCCTTATTTAATTTTTCACATATCATTACAAGAAATCATGGTCCAATTCGTCCATTTGAAAGCTCATATGGACCACAAAATATGTCCCAATGAATTTGTGATGAAACTGGACCATCCATGATGATTGAGTTATTGGTCTAAATCCCAAAGTTCAAATTTTATAAAACTCTACCATATGTTCGTGACTCTCCAGAGGAATCGTGGATAACAATTTCAGGGCCCAACTCCAAGAACAAGGGGCCCAACATATGATTTGAAGTCCATACCAGCATTTTTGCCAAGAAATAAAATCAGTATAGTATGATTGACATATCTCATGATGTATGAATCCAATTAAGCTTTATTTTTAGTGTGAAATATGAGATATTGGTGGCCGACTTTTTTGAATAAATAAATCGCCTTTGAAGACATATTCCTATTCAAAAGGCCTTTCAAATTTTGGATTTCAAAAATATTGGATTGAAATGGACATATTAAATTTTTTTAATCAACCGGCCATAACATTGGATACATAGTTCCAAATTCCTTCATATTTTGAGAGTAGCCAGAAAATTTATTATCTAAAAATTTGTAGAAGGCTATTCCTCGATATTGAGCTATCTGAATAGCCAACATGGAGATTAAAATGGAGGGACAGGTTGGGAATGCAAACAGTCGACTCCTTGGGATATTAATACTCTCCCCTTATCTCCTTGAGAGGGGTTGGAATTTCAGAAGAGAGGAGATGATATTGGAATGCAAAAATCCTTGAGAAAGGCTTGGGAGGACCTTCCATACTCATGTTTTCACTTAATATTCCTTTCCTCCTCTCATTATTTTCATTTACTTTTATGTTATTCAATGTTGTAATTTTGTAAGTCCTTTATTTTGTAATTCTGTTTTAATGAAAATTTATTCTTCAATATCTATTATTCTCATCCACCTTATATTGTTTAATATTAATGTTCTTAAAATATTTTAAATTCAGTTGAATCGCTATCCCATCTTTTTCTTCTTCATTCAATCGAAAATCCATTTTTTATTATCGTCATTGTTCGTGTGTGTGTGTTCGACATACCACTCTTTTATAATCACTTTATTTATCTTCTATTCTTAATTTATCATCATAATCATCTTCAAAAGATTATTAAACACTCAAATGAATGTGTAAATATCTCATGGGGGTGAGTCAAAATTTTGGGATGTTATGTGATTGAGAGTATTGACTCGATTAGTATTCGTTAATTTATCATTGTGTAGGTTGGACTTAATATGTCATGGATTAATGAAATATTTTGTTTAACGTGTGGTTTCTTTGGATTATTGGAACCATAAATACACTACCATAAATAAGTACTGATTGAGATTAGAATCCTAGTTATGTTAAGTCTTGGATTAATGCTTTAACAGTTAGGAATTCTAAACGATGTCAACTTGTGATGTGGGTGTCAATTTAAATGCAATATAATGCAAAGCTCAAGGATATCACAAGATTAACTTCCTAATAATGAAATCACCCCAATCTTTATCAATTTGTTAAATCAATTATATCCAATAAATCATTTCAATGACGCTCTGCAAACAATCCCCCCTAATCAAAATACAATCAACTAAAAAACGACTATTACAAAGTATCATCACTGATGATTCGACCCGAGGGCTGCTATACACATTAGCAGAGCACCGGTTCTTTGACCCGTCGATAGGTGACAGTAGGTCGTGCATTTCTAATGGCGTCGTTTCCGGGGATGGTGATTTATGTAGTCATTAGTTTCTGTTTATTGTAATAAAATTCCAAAAAAATAAACAAATTTTAAAAAAATGAAAAAAAAACACAAAGAAAAACCCGTTTTCTCATAAAAATCATAAACAGAAAAAATACAATGCAAAACCCATCTTCCTCTTTCTTCCAAAATCACTCTGAATGCCTCGTATCCTTCCAAACAACCCCTCTGATTTGTTTGACCCTGGAATTGAGTGAACACTTCGCCAACTTAAGAGAAACATAAGAGATAATAAAACAATTCAAGAACCAGTCTTTTTCCAACCAAATGAATTAGATTTGGCCAATCCTTGGGAACAAACCCTTAAAGAACTTTCTACCCTTGATATGAATTACCAAACTCTTGGTATTAAATATCCAATGATATAGTCTGACTTCGAACTCAAATCGGGTTTGATTCATCTTCTTCCTCATTTCCATGGGCTAGCTGGCGAGGATCCACATCTCCACCTTAAAGATTTCCAAGTGGTTTTCTCTACTATGAAGCCTAAAGTGTTTTCTGAGGAACAAATCAAACTCAGAGCATTCCATTTCTCCCTAGACAACTCCCCCAAGTCATGGCTCTACCGCCTTCCTCCTGGTTCCATAACCACATGGAATGACATGAAGCGACTCTTCTTAGAGAAATTCTTTCCTCCATCCCGTGCTTCTTCTATCTGAAATGAAATAAGTGGTATCTGTCAGTTCCCAAGTGAATCACTCCATTAAATACTGGGATAGGTTCAAAAATTTTATTGCAACCTTCCCACAACACCAAATTCCGGAACAAATCTTGATCCAATACATCTATATGGGGTAATTGGATATGGAGAGAACTCTCGTTGATGCTGTAAGTTGTGGTTCTCTTGTTGATAAAACTCCTACAGCAGCAAGAGATCTCATAAGTAAAATGGCTGAAAACGCACAATAATTCCATACTCAAGACTATGCTCAATTCAAACAAGACCAGGATAATCAGTCAATTGAGCTGAACAAGATGATTGAGTGGATGAGTGAACTTACATGTCTTGTGCGACAACTAGTTGTGGCTACCAAACCCCCAACCTCATCTTCTTCAAAATAAATGTTTCCGAGACCTATCAAAAACAATGGAATCTGAAACTCTCCATCTCATCCAACTGACACATGTCCAAAACTTCAAGAGGATCAATCCGATTCATCTAGACCAATGGAGCTCAATGCAGCATATGCTCAGTGGAACACCAACCCTCAACTATCAGGTTAGTTTGTTAGAAACTTCAACCAACCTCACTCTACGTCCTTCTCTTCTTCCTATAACCATGGCATGAGGTATGGTAATCCCATCTCTCATCCCCCTCAATTACCTCCTCAAAACCCAAACCAGTTTCAATATGGTCAAGTTGTTGGTAATTTCCAACAACCTTATCCTTTTATTCCTCAACCTGAAAGGAACAATCCTCTTACCGGATTCCATTATTCTAGTGAGCCTTCCCAATTCTGAAACCAATACAGTTGATTTCCTAAGAACCAAAATCTAAGTAATCCCAATCCGAGACAAGCCTATTCTTCCAAGAATCCATGGGAGAACGCAGTGGAAGATCTTTCCTCCTTCACCCGTTCTAGCCTCAAGAACATTGAAACCCAAATCGGTCAACTGTCATCCCACCTAAGTTAGCAACAACCATCCAATTCTTCCCAACTCCTAGATTAACCATTAACCAACCCCAAGGGTAATGTAAGTGCAATTTATCTTATATCAAGAAAAAAAATATCTATTGTTAAAGATAAGTCCTCCAACCCTCTTTTGAATGTTAACCTAGAAAATGAAAAGAAAAAGAAACTTGAAAAGGAACCTGAAACAATTCTCTCATCTCCTTCCATTCCACTTAGGAATCTAATTCCTATTCCTCAAGATGTTTCTAAACCTAGGAAGTCCTTTGAATATGATCCTGAAATGAACGACATGTTTAAACATGTTGAAGTCAACATTCCCCTCTTAGATTCCATAAAAAAAATTCCGAAGTATGCCAAGTTTATAAAAGAGTTGTGTACCCACAATAGGGAACTTAGGACCATCGAAAATTTTTCAACCCAACAGTCCATACCCATTAAGTGCAAAGATCTAGGGACCTTTACGCTTCCATGCCGAATTGGAAGTTCCAACTTTGACGATGCACTAATAGACCTAGGAGCCTCAATTAATGTCATTCCCAAATCCATATTCTTCAACCTTGGCCTTGGTCCCTTACATCATACGGTTGTTGTTATTCAATTAGACAATCAAAGCACTGCCAGTCTTGAGGGAATAATTGAGGATGTCCTTGTCCGAGTCAATGATCTTATCTTCCCTGCTGATTTCTATGTCCTTGACATGGAAGGTGAGACAAACTCTTCTCGATCTCCCCTAAATCTAGGAAGACAATTCCTTATGATGGTGAGAACCAAGATTGATGTCCATTCAGGAATCTAATCCATGGAATTCAGTGTCCAACTGGTCAAGTTTAAGATTTTCTAAGCCATGCAATACCCATCTGAGGATCACTCTCCATTCTCAATCCATGCTTCTGAGGAAACTTCTAAGTTTCAATCGAACCCCAATCCACAATGTTCTTTATGTTATAATGACAAAGGATCTTGTGAAATTATCACCATGATTAACTAAGTCATAAATGGTGAAGTTGATGTGGACCCCTTATTCAAATACTCCATCAATCTAGAGAAACATGAAACCTCTCTTGAATTACACATCAACTCTGATCTCTACTGCTCCACCTTGGAAAGTATTAAGGAGAATGATTTTCAAGAAACTGAAGTCCCTTCCTCCATTCCTGAGTTTTCTAACCCACAAATAAAATATGATACTGATCTGAAACCTCTACTTGAACACCTGAAATATGCATTCCTTTTCCATGATCACTCTTATCCTTTCATTATCTCTTCATCACTTACTGAAACCAAGGATTCCAAACATGTTCAACTGTTAGATAAAAACAAAAAGTCCTAATGGTGGGCACTAGATGACATACAAGGAATCAACCCTACCATTTTCATGGATCAAATCCATCTTGAGTAATCATCCAAACCAATTAGAAAACCACAAAGAAGACTCAATCCACTCATCCTTGAGGTAGTTAGGGAAGAGATCACCAAGATTTTTCAAGCCGGTATTATCTACCCAATTTTTGATAGTGAATGGATTAGTCCAATTTAAGTTATACCTAAGATGTGTGGGATAACTATTGTCATAGGTGAACATGGAGAGGTAGTCACAACTTGAGTGAAAAACCAATGGCGTGTTAGCATCAACTATAGGAAATTGAATGTTGAAACAATAACAGATCACTACACTCTTCCATTCCTTGATCAAATTCTGGAATGATTAGTCGTAAAGTCACACTATTTCTTTATTGATGGATACACCAGCTACTTCCAAATCCCAATTTCACCTCAGGACCAATAAAAAACTACTTTCACATGAACCTTTGGAACATATGCATATAAGATAATTCCTATTGTCCTTTGAAATGATCCTACAATATTCCAGAGGTGTATGATGAGTTTTTTTTCTGAATTCATTGAACACTGCATGGAAGTATTCATAGGCGAATTTACCATTTATGGTGATTAATTTGAATCGTGCTTGATTTCACTCTCTCTAGTTCTTTGAAAGTGTGTCAAGTGTAACCTTGTGTTAAATTTTGAAAATTTTCACTTCATTGTTGCAAATGGTATTGTTCTAGGGAATATAGTTTCAAAAGATGGTATTGAAGTTGATCCTGCCAAAATTGAAGGGATCCAATCACATCCTGAACCCACTTTTGTTCGAGACATCTGTTCATTCTTCGGTCATGATGGTTTCTATTTGAGATTCATCCATAACTTTTGTAAAATTTCACTCCAACTCACTCGGTTTCTCCAAAATGATGTATCTATCCATTTTGATGAGGTTTGCAAGAGATCCTTCATTGAACTCAAAACTGATCTTAAATCCGCCCCAATAATCCGACCGCCAGATTGGTCCTTACCCTTTGAGTTGATGTGTGGTGCTTCTGATAGAGATTTTGGGGCTGTTCTTGGTCAAATAAGAGAAAATATTCGTCATACCATCTATTATTCCTCAAGAAAATTGGATGAAACTCAATCTCATTACACTGTCACTGAAAAATAACTTTTAGCAGTTGTTTAGCCTTAGATAAATTCCAGCCCTATCTCTTAGGTGCCAAAATCATAATCATCACAGATCATTCTGCTATAAAGTTATTAGTCATGAAAAGTGATTCCAAACCGAGGCTAATAAGATGGATCCTAATGCTCTAGGAGTTTGACCTTGAATCAAAGATTGAACAAGAAAAAAACACTGTGGCTGATCACTTGAGTAGAATTTCCAATTCTTCTCATTCTGAAATCATCGATCCTGAATTCCCCACTGAGCACCTTTCATCTCTCACTCTGAAAACACCATGGTATGCCCCAATTGTATATTACTTGGTTTCTGGTGTTTTTACATAATTTTTTTCAAAAGAACAGAAAATGAAGTTGAAAAGTGATTCAAAACACTATTTTTGGGAGGAAAATAAACCATGGAAAACTAGGACGGACATGGTAATAAGGAGATGTTTTGATGGAAATGAACATTCTTCCATATTATAATTTTTTCACTCACTTCCAAGAGGTGGCCACTTTGAACCACAAAGGACCTCCCAAAAGGTTATAGACTCTGGATTCTTCTAGCCTTCACTCTTCAAGGACTCACATGAGTTCTGTCAATCATGTCCCACTTTCCAAAAGTTTGGCCCAATTTCAAAGACAAATGGAATGCCCCAAAAGCCTTTAATTTTCTGTGAGATATTTGATGTTTGGGGTATCGATTTCATGGGACCATTTCCCTATTTCAATCGATTCTCATACACCCTTCTTGTAGTTGATTGTGTTTCTAGGTGGGTCGAGGCTAAACCCACTATAAAGGATGATTCACATACTGTTAGTGAGTTCCTAAAGACACATATCTTCCATAGATTTGGAATGCCTTGTGCCTTGATCAGTGACATAGGAACCCATTTCTGTAATAGAATAATGGAATTTATTTTGAAAAAGAATGGTGTTGTACATAAAACATCAACTGCATACCACCCCCAAACAAATGGCATGGCTGAACTTTCTAATAGAGAAGTTTAAAGAGTGCTTGAGAGAATTGTAAAAACAACAAAAAAGGCTGGCCAAAACAACATGGTGACACACTTTGGGATTATCAAACTACCTATAAAACACCCATTGGGAGGTCTCCTTTTAGGCTAGTTTTTGGAAAAACATATCATTTTCCAGTTGAAATCCAACATAAGTCATTTTGGGTAGTGAAAACATGTAATTTTGATCTTGAAAAATCTGGTGGGGGAAGATTTTTGCAATTGGATGAACTGGAGGAGCTTCGACTTGAATCCTATGTGAATTACAATCTGTATAAAGAAAAGGCTATGGTACTCCATGACAAAAACATCCTAAGAAAGGTATTCCATGAAGGTGAGAAGGTATTTCATTTCAACCCTCAATTTCATCTTCACCCAGGAAAGCATAATTCCCTTTGAGAAGTTCTTTTTGTTATTACTAATGTTTACCCATTTGGAACAATGAAAGTCCAACACCCCTCTTCCAAAAGTACATTCACGATTAATGGACATCGGTTACAACATCAAAATGAGAGAACATAGAATTCCATTAGATCCCCAACTTCTGTAGTCGAACCACCACTAGATGGAGATGGAAACCTGCCAAATCCAAACCAGGGGCACCTCTTTCCCTTTAACTCTCTCTCTATCTATCTTCCTCCCTCTACCTCTTTCTTCTTCCTCATCTGTCTTTCATTTTGTTTAACACTTTATTTTTTCGAAACCTTTAGTTTTATCTTTCCCTTTTTTCTGAGTGTGTATTTATTAAAAACTATAAAAACAAACTAATAATAATTATACAAAAAAATAAGAAATTAAAACACGAGTCAATCTTACTCACCATTGTGCTTTTAAATTTTTTCCATCCTTTTTGGGGAGTCAACAAGTATGTTTTCATCTCAAAAAGTTTTTATTTTCATCATGACTTTGTATAAAGAATAGTGTGTCAAAACAAACAAATTTTGAATGCTCAAATTTTGATTTGGAAAATAATTTTCCCCAACCATGGGAACCGACATTTTCTTTAATACAAATGACACCTATGGAAATCTTTTAAAAATGTGTGTTTTCACCCCCATTTGAGAGTCTTGAGTTTGTGGACCTTCGAGCTGAATTTCTTACCTTATTTTGAATTAATATGATAGAGTAATTTTCCAAACCACATGAGAATCATAGTAGCCAAATATCCTCCCATTTCCCTTACATTAATCCTCCTTCTGAAAGACCCTTCGAGCCAATGAAAACATTTTCTTTGATAGCCACATTACATTCCCAATACCATTTCCCTCCCAATATCACCATGGATTTTGATTGCATAATGTTTTGAAATTTAAGTGTGGGGGGAATTTATTTCATTGGTTGGGTACCCTTTTATTTATTTTCAATGAGTTATCATCTACTTGAGGGAAAGAATCCATTTTATTATTGGGGAGAGGTTTTCATTCACTTTTTTTAGGGAATGTAATGTACTTCTGTTTATGTAATTTTTTATATGTTATTGAAATGTGTTCAAAAAAATCAATAAAAAAATCAATAAAAATGAAAATAAGAACGGGTTGTGTCTTGGTTAGGTCAAAAATAACTATTTTTCAGCCATTGATCTTTTTATAACTATTATAATTAGTGTCGTGAGGAGATCAATAACGGAATGAGATATGAGTGTGAGATCTTTTCCATGTTCAACTTTCGAAAAAAGAGGAAAAAAATAAGAAGAAAAAGAACAGTTGCATTTTATTCTTATGACATTGAGAGAATTTTTGTGGTTTATCAATATTTCATCATCTCATCCCCTTAAAATTTTCATCCTCTATTGTTTCTTTCTTCACACAATCATTCACTTGTAAATATGTGTTTCCATTTCCTTCCATGTTTTATTTCAAAAAAATGTGCACTACTTTTTCTATGTTGGTATTTTAACCCTCTTCTTATCTCTCTTGGACATTATATTCCTACTATCCCATAGAAACACAAAAACCCCCATTAAAAGACCTCTTGATTCTTGTGAACTTTTGATAGGTATTAGAAGCTGAGAGCTCTTTCAAACACTAAGATTTTCACTTTTCGTTGGTGAAAGACTGAACCTCCACAGATGAATTTTATCATCTTGAGAGGTGTGATTTTTGAGTGTCCACATATTCCATTTAAAAATTTGGGCATGAAAAAATTAATTAGTTTTGGAAAATTTCTATCTGTAACAACTTCTGGTGGAATTTGAAATGGATGACTCAAATAGTATAAACCTCCCCTGATTGAAGAATTTTTTTTAATATTTGTAGGTGAGTGAAAATGAATTTCTCATGTTTTAATATTTGTTACACATAAGGAAATGCACAAAACTAAGTGTGGGGGAGTTGATGTTATTAATATTTTTATTACTTATTATATACTCCCTTTACTTATTTTATATGAAATAAGCATAATTTGTGTGAAATATTAATGTTTTAATATTATGTATAATTTTTGAGAATTTTTAGAAGTAGTCCAATTGAGTCAGTTTAATATTTTATTTATAACCATCACTCTACTGACTAAAATTGTGTGGTTCTTATTTTGAAGGATTCCTTATTGAATTTATCACATATCATTAGAAGGAAGCATGTGCCAATTATTCCATTGGAAAGCTTATATGGACCACACAAGATGACCCAACAGATTTGTTAAGAAACTGGACCAGCCATGATGATTGAATTACTGGTCTAAATATCAAAGCCCAAATTTTATTAAACTCTTTCATATGTTCGTGATTCTCCAAAAGAGTCATGGATAAAATTTTTAGGGCCCAACATATTCTTTGAATCCAGCCCACCATTCTGGATGAGAAATAAAATTAGTAGAGTATGAATGACTTATCTCATGATGTAAGCATCAAATTAAGCTGATATTTTGTAGTGTGAAAGAGGAAATATAGGAGGCTGACTTTTTTTAATAAATAATTAGGCTTTGAAGATATCTTACTAATTAAAAACCCATTTAAATTTTAGAATTCAAAAATATTGTATTGAAATGGAAAGATTAAATTTGTTTAATCAACCATCCATAACATTGGCTACGTAGGTCCAAATTTCTCCATATGTTCAGAGTAGTGGGACAAAATTATTATCTAAGTCTTTTTACAAGGATATTTCTCAATATTAAGCTGTATGAATAGCCAACTTGGAGATGAAAGTGGAGGGACAGATTGGGAATGCAAACAGTCCACTCCTTGGGTTGTAAATACACTCCCCTTCTCTCCTTGAGAGGGGTTGGCATTTCAGAAAAGAGGAGATAATATTTTCATGACCAAAGCCTTGAAAAAGGCTTGGGAGGACCTTCCATACTCATTTTTTCACTTGAGTGACCTTTCCTCCTCTCTTTGTTTTCATTTACTTTTATGTTCATCATTGTTGTAATTTTGTTAGTCCTTTCTTTTTTACTTCTGTTTTAATGAAAATTTCTTCTTAAATATCTCTTATTATCATCCACCTTCTGTAGTTTAAAATTAATTTTCTTAAAATAGTTTAAATTCAGGTGAATCCCTTTCCCTTATTTTTCTTCCTCATTCAATCGAAAATTCGTTTTTAATTATCATCATTGTTCATGTGTGTGTGTTCAACGTACCACTCTTTTCTAATACCTTTATTTTTCTTCTATTCTTAATTTATAATCATAATCATCATAACCCTACCATTAAACACTCAAATGGATGAGTAAATATCTCATTGGGTGAGTCAAAATTTAGGTATGTTTAGTGATTGAGATTATTTTCTCGATGAGTATTCGTTAATTTAACATTGTGTATGTTGGAAATAATATTTCATGGATTAATGACATATTTTGTTTAACATGTGGTTTCCATGGATTATTGGAACCATAAATACACTACCATAAACAAGTACTGATTGAGATTAGAATCCTAGTTATGTTAAGGATTGGAATAAAGCTTTAACACTTAGGAATTCTAATCGACGTCAACTTGTGAAGTGGGTATTAATTTAAATGAAATATAAAGAAAAGATCAAGGATATAACAAGCATAAATACCTAATAATGAACTCACCCTAATCTTTATCAATTTATTAAATCAATTATAGTCAAACAATCAATTCAATTATGTTCTAAAAACAAACCCCCATAATCAAAATACAATCAACAAAAAAAAAACGATTATTACAAAGTATCATTGCCGAGGTTTTGACCCGAGTGCTGCTATACACATTAGCAGAGCACCGAATCATTGATCGGTCGATATGCGACAATCGTCCATGTGTTTCTCTCATTTAGGTCATTTTTATACTATTCATATCACGACTTTATAAAAAATAAAAACAAGATTATTATTCAAAACAGACATCATTAATTCAATGATAACAAGTCATAATAATCCCCAAAATTGTGTATGTCATAAACAATTTAAAAATATATTTCTATTAATTTTTATAATCTCATTTATTTGAATCACTCTTCAATAATGTAATCACTATATTACCATTGTGTCATAAATAAATTTATTTACTAGATGTTTAAAAATTATAAATAAAATAACATGATGTAGGAAATATTTTTATCTTTCTAATCAATATTTATATTCAAATGTAACACTTATATAACCCCATATGTTTTACTAAAAGATATATGTTCATGTTACTTTTTTATTTACTTTAAATTAAATATTATAAAATATTAGTTTCACATTAAAGTTGCTCCATGGTGTCCCCAAATCGACACCAGGATACCCATAGTAATAAATTTGTCATCCAATAGAATTAGGAGACATGGTTGGGTAGTTTAATATTATTATAATATTATTTAGTACCCTTATTTCTAGATTTACCCATTAACCATGATAAATTAAGTAATTACTAATATTACTATTCATAATAACTAAAAAAAGGAACCTATTTACACAATTTAGACATCCTGATTCCCAATAAGGAATCAATTTTTTTCAAATTCATAACACATAAGGTGCAGTAATTAATATAAAATTAATTACTGTAATTGATTCCCAAATGTGTGTTTTTAAGAAGTAAAAATTAGCAAAAGATTGACATATGTTTTTGTCCAATTAAATTGTGAAGTTACATCTAATGAAAATCAGTGGATTAAATGATAAAAACAATATCAAATTATAGATTAAACCTAATTAAAAGGTAAATCTAACTATACAAATAATTTAGATGAAAATATAGATTTGATGTAAAATGAGGTATTTTTTCACTATTCATTTAAAAAATAAACAGTATCATAAAATTACCAATAATTTACCCCAAATAAATTTTGATTTCCAAATTATTTTGTATAAGATTAATCTTTAAAATAGAACATATAAAAGATACAAAACTATATTTAAAAATGATTCGCCATCAATGGGCGGTAAACCGACATTTTAAAAAAATTAGAGTATTTATTCGGTTAAAATCAGATTCATTCTTTTTTTACGACTCTAAAATTATTTTGGTAAATTTGAAGAAATTTAATAATTGTGTATAATCATATTATAATTAGTTCTATTCATTCCTGTCAATAAAAAGATTAAAATTAACTACCATTTAAAATAATATTAATATTTTATTATTTTTTTTGTATAACTCAAAGATGTGTGCAATGTAATCAGAGAAACCCCTTGTTTCATGTCATGTACGCTATCAAAAAAGTCCCTTTAATTTAAAATTAATATTATATTCATAAGAATTAATATAAACAAAAAAGTAAAATTCTACAAATACCTTGGTTGTTACAACCTTCCCCCTTTTGGGAATTACGTGCTCACAATTTTAAAATTAGGCTCGGAAAATTCATTGAATTTCCCCAATCATAATTTGTTTTATAAAATTATCTATTTAAATGAATTAAAGAGATGTAAAATGGTCACCCTAGATAACACATAATTGGATTCTATGCTATAACACATGGATATGGAAGAGAAAACAAACCATCAGGTTCTGATGAAGTCTATTAGAAAAAATGATCAAGAAAAAGTTAACCACTATAAATCCACAAACGTTTTATAGATTAAATGGTCTTTTATTTCAATGTAGGAAAAGTAAATAAACATCTATTTTTGTTTTAATAACCTTTTCAGAAATTTATGGAATTTTTTAGGACATTGATTAATAACATAAGGAAACAAACTGACTTGTCATGAAAACATTCTTCCTTTACTAAATTTCTACCACAAACTCATCTTTTCTCCAAATAATGTGTATTCATGATGGATAAGTCACATAAAAAGTGCTAGAATCAACATATAGAGAATCAAATAATTGAAAAACATGAACTTTTTATTTCCATTGTCTGTATACATTAACCAAACCCCAAATGGTTATTACAAGATCTGATAATCCCCAATAAGGAAAATCCTTTATAAAAATAAATACTACTCTTAATATCCAAAATTCAAAAAAATACCCAATGTTCAACAAAGACGATTCAATAACCAATTGTTCTTAAAATTATTCAATATAATACAAACAAAGATTGAAACACAAAACTCAAAAGAATTTGATCAAATAGTGTTTTACGATAAATCTTAACACTTATCTCAAAATATCATTAACTACTCTCAAAGTCTCGCACTGATAAGTAATCAACCAAATCACATATCCCCAAATATAGGTTAATCATGTATATAAATAACCCAAACATCCTTATTTCCACAATAAAAAAATGATTCTTAAAAAATTATTTTTAGACCATTACTCCACAAATTAAATCCCATAGTGTTCTATTTTCTATAGGCATATAGTGTTCCCAATAGAGAGAACGTCCTCTAAAATAAAAAATTTCACTTAATCACTAAATAATTTTCCAATATCGAGGATCCCCAGTGGATAATACATAAGTTCTTAAATCAAATTATTCGTGATTTGTCAAATCATTTAACTAAAAATAACTATTCATACTAAACAAGGACTTCACGTAGTCAAGTGGTATGTGATATGTCCCAGTTGCCACTTGGTTGTGGGTTCGATTCTTGTTGTTTTGTCTAATGAAATGTGTTTTATCATGGTTTGTGTGCTTTCATTTTTCAAAAACCATATAACTCTATTAACATTAACAAAATTATAAATAATCGTTAAAAATATCTATAATATGTTTTAACCTCAAAGGTTATTTCAAACCTCTGATTTTTCATCCCCAAAACTAATAACACATAATTAACTCAAAAAAAAAAAGATCACATGAACCACTAAGGTTATCCATTATATACACAAAATAATAGATAATTCTTCCTTAAATAACAGTTTCACATATCAAACTATATGGTTACACATATTATAAAAAGACTTCCAAATTAATCATATCACTAATACATTTAAACATATCATCATCCTTAGATCCAACATAACTCTTCAATTCCTAAAATATAGACATCATAATAATCGAACATTATTCATGATACCTTATCCATATTTTTCCATCTTATTATTTTATACTTATTTCCAAAAATCCAAATCACGCATAATGTCCTAATATTTCATTAATGTAAAAACATGAGCAAAGAAATAATCCATACATTTCATAGGTCATTTTTAGTTTTTATAATCACAATTAGAATGGAATTTGGTTTTGGTAATCATATATTTGTACGGTCCAGCTGATCCCATTCCTAAAAGTTCTTCTTAGGGCATCTATTTTTATAATTACCATGCACCCCATGCTTAATACATTCAATAGATCCATCAGAAAGAACTCATTTCCCTTTCCTAGAGTTAACAGAATGCTTATTTTTTCAATGGATGGTTATTACTTTATGACCTTCATTACCATGTCTATTACATCTTCATTTCCCTTTGAATCATTTTCCTTGGTGTTTCATTCCACATCCTTGATACGTAGGATTTTGAATATAAAGACTGTCATGAATATTACCTGAACATCCATTGGAATTTGTTTCCCCCATATATGATGACTTAGATAATTCAGCATGATTCAAGTGGTCTATCATGACTAAAAATAGTAAGTTAAGAATAACCACAAGATATATCATTGTAGATCCAATTTCATTAGGTGTCTCATTTAAAAACCCACTATAATATCCGTCACATCCATTTTTACTTTCATACCTGCTTGATCCAACCATTTACTAAAACATAAATGGTTAGTTTGAGTATATCATTAAAATAATCATATACTATCATAGGAAGAGGATAAACACTATGATATACTTATTCAAGTTCTCATAAACACATTTAATTTATCTAAAATAACCATGATTCTTCATAATATGACAACCATAATTGTTATGTCACTTATGATTATATAACTCCCTAACCTCTAAAGTTATCTGAACTGGCCTCTAATACAAACTATAAGGCTCCAACCTAATAAATTACATAATCATGGGTTATGTCAAGAATTAAAATTGGGGATTTTTTCAGGTTTAGATTTTTAGAGAATTATGTCATAACTATTACATTACTTCTTAATAATTACAATATAGACACTTATACTCTATTGAAATTGTTTCACAATAATAAAACTCCATAAATAAAATAAGAGTTTTTTTCTTTATATAAATCACCCTAAATAATTCATTTCCCTTACCCTTACTTATACCATATGAAAAACAATTGAGAAACATGGGATGAGCATAAAAAGAATAGTAGGGGTTATAAAATAAGGAAATAAAACATTATACCATCAATAAATACAAATAATTGAAATCATACTTCTCAATCATAAAACATAAACTCTTTTACATAACTCATGAAATTATAAGATTTATGTATAAAACATAGAAATCAAAAATGATAACTATAACTTGTGGCATCTATAACATACTAACATTGTAGCTTTCACAGCTACAAATGGAGTTATGTTTGGAATACCCATAATAGTATATTACCTAAATCTCATTAGAGAAAAATTACCATTTACCTCTATCACATTACCCAATGCATTGGGGAGCTATGTTTGGGTCACTGGCCCATGGATTGTCATGAAAACACCTGTATGTGTAAACAATTCCCAAGAACCATAACATAGTCATAACACATAAAACAAGCATAAATGAAATTCAACACTTCCATGTTGGAATAAAAATATATCATTTCCAGATATTGAAATAATTAATTCATTCTCAAAAAATTTAAAATACCAAAATATGAAAAAATAATATATTTTAGTTATTTTACTTTTAATAACATTACATATTTTTATTAAAGAAAAATATTGAAGAATGTTCCTAATGTCAGAATGGTCGTTGTAAACTCGTACGTTAAAAAGAAAAATCAGTTTTTTCATTTAGTAAAATGATTCGATGGAAAAATATTACCCTTAAATGAAATTAAAATTAAAAGGGTTTTGAACACCATAGAAAATAATGTTGTTTATAAATCATAATATGCATCAATGAAAGGAGGTTGAGATGAATCCCCTTACAAAAATTCTGCAGCCTAATGGCATCACATAAAAATTTATAAAATGAGTTGATATAAGAGAGAAGGATCTCTCAACACTTGGTCATAAAATGTACATAAATTAGTGTATGAAATAAAATTTTCGATCATAAAAAACTGAAATTAAAAGACACATCATGAAATAAGTTTTTGACTAAAATAGCTGGGTGAGAGGTTCCCTTACATAGATCATTTAATAAATAAAATAGACATATTATATATATTAACACTAACTAATCATAAAGAATGTATAAACACAAGACATGAAATAAAAATTCATTTCTCAAATAATAATAGAATTACATAAAAAATAATTAGAATATTGACCCAGAGAATGAAAATTGGGTTAAGGTGTTAACATACCATGAGTCTGAATATTCATTTATGTTCCTTGTTCTTCCTGAATGATAAAAATAAGATAATTTATAATTTATCTAGAACCATTATCAATTTAATTAATCCTTTTATATAAATTATTAACTTTACATAACAATCATATATTTATTCAGGTTCATATCTGTCATTTTGTCAATGTTCGGAAATTGAGTTTAAAATGAACTTGTTATAATTACAATTTTTCCATGTGGTCGAAAGTACATTATCTCCCTAATTGTATTAATGATTTAAATATCATATATATTCAGTATATATGTATTTAGATCCATTATATTTTTATTTATAATTTTCTATAAAATTTTTATATAAAAATTGAAATTCACCATTCAAGGTAGACATATAGTTGTTTCTATTCATGAAAGCTACATTCATTTATTTTTCATTTTTAATGTAATGAAAACTAAATTATACAAATGTATATTATAATTCCAGTATAATATATATGTTATATAAGTTACATTATTTCAATTATTCTATCATTTATACATTCCATGTAGATCATGAACGAGTCATATCACTTTGAGGGGGCGGTAGTCTGCAGTTCATCAAATGAAATTATCGTATTTACGCTTTATGGAAAAAATAAAGGTATGATATAAATGAAAAATACAGAATAATAGAGACGATATAAATATAATATATAATATATATAAAGACAATTATATCATACTGGACACCATGAGAGGTAATATGAGATAATTGAACAATTATCATTTCATGAGGTTGTAGTTTTCTTTCCATAGAAACCGTTTGTTCCAAATCAATTAGATGGAGGTGTGTGTAAGTGTACTTATAATAATTCTAGTAAAAAACCCCCTAAAATATTGAAAATACTATTTTTGTTATAAAATAATTAAATTGATATTGTTTAGGGGGTTGGATAAAGAAAATAAATGAAAGAAGCTTGAGAGGATACATTATCTCATTTCTGGTAACTCCTTTTGATTTAAGATAAAAGGATTTATTTAATTGCATTATGCACTAGGTGAGGAATCATGGAGGAATAAAGGGATGTTGGGAGACTATTTGGGTAGAGTTTGGAAAATATAAAGGGCTTGATAGGTTTGATTAAGCATTATTAGTGATTCCCTTTTATAAGAGGAAGAAGGGGCACATTAGGAATGTCTTGAAAGATAATTCTATTAAAAAAATAATTTCGATTTAAAAAGGACCTAAACTCATTTGATTTGATGATAATGTGATTATATCATTATATACTCTCAACCAATAGTTTTAGGAAATTATTTGGTATCAAATTTAACATTATCATTTGACAAAAAGGATTTGTTAACTAATTTAACTCTTACCATGACTTCTAGTATATTCATAATATTTGGTAAATATAGTTACCATAAAATTAAAATAGATCCTAAAGTGGTTCTTTAATGAAAAATACAATATTATATTATCTATTTGGTTGAATCTTATATTTTTTAGACTATTATATCATTTAATTATATAGTATCTGTTCTAAAAACTCATTTATGTCAATTTTTATACTATTCATATCATGTTTTTAAAAAACAAAAACAACATGAATTGTTCGAAAAAACATCATTAATTTATATTCATCCCCAAAATATGTTGATAAAATAAAAATTTTCAAAATAAATTTATATTAATATTCATAATCTCAGTTATTTAAATCATTCATTAATATGATAATCAATATATCCGGATTATGTCATAAATAATTTTTTTATTAGATTTCTAAAAATTATAAATAAAATACAATGATGTAAGAAATATTTTCATATTTCTAATGACTATTTATAGTCCAAAATATAACTTATAATCCCATATAAAAGTTGTTTAAATAAAATATATTGGTTTATTTTACAGTTTTCTTTACCATAAATTAATTTTTATAAAATGTCATTTGCACATCAAAGTGGCTCAATGGGGTCCCAAAATATACCCAAGGATTCCCATAGTTATACATGTCTCATAAAATACAATTAGGAGACATGTTATGGTAGATAAATATTATTATAATATTTTTTTACCCTTAGTTACCAGATTTAGACTTTAACCATAGTAAATAAATTTATTAACGAAGTTACTATTCATAATGTCCAAAAATAAAAGGTAACTATTTAAAAAATTTGGAACTCCTAATATGAAATATGGAATCCATTTTTCCGAATTCAAAACACATAAGTTCTAATAATTAATTTAAAATTAATTCTCGTTGTAGAAACCAAAAAAGCTTGTTTTAAGTAGTAAAAACTAATAAAATATTAACATGAGTTTATGTCGATTTAAAATTTGAAATTACATCCAATGGACATAATTGGATTAAATGATAAAAACATAATCCAATTGAAAATAAAATACTAAAAGTGTAATCTATCAATATAAACAATTTCAATGAAAAGGCAGTTTTGACGTAAAATACGGAATTTTTTGTTATTCATTAAAAATGAACTTATCAAAAAATTACCAAAAAATTTACCAACTGTAAATATTTATGTCCAAATTTTATTGATGATTATTATTTTGACATGTAGATCATATAAAAGTGAAAAAAACTATATTTATAAATGGTTCGCCATATAAGGGTTGTAAACCGACCTTATAGAAATATTAGAGTTTCAGACTTAAATTGGATTCATTCTTATTTTAAGACTCTAAATTTTATTTTATGAATTTAAATACATATAGTAAACATTTATAATCATATTGTCTTTAGTTATATTAATTCAAATAAATAAAATGACTAAGAATAATCTACCATCTAAAATAATAATAGTATTATATTCTTTTTTGGTATAACTCAATGTTGTGTGCAACATAATATTTCAGGATACCCATTGTTGCATGACTAGTACACTATCAGAAAAAGTGTCCCTTTAATTTAAAATTAATATCTTCCTCATAAGTATTAATAGAAATCAAAATTTATTAATCTATAAATACCTGGGTTGTTACGCATAGTGGTCATATCTTCTTCTAAAATATTTCATTGGAATATCTACCTTTTAAGCACACAATTGGTCATATCCTGACTGCAAGTTAACTTTAGAGAACAACTAATCTCCCATTAATTGATCAAAAAGATCATCAATGCATGGAATTATATATTTTTTTCAACATAACTCAGTTTAGCTTATAAAAACCAATGACAGTTGTGGTGTTCCATATGAATTCTTCATGAACAAGATTGGTGTTGTCCACGGTGATGTACTTGGCCGAATTGAACCCCTTACTTTCCAACTCCTCCAAATGCACTTTAAATTCCCTTAAATATTTAGGTTTAATCCTATAATAGGGAAGGTAAAAAATATTGGTTCACGGATGAAGATCAATCCTAAACTCTACTTCCCTTATAGGTGGTAAACATGAGATGTTCTCGATAAATTCATCTATAAAAAGATCAAAAACTATTGGAAGACTGACATCCTCACTCTCTTTCATTGATTCCAAAGTCAATGCTATTAACTGATAAGATATTGTTCCCACCATCAATTCCGACATGCTCTTTTCACATTTCTTTACCATCCTCTATCTTTGAAAGAGATGCTCGATGTCGTCCTCAATCATGAAACTAATTTTTATCCTATACCCATTGATGTGAGCCTTGAATGTTGTAAACCAGACCATACCCCATATTTTGTCGTAGACATATATGTCTAACACAGATAAGTCCCATTTCAACTCACCTCTATAAATAGTTATAACAAATGATATACACACAATGAATTGACATTTTCTTTCCCCGAGAGGAGTTTATAGTGTTGAAATAGAAGTGATCATTTCTATACATAACCATAGAAAATCAACTGCAATAGAATAAATTAAAGAATACAATGCACCAGTATTGCCGAGCACTTGCACAAGGGTATAATTCAAAATAATCTTACCTCTCACCCTATATGATCCAGGTTGATCATCAAAAATCATTTTCTGAGATCCATAGAATTTATTTGTCACTGTATTTTTTTCCATGATCCCTTGATAAGTTTTCCCTGGTTTAGTAGTCATTGATTTTCTATAATCTCCATGGATAGATCTGCTATTATAATGTGACTGATTCTATTGACCTCACTCTGTTGAAGAATAGGATTCTTGTGATGCTTAAGAAGTGTCTCGAGCACCTCTCCTTGGAGCACTGTGATAATAACGCTGAAGATGAACCATCATATTGTAGTTATTGAATTATCTAGGTTGTGTCATACATTCTAACTTTATGTGTTCATGTCAACAAAATTAAAGACAAATTGATTTTTTCTTGGGTAGTAGAGGAAGGTTCACTGATCTATCCATCTGATTATAATTTCCACTTCCACCTTTGAAATAACGGTCCTTTTTTTCTTGATCCTAGTATTTGAGTTCCCCACATTCCCTATAGTTATCATCATTACTCCTCCCATAGATCCTAAGATATGACATTCATCCACAATCAATCTTTTCACCATATTTTTATAATCATTTATATATAGTACTACAATTTTTGATCGAATCTCCTACCATAATTCTGATTCGATGATGTGTGCTTCTATAGATTCACTTTCCACAATAACTGGTGAAAAAAACTAAATTTAAGAATTTAGCTACATACTCTATGGCAGAAATATTTGTTTGTTTTATACTGATGATGTCTATTTTTTTCTACATGTTTAACTTATGAGGATAGAATTTTTTAATAAATAATTCCTCAAAATCATCTCAATTAAGGCCTTCATCCATTAGCCTACACCACTAAATCACACCACTAGTTTTCAATATCCTTATGAATATACATGGATAGTGTGATTTTAGATCTGATGGTGTTCCGATTAAAATGAGGATAGGATTCATCATACTGAGCCACACCTCTGTTTTTTCTGGTTTAACATCCCCTCGAATAATGGACACATTGTGCTTCATAAACTAGATGGTATAATCCACATGTTTTGGATAATTCTCCCTTTCCCCATATAAAAAGCTTGAAAAGATTGGAAAGTACTCAAAACTAGCTATTGGATCATCCAGGGTTCAGGTGAAACCACATTCTCGTCGACTTCTTTGGGTTGGTTTCGATGATGCCTCTCCCAGGTTCCATTTTCTAAACCAACAACAAACTCCATCAATATCACTCTCTAAAAACATCTTGTATAGATTTTCAAGTATTATAACATAAACTATCACCACATTGTTTTCCAAAAACAACATTTTTCCCTGTATAAACTTTTCTTAAAACATTCATCATGGTTTTGGAAAATTAATGCATTTTCAAAATACTTCAATAATTTCATTTTTCAAAATATTTCATAAGAAAAACAATTTCATACAAATCATATATCAATTGTTTTTCACAACATGAATCATAACTTGAAATGATGTTTGTAATCCTAGTGGATAGTCATTCCTCTAAAATGAATTTATTTCTTGTCTCATTGGATAAACCCATGACAATGAGGCTTTAAAATCCTAGATGTGTATCCAAACACTTATGTACTTAACTCTCCAATAACTTGAATTTCAACATAAAATGGATAGATATGTCTTTTTATGCTATAAATTTCATGTCATGACAATCCTACTCCTTTCTATGATTCCATCCCAAGGAATAGACAAGAACTCATTCCAACTCTAAGACCAAGAACATTGATGACTACTTGTTAGTCAAGGATAGAACGAGCTGATACCATTTGTAACTATCCACTAATTATCAATGTCTTAAGAGTAACACAAGTCATTACTAGGACTTAATAATTTTCTCTAAGGCACCAATGTCCAAAAATAAATGATGATGGGTTTTAAAGAAAGTGGGGGATGATTTAACCTTTATGAATTAATCAAATATACCATCAAACCAAAAACAAAGTTCACTAAATGGTGAGAAAAAGGAAAACTCAAAAACTTCATGTATCTCAAAGCCATATAAAAGTTTGCAATAGTGGAAGTAAGAACATGTATCAAAGTAAACAACAGATAATCAACTGAAGACTCTCAATGGGCCACAAGACTCCAAGATCCAAAATCTCTAGAATCCATAATCACCGAACAACCCAGGTAGTATGAGGTGGTCCTAAAAACATGTAAAATGTTTGGTTTTCCCCTATCTCAGAAGACAACATTAGCAAAATAACCAAAGAGACAAAGCAACTGTGAGTATAAAACATAGAAGGTTTTCCCCCAATGACTTTCCTACTCATTCCCCTAGGGTAGAAGAGGAATAAACATTTACATAAAATAGTTTATATAAAAAAATTTCTCAATGCATTTTATAAAAAAATATAAACAAGTCCCAAAAATAGTTTACGACCAAGTGCAAAAAATATTGAATCCAATTTCCAGTAAGTTATTTTTCTAGAAAATAACAAATCAAGGCTTAATAACTAATTCATATTATCATTTTGGCATACCAATTCCTTAGTTCATGACACACCCACACATGCATGCTTCGTTCTAAAGTTCCATACTCATGAGTGATCTATTGTACAATCACTTTGTGTCCCACTAACACTCGCCCCTGATCCAGGGTCATGTACCTTGTCCCCCAATGGTACCCATCCCTTATTTAGGGCCTGTTAAGTATGAAATCACACCACCCCCATTTATGCCAAATTTTTCCATCACCAAAATTAACCACTTCAATAAAACTGATGATTTAATGAAAACCAAAGCATAAACAATTTAACTGCAACATTTCATTTCAGTAAAACATTCCCTTTTATTGAAAACATCTAATCCTATTAATGTTCTAATAATCCAGAAAAATCTCTATTTTAAATACATATTCTAAAACCAATAACCAATGAACTCATTAGAAAACCCCAATTGTCTAGATTTCACAACTGTCACCCAGGAAGGTTTCCAATAAGTATTATACAACCAAATCACCATCAATTTATAACAAAACAATTAATTTGAAATAATTAAAGTTTTTTATACTAATCGGAGTGGATATTGAAGCCTCCTACATATGTGGTTTTGAAAAAAACCCAAAAAAGGACGAAGAATGCTAACCAAAACCATGATGAGTTTTCAAAGAAACATCCTTAGACCCCTTTTCTTATTTACAACAAACCGAACACTCCATGTTTTGAAAAAAACTAGATATACCCATAACTGGCATAGATATTATAACTAAATAGAGAGTAGAAGTAGATCTAATAGAACACTTACTCTGTGAGATGTACGATAGATGTAATGAAGATCCAGAGACGACCAGATCGATCTGGAAGAAGGAGTGCCTCTGAAAATCTCCTAGGGGGATTATAGGGTTGAGAGAAAGGGGTTCTAGAAAAAATAGACTGAGTGGAACTGCCAAAGATGCGGCTTTATACTGGTCGCAGGATGGCTAAACACTTGTACCCCGAGTGATGACGTGGTGGCCATGCTGGATAAGTACGTCGAAAACCTATCATGTTGGGTAAGAAAAAATATCTAAACACTACATTATGTGTAACATAGTTACCTGATGTGTACTATCTCAAAGCGTGACCACCGCTTCATGACTTGAATCTGTCCCCAAGTACAGGACTTGTACTTCAGGTACACGGCCTGAAACCTTCATTAAACCCCTGAAAATAGATTATAAGGATTATTAATCAAAAATGGACATAGGAAATGTGGAAAACATACCCAATCATGGTAAGAAGATGTCACAACAGAAAAACTAGGGGTACTACACAAGATAGAGTTCATTTTCACTACTTGTTACTATAGATTACAGTTTTTATTGATTACCAATATTGACTTATTTTTTATTTATATATTTATCCTCCATTAAAATTTGTTAATTTTTCTAAATATAATTGATATTTGGTTTATATTTTTACCTCTTATAGTCTATCTGAAAAATATTCTGAAACAATTTTTTAATTATTATGGAAAAATCGGGGTTTAGAAATGATGGAGTGACATAATTACATCATTGGTTTCACAAATTATAGTCAAATGATTAATATATTTGTTTAAAACTAGAACATGTTTTTAATTTAACATTAATGAATTTATATTCATATTTTACAATGTAATGTCTTATCCCTCATGTTATACTATCTTTTGAATTTTTTTGAATTACCTAATTATTTTACTTCTTAGACACATTGGTGAAATCCTATGAGGGAATATTTCTCAACACAATATTGTTCTATTGGTGTCTAAATATGTTATCATATTATATATGTTTTTGGATTTCTCATCATCTTTCTTTATGTGTTTAATCATGGTTAGTGAGGTAAGGTGACTTGAGTCATGAGGGGTGGTTAAGAAAAACTACGAGATTAGTTTTTTTACAATTAATTTTTTATATTCTAATTTTACACAGATATGGTTGTAATGATTTATTTATCAATTTTTTTTCATATTCTTCATTGTTTTTTTTTGTTTTATAATGTTTGAAATAACTCCTAAATGATGTTTCTAGATTTTCATGTGCTTTTGGAAATCCTATTGTGACCCTTCATTCTCTTATGGTCAATGGAAAATAATCATGGATACAGATTTATATAGTGCGGAGGATTAGTTCATTAGAATATGTTCTTACATATTCTATTTTCACCTTACATAGCTTGTGAAATTTTTTTAATGATATTCAAAAAATATTTCATTATATGATGTAATTACATAAATATATAGTGGGATTCATAAAATAGTTTTAGATGTTTAATTTTGTATTTACAACATGGTCTTTTATTTAATAAGATATTAATGGCCATATATTTCTATTATAAAATATTAATCCTTCCTAAATCTTTTTTAATACCTTTTTGAATATATAAATTTCCTTATGAAATAACTGCTTAAACTCTCAATTTAAATATTATGTGTCTCTATAGATCTCATAATTATTAAGCCATGTGTTTTTTGTAGCCTTTGTGATATTAGAGAAGATTTATATGATTTATTAATTTTTTGTGGGATCTTGATTGGTTTACAGAGTGAAGTTGACTTTAGTGGTATTGGGTAATTCTAAACCACCAATATATGATTGCTGGTAGTTTTGTTCTACATTCCATTTTTTTCTTATACATGTACCCTTAAATGGTTATAATAATTTATTTATCAAATGATGATCCTATAGTATACATTTATTATTTTTAGGATTTATTAGCAGTGAAATCATACACAATAGATATTTTTGGTTTCCCTAGTTCTTTTCACTAGGCATGGGAATCAGGAATGCACTGCAAGTCACTGGTGAATGGGCACTTATATCTTTGGATATAGTAATTCATGTTGATCCTTTAAAAATGGTATCAATTGATGAATTTTTGTAATTTAGTATTCTTTTCCTTTAGATATTTCAAATTATTTTTAATTCTTTAGATAGAATGATGCTAAATAATAAGTCTATATGTAAAAATTAGTTCATGAAATATCACTTCAATCCCACCACTTTTTAGTGATACATGGGTTACCAAAGAATGTAATGACATTATTATTTCATTTTTTTCTAAATTCAAAATTATAAATGGGACTTTTATTCTTGATGTAATATTTTGTGATTTTTTGAACCTCTTTTATGTTTTTTATGGAATGAAATAACACCCAGAGCAACACTAAGCCCACAAAATTTGGTAAACTGTGATGTATTGACATATCTAATCTAAATGTTAGTTTAGGATCAATTTGGAGTTTTTTGTGTTTTTTACCATACAATTATAATAATCCAAACATACATATACTCTATCCTAAAATTGGTTCCTAGTACATTTTTTCCAAATTAACTATTAAGTTAATGGTAAATTTATAGGGTTATTGATTTAAGAGACATTTTTTTGACTTCTATTCCATGCATATTTTTAATTTTTGTATCATTAAAAACTATCATTAAATTTTTAAATCAATTCAAAAACCAAATAAATGACTTAATTTTTTTATGTTAGATATTTTATAATTGTTTTAAATAAACTAAATGATTGATATTTTAGAAATAATGGATAAAGAAAATAATTTTAAAAGAATTTTTTTGATGTGATAAATTGATGTTTTCAAAACAAAATTTTCTTTAAAGTTTATTTAATATGGAAATGGTTTTGATATTGAATAAAGGGTTTCCTAAAATTGAAACCAATGAATACTTACCATTATCCAGTTATGCAAATTTTAAGTCAATGACAAATTCATATAATTATTTTAAATTTTGAAGAAAAAGTTATGTTTTTACATAAAGGGATATCTTAAAAATATTAAATGTGAATATATATTGATAATTAATGATTGTATTTTTTTAAATATTTATTCATCTCTTTTGTTTTGTTTCAGGTTTTTTATTCCATAGTTGTTAGATATGTATTTTTGTGTTGAAAAAAATTATCCTTGATTTTTTACATATAAATATTGAATGTTAGTATGATGGTCCAGTAATTGAATTAGTCATTAGAAAATGTGGGAAGGTAAATATCAGGTTAAACACTCTACCCATGCATTTAATTGAGTTTTGGATATGGAGAGTTTATTTTATTTATACCCCATCTATATTTTCTTGGATCATCAACCCAATTCATATAAGTGTGAGTATGGCTCCCCTTAAGTAGCGAATATCCATGAAGAAGATGAAGCTAACATTAATTTTATCAAGAATAATGATTCCGAGAAGTTGAATTATGTAACATTCATGGTTTAGGGACCTGGTTGAGAGTGGCGAGAAGTTGTCATCTTTTATATTTCTTTATGAAATATTTCCTTAGAATTATTCAGGAATGTATTAAATCAATATTAGTATCTTGAGGAAGTGAAATATGAGATTTTATCTGAGCTATTGGCGTTCAATCAAGGTGAGATATTAGTTTCAATGTAGGGAAATAAATTCTATTAATTGGTTTTACTATTAAGGGAGTTTTTTTCTAGTGACTCCATTAATTTAATTTTATTCTGAAAAAGTATTCACCTAAACCATAGTACTTTCATCTGAGAAATTTTTTCAAAAATTATTTTTATCTATATTAATTGGGCGTGATAGTTGATGAAGAAAAAGATGAATGGTAAGAAGTAATGAATTCCTCCTTCTTGTTTGGATTATGTTGAAGTTTCTCATTTAATCGATTGTATAATTTAGTTATGTAGGTATAGTATTACTAGTAAAAGAATATTCATTTTATGGGTTTTGACATTATAATAACAAGTAATTCATGGATGTTGTGTCTCGATGATGTGAGAGTTTATATACGGTGTGGAATCTTGGATCACCATAATAGGTTTTTTATTTAGGGATACTAAAATGGTATGTTTCATTTCGAAATCATCAACTCCTTACTATAGGGTAGAAAATAATTTAAGAAAATTGGGATCTGTCCTTATGAATTAATGTGAATCCTTCCACATGCTGAAGGATATGTCTCTCATGGATGGAATTGATATAGAATTCTATTTCATACAACATTGTTGAAATAAACTGTGTTCTCTATTTTTCATTTAATTTATTTAGTGACATTTTTTATAGGGATCTATTTTTTTTCATTCCATTATTTTTAGATGTTTCATTATTATTTGTGATCATTGTAGTTGAATAATGATATTCCATGTAAATGTACTATAGTAACTAGGGAAATTTAAATTCTTGATAGAACAAACACCTACAGGTAATAATGATTAATTAGATTAGGTCATTGAGGGGTGGTGATTAGAGTTCAAAATAGTAGGTTGACATCATGTACTTGCCTAAGGTAAAAATCATTTTCATATCTATTCGTTTCTTATGGATGGTTGGATCATTTATGGATAATTATAGAATTTTATTCTTTGGGGATCATTGAGGTGTTTTTGGAAATACATTTCATAGAAGTTCCTATTTCACTATAGGATTTTTTGATAAGATGTGTGATGAAAGTCACTACATTGTTTTGAAAATAAGTGATTTTGTGGATTTTTTTCAACACGATACTCCTGTTTTATGAATCACTAAATTGGGTGAACTCAAATGATACGTATGTAGTTGTTTTGGTAATTTTCTTGGTTTCATTTATTATTTTTGAGTTTTGGTTTAGAGATTTATATTGATTTTGGAGATGTGTGGGTGACAGTTTTTGGGAATCTATTATTCTATTTTATTATCCCCCAGATAAGGGGATAATTATTGGTGTTATTTTGTTATCATCTTTTCTAAACAATATATTGGATGATTTATGGGGAAAATATTATTATGTTTTGGTGAATTGTAAAATATTATTTTAATAGTATTTAAAACCCCTTTTTGGTTCTATTTTAAATGAAATTTTGATGGAATAATGAATAATTTTTATATTGATTTCTACCCTTACAACTGCTATTGGTTCTATATAAGGGTATATAATTTATTAACAAATGTATCATGGTTCTTATGTGTTATTTATGGGTGAATCATTGTTTCATTGAAATTTATAAGGGAAAGGGTGTGGTTATAGGGGTTTCATAAAGGTAAAAGGATATTATTCTTATTTGTGTAAGGGTAAGGTAGTTTTTACCATAATTACATATTGAAAAATCCCTTGTTCCGTGTGATTCTTATGTTTAAGGACTCTTTTCAATGGGTTGTGTAAGGATAACCGTGAGTTATCATGGGCCATGTAATTGTTGCCATATGTTTTTATATATTGTGACTGGGAACGGGGGGTTGCATTTAGGTAGGGTCATCCTAGTTAAGGTTAAATCAATTGAACTATAAATTTAATAAGATTGAGTAACATGTTGTGTAATGGAATCATTGGGTTTTAAAAATAAACATAAGGTTTCCTAGGTACTATTTAAGGATGAAGTACGCTGTTTAATAGTAATCTTGATTTTATGTAAAGGTAACCTGATGCTACATAATGGAAAGATAGTTTTTATAATGTCCTCACAAGGGTAAATAAATCTCTGCTAGGGTTATTATAAATTCATGGTTGGTGTTAGGGTATCAAAACATAGGCTCACATGGAGTCAATGCGTTATTTAATGGTAAAAAATTTGACCACTATACATCACCCTTTTTATGATTTTTAGTTTCATTTTCCACTGATCTTCTTCCAGATCAACATGAAACAACGTTTAAATATTATTTTATTATGGAAAAAATTCTAATGAAATCTTTCAAAATCATTGTAATGAATGTAACGAACATTTTAAATTATATAGACCACGTGTGTTCATGATTTATGTGTAATGAGAAATTCAATGGTTGTATTAATTATATGGTTTTTTCGAAACACCAACTCCGGTAATTCATAGGTACTTATTATACTGGAAATATAAAATACATTCTACAAAAAACATTATTAAATCCAAAATATTATATAATATTATGATTCATTATATCATGGGGAATGAAAATAAAATAATTAGGGAGATTACATTCTTAGTAAGAGTAACATACATTACAATTTATCATATTATCATAATTAATAATAAATATGGCATGGTAAATAACCAAAACATTAACTATTTTATTAATAACATTTGAACTAAATTCATCCATGCATAATATCATTGTAATAAAAATATGGATAATAATAACTAATTTCTCCTTGATGGAAATTCATGATTTTAGATTATACAATCGTAGAAATCATAGTATTTATAACCAAAAAACATTTTTCCATAATATCTTAATCAATTGGTAGGTATAATCTAGAAACCCAATTAATTTATCCAACTAATGATTCTCAGAAGACATATCGATGCATTGCGGGGATATATAATTCAAGTCCCAACCCATCACTACATTACCATTTCATTACTCCTATATTGAACTAAAAATTAAATTCATGAAATCTATTAATTATTAACATATATCCATATTGATTGTAGATTCCAAATTTATCAATGTTTTCCCCGGATATGAAAAAACATTCCTAGTTAAACAGTACATGTTGAAAGGATATATGGTTTTTGAAATACAAATATCAATGAGGACTATTTTTGATAAATTTAATTTCCAATGGAAAATGATCACAGAAAATGAATACTAAAATTTTATTTTATTTAATGAAATATAAAAAATAAATTATGTACATAAATTAATCATAAATACATGTTTTGAAATAAATTCACGTCATTTAGAGAAAATATTAAAATGGATGAGAAAGAATAATTTTTTTGGTAATAGGGTATTATTTATAAAAACCATAAAATCATATATTATTTTCTTAACAAGATAATTTTTTTTGTTTAGGAAAAAATATTAACACCTTATACGATAAAAATATTCATTTTTTACTTTTTCTATAGAAATTCAAAACCGACCCTTTAAAAAATAGAATGCTTCCTTACAATCCTTTTAAAAATTCAAGGACAACATAAAAATTTCCAATTGTAAAAAAAATTAATTAAAAATGTTAAATATATTTTTATAAAAGAAAAATATACATGATAAAAACATTAAATAAAATGAAAATCACTTTTAACATTACCTTAGTTTATTTTATGACCTAAGAGATGAAATGATAGAATACTATAAAGAAACTCTATAAACGTGTAATGTCTTCAAAAATTAATCCTAATTAAAAAATATATATATTCATGTAAAATACCTCAAAAATGTATTATATATATCACATAAAAATAACCAGCGACTTAATATCAGGTATGTCTCAATGTAGTGAAACTTGGGATGAAATCACTTACGTCATGTTTGACTTGCCTCATTGGTGATCTAACAAAATATATGATAATTGTTTACTATACATACATACATAAAATATCCATATTCATATTTATAATATCAAATATGATCTATTTATAACATTTTTTCATTTATTTATTAATAACAATTTATTATTATCAATATTTCATGTGTTAGCTCTTTTATTTTTCGGGTATGTTTTGATTTGGTATTCAAAGTTATAGAATCTTGGTCATTGTTCTATAATATATTGAATATCATTATAGATATAAATATCATGTTTATTCTATATATAGATACTTATAATCTTCAAAAACATATAGAGATAGAATAATAAATTAATCATTTAATGGAGAGGGTAGGTCGAACATATGCCAGAATGAATTTTTAAATTTCTAATAGATGTAAAAATGTAAGTAAAATGATAATTCACAATTAAAAGTTAATTTTTATATTATATATTGATATTATATTAGTCAAATATATTATTATTACCAAAAATGTAATGAGTTATTGAGAAATATATCACATCACTTTGTGTAGGTGGTAGTCCAAATGTATGCAAGAGTGAAGATATAATTTTTTAATAAATTTGAAGGTATGATGATAGATATTAAACTATAAATTCATAAAATTAGATATTTCCTAAATACTATATTGTATTATTATTATCATATTTAAAACCCTAAATGTAATGTGGACATGAAAAAAATTTTATGTTATATGTGGAGAAAGATATTCATACGTCCACATGAGCGATTTTTTCACTTTATATATGATGAAAAAATGATGGAAAATGGTTGTAACATAATCATAATAAAAACTCAATTGATTTTTGAAAAAATAGGTTTTATATTATTATGTGTACACCTCATTAATAATAATTAGAATACGAAAACACTTACAAAAATTGATTACTCCTTCTTCAGTAGACTTTCTTTTGATATCCTCTTATAGATCACAGGGATAAAAATTTATCATGAAAATAAACTATATAAATTAAATAAGGATGTGAAGAAGATAAATATGCAGTGGTTTCCCAAGATTTTATTCTAAATTTAGTGTTATGAGAAAACATAATAAGTGTGCTTTTATATGAGATGGGATGCGAATTATTTGAATATCATAAATTATTAAATTAAGATAAATAATTCTTCATAACTAAAAGGAAAAAATAGTTATAATATGATTACCATATGATAATGATCCAATAAAAACTCATATAAAAATTATTCAAATTTTTTTCACCATTGTATTATAGTTTTAACCCCCCTCAACCCTTTTGGAAATTATGGAAATATTAATGTTTTCATCGCATTGGTGGAAAGAACTGATTCCATTAGATGAAAAACATACCAAAATCGATCATTATTGATGTTTCAATCTTATAAATATAAATTTTCTAAATAATGTTATTTATTTTATTATCCTTTAATAAATTTTATATATCGGAAAATAAAATTAATGTCATTTTTGACAATGTTCCTTTAATTTGACATCATATACCTAAATTAAATGTTGTAATTAGAATATAATCATTTCAAATACCCTAATAATTTCATATGTATCTATAAAATTCATGTAATGGTATAATTCATCAAATTTGTATTACTTTTAAAAAATTTGAAAACATTTATCAATTAATTTAAATTAACTAAATATATAATGTCTTCGATTTTCATAAGAATTTAATCGAATTACTCAATTACTAAAAATATAAAATAATTTAAATTGAAAAAATAGTTATTATTTTTAATAATCATATAGATAATATTATTTTTTATTCTTATCACAAAATACAATGGTTATTAAAATATAGAGAATGACATTTTTGAAATTAAAATGTACATTCATATTTTAATTGTAAAAAACAATTCTAAATGGAAATAGAAAGTCATATTTTCAATTCATGGTTTATTATGTATGTAATTTAATTTTCCCTATAAATAAATTCATATGATAGATATATTTTAAATTCCTTATCATAATATATTTTTATTTAATTACTTGATTTATCCGTCACCTAGGTGGTAAATTTTTTTAGTGTCGTTATTCATAATGACCACAAATAAAGGTAGCCCATTTATGAATCTTTAAGATACTAGTAAAAAATATGTATTAATTTTTATAAAATTCAATTCTTAAATGTTGCAGGAGTAAATTTACAAATAATAATGAAAAATATGTTGAAAGGTTTTTTTTCTTGAAAAATGCGTTTGAACCCTAAAAATAGAAATATGTCATACATAATTATCCAAGTTTAGAAAAATGGATCATATACCACATTTATATATATAAGTAATAAAATGGGACTTTAAAATTATTTTTTATGAAATGTAATATCTTTTAAAAAAATTGATATTTTCACTATTAACTAGAAAATTTATACTTTTAGAAAAATCCAAAAAAAACCTACAAGTATTTTATTAGGATTATTTAAAAAATTAAATTTTTACCACATAATAGTATCTTTTTTGGGATCATTTAATTTCATTATTTCATTAAAATCATGCAATAAATGAAACTTTTTTAAAGTCAAATATATCATAAAATCATGGGTTTTTATATTCTACCTTCCTTTAAGGAACTAATCACACAAAATTAAAAAACCACCATAAAAAACTAAGGAGACGTCTTCCTCGTCATATCCTTTGGTTCCCAAATATCTTCCTATGTTTTTTGATTTCACAAAAAAACAATTATTAGATGAGTGGTATTGTTTCATTATACATTATCTGTGTGATCCATTATTTCCAATTTTTATTCATCAAAAGAAAAATCTTTATCCATAGGTGTTAAATATAATTAAAAAACATGTAGCTGATCAAGTATGTTTATACTCAAGAGAGATACCTGGAAGTCATCATTAACATGTGAGAGAATATGAGGAAGAACCAAGCAATATGAAATGTCCTGATATGATCAAGAACTTCAAATGGGAAAATATATCCAATGCTCTTCATTTCATTATTTTTAAATATCATTAAAATTTTATCGAACCCTGATTTTTATAAATAGATTTTACATATTTATTTATTAATATATAATAAATTTAAAAACTACACACCTTTAGATCCTAATGGTCTAGTGACTTTGGAAACATGGATATATAAATATCTAGTCCATAAGTGAGCTATTTTATCTCAAATATTTTTATTCATAACTATAAACCCTCTATGTCATAGCACTATTAATACATTTCAACATATCCAAGTTAATGGAAAAATACAAACGGGTGATATCAGATGATTAGATGGGTAAAAAAAGAATATATCATCATATTTTAATTATAATGGTATGATAACATGAGAATAAGATTCTAAAACCTCACCCAACATATCATAGACATAAATAAAATTGATGTAATAGATAATAATATTTTTTAAGACATGAATATTAATTAAATCAATAAACATAAACCATGAGATCATAAAATAAGTATAATTCATCGATTTGTGGCATATAAATTATCATAGTAAATAAATTCACTAATTTTTAAAGATTCTAAACTAGTACAATTATTCAAAAATGGGTTTACTCCCCCAAATTTCATAGTAGTCATGGTTCACTCCATGTACTATCAAAGTTGAAAATGTCCATTTCAAAATTGGGTTCACTCCCAATTCTAGTCCTACTTATAACCAGAGATATCAATTTTTACACAATTAATTTTGTGGAGACATATGTCCCACCAATTTCATAATGAAAATCAATCATATGTGTTCTATAATATCATAAAATATTCATTATATGTGACTAGATGAAAGGAAAATTGTTTTATAAAAATTTTATTAGAACATATACTATAGAAAATATGCTAGAATCATAATCAATTTTCATTTTCATCAGAGTGTAAAACAAGGAAGAAGAATCATGTTTTAGTAGAAATTTAAAATTTATTACCAGTGTGAGGGAAATTAGTTTCACTAAAATATTACCATAAAAATAAAATAAAAATTCATGATAAAAATTATAATGGTATCCACAGATCATATCCCTAGAAAAACATAATTAACATCAAAGGATACCATCATAGGTGGAGAATTATTTTATAATATCACATGTAACATTTATTTAAGGGAAATAACATTTACATAATGAATGAAAATATCAAAAAGATAACAAAATTTCAAAATAAATTTATCTACAAAATTATTATAAACAGAAGAAAGAATATTTTAAAAATATTTTCAAACATTTATTAAAGAAAATAACCATTCATAAATGGAAAAAACATTTTGAAACATAAAACATTTTCAAAATAATTTTCTTTTGAAATATCAGTGAAACCATAAGAATAAATATTTAAAAATAATTTAGAAAATTTATTGGGGAAAATATCATTTCCACTTTGGAAAACACATATTTAAATATGAAACATTTTATAAATTCATTTATGTTTTAAAAAACATCAAAACTATAAATGGAATATTTAAAATCATTTAAAACATTTCTTGATGAAAATATTCTTTCTAATATTTAAAAACATAAAAACTAAAGTAGATTATAAATATTTTTCTATGTAAATAAACTGAGATAATTTTAATGAAATATTGAAATCAGTAGTACATCATTTTAGAGTGAAATAATATTAATTATTTATACTCTAATATAATTATTCCTTTCACATATTTAGTAAAGGGAAATGAAATTATTTTTGAATAAAATAGGAATATATTTTAAAAAAATATGTAAAAATAGAAAATTATTGTTAATAATATTTTTATAAAAACATTTGGTTGAGTTAAAAAAATAATAATCATTTTTATAAAACATCTATGTGTAATAAAAAGTTATTTCGACCAAAGAGTGAAATATGAATGATTTTAATCACATTTTTTTTTTATTCGAGTACAGAAAGGAATAGAAGTCGATGACAAAAATGTATATTCATGAAATAAAAAGATTATAAAAAAATTAAATATTTTCATGATAAATATATCAAAATATATAATTATCAAAATCATAATCATAAATATTAACAATAATTAATTAGAATGTAACATCAAACCATTACCACTTTCATATTTTTTGAATCATTGGTTCCATTAAAAAATAACATCAAATAAAATATTATATATAATAAAAATAATTATATTAATTATTTATAATTTAAATGGGATAATTTTATACACCTCCTTATAGAATATAGGTGTAGAGAATATCATATGTCCGAGAGAAGGAAATTTTAGAAAAAACTCACTTACCGATTTGGTTGATTTTAAACTGTAATAATCCTTGAATAGAGAACCCAAAATAGATATATAAATAAAAATAATTTTATTGATAATCATCAGAAAATAAATTTATTGGTATTATATACACCATATAAATTAAATGGTGATGATTATATTTTGTGACTCACATAAGTAAACAAGTGTAAGAGAAATATCATACCTTATATATTGAAATTCATTATACATATCCAGTACAACTATATAATAAATATATTTTTATTATGAATATATTAATTATCCATAAATATATATTTCATACCATATATTATTTACTTTGGAACATTTATTACTTTTCTATTTACAATTACTTGTTAAAATCATCTTTCGAGCAATATCGGCCTTGTTTTTCATGTATGTTATGATTTTATATTTTTTGGCCCATATCAATTGGTCCGTATCCATTAATATTGGTATATTTAACCATGAAATTATTATCAGATATATTAATTAGGTATGTGTTTATATTATTCCATAAATCATAAAGATATAAATTGAAATACATCATTTTAGTAGACAATAGGCTATATGTATGCGTGAACATAGTATTAATATTCATAAAAAAATTAAATAAATAAGGATGAAAATATGTTTAAAATACAGAGTCATTATTATTAAATATATATGAACAGTTTTTGTTTATTCAGTCAAAATTACCTTCACCATAAATCATATGTATAAAAATAATCACAACTCTTTACGGGGCGGTAGGATTCCTTACAGAGGGGCGATGTTATCATATTCACATGAAGTGTAATGTAAGGAGTTATATTTGAAAAATTATTTAAATAACAATAAATATTTTACCAGTTTTATATTTATTTAATTAATATATCCATATTACTATCAATATAAAATAAAAATGAAAAACACATGACAACAGTTTTTGAGGTGGCAGTCCACCATACAGACGAGTGATGTTGATATTTTCCAACATGTTTAGATGTAATATGAATGATGTGTTTTGATTATTATATTTTCATAATAATTTCATAAATATAATATAAATCATTAAATTCATAATTATATCCAATAGTGTTAGGTTTTTATAGAAAATGAATTACATCTGTTCGTGAGGCGGTAGTCTTACGTGCACCGAAATAATGATTTCATATCCAAATTGATAGAAGAGGAGGTGGATTTATGTTATGAAATTAACATTATAACATCATTGTATAGGGGAGATACATTTTTTTATTGTTTAATCATATATGGAAATGAATAAATGAGACATGAGAACATATAAAAAATAAACACTTGTTTATGAATTTTATATATTCATTAGAGAGCATATTTTGGTTTTAAACTAATATGTTCATTGGAGATATTGATCACAATTATAAATCCTATAGTACCATGATAGAGGGTTAAAAAAAATTAATTGGGTAGGTATTCAATGAACCAATTGGTTTTGTAGTTATGAAGAGGTGGGGATAGGTGGTGTCTTTAATATGTATGAGGAGTAGAAAACTAGTAATTTTACAAATGTTTTCTCATTGAAAAACGATGTGAAGTTGTTAATTATAATAAATTATAGGTTATAAGATATAAATATGGCTATAAATGGATTTAGAAAAGTGTTTAGGTAATTTTACCCCATTTATTTTTAGTTTGACCCCTTGTTAACCCATTTAAACCATAACTAGAAATAATAGTTTTATGTTTTTTCAATATTAATTATGGTAAAAAATTATGTTGATAAAGATAGATGATATAAATTATAATTATTATATAAATTTAATACATTATTCAATATTACATTAATATAAATGGAAATTATTAATTTAAAAATAATCTCATAGACATAATGAAAATGTGGATTTCCCATGGGAAATGTTTCATATTTTTTAAACCTTTTTATATAAAAAATAAATATTAAATTTATTAAAATGACATAAATTTGAATAATATATATATATATATATATATTTGAACTAATTTTTATTTCAAATCCATATTAAAATATTTTATATTTTTTAATATTCTTTATAAAATTTACAAATCTTAATAAAATTCATTAATTTTTACTATTCATCGAAAAAAATATTTTTTCAGAAAAATCTCTATTATTATGTCTAAGATAAATTTAAAATGTAAATTTTTAAAAAATATTTTTATTTTTTAAAATGATTTTTTAAAATAAAAAATAATAATTTTAATATATGTGTGTAAAAGGGGAATAACTAATTTTTATAAAAATACAGCTCTAAAGCTTCAAATTGGTATTATTCTTATAACATGAATGGAATAAAGATAGGAATAATGATGATCATGTTTTTTAATATATAATTTATTCATCTTGTATAAATAATCTAAATTTTTTCTCAAAAAATTAATGAAGTATAATGCATTTGTATATATAAAAATTGTTTTTTAGAAGCATTTTTTCCTTTGTTTACAAATGATTTTATTTTCATTTATAATCAATTATACACCAATTAAATCATTATATATAAATATGTACAACATATATTTTCATGATTAATATAATACTATTTATAAGTACATTTCAATGACGAAGTGAAAATTATTATATTAAATAATAATATTTTAACAGTTGGTCATGATTCTTTTATTGTCGTTGTTTTGTATAACTCAAGATAGAATAAATGATGTGTGTAACGAAATATGATATATTTTTCATTTTTCAAAAAAAAAATTCAATTAATATTAAATTTATTACAAAAATATAATTCACAAAATATCTTGGTGTTACAATATACCCTATCAAATAAATTATTTCCTCACTTTTAATTATTGGAAAAACCATAGAATGCATTGGATTTCTCAATTTTCACATTGGATTGATGAATATGATGAATGCGATATTTGTATTTGGATTGGAGGATAAGTATTACAGATTTTATATAAGAGGATATTGGTCTTTTGGGGGTTGTGGAATGAAGGTTCTAAAAAGGTATTTGGGCATTAGTTTAGATTTTGAGCCACCATTAGTCATCTCAAACTACGGATTCTAGACTCACCCTTACAACTTTTTAATCAAAATTCGTTATTTAATATTTCTGGTCTATTTGGTCAACCTATCAATATTGACTCTTCCACCGTAAACATAACACACCCCTCTATTTCTAGTATTTTCACTAAGGTTGATATTTTTAAATCCATTCCTTCATGATACTAGATTCAAAATTTGGGCAAAGGATTCATAAAGGATGTGGTCATTGAGAACATGCCATGATTCTACAAAAACTTCTCACCTATTGGACATTCCATGAATAAATGTGAGAATCAAGTTAGTGATCATCATCCCCCCCTCTCATCAAATCTTTTTATGTAGAAAAGGAAGCCCCCAATGTGACCATATTACTCAAATAGATAACCCTAATAACATCACTAATATCATGATTTCCTCTGGTCCCTCTAACACTCATTACACTAACCTCTATAATACCTAGACCTCGCAAAAAATCAAGCCATATAAAGAATAAAAAGCAAGATATCTCCAATTTTGAATTATCCATTCTAAGAAAATCTATATAATGAGATAAATAAGTCATGAAATCTTACCATGAAAAATACTTGATGGTAAATATTAAAAAATCATTAAAATTAAAAGATCTCTTCCTAAAATGAAGTTCTATAAAAGTGGAAAAAATGATTGACTCAGATGGATTCATCACATAGACTGCTAAAAAAACATAGAAATGTATGGATAATACCAATGTTGAATGAACCATTATCACATGTCACCTAGCTTCTAACATGTAGAAATGAAACACAATACCCCCAAATACAACCCCAACTGATACAGTGTCTGCCACCTTAGATACTTCAACAATCTCTTCTGATTATTCTGACATAGAAGCTTCATCCAATGAGGATGATAAAAATGACCTGGCATATGGGGATGCCTATATAATTTCGGATAAACTGGATTTTTCAAATCACCTTGACTCATGGATGGAAGAGAAAGTTAAAAAATTCATTTAGATAGTATATAATTGACAAATAACTATTGTTACCAATATTGATCTTAGAAATATGATGTTCATCAATGTGGATGAAGAATTTAAAAATATTACAATCTTTAATTTTAATGATATACATGGGAGATGAATCTTTTTGGTGGACTCTAGTTGCATTAATTTTTTTTAATTTGGTTTTGGGTGGTTCTTATAAGCCCCGTCTCTAGTGGGTTTCATTGAATTTAGTTTTTTGGATTTCATTCAATATCATTTTTGTCATGGCGCATCCTCTGGGACATGTGTCGTGACTACACCAAGCCCGCATTACATAGGCCAGGGGCTGGCGACTAGCACCAAAGGAGTAATTTCAAAAATCCTGGAAGTAATTTCCTTTATAACTATAAACACACACAAAAGAGCACACAAATGGATACAAAATAGTAAGTAAAACTGTATAACATGAGAGTGATGAAAAGTAAAGGGGCCGAAAATAAAGATCAAATGTAAAGTACAACTTAAAAGAACAAAACATATGAAAGGTGAAAAGTTACGTGAGGATTGTACACCATGGATCCTACCTGAAGGGTAGGTATAAATAGCCTCCTCGGCACTCTACATTTTTCAGTCTCCTCCATGCACCGACATATCGGATCTTCCACCTCCGGGTATCATCCAGTACTGGTACTCTCAGCCTCAGTCAGCATTGTCCGTTGTCTGCAACCTCCACATCGAGGTACAGTAATATCCAGTGCAGGGTTGAGTATAACGATACTAAGTGGGGACCCCAAGACCCCCAAGGTCTCAAAAAATCCAACACGGATAAATTACAAATATGAAATCATCAGATAACACCACTTAGGTATATTCCCATACATATAAATACATTATCATGTAGTGCATATGAATCATGAGGAAAACAAAAAAGTTATTGACTCAGCTCAACCAGGATTTTTATTTACATTATCGAAACCACGACTGCTGGTGAACTCCTGCTCAATCGTGTACAGTGGGCTTGTCACGACAACAAGGTGCTTCCCAGTAACTTTGGCCTACTGAGGTACTCCTCCTATCGAGTACCGTCGGTCTTCTGCATCACCAAGACACTCCCCAATATGGGTCTGCCATGTCACCAAGGTGCTCCCCACTAGGCTAGTCGAGCCACTCTGAGTCCAAACGGTCAGCAGTCATCAGGTCTCAGCAAGCTACTAGGTCTCTGCTCTCTACTCGCTCGTCATCAATAGGATCTGCTCCACGAGCTAATGGTCGATACTAAAACTGTCGCGAAGTCCCACATAGAATTATCTCAAAGTATGCCACATCATATGGGTCACAACACAAAAGACGGCACGACAATCGGATGCCCGGTCTGTAACTTATTTTCCTTTTAGTCCTGGGGGCCCTGTTGGATTCGTGCACGATCCAACCTAACCATATCACAAATATACCCATAAATCTAGTGGGGTATAGTCAAAGGTACCGCCATGATCCAAGATTACCAACACCGTTGACAGTTTTTCAAATGGACGTCCAATTCCATTGATATGGCCAAATAATGTAAAGGGTCGGTAGTGGGCCCGGGTCCGGTCCGACCCGATCGCACCGACCCAGTCTGACCAAGTTTGGGCCAACCCGATTTGGGTCAACACGGTCAGACCTGTTGGATCTGGCCTGGCCCGCTCGGCCTAGCCCAGTAGGCTACGTGGGCGATTTTGCCTAGGCATGGGGCTGGTTCATCCAATGGCGATGTGGGTCGCCGCAGGGGCGGTGTGGATCACGGTGGCCACAAGTAGCGCGACCTTTGACTTAACTGCCACTGTCACCTTGTTGCATCATCGCCATGCCGAAGAATATCACAAAAGAGATAGACAGATGGAGTCGGGCCATGATAGTTTGGCCCGCACCCTCCACGATTAGGGTGATAACTATCGGTACATCAAGGTAGGAGAATGATGAAAAATAACACACCTAACAAAAGAAGCATATCCTCATTCTTCATATTGAAAGAAAAGAAGAACATGGAACATAAAAGAAAACAAGCCATACATTCTTACAATGGCCCGAAGGCCTTCATTTTTTATTGATATGTGATAATACACCTTTTAAGGGGTGAGGTGGAACCCTTACAAAGCCCGTAGGCGTAAATATTACATTTCCTGTAGGCCTTGGAGGAATTCATTACCCGTAGGATTCAATCATTACATAAAACCCAGACTAACTACTTGGAACTGCTCCTCCCCAACATCTTAATCATGAAATTAGCTCTCCACCTTCGTATGGCTGTTCATCTAGGCATTCTGGTGCATGCACAAACTTGTCCCGATGGAAGGTGCCATACCCTCTCATTCTTGAAATCTGTTTAGCTTCTGCTGTGGTGAAAGCTCCTTGCTCATCCTCCTTTTAGAGCTTGTTCCTTGTAGGTTTTCTGGTTTTCATCTGCACTTAAGGTGGCCCGAAGTCCTCAAGGTGTCTCTAAGGCCTTACTAACCCGAAGGCCTGGGTGTCCCAAAGGCCTTAAAGGACTCAGGGACCAAATTGTTGTCCCGAAGTCCCAAACAGGGGCATATTCCCAACAGCTAAAGTGCCAAACTGTGCATGCTACAGTTCCCGCTACAGTACATTCTATAGTACTGCACAGTTCCACTACAGTACCTGCTACATTACCTACTACAGTACTGCTATTATACCCCAGAAATTCTGCCTCCACCTCGATTTGATCCGTGGTCACTTGGATGCACATACAGAGTCCTTACCAACTGGGCTAAGGCTCTTGTGCTAACAACCCATACCTTTGTTCGCTGATCATAGATGATGTCGTGGGAAGAAAACGAAGGTGATCATCGTTCGTCATGTCCATTGCAAACTTTCAATCCCGAGCTCATGTGTCGGTTCATTGAAGACAATGAGGAGGAAAGTCGGACATCGAAGACATCCAATTTCGATTTCCTCCAAGGAATAAGTCGAAGATGCTCCATGCCGGTGTTGTCTATTCATTGATGGCAAGATCTTTTCTCTCTTCTCCCAAGTTCCACCAAATGATAAATGCCAACCAAAATAATAATTGATTGTGATATCGTATTTATTCATTGGAAAAATATTCAAATTGGATGAATTAATTTAATTGTCTCCACCTAATTAATGTGGAGGATTTGCACCATTAAATTAGGGGAGTTGGCACCAACAAAGGAGGGTGCGTGGAGACACTCTCCCTCATTAATGAGGGGAGATGAGAGGTTTTCCTCTCCCACCATTAATAGGGGGTTTAACCCCGTGTGGTCCCCACGTCATAACCTCTCGTGGGAGATCAGGTTTAGGTGGGCCCCACCACCATAACCTCTCATGGGAGGTTAAGGTGTGGTGGTCCCACCTCCAACATCCTTGAGGAGGTTTTGACCAACAAATATAAATTAAGCCACACATGTATTTTTAATTAATTCATTATCTAAAAACCCCCAAAATGATCTTTTAACCTAGACCCACTGTCATTGAGTTGATAGTCTTCTTAAGTGAATATCGACGCTGCAAGTTCAACGGTGTCCTCATATTTTATTTCCAAGAACTGGTTCAAATGTTATAAAAACGCGCTCGTGCGTTTACTGAACATATCCAAACAAAACGTAGGAAATTGTTTCCGGCACACCGGTCCTCTGAATCATGCGCCATCAATTTTTGCTGACTCGTAAAATTCCCATATATTTAAAAAAAATACATGGAATTTTTGGGTCTTTAAAATTTTATGTTTTTTTTACGTTCATTGGAATGCCCTTTCCTTATTTTTATGATGACCATAATTTGTTATTGATTGCTTTTTATGAGATTATCTTTGATCTGGTAGCACAGACTACATACTCTCCTATTAAGGTATTTTATTCATATAGTTCTAATGAATTGTTCTTTATTATTGATTTAGTTTCATGCAGCTAGTTACATCTATTGTCCCAATGGTTTTTTCCAGTAAATGGATTAAAGATCTGAATTTTGGGGGTGCCAATGTCGAATTGTAACATCACTGGAAGATTTTTTTTCATGAATACATTATATTTCTTGGAGCTGAGGTGAATCAGGTTGGATGATTTTCATCTCTTTTTGAGTCCTAATGTGTCATTATGTTGTTTCAATAATTTTCTTAATGTGTATTTTCATTACACATTAATATTTATATCATAAAACATTTGATATAATAACTTTTATTGGGTATGAATTGGGTTGCCAGTTCATAAAATTCGTAAAAAAATGGATTATAAAACATCCCCTTGAAATGAGAGAAATGTATGTTTGAAATCCATTAGGTAAAACACATACAAGGTTTCTAAATATGATAATTTTGGTGGGAAGTGAATATTTTATCATATAATAAGTTCTCAATGTCCAAAAAAGATGGAGGGTGATAAATATCATTAATCAAAACAATATGACTGATTATATTAAAAGCAACAACCACCGAATCCTAAAAAAAATTTTGTGAAAAAAGTCATTTATATCATCATAAATTATTTCAATAATATTACATTTTATTTCAACATCCATTACCAAGGGTCAGGGAATATTAATGAGAAGATATAAATACTTTATTTAATTTCATATCTTAAGAGCAATAACATCAACTTGTTGTGCTACAATCAATTTCCTCATCAACTCGGAGATTATGATATGAACATGATTTTTTTAATGTCAGTAGCACTAGTAGGTCATAAGATCTATAAAAGAATGATATGTCATTACCATTTTCTCTTGTTATTATAAAGAAGGGTTTTTTAGAACATGTTATCCAAAAACATCCATTACTCAACATAATTAATTTCATTAATAGTTAACCATAAGGTTACTCTGTTTCTAACCAATACAAAAATACAATTTTTTTGAAATAAATTCAATAAATTTTGAAAAATGATTTTTAAATAATCTCCCAAATAACAAAAATTAGATATTTATGTCATATAGAAAATATATTTATTCATTGATCATATATTTTCTTCAAAAATGGAATTAATGATAATTACCATAAAACACAAATGAAATTATAAATACTTCCACTTTCTGTGAATAAAACTATATATTAATGAATTTATTCCAACAATCTCAAACAACTGTAATCTCCATCAATATATTACATATACTACTTTATCTACAAATCATTATTCAATTCAAGGGACATCCGTACTATCCCATTTACTTTTTCCAAATCGAACAACTATTTATCAAAACTCAACTTATTTTTCCATTACATGAGGAACATAAGCACAATTTTTTATTAAAAAATTTCCTATAAAACATCAAATTTCCATAAAATCACATTTCTAGTTCATCAAAACCATTCAAAATATTCTGTCAAACTCTTAATAAAAAACTTATAATGAATAATCCTTATATATTTATTAATTATACAATTATAATATATAAACTCATTAATCATTCTAGATCATTCTAAAACCATTAACATGGAACCTCCAACTGATTATTTAATACATATTTTGGTTCATATTCTATTATAGGGATCTTCATAATCAATGTTATAGCCATTACTCATACCACTATGATGATTTTTTATAGATATTTCCTATAGGAAATTTATTCATATAATTCCCATTATCTCCAGATTTATTACATTCATCTAATAATGATTCCTTAGGTAAATCATTATTCAAAACCATTTTAATAAAATCATTTCTCATTTTTTTCATTGTAATCACTTGATTTGTTCCCAAATTCTCCCCACATAAAATAACTTGTCGTTACATTGATGCATTCCCTTGAGTGAATATTCTTACATTAGTGATATATATGAAAGATAATCGTCCTTCCTCTATGGTCTCCACCACCATTACTCTTAATGAACTCTATTGATCTCTTCTTTCATGACTCTAAGAATTGGTCAAGGTGAATGTTTTTAATCATATATTATGATAACTGATTAAGAATAATCGTAATTTCTATTACTCTAGTCATCTTCCCATTATGTTTCTCCTTAAAAATAGTTAATATCATAATCATCACTAATCCAGTTCATTCCCATTCTTACCATTGATTAAAAAAAATAATAGTGCAAGTTACAATATTCACTATGGGAAACCAAATAATCTAAAAAAATATTTTATTGGATATATAAATTGTAACATATTATATGCATTGTATGAAACATTGGCCCTAACATGGGAAATTCATCATCATTATTCAAACACATACTTATGGATCAAAAAATTAAAATAATATTTCCAAATATGATCTTTTAAAATTTTCAAACTTGGTGCATATAAAAGAATGATGTTGTAGACTAAGTGATTATCTAATCTAGATTAGTGTTATATTTTATATGTTATTAAACCTAGGGTCCTTATAATAAAGCCACATTGAGTTGTATTATCCAGAGAGTGATGTAATTTATTGGCATCCACTCACTCTGTAATTTAACAAAATTCCATGAAATTTTTCTATGCCTGGTTTCTTCATTAGAAATATCCATAGTCATATCCTTATAAATAACCAAAGGTATATACCTAAGGTTTTCTCATACTAGTTTCCAATGGTTTAATAGACCTTTCCCTCACACAAAATATTGAAACCCCAACTATTAATATGTATAAATTATATATCTATAGATTATTATTTAGTATAATACAAAGACACAGAACTATGTGATGTCATGGCTTAGAGCCTTTAGATACTTACAGACAGAAACAACTCATTTATAAGTTATTTTTTTCTTCTCCTGTTATTTTCATCATAACCAGATCCCTTCATAGATATATCACATAGATACTTTACACCATAAAATTCAGAAATGAAAACTAAGAAAGGGTTATCTCATATTCTCAATAAGGGTAAACAAGGGAGATATCAAAACATGTTAAAAATTAGGGAATGAGGATATGAGAAAAAAATTCAATTACTATAACATGCATATCAAAGATCCTAACCATGAGTCAGGGAAGAAATCATGGAATTTAATAATATGTGAATTATAGTTGAATAAAACATCATTATCCATGGGAACAAAATATTGGAAAAAGGAATAAATTTGTATCATAAAAATAAGAAAAGAAATATTTTGTTCAAGAATCGTTTTAAATAATATCATAGTGGAATCGTTTTGGTTGATAAATCATCAAAGTAATCAAGTGTCATGCCCAAAAAACCATATTGGACAAGGTCTCATACTAAATTTTTTCCACATACAATTTTATTCCTACTATCTCATTGGATCACAATATTTAGACAATGTGTCTGAATGATTTATATATGTCTCATCTATTATATAATAAAATTCCTAAAATAATTTCATGACCCCATCCCCACATGGTGTACCCCTCCTGGTCTTGACATAGGGGAAGAGAGAGTGAATCCTGAGACCCACCTCATGTAGTCCCAGGGTTGGATACTATCATTAAGGGTATAATAAACAAGCACATGAGAAAAATTACCCTCTAAGAGAACACATGTGAAGGTGACAGATAAAACATGAAACAACCAAATCCAACTTAGACTAGAATATTAATGAAAACCCAAGTGCACATTTTTAATGACATCTAATAACTACAACAATTGAATGGAAAACTATAATAAAAAAAGAAGGGTAAAGAAAGTAGTTACCTGGAAGCCCAAACAACTCCTAAAAACCACATGCTACAATTAACCATCCTGATATCCAACCTTCTCCAAAGGGACTAACTTTATATATATATACATATTCATGGTGAGTATAATTGTATACTCAGTACCATCCACCTCATATCTACTCATGGAAAATGTATAGAGAGAATGCTAAAACACTGTGAACAATATTTGAATCTATCACATCTCCTAACATTGTATACTATGTTTCCATCCTCACCATGGCTACTCTCACTGAGTATCACATTTAATATCATATAATAAAATAAATAATATTAATGGTATCCAACCACCATTTTCCCACTATAGTGCCACTCTACCCCAATTTTTCATATCTTGATCATTTCTCTAAAAAAGGATGGCTTCTAGAAATCTCTTTAATAAACCAATACATGCACCTCATGAATCACACCACCACATCCATGTAACCAAATTAACTAAGTAGTTTTGAAGAACCACAAAAAAACCACATAATGTGTATCATACATCGGGTATTATACCTCAATCCCTCAAATCCCATACACCAAGTAAGGATCCTCAAGCCATTACATCCTATACTCATTGTACCCATAGTAGTCCTTGGGAAACTATATCCAGAATACAGGTGTGTGATATAACCACAATACATTGAATCCATCTACACACATATATGGATAAAAGAAACATTCATGCATAGTGGTAAAAGTAACTACCAAGAGAAGATAACGAGAGAAATTTGGGTAGTCATCGATCCATAGTCCCTCTAGGATGTTCGAGAAAACACACCAAAGGGATGAGAATACCTAGGGTGTTAGTTTCCCAAACCGACATTGTGGAGTAGTGTATAAGAACCCAAAATTTTCATGATATAATATATCACACAACAACACTTTGGAAAAATCATTGTCTCACACTCAATTACAGGTAATGTCTCATGAACTCATGGCTCCCACATTTAAGACAAAATATCAATTAAGCACACAATAATTTAATGAGCTACATTAAACAAACTTATTCCATTTCATCTATTACACATTATGTTAATTATTTATTTAACCATTAATTAATCATTAAAAACTCCTCATTTCATTAAATTACCATTAAAAAAGATCCCTGTTCTCCAAGAATAAGAATCCCATGTCCACAACATCCCATAATTATAACCCTTGCATCACATCCCAGAAATCACTAACACCAAAGGCAATACATTTTTTAATTTGTTAATAACATTACATTCCAATTTACAAGGTACTCTAGGAAAACATCCTAAGCTACCAAACAAGGTACACAACCTAGAACATCTATTGACCACATGATTTGGGGAATGGAAAATAGATAAAAAAATAACCTGACCATCATAAAAACAAAAAATTAAAGCAAGAATCAAGATATCATATCAATGGGATAGTCTATATTCAACAAGTTCCATCATCTCTGGTGTCCTCCTTCACACCCACATGCATATACAGATACATCTCACTACCATATACATCGAATGCTTCCATGAAAACTAGGCCTTACTACACATAAAACCAAGACAATCCTCTAGGTTCAGCTATCTAAGTATCATGACACTTCACAAGAAGTAGGAAACAAACATAAAATATCAATATAATAGATATAAATAATGAATTAATCAATCACACACAATGATTTATCCTGGCTAAAAATCCTAATGCACTTAGCCCTTATAATAAAGCATGTAATTCAGCCCCTATAAAGGCATTATCTTTTATCACACAACCGATTCCTTTTTCCAACTTGACATAACATATTCATTATAATTTTTGTTCCAACAAGATTCATCCCAAACAATAACATATCACTAGAAATAAAAAATTAAATAAAAAATTAAATTCAAATTATGTTAATTATTTTATCAATAAGAATAATCTATATTTAGTTTCATTAGGGTATTTAATTAAAAATACATGTTTGCATAAATTTTTTTTATCAACAAATTATAACAACAACAAAAATGATTCATTAAACATTCATCTTTAATATTTTATCAAATTATTTAATTATTAATTTCAGGATTTTTTTTCCAATTTCACTTTCTAAACCATGTATAATAATCAAGTCATAGATACCACCCTATTTAGACAATCAAGAGGTGATATGTTATCATTGTACAAACTACAATATCGCCATTCGATCGATACAAATTATCTAATCTGGTTCATGTAATTATTAGCTGATTTTCATTTCAATTGAATGGATAAATCATTCTAGCTCTATGATTAAATTTAAATAAATGGAGGAAAAATGAATCACCTTTCTACAAATGGTGTCAACGTTCTTCACACGATAATTCGCCACACAACAATCCTCAAATCACCCCTGCCATAAGAACAGCATCCACCCGACGACGCCACACCCTATCCTTGCAAAAAAACAAACCAATTTTTTTTAAGAAACATGCAGATCATGTTCCACCACATATATTAGAGTTCATGAGGAAAAAAAAGATTAAAATAAAATAAGCCACTAGAAAATGAAAAAAAACACACCTCGATTCAGTCTAGGACACCACAGATCGAAGATGGTGGCCTAGTGATCGATTCACATTAAAGGGATCTCCAATATTCAAAAGTGGGGGATGTTAGGATTCCTTGAATGAGAGGGGGATTCACCCCATCTGTTGGTTATGAATAACCCATGTGTCTAGAACATATAAAATCACACTGTAGTGGAAATTACATGATGTGTAATCCCCTTTCACATTGGGTAATCCAAAGGGTTTGGTTCCTCCAAAAACATTTTTCACCTTTTATTTTCATTTATATATCTATCCATGATCAATTAAAAATATAAAAATCCACTTTCCAATAATAAAACTATTCATGATGTGAAATCATCTATTTTTACTATGTCTTAGCTCTTGAGCTCCTCCAGACATCCTTCGAGCCTCCTCCAAGAACCTCTGTCTACCAAAATTCACACTGTCAATCCACATGTATCCATTCCATTAAATTAGATAAATCTAGAAACATTCTCATCATTTTGAAATGAAAAATATCATATATTGGAAACTGAAATGTGTTATCTGAATAACCATACCATGAGATACATCTCAAATGCTCACCCCTCCACCTGAGCTCAACCACCCCATCCAACCACAAGGGGGCCTACACTGTGGGTAAATGAACTCTAACTCATGTATTATCCACCTATAAAGGGATATTATAAAAATATTTCCTCAAGAACCTAAGTATGGAATGTTTATGGCATACCCCATGAGTCTTTTCACCCATGGAAATAGAGTACTCCATAACATGTAACAAGAAAAAGGGTCATCTCATAAACCAAAAGAGGTCTACATCCGTAAAATGTACAAAGTTACAAGAAAGGGATTAAAATCAAAAATCTCAGGGTACTTTGTGTGTAAATATGACTAAAATTCCTTGGTATTCTCCACTATTCCATAGTACTACCATAAGACATGAACCAAGGAGATAACATGCTCACAGAACAACTTCTCTTGGTTGTCCTGGATCTCTATAGGAAGCTACAACGTAGTGACATAATCATCAACAACAATATCACCACAATAGATGATGTGAGAGTCATCACAAATATAATTAAGGAGATGTATTATGTAAAAAAAAGCATGTATTTGGACCATCAATAGAGGAATCACTATCTGATATGTTGGGACTCCAACATGATCAACCACCATGAAAGGCCCAAAAAAACATGAGAGAAACCATACTACCATGAATGAAAATTCATATCATATGATGAGGAGTAACCTTCAAAAACCACATGATCCCCATTAATGAACACCATAGGTCTCCTCATATGATTGGAATAGGATTTATGAAAATTCCATGCTTCCTTCTTCCTCTCATGATTCACGTAAACCATTTCCGTCGTATTATATACGATCTCAAGACCAAGAATTTCTAACCCCCTACCCCAGTCAATTATAATGAATAAAAGAACGTTCAAACATACAAGGATTTAAACAGCCACATACTGATGGTGGAGAGAAAACTATTGTAGTAAGTGTACTCTACAAAGGGAAGGAATTTTTTCCAAAAACCTCCAAAATTAAGGAAATACGATCGCAATATGTATTGAAGTGTTTTCCGGGTCTACTATATCGAAAATTTCATCTATGGATTAAAATTAGTGCTCAAGAATATTTAACTACACAAATCATGATGGAGACCTCTCCACAACCTGGACGTAAAACAAGGATCATGAGAGGAAATGATCATCATTGGGACCCCATAGAGTCTCACCACCTCTTCCGTATACTACCTTGACAAAACATCTACTAATCAAGGTTCCTTGATAAAAATAATGTGGGATAATTTCATCAACTGATCCACTACCTCCCATATAGAATCATAGTCTCCATTACATTTAGTTAAAAAATTAAAAACTTTCATCGAGACGTCCCACCACTTCCATTGAGGAACATCTAATTGCTGGAGAAAACCATGGGGAACATGGTTCTCAGCATTTTCCTTTAGTAATAAAAAACATGGAGACACAAGCTCTGAAACTTCACCCTCAAACCTATGGCTCAAAAACAAATATCTCAATGAACATAAATATTTTCAATGCCATCAAGTACCACCAAAGGAAAACAATGGAACTCTATGAGAACTATCCCATTCTTCTACAAATGAATGAAAATCTTTCCCTAGTAACCTGTCTAGTTTTTTTCATCTATAAAACCAAAACTTGGGGCCTCGACACACAAATTTTTTCTCCGCAGAATTCCACATCAAGATAACCCAACAGGGAATCCTCCACCAGTTGTACCAGAGATTAATGCACCATCATCTAAAAATGAAAACCACTCATCCAACTTCAACCATATCATTTAAAATGCTAAATTTTATTCCATAATAATCGAGAGATCACCTGATGTATTCACAATATCATAATGTAGATTCCTTATCAACAAATCAGCCAAAACATTCTCCTTTCCAGCTGTGTAAAAAATATCATTGTCATTTTCATGTAGGAACTCCATCGACTGGTGCTGACATATGATCATGTCATGTTCAAAGAAAACATAACTTAGGTTTCTAAGATTATTGAAGACCACAAAACACTCACTATTGAGGTAATGTCACCAAAACTATAGGGAATAAATCGCCACCAAAAACTTGAAATTTTGGGTGGAATATTTATTCTAATGGAGCCATAACTACTGAGACCCATAAGAAACAATTTATTTATACAGTATTAGAACACTTCCCAAACCCTGATGTGAATCATTATAGAAAAACAAAAATTGAAATCCTTCACCTATTAGAAAAAGAACACGAGGACTTACCAAATTGTTCAATAGATACTCAAAAGATATATAACATTATTCTGTCCACATGATCTCCTAATCCATTCATGTCAATGATATCAGAGTGTTCACAATTGGAGAGAAATCAGCTACAAACGTCATATAACATCCTACAATACTAAGGTATCATCACACCTGTGCCACTATATTGGAGGATTCCTAATATATAAATACTTCTAAATTTTACATATCTATAATGACTCTCCCCTAGGATACATGATTGTCCTTGAAACAAACATTTTGGGTCCAAAAATCACACATCAACAACTTCCCAAAGAGCTTCTCATGATGAAGGACTCCCAATGTGGCATGTAGATACTCTACATTATCCAACTTATATTTGCAGTGCATAAGGATTACATTTATTAAAAACACCATGAACATATATAGGATCTCACATGACACAATATTCATTAACCTGATGAACAAAACTAGAGAATTCATCGCACCAAACTGTATCACAAAAAAAAACTCATAATTTCCATTACAACAACATGATGAAATATTTGGAATATAATCATAATTCACATGAATCTGATGATATCCTACCTACAAATAGATATTTGGGAACTAGTTTTCCCCCTTCAACTACTTTAATTAATCATAAATTGATGGAATAGGATAGTGGTTCTTCACTATCATTTTGATCATGCGACGAAAATCAATACAATAAAAAAACCACCATCATCCTTACTTATAAACAAAAATGGTGCACCACATGGTGACACACATGAATAAAAAACCATACTGCAATAGACCACAACTTGTATATGGATGTCTTGCAACTCTGAAGTCTCCATTATATACCAAGACATCGAGATAGGTCATATTCCTAGATATAGTTCAATCATGAACTCGATCTTTTGTCTAGGGGGTAATGCTAAAACCCCCTCTAGAAAGTCACCCGTGTACTCTCCCATGACCCAAGGAAATCCTGAACACTAAACCATATATGAACATAGAATCAGCTCCACCATCATTTATAAAATGGATGGAGCACTCCTATGGCCCATCTGAGGGTCTTATTCACAAAAAAAACATTGATGGATCTCTATCATCATAAAAAAAGATAACCTTCCTTATGAATCAACCCACAATATAGTACACCTAAAAGAACCAGTCCATAATAGGGATGATGTAATATGGTTTAATTTGTAAACTTATGAAATCATCCCAAGAGCGTTAATTCCCCAACACTAGCTCACAATCTCTAGAAAAATTAAACAAATCAGTTGGACCACCTACTAGGGTAGTCAACTCTATGGGACAAAGAATCCTCTCTACATCAAGTCCGAATGTAGGGAAATGGAAGGGAATATGAAAGAGTGTTTCACTCCTAGAAAAAATGAGGCATGAACCCAATTATAAAAAAGTATAGGGTGCCTCAAATGACAACTAGATCGCCATATGATTGAAACACTAAAGCATGCATTTTACCATGACGTACTATGTGACCTCTCTAACCAAGCTGACGACTACCTCCGTAGACACGCTATTCTCTCTGTGTAGAGGGAGCATCCTAATGTTGTCAAATCCTTCCATATCAACATTTATCTAATCCAAAACACAAACAACCTATTGATTCTACCTTGGGTAGAACTACCTCAATGAGGGAGCCGAAGGTAGATCAACTGGAAAACTATGACTTATTGGATCGATTGGGAACTCTCAAAACAGATGGCATCTTCCTGAAAAAGAAAAATATTCATTTGATCTCTTGGAAAAGTCTGGAGAACCACTTCCCCCAAGTGAAATTAGACATTGATGGATGGTTCATAACCCCAGATGATTGGAAACAAATCTATCCTAACCACTAGGAACCGAGTAAAACATTTATTCATTATTAGGAATCCTAACAAATCCACTCTTATAAAGAAATAGTTTGACGTATTGTCCTCTTGACTCCCTCTTCTATCCCAAGAACCTAAAAATACGTTTTCAAATGAAACATTGTTTTCAGGTTTTATATCTATGGATGATAACTCTCATCTAAATGACTTTCCCTAAACTACTCATCCCATAATAGGTCTGAAAAATTTCACATAAGGTTTCTAAAAGGGATATTGAACATTTGTTCCCAAGAGATACCCTTTAAAAGGGTATGAAAATCTTAGAGAGAAGCTGCATTTGATGATGAAGAATGAAAATCATCTCTTAACTAGTCTGGAAACTCCTCCCACAAGACTTGTTAATCCTCATAATCCCAGAGGAACAAGAACCACCACTACCTCACTACCCCACATACCACCGTCATAACCAACAATTCCAAGGGCTCCATATGATCTCGTATCGAACTGAAGGCTATTTCTACCTCCTATAACTAGTCTTCTATGACTTAATCTGAAATGGATCCCCCCAATCCTTGGAATAATCTATATCTAAAACACTTAGTTGTTTCCTTCACAATATTTCATCATCACTAACCTCCACTCTGTTACTATCTATGGGCGCATCATCTTAAAGATATTTTGCGTGAACCAAATGAGGATATAAACATAGATCCATGAAGGTAAAATAAATAATATTTAGATCACAAGAACCTGGTATATTTAATGTATAATGATTATTTGATTGGTTTCTTTTATTCATTTAGGTTAAATAGAATTAATTTCTACCCATTCCAACAAAGGAAAAAAGAATAATGATGAATTATCTTATCCTATGACTCTACCATGTAACCATTATCACCTCTTTTAGTATCCACTATAAGATTAATGGTCCATAATTCATATCATAAGGGAACTTAAATAACTATACTTATATAGTTCTCACATGTTTTCATTTCTTTCTATATTTAGCTGAAAATGATTCCCTACCATCCCAAGAAACGCCACCTGTTCCAAACACCAAACTCCATCCTATCACCATACCGGACCTATGATACAAGTCCATCATGACCCCCTCCACACAAGGTGTACCACTCCTATAATGATAATGGCGGAAGAGATATAGTGACTCTCAATTCCCACCTCATGTATTCCCTTGGATGTACACATGCACTGAGGGTATATTAAACATAAAGATGAGAGGCATTGTCCTCTATAAGAACAAAAGAAAATGAGAGAGACCAAACAATTACCAGACATATCCTACTTAGACTACATGTAAAGACTCGAAATTTTGAAGGTAAACTATGTTTTTCTTAATTCATTGGAATTTTACGAGTCTGTGGCTTCCGAAGGAACTTGATTCCGTGGCCCGGTGTGCCTGGAATCAATTTCCGAAGTTTTGTTCGGGTACATTCAGTAAACATATGTGTGGGTTTTTTTATCTTTTGAACCGGTGCTCAGAATTGAAATATGAGGACACCAATGAACTCACAACGCCATTATTCTCTTATGGGGACCTTTACCACAGTTGCATTTTATGCGGGTTGAATGTTAATAATTGGGAATCTAGATTAAATTAATAAAATTGGTAGTGTAAAATTTTATTTATATTTGTGGTCGTTATATCCTACAAAGGGGAGTTAAATGTGGGACCCACAACCACCATACTTCCCATGTGTGGATATTT